>CM048749.1:176424327-179079327 GCA_026315105.1 Locusta migratoria
AAAGAAATTTCTTGTTTACTGCTTTATTCATTATATCTTATATTTCCCTATTCGTATGCTTATCCTCACAGAGAAAGAGCTGAAGACATTGTAGCACGGATAGACCAAAGATATGGTTTGTCGCATCACGTTTCGCTGTAGGCAATATCCTTGCTATAGAGTCGCAAACGTCATCGCTGGCCTTCAGTCCGAATTTTTTAATAATTTGACGACTTTCAACGACCATATCTTCCACCCCGTTATAGCTATCGGCATGGAACTGCTATGGTGTACAATGGAAGACTTCTGACAACAATTACACACAGACCATTCGTTTGCGTTCTGTAGTTTTCGCTGCAGAGCGAACACACACACACAGAATTTTATATACACCGGTAACTTTCCTTCCCAACATACTACACCCTTTAATCGTTATCAACCCTCAAGCAACAATGCAACCAATAAAACCATTTTCGAAGAGTAAATGTAATTTTCAAAGAGTAATTATTGTTCCGCATTTCGCATTATACTCTTCAAATTACTAAATATCTATCATATTACTATAAAATCGTGCCTATAACCTTCCTCAGGTATAAATTAGTAACTGTACAAATAAATTCTCTGCGTCTTGTCGTTCGGACGTGATAAGCGTACACCGAACAGACATTCACATTTATAGATATAGATATCTATTTTAGACCCAGTAGCTTTATAAAGGCATTTGCTTTGAACGTCAAATGTGCAAAATTTTATCGCAATCGCACGAATGATATTGATATCCTAAAGAAAAGAGCTCTTTCAGTTTTTCACAAGTTTTCCTACTTTCTGGTCAACTATTCAAAAACGTTTACTTCACTTAAACCTTCTTCTCACTTTGAACGTCGAATATGCAAAATTTTATAGCATTCAGATGAATGGTATTGATATTTCATAGAAAAATTGTTTTTTTCTGTATTTTCCAATTTACGGGAAATTTTTCCAAATTTTTATTTTATAAGAGTGTTACTCTTGCTTTGAACGTCAAATATGCAAAAATTTATCGCAACTAGACGAATGATATTGATATCCCATTGAGAAACCCTCTTCAGTTTCTCGGGAATTTCCAAATTTTCCGGGTAACTTTCCGGAATTTTTAGTTCATAACAACGTTTATCTTTCGTCAAATGATCAAAATTTTATCGCAAGCGGATGAAAGGTTCTCAACTTATAGTATTGAGTACATTAAGAAACACACTGAAAAAGAAACTTGGTTCGAATTTTGCGACTTACCTTTTTAACTGTCTATATTTTTTTTCTTTTTAGTGACAACTTTCCCAAGACCACAATTAACAAAACAACAAAAGAATTATCCCTCTCCGTCGTGCGAATAGTCAGTTATAGTGCTGTATTCAATCAAAAACGCACTTTCAGTTTTTCTCAAATTTTCCAATTTTCCGGTAGATTTTCCAAGAAAAAATTATTTCAAACAAAACTCGCCCTGTCAAGCCGTACTCAAGTGATGCTCTTACAACCATGTGGCAATTTTTTTTATTCGTAGAAAAAATCGCTTTCGGTTTTTCCTAAATTGTCCTACTTTCTGAGCGACGTTTCCAAATTTTTATTTGATGCAAACCTTCGTCTTGCTTTCAACATGAAATGTACAAAATTTTGTCGCAATTGGACGAACGGTATTGATAGCTGTTTCACTTTTTCCCGATTTTCCTCTTTTCCGGAGAACTTTTCCATATTTTATCAGCGTTTAAACCGTCCATTGACTTACACGAATATTTCAAGACTAAAATTAGTCAAATCGATTCACCCGTTCTCGAGTTTTACCGAGACTAACGAACAGCAATTTATAACTGCGCTTTCAAAATTTCGGTCACTAGCAAAGTTCGCCGAAACGTTCACAGGGATGCCACAAAGCCCCATTACCTCTTTATAAATGTTACAGCAGAAAAATTCAAAAGTATAATACAGTTTCAATTAAAAGACTGACAAAAAGTGGCTAACCAGCTACTGCAAAAGATCTTGCCGAGAACCCAAAAAATGCTGCTCCTATGTAATATCGGTAAGCGGATCAAAGTCTCTCTCTCTCTCTCTCTCTCTCTTTCTCTCTCTATCTATCTATCTATCTATCTATCTATCTAGGAACCCGTTGATCATTCAGTGGTGGTGATAAAAGACAGCAAAATGAAAGTCGAAGTTTAAAATTTAACATTTAAGTAATCATCCACGCAGGAGGACGATGAAAACATACCTTCATCTGATGGTCGCACTACGTTCCAAATGGATGACATAGTAATAGGCATAGCTGGTGTACAGAGGCAGCTGAGAGTGTCCAGATGGGGTATCAATCCGGTTAATACAAGCGTACTCGGGGGCACTGGCCCCTTACTTAGCTTACTTAGCTGCCCCTTACTTAGCTTTGATCGAGCGCAAAGTACCAAGCGATTGGAAAAAAAAAAAAAAAAAGCTCACGAAACTTCCGTGTATAAGAAAGGCAAAAGAGCGGACCCACGAATTTACAGACAGATTGCTGTAGAATTCTTTAAAGTATCAGTTCTAATATACTAAATTTCCTTGAGACGCTTCTCTCCATGCATCAGCACGGCTTTGGGAAGCATCGATCGCGCGAAACCCAGCTTTCCCTTTTCTATCCTGACATCTTGCATGTTTCGGATGAAGAGCTACAGGTAGACTGCATATTTCTCGATTTTCGAATGGCGTTTGACAGTTCCACACTACAGACTGCTAAAGAAGATACGACCTTATGGAATAGGTACCCAACTATGTGATAGGCTCGAAAATTACTGAATAGAAACCAGTACGTTGTCCTCTATGACCAGTGTTCATCAGAGACTAGGATATATCGTCAGGTGTGTCCCCAAGCGAAGTGTGATAGTACTGCTATTATTTTTCTATCTATATACATGATCTGACGGACAGAGTGAGTTGCAATCTGCGGCTGTTTGCTGATGATGCTGTGGTGTACAAGAGGGTATCGTCATTGAATGACAGTAGTAGGTTGCAGGATGACGTACACCAAATTTCTAGGTTGCGTGAACAATGGTAACTAGCGCTAAATGTAGTAGAATGTAAGGTGAAGCAGATGAGTACAAGAAAGAATCCCGTAGTTCGAGAACAGCATTCTTAGTGTGCTGCTTTTTGGACTCGTGTCAATTATCCAGGCGTAACGCTTCACAGAGATATGAAATGGAACGAGCAAATGGCAGTCGTGGAGAAAGCTACTTCTGTTTATTAGGAGAATTTTGGGAACATGTGATTCGTCTGTAAATGAGACCACATATAAAACGCTCGTACGACCCCGTCTTGCATATTCCCCAAGTGTTTGGGATCTCCACCAGATCGGTTTAAAGGAGGACATAACAGCAGTACAGAGGCGGGCGGCGAGGTAGATTCGATCAATGCGCGAGTGTTACTGAAATACTTCGGGATCTCAAATGGGAATTGCTGGAGGGACTCTTTTCGAGGAACACTGTTGAAGAAATTTAGAAGGCCGAAATTTGAAGCGGACTGCAAAACGATGCTACTGCCGCCAACCTACATTTCGCGTAAAGGCCACAAGGATAAGATAGATTAGGGGTTTTACGGATGCATACAAGTATTCGTTTTTTCCCTCGTTCTATATGGGAGTAGAACAGGAAAACAAGTAACTAGTACTGGCACTCAGTACCCTCCGCCATACACCTTTGTGTGGATAGCAGAGTATGTATGTTGATGTACATCCCGCCTTCCTTGCCAAGAATACTGATATGCGATCACATTGGCGCTCTTTTAACACAGAAAATGTTACATCTTTTATCCAGTCTATCATCGCAGTGCATCTCCCTCTTACTCCCACGGTCTAGATGTCTGTCTCCCACATTCTCCTCTCTCTTCCGTTGGTAGTTTCTCGAGGCTCTCTCTTTCACGGACTGTCGTCAATCGTCTCACTCCGTATTCCTCACCACTGTCGCCTCATCTGCCACTTCCACTGCCATTTTCTGTGTCATTCTACAGGATGTTACCAAATGAATATCGCTGTTTTAACCCTCTATAATATTCATTATATTAAACTTAGTTATAAACGGTATGTCAAATGAAAGAGCAACTCCAATAGTTTTGTTTGTCAGCCGTGCTTAAGCGCAGCGCACTATGTTTCCGTCGCATCCCGGCGTTAAGTTTATAAGCCTTTATTTTTTGATGAACCTACTGTAACTGGCGTTTCTTACCCTGATACCCTAGAGAAGTGTTTTGCAACCTTTCTGAATGCGCGACCCCCTTTCCGAATAAATATGCCAGGCGACCCCCAGAGCCGCAATAAAACTATGTCACTGATTCCAAATACATAGTATTTCATTTTATTTCTTCGGTGTATCTAAGATCTGCGCAGCCATTCACATTGGTGAAAGATGCAGTAGCGGAAACGAATAAAAACTGAAAGAAAAAAGACTTTATGACTACACGTATTTTATGTATGGTTTTGCTGTCAATAATAATAAACCACAATGCGTAATTGACGTGATATAACGTGCGAGTATAAAACCATCATAGCTGATGCTTAATATTTCAAGGGTGCACATAAAATTTGGATTTGTTCGAAAGGATACTAAAACCCTGAATTAGCAGCAAAGTATTGGTATTCGTTGATTAAAAATAATACTGCACTGAAAACTCGTTACCATCAGCGAACTACTACTACTACTACGGCCCAGTAGTAAAAAGGTATTGTTATGTATTGACTAAAAATAATGTTGTTATTGTTGTTGTCTTCAGCCCGGAGACTGGGTTGATGCAGCTCTCCACAATACCCTATTCTGAGCAAGCCTCTTCAACTCCACATAAGAACGGCAACCTACATCAGTCTGAATCTGCTTACTGTATCCATCTCTTGGTCTTCCTCTGCGGTTTTTACCCCATACACTTCCCTCCAACGCTAAATTCACAATTCCTTGATGTTTAAGAATATGTCCTACCAATCCATCCCTTTTTTTTTTTTTTAGTAAAGGTATCACAGAAATTCCTTTTCTCGCCAATTCTGTTCAGTAGCTCCTCATTAGTTACGCGATCCACCCACCTAATTTTCAGCATTTTTCTGTAGCACAATTCAAAAGCCTCAATCCTCTTCCTGTCCGCACTATTTATCGTCCATGTTTCACTCCCATACAAGGCAACACTCCATACAAATGCTTTACGAAAGGACTTCCTTAGGCTTAAATCAATATCCGATGTTAACAAATTTCTCTTTTCCAAGAACGCTTTTCTATCCATTGCCATTATGCATTTTATATCCTCTGTACTAAGACCATCATTTGTTGTTTTACTGCCTAAGTAACAAAACTCATCTACCTCCTTTATTGTTTCTTTACCTAATTACTTCAGCATCACCTGATTTTCTTAGACTGCACCCAATTACGATTAATGTTGTTAATGTTCATCTTGTATGCATCTTTCAGCACACTGTCCATTCCAATCAATTGCTCTTCCAGGTCATTTGCTGTCTCTGAAAGAGTTACTATGTCGTCGGCAAAAAGCAATGTTTTTAATTCTTCATCCTGAACTATAGCTGGCTCAATGTACAAATTGAATAACACTAGAGAAAGGCTACAACCCTGTCTTATTATGATAGTAATATTTGTTTTTCTGACATAATATTTGGACATGTGATGAAGTCATGCAAGAAGATTGTGACCATTGTAAGTAACTGTGGCAGTACTGCACGAAAGCTGTTAAGTCGCTTAATTAGCAATTCATCATGAGCTGGATAAATGGCTTCACTGTTACGCGTTTCGGTCGGCCCATCATCAGAAATCAAAAGTGGCACAGGTACATCGTATATCTGTCACTCTCTATGTCTCATTGAGAGCCACCCGAAGAGGATCACAACAAAGTGTAGTTTCCACCTACGGATGCCTTGTAAATAAGTGACTTTTATGAAATCCTGCCACTTCTGTGCGCCCCCTCTGACACAGTAGTTGAACGTCAGGAGACGTAGATTTGCTGTGAAACATACCGCTACTGCATCCTCCTGGACCGCGACCCCACGAGTAAGACTTTGTGACCACTCCAAGCGGTCTCGTCCCATACGTTGAAAACACTCGTCTACGTCATAGGGCAGTCAATAGGCGAGCTCATCAACAACAGACGCGCAGATGGTATACGATGCCTTCCAGACATTCGGCGAAAGGTTTTCTTTAGTCAATATATGTGTAAAAGATTAATTTTCGAACACGAGTTCATTATCACCATCATACCTACCAGCCTTTGAAAGGGATATCAGTAAAAATCAACGCGCGACGAAATGTCTGACGAATGCTAACATACCACAGTTCCATGAAAATGATAGTAATACTTTCTGGTCATATCTACTTACATTTTACGCCAACGTTTCTAGATGAACGTAACAATCGAGAAGAAATCCATATTAAAATTGCAGCAGGCGTGCTGAATATTGGTTTGGAACATACATAACAAGACTTCCTTGATAAATTAAGCAGATATGCGATGGCTGAAAAAGGCTTTACACCAGTGTTATTCAACTTGTGGGTCGCGACCCCCACCCTTGCTCGGGGATCGCCGTCACAGCAGGAAGTACTTGCACCATAAAAAATCGCACTGATGTGTTTTACGGCCCACTTTAGATTTGCTTCTAGTTATATGATTTTTGGAAACATTTTGCACAAAATAATAAAAATGTAAATAATGAAAAATTATAGGTGATACGATCAGGACTCTACTGTTATGATAATATCTATGCACTCAACACGTAAAATTTTGGTATTGGCGGGTTTCGAACCACCAAGCACGTGCATGGTATTTACAATCTAACGTGCTGCCCACTACACTACGGCAAACAATCAAGAAACAGTTCCGTATTTCTCTCATTATTGATGACAGTTGTTAACTGATGCTAATATGGCATTTTTAGTTACCAGATTACCATTTATCTTACGAAGAATGAAGTGTTTTTGTTAATTCTTCAGTGCGCCATTGCTTTGAAATGACAACGCTTAAGTTATAATAAGAAAAGCATAAAATACAGGACGCAAAATGGCGTATGCCAAAGAGAGTTCTGGGCGAGGAATGTCAAGTGATAATTCCTAACGCGTGACTTACATAAAATCGAGAGGCGTTGTCAAATCGCCGTTATTTTTGCAAATGTCTCAGAAAAGATGCGATATATGAAAAAATCATAACAGAGCAAAGTTGTAGAGAATTTTCTCCTCTACAAATTCATGTATTCAATATCCGTGTCAGATTAACGGTTAAGCCGTTATTTTCATTTAAATTTTGAGCTGTCAAAAGGCTATCGCAAAGGCCCACTTTTAGTGTTACTACCGTAACCTAAAGTGGGCCAATAACTAGGGGTTCAGCACTAGGCTACAAAAACGTATGCCTGAGTGAGATATATTTAATGGTAAAATTATGGAGTTCCTTCATTATGAACTGATCATAGTGTATTGTAAAACAATCGAAGTTAATGAAGAATAAGCGAAAAGTGTGAAAACTGTTTTCAGGAACCATTCGACAGGAACAAGAACTTGACACAGGAAGTAATTCTGGAAAATTCGAAAAATATCTTATTTACAAATTGTATATACAGTGGGACCTTCCTTAATAAGTATAATTCTCTTCTAAGTCTTGCCTGAAATGTGAAACATTCGTTAAGCAAAATATATTTTGCTGTCGGAAATCTTGTAAAAATACGTCGAATGTGCTCCATTCCGAAAACAAAAAACAAACAAACTTTGGCCAACAATTTAAAAGAAAGAAGATTACATTTGTTTCCTTTGAGATAGCATAGTTCTGTTACGGTTCGTGAGGAAGGAGGGGTGGGGGAGGTCGCCAAAGTTTTTTTATTTTTTATTTTCTTTATTTTTTTTATTTCTTTTTTTAATGAATATTCATCGTAAAGATGGTGCAGGATGAGCAACTGGTAATATTTTGAAAACAATTTATTTTTCCGTCACAGTTGCACTATTTTGGAGTTAGTGACCAGTTTCGGACTCAATCTTCCATTTTCAAACCACTGGCCTTTTTCCAATCGTAATAATACAGTGCATGAAGCAAATGGCTGTTAAAATCTTGTACATTACCCACTGTTGACACATGTCACTAATTACATTAAAATTTAATATCGGTTGAAACAGGTGATGCATCCACGTGCTTCCAACGTTACTTCCAAGGGGGTCGCATATTTGAAAAGGTTGAAAAACCCTGCTTTACATAATACAACTAGTTTAACTTAACACAGGCAAGGTATAACACACTCTACAAATCACTTGCTAGTTCGATTTTGAAGTCGTAATTGTGACTTTTTAGCTTCCTGCAAGATGTCATGAGAATATGTCTTGTCTTGACAGGTACCAGAACTATTGCTCTCCAAAATACGACTCGGGAGAGTCAGTGGACATGGATAATTTGAAGTCTGTTCTATTTTTCTTAACAAGGTTGACAAGACGTCCGCATTGCTATGGGCTGTGGTGAGAATAGAGAGCACTACTTAAGTATAACAGAATTGCTAGAAAAGTCCTTCGGTTCCACGAATTCTTCGTATTGGTGTCCAACTGGAATCATTTGCAGCACCTTGATTTGCAACCAAACTGTCAATTACGTGAGTTCATTCACCAACTCGTCTGCAGTTTCATTCTCTTCCTTGCATAACAATATAGGAAACGTTTCCAAGGAAAACCGAATGGATTTTGTCAAACCGTGAATGCAAACTTTATGATATAATCACAGGACAGTAAGTACAAAAGTACTTTCTTGCTGATGAAAAGAAAAGGAGTTTCTCTGTATCCTGGAGATCGATTACTATGTTCTAGGTCTGAATGCCAATAACTAATTTATGATCACTTCTTTGGGTTTGCGGAGCAGTGCCTGGCGAAACCTAATATATCACATGGAAGAGCTGTTATCCCGACTTCAAATTCAACCTCACTGACGGAACAGACATCACACTCTTAGAAGCATCAATCGTTGTCACAGCATTTGTTATCCTCTATCGTAGACTTGCCTTCGACCACGCAAACAATCGATTGTACGGAAGTGGGGTGATTATCAAATGTTCACGTATCAAATTTTTGCCCTCGAAGTAGAAAAAAAAAAAAAAACCAGTCTATCCGTAAAAACGTAAAATATTGCAATTTCGGTAAATTTTACAGATGAACCGCCTTTTGTACAACCGGGGACAACGATTCTGAATTACCCAGAACGTAGAACTATTTACCTCTCGCCCTGGCATCTTACAGGCTTCCCCTCCATCTACCTACAGATTACTTACTGCAGGTATAGCCGGCCGCGGTGGCCGAGCGGTCTGCGGCGCACCAGTCACGTTCTACACGGCCACTACGGTCGGGGGTTCGAATCCTCCCTCCGGCATGGATATTTGTGGCGTCCTTAGTATTAGCTAGTTCGTAAGTAGTTTGTAAGTTCAGGGACTGATGACCCCGTAGTTAAGTCCCATAAGCTCTACAAACATTCCCATAAGCTCTACAAACATTCCCATTTTTCTTTTCACAAAAAGGGATATCCTCAGAGCCGAATGTAAATGTGAATATAAACAAAGTTCCGTATCTCGTAAGAAAGTTGCTTCTAAATTTCACATTTAATGCAAATCTCTTGTGTATTCAAAACCTTGGTGCAGTTTTCTGCACTGTTTCGAGATGTAGGACTTTGGAAATCGTCGTGGAACGAAAAGCCAAATTGAACTCACCAGGTAATACTTGCTTAGTACAGAGGCTTTCAACACTGGATACTCACCTGAAACAGAAGAAAACGAAAATTAGGTTCAGAACAAAGGTATCGTTAAAAACCGTAATTTAAAATACATCCTTTACAATTATCAACTAAAACGAAGCCGTCATCAGATCACATCCCCGCACAATAACGACAGCTTTTAAGCAGGTTTCATTTGTAAACTGTGTAACACAAGTTGGGCACAAATTCAATAATGTGACACATTCTGTAGTCTGAGCAAAGCGAGGCAAACGCAGTGCTCGCTACTGACTACGTACGAGATATGCACTGTTTATGGGGCGTTACAGATCTAAAGGTTGTGTTTCAGCTGCCGTTTTTAAGTGAATGGCGGTTAATGGCGACTTCCAAAATTATTGCTCGTGCCAGTGCAGGATGTAATTACAGTTTTATGTAAATATAAGGAACTGCATCTGGAAGTGGATCTAGTAGCCCATTAACGCTTCGCGTTCCTGTATGGCAATTATTTTCAACCTTTTCCAATAAGCGACCCCCTCCAATTAAAAATATTCAGGCAACCCCCCTGAACCCCCTCAACATCAACTCTAAGAAAATTATGTTCTATATCTCAAAGGCGGCGAATGTAATGTTCCTTCAGTTTCTACAGCTTTCTTATAAATTGTTGGACGAGGTTTTTAATGTGTATCTTCGGAATGGAAAACATTATGTTACATGATTTTCGACACATTTATATTTTGCATAACGAGTGAGAACTTTTTGTTAAAATTGTGTAATTCCTTGTTTAACATTAATTCTGAACTGAATATAACGAAGATCTTTTTTTATTGCAGTTTTTTTATCGATGAATAAGCGCAAAGTCTGATAACTGTTTTCAGGAACCATTCCTTACATAAATGTACAAATTGCAATAATTAACTCTGAGAAATTAAAAAAAAAATCTGCTCCTTTAAAAATGGCCTATGCAATGGGAGCTTTCTTAGTTGCGAGGGAGTCTCTTTGCAATCATAATTTCTATATACTGAATTGTGTGTGATTAATTAAGTCAAATATAATTTTTTTAAAAGTTTTAAACGAAGTTACTGATAACAGTCTACGATCTCTAAAAAATTGAATCAAAATGTGTAAATGATTTTTCTGAAGTTTGAATGTGATCTGAAAGACTTATACAAAAATTACGTGTCACTGAAGTTGACATGGTTTTAGCGATCGCAGATATATACGAGTGCTGTGAAACAAAAAAACTCTCGTGGAGTCCTCAACTAAAATTTTCCTCAGGGGTTTACGAACTTAGAAACTGATGGTAGAAAGCAATCCTGAAAAATTTTAAATATTCAAGACAAGAAATTTATTATGAATAACTTGGAAGGTAAAATTATCGTTAGGGACAGTTATTGTGAGTTGGTACTAGTTAACTTCGGGTACGAAGTCACGGTCATTTAAAGAGTTGTTTGTTAATGAAATCAGTGCATTAAAACTGGTACCACCACAATATGAAACCATATATGGAGAACACAATAAGTAATTGCTGTATTTTCAACTTTAAATAAAATTCGATATCTTCTCTGAATATACGATGCTATGTGTGAGTTCGAATCAACCATAAGTTTGCACAATGTGGTATTAACCCCCAGAAACTCTTGAAAATATGTTGCAATACTTATTTGTTGCTATACAGTTATTATTGACGAATAACGAAAATAAATCGTTCGAGAGCAAATGTTGTTGTTGTTGTGGTCTTCAGTCCGGAGACTGGTTTGATGCAGCTCTCCACAATACCCTATCCTGAGCAAGCCTCTTCATCTCTACATAAGAACGGCAACCTACATCTGTCTGAATCTGCTTACTGTATCCATCTCTTGGTCTCCCTCTGCGATTTTTACCCCACACACTTCCCTCTAATGCTAAATTCACAATTCCTTGATGTCTAAGAATGTGTCCCACCAATCTATCCCTTCTTTTAGTCAAGGTATGCCAGAAATTTCTTTTCTCCCCAATTCTGTTCAGTACCTCCTCATTAGTTACGCGATCCACCCACCTAATCTTCAGCATTCTTCTGTAGCACCATATCAAACTACAAAATGTGTAAAACTCAAATTGATTCCACCGTGTACATGTATTATAGTCGCATGTTAAGTTTCATGGCGGCGGTAATGCCGTCTCTCAGTAGAAATTCACTATTGGTACTACCTAAAATCATCGTCTTCGAGAGTATCTAGATAACGGAAACAGATTTCTGCAATCGGAAATATGTCGGTTCTAGATAAATGTCTACTCAACATATTTTTAAAATTTCGATTATTTGCTATTGTTACTTACTGAGATACTTGCGGTCCACGGTAAAAAAAAGGTTGAATATCGATTTTTGTGGTACTTTATGTAACACTTAACTTCAGGATAAAGATACGAAAAAATAAAACTCTGAAGTAGTGAGAGAAATTCATTATTATAACATTTAGTTTTGGTAACGAACAATGATATTTTTTCGTGGTATTGTCAGGAATCGCCCATGAACAAGTGGTACTTTTTAAAAAAGTATAAAAGCGCACCAATGACGACACGAACAAAAACCAGCGGATTTGCTCAATTCGGTAGGCTACAGGAAGTGTGTATTTTTTTTTATCATTGTAGTGTAGGACAGCTATGGTGTACCCACTCTTCTGATAGGTATACAAATAAGATCAATGACTATCCAAACCACTTCTTACCGTGTGATCTACTGAACCCAACTATAAGACCTTGAGGAATCGAATTTTCATTCGCGGCATTTTCGAACATATTAACTCCGTGCACATTACGGTTATGTTTTTTCTTATATTACTCATATTCTATAAACGGGGCCCTTACGCGTGCTCCAGAGAAGTGAAACAGAAGAGTCTGTTCGTAAGTTCTGATTTTCGGACACAATTTCGACGAAATCCACGTAGAAAACAAACATTTCTTTCCATGAGAACATGAACTATCCGCGAAAGGATCTATGAAGGATAAGGAAACACATAGGAGCCAGACCTCTTAGACGAAAATAAACGTGTCAGAGTCAGTGGAGAGGTCGGCAAAGAAGTCGACGCCTAGAATATCTCCGGAATTTGATATGCCCGGACGACAAAGCAGAATCGCGTATGTCAATGTTGTCAAGAAATGCCTCACTGTTGTTCATCGTGATGCGAACTGTTTTCAATCGCTAAAAGGAAGGGTGTCGAGGAGGGGGGGGGGTCATTGATGCCCTTTGTGCCACCACTTAAAGCCTTTTTGTATCCATGATGGGATTAGTGATTTTTATTTCCGCCACCTATAAGAACATTTCGTAACTTCAATGGTCGGCGTCGTGAATTTCCGCTCCATTGCAGAGGCGGTAAAAGAACGGGTTGAAATGTGCGTAAGAGGAAGACGATCTTCCCTTTGTGTGAGCTGAAACGTGGTGCCTAATCCACTTTAACGTCCCAAATATGAAATAATCGTATGGCATTTTTCACTGGGAGATCACATCTGGGATCTTTCGGCCGCCTAGTGCAAGTTTTTATTTGACGCCTCGTGGGATGCTTGCGTGTCGACGAAAATGGCGAGGAGGACTAACACTACAGCCAGTACCCTGCCGGGAATCGAACGTCACATAGGCAACTGAAAACTGGTCTTTTTTTTCCGCAAATGTCGACACCTTGCAGTAGGAAGAGGGTGGCATCGCAGCCAGCCACTCCTTTTGTACAGTTACAGAGGAAAGTTGCAAGTACATATAAACTAATTTCAAACTTATGCGTTCGAATGGGAGACAGGAGGTTTCGAAAAAATCCTTTAAATGAGATACGGAGTGTACTAAGACACTGGTTTCTTACGCAAGGATGGAGATGAAGCGTCTGCATATGAAGTGATTGAGTACATTCCGACAAGGTAGGAATGACTGAGTTCGGGAATACGACCCAAAATTAAGAGACAATGTTGGTACATCACTGGTAACTGTATGTAGTCAGTCTGGAAACTATTATATTTGATAACATCAAAATACAAGAATAGTTGTATAAATTGTTCTGCACGGAGACACCATCCATATACGTATTAGGACACAAAGTTCACCCGCCGCGTTCGTCTATTCTGAATTAACTCAAGAACTAATGAACAAATGTTCATACGTTTTTACCAATGGACCGTGTCATTCATGATTAGATGTGTTAAGCCATTCAGGTGCGTGGCACAGGGTGTGGCGAGCAAATATCCACCAAGAGAACAATAAATACTCTTAAAAAATGTATATGTTACGTAACTTACGAACTTTACCATACATGTGAATTAGCGTAGTTTCGTCATTCAGTCTTCAACGACGATCAAGACATGACGTCGTGAAATATAAATATTAAATACGTAAGTTTTTAATCTTTCAGTCTGTTTTCCTCAATCTCCCCATACCGATGAACAGAGGCACGAAAATGACGGAGAAAAAAAAGACTAGGTAAAAATCTCAACGGAAATTATCTTGCACTTAAATTAACCTGTAACTCGCCTCGGCAAGTATCAAATATAGCGCAAAGTACTATGTAATGTCAAATAACTTATACAAAGAAAGATTTTAGTCTATGTAGTTGTGCATAACTTTTTAAAACATTGTCGGGTTTGAAATAAAATACATTCAAAAATCTGCGAATAATATTAAGATGACTTATCTTTTTATCTCAGCAAGAGGATGATACTACATTACGACAGAAAAAATAAGCATTTGTTCTGTTAACCTTGCGAAGATGCCACCAGTAAAATACAACAGACTCAGACGCTACCTTGAGCGCCATCCAAAAATTTCTGTCCGTGGCAGCTGATACCGAACTGTTATTACACTTGGAAGTCCGTGGAGGGTTAACAGTACTACACAACTTTGGCACAGACTTGTTAACCAGTTGACCTGCACGAGAGCTAACTTCGCAAACAACCGCTGTCGGCGACCAGCTTCGTTGCAATGCAACAGAACACTGTTGAGGCGTCGAACACACCGGAACAGGAACTCGCAGGAACTGCCCACGTATCACGACTAGTAAAATTACAGCTTGTGTCTGTTACTGCCCACTTTTACTCTCACGCTGTTCGGTATGTATGCGATTTGTACTATGTGATCGTAAGTATCCGAAAACCTCCAAAAACATTCGTTTTTCATATTAGCTGCATTCTGCAGCCACCTACTGGCAGGTACTCCGTGTCAGCAGCTACCTCAGTAGTCATCAAACATCGTGAGATAGCAGAATGGGGCACTCCGCGGAACTCACAGACATCGAACTTGGTTAGGTGATTTGCTGTCATTTGGGTCAAAAGTCTGTACGCGAGACTTACACACACACACACACACACACACACACACACACACACACACACACACACACACCTAAACATCCCTAGTTCCACTGTTTCTGTATGATAGTGAATTGGAAAGGCCGACGTCCTCTGCTGACTGACAGAGACCGCCGGCAATTGAAGAGGGCCGTACAGTGTAATAGGCAGGAATTTATCCAGACCATCACACAGGAATTCCAAACTGCATCAGGATCCACTCCAAGTTGGGCTGGAGGTGAGGAAACTTGCATTTCATCGTCGAGCGGCTGCACAAAAAAATGTTCAAATGTTTGTACAGCTTATGGGACTCAACCACGGGGTCATCAGTCCCAAACTTACAAACTACTTATGAACTAACTAATTCTAAGGACGACACAAACATCCATGCCCGAGGGGGGATTCGAACCCCCGACCGTAGTGGACGTGCAGACCGTGACTGGAGCGCCTCAGTCCTCAGTCCCCTCGGCCACCGCGGCCGGCCGAGCGGCTGCACATAAGCCAGATGTCACGCAGGCCATTGCCAAACGACGCCTCACCTGGTGTATGGAGCGTGAACATTAGACGACTGAACAGTGCAAAAACGTTGGGTGAAGTGACGAACCACGGTACACAATGTGGCGATCCGATGGTAGGGTGTGAGTATGGTAAATGTCCGATGACGTCATCAGTCCGCGCGTGTAGTGCCAACAGTAAAATAGGAGGCGATGGTATTATAGTGTGGTACTGTTTTTCATGGAGGGGCTTTGCACCCCTTGTTGTTTTGCGTGTTACCATCATAGCACAGTTCTACATTGATGTTTTAATCGCCTTCTTGCTTCTCAGAGTTGGAGAGCAATTCGGGGATGGTGACTGCATCTTCCAACATGATCGAGCACCTGTTCATAAAGCACGACCTGTTGCGGAGTGATTACACAATAACAACATCCCTTGCGCAGTGTCCTGATTTGAAGCCTGTAGAACATCTTTGGTATGTTTTGGAACGAGGCTCATTTAAATATGATGTGCAATCTCCGTGTTTATTGACAGAACTAAGAAAATGTCCTTTAGACATCTTTCGAAAAAGCGGGCACTGCACGTCGTATCAGACACAGAAAGCCTTGCGTCAAATATAGTAAAATGTCTCTCCCTGAGCGGGAATACTATCATAGAATGTACGGTCACTCATGGGTAGAAGGCAGTGTGTGGTATATTCAAGTTTGGGTCGTTATGGGAGGCGTGCGATGGTAGCACAAAATGTTAACGCGACCTCTAGCGAAAAGCGTGATATCCGGGTTCTAGTCCAGGTCCGGTACAAAATTTTCTCGATCCGCCATTGAACAATAGAAATGATACTGATTGATATTCGCGATTGCGAATAATTTCTTATACTAACATTAACAGTTTGGGTCGCCGCAACGTCCGTTCAATGTCTAAAGAACATTTGCCTAGTTCTAGCAATAAACACGGATACTGCATATCGTATTATTCCTAAGTAGCTCTGCGGTTTTCAGAAGACGACTACGCGAAAGCTACGAGGCAAACGGAAAATAAGCAGCTATCAGTGTACAGAACATGGTTGCAATTTCGATGCCTTGGTGGTGCTACATTACGTCACAGGCGTGTCAGGACACGTAGATGAATCGCCCGATTCCTACCGACACGTCGAATCAGTACGTGCCTTCGAACAGGAGCGAAATTAACACAGTTCTAAAACAGGTTGCTGTCGCAGGCTTATCTAACATTTTATATAAGCTGTCTCAATGAATTTCACGCCTGTATCAACGTTTAACGCGTCAATAAAGGCGCACATACTGAGCATCTGTAATGTGAGTGTGAAACTGAACAGTTTCTTCTGATATCTGTCTATTCTTTGTACATCTCGTAGTTTTCGTGCAGCTGACTTCTGAAATATCAGTGGTACTTATGAATAACTTCACGTAGAAGAGGTGGTTGTGCTATCAGCAGCATTAGTCTGTCAGTAGGCAAAACATCGTACGTCTTAAGGCAATAAAACATGTTAAAATGTTTGTAAATCTATGGGACTTCTGTCGTTATCAGTTCCTAGGCTTACAAACTAATTACACTAACATAAGGACTAGACACACACACACACACACACACACACACACACACACACACACACACACAAGAGAGAACTCGAACATCCGACGGGAAGCAACCGCACGCTCCGCAACCAAGTTGCCTTAGCGCGTGCGGCCATTCCACCGCGACGCCCAAAAAGAATGCTTCCTTAAGCCGTCCTCACACGGGACGTATTGTCAAAACTGTTCAAATGTTTGTATAGTCTATGGGACTTAACTACGGGGTTCTCAGTCCCTAAACTTACAAACTACTTACGAACTAGGACGACACAAATATCCATGCCCGAGGGGGGATTCGAACCCCCGACCGTAGTGGCCGTGAAGACCGTGAATGGAGCGCCTTAGTCCCCTCGGCCACCGCGGCCGGCGGACGTATTGTCCCAACGTGGCGCAGGCCAGACGTGCTGTCTACCTAGCTACAGCACGCTCTGAAACGACGCGCTACATCTCACGGAACGTGCTACTAATCGTTATTTGCGACCGCAGCGCTCTCCATCGCCCGTTGTGGGCTGGCGCGTAGATCATTGTCTTTACAAAGAAGGGTGTGCGTAAAATTACGCGGTATCTGTTAGCGAACGCCGGAAAAAATCTGAATACTGTAGCTTTCTTATGCTTGCACGTTGCATGCAATACTCTTCCAGAAATTGTATTTTTTTTTTTTCCTTCAAGAAACACAAAGACGGTACTTTAACTGAATGCGTTTGATGATAACAAAATGTACGACTAAATCACTTTTGGCAAAAAATCATAAAAAAACTGTAAACGGTGAAATCCATCTGCGCCAGTTCCACTTGTCTTGCTCTCTTTTTCCCTCCATATCTCGTAACCCTAACCACCACGCTAATCCGTCGTCTTAAAAAGAAATAATAACTTATATCGGATATTACACTTAAATTAATAAGAAAGAACCAGAAACATTAAGGAAACAAAAAAAGTAAAAATAAAAATTTGGAAGCACAGAGTCACGAACCCGAGTTACCCCAACTTCTGTTCCGGAGCTCACTGTGCTACCGACTGCGCTATTTAAGCTCAGCATGATACGTGTTTTATTTGGGATATACTATGCACCTAAAACATGTTGTAATATCTTATTTATCTATTACGAAGTATCATGAAGACGCTCCTTTGATAGAATGGCGTTGAACCGTAGCAAAGAAACGATATTATTTCACGGTATACAAATTATAACACTCATTAACGTTAAATACGATATTCTTTAAAGCTAGGAATATATAGTTTTCGGTAATTTATTGTAACAAATCATACCTAAACTGATGCGTTTTCAAAAGTTCTTCAATTTTCTGGCTCTTTAAAAAGATTATATTTATACATCGTATGCTAAAACGAAAGAAGGCACGAAATACGGAGTTCCGTTTGCAATATGGCGGATCAAAAGTTCTGTTTGTCACGTGAAAACCAGGTCGCTTTTCATTGGCCACATTACACTCCACGAAGCAAAAATCTAGCATGCGGGATCTTTCATTCCACGCTTCATAGGGCAGTGGAACATGGAATTCCACGCTCCAACGGCACCACGACGTCCTCCACGTGCATTTCCACGTCCCGTGAGAGGTCGGTATTATAGACTATTGACTAACAATGTCGGGCCAAGCAAATTGTAAAGGTGAATTGTTCTTTGTCACAAAACACTCATTAAGAAAGAAATTTAAATGTATGTGAGAATAAACTGAACTTTAATGAGAGAGTACCCGAGTAAGATGGCAGCATATGTAGTTGGAACACGCACTATCTGCTAGTTATTACATGGAAAATTATTTTCTAATATATGGCAAATAGTGCGTGGTACAATTACCTATGCTGCCATCTTAATCGGATAAACACTCATTACAGTTCAGTTTATTCTCACATACATTTAATTTTTTTTTTCTTTTTAAATCAAATGTTCAAATGTTTGTTAAGCTTATGGGACTTAACTATGGGGTCATCAGTACCTAAATTTACAAACTACTTAACTACCTTATACTAAGGACGGCACAAATATCCATGCCCGAGGGGGGGTGGGATTCGTACCCCCGACCGTAGTGGCCGTGCAGACATTGACTGGAGCGCCTCAGTCCCCGCAGCCAGCGCGGCCAGCTAAAATTCTTTCTGAATATATGTTTTGTGATGTGTGCTTGCACATAGCAGTCAAATGATTAGGCAAGTTGTTTAGTTACTAATGGCTTATTTTTAGGGTCTCCAACAATTTTCGTCTTCCCGTAAAATTTCACCTTTTACTAAAGAGAATTTTACAACCACGCCAGCCACTATACTAAAGGTAACACCAGTTACGACAAATTTGGTTCTACACCAAGTTGCAGCCTATCATTTTGCAAACAGCCACGACCCCTTCATGAGTCATAGTTATAAAAGTAGCCATAATTTTGTAACATGGCACCCGTCCAACCAGAGCGGACTCCCGAATTCGTTGAAGCGTTACCTCTTTCATCAAGTCACGAGCCAAGGCCACTGTGTGGGTCTACCAACAACCCCCACATAGGGACGTGAATAGGGATGAATTGCCGACATGAGTGGCAAAAGCTCTCGAAAGCCACCGTAGCATGCGTCAGCTGGCGTACAATGGAGCAGCTAATTAGGACGCATTCCTGTGCGGTTGTAAGAGGGGAGGGGGGAGAGTGAATGGGAGAGTGGGGAGGGGGTAGAGAGAGAGAGAGAGAGAGAGAGAGAGAGAGAGAGAGAGAGAGAGAGAGAGAGTTTGGGGGAGAGGGTACCAGCAATCGATGGCTGGCCCCGCGCGAGTACTCCACCATTCTCAGCGTCCATTCAGGCGTTCTCGTTCGACGCGCTGCTGACCCAGCGGGATGACCCGTCACTCGCCGGCCTCAGTGAATACCAAGAGGCGCCACCACTTGACCTTATACTTTCTGTTGTTCGCGCCACGCTTCAACTCACAAACAACTCCATCATCGCCGTCTTTCATAGGCCCGCACCGTCTTCTCGCGACACGGGTGTCAGGTGTGGTGTCATTTTACCATCGCTGTAAGTGCATTTACACCCTGCGAACCGATGACAAGTGCATGGGAAGTTGGTGTCTTATTACACTACTACACTTCGTTCACCGAAACGAGAGACGTACCGTAAACACACTGAGGCGCGTGACCAGGGATGGACAAAATAGGGTCGCTCGTCAGTTTCGCTGCATCCGTTTCAGATGTAAGGTGGTTGTGTTTGTTATTTAGCAATGCTATTAGACGCCAAACATTCAAAATGAATTACTTTCAACACTTTATAAAACGCTATTTTCTTCGAAAATTTCCCAAATCTGCATCTTCGCTTACAACAAAAAGCACTTTGTCATGTGTTGGAAATTTCTTACGAAAAAAATTTCTTCGTACCGCATTTCAGTCAAAGCCATCCAGACATTCTGAAAGCTTTGTTGTAATTCTTTTTTTCTCTTTTTTTTTTTTTCCCTTGACGGCTTAAGGAGTGTGAGGATTTCATAACAGTATCAGTCATTAACTGTTCCGGACACAACAGTTGCGTTTTATACGCGATAGGAAGCATGTGCTTCTCTAAATAACTTTATTACTTCTTTGATCGCTCCTTGGGTGGACTCAAATTGAAGGATGACGTAATAAGGTTACCCTTACGTGAGACTAATGAGAGAAAGAGACACATAGATTATGAATGTTGAATGTTATTGTAAACACTAATACTTCCGTTACTACTCAGCACCTGGTCCTTTAAGATGAACACCTATTGTCACTGCTAAGTAACAAAACATACAACGACCTAACACCTGAAACGGAAGCAGCGAAATTGAGCGAGCGAGCCAGTCTTGTCCACCCCTGGTCAAGCGCCTCAGTGTGTTTACAGTACATCCCTCGTTTCGGTGAACGGAGTATAGCCATTGTTGTTGCTGACGAATCCTGATCCTGCCTGCACCAGCAAGATGCTGGTCCATTTAGTCTTGAGACGCCGTGATAACACTGATGCTACACCCGGTATTATGGTTTGAGATGCTATTGTATTCCACTCCCGAAGCTCCACAGTAGGTACTAACGGAACGTTAACAACCCAGTGTTACTTCTGGTAAATGTTGGAGCCTGCTTTACTCCTAAACCTCCGGATGTTGCCGACGGCCACATGCAACAGGATAATGCGCTATCATACACGGCACGCCGGCCGCGGTGGCCGAGGAGACTGAGGCGCTTCAGTCAAGGTCTGCACGGCCACTACGGTCGGGGGTTCGAATCCCCCTCGGGCATGGATATTTGTGCCGTCCTAGTTCGTAAGTAGTTCATAAGTAGTTCGTTTGAACATTTTGATACACGGCACGCAACATTCAAGACTTGTTCTACATAGGCCCTACATATACATACTCTGCAATCCACACAAAGCTTTGTGGTGGAGGGTACTCACTATGAAAGTACTTGGGCTCGAACAAATTTATCTGTATGAACGTTTGGTTACAGTATCTCTACGTACACCTCAATGTGCTAGTGGGTGTCGTTTTTATGCAAAACTTTGTAATCATGCTCTAGATAGCACTGTAGATGTAATTGTAGACGCCATACGTAATGTAGATATCTTAACTATAACGTATGTAACAATCATCGTACATGTTCTCTAGCGTATGCCATCAAAAGCCGTGATCATAGTTGCAACTTTAATCTTCTTCTCGGAAAACTGTTGGTATTCACTGCCACTGCTTCCATCGCCTCTTCCCGCACCTACCGTAGCACTATCGCTAGCAATGAGTTCTTCGTCATTATCATCCCTATTATCATTATGTGTTAGTGTTACAACAGTATCTAAGTTATACACATATTTCTGTACCATAACAGATACGAGAAAGCATGCGAATGATTCATCTTCCACACTAATACCATCTTCACGAAGAATGGTTCTTCGTAACTTCATGTCAACTAATCGAAATACATTAGCAGGATTGATTATCAATCGCCGCTCCATCTGACGCTTCACCACACAAATGTCACAAAACGCAACTTCGGAGGCACACTGCACCGTCCCTACTGCCGAACTGACAGGTCAAAGAGCAATGTGGCAAGGCACACGCAGAGGCCTCTAACGGACGACTGCAGAGTTTTCCAGATGCGGGAGTGTCACTAGTGCAATAAGGGATCTTTACATTGTCTCTCGTACGATTTTAATGTATAAGTGATTGTTCGAGCCCAAATACTTTCCTTGTCAGTACCACTACAAGTTGCTTGCTTTCCTGTTCCACTCCCATAAAGAACGAAGGAAAAGTGAATATTTCTGTGTATCCGTTGGAGCCCTAATCCCTCTTATCTTATCCTTGTGGTCTTTACGCGAAATATAAGCTGGCGACAGTAGAATCGTTCTGTAGTCCGCCTCAAATTCCGACCCTCAAATTTCTTCAACGTGGTTCTCGAAATAGCGTCGCCTTCCCTCCAGCGATTTCCATTTGAGTTCCGTAAGTATTTCATTAACACTCGCGCATTGATAGAATTTACCAATTACAAACCTAGCCGCCCATCTCTGAACTGCCTCTACATCCTCCTTTAAACCGATATGGTGGGGATCCCAAACACTTTAGCAATACTCAAAACGGAGTCGTACAATCGTTTTATATGAGGTCTCCATTACAAACGAATCAGATGTTCCCAAAATTCTTCCAACAAATCGAAGTCTACCATTTCCTTCCCCACGAGTTTCCTTATATGCTCGTTTCATTTCATATCGTGGTGCAGCGTTACGCCAAAGTATTTAATTGAGACGACTCTGTCAAGCAGCACACTACTACTAATGCTGTATTCAAACTTACGGAATTGTTTCTCCTACTCATCTGCATCACCTTACATCTTTCTACATTTAGCGCTAACTGCAATTCCTCACACCACCTAGAAATTTGGTCCAATTCATCCTGCATCCTACTACAGTGATTCAATGACGACGACCCTCTTGTATACCACAGCATCATCAGCTGTCGCCCATCGGACTGCATTGCTGCCTTAGCTTGCCTTACCTCCCGGTCTCTCGCCTACCGAAAACGACTGATCAGTGATTGAATGATTGCGGAACTACTGGCTTGGGATACATTATCCGCTCGACCAGTGCGACTTTGCCAATACGTGGAAGGCGTATGGAGTAGGGACTGATGACCTAGCTGTTTAGTCCCCTTAAAACCAACAACAACAACAACAAGCGTATGGAGTACTATACTCGACCAACACATCCAGATCCTGTTTCATTTAAAAGCCGAGGCGTGTAGCGTGTAGCTAGTTCAAATATTCAAATGTTTGTAAAGCTTAAGGGACTTAACTGAGGAGTCATCAGTCCCTAAACTAAACTATTTATGAATTACCTTATACTACAGACAGCACAAACATCCATGCCCGAGAGAGGATTCGAACCCCTGAAAGGGAAAGGCCTCACGCATCGGAGCATGCGCTCGGCCGCTCCGGCGCGGCAACACTGATTACTAATTTTACCATATTCTTCGCCTTACACGAGGATTATTTTCAACAAGTGATTTTTGTACAACGTGTTATTTACCACATAAATTTGGCTGCGATATCTCCAGTACTTCTTGGCAATTCAGTTTCGACATTCGGAAGTGTATTACATTCATGACTGGCGCGTTGTTTTACCCTTTCGTGCGAGCTGATGTCTGCCTATTTTCACATGTGATATCTCTAAAGTGTACATACGCGCAAAGCAAAAAATTATCCCGTCCCTCTGACCGCTAAAAAACAACGAAAAAAGGGGGATTTCTAATGATAAGCGTTCCTCCTTGTGTTGAATGGCTGCCACCCAATATTTTTTGTATCCTTGTAAGACTCTCCCACAACTAAAAAACATGTGTATATGTAGAAAATATACTATTTTTTGGGTTCCGCCGAGCATAAAAGCGTGGTGAACTACTACTGATCGGAAGCTTCGTAACAGCCCTGTGTAAAGGGGAGCTGACCACTATATATCAAGAGAGCAGAATCTTACCAGTATTTTCAAGAGACACAGCAACAGCAAATTAATGTGTCAGGAGTACTCAGTGTTTTCGAACTATGACTAGTTACAGCCTTTATATTGTCGCGTTGAAATGGAAGCAGGCTTGTCTTCGAAGGCAACTGAACGCAGCACTTATACTGAAAGCTGGTTTATTACGAACTCAACATACACGCAGCACTAACTGCCGCTCGGGCCGAGTGCTCTGCTATTTATACACAGACAATGTACCAGAAATTAGAAGAACAGTTAACACAAGAAACAAGTAGAATTTACAAGTGAACATAAGAAAGATGTAGAACATTCTGGAATGGTTAATTACAAAGAAATAAATTTTTGCCAGTGGGCGGGATTGAACCGGCGACCTTCAGTACCGCAGTCGGTGACGCTATCCCCTGCGCCACGCCGGCAATCGGTTTATGTTGTGTCTCGCGGCAATATAGATGGTTGTTGTGTCTGCACACCTATCTACGTAAATGTATTTACATACGATGACGGTTAACCTAACGCTCGACCTCGATGGTGTCAGAGTTTTCAGAATCTGAGACGGTCGGGAAGCGAGCGCGTAGCCAAGTGGTGCAGGCGTGGTAGCTCAGTGCGCTCGGCCAGTCAAAGTGAACATAGAACAAAACGAAAGAAACTGGCTAAAACGACCGCTGGCCCGAAGCGGGAGACCCGGATTCGAATGCCGGCCCAGCTCACATTTTCACTTGTTACCATGAAGTAATTTCAATACCCTCTTGCAGCTTAAGTAATTCCTTTCTTCATCTCCATAATAAAAACTGTCAATGTCTATCACAAACTGATCTGCATAGCGGGCAAAGTCGACAGTTGGTTATATAGTATAACGTCTAAACGGATTACGCTAATAGGTCGTCAGTCCTTGCTGAGTCTCGCGGTCTGAGGCTTCTTGCATCTAACTGCGCAGCCGCTCCCTTCAGAGGTTCGAGTCGTCTTCTGGCCATGGATGTGTGTATTGTCCTTAATGTAAATTAGTTTAAGTAAAGTCTACACATAGATGACCACAGCAGTTTCGTCCGTTTAATTTATAAACATTTGAAAATTTTGAATAATGCTAATATCAAATAATTGTCAAAAACGGAATATTTTTTGGCATAACTTCCACAAATCAGTCACTGTGCACCGCCCAATGTATCTACCTGTACAGTTTCCATAACGCAGTAAACCAGCGAGGCCGGCCTCGGTGGCCGAGGGGAATAAGGCGCTCCAGTCACGGTCTGCACGGCCACTACGGTCGGGGGTTCGAATCCCCCCTCGGGCATGGATATTTGTGTCGTCCTTAGGATTAGCTAGTTCATAAGTAGTTTGTAAGTTTAGGGACTGATGACCCCGTAGTTAAGTCCATAAGCTTAACAAACATTTGAAACCAGCGAGGATGGAGACGTAAGGGAAAGTCAACAGAAATAAAATCAATACAGGTATACTTCCTGTACTCGCCGGACAATGAGGAGGATGGCAGTAAGAAGAAGAAAAAAAGAATAATAATAAGAAGAAGAAACTTAAAATCAAGAGAGGGCATCATTTGTCAAAGTGAGGTCTGTCAGTAGTCCAAGCTAAAGCAATGACTGTGCGGCCGGAAGAATAAGGTTGAATGATCGAGCAGCTCTTCATGTTGTTGTTTTTGTCTTCAGTCCTAAGAATGATTTGATACAGCTCTCCACCCTACTTTACCCTGCTCAAGCCATTAGAGCTGCTTGTCCCCGTTCTCAGTAGTAAGGATAACACTGGAAACGAATGACCGAGTGAGGAATCGCGGAAAGCCCGTGGCAATCAGTTAATTGCAAAAACGGTAGCTTTGCGGTATGGGGCTTTTCTCATGGTTCTCAGAATACACCGAATGCGGAAGGATATGAACACAACTTGCAGAATTGTGTACTGTGTAGAGTAGACTAACAGTTCGGAGACAGTGGTGATTTTATCAGCATGACTATGCAAGCTGTCTTAATGGAATGAGCGTGAGGCAACGGTTGGTGAACAGTAACATTCCTGAAACTGACTGCCCTGCCTAGAGTTTCTACCTGAACCCTCTGGGATGAGTTGAAACGTTAACGTCAATCTAAATTTCAGTATCCAACTTCATTGCTTTCTCTGGTTCACTCAGACATTCTAAAACGTCATTGGTCAATGCTATATTACATCTACATCGATACTCTGCAAATCACATTCAAGTGCCTGGCAGAGGGTTCATTAACCACTTTCTTAACTTTTCTCTACAACTCCATTCTCTAATAGCACGCGGGAAGAAAGAACACCTAAATCGTTCCGTTTTCCTAAGTAGGTGGGTGCTAGCAAAATATTTTCACATTCAGAATTAAAAGTCGGTGATTGAAAATTCGCAAACAGATCACATCGCAATGAATAACGTCTTTCTTTTAATGATTTCAACCCCAATTCATGCAACATTTCCGTGACGCTTTCCCCCCGTAACGTGATAAAACAAAACGAGCTGCCCTTTTCTGAACCTTCTCAACATCTTCCGTCACTCCTACCTGGTGAGGGTCCCACAAGGGGGCAACAGTACTCCAGGAGAGGACGCACAAGTGTGATGTAGGCAGTCTCTTTGGTGGAGCTGGTGCATCTTAGAAGCGTTCTGTCAATGAAACGTAACCTTTGGTTCGCCTTCCCTACAATATTTTCTATGTGTTCTCTCCAGTCAAAGTTGTTCGTAATTGTAACTCCTAGGTATTTGGTAGAATTTACGACCTTAAGGTTTGACTGATTTATCGCGTAATTGAAGTTCAGCGGATTTATTTTAGTGGTGCTGTGTATTACTTCGCACTTTTCTTTGTTTAGTGTCAATTGCCAATTTTCGCACCACGTAGAAATTTGTCTAAATCGCTTTGCAGTTGCTTTTGATCCTCTGTTGACTTCAATAACGATAAACGACAGCATCATACGCGAACAGTCTAAGGGAGCTACTCAGATTATCTCCTAAATCGTTTATAAACACGAGGAAGAGTAGGGGACCTTTAACGCTTCCCTGGGGAACGCCAGAGATCACTTCTGGTTTACTCGATGACTTACCGTCAATTACAACGAACCGTGTCCTTTCTGATAGGAAATCGTGAATCCAATCGCACAATTGGGGAGATATTCCATAAGCACGCAATTTCATAAGAAGCCGCTTGTGTCGAAACCCTTCCGGAAATCCAGAAAAATGGAATCGATTTGAGATCCCTTGTCGATGGCACTTAACACTTCATGTGAATAAAGGGCAAGCTATGTTTCACAAGAGTGATACTTTCTGAATCCGTGTTGACTATTGGTTAATAGGTCGTTCTCTTCGAGGTAGTTCATAATGCTCGAACAAAGTATATGTTCCAAAATCCTACTGCAAATCGACGTCAATGAGATAGGCCTGTCATTTTGGGGATCACTCCTATTACCTTTCTTGAATATTGCAGTAACTAGGGCAACTTTCCGGTCTTTGGGTACGGATCTTTCGCTGAGTGATCGGTTGTAAATTATAGCTAAGTATGGAGCTATTGCATTAGCATACTCTGAGAGGAATCTAGTTGGTATACAATCTGGCCCGGAAGATTTATTTTTGTTTAGTGACTTGAGTTGTTTTACTACTCCAGGAACAGGCGAAGGGTGAAGAGATGCGATATAAATGTCCAGTAACGTAACTTTGATGAGATGCCGTGGCTGCGTCCCCCTGACACGGGCTGGGTAATGGGACAGGGTGTATTTGCGCTGGCACGCATGCTCATTAGCGGGCCCGGCTGGCGGCCTGTGTGCACGCAGTGGGCGACAGGGACGCTGCCCGGCGCAGATAGCGGCCGGCGCCTGCTGCCGGCGCTGCCCGTCTGCCGCAGATAACACCAGCAGCTTCCGACGCACACGCGCTGCTCTGGACACAGCCAGCAGTCGCCGTCCTTCAAATACGTCACTGTTAGGGCCCCTTTACACGCTACAACATGTCTGTTCAAATGTTCAAATGTTTGTACAACTTATGGGACTTAACTACGAGGTCATCAGCCCCTAAGCTTACAAACTAATTATGAACTAGCTAAGACTAAAGACGGCACAAATATCAATGCCAGAGGGGGGATTCGAACCCCCGACCGTAGTGACCGTGCTGACCGTGACTGGAGCGCCTCAGTCACCTCGGCCACCGCGGCCGGCCCAACATGTCTGTGCAGACTAGTTTTGCAACGACCGTCTGCGCATGTTTCGTTGCATTTACACGTTCCGCTGACCGTTGGTACATCTTTGCTCAGTCTTGAGTTGTTCTGTCCACGGTATAAAGGATATGGGCAAACTAAGTCAATTTGCTTATAAAACAATACTGCTGTCTGCAGCAATTATATTGGAATAAAAGAAAAGGAAGAGGCTACAACGTAAAAAGTGAGTCAAGGACTGGCTATTAAAACGTATACGCTTATCACTTTCACACATTAAACTTTTAAAAGAACTAAAATTCGAAAAAGATGACTGGTTCAATTATTTACGATTGGGGACTGATGACAAAGCAGTCTCGTGCCCTCTAAACAACAACAACAACAACAACAACAACAATTTACGAATGGACGAGGAAACTTTTCTTTTTTTGTGTGCTTTTAGGACACGTCATACCACACAGAGAGACATGACAGTGGGATGAGAAAATGTTCAAATGTTTGTAAATCTATCGGACCAAACTGCGTGGTCATCAGTCCGTAGCTTACAAACTACTTAAACCTAGGTAAACTAACCTAAGGACAAACACACACACCCATGCCCCAGGGAGGACTCGAACCTCCACGGCGAGGTGGGATGAGAAAGTCAATAAGTGCTTATGATAGACTTAGTCACATCGAGGTGTGTGTGTGTGTGTGTGTGTGTGTGTGTGTGTGTGTGTGTGTGTGTGTGTGTGTGTGTGTGTGCGCAAGATTAAAGCAGCAATATTTTAAGGTGAAAACAGATGTTAGTCATAACTCTTTATGCATTTATTTATTTTTATTTTGAATGTTTCTTGTTAATGTTAAACATTGAAGGAAAGTTGTCACATTTATTAAAAATTTAAATATGAACTGTATACCTGTAATGTCTGATATACAAATAATAATTATTACATCGTTTCATTTGAAGGTTTGACAAAAATGAGTTACAGAGCTCCCTTGCCCAGGATTTAGCCTCCTCACCGTCACGACAACAACACTACACTGTACGCTGGCTACAGCAACAATTGACTGCAATTACTCTGAGATATCGTTTACACGCTACGACTTGTCTGAGTGGCATCTGTGTGATTTCAAACCGTGCCAGACTTTGCGCAGACCGGACACCGACCAACAGCGCAGACCATATCATCCGTCGGTGAGTAATTTGCATATCTCCGACATGTCTGCGCAAACAAGGAATGTACAGACAAGTCTGCTTACATGTCGGAGCGTGTAAAGGGGCCCTTAAACAGCACTCTCAACATGGCAGTGGCTATTCCAGACACGCCCTATTTTGAAATAAATCACAATTTGCGACCAGTTATGACTTCACTGTACTAGGTTTAGCTGGAATACCAAAGTGCGGCGAATGAAAGTTTGTGCCCGGCCGGGATTCGAACCCGTGATCTCCTGCTTACTAGGCAGACGCGTTGACCACTCCCCCACCGAGGACACGTTGACCAGCCCGATTGCAGAGGGATCTTCCCTGCACGTATCCCGCCACACCAATCTCCATTCGCCACGCTGTCTCCTATTACCATATCATATCTGAGGAGCATCGTTTCAAATTGTATTATGTCCAAAACAACTAAATTTTACAGCAGAATTAAAAAAACTGATAACTCATAACCTGAGGAACATTACACAAATTTTAAAATTTTGCAGTTGTTTTATTTGAGATGTACTTCTAGGTATGTGAAAAAGTAAAATAAATTTCCTGTTGAGTTCTTCAAATGTAAAGAAAATGTGTTGGACTTAATATGCTTTGATCCAATAATTCGTAAAATATACAATTAAAAAACGACTACTGCAGTAAATATACACCTAACTATTTATTTTTGTTTCTTTATCCAATAACATTAACTGCCTCGATTTAAGTGGAGGGGCATGTTTGGTTTTCTTTCCCCTCTTTCTGCTTCCTGTTGAATTGTCGCCAACATCAATTTCTTCCTCCATAATCGAAAAACTACTCTCTTACACAAAGATCACAATATAACTGTGATTATTGAATGCACACCAATATTGAAAATAGCGCGCCAGGTGTCAGCATAGCCAACAGAGCAAAGTGACAATAATGCTTCATGCTGGACACAATATGATTTGAAACACACGCTACAGTGGACTGAATACGATTTGAAAGGACATCTACAATTTACGCTCTTAGTGAATCTGATTTGTTACATTCTGATTTCACAGCATGAAAGATCGTTATGTAAACTATACAAAAATGTTTCAAACTCAATTTTGTCCATGAGTGGACTTAATACTATTTCAAACGATGCTCCTCATCTGTTCTGCGTGACGAATGGAGATTTGGGTGTGGCGGGAGACGTTCAGGGAAGAGTCCTCTGCAGTCGGGCTGATCATACGTCCTCGGTGGCGGAGTGGTCAACGTGTGTGCCTAGTAAGCAGGAGATCCCGGGTTCGAATCTCGGTCGGGCACAGATTTTCATTGGCCCGACTTTGGTATTCCATCTAAACGTATTACAGTGAAACCATAATTATTCGCAAAATACGATTTATTTCATTAAATCAACGCTGTAACGTCATCAAAAATATGTAATTACGCCCTATTTTCGTTGTATGTGGACTGAATTCTTGTATGAAAATTTGTATTAATGCCGGGATTCCAACCCAGATGTCTTGTTTATAAGGCAGTTCTACATCTACATGCGATACTCTGCAAATCACATTTAAGTGCCTGGAAGAGGGTTCATCGAACCACCATTATACCATTTATCTCCCATTCCATTCTCGAATAGCGCGCGGGAAGAAAGAAGACCTGAATCTCTCCGTTCGAGCTCTGATTTCTCGTATTTTATTCTGATGATCATTTCTGCCTATGTAAGTGGGAGTCAACAATATATTCTCGCATTCGGAGGAGGATGTTGGCGATTTGAGTTTCGAAAGTAGCCCACGCCGCAGCGATAAGCGCCGTTGCTGTGATGAATCCCATCCGAAGTCCTGTATCATTTCCGTGACGCTGTCTCCTCTGTAACGTGACAATACGAAACGAGCTGCTCTTCTTTGGACTCTTTCGATGTCCTCCGTCAAACCCACCCGATACGGATCCCACACTGGGCAGCAATACTCCAAAAATGGACGGACAGGCGCAATGTATGCAGTATCTTTTGTAGTTCTGTTGCATGTTTTAAGGGTTCTGCCAATAAAACGCAGTCTCTGGTTCGCCTTTCCCACGACATTTCCACGTGTTTTTTCCAGTTTTAGTCTGAAAGTAATAGTAATTTCCAAATATTCTGTGGAGTTTACGGCCTTTACATTCGATTGATTTATCTTGTAAACAACGTTTAACGGATTTCTTTTCTTACTCATGTGGACGACTTCACACTTCTCATTATTTAGAGTCAATTGGCAATTTTTATACCATAGTGATATTATTCAGATCGTTCTGCAGTTGGTTTTGATCTTCAGATTATTTTAGTAGACGGTAAATGACGGCGTCATCTGCCAACAATCTAAGAGAGCTACTTAGATTTTCCCCTAAATCGTTTAAAAGAACAGCAGAGGACCAATAACACTACCCTGTGGAACGCCCGATATCACGTCTGTTTTAGTCGATGCCTTACCATCGATTACTACGAGCTGTGTTCTGACAGGAAATCCCCTATCCAGTCGCAAATTTGGGACGATATACCATAACCACGCAATTTGATTAAAAATGTTTGTTTGTTCAAATGTTCGTAAATCTATCGGACCAAACTGCGTGGTCATCAGTCCGTAGCTTACAAACTACTTAAACCTAGGTAAATTAACCTAAGGACAACACACACACACACACACACACACACACACACACACACATGCCCCAGGGAGGACTCGAACCTCCACGGCGAGCAACCGGGCGCTCAGCAGCGAGACGCTTTAGCCCGCTCGGCTACACCGCGGCAATTTGATTAAAAGCCGTTTGTGATGAACGCTACGGCGGCCTGCCGCAATGACTTCGCACAAGCGTGAGGATTTACCCTAGACATTGGCGACTCCGTCGGGTTGTTTAGTAGTGAGCGTAACTGCGCTGTCAGCAGGATACCCGGCTCCGAATATCGGCTTTCATACAAACTGTAACATTACTGTAGTGTATAAATGTAAATCAGGGATTTTGTGAATTAAAAAGGCTACTGAGTAGTTCCTTTTAATTTGTTAAAGGTACTAGCTTTTTACGTACGACTGTGTGACGGTCCATTTTACAATCAGTAGTTGATCTTGGATGTTTTTCCGTGAGCCTTTCATTCACCATGGCAACTACACGCATGGATTAAAGGATGGTCGTTGACTTTTTTTATATCTTGAATGGGTGGGTGGGCGCAAAACTACTAAGGTCATAAGCGCCATGTCGTAACATATTAAAAGCAAAGACTAAGCAGGCGCAAAAGTAAAAATAGCACAAGGCAGTCATTCAAGGTTAAAATACGAGCATATGAAGACATCAATTGGTGAAAGATTCCTCAAAACATTACGGACACGTCGGAATTCCACAGGTGGGAGGGAGGTGGGGGGCACCCATGTTCCATGAAGGACTCGAACCTCTGATGGCGAACAACCGCGCGCTCCGCAGCAAGGCGCCTTAGAACGCTCGGCGCAGACGGTTAAAAATGGGCACTGCACCATAAGGTGGCGAACAGTCAAGTGTTGCGAACAGTAGGCACAAAGTGGAGCTGAGTCGCCACTTCGTAAGTGGCCGCTCATGGGACTCGACGGAATCCAAGGTGTCATCACGACACCTACGACAAATTATTTTAACAGCACAACAGTCATGCAGTTAAACCGGGCCTAACCTTGGCTTAAAGGAATACTCTGTCCCACAGGAACCTGCTGTTTTGTTGTTTTGTTTTAATTTATTCAGCATGTGTTAAACAGCTACAAACATAAGCTTTCCTGAAAGCATATAAATTCTCAGTCCCATTAACGGGAGTCATCGAAACATGACGATGATGTAACACGAAACGTCCAACTAACTGTCCGCCGCACAGCATCACGAACAACATTTAAGGAGTAGTGTTCCTGAAAATTTATCTCCTCAAAGGCAGTATATCATATATACTCAGCAACACTAAGGAAACTGTACACTAATTTGTATGTTGGTACAGATAGTTAGCGAGGCGGAATTTGTGAAGTGACAGGTTCTTGTGGGGTGATGGGCAATCAGCGAAGTGTAACCCGAGATCACGCGACAGTGCCAGCAGACGGCTCAGTTTGCTAATGCCAGTAGGCGACCGTGCCGTGTCGAGAATGTGACGCTCGTTATAAATAGGCGTACGTCCGTTCCAAAGATAACCGCGGAACAGAAATAACTTTAATTGTCCCTTCTTTCTTTGCTCTGTGGTTACTAGTGTTTGAAAACTGTAGCTAAAGAATTGTCATCATTCGAGTCCCAGAATTGCTACATCTAATCTTACCTTGATGCAAAAGATATGAACAGGTAATGAACACCTATCTGAATCACAATTAAAAAGAACACACATTCATTATAGCAGCACGTAAGTTTTCCTTTGCCTAATTACTTTGACCAGTGAACACCATCGTCGAATGCAAACAAATGGCTACAATATTCGTGCCGAGTGTTTTATTAAATATATTAAAAGTTACATTAGAAGTAATTTTTTTTCGATAATTTCACTAAGACATACTACAATCTTTATTAACTAACCAGAATAGCTATCTCACGAATGAATATCAACGTTAGTGCTAGCAAAGTTTTATGAATACTGAATGTAACAGATATGCCTGTAATTATGCTTTCTCCGTCTGCTGCTATAACCCTAGAATTCCCATTTGTGGATCGGTACTGGGACCAAAAAGTCGCCTTGTCCTCTAAACATACTGAAACACAAATATTCCACTGACAAATACCATAATCTAATCAGGAAATTTAACTTCCAGAATCACCATGGCAATTTTTCTAGCACTCCGTGAACTGTATATCTGGTGAAGGTGCCATAACTACGTTCAAAATATTCAAATGTTTGTAAACCTACTGGACCAAACTGCTATGGCCATCATTGCCTAGACTTACGAACTACTTACACTAAGGACAACAAACACGCTCATGCCAAAGGGAGGACTCGAACCTCCGACGGAAACGACCTCCCAGTGCGTAACATGGCGCATTAGATCACGCGGTCATTCCGTGCGGCCACGGCTACGTAATCTTCAGTTTGAACTTTATGGAAACCATGGCTTGTAAATTTTGGGTTATGTATTAATTCATATCTGGGTAAATTAGTGCAGAAAAGCCATCGCAACACATATGCGCTACAATGGTTTGGAAATGCATACGTTATAAATGACAGACTTTCAGGCAAAAATCTTAAAAAAGAAAAGCTATACTCTGGTACGAAGCGTCATTTAGTCCCCATGACGCGTTAGGAACTTCATATTATTCTGATGAGGGCCCTATTAAATCCAAAGACTGATAGAACTTACAAAAAAACTACTTTTAGCTACTAAATGTTAACCCTTTAATTCATAATGTAGCTGATCAGTTACATACCTTATTCTTCCCATTATCTCTCAAACTGGTCAAAATTTTACCACAATCATGTGCAGCTGCTTGTATACATTGTGTTACATAAGCTAGTAGCTCGTCCTAGATATTATAAATTGCAGAGTGCTACTGAATCATTTCAACGTAGCCGAGCGGAGCGTTACGGATCGCGCGGCCTCCCGCGTCGGAGGTTCGAATCCTCCCTCGGGCATGGATGTGGTGTCCTTAGGTTAGTTTAACTTAGTTTATGTAGTTCGTAAAGACTAGGGACATGACCAACGTAGTTTGGTCCCATTGGATTACAAACATTTGATTTGACTCATTTCGACAGCTGCGTTGAGTTATTACCTTAATATGCGTTTGTTTACATTAGTATTCCTCCTTTGTCATGTAAAAGTAGTCAATGACGTACAACTGATGCGTTATGAGTTACTTTCTGGAAAGATGAGAGGCATAATAGTTACATTTATTGCATCAGGTACTTCATGGAAACACTATATAGCTGACCAGATATGAACTTTTCGTTGCTCGTAATGCATAATAATTTTAAGGATTTTTTTTCAATATTTTTCAGTATTTACGCACTGTACATTGTGGTATTTTTATAGCATCAGATAAAAAGTCATTCATTAAAGGGTTAATACGATTCTTACTGCTTCTAAACGGGAAGATCGCAGAACTCAACAACATGAGCCTTCTATCACAGATTAAGCAGCAAGGGAGAGCAAGTTTCACGCAAAAGGATTTGTGCAGTTATTTGAGAAATAGCGACGAACTGGCATGAGTGTAATAAAGTGGAAAACTACAAAAACGAAAAATAGACTTTCTGTATCCAATGCTTTGAATACTTTAGTGCAGTTCGGTCGATACTAGAATAAAAAACTGCCTCCGAATTAGCACAACCGCGGTGCAGTGACGTAGCCAGGATATTATCAAAGGGGGGTCCGAATGGTTAAAGAGAAATTTACAAAGGCTCATCTTTGTCATTTATTCTGAAAAACTCTGGCTAACTTTATATATAATGTACATAGTTTGCGTTTGTAAGACCACCTTACAAATACTGCAATATTTTATACACAACATTGAGGAAAACATTTCTTAAAATTGTTTCAATATACGCCAGCAGAACCTTCAGTTGTTATTCCAAACGATGTCAGATTATCAGAATGAGAAGTGTTCCTTTGTATTTGAACACTGGCAACGACACGGCTGCATGTCACCAAGCTCGCTGCCTGACAGCCACGACTGTTGCTTGGAGTTTCCCAAAATTTGCATTAATTTTTGAATCATGTAACTATCTTGCATATTGATTTAGGAAGCGTAAGACTATAATTTTATTTGCAAGATTATTGGTTCTTTTGTTCTTTTTGGCATTGCAACGTATCCATCCTCCAGATAAAATATCACTCTCAAACCTAACTTTACATTTAAAGTATTACACGTACTGACTGAGGTGCCTTATGATATACTGAAATATTGCCACTCCAAATAAAGACTCCACTGCTGTAAATAGATAAATAAGCTATTATAGTAGTACGTATTTTTTCGGTGTATGACTGATATCAATATCATTCAGTTTCACTACACGGTAGCTAGGTCGTGTCATATTTCATTTAGACCCTTCGGAGGTTCGTGTCCACCATCATCGAGCATGGGTGTGTGTGTGTGTGTGTGTGTGTGTGTTGTCCTTAGCATAAGTTTGAACAGTATTTTATACTTTAGATGAGGGGGGAGGGGGGTCCGGACCCCCTAGACCCCCCTTTGGCTACGTCCTTGCGCGGTGGAATGGCCGAGCTCTCTAAGTCGCCTTGCTACGGAGCGTGCGTGTGTGTTGTCCTTAAGTTAATAGAAGTAATTTGAAAGCCTAGGACCTGATAACCACAGTAGTTATGCGCCACATATTTACAACTAGCTGAAAATCCGGCGTTGCTCGGGTATTTATTCCTTTATTCGTGCCATTTTTAGGTATATATTCATTTGTATAAGGACTGTATGTCTGTAAAATCTCTTGGGAATACAGTTAGTAATAAAGAAGTAATAGATCAAAACTTGGTGAGAGAAGGGGCCGTTTCCCATGAACGTTACTGTTTATGTGCTCATATCTCATGAACAACGTGTCGGAATGTGATACAATTCAGAAGATACATTCAACTATATGTGTGTATACTGTCTGCGAAATTTCCTGCGGCTACAATTTGTAGTATACAAATTATAAATTGTAACGTCATACCGAATGCCGTAGTTTTACTCCATAAACAGCGGAAAAGTAGTAAGCGAGAAATTTTTTTCCTTGCATCCTTTTGCTATGGTTGTCAGCGAAAAGAAGTTTAATAAAGGTTTGAAATTATGTTTAAAGTTTGTTGCAAGTCGATAAGTACTTTCATTCTCATAGTAGCATATTTTTTAAAGTCTCACCGCATTATGTGGCAGTTTTCTGTGATTCCTATTGTTTATGACGTCATATCTTCTAAAGCATGTGTCGTATGTGACTCTTAACCCCGCAGCAATTGTTACCTCCCGGTAAGGAATGTGTGTACCAAATTTGGTTGAATTCGGTCCAGTGGTTTAGGAGAAAATAAGCAGCATTGTCGCAAAATGCAGCAGTTTTTCGCGAATCTCATTGTTTATGATGTCATATCTTGTGAACTCTTTGTTGTATGTGATTCTTACACTTACAGCGAAGCTTACGTGTACAAAATTTCATGAATATTGGAAGACAACTGTAGATTTGTATGCAACACGTACAAATATGCGGCACTCTTGCTTTATATATTAGATCATTTTAATTAGCACCATGAAATTGAAAAAAATATTTGGTTGCGAAAGAAAGTGCTTAAAAATTCGAGCATTTCAGTTGCTGTTCTGTTATTTCCAGTAGCAGCCAGTGACGGCCGCAGGATGATTTGAATCGCCATCTTCCAGTCTGTTAGGACTGTGCCACCTCGCTCGGTCTGACGATGCGGGCGTTTGGGCAAAGCTCGCTCGCGTTATCAACTAGACGAGTGGGGGTGTGCACCGAGCATGTGACGGCGCGTCAGCTGATACCCGAGTGGTCGTCGCTCGGAGTGACGGGACCGGTCGTCGCTGGGCGGTGGGAACAGGCAGCTACAACTCGACGAAAAGCCGTGGCCGACCGGGTTACAGCTCCTTTACAATTCTGGGAAAGGCATTATTCCAGATGATAAACGACACATACATGAAGGGAGAAGTACAACAGATTTCAGAGTAAGCACAAAGAATATGCATTTCTAAGACCAACAACAAGATGTAGAAAGAACAGTACAGAACACAAAGACTTATATAACACTAGCTGTAAACCCGGCGTTGCCCGGCTGTTTATTTATTCAACACTTTCGTAGTCCACCTCCCTTTCCCTCCTCTATCTGCATTCATCTCTTTCTTTCCCATGTCTCTGTTCGTTTCCACCTTTCCTTTTCTCGGCAATGTTTTTTGCAAGGCACCCTCTCTCATGTACCATACGAACATGTATGTATCTTGAGATCTCGCTCTTTGTATATGTGTCGTGTGTGCAAAAATTCATCAACATTTGAGAAAACCTATTCATTTTGCCAAGTTCGTATGTTAAATACCCTCCACCGTGCACCGAACGAAATTTTATACAGACAGTGGCATTCCTCTTGTTTATATGGTGAACAAAACTGTAGATTTGTATGTAATAGAAACACAGAGTCACAGTGAAAAACGCACTTTGTTGTTCTCAAATTTTCCAGTTTTATTTCATGCAATGTGTGTTCTGAGAGTAACGAAAAGAACGAAAAAAGGATATGTGATAACGGTCGAGCAGTTCTCAACTTATGGCGCGACCAACATACTTAGGAATCCGTTTCAAATGTTCAAATGTTTGTATAGCTTATGGGACTTAACTACGGGGTCATCAGTCCCTAAACTTACAAACTACTTATGAGCTAGCTAATACTAAGGACGGCACAAATATCCATGCCCGAGGGGGCATTAGAACCCCCGACCGTAGTGGTCGTGCAGACCGTGACTGGAGCGCCTCAGTCCCCTCGGCCACCGCGGCCGGCGAATCCGTTTTTATCTTGCAAGATACTCTCCCCCAGACACCGTATGAAACTTTAGGTAGACGGTGACCTTTTGAAGGTCAAGCGTGCAAAGTTTCGTGACGGTCGGAATGAAACTGTAGATTTCGTCAGTCTGTAGGAAAAGTAACATCCGCCATGAACCTTCATTCCGTCCCACCCACCTTAAATACTTCCTTAGCTAACATCCTCTACCTTTAAACTACATACCGACAAAATTGCAGCTTCTTAGGTGCAATAGTTTTAGAGATTTCGTTTTTACTCAGTGAGTGGGGGAGTGATATTTCGCTTTATATATATTCTGAATTATGTGTTCTACAAAAACATTATTTATCAGGTTCGTAGAATGGAATATTGAGAAACTGCCTGCAAAATGTGTTGTACATTGATTTGGTAGTAAAGACGTAGTAAACCACAACCTCATGCTTTCTAGGGCGACGTTCCATGTATTTCTATGTCATTGACGTCATAGCACTTAAACTATATGTCGTAATACGATATTATTTCGAAGGTACATCCAGTGGTGCATATGTAAAACCTTTGCAAAATATGTAGCGAATAGATTTAGTAGGAAATACGTAACAAATCAAAACGTCATGCGTGATGTGGCGGTTTTTCATTAACATAATTGTTTATTACTCCATATCTCATGAACTGTGTTTAACTATCATAAAATTTCGAACGTATGTGTGTATATTGTCTGTAACATTTCTCGCGAATACAATTAATAGTTACGAGTAATAAATTTTAACGTTATGCCAAATTCTGTAATTTTACTTCATGAACGCCGAAAAAGTAGTAAGCGACAAACTTTCTTCGTATCATCATTTTGCTGGGATTGTCAGCGAGAAAAAGTTTCCTACAGGTTTGAAATTATGTTTGAAGTTTGTTGCAAGTCGCTAAGTCCTCTCTTTCTCAAATAGTGGATTGATAAAGTCACACTATCACGTGCCGCAATACGGAGAAGTTTTCATTGTTTATGACGTCATATCTCCTGACTATCGGTCCTATAGCAAAATCCTTTCGTAGCTGACGTCTTCTACCGATGAACTACATTCCTGCCAAATATCAGCTTCATAGGTGCAGTAGTTTCAGAGATCTCGTGTTTAGTCAGTGAGTGAGTGAGCGAGTGAATGTCATTTCGCTTTTATATAGCTAGAGATAACGTAAACACAAAATGGGGATCATGTGGGGGCAGAATATACAAGGCTAATCACTAAATAATCAGTGCGGGTTTTGAAGCGCAGAACACGAGAGCCAATGCTCACTTTAGGATCCATTACCGAGTATTTCTTGAAGGAAAATTAGGGTTTCACGCCCAGTCGACATTGCGGTCTTCAGCGTCGGAACAAACGCTCGGATAGTTTGTATCAGCGATGGGGAAGGAAGTCTTCGGTTCCCTTTGAAAGGAACCACGCCAGCATTTACCTGGCATGATTCAGGGGAATCACGGAAAACCTGTATCAGGATGACTGGATGCGGGCTTGAACCGCAGTCTTTCCGAATGAGAGTCCAGTGTGGTAGCACACTGCGCCACCTTCCTCGATGAAATCCTAGTGGCTCAACGCATCAAATTGATTAGCTTCATAGGCATAAAGGAAACTTCCGACAACGTAACTGTCCAAAAACATGACGAGTATATGAGTAGAAGATGACACCCATGGTAAGCTTCACTGGAGTCAGAATAGCGGCAAACCATAGTAGTGATTTAATACACTTTTAATTTTTTTTAAATCTCCGGAACGCAATTGTTCCAGAGAGATCCAAATACAAGAAAGAAAAGGGGAAAAATAATTTATCGTTGGGAGGTAGCATGATACCTTCTCGGCGAAATTGAGCCGTCATACGTGAACAGAAAATACAATGAAAAACTCTCACAAACCAGTAAGAATGGGGTAGTAATTAATGAAGAATGCTTCATTAAAGAAAGTACTTCTAATTTTGATGGTCAAGTGCAAGGTCAAGACAGTCCCCAAAAATGAAGCTGTAGTCATGAATTTTAAAAGTAATAGTGACCATCTTCAGGTAAGTTACAGACAAAATTTACCAGACGAATAATAGGCCAGAAAGCAACAAAAAATTAGGGCAAATAACAGGTCACGGCCCAAACTGGAAATGTGATGTTCGCGACTTGACTTTTCAAATTTTAAGATGTATTTTTAATTCGGAGAAAATATGAAACTGTAACTGTGGTAATGTTGATTTCTGTTCTCATCACGGGCATATATAAGTGGAAGGAAAAGGAGGGGGGGGGGGGGGGGCAAGAGTCCTAGGACCCTCCCGAAATAATGAATACAAGGGGAAAAACGATGTTTTTAACATTTAATGTTAGCAATAAAAAGCTTGATTTTGGTAAGTAAAAGGGGTTTCAGAGCAAATTAGCTACTGAAAATTAGTAGCAAAACTGATAGAAAATATCATGGGGTGTCTACTTAAAATTACTTATCTTTCCATGAATCTTGGCACCTCCAAAAAATGTATGCTATATTCGGTACTGGTTCTCACGATTTGTATTCGGAAGCTGCCACTCACAACCAAGAAACCACCACAAAGTAAGTTTTAGTGGCATCTTTTGATTATTCAGCACAACAATATAACACACTATAGCTGGAAGTCTCACTTCACTTTTAAAGACGCAACTAAAAATAGCAGTTTGGCAGTTTAAAAAACATTATTTCCGGTATATTATGTAAAATGAGTAGTAGCTTTGTACGTTATCACACGCAAAAAAAGGAACATGAAGAAAATAACTCATTAAGTGGGACAAGCTGCAGCCGGTAGTATAGAAACAACATGAACCCAAGACGAAGTGGCCAACGTTGAAGAAAACTGCATTGCCGACGGAAAGGTTGTCTACTTCTTCAGTGAGGATGAGTTAAGAACCTGTTTCAACTTTTCACCAAAGGCGCAAGCACTACTTGTACATGAAAACGTACACAATGAATAGACCAATCCTTGGGGAACTTTCATCACTGGATAGACACGTCTGGCTGGTTTCGGTCGATGAAGAACGATATATGAGGTGTGAAATGAGATGAATTCTCAGAAATCTGGAAAGTTTACTTTTTTTTCTTCTTCAAGCATGTCATACATGCAAATCACATAGTGTATTGGTAAACATCACCGCAATGGGTCGCGTCGGATTAGCCGCGCGTACTGGAGCGCCGTGTTGCGGTGCGCGCGGCCGTCGCCGTCGGGGGTTCGAATCCCCCCCCCCCGCACCCCCACGGTCATGGGTGTTTTGTGTTGCCCTTACTTTAGTTTACCTTAGGTTAAGTAGTTTGTAAGCTAGGGACTGATAACCAAGCTGTTGAGTCCCATAGATTTACAAACTTTTGAACATTCATCGCATTGGACCAAACTTGAAAGCAAAAATGTCCAGTCGATGCTGATCCCATACCAGCCTAATAATGACAGAACATGACGAAAGTAAGGTAGGCTGCTAGCAAGCTTGGGGTTTAACATCCCGTCAACAGGGTAGTCTTTACAAACAGAAGAACTTAACAAATGAAGGCGGAGGACCGTGGTAGTAACTGGGCGTTATATTCAATCAAAATAACGTCAAAACAACTTGATTAAACGATTTGAAAAAATACGAAATTAAAAAAAAATTCCAGTCATTTATATGTACCGATCGTAACGTTTTTCCTGTAGAGTGATAAGAAAACACGGACAAGCTGAACGAAAATAAGAGAAATTTGATGCGAACTACACTGCAAAAAAAATTTCTTGCCGTCGGTGTAAACCTGTCTGTTTCTTAAATCTCCAGGCTTGTATGTTTTAATATTCTTATTATGAACATATAACTACTATGGCATCCTAAAAGCTCCACTGGATTAGTTATCAACAATTTTCCTTCATTTTGAATCAAAGTTAGGATTGATAATGAATACAAAACATTACCGACGTTAAAAAATTGTAATAGGTTTTATAGAGCTAATAAACTACTCTGCTACTATTAATAAGGGAAACAAAAAACCCATACCGTTAATTAAAAATTATAACATTGGCTATACTTCTATGTTGCAGTTTCTCTCTCTCTCTCTCTCTCTCTCTCTCTCTCTCTCTCTCTCAGGTCGGGCGCATGGGATCGGCAGTCTACCGAAATTTGCGCTTCTCTTTAACTGACATGACGTAGTAAAGGTTAATTTGTCACTGTTTTAACATAACAGGTTTCTTTGAAGTAAAGATAAGATACACGCTCGCTTTGAAAACAGTTGGTAATATGGCTAAACCTTTTTACACTGTATACCTTCCCGCGCCAATCTTCTTCTGAACAAACACTTTCCGGACAACAGGACGCCGTCATTGATACAGCCGAGTGTGAAAGAAAATCGATATTCCCTCGTAGACAGTGCGGTGCATTCAGTTCGTTCACAAAGCGTTCACTGGATACCCCGATGAATAACGCTACGTCGCTTCAGTTATGTCACTGGTGTCTCTTTGTCACGGGGCGCTGTTGTTTCTCAGTGGGGAGACGAAAGCAGTTCTAAAAGTTCCGTACTTCAGAGCTGTGACAGAACAGCAACAAGTGGACTAAGTCTGTTGCTTAACATTACCGTCAAAATCTCAGCTGTACTTTTAATGAGAAGTTATTACGGTAAACTGAGCTCATGGTTCAGGGTAGTTTCAGTATTAACGACATCGCTGTAACCACTCACCGTTGTTGTTGTTATTATTTATGAAGCATTTGTTGAGAAATACAGAAATTCATCAACATTTGAGAAAACCTATTCATTTTGCCAAGTTCGTATGTTAAATACCCTCCACCGTGCACCGAACGAAATTTTATACAGACAGTGGCATTCCTCTTGTTTTTATGGTGAACAAAACTGTAGATTTGTATGTAATAGAAACACAGAGTCACAGTGAAAAACGCACTTTGTTGTTCTCAAATTTTCCAGTTTTATTTCATGCAATGTGTGTTCTGAGAGTAACGAAAAGAACGAAAAAAGGATATGTGATAACGGTCGAGCAGTTCTCAACTTATGGCGCGACCAACATACTTAGGAATCCGTTTTTAATGTTCAAATGTTTGTATAGCTTATGGGACTTAACTACGGGTTCATCAGTCCCTAAACTTACAAACTACTTATGAGCTAGCTAATACTAAGGACGGCACAAATATCCATGCCCGAGGGGGCATTAGAACCCCCGACCGTAGTGGTCGTGCAGACCGTGACTGGAGCGCCTCAGTCCCCTCGGCCACCGCGGCCGGCGAATCCGTTTTTATCTTGCAAGATACTCTGCGCCATAAAGAAAGAGAGCAAAATATAATTAATTATATTATTACGACCACAGATTCGAGTTGCCAGTAAAATTACGAACTTCTTGATACCAATGATAGACCGTACGGATTCTTAATTAAAAAATTGCCAAATAAAATCAATTAATTTGGGCTGTTATATTAATTTTGAAAGACCTAAGTCGAAACAAGGCCACTGGAGTAGATGCCATTCCCTCAGAGCTACTGAAGTCTCTGGGAGAACCAGCCATGACAAAACTGTTTCACCTTGTGTGTAAGATGTACGAAACAGGCGAAGTAGCCTCACACTTTATGAAAAATACAATAATCCCTATTCCAAAGAAAGCAGGTGCAGACAGGAGTGAAAACTACAGAACCATCAGTTAAATAAGTCATGGTTACAAAATATTAACACGAATTGTTTACAGAAGGATGGAAAAGCTGGTAGAAGCCGACCTTGCGGAAGATCAGTTTGGGTTCAGGAAAAATGTAGGAACACGGGAGTCAATACTCTTTACAGCTTATCCTAGATGATGCATTAAGAAAAGGCAGACAGACATCTAGCTTTTGTATATTTGGGTAAGGCTTTTGACAGTGTTGATTGGAATAAACTCTTTCAAATTCTGAAGCAAGCAGGAGTAAAATACAGGGAGCGTAAGATTATTTACAACTTGTACAAAAACCAGACCGCGGTTGTCAGAGTTGAAACGCATGAAAGGGATACAGTGGTTGGAAAGGGAGTAAGACAGGGTTGTAGCCTTCTCCAATGTTATTCAATTTGTACATTGAGCAAGCTATAAAGGAAAGCAAGGAGAAATTTGGAGAAGGAATTGAAGTTCAGGGTGAAGAATTAAAAACATTGCGTTTTGCCGACGACATAGTAATTCTGTCAGAGACAGCAAAGGACCTGGAAGAGCAGTTAAACGGAATGGACAGTGTGTTGAAAGGTGTATATAAGATGAACATTAACAAGAGCAAAACTAGGGTAATGGAGTGCAGTCTAAGAAAATCAGGTGATGCTGAAGGAATTAGATTAGGTAACGAAACAATAAAGAAGGTAGATGAGTTTTGTTCTTGGGTAGTAAAATAACAAATGATGGTCGCATTACAGAGGATATAAAATGCAAAACGGCAATGGGTAGAAAAGCGTTCTTGAAACATTCTTGGAAAATAGAAATTTGTTAACATCGATATTGATTTACGCCTAAGGAAGTTCTCTCTGAAGGCATTTGTGTGGAGTGTTGCCTTGTATGGGAGTGAAACATGAATGATAAACAGTGAGGACAAGAAGAGGATAAAGGCTTTTGAAATTTGGTGCTACAGAAGAATGCTGAAGATTAGGTGGTTGGATCGCGTAACTAATGAGGAGGTACTGAAGAGAATTGGGGAGAAAAGGAATTTCTGGCATACCTTGACCAAAAGAAGGGATAGATTGGTAGGACACATTCTTAGACATCAAGGAATTGTAAATTTACCGTTGGAGGGTAGTGTGTAGGGTAAAAATCGCAGAAGAAGACCAAGAGATGGATACAGTAAGCAGATTCAAACAGATGTAGGTTGCCCTTCTGATGTGGAGTTGAGGAGCCTTTCTCAGAAATAGGGTGTTGTGAGAGCTGCATGAAACCAGTCTCCTGAATGAAGACCACAACAAAACAACAACAACGAGTTAATTTTTAACAACCAATGAGCATCACAGAATGACTGCTTACGTAGAAGACAAATGGTAAGGACACAGTAATTTCTACATTACCCGTTTGGTTAATGTAAAAATTGCTCAAAATGGAGAATTTCCTCTAGCAGTACGTAGCCGTTAAATTTAAAAGCGAGCGGAAGCCACGCCGTGGTGGAGGCATACAGACTTTGTCCCGGGACCAAACATGTGTCCCAACTTTAATGTCCGAGACAGTGCCGCCAGAGGGGCGAATCTCCCCCTATAGTTTCTCTCCCCTACCTGTCAGGTTGGCTAAAGGGACTTTAGCAGCGAAAGCACACTGCGGTGCCGTGCCCTGCGAACAGCAACGCCCCAGCATTCGGTTGAAGAGCTTGAAAGTAATCATCTCGCGGTCAGTCTAGGGCGGAAGTTACCACCGTATTGATGAAGTGTGACTTTGAGAACCGTCCGCGTCGGGTAGAATGATTGGCGTGTGGAAGCAAATTGCTACCGAACGTCCGAAACACTTACCATTCAGTTTATAATGAGGTAAGCTTGGTCGTTGGGCCCCTGCTCTTGTTATAGTATTAGTAATTTTATGGCTAGCAACATTCTCTCTGGTTCAACAACTCTCCGCTCTCTCTAGGGACTACAAATGTATCTTTTTAAAGTGTGTTCATTTAGTGACTATTGTTAGTAATTACTTTTCCTAATCAAGATGGTTTCGTGCCAAAATAATCTTATTTGTGAAATAATATTAACATGCAACAGGGTTACTTCACATTCGTCATATCTTTTTACCACACTTCTGCCCATTTGTTCTGTAACTTTCCTACTGTCCTCTTTCAAATTAATAGTTCTTCGATAAGTCGACAGAACACTTGCCAGGAAAAACATGTATTGGAGGCCCCCAAGGACGAGACGCATGGAACTAAAAAATAGCTACACATACTGGAAATGTCTCGCATTGAATTTTCAAAAAGTTGGCCGCCGTAAGTTGGCAATGCGTCGTTCAATCTTTCGATCAACTTTGTTGTATGGGAGTGAAAGCTGAGTGCATAAAGAATATCTTATTAAGAAGGCTGAGGTTACACATATGAAAGTAGGAAGGATGATTTCAGGTACTAACAGATGGGAACAATGGCAGGAGGGGATCCGTTTTGAGAAAATCAAAGAAAAACTGGGAATGAAGGAGGAATCGAGGTAGACCAAGTATGAAGTACCCTTGATTCGGTCACGAATGATTTCGAAGTAACAGGCCTAACACCCGACGAGGCATCACTGATTTCATTGACCAGGGGATCGTGGAGGAATTTTATTAGGCGAATTACGCCCCAGACTAAACGTTGAAAGGTTTTCTTGCCGCGTCAAATATAGGTAAGATACAAAGTTTTCGGCAGTTGCTTCTATTCTCGTCGTCTGGGGGCGAGCCAAAGGAAGGAAGCTTAGGGTTTAACGTCCCGTCGACAGCTTGGTCATTAGAGACGGAGCTAACACACTGAGTTTTGGGTTGGAATGGGGGAGGAAATCGGCCGTGCCCTTTGAAAGGAACCATCCCGGCATTTGCCTGGAGTGATTTTAGGCAAATCACGGAAAACCTAAATCTGGATGGCCGGATGTGGATTTGAACCACCATCCATCCGAATGCGAGTCCAGTGCGTTACCACTGCGCCACCTCGCTCGGTGGGGGCGAGCCGACTGAGGATCTGAACCGTATATGACGGTAAGAAAACCAAGGGCCTTTTGTGGAGACTCCTTCACGAAAGATTAGGTTCCGATTTTCCGTTTGTTTGCCGACGACATGCTACATCCCAGAAGACGTACTCGGTGTGGGAGTGTTGTAAATGGAAGGGCACGCGGACACCAGCTACGCTGGTGGTGGACCGGCCTCAGCGGCCTGGCGTAGCTTTGTGCAGCTGGGCCGGCCGCGGTTTTAATCTGAGTCGCACAAAGGCGCAGCCGTCATCCGCCGCGCCACTGTTCCCTCGTCAAAACGGGCCGACGCGACGCACGCAAGATGCCGCAACTGGGCCACTGCAACCACAACGCCCTATTTCCTACCCTCTTTATTCACTAATGACGCCACTGACGTCCGTTTCTTGACCCACTTTAGGTTACGGTAGTAACACTAGAAGTGGGCCTTTGCGATCGTCTTTTGATAACTCGAAATTTAAATGAAAATAACGGCTTAGCCGTTCATCAGCACTAAAATTGAATAACCTAATTTGTAGAGGGGAAAATTCTCTACAACGTCGCTCTCTCACTTTTTTTTCATATATTGCGTCGTTGCAGAGATATTTGCAAAATAACGGAATTTAACAATGTCTGTCTGTCAGTCTGTAACGTGTTCCTACTTTTTGGGTCGAACCGTTCAACCGATCGGCACCAAATTTTGCAGACATAATTGTTGGTCACCAGAGACCAGAATCTCGCTTTTTCAAATATTTCGGACAAAAAATACGTTAGGAACACACACAAAAAAGCCGTTTGTAATATAATTGTAATTGAAAACGAACCGTTCATCTGACACGAATATTGAATAACCTAATTGGTAGAGGAGAAAATTCTCTACAACTTATCTCCCTTATGTTTTTTCATATCTCGTATCGTTTGAGACATATTTGCAACAATAACGGAGATTTGACACCCTCCACTGAATTAACGAAAAGCAGCCGTTCCGAGATGTCACGTGACATTCCATGCATATTTGATGATTTTCTTGTTGTAACTTACACGTTGTCATTTCAGAGCAACGGCACATTGAGGAATTGACAAAAACACATTGTTCTTCGTACGATAAATGACAATCTAATGTCTACAAATGCCATATTAACATCAGTTAACAATGGCCATCAATAGTATGAGATTAAAGAACTCTTGTTTTAATTTATAGCCGTAGCGTAGTGGGCAAGGTGCTGGACTGTGACGCGAAAGGTCGGTGGTACGAAACCCGCCACTACCTAAATTTTTTTTCCTAAAAGGGTTCCAGACACTCTTATTAATTCCAGGATGAATCTTTCACTCTGCAGCGGAGTGTGCGCTGATATGAAACTTCCTGGCAGATTAAAATTGTGTGCCGGAACCTGGGACCTTTGCCTTTCGCGGGCAAGCGCACTACCGACTGTGCTATCCCAACACGACTCACGATGCCGCCTCACAACTTTACTTCCGCCACTACCTCGCCTCCTACTTTCCACACTTCACAGAAGCTCTCCTGCGAACCATGCAAGACTAGCACTCCTGGAAGAAAGGAAATGGTGGAGACATGGCTTAGCCACAGCCTAAGGGATGTTTCCAGAATGAAACTTTCACTTTTAAGTAGGAGGCGAGGTACTGGCGGAAGTAAAGTGGTGAGGCTGCATCGCGAGTCCTGTCAGGATAGCACAGTCGGTAGTGTGCTTGCCCGCGAAAGGCAAAGGTCCCAGGTTCGAGTCCCGGTTCCGGCATACAATTTTAATCTGCCAGGAAGTTTCACTCTTATTAATTAATTTATTATTATTTAGATTATTATTTTGGTCCAAAATGTTTGCAAAAACTTATAAAACTACAAATCTAAAGTGGGCCGCAAAACACGTCAGTGCGATTTTTTGATGTGGAACACAGCGGTGGCTCGTGCCTTAGATAACTGGGGTTCACTACTTTTACTGCGTTATACAATTTACTTTTCCAAATAACCGGCGCCCGCACCTTACGCATGAGCAATGGCTGCTCGCCTCTAGCTCTTGTATAACAGCTAAATATCTGTGACAAAGAATAATATAAACATTATTGACCCTGGAAATCTCCAATATATCTGGAAGAAATGGCCAAGCATTTGACACAACAAATAGAAAAATCGTTGCTGGTTCAGAATCTGTTACAAACACGAAGATATTGAAAAAAATTAGCTTGCAGCCAGACGCAAGCCCTCTGTCTTTTACACCACAGCAAGAAGTTTTTCGTCAAGTCTGCCTTGAAAGTATCCTTGCCGCCGGTGTTGGATGGTGCTTCAGATGACGGGGGTTCACTTCTTTCAGTGCCGGATCTTGATAGTGGCGCAGACTCGCCCCACTCCCTGCTAGGCGCGTCGGTGTTTCGGCACCCCACTTCCCCCCGGCTCTTTGTTGTATATCATAATTTTAAGCGCATCAAAGCACTTTATTTTATACAACAACGGATGACATCACAAGATGACGACTGTGTAAAACATTTTTATCCCGTGTGATGTTCCTGGCCTATGGCCATATTTCTGGCCGCTGGCCGTTTCTTTGCTAACATCGTACGTGTCTTAAACGCGGAAGAAAGACAGCAGTGCAGCGTATGTTGAAATGTGGGGTGGGGAGCAGTAGCATATGGCGCAGTAGGTGCCCGCATATGTTACTGGTGCTCTCCTCGCATTGGCTGCTGCATTTCACGTCACGTGATTTCTTTTGAAATTAGTTTTGTTTATTATATACTAAATATTAATTATTCAGTGCTGAGAATTTGTAATAAATATCTCTCAAGGACAGGCTAGGTTTTGACAGTTTAAAAGGTTTAAGGTGCCTTCTCTTATTGTAACAGGAGAAGAGCAATTTTGCAGAAGGCGCGCGACGGCCCTGTTTTGGCGCGAAATAGAGCGTCAGGTGCCCTCTCGCAACGCGCCGCAGTTTCAGTCTCGAGCTGACCACTATACGCGCCGGACCGCACCGGTCATGAGTAAAGATTTGCGTAAATGTGATAACAATCGAGGTCTCAACATGAACTACGGGCAGCATAGGCCGTATCATATTAACAATCGTTGCTCATATTTTATTGTTTATTTAATAAATGGCATCCCTGACAATTAAAAATCTTGCGAGTCGCTTATTATGGTTCCATCATACAGAACTTATTTTAGCCTCACTTGTATGCTGTAGAAGAACCTACGACCTGTGTGCTGTCTTCTGCGCTGGGGACACAACTATAGAAGACAACAGGATAGTCAGAACTGTATGCTTTCCATAACGTTTTGGACAGCAACTACGGCATCTCGTGCGTACTGTAGGGCGGTACAAACGCACACTGCTACGCAACAGCATCCGCAAGGATGTGGAGGTTTTAGGGGATTGTGGGAGGAAGCAGTACTAACTTCTCCGTCCGCAAATAAAACCCTAGGAAGCTCGTAACCGGAAGATGATGTCATAGACCATCGGAACCGGTCGTCGAAACACAAGTATATACAAGCGATCTTGCTTTATCCGTTTTGGAACCTATCATTATATTGTACAGAGGCGACCCATTATTAAAAAACAAAATATGGCCTTCTAAACGTGGATTTACTGCATAATGCTTAAAATACCGTGGGTAGCAAGAGAAACTAACACGAAACTATTGAGAATGGCGCTGACAGCATTTAGAAGAAAAACTGCATACCTAGGGAATACAATGCGGATAAACAAAAACATGATTTCAGTGTTAACAGAAGAAGGGAATACCAAAGGAAGTTGCGGGAAGACTAAACTGGCGAAGAAGGAAAGGAAGATCAGGTGTTAATAACGTCTGTCCACGAAGTGGTCATTGAAGACGGCGAATAGAAAGGGAAATCGCCTCGCACTTTAAAAAGGAGTCATCCCGGCATTTGCTATTCAGGAAAACCACAGAAAACACACATTTGGAGGGGCGAAGATGGATTTGAACCGCCGTCTTCTCCAATACGAGTCCAGTGTGCTACCCACTAACTCTGTGATCGTAGATCTTGGTTAGGCAGGAAAGCAATGGAGAGGATTACTAATATAGACTGGGGTTCAGAGATTGAAGTGTCGCCACCAACTTCCATTAATGGATAAACAGAAGAGGAAAGAACATAAAAACATAAGAACTTCTTTACACAAGACTTTACTTACATCCTGTAGGCTTATATATACTCCACAATAAAAGTTGTACCAGCTCACCACAATATAGCAATATAAACAAGTGGGGACATGAAATATTTAAAAATTTCATATCGATTTCGTTCTCGGAACATCATGAGTGCAGATTTCGAGTCACGAAGACTCTCGTTGTTGTTGTTGTTGTTGTCTTCAATCCGCGGACTGGTTTGTTGCAGCTCTCCACGCTACACTGTTTTGTGCAAGTCTCAAAAATGTTGAAATGTTTGTAGAGCTTGTGGGATTTAACTACGGGGTCATCAGTCCCTTAACTTACGAACTAGTTATGAACTAGCTAATACTAAAGACGGTAAAAACATCCATGCCCAAGGGGGGTTTCGAACCTCCGACGCGGAACGGCCTCGCGCATCGTAGCATAGCACCTCAATGCGCTCGGCCGATCCGCTGCGGCATTTGACCTCTCACCTGCTAATTATCTTTTGGTCATCTGGCATCGATACAGGCAGATATGTAGTGTAAATGGTTACACTACAAACTGATAACATACATTAAAAAAGTCCATGTCGATTCACGTCAACACAACTCGTTTGCGTATGTGTCAAATTCAAATGTTCAAATGTTTGTTAAGCTTACGGGACTTACCTGTGGCTCATCAGTCTCTAAACTTATGAACTACTTATGAACAAGCTTATACTAAAAACGGCACAAACATCCATCCCCAAGGAGGGATTCGAACCTCCAACGGGGAAGGGCCTCGCGCATTGTAGCGCCTCAATGCGTTCGGCCGCTCCGCCGCAGCTGTACAAGTCTCTTTATCTAAGAATACGTTCTGCAACCTTCATCCTTTTGAATCTTCTTACTCCGAATAAATCATTTAAGTCAGATCATAAAATAAAAAGGTCTCCCTAGTACAAGTTAAAAAAATTAAACTTGTAAGATGTACCCAGACCTTCTTCTTTTACGGATTTGACTATAAAATGAGTCCTCACGGCTCGACATCTGCACTCATGATGTTCCATAATGGGAACGAAATCAATATGTAATTTTTTAAAATAACTATTTCATATCGCTCCACAAAGTTGGAAATTTCTTGTTTTTAATGTTTCGCAATTTTCGCACTTCGACTAACTCACAAATTTAGTTCGATTAGATGAACACTACGCCAGGGAAGGCAGAAAATATGCCGAAGTCTGACGAGTAATTAATCCACAAAAAGCGTTGGCGTTGAACGTACACACTCCATTAAATTTTAACTGGTCACGGAGTACAATATGTTATTCAACACTATCGAAATTACATTCTTTGTTGTAAGGAAATGAACCTCATTTTTTTCCGACCCCCTGAATCTACTGACCGCGCAGAGTACGCCCCGAAAGTTTTTAATCCATTCTTTTGCGTCGAGGGAGCAGAATATCGCTTAATTGGGCGCCAAAAACTAATTCAGGCGCGGGCGGTGGAGAAAACGGAACACTTGCCGGCCCCAATAACGTGGCAATCAACGGGCGTATTTTGGACGCGCCTCCCCCCGTAAGCAGCGAACGCGACGCAGGGGCGACCCCGTCAATACCAGCCGTCCCCCGGCGGCAATGTTCCAGCTCTCGCACTGCGGGACACTGCTTAAAGCCGCACGCGGCAGCCAGGCGGCACGTACGGCTCACCTGTTGCCTCTTCTTCTCCACATCCGCGTTGGTGAACTGACTCACTGGGGTTCACACTTAGAAGATTCCGTGTAGAATAGAGGGAGTTTCTGGTCGAACAGCGCGTAGTAAATAACGTGGTAGACAGGGACGCCGACTCCGTGAGTGCCCTGCTGCTCGTGCGCCCACAGGGAAATTTTTCCGGGGTGCTCAGCACCCACACAAAGTCGTAAAGGAATACTAAATAAACAAAGAAAAAGAAAATCTGGGGAAAAAAAAATCCAAGGAAGTCAGCTGAGCATAATTGGATGTCCTACTTAATAGGACAAATATACAGCTTCTGAAACACGATTTCGAGGTGTCACCTTTTTGGAACGGTTTCACCCAATCTTTCGTGCATTACCCCACTTTTCGAAGAAACACGTTCTTTATGATAAAAAGAATTTTTTTTTTTATTAAATGTTTGTTAAGCTTATGGGACTTAACTACGGGGTCATCTGTCCCTAAACTTACAAACTACTTATGAAATACTTACGAACTAGGACGGCACAAATATCCATTCCCGACGGGGGATTCGAACCCCCGACCGTAGTGGCCGTGCAGACCGTGACTGGAGCGCCTCAGTCCCCGCGGCCACCGCGGCCGGCATGATAAAAAGAATTCACGACATCGGCTGGCGGTGGGCATTGAATTAAATCAGGTGAGTAAGCTCAAAATTTGTGCCCAGCAGGAATTCGAATCGGAATCGTCTGGCCGGCCGCGGTGGCCGAGGGCACTGAGGCGCTCCAGTCACGGTCTGCACGGCCACTGCGGTCGGGGGTTCGAATCTCCCCTCGGGCATGGATATTTGTGCCGTTCTTAGTGTTGGCTAGTTCGTAAGTAGTTCGTAAGTTTAGGGACTGATGACCCCGTAGTTAAGTCCCGTAAGTTCTGGAAACATTTGAAATTTGGAATCGTCTGCTTACTAGGAAGTTGCGCCGACCGGTACACCAAATGGGACACAGGGAACGTCACGATTTAACGGACTGCCCTAATCACGTCTCCCACACACTACTCGGTACTCGCGGGAATTCGCCGATTCCTGTAAGAGTCTGTAATTTACACGAAGATTTGAGTAGAACAACAATTCTGTGGAGAGTGTAGAGTACCTTTCGTGGGGAGGGGGCGGACCGTCCGTCCTCTCGTCTCGGGGGGCCTCCAAATACCTCGAAAGCTTTTATTTATTGAACTGTCCTGTGTCTTTGTCCTGGGAGGCTTCCAATACTCAAAAGATACTTTTTTTTTATAGTAATGCAACTATTTCCACTGTTAATGGTTTTTTCGTTCTCGAGGTATTCGATGAGTATCAGACCTTGGACGTCGAAAAAGACGGTGAGCATCACCTTGCCTGCAGAGGTCACAGCCTTGAATTTTTTAGCGGGAGGTGACAACGCATGGTTCGCTTCTCTATACGTCGCACTACATTATTCCAAAGCGGAATACTCAAATTTTAGCCGGGTTGGTTGTTGAGACTTTTCGTACCTTTTCATTTGAAACCCCTCGTAGATAACGGAGGGCAACACCACATACCGGTAAAATGTTCTTTCGGCTCTCTTTATCGCTGTTAAACGGAAGTAATGGATTAGTATTGGTTATGCAGAGGTGCAGGATGTCTCACAACGTTCCTGCGGGCCTTACCATCAGATCAGTGAGTTTGATAGAGACCATGAGAGAATGTGATGCGTGCATCCACTCGGGAAATTACAGCCCGTGTGGGACCAAGTGTTTCCGGCAATGCGACTGACGTATGCAGGTAGTTCACGGAAGGTTGCAGAACATGACGAAATGAGGTCTCGCCACACAAACCACTCCGCTAAGTAGAGCGACACCTCATACATGTGACTTGGCAAGACATATATATGTCGTCCTCGACTGGCGGAATAGTTGAACAATCTAACACATTCTACAGTATCAGGAGTGACAGTCTGACGACTTTTATTACGGCATGAGTTACGTGAGCGACGTCCACCTTTCCGCCAACCTTATACTCATCTGGAAAAACATGCTAGACGGCAGTGGTGTACGGAACGACGTCACTGTGGACAGAAAAAGCATCAGATAGTGTTTTCGGACAGCGATACCTCAAAAGCATGATGGTGTGGGGCGCTATTGGCTACAAGCAAATATCACAGCTGATGCGTGTCTAGTACACTTAACTCAAAAAAGTTGAAATGTTTGTTAAGCTTATGGGACTTAACTACGGGGTCATCATTCCCTAAACTTACAAACTACTTATCAACTACCTTATACTAAGGACGGCACAAATATCCATGCCCGAGAGGGGATTCGAGCCCCCGACCGTAGTAGCCGTGTAGACCGTGACTGGAGCGCCTCAGTCCCCTCGGCCACCGCGGCTGGCTAAAGTTAACTAAAACCAACTTTGTGAATGACATCATTCGACCCTTAGCAGGAAACTTTGTGCAAGACACAGCAGATGCTGTTGTCATAAGCGCAATACACGACGACCCCATGTCGTTACATGAGTACGTGTCTTCTTGGTGTCACAGCATGGAAGCCTTTTGCCCTGGCCCTCCAGACTTGTCGCCATTGAAAAATGTTTGAGTTATGGTGAATATTATACATTCCAAGTGAATATGACGGTACCAATCGAGCCATGCACGTCGAAGCTGTTAGGTGAATGGAAGACGGGCTAGGTGTGTGCGAGACTGTAGTTCCGCTACTAGTAACGGGTAGGCAACAGTACGTCTGGCAACTTCTGCAGTACGTCTGGCAACTTCTGGCTCAACAAACACTCTTATTTGTGCTGTGGTAGCTGTACGATCTGCCACTGCTACCCTTAAAATACGACGATCGTGGCCGACATCTCTGCTGCGTGGATCTCCAGGCCTTATCTACTGATATGAGGATGTTCACGTGACCACTGCAACCACCATCGTTGAAGAACTGACGTCGCACGTGCAACTTGTGTGGCAGTTTTCCCGAAGGACCATCCCACCACTCTGAATTCCATAATTTGACCCCTTTCAAACTCGCTCAGGTGGCTGTACGAGGCACGAATGCGTCACCGTGGCATGGCGTCTATTTGCTTCATACATTAATATCACACTAACCCGTATGGTTGTAAACTTTCCACCATTAACAGAACGGTATCAAAATCACGTTGTCTATCCAAGTGTACTTTTTTCCGGCAGTGAACAAGTACACGCATGGACAGCATTCGACAGTTTCAGTACAGATGCAAACAACCTCCGAATTTTTGCGGCAATACTGAATTTAAGTTGCAGGCAAATGAGTTAATGGAGGGAGGCACTACATCCAATAGTGTCTGGCAGTTAGGAATTTCGGTCGTACATTGAGTTTGTCCGGATGGACGAAATGGTAGGGCACTACTCGGATACAAAGAGAAATCAAGAAACGTATCTAGGACCGACAAAACTTCTCAATTGTCACTGTTCATGTATTTTAAAATCTTGTAGCAGCTAATTTTAAGCAGTGATCAATCCCAAGAGTAGTTTGAACAGGACAGTGCTTCGTTGAAGGTTGCTGTTGCTGTCTTCAGTCCGGTGACTGGTTTGATGCAGCTCTCCACCCTACTCGATGCTGAGCAAGCCTCTTCATCTCCTCGTAAGAGCGGCAAGCTACAACCATTTGAATTTGCTTACTATATTCATCTCTTGGTCTCCCTCTGCGGTTTTTATCCCAAACACTTCCCTCCAATGCTAAATTCACGATTCCTTGATGTATAAGGCTTTGTCCCACCAATCAATCCCTTCTTTTAGTCAAGGTTTGCCAGAAATTCCTGTCCTCCCCAATTCTGCTCAGTGCCTCCTCATTAGTTACGCGATCTATCCACCTAATCTTCAGCATTCTTCTGTAACACCACATTTCAAAAGCCTCTAACCTCTTCCTGTCCGCACTGTTTATCGTCCACGTTTCACTCCCATACAAGGCAATACGCCACACAAATGCCTTCAAAAAGGAGTTCCTTAAGCTTATATCAATATTCGATGATAACAAATTTCTCTTTTTCAAGAACGTTTTTCTACCCATTGCCATTATGCATTTTATATCCTCTGTACAGCGACCATCATTTGTTATTTTACCTCCTTTATTGTTTCATTACCTAATCTAATTCCTTCAGCATCACCTGATTTTATTAGACTGCACTCCATATCCTTTGTTTTGCTCTTGTTAATGTTCATCTTATATGCACCTTTCATCACACTGTCCATTCCGTTCAGCTGCTGTTCCAGGTCCTTTGTTGTCTCTTACAGAATTACTATGTCGTCGGCAAAACGCGATGTTTTTCTTCACCCTGAATTTTAATTCCTTCTCCCAATTTCCCCTTGCTTTCCTTTATAGCTTGATCAATATACAAATTGAATAATATTGGGGAAAGGCTACAACCCTGTCTTACACCCTTCCCAACCTCTGCATCCCTTTCATGCCCTTCAACTCTGATAACTGCTGTCTGGTTTATGTACAAGTTGTAAATAACCTTCCGTTCCCTATATTTTTCTGCAGAAATATTGTATTCAAGTACTGTATTTTCGAAAACTCATTGACCGCTTCGAAGACGCCGTTGACAGTTTGTTAATTTCCTTTTCTGTATCTCTGGCTGTTTATTATTAAATCTGATAATTGCTTTATATGTCTACTTTCGAAGTTGCTGTAGTAAATGATCCTGTGTCGAAATTAGTAAGTTTCACGGTTGGCGAAGAAGTTCTGTTATTAAACTGTCTAACAGATTAAAACTTTATCAGAACCGAACTTCTAATACTTCGCCTCCCTGCTTTTCGCCGTCAATTATTTAACCTACTTAATTAACCCACTCACTCCCACGGCTTCTATCTACCAGTTTATCTTTCAAAGTTCCAACATACATCAAACGTTGTCCACGTACTTCGCTTGACTGTTCAGCTCAGTTACTGACCTTTCTTGAGTACATTTCTAGTTCCACTGAATGCGTTTCACTCTCTTACCTGTGGGCTAGGACTTTGTTCACCAGTTCGTGAGCCACGCACAGTTCTTTGGTTCCTTGAGGGTGGCTCTTCACAAAATAGCACGTGCGGGCGTATACGTACAGTGAGACAAACTTCGTGGCTCAATCGCGAAACACCAGTAGTGCATTTTCTCCTTGATCAGGCGTACATCCGAAGTGTAAACAATTTCATGCCATATATTCTGAAGTATGCTTCCAGTCACTGGCGAGACGCATTACAAATGAGCCGTTTAAGTGCTGCTACTATTTTTGTTAAAGGAGCCACATTCACCACGTCGTAAAGTATCCTCCTCGCACAAACGATGCTACGGTTAGGAACGTACAGATGACATTGCCGCGGTGGGGTGGCTTGCATACCTCAACGATACAGATAGCCGTACACCACAGGGGAGAGGTATCTGTGGATAGGCCAAACATGTAGTTCCTGAAGAGGGGCAGCAGCCTTTTCAGTAGTTACAGGAGCAACAGTCTGGATGATTGACTCAGCTGGCGTCGTAACATCAGCTAACATGGCTTTGTCACGCAGTTAGTGCGAAATGTTTGTTAAGCGTATGAGACTTAACTGCGGGGTCATCAGTCCCTAAACTCACGAACTACTTCTGAAGTACCTTATACTAAAGAGAGCACAAGCATCCATGCCCGAGGGGAGATTCGAATCCTCGACTGGGAACGACCTCGCGCATCAGAGCATAGTGCCTCAATACGCTCGGTCATTCCGCCGCGGCATGCAGTAAGTGCGAACGGCTTAAAGCAAGAGGAAACTACAGTCGTTAATTTTCCCGAGGTCATGCAGCTCTATTGTATGAATATATGATGATGGCATCCTCTTGGGTAAAATATAAGAAACGAAGATCTATATTCAACTTGTACAAAAACCAGACAGCAATTATTAGAGTCGATGGTCATATAAAAGGGTCGCAGTGGTTGGGAATGGAGTTAGATAAGGTTGTAGACTTTTCCCAATGTTGTTCAATCTGTACATTGAGCTAGCTGTGAAGGAATGCAAGGAGAAATTTGGAGAGGGAATTAAAATTCAGGGAGAAGAAGATGACATACTAATTCTGTCAGAGACAGCAAAGAAACGAAGTGCAATTAAATGGAATGGACAGTGTCTTTAAAGGAAGATATAAAACGAACATTAACACGAGTAAAACGAGAGTAATGGAATGTAGTGTCAGAAAATCAGGCGATGCTGAAAGAATTAGATTAGGTAATGACACAATAAAAGTAGTAGATGAGTTTTGTTATTTAGGTAGCGAGATAACTTCTGATAGCCGAAGTAAAAAAAATATAAAATGCGGAATGGCTATGGGAAGAAAAGCGTTTCTGGAGAAGTGAAATTTTTTGACATCCAATATTAGTTTAAATGCCAGGAAGTCCTTTCTGAAAGCATTTGTCTGTACTGTAGCAGTGTATGGGAGTGAAAGATGGACAAAAAGGCGTTCACACAAAAAATGATAAAAGCTTTCGAAATGTGTTGCTACAGACGAATGATGAAGATTAGATGGGTAGATCACGTAACTAATGAGGAGGTGCTTAACCGAATTGAGGAGAAAAGGAGTTTTCAGCATTTCCTGACTAAGAGAAGGGATAGGTTGGTGGGACACGTTCTGAGACATCAAGGAATTGTCAACTTAGCATTAGAAGGAAGTGTGTGGGGTAAAAATCGTAGGAGACCAAGGGACGAATACAGTAAGTAGATTCAAGAGGATGTAGTTTGCCGAACTTATTCTCAGATGAAGAGACTTGCACAGGAGAGGGTGCAGTGGAGAGATGCATCAAACGAATCTGCGGAGTGAAGACCCTAACAACCGAACACTGAATAGTTATAGCCGTTGGAGACTATCCAATTAAATATCACTTACTCGGACTTCCTGGTGCGGTTCTCAACACGAATTATTTTAAGCAGGGTAGGGAAGAGTAGAGCAAAGAGAATAGGAGATGAGAGAATAGGAAGGGAATGGAGAGGACAGGAGAGCAAGCAAAAGGAAGGGGACGGGTTGTGTTCAAGTATTTTACAACCAATCAATTTGGAGCGAATGATGGCTAGTGCTTTAAGACCACCTTTCCCTTTCGCGATAAAGACCAAACCGAATAATCAATAATTCCGAGTTAGCAATGGATTATTGTATTCATTTTGAATAGCACAGTACACACAAAGACAAACATCTGCACTATGCAACATTCACTTCATTGCCAAGGTTTCTCCAGCTGCTCGGCGGCTGCAAGGCCGCGAGCAGGCTACAAAGCGAGGGGGACCTTGGTTTACAAGCGGAGGCCGGACAGACACCGCAAACAGCGGCGGCAAACGACCGTGCCGGCAATTACGAGCAGCGTAACGGCGCGGTAGCAACGCTAAGCCCAGCTCCGTGAAAACGGATCCCTGTACTGCCGTTTCTCCTGGCTGCAGACCGCGAGCAGCACTCGAGTTCAAGCAACACCGTCTATAGACAAGGCCTGAGCACAGTCGAGTCACGTCATACTGATGCGGTCGCGGTTCCTGGCTAAATGGCTGACCGCTGGGGCACAAAGCACTGTGTCGTAAAGGCCAGCCAACCAGCTACGCGATCGCGGCCTAACCTGTGAGACGCGACACGACTGAGCTCAGGCCACGTCGCTGGACGGTATAGATGACGATGATGGGGGTTTTTGGGCGCTCGACATCTAGGTCTTCAGCGCCGTATCAAAGAATATAAGGACCAACAAGTGCGAACAGTAACGAGACAACGGACAGCGATCCAGCAATAACACGTGCAGCTGAAGTAAAATACATAGGTGAACAGTAGACTTGAAGCTGGTGAAAAATACCCCAATACAAAAGCTGGAGAAAGAGTTAAAATTACTAAGCTGAGGAACACGGCCGGCTCACCACAGCGATATAAAAGGTTGAGCCAGCCACGCTGCAACATATTAAAACCTCCAGCCTAAACGTTTAGGCCAGAGTTGGGACAAATCACAAAATGTTAAAACTTTGCGCACACACGGTTCGTCGTTACCTAAAATAAACGGCAAATCTGCACCAAGATTCGCCGCAACCCTCTGTGTACGATATAAATCACATTCAATTAAAATGTGGCGGACAGTAAGCTGCACGCCACAGTCATCACACAGCGGGGGCTCCTCACGTCGAAGTCGGAAACCGTGGACAGTGACCAGAACGGTCGGTATAGAGATATACGCAGTATGGAGCGGAGGATGTGGTCCTCTCAACGAGCAGAATTCGGAGGGAAAATTCACGTCTTTGCTAAAATTATGTTCAGTGGTAGAGGGTTCAGTATACAATCTTCACCGGTGGAAGCTGGGTGAGGAGCCACATTAATGAGTCAGAAAACGTTCTTCTGGGAGAAATCAAAACCTGCGACAACTAGCTACTTGTTGTAACTGTTTCAGTAAAAAATTGAACTACATCAAATTTCGTACAGTAAAGTTCGTGTTGTTATTACCTCAGCGACAATTAGCTTTCACGGTACAGACGATGGAGATACAAGAAATTATAACGAACAGTCTTTCAATTATATAAATTAACATTTACTATTAAATGAAATTAGGAACAAACAGTAAATGTATGTAGAATATAGAGAATCTTATTAGAGCATTAATTATTCCTCCGGTTTCAGGTCATGCACTTACTTCCGTCATAGGACTGAAAACTATAAGGACAAGTCACAACCCTCTCAAACACACTATACCATAAGGACACTACAGAGTTGCATTTTAACTATAAGAAAGAAGAGGGGAGGGGTCCGAAACGCATGACTAGTTGCAATGCCGCGGTGGAATGACCGAGCGCTCTAAGGCCCATTGCTGTGGAGTGCAAGGATGCGCTAAATTAGTTAAAGTAGTTTGTAAGACTAGGGACACATACATACACACATACTCCGCAATTCACCGTAAGGTGCGTGGCGGAGGGTACACTGTACCACTACTAGGCATTTCCTTTCCTATTCCACTCCCAAATAGAACTAGGAAAAAAGAATGCCTATATGCTTCCGTACGAGCCCTAATGTCTCTTATCTTGTTTTTGTGATCTTTACGCGAAATGTAAGTAGGCGGCAGCATGATCGTACTACACTCAGCTTCAAATTCCGGCCCTCTAAATTTACTTAATAGAAATTCACGAAAAGAACGCCGTCTTTCTTCCAGCGATCCCCAATTGAGTTGCCGGAGCATTTCCGTGACACTTGCGCATTGGTCGAACCTACCGGTAACAAATCTAGCTGCTCGTCTCTGAACCGCCTCTATATCTTCCTTTAAACTCATCTGCTGCGGGTCCCAAACACTTGAACAATACTCAAGATGTGGTCGTACAAGCGTTTTATACGCGGTCTCCTTTACAGATGAAGTACATCTTCCCAAAATTCTCTCAATAACCGAAGTCGGCTGTCTGCCTTACTCACAACAGTCCTTACATGCTCAAATGTTTCATATGTTTGTGTAGTTTATGGGACTTAACTACGGGGTCACCAGTCCCTAAACTTACAAACTACTTATGAACTACTTACGAACTAGGACGGCACAAATATCCATACCCGAGGGGGATTCGAACCCCCGACCGTAGTGGCCGTGCAGACCGTGACGGAAGCGCCTCAGTCTCCTCGGCCACCGCGGCCGGCCCTTACATGCTCGTTCCATTTCATATCGCTCTGCAATGTTACGCCTAGATATTTGAACGACGCAACAGCATCAAGAAGCTCACTATTAATGCTGTATTCGAACATTATGGGATTGATTTTTCTACTCATGCGCAACACCTTACATTTTTCTACATTGAGAGCTAGCTGCCATTCTTCGCACCAACTAGAAATTTTGTCTAAGTCATCCTGTATGCTATTACAGTCAGTTACAGACGACACCCTCCCATACACCACAGCATCATCAGCAAACAGCCGCAAATTGCAACTTACTCTGTCCATCAGATCATTTATATAGATAGAAAATAATAGCTGTCCTATCACACTCCCCTGGGGCACGCCTGACGATACACTCGTCTCTGATGAAGTCCCACAGATTTACAAACATTTGAACGTTGTCTAGTTGAACTAGAACAATGAATAATTAAATGGCGCCAACTGAAAATTTGTGCCTGACCGAGATTCGAACCCGCGTTTCCCGCTTTTGGGCAGTGTTCTTCGTAACTACATGTCTACCCGAACACGGCTTTCATTTGCCCCAAATTCTAAAGAGTAGCACATTGCGAATGAAGTGTCCCGTATTTAAGAGAAAAAAGAAAAAAAAATTCAAATGTTTGTTAAGCTTATGGGACTTAATTGCGGGGTCATCAGTCCTTACACTTAGAAACTACTTGTGAACTAACTTATACTAAAGACAGCACAAACATCCATACCCGAGAGGAGATTCGAACCCCCGACGGGGAACGGCCTCGCGCATCGGCCACTCCGCCGCTGATGGCCGTAACTGGGATCCCTGTACGAGGTCGTACGACATTTACCGCATCTGCGCTGACGACATGAATCGTACACCGCCGTCGCGTAGAAATACGTATATAGATGTTGGGTCTTGTTCCGTTTTTTCGGGCATGTGCCAAAGAAGATAGACCATACCATCTAACTACAAAGTATTCAAGAAGTTCGACCGACCCTTCTGCTGCGTGCTTTAAAAAATAACCGAAACTACCATCAAAACTAAGGTAATTCAGAATGGCGAGTTTGAATCGCAGCTCTCACGAATCCGAGTGCAACCCTGCACCCCTTCGCTCCGTGAAGAAATACATAAACGCAGCATGAAAAGAAGAAAGGAAATGTAGTACAGAAAATGTTGAACAGTATCTACAAATTACCACTAAAGATTCCTTAGAAATAGTGAAGGCGGAACGCGTATGGCACGTTTCAATCTGACTGAACTTAGTTAATCGGTATGAAATTTGGTCACCACTTATCATGATGAAAAAAGGTATAGTAGAGAGCAGGGAGTACTGTGCCGCCAGAAGGGTTCGGATGTGGTCCCCTCACTGCGTTTAAAAACGCTAAATGCTAAAGGATAGAAACGATTTTACAGCAGTACTTTCTCTGCTTTCGGCTGCCGAGAAGGAATGCGCTATCATTCCTCCGCATTCACACAACTCGCTGGAAGTATATCGAGCAGCGTTCAAGATGTTTTGGGTTGGCCGGGTAGTTCTGGTCAGTCGTACATGTACAAATTAGCATTTTTTCAACACTGGCTCCCAATTGGAACATATTCTGCGAACGCCCGTTATGTCCAAGAAATATGTTGTTAATTTCACCAAACAGTCTGCGATTGGCCCATTCGCTTTTCTATATTCTACACTTCAAACGCCACCTTACTGTGTATGGCAAAGGATACTTTATTTATTCCTATCGCGCTAGATACGCAGGAAAACGACTGCGGGAAAGCGTCGCTATGAGTTTCAGTCTCTAAACATTATGGCCTGTCAGCTAGATACCTCATCTAGGAATGTACGCTCTCAGAATTTTCATACTAGCCCATACCGTGATGCAGAACGCCTCTCTTGCAACATCTGTCACTGGTGTTGTCCCATCATTTCCCTGACACTTTCGGGCCTGCTAAATGAACTGGTAGCGAAGTGTATTGCTCTTCTTTGGAGGTTTCTCGTGTCAATCCTTTGTTTTACGCATTCCACACTGACGATCTATATTGTAGTAATGACCGAACGAGTGGAGGAGGAGAAAGGAAGGAAGCTTAGGGTTTAACGTCCCGTCGACAGTTTGGTCATTAAGAGACGGAGCTTGCACTCGGAGGTTTTAGGTGAGGATGGTGAAGGAAATCGGCCGTGCCCTTTGAAAGGAACCATCCCGGCATTTGCCTGGAGTGATTTAGGGAAATCACGGAAAACCTAAATCTGGATTTCCGGAGGTGGATTTGAACCACCATCCTTCCGAATGCGAGTCCAGTGCGTTACCACTGCGCCACCTCGCTCTGTGGCCGTTGATACACTGTAGCCTACTTTCGGAGGCTTCCATTGCCTGACATTGCAGGAAGGAGGCGATCTGAATGAGTTAACTCCAAAACGGAAATGTAGCGTAGATTGCTTTTTACAGCATCAGATAACGACTTAGTTAATCGAAACCGGTTGTCAGAAAATAAAGGACGAAAAAAAAAAAGCGATCGGAGCTACATTTCCGTTTGGGAGCTGTAAATAAATGTAAACATACGAAAAAAGTTAAAATACATGCGTCCTAAAAATGCAGGTTTTGAAGCATAATTTGTGGATATTGTGTGGAAAAGGCTGAAATTCGTAGCGGTGAGTGGCGAACTTCAGTAAGTGCGTGAATCCGGTGCGGGGTTCTGAAAGATTGCCCAGCTTCCTGCAATTCGATACAATTTTTCAGAGTTATAACTGCTCTGTGCAGGCCTACGAACAGTCTCACCTGCGAAAAGCCTCGTCGAACTTTGGATGTTAGCTACTGGCTGATTTTTACATAGTTTGAAACGTAAAAGCACTATAACATTCGTGCGGCACGTTAAAAATTACTTTCGCATCAGAAGATTTATCTCCATTGAAACTGACGTGCTGTGTTCCGTCTGCCGTTAGGGTTTTCAGATCTCCGGGCGCCGCCCGGAGTGCCCGGGTTTGGAATGAATTCTCCGGGTCTACGGGCCAATGACTCATCTCGGGGCTTGATTGTAACCTTCATCTTAACTTTTTTTTATTTTTTTATTTTACGACGCTTTTTAAGTACTGTGCTCATGAAGCGACGATCTACATCGAACTTAACGTAACTTAAACTAAGGACACAACATCCATGCCCTAGAGGGGGGGGGGGATTCGAACCTCTGGCGGGAGCAGCCTCGCGCACCGTGGCAAGATGCCTCAGTGCGCGCTCGGCCATTCCCGGCCGGCTTCTCTCTAGTAATTATGAATAACTTTATATAAATGTCAATTTCTTACTGCAACAAAACACTACTTTTCTATTCTTCCCGAACTTTTCATTGTTGTGTCGGTAGTAATCGGCTAGCGCATTATTAAGCAAACACTGTTGCGGAAACGTGTCAACTGGCGTCGTCTATTATCTGTGTTCGTTCGTTCATTGTTTGTTATCAGTTTACCGGCAATTTTTTGAATACTCGGATCGTGTGTGAACAGACAAGCTTACATTAACTCAGATTAGTGAGTAATAACAGTGAAATGAAGAGACTATATCTAAGTTCGTTCCGTGAAGAATGGTTGCAGGAAGAAAATTATAAAGAGTGGCTACAAAAAGTCGATACTGACGAGTGTATGTGTAAGTGCAGAATATGCAATATCTCATTTACTGTGAAGTACGACGGAGTGAAAGCTGTGAATAAACATTTACAATCAGAAAGACACAAAGCGAATATTACCACACAAAAGAAGAATCAGTCGCTTCTTAAATTCTTGCCGAAACAATTTTCTGCAGAAGACGACAAAGTCACTGCAACGGAATTAACTTTGACTTACCATGGTGTGAAACACGACCATTCTTACAATTCTCAATATTGTGGTAATAAGATATATCCTTATGTTTTTAGAGATTCCTCAGTGGCAACGAAAGTAAGATGCGGCGTAACAAAAAGCGAGGCATTAGTGAAAAACGTGCTTCTGCCTTATGCTAAAGAGAAGCTACTAAGCGAAATAAAGCAAAATGTCCCGTTTTCATTAGGGTACTTTTTTTATTTTTTTAGAATTCACATGTTATGCTTGTTGGGGGGGGGGGGGGGAAGTTGGTCGCAATTGGGGGGGGGGGGTGTCATTGGCCAAGGGGGAGGGGGCCACGTCTGGTCCCCGGGCCTGCCTCGAGTTCAATCCGGCAACCCTATCTGCCGTATCTCTTCAAACACACAGTTGGACTGGTATTGCGTACTCTCGTATTTGCTTCATTAACCCTCGCACCGCACACTTGTTTTCAATTACCTTCCACTGCACACTGGGGTCTACTGGACCCCAAATTTTTTTTATCATATATCAAGTGTTCCAAAAATGTTCAAATGTTTGTAGAGTCTATGGGACTTAACTACGTGGTCATCAGTCCCTAAACTTACAAACTACTTATGAACTACTTACAACTAAGGACGGCACAAATATCCATGCCCGAGGGGGGATTCGAACCCCCGACCGTAGAGGCCGTGCAGACCGTGACTGGAGCGCCTCAGTCCCCTCGGCCACCGCGGCCGGCTATCAAGTGTTCCAAGCTCATTAATATATACATTGGAATGTCTTATGTATCTGGAACATTGTAAATAACTATTTAAGGACCTGTAGTGATGTTTTTATAATTACAACTATGAATCACGAATGCTATTTATAAAATGAGCATATTATTGTTAATAAAAATGTTTTATATTTCTATATGTTTAACCTTCTTATATTTGAAAGTATATAATGCAACATAGTATCTTGATGATTCTATTTAGTTATTACAATGAGTAACATATGGTATTTATAAAGTTGATACATGTTACACTTCAACATAATGTATAAATTCAACCTGAGTCTGAACGTCAATGTACAAAGTAATAGATTGTAATATAAAATAATGGCTTATTTGATATTTACAGTATATTTTGGTATAGGTTGTTTACAAAATTACTAATGCAGCATATTTGTGCAAAAACATGTAAGAAAGATGAAAATAATGTATATTTGAATGAAGTCAAATACTGTAACTAATATATCAGTCACCACTTACATTGTCAGTGAGCACACTCGGTACAAATTATGGCTCTATGTTAATCACAGATAGCCCTTTTACAATCCTGGCTACACATTTTGGTTTTTGTGTCCCTTTTTCTCGAATATGGTGAACCATAAATGAGCAACACGGAATGCACACTGCGGCAATCAAGACCCGACGGGCGTTCAGCAATATTTACAGCTTGACAGTAGTGCAACAACAATGCGGATGTTTGAGTTAACATCACGTATGTGTAGGCAGTATTACCGACCTAATATACACTAAGTTTCAAAAACTTTTAGCCAACGTACTCTCTGTAATACACAACACAAATTACGCTGGGGTCCGTAGGACCCCAGTGTGCGGTGCGAGGGTTAAGACTGCAATGCGTAACGACCGCTTTTGCTCGCATCCGATCGCTGCGTGGGAACGATGCTTCCCAGGGAAGTGGGTTAGCAGCGTTTAGCGCGTGGTGCAGATTCAATGGGGAGCAAACGTACGCGGCAGGCACGTGCGCGGCTGGCGTGAGTACGCTGGCAGGGAGCGGGCCAGTCGACCACCTATCGACCCCGTCGCCGCCACCGCGTATCGAACGCCGACAGCAGCAGAGCAGCAGAGGGCTCCACGGCGCGGCGCGCGAGCTGCCTGCCTGGCATCGCACACGGCCGGATGCGTGCCGCGGGTCAGTTACGTGCGCACCGCCAGTTCCACTGGTGACACCCACTGTACACGGCACTGCTGGCTGGTTGGCTGGGCTGGTTGATTCTGGAAGGGGCTATACTAATTTTATGGGTCCCCAAGTATAGTACACTACCCCATACTGCTTCGGTGGCAGGAATATCGGATTGAGCTGGGTAGTAACATATCACGTGACTCACCACAACCGGAAGCGACCTACCGAAATAGGTTTTATTTACCATTGAGCTCAGTGCTTTTGGCACGTACTTGTTCTCAAACTTAAATAAAATAGGTAAAGCAGTCAAGCACCACAGTGCTTTACTAGGCATGGTCCTGTTTGGAGGTGGTATGCCGTTGCCTTCCTCCGACCTTCGAACTGACTTACCCAGCCAGTTATAGGGGAAACTACAGTTTAACGTGGGTTCCGAACCACGGTGCTACTCGGTATTTTTCACATAAGCAGTACTGCCAGAGGTGAAAGAAGTGGAAAGTGACAGATAAAAATCCTAGGACCTTGCAGGAATCGAACCCGCGAACTTTGGATTTGTAGTCTGGCACTCTACCACTGTGCAACCGAGGCGCACTAACTTAAATAAATAAACCAAAAAAGTGAAGAATGGATTCAGAGAAAACATTGGAAGACTTAAAGGAAATTCTGGAAACAGGTAAGAGTAACAAATTTTCCAAGTTCAATGTGCATCATAAACTTAAACGATTTTTAGATGTTAAGCGTTCCGTAAGCATTGGACCGTGTCAAAGCTGTATACTGTTTCGTTTAGTGCACTAATGGGAAATGTTACTTAATGCGAATTAATTTCCTGTTTGTTGCGTTGCGAAATTGTTTGCCGCTTTGTAGGGAATTCGATTTGCTTTCTAAGGACGAAGTGACAAATTTCTGTTCAAAAAATGTTCAAATGTTTGTAAAGCTTATGGGACTTAACTACGGGGTCATCAGTCCCTAAACTTAAAAACTACTTATGAACTACCTACGAACTAGGACGGCACAAATATCCATGCCAGAGGGGGGATTCGAACCCCCGACCGCAGTGGCCGTGCTGACCGTGACTGGAGCGCCTCAGTCACCTCGGCCACCGCGGCCGGCACAAATTTCAGTGCCGAGGAACAGTGCGTAAAACTAAGAGCTGTGATTTCCCCTTCCAGTTATGTTTCCAGGTGCAGGAAGAGAACGAGAGTAAGTAATTTACTTGTCGGAGAAGGTTACATACAAGAACTTGTCAACCATAGAGCAGGAACAGAATTAATTATTTACTTCATGGTCAGTGCAAAAATGTATTCCCGCGTTTCTATAGGATTCGGTTTTCAAATAATATTAGCTGACTCCTACAGAATTACAAGAATACTTTTTGGTGCTGAACATTAAGTAAATAATTTATGCTGTTACTGTTCAATGGTTGACAGGTTCTTATACATACCCTTGGCCGCTCAGTAGCTAGTAAACAGGATTTTCCACAAAACCGCAAACTTACTCAAACAAGGAATTAACTCGCACCAAGTAAGAGTACATGTAAGCCGAAAATGACGGGAAAATACAAGGCGCTACACCCCCTCATATTCAAACACAGGAAAAAGATGGTCTATCAATATCTACTTCGTGAAAATGAGCTGAACATATACATATAACATGTATTTAGACCAAGTGCTGGCTTTACTTTTTCGCGTGAAGGTTGTTTCCCTGTATTGTACCTCCTTCGTATGAACGCCGACGCTTCCATTCAACGATATGCAGCTAACTTCCGGCTTCGATGTATCACGTGATACATTGGTACCCTGCTCAATCCAATGTTCCTGCCACCTACTGCTTCAACAAGCCTTTCAATATAACAATTGTAAGTAGGGAGCAGTGGGAGAAAATAGTTCGACACCGTACGGGGGATATTGTCTGGTTCACTGACGGGTCAAAATCAGACCAAGGCGTTGGGGCCGGGGTATACGGGGTGCAGCCAAGACTGGAGGACGTCATCTCTCTAGCAAAACTGGCCTCAGTATTCCAGGCCGAAATCACTGCCATCAGGGCGCGTGTGGAGGAGAATTTGCGTAGGTGCTACAAAGACCGTAGCATCTATCACCCCTTTTACATGGGCTCCCAAAACCGGATTTCGTAAACCGATTTCCCAATTCCGCTTTTGGTTGGTCATGTAAACACTTCAAAATCGATGTGCATTTTCAACTTTTCACGGCGTAAGGAGTAATCCAATAAATTTCGTGGACTCACTCTGAAGATGGCCGGACGATACACGGCCGAAATATTAGTGGAAGACTTAGAATTTGCACGGCTGCACGCCCGAAATTTATTGGATTACTTCAAAATCGATTCTGGAAATCCGCTTCTCGAAAGCGGTTTTCCAGTTCCACAATCGATGTTCGTGCCCATGTAAACGCAATCGTTTATGAAGCGTTCTTGGCTTGTCAGATTGTGTTTCTTGTTAAAAATTTTCGGCACATATGGAAAAAGTGATATTTTCTAATGTGAAATAAAAGTGTAAATATTAGAGTGAACATAAATCGGTGTATTTAAATAAAGAAAAATAGCGATTGTGCAGAATAAATAAAGAACTGAATCAGATGTTTTCCAGCCGCCATTTTAAGTGAGCTACGAAATCCGATTCAGACTATGCCATGTAAACACGACATCGAAAAACGGTTTACGAAAATAGTTTTCGTCTTCCGGAAGACGTGTTCCATGTAAACGTAGTGTATATCTATCCAGACAGCCAGGCAGCCCTGAGATCACTGGCAGCTCCTGCAACAAGGTCTAAAATTGTTGCAGAATGTCACAGGGTTCTGCTGGAGCTAGGGGAAAGCAATAGAGTAAACCTATTGTGGGTCCCTGGGAACTCGGGCATAAGTGGCAACGAACATGCCGACAGATTAGCTAGGATGGGGGCAGAGACTCCATTTATTGGACCGGAACCTATCCTGACAATCACCAAGCCAATGATCAAATTGGAGCTACGTAACTGGCTCAGAAGACAGCACGTAGAATATTGGACCAAAGTCCATCAACAAAAACATGGCAAGGTAATGATGCCAAAGCCATGTTTTAAAAGAAGCTCTGCAATCCTGGGCCTGAACAGGAGAGAGATTAGACTCATGGTTGGATTGATGACAGGCCATGGGAATTTCAAAAAACACCTACATACAATGGCAACAACAGAAGAGGACCCTAAATGTAGGATCTGTGATGACGGTGATGAAACTGCATCACATCTAATCTTCGAATGCATTGCATTGGAGAGTAAAAGGCACAGAACATTTGGGACAACCAGACCCGAAGAAACTGTGTCTAATAAAGAACTGGTAAAGGGACTCCTTGCTATGCTCAAGGGCATTGGTTGGCTTTACTAGATAAACAGTGAGCAATACCGCACAATAAACTTAGTTTCGGTGCGGGCAGTGGCGGGTTAGACCAAGACTGTTTTGTCTTCCCTGAAAAAATGAAATTAATAGTATACTACACTCGGCATCCTGAAGGTTTAGAAATTCCCACTAGATGGCTAATTACATGAATTGGCTTTCTAGGTAGTTATGATCACTTGTCACAGCTGTCAGAACCTTCTGGGGACGGTTGCGGACACCCAGGAATGTGCTTTCTAGTGGGAATTTTTAGACCTTCAGGATGCCGGGTATAGTATATTAGCTTCGGGGACTCAGGAGGCTAAATGTTCCAATCAGAGATTTCAGCAAAGGTAGCTAACAAGCGAAAGGACACATTAACACTCACTCACTCACTCACTGCTAAACACAAAATGTCGAAACTCAACCTATGAAGACGAAATTTGGCAGAAATGTAATTTATAGGTAGAAGACGTCAGCTAATAAAGGAGTTTCGATAGGGCCGACAGTTCAATAAAGGAGTTTCGATAGGGCCGACAGTTCAGGAGATATCACGTCATAAACAATGAAAACTTCCGTATTGTGGCACGTCGTAGTGTGACTTTATGCGTGCACTATATGAGAATGAGAGCACTTAGCGACTTCCAACAACCTTTAAACGTAATTTCAAACCTTTAGGAAACTTTTTCTCGCTAACAGCCATTGCAAAATGATGAAAGGAGAAAAGTTTGTCGCTTACCACTTTTCCACTGTTCACGAAGTAAAACTACGGCATTTGGTATAACGTTGCAATTTATAATTTCTACACTACAAATTGTACTAGCACGAAATTTTACAGACAGTATACACACATTCAGCTGAATGTACCATCGAAATTGTATCACAGCGCGACACGTACTTCATGAAATAGACCACATAAATACTGACGTTAATGGAAAACAGCCCCATCAAAAATGTTTGTAAATCTATCGGACCAAACTGCGCGGTCATCAGTCCGTAGCCTACAAACTACTTAAACCTAGATAAACTAACCTAAGGACAACACACACACCAATGCCCCAGGGAGGACTCGAACCTCCGACGGCGAGCAACCGCGCGATCCGCAGCGAGGCGCCTTAGACCACTCGGCTACTCCACCGCGGCACAGCCCCATCACTAAGTTTTAATCTATTATTTCTGTAGTACTAATAGTATTCGTAACAGATTTTACAGACACACAGCACTTATACAAATGAATATATACCTGTAAAATTACACAGTTGTACAACATATAACTCAATAAATATGAGATCGTACGAATGTTATGTCATTTGGTTTTGATTACTGTCTTTCTTCCTTTGTTTGGATACTGCACTTGTAATTTTGTACATCATGCAAGAAAGCCTTATTTCTTATATATTCTACGATAAATGTTTTTTAGAAAAAAAAAAAAAGCAGATGAACAGAGAGAAAGGATAGGAGAAGTACTACCTCCAGGCATGAATAAATAAATAATATATCCGGACAACGCCGAGTTGTATAAAACAATGTCTTATATTTAATCAAAAGTAGGATTTGGCACGTCAAAAAATAAAAGGAGCAAATAAATACGAAGAAAAGAGAAGAAGATTTAAAGAGAATACCAGAGTGTCTTGGTGTCTAGGTGATCATAAAAATAAAATAGAACATCCATCCAATCTGTTACACGTTAAAACCACTTACCTGAAAGTGTTAGGCACGTGCAGAACAGATATATAATAGCCACTAGATAAACTTTATATATAAAATGATACAATCCATTCCTGCGAATAAAAGTTAAAACTGAATCAACCATGGAAGGATTGTTAGCTAAAACAAGGTTCACGGCGTCAGGTAAATTAAAAATACGACTCTGTGCAGCTAAATTGGCACAATCCAATAAGATGTGGGTGACAATGTGCACCACAGCGACACTGAAGAAGGTGCTCGCCCCTGTGTTAGCCAGGTATGGCTAAAACGGAACCGGCGAAGGATAACCGACGCCCTAAGAGAAGCCTTCAGTGCGGACTTCTGTGCGGCGGTAGAGCGCTTGACAACACGGAGCTTATTCGGTTCAGTGGAGTTAGCCCAGGCCTCTCCAACTTGGGTGCTTCGCGAGCACCGGCCGGCAACGGGACAAGCACCGGTGCCCTGCTGTAGCGACGGTGGAGTGAGGCACGTGACGTGAGCGAGGCAGGCACAGCGCTGTTCCGGCAATCGTGTTTGCGAATTATTTAAACGATTAATTATAATCATGCCTATTTTTGTTTATAGACAATAGTTTTATTACGCTCCTTATTTTGTACAATTTTCAACACTCTTTGTTCATCTTTTGCATCGCATTGTAGCCACAAATTTTCTCGTATTAGGCACAATAGTTTTGGCAGTTGCAATTCGAAACACAGCTTGCAGCGAACCATTCATCTTGACCTTGTTTTTTCCTTAATATTCATAATTGGAAACATTTATTCACAAAGGAACGTTGCTCAGAACTTTGCATCAAATTTTAGGACAAGGGCATGAAAACTCTGGAATTCTTGTTCATAATAATTTAAATCACTATTGTAATGGTAATAGCGGTCTGTCAAGAATGAATCATATTGCAGTTCTGTTAGCTCAATTTGGAGACTTTATGGGGCATCCTCTGCGTGCACAGGAAGAGGCATCATGAAAACTTTTCAGTGAAGTTTTATTTCTTCAAACCTATCTTCAAAATTTTTAAGTAATGACTATATAACTCCGGATGTGGCCATACGTACTTAATTTCAAGGATTAGAGGGATCATTGTGCCAGTTTTCTTCTTGAAGCTGGCTTTCAGAAAAGCAAAACCTTCAGTTTTGGAAGTTGCAATACGTTCACACAAAATACCGATTAATTTAATTTTACCATGCAATGATTAAGACATCCCAATACCTCATCATGTCTTTCTTGAAAGCGACGTCAGCGATGCATATGTTCAAATGTGTGTAATCCTACGGGACAAAATTACGCATGCCAAATGGAAGGCTCTAAATTTAGACGCGAGGGGCCGCACGATCCTTAATAACTACGACTAAAAAAATATGAATTTTTAGTTTTCTTTTAAAATAAACAAGACTTACTTCTTCAGATCGTGGCAATAGTCTTATTAATTTAGTAAAGAGTTTCCTTCTGTCTGGCCCTTTAATCCCCTCGCGTGTTACGTAATGTTTATTTTCGTAGTGACGGCACTGATATTAACGGCAGAGTCGCATATTAAGTATCGTGGTTTCCCAACAGGCTTAAGCAATCTTCCCATTGAGCACTAAAAATGTTACACATAAATCTAAACATTTTGTGCTCATGTTAAACGTTCGCAAGATAGATTAATAGTATACTATTTGATAAGATTCACAACGGATTTTCCGCGCGCCGGCCGCGGTGGCCGAGGGGACTGAGGCGCTCCAGTCACAGTCTGCACGGCCACTACGGTCGGGGATTCGAATCCCCCCCTCGGGCATGGATATTTGTGCCGTCCTTAGGATAAGCTAGTTGATAAGTAGTTTGTAAGTTTAGGGACTGATGACCCCGTAGTTAAGTCCCATAAGCTATACAAACATTTGAAACATTTTCCGCGCATCCAAGAAGACGCGAGAGAGTGGTCGTCGTCTGTCACACACGTGCTGCGACTCTGCGAAGAAAGCACCGATGCCGCTCGGTGCAGCACCGGTGTGCGCAAGCCCTGAATGCTCGAGGTGGAGTGGCCTGAGTTATAGTTGGTGTCATATAAGAAGGCGCTTCTGAGCATAGAGGCGGAGCGATAGGGGAAGCGTAGAGGGGAGGAGCTACGGCCGAGCGCCAAAAGTTGCGCCTGCGGAAGAAACATTACGTAACTCGCGATCAGCCGCCCGCCTACAGAGTGAACATTATTGGCTGTCATTGCGGTAATGGATGGGGATACGCTGAACTCCTGAAAAATGAGCCGCCTTCGTAGGTGACACCGACTACAGCCCATTCAGAACTCCAAAGTTCAAGGAACTTGCGTTGAACTGGGCTCTGAGATGCGTTTCCAGGAAGCCAATATCTAGAGGCCGAGAAGTGGTAACCTGCTTGTCCAACTGATCGACGTGTTTATTGCCTGATGATATACCGATATGGCCTGGTGTCCAAACAAAAGTGACAGAACGGTCCGACTTGCCAAAAGTAAAGACTGCGTCCTGAATTCAGCGCACTACAAGATGTTTGGGAAAACACTCGTCAAAGGCATGCAAGTCACTCAGGAAACCACTAAAGATGACAAACGATCCCTTGGGGCAAGCTCGGAGACGTTCCAGAGCTCTTATAATAGCGACCAGCTTCGTAGTAAAGATGCTACTTCCACAAGTCGCTGTTCGATATGGTCACCACGGACAAAGGCATACCCAGCCAGCATGGCCATCTACCAGTGAACCGTCTGTGTAAATAACTTCTGCGCCCGGAAATGATAAAAACAGTGTCTGGAACCGGCGACGGAAACTCGAGGTTGTTACTGAGGCTTTTGAGTCGCGGGACAAGTCCAATATGAGCTGCAAGCGAGAAATGCACGAAGGAGGGTTATGGGAAGAGTAGTGGAAAGCGTGAGGGAAGGGATTCAAGTGACGAGAGAAGGGAATGGACAAGGAGCGCGATCGGAAGACCCGACCTGGGCCGTCATTGTGAGGACGGGAATGCAGCAGTCGGAAAAAAAGCCTGACTGCACTGCCATTCACTTCACGCCGTCTTCGGAACATACTTTAAACCAGCAGACACAGCAAAGTAGTTATAGTTATACATCAGTGATTCCCAACCCGTAGACTGCGAATCTCAGGCGTCGTGGCTCTGTGGCGTGAATAATGATGTAGAGACGAAAACGATCAGCAGGATGACACATGCAAGTAATGCAACGCCGCCGGCCCACATCCATTGCAGCCGCATACGACCGTTTACGTACGGCTGAAGGACTCATCTCAGTGAAATGGGATTGGCCAGACGTAGTCGTACGTAGCGTGTGGCAACTAGTGCTCGTTACTGCGTGTCTGGATGTTTCTCGCATTATTAGCTGCAATGACTGCAGAGAAAATTATTAGTCATGGGAACGAGAACAGACCATTAATGGGAGGTAAAAGACTTAAGTTATCACAACCGTAATTTACTGCGGAAACTAAGGTTAGAAGTTCCAGAGGACATGAATGTAGAAAACAATTGGAAATTCTAAACAAAATTTGGGGAAAATCTTATTTTGTGCGGTCACATTTACTAGTTCAGAGATATGGGACTGATTGTATGGATTAAGAAAGACTTCTGAAAACATTCATAAAACTCTACTTAATAGCAAAATTAAAAAGAACACGTTCACCCTTTGTAACTAGCATTCTGTGGATAACTTCAAATCCATTAACCCTCTCTGCGCAAAAGAATGCCATATATTTATCTCGGCTGGAGTACGATGCACTGACACCACGGTTTTCGCTGCCAATTTCGTAATTGTGTGTTTAATAGCTGTAAGATTATACTGAAACGTTCCCCATGTTCATCCTATAGTAGCTGAAACATTTCTGCGTGTCCCTCTTCAGTTCACCTAAATAATAAAATTCTCCGAGTCTGCTTGCTGAGTATAGGACTGGGGCAGTAGTACTCCCTTCGCTTCAGCTTGGAACATTGCCTCGCGAGGTATGAATTGTCAAGCAAGTAAAAATCATTGTCCAGCCAACCAGCGTACTTGCTTTGAGACTAACCAACGGGCGGCAGTGCATTCAAGTTAATAGGTTGCAGTGGACGAACTACAAGGGTCGACTGTAATCATACGACCACACGGGTGTCCAGAGTCGGATGTCTATGGCGACAGTGGACGTCAGGCGTAAGAGTTTGAAGTATATGGTGTACATAAAGTTCGGAAACACTTTAAAATATTTATTGCACAAGAATCAAACATTGTTCAGATATCATACATTTCATTCTGAAGAGAAACACCGAAAGTTTTATTTTATTTTTATTTATTTATTATTATTTTCAGGTATACCGCCACAGCGTAGTTTGCCTATAGTCAGCGCTAATCGCAAACATCGCAAACAGGTGCGGTGAAAGCTCTGTGTATGTTTGAGAGTTCGACAAAAACAAGTGTGCCACTACACAACCAAGGAGGTTCGAATATTGGGAGATGCCCTTACGCTGAAAAAGTGAAGCCTGCTACATCTATATGGGCAGCTGAAGTGAAGAAGGATGCAGCAGAAGCTTGGAATTACACCACAGACGGCCCACAAGAGAGGAAAGTTCAGATGTAGAGTTGACAGCATCAAATCATTTCGAGAGAAACCACCAAGCACAAGACCCAAAAGGATCATTTCTGAGGAGAGAAAAAAATAGAAGCGAAAGAATGAAGAGGTTCTGGGAAGAAAAGCCAAAAAGTTACGTTTCTTGCGGTCGACAGTTGGCCAAGTTCAAATACAAAATAAATAAATAAAAGACACCGCACGTGATTAATTAACGCGAAGAAGGCCCTCGATCCCTTCTCGTGTGTGGATGCACACCTGTCCCGAGTTTTTACGGTAATGGCGAAATGTCCCGAGTAATGAATGAAAATAGGTAGAGGCACTACGTTAGCAGTGTGTGGACAAGTTAAGAATTTGCGTCTGACGAGAGGCGTGCAAGGGTAGCCCGAGCGACCGTTGTGATAAGTCCCCAGTGGCGTGCTGGCCAGCGCGACTGCCTGCTCTAGCGCTAGGAGCCAGTTTCAAATACCGGCAGGACAAATTTTCAATTTTCCCCATTCATTCATTTTTGTGCCCACTGGCAGCTGGCGCCGTTAATTCATTTATGTCTCGTGTAAGAGCTGAAATTCCATAGCGTTATAGCATAATCCTCACAAAAGAAAGGTCGTTTCTGTTGTGTTGAAACATGTCCCCATTACTACATACAATTATTACACTGATAGAAGCTGCTAACACGCTCTGCCGACTGGAAATAACGAATATCGTGTGCCACCTGGCGGCTGGGAGTATACAGCCATACAGACAGCGTTACGAGGGCTAGCGTGCAGTCTTGGTCGCCTGATCCACACGCATCTGATCGCAATTTGGCGGGTTGGTACTTTTTCAGACACAACATAAACAAATCTCTGGTATTTACCAGTTAATAGCCAGACAACAAAATTGGTAGAAGAAACAAGTAAGCATGGATTTTGGAAGGCACCATTCCGGCATTCTTATCGAATAATCCCCCTGTGTAGAAAACTGATGTCTTAACCTGTACTTTTAGTTAATATTCACAGAATATATGATAACTGCGATTGGGCAAAGCTGAAAATGTGTATCCAGCCGGGATTCGAACCCGGGTCTCCTGCTTCCTAGGCAGTTGCGCTGACCCCTACATCACTGGGGACACAGTGATCACCGCACCTGCAAGGACTACCTAAGCACGCCTCCCGTCAGATACAAATTCCCAGCTTCTTTCAGTGGCGAAACATTAACCTGTTCTCTGGAATAAGCTTCGTCCTAGTGGAGATAATCTTGAATCAGTAGTCAATGAGTTTTCTTTATCTCGGATTATTAAAAGATTTGTATTTGTGCAGATTTGGTACTGTCTACGTTGTTGCAAAACAAATAGGAGAAAAAAGTTTCTGAATATTATATGTATTTATCAAATGTAAAAGTTTAGAACATGCAAAAAAAAAAAAAAAATCTTATGTACGGTTAGACATCCGACAGTTGTGTGTATAGTTTACTGTTTTCGAAAGTGTGGTGTGAAACAAACATAATGAACATATAAGTCGTACGAATGTGTGTGTTAATACCTCTGTGTGTATATTTTTACGGGAATCTACATAGATTACTTTGCAATTCACGTCTAAGTACCTGGCAAACGGTTCATCGAACCACCTTCAAACTAATTGTCTAGCATTCCATTCTCGAATAACGCGCGGGAAGAAAGAATACTTAAATCTCCCCGTTAGAGCTCGCATTTCTCGTACGCCTATTTTGTTTTGGTGATCATTTCTCGCTATGTGGGTGGTAGTTAATATATTTCCGCATTCGGAGAAAGCCGGCGATAGAAATTTCGTGAGAAAAAACGCCGTCGCTGCAATTATTCCTGCTGTCCCCTGTATCACGATAATATCAAACTAGCTTCCTTGTTTGAACTCTTTCGATGTCCTGCGCCAATCGTACCTGTTAGGGATCCCACACCGTGCAGAATTACGCTAAAATTGTATTACAACGTTTCCGCGTCTGCTAGAATCAGATCTAAAAACATGATCAAATTTCAGTGTTAGTGATAAAATTTGTGGTGTCGCACAAGTACAAAGTGCGCGCCACCTACTTTCGCCGCGCGCCGCCATGCATGCACGGCGCGGCGTTCTTCCGACGACAGCCACGAGCGCCCTCTGGTACAACGCCGCTCGTGGCCACCACTGAAGGACAACTGGCACTTCGGACTGAGATAGCAACGAGTTAGGACCTTGCGTAATCAGATAGGCACGCTTGAAGACTTCGCTATTGTACAGGCACTAGGCAGGCCTCCAACAACTATGTATCAACATTCTGCAGTACTATGTAAAAGTTAAGTATTGTTACATTTTGTGCAATATATATCTTTCTAATTTACTCGAGTGTTTATAGTTTCTGGCTGCTCCCCTCCGTACCTGCACCAGCGTGTCGGTCTCATTCCACTCGGCCACCGACACCTACGACGAGGCTGGGACACAAAAGCGGCGACGAAGTCGGTACACAAAAGTGGCGACGAGGAGTGATAGAACCTTGGACCAGCCCGCTTGCAGCAGCCAGACAGCAGCAGTCGGAGCACGCAAAAATTGCTCCCGCCCACCCACCCTTATTATAAGATTTTTTGGGGGAACATATTCTGTTACGTATTTTGTGGACTTTTTTGTTGCAGAGCGTCCTCTTTCATATTGCATTTGTGTTTTATTATAATTTACTTGTATGCGCGGCGCCTAATCGGTCATCATGGCCACTACCCCGAACCCAAACTTAATGGAAATTATTCAGTTACAGACGGCGCAAATTACCCAGCTTCTCCAGGCCGTGTCGCAGTTGACGACACAGGCTGCTCACCAACAACAACAGTCGTCACATCAGCAGCCCACACCTGCCGCCGCACCGCTTCCGACGTTCCGCCAGTACAACGAACGTGAGGAAGAATGGAGTGACTATTTCGCGCAGTTTCAAGAACTCGTCGCGGCTCATCAAATTACAGGTCAGAGAGTGAAGAACCTTTTCTTATCGATTGTGGGCCCCCAGACTTTCGTATTATTGCAAAAACTTTTTCCGCAAGCATCTCCTCGTGATGTAGACTTTGAACAAATAGTAGATGCACTGAATGCTCATTATGAGAGAAAAGTTCTTGTAGCCGCTGCACGATACCGATTTTTCAGACTTAAAAAATTACCGCAGCAGTCACACCAAGAGTGGATTACGGAATTGAAGGGCTTAACCCGCCAATGTAAATTTACTTGCTCTTGTGGACTTTCGTATAGTGACGTGATGTTGAGGGATGCGATTACGCAGAACATTCAGGACCCCAGAATTAGAGCAGCAATTCTGAAACAGTCTGACCCCTCCTTAGACAGTGTACTGCAGCTTATAGAAGCGCATGATACTTTTGACTTAGCTGATGTAGAAATGCAAAGCCATAGTGTAAATTCAGTGCGCCGTAACGGACGCTTTCCTAGCCGTAGTTCTCAGTATAGCACTAGTGATTCTTACAATAGTACAGGCCGTGCTGAACAGACAGTGAACAGTAGCCAGTGTAAAAGTGCGACACAAAGGTCGCCCCGTCGTGTTAGAAACAGTAATTTCACTAACGGGCGCCAACGCTCATTTCAGAAAAATGTACGTAAATCTTGCCCCCAGTGTGTGTCTCGCCACAAGCGTGCTCATTGCCCTAGTCGCAACGCAACCTGTTATCAATGTGGCAAATTGGGACATGTGCAGTCTGTGTGTATGCAAATTAAAAACTCAAAGAACAGTAACGTTAGAAACAGTGCTTCGCAGAGTGCGAGAACAGTTCATTCTGTAAATGTTATACGGGCTGTGGAATTGAACAGTGCTTTCCTTGGATCTCAATTGCAAGAAAGTAGTTCTGCGCCTATGGCAAAACTATATAGTGCACCACGTAGCAAGCGCCGACGAGCGCGTAAAACAGTGCAACGGAAAAGGGTTCGGGACAAGCAACATGGCTATGAACAGTGCATTCCTGTAGTGAAAATAGTGCCTTCTGCAACTTCTAATTGTAATAGTGTCCCGTACTGTGTAGCTAGAGACAGTAGAATTGGTGTAGCTACTCAACGTAATTTTAGTGCAGTAGCCTCGCATTGCGCGGACGCCGATCCGGCGGTAGTGTCATCTAGTGACAGTGTGGTTAATCCGCTGTGTGCCGAGTATGCGCCGCTTCCTACCGCACGCAACCCGCGCAAGCGCAGAAAACAAACCGTAGCAGACGTTGCCCACATTCGCGCACCTGTCGAGCGCCGAAGGCAAAAACTTTTTGTGAATCTTTCCATTGACAATAAGACTGTGCAATTTCAGCTCGACACTGGTTCCGCTGTTACCTTAATTAATAAAGATACTTATGAACTTCTGGGTTCGCCAAAATTATCGCTGTGTCAACAAGTATTAACAGCTTATACAGGTCAAAATATTCCCGTGCTAGGAACGTGTAGTCTGCCTGCCTCTTTTCAAGGTGTTACGAAAACAGTTGCTTTTGTTGTTCTTCAGGCCAAATCTACGCAGAACATTTTTGGACTAGATGCTTTTGACTTGTTTGGTTTATCAATTCAAAGAGATGTGCTTCAAATTTCGTCAATAGTGCCTCAGGATAAAATCAATGCATTGTGTGACAAATATAGTGACTTGTTTTCGCCGGAACTAGGTTGTGCAAAAGACTTCGTGGCACATGTAACTTTAAAAGAATCTGCAGTTCCAAAATTTCGTAAAGCTAGACCAGTGCCTATCGCCTTGCGTGATACAGTTGCCGAAGAACTTAAACGTTGGCAAGATAGTGGGGTGATTTCTCCTGTTTCTGCGAGTCAGTGGGCCTCGCCTATAGTAATTATACCCAAGCCGTCAGGAAAACTTCGTCTCTGTGCGGACTTCAAATCAACTGTCAACAGTCAAACAATTGTAGACACTTACCCCCTGCCCAGACCTGACGAACTAATGGACAAATTAGGACAGTCTCGTTTCTTTTCCAAGATTGATTTAGCAGAGGCATACTTACAGATTCCACTTGATGACGAGTCAAAAAAGTTTTTCGTCATTAATACTCACATGGGCCTTTTTCAATTTCAACGCCTACCCTTTGGCAGTTCTTCCGCTCCCGCTATTTTTCAGCGTTTTTTGGAACAGCTGACAGTTTCTGTACCGTGTTGTTCGAACTATTTAGATGATATTGTGGTATCCGGACGTACAGTTGAAGAACATTTAGCAAACCTGGAGTGCCTTTTCAAAGTTTTGACTGCAGCAGGTCTACGTTGTAATAAAGCAAAGTGTTCGTTTTTTCAAACTGAAATAGAGTACCTAGGCCATGTGATTAATGCTCAAGGAATACATCCCTTACAGTCACATCTTCGAGCAATCAAAGACTTGCCTCCTCCTAAGAATGTGCATGAATTGCAAGCAGTGATGGGAAAGCTTAACTATTATTTCAGGTTTATTCCCAATGCCTCTCAGATTGCAGCTCCACTGCATCACTTACGTAGGAAGAATGTTCCTTTTGTATGGTCCAAAGATTGTCAGGTTGCCTTTGACAAATTAAAGTCTGCACTACTCAGTGATGCATGTTTGATTCCCTTTGACCCCCAGAAGCCTGTAGTGTTAGCAGTTGACGCCTCATCGTACGGCCTAGGCGCTGTAATCTCACATCGTATTGGGTGTCACGATCGTCCTATTGCCTTTGCATCCAAGCTACTGACGCCGACGCAACAGAATTACAGTCAGATAGAAAAGGAGGCCTTAGCAATCATTTACGGCGTCGCAAAGTTTCATCATTATCTCTATGGCAGAAAATTCTATTTGTTGACAGACCACAAGCCTCTCACGTCGTTGTTCTCACCCACAAAGCCGATTCCGCCACGTACGGCACAAAAGCTTCAGAGATGGTCCTTGATATTGTCAAATTATCAGTATGAGATTTTGTACCGACCTACCACTAAACATGCCAACGCGGACACACTTTCCCGACTTCCGGTTGGCCAGGATGTATCATTTGATTCTTCAGAAATGGCATGTTGTCAGATAGACTCCAGAGATGCTTCCGCTGTCGCAGACTTTCCTTTGAACTCTCGTCGGGTTGCACAGGAAACAGCTGCGGATGCAGACCTAAGTGTGGTAGCACTTTTTGTTCGCTCAGGGTGGCCTGCCAGAGCCAAAGACATTGATCGGCCTCTGGTTCGACGTTATTTTGCACAACGTCATGCATTATCTTTAAGTAAGGGTGTACTGTTGTTGCATACCGACAACGACCAAGCAAGAGTGATTGTTCCTCGTTCCCTGCAACGAGCAGTGTTACGCCTCCTGCATCAAGGACATTGGGGCATTGTTAGGACGAAGCAACTGGCCAGACGTCATTGTACCTGGGTTGGTATGGACGCTCAGATAGAGAGCATGACATCACAGTGTACAGTTTGTGCGGAGCATCAGGCGGCTCCTCCACAGCGTTTCTCAGACTGGCCACGCCCCAAGGGACCATGGCAACGTTTACACATTGACTTTGCCGGACCTTTCTGGAATACGCGATGGTTAATTGTTGTAGACGCTTTCAGCAAGTTTCCTTTTGTGATTGCCATGAACTCAACGACGGCGTCTAGTACAATCAGTGCCTTAACATCAGTGTTTTGCATCGAAGGCTTGCCTGAAACTATCGTCAGTGACAATGGACCTCAGTTTGTTAGTGCGGAATTTCAACAGTTTTGTCGTGTGAATGGCATTCAGCATATCACCACCGCACCTTTTCACCCTCAGTCCAATGGTGAAGCAGAACGTTTCGTTCGAACATTCAAGTCTCACATGGAGAAGATGAAAGGTCAGCACTCCAGGCAGCAAGCTCTTCAAATTTTCCTGTCTACGTATCGGTGCATGCCACGTGACGGCCCGTCTCCTGCCGAGCTGCTACACGGCCGCCGTCACCGCACTCTCCTTCACCTGCTGCAGCCTCCCACGCACCGAGTCGGTTCGTATGGCGCTACGCGTTTTCAGGTTTCTACGCCGGTGCTGTACAGAGTGTTTGCTGGAAACAAGAAGACATGGCTGCCGGGCACCATTCAGCGCGTGCTCGGGCGCAATATGTTTATTGTACGTTCTTCCACAGGGTCGGAGCTGCGGCGCCACGCAAACCAATTGCGCTTGCACAGGCCGCGCGATCCTGTTTCCGGTTTCTTGATTCCAGACCCAGTTCACCGCCAGGGAGCACAACCACATCGTTCGTCCCCGGACTACGAGATCCCTATGGACGTCGACGTACATCCGACGCAGTCGTCGCCGCCGCTGTCGCCGCCGCAGATGACAGCGTCACCGAGAGGGACTCCGGGACCGTGCGGGCCCCCCCAGCTTGGGCCACGCACCTCAGAAGAAGATGACCTGCTCCCTCTGGGCGGGGGCGGGCGCCCTTCCCCAGGTTTCGGCGGGTTCCCTGGAGGATCGCAAGGCGGATGCCGGGGCGCGGACGGCGTCTCGATCCCGGCCTCCGCTACGACGCCCGTCCCACCAGTAACGCCCCCGCCCAGGCCCTCCTCCCAGTGCCGTCGCCGTGGCCCTCAGCCCTACGCCACGACGGCGCGGCGGTTTGGGGGGGAGGGGTGTGGTGTCGCACAAGTACAAAGTGCGCGCCACCTACTTTCGCCGCGCGCCGCCATGCATGCACGGCGCGGCGTTCTTCCGACGACAGCCACGAGCGCCCTCTGGTACAACGCCGCTCGTGGCCACCACTGAAGGACAACTGGCACTTCGGACTGAGATAGCAACGAGTTAGGACCTTGCGTAATCAGATAGGCACGCTTGAAGACTTCGCTATTGTACAGGCACTAGGCAGGCCTCCAACAACTATGTATCAACATTCTGCAGTACTATGTAAAAGTTAAGTATTGTTACATTTTGTGCAATATATATCTTTCTAATTTACTCGAGTGTTTATAGTTTCTGGCTGCTCCCCTCCGTACCTGCACCAGCGTGTCGGTCTCATTCCACTCGGCCACCGACACCTACGACGAGGCTGGGACACAAAAGCGGCGACGAAGTCGGTACACAAAAAAATTCTTACCTAGTAGGGACGTCAACTCATCTGGAATAAGTTAAATTTTTCTACATTTAAATCTAGAAATTTGGTATCCTACTACAGTCACTCAACGACGATATCTTCCCGTATAATACCAAAGCATCATCAGCACAAAGCCACAGATTGCTGCTCATCCTGTTTGTCAAATCAAATACAAACAAAAGAATAGCGGTTCAGTCCCGCTTCCCTCGGGTGCTCCTTATGATACTGTTATCTCTGATAAACAGTCGCCGTCGAGCAAACGTACTTGAGGAGTCCTCGAGCCACTCACATTCCTTGTAACCTATTCTAAATCCTCGGACATTCGTTAGCAAGCTGCAGCGCGGCATTGTGTCAAACGCTTTTCGGAAATAAAAGTAATACGCAGCCTGACTGTTGCCCCTTCATCCATTGTTCGCAAGGTGTCATATTATGAGAAAAATGATAGCTAAGTTTTACACGAGCGAGTCTTTCTAAAGCAGTGCTGACGCGTGGACAGAAGCGTTTCCATCTCATGGAAATTTATTAGAAAGGAAGGAAGGTAAGGGTTTAACGGCCCGTCGACATCGTGGTCATGAGAGACGGAGGTTGCCACTCTGAAGGGGAAAGAAATAGTCTGTACTCTTTCAAAGTAACCATCCGGTTATTGCCATGGAGTTATTTAGGAAAAATTACAGAAAACATAAATCTATTTTTTTATTCACAGAATATATATATATGATTTCAACTGCGAATGGGCAAAGCTGAAAATGTGTACCCAACCGGGATCCGAAACCCGGGTCTCCCGCTTTCTAGGCAGTTGCGCTGACACCTACACCACTGGGGACACAGTGATCACCGCACCTGCAAGGACTACCTAAGCACGCCTCCCGACAGACCCAAATTTCCAGCTCTAACCTGCCCACAGTACTCAAACTCGTAGTCACTATGTACTAATTCCCGTAAGAAACGATCATTGCCTGGAGGGGAGGGGTGTGGTGGGAAAGTTTGGAGCCCACTAATGAAAGGATCATTGCCTGGAGGGGAGGGAAGGGCAAGTTTGGAGCCCTTATTCTTACGGGAATTAGTACATAGTGACTATGAGTTTGAGTACTGTGGGCAGGGTAGAGCTGGGAATTTGTATCTGGCGGGAGGCGTGCGTCCTTGCAGGTGCGGTGATCACTGTGTCCCCAGTGGTGTAGGGGTCAGCGCAACTGTCTAGAAAGCAGGAGACCCGGGTTAGGATCCCGGCTGGGTACACATTTTCAGCTTTCCCCATACGCAGTTGAAGTCATGTATTCGGTGAATCAGAAAACAATAACAACTGCAGGATCAGATGTGACGTCTGTTCTTTAGGAATAGACGCCACATATATACATAAATCTAAATATGGGAGGTGGATTTGAACCACCGTCCTCCCGAATGCGAGTCCAGTGTGCTACCACTGCGCCAACTGACGGTGAAATGCATTAGATCCGAACTAAGAATTCGTTCAATACTTCTGCAGCAAACTGGCAATATTGTTTGGACTTTCTTTTCACCTTTACTGTGATACAGTGACTTCATGTACGGATGAAATCACTGGAGTACTGTAGATGTAATATCACCAAACACAATGGTCAAAAAGGCAAAAAAGCAGATTCACTGCCGAGAGAGAGAGAGAGAGAGAGAGAGAGAGAGAGAGAGAGAGAGAGAGAGAGCGCGCGCGCAGAGTGGTTACAGGAAAGATGGTCATAAAAAAATTAACCGTTGGGGTGATGGAAAACAAGGAGTTGGAAACAATGGCTCAGGGCAGGTCGTAAGATCGCAGTGAAGTACAAACGAGGACGCACTCCCGCGCGGGGGCACACGGGGTGGGGTGAGCAGACGCATGCGCGCGCAGAGGGGAGTGGTTTCCGCACACGTAGGGGAGTACCACGAGTTACAACCTCTGCGGGCCCACGCGCCGCGCTCCGCCACGAGTTGCGCTGCTCTTGAGTTACGGGCAGTCGGGGCGCGCCGGCGATAGATGTGGCGCCTGCGGGCTGCTCCCAGAGTCAAATCCACAGCCGCCAAGACAACCCGCGTGACGGAGCAGGCGTGGCATGCGTTACAACGTGAACTGAAAACGTGGAAACGCGACAAACTTGGAGCATTTAAACGGCCACAGAGCAAATTTTTATACATGTTAATTTCACGAGTAAAATACAGGGAACGTAAGGTTATTTACAACTTGTTCAAAAACCAGAGAGCGGTTGTCAGAGTTGAAGGGCATGAAAGGGATGCAGTAGTTGGAAAGGGAGTAAGTCAGAGTTGTAGCCTTTCTCCAATGTTGTTCAATTTGTACATTGAGCAAGCTATAAAGGATAGCAAGGAGAAATTTGGTGAAGCAATTAAAGTTCAGGGGGAAGAATTAAAAACATTGAGTTTTAACGACGACATAGTAATTCCGTCAGATACAGCAAAGGACCTGGACGAGCAATTGAACGGAATGGACAGCGTGCTGAAAGGTGCATATAAGATGAACATTAACAAGAGCAAAACTAGGGTAATGGAGTGCAGTATAATAAAATCAGGTGATGCTGAAGGAATTAGATTAGGTAACGAAGCAATATAGGAGGTAGATGAGTTTTGTTACTTGGGCAGTAAAATAACAAATGATGGTCGCAATACAGAGGATATAAAATGCAGAATGGCAATGGGTAGAAAACCATTCTTGAAAAAGAGAAATTTGTTAACATCGAATATTGATTTAAGCCTAAGGAAGTCCTTTCTGAAGGCATTTGTATGGAGTGTTGCCTTGTACAGGAGTGAAACATGGACGATAAGCAGTGCGGACAGGAAGAGTATTGAAGCTTTTGAAAGATGGTGCTACAGAAGAATGCTGAAGATTAGGTGGGTGGATCGCGTAACTAATGAGGAGGTACTGAACAGAATTGGGGAGAAAAATTTCTGGCATACCTTGACTTAAAGAAGGGATAGATTGGTAGGGCACATTCATAGACATCACGGAAGTGTGAATTTAGCGTTGGATGGAAGTGTGTGGATAAAAACCGCAGAGGAAGACCAAGAGATGGATACAGTAAGCAGATTCAGACAGATGTAGGTTGCCGTTCTTATGTGGAGATGAAGAGGATTGCTCAGGATAGGGTATTGCGGAGAGCTGCATCAAACCAGTCTCCCGACTGAAGACCACAACAACAACAATTTCACGAAGTACACGATGTGACGTCTTCAGCTCGATCTGGTTGCCCCCGAATATGTAAAAAATCATACCGTGGTGACAAAAGTAATTAATAGCGTTATGAGGAGCTACAGAGGGACGAAGTGTCGCGGGCACAAAGCATAAAAGGGCGCTGCATGAGGAGCTATCATGGGTATTACAGTGATTCATGAGAGAAGGTTACCGAAGGATAACGAGCTCACGACGAACATTAACATATTTTGTACGCGCAATGGTCTACATCTACATGGGATACTCTGCAAATCAAATTTAAGTGCCTGGCAGACGGTTCATCGAACCACCGTTATATTATTTATCTCCCATTCCATTCCGGAATAGCGCGCGGGAAGAAAGAACACCTCAATTTCTTCGTACGAGCTCTGATTTGTCCTATTTTATTCTGATGATCTTTTATACCTAAGTAAGTGGGAGTCAACAATATATTTTCGCATTCGGAGGAGAATGTTGGCGATTTAGTGGCTATACAAAACGAGCTGCCCTTCTTTGGACACTCTTGATGTCCTCCGTCAAACCCACCTGATACAGATCCCACACTGGGCCGCTATACTCCAAAAAAGGACGGACAAGCGTAGTGTATGCAATCTCTTTAGTAGTTCTGTTGCATCTTTTAAGGGTTCTGCCAATAAAACGCAGTCTCTGGTTCGCCTTTCCCACGACATTATCTACGTGTTCTTTCCAGTTTAAGTCAGAAGTAATAGTAATTCCTAGGTATTTAGTGGAGTTTACGGCCTTCACTTTTGATTGATTTATCTTGTATACAAAGTTTAACGGATTTCTTTTCGTATTCATGTGGACGACTTCACACTTCTCATTATTTAGAGTCAATTGCCAATTTTTACACCATAGTGATATCTTATTCACATCGTTCTGCAATTGGTTATGATTTTCAGATGATTTTACTAGACGGTAAATGACGGCGTCATCTGCAAACAATCTAAGAGAGCTACTTAGATTTTCTCCTAAATCGTTTATGTAAATAAGGAACAGCAGAGGACCAATAACACTACCCTGTGGAACGCCGGATGTCACCTCTATTTTAGTCGATGCCTTACAATCGATTACTACGAACTGTGTCCTCTCTGACACGAACTCCCCTATCCAATCGCAAATTTCGGGCGATATACCATAACCACGCAATTTGATTAAAAGCCGTTTGTGAGGTACGGTGTCAAAATCCTTCTGGAAATCAAGAAATACGGAATCGATTTGCGAACCCTTGTGGATAGCACCCATCACTTCGTGTGAATAAAGAGCTAGTTGTGTTTCGCATGAACGATATTGTCTAATTCCTTTTGACCTTGGGTCAATAGATCGTTCTGTTCGAGATAATTTATAATATTTGAATACAGGATATGTTCCAAAACCCTGCTTGGATTTAGACGTCTCTTCGGAAATCAATATTCCGCTATTCAAAGTGTTGTGTTTTTTACGCCATTACTTCTCACCATGGGTAACGCAGTGGCCGTTGGCCCGGACTAAACGACGAAGAGCAACACTGCGTGGAATAGTTGCCGTAATGAAAGTTGGATGAACGGAAACGTATCCGTATAAAACAGACCGGCGCATTTTGACGTTAATTGGCTATATCTGTAGACGATCACCTCGAGTGCCTTTGATAAGAACATGTTATCCACATACCCACTCTGAAATCCACTCCAAGGCGCGTGGCAGGAGGTAATTCATACTCCTTCCAGTCATTTCCTTTTCTGATCCACTCTCAAACTTGTGGGAAAAACAAATGCTTGTATGTCTCTGTAAGAGCACTTATTTCTGTTATAATTGCGGTAATACGAGAAATTCAAGTTGGCGGTAACAGAATCGTTCTGCAGTGAACTTTAAGATCCGACCCTCTAAGTTTTCGCAATAGTGTTTCTATAAAACAGTTATTTTCAACCTTTGGGTATTGCTCGGGGGGTCGCCATAACAGGAACAAGTACTTGCGCCATAAAACAACTCTGGGTTCAGTAGTACAAAAACGTATGCCTAAGTCAAATTTAATTAATGTTAAAATTACCGAGTTAGATGTGTAATATTAATTACGAATCGAATAACTCATATAACGTTTTAAAGATGAAAAAGCGCAAAGCCTGAAAACTGTTTCAGGAACCAATCGATAGGTAAAAGAACATGATACGAGGCGCGTCCAGAAATTAAGTTCCGTTTGGTAATAAAATGAAATTGTACACAGATACAGAAGAAATTTTTATTGCACAAAATTCTAGAACTCTTAAACTACTTTTCCACATAACTGCCGAAATTTTGCAAGCATTTTTCATAGCGTGGCACCAGGTTTTGTATACCTTCTTCATAGAAATCTGCCGCCTGTGTCTTCAACCAGTTGGAAACAGTTTCTTTTAGCTCGTCGTCGTTTGTGAAGTGATGACCGCCAAGGAAAGACTTGAGATGTAAGAACAGATGAAAGTCGCTAGGAGCGAGGTCAGGGCTGTACGGAGCATGGCCAAACACGTCCCAGCCAAATCCCTCTAGGAGGTTTGTCGTCACATTTGCAGTATGTGGTCGTGCATTGTCGTGAAGCAAAACAACACCTTTTGGCGTCTCCGAAGTACTGGAAGCGAAGAGCACGTGCGCTTATATGCCAAGAGAAAAAATATTTCCCAGAGATACTACCTGTTGGCATTAGGCAAAGATCTGAAACGTTCATGCAATAGGGATGTAGAGATGTCAGCAGACGATGTTGTCCTGAGTATTTTGTAAACAATTGCAACAGAGATTAAATTTATTCTGTTTGGATCTTAGTTAACCACACACACTGTAATCGTGACATATTCAGAAACAAACTACCAAATATTGTTGACAAGTAAGGAATATCGGAAATAACGATATATTCGAAACTAAGCAGCAAAATATTCGGGAGAAACAAGAAATATCAGCCTTTCCATAGCCTCGGATATTACGAGATATTCGGAAATAGCCAAATCTTTCTGAGAAGTGAATAGTGTAGGCCTATATGTCAATGATACTCATGTCAGTTACTGTACTAGCAATTTAAACGTTCCCATAGTTTTGTCTCCAACCATATTCTCGAAAACCGCAACATATTTTGAACAAAGTCAGATGCTTGTGAGAAGGTCAAATGTTAGTAAATATTATGGGACTTAACTACAGGGTCATCAGTCCCTAAACTTACAAATTACTTATGAACTACTTACGAACTAAGACGGCAAAAATATCCATGCCCGAGGAGGGATTCGAACCCCCGACCGTATTAGGCGTGCAGACCGTGACTGGAGCGCCTCAGTCACCTCGGCCACCGCGGCCGGCTTGTGAGAAGGAAGAACACAAATGTCATTCCTGATCGTAACCACTTGCAGCAGCAATTTCATTCTCCGTTCTTCAGTCACACATAAATCACCAAATCGATATTACTAACTCCTGAGACAGCACATAAGAGTACCGAATATCTTAATACTGTTATGTGAATAAAAAATCCCACCAAGTGTTGTGGATAAATAACTCCTACAATGTGTCACAAACGATAAGATTTAAAAAAAAATATTTTCATTGGAACGAGATTTGAACACACAACCTCTAGCTTTGTAATCTACCACTATCAATTACGCTACAGCAACTCGATGCTATTTGGCACTTCATGGTTTGTATACCAGTTCCCACAGGTTTGTTTCTCAATGGTAATACGATTTTAATTACATTTCGTTACAATAAATTGATCCAGAGATGATTTTGTAATTCATAGTTAATTCGCTGTAGCCCTGAAACGGTTCACTGCAAGTTATAAAACCAAAACTGAGATATATACGGCAAATCAAGATGGCGTCTGTGACATGGAAGGAACAAGTGAATATCGTTTTCACGTCACTTTCCAAAGTCGTCGTTCATTGGCTAATGTAACAGCGAAATTCATTGGAGGGAAAGAAATTTTTGCTTGGGATATAAGAACTCCTGCGAAAAGCATTGCCCTAAAGAAACTCACTTTAGTGAGAGCAACGCCAGTTGGCAGATCTGCCTGCGGAACCTCACAGCGTCAGGTATGCTGGCAGAGTTGCCAAACTCGGGTAGATGCCAGGTGCGGTAAGCTCCATTCAATCCCACGCACGTGTCTGCCGTCTCTGCCAGCAGAGCTTCGTCGCATCCAAGTGCGATAGGGCCCTTCAGAATTTCCGCTCGGAAACTGACTCAGATAGCAGGCATTCAGTGGCTGCTACAGCTTCTGCGGGTTTGAAATATACCTTCATCGACAAAGCGTGTTACTTGTCTCTGGTCCCTGACTTATCTCTTCACGAACACTTATTACAAAGCGTTACGTGACTGCGAGTGGTACATTTCTCGTAGAATTGCAAAATGACATGTTGACCATAGTTGTTTATTAACTCAAAGCAACCGCTTTGAGAATGCTAGCGCTTGAGAATGGTCCACTAGCCGAAACCGGTAGCTTTGATGATAAACAGATATCAACATGTCATTTTGCAATTATCTTAAAGCTGTTAAACCCCACCTTTTCACCTTTCTACATTTCTCGCAGACATTGGGAAGGCCACATTTATACACCAACATTTACTATGAGACCGTTCAAAAACGATAACGCCCTTCTGACTATATATCGACCCTCTCATCCAGCCGATTCCCCTTTTTTTTTTTTTTTCACATCTTATGGGACTTAACTACGGGGTCATCAGTCCCTAAACTTACAAACTACTTACGAACTAGGACGGCACAAATATCCATGCCCGAGGGGGGATTCGAACCCCCGACCGTAGTGGCCGTGCAGACCGTGACTGAAGCGCCTCAGTCCCCTCGGCCACTGTGGCCGGCCAGCCGATTTCGTACGACCGACTGGGAACTAAACACCACTTCTCCACTATGGGTGCCAGACCGCATGATTTCAGTTCTAACTTGTTTATAGGGCACCTAAGCGAGCATTAGGTTCAAAATGTTCAAATATCTGTAAATCTATCGGACCAAACTGCGTGGGCATCAGTCCGTAGCTTACAAACTACTTAAACCTAGGTAAACTAACCTAAGGACAAACACACACACCCATGCCCCAGGGAGGACTCGAACCTCCACGGTGAGCAACCACACGCTCCGCAGCGAGACGCTTTAGACCGGTCGGCTACTCCACCGCGGCATTAGGCTCTTTTAAAGGGATGACTGAAGCCAGTATTACAAGACACAACTAACACGTACAAATCTATATTCCATTCACCGAAACGAGAGAGACTGTAAACATAACGAGGCGCAAGACCAGGGTGAATAAAAGGGGGTCGCTCGCTCAGTGTCGCCTCATCTGTTTCTGGTGTAATGTCGCTGTCTTTTGTTAAATAGCAGTGATATTAGTGGCCGAACATATTTAAAATTATTTTTTAAAAATAATCTATAAAATTTGGGTTTCCGTCAATAGCCCATTGGCCATACGTTACGAAAGAGATATTCATGTACTCTTCTTCGTATCACATTTTTTCAATCATCACTTTCAAGAAACTTCTGTCGTGTGATTACTTTCAATATTGAATAAGATTGCAAACACTAAAACTTGTGTCACTGTTGGGCAACTGGTCCTTCAAGACGAAATTTGCAGTCAGCTTCAAATATCGCCGCCATACAACACACACGACGGCTTCACAACTGAACAACACTAAGCAAGCGCCCCCGTTTTGTCCATCCCTGGCCATGCGCCTCCATGTGTTTACAGTTCGTCTCTCGTCTCGGTGAACGGAGTATAGTGCAGACCACGTGACACCTAGCAGCAGGACGGGTGAAGGTACGATTTTAGCCTATTCTACCGTAGAGCCACGAATGCGTAGCAGAAGTCTATGCGCGAACGCGTAGAATGTAGCTTTCACAGCGGTTTTCCGCTGGTTATTGCTTTCAAATTATTCATGCAGATAAATACACATGAGTTCTTGTAGAATCTTTTGACCATTTCGCGAGTTTATTCACTCATTTAACCGAGGTATTTTTAATTTAAAAAATGAAAATCTTTGTTTTAAATGCCACTAAAAAAGGTGTGAATCTAACGATACCTTATTATAAAAAAGAAACTGAACGAAGCGTACTAATTATAGTATCCAACTATAACATTAATTTATTCAATGGAACCATCCCAAGTGTGTATTTTGTGTTATTTCACTATTCTTATAAGGATAATCTCTATGGGACGGCCCAAGAGTCAGAGAACTTGTACTATCCGCAACCCCTGGGGATTGTAAAAGCATATTTTCGGTCGCACTACATCGCCGAAGTGAAAAAGATAGAATAGTGGCGTAGGCACGATATAAGTGCATGAACGGGACAAGTTGTTGTCCTCCTATATGGCTGTTCTAAAAGACATCACTCCCAGCCTTTTCCTGACGACTTCATTGGCCACTGTCTTGGCAGCTAATGCATAGATAATTGCGCCCATGTTTTTGAAACGTATGTAATTATTTAGTTGTAGAAGTATGTCATAAAACAAATAGTTTTGTCCGTTCTGTATAATCATAACTTAATTTTATGGTAGCTGCACAAGAGACCATTAAGAGCTTAATAAACGCGAACCGTAACTTCTCGTAAGTGAGGAACCATATTATAAGGGGGGGGGGGGGAGAAGAATTCGGAAGGCGACACGATCAAATATATCGCTAGATGGAAGAATACTGCAAGAGGTTCAATCATTCCACTGTTTGGGAAACGAAAGAATAGTGCAATAGGTTCAATCATTCCATTGATTGGGAAACGATAACTTCCAGTGAAAGTGTACAGTAGAAATGTGACCCTGATTATACATGGGAAAGACAGCGTTTGGGACAGAGTAAGTTTTACTACCAGCCAGGAGAATCTCCTTTGACCTCCCGAAAAGGTTCGCGAAACATGTTGTGCTGAGCGCGTTTTATAGTTCTGAAACATTTACAAACAGAAAGAACAAAAAATTTGAATGTTTTGAAATGTGGCTATGGAGAAAGTGAAATGGACCGACACAATCAGAAATGAGATGGTCTTGAGCTGGTTAAAAGAGGAATGGAACTTCATGAGGATAATAGAAGAGAACATCTTGGGTGGGACACATACTATGAAAGTATTGTCTAAATCAAATGTTCAAATGTTTGTAGAACTTATGGGACTTAACTACGGGGTCATCAGTCCCTAAACTTACAAACTACTTATGAACTACTTACGAACTAGGACGGCACAAATATCCATGCCCGAGGGGGGATTCGAACCCCCGACCGTAGTGGCCGTGCAGACCGTGACTGGCGCGCCTCAGTCCCCTCGGCCAGCGCGGCCGGCCTAGTACTGTCTAATGCAGAAGGTGAATGAACGAAAGTAGAAGTAGAAGGAAAAAGAGGGATAGGAGGGAGAATGTTGCAATGTTACCAGACAAGAAAAAAGGAATAAGCTGCAAGCAAATGGAGGAGGCCAGGAAAGAGAGAGACATGGAGTATGTCCAGCTGATACTTTAGGACAGATTTACTGACAGTAGAAGACAACTTTCCCATTCGACGCACACAAGCATGTAGGCTTGAATATGTATGTCTGCAGATAAGTGCACGTTGGGTGTATCGTGTAATAGGCCGAACGAAGAATTCGGCAGTTCCATACTGTACGCTTGGGGCGCTGGTGCAGACTTGGATACGATAGTTTTACCATGTAATATGGGGTTAATATTCTGGTGTGCAAACTTTGACAGAGAAGCTACAGACAGAACGACATTCCTGTTCCGTTTCCTTAGCCACTGTCTAATGAAAAGAGGTCTCCAAGCCTACGGAAGACTGAGGTAAATACAGTTCCTCCGAGATCCAAGCGTATGCTACCACGGAGCTGTAGACAAGGGTAGGAACCGCAGGCAGTAACGACGTTAATTACGAGCTAAGGCCGTAAGGTGGTAACACGCAAAAGTACGCCCAGGTCGACGGCCCGCGAGAACCTAATTATGCAGGCGCTAATCACTCGCGCGCCGCAGAAGGCACTCGGCGTCTGTACCGAGTCTGAGCGTGGGGCTGCACGGTCGTGAAAGCCGCGCACAGGCCGTTTGCAATTAACTAAAATTGGCCACCGACTGGCACAAAGCCACGGAAGTTCCTTGACGCGCCCACATTTGATACCCAATGGACTTTCCTACAGACTTGAGAAGTCAGTCACAAGCACCTCATTCTACGCAGACAATAAGTAAATTTCTATGATTCATATGGAACTAGTCTTGTATACTTCGCGAACGAACTAGTTCGGAAGAGCGCGCCCACAGGCGAACTAGTTCGCAGATCCTTCGCCTCTTAGTTCGTCCGCTCCTTTTCCGAAGACTGACGGGGAACAGCGACAGGACGCGAGAGCGCGCAGAATCGCGATTCCCTTCTGCTAGTTACCGTCACTTCGAGCTGAGATGCAGCTCAGCTGTAGTTTCATAGTTCACTGCCACAAATTTTATTTTCTACGGTATTCAGCAGTGTCTAAATAATAACTTATTTGCTTAAGTATTTGATGTCTTAATTGCCCAAAAATACGGGTAATAGCACACGCTTGGGCAACACTGATGATCATTGTATAAAAAAGCTGCCATAACAAAAGAACGCTCTTTTAGCAGCGGTAGCAAAAACCAAAAAGAGCGGACGAACTATAAAGAGCGACCTACTACGCGGTCGAGCTGCGAACTAAAAGGAGAGCTACCGGTCGCAAACTAAAATATGCGCAATCGGTCGCGAACTAAAATATGTGCAATCGGTCGCGAACTAAAATATGTACAATCCGTCGCGAACTAAAATATGTGCAATCGGTCGCGAACTAAAATATGTGCAATCGGTCGCGAACTAAAATATGTGCAATCGGTCACGAACTATTATGCCGAACGTATCTGTCTCTCTTCTTAGTTCGTTGGATTCTTTTCCGAAGACCGACGGGCAATAGCGAGAGGCCGCACAGGAGAATTAAAAGTAACGTGTTTGCCTTCTGCTGATGAGAGCCATTTCGAGGTGAGCGTCTGCCTGCTAGATTACATAGTTCAGTGCTACAAAATTTCTGCAATATCGGACTAATAAATTCCATAATGCCAAGATACAGAGATAACTCTAAACTTAAACGCGATAAATTATCCACTAACTGTTTCTTTTGGTTCTCGTGATATCGTTAGCGGCTCATGCAGCAAGCGCATAAAGTAGCTAGGTGGGGGAACTTCTCCCTCCACCTACCTGCATGCGCAGACCACGCCGCTCAGCCGTCACTGGGAGCGGGCGAACTAAAAGAACTAATTAGTTCGCGGCTCCCGATCGCAAACTATTATGCACAAATCTAAAAGGAACAGTACGACGCCTGTTCAAATAATTCCGCAACATTCGTAATTTGCATCACTCGAGAATGTATGGCATGGAAACTTTTACACTATTAAAAAAAGGATTACAGCAGAATCCAAGCTACAGAAATGGGGTGTTGAGGACAATGAATCAAAGTACCAAGAGAGAAAAGTTCAGAAATGAGGTACACAGAGAAACAGCTGGTATCAGGGTTCCTATTGCCAACATCTTAGAGAAACGAAGACTGCAGTGGTATGGTCAGGTAATGAGAATGGATAGCACAAGAATGGCTAAGAAATACTTCAGAATGGAAGTGAGAGGAAGAAGAACAAAGGAAGGCCAAGGAGACGATGGATAGAGGTAGTGCAATCAGAAATAGAGAAGAACGGTTTCATCTGGGATTATGTCAAAAACCAAATGCTATATCAAGATCGGAAGAGATGGAGAGCGCTTGTTAGCCACATCCGGAAAACTGGAGATGGAAAATGATGATGATGATGATGATGGAGTGTTGAAGCCAAATGAGATTTGGCACCCCTGTACACGCCTGTGTTGAATGTGTAACTAGAACATTGTGTCTGACAGTTTGCAAAGTTCGAGTTTGCAGAGTTAAAGGAGTAACGCGTCTGCATTAAAGTTTCCGGAAACTCAAGACGCCTTTTCGGAGCTACACCAAATAATGCAAGAAGTATACAGCGATGAGTGCTTAAGCCTTACTCGGTGTTGGGAATGATTCACGCGGTTTAAAAGTTGCCGAACGGAAGCTGCAGATAACCCTCTTCTAAGACGTCCTTCAACGTCTACCAAAGACGCTCAAGCCAGGAACTTGGGCGAAACTTTGCATGCCAGTCCAACACTAACTGTCCGAGCCATTGCAGAAGAATGTCACATTTCAGTTGACTAACGTTATGGAATTCACACACAGCATCTTGGAATGCATCCTGTTGACAAGTTCGTCCGATGGCTCGCACGCGAAGTCCGTCCTGATGCGTGACTATCGCACACAAAACTATATCACTGCGCAGTCTCATCCTCCGTACTCTCCAGACCTTAGTATCCAGTGAAGTCTGTTACTGGCCTCTCAGTACACGTTTTTAACGTCGTCTTTTGTTAATAATAACAAGTTATCAAGTTATTCACAAGAGTTATCAGCTTACACACAGTTTATACTAGACAGAAATGGAATCTGCATTTAAATCACACCACCTTAACCCTTATCCACAAAGGTGTGTAGTATTCTGCCGTATCCATTTTTAATAATTTACCACAATTCAAAATGCTCAACAGTAATCCTCGGACTTTCAAGACTAAGCTACTAAGTTCCCTCACGGCTTATTTTTATTGTCTAGGAATTCATGAAAAAGAAACCGCTAATTTCTGTATCACGTTGTTTTTAGTTATGCTTAGGCCTGAGGTGTGCATACGATTGCTGTACGTGTCACATTATTACTAATCTTTTCGTTTCAATTTCATGTACTGACTCGTTCCCTGACCGTCAAAAATTGCTCAATTTGGTTCTGAGGAACATGGTAGATATAAACAAACCTGACCACTGCAGACCTCTTCTTATTTCCAAAGTTGAAAACTCCGCTGAAATGAAGATTTGCAACGATATACGAGATAAAAGAAAATTCGCAAACGGTGCTTCGCGTATGACGCGCATAAAGACTACTTCAGGAAATGGAAACGATGTTAGGAGCGGTTCATCAATTTTGGAGGATATTAGAGCGAAGGTAACCATGCACAACGAGTAAAAGTTAAGCGTGGCAAAATTTTGTAAACAAAGCTCCAAATTTTTTGAATACACCTCGTAATATATACTATAGCAGAAGTCTAGATGTAGGCCTAATGCGGTAACGGTTAACAGCCACTACATGACTCAGGTACTATCTGTTGTAATGTAAATCGTACTTGCCATTTTAACAACTGAAGCGGAACATACCACTTACACGCAACAATGCTGAGAGTTGCGTAAACGGGAAACAACAAATTGTATAGCTGTGTCGTCAGTAGACGTTCAGGAACGTTTACTGAACAGCAGATATGGCATCTCTAATGTTACACTTTCTTTTTCGTTACTAAAATTCAATTAAAGAATGAATAAGACAATCAATAGCGGGGTGAAAATTTGAATAAAAATAAGCAAATTCCTGCTACTGCAATATCCTTCCTTCCGGGTGTGCCGATAGAGAAAACTACGCATCAGAGCTTTTGAAGTTCACAAAGTAGGAGAGAAACACAGACAGACATGCAATTACGAGAACGAATCCTGAGTCCTTCCTGAATAGTACCAGGTTCGACTCTCGGTCCGTCACGTAGCCTGAATCTGCCACGAAGTTGAAAATTTATCAACATTGATAGCTAATAGGTTGTGACAAGTAGAAGACAACGCAACTAGCTGCACAATGTCGTTTAAAAATTTAAGCAGTGGAACAGAAAATTATCTACCAGGGAAACTATTTACAGGAGAACATATCTCGATTATCGATTCACCTCATACTGACAGAGATGAAAAACACAGCACAAATCTTGTTCGTAGACCTACTTTATGTACTGAAAATCTTATGTTTTGAGAAGTAGCAAAAAGCTGTTTCCGCAACAGTAAAGCAAACAACTTCTCATAATTTTGGAATAAATATAAAATTCAAGTGCACGTTATTCTCTTAAAACTGTTTATGATGGGTCACGTATTTAAATGCTAATATAATAGTGATCTAAACGTCAAGAAAGTTTGCTGATTGCCTAAGCAATTTCGAAATGTTCTGTCTTCAAACGTACCTTAATTTCAAATACATTGATCTTTTTTATATACTTAATTTGCATATACAGTTAGTTACCGCATGTACCTCAAGAGTTAAAGTTGAAACTGTACCAAGGAACGAAACTTTACACTGATACTCAGATTAATCTTTCCTAAAAAATTACTTTAACAACAAAACGATGCTTCCAACCAGGAGAGATCGCGGGATGGATCTCGGCGATTTGGTTCAAACTGTGCGAGTAGAAATCAAGTAGACGAGCCTCTGAAATTTCTAAAATTATCGCCAGAGTGGAGAAAACACGTGAGATATACAATTAACAGCATAAACACACTATAAACATTTTTGAGTCACAATATGCCTACATTTAATGTTGGCGTAGCGCAGTGGATAAACGAATATTGCCATTTTTGCTGATGTTCGATTCCCGGCTACTTCCAATTTAGCCATGTTATGTTATTCCTATCAACAAAATGTTCAAATGTTTGTAAATCCATCGGACCAAACTGCGTGGTCATCAGTCCGTAGCTTACAAATTGTTTAAACTAAGGTAAACTAAACTAAGGACAACACACACACACACACACACACACACACACACACACACACACACACACACACACACACACACACACACGCCCCATGGAGGACTCGAAGCTCCGACGGCGAGCAACCGCGCGCTCCGCAACGAAGCGCGTTAGACCGCTCGGCTACTCCTCCACGGCATTTCTGTCGTGTTTGAACAGTTTTCATAATTCAATGACGTTTTGAATGAAAATTTTATTTCCAAAAGTTCTATCAAAGCTGGAGTTAATCGTCAAACACACTTGTACAGACCAAGCACATTTGATGAGATGATTTTTGGCAAAATGTTGGAGTGAAGACAGAAGCACTGAATTGATGCTGTTCGATTGGATATTTTTTAAAGCTGTAACTATCACTGTTGTTGTAGCAAATTCAGGACTATTGAAATTTTTAAGTAAATTTGAATTTTATAATTAGAACTTTAACACAGTAAGGACTAATTAAAAAAAAAGCAACGAAATCGCACCTAGGTTGCAAAATAAGGAATCTAGAAGTTAGCACGATCCTCTGAGGTAAATTTAATTATGACACACCTAAAAATTCGCTAACACTTCGTTTACACTGTACTCTGCGGTATTTCGCGAGTGTTTTCTCTTTCCCCTCAAGCTCGCCCAGGAGAGAGAGTTTCCGAATTTCCAAGGTTCACCTAGCTGATGCTTCTTACATAGTTGGGAGCAGATCGGTAAGACCCATCTCACGATCTCCCCTCGCAAGTGTGCTGTAGAATCAATAATCAGTTCGATTTATACGAAGCGTAAGTGAGGACATCAATATCATTAAAGCACTATGTGTGATTGCTTAAAATCTTTCCCAATAAATAATACGATGTGCAACAAATGTTCAAATGTTTGTAAAGCTTATGGGACTTCACTGCGGGGTCATCAGTCCCTAAACTTACAAACTACTTCCGAATTACCTTATACTAAAGACAGCACAAACACCCATTCCCGAAGTGGGGGGGGGGATTCGAACCCCCGACGAGGAACGGCCTCGTGCTTCGGAACATAGCGCCTCAATGCGCTCGGCCGCACCGCCGCGGCGAAGTGTATCTCCGAGTTTTACAACTCCTGACTGTTTACTGGTAGTAACATGAGGGTTTCTTTTTAATGCGCGCGCAATCACTGTGAATACGTGATAGAGATGGCAGTAACTGTACGGTACTTAGAATTCTAGCACCAGAGCGGAGAGGGCTGTAATAGATACTTAAATAGGCGATGGTCTCAGTACAAGAACAGTATGAAATCTTACGTTTTCACCATTTACGTGGTGTGCTACCGATAGAAATTCACTGCCAGTTGAATGAGACGTTGTGATGGTGTCACGGAAGTGTCTAATGTGCATTCAGCGAAGGCGGAACGTCGTGTGACAACACACCGAGACTATCTTGGTCTAGCACCATCCGGTGTGACAATGCGATCCAGCGAGCGGGGAAAACTGTTTTGGAGGATCGCTGAAGGACTGTGGAACACATCGCCTCCATTGTTGCCATTTCCGTAGGACCTGCGTACAGAAACCTCCGTGAGGATCCGAAAATGCGTAAGTGTCCGCAGGTGGGTGCTGACGGACGAGAAGGCTGGGAGTGATAAGTTGTCAGGCAATGTTGAAGCGTGATAACGGCAAGAATGGGAATTTTTGATCGATTACGACAGTGAATGAGACGTAGGAGCCATTCTTCAATCGTGATACAAAGCGCCAGTCAACTCAATACAAGTACACAGATCCACCAACACAAATCATCCTGGAAAGCGTTTGTGCTGAAAAAAAAAAAAAAAAAAAAATGGTGGCAATGTTCTGCGACAGCGATATAGTAATCCTTGCTCATTGCGTTCCAACGCGCATGACTGACTGGTGCACACTACCGAGATGTTTTGCCGAAGTGTTGCTTCTGTGTGAAAAACGTTCGGAAAAGATTGCTCGTATGCTCTTACACCAACACAATGCCCCAGCACATAGGGGGAATTCTACACAGCAATTTTGTCACAACGTCTCTGGAGTGAACTCGCATGCTCCCTACTCACCTAACCTGGCCCCTAACGACTTTGGTTTTCCGACGATTAAAGACGCTCTTCGTAGTGGCGCATGCAGTAGCCGCGCTGAATAGCATCAGCCATTTATAGTGGTCAAACCGGAATACTGAAGAACCGTTACCAGGGGCCAAGGAATCATTGCGTCATCGTTGTGAAAAATGTTTACTGCTGCAGGAAGATTACGTCGAGAAGATATCGAAATTTCACAGTTGCGTGTGATTAGTTTGAGAGAAAAAAATCGCACTGACCTGTTTTACGGCCCACTTTAAATTTGTAGTTTTATAAGTTTGTGCAAACATTTTGGACCAAAATAATAATCTAAATAAAAAAATTAAGAGTGTATGAAACGCTTTTATGAAAAAAAAATTAGGTAGTGGCGGGTTTCGAACCACCGAACTTCAGCATCATAGTCCAACACATTACCCACTACGCTACGGCTATCAATCAAAAGATCAGTCCTCTAATCTCACACTATCGATGGCCGTTGTTAACTGATGCTAATGTGGCATTTGTAGACACTAGATTATCGTACGAAGAACGATGTGTTTTTGTTAATTCCTCAGTGTGCCGTTGCTTTGAAATGACAACGTGTAAGTTTCAATAAGAAAATCATCAAATACGCTAGGAATGTCACGTGACATCTCCGAACGGCTGGTTTTCGTTAATTCAATGGAGGGGTGTCAAATCTCCGTTATTTTTACAAATATGTGTCAAACGATACGAGATATGAAACAAACACACAAAAGAGCAAAGTTTTAGAGAATTTTCTCCTCTACAAATTCGGTTATTCAATTTTCGTGTCAGGTGAATAGTTAAGCCGTTATTTTCATTTAAATTTCGAGATGTCAAAAGACGATCGCAAAGGCCCACTTTTAGTGTTACTGCCGTAACCTAAAGTGGGCCAAAATCTTGAGTGTTAGAACTTGAAGGCACCTTGAACAGCACTTATTTCTCGTGTCAGGAACGTTTTATTCAAGATTTAAATACACAAAATTGTTCCCCAATTCTGTGGCTACAGTTCCCAATATTTCAGTTTAATCTCAGTTGAATCAAATGGTCCTAACTTAATTTCATGCATCGTAACGATGTTTTTTGAAAGCCTGTAACTGTGTTATTCACAATTTATATAAAAAACGCACCAGTTACTTGTTAAACAACTGGTGCGTTTTCTTTATATAAACTCAATGGTCTTAAGCCTTTTGTGGCGTTCTCTCGGGAGCACAGTCCCGTGTGTGACCTACGTTAACGCGACGAAGTGCTTTCCTAGTTCTGTGGCCACGAACACGAACATGCCTTTTAAACCTTTCTGTGAGTCTCACAACAGAATGGAGTGCTGGGCGTTTGGCAATGGGAGGAGGGGGACTTTCAACGCAATAAGCCTTCCACAGTCGAAGACTAAACCTTGGACTGCTGACCGAGCAGTCTAGTCCCCTCTAAACTACAACAACAACAACAACTAAACCTTGAGTTTCTCAGCAGAGAAAGTCCTGAAATACTACTTCCAAGAGGATGTTGAGTTGTGGAATTATATGGTTTGGCGTTTTGTTTTACGCTAAAAATGATACATGTTTCGTCGCCTGTGACAATGTTTGACAACAATTCGTCACATTCAGCTTCAAAGGGACAGGCCCGATAGATGCTTCGCCACGCGAATTACAAAGTTACCGTATTTTCAGTCACTGCATAATGTCGGGTCGACGGAATGTGTAAACGCCTATGAATATTTCTGTGGGTCTGATTTTCCATTGAAAGAAGTTGAAAAACTGTCCTACACTTGGCACGAAGTTCACCTGCAGATGTCATTTTCAATAGTGGTTTCAGTATCGCAATCTAGTGGCAGATACTGGATATAAGTTATTACGCGGATATATGATGCCACCAAAATTACATTATTCAACCAAAAGTGGAAGATATTTTTTTTTATTTATAGGAAGCCTTTCGTAAAATGTACGAACATCCAATTAATTGAAATGAATTCACAACATAAATGGATGTTTATTTATCCTAAACCTATAATTGAAAGAAAATAAACCTATTAATTACAGTATTCCATTGATAATATTAACGGTGAACGTCAACCCTAACCTGTAATAATAATAATTACATTATACAAAGGCAACAGGAAAATTAATATGGGACGATTTTGACAATACAGGGTGACAATTCATTAAAGTTTAATTTTGAATTTTGTGGTACTCGTCTACTGTTGTGTGTTTCTTTTCAGGTGGGCGTAAATATCAGCAGCATTTTTATGTCCGCCTCCCTTGTCTAGTAGACAAGCGTGGTGGGTTGCCGCGCAGAGGGCCCGGGAACGATTCACGGTAGTGTCGGAGTTTTTCTTCGCACGGGGACTAGGTGTTGGATCGTACTCATAATTCATCATCACTAACACCCAAGTCGCCGAAGAGGCGTTACCTGAAAAGTCTTGCACCAAACTGGACGAAAATGACCCCAGTCTAACGGCCATAAATGCCACACGGAAGCATCAGCGTTTATGAGCTTAAGTTGTAGCAAGGGAAGGTGGAGTACACAACAGCGAACAGCAATAGTTGAATGTTATTTTGTTAGCAATTACTGCTGATGAAGGAAAGGTATGCATGCATACCTTTCTCCAACGTTAGTTGTGTGATATGTTGAATTCCACAGAATCAGTGGCACCGAGATTCATGATAAACGTACAGGTAAGCACATTATTTATTCGTGTCAGAAGCACTTACAATGTATATACTAATCTACAATATTTGTTATGTGAATACATTATATTTACAAGACAATTATTTACACTTTTGATGCTCAGAAGTTAGCAACCTGTATCGCATTTGGTGTTGCATGTAGTAGATCTTCTGGTGTGCATTTTGCTGGACACTGGGTACAATGGAGCAGGTAGGAGGACATGTGCGTTGCTCCACATTCACAGAGTGGCGAATCCACTACGAAGCCCCATTTAGCCAGATAACTCTTACATTTTGTTACACCTGAACGTAGTGCTGAGTGATCTCCATGTACTCCACTTCTCTGTGTAGCCGGGTGGTAATTTTTCACAGGGTGTAAACCATCCTGCACGCCATAGTTCGGTTTGGCATTGCAGTGACGTCCCAACTAGAGCCTCCGTAGACCTAAGGAAGCTCTTCCTGGATTTTAGTCGGTTTGCTGGTTGATTTCCATATAGGGGATGGGCATCAGAAGTTGCTGATTTTCCCCTCTCACTTTTTGCTGCTACCTCTCGGCGGATGTCGGAGGGTGCAATGCCCGCAAGACTGTATAGTTTATTCAGAGGAGTGGGCTTTAGGCGTCCAGTGAATGAGTTGAGAGAGTGAATGAAGGCAATCACGAAAAGCTCAAAGAAATCTGGAAGGCGGCTGTCACAAGAAACTGGAGTTGCGGAACAGCGCGCAGTACGTTGGGGAAAGAACGGAATGTACTTCCTCATACACTTGAGGAACCCAGGAGGTGGAATACAACTGTGTTATTTCGAGTACTAATGAATTTATTGCCTTTTTTGTTTCATGGCCATACAGCCAATAACAGGTTTGGTTTTTTTTTCCTTCCTGTAAAGCCTATGGGACTTAACTACGGGGTCATCAGTCCCTAAACTTACAAACTACTTATGAACTACTTACGAACTAGGACGGCACAAATATCCAGGCCCGAGAGGGGGGGGATTCGAACCCCCGACTGTAGTGGCCGTGCAGACCGTGACTGGAGCGCCTTATTCTCCTCGGCCACCGCGGCCGGCCAATCACAGTTAACATATATCACTATTTGAACACTGATTGTTTAACGTTATTACCAAAAATCTCGATGTTGATCTATTGATCCCAAATGTTTACAGGTAGCTCTAGTAAAACATTTGAACTGACGTAGTACAACTGGGTATTTTTATGTTTCTGAATCACATATGAACACAGTTTCACCCATCAATATTAACATCGGCAGATATACCTAATTACAGATGTTCTTGAAAATTTCAATTAAAACATTTACGCAATATCAATTTAAATATAAATTCAGTAACCCTGAGACGGTTTTTCGTCTCGAATATGTCCAAGACATTACAGATAAAGGAGGAGCAACGAATTAAAATTTGTGACGCGGCCGAGATTCGAACCCGGACCTCCGTGCTTACTAGGCAGACGTCTTACCGTTAGCCTCTGAATAGTCTAAATACGACCCCCACCCCATCTCACAAACTTTAATTCAGCTTCTGTGTTCCATAGATAATTGCCACTATTGCTAAGGCTCTCCATGCAGCGGTTCAAATGTCTGTAAATCTATCGGACCATACTGCGTGGTCATCAGTCCGTAGCTTACAAACTACTTAAACCCGGTAAACTAACCTACGGACAAACACACACACCCATGCCCCAGGGAGGATTCGAACCTCCACGGCGAGCAACCGGGCGCTCAGCAGCGAGACGATTTAGACCGCTCGGCTACTCCACCGCGACTCCATGCAGCGGAATAGCACCTCGGCAATGGACATGGTGGAACATTCCTGCTAAGATGATGTAAATATCAATTTAAATACAAATTCAGTAACCCTGAGACGGTTTTACGTCTCGAATATGTCCAAGACATTACAGATAAAGGAGAAGCAATGAATTAAAATTTGTGACGCGGCCTGGTAAGCACGGAGGTCCGGGTTCGATTCCCGGTCGCGTCACAAATTTTAATTCAGTGCTTCTCCTTTATCTGTAGTTTATGCAATACTCTAATCAAGATTAAAAGGGACGCAGGTTGTATATTTTGAAATAGCAGTGTACATGTTTTCTGTGTCTGTTTGAAATATAATGCTACACTGTGCTGTTCAGCTCTACCCCCTGTCCCTCTATCGCGCGAGCGCGAGCGTGTGTGTGTAAGTTTTGAGTCAGTTACAAGAGCAGTTGTGTATCAACAAAGAGAAATTGTAAAAGTACACTACACTTCTAGTGTCCAATTGCTCTTTGACGTGTGCTTCGTGTCTGCTCTGGTCTCCCAGAATGTCACCTTCTTCTTCTTCCTCCTCTCAGTATTCAGTACCGGAATTTTGGCGTCGCCTTACGTCTTTGTCTGCTCTAGAGCTCCTAAAAACCCAGGCTGAATCATCCGCCATTTTTGCCCCAACATGGGCGCATCTGACAATGTTTATATTGGCGATGGTTGACCTATTCACGTAGTTTTCAGCAATATTTCTATTGAAATGTATTTAATATTGCACACATAAGTGTACCGAATAGTAACAAATGTGTATGGGCCTATAAAGCTTTAGAATGCGTTTTTAATATAACAGAACATTGTAACGTACCGATAATATAACAGCTTCTCGCCGGGCTGCAGTGGTTATGTTGGCACCAATGGGAATCACGGCAACTTAAGATGACCAATAAGTGTTTTTTCGTGACAACTTCAATTAAAACGAAAATTACTTTTTTTCTGAACGGACAAGGGTACATACAAGAACCTGTCAACCATAGAGCAGGTACAGTATTAATTTTGCTGCGACTGAAACGAGCAACAATAACATTTACTCTGTAGCTCGCGAAAAATATTAACGCAATTCTACACTTCATTATTCATCTGTTGCCAACATAAGCACTTGAGCCCGACAAGAAGCGTCGTAAAATTTTAACGAGTGGTATATTTTGGAGTGTGTTATGCGACCGTAAGAGATGATTCGACCTCATATATAAGTAATTGTGTAAAGCATTATTCAGTATGTTAAAACTGCGTATAAATGCACCACAATAAATATACCTATCCACATTGAAAACTGCGAAAAACTTCATTAAACATTCTGCAACAAACTGCTCCAGCATCATTGACAGGGAGAAGTAATGCAATTGTACATAACTGACATGTTTATAGCTACATTTATTACATATACTTGTAACACATAATTGAACGTCAGGTCCTGGTTCCCAGTTGCTTCTGCGACAATTTATAGCCCATCTTTTTCTTCGTTCTGGATTGCTGGGAAATTTGAACATGCGCACTCCTTTGCTGCAGTGATTTGTGCAGTTCACAGCCACCCATATTTTCCACAAATTCTTCAGTAAATTAGATTATAAACTCCCTTTCGGTCGCGACTCGTCTATACCCACATACAACTGTCCTGCACATTGGGGCAAAAATGGCGTATAGTTCAGCTCGGATTATAGGAGCCTTAGTCTGCTCCAATAGCACATAGAAGGTAATTACAAAGCCGTCAGACCTTACAGTCAAATGACACCCGGGCCGTCGACCTACATTCCTGGGGTCTGGGATTAAACCGTGTCCACCACAGCTGGGCTTCGGCTAGGCCAGGGGGCAGCGATCGATAGCAGCGCCGAAGGCAAGCCCTCGCGGAAGCCACACCAACCGCGACGACGATGACGACCACCAGCACATCGACGTCCCATCTATACCTCACATTCAGCTTCCGAGAACAAAAAACAAACCGCTTAATTCAGTCTGACGGTCTACAACTGAATTAAAAATTCATGTTCCAATTCGCACACTTTAATATTTTTTTCATCAAGTGGAATTCGACATGGATGGACATCTTATAGTGACATGTGACTGTGACGTACGTGACTCGAACCCTGATTTATATATCACAAGTAGTCGCCTTAACCATCAACTATTCTGCATCTACATCTACACGGTATACTCTGCAAATCACATTTAAGTGCCTGGCAGAGGGTTCATCGAACCACCATTACACAATTTATTTCCCAATCCATTCTCGAATAGCACGCGGGAAGAAAGAACATCTGACTCTCCGTTCGAGCTCCGACTTCTCGTATTTTATTCTGATGATCATTTTTACCTATGTATGTGGGAATCAACAATATATTTTCGCATTCGGAGGAGGATGTTGGCGATTGGAGTTTCTATCGTGACAATACGAAACGAGCTGTCCTTCTCTGGACTCTTTCGATGTCCTCCGTCAAGCCCACCTGATAAGGATTCCACACTGGGCAGCAATACTCCACAAATGGACTGACAAGCTTAGTGTATGCAGTTCCTTTTGTAGTTCTGTAGCATATTTTAAGGGTTCTGCCAATAAAAAGCAGTCTCTGGTTCGCCTTTCCCACGACATTATCTACGTGTTCTTTCCAGTTTAACTCTGAAGTAATAGTAATTTCTAGGTATTTTGTGGAGTTTACGGCCTTCACATTTGATTGATTTATCTTGTAAACAAAGTTTAACGGATTTCTTGTCGTACTCATGTGGACGACTTCACACTTCTCATTATTTAGAGTCAATTGCCAATTTTTACACCATAGTGATATCTTATTCAGATCGTTCTGCAGTTAGTTTTGATCTTCAGATGATTTTAGTAGACGGTAAATGACGGCGTCATCTGCAAATCACCTAAGAGAGAGCTGCTTAGATTTTCCCCTAAATCGTTTATGTAAATATAAATAAGGAACAGCAGAGGACCAATAACACTACCCTGTGGAACACCCGATATCACTTCTGTTTTAGTCGATACCTTACAGGCCTCCCTGTGCGAACAGCACAATATAAGGAAAATAGACAGTGAGGGGAATACTGAAGTTTGAGTCCTTTCAGAAAAGGTGCACGGATAGCAGAGGTGCAAATTAGTTCATGGAATATCATAACAGCTCGACACGCAAGAACACTAAAGAAAGGCTCTAGCTAAAGAGAGTGTTCTTACGTGCAGGTCCGTGTAGCATGACAGGCAAAATTCTAAACTTGATCGCGTACCCACACTTATGTTATTGAGCCAGAAAAAATGAGTAAAATACGTAAAAATAAGAAAAAGCTTTTAAAAATACTTAAGGGATTTTAAGGTGGATATAATTAACAGGGAAAGGGGGACTAAAGTTTCTGACAATACTTTGAAAATGTACATAAAGGGCTTATATGTTAATGAGTGGTGTCCGACATACATACCCGAAGGAATATACACCGTAACTAGTCATACTTTCATTATCAATCATAAAACAAAGGAATTTATGACATTAGGTGCCAGTATGCATTCAATTATATCAAAGGGCAAGGTTAAACATTTGTGCCGGACTCGGATTCGAACCGTGGTCTCCTAATAGTCCAAGAATTAGGGAGACTGAATGCAAGAATTTTTACCCGAAGAAGAGAAAAAAGAAAAAATCTCAAAAATATGAGGAGATTAAAATTTAGAGTTTCTGTTTCATAAAACAGTCGAAGATGGCGAAAATGACCAAGAAAATTCTAAAATTTCGAAAAAAGTTTTTTCTCAACTAAGTGAAACTCCAGCTCATAAATATGTAAAATTATAAAGTTGTAGGATTTACAACGATCTACCCATTGCTCTTTAATTAACATCGATAGATAAGTTAGGTTTCGAGATATATCTACAAAATCGCTACAAACCCTTACAAAACTATTTCCTCTGTCTCGCTAACCTTTACGTTCGCAAAAGGTTGCTCCTTACTGCAGTAGGTAAGTACTTGTTTGAAAAATTAAAAAAATATATTTTTTCGATATATATTGATTAAAAAAGAGGAGAAAAAAAGTCTTTTCAGAGGTTGGCTAGATCTTTTCAAAGGGTCGACCTACAGTAATGATTTGAGGCTTATTTTCTTCCAAAATAGATGCACTTTCTTGCTATTAAATAATTTTTTAGATTTTGTTAATTTTAAATTCCGAAAAAAGACCCGGAAAAAGTTGCACTTCTTTAAACGCATTGCTCTGGAACGTTAATTACTACCACATCATTATTTAAAGAAGACATTTCGTCGTCTCCGGAAGTTATATGTAAAATTAAAGCGTGAAAAAATTAGTAGTTTGATTTTTAAAACGGTATTTTCATAACATAGAAAAGACAGTTGCAAAACACGTGCCCAACAGAAATGCAACTTCCTGTAAGCCACTATTGGACACTGAAAATTAACGAAGCCTAAAAAATGATTTAATAGTACGAAAGTACAGCTCTTCACCAGGAAAATTGCCTTAAAGCATTACGTTAAATCCATCCTATGTACCTCGAAAATAAAATATATTTCTTTAACATTTCAAAGAAGCAGTTTTTTTGGCTTACCGTGGGCTATACTCGCAGAAGGTAGGAAGTTGGGGAACGTAAAGGTTGACAACTTACAAGAAAATATAGGTTTTAAGGGTTTGTAAAGGGTTTTTCGATGTGTCTGGAAACCTAAGAGAACTATCAATACTAATTAAAGAGAAATCGATAGGAATATTGTAAGCGCTACAACTCTGTAATTTCACATTTTCTCGTGAGCCATAGTTTTTCACTTAAGAAAAACGTGTTTTCGATGTTGGTGAGGTTTTTGGCCATTTTGGACGTGTTTCATGAAATACATACTGTTTAAAAATTGAATTTCCTATGCGCTCATATTTTCTGTTTTCAGGTAATAATTATTGCGAAATTGACATTGGGCTGTCAGAATGCTTCGAGAATGCGTTGTCCACTACTCCAGCCAGATACTAAGGTCACCACAGCCTAGCACAACTAGGGTTAAAAGCAAATTTCCAACTTTTAGACGAACTACTTACGTAGTATCCTTGCCAATTTTACTCGTTACTCACGCTACTTCGCCGATACCCGTAACCATTCATGAGTAGCGTGCATCCTCACTAAGGAAGAAGCACTGGCCTTTTTGGCCTATATATAAATGTTTGTCTTCGATGTTTCACAAAACCTTGCATTTGCGATTATACTTGGGAGGATCGTTCTCCCCCTCCCCAAACCCCTCCCCGAGAAGATCCCTGCTCCAATAACAAATGAGTATCACACGAAGTTCTGGAGAGATGACGTCATAAAAAATACGTGGGAAGCTATTTTCAAGGCGTTTCACAATCGGATTTTAAAACGGCAGTATTCCAGTACAACATTTTATTACGATCTGCAAGAAATCCGTCACGAACTTTCTAAGCTAAGGGAGATTCACATGTTCGCTTCGTTCATTACTATTTCGGAAAGTTCTTCATCGATTGATTTTAAATATTGACCCAAAGTTGCAGTCTAATACAGGCACTGCACTATACATATATACACACACACACACCATTTATCTAAAAGCCTATTATATATATATTTCCTCCAGCGACCTTCCAAGGCCGCATGTCTCCCATGCCAAGACGCATCGCCGATGATGTTATCCTACCAGAAGTCGACATACAGACTTTGAGATAAGTGGTCAATGTGTTCTAGTCGATCAGTGTGTATATTTTACCTTTAAAACCATAAAGAACCGGAATTCATATGAGGCGACTTGAATCTGTTTTGCCTGCCAATGGCTTCCTTTAGCAGAATTAGATATGATATAAAGCGCTGTTTTCGCCGTTTCCTATTTCTATCCATCTATTTCAAGTCTCGTCTTTGCTGCCATAATTATGCCCTGTAAAGATTTCAAAAACCAGAAGAAAACGAGTTAACAGCTGGGTATACGGACAAGCACTTAAACGGATGAAATTCGGGGTAGATATTTATTCCTGTTGCTGGCAGGACTAACAAAATTGTGCCCCTGTACGTTTTATTTTGGTTATGAAGTTATAGCAGGTGGTTATTACACCTTACACCGAAAGAATTTTTTCATGATGTACCTTTTTTACTCAATGCAGAGTTTTATGTCTGCAACTTGGAGAACGATGGATAGCACTGTGTACTATTCGTAGAGGCGCTGTCGAGAGAGAGAGAGAGAGAGAGAGAGAGAGAGAGAGAGAGAGAGAGAGAGAGAGAGAGAACAGCAATTTGTGGAGAATTTTGGGAGCAATCAATGAAATAAGCGGATATGTCTCTCACTCGATGCTGCAGCGCTGTGTGTGGAAATTGCACGCTGTCCGCTTTCAAAATTACCTTTGCGATCAAAAGCTGTCACGGTTTCCAAGCGACGCGGTGCGTGGTAATTCAACCGCTGCTTTGCTTTATTCGTTACAACATTTACCTACCTGTTAACGTTAAATACCGACCTCTGGAGTTTTCATTCAATCTGAGTACTGCTGAAATAAATGAGGCACAAAACAGGTGTGAGAAAGCAATTCACAAACGCTACGCCGTTTTCAACGATCTTTAAACGTGTTAATGCTCTCTTAGAAATTTTCATACGGATTACAGGTCGTTTAGCTGACACCCTTTGCACGACCAGAAATTACAAATATGCTGCAAAATGTTAAGCGCGAGCATTGTTCCTTCACTAATTGGTGAAGTACTTGCGTCGCGCTCGTTTTCAGCAGAGCTCTCAACAAGAGATGGTGCTCCTGTACATCAAACGTTTCTGGTTTACACTGAAGGCGAAATATTCGTTGCAAGAAACACGAGGGTATTGGTGTTTAAAACATTTTAGACGCGGCGGAATGGCCGAGCGGAACGAGGCGCTATACACCGATGCGCGAGGCCGTTCCCCGTCGGGGGTTCGAATCCTCCCTCTGGCATGGATGTTTGTGCTGTCTTTAGTGTAAGTTCATTTATAAGTAGTTTGCAAGTTTAGGGACTGATGAAAAAAAATTAAATTAGCGTTTATTTTTCCGTGACAGTCACCCAATATTATTTTATTTGTATTTTTTTTTTTTTTTAACTGTAACACCAGTTTCGACTTTCCTTGCTATCTTCAGATCTATGAAGTTTTGCCAGCAACCCGTCGCGTCTACAGTTGTACTACAATCTAACATTGGGTCAGCATGTTGCACTTCGTACCACCTTTGAGATCGGGAAAATTCTTTCCAGAGATGTTCAAATGTTTGTAAATCTATGGGACTTAAAGACTGAGGTTATCAGTCCCCAGACTTACAAACCACCAAACTAACTTTAACCTGAGGACGAAACACACACACACACACACACACACACACACTGGCCCGAGGGAGGACTCGAACATCCGACGGGGCGCAGCAAGGCGTCTTGCAAGGAGACCACATGAATATCGAATTATATATTATACATGAAGTTCGGAACTCAAACAACCATCAGCCAAAGCTATTCGAGGCAACTCTCAAAACTACACGAGAAAAACTAATATGCGTAAGTAACAATAATTAAAGGGTCTGCAGCGTCTGTCAGTATAGATCAAGTGGTAGTGTTCTGGCTTTCAAACAATATGGTCGGTAGTTCGAATCCGGTCGAGGCAGGTTTTTTATTCATTACTTACACAATTGTAATATCTAATAGTAATGTTACGAAAAATGCAAGTATTTTTATTTATTCGTAATTTTCCTTATTTTTAAAAGGTCGTTAATAATGGTTTCAATCAGAAAAGTCACATTTTTCACAGTATTGGCTTCACTATTAGTTGACGACGGTTGTCTCTGATTATTCAAATGTTCAAATGTTTGTAGATCTATCGGACCAAACTGCGTGGTCATCAGTCCGTAGCTTACAAACTACTTAAACCTGGGTAAACTAACCTAAGGACAACACACACACACACACACACACACACACACACACACACGCCCCAGGGAGGACTCTAACCTCCACGGCGAGCAACCGCGCGATCCGCAGCAAGACGCTTTAGACCGCTCGGCTACTCCACCGCAGCAAGATTTTCAGATCATCTACATACACATAAACAAGAACTGACAACACCTGGAATTAGAAATCCCAAAATGTTTTATATAACTGAATTCGAAAACGAATGAAATGTCTGTCACAGTGGGATTCGAACCACCGTCTCTATGGTTGTGTGGCCAGAACGCTACCACCTGAGCTACACCGACAGATGCTGCAACTGTTTTAATTATTGGTACTTAGAAGTACTTTGAAAACTGCAAAGTCGATTTTCTCGAAAATTTATTAGAGGTGCGTCGAACAGCTTTGGCCGATTGTTATTTACGTTCTTAACTGCACGTACCATAAATATATAGAAATTCTAAACTTCGTTACCCATGTGGTCTCCTTGTTAGAGCACTCTGCCATTCCAGCACGACTACGGTGGAGCTTTCCAATCCCTCCCTTGGGCATGGATGTTTGTGCCGTCCTTAGTATAAGGCAGTTTATAAGTAGTTTGTAAGTTTAGGGACTGATGACCCCGCAGTTAAGTCCCTTAAGCTTAACGAACATCTGAACATTCCACCACGGTCACTCTCCGGCAAGTCGAGCTGGGGAAAGCCGTTAATGCGTGTGTCGTGAGTAATGCAAGGTTGTCAACACTAATTCACAGGTACAAACAGCATTAAAACGATAACGCTAGGAACACCGAGATTACATAATACAACACGTCTGAGGCCCTGTATAGAAGCAGTCGCTTACCAACTGGAATTAATATTATAGTCAATTTAAGCAATACGGCCAGTTTTTTCCCCAAATGTTAAGAGAATGATTTGCACACTTGGTTCTCCAGAACAGAGCGAACAGCTTAGACGGGATTTTAGTATGGAACATGAAGTTCCCATTTTAGCGCGACAACACCGTACCACAGTCTAACATGTACAGTCATGACACTTTTGCAGAGTTTTGTTATACATTGCGACAGCAGCGCTCCAAGCGGCCGGCAAGCTACATTTCTGAATACGATTTTGGAAGAGAGCTAATACTATCATTTATATTGACTTTAACCCTTAAGCAGTCGCGTCAGGTCAAAATGACCAGAGACAATTTTCTTTTGCTAAATTTCTTTGGCACATATCACTCTGAAACTTATTATGCAGACGTATTTTATTGCATTACGCGTGCATGACAAGTTTCAGAGTGAAATGTGCCAAAGAAATTAAACAAAAGAAAATTCTCTCGGGTCATTTTGACCCGACGCGTAAGGGGTTAACATACTTTTTACATTAGGGAACTTATGTCAAAATAGGTAGTAACTTAAAAATAGCTTCATCTTTGTCTTTCTTAGGTTGCCTAAGATCCCTGACAAGGTATGAAACGATACACTGCAGCACAGTTTATTTACAATTATCTAGTAACCTACAGGCATTTGCTGAACAATTCCATTCACTATTAAAAATAGAAAAAAAGGCTCCGAAACACCAGAAGACCTGCCCTTTGACAGAAAGACGTCGCTTTTCTACTTAAGAACGTTAACGTTTCTTCACTACAATTCCAGTAAAATCGGTGAGGGCGGAACGTAGGAGACGAAAATAGAATTAACATTTATCATACCAAATCAGCCACCATAACTGTAACTGAAGGAAAAAGTCAAAATGTGTTCAAATGTTTGTAGAGCTTATGGGACTTAACTACAAGGTCATCAGTCCCTAAACTTACAAACTTTTTATGAACTACCTTAAACTAAGGACGGCACAAATACCCATGCCCGAGGGGAGATTCGAACCCACGACCGTAGTGACCGTGCAGACCGTGACTGACGCGCCGCAGACTGCTCGGCCACTGCGGCTGGCTGGAAAAAGTCATACATGTGGCAATAAAACGAAAAAAAAAAAAAGCAATCAAACTGTTTCGAACAAAGAACAACCGAATTCCACAACTGTTGCTACAGCTCAACCACAAACGACAAGAATCTTACATTTATTGTCTTCTTAAGCTAAAATAATCACACTAATAAGAATATGCGCGTATAAAAAATACTACTGAAGCCTAAAAATGGTCGAATCATTAGACTATACCGAATTGATAGGCTCAAAAATTCTTTATCATAGTAAAAACAGACCATAGTAGAAATTTATGTTTCTCTTGTGCTTATACTCTACTTACTTTCAGCGGAATAAGCTGCGAATACACACATATTCCTAAGTATTGGTTCATGAAGTTCTTCGTTATACCACTGAATCAGTTAAGTTCGGCTGTTTTTACACTAATTTCGGGTATTATGTATGCCTCTCAGTGTTTTACTAAGGCATGTAACGCAAAAATTATATTATTACTTCGTTAATTACGTACACAAATAATTACAAACAAACATTACTCTTTCGGCGGCTTGCCCACCACTAGGAGCGCTAGTGTCGTTGCAACTGTCAGTTGGTAACAACCTTCACAGCAGTGAGTGTCGCGTCTATATGTGAGAGTGTGACTACTCCACTAAGCAGGAAACTGCAAAAGTGGTGTAAACTCAGTGAAAATAATGACAAAGCAAAGGACATGGGGTGACCATGATAATTCCTCCATAATTAATAATAATAATCATCATTACTAGATGAAAACCCGGCGTCGCCCGAGTACTTATTTATACCAGCTGAAGTGTGCCCATGTCTCCTTTTCTCTCTGTTCATCTCCTCATCTCTCTCAAACTACTCCACGTCCTCAATCCATTGCCTCCTCCATCTGTGAAAAATTATATAGCCCTGTTAACTTTATGGTGATCACTGAAGTGGTGTCTAAATTTATTGCAAGATACTCTCCGTCACGCATTATATTAAACTTTAGGTAGACGGCGATGTTCGTCTTGTTTTGAAAGTGAAGTGGGCACAATTTCACCAGTGTCAGGAAAAAAAAGGAAGATGTTTTTGGAAGTTCGTAGGTAAAGCAACTTATGCCATACACGAGAGAAAATTTTACGCCGACAGTGACTTTCCTTATTTTTATGACCAAGTGTGCAGAGCTTCATCGCAATCGAATGAACGGTTCAACAGCGAATAAAATACGAACCAACAAAAATTTAATAGATTATTATTATTAATAATCTTTGTCTTAATTCCGCACTGACGCGGTATCTGCAATCGTATTATGGGTTTGGCAAGTTTAAGGGATAGTCGGATGCTCTTGCCGCAACATAATTTGCCGCCGGCAGGATATGTGCATTCCAACAGTCTGCGTGTAGTGTTGCACACGTAGAAGCATGCGTATATTTTTTTAATGTGTGCGAATCGTGTAACTGATGCAGGACTTGAGATACCAGACCAGTATTCGCCAAGTGACATTTGGAAATGTTCAAATGTTTGTATAGCTTATGGGACTTTACTACGGGGTCATCAGTCCCTAAACTTACGAACTACTTATGAACTAGCTTACACTAAGGACGGCACAATTATCCATGCCCGAGGGAGGATTCGAACCCCTGACCGTAGTGGCCGTGCAGACAGTGACTGGCGCGCCGCAGTCCCCTCGGCCACCGCGGTCGGCTGACATTTGGAAAACCTCCAAAAAAAAAAACCAACTTAGCTTGACCAGTATACCGATCCTTGTTAAAGCGCTGGGCATAAACTGTTGGTGCGGCCATAGGGGAAAGAAGGTACCGTCTCTGCTCTGTGGGTGCTGGTCGTCGAGCCAGAAGCGATTGTCTACGTTTTCCACAAATGGGTCGCTCAGAAACTCATAGGAATGGTAAGTGTTCATATTTCTGGATGACTAAGGCACAGCTGGGCCCTGCACATCCAAAAGCCACATTGAGTGTCATGCCTAAGCTTCCAGTGTAGATTGTTCCGTCATATTATTCCACATAGGATTAGCCAATAGTTCACACTGATAGGTATGACGAAAAGGACCAAACCAACTTAATTTTTAGCAAGAATTTTGTGATTGTCTCACTTCCAGTTCACAACGCTCTTCCCCCCCCCCCCCCCTCTTCAGTTCTATGCCTTCCTCATTTCGTACTAGGTCATGACAGTCATCATCTACAACAGCTATAGGTAATATGTTTTGCCAGTTTTGAGCTTGGTCAGTCCTAGGAATCTTCTTCCTCCAGCGCTCCTTTCACTTCTGACGCATTAGCAGCAACTGTACCATGAAACTCTCCCTTTGTCCGGCAAGGGTTTTCTAAGCCGGTACACTTCTTTCGTTGCCTTTCCGCTTTAATACTTTTCTCATTTCGCGCTTCGTCGCTCCCCTCAATGTTTGTCACCTTTCTTCAGAATCTATTATCAACAAATTTGACTTAATTCTCCTATAGGTTTTTCTTTCATCAATTCAAGGGGCTAATTATTCACTGACATAATAAAAATGCATACTTTCTTTACAACTGCAGATGAATCACACTGTAAAACACTGAGACACGCTGTATGGTTTTGTCCTCTTCCGACGCAGATACGCGGTAACGAGGCAGCACGTATGCAGTCACGGCCAACGATAGAAGGGCATCCACCTTTTTTTTCCAACGAGAAGCATTCATTTGTCAGCGCTGCAGTTGAAGTCGAATGTTCAAATGTTTACAAAGTTATGAGGCGTAACTGCAGTGGTCATCAGTCCCTAAACTTACGAACTACTTTAATTTATCCTAAAAACAACACGAACACCCATGCCCGAGGGAGGACTCAAACCTCCGACGTGGAACGGTTGCGCGCACCGTAGCAGGACGCCTCAGTGCGCACGGCTATTCCGCCGCTACAGTCTGAGTCGTATACGTGCATTTTTTTTCGCAACTCAAAAAAAAAAAAAAAATAAATAAATAAATAAATAAATAAATAAAAATAAAAAATAAATAAATAAATATGAGCGATTGTCTTTGCATGCCATTGCATTATGTGTTTCAAAGAATTCCCTTACTTTTGAATGACAAAGAAAATTTAAAAAAAGGGCAGGTTAAAGGTTCAGTGATGTAAGACAATGGTTTTCCTGTTGAAAAACGCCCGCACTTTAAATTCAGTTTTCCTTTTGGCGGCAATTCTAAAAATCTTGCAGTAGACTTCATGCCAGAAACATATTGATTATGTGGCTACACACGATACGATACAAGTAATGAAAGGCTGAAACTATTATTCTGATTACGACAAACCATATTTTGTACTTAACGTCGTAACCATCAATTTGGCCCAGATGGTCTTCCTTTAACAAAATGAAGATTACGATGAGTGAGATCAAGAAATGGGTAGATCAACCTTCACCTCCCACCGACCCAAGGTCATTAGAGACTGTACACAAGCTCTTATTACAAGACCTAACGACACGATAGCGTTAGTTGCGTTAAACGGTTTAATGAGTCTTAGTAACCTAAATCTGGGTGTACCCTATTTCTGCCTAGTAAGAGACCAATGTGTTACCACTGCGCCACCTCGCTCGGTGTACAGGTTTGTAACCCAGGCCGTCGGCCTTTCTTTCTAAGAACCGATCCTGTACAACCTGTTAGAGGAGTCTTCACCAAATGTTTAATAATATACACCAATCCATGATAGTTCACAGAGAGTAGGGCCTACTTGAAAATGTGAAATTAATAACAGTGCGTACAACTGGAAGGGATATTGGAAATTCAGAAAGTAATGCCACCGACTGATACAGTGACTTGTTAAAAGTACACGAACAGGTAAAAACAAGTGATTGCAGTTAAATCTGTATTGTAGCGCAAGTTAACGTGATGCGCTTCGTCGCAAATTAAACAGCGAAGTCTGGGTATGTGAATACCTTTAACATTGCCCAGAATTCCTATGAAAATTATTAAAAAAAGTATTCGATACTCTCATATTGTGTTTTGTTATTCGACGTGAGAGTGCGAATGAAGTTAAATTTGTGATAGTCGACTTTTTCGCAGTTTTAAGTTCAAGATACAATACAACTTCAATCACTGGGTAATCCCCGAATTACTCGATGAGGCATCATAGATTAGATTAGATAATGCAATGGGCACAGTTTCTTGGGGAACCCCCGAGCTATTAAGCATTGCTCTGTATCTCTGACATTTCGTAACGTCCGTCTCCCAAAGCGATGAAAACAATTTGTACTTCGTTCTTCGCTCGTTAACTTATACATTTAAAATAAATGGACGCTATCAAGTGCCAAAGCGTTAGATCACTACTTAATAACTAAAACTCCCCTCCCCCCCAAACAATTAGCGCGTAATGTATAATCATGGTCCTTACCTGGTACTAGTCGACCATCTTTAACTTTCCACCTCGAGAAAGAGGACGTGCTACTTCCCACGCTCATGAATTTATCTTCGGTCCCTGTTACTCATGATTAACAACAGGAAAGCGTAAAACTATCGTTGTCGGTAGTTCCGCGGTTTTCTCCGCGTTATTTCTCTGTTATTTGTTTCGTGTCTATATGCTTTGTGTATTGTAAAAAAAAATTGGAGGTCATGTTAAGAATAATTTAATGAAATTTCGCCCTTGAACTATTGCTTCAGATATTGTGCCTGTTAAAGTCAGCTGCTTTTCTATCTAAAGTACAGTAAATACGATAAAGCGTTATTTCTGGAACTATATTGAATTTATAATCATGAAAAATACAGTATACATCGACATAACAACTATGCTATTCACACTTCCTGTGTTTCTCAAGTTTCTAGAACGACTTTCAGATTGTCTATCGTTCCACTCTTAAAAATCACATGGAAGAAACGAACACTTAGATATTTCCGCACGAGTTTCGATTGCACTTTTTTATAACTCTACTAGTCGACCCGGCATTGCTTCGCAATTGCTAATATGTATGTATGTACTCTTGCTTTGAACGTCAAATGTGCATAAGTTCATCGCAATCGTAGGAATGATTCTGATATCCCAAAGCCTTCCAATAAAACAGCGTAACGCTTAGGTTACGTCTTTCACAAACTGCCATATTCCTCATTATGAATAATCGAATGATGGGAAGGATATTAGAGTGTATTCGTTGTTCAAACCATGGTACAAACACTAGTTAGAGTATTTATTGTTCTCACACCTCACACTTTTACAATATTTAAAACAAAAAATAAGTCTGTATGTCTTTTTCCCCAGTCCAATAGCGGAATGAAAAGACAAAAATGTCCCTATCACAGCACAATAGAAGGAGAACATGTCTTAGTGCGGCTCCGTAGCATATTGGTAGAGTGCCCCGCCAGGTCCTAGGATTTTTATCTATCACTTTCCACTTCTTTCACCTCTGGCAGTGCTGTTGATGTGAAAAATACCAAGCATCGTCGTGGTTCGGAACCCACGTTAAACTGTAGGTCTCCCCTATAACTGGCTGGGTAAGTCAGTTCGAAGGTCGGAGGAAGGCAACGGCATACCACCTTCTAACAGGACCATGCCTAGTAAAACACTGTGGTGTTCAAAGCAATCTTCGGATTGTTGACTGTTTTACCTTTTTATGTCCTAGATCTAGTCAATGGTATAAAATAGGACAAATAGCTTTACTTCTTAAAAAAAACATTTCTTTTTTATTTCAGTCAACCCTAATTTCCCCGGCACAGTGAGTTCTCGAGCAATGACATGTGCTGTCATATTGGGCGATTGAGAAATGCCAACATTATGCCAAGTGACATGTTACACAACACATCATCATGTTTCATATGACATGACACAACATGATACACTATTGACAAAATGACGTATTTTTTTCTTTAAATTTGATGTGATATGATGCATTGTATTCCATTTTATTACATCATGGGACACAATATGACATAGTCACGAGCCACATCTGAACACAGCTTCACGGGATGATATGGTGGCACATATCCCCAGACGACCTATCACATACACAACGTTACAACTGTTTGTATGTGTTAAGACGTTACATGTAACTTGCCGTGTTGCAAAACTTAGCATTCAATGTGCGTGATGTAGTATGTTACACAACAGAACGATGTGGTAAGACTTCCATAGGGCAGCTTATGTGCCATGACATACTATGCTGCTAACGGAGTCACTACGACGAACTCGCCGTGGCAGGAACAGATTTGTTCTAGAGCGCGAGAGACGGCTACCATTTCTGCAGTATGAACACTGCAGCCAATCGGCAAACAACGATGTTCGGTGTTATGCGTCAGCATATGCGAAGCCGACGTGGCCATCAATTATTGACCCATCGATGTGGACTATTTCGGAGTCCTGGGACGTGCCTAAAATGGAAAGAAATAGGCGACAGATTGCCTCATGGTGAACAGAATTTTTTTTAGGACTTCCGACAAGCCAGAGAGGTTTACTTGCGATGGCCCGGAGTATAGATTGTAGGACGCCGATATTCGAAGTCAGAGAGAAGCTAACGAACTCAATCTGCGATCGTTTCTCCTGACACGGCCAGTAGTTTCGGGAGTTGGTTGACCGCGTCTGGGAAAAGGAGAAGGTAATTCAGATGCTTGAGCGAACTACTAATGTGTGCGATGTAACTTATAAGCAGTCAATGGCGCCGAATCAGCAATGAGGTACCTTAGCTTCCTCGAGTAGGCTGTTTACAGGATTTGTTCGGAAAGCGCCTGTCACAAGTCGAGCCCCGCAGTGACGTATTGGGTACACAACCCGAAACGTTGAGGGTGTTGCTGAACCGAAATCAAGACTCCCACACTCGAGGCACAACTGGATTAGCGCTCTATTGAGCCGCAGAAGGATGGAGCGATCTGCACTCCAGCTACTGTCACGCAGGCAGTACGTTTGGTTAAGCTGATGAAGATGGGGAGCCCAAGCCAACGGCGAGTCGAAAACTAGACATAAGAAACGGCAAGCTCGTCCTAAAGGTAAAGTTATAGATGGGGATGATCAGTTCGACGTCTACAGAAGTGCACGACGCACGTCTTGGCGGCTGAAAACTGAAGGCATGGTCAGAGACCATGACTGTGCCTTTCGTAAGGTCAATTCAAATTTTCTCACAGTATCACTTAACGCTGGCGGAGCAAAAATAAATACAAAAGTCGTCAGCATATAAAGAGAGCGATACTTAGAGCGCCACAGCTGCTGCTAGACCATTAATGGCCACTAAAAACAAAGTGACGCTCAGAAAACTGCGGGACCTCATTCTTTGACTAGGGGGAGAAGGCTGACTATGGGATGCACCGACTTGGAAACAGCGGAGTGACTGAAGATAGGGTGCGGGCCCCAGAGAACCCACTCGTTTAGTGTAGAGCTTTATGTCTCCATGTCGTCTCATAAACCTTCTGTAAATAAAAAAAGAGGACAAAGAGGTTGTAAAGTTGTGCAAACGCTATGCGGATGGACGACTCTAAATAGGCCAGACGGTCTGTGGTGGAGCGGCCTTGAGGGAAACCACACTGGTAGGGAGCCAGAAGGCCCCGAGACTAAAGGAGCGAACACAACCGCCGCTCGCCATACATGCTGAACAAGCATGCCTGCACTCTAGACGTCTTTAAAAATGCAGTATTCACATGTACACAAAACGACATGCAAATCGTACCCGGCACATGTTGTGCATTATGTGCCTGGCAATCGTCTGAATGGAAACGTAACTTAAGCTGAAACTTTTATTCACTACTGCCGAAAATGGCAATAGCCCGAACATAATTGAACAATGTAAAGCTGAGTGCTTTTAGCACTGGCATCATGAGGTGCAAACATATTATGCTCGTAAAAAGCAAATCGTCACAGGAATGTTTCGGTATCTCCTGCTGAAGCATCGCAGTAATCTGCCCAAGGGCGTGTGCGTCAGCTCCCCGTCAGAGCCCAGCTCAATCTGCAAGAAAGCAGTTCGACACATTGCTTCGTAGGGCTAGCTACCAAATTTTGCGTCGCTCCTCATATGCCCCTGAAATCGCAAACGGTTGCCTATTTGCGTATCTTGAAGTTTTCCCGGCATAGTGATTGGTCCATCACATTTCGGGCTTGCAGCCGGATCACGTGGTCCGGCAGCACGCCCGAAATATCATAAACCGGTTACTTCTTTGTCTCTCTTCTGGTTGAAAAACATTGTGTGGCATTCATCTTCAAAACAACGATATTGGTTTTGTAACGAAACGTTTCCATAACAGGCAAAGCGTAGACTTCTGTTCACAGCGTCCGCCAACTCATTCACCGCTAGGGGGAAAATGCACTGAGGGATACATACAAGAGCCGTTTCGAAAGTAATGCAACGGTGGGCGTAAATTGCTTATGTATTGACGTACGTAGCTCAAATTTCACGTATTTGTGTAGTAGTTCTTCCCCTATACTCATGTTCCGCAATTTCTTTTCTCGTAGGAAGTGGACTCTAAGCTGAAACAGCGTGCAGTAATTGAATTCGTAACAAAAGATGGATGCCGCCTTGCTAGCAGCCACAGGAGACACAAAACTGTCCACGGGGACAGCACTATTGACTGGAGCAATGTGCACAGATGGAGGAAGAAGTTTAAAGAAGAAGAAACCAGCCATTGAAGACAACACAGCGAGAGGCACGTAACTGCGACCAGTGTCGTGAATCGCCCATGATTGGATGAATTGATTCGTGCGGAAGGACGAATCCCAGCTCGCGAGCTTGCCGCACAACTGGAACTTGGCCACAATGCCGCCATTGAGTTGGTGAAAGACAGGGTATCAGAGTGTGTGCGCGAAGCGGGTACCTATGCGGCTGACGCGCGGTTTGAAGCATGGAAAAGTCGAAGACTGTTCCGAACTGCTGGAAGCTTTTGAAGCTAGCGAAGACACGTTTTTCTCCTATGTGGTCACAGGGGATGAAATATGGATATATACTTATGATCCAGGAAGAAAACAATCAGTCGAAGAAGTGGCATCACGCATCTTCTCCGAGATCTAAAAAATTTAGAAGCCAGCTATCAGTTAAGAAACTAATGGAGACAGTTATTTTGGGATAACAAGGGAGTAAGTCTCGCTTATTTTCTGGGACATGGCTACACCGCAAACAGCTAGATTATGCATCGAGAAGCCCTAAGGAAGAAGAGACCAAGCAAGAATTTAAAATCTTTCCATATTCATCATGCCAATGCTTCACCCCACATGACTTTGGCCTCGCCGCGGTGGAGTAGCCGAGCGGTCTAAAGCGCCTCGCTGCGGAGCGCGTGGTTGCTCGCCATTGAGGTTCGAGTCCTCCCTGGGACATGGGTGTGTGCGTTTGTCCTTAGGTTAGTTTACCTAGGTTTAAGTCTTTTGTAAGCTACGGACTGATGATCACGCAGTTTGGTCCGATAGATTTACAAACATTTGAACATTTTCAATCAATCAATCTTTGGCCTCAAGTCAGTGAATTGGCAACTAGGGCTGGTCAGTGGTCTCTCAGCCGCCATAAGTTAGGGTTTAGCACCTTAAGACTTCTACTTGTTCGGCCCAGTGAAGGACAGTCTTTGGGACGACACTGAGGACACAGGTGAGATGAAAGTGGCAGTGGGTTCGACAGTGCAAACCCATCCGAACGAGGTGGCGCAGTGGTAACACACTGGACTCGCATTCGGGAGGAAGTTGGTGCAAATCCACCTCCGGCCATCCAGATTTAGGTTTTCCGTGATTTCCGTAAATCACTCCAGGCAAATGGTGGGATGGTTCCTTTCAAAAGTGCACGGCCGATTCCCTTCCCCATTCTTACCCAATCCGAGCGTAAGCTCCGCCTCTAATGACCATGCTGTCGACGGGGCGTTAAACCCTAAGCTTCCTTCCTTTTAGTGCATACCTGATTTTTTCCAAAGAGGATTCGAGTGTTGGATTCAACGACGGAGGAAATTTATTGTTTGTAATGGAGACTATGTTGAACAGTACCATTGCGTAGAGGAAGAGCTACTGGTCAATAATAAAGTGTATAATTTGAAAAGCCTCCGCCTTGTTACCACTATGTTACGCCCCCGCTGCATTACTTTCGGAATGACCCTCGTATAGATTTTAAGACTAATCGTCAAATTCCATAGCGAACGCTTGTGTTTGTTGAAGAGAGAGATATCTGCACTGTTTGTGGAGTGAGACAGGTGGTAAAAGACATGGGTATGTGCAAGCCCGCCGAATGGCACCTTGTAGCTGGCGTTCAGCTAAGGCTACCAAGTAGAAGCTATACCACATGCAGAAGTCGTTCGACGTACAGCGCAGGAGTGACATGTGGCCCAACAGAGCTCACCAGTCCATTGATGGTGATTAGAAGAGTGTAACACCTAACAGAGAACCCTGTGAAACGCCGCACCCCTGAATCCCTGGGGAGCTGAAGGAAGAGCAGACCCTAATCGTTGGAAAACCATGGCTTGGTCATAATGAGTACCAATTTCAGTTGGTAAAAGATTATAGTACATTCTAGAGTGGTACAAACCCCATGACGCCATGACCCAAATTGATGATATGGTGCCGCGCAAGCTCCTGGTGGCTCTTACAAATATGGGCTGTTTTTACAAGGAACTGACTGGAACCTCTGGTCCAAAACAACGTATCATTGACTGGAAATCTATGTTCGACTACTTGGAAAGCATATTGACTTCATGTTGCCAAACAACGATGGAATTTTTATGGGTCACAATGCGCCATGCCACAACGGCTCGCGACTGGCCTGAAGAACATTTGGGTTAATTCCTGCCAATGACTTGGCACCAGATCGCTCGACATGAATCCCATCGGACATCTGTGGGGCATAATCGAGAGTCAGGTCGTGATTAAAACCCTGCACCGGCAACTATTTCACAATTACGTACTACAGAGGCAGCATGGTCCAAGTTTCTTTGCAAGGAACTTCCACCAATTTGTTGAGTCCATGCTGTGTCGAGTTGTTGCATTTCGATGGGCAAAACGAGATGCGATATGGATTAGGAGTCATCTCATAACTTTTGACACAGCAATACACGCGGAATCAGAACGCCTTCAATACAGTATTCATTTGCTTCTATATTATTTTTTGGTGACATTTACCTGTACTGCAGCCTGAAGTTGAGATTGAGTTGGACTATCATAGTTTGTGTCCGTCGTTTTTATATTAAAGGCAAATGGACATGGTCATTAAAGTAGATTAAATATTTGCACATTTAATACTAATCGTGTTACGTATTTTTCTCGAAAGGAAGTCGCTACTGGACGATCGAAATGTTACGTACGTTCGTGAACTGTAAAGAGAAAAAGGCAGTTCGCCAGATGACTGAACTTTCAATACTGTGCCTGAAACTTATTTATCCGACACTCAAACGGAAGAGCAATGTCACGGTTCTAGGTACACCCATTGTTAAGTACAAACATCTCATGAATAACACGAAACGGGAAATACTCTACCTATTTTAATACCAATCACACAAGAAGGGCATGAGACGTGTAATTCGAATGGTGCTTCGGCATAAATGTATACAAGAAGTAATAGCTGTTGTTGTTGGTGTGTTGTGTGTGTACATAGCCTTTAAAGAGTGGTATTTGTAACTTGCGTTACCTTCACAGTCATGTATTGAAATCTCCAACTGATCGGATAGGCCTGCTATGGTAAGATTGCCCCGCGCAAATAACGTTTAGTGAAATCTCGATCTACGAGCGTTCGTTAACACTTTAGCGGTTCTTCAAGCATACCGGGGTGGCTACAATGACAACTTTTAGGATCATGATGTCTGCATTATAATTCAAAACATCGTAACAACCAAGTCTGTAAAGTTGTCCATCGGTGTCGTTATTTCGTTTACTTTTATGTAGGAGTAACACAGTGGCAATTTTCCGCCGTCAGCACAGAATTTGAAATAAGTTCCTCATTCTGAATAGCTACGATGACGGAAAGAGAAAATGAACAGGGAGATGGAGGACGTGGTGGAGATGGGAAGAGAGGTGGGAGGAGGAGATGGAGGAAAGGGAAGGGAGAGATGGACAGACGGGGGCGGATAGGAGATGGGTGGTATGTGATATGTGGATATGGTAGCTAGACTGCGAAAAGGAGCTGAAAAGAGAGGGAATGGGAAGTGAATGGACAGAATGTAGAAACTGATTGCTTTTTTCAGGGGCAATTAGACGTCGCATGATCCAGAGTAAACATTATTTGAACAGACGGAGAAAAAATTCTGTCCAATGACTTTACAATAAACAATTATTTCCCAAGAGAGCAATTTTTTTCTAACTTTCTTTCCACTTAGTTACCCCAACCCAAAGCAGGGTACTGAATTGACGTTTCTTCTCCGTGTTTCTACACTGACAAGATGTTTTCTCCCATTAGCTTGTATTTAAAAATGGATCAACGCAGTCAAAGGAAGCTGCGGTCTTAGAGCAGTTCCTGCCATTCTCACCCTCACTACGACAACGGCATTTGTGATTTTGAGGTTAAGCTTATTTATCAAAATGACTTGCTTCCCACGTGAATCATGGAGCCTACATTAAAAATACTTGAATACACTGCACGCGCAATTACAGCCGGCGGCAATTCGTTTTTGAGAACGACAAAAATTTCCATGGGATCGTCAAACCGTTTACATGATGATAATGAAAACAGACGAAAATCTTTAATGTCAGCTGGCCATTTTCTTTATGGAAAGGTACCACAGGAGACAGAGATTGGCAGAACTGAAGCTAGGAAGGCGAACCGGGATAGTTCTATCGCAAGATAAGTTCCTCGCGAAAGGTAGATGGTCAGTGTTCGCTTCCCAGTATGACCAACTTCCTTTTAAAAAAACCTTAGCAAGAGTTTCATGAAAGCTCCATACGAACATACACAATGATATGCTGAGAACTATAGGTCTACAGATAGCTAATATCTCGTGTCGAAAATGAGGGCCATTCAGTGAACTGACAAAAACGTAGTTACGCAATACAAAAATAAATGAATACAGTATTTTACTGCGAGCCAGCATAGGAAATATACAACACAACAGGCAATGACTGCTGAATTCGCCATAATATTTTTCGTAATGATGGCAAAGATGATACGGAAGTATTCCACAGTTTGTAACGTTCAGCAAAGAGTGCAGTAAATTGACGAAAATCTATATATAGCACTGCTTGTGTATTCGATATATCGAATGCAATTGGGTCGAAGATGACGTTTAATGTCGATAACCTATTGGGAGGAAAGTGAAATGTTAGGAGTACCAACTGAATATCCCAAACTTCCAAACCTCTCGTCAGAGTGACATCTACGATACCTTACCACTGTCAACGGTAAGTGGATACGTAGGAACTCACCGTGAAGAAGATCGCCGAGCCGCAGACTTCCACGTAAAAAAAGACGATCACATTCACACAATTTTAAATTATCTCACAGGAGCCACAGATATTGAGTGATTATATGTTCTTTCAAGGCTGTGGAGGAAGATTTAAAATTTTATGAATGTGATCGTCTTTTTTGGAGTGGCTGTCTGCGGCTGAGTTGCTATCTAGGTCCTCCTCGTATTACTGATGTTCCAACATTGCCTTCCCATTGCTAGTTCCCTAACATTGATAGCACATTCGAAATCTTTTCTCGCGTGGTCTGACTAGCATTACGATGGGTTTAGAGGTCTCTACTGTCGCGCCCAATCTTTACGAGTGTTGTTTTGTATCTGCGCATAATTTTACTGGAGGTCATATGTAAGGTAAATGTATATTGGCAGAAAGAGCATCGTCGTTAGGGTGATTCTTGCAGCTGATTTTCGAGTAAGATGATTCAGATGGTGAATAATTGACAGCTGTCAGAAGAGGTCATTTAAGTTGCTGCAACGGAACATGCAACACAAAGAAGGCTGCTACTGAACACTTTCATTTGTAGCTTTGTGCTGTGGGACAGGTCAAAAGATTGGATAAAGTTTATGACGGCTGCAGAGCAATGACTGTCATTTACATTTGGATTATTAATTTTCGCCGCAGATGTACGGAAGGGAAAATAAGCTGTCCAGCTGTCACAACGATTAACGTTGGGAGGAAGGAGGGGAGGGAAACATGAAGTGGATGAACCGTCCAAATTTCGTAAGCGAGCAGTACATACGAAATACTCTACATTTGAAATGCTGTGATATGAAACATCCTGGCAAATTAAAACTGCTAAGCAGTGTAATGCCGTTTCTTCCAGGAATGGTAAACCTTCAAGGTTCGCGGGAGGGCTGTTAAGTTTGGAAGGTAGAAAGTAGCTGTGAGGACGGGTAGTTGTCACTCGCGCTATGATAGATCGGTCAGAGCATTTGTCCGCGAGAGGCAAAAGTCCTTAATTCTAGTCTGGGCATGGCAAACAATTATAATCTCCAATGAAATTTCAAGTCAGTGTACAATGAGCTGCATTTTTTTCGTTTTTTTGTCGAATACCTACAAATACATCATGGAAACTACAACATTCACGCGTCATAATTCATGTAATTGACTAAGAAGATACGAAATTAATGAAAAGTGACAATTATTAAACCATTTTCTTTGCGCATCGTATCCCTTGGAATGATTACATATTAAGTTTATACGTGTTTTATACTTAGAAATTGTTCTGTGATGTTGTCTGACCTGCATTGTTCTAATGAATAAAGCAGCGACCAAATAAGTTAAATAACTTAAGACTATTTATGACATGTTGTTTTTGTGTCTGCAAGACAGACATCTTGATGCATATTATACGTATTTTCATCCCTTTTCGCCCTTTATAAACTAATAATAAGGAAGCAAAATATTTGGTCATTTACATATTTTCTCCTGCATTGGCATGAAGTTAACAACAGCGAAATTTGATGTCTGCTTTGCAACAAATCGCCAAATTAGGGGATGTCATTTACAATTGAGTTTTAAATAAATCATAGATGACCAATGGCTTTTGTCATGTGCTCTCGCGTCTATCTGACGTGACGTGAACTATGACCATCTGAGATATGACTTGCAGGGACTAAAATAGATTTGTTAGCGGGTAATGCAAATAATTTCTTGCATTAGATCATTCACGAAGTTCCCGCAGCTTACTGAATATTGACAAGACGGTAATTTCTAACAACACGCAAGCAAGCCCACGGTTGAAATCTTACGAGAAATATTATCGTATTTACAATACAATGACAAAACTGGGGGCTAGCTTCATCCCCCCTGTTTCTTCAAACAGAGACGCTATAAATATTTCACCGTTACTACTTTTATCAATTGAATTGACATACTTATTTCCTTGCTATTCCACTGAAGAAAATTATGCATACACAGCAAAACATACTAATGACAACGTTCGAAGGCTTTTACTGTTGTCAGGTATGTGCTATTACAACGTGTTAAATTTCTTTCTTTCAAACTTTGAGTGCGAAGTGCCTTAAAAAAAGAATGTGCCTACACACACTCATTGTGATGAAGCCGGTGAGTTTTACAGTCCTTCAACGAACTTAATGTGTCTTATTCAATATGAGTGCAAGAAAAGTGAAGCACTGTGTTCAGAAAACAATGTCCCTCAACGATAACTACCAATATATGAGTGTAAGGAAGCTGAAATTCTGTATCCATCACGACCGTATAAAAGTTGATAATGTATTACAGGGTATTTGACAAGAACACAGGTAATGGCACAAAAAATTCAATGCAATCATGAGATTGCGATGTAAAAAGGGAAAAATTATTGGTATGTCATGCTGAAACTCAGCATAGGTATTTTAAAAAGAGTAAGTCGCGATTTTCATCTCAAAATAACTGCACTGAACCAATGCAAATTAGAGAAACCTTTGACAACAAACAACCGACAAGTTATATGTTCTATGGAATAACAAAGGTTACATTATTCCATACCTATATATTAAATATCAGTTCAACTTACACTTCCAAAATCCGGTCTCCTTTCCGTATACCAGCCTTTTCCGCTGCCCCTCCATCCAGTACAGCGCTGACGTGCTGAAGAGGTGCATACAGTTCGCCATTTATACTCCGTAACTGGCCGCCTTCACTGACTTGTCCTCTAACATTAAAACCGAATCCCGTTTCTGTTTTATATATCGTAACAACACGAGGTCCAGTGGGTAAATTTCTAACTTGATCATTCTGGGGACTTGAATCAGATTCACTGTCAGCCATATTTACAGGCTCCGGCACTTTCACAGCCTTCTAGGCAACATTCCGAACGCTGCAGTGCTCTGGCAGCTAGTAAATAAATGAGTCAAAGATCTTGAAACGACGAGAAGTAGCGCTCGTGGTTTGTTTGTGTTTTGTCCAAAGCGTCTTGGAAGATGTTATGTTGGGGAAAATGTGAATGTTATGATTAAAATTAACTTTGTATAACAGACGGTGTTTTTATTACAACCATTTACTTTAGTACTGTAATAACAAAACGGAAAACCACTTCTGCAACAGCTCATCTCAGAGATGAGTTGTTGTTTTGCACCAGAAACTTGAGTTATGTTTACTTGTTGGTGTAATTAGCATAAAAGTATTGTGAACACCGTTTCAGACGAAACATTTTCAATGTAATTTAAGTTTACCCTTTGACATTTCAATCTGGAAGCAAGTAAAGAAATGGGAAAAACTGAACACTCGATGCCAATTGGTGTGTTGGATGACCTGTGCAGGTAGGCCTATGTCCTAAACATTAAAAACATGTGTCGCTATTGAAGGTAATAAAATGGATCCCTCGATAAGTACGTTATAGGTAACTTTGTACAGTCTAAAATGTAATAGTGCGTTTCGTTTTACTTATATAACTCTATTTTTAAGTTTATTTTTGAGCAGTAATACTAGCTCGTGAACCAAATTGATTAGAAAGTTATCGGGCCAACCATTTAATTAATAATTTAAAACATTCTGTAACAGTTAGTTTCATATAAATCTTAAGATTACGAATCGTGACATCCAAAGAAAGGAATGTTTAGTAAATAGCTATTGGAAGTGCCATTACCTCCAACTGATGATAGCTCGTTCACGTATCAGACTAATGCCTTTCTTTTCATGTGATCCGGGTTAATGCATTGCAGTGATGTTTCCAATGATATTTATTTGATTTCTCATACAAAATAAGAAAGTGTAGTGTGTTAAGAACTAACATTGCAACATAGACTACAAAGATGTTAAAAAGTTTTGGTGTGTGTGTGTGTGTCAAGAGTTTACTTTCATAGTTAGGTGTCATGAAACCTCTGTGTCTTTCTGCTATTGTACTGTTTGCAAGTAATCCAATATATTTAGTACTGTACTGTATCCACAGCACTTAAGTAATTTGGTAGAAGTATGTACTGATAGTATCACAAGGAAAGTCCTACCAGTAAAATTCCTGAATATTAACCAGGGACTTTCATACTGTCCCAAAATGAGCTTGTCATTCGTGGAGATAAAATTTGATCCAATAATGTTCTTCCTATGATGGTAATAGTTATCAGGAAAATAAACACTTTTTGTCATTTACTCATTGCTTATTTATTAGATCATGGAAGAAGATTCTTGCATTTGCACTTGTGTTATTATGTTCTTTAGTCCAAAGACTGGTTTGTTGTGGCTTTCCACACTACTGTGTTGTGCAAGCCTCTTCATCTGAGAATAAGAACAGTGACTACATCCTTTTGAATGTGCTTCCAGTATTTGTTCCTCAGCCATTAAGAAATGTTCACACAGCGTCTTGGAATGCATCTTGTTGTTGCCAAGTTCGTCCCATGATTCGCACATCAAGACTGTGCTGATGCTTGACTATCACACAAAAAACATCACTATGCTGTCTCATCCTTCCTGCTCTCCAGACCTTATTAGCCAGGGAATTCTGACACTGGCCTCTCAATACACATTTTCTTTAATGTCGTTTGTTATTAATAATAGTAAGTTCCTCCCAAGATTTATCAGCTTTCACTCATTTAATTCTAGACAGAAATCAAATCTGCATTTACATCACACCTCTCATTCTTGAGTTATTTTATTATGTCCACAGTCATGGTTAAGTCATTAAATTTGATGTTCTGTAATCAACAGTATTGCATCATAATGTAATTGTTTGCATTGCAGTCGATTCATCATCAATCTGCCTAAAGAGGAGAGGGAAGAACTTGTAAGAGTGTGCTTCCAAATTGAACTTGCATACTGGTTTTATCTAGATTTTTACTGCACAGAAGAAAAGAAAATGGAACCTTGCAGTATGAAGGATTTTGCAGCACACATCTTTAACTGTGCTGATGCTTGACTATCACACAAAAAACATCACTATGCTGTCTCATCCTTCCTGCTCTCCAGACCTTATTAGCCAGGGAATTCTGACACTGGCCTCTCAATACACATTTTCTTTAATGTCGTTTGTTATTAATAATAGTAAGTTCCTCCCAAGATTTATCAGCTTTCACTCATTTAATTCTAGACAGAAATCAAATCTGCATTTACATCACACCTCTCATTCTTGAGTTATTTTATTATGTCCACAGTCATGGTTAAGTCATTAAATTTGATGTTCTGTAATCAACAGTATTGCATCATAATGTAATTGTTTGCATTGCAGTCGATTCATCATCAATCTGCCTAAAGAGGAGAGGGAAGAACTTGTAAGAGTGTGCTTCCAAATTGAACTTGCATACTGGTTTTATCTAGATTTTTACTGCACAGAAGAAAAGAAAATGGAACCTTGCAGTATGAAGGATTTTGCAGCACACATCTTTAACCATGTACCTTCATTAAAACCACACGCTGCAAATTTGGACAGTGTTCTTGAGCAATGGAAAAAATACAAAAACGAAGTGCCGACATTTGGTGCGATTTTACTTAATGAGGATCTGACACAGATGCTTTTAGTGCAAGGTTATTCAACAAAATCGTCTTGGGGATTCCCTAAAGGCAAGATGAACAAGGATGAAGAACCAATGCGTTGTGCAGTTCGTGAGGTAAGTTAAAATGGGTTAAATTTTACTGCCTGTCCTGGTTAGTTAGCATGATAATGTTGGCAAAGTATGCTGAATGCTGGCAACTATGTGACATTTGTAAGTCTCATGACAATACAAATGTTTTGTTATGCAATCTTGTTTAGAGTGCATTTACATTTACTGAGCCGACAAGGTACATACAAGAACCTGTCAACCTTAGGACAGGGAGAACACTTTTTATTTAGGCCCTACTTCATGGTAGGCCTATCTAGGATACACTAATAAAGTCATTCTATTTGGTTCAGATTTTTAATATTAAAATCGTAGCAAAGATTTTCAACCACTTTGTTGATGTAGCCAATAAAATCACGTGAACCTGCCAGGACGGGAAGTAAAATTTTACTGTCAAAGTTTGTTGTTGACTAAATAATTTTGGAACCATTCTCATTATAATTTTAGGTTTTTGAAGAGACAGGGTTTGATATCAGTGCAATGGTTAATGAAAATGAATACATAGAATCGACAATTAATGAACAGTATGTTCGGTTGTATATTGTGGGAGGAGTAAAAAAGGATACTGTATTCAAACCAAGGACTCGAAAAGAAATAAAGTCTGTTGAATGGTTCCCTGTCGCTGATATTCCTTCCAAGAAAACTACGACTCCAAAAGGCAGGACAGCAGCAAATATGTTTTTTATGGTTGCTCCCTTCATAAAGTAAGTATTATTTAAAAATTATTATTTAGCCTAAGTGTACTTGCGTCTGTGTAAATGCGTGGGTGTGTGTCTATTTGTTTACCCTCCTCTTTTCCCCCCAAGGTAAGTCTTTCCTGTCCCGGGATTGGAATGACTCCTTACCCACTCCCTTAAAACCCTCATCATTTCCTTTTCCCTCTCCTTCCCTTCTACCTGACGAAGCAGCTAGGCTGCGAAAGCTAGCGTTTGTGTGTGTGTGTGTGTGTGTGTGTGTGTGTGTGTGTGTGTGTGAACCAGAATGGCCCCCTCGTATGCAAACTTATTTCTGGGATGCTTAGAGGAAGCCTTCCTGGATACTCCAGCCTGTCAACCCAAAGTTTGGTATAAATTCATTGATGACATTTTCATGATCTGGACTCACAGTGAAGAACAACTCCAGAATTTCTTCTTCAACCTCAACTCCTTTGGTCCCATCAAATTCACCTGGTCCTATTCCTAATCCCATGCCACTTTCCTCGATGTCGACGTCCATCTGCCCAATGTCCAACTTCACACATCCGTCCACATCAAACCTACCAATAAACAACAGTACCTGCATTATGACAGCTGCCATCCATTCCACATCAAACATTCCCTTCCCTACAGCTTAGATCTTTGGAGCAAACGCGTCTGCTCCAGTCTAGGATCTCTAAACCAGTACACCAATAACCTAATAACAGCTTTCACATCCTGCAGCTATCCTCCTGCTCTAGTACAGAAGCAAATTGCCAGGGCCACTTCCTGATCGCCCCCCCCCCCCCCCCCCCAAATTCAGAACCTTCCAACAGAAGAACCACAGAAGTGCCCCTCTTGTCACTGGATACTTTCCGGGACTGGAGCGGACTCTGAATGTGGCTCTCCAGCAAAGATACGACTTCCTTAAATCCTGCCCCAAAATGAGATCCATCCTTCATGACATCCTCCCCACTCCACCGAGAGTGTCTTTCCACCACCCACCTAACCTCCTAGTCCATCCTTATGAAATCCCCAAACCATCTTCCCTACCTTCTGGCTCCTACCCTTGTAACCACCCACGTTGTAAAACCTGCTCTATGCACCCTTTCACCACCACTTACTCCAGTCCCGTAACCCGGAAGGTGTACACAATCAAGGGCAGAGCCACTTACGATAGCACCCACGTGATTTACCAACTGACATGCCTGCACTGTGAAGCGTTCTATGTGGGAATGACCAGCAACAAACTGTCCATTCGCATGAACGGTCACAGGCAGACAATGTTTGTTGGTAATGAGGATCACCCTGTGGCTAAACACGCCTTGGTGCATGGTCAGCACATTTTGGCACAGTGTTACACCATCCGGGTTATCTGGATATTTCCCACCGACACCAATCCTTCAGAACTCGGGATATGGGAACTAGCCCTTCAGCATATTCTCTCTTCCCCTTGCCCACCTGGTCTCAACCTCTGCTAAATTCAAATTCCTGCCCACCATCTACATCTTTGCCTTGTTTCTCTGGACAGAGCCTCTGCCTCATGTGGTATCTCTGTCCAACTTCTTTGCTTTCTACAGTATGTCTGCTTAGGTGTGTTTGCATCTGTGTATATGTGTGGGTGTGAGTGTATTTGTTTACCTTTCTTTATTTCCCGCCAAGGTAAGTCTTTCCTTTCCTGGGATTGGACTGGCTCCTTACCCACTCCCTTAAAACCCTCATCATTTCCTTTTCCCTCTCTTTTCCTTCTGCCTGAAGAAGCAACTGGGTTGCGAAAGCTTGTGCTAATGTGTGTGTGTCTGTGTGTGTGTGTGTGTGTGTGTGTGTGTGTGTGTGTTTGTGTGTGTGTGTTTTATTTGTTACTATCACTACCTGTACTTCTTCGCCTGGTAAGTAAACTTCATCTAATAAATAAATATATAAAATAAAGATTTTTGACTTACCTAAAGTAAGGCTCGTCAACAGAAACATAAAACACACACAAAACACACATTCAAGCTTTCGCCACCACTGGCAGCTTCTTCAGGAAAAAGAGGAAGGAAGGAGAGGAGAAAGGGAAGGATACGGGTTTTAAGGAAGTGGAAAAGGAGTCATTCCAATCCCAGGAGTGGAAGGACTTACCTTAGGGGACAAAAAGGAAGGTAAACAAATACACACACACTCACACATATCTACATGCAAACACACCTAGGCAGACTTTTGTCCCCTCTTTTATTAATTTATTTCGTATAAATCTCTCGATTGCTACTGATATTATGTCTTTGAAAGTAGGCCACAACTGATCTACGCTCGCATTTTTAGTTTTGAAAGACAGGATGCTATCACTCAGGAAAGCGTGAAGCGAATTTTTATTTGCTTTATTGAAGAGATATATTTTTCATTTATTTTTGGTGCATTTGGGAATTTCGACATTGTCTCGCTACTCCAACTTGATGTTCGCTGATCCCTGTATCTGTTTTGATGCTCTTTACTAGCTTAGGATTATTTGTTGCTAGATGATCAAGGGTATTTTCACAACCAATTACTATTCTAGTGGGTTCATGAGCTAACTGCCTGAAGTAGTTTTCAGAAACAGCATTCAGAACTAGTTCCGATAATGTTTTATACTTGCCGTCGGTTTTGAGTACGTAATTATGCCAACATATCGAGGGTAAATTAAAGTCGCCACTGATTATAACAATATGCTTCGGATACCTATTTGAAATGTGATTCAAGCTTTCTTTGAACATTTCAGCAACTGCATTGTCTGAGTCAGGGGTGGCGATAAAAAGTTCCAATTATTAATTTATTCCTGTTGTCAGGTATAACTTCTACCCATACCAACTCACAGGAAGTATCTGCCTCAATTTTGTTGCAGGATAAACCATTTGTAACAGCAATAAACACGCCACCCTCTTTTTTATTTATTCTATCCTTTCTGAAGACCATTTGGTCCTCTGAATAAATTTCTGCCAAACTTATCTCAGGCGTCAGCCAGGTTTCAGAACCTATAACGATTTGTGCCTCAGTACTTTCTGTCAGCACGTGGAGCTCTGGAACTTTCCCAACACAGCTACGACAATTTACAAATGTTACACCAATGGTTTCTAGATCTACTTTCTTCCTGTGTCTGACCTGTCCCCTTTGAGAATGAAACCCATTTTGTGTATTCCCGAGGCCCTCTAACCTAAAAAAACCTCCCAGTCAACGCCACACAGCCCCCACTACCCGTGTAGCTGCTTCCTGAGTATAGTGGACTCCTGACCTATTTAGCGGAACCTGAAAACCCACCACCCTTTGGCGCAAGTTGAGGAATATGCAGCCCACATGGTCGCAGAACCGTCTGAGCCTCTGATTCAGATCCTCCACTCGGCTCTGAACCAAATGTCCACAGTCAGTCCTGTCGACAATGCTGGGGGTGAGCTCCGCTTTTATCTTGCAAGCAAGACTGGCAGTCTTTACCACTTCTTATAGCCACTCAAAACCAGAGAGGATCTCTTCCGATCCAAAGCGACACACATTGGTCCTGACATGAGCCACCACCTGCAGCTGGCTGCACCCAGTGCTCTTCATGGCATCCGGAAGGACCCATTCCACATCTGGAATGGCTCCTCCCGGTATGCACATGGAGTGCACATTGGACTTCTTCCCCTCCCTAGCAGCCATTTTCCAAAGGGGCTCCATCACCCGCCTAACGTTGGAGCTCCCAACTACTAACAAACCCACCCTCTGTGAGTGCCTGGATCTTGCAGGCAGAGGGGTGAGTACAGGACAAGCAACACTATCTGCGTCAGGAACATCCTCTGCCACAGACAGCGCCTCGAATCTGTTGGCAAGACTAACTGTAGACGCCTCCACTTTGGTCCCCAAAGAAGTCTTACGCCGCCTGACACGCGCTGAAGAGACCTCTCAAACCACCATGGATTGGGGGGCAACCTTCTCGCGAGCGGCGAGTGGGCTGGCCACAGCCGCAGGCTGATCAGAGGGCACAACAGACGCACAGGGCGTCTGCTGCACCCCCGTGAGCGGCTCACAACAGCGGCGCCCACCCACCGCAGTCTCAAGCATTGCCAGCGAAGCCAACGCCGCCTGAAGCTGCGAGCGAAGAGTCACCAACTCTGCCTGCATCCATGTCCTACCCCATCAAAGGCCGGGCCACCTGTGAAAGCAGCCACATAATATACCAACTCTGCTGCAATCACTGCTCTGCATTCTATATTGGAATGACAAGTAACTGGCTCTCCATCAGGATGAATGTCCACCGTCAAACTGTGGCCAAGAGCAATATGGACTATCCTGTGGCACAGCGTGCAGCGGAGCACAACATCTAGGACTTTAACAGCTGCTTCACCACCCGAGCCATCTGGATCCTCCCCCTCCCTCCCCTCCACCAGCTTTTCTGAACTGCGGAGATGGGAGTTATCCTTACAGCACATCCTACAGTCCCACAACCATCCTGGCCTCAACCTCATTTAAATACTGCATCTCATTTTCCGCCTGACATTGCCTCTGCTTATTGTATCCCTACCTTTATCTTCCCTCACCACTAACCCCTCATTCTCCTCTGCTCCTTCCCACGCCCCCCTCCCATCCCTTCCACTTGCCATGTAGTCAGACTGTGTTGGGCAGCCAGAGATGGCTAACGTTTGTGGATAAGTGTGCCTGAGTGATTGTGTGATTGAGTGTTCTCTTTCTTAGGACGGCCGCCGCTGAAAATTTGAATTTTGTGTGTGTGTGTGTGTGTGTGTGTGTGTGTGTGTGTGTGTGTGTGTGACTTAATGTTCATCTTTACGGTGGAATGTTCTTAACGTATCTTACTGGACCTTGCATTGTTGTTATTTTTGCCTAACTTTCACGTAAAATGATCACTGTTTCATACAGATAATAAAATAAACAAAACATGCTATACCTGCTCTATGGTTGACTGCTGTGGTGCAATGTTGCCAACATTTGCAGTATGTGGGCAACAGATTCTACAGTTTACTAGAATTTTTCGTAGTAGAGCTGGCTGTGTGCTCAACATGAACAATGTGCTAGTGTTATGTTGAAGGTGTTGCTTTATATGTATAAACTTCCAAAGATTTCACAATGCTACAGGTGAGTAGGTGGAAGATGCTAGACTGGCTGGATATAGTGGTTTACTTGGCCTCTCAAAAATGAGTTAAACCTGACAGAGTACTAACTATCCATAGAGGTGACAGCAGTGTAGGGCAATACCAAAAGTCTGAATACCACCCGTCTGCTTTGACCCATGATGTCATGGAAAACATTATTCCAAAACACAAAACAATACTCATAGAAGAAAACTTTCCTTGATGCATAGAAAAACTTTCCTGCAACCCGGTATTCTGCCAGTCAAAATGATTTGTGTGCTTTTTTTTAATTACATTAATGATACTCGGAAGGTGTGTGGGTGAATGTAAATTGATCAGTTTGTAGTGTAAAAAGTAATAACATATTGGTAAAAAAAAGAAAAGTCCCCATTGCAAATGATCAGTCTTTTGAGCCGTATAAAATAGTACACTGATGTCAAGGGTCAAAGCTGATAGGTAGTATAGTTTGCTTCAGTTGGCGTCGAAGAACTGTTAGGCGAAAAATGAGGGGACTTTTCATAACCTTAAGTTATTAATGTACAACACTGAGGATATTCTTGTTTCCAATGCCAAGCAGTTGGTTTCGATGTGATGTACTGTGTGTGAGAGAGAGAGAGAGAGAGAGAGAGAGAGAGAGAGAGAGAGAGAGAGAGAGAGAGTGTCTAACAAAATGGATTAAAGGCTGCAAGGTTTTTAAAACAAATGGTAGTGTTTTATGTTGCTTTACTTCTTGAGTAATCTAAAGCCATTAATTCCTCTACCTTCTGAATGTGAGTTGATGCAGTGGTTATAGGTACTGGTCTTGCATAATAAAACTTTTTTATAATTACTTCTGCTTTGACTTTGTTTAAATGTGGGTGATGTTAAAATCCATGTTTTAACATCACATGTTCGTTTTCCTTGTCTTACCTAGATCATTTAAAGCTACACTCCAATTAATAGTACTTCGTGATTAATGCTTCAATGAGTCGAGTGTGAGAGGCCAGCCACACTGTCGCCGAGTTGTAGATTATATTAGTGCCTTGTGAGTGTGGCTGGCAGCACGCCAATGACATTGCCTTATACCTCTGCATCTATTAACCTCAAAGTATTTTAATCAGAGCATAATGACTTTCTTTTATAATATGCTCTGTTTCAAAGGCATGGCACCGAGCGAGGTATTGCCATGGTTAACATCCTGGACTCTCAGTCCTGAGCCCAGAGACCCACAATGTCATTTTGGACCTATAAAGACTGTAGTTCTTATCCTGATGGAGTGCCATAGCTTCTGTTCCTTCTTGTTAAACGTGGTCTTACACATTTAGGCTGTAATATTTCTGGACAATTTGCAGATGGTTGATATGATTCTCAGTTTTCTCTGTTAAAAAAAATTACAAAAAGAAAATATAAAAAATGCCTTATTCTCTGATATAAGCTAGTCAAACTTGAAAGGAATGGAGTGGTTGTGATAGGAGTATCTCCTACTGCAAGCTCTTGGGGAGGGGGGGTCATTTGAGCCACCATCTCTCTGATCAACTCACCCTTTCATCCTTATTCTTTGTTTTAATTGTGGAATCTGTCTCTTTTCATTTTATGGTTAACATTTTTTTGATTAATGTTTGCTTTGTAACATTGCGACTTCGATGAAGGCTGTTTCAAGTCTTTACCATGGGGTACAGGCACCTGTGGGTAGTTATGGGCTCACCCAGCTTGGAGGCAATAGACTGTAGACCATCCACAAAGGTCCATTGCACCACGCATAGACACTTCTGCATTACAGGCCTGTTCATTAGTTACATCATAATACTTAGGTTACATCTTGTGCTCTGTAGTGGACGTAGTGACAATGAGTTCTAGAAGCATCCCATTGTCAGTTTTGACAAGTTGGGAAGAACAGTTTCTGTTTCTTGAGCAAGTTGAATTTCCGTGGTCTCAGTGTGTCATAAAGTTCTGAATTCGTTGAACTAGTGTATTATACAGCATCACCAGGTGTCCCTTCAAGTGATGCAGTAAGATGAGCTGGGCAATAATGTATGAAAGTAACTCATTGACCCATTTGAAAATTATTTTATTTGTTGTTCATGTAATACAGAAGTGGTTTAGAATTAAATGGAAAACCCAAAGAAACCTCTGAAATACCAGGAGAAAAAAAAGTGATTTTGTTTAGGTGTTGCTGCCTTGCATCAGATTTGAATCGGATAGTGAAAAAAAATTGTACTCTTGACAATATCAAGAGGTACATTACATCACAATCTTCATCCAGTATGTAGTAATACAGCTGGCATATTAACTGTTTGGCTCAACATATTCTTGTAAACCACTGCTTTCTATATTGAAGAGAGTAAAACCTGCAAAAAGTTTCCAGCTGAGTGACCAACACATAAGAGTATTCTAGTACTTACAGTGGCTGGTGGACTGACACGCAGTCATCAGTTGTGAACAAACACACACATATTTCTCAAAATAAATAAAATGTTCACACATGTATCTTATATTGAATATTTAAAATTTATTTATAATCAGTCAACTTGTATTTCCTTGTACATGATCTCCTCCTAGCCAGCATTTTGTGTACAGTGCTGCATGTAAGCTGCTCACCCAGCCCCCTCCACCTATGGCATAGCACACACATGTGCCAACTGTTTGCTCACTCCTGCCCACCAGTGCCCACAAGCACCTGGCTGCTTGCATCTGAGCTCTCCAGCTGTAACAGTGTTCTATAATGGGTCAGGGATGGATAGATGTAGTTGGGATGACACCCATCGTATGCAGTGTCCCTGGAGCTTTCACCCATTCCTGTGCCTACATCTGTCGTCTTGTTTTTATTATTGACAGTCCAGCTAATGTCTGATATATTTTAGGTTTTTACTGTCTTTTGCTGTTCTGAATATGCCGACTAGAAAGCATTCTTTGCTCTGTTACTGTCTTCACCTTTCATGGATTGGCTGAGTTGAATGCAAGATACACCTTCTTTCAGTATAGATGAATCACAAGAAATCCCTGTCTTCTCCAACCTACATTGTGTCTTGCCTCTTATACTTCTTCTTAAATTGTTTCTTGACTCTGACATCTGTATCATTTTAATGCCTCAATTTTACTGCTCTTATGTAGTTTTATCATGAAGAAACATTCCTGGTATACTTATCTAACTCCAGATTAACTGCTCCTGAATCAAAAGACTGTTAACCTTGTTACTCAGTTCCTTAATATCCAGTCAGAAAAAAGAAAATTCTATACCGAAGAGCTGATGAAAGTCTGTAATGGGGTGGGACTCTGATTTCCAGATTTAGGAGGGATGTGGGAGAGGGGCTGTATATCATCCCTTGTAGAATTCTATTCTTGAATGACCATGGGATGTTGAACCATGGTCTTAGTTTACTGTTTTGCTTTGAAATGTTTGTTCAAATTTATAAAAGGCACTCTTCTGTATAGTCAGCTGGTGTGTACAAAATATAATTACACTTTGCTATACATATCTGTAGGCGGATAAGACGCTGGATTGCTGAGAAGCAACAACAGCAACCATCACAGCAACAAATACAGCTGCAGCAACCACCATTGAAATTTGATCGAAACAAGATAATTGTTGATATTGATGATTCTCAATCATCTAAGAATAGAAAGCAGCAACAGTTTTCGCAAGCTTTGCAGGTATGTTGGCATTTCAAAATGAAAATTGAAAGTTTTATTTGTAGTACCAGTCTTTAGAAAGAAATGGAAAAATGCTTCCTTATGTACCAATTAAACTACTACAAGTTTTTATGCTCTATAGATAATGTTAACTATGCTGTTCTACAATACCAGTCCATTGTGTTAATTATTCTGTTACCTTTGTAGTAGTTACTATTTTTATCTATCACTCAAGTCAAGCTTGGAGGCATTCTTCAAGCAACACTGTATAAACATAATAAATTACTTTAAAATACTTGCAAAACATAGTTTGTAGTTTATATTAGTGTTCTTTTTTTCTGACAAAAATTATAGTGGTCAAAAGCTAAGTTGTGTGTGTGTGAGTGCCTTTTTTAATGTGCCTCTTGCTGTTCGACATAGGTCTTTGCAGTGTGATACATACAGTTTGTAAGCCATATGAAGAATGAGGAGGTGCATTTGGAATTGGAGGGACATTGGGAAAGTTAGTAAATTCATTTGCAACAAGGCCATGGTTTTGTGGTGGTTGGTGTATTTGGATGTGGTGTCTACATTCATGAGTAGGGAGTGGTTGCTATCTTTGATGTGGGAGACTAGGGTTTGGTCAATTGGTTGAAGATTTTGATCAAGAAGGTTCGAAATTCCTCTTGTAGGGCACAATTACCAGCCACAATGGGGCACCCAGAATTATTGAGTCCATGGATTTTGGGGAGTGGTTAGAAGGTCAGGGCATGGGGTATTGTTAAGATGAGGAGGGAGATGAACTCAGGGGAGCTATTTACATGGGCCAAAATGTTTCAGCAGGGATTGGAGGTTACATTGGACTTACGTGATGAAATTACTTTAGCATAGTTTGTAGGTGGTTGAGTCAGACAATTTGCCAAGGTCTCCTGCCAGGTAGTCAGTGTGATTCATCAAAACGGCAGTGAGGGGTGGGGAGTAGGAGGGAGTACTTTACTGGTACTATATTTCATGCTTTCACTCATGCTCTTCATTCTTTCATACTTTCCTTACCTGTACAACACCACACTGAAAGAACATTTCTCGCAGTCATGGACACAATGAAATCTTGAAGTATGTATGCGCTTCTCTCACTTACTCAGTGAGGTTGGAACTGATTTTCCTTTTGCCCACTCCCAACTGCCCCTGCCTCCTCACCTCACGACCAGTGCTTCTAGATTGGGTAGTTGTTAGTATTTTTTCTACATCTCTGTAAATTTTATATTGGCATGGAGACTTTTAGATGTGCTGCAAACTCACCAAAGCAGTCATCACTGTAAGTCCATATCACAAAGGTATGGTTGATGTTCCTGTACCACACCTGAAGTTTACAAGGAATGGTGATATCTTGGAACACACGTGAGCCAGTGACTGGAAAAGGTGTGAAATAATCACCTGAGCCAAAGAAAAGAAATACTTAACTCTCTTATAGAACAGACAAGACAAATATGTTTGCCACAGCTCCTCGGATGCGAGTTGCAACACCTGGAAAATTTTCTGAGGATCAATGCACAATCCATTTATTGCATAAGAAGTGTCACAAAACCCAACACTCTGCAAAGAAGTAAATGTATATTGTACCACAGGGTGACAGACAGCTTCAGGATGTATTGTGAGGCATGGTGCAAGAGATTGCCTATATACCAGCGAAGAGGATAAGCAGAGGAGGACAAAAGGACAACACCTCACTTTAATTGTTAGGAGTATGCTGAACACCCTTTTAATGTATGTGAATGGTGGAATGATCTGTCAACACCAGGATCACTGACCATAAATGACATTGCAGACTGGAGCAAGTAGAGAAATATGCTGTGGCAGACCTTGCATTACTTGAGACTGCACAATTTAATTCACTATAATGGAAATTCCTGTTGTGGAGAAGTGTTACCATATCAACTTGTTCCAGAATGCTGTAGAGAATGACAATTGCAGACAGCAAGGGAAGGTCAACAGCAGAAACAATGGAGGGAAATTCATCAGATATTGGTTCATCAGGTAGAAAAATTTTCAGCTATGCACCAGACTCCAGTCTATCACCAGTAACGGATCATGAAACTTGTGCTAGCCACTGCTGGGAAAATGTGTCAATTAAATATCAAATGAACATTATTAAAAAAAAAAAAAAAACTGATACAAAAGCCAAAACCATATGTTGACATATGTTAGTGCTCAAAAAACTTGAGGAGTGGGCTTATTGTTATGAAATGGACCTGAGGTACAACATTAAAGAATTGCTAAAGCAGCTGAAAGGATACCCAATACAAAAAAGCGAAACAGATTCTCAGGTAACATATTATCGCAAAGTTATGTCGTGTAAATTTAATGAGGTATTGTTAGAGTTTAATTGTGTTATGGCTCTCCAATTTCAGTCATGTACCTCATAAGTAAATGATTAAAATGAAGAACAGAGACTACAGTGTGATGAAGATACTTGTGCCGTTTTCATCTATAGCAATCAAGGGTAAATAATATGGTATTTCAATGATTTGATTTGTTTCCTTCATAGGGTGCTGTCTGATAGTAATTTTCAGATAGAAGCTTGTCTGAAATTTATAAATGCTGGTTTCCCATTCAACCTGTGCGCCAATCCCAGAGATATTACACTTTATCATCATGTCTTGTCCTGTCTTGCTGTTATAGGCTCCTTGTGTGTGTGTGTGTGTGTGTGTGTGTGTGTGTGTGTGGTGTTTCCTCCACACATCTTAACCAAATCATCTGATGGTACTTTGATACTTTATTCTTGCACAAAAGGCTTGTTCTCTTTAAAAGTTTAACATTAAGTTCTGAATAGTTTTTTATTTCAGTAAATATTTTGAAGTACATTTGCTTAATTTGGTGTTAGCTCACAAACTACAAGATACTACTATTTGATTTTACACTGACTATTGTTACCCAATACCTTCCATGGATCACTTTCATCTTCTGAATTTGTCTTCACTTCTGAATTAGGCATGTTTCTCTGTGTGATATATATTTCTACTTCCCCCTTAGAAACAATTACAATAAAAAGTTCACAGATTCTTAGCTTTTGTGACTCTCTCCATGTTCTTTTGTTCTGAAATCTCTACAACAAATATTTTCTGTCAGAAAAAAAAATCGCACTGGTGTGTTTTATGGCCCACTTTAGATTTGCTTGTAGTTTTATGATTTTTTGCAAACATTTCAGACAGAAATAATAAGAATGTAATTAATAAAAAATTATGACTCTACTATTTTGATAATATCTATGCACCCAACACGTAACATTCTTTCTGACTTTTCATTATATTTTTTTGTTAAATAATTTATCACCTGTCTTGCCTTAGTACTTTGTTCAAAGTTTATCATCTTTGCATGTACTGGTTACGATTGAATGTAGCCTGGAAGGAATGTAGCATACATTTGGCATCATACATTGACTATATCCTGGATGGAACACAGCGTACATATGGCGTTCGGAAATCCTTACCTGAAACTCTTTGTTACACCCTCATGCTTTCTGTATTTGATGATTTTCTTATTATAACTCAGGCGTTGTCATTTAAAAGCTATGCTACACTGGAAATTATTGAAAACATGTTGTTCTTAGGACAATGAATTCTAATCTAATGTCTAAAATCCATGTTAGTAGTTAACACCTGCCATTGATGTTACGAGAATTACGGATTACTCTCGCAACTGATTGCCATAGCATAATGGGTGATGAATTAGTTTGTGATGTATGAACATGGTAGACGTTGGTTCGAAACTTGCTAGAGCGCGGTGGCTCAGCGCGCTTGGTCAGAAGGTTGCCGGCATGGTAGCTCGACGCCCCCTCTAACGGAAAAACTGAGTCAATGATGAAATGATCAAAATATAAAAAACTAACTTCCACAAAGTATCGATCAAACTGAAGAACCAATGGAAAGAGAGAAAAGGAAGTAGGGTTCAACGCCACCTGTAATTAAAAAAAAATTGAGCAAAATTCTCAATGAACAACCCAGAAGGAACATGAACAAACCGACCACAAAGCACTGATCTACCTGAAGAACAAAAAATATAAATAAATTTAAAAAAAATAATAAAATCCCACATCTGGCTTTTTTTTTTTTTTTTTTTTAAATCTTGTTTCCTAAATGTTTTTCGCACACTCTTGTTAATTGAACACAACTATATCCTGCAAGATTCCGAGTTGTTATAAGTAACAGCGCTTTCTCTGAAAAGTGCATTTGTTCTGTTTTGTGAATGTATCATGAAATAAATACTAACGAATTGCAAAGATAGACTTCTTTATCACATTTACACAAACTTGGGAGATACTTTTACAATGACTGTTGTAAATGACGTAATGACAATAGTAATTTTGAATATAAATTAAGTATTAGAGCTTTGTAGAATTCGATATTATCACATTTATTCTGTTTGTTATTTTATCTGTAAAAGAAAATGTAGTCACGGTTTGAAACAGAATATTTGCTCTTTATTTTAGTGCAGAACAAAGTAACATGAACAAAGTCATATCTGAACTACAGAAAAGGTAATACAATCTACATTAAAAGCATCCGTAGCAACCATGCCAAAGACAAACATTTTAGTTGGCACATTGATTCTCATTAATGACGTTCAACATTGATAGTGAATAATTACTTAGGAGAAAAAAAGAAACAGGTAATTTTTGCAATGTATACACATCTCTTTCTTTTCATTAAGGAGTGACAGCTGCCACAGAAATCTAGGACTCCATTCATATATGAAACTACCAGTATCTGTATATGTATTTCATAGCATGTTCACGAGATAGAGCAAAAGTACATTTTAGAGGGAGCACTCTGACATCTGCGCAATTGTAAACATTGCAGAAGATAGTTCTATTTAACCAATAAGAGGGTTGGAAACCCTTTTAGGAGCCAAGGTGAAAATAAGGAAGGAAAAAAAAAATGTTAGTGGCGGGTTTCAACCTACCGATCAAATGCATCTCAACGTAACATACTAGCCACTACTCCACGGCGAACAACTATGGCATTGTCCCTTAGTTCTTGTACTATTCCTGGCACTTTTAATTTATCGTACTATGAACGACGTGTTTTTGTTAATTCTTCATTGCACCACTGCTTTGAAATGACAACGCGTAAGTTATAATAAGAAAATCATAAAATACAGGCAGCAAGATGGCGTATGCCAGAGAGAGTTCTGAATGAGGAATGTCATATGACATTTCCTAATACCTGGCTAACGTAAAATCAAGAGGCGGTGTCAAATCACTGTTATTTTTGCAAATATTTCTGTAACGGTGTGAATTATGAAAAAAACATAACAGAGGAAAGTTGTGGAGAATTTTATCCTCTACAAATTCGGTTGTTCAGTTTTCGTGTCAGATGAACGGTTTGTTTGCAGTTACATTACAAATGTCTTTTTTTAGTGTTACTAACATATTTTTTGATCGGAAAGTTTGGAAAAGTGAGGTTACGGAAATCTTGAAAAAGTGAGGTTCTGGTCTCTGGTGGCCAACTATTATGTCCGTAAAATTTGGTGCCGATTGGTTGATCGGTTCAACCTGAGAAGTGGGAACACGTGACAGACAGACAGACATAATCAAATCTCCATTATTTTTGTAAATATCTCTGAAATGATGCAAGATATGAAGAAGAAGGGAAAAAAAACCATAAGAGAGTGAAGTTGTTGAGAATTTTCTCCTCTATAAAATTTGTTTATTCAACTTTTGTGTCAGGTGTAAGGTTAAGTCATTATTTTCATTCAAATTTCGGGCTGTCGAAAGGTGATCACAAATGCACACTTTTAGTGTTAGTACCGTAACATAAATTGGGCCAAAATTACGTTGTCCAAGGTGCCTTACAATAGATCTGACCCAGTGCAAGGCATTGATACTTTGTGTGCTGTCAACTTGCAAAGCCCCATCTCATAGTTGGTCAGATGGATCTTGCATCAGAAGTAAAACACCTTGGAGATATGTAAATAACTAACTGCAGTCTGTCAAACTACTGCCCAAATCTGGTACATCTCTTGTTGGGACTGATGACCAAGTAGTTTAGACCCCTCTAAACAAGAACAACGTCTCTTGTTGTCCATACTGATGGCAGGAATAGATACTGTTTATGAATAGAACATTATTCATTGATACTCAGTTTTTGCCTTCCAGTAGTGTGATCCATTAGTAAGTGAAACTTTTGGATTGCCACATTAGGTACTACATATTTTAACTAGATGTGTTTTGTATGTTGAGTTAAGTACACCTCTCATATTGGCTGAAGACCTGTCTGCTATCTTGGCTAATAGCATCACCTTTGTAATAAACATTTTTAATTTTTTTTTTTAAGAGTTGATCTTCTAAATGAAACTATATATAACTGAGATATGAGCAGATGGCTCCCCCTGATTTTCATTAAGAGTAGGTCATCTGTTTCTAACAGAAAATCCCATAAAGGCATTTTTGCAATGGGTTCCTGGATTTAGATTTTACCCATGTTGGATAAGAGTTTGTGGTTTTAAAATGTAGGATCAAACCACATTTCATAATGCAAAAGCTATACCGGTACATTTTATTGCCATACCAGGCAATTTTTTATCAATGACAAACCACAAATCAGGGTCTGGGTCTACATAGCCAACCTACATCCTACATGAGTGAACGGCATGGCTCTTGTGAAAAGAAACTCTGCTCTGTTAGTGAAACTGTTTTATGTGAATGGTAGCAATTATAGTGCTGCTTTGAGATAATATAGCTGACAGAAATGTCTGAGGAGAGGCCCACTGTCACTAAATGGGTTAAAGGAGGAGATTTTCCTGGTGAAGACCGTTGCTGAAAATTTAAACCTTTGTGAATGTGATTGTCTAATTTACATGCCTGTTTGCAGCTCAGCAGTCATCTTCACAGTGCATTGCTGTCTGTCGTCTGTTATTGACATTCCTGAAAGATTGTGTCATCATCACAGTATCACTCTGTATAAGAAATTGTCAGGAATGTATGGGGGTGGTTTGAAAAGTTTTCGTAATGGAATAGGAAAAAAGAACTTACTGTATATATATCCGCAGGTAAGACGACCTTCAGATAAGACTAGGTACAAATTTTCATCAAAATTCTATAGTTTAAGTATATATCTGGCCTTTAAGACGACCCCAAGTTACCACATTTACCCAAACGCGTGAAGCACTTTTTTTTCCCAGTTTTCGGGATCTAAAAATACGCCTGCAACTTAGATGTGGAGGCAAAGTTTCAGGAAGTACTGAAAAATGACGTTACAAGCCGCCAGTAGTTTTCGTGATTTTTCCACCTGGATTTCACCCTTTGTTCCAGTGTTTGTGGTCTGCTTTTGAACTTCTGTGCATGTAGTACTATGTTGTATCTGATCATGAAGAAGCAGGGATTCTTTTACACTGTGAAGATGCACGTAATATGCGGGTGAAAACACACAAAATTGCCCGAGAACAGAAGATAAATGATTTTGAAGGAAGCCGCAATTGTTGCGTATAGCTCTGGAATATTTAACTCTTTCACTGCTCGATACATAATTACACTCTAATTGTTTCAGTGTGACTCTGTATATATTGAGAAATTATTTTTGACAAGCGACACTGTAAATCAAGCTGCATTGTAAATAATTAATTCTATTTCTGCTTAATGGCATATAGGTTTTTGTATGTACCCTTGCCCACTCAGTAAATTCATAAAGCAAAAAAAAGTTGTGCAAAACTTTGTTTTCATAACTCTTTCCTCCACAATGTAAATTTCATCAGGGTAATATCGCAGATGTGCTGCATGATGTGACTTCACTTCCAAACGATATACATTGAATTGATATGTTTCGAAACGATATGTATGAAATAAGTGAATGTTTCTGAACCGAAGATTCACATGCTACGCACCCTCATATAATAATAAAAAAAAAATTGTTTGTCCTATACTGAACATAACTTCCACTTTAAAAAAAGTTATCTGTGGCATAGCTTTAAGAAGGTTAGGTATTGGATACACAAGAAGTTTTCTTTTACCACGTGAGGATGCGTAGCGTCCGAATCTATGGTCCAGAAAAACTAAATCGATTTGCAGTTGTAAGTCGATATATATCATTTCAGGCTGAGCTACTTCGAGTCTAAACTTTCTTGTAAATTACCCAGAAAGCTGTTCTCTTATCTTCCTGCCTAACCACATCCTTTAAAATCATGACATATTCATAAAAATCATAACATTTGTCTGTTCAACACGTATCAGTTAGATACTTAACCGCTTCGATATATATCGTTTGGAGGTCGAAGCCGCACTATGCCACACATCTTCAAAATTACCAATTTCAACTAAATTTCAGTCTAATTTTTTTTTTTTTGTACCGTCCTATAAGACTCTCAGATTTTGGGGCCTTTTTTTATGATTCAGCCATCGTCTTATCTGCAGAAATATACGGTATATCACTGAAACTTCATTATTTTTCAGTGTAATCTCCTTGTAGATTAATGCACTTGGTCCAACGATGTTCCAGTACATTGATGCCACCTCAAAACTGAGATTCCTGCAGGCCTGCAAAATAGTTGTCAGTTCCAGCTATCAGCTCTTCATATGAAGTGAATCGTTGTCCATTGACAAAAATTTTCAGTTTTGGAAAGAGATGGAAGTCTGACAGATCCATGTCAGGTGAATAAGGTGGGTGTGGCAATGATTCATTCTTTAGTTCCTGTAATTTTGCCATCGCAATGGCACGTGTGTCGGGTGCATTGTCTTGATGGAAGATGTCTTTCGTCCTTGGTAAATCTGACCGTTTTTCGTATATTTTGTGTTGCAATTAGTCCAGGATGGTAGCATAGTATTCTTCTTTAATTGTTTGCCCAGTAAGGAGATAATCTACAAACAGAATCCCCTTCATGTATGAGTGCATGGTCTTGTGGCGATATGAATGAATAAAATCTTCTTGGGGCCTCCAGCTGTGACAGGTGATTAGACTCTAAAGAATGTTTGTCCAAGATCTCTTGGCCATTGTGTAGTGAGAAATAACAGCTGCACCGTTGTTGCCTTGCCGATATGTAGCCGTACTGCTGGCTGTGATGTCACTGGAGTTGCCTGCCACACCATATTTGATAATGTTTACATCCCGAGTCAGTTACATTCACTTTTGGCTCCTGGCTGTGACATCACTGGTGCTCACTTCTTTGTGCCATGTCCTTCATGTCCACTTCAACCTCACTTCGGCCAGGTCCGAATCTGTGCAGAGTAGCGAGCCTACGTCCTTATTAATGGTGTTCTCCGACATTTTGATTTCAGTGGTTTCCTTTATAACACTGTCCCAGTATTCTTTTGTTTTCTCAATGACAGATGTTTTGTCAAAATGAATTCGGTGTTGATTGTCTAAGGAATGTTCTGCCACTACTGATTTTTCTGGGTAACAAAGATGTAGGCACCTCTCATGCTCTGTCTGGTGTTGTTCCACCGTGGGTACTGTTTGACCATTGTAATAGCAACTACACTCACAAGGTATCTTGTAAACTCCTAATGTTTTGAGACCTATATTGTCTTTTACAGGCCTCATCAACTGTTTTATTTTTGCTGGTGGCCTGAACAGAAACATAATTTTGTGCCTCTTCACGAGTTGGCTAATCTTTCCTGACATTGTTCCATAGAAGGACAAAAATGTAAGATTCTTGCTCTCTAACAAATTTTTCCTGCTTTCATCGCCAGAAATGGTTTGTTATGTCTGGTGGTGACTGTAGCCATTTTCCCAGAAGACTACTTTGGTTGTACTCTTTCGGTGCCTGAGACAACTTTTGTGCAATGAATTAGGGTGTTGAGAATGCTGCGTTTTTGTGCAAGATGGTTGCTGAATGCATTCAGATACCAGTCCGTGTGGGTGGGTTTCCTGTAGACACTGTGGTTGAGGTGACGATTCGTCTTCCAGCAGATGAGAACATCAAGGAAGGGCAAAGAACTGTCTTTCTCCACCTCCATGGCAAATTTATTGTGGGCATGAAAACTGTTCAGATGAGAGAAGAATTCTCTCAGTTTCTCACATCCATAAGACCAGACGACAAATGTATCATTGCTGGAGTGGTAAAACCAACTTAGCTGTGCTGGAGCAGTGTTCAAGGCAGTTTTCTCAAATTTCTCGATGAAGAGGCTTGCTGTGGATGGAGCTAGTGGACTACCCATCTCTGCTCCATCTGTTTGGTCGAAATGCAGGCTGCCATACACGAAATATGTTGATTTCAACATGTGTTTGAACAGTCCCAAAATTGTATTATCAAATAAATGGAAGAGGAGATCCAAGCAGTCTTTGATTGGAACAAGCATAAATAATGAATTTTGTGGTAAATCATTCATTCTGTATCAGTTTACAGTCTTTTTAGAACTTTTTCAATGTATTCTTCACACTTCACCCAGTCATTGAAGACACCTTGGAAGATGTCAATGGGAATCTTCTTAAGTGCAAGCACCTATACTTCTTTACCTGCTCCCAGCGTCCTATGAAGAGTTCCTTTCAGGGTTCTTTTGAACCTTTACCAGCCTTGTCACATCCATTTTGCCCAGAAATGAGGATACGGAGAGTGCAAAGTGGTTTGCCATGCTTTCATGGTGTGCAATCAAATTGTTGCTAATTTCTTTACAGATGCGCCAAACCATGTCGCTCAACTTGTTTGAGCACTTTACAGTAAAACTCTTTGACTGTTTGTTTTTGTGACATGAATTCACTCTGAGTCTCATCTTTGCATCGATTCTTGATATGCTCATCCCTCCTTTTTTTTTTTTTTTTTTTTTTTTTTTTTTGGGAAGGGGGGGGGGGCAAGGTGGATCCTTGGTTTGTCACTTGATTCTCTGACTATTTTGGGATTGTATGAAAAACAGTGTAACTACAAACACTTTACACTCCTTAGAAACTCATTACTTGTGAAATCATTTCCAAGGAGTCCTTGGAACTCCTTATATGAACAAAATACTCCTTATAAACTCATTATATTATTACAATGCAAAACCTATGCAGCTTCAAACACACACATTATTACTACGGAACATTTTTTCAGTGTATTGCTATCACAAAATTAAAGGCAGTGCTTTTTCCTGTTACTCATCTCAAACATGAAACGAAAGTCACGTGCATGTGGCCTGCCACCTAGTGAAGAATGGATGAAGCTATGATAGAGGTGATTTACATCACATCCACAGAATGGACCATGTAGAGCTGGCTATCTGCTCGTTTTTCCTTTTGCTTATTCAACTGATGTCAGCAGATGAAATACACGTGAGCTCTTGAGGACTCGTTGGGCTGCTAGTTGTTGGGCATGGACCTCGATCTCTGGGAACAATTATTTCTCTCTAGACTCGGGGAAGGGTTGCCAGCCTGCAATCTGATTTCAAAAGCCTCTTCTTTTACAACCGAAAGAACAGATGCCACATATATGTAACTTATATAATATGCTGATGACGGCAATGATCATTTGTTCTATGCGGAGGAAATCCTATGCCCTTACTCTTATTGGAATAAGAGTTTGAGTAATAGTTTGCAGGGTAAAGTTGATAGTTTGTATCTGACGGGAGGCGTACTTAGGTAATCTGTACAGGTGTGCTGATAGTTGTATCCCCCATGGTGTAGTGTTCAGTGCAACTGCCTAGAAAACAGGAGACCAGGTTTGATTCTCAGCTGGGTACATGTTTTCAAAGTTATCCATTTTGCAATTAATGTCATCTACATGTGCTTGGAAACTCTGCAAGTCACAGTTACATTGAAGTGCATGGCAGAGGGTTCATCGAACTACATTTATGATATTTCTCTTTGGTTCCATTCTCTAATAGCTTGCAGGAAAAAGGAACACACAAATCTTATTTCTGTTGTTTTATTATTATGATCTTGTCTCCCTATGTAGGTGGGTGCTAACAATATATGTTTGCATTCTGAAGAGAAAATTGGTGAAATATATTTCGCAAATAGATCTCGCCGCAAAAAATAACGCCTTTCTTTTAATTATTTCCACCCCAACTCGTGCATTATTTCCATGACACTATCTGCCCTATATCGTGATAATACAAAACAAGCTGCCCTTCTCTGAATTTTCTCTAAATCATCTCTCAGTCCCATCGGGTGTGGATCCCAGAAAAGTATGTGTTCTAAATTCCTGTTGCAAGCAGATGTTAATGATATAGTCCTGTAATTCTGTGGATCACTCCTATTACCGTTCTTGAATACTGGAGTGACCTGTGCAACTTTACAGTCTTTGGGTACGGAATGTTTGTTGATTGAGCGGTTGTACATGATAGTTATACTCTGAAAGGAACCTAATTGTTATACAGTTGGTACTGGTAGACTTACTTTTGTTAAGTGATTTAATTTGTTTTAATACTCCATGGGTACCTACTAAATTACGCAGGTTGGCAGCTGTTCTTGATATGAATTCTGGAGTATTTACTACGTCTTCTCTAACGAAGGAATTTTGAAAAGCTGTGTTAAGCAATTCTGCTTTAGCAGAACTGCCATCAGTATAATCACCATTTCTGTCATGTAATGAAGGTATTGATTGTGTTTTTCCACTAGTATACTTTACATAACCACCAGAATTTCTGAGGATTCTCTACCAAATTACTCTTGCCATAAATTCTGTGAATACAAGGAGGAGGATTTTGTTAATAATTTAGTGTTATCCTTGGTGTGGCCCGTCTGTATAAGATGGTTGGCCATGGCCGATCCAGTGGCTTGGCGTAGTGGAGTGTGGTGCTTGTTTCAATGGCTCCTGTCTTCTACTATGTGAACTGTTTCCCCGATGTATGATTTGCCACACAGGCAGGGAAGTTGGTAGATGCCTGCTTTGTGGAGGCCTAGATCATCTTTCACCGAGCCTAGTAGTGTCGTTGCTTTTGCGGGAGGTTTAAATACACATTTCACATTGTTGTTCCAGAATCCTGTCAGCTTTCTTCAAAGTACTTCCAAAAAATGGGATGCACGCCAGTTATCTGTGTTCTTTTTGTTGTTCCCTTGGTGCAGACTGTTGAAGCACACATCTTATGTGTTTGTTGTCTTTAGGTGTTGTAGCTACGCTGGAATATTCTGAAGAAATGAATACAACGATAAAAAGATAAGAGGTGCATTCAGACTGCACCAGGTGAACAACAATAAGAAAAAGATCATCACAGACCATTGGTGTGCATCCTGTTAATTGGAAATACTTTGTGGAAAATCAGAAGGAATCTGGAATGACACTATGTGAAATCTGTATTTAAACCTGACGCAAAAACATTGATTCTAGTAGGCTCAGTGAAAGATGATCTAGGCCTCATCTACCAAATTTCCTGCCTGTGCTGCAAATCATACACTGGGGTCTGCACTGTAGAAAAGGTTCTGTGAACACAAGCGTCCCACTAAACTACGCCAGACCATTAGATCAGTCATGTCCAACCATTGTATGGAGACTGTCCACACCATGGAGTACAATAACACAAAAATACCCAGGCAATCCTCCCCTTTTTGGGACTACATTACAACAGGCCATCAAACTGAGATTGCAGGATGGTCTAATTACAGTAATAAAGACAGCGGCCTTCAACTGAGCTTGGAACCGTTCACTGAGCCTAGAGAGGAAGATTTGTTCTCGGAGATCAAGATGAGTGCCCAATGACAGCAGCACGGAGACTGCTTGCCAGTGTTCGGACCCGGGTGCCACTCCCCCACCACTACCAACAACCACATGAAATGAGGCAGGAGAGGAGAGCGATGGAGGGGGGGGGGGGGTAACAGCGGGTGAACTTACATAGGCCTGTGAGAGGAACAGCACGACATTTGTCAGGAACCACCTGAAGATGGCAGCGTGTACAATTCTCAAAATTTTGAAGATGAATAATGATGCAACTTGGTTAAATACCCAATAACTGGGAAAACTTGAGATATCATGCAAAATTCATCTTATATGTAGATTTGCAGCCAGTATGAGAGTGAGCATGTGTGTGGCTATGATGTACATTGCTCACTTGGCTCAATCATTTGCTGAGACATCACTGGTTATCTTCACAATTTCCATAAAGTTTATTTTCGTACTTTCCCCCATATCACACTTGCAGGTGACTTCAGTGGGCCATGAATTCAAATTCATCATCTGGCCATGTAAATGTAACTTTTTAATTACTAAATCAGTCAAAAATTAATCATTTATTTAAATGACCGGCTTTGTCCTATTTGCTGGCCATCTTCAGGGCTACATATATATCTGAAGGTAGTCAGCAAATAGGCTAAATCGGGCACTAATTTAAATAAATGAGTAATATTATTTTTGACTAATTTTAAAGTACCAGTGCAGCACTGTTTCCAATTACTTGTAACGTTTATTTGATGAGATAAATAGATTTCGTTCCCCAGTATAAACTTTTGTTCTGTTTCTAAAGACCTTATCACTGACAGGCCTTAAACCTTAATCTTTCCTCGTATAACAGAAGAGAAGCAGTGACATTGTATTTTATATGAATTGACATAGTAAGGGATTATATTGGACTGGAAAGAATGGTAATACTTTGTACTAAAATGTCACCCCTACCTATTGTGTAATTAAGTAATCTTGCAGAATTTACATAAAAAATAATTATACCTTCTGTTCATAATTTTGGTGTTGGATATTGTATACCAATTTTGAAAATACTTGTCTTTTGTTCCCTGGTGTACAGTAGGGTGTGGAAGGTTTCTCGTGTTACTTTAAATAATCCTCAGCTCATTTCCTTTCTTCAGTTTATTTGTGGAGGTAATAACAGTTCATTTGCAGCTCATTGTACATGACCTTTTATAGACAAATCACAGAACCAACTGTTACAGATTTCAATTTCCCAGAACTCCAACTTAAAGTGACTTGCATGGTGCTGCAGTGAGGTTCTATTTTTATTATGTTAACAACTACGGCTGAACAGCACAATTTTTATAACAGTTATGAAAATTGACTTACAGTAACAAGAGACTGAATTTCTGCTGCAAGGGGGAAAATCATGATTTGTGCTCAGTATTTGTGTATTGGACAATTTATAATGTCAAATGTAAGAAAAGTCATATGTAGTTGGGGTATGTGTCAAATTTGCGACAATAAGCATTTGAGAAATAAAAGGCTTGCAACTCTTCATCAAGAGGATATTTTTTATTGAACTTTCTTGTATAAAAAAAAAATTATTTACATAGGTTTGAGTTACATTTGTCTTTATGTCTAAACCTAATAAATGTGATTAAATTTACCTTACTCATGAAATTATTTGAACAATTTTGTTTTTGTTTGGGCAAAGGTCAAGCTTGCATTTTGTACACATAATATTGTTAAAAATAGCTGTATAGTGACAACAGTTCGTTAGAACTTCCTCAGCACACCATGAGTGAAATGTAATGAAACAAAATTGTATTCAAACATACTGACTACATGAATTCATTAATCATTGTTATTCATAAAACTGCAGAAACATCAATCACAAACGTAATCTGGTAATGAAGCAAGTTAGTGCCAAAGATGAACAGATTTTACCGTGCCATCTCCATTTTTCTTCATTTATTGCAGATGAGGCATATTTTACACACATTATTTTCGTGTTCACTGACAGTTACATCTACTTTATCACACCTTAATACATATTTCAACACCCTATAGTTATTAGCAAAAGAAAATATAATTTTCAAAATGAAACTTATCTATGTATCTATCAGTATTTCATGAAGGAGTGACCACATCTTTGGGTACCGGTACTTGTTCACAAGATGTACACAATATATGAAGGTCATTGTACAAGTGAAGTCAACACTGAGCAGGTGGCAGAACACGTTACAAGCATTGGGCCTGTTTGTGTAGAATCTGTTTCAACCACCATTGGCACTCAAAACACTTACTCTTCCGATTATGAAGGCCACAACTGTATGACGCGAATTTGAAACATCGGCATTAAGGGGTTAATTAATTGAAAGATACGGAGAATACAAAAAGCAAACAGCTTCTACCAGAGTGTAAGGGGTATTCTGTGGAACTGAGATGTTCCAAAGAAATGTTAGTAGATATTATATTCAACCTATTATGGACCCATACTATTATAAGCAGGGAAAGCATGGACCACTAAGAAAAGAAAGGACAGTAGAATAAATGCAGCAGAGTTAAAAGAAGAGGTATAAAAGGCAAGCCCAGAAGAGATAGAATTAGAAACAAAGAGAAGAAGATAGAAAGGAATCTTGAAGCTGCTGAACAAGATGGAAACAACCAAATTAAAGTGATATGGACATATGATGAGAGGGAGAGGAGGGAGTATCAAAGAAAGATTTTTTTTTTTTTTTTGAAAGGTAAATAGGAAGAGACCATGAGGAAGACCCCGAAAGATATGGGCAGATACAGTGTGGAAGTGCATAGAGAGGAAGGGAGGAAAACCCGAAGATATATGTAAAGATGGAGAGGAGTGATGGAGAGACAAGCAATATTGGAGATCCTTGATTCCAGGAAGCTGGAAATGGGGGAAGGAGAAAAAGCTAGGGATTTCTTTGGCTGTTCCTTTGATGAAATATCATGTTTACAAACAATGCTGGTATTTGATTCATGACATTTCAATTAAATATTGAATGAAAAATTTTACTATCATTTAGATAGATATTGTACAAATACCTACCAGTAATATTTTATGATGTTGGTTTTCTAGTCTGAAGTTTACAAATGTCTAAACACAATAACTGAATGATTAGTTCTCTGCATACATTTAAGTGTTTAGTTAGCAAAACCTTGGTGATGCTGTGATATTGATGTTCCAAACAGTGTATACAATTTGATAGTCCTGTTCACAAGTATAACTTAACTTACACAGTTTTTATTTCTCTTTAAATATGCAAATTCTGTGATAATGGTTCCCGCCCCCTCTGGAAATTTCTTAATGTCAATTTTCATTAGGACACCACAAATTAAGTCTGTTGTCAGCACTTGCATTGCTTAAAACACCTTGTTTAAACACAGTAACATTGATTACACACCTGATTTAGTCTTTTCTGTTCTAATTGTCACATAATTCAATACTACTAAATCACCCAATATCACTGTCGGTGATTGTATGCTCCGAAATTGCATACTTCACTGATGTCTGCAGGAAGGGTCCAGAAAGGTGTACAGTATGTACACATATGAAGAATGAATGTAAATAAAAGGTTGAAAAGCGTATGGAATTTAGTTTCCCCAAAGTGAGGGAAGTACAGAAAGAGGACTGACAAGATTGGAGGAGGTGAAAGTTGGAAAGCAAGAAGCAGCAACTGCAGAACATTCACACAACTCAATTGACATGATTTATGAATTTAAGAATTGAGTATGGTTTAAAATGCAATCCATGTATCCAATCATTTTACATGTAAGCAAAGAGGGCCTTGGTATTTTTGTTGGGAATACCTTCCCATGAAGTTTTTTTGGTACACAGTGATTCACTGTGGGGAAGGAAAAAAACAAACAAACAAGAACACAGTTTGCTAGTCGGAAGGCAGGACTTTACACTCTGAGGCATTTGTAATTTTAGACAAATTTTAATTATGCAATGGTGTCCAAGCCACTAATCCAGCTTGCGGCAGATGGCATTTGTTGTCATTGCACATTCATTGCATGGTTCAAGCACTGAAGCTACTTTGTAAACAGATATGAATATCTTATCACAATTTGTACAAAATTGTGTCAGTTATATATTGTGATGGCCTTTTTTGTTCACTGGTTTCACATGTTAATAACTGTTGTTGAAACAGGCTTTGCCTTAGCCATTTTTCCAAGCATGAAAAATTCATTTGTTGGAGACTTTCGATTACCCAATTTATGTAACAATGTTTTTATTATGTCTTTCATCATAATTCAAGCATACATTTTGTTGTTTTGATCTTTTTAATTTGTTTGATATTTTTTACCTGAACTTGACATAATGTTGGCCAATCTATTTCCACAAGAATGCAGTATCACAAGTTATGCCATATCTACACAGATGTAACTACTAATTGTTCATAGAACATTCTACTTCTCCTCAGATTTCAAATTCATTAAGGACACTGTTGATTTTTTTCTCCCACAAACTGTGTGTAAGGAAGAGGAAAAATCTGAAATAGAGCAAATAAAATGTAAGTACAGGATTCTCTTTCACAAAAATTTCATTATTTCAGGCAGACATACAGGATATCCAGATGATTCGGCAGCAGAAAAGCGCTTCAGGACCCCGTTCTCCATCACACATTACACAGAAGAATGATAATGTTAGAGGGCGGAAGGTGCCATTCAAAAGGCAACTTTTTGTTGGTAAGTTATATGGATTGAGATAACATCTTTAGATGCCTGAAATAAATGGATGTAAATTTTCTTGTTCTGTAATGGTGTGCCTACATAAAACATACATTTCTCTTTTGTGTTTCTGAATTATGTGACCATGATGTGAAATGGTGAAAAATTGTGTAATGTAGAGCAAAGCATGGTCACTTAACAGTATGACTGTCTGCTGAGTCCAGCCACAACAAGTGCATATACATCCAAGAGCTTTCAGCCATTGTCAGGTGTCGGCTTGACTACCACATTGTTCATCTACATTGCACTCTATAATTCACACTAAAGTGCCTGGCAGAGAGTTATTTGAATCATTTTAAAACTATTTTTCTACCACTTTTCTCTAAAAAAGCACACACACCCACAAAAAAAAACACCCACACTTCTGTAATGATGCAGGGGATGGTGGTACTGGATTTCACAATGTGCATAACATCAAAAGAAAACAGTGTAACAACATGAATCCATGCATGCAGTCACATCATAGTTAAGAAGCAAAGCCCCACAGTTAGATTTAAAGAATGAGCAGTATTTAAAATAAATAATAAGGTAAGTCCACTTGTGGGAGTAGTTAGTTTTTACAAAATTAGAATCTTACTGTACAAGAGAAACTTTTTAAAGTGTGTAATCAATTTGATTCTCATCTCTTAAGCAACAATTCAGGGCATTGATGCCAACATACATTTTATACTTAACTTTTAACTCATTTAAACTGAGAGCTTTCACATAAAATTAAACAACACACACCATCTTGTCTAAAGAATAATCAAAATGCTGCTCAGTTTCCAATGGAATGTGTGCAATAAGTAAAACATAAGCAGTAAATAAATCCCTGACAAGACTGCAACGGCCACTCAACAGTTCACACCAACCAACAAGTGTGGACAATGCAAAAAGCAATAAGGTGTGTGTGCAATAAATACATCATGTGAAATAAAAACAATTTTTCACCAAAATCGAGGGCCAGCCAGTGGCCACACAAGGCTCAATACACATTAATTAGGTATGGTGTTCATTACAAAGTCATTGCCTTGTGCCTGTAGTGAAATAAGGTCACCTGAAAGTCCACAATGAGGTGCAGCAGAGTAGGAAACAGATTCTAGCAATCCAGCTCATAGACAGACCTCATGTCCACTATATCCAACAACAGCTTGGAACTAACTGTAGCCCACCTCACTCCAGATTTCATCTTTACCACTTGGTATGTTCCCTGAAACTAAGGAATTTCTTAGTCTTAACCTTTGGGGTATATGTTGTCGCCAATAAAACCCATTATTCTACTGCAGTAGCTTGCTTGTTGCTAACCCTCATACACTCATTGCCCTTGTAATGCTTTGATGTTTCCCTGTTTTCTTTTCACCAAACTTTATTTCATATTTCTCAATTTGCCTCAAAAACACAACTTCTGTACTCAACTTAGACTGTAGTGCATAAAAAATTGAAGGATTATTATTATTATTATTATTATTGGCCCTTTCACCAATTTGAAAGATGACATCCCTTTCACTGTGTTGACCTTAGAAGTGTAGGCACATGTTATATACTAAATACATGTCCCAAACTATATCTTGGCTGTTCGTATTGTACATCTTTACTCTTGTCTGGTGTACTCGGTCTGTACGACCATTTGTATGTGAATTAAACAGATCCTTACACAATTCCTGGACTCTTAGCAACTGATGTAACTGTTTCTTCAGGTCAAATGTTAAATTAGTTCCTTGATCTGTAATTACGGTCTCTAATACTCCAAATCTCTACAACTAAGTTGTTGAGCTTGTTCCACTCTACCTGCTGTTTAATCTGGTATTCCCACCATTATGAGATATCATGGAAAAAATTATCAGTCAGGCACTAAACACCTGTTAAAGGGTCCTAAGTTATCAATCCCTGTCACTTGAAATGGTTTGTCTGATTCAGGTAACTTCTGAGGTTGAATTTTTTTGAGGAAGCATGTCCGTACATTACACACAGGGAATACAGTTCTGCATGTACTGTTCAACAACTTGTTGCTGCATCCTCCACCAAAACTTTCTTGCAATTTGTCTGTATGTTGCTCTCCTTCCTCTAGGACTCAAAAGTAAGTGATAATGTGCTTGTCACAAAACATCAGTTTGTAACAGGAACGGGAACATGCAGACCACATTTAATTGATCTGCAAAGCAATATCTACTGCACTAAAATCTGTGGCTGTTTGCATGCAGCTGACATTCCTGATGAGCTTCTTTTGTCCTGTTCCAGTCAGCCTGACTCATCCTGACACATGTGATATTTAAGTATTTGACTTGGTGTTCTCAGATTTGCACAGTTCTGCACCTAGTTTATAGATTACTTCATGTTGTAAATCACTAAGTTTGACAACCTGTCTTGTCTGTAAAGCCCTACTAATTATTTCAAGTGAGCATGACCTGTGACTACCTTGAACGTAGCCCACATAAGTATTAATATAATAATGGAAAGTCCAGGTTGGAATTAATAATATAGTAAGGACAGTTTACAACTCACCGCAAAGATGTGGCGACGAGCTGCGAAAGGCACATACAAAAGACACACACGTACAACACCTTCAGCTATTGGCCATGGCCTTCTTCAGAAAATAGAACACTCACGCAATCACACAGGCATACAACACAATCATACAACCATCACCTCCGGCTGCCGCACTTCGAATCACGCTCTGCAGCAAGTAAATTGGAGACGAGACGGGAGGGGAGGGGAGGAGAGGGGATAGGAAGGTTAAGTCACGTCTCATTATTCCCATCTAACACATCCCCACCACCGTGACATAACCTCCCTATCCCCTCTCCCCTCCCGTCCCTGATTTACTCGCCGCAGAGCGTGATTCGAAGTGTGGCAGCTGGAGGTGATGGTTGTATGACTGTGTTGTGTGCTTGGGAGTCATCCATACAGACAAATTTCACCTGGTGTGTAAGATGTGTGAGACAGACAACGTACCCTCAGAATTTAAGATAAATGTAATAATCCCCATTCCAAAGAAAGCAGGTGGAGACAGTTGTGAAAATTATTGAATCATCAGTTAAATAAGTCATGGTTGCAAAATATTAACATTAATTATTTACAGAATCATGGAAAATCTGGTAGAAGTTGACTTGGGGAATATCAGTTTGGATTTAAGAGAATGTAGGGATATGGGAGGCAGTACTCATCTTATCTTAGAAGATAGATTAAGGAAAGGCAAACATGCATTTCTAGTTTCTGTTGTTTTGGAGAATGTTGATTTGAATACACTATTTTCTGAACTCAGCAGGGGTAAAATACAGGAAATGGACAGTTATTTACAACTTGTACAAAGCCCAGACAGCGGTTGTGAGAGTCAAAGGGCATGATAAGGAAGCATTGGTTGGGAAGGGATTAAGACAAGCTTGAGGCAATCCACCAATGTTATTCAATTTGTACACCGAACAAAGAGAAATTTGGAGAAGGAATTAGAGTTCAGGTTGAAGAAATAAACACTTTGTGTTATGCTGATGACATTGTAATTCTGCCAGAGACGGCAAAAGGCCTGGAAGAGCAATTGAATGGAATGGACAGTGTGTTGAAAGGAGCATATAAGTTGAACATTATCAAGGGTAATGGAATGTAGTCTAATAAAATCAGGCGATGCTGAAGGTATTAGATTAAGTTATGAAACAATAAATGTGGTAGATGAGTTTTGTTACTTGACCAGTAAAATGACATATGGTGGTCACAATAAAGGTGATGTAAAATGTAGAATAGCAATGGGGAGAAAAGTGTTTTTGAAAAAGAGAAATTTGTTAACATTGAATATTAATTTAAGCATAAGGAAGTCTTTTCTGAAGGCATTTGCATGGAGTATTGCCTTATAAGGGAGTGAAACATGGACAAAAAACAGTTCAGACAGGAAAAGGATAGAGACTTCTGAAGTGTGGTGCTACAGAATGCGGAAACTGGATGGGTCTGTGTGGCTCGGTACCACAGTGGTAGAGTGCCAGACTATGAATCCAAAGTGGGATAGTTACAGAACAAATAGAAAGTAGCTATGATAACTATGTAGTAGATATTGAAATGTGAGGTAGCTCTGTTACATGTTTCCTACCACTTGCTCATAAACTTGGCACGATGCTACTTTGCTGTAGGACAAAAAAATGATACCGTAAAATCACGAAAAACACATGGAAAGAACACGAGATTATATGCAAAACCTATAGAGAGTGGAGATTTATTGAATGAGTGAATATTGCTAGCCAGGATTTCTAATCAACAAAATCAGGAACAGGGCCCAAATGAGCAAGTTTACCTCATTACAGTTTGTGAGGTCTCGGTACTATGTCCATTGTCTGCGCCTGTCTAATACAAAGTGGTCATCGGAAACACTGCTAACAAAATAGCAATAACTACTTCAATGCAGTGTAAATGCATCTGAAATCTGCCGTCAAATGGGCTCAGAGCATGGCTGTCAGTCCTATTTGTAAACTCTGGCACTGCATTGCAGTATGTGTCCACTGTCCACAAGTAGTGTTCAGTAGTCAACATGGCAGGGAGAGGAAGGAAACTCCTCTGGGTGGCTCGGTCTCTTAGTCACTCAGATTGAAACACATGCTTAGGCATGAATTCTCAGAACTAGACAGAACTGGTATGCCTACACATGGTGTGGCTTCACCTTGCATTCAAACCTATCAGTCACAAACTATTATAGAATTTACCATGTTGAGTAATATATAAATTATTCAAATGGTTTATGTAGAAATTACTGTGCCGTCTACATTTAACTGACCTTCATGTCGGCAGTCCTTCTGTGATACTAGTTGGTTTAGGAGAATTTATCTAACATCATAAATTGCTTACTGATAATTTGATCACTTATTAATTATCCATTTGAACTGAGATTAATATGAATGAGTTTGAAATTTTATAGTCAACTTAAATCTGAGGTTGAAATTGTTGTTCCTGTTGTTCGGAGACTGGTCTGATGCTGCTGTCCACCCTCCTCTATTCTATGCAAACCTCTTCATCTTCCCATAAGAACAGCAAACCAAAATGTTTTTGAACTTGCTTACTGTATTCTTTTCTTGATCTCTGTGATCCCCCCCCCCCCCCCACACACACACTCTTCCTCATTGCTTCAGCATAGCCTGATTTTCGTAGACAACATTCGATTACTCTTGTTTCCTCTAGCTAAAGTTCATTTTATACATTTCTTTGAAGACAGTATCCATTCCGTTTAGGTGCTCTTTGCTTTCTTTGGAATTGGCATTATTACATTTTTCTTGAAATCTGAAGGTATTTAGTCTGTCTCCTACATCATGCACACCAGATGGAATATGTTGTCATGACTGTTTCTCCCACACACTTCAGTAGGTCTGAGGGAATGTCATCTACTTCAATGGCATTGTTTCAACTTACATCCTTCAGTGCTTTGTCAGATTCCCTAAATATATCATCTCCTACCTCATCTTCATCCAGTTCCTCTTTCCTTTCTAAAATATTGTCTCAAAGTTTATTTCCTTTATTGAGTCCCTCTATATATTCTTTCCACCTTTCAGATTTACCTTCTTTGCTAAGTACTAGTTTGAGTTGTTGACATTCATATGACTGCTTTTCTTGTCTACAAATGTCTCTTTTTTTATATTCCAGTAGGTGGTGGATTATCTTTCCCCTAGTTACACATATCCCCTAGTTAGTACTTTATTTGCCTTCTATGCACTACTGTTTTGCTATTTTGCACTTTGTCAGTCTAATTTCTTAGTTGTCTGTACTTCATATTTGCTGCTTCATTTACAGGTTTGAAATCTGTGTATTACCATTATAAAATCTATCTGGTACCTTCTGGAGTCTACAGATGTCTACCATGCATGCAACCTTCTTTCATAATTCTTAAACCAATCTTTTATTATGTTTAAATTGTGTTCCGTACAGAATTCTACTATGAGGCTTACACTTTCATTCCTTTTCCCCAGTCCATATTCACCTACCATTTTGCCTTCCCTTTCTTTTCCTACTACAAATATTAGTCCCCCATCACAATCAAATTGTTCTCTCCCTTAACTGTATGAATAATTTTCTTTATGTGTTCACATGTTTCTTTGATCTCCACCACATATGTTTCTTTAATCTCCTCATCATTGGCAGGGCTAGTTGGCATATAAACTTGTAGTACTGTGGTCAATGTTGGCTTCATGGCTACGATAATGCAGTAACTTTGCTGCTCATAGTAGTTTACCCACCTTTCTTTTTTCTTATTCATTATTAAATGTACTTCTGTAAACCTCCTAATGATTTTGTATTTATCATCCTGTACCCACCTTACCAGAAATCCTGTTCATCTTTCCACCAAACTTCATTAACCCCCTATTTAACTTCAACCTATCCATTTCTCATTTTAAATTTTCTAACCTTCGTACCTGACTAAGGGATCTAACATTACGTACTCATATTCATAGAATGCTAGTGTTCTTTCATAATGACATCCTTTTGATTTGTTCCTGCTTGGAGATCCAAATGGGGGGACTGTTTTACCTCCTGAATATTTTACCCAAAACAATGCCATTGTGAGACATTCATACAGTAGAGCAGCATGTCCACAGTTCGCAGTAACTGTAAGTCAAGAGCATGTTAGAAGATATTATGGCCAGATCATTCAGTCATCTAGACTGCTGCCCCTACAGTTACTGAAAAGGCTGCTACTGCTCTTCAGGAACCACTCATATTCTCTGGTCTCTCCATGGACATCCTTCCACTGTGGCTGCACCTATGGTCTGGCTATCTGTATCATTGTCACGCACACCATACTACCTCGGCAGTGGTTATGGTTATGCTGCTAGGATTGAAATTACATAATTAATTTTATTTGACACTCCTTCTTTGTGATGGAAAATAGCCAGAATAACTGTAGCACCCACGCCATGGACATTGTGCTCCCTCAAAGAGTGTGTGTCACACCTAGCTCTTTCTTTGACACATTTCTGTTGATTTGCTCTCCATCAAACACTGTCCTGCTGAGTTTCTTGCTTCTCTTCATGCTCTGCTCAAGCAGCGTACTTGCTTACTCCACACGTCTTGGCTGTTCACAATCTGGCCCAGTTGTGGATGCAATGCTCATCCAGTGAATTTATAATTATTCCTGTCTTCCCGAATTAAATTGTTCTGCTTGGCAACAGTATCTGATTATGACCTGAATGGACAGCTTTTAACACTTTCGCTGCGGCTGACGTTATCCTACAGTGAGCGCGGACGCTTATAAGCGTCAGCCACAGCGAAAGTGTTAAACTTCACTCACACTAGCTCTTTGTCTGTCACTTGCTCCATTACAGCTGCCTAATGCTAAAGTATGAGATACTGTGCAGTGGAATAGTTAAAAAGTTCATGTACACAATTTGATGGACAAAACACACAATAGTACGTTGTCCATTGTGTCCATGCATGTTGTTCCTATCCTGTTCCTAATGCCAGAGAGCTCTCTGTATTGAACAGATTTTCTAAACTGGATGATAACTAGACGATTGCAGTTGTGCTTCCACAAGCGGAGAATATCTACACTAGCTGAAAGCTATTCATTTGTCTCAGAGCACGGCCAAATTTAAGCTGCCCAATGAGGCATGTGCACATGAAATATTATTGTAGAGTATACATTGAAAGTTACAAGTAAACTTTCTTAGGCATTTGTTAGAGGGCTTACTTTGGAACAAAAAGTAGTTATACTTCTTCCTGTTGCTGCAGCAAGTAAACTTCAAGAACTTTCTGTACGTAACTGTACAAAAGTATCAATACTACTTGTACAGAAGTATTTCCGCTACAGTCGTGATACACAAGAGAAAAATGTAATTTTATAGTATAATTCTTAAAAATGAGAGCAGCTGCTACCTGTTGTATACTTACTAACGAGGAAAATGATGATCAAATGCTAATATAACAAATAAATTTTAGGCTGAAGAAAGGGTTGCAGAGGAAATCATGTGGATTTTATCAAGGGACACTGAGGAATGAATTGAAATAAAATGATTCCATTTATATCGAAACTTTGTTTCATATGCATTTTGACATTTTTTGCCACAATAGAATGGTACCGTACTTCAGTATTGTTTGCTTAGGAGTGCTGTATTCTCGTGTCGTCTTGAAGTAATAAAATAAGCTTAGAGACAGTCCCTGGACCATTACAATTGACATAAATTGCAACTTTTGGTTTTTGCTATTCACTAAGAGAAAAGGAAAGGGCAAGTACAAACAATTTAACATTTTATTATTTGTTGCACAACAGATGTGCCAAACTCATAAAGAAAGGAAAATCCTTTTGAATAATCAGCAAGACAAAAGGGGTGTTTTATCCTCATAACGTCAGAACTCAGATTCAAACTAACTACTGTCATCCTCTGATGCAATTCCTGTTTTTTAACAGATGAATTAGTATAATATTTCACTTATTGATCCAAGGAGTATAAATTAAATACATTTTTCCTTTACTCTCCATATACAACAAAAATATTAATGAATAATAAGATTAAAGAAAAAAAATTGTGTCAAAATATTCCATGCAGTTCTTCCTTTTTTTAAATTCTTCCATATGTATCTCCATGAAGTGAAGTTTTTATTTGAGAACGAAAAGGAGAAGTTTATCTTTTTATATCTCTGGAACTAACTTTGGGGTAGATCTGAAACTTTGTAAGTAATAACTTCTATACAAGGTTCTAGAATTTAAAATTCCATCTTCTTGTTTGATTTTCAGTAGTATACAAATAGAACACATTTAACACTGACCTTTAAGGCATTGGTCTGAAGATTGATGAAGAATCTGAAACAAGTAAACAATAACAAAAGCATCTTAATTTGCAACTGTGACTGAAAATAAACTACACAATAAACGAAGGACTGACAGTTTAAGTCTGTACTTGGAGATATTTGAAAACTTGAGAGCTGAAAGGTGGAAGGTAGGCTGATAAGCAATACAGAAATTGTTGAAAAACACATTTGCAAGCCTTAATAAGTGCAAAGTTGAGTGAATTGGCTATGGTAGACAGGTGAAAGGAAAGTGGTAGCAGCAGACAACTCCAAAAATAAAATTCATAGAACACAAATGGGAGTGAAGATCTGAATAATTACTGAGAAAATTAAGTAACAGAAACCAGGACCACAAATTAAGGCCATGTGAGTAGTGAGAACCAAGTACGAGGTACGTCCAGAAAGTAAGTTCCGTTTGGTTATATAAAACAAACATGTACAGATACAGAAAAAATAATAATGTACAAAAATCTACAACTGTTAAACTACTTTTCTACTTAGCTTCCAAAATTTTGTAGGCACTTGTCATAGCACGGCACAAGTTTTTGTATGCGTTCTTCATAGAAGTTTGACGCCTCTGTATTGAACCATGTGGTAACGTGTTCTTTCAGCTCGTCACTGTCGTTGAAGTTTTGACCACCAAGGACAGATTTTAGGTGTAAGAAGAGATGAAAGTCACTAGGAGCGAGGTCCGGGCAGTACGGGATGTGATTAGACACGTACCAGTTAAATTCCTCTAAGAGCTGCTTGGTCACATTCGCCGTGTGAGGTCGAACACTATCGTGGAAACAAACTGCACCTTTTGACAGTAATCCTCTTCTTACACCTAAAATATGTCCTTGCTAGTCAACACTTCAACCATGACGACGAGCGCAAAGAACACGTTACCACATGGCCAAATACACAGGCGGCAACCTTCTATGAAGATGGCATACACAAACTTGTGCCACGCTATGACGAGTGCCTACACAAATTCGGAAGGTAAGTAGAAAAGTACTTTAACAGTTGTAGATTTTTGTACAATAAATATTTTTTTCTGTATCTGTACAAGTTTGTTTTATACAACCAAATGGAACTTAGTTTCTGGATGTACCTCGTACGTATACTCTCAGGTCCCAATTGTGAGGTTCTGTGACACTTGTGTGTGGTTGGAGAATCAAGGTGGCATATTTGGTAAAACAGGCACAAAGATAAAGACTGTTGTGTTTAAGAGAATGCTCTGTACCAAGATATTGTATGTTGCTGGTATACGCTCTCGGTCTATGCCCACTATTCCTGACTGATAACTTTGCTGTCATCATAACAATAGAGATACTTATGACAGTGTCAACATAACAGCTACTACATTATACAACATGATTCACAGGTGGCTCTCGCTTTGTTTTATGATATGTCAGTGGTATAAGATTTGATTTAGTAAATGGACTAGTTAAATTGTCAACTACTGATACTGAAAGTTTATAAGTTATAAAACCTTTTCTTTACATTTCAGATGAAGAGAAAACTTCTGGAAAGCTTGTAATAAACTCTGGAAGTGGAAGCATACCTGATAAATGGGGCTCACCTTCATGGGCAAACTTCAGGTTCGACTATGAGTCAATTATGAAATGTTTTGACTAACTAAAGGAATCGCCAGATTTCTTCATACAAAGTGAGAAACAAAATGTGTTTCTTGTACATTCTCACTCTGGTTATTCCATGGGTGAGAATTTCACTGGATGACATGAATGCAAGTGCAGTATCTCTTTTACAAAGGGAATTACAAATAAATAGAAGTAGAGGCTGTGAATTGCACTTTTTATTGTACAAACTCTTTGGTTGTAAGAGTTAATTTGAAGATCTCTTTATTGATGTGATGATTTGTGTATTAAAGTTATTATTTTGTTAATAAAATATTGCAATTACAACTGGCAATTTTTGTGATGTATATCCTTGATCCTGTAAAGGATGTGGCATGAATTTGTACATTTTAAAAAGAGAATTTTGATTCTAATTAGATGTGATTTTTTTTTCGTTGAAATTTTATCTCAAGAATTTAATGAAAATTTCTGTTCAAGAACAGATGTAGTGTATGTTCATTCAGATGAAAATCTATATAGACAAAAAAGTGGAGCTTCTGCCTACTATATTTCTGTGTCTTACTAATTAAGAGGTTACTAAGCAGGAGTAATAAAATTCAGTGTTTTTTCCTTGTACCCCAGGTATATCTTTTCTGTTGATACTACAACAGCAGTGACCCAGGTCAGGACACACAATAGCCGTCCGTGTGCAGTCCCTCCTGTGGGAAGTAGAGTCCTATCCTCTCTCACCTCCATTTCAGGCCCATTCACACACACCTCCTTGGTGCCTGCCAAGGCCGTGTCTTCATTTAGACTTGGCCCACGGGCGCAAGGACTCGGTTCCCTCTGAGACTCCCCGACACCAGTTTTTTGCTGTCGTTGCTGAGCACCCCGGCTATGATATAGTTTATAAGGATGGCTCGTTGGTAAATGGCCGCATTGGCTTTGCCTACATCCATGGCAACCACATTGAGCAGCAGTCCCTGCCAGAGGGCTGCAGTGTTTATACTGCTGAAGTGATAGCCATTTTCCGTGCTCTCGAACATATGCGTTCCTGCTCAGGTGAGCCTTTCCTTCTTTGTAGTGACTCCCTGAGCAGCTTACGCGCTCAGGACCAGTGCTACCCATGTTCGCCATTGGTGATGGCCATCCGAGAGACTGTTTTTGCCTTTGGTCGGTCTGGTAGATCAGTGGTGTTTCTTTGGTCTCCGGGTCACGACGGCATCCCAGGCAACGAACGTGCCGATGAGTTTGCCAAATAGGCTGTTAATACCTCTATCTTAGAGATCGGCCTCCCGGCTCCTGATCTCCGTTCCTTGTTGTGCCGTCAGGTATATCGGCTTTGGGAGGCTGAGTGGTGTAGCCTGAGCACGCTTAACAAGTTCCGGGTTGTCAAGGAGACTACGTCCGCATGGCGCTCCTCCATGCGTGCCTCTCGCCAGGACTCTGTGGTTTTGTGTCGCCTCCGCATTGGGCATACGTGTCTCACCCATGGACATCTCCTTCGTAGTGAGGACCTGCCCCAATGTCGGTGTGGCTTCCGTTTGACAATCGTCCACATATTGTTGGACTGTCCCGTTTTAGCCACCTTGAGGCAAAATTTTAACCTCCCTGATTTTTTATCAGAAGTTTTAGGTGACGATGCTACAATGGCAGATTCTGTTTTACGTTTTATTTGAGCAGGGGGTTTGTATCATTCTCTCTAACTGCAGATTTACTTGTGCTGCCAAGTGGTTGACTGTTCCTATTTTATTTTTATGGTTGGCCAACCACAGTCATTGGCTTCCTTGTTGTAAGCTGTCTTTTTGTGATCGTCTCTTTTCGTTTTGTTCCTTGTTGTTTTTGATGATTTTTTATGGACTCCCCTCCCACTTTACACATTAACTCTAGGCCCATTTCTTTCACATCCACAGTATTCTTTTGACACTTCGTGATGGAATGGGGGACTGATGACCATTGTAGTTTTGTCCCCCTTAAACATCCAATCAACAACAACAACTGTTGATCCTAGCTGCTAGCAGTACTCAATGTAAAAAACATCTTTCACAGGATTTTAACTCATTTGTGGATGATTTTGTGTGTCATTGGGATTATTGTAGTACTCCTAGTCTTGCATCTTCATTCCTTACAAGCATTTTATATGCTCATCCTATGATACTTCCTTTATTAGACATACCAATAGATTTTTAATGGCTGGCAGTAATTCCACCAACTGACTGTGAGGTATAGTCAAACAGTAGTGGGTACTTTTGCCTGTTTGTGGACAATACTCTGTATATGTTTATAGTGAAGTCCAGTTTCAGTCTTTCCATTCCTCAATTTTCAATAGATCTTATTGTATTTTTGACAAAATTTTTCTGGCTTTACAACTTCTTCATACAACTTCCGATAATAGCTGCACGAGTCTACCACCATTTTCTAGCAGATCATTTGTCAACTGTAAGTGTTCTACAAGGTTTCCATGAGACATGCCAAAAGCTACTTTTACTTTTCAGGGTGTCATGCTGGAATCATATTTGGTTGGTAGTTTTCAATCTAGTCACAAAACTTTACTAATAATGACACCATATTTTGTTCAAGAGGTGATAGTTGGAACTGCATTTAATACTTTTTGGAAGACAGGACCATAACATCAACCTGTGGCAATCTATGTACAGTTTTATGACTATCACAGAAGAGCAGAGTGAGTTGAGATGAAATTGAGCTCAGTGATATAATAATATAGTTAATAATAGAGGATAAATAACAACTCACCATAAAGACATTTCTGAGCCGCTGACAGACATAATAGACAATCACATTCACACAAATTTTCGGCCATAGTCTTCATCAGGAAAAGAAATCACTCTGACAACTATACACAAATGACCACCATCTCCTATTGGATTTTCCATTGTTTGTAGGCCACCCTTCTAAAAAATGGAAGATTGTGGACATTTCTGCTATGATTTGGAGCATATTTGCACTAAAGTGATCTATGGAAGGTGCTGCTAGCAAGGTGCCAAGTTCTTTTGAGAGGCATTTACCCTTTGCTGCTCTTGTTAACTTGATGGTGGAGGAAAGAAAAAGGTAGTGTGTGTCACCTATAATCCTCAGGCAGAGAGAAATTGAAGATAAGTAATCAGCACTGGGGTAATCCTGTGAAGTTTGCTAGTGATTGGGTTATGATATGTATTAATGAATAACTAAAATGATTACGTCTGGCCCTTGGAACGACAGCAGCATCCTTTGTGGAGACCTGTCTCTAATGACCACACTGTGACGGGATGTTAATCCCTAAGCTTTCTTCCTTCCTTTGTGGAGAAAGAGTCAACATTTTGTATCATGCCATTTTTCTGTAACTGCAGTGCTGCTGCTTAGAGCGCTAGCATCACTTCTGTGAATGTTTGTGTTTATGCCACTATAACTGACTCTTTCTTCGCTGGGGGCACTACTGTTGTTCCAAGTGCAAGAGATAAACTTTTACTTACATGTTAGATTTGTAGGCTGCAAATATGGTTTAAACACACAGAAGATTGTATAAGCATGGCATTCATTGTGTTTAATTATATTATGTAGGACATAGCAACCAATAAAATACATACACACATCTATTTTTATAGATATAGAATATAAATTCCACCCTTGTGAAGCCAGGGTGGGTCATTAGTGATTATAAATGGCTCATTCAAATTCCATTTCACTTTATAATGTTTGGAGAAAAGTGAATAGCTGCATGAATATCAAGAGCTCAGGTGGAATATCAGTACCAAGCAAAGAGGGGAAAACTGTAAAAAGCAAGGAATACAAAGGGTGCCCAAAAATTCAGTGCTGAAATCAAAAGGAATCATAATAAAACCAAAAACACATTTTTTTAAAGCAACCATGTTTCGGATATGCATATTGTTGGAGTACCTAGTGTGCAGGAGGACTTAAGCAGTGCTAAATGTTTTGCCATGCTTTAATGTTTTAATCACTATTGTCTATTACATCACAGTAAATATTCAAAATTGGCTCCTTTAACCTCAATACATAGCAGGTATCAATGGAGTACTGATTCCTGTGTTTGCTAGAAAATGCATGGTGTGTTCTGTATTCGTGTGGTTGTTGCAAGTATCCTTGCAACTGATTCTGTCTCAGAGTCAATAGGATAGAATACATCTCAGCATTCAAATAACCACAGATAAAAAAAGTCTAGTCAATGTTTTCTGGGGATCTTGGAGGCCAAATGTACACGTCCTTGTTGGCTGATCCATAATTACAAAAAGTACTAGTCATTACTGCTCAGACAGGTTCTGCAAAGTGCACTGGGGCCACATCATCTCTCATCATCTAGGATGTACCTCCTCCAGTAATAATGGCAGGTGACATAAAAGAATTTCTTTACATTGGCCATCAGGGTGGTGCAGGCAACAGGTAGACCCAAGTAGGTTGCCACCCACGATACAAGTCTACATGTTTATTGCAAAAATATATGATGAACTTCCACAACTGTAAAATGTGATTTTTCATCTGACTATACAAGTGACTTGTACAAAATGTCTTGTTATCTACTCCACACATGTATTACCTGTCCATGCTCAGTGTTCACACTATATGCAATTCCAACACATGTTTGCTCTACTTGTAAGATACCCCTACATATAATTATAGCAAGGCTACTTTTGGCAGGCCCTCACATAAAACTGTAACTTCCACTAATGAAAGCACAATTGTAACTGGTTAGAACTACAATTTATTACAGATTTTCACTTGCATATAATAGTACATATCAGAGACCAAAACAATCAGTAACTGTGTGCTCTTAGCAGTCAATAAATTCATTAGTCTGCCGAATTACAAAGAGCTACTGCCTACCACAACTGCCTGCTTGTAAATCTCCACTCCCACATCTGAGTATCTCTTTCTCTCTTTGATGATGCTGCACACTAGCAAATAATGCACATGAAAGGCATTACACTACGTTCTACACCAGAGATCCTGACAAACATTTGCACAATTATCAAATAACATAATGTGACCTTAGGTACTAAATATATTATTTTTGTCTCCTGCATCATTCCTACCAGTTTGGGCACTGAATGTTTTGATACCCCCTATAGTGTACTGAATAGAATTGCAGTGATAAGATATTTATAACCAAATTCCATGTGATGTTCTGATACATCAGTTTTATGTTGGAGTTAAGTGTGGTGAGGGGCTCAAAATTCCCGAGTGAGACCAACAGACGAATGATGTAATCAGGTTCAAATACATGTAGATTGCAGTCGACAATAGAAAACGTTGATCTCTGTTAAAGGGGCTTCAGTGCAAATTATCCCATGGATATGAGCATCAAAACTGATAAAAATATCATGATATGTCTACTTAAAATGACATAACCTTTACATTAATCTTTCTGCCTCCCTCCCCTCCAAAACTATATGCTATATTCACTACTGCTTTTGCCTTTCATAAAAGGAAGTGGCTTTGATATATGTCTGATACTTCCTGTTGGGAATATTTCATCACAGTTTTAATATTACAATTCAGTTTGGCACCAGATACTTTACAGAGAAAAATCAGTTTCAGGTGTATATATACTGTGTTTTGTTACTTATGCAACAACCAGCACAGTTTTTTTTTTTCCACTGCTTAGTTGCAAAGATAAGACAGAGGGCATAACACAGTCAAATTTTCATTTTACCAAGCTGTATAGTTTGCAATTAATGCATTACACACAACAGGAAATTAGACAACCTTAACTAAAACTTTGCCATTGTCTTCCACCATTCCCTTTCTGTTGTTGTTGTTTTTATTATTATTATTATTATTATTTTGTGTGGTTAATTTTGTGTGCCGGTGAGTTGTGTCATTTTTATATTGTTCGAGCAAAATATTTTGGAGCTTTGAGCTTTGTACCCACATTATGTACCAAACATTACGATTCCTTAAAATGTTTGGAATTCGCTCTATGTATGTCCATACTGCATATTATTTGCATTTCAGTAAGAATTTATGTCGATTAAAACTTAGAAGCGGTCCCTATTTAGCACTGACTGTCTATCGCAACGCAGCCGTCTTGTCAAACCGGCAAAGGAGTGGGAGAGGGAGGGGGGGGACGCATCCGATGCGTGACAACAGAAGATCGCGAAGCGTGTGGTGTGTAGTAGTTCAAGATAGCCAACATGGCTGCTGCTCTGACGGCGGAGCAAGAGCAGGTGAGGATTATATGAGAAATTACAGCAGTCATAACTAAAAGAGATCTTTCAGTTTGTGCCAAAATGATTTTTATGAATTTATCGTGTGTGCAGTGTCATATTTATCGAAGGAAATCAATTTTAATAGTGGTTAGTTGTGTAAACAAGTGCGAACAGTTCTCGACTTCAGCAAATGACAAGTGTTGTGATTTAATTCAGTTCTCGTTTTATGCTATAATATTTAGTGTTACATGAAGTAAGTGTTGCAGATATCGGTAAGTACCCGTTATACGCTTTTCTAGTATAATTTAAGAAAATAAACCATTTGTTTACAGTCGTAAATTACGGGCGTGCGTCCATGCCAAGGACACATGGGAGTGACAGAAGCGCGCGTGGTGTTCATTGACGCCGGGCGCGCGTAATTTACAGTATTCTGTGCGAAAAATACTATCAGTTTGTGGAGAATAAGATACCATATCTTGAGCACATGGTGCAGTAAACAAAATAAGTAGAATTCTAGAGCTGTCAAAAACTATTTTACAGGCTGCAAACTATTTAATCAGTGGCCAGATATTATCAAATGATGAATTGCGTTTTTATTTTTTGACCCGTATTTAGCGTGTAATACTTGGTGTGCTGAAGAAGCCTTTTGAAATTAACTGTGTTAGTGGTAACATAATTATATCACATAATAAGCAGATACATATACCAAACTGCAGTTCTTTATATGGATTATTACTTTTATAGGATCACGAATTATCAGTGGAGGGTTACATAAAAATAAACACTTTATCAGCCGCTTATGAGTTAGTGATTTCTCACTATGGGAACAGCTGCAGTTTAACTTCTGTTGTCGTTGAGGAAGTGTTTTGCTCTCTTGCAAAAATGATATAGTTTCGTTTCTGTTTAGAAAGGCACACCAAGTGTCATATTTCATACAGATACACCTGTCAGGAGGGGATAGCAGCACAGATTACTTAGTACAAAATCAATTTTATTGAAAAGCTAAATGAAAATAGAGATAACTATGTTGTTTACAGAATATAATAGGCCCTACTGTCTATTTTTATAACGGTAAGAAAGGAAAATGTGCCATTAGGTCGTCGATTCGAATTGACCTTGAGATCTGGTATGATACCACCCCCCCTAACATTTATAATTTTTGACATTCACTGAACTTGTGATTAGATTTACCTGTTAAGCTGTCAAAGCTGCTGAGGGGAAAAATAAAAAAATGACGAAAAATCGTATGTCATTGGGGTGTAATATGGGTTGGGCTACAGTTAAGACGAAGCAAATTACTGAATGGACTGGAGATCCTTTGGGCAAAGGATATAAAACATTATTGATGTATTAGCCGAGCCAGGTTTGTACGTAAACTTCCCATGGACGTGCAAATCTCGCCATGGGTCCCAAGATTTATTGCCTAAGGAAGTTCTGTATTTTTTTAGCTTAAAGACAACAGCATTGCTGAAATACTTCGAGAATCCAACTTTCTGTATTTGGTTGGTGATTCGTCTACATAATTTTTAGTAGTGCTGAAAATATTTAGGAAGCCCACATAAATTTTGAACAACGTTTATGCTACTACAACGGATTCGTTGTGTTTACCATCTGTTTGATGTAAACAAGGTTCCGGCCTCAAAGTGCCACGCCCCCCTCTCTTTTAAGGCGCCCACACACGTAACAGCGTGTTTGACAAGCACACTTGCACCAGCATGCTTGAGCGTGTGTTTGATAAATTTCATCAATCATCAGGCTTGTACAAGTAGCTTGATGGTGATCGAATTTCGTTATGCATGCTTGTTCAAGCGTATGCGTGCTTGGGCGTGTGTGGACAATAAAAATGCTTATGCAAGCATTTGATAGTCTGAGTGAGGCTGCATACCGTGAGTATTCTTTTTTTCGATAAGTTTCAATTAGTGCTGTCATAGCAATGTCTGAATTAAGAAATTTAAACGACGACCTCTTAGAGGAATTTATTAGACTGTATGAAACGCATCCCTGCTTGTGGAACAGTAAATGTAAATGATAGAAGAGAGACGCTGCATATGACATACTGCACATTTAAATCAAAGGCGTAACGAGAGGCAGAAGATTCAAAAACGTATCTTCCCTGAGAGAGTTATGCCAGTCATGAGTATATAGTTAACATTTTGCCATATTAAATGTCACTTCCGGGCAATGTAGGACACGTATTTGACTGATTCCGTATTTAATCTTCTTTACTACAAATGTTTGGAGAGAAAATGAAACATCGCATTATAGATATTCCCAAAACAAGCATTTTAAGACAAAGTTTATCGAGGTAAAGTACTTAGAAGTGACATCTACATAAAGTAAAATTTAACCGTGAATGCGATTTTCGTTGTTTTAACCACTGTTTACACCAAGTTTTACGTTTTTTTCCCTTCTCTTGTTTTTTTCTCCAACATGAGCATAAAAGCTGCCACAGTCAACACATTGTCGTCTGATCTCGACATTTTCAGATGTAAATAAACCGTTGCTTGTAGAATCACGCTTGAGTCGTGTAGGAGCGTGAGCAATATTGTGCATGCATGTGCAAGCGTGCTTGTCAAGCATGCTGTTATGTGTGTGGCCGCCTTTACAGTTCTGTTGTTTTGCTTCGAGCATATAGTACGCATCGATTAATATCAATTTCATATTAATGTGAAACAGTATTGGACCTATTCTCTCGTCAGTACCTCTGTTCCACCTTTTTCATCCTCGAGATCCTTAGAAACTAAAACATAAACGCCGACCGTGTGTTTTCCATTTAATGTGTACCACGACACGTAAATAATTGTAAACTGAGATAACATAGGCGTCTTACATTGAGAACTTGATAGTATATACAGAGTGACACAAAATTCAATGGACGGTTAGTGAAAAGAAAACAAAAGGTATGACAAGACATTGTCTTAACTCGTTGTTATCAAAAAAGTGTGATATTACGTCTTGTCAAGATGTTGTTCAGAAAAACAATAAGTGAACTAGTGAATTGTTGAAAGTGTGATCCGAGATACGTATCTCCGAATTGTCATGGTGTTAATAAAGAAGAAAAGATTTGTGCGTTAACAAACGTTCTTTAGAAGATCATGGAGTTCTTAAATATGCACCAAAATCTGGCCGCCCAAGAACAATCATATCCGAGTAAACTGAATTGCAAGTATGTTTGTCACCAGTGGTCCGCGAAAATCAACCAGATGATTTGCAACTGAGCTGGGTGTATCAAGGTCAGTGTAAAGAATGTTACGCGAAGTTTTAAATTCCACGTTTGCGCCATGGGTTTCTTGAAGATGCTCCAGATCGACGTCTTGAATTTTGTGATATGGTGCTTGGACGGCACTAACATGAAATAAAATTGTGAGGTCAGACGAGGACAAGTTAACAGACAACTGCACTTACTGAATACCGGCAAGCAAAATCTCATGCTAGAACAATTAAGTCAAACTGGTATATTTGTGAGCAATATCATTCTGCGTCCTTGGTCTATAATTTTTGAAGGGATCAGACAGGAGATAGGCTTAACTGTACGCTTTAGAATTACGTGGTACCAGGACTTATAACGTGTGCTTAAAACTTTCAAGAAATTTACTTTCAACAGGATGATGCTCGACTACCACTGCTGTTCGTATTGACTGAAACGAAACATTACAAAGAAAGGTGCATGGTCGAAGGGCAGATATTAACATGTCTCAACGTTCATCATATACGACTTCCTTGTATTTTTTTTTCTCTTGTTTACTGTCAAAGACCTTAGCTGAGGTAAAAGACTACACCTAGGACGCATTTCAGGATCACATTGTTGCAAAAAATGACTTAAAGATGTATTAATGAAGACGGAAAAGGTTTAAAGATAATCGAAAGTGCTTAAATTTGTAATGACACACTGGTTCAGTCTTTTGTTTACACCAGTGTGCAGTGAGTTTTGCGCTGGCCTGTATATGAAATACAAGAAAAGTGTACCGACAGATTTATTTATATTCTCTTGTGATCCAGTGATTAAATGCTCTCCGGTGGAAAGCCGACATCCAGTTCAACTACACGGAGTCTAAATTGACACAAGGATGATGTGCTTGCGCAGTATATGTCGTTAGAATATGGCATCAGAGCTTTCATCGGCTCTAATGTGTTTTCACCGACGCCTAATCTACAGCAGCAGTATTAAACTGCCGCGGTGAAGCGGCCGAGCGAATTAAGGCGCTATGCTACGATTCGCGACGCCGTTCCCCGTCGGGGTTTCGAATCTCGAATCCCCCCTCGGGCATGGACGTTTGTGCCGTTTTTAGTATAAGCAAGTTTGTAAGTTTAGGGACTGATGACCCCGCAGTTAAGTCTCATAAGCTTCACAAACATTTGAACATTTGAGTATTAAACTCCAGCGTTGTATATCTCCTTTACGAGCAGGAGATCTGTTAGAGTACATTCAGAAATCTCGTGTAGAAGTCGTAAATATTAATTACGATGGTGAAGTATGCGCTCGTTAAAGAAAATAAATAATAATAATATTGCCTTGCTTTTGCAGACGACATCGCCATACTCTCGAATACCAGAACGGAAGCACAACATGCACTAGAAAAACTCCACGAGATAGCCATGAAAACCGGTCTCCAAATTTCTTATGAAAAACAATTTTTTGATACAAAATCATCAGATAAACTCCCACTAAAAACAAAGTACGGAAAAATTCTACAAGTCAGTGAGTTTAAATATTTAGGTGAAATCATGCAAAAATCTGGGCTAAACACAAAAGCAAACGAAGGAAGAGTCTCAAAATTACAGAGAGCCTATAAACTCACCTGGTCCCACTACAATAAAAAATGTATTTCCACGGCCGCAAAACTACGACACTACAACACAGTAGTCTTACCAGAAGCTCTCTACGCATCAGAAACTACGAGCTCCAAAGGAATGGCAAAACAAGAAAGGAAAATTCTGAAAAAAATTCACGGTGCAGTTTTTAGAGAAAATATTTGGCAAAAAAATACCCACTATACTGACAATCTGAAACAATCACGACACATATCAGAAAAGGCAGAGCGAAATTTTTCATGCATATCGCCAGAATGAATGACACCAGACTAACTAGAAGAATATTCAACATAATTTCTACATCGAAACTGGGCACATCTTGGTACAAAGAAACCATAGAAGACCTGAAAACATTAAACATCTTTATAGAAGACATACAAGACCGCAAAACTTGTAGGGTAAAAATCAGAAACAAAAAAGTTGACTTTAAATCACAACACAAAAACAACAGACGAAAATGGTCAGATGAACAAAAGAAGGCACAAAGTGAAAGAATGGAAGGTTTTTGGGAAGAAAAAAAGAAGAAGAAAGACAGGAATAAAAGCTAGATTTTTGTGTTTTTAGCGCTCTCCTTAAGAGGAACGTACGCAAATAATAATAATAAAAGTTCAGTCTAGAAGCTACATCACACTCAACAGGTTACTACGTGCACCGGGTGAAATCGCATGATGAACTACCTTCTCCATCATACCCATTTCGAGCTTGTGTTCTTTTGTAGTGGCTTTTGTCGTTGACGAGAATTTACGCACTAACCTCTCTTTTCACTAAGCTGGTTACTTAGAGAACGTTCTTGAAATTTTGCTATGATTTCTATTACTTGGCTCATAAACTAGAAAGATCGCACAGGAGCATATTTTAAGTATGGAGGTAGAGCGAGGTTATTTTTCTATTTTCTTTTTTCGAAAGTTTTCAAAACCTTTCAAATCAACGTGTGACAAGTTGTAACGCCGAATAAGAAAGGTAGACGTGACCCAATACTGCGGTAGCCCGGAGAGATAAGCAGAATCGGTATAGCGATAACGAACAGATTGTGTGTGTTTTGACGTAAATGACGGGTGCAGCTGATTGTCATAGAAAGTGGGGCAGTTGTACGTGGATTCAGTATGCGTGAACCGTAAATAGTTAATAGCGGAGGTAAATGACACGTCACAATATAGGAAAGTGATTCGTAGAGCTGAAACAAAGAACTTAAGAGTGCTGTTGTGACAGGGAATTGCGCATTATGCTACAGGTGGGGAAAGGCAGATGTACCAACCATCTAGATACTTCTGAATTGGTCTAGTAATACAATGTTATTTGTGAAACCTGCAGGTCTGTCTTCATTGCATATGTGGAGTCAAGTGTGTTTTGTATGTCCTGTTATTGATTACTTAGTTTTAGTTCAGCATTTTCAGTAAGAATGCTCATCATCGTCGACATCTTCACAGCATGTTGTTGTCTCCAGTCCACAGACTGGTTTGATGCAGCTCTCCATGCTACCCTGACCTGTGCAAGCCTCTTCATCTGAGAATAAGAACAGCAACGTACATCCCTATGAATCTGATTACTGTATTCGTCCCTCGGCTACCCTCTAGGATTCTTACCCCCACACACTTCCTTCTACTGCTAAGTTGACGATTCCTTGATGTATCACACTGTCCCCCACCAACCTATTCCTTCTCTTAGTCAGAAAATTCCAGAGACTCCTTTCCTCCCCAATTCTGTTGAGCACCTCCTCATAAATTACGTTATCTACCCGTATAAACTCAATCATTCGCCTATAGCACCCCATTTCAAAAACGTCTATCATCTTTATGTCTCAACTCCTTATCGTCCATGTTTCACTCCCATACAATGCTACACTTCAGACAAATGCTTTCAGAAAGGACTTTCTAACTTTTAAACTAATATTGAATGTCAACAAATTTCGCTTCTTCAGAACCGATTTTCTTCCCATAGCCATTCTGCATTTTGTATCTTCTTTACTTCGGCCATCAGAAGTTATCTTACTACCCAAATAACAAAACTCGTCTACTGCTTTTACCATCTCATTACCTAATCTAATTCCTCCAGTATCGCCTGATTATCTGACACTAGATTCTTTTACACTGGTTTTACTCATGTTAATGTTCATCTTATACCTTCCTTTCAAGTCACTATCCATTCCGTGTAATTGCTCTTCCAGGTCTTTGTTGTCTCTGACGGAAATACTATGTCATTAGGAAACTGCAAGGTTTCTAATTCCCTCTGCGAATTTCTCCTTACATTCCTTCACAGCTTGCTCGATGTACAGATTGAACAACATTGGAGAAAGGCTGCAACCCTTTCTAACTTCCTTCCCAACCACTGTGACCCTTTTATGCCATTCGACTCTAATAATTGCTGTCTGTTTTTTTTGTACAAGTTTAATATAACTCTTCGCTCCCTATATTTTGCCCCTGCTACCTTCAGGATTTAAAGAGTGTATTCCAGTCAACATTGTCAAAATCTTTCTCGAGATCCACAAATGCTAAAAACGTAGCTTTCCCTTTCCTTAACCTATCTTCTAATATACGCCGTAATGTGGGTATTGCCACGCGTGGCAAATAATTCGTGTTAGCATTTCATAGTGCCCAAAATTTCATTAATTTATGTTCATTGAAGGTTTGAACTTCTTGCGTATCACATAATTGTTGAGAAACGTACGCTCCGTACTGTTAGGAATTTGAGAAATGCAAGATGTTTCAAGATTTGAAACGTAATCTATGAAAATGATGTAATACTGAACAATGAAATGTTTGCGGAATGGAGTCCTCTTATCCGCAGACCTTAATCAAACCAAGTGGCGCCGAAGTTAAGACACTTACCTCGGCCGGCCGTGGTGGCCGAGAGGGCTGCGGCGCGCCAGTCACGTTCTGCACGGCCACTACGGTCGGGGGTTCGAATCCCCCCTCGGGCATAGATATTTGTGCGGTACTTAGTCTTAGCTAGTTCGTAAGTAGTTTGTAAGTTCAGGGACTGATGACCCCGTAATTAAGTCCCATAAGCTCTACAAACATTTGAACACTTACCTCGGATTTGGTAGAAGCCGGGCTCAAATCCTCGGAACGTATTTCAGAATTAAGTTTCCTTTTGTTTCGGTAAGTCATTTCAGTTCAACATTAGACTATTTTCCAGGTGAATTTTCACTCTGGAGTGGAGTGTGCGAATATTTGAAATTTTGTGCCATAACCAGAGTCCAACCAGGAACCTTCACGTTTAGCGGGGATATGGCATGCAGATTGGGCGATCCGGGTATGACTAGCGACAATCCCTCATAGCTTTACATTCTTCATGACCTCCGTCCTGTTTTCCAAACGCCACAGAAAAGCATTAGGTGCGAGACTAGTATTCTCTATTCTGTAGATATTATTTAGTCATAGTCTACAGCGTGTTACAAAAAGGTACGGCCAAACTTTCAGGAAGCATTCCTCACACACAAAGAAAGAAAATATGTTACGTGGACATGTGTACGGAAACGCTTAATTTCCACGTTAGAGCTCATTTATTACTTCTCTTCAACTCACATTAATCATGGTATGGAAACACAAGACAACAGAACGGACCAGCGTGATTTAAAACACTTTGTTACAGGATATGTTCAAAATGTCCTCCGTTAGCGAGGATACATGCATCCACCCTCCGTCGCATGGAAACCCTGATGCGCTGATGCAGCCTTGGAGAATGGTGTATTGTATCACAGCCGTCCATAATACGAGCACGAAGAGTCTCTACATTTGGTACCGGGGTTGCGTAGACAAGAGCTTTCAAATGCCCCCATAAATGAAAAGAGGGTTGAGGTCAAGAGAGCGTGGAGGCCATGGAATTGGTCCGCCTCTACCAATCCATCGTTCACCGAATCTGTTGTTGAGAAGCGTACGAACACGTCGACTGAAATGTGCAGGAACTCCATGGTGCATGAACCACATGTTGTGTCGTACTTGTAAAGGCATATGTTCTAGCAGCACAGGTAGAGTATCCCTTATGAAATCATGATAACGTGCTCCAATGAGCGTAGGTGGAAGAACATGAGGCCCAATCAAGACATCACCAACAATTGCTGCCCAAACGTTCAGAGAAAATCTGTGATGATGACGTGATTGCACAATTGCGTGCGGATTCTCGTCAGCCCACACATGTTCATTTGATCATGTTGGAATGAAGCCTCATCCGTCGCATGTCAACACAAGCACGGAAGTCAACATTACTTTCCTTCAATTGGGCCAACTGGCAGTGAATCCAGGAAGTACTGTACATATTAACGAAACAATTGGGTATTTTGACAATTGTCTGCACGAATCTGTGTTGATGACGTGGAATCGAGGAAGTACAGTACATACTAACGAAACAATTGGGTATTTTGACAATTGTCTGCATGAATTATTTCAATTTACATTTAAAGAGAAATACTAAAATGAGCTCCAACATGGAAATTAATCGTTTCCGGACACATGTCCGCATAACATATCTTCTTTCTTTGTGTGTGACGAATGTTTCCTGAAAGTAGGGCCGCACCTTTTTTTAACACCCTGTATAACTGTATGATTGGATAATTCATTCCTTTGACAAGGCCAGACCCGTTTTCCATCCATGGCGTACTGCCCTTAATGCTCCGACTCTAATGACCACGACATCGATGGGACGTGAAACAATATCATCCCGTTTTACGCCGCAGCAGTAGCGTCGTGAATACCTCTCAGCGATGCAAAACATACTGCGCTCGGGTGAGACGTGAATGCGTCATCATTTACACATTGGTGTAAACAAACATTCGCCCACTCGACCTCACTTGTTATGCTTTGGCGGAACCTTTTTGAGCTGTAGTATAAGCTTACTAGCGGTCTCATGAATGCTGCTCTCCGCTGTTTCATTTGAGCATAACTTATAAGAATCTTCACGACCCAATCTGCGTTCCTTTGCCAATAATAGTATTACCTCGTTTACCAATAATACGTCGGAGTTTATAGAACCGCACAGGAATCAGTGAGGGGAAAATGGAATAGGAGAGAACAGCAATGCTCATGTAGGTCATATTAACTAACAATTATACGTCACAGGTTTGCCGCCGGATAACATTGTGAAAATTCCACAATATTCCATCGCAACAACTGTACGACATCTTCAGGTGGCGGTAGATGCTGTCATCAACACTCCAAGCCGCGACTACTGCTCTTGCCGCTGCGTCTAGATTTATATTTGCAGCAGATCCGTCGGTAAAGCCTTAAAAGTCACATATTGACATTTTTTTATGTTGAGAAACATTTCATCTTTAGCATTAGTTATTATTCTGCTTTTACGAGAGAAGTATTCCGTAACATAGTCTCTGTCACAAAGAATTATTTTAGGGGAAACGTTGACGTTGCAGCGAATGACAATGTATACATCGGAATGTTAAATTAAGAAGGAAAACACAGGAAATTACAAAGTGAAGTATCGAAGTCACTGTAGTATGGGGTACGATTAGAGACTATGAAGAGTTAAGTTACAACGAACCAGCGCGGGAGTATATGCTTCGGGTACTGAGCATCGGATGGAGCTGACGATGCAGGAAAATTCGCAAATGGATTCTGGAAATAGCTATTACGAAGGAAACAGAACTAAGAAAATCAACATTAACGTGGGATGAGCAGTTAGTAAGATGTTTCAGTGGGCTGAGAAATGCTGGAGTGTTTGCAAAAATACCATTATACAAGTTCCCAGAATGAAACTGTCACTGTGCAGCGAAGCGTGCGCTGATATGAAACTTCCTGGCAGATCAAAACTGTGTACCGGAACCGGGACTCGAACCTGGGACCTCTGCCTTTCGCGGGCAAGCTATCACGACACGACTCACGGACCGCCCTCACCACTCTACTTCTGCCAGTACCTCGTCTCCTACTTTGCAAACTTCACAGAAGCTCTCCTGCGAAACTTGCAGGACTAGCACTCCTGGAAGAAAGGATACGGTGGAGACATGGCGTAGCCACAGCCTAAGGGATGTTTCCAGAATGAAACTGTCACTCTGCAGCGAGGTGTTCGCTGATGTGAAACTTCCTGGCAGATTAAAATTGTGTACCGGAACCGGGACTCGAACCTCGGACCTTTGGTAGAGCGCTTTCCCGCGAAAGGCGGGTAGAGATTGTCAACAGACATTGTAAGCGACACCTTTATCGTGTAATAGCACCTCCATCCGTGACAAAGCGAGAAAGTATGTCGGCAAGTTTCTTCAGACCGGATCCAGACGAAGTCACTCCTAGACGATTAGATTACGTGTAGCCCACTGTTACAAACGCTCCAAGACAGTTTCTGTGGGAATACATGTGGGTTATTTAGCGTAACATTCGGATGAAACACCGAGCGAGGTGGTACTGTGTTATTGTACTGGACTCTCATTCGGGAGTACGCTGGTTCAAATCCCCTCCCGCCATTCGGGTTTAGGTTTTCCGATTTCCCTAAATCACTCCAGGCAAATATCTGGATCTTTCCCCTGAAGGGCACACCCTATTTACTTCCCCATTCGTACCCAAAAATTCCGAGCTTGAGTTCCGTCTCGAATTACCACGTTTTCGACGGGAAGGTAAACCCTAATCTACCTTCCGAATACCATTGATGTGATCTTGTAATTGTTCACAGCATAATCATCAAGAAGAAGCAAAAGGATAGCGATACTTGTTCTCCGAAGCTGATGAAATATGCATGTCTGCATCTATACTCAGCATGCCACCTCGTGGTATACCACAATAAGGATCAAGTCATCAGTACTGATATGATTTGTGATCGAATCTTTGCAGTATTCGAAGTTGAGACGTCGAAGGGGACCACCTGTATTACGTTAATAGGTGCAATAAAATGTAATGTATTGTCGGATAGACTAAATGATGTCTGGAACCCGCTGTCGTGTTTGTCAGGCAGAGAGAGAGAGAGAGAGAGAGAGAGAGAGAGAGACTGACTTGAAATTCCGATGCTTTATAAATTTTTTGTTTTAATTTTGTGAACCCCTATAAATCACCTGTTTCTGTGTTCACCTCCATCACTGATTTCATGTGGTACTGTTTGAAGTTGAATCTCGTTGACAGAGCAGTTTTTCTTTTACTTTTTCACCGCACAGGAATCAGTGAAGGGGAAATGGAATAGGAGAGAACAGCAGTGCTCATGTAGGTCATATTAACTTGCAAATATACGTCACAGGTTTGCCGCCGGATAATATTGTGAAAATCCGACAATATTCCATCGTAACAACTGTACGACATCTTCAGGTGGCGGAAGATCAACACTCCAAGCCGCGACCACTGTTGTTGTCGCTGCGTCTACATTTATATTTGCAGCAGTTTAGTACTGGCCAGCAGCATTTGTGAAGTTTTCGTTGCGACATCGTCAAAACTGCTGTCTCATAGGACTATATACTTATAGATAGTGGAATACTTGTAACAGTTGTTGTTTCATCGTTCTTTTATGAAGTACACACTGAAATCGTAGTTCCGTTCACACTTTCTTTGGTCTTCAGTAACTTACTATCGATCTGACGTTAACAGTTAGCGTACTTCGGGGTTGTCCGTTTTACGTCCTCCACGTCGCTAGTTAATGTAACGACGGAAGTATCAGGCCAACGCGTCTTTCTTCTGCGACATCGCTATCGCTGTTTTGCTTGTTCTGCATTGTAAACCGCGCATACCGCTTCGAACTGGATCTTTTCCATGTTTGTTTCCACGCCGTGGAGCATCAGTGTTTCTTTGAGCATTATCACACTAACAACAGTTTCTGCTAAAGCTTCCGTGAAGTGCTTATTACTGCATCTTTATCTCATGTAGTACGCATTTCGGAACACATGTTTATTGGACCTATTTTTCTTGTTTCGATTAGTTCTAACAGCTCTCAAAGAATTCGAACCTCTTTTCAGCTCCATGTATATTTTTACTTTTGTCTGACAAGGGAACTTCGTCAACTCGACCTCATATTTTCTTGAGGAAAAAAAAATGAGCTAGATATCAACTCTAGAAATCGATATCACGTGAAAATTTGGGTCATTATTCAGATACTACGCAGTTACGACCTCCTCAAAGTACAACTTTTAAATATTCGGGCGCTCGGGTTGGTCATCACTATGGTCACTTATTGCCCGAACGCGAAGTGCTGTGCAATGAAGGAACAACAGCGAGTCACCCAAAATGTGAAATTTGAAGAGCTATGGAAGAGGAGGAGGAAATAATACTACTAAATAAAACATATGTACTGTAACTTTTTCAAGTTTACTACACTTAAGTAGAGTCAGCATTACATATAACATAATGATGTGCATAAAATGTACTGAAGATTAAATTACGTTACACTGCTTTTTGAAAAACCGTCTCATTCGTTTACACTACAGCTGTGACGCGCTGTATAAAACGCAAACGACTTGTTGCATATATTCTTCTGTTACGGCGACGAGAAAAATGTTATTCGACGATTAAAAATAATCAAAGCAGCTTTCGCCATCACTGACGACCTCCAATTTCATACCCTAGCTCCGACGAATCTAACGTGGTGAAATGGCAGCGTCGTTATCGTCGACGTCATCCTCATGTAAATCTGCACCGTTGTCAACCCGCTATTTTCTTCTATTTCCAGCACGTCTTCATCAGTGCAGTTGTCTACGATATCTTCAACGCAGTTGAAAGATATAAGGAGAAGCCTTTTCTTTTACCGTGTATTATACGTGTAATAACTGCAAATTATTATGCTTACCGGTGACGACTTTTAAGTGCTTTAATCTTTGACATTTAATCCTTGCAGATTAGTCATCATTCCATACCGCTCCTGGATATGTTGCACGACAACCTGTGGGTTAATTTACATCGCGAACACAAAACTCTTACTAGACTCTGCTGTACCACAGTCTAAAATATACAGTCACGACACTCCCAGCGGCCGGAAAGCTACATTTCTGAATACCATAGGAGATCAGTGCGAATAATGCCGGATATATTGATTTTAACATACTTTTTACATTACGGGACGTATGTAGTGCCATACATATAGGTAATAATTTAAAAATAACTCCACATTTCCCGTCCTGGAGTTTCCTAAGATCTCTGACAAGGTAAGAAACGATACCTTACAGGACAGTTTCCTTACAATTATCTTGTAACATACAGGCTTTAACTGAATAATTTCATTTTCTATTAAAAAAGAAAATGGCTCGGAAGCACCAGAAGACCTGACCTTTAGCAGAGAGACGTCGCTTTTCTACGCAGGAATGTTAAGATTTCTTTCCAGTAAAATCGGTGTAACGTAGGAAACGTAGATACAATGCAATAACTACAGCATTTAACGTACCAAATCAGCTACCACAGTTGTAGCTGAAGGAAAAACTTCAGGGACTTTTGGCAATAAAACGACAAAAACAAACTGTATTCCAACAAAGAATACCCTAATTCCATAATTGTTGCTAAATATGCACCACAAACGGCAAGAATAATCAAAACATTGGCTTTTTAAGCTAAAGTAATTACACTCAAAAGTATATGCACGTACGAGAAAGACGAGTGAGGTGTAAAAGTGTGCGGATCATTAGACTCCACACCGAATTGATACACGTCAAAAAACTGCCTGTCTTATTATTGTAGACCATAGTAGAAATTTACTGTTCCATTATGATTATATTCTACTTACTTTTAGCGAAATAAGCTGCAAATACACACGTATTCGTAAGTATTTGTTCATGACGAAGGTGTTCTTTATACTACTGAATCAGTTAAATTCGGCTGTTTTTACTTTAATTTCCGTATTATGTGTGCCTCTTGATATTTTACTAATGGTTGTAACGCAAAGATTATGCCGGCCGCGGTGGCCGAGGAGACTGAGGCGCTTCAGTCACGGTCTGCACAGCCACTACGGTCGGGGGTTCGAATCCCCCCTCGGGCATGGATATTTGTGCCGTCCTAGTTCGTAAGTAGTTCATAGGTAGTTTGTAAGTTTAGGGACTGATTGCCGGCCGCGGTGGCCGAGGGTACTAAGGCGCTCCAGTCACGGTCCGCACGGCCACTACGGTCGGGGGTTCGAATCCCCCCTCGGGCATGGATATTTGTGCCGTCCTAGTTCGTAAGTAGTTCATAGGTAGTTTGTAAGTTTAGGGACTGATTGCCGGCCGCGGTGGCCGAGGGTACTAAGGCGCTCCAGTCACGGTCCGCACGGCCACTACGGTCGGGGGTTCGAATCCCCCCTCGGGCATGGATATTTGTGCCGTCCTAGTTCGTAAGTAGTTCATAAGTAGTTCGTAAGTTTAGGGACTGATAGCCCCGTAGTTAAGTCCCATAGACTTTACAAACATTTGAACATTTTGGGACTGATGACCCCGTAGTTAAGTCCCATAAGCTTTACAAACATTTGTCATTTGTATTCCCAAAAGATTTTACAGAAATACAGCCCGTATACAAATGAATGTATACCTGAAAATTTTTGAACAAAAATTATACTAACTATTTCGTTAATTACGTACAAAAAAATTATAAACAAACATCACTACGTTGGCGGCTTCCCCACCGCTTGGAGCGCTAGTGTCGGTGCAACTGTCAGTTGGTAACGACTTTTATAGCAGTGAGAGTCGCGACTGTCAGTACGTTTACATGCAACACATCTTCCGGAAGACGAAAACCGATTTTCGTAAACCGCTTTTCGCTGTAGTGTTTACATGCTATAGCCTGAATCGGATTTCCTAACCCACTTAATATGGCGGTTGAAAACCTGCTGATTCAGTTCCTGATTTAGTCACCACAATCGCTATTTATCTTTACTTAAATACACAGATTTATGTTCATTCTAATATTTATACTTTTATTTCACATTAGAGAATATCACTTTTCTCATATGTGCCGAAAATTCTCAACAAGAAAACACAATCTGACAAGCCAAGAACGCTTCAAAAACGGTTGCGTTTACATGGGCACGAAAATCGATTGTGGGACTGGAAAACCGCTTTAGAGAAGCGGATTTCCAGAATCGATTTTGGAGTGTTTACATGACCAACCAAAAGCTGAATTGGGAAATCGGTTTGCGAAATCCGGTTTTGGGAGCCCATGTAAACGGTGTGTGTGTGTGTGTGTGTGTGTGTGTTAGACTGTGGCTGCACTTTGAGGAGGCCGTAACTGCGTAGTATCTGAATAATGCCCCAAATGTTCACTTGATATCTATTTCTGGGGTTGATTCTAGCTCACGTATTTTTTTCTCGAGAAAATTTGAGGTCGAGTTGATGATGTTCCGTTGTGAGAGCAAAACAAAACAGTAAATACCTTCGTCTCCTTTTTTGTACTTCCGATCAAAGGTATACATGTGAATAATGAACAGTTCTTTGCATTGTTTGAAACAACTGTGAAATGTCGAGTGCATGTGAACAGCTCCACTTTCAAACCGGAAGTTCGCCACTTCTTCAGCAGCCGAATACCGGGATTCTTGTGCCAGGAAGACACACATCATTATTTAACAAGTTGGCTGCCGCGATGACGTCAGAGGAGCGCCAGAGCCACCTGCTGTGGCCGGCAATCGCATTAAAAAACGTTTACCTTCAGTTCTTCGCTTAGTTGAATCTGCGAACTACGTCCCAGCAGCTTCCCTTCTTGCTTTACACAATTTAGTCTTGGTGTTCTCACAAATTGGCAAATTTGCAACGAAACCTAATCATTCATCTTTCAGATTTTGAAATTTCTCTTCAACATTTTGATAAAAAGGCACTGTCGTTTCCCGTGAACTCGTTTTCTTGCAGTTTAGGGTTCCTTTCTTAATCTGTTCGTCTGCTTCGTCAGGTGGTCAAGAATGTTACTGTTCATCCACGATCGTGTCATGTGTAATTTTTAAACGACTTTGGTACTTACCCTTCTATATGCAAATGATCTGACGGACTGAGAGAGTTGCAATCTGCGGCTACTTGCTTATAATGCTGTGGTGTACAAGAGGCTGTCCTTATTAACTGAAGTAGGATGCAGGATGACTTGGACCAAATTTCTAGGTGGTGTGAGGAATTGATTTGATTTGATTTGATTTTCTCAAGGAAGCCAAAACAGTCTTGATCCAACCCGCCACTGCCCGCACCGAAACTAAGTTTATTGTGCGGTATCGCTCCCTGTATATCTAGTAAAGCCAACCAATGCCCTTGAACAGTGCAAGGAGTCCCTTTACCATTTCTTTATTAGACACAATTTCTTTGGGTCTGGTTGTCCCAAATGTTCTGTGCCTTTTACTCTCCAATGCAATGCATTCGAAGATTAGATGTGATGCAGTTTCATCATCGTCATCACAGATCCTACATTTAGGGTCCTCTTCTGTCATTCCCATTGTATGTAGGTGTTTTTTGAAATTCCCAGGGCCTGTCAGCAATCCAACCATGAGTGTAATCTCTCTCCTGTTCAGGCCCAGGATTGCAGAGCTTCTTTTAAAACATGGCTTTGGCATCATTACCTTGCCATGTTATTGTTGATAGACTTTGGTCCAATATTCTACGTGCTGTCTTCTGAGCCAGTTACGTAGCTCCAATTTGATCCTTGCCTTGGTGATTGTCAGGACAGGTTCCGGTCCAATAAATGGAGTCTCTGTCCCCATCCTGGCTAATCCGTCGGCACGTTCGTTGCCACTGATCCCCGAGTGGCCAGGAGTGTGAGGAATAGTAACTAGTTCTAATTATAGAAAAATGTAATGTGGTGCAAATGAGTAGAAAAATCAATCCCGTAATGTTCGAAGAGCATTAGTAGTGTGCTCATTGACAGAGTCGCGTCAATTAAATACCTAGACGCGCTGCACATCGATATGGAATGGAACGAGCATATAAGGACAGTCGTGGGGAAGGCAAATGGTCGACTTCGATTTATTGGGAGAATTTTGGGAAAATGTGATTGGTCTGTAAAGGAGACCGCATGTAATACGCTTTTAGGACCTCGTCTTGAGTATTGTTCAAGGATATGGGATCTTCACCAGATCGGTTTGGAGGATGTACAGGCAGTTCAGAGGCGGGGGGGGGGGGGGCGAGGTTTGTAACTGGTAGATTCGATCAGTGCGCGAGTTTACCGAAATTTTTCTGGAACTGAATTGGGAGTCGCCGGAGAGGAGGCGACGTTTTTTTTCGAGATGCGTTGTTGAAGAAATTTCGGGGGGGGGGGGGGGGGGCGGAATTTGAGGCGGACTGCAGAACGATTCCACTGCCGCCAACCTACATTTCATGTATAGACCACAAGAATAAGATGAGAGAGATTAAGACTTGTACGGATGCATACATGTCTTCGTTTTCTTTCTTTTTATATGGTAGTGTAACAGGAAAGCCACTAGGCTAACTAGTAGTGGTACTGAGTACCCTTCGCCACGTGGATTGCGGAGTATGTATGTAGATGTACTCTTCTGGTTTTCACCGGCAACTAGTTCGTATAATCTTTTTTTATTTTTTATTTTTTTATTTTTTTTAAATTTTATTTATTTATTTTTTTTTTTTTTTTTTGTGTCCACGCGATAGCTAGAGGTCTGCGCGGATAAGAAAAGTGTTAATCGCATCCGCACCACATCCGCAAGGTCCGCAACCGGATCCGCGGCCGCGTAAGTTTATCCGCAAGTTCGTTACCAGCATCCGCAGATATTAAAGTTTTGAATGGGTAATAGTAATAGCAGTATTTAAAACCATGATTATATATATATATATATATATATATATATATATATATATATATATATATATAATGTTCAAACGAGATAGGTTGGTAGATTGGCTGTCCAATACTTACCTTTGTGCTGTACCGCCGATAGTAACACAAAAAAAAAAAAAAAAAAAAAAAAAGGGGGACGAAAAAGGACAAGCTTTCGGAACACAATTCCTTCATCAGGCGGGAGAGAAGGGAAGAAGAAAGGATGGGAACGGAAGGGAAAGGTAATTCACGACCTAGGTCATGAAGGTGGTGGTTCGGGAGTGTGGACGTCAGAGATACTGCATGTTCGTACTGAGCCAAGCCAGAGAGGATATATATAACCAAAGAGGAAAGATTAAGTAGTAAAGAGAAGAGAAGATGAGTGATATATCCTATTTGGTTATATATATCCTCTCTGGCTTGGCTCAGTACGAACATGCAGTATCTCTGATGTCCACACTCCCGAAACACCACCTTCATGACCTAGGTCGTGAATTACCTTTCCCTTCCGTTCCCATCCTTTCTTCTTCCCTTCTCTCCCGCCTGATGAAGGAACTGTGTTCCGAAAGCTTGTCCTTTTTCATCCCCCCCCTTTTTTTGTTTGTCTTTTGTTTGTGTGTGTGTAACTATCGGCGGTACAGCCAATCTATCTCGTTTGAACAATAATTTATCATCTCTGAGGAGAATTTTCATCATTAATCGTATAATTGTCATTTCTGCGACAACGTAGCCAGTTTTGACTTCTCGACTCACAGTAACTATTCTATACCTACTCCAAAGCAGGCTATTCCAAACAGGAAAACATTGGCGCTCCGGACACACACAATAGCGCTTCGGAGCCCTTGTGGTCGGAGGTGAATACAACCTGGATGCCCTTCACGCCTTACACCAATGGATGCCATTACGCGTGGTATCCCTCTGTAGTCCAGTGGCAAGCGTCGTAGATTGCCACCCAGGGGATCTGCGTTCGATTCCCGGTCGAGTCGGAGATTCCCCCCACTTGGGGACGGGATGTTGTCTTCATCATCATCGACGCGCAAGTCGCCGAAGTGGAATTACCGAAAGATTTGCACCAGGCAAGCCGAACATGATCCCAGCTGGAATCTAACAAAAATGTTACACGAAATCAACATCGCGTATGGAACCAGTTTGAAGGACTCATGGCGGAACCTTCGTCTACTAGCCAACATGGCACAGGTGACTTGAACTTTTGATTTTTCAGAACAGATTAATGAACATATCCCGAAAATATGAACTTCATCTCTCTACTCTTTCAAGGTGTTCTATTGTTCTCTGAATATGAGTCTATTTCCATTACCCATAATATATAGAACTCGAGTAGCTTAAGCCTATAAAACTATACGGAAACGAAAACAGTCCGCAAAATACTGCCTGCTGACGGTGACAACATACCTGTCTAACGATGGGTTAAATCTGTAGTGGAGGTCGCTCTAGTCTGAAAACCCACGGTGCAATTAGCTTGGCCGGAAATTACGCGATACCTGTGGCACAAAAGGGTAACCAATAGTTCTTAAGACCTCGCGCACACGTGACGGCATTTCGGCGTCTGAGGTAGTATTGATGACCGCACGAACTATCTACTTCGTGAGCGTTCGATGATAGCTTCTCTGGTACACAGAAATACTTCGTGCAATGCTTTTTTTATTGTTTGTCAGTTCGTTTCACTTCGCTTTTTCCTCATTTCGTCATGACTCATTTTCATAATGGAAGAGGATGTCACGGGTTTCAGTGTAAGAGGGTATCGCGGGTTTCATTGTCGGATACAAAGACCAGTTCTGTTCCGGTTCTTCAATCGAGATTCTTTGCGACGGACTGAGAGGTGTCGAATGGGTGGAGTTGCTTCTGTATGGGCATCCTGATGTAGGTTTCCCGAGTGTTTTTAAAAATAACCGCAAGCTGAAATTAAGCGAGCACTTCAATGCGAGGTGCTAGGAGCTTTTAATAGTTTGTCTATAGTATGTCTCGAAAGTTGGCAGAAAACCTAGAGAGATTCTGGTCATATGTAAAGTATAGTAGACGCAAGACACAAACAATACCTTCACAACGCCTTATTTATGATATCGATGACACTGCTGCTAAACACGGCTTTCCGATATTCCTTCGCGCAAGAAGACAAAACCATTATTCTAGATTTTGATTTAAGAACTGCCAGCATGAGTAACGTGGATTAGAAATGCTTGGAGTAGTTAAACAATTTGAATCGCTTACTAAAAAAAGAAAAAAAAGCCTCCTAGTCCCGATTGTATTCCGATTTGATTCCTGTCAGAATATGATGATGCAATAGCTTCATACTTAATTTGGTATGAATCGCGCGCTGAACGATTTATCCGTACCCAAAGACAGGAAACTTGTACAATTCACAGAGGTATTCAAGAAAGGCAGCAAGAGTAAACCACTAAATTGTAGGTATATGTCATTGACGTCGATATGCAGCATTATTTTGAAAAAATCCTGTGCTAAAACATTATGAAATCCCTAGAACGATCTATTGACCCTAAGGTTAACACTGGTTTAGAAAGTACTAGCTGAAAACCCGGCGTTGCCCGGGTATTTATTTATTTATTCCTGACATTTTTCAGGTATACATTCATTTGTATACGGGCTGTATTTCTGTAAAATCTCTTGGGAATACAAATGACAAATGTTTGTTAAGCTTATGGGACTTAACTACGGGGTCATCAGTCCCTAAACTTACAAACTACTTATCTACTACCTTATACTGAGGACGGCACAAATATGACGTAATATTTTTTTTTAACCATGTGTCGTATGTGATTCTTAACCATGCAGCAATTGTTACCTCACGGTAAGGAATGTGTTTACCAAATTCGGTTGAAATCGGTCGAATGGTTTAGGAGAAAATGAGCAGCATTGTCGCAAAATGCAGCAGTTTTTCGCGCATCTCATTACTTATGACGTCATATCTCGTGAACTATGTATCGTATGTGCTTCTTACACTTATGGCGACCGTCCTCATGGATTGAAGCTTAGGTGTATAAAATGTCATAAAGATTGGATTAAAACGGCGACCGTCCTCATGGATTGAAGCTTAGGTGTATAAAATTTCATAAAGATTGGATTAAAACTGTAGATTTGTATGCAACACGTACACACATACGGACACTCTGCTTTATGTATTAGATCGTTGTTGTAAAACATATAGCTTATTACTCAAACGTTTCCAGAATTCTTTAGACACAGTAATTCACTAACAGCTTTTAATCAAATGCTTATAGAATATCGTCTCAATTACGTGATTGCCTCCCAGAAAGGGAACAGTTCGTAGTAGTTAATTGAAATGCTTGGTTAAAACAGTCCATATCGAACGTTTCCCAGGATTGCGTTGTCCTTTGTTGTTCCGTGTCGATATGATCAATTTAGAAGCAATTATGAGTAGCTCTCTTAGGTTATTTTTAGGCGATTTATCGATTAGCAAAGTTATCAGAAGATCAAAACCAACTCCAGAACGATTTAGGTGAGATATGTGTATTACGAATATTGGTAGTTGACTGCAACTAATTAAAAGTGTGACGACATTAACATTTCACAGAAATTCGTTGAACATCGTTTAGTAGATAAATCAGTCAAATTTAAATGCTGTGAATACAATTATATACCGAGGAATTATAATCACCATTGACTTAATATTGGAAACAACACACAGCAAATGTCGTGGGGATGGCAAACCAAATACTGCCTGTTATTCACAAAATACTTACAACATGCAACGGAACTATTAAAGAGACTGCCTGTAATACGCTTGTCTGTTCTCGGTTGGAGTATTGCTGTGTGAGACCTTTATAAAGTAGAACTGACGGAGTGGAAACAAGGGCAGCTAGTTCTGTAATATCTCAATACAGGGAAGAGAGTGTTGGAACGGGCATCATTACAACAAAGGCCTTTATCGTTGCGGCGTGATCTATGAGTACTTACGAAATGTCGATTGCCGACTTTCTGTTCCGGATAAGGATATATACTGTTGACTCCGACCTATATAGCGAGAAATGATCAACATAATAAAATACGAGCAATAAAAACGCAAAGGAGGAGATTTAGGGGTTGTTTCTTCCCATGCTGTAGAATGGAATGGTAACATTTAGGCTATCCCGGCGATCTAATGACATCTTGGGCTGTCGGGGCGTTCTGCCGGATATCAGTGTGGTACTTGCACGATATTTCAGTTACGTAGCTCACAACGGAAATATCGTGTACGTACGACACTGATACCTGGTCCAGAAGACTTGTTTTAAGTGATTCGATTTACTATTCCAAGGGTAATCTGCTTCTAAATTACGCATGCTGACAGCTCTTCTTGATAATTATGTTTCGAAAATGGCAGAATTTGGGTCCGCTACGTTTCACTTCGTAATACACAATCATAACCACTACTCCCCAAGCTAAAACGAACCGAGGGAGCTGCAGCTTTGTTCGAACCGTCTTTAAGGGCCTTGATGTCGATGGGACGTTAAACACTACTATTGCTTTCTCCTTGCTTCCTTATTCGCATGGTTTGACGAACTTCGACTGAAGTTTGTAAGGAATGTCGTAACTACGTAGCGACTCTACAGTACTCGCAGAAACCGGATGAGGGACAGCTTTTGTCATAAATTGTTGGTAAACCCTTCCAACTCGAAAGCTTGGGGGCTCGAGCACTGACTAGTCTCAGTACGGTTCGAGCAGCTGTTCCAACGATCTGTTGTGGTTTATTTTAGTTTGTGGAAATTACTTTTGAAGTCATTCCGGTTTTTGAACGTTGCCAGTCCGTGATAGTTCTCGATGGTTCAGTGGAGTAGTAACTTAATATCTTAGACCTATATGGTGGTGGACCTTCTATCTGGAACCCAGAACGTACTAACCGCAAAAGAATAAACAAAGTATATGACGCTTAGGAGCGAATCGAAGATGAGATCAGTGTGGAGTGTTTTTAAATACAAAGGGCGATAAGAGCGTTCAAAAAGTTTTGCACAGTCGTCTCCAGTTTTTATTGTTTTTTGTAGGACAAGAATGACATTTTTTTGTGAAGATACTTGGAACATTTAGCTATAAATTGTTATATTCAAGTATTTTCTTTTCTTGACAGATGAGCCATAACGGACCGTTAAGTAGAAGTCAGGTTGCGACAACAGTCGGTGAAGGAGTTCCTCTTCAAGACTGACGATGACTCTGCCACATCGATTCACAGGAAGCTGCTCCCTGTTTATGGGAAGGACACAGCGGATCTCAGCAGTATTCAGCGGTGTTCGCAGAGGTTTAAAGGAGGTGAGTTCTCTCTGCTGGACAATCCATGATGCCATAGACCATCGCCGGCAGTGAGTGATTTGAATAAGGAGACCATTGATCAGATCGACCAAAATGTATCCTAGAGACTATACCAGTGATACCACACTACCCAATGACAAACGAGTCCTTTCAGCAAGCTGTCGTGTCGTCACACATCTGTAATTTTGGACGATTTGTTCAATGATCTCCTTATTCACATTACTCACTGCCGTCGACGACCTACCGCATCGTGGATTGTCCAGCAAGGAGAAATCACCTTCAAACCTCTGCAACCACCGCTGGATACTGCTGCGATCCACTGTGTGCTCACCATAAACAGGGAGCAACTTCCTGTGAATCGATGTGGCAGAATCATCGCCAAAATCGAAGAGGAACTCCATCACCGATTGTTGTCGAAATCTGACTTCTGCTTCACGTTCCGTTATGTCTCACTAGTCAATAAAAGAAAATACTTTTATATATCGGGCTTCCTGTAGACCGCCATCTAATTTTGTATTATTTACAACTTACAAGAGGCGTTCAAAATGTTTTGTACAGTCGCCTCCATTTTAATTATTTATTGCAGCAGGAGAATAACATTTTTTGTGAACATACGTGGAACATTTAGCTACAAGCTGAGGTAATTTCGCAGATGTGCTGCATAGTGCGGCTATAGCGTAGCTTCGACCTGCAAACGATATACATCGAATCGATACGTTTCGAAAGGTAAGAAGTAAATAGAACACACTGTAATACCAAGTGTGCCAATGTTAGCAATGAAATATTTCCTTTATGAGGATAATTAATTTACCAACCGCACAAGGGTACACACAGGAACCTGTCAACCATAGAGCAGGAACAGCATTATTATTACATATCAGTAATGTTTTGTCGTTTGCGCCGACAGAAAACGACTTAAATGTACACGGATTCTTCCAAATTACCGCCTGTTCGATACTATCGTTTCGATACTTAACAACCGCTTCGATGTATACCGTTTGGAGGTCGAAGCCTTGGTATAGTAGCGCTATACACCATATCAGCGAAATTACCGGAAGCCTTTTACACAACTATTCAGTCGAATAACTTAAGTCAGTAAACAAAAACAAATCTTCCGGGCCAGATTGTATACCAACTAGATTCCTCTCAGAGTATGCTGATGCAATAGTTCCGTACTTAGCTATCATTTACAACCGATTACTCAGCGAAAGATACGTACCCAAAGACTAGAAAGTTGCCCAAGTTACTCCATTATTCAAGAAAGGCAATAGGAATAATCGCCAAAATTACAGGCCAATCTCATTGACCTCGATTTGCAGTAGGATTTTGGAACATATACTTTGTTCGAACATTATGAACTACCTCGAAACGACCTATTAACGAATAGTCTACACGGATTCAGAAAGTATCGCTCTTGCGAATAACAGCTTACCCTTTATTCACATGAAGTGATAAGTGCCATCGACAAGGGACCTCAAATCGATTCCATATTTCTGGATTTCCGGAAGGCTTTTGAAACTGTACCCCACAAGCAGCTTCTAATGAAATTGCTTGCTTATGGAATATGTCCCCAATTGTGCGATTGGATTCACGATTTCCTATCAAAAAGGACACAGTTTGTTGTAATTGACAGCAAGTCATCGAGTAAACCAGAAGTGATCTCTGGCGTTCCACAGGGAAGCGTTATAGGCCCCCCTACTCTTCCTTGTGTTTATAAATGATTTAGGAGACAGTCTGAATAGCTCCCTTAGACTGTTAGCGGATGATGCTGTCGTTTATCGGTTAGTGAAGTCAATAGAGGATCAAAAGCAACTACAAAGCAATTTAGACAAAATTTCTACATGGTGCGAAAATTGGCAGCTGACACTAAATAAAGAAAAGTGTGAAGTAATACACATGACCACTAAAAGAAATCCGCTGAACTTCAATTACGCGATAAATCAGTCAAACCTTAAGGTCGTAAATTCTACTAAATACCTAGGAGTTACCATTACGAACAACTTAGACTGGAGAGAAGACATAGAAAATATTGTGGGGAAGGCGAACCAAAGGTTACATTTCATTGGCAGAACGCTTCGAAGATGCACCAGCTCCACCAAAGAGACTGCCTACATCACACTTGTGCGTCCTCTCCTGGAGTACTGTTGCCCCTTGTGGGACCCTCACAAGGTGGGATTGACGGAAGATATTGAGAAGGTTCAGAGAAGAGCAGCTCGATTTGTTTTATCACGTTACGGGGGGAAAGCGTCACGGAAATGTTGCACGCATTGGGGCGGAAATCATTCAAAGAAAGACGTTATTCATTGCGGCGTGATCTGTTTGCGAAGTTTCAATCACTGACTTTTAGTTTTGAATGTGAAAATATTTTGCTAGCACCCACCTGCATAGGGAGATATGACCGCCGCGGTGGAGTACCCGAGCTGTCTAAGGCGTCTCGGTGCGGAGCTCGTGGTTGCTAGCCGTGGAGGTTCGAGTCCTGCCTGGGGCGTGGGTGTGTATGTGTGTTTTCCTTAGGTTAGTTTACCTAGGTTTAAGTAGTTTTGTAAGCTACGGAGTAATGACCACGCAGTTTGGTCCGATAGATTTACAAACATCTGAAGATTTTAGATATGACCATCCCAATAAAATAAGAGAAATCAGATCGAAAACGGAGCGATTTAGGTGTTCTTTTTCCCCGCGCGCTATTAGAGAATGGAACGGCAGAGAAAAGTTATAAAAGTGGTTAATGAACTCTCTGCCAGGCACTTAAATGTGATTTGCAGAGTATCTATGTAGATGTAGATGTGTTGGTAGCTCGTGGCCGCTCGAAATTCTCAAAGAGACCAATCTTTCCACGCCGCTCGATAACGCTTGGAGGCCGAATTTCGACATACCGAGACGGGCAAGAATAGACGGCAAGTCTGTGAGCAAGTTTGTCGAAGCAGGAGGCTTTGGGTAACTGCGAGACTGGCGAACCCGTAGAAAAGGGCCGCGTGAGGCCAGGTAGACGGCGAGCGGCGGCGGCTGGCGCGCGCGCCTGCGCACTGCGCCGGATATCCTGCTTGGGCAGCGAGCAGGCCGTGCCCGCCGGCTGGCGGCTGGCGGCCGCGCAGGTGGACGCGACGTCTGACAAGTGCGAAGCGCCGGGGAGCGGCGGCGCACTTCCCACTGCAGCCGCCCTGGGGAAGGCTGCTGCCCGCGCAACACCCGCTGCACCCACAAGACCGGCGGTTCCCAAACTTTTTCGGCCACGGATCCCTTCCGATGACTTTTTTCCCCCACGGAACCCTAACCCTGTGGTGTCGCACAAGTCCAAAGTGCGCGCCACCTGCTTTCGCCGCGCGCCGCTATGCACGCACGGCGCGGCGTTCTTACGACGTCAGCCACGAGCGCCCTCTTCTACAACTCCGCTCGTGGCCACCACTGAACGACATCGTTCACTTGGGACTGAGATAGCAACCAGTTAACACTCCGGAATCACATAGGCACCAGTGAAGACTTGGCTATCGGACAGGCACTAGGCAGGCCTCTAGCTCAACTATGTATCAACATACTGCCGTACTGAACTATGTAAAAGTTAAGTATTGTATAAATTCTGTGCAATATAAATCTCGTTCTAATTTACTCTAGTGTTTCTAGTTGCTGCTGTCCCACTGGCTGCTCACCTTCGTACCTGCACGAGCTTGCCTCTTTATTCCTGTGTCGGTCTCATTCTACTCGGCCACCGACACCTACGACACGAGACACAAAAGCGGCGACGAGGCTGGGACACAAAAAACCCTCCCCAGATTTTTACTAGTCATTGTGAACCCACAACGGCCTTCCATCGTTCATCTACGACTGTTACCAGAGTGTTTTGCATGTCGTAGTAGATTTTGACATAAACATTTCTTTGTTTACTTTTGTTTCTTTATTTAAATGTATGTTTTAAAATAATTCAAAAAAAAAAATCTGGATAGAATTGGAAGATCACTGTGGGTTTAGGCCTCTTAGAGACTGTCAGGACCAGATCTTTAGCTTACGGCAGGTAATGGAAAAGTGCTATGAGTGGAACAGGGAACTGTATCTATGTTTCATAGATCTGGAAAAGGCTTATGACCATGTTCCTAGGAGGAAGCTACTGTCAGTCCTACAAGATTATGGTGTAGGAGGCAAACTTCTGCAGGCAATTAAAGGGCTTTACGTAGACTGTCAGGCAGCAGTTAGAGTAGATGACAAATTAAGCTCATGGTTCAGGGTAGTTTCACGGGTAAGACAAGGCAGTAACCTGTCACCACTGCTGTTCATACTATTCATGGATCATATGTTGAAAACAGCAGACTGGCAGGGCGGTATTAAAATAGGTGAAAACAAAATAAGCAGTCTCGCATATGCGGATGACTTAGTTGTATTGACTGATTCGATTGAAAGGTTGCAAACTAATATTTCAAAGCTCGATCAGAGGTGCAAGGAGTATGATATGAAGATTAGCATCTCCAAAACGAAAGTAATGTCTGTGGGAGAGAGATTCAAAAATATTGAGTGCAAGATAGAAGGAACAAAGTTAGAACAGGTATACAGTTTCAAGTACTTGAGATGTATTTTCTCACAGGATGGCAACATAGTGAAAGAACTGGAATCGAGATGCAGCAAAGCTAATGCAGTGAGTGCTCAGCTAAGATCTACTCTCTTCTGCAAGAAGGAAGTAAGTACCAAGACTAAGCTAGTAGTGCACCGCTCTATCTTTCGACCAACTTTGTTGTATGGGAGTGAAAGTTCGGTGGAGAAGATAGAGGTTACAGATATGAAAGTAGCAAGAATGATTGCAGGTACCAATAGATGGGAACAATGGCAGGAGGGTGTCCATAATGTGGAAATCAAAGAGAAGCTGGGAATCAACACCATAGATGAAGCAGTTAGAGCGAACAGACTGAGATGGTGGGGTCATGTTACTGTTTGGCCACGATAACTTGACGATTTGCGCGGTGGCTGCTGGGAGCTCCATTACGGCTGCTGCAGGGAGTGAAGGGTGAGGGGGAGACAGCTTGCTGCATTGCTGGAAACGTTACTCCAACAATGTGTACACTAATCTTCCGCGTCAAGGACCATTGTAAAGTTGGCAGCACTTGTAAATAAAAGAATAACTTTCAAGCAGTGCCGATATTCGCCACTTGTGGCAGCACCAGCAAAATCGTCAAGTTATCGCGGCCAAATAGTACACGCATGGGAGAAGCAAGGTTGCCTAAGAGACTCATGAGCTCGGCAGCGGAGGGTAAGAGAAGTCGAGGTAGACCAAGAAGAAAGTACTTAGATTCGGTGCAGAATGATTTTGAAGTAAAAGGCATAACATCAGACGAGGCATCAATGTTAGCATTGAATAGGGGATCATGGAGGAATTTTATGAGAGGTACTATGCTCCAGACTGAACGCTGAAAGGCATATTCAGTCTCTAATAATAATGATGATGATGAGAATTAGAAGATTCTTTTTGGAATGCTTGTCGTGGATAGTTATTCGAATTACGGATTTAGTCAGCTGCTCCAATTCCATTGTTATGGTAGTTACGTATATTTTTTCCCCGAGCGTACTAACACGTGTGCGACGTTAGTGTGATTTCCACATCACTTGCTTTGTCAATAAAAAACTACATTCTGACAAATGACCTTTTACAAGAGGAACCACAAATCAAAACATCAAATTACGAAAGAAATTAAATAAACCTAACATTGACAAAACACGCGCCTGGAACTGAACCTGTAGTCAAATATATTGTTATACGAGGCGCGTCCAGAAAGTAAGTTCCGTTTCAATTTATCTCCTCTGCAGCGCTGCGAGTGCAGTTCCACACATGCGCTGTAAACGATGTGTATCAAGGAGAAGATCGTGCGCCATTTGGTGATCGCTGCCAGTTACGTATGCTTTGTTGTGCTTGTTTGAAATGTTGGCGTTGACTGAAAATTCCGCCGCCTGTAAATGAGGTCGGTGATTCGGTTTCTGAATGCGAGGATAGTGAAACCAAGTGAAATTTATCGGCAAATTTGCGATGTTTACAAACCAAATGCGATGAGTGATTCTATGGTGAGAAGATGGGTCCGACAGTTCAATGACGGGCGTAGTGATGTGCACGATGAAGAACGAAGTGGGCGTCCGCCTTTTGTTACAGAAGAACTGGTTCACGCGATTGATGGCAAGATCCAGGACATCTCAAGTCTTTCCTTGGCGGTCATTACTTCACCAATGACGACGAGCTGAAAGAAACTGTTTCCAACTGGTTGAAGACACAGGCGGCAGATTTCTATGAAGAAGGTATACAAAACCTGGTGCCACGCTATGACAAATGCCTGCAAAATTTCGGCAGTTATTTGGAAAACTAGTTTAAGAGTTGTAAAATTTTGTGCAATAAAAATTTCTTCTGTATCTGTGTACAATTTCATTTTATTACCAAACGGAACTTACTTTCTGAACGCGCCTCGTATCAAGCATGTTAAGACAATAATGTGGCAGGCAAAGCTAAGAGATAAATCGGATGGGTGAGTATCAAATGATGTTTTTCGACACAGGATTTCAGCAAAGACTCTGTGTATTGAAACTAAAACATTGTCAGCACAGTCATTTTGTACAAAGGATAGACAGTTTGCTTCTTCGATGGACAACAAGCACATTGTTACAAACAGAAATATTTGTTTATATAAAAAAAACTGCCTTAATGAACTACAACAGAATACAGAAATAGCATACAATTGTTACCTCATTGTCTCACAAACCCAATCGCTTATCCAAATGAAGTGGTTGACATAAAATAGGTTAATTAGGGTGATTCTGTTATCACTTAGCAGTGACAAAATTATATGCGCACATTCGATAATGTTTTAGCTTATCTACATGAAATATCTTTAATGAAATGACAAGTCACCCCAAGATGACATGCTACTCACGATTATGCAAATACCTTTTGTACTTACCATGTATGTCCTTCAGTATATGGACTCCCGTAATATACAACACAAAACGTGAAACTGAACCACAGAATAACTGTGACTGAACGCAGGGAAAGCTGTAACGCAGGCGATGGTCCTCACACTGTCGCTAAAAGCGTTCTGAACGCGCGAATCCCTCACCGGATGTTTGACGGCGAGGCTACCCGAGGCTTTATTACCCTGCTGGGGCCACGGAGAAAGGTGGGACGCGGCTCACAGTTTGTGACGTCACGCAGTCTACCTGTCAGTTACCGCAGGCATTGTCCAGGCCTGAGGCTGTTTCCACTCTCCTCGGCGGTCACTGTTGCCCTGTTATTCACTTGAACTAAGCTTACCACATCTAAATGGCTGATACTTTCAAATTATGAAATACGTAAAATAAACAACTATCCAACAACTGAGTGGTGAATTTAGATTCACAAGCTGCGACATTAACGTGTGGTTTTATTGTACAGTCCATTTCAAATTTGAGTTTTGAGACTTTTCCGCGGAACCCCTGCAAGGCCTTTTGAGATTTTTCCGCGGAACACAGTTTGGGAACCGCTGAACTAGACAGAGCTTTCAAATCTGGGTGTCGCGTAGTAGTATCAAGGGTGTCGCGAGACTAACAAATATAGACTGTAAACATACTTCTCTTCATTCAGTGCACCACATATCACGTATTAAAGGAATCATCGGTGCACATTAATTGCGTGCTCAGCCGCTAGGCGGCAGCTCTGCTTCAGCAGCAAATGTTCAAATGTTTGTAGAGCTTATGGGACTTGATTACTGGGTCATAAGTTCCTAAACTTCCAAACTACTTATGAACTAGCTAATACTAAGGACGGCACAAATATCCATGCCCGAGGGGAGATTCGAACCCCCCTAATGTAGTGGCCGTGCAGAACAAATTTAAAGTTTCTATCTTCTGTGATTTGGGCTGGCCGATGATGAGTCAGTCAGTCGGGACATTGCCTTTTATATGAAAAAAACTTTGCGTTTTGCTGATGATATTATAATTCTGTCAGAGACAGCCAAAGGACTGGAAGAGCAGTTGAATGGAGTGGAGAGTGTGTTGAAGAGAGCGTATAAAATGAACATTAACAAGAGCAAAACAAAGATAATGGAATGCAGTCTTAAAAAATCAGGCGATGCTGATGGAATTAGATTAGGTAACGAAACAATAAAGGTGGTAGATGAGTTTTGTTACTTGGGCAGTAAAATAACAAATGATGGTCGCAGTACAGAGGATATAAAATGCAGAATAGCAATGGGAAGAAAAGCATTTTTGAAAAATAGAAATTTGCTAACATCGAATATTAATTTAAGTGTAAGGAAGTCTTTTCTGAAGGCATTTGTGTGGAGTGTTGCCTTGTACGGGAGTGAAACATGGACGATAAGCAGTGCGGACAGGAAGAGAATAGAGGCTTTTGAAATGTGGTGCTACAGAAGAATGCTGAAGATTAGGTGGGTAGATCGCATAACTAATGAAGGGGTACTGAACAGAATTGGCGAGAAAAGGAATTTTTGGCATACCCTGACTAAAAGAAGGGATCGCTTGGTATGACACATTCTTAGACATCGAGGAATCGTAAATTTAGCATTGGAGGGAAGTGTGTGGGGTACAAATCGCAGAGGGAGACCAAGAGACGCGTGTAGTATGCAGATTCAAGTGGATGTGGGTTGCCGTTCTTATGAGGAGATGAAAAGGTTTGCTCAGGATAGGGTATTGTAGAGAGCTGCATCAAACCAGTCTCCGGACTGAAGACCATAACAATAACAACATATAGAGATTATTAGTCACAAGAGGGTTGGGTCCTACGACGAATATGGTGGCGGGTAAAGCTCTCGAAACACCCCCATGAGTCAAAAATGAGACACGTGGTACTTCCAGTGCAGTGCTTTCCAAACTTTCCCTCATGGCGACACCCTTTTATATAGATCCTGACTGCAGCAATTACGTACACTCATCGCAAGAGTAACACCGCGGGCAACAATGCCCAACTCACATAGTAATACTTGCTTCTTCTACATGCGACCCAACTTCCGAAACACGAAAACTGAATTTCGGAAACCGTTTTTCGCTGTCGTTTGTACACGTCAGGACCAGATACAGTTTTGCTGGAACGATTGAAAACGGCATCTGGAAATTAGCTGCTCAGATTTCTGATTTAGAGAGCACAGTGGCTGTTGCCTTTCAGTTCAATATTATCACATTATTTTCAGAAATAAGGAGGATGTATTTATGACAAGTGATGAATTATTATTTAAGTTCTATTGTTATGTTCTTCCTTCACCGAAAGTTTGCAACCGATTTCTCATACACAAACAGCAGTTGACCGGCGTTGCCTGGTGAAACGTTGTCGTGATTCCTAGTGTAAGGAGGAGAAATTCGTACCATCACGTTTCCGACTGTGATAAAGGTCGGATTGTAGCCTCTCGCGATTGTGGTTTATTGTACCGCGATGGTCGCGATCCAATGACTGTAAGCAGAATATAGAATCGGTGGGTTCAGGAGGGCAATACGGGACGCCGTGCTGGATCCAGGTTATGTTTACAGCATCATGTTGGTCTTATCCGTGTTTGGCGACATCGCGGTGAACTCACATTGGAAGCGTGTTTTCGTCATCGCCATACTGGTGTACCATCCGGCGTGATGGTATTGGGTGCCATTGGTTACACGTCTCGCTCACCTCTTGTTCGCATAGACGGCACTTTGAACAGTGACTGTTACATTTCAGAAGTGTTACGACTCGTGGCTCTACCCTTCATTCGATCCCTGCGAAACCCTACATTTCAGCACGACCGCATGTTGCAGGTTCTGGACGGGCCTTTCTGTATACGAAAAATGTTCGACTGGCGCCCTGGCCAGCACATTCTCCAGATCTCTCATCAATTGAAAACGTCTGGTCAATGGTGATCGAAAAACTGGCTCGTCACAATATGCCAGTCACTAACGCTTGATGAACTGTGGTATCGTGTTGAACCTGCATGAGCATCTGTACCTGTTCACGCCATCCAAGCTGTATTTGATTCAATGCCGAGGCGTATCAAGGCCGTTATTACGGCCAGAGGTGGTTGTTCTGGGTACTGATTTCTCAGCATCTATGCACCCAAATAGCGTGAAAATGTAATCGCATGTCAGTTCTGGTGTAGTATATTTGTCCAATGACTACCCGTTTATCATCTGCATTTCGTTTTGGTGTAGTGATTTTAATGGCCAGTAGTGTATTAATAAACAGGTTACTAACATATTATGTGATTCGTTTTCTGTCGTACTACTGTCAGCGGTCATTCACATAAGATGTACGTCCCGAAACTTTCAGGCCAAAAACACAGTGGGAGAAAAATCTTCAAACCAACTAAAACTCAGCTTCCACGACAGGGTTACCATGTCGGGCACTGTCATTGTAGTCACCAAGTCAACGCACAATTGAAGTCGCCCCTACTGTTATTGGAAGCCCTGTTGAAGAAACTTTGGTAATGACGTGATGTGTATTACGTAATTTCAACTTGTACTCTGGCTTAATTAATGCACCCCTAAGCAGCCATAGACGCTTAATTTAAATACATGGTTTTTGCTGTAAAAGTAGCAGGCGAGTACGGTCATCATATTGCCGAGCTATTTCACTAATGACACAAAATGAGAGAAATTTACGCTTCTCATCTACTTAATTACCAGCCATCCCTTATGCACAGATATTAACTTTGTTGTCTCAGGGAGCGCATTTTTACGAGATTTGTTACCAGTACCTCAAAACTTTGTCTTCGTTTCCTTTTACCTAACATGAGGTAATATTTCGTGCTTCACCTAAGCTATATTGTATTAGTCTGTGCCCGCCGGATGCAACCAGTCCCTAGTTAATTTCCAGAGGAATTTCTAATAGAGCTACTGTTTATTTTGACTGTGAGAAAGAGTACATTATTGTTACTTGTGTTATGATCAGTAATTACTGGTATTCATTTATTTATAAGCAGCTCTCTTAGACTTGAGTTTTAAGTGCCGTGGCGTACTCGGCAAATTTACAGAAACTGGTGCTATTTCATTGAAAACCTCACACGTCAGGAAACGACACTGTTGTATGACAGGAGCTGTAGATTCAGTTTACGTGCTCACTGGCAAAAAAAAAAAAAAAAAAAAAAAAAAAAAAAAACTTCAGTAGGACCCACCAATCACAACCAATCACAATTTAGTAATTGAGTTTATAATCTCTGATATTAAATTGGAAAAGAATAATTTTCAACTGATTATCCTGCGTAGAACTAGTTACAGTCCATAACTTATCGAAGTTGTGTGTATGCAAATGAGAAAAAATCGGTTGTTTTACTTTCAGTACAGTACGATTAATGGTCCCATTGTCGATTAAAAAAATTGTCAAACTGAACGTGTTTGTAAGGTTATTTTGTAGTGTATTGCTTTGTTTGCTGTACTTGTCAAATATGAGTTGCATAAATGAGAGCATTTTTAGCTAGGGACAAGTTCGACCACTTATACGCCATATATTACAGCACAATTGATAGCATAAAATTCTTCTCTGTGAAAAATTACATACATGTATCTGACGACTTTCATGGCGAATAATTAAACGATTTCGAATTTTGATAATCTCAAGCATACCAACTTACATTTTTTGTATCTGTAGATATACGTAGATAGCGAATTGGTTTCCCTTTTCTTATTTTCTGTATCCTACATCATTCGCCGTACATCACAACAGCGTGTCATCTTCAGTTTTTTTATAAACAAATATTTCTGTTTGTAACAATGTGCTTGTTGTCCATCCAAGAATCAAACTGTCTATCCTTTGTACAAAATGACTGAATGTTTTAGTTTCAACACACAGTCTTTGCTGAAATCCTATGTCGAAAAACATCATTTGATACTCACCCATCCGATTTATCTCTTAGCTTTGCCTGCCACATTATTCTGTCTTAACATGCTTGATATAACAATACATTTGAGTACAGGTTCAGTTCCAGACGCCTGTTTGTCAATGTTAGGTTTCTTTAATTTCTTTCGTAATATGACATTTTGATTTGTGGTTCATCTTGTTCAAATGTTTGTAAATCTATCGGACCAAACTGCGTGGTCATCAGTCCGTAGCTTACAAACTACTTAAGTGGTTGATGCAGTCCTCCACGGTATTCTATGCCGTACAAGCCTCTTCATCTGCGAATAAAGGCGACAACGACATAGGGAGTAGAAAAACATTCTACATGAGTTATTCAATACCTATATGTAACATTTCAGGGAGGATTTCGTTTGTAGCTGTCGTTTAAAATTTTGCAGGACCGTAAAAGTAGTTAGGGACCTGCAGCAAAGTTTGCATGTAATTTCGGATGTTTATGAAGCGTCTTCTAACTGACCGCCCCCCCCCCCTCTCTCTCTCTCTCTCTCTCTCTCTCTCTCTCTCTCTCTCTCTCTCTCTCTCTCTCACACACACACACACACACACACACACACGCATGCGCGCAACACGCACCGCTCACAACAGTTTCGCTGTAGATACCGTAAAACTGTCGCATCCGGCATGACCTTGTATCAAATAAAGTTAGCATTACAGATTTGCGTGGCACTATTTATTTTTGTCTGCAAGTCTGCCTTAATTCTCTTGAATCCGAAATTAAGCACACTGTTCTCTTAATTTCTATACAAGCGAAAGGAGACTCACTGACTAAACACGAAACCCCAAAACTACTTCACCTATGAAGCTAAGAACGTACTTTGTGATAGGTGCATGGCGGAGCATACTTCTCCTACAGACTCACGAAATCTACAGTTTCATTCCGATCTTCACGAAATTTCGCACGCTTGTCCTTCAAAACAAGAGGAAGGTCACCATCTACCATAAGTTCGATACGGTGCATGTGGGAGGGTATTTTGCAACATAAAAATGGATTCCTAAATACACAAATTTCACAGATCTTTTTTCGCTATTCTTAGAACAACGGTTGTATGAAATAAAATTGGAATATTTGAGAACAACAAAGTGCCTTTTTCAATGTGACCCTGCGTTTCTATTGGATAGAAATGTATAGTTTTGTTCCGATATTGATGAAATTTTGCACACTTCTACCTTAAAAGCAAGAGGAATGTCACTGTCTTTATAAAATTTCGTTTAATGCATGGTGGAGGGTATTTAACTTACGGAATTTTACAAAATGCATAGTTCTGCTCCAATCTTTATGAATTTTTGCACACATGACCTTTAAACCAAGAGGAAGATCACTGGGTACATAAATGTTAGTATGGTACATGACAAAGGGTACCTTGCAGAAAACTTGCCCGAGAGAGGGAAAAGTGGAAACGGACAGAGAGATGGGAGAGAAAGAGGTTGATGCAGAGAGAGGGGCGAAGGGGATGTGGACTACAAGAGTGTAGGATAAATAAACACCCGGCCAACGCCGGGTTTACAGCTAGTAACAAATATAGTCACATTAGCACCATGTCTTTTTTGCAGTTTTGTGCGTCAGCAGGGAGCTAGTTAAAGTAACGTACCCAAAGTGGAAAGTTAGACATGACAGAGACGTATTGCGTGCCACACACTGTGTCTGCCATATTTAGTTAGCCACGCGCTGATGTGGCAAGTTTGGTCACAGCTATCCAGCTCGAGCCACGCAAAGTTTATTCATATGCAGGAGCGCACGTCTGACATTTGACTTTTCCCCTCTAAAGAAAACTGCGCGCCAGAGATGCCACAGTGAAACTTAATTTCGCCACTTAGAGCGACAGCAGTTTTCATCGGGTTAGCTGGCCGTGTCTCCAGCAGCGCTGGGACCCCTGTGGGCGGCTTCTCTGTGTATCTGCACTGCTGTCCGCAGTCGTAATCGTGTTACAGCCGTCCTTTCCTCTTACTGTGGCGTTTTCATATTTTCGCCCACTCGCCGGGCTCCAGAAACATCATTCTGACACTGTCGGTCTGGTCAGAATTCCTCCTAATGCAGTCTCGTGTAACGAACTATTTACGTACCAGCATGACTTCCTGCCACATCTTTCGTATTTCAGATACGTACATTGCATTTTTTTTCGTGACCACGTCATTGTTCTCGTTGAAGTAGTGCTCATGGAGTACTTGTAATTATTACATTAAGCGATACATCTATATCTACATGGAATACTCTGCAAATCACATTTAAGTGCCTGGCAGAGGGTTCATCGAACCACCGTTATACTATTTTATCTCCCATTCCATTCTCGAATAGCGCGCGGGAAGAATGAACACCTGAATCTCTCCGTTCGGGCTCTGATTTCTCGTATTTTATTCTGATGATCATTTCTACCTATGTAAGTGGGAGTAAATAATATATTTTCGCATTCGGAGGAGAATGTTGGCGATTGTGGTTTCGTAAGCAGCCCACGCCGCAGCGATAAGCGCCGTTGTTGTAGTGATTCCCATCGCAGATCCTGTATCATTTCCGTAACGCTGTCTCCCATGTATCGTGACAATACGAAACGAGCTGCCCTTCTTTGGACTCTTTCGATCTCTTCCGTCAAACCCACCTGATAAGGATCCCACACTGGGCAGCAATATTCCATAAAAGGACGGCAATCGTAGTGTACGCAGTTTCTTTAGTAGTTCTGTTGCATCTTTTAAAAGTTCTGCCAATAAAACGCAGTCTCTGGTTCCTTTTCCCACGACACTATCTACGTGTTCTTTCCAATTTAAGTCAGAAGTAATTGTAATTCCTAGGTATTTTGTGGAGTTTACGGCCTTTACATTTGATTGATTTATCGTGTAAACAAAGTTTAACGGATTTCTTTTCGTACTCATGTGGACGACTTCACACTTCTCATTATTTAGAGTCAACTGCCAATATTTACACCATACTGATATCCTTATGAAAATAGTTCTGCAGTTGGTTTTGATCTTCAGATGATTTTACTAGACGGTAAATGACGGCGTCATCTGCAAACAACCTAAGAGAGCTACTTAGATTTTCCCCTAAATCGTTTATGTAAATTCCTCAAATGGTACTGAGGTACAGGTGTTGATCCCTGCTGCAGTTGTAGGTGTTGTCGGATCCGGTGGTCTTGGGGTAAAGCGCTCGACTGGAAACCGCAGGGTCGTCGCTTCGAAACCCGGTCGGACCTCGGATGTTGTAAGCAAACAGTTTTTTTTTCTTTCATGAGCGAGTGGAAAGAGAAAATAAATTTTGGTTGCGTGTTAATAAATGTGTTGCTGTCGTAATATTGTTTGCGCGGCGTAAGAAACCTGATCTTAATTTCGTGGTAAGCTACGTTAAACTCGTAATCAATGCAAGTGGTATAATTAAATTTTTGGAATAATTTGCAAAACAATTTGTGTGGTTAACAAAGACTATGGCCCTATCTGGCAAACTTTTCAAATGATCACTCACCTTCCCCTTTCCTTATAAAATCTCCAACGGAAACTGTGCACACACTGATAGCTAAAAATGAACTACCGCGTATGTGCAATGCGTACGACTTAATTAGTACGCCAGTGGTAGTAATAATTTTGAAAATCGCAACAGTAATAAATTCAGTACAAAGTGGTTGGCAAGTGTGTGCAGTCCAACCACTGAAGTCAATATTTCATGGAAATTATTATTATCATCAAATTTATTATATTTTGATAAGAGTCAAACTTTCATCTACATTAATTACAATAAATTACATGCAACTTATCTTAATGATTAAGTCCAGCGATGTGCTTCACTGTAGCTCAACAATAGATCCTTTACAATGTGCTAATTACAAGATTTTCATTAATACAGAAATTATTTTTGCTGGCTCCTCCTTTGGCAGCTTGTTAGCAGTATGCAAAGATACTTCGCGAATCGCGTAATTATTCGTTACCGTTAGCGTCCGCGATGACGCTACCGCGTTTTGGACATCTGGACGGCAACCTAACTCGTAACGAATTTCTGCCTCAGCAGAAAGAACGAATAAATGCTCAATATCTGTTTATACTTCGCTTAGATACACTTAAACACTGGTTTCATTTATACTTTTCATTTGTAACACTTTTAATACCTTTTTACATTCACTTTGTAATAACACTTTGTTGCATATATTGTTTGAGCACTCCGCGGACCGCATACGAACGTCTGTTCTATGTCACGCTGCGGAAGATACTGCTGCTTGCCTGCTCTCCCACAGGCGAGCGCTGCTGTCCAGTAAAGTCTCTGACCTGAGGAGCCTTTTGATTACAGCAAGTATAGATCTTTGAGGTCGTTCACAGTGAAATATGTTACATACGTAAATTAAACATAAGTAATCACAGTAAATACAGAAAAGTACAAAGTACATAAAATAAATGAAATAAAATATATATAGATGATGATGATGATCGTGTGGCATTTATGACCGTTAGACCCCAACTGGAGTCGTGTTCAGCCTGCCTGGTGCAAGTCTCTTTATCTGACGCCACTTCGGCGACTTGCATGTCAATGATGATGGAATGATGATGAGGACGACACAACACCCAGTCCCCGAGTGGAGAAAATCTCCTACCCGACCGGGAATCGAACCCGGGCCCCCTGCGTGGCAATCTACCACACTGTCCACTGGACTACGGAGGCGGACATATATATAGATAAATACAGTACACAAATAATGAATAAATGACATGAAGTGGCTATAGTTACATTACATACATACATTACATACATATTACAATTATTAATTAAATGACGCCGGCCGGGGTGGCCGAGGAGACTGAGGCGCTCCAGTCACGGTCTGCACGGCCACTACGGTCTGGGGTTCGAATCCCCCCCTCGGCATGGATATTTGTGCCGTCTTTAGTATAAGGTAGTTGATAAGTAGTTTGTAAGTTTAGGGACTGATGACCCCGTAGTTAAGTCCCATAAGCTTAACAAACATTTGAACATTTTGAATTAAATGACATTATAACATCATAATTACTACCTATACACTACATGCAGGTACAACTGAACAAAATCTCTCTGAGTGAGGCTCATACTCAGTTGTGATGTAAGGGTTAGCTTACAATGTTTTCATTCTGCGTTTGAACCCATCCTTCACCTCTCAACGATGTGAGGAGTCAACAGAAATGACACGAGGTTCGGATTCCACGTTAAGCTGTAGGTCCCCTTTCCCCGGTTGGATAACTAGGGTAGGCTAGGGACACGCAAGTCGCCGAAGTGGCGTCTAATTGAAAGACTTGCACCAGGCCAATGAGCCACGTGGGAATAGCTGTGCGCTCTGGGACGCCACGTTACGGATCGCCCGAATTTTCGCATCGGAGATTAGAGTCCTTACTCGGGCAAGGGCATGAGTATTGTTCTTCCTGTAAGTTACTATAAGTAGTTTGTGCCGCGCGGGAATAGCCACCACTACCTAGAGCAGAGGTCATCAAGTAATCTTAGATGGAGTCCGGATACTTTTGAATTTTTTTAACGAGGACCAGATATAAAACCGCATGTTCCTTATTAATTTTCGCCAATAAAATAATATGAAATACATAGATGTAAAATAATAATGTATAAACAATCCAAAAAAAACCTTATATTATTTGCACAAAAAAACTATGTAATAAAATTGATAATGTTTAATTGAAAAGGCCAGAAACATGTCATGCATTATACAACCTATTTTTTTTATTTTAATTTTCGTTAATAAAGTATGAAATACAACGAAATGAGCATATACGTGTTAAAATGGGAAAAATTACATTTGCGCTCTTGAGCAGGTTCTTAAAGTTAGATTCGCGTGCGGAGCAGTTACGCGAATAGTCTCCTCAAAGTGGGCGGTCGTTAGACTTGAGCGAAAATTATTCTGGAAGATATACATTTTTGAAAATTTTTCACATATATATGTGCCTTTGGAGCTAAATATAGCAGTCAGGTAAATCGCTAATTCTTTTGCAATTTTCATATTTTTCCGGGACATGTTGACTCCACAAAATTCTTCAGTGCATACACTTATATATGTTTGCAAGGAAATGGCTTCCTGCAAGTCTATTACCTCCATTTGGAGTAAAGGCTTCGGAAGGTGGAACAATTTTTTTATACTTTTTTTATGGGACTTAACTACGGGGTCATCAGTCCCTAAACTTACAAACTACTTATCAACTACCTTATACTAAGGACGGCACAAATATCCATGCCCGAGGAGGGATTCGAACCCCCGACCGTAGTGACCGTGCAGACCGTGACTGGAGCGCCTCAGTCTCCTCGGCCACCGCGGCCGGCGGAACAAATTCGCAGTCATATCCTCCATTCTGCTACAGGAGAAACCTCAAAAGTTTTCACTCTGCAGCGGAGTGTACGCTATAAAGTTCAGAAAGTAGGAGGCGAGGTACTGGCAGAAGTGAATTTGTGAGGACGAATCGTAAAGCGTGCCGGGGTAGCTTAGACGGTAGAGTGCTTGCCCGCGAAAGGCAAAGGACCCAGGTTCGAATCCCGGTTTCGGCACACAATTTTAATCTGCCAGAAACTTTCATTTGAGCTTGGTGTTTACATCGTCAAATAGAAGCAATATAATAGTTACCGTATGGCATATGTCGAGAGTCATATCAGTATAACTCAAGTATCATCTATTTTGGAAAATTTTATTCAAACACGTAGAAGCGGTTGAGGTATAAGGACTCCACGTGAGTAAATTTACTACAATGAACCACTTCTTACAGATGTTTCGTTGACCGAATGGATTGGCTAACGATTTACGAACACAAGAGTCCTGAGTTACCGGCCGCGGTGGCCGAGGGGACTGAGGCGCTCCAGTCACGGTCTGCACGGCCACTACGGTCGGGAGTTTGAATCCCCCCTCGGGCATGGATATTTGTGCCGTCCTTAGTATAAGGTAGTTGATAAGTAGTTTGTAAGTTTAGGGACTAATGACCCCGTAGTTAAGTCCCATAAGCTTAACAAAACAAAAAAAAAAAAAAAAAAAAAACGAGTCCTGAGTTCGAGTGCCACTGAAATCAACTTTTTTTTCAGACTTGCGCGGGCAACATTAATTCGCTACCAATTGTGTAATTATAGGCTTTTCTAGAATGCACCTTTTTAAATGTTCTATATTTCATTCATAGCCAAATCTTTAAACAAGGAGACAAATGATAGCCACTGTAAAAATGTTGGAAATAGATGTATGTATGTGTAATTACTTTGAGTGCCACATGGAGAATCTATAGTGTAAGCTAAGATAAATGTATCAGCAGATAGGCATTAGGCATAATTTTCTAATTCCTTACTCGCAGTTTACACGAGTCGGTGGATGTACCTTCCATTATCTGTTGTTTCCAGTTTAATATTCGTTCTTCAACTCCGATAGGACTATTCGATCGTTACTCTAACGAGAAAGGAGAGGTAGCTCATTGATAGATTGTCGGCCTTCCTGGGTAAGTGGTATGCATTGGATCGAATGCCACCAAAACCTTTACTTTTTTAATTTTTTTTATCGCGGTGCAAATGTTTCTTGCTATAGTTACTTTTTGTTATTAAATTATATTGGTTTAACTTTTTCAGTATTCTGTTTAGTAAATAACTAATTACAGTTTGTCAATTTGATATCTAAAAATAATCTTCCTTGGAAGGTAATATTTATTTGACCACGCATAACAAAACGTAAACATCCTTGGACGGTATTTTTTATCTGACCTCCCATAATTCCTTAGAAAGTAATATTTGGCCACCCACAACAATAAATAAATAAACATCTTTGGAGAGTATTATTCATCTGACCTCTCATAAAAATGAACATAATGTAGGCTACGTATATCTTCAGTACTTTGTCCACATGCCATTGACATCAAGAACAGCCCGGATCATTCTAGCCATAGAATCTAGAAATCTGCGGCAAAAGGCCTCATCCATGGAATTCATGGAATTCTCTGCCATAAAGAAAAACCAAATCCTACAACGCATCCACAGTTCTTGGAGGAGAGTCTGGCCAATAATCCCCGCACAGTCTTCTTGAGTTTAGCCCAAACGTTTTGTATGGAACTGAGATCAGGTGACTTTCGAGGCCATGGTAGACAATGAATGATATTCTCACTCCTTTCGAACCAGCTCTGAATCGTAATGCTGGTGTGCAATGGATTATTATCGTGTCGGTAAATGAGACGACCTTCGGGGTACCAAAGTCGAGATCCAGGAATGATTACAATTTTACAATTTCAAGGAAATTTTCATAGCATGATGAAATGATCTTGTATCGGATTCGTTTAAAGGTTCCTGCACTCGTATAAAACATCTAGCCCCAACATTTCACACTTACGCGCCAGCTTATAGGGCGTGTAGCAACGAAGCGGGGGTCATATCGCTGCCTGCCTGTGTGATAAATAAGAGCAGGACCTCTGCTTGTGCACCCATCGGTGAAAATGACTTTCCTCCAATCGGCATTTTCCGAGGAACTCATAATTGCCACTATGTCCATGGCTTGATCTTCAGATAATGGTTCTTTAATGAGAGCACGACGGGACCTGATTCCACAGTCGTTAATCGTGTGAGAGCAGTTTTTCGACGTTCCCAGGAAATATGAAGCTTTCCCTAGTTCCCGGATGTTTCAGAAAGGGGCATTCTGGGCCGCTCTGGCGAATTCATCTTCTCTGCGATTAGCGACTCGCGCCTTCCAGGTACTGGACGTCTGCTTACCCTACCATTATCTCTTAATCGCCTTATCCATCTCCTTGCTGTCGAAACATCAACACCATAACTACGTCTTGCCTCAGACGCACTAAAACCACTTTCAAAGAGACCAAATTATGCGCTCGCAAAAGTTCACATCAGCCATTTTGAAGTAGGCCTATGACGTATGATAATCGCCTAATACGTTTCTCTTAGCTGAAAATTAGAGACACACTACGTGGCGGTAGAAGTAATTACTGTGTACACGACTGGTTGGCTTTACTCCCACGATCCAACAGCTGTTGCCTGTGTCGCGGAATGTAAAATTTTACCGGTATGCAGAAATGTTGTTAATTGTGTTTCAATAAGATTCCTAATAAGAGTTCATTATTCACTTATAGATAAAGTAACTATGAAGAAGGTCAACCGGATGAATTGTTATGCCTACCGTTTGATGATTCACCGAAACGAGGACAATCACATACTGAAATGCCGCAGATTGTTTCATCAGTTCGCCGTTGATATGTATGTTCGTGCAATAAAACCATTAAGTGTACGGACATTAAAGCTACTAACCTCACAGATAGAGCAGCTCGAAAGTTCTCTCTAATAACCCGTTTCCAATTGTTTTACCCATCCTTTTTCACTTCTATTCCCAATCCGGATCCCGATTGCAATAATAATAAATAAGATCAGAGAGAGGGAGAGGAGGAGATAGAGAATGGGGGAATGAAATGGATTTAAAAAAGGGGAGATGATAGGAGGGGGGAGGAGATGGATATGGTGTGGGGTAAGAGGGAGTGGTGTGAAGATACGGGGAGGAGGAGATGAACAAAGGAAGGTAGGAAAAAGCGATGGAGAAGTAGAGGAGGGAGGAGGGGATAGGTATCGAGAGAAGAAGGGAAGAGATTAGGCTATATACCCCATACACATTAGCGACTGCGAAGCTTCGCCGGCTTGCTAGTTTAATATATAGAGAAGTATTGAATTAAAATTTGTACTGTGGCCGGAATTCTATCCTAGGACCTCCTGCTTACTAGACACGTGCTCTAGACCGATCGGGTAACACAGCGTGTAGTCGCGTTGTCCGTATCGCTGTGTTAGCTGATTAATGTATGTTATAGAGATAAAAACAATAAAAATAAAACGTTAAAAAAAGTCTAAAGCACTTGCCTTGTTTGCAGGAGGTCCCAGGTTCTAATCCTGACCACGGCACAAATTTTAATTCAGTGTCTCTCCTTATCTTCTAATATATAAAGCAGAGTGTTCGTATGTTTGTACGTGTTGCATACAAATCTACAGTTTTGTTCCAATCTATATGAAATTTTGTACACGTAAGCTTCAATCCATGAGGACGGTCGCCGTAAGTGTAAGAATCACATACGATATATAGTTCAGGAGATATGACGTCATAAACAATGAGATGCGCCAAAAACTGCTGCATTAAGCGACAGTGTTGCTCATTTTCTCCTAAACCACTGGACCGAAATCAGACAAATTTGGCACTCATATTCCTTACCGTGAGGTAACAATTGCTGCATCGTTAAGAATCACATACGGCTCATGGTTCAAAAGATATTACGTCATAACCATAGCAATAGCAAAAAGTGTCATATAATGCGGCGAGACTTTCGAAATACACTGTATGAGAATGACAGTTCTTAGCGACTCGCAACAAACTTTAAACATAATTTCAAACCTTTATTGAACTTTTTCTCGCTGGCAACCATAGTAAAATGATAAAGGAAAAAAGTTTCTCGCTTACTACTTTTTCGCTGTTTATAGAGTAAATCTAAGGGTCTTGGTATGTCGTTACAGTTTATAATTTGAACACTACAAATTGTAGCGACAGGAAATTATACAGACAGTATACACATATATAGTTGAATGTAGCTTCTAAATAGTATCACATTCCGACTCGTAGTTCATGAGATATGAGCACATAAACAATAATATTAATGGAAATTCGCCCCATCAAACACCAAGTTTTAATCTGTTATAATTCCTTACTCTAATTGTATTCCCAAGATATTTTACAGATCTACAGCCCTTATACAAATGAATATATACCTGAAAAATGGCAAGAATAAATAAATAAATAAATAAATACCCGTGCAACGGCGGGTTTCCAGCTAGTATTAAATACCTTTCAATATCGATACGTTTTGCTGTTAGCACTGAAATGACTAACTATATCGTATGAAACGGTTACTATCTTCATCTCATCAAGATAATATTTATTATACTAATTACGCCTTAAAAAAATCCGAGTTAAAAGTGTATCGAAGCCTCTTCTAGCACGTACCGAAGCTTTAAGGAGTGTTTTCTATGAACAGTATTATAAGATTTTTTTTTATCACAATCTTTTTATTCTAAATATTCGATCGTGAAATCTAGTTGTTATTTCGAGCCGTAAATGAAAACTCGCTCGCTGAAATTTCTCGTCGTCACAGCAGCTCTGAGTTAACTGCAGTTGCGCAGATGTAAGCGTGATGCGAGGCATACGAAATAAAGCGCATCCCCTGATTAAAAATCCGCTGAAAGTAAGCACGCTGCCCGAGTCGAATGAAAAGGGTAATTTGTTTTTATGGTTCTGTCGCCACATAAAAAAGTACCTCGCAGCTAATTTCCAAGTTAAAGCTAGCCATGAGAAGCGCAACACATTCAGCTTTCAGCGTGCAGGCAGAGTACGGAGCAGAGGAAACGGATATCTCTTTTAGGATCGCCGCGGCACAAAGTATTTAACTATATTAACTTCTGCCGTAGCAGCTTAGTGGCAATTTATTCTGCGCAGTAACGTTTGTATCACGATTCTAGATTTAATTCCAGCATCCGATTATAAAAATCCGTGAATTGCACGCTCAGCCGTATTACAAAACGGCTAAAAAGTTCCTATTCGTGTTTCAGGTTAACTATCTAAAAATTCCGCATTTATTTACATTTATCGAACGAATTTTGATATTGTATCAATCTACTTATTAAGCGGTATAATCTAACGTTAGAAGTTTAAAGCAGTAAATATTGAAGTTATTTGTTTTAAAATACGCACTGTGCTTGTGGCTATACTTTCCTAATAATTGATTTTCCTCTGATCTGCGAGTTGCCGGGTAAGTAGAGATTACTAATGGAAAATTCACAGTAGAAATCGTGGTAAATATTGCAAATTGTTTAATATTTATCTGTTTCTTCCATGTCTGCACGTATTAGCTAAAAAAAAAATGGTATTTCAATGTTGACATTTAACTGCAGCTCATATGCAAGTACTTGGTTAAGTGCGTTCACGGCGCGGGGAAAGACAAGCACATCTCTTCCCTGTGCAATGTAAACAACTTTAGTGCTCTCATCAATATTCAGTTTAAAGATTTACGTTTCAAAAAAGTTTTTGGGTTACTTTACAGTCTTTCGATATTTCAGAAAACGTACCGCTACTTTACAGCAAAATTATTGTGTACCAGCTTCTTTTCGCGGGTTTCCTGATAAGTCTTGTATAGTCATTTCAATTTTAGTTGTTAAATTGTGTACTAACGACGAAAGTACCGTAATAAATGTTTCCTGCGAATACATTACGTTTTATTTGTTGTGCATGAGAAATTGTTAATAACTCAGAATTTTGAAAATAAGGTCAGTGCTCCACGAAAAGCGCATCTTTTTAAAAAAAAGCCTGAAAAAAAAGTTCAAATGTTTGTTAAGCTTATGGGACTTAACTACTGGGTCATCAGTCCCTAAACTTACAAACTACTTACGAACTACCTTATACTAAGGACGGCACAAATATTCATGCCCGAGGGGGGATTCGAACCCCCGACCGTAGTGGCCGTGCAGACCGTGACTGGAGCGCCTCAGTCCCCGCGGCCACCGCGGCCGGCAAAACAGCCTGACTTTTCATTTTAGAATCGGTATCCTACTTAACTAGGTAATAACAGTTCTCAGTGTCAATATGAGTGTATGTGGTCCTGATTCGTATCATCCATTTATGTTTTTCTTTGTTGATATCCCATTTTAATGACACTATCAAAGGTATGGTACCAAACTGCACAAGTCATCAGTCCCTAGCGCGCGCGCACACACACAAACACACACACATAAACAAACACCCGCCCGCCCGAAGGAGTACTCGAACCTCTGACGGGAAATAGCCGAGTACTCACAGCAAGGCGCCTTAGAACGCACGACAAAGCCACTGTCACGCACAGTATATTTAGCTTCATTTCGTTTCATCCAAATACATAGCATAAGTATTTTTCTTTAAATTTGTCTCCTTTTTTGTGCTGTCGCCACTATTTATCCGAGGAAACGACCTACTTATAATTCGTAGGATACAACACCATAGCGCCAGTTATTCACTGAAATTCTCAACCAAATTGCAGTCCTGAACATGACAATATACGTTAATGCCACCTTCAATTAATTAACAAGTTTTTGTTTCACAGCGTAAAATGCGGAGACAATACTAGGCAAACTAAAATATTTCGAATCGAGGTATCTTTTCCGTTGATTATGAATGGAACATTTCTTCCAAGATATCCACGGGTGTACTGCCGGTCCAACGGCCCGTTGGACACTATAGACCGGCAGTACACCCGTGGATATTTTGATTATAAAATACGCCGGGAGAAACTGAATAATCACATTTCTTCCAAGGAAAAAATAAGTGATTTATTCGGGAGGAATGACACATAATATATGAGACGATTCTAAATGTGAAATTAAACCGAAAAAGTTTTTTGCACAGTGTCCGAAATGTTCAGGTGTTTTTAAAGCTGAGGGACCGAACTGCTAAAAGGTCATCTGTCCGTTAGATTTACAAACATCTGAACATATGTCATCTCCGAAACGGAAGGATATTCAATCAACGATGCTACTGTACATATAAAAAAATAATCACTGCGAACAACATATTACGCAGAGCGATCACGAAATGGCGTCGAAGAAGTTCAAATGTTTATAAACCTAAGGGACCAGCGGTGTTATGTCATCTGCCCCTAGACTTAAAAAAAATACTTAAACTTACACTAAAGACAACACACATATCCATGCCCAAGGGAGGACGAGCCTCGGCGGGAGCGCAATCCGTAACATGACGCTGCAGTGGGCTCGTCCAGTCGGCGTCGTTTCGTTCTGCTTGAAGCAGAGATACTTTTTTTTTATTATTATTATTACAATAACAATTTAGGTCTGTTACCTGGATAACTAAAACAGACCTTTACAATCAATTATTATACATCACAAATTACGCCACTGCAACTCATATTAATTTATCAGATTGTTAAATTTACAAAACAAAATACAGTAAAGTAAAGTAAAGTAAAGTAACAAAGTAAATTACACTACTACTACTAGTGGTGCGCTGATTTACACTATCCATCTCATTTACACCACTGGATTTCTAGTCTAGATTGGATTTGGAAGGTAGCGAGGCAGCCAACACCAGAGAACTTATTCCAGTGACTTCTCTCTTATACCTTGCTCACGCAAGGCGGGAAAGTCGTCCAGCTCTTCACTCCTTGCCTCAACTAACCTTCCGGTCATATTCGGTTCCATCCGTGGTGCCAAATCGATACTACTGGAGATACTACTGGACATGAGTGGAACCCCCATCCAATGAGCTCAAAGATAATCTGGAGTCAGTACTGTGTATTACGAAAGCGTGACACTCGACGCCATATTTGTGAGCGTATATTGTCTCTATCTAGTTGTTAGTAGTATTTGCGTACACCGAATTTAACATTATGACATCTGTAATCTTTTGTTCCAGTTGCTTTCCGAACAAAATAACTCAGACAACGACAGCTACTTATGAAAATTCTAATACTATTCACAAAATAGTTGAGACTTGGAATAAGCCGTATACTCATGAAACGAAACGGCAGAAAACGGCATGGTTTTTTTAAAACGTGTACGTCAGATACATTTTTATTCAGAAGTAGTGTTTCTACCATATTGCGTTAAATGGATAAATTGTTTTACCGTAGAAAGATAAATGAAGGTTTAAAAACGATCGATTCTAGGTGTATGATATAAGCGTTATTTTTCATGCAGTAATTTCCAGTCGGTGGGCTCAAACGGCTAATCATTATAAACAAGAGGCAAATAGAGAAATGAACACGAGGAGTAGCGTCTACAACAGTGTAATTTATTCATTAAATTGAATGTCATAGACACTGACTAAAATATAGTTCATCTATGGATTTGAACTCTGCTTCGTTCCTTTGAGTTCTCTTCAAGCATAAACGACTCGAACTTCAGTATAATGTATTTATTAAAGTAATTAATCATTCGTATCTTATTTTCAAAGGAAGCAGAATACAAAAGAACAACACAACCTATACGTACGGAGTTGCCAACTTAACAAAAATAGTGTGTCACGATTTTCACAGATTCAAAACACTACAGTTATGTATCCAATGTTAATCATTGAGATCACTGCCCCCATCGCAGCAGTGTCGCGGAGAAAGATCGATTTCCGAACGACCCTCTTACTAGCGAATTCTTTGACAAACTACCAGCAGACATTTGCACACAGTTGAGTCTTTGAAAAATCGTAGAGGAGGTGCTATCAACTGTACGAGGTACATTTAAATTATAACACCCACGATTTTCTTTTCTCGAATATTAATCTGTGAGACTTTTGTCACTTGTCGGCGTAATCTCCCTGCAGCTGTGAACATTTTTCACATTGATGACGCCATGATTTCGTGGCCATTGCGAACGCATCTTCTGGAATCTGCTTTGACGACTGCATAATATTGGTGCTTCTATTGAGCCGACTGCCTCTTCGCTTCACAATTGAAAAAGGCTTTCACGTTTCATCGATTGTCAGAACCGATGAAAGAAAGTCCCATTTATCATGCGTCAAGCAAAGCGCGGGACCCTCCTGCAGGACACTTCGCGAATTTTCTGGTCTACGTGCAGGAATTTATGCACAAATCACACGAAATGAGAACGTTGAACGGTGTGTTGCACAATCCTTGAGTGATCCAGCAAAACAAATTTCACCACTCGCTCGATCATGTCGTCAGACAGGTGAAGCCGAGATTGTTTCGTTGTGTTATCACTCGACGTTCTGCCTTCTCTGAAGTCTCGCCGTCACGAATGCACGTTGGGACACATCCAAGACACCGTCAGCACATGACTCTATATTGACGATGAATTTCACCACGCAAATAGAGGAAACGACTGTTGCTCTACTCAGGAGGTCGCTATTTCAATATCAATAACAGTCCTAACTGCTACAGTTGAGCCGCGGTGGAGTAGCCGAGCGGTCTAAAGCGTCTCGCTGCGGAGCGCGCGGTTGCTCTCCGTGGAGGTTCGAGTCCTCCCTGGGGCATGGGTGTGTGTGTTGTCCTTACGTTAGTTTACCTAAGTTTAAGTAGTTTGTAAGCTACGGACTGATGACCACGCAGTTTGGTCCGATAGGTTTACAAACATTTGAACATTTTGCTACAGTTGCCACTACTAGAGTTGGCTACTGAGTTCGTTTAGACTCAGTGAATCGAGTCAGCGAACTGTTCGACTGAGTCGAAACTGGAATTGGCACTGTTTCGAAACAACGAATCATGTGATTCATGTATCGGGCGCTAGATACCATTAACATGCGTTTTGCTGTCCGTCTGCCTGGGTGAGTTCGACCACAGACAAATATATTAACTCTGTGGTTCGACACAGCGCCCAGGCGTGCAACGGGTTTGAAGTTGTTGCCTTAACGCGCCACGCGAGTTTTTTAATTATGCTACCGGTACCCTTCAACTGAGGTTTGAAAATTGGGTTACCACCGAGAAATGTTGTGAAGCCTTTCGGTGTTTCGATGTAGTTTCGCGTGAACTAAGCGTTGTTACGCATTGTTGCTGCAGCTGTGGCAGGTGTACGCCTTTTCGAAGCAAGGGCAAATAATTTCAGTGAGACGAAACCGCATTCTCAGTAAGATGTTAAAAATAACGCTTTTTAATTTCAATTTAAAGAAACTGTAACTGATCCTCTTTTATTTGACTGACTGAAGATGAATCCGATTATTAGAATACCTATCTGGACATTGAAAAGTTTTAGTTCAGTTTTGTGGTTTCGTCACGTAAATTGTGAAATGTGTTTCCTTATGTTAATACTTGTAGTAATATCTGTTGATTGCATTAAATATGTCTTAGGTTGTATTGATTGGTTAGAAACGTTATTCATTTCTGGATGCTTGTAGCTATTTGAACCATGATCTTTCTTGTTTTATTTAGACTAAATTATGGAATTTTGAAGGTTGGAAATAGTTTCATGACATTGGAATTTGAACATTACTATGTTGTGCTTCCTTTGTTACAATATTTGTTTGTATGAAAATACGAGTAACTTAGGAAACGTTTACGCTTTAACACGATTGCAAAATCGTAGTAGCAAACAAATCCAGTGCCGTTCAATTAAGTCTAGTGAATAACGTATTAAAACCAGGTTGACATTCCATAGATGTTTCGTATTTTCTGTATCGCCCTACTGCAGCTTTCTCGGCTCACGTGAATCAGCGGAGGTAGCGGGACGCAGAGCTGCGGCACGGCGAGTGTTTTGAGTGCCGAAGCAGTGAGTCGACTCACTGCGTCTCCCTGCAGCTGTCGCGGTTCAGGAAAATCAGGGAAGGTAGCGCGGCGCACGACTGCAGCACGCCAGATGTTTCGGCTGCCGAAACAGTGAGTCGACTCACCAGACTCAGATGATCCGTATGTTTCGAAACAGTGAAATGATCCGATCTGCTTATCTCTAGCCACTACAGCTGGAACCAGAAACTATGGCGATTGAGTTTGGCCTTGGTCTGTGCATCTACGTACCGACCGAGGTGGCGCAGTGGTAACGCACTGGCCTCACATTCGGGAGGATGGTGGTTCAAATCTACCTCCGGCCATCCAGATTTAGGTTTTCCGATTTCCCTAAATCACTCCGGGCAAATGCCGGAATGGTTCCTTTCAAAGGGCACGGCCGCTTTCCTTCCCCATCCTTGCCGATAATCAGCGAGCCTTAGCTCCATCTCTAATGACCAAGGTGTCGACGGGTCGTTGAAGCTTCCTTCCTCCGACAGCAAATGAGCTCTCAGTGTTGTAGTGAATGCTTTGCTGCGACTGTCGTAGGCATTACCAGAATAAAACTTGATCCTAGCGAGTTATTCAGTGTTGTTTTAGTCTTATTTGTTGTAACTTTTCATCGCTGATGATGCTGGCATGTAACAAATATTATGTAAGCAAGCGAGGGCCATTATTTGCGGACTATGTAACGTTTCTTCAAGCGCAAAGCACGTTTATATGAAACCGACAAAAATGCTGTTGTCTTGACATGCACGACGCGCCATCATTCGTGGGTCGAACCAAAGAGGTTAGAGAGAGAGAGAGAGAGAGAGAGAGAGAGAGAGAGAGAGAGAGAGAGAGAGACGGCGCTACTATGCAAAGGTTAGCTGTCGTTTGAAGCCGGTCCACCATCTTGAGGAGCCAAGAAAACTATGTTACTAGATTTAAGCACTGTGTGGTTCTTGGTCTGTTAACTTTCAAACATTTAAATTACTCACTTGTGAGAATAAATTTGATATAGTATACTTCTGTGGACAAATACAGACCTTCCAGATAGCTGAACAGTTATTTATGAACGCAAAATGTCTTTCGGTAAGTATGACTTACATATCGGGATAATACCCAAATACTTTACAAGAACTGTAATTGCCAGCTGTAGTCGCTCACAGGAAATGTAGAAAAAGTTTTTTTTCCAAGAATGAGAGAACCAAGCTCATTTTCTTAAGTTCAATACTGAAGAGACGATTTTTTATTTTGAACACACGAAAATTTTTTCTACAGGTTCCACGTCATTGAATATTCATATTAAATTCTGTACCAACACGTCTTTGAAATTTCAAGGGAACCTATATCTCGTAAAAATGAAAATTAGAAGTCACTGAGGAAAAAACACCGAAACATATACCAAGTATTAATTTATTTACAACACATGTGTGTAAAATAGCAGACGATTATTTTGTTCTGCTTGCACATCGATAGACAATGGAAGTAACGTATGTTTTCGTTTTAGATAAGTACCATAATGCAATGAATACACACTCTTCACCACAAATCTTATTAGCACCGTAATACGGCAACAATGGCTTCAGTTCTTTGGCGATAAGGTCATCTCCCCTTATTCTAACCTCCTTGGGTCCAACTAGAGTTCAATGATCCGTACAGTGCTGCCATCTGTATCACGCATTCACAATAAGTAAGCGCGTATTTTAAAACAAACCACAGGCTTCTATCAATAGCCACATCTGAGGAAAACAAAATGGATGTGCTACAACTTGAATTCGTCCTAAATTAATTGATTTAATTTTGCTACCTTTTATTTAAGGTCCCTTCCAGTCTGTTATTGGTATCGGGGAGTTCGTAATTTTACTGGCAACTCGAATCCGTGGTCGGAATAACATATTTTATTTTATTTCGTTCTGATTTCTTTGTTATGGCACAGCCGTTGCGGCCGTGCATTGTGTGCCCTCGAAAAGTCAGTGCGTTACAGCAGCACACCTTCGCGTGCTCCAGATCCCAGCGATGGCTCAGGGCCGCAGTCGCGTCTGGCAGACGGCGCTGCCGGGACGGTATCGTTTTCAGAAAGACGAACCGCACGCCCTGCGAACCGCAGCGAGCGCTTCGGTTTTTGCGGGTGCGCCACGAGGCTGGCCTGCGGTCGCCGCCGCCTCTGCAGACCGCGCTGGCGCTGCAGAAACAGCACAGTGGCTGCCGGCAGCCCGGGCACTGGACGACCGTGTTCTGAAAAAGCACTGAGGAGGCATGCTCATAGTCACAGCTCATGTTCTGCGTTTGCCCGCGAAAGGCAAAGGTCCCAGGTTCGAGTCCCGGTTCCGGCATACAATTTTAATCTGCCAGGTAGTTTCGTATCAGCGCACACTCCGCTGCAGAGTGAAAGTTTTTCATTCTGGAAACATCCCTTAGGCTGTGGCTAAGCCATGTCTCCACCATTTCCTTTCTTCCAGGAGAGCTAGTCTTGCATGGTTCGCAGGAGAGCTTCTGTGAAGTTTGGAAAGTAGGAGGAGGCGAGGTACTGGCGGAAGTAAAGTTGTGAGGCGGCATCGTGAGTCGTGTCGGGATAGCACCGTCGGTAGTGAGTTTGCCCGCGAAAGGCAAAGGTCCCAGGTTCGAGTCCCGATTCCGCCACACAGTTTTAATCTGCCAGGAAGTTTCATATCAGTACACACTCCGCTGCAGAGTGAAAGTTTCATTCTGGAAACATCCCTCAGGCTGTGGCTAAGCCATGTCTCCACCATATCCTTCCTTCCAGGAGTGCTAGTCTTGCATGGTTCGCAGGAGATCTTCTGTGAAGTTTGGAAAGTAGGAGGCGAGGTACTGGCGGAAGTAAAGTTGTGAGGTGGCATCGTGAGTCGCGTCGGGATAGCACCGTCGGTAGTGAGTTTGCCCGCGAAAGGCAAAGGTCCCAGGTTCGAGTCCCGGTTCCGGCACACAATTTTAATCTGCCAGGAAGTTTCGTATCAGCGCACACTCCGCTGCAGACTGAAAGTTTCATTCTGCAGAAATTATTTCAGGCACCTCAGTTCAGCATGTGTCGTGTTGCCTAGTAGGCACAGGGTCCGCCAACGGCCCGGAAACTCGTTCCATGCGTGGGGCATCGACGCATATAAGGCGGAAATGGCATCCTGTGGTAAAGCGATTCATGCTGCATGGCTGCTTCCAAAGTTCATCCGTAGTGATTGGCGTTGTGTCACGGCACTGCGCCCGCAGTTTCACCATATCCCATTGCCCTCCACCGGCTGTTTTGTACATCCGCCGTCGCCGCCATTCCTTTTGTGCCATCTGCTCTGTCTCCCTTACTGCCCTGCAGAGTCTTAGGGACCCTTTCTCGACCCATCCCGTCGTGTACCGAATCCAAAGCTCCCTTCAGTTGCTAGCAGATAACGGCTGTCACGTTTCTTTCCTGTGGGTCCCTGGCCACGTGGGTGTGCCCGGGAATGAGACTGTCGACATTGCGGCCAAGGCAGCAGCTCTTTTGCCTCGCATGGCTACCTTTTGCGTCCCATCAGACGATATTCAACGGGCTCTTCGCCGGTGTATTGTGTCGTCCTGGCACAGTTCGTGGTTCTCACTCCACGACAATAAACTGCGAACCGTCAAACCGATCCCGACTGCTTGGAGGACCTCCTCACGCCCCTCTCGGCGAGAAGTGGTTATCCTGGCCCGGTTGCGGATCGGTCACTGTCGTTTCAGCCACCGTCATTTGCTAACCACTGATCCTGCACCGCTGTGCTCCTGTGGTGAATTGCTGACGGTGCGACATGTCTTAATTTTAATCATCTCCGTGTAGCCCTTAATTTGCCGTCTACTCTGGAGGAACTTTTAGTTGATGCTCGAGTTTTGCTTTTTATCAACATGGCTGATTAATCAAAGGATATTTAACCTTTCTATTTGATATTTTTTTCCTTCTGTTTTAGCTTTCTCTTGATATTCTCCTTTCTGGCAGTTATCACTTTTTCAAGATCTAGCGAATCTCTGTTCCGATCCGGGCGCTAATAACCTGAGATGTTGTGCACCGTAAAATAAAATAAATAAAATTAAAAAAAAAAACATATCCCACACTTGGGGATTTGCCCGACCAGGCAGAAAAGGCTGACGACCTTCACACCAAGAAGGCACAATTCATAGACCAGTAACGGTTCGTGTATTGGCTTGCTGGAAAGTGGCGTCTGGGTTCTCAAGCAGGTAGGGTACTGCTACCCACTGTCATTCACGTAGGTCAGACTGATCCCATTGGTCTAGACACGCACCACATGTGATTTGTGGTTGTATCCTGTAGCACCCCACACCGTAAAGCCGTCCTCTCACGGGAAGTGTTGTCCAAACGTGGCGCAGGCCAGACGTGCTGTCTACCTGGCTTCAGCACGCTCTGAAACGACCCGCTACATTTCACGGAACGTGCACCTCATCGTGATTTGCGACCGCAGCGCTCTCCAGCGACCGTTTCGAGCTGGCGCGTAGATCACTGCCTTTACAAAGATGGATGTGCGTAAAATTACACCGTATCTGTTAGCGAACGCCGGAAAAAAACTGACTACTGTAACTTTCTTATCCTTGCACGTTGCATGCAACTCTTCCACAAGTTATAATTTTTTCTTCAAGAAACACAAAGACGGTACATTAACTGAAAGCGTTTGATAACAATTACAAAATGTACGACTAAATCACTTTTGGCAAAAAATCTTTAAAAAAACTGTAAACGGTGAAATCCTTCATCTGCGCCAGGTCCACTTGTCTTGCTCTCTTATATTGTTATTTTTCACGATGTACTCATTCTGCATATCCAAATGTTTACTTCGGCATTCCTTCGAAGATAAGTTCTGCAGGATACAGTCTACTTGTTCATACACGCAGGACAACGGCTCAGTTCGACAATCTTCGTAGTGATAATTTTTGCTTTTAGTATTGTACGTAAACACTTTTTCTACTTTACCTCATCTCCTTCCACAACCACACTCTCTCTGCACTGTGAAACTGAACTATTCCAGCATTGTACTGAACTGCAACAGAATTCAAAGACCGTGGTGAAAACCGAATGACGTGGGGTACTGTCTCGAAATTTATTGGTACCTGTGTCCTTCACGAAATACTCAACAAGTTCTCTCGTGGGCAGAGTTCGTCCATGTTTGTAGTAAATAACGTCGAATACTGGTTATTGTAATTGTATTAGTAACAAATAAATTACATAAACCGTAATTAAACCAAATCGTTAAAAATTATCTCAGAGAGAGTAGATGAAAACCTGTTATTTACATTTCTTTTCCTCCGCAGCTCGTGACGCCAACCGCGACGGTAATCCGTCGTCTTAAAAAGAAATAACAACGAATATCGGATATTACGCTTAAATTAAAAATAAAGAACCAGAAACAGTTAGGAAACAAAAAAGGAAAAAGCAAAAATATATTAGAAGTTTAGTGTCGCAAACCCGAGTTATCCTAACTTCTGCTCCACAGTCCACCTCGCTACCAACTGCGCTATTTCTCCTCTGAAGGAAAAAGTGCTGTATTTTTGGTATACTATACACCTAAAATATGTTGTAATATCTTATTTATCTATGACAAAGTATCATAAAGATGATCCTTTGATAGAATGGCGTTGAACCGTAGCATAGGAACGAAATTCTTTCACGCTATACAAATTATAGCACTGACTAACGTTAAATACGATATCCTTTAAAGCTATGAATATATATTTTCCGGTAATTTATTGCAACAAATAATACATAAAATGATGCGTTTTGAAAAGTTCTTCAATTTTCTGGCGCTTTAAAAACATTGTATTTACACATCGTACGCTGAAACGAAAGAAGGCACAAGATACGGAGTTCCGTTTGCAATATGGCGGATCAAACGTTCTGCTTGTCACGTGCCAACAGGTCGTTTTTCATTGGCCACGTTCCACTCCACGAAGCAAAAATCTAATGCTGGATCCGTCTTTCCACGCTTCGCAGGGCAGTGGAACGTGGAATTCCACGCTGCAACGGCACCACGTCCTCCTCCACGTACGCTTCCAAGTCCCGTGAGAGGACGGCATAAGAGCTCCAATTAGCGCTCATACAGCACAAAGTAGTAACAAACAAAATCGTTAAAATCTTAGATTGCTCAAGCACTCGCCACTCAAGCTAGGCGGAGCATGCCAATGCTTGTATCGTAAATGCAGAGCCAGTCTCTCGTGACGACAGCAGTCGTCGAAAGTTGAAAGCCAACAGTCAGCTATCTGTTGATTTCGACAGAAGACGAGAGAAGCGAGACGGTATATTCGTTACCTTGTAAACATTTAGTAACTACACCTAACCCTTTCACAAGAATGAATAGCCAGGTGATAATTCAGCGGTTGAAAGGCTTATTGAGTGAGCGCTGCACTCACAAGTGGGAAACATTCGTTATTTACTAACCGACCCACCGATTTCCCTATATATACTCCCGCTTTTGGAAGTTGTGGTCACTTGGTCTTTGGGAACGTTGATGCTCAGGAGAGTAGTAGTCGTCGGTCCAATGATCTAATCACTGTATTCAGCTTATGTCTCAGATAAATCAGTACAGAATAGTAGCCACTAGTCACAGCTAGAAGGTGGAGTCCGAGAACTACTAACTTCGAACTGGTCATCATCCAGGGAAGTTCGTGAACAGAAGTACTACCGTCTTCACAAGGCTATGGTTGCTGCCTGAGACCAGCTCAGACTTCATTGATTGGCTCCCTAAAGGCCAGTGATCCTGTCGACGTGCTAGCACTCTAGTGCTATCCCTGTCAGCGGTATCAAGAGTTCATCTGTCTCCTCGGCATCCGACTCAATTGGTTCCACAAGCAGCGCAAAGACCGAAAGTGGGACTGAGTACAGTTTCTTTGACGGTCTCTTCTTCCCTCCCAGACGCAACGGCGCTGTGAATGTTACAGTCTTTGACAGCATTAAACATGACTGTAGCGAGATACATAGTAAATTTATTCCATTTATTGTCAGTTAGCATCGTCGATGGTGCGGGCAAATGCTCTACCGACTGAGCTATCCCGACACGACTCACGGTGCCGCCTCACAACTTTACTTTCGCCAGTACATCGCCTCCAACTTTCCAAACATCACAGAAGCTCTCCTGCGAACCTTGCAAGACTAGCACACCTGGAAGAAAGGATATGGTGGAGACATGGCTTAGCCACAGCCTAAGCGATGTTTCCAGAATGAAGTTTGGAAAGTAGGAGGAGAGGTACTGGCGGAAGTAAAGTTGTGAGGCGGCATCGTGAGTCGTGTCGGGATAGCTCAATTGGTAGAGTGAGTGCCCGCGAAAGGCAAAGGTCCCAGGTCCGAGTCTCGTGTCTGGCACACAATTTGAATCTGCCAGGAAGTTTCTAAACAGTATTAGTGTTCACAAGTTTATTCAGTTGTTACAAGATTTAGTGCTGTAGGCTCTAGCTCGACAGCAGCCCAGATCACGTGATCTGTGATTGACATCGGACCACGCAGTAGAGTATGTGAACTTTATCATTGGCTATCGGGAATGCGTGACGTAGGTACTGAGAACAGGCCTAAGCTCAGCCCACTTCTTTCCTGGGACCAACTATAGTGCAGTGTTGCCAAAACTGTGCCAAATGACTCTCGGCTATCCAACATTGAACATCGTCTAGAAATCAACCAGAAAAATAAGATGTACCGGGAGGGGGGGGGGGGGCAAAAGTCGCAATTGGAGATGAGTACAGTACGCAGGTGCAAATTGATGTGGTATACATCAGCACACAACATAGTAGCACGGAGAGCTGCATCAAACCAGTCTTCGAAATGTAGACTATGACAACAAAAAATGTTTTATAAGTATTGTTTATTAGATGAAAATTTCGACTTTGACCAGCTTCACTACATATATTCTCTACATCTTTATATCTACATAATAACTCTGATAGTCAAATCTAAGAGCATGGCAGAGGGTTCATCGAACCGCTTTTATGATATTTCTGGCTGTCTATATTAAACTTTTGGATACACTTGAAAATAATATAGCCGGCCGCGGTAGCCGAGGTGACTGAGGCGCTCCAGTCACGGTCAGCACGGCCACTACGGTCGGGGGTTCGAATCCCCCCTCGGGCATGGATATTTGTGCCGTCCTAGTTCGTAAGTAGTTCATAAGTAGTTTGTAAGTTTAGGGACTGATGACCCCGTAGTTAAGTCCCATAAGCTTAACAAACATTTGAACATTTTTTTGAAAATAATATAACTGTCTTGACCACACGTGTTAAGAGTGTTCAAGACAATTATATTTTCAACGTTGTTATATTTTGTCTACCGTTCTACTCTCTAATAGAGCGTGAGAAAAAAACACCCAAATCTTTTCGTTTTCGATCTGATTTTTTTAATTATTATTATTATTATTATTATTATTATTATTATTCAAAATCATGTGTTCTTATGTAGATGGGTGCTAAGAAAATATGTTCGCATTCAGAGGAGAAAATTGGTGAAAGAAATCTCACCGCAACGAATAAAGCCTTTTTGTTAATGATTTCCACCCCCAACTCGTACATCATTTGACATGACACTCTCCCCGCTCCTATATCGCGATAATACAAACCAAACTGTCCTATGGACTCCCCCTATTCAAATGTAATTTTTTTTTATAAATCTATGGGACTTAACTAGTCTGGTTATCAGTCCCTAGAGTTACAAACTACTTAAACTAACCTAAGGACAAAACACACACACACACACACACACACACACACACATACACGAGGAAAGTCTCGAACTTCCGACATGTAGCAACCTCGCGCTCCGCAGCAAGGCGTCTTAGAGCGCTCACTCATTCAACCGCGGCACTTTTCTGAATCGTCCGGCAGTCCCACCTGGTGAGGCTCCCACACTACGCAACAATACTCCAAATTAGGTCGCAGAAGTGTAGTGGAGGCAGTTTCTTTAGTATAACTATTGCATCTTCTGAGTGTTCTGTAAATGAAAAGTAGCCTTTGGTTCGCCTTCCTTACGAAATTCTCTTTGTGTTCTTTCCAATTAATTTTAGAGCTTATATTGATGACTTCACACTTTTCATTGTTCAGTCAACTGCCAATTTTTGCGTAATGCAGATATGTAAATCGTTTTGTAGCTGCTTTTGATCTTGGGGTGACTTTACTAAACGATAAACGACAGAATCATTCGCGAACAGTCAGAGCTGCTCAGATTGTTCCTGAATCGTTGATAAGGCTAAGAAATAAAAGGGGCCTTTTAAACACTTTCCTGGGGAACGCCAGATATCACTTTCGTTGTACTTCGTGTCTTTCCGTCATTACGAACGGTGTTCTTTGCTACAGGAAATGACAAATCGTATCGCACAACGTGGCGATATTCCTTAAGCATGAAATTTGATTAGAAGCTTGTGACGTATACTGTCAGAAGCCTTCCGGAAATCTAGAATTATAGGAATCGATTTGATATCCCTTCTCGATTACATTCATTACTTCTTGCTTCATGTGAGTAAAGAGCTAGCTGTGTTTCACAAGAATGATACTTCCTGAAACCGTGTGGACTATGGGGTCCTCTTCGACGTAGTTGATAATGTTTGAAGAAGTATATGTTCCAAAATACCTGTTTATTCGCAGTTTCGCCTCTGAATTCTGCATCCACTTTAGTTGGGTACTCTTAAATTTTTAGAATGTTCATTCATTTGGTTTCTACTGTCGCATGGTTTGTCATACTTGAAAGCAGTACTTTTGTGCTCTTTTTCTTATCTCTGTGGTTAGTCATGTAGGTGATATCGTGTACTCAGTTCGTCCGGAGCGATAAGGAACAAATCTGGTATCTTGTGAATTGCAGAATATCGTATAGTAACGGAGAGCATGTGATGTTCCTCGTTGGGAAACCGCACCGATAAAACAATCGAAAGAGCGTTTTCAGCCACATTACTTACTTAAGAGTGGCAGTTCAGTACAGTACAGTGTGGAGGCATTAAGTGAACTGTGCTACAGAATAAAGATTTATGTAATACTATATTGTTACAGTAATGATTCTAGTGATTTCTAGATCCCAATTTTTTTGTTTTTATTTCATGAGCGGTTTCAGTCAATGTAGACTGTCTTCAGATAACTAGCACCATGATGGTAGGTGGTGGCGGTGGACACAGCGAGCCGCACAGACGTGGACTCCATAAGCAGTTCGTTTTAAGACCGCTGTTCTCCATTATGATTTCTAAAATTAGAATGTTATACTTCTGGACGATGGAAGCAAGTTTCCAACCTTTGCTGCACTTTGAAATCGTATCAGGATCTGACTGAGAGATGCTACTTCATTATAAATAACTGCATCGCCTTCAAAAAGTGGGAGTTGCTACTGTAATTATCTGCTAGGTCCAGGGACGCAGATAACTTATTCTTCCGGTGGGGGACGGGGCGGGAAGGGGTCAGTTCTGAAGTCAAGGCCAAGACTATTTTAAGATCAGCATTCCAAATATCTGCGGCTGAGCTGTCAAGTGTTTCAACGTGTCGCATTGTAAGCAAAAAAATAAAATAAAATAAAGGCTCCACGGAAATAGCTCGGGGGGGGGGGGGAGGAGGAATCGTGACACAGCGTCTTGGAATGCATCGTGTTGCCGCCAAGTTAGTCCCATACCTCGGATCTGACTTCCTCGTTGGAGACGACAGGTTTGAATACAGGTCCTGTCCAGTATTCGATTTTCACAGCTGAGCTTTTTGCTCTCTATCAAGCTGTTCTGTATATCCATCAGTGTCATTCAAAGTCTAATAGACCCGTTATCCGATTCACCCTGTCGTACACCGAATTCAACACTCCCTTCAATTGTTAGCGGACGACGATTCTCACGTTTGCTTCCTGTGGGTACCTGGCCAAATAGGTGTGCCTGGGAACGAAGCTGCTGATATGCGGCCAGGGCAGCAACCCTCCTGCCTCGGACAACTGCCCTCTGTGTCCCATCCAGTGATATTAAAGCGTCTATTTGGTGACGCATTTTATTGTCGTGGCTTAGTTTGTGGTCCTCGCTTCATGCCAGTACGCTTCGCACCATTAAACCAATCCCAACAACTTGGAAGACCTCCTCACGCTTCTCTCGACGGGAGGAAGTAATCCTGGCCCGGTTGCGGATCGGTCACTGCCGGTTCAGCCACCGCCACTTGTTGACAGGCGACCCAGCACCTTTGTGTTCCTGCGGTCACCCGCTGACGGTGCGCCATGTTTTAATGTCCTGTGCTAATTTTAATCATGTCCGTGTTGCTCTTAATCTGCCGAACACTTTAGAGGAAATTTTAGCCGACGACGCACGAGCAGCTGCTCGGGTCTTGCGTTTTATACAGATGATTCATTTATCAAAGGACATTTAATTCCTCCTCTTGATGTATTTTACCGTATGTTTTTAGCGATATCCTGGTATCTTTCTCATTGGCAGTTGTCTTAAATCTGGTCTTTGGTACATTCACGTTTAAAGTCGGGCGCTAATGACCTAATAAATTGTGCGCCCTTAAACTACAAAAAAGGACTATCGCCTCACAGTCTGCGAAGAGCATTTGTAACGCGTAAGTTGGAGCCACACGTTCCTTATGAGAATCGTAACTTGAGAGAAGTGTTTACGATTGTGATTTTCAGACTAAGGTTAAATCTTCACAATGGCTCGGTAAACCTTCTCCAATAATAAAATAAATAAATAAATAGTAATAATAAAAAATCTCGTCAGGTCCGTCAAATGCCAAAGCCATTCTGATAGTTTCCTTTGTCGAGGGTACTATCGGTAAGTTTCATCACATTGCCTTCCATAAAGAAGGTTTTTTTTGCGCCTACGACTGTATTTGTGATATCCAAATGGGTATTTTTGCAGAAGAAACTGCTTTATTTTGCAGTTCTACATTTCGGCAAGTGACTTGCCATTATCAATGCTAAATTAACAAGAAGTCATCGCCTGTATACATACATTATATGAAATATGACATTGACAGATAAGAAGAAAGTCAATAAGGTGTATTTTACATACCATACATTTTTTATATTAGTATGTTATGCATGTGCATTGTATAATCGTCAAAGATGGTCTGAAACACATTGTTTTCCACGGTTAGATGTAATGCTATTGCCAGTAAAGTGGGTTACAACTTCTGAAATGGAACTGTATGCGACAATGAACCTATGCAACAATGTAAATATTTAAATTAACTTAATGACCAAGTTACTATGAAAGATACAACCTTTTGGGAATTGTTTGTGTAAAAATAAACAAGAATTCGACTCAGGAGGAACGCAATAAATCTTTTCTCCTTACCATTGACATATTTCTGTATGAATACCATAACTATTAGAAACTTCTGTATATAGTTAACAGATTTACATAAATACTTTGGCAGTGTATTAACTATTTTACCAGTCATAAACAGAGTTAATTTAAATCTTTACATTGTTGCATACGGTTCATTGTTACATACAGTTCCATTTCACAAGTTGCAACCCGCTTTACTGGCAATAGCATTACATCTAACCGTGGAAAACAATGTGTTTCAGACCATCTTTGACGATTATACAATGCACATGCGTCACATACTAATGTAAAAAATGTATGGTATGTAAAATACACCTTTTTGACTCTTTTCTAATTTGTCAATGTTATGTTTCATATAATGTATGTATACAGAAGATGACTTCTTGTTAATTTAGCATTGATAATGGCAAGTCACTTGCCGAAATCTAGATCTGCAAAATAAAGCAGTTTCTTACAAATAACGACTGATTGCTGCAAAAACACCCGGAAAATGTGATAAGGGACCGGCCAGAAATGTGGCGAGACTATTCGTGGCTCTTTCATCGCGATGAATCACACGTACATTCTGTTGGTGCATAACTATTGCACAGAAAACAAAATCACTGTGTTGTCGACTCCTCAAGCGTTTTCCAGCGTTGAAAAACCCCGTTGAAAGGATGAACATTTGTGATGGTAGACGAGAGAAAAGATTTGCAGATGGCCATTCGCGCGATGCAACAAGATGTGTACCAGGACCGCTTTCGGAACTGGAAATGGCGTTGGGAGCCATGTACCAATGGAGGATACTATTTCCAAGGATACCATGCACAATACGAAAGAAAGCGTAAAAAATTGATTGCACAGGTTCTACATCTACATACATACTCCGCAATCAACTGTAAGGTGCGTGTGGCGGAGGGTACACTGTACCACTACTAGGCATTTCCTTTCCTATTCCACTCCTAAATAGAACGAGGAAAAAAAGAATGCCTATATGCATCCGTACGAGCCCTAATTTCTCTTATCTTGTCTTTGTGATCACTACGCGAAATGTAAGTAGGAGGCAGCAAGATCGTACTACACTCAGCTTCAAAGACCGGCCCTCTAAATTTACTTAACAGAAATTCACAAAAAGAACGTCGTCTTTCTTCCAGCGATCCTCAACTGACTTCCCGGAGCATTTCCGTGACACTCGCGCATTGTTCGAACCTCCCAGTAACAAACCTAGCTGCTCGCCTCTGAACTGCTTGTATGTCTTCCTTTGAACTGATCTGCTGCGGGTCCCAAACACTTGAGCAACACTCAAGACATGGTCGTACAAGCGTTATATACGCGGTTTGCTTTACATATGAAGTACATATTCCCAAAATTCTCCCAATAAACCGAAGTCGGCTGTCGGCCTTACTCACAACTGTCCTTAAATGTTTGTTCCATTTCATATCGCAATGTTACGCCTAGATATTTCAACGACGCGACAGCATCAAGAAGCTCACCACTATTGCTGTATTCTAACATTATGGGATTGTTTTTCCTAATCATGCGCATCACCTTACATTTTTCTACATTGAGAGCTAGCTGCCATTCTTCCCACCAGCTAGAAATTATGTCTAAGTCATCCTGTATGCTATTACAGTCAGTTACAGACGACACCCTCCCATACACCACAGCATCATCAGCAAACAGCCGAAAATTACAACTTACTCTGTCCATCAGATCATTTATATAGATCGAAAATAATAGCGGTCCTATTACACTCCCCTGGGGCACGCCTGATGATACACTCGTCTCTGATGAACACTCGCCGTCGAGAACAACATTCTGCGTTCTATTACTTAGGAAGTCTTCCAGCCAGTCACAAATCTGTGAACCTATTCCATATGCTCGTATCTTCGTTCAAATGTTTGTAGAACTTATGAGACTTAACTACGGGGTCATCAGTCCCTAAACTTACAAACTACTTATGAACTAGCTAAGACTAATGACGGCACAAATATCCATGCCCGAGGGGGGATTCGAACCCGTGCAGACCGTGACAAGCGCCTCAGTCCCCTCGGCCACCGCGGCCGGCGTATCTTCGTTAGCAGTCTGCAGTGTGGCACCGAGTCGAACGCCTTTTTGAAGTCGAGAAAAACACAATCCGCCTGTCGCCCTTCATCCATGGCTCGCAAGATGTCATATGAGAAAAGGACAAGCTGAGTTTCACATGAACGGAATGTTGTGAACAGATCTCGTAGTAAAGAGAGTGTAGGGAATATTTTGTTTTGTCGTCGAGCACACACCCTGGAGATTGCGCTGAAGGAAGGAAATGTGCCTAGTACGCCTCCTTTACCGGCGTCCGACACTAGTGCGATAACAACAGGCAGTTGCGGCAGCTGAGAAGAGGCCATGAATTGCAAATCGCGCTACGTACTCCAGCAGCCAGCCGCGGAGGGCTAGAGCACAGCGTGGACACTTGTTCCCGGCTGGATGAGCCAACAACTTCTGAGCACGGAATTTCGCTGCACGACCTCCAGCCTGACTAAAACACCACTTCCAAGTGAAAAGGTCTGTGGTGTTACTGGTTTTCAGCCATTATGGTACTAGTAGACATGATGGTATCGTCTGAGACAACCTTAGGCCCTGTGAAATGTAGGGAGAGGCCGTGGAAGAGAGTCCCTGCTACTGCCTTGCAGTGCATCACACGTAAACAAACCATTTCAGAAATGAGATACACGTCTGTGAAACACGTCTAAACTAACGAATTCCAAAATGAGATACAGTTATTGTTGATGATGATGTGGTCTTCAGTCCGCAGACTGGTTTGATGCAGCTCTCTACGCTGCCCTGTCCTGTGCAAGTCTCTTAATCTGAGAATACGTTCGGCAACCTACATCTTTTGAATCTGCTTACTGTATTCGTTCCTCGGTTTCCCTCTACGATTGTTACCCCTACACACTTCCTTCTAATGATAAATTGACAATGTCTTGATGTGTTAGAATGTCCCTTCTCTTAGTCAGGATATGCCAGAAACTCCTTTTCTCTCCAATCCTGTTGAGCACCTCCTCATTAGTTACGTGATCTACCCATATAATTTTCATCATTCTTCTGTAGCACCACATGTCAAAAGCTTCTATCGTCTTTTTGTCTGGACTCCTTATCGTCCACGTTTCACTCCCATACAATACCACATTCCAGACAAATGCTTTCAGAAAGCACTTCCTAACATTTAGACTAATACAGGAGGTTAACAAGTTTCGCTTCTTTAGAAATGTATTTTATATCTTCTCTACTTCGGCCATCAGAAGTTATTTTGCTACCCAAATTACAAAACTCATCTACAACTTTTACTGTCTCATTACCTAATTCCTTCAGCACCGCCTGATTTTCTGACATTCCATTCCATTACCCTAGTTTTACTCTTGTTAATGTTCATCTTATATCTTTCTTTCAAGACACTGTCCATTCCATTCAGTTGCTCTTCCAGATCCTCTATGGTCTCTGACAAAATTTCTATGTCATCAATATTCAAATGTTTGTTAAGCTTAAGGGGTCATCAGTCCCTAAACTTACAAACTACTAATGAACTGTTGTTGTTGTGGTCTTCAGTCCGGAGACTGGTTTGATGCAGCTCTCCACAATACCCTATCCTGAGCAAGCCTCTTCATCTCCACATAAGAACGACAACCTACATCTGTCTGAATCTGCTTACTGTATCCATCTCTTGGTCTTCCCCTGCGATTTTTTCCCCCATACACTTCCCTCCAACGCTAAATTCACAATTCCTTGATGTCTAAGAATGTGTCCTACCAATCTATCCCTTCTTTTAGTCAAGGTATGCCAGAAATTCCTTTTCTCCCCAATTCTGTTCAGTACCTCCTCATTAGTTATGCGATCCACCCACCTAATCTTCAGCATTCTTCTGTAGCACCATATTTCAAAAGCCTCAATCCTCTTCCTGTCCGCACTGTTTGTCGTCCATGTCTCACTCCCATACAAGGCAACACTCCATACAAATGCCCTCAGAAAGGACTTCCTTAGGCTTAAATCAATATTCGAGGTTAACAAATTTCTCTTTTTCAAGAACGCTTTTCTACCCATTGCCATTCTGCATTTTATATCCTCTGTACTGCGACCATCATTTGTTATTTTACTGCCCAAGTAACAAAACTCATCTACCTCCTTTATTGCTTCGTTTCCCAATCTAATTCCTTGAGCATCACCTGATTTTCTTACACTGCACTCCATTACCCTAGTTTTGCTCTTGTTAATGTTCATCTTATATGCACCTCTCAGCAAACTGTCCATTCCGTTCAATTGCTCTTCCAGGTCCTTTGCTGTATCTGACAGAATTACTATGTCGTCGGCAAAACGCAATGTTTTTAATTCTTCACCCTGAACTTTAATTCCTTCACCAAATTTCTCCTTGCTTTCCTTTATAGCTTGCTCAATATACAAATTGAACAACATTGGAGAAAGGCTACAACCCTGTCTTACTCCCTTCCCAACTGATGCTTCCCTTTCATGCCCTTCGAGTCTAATAACTGCGGTCTGGCTTTTGTACAAGTTGTCCCTATATTTTACTCCTGCTTGCTTCAGAACTTGAAAGAGTTCATTCCAATTAACATTGTCAAAAGCCTTCTCCAAATCTACAAAAGCTAGAAATGTAGGTTTGCCTTTTCTTAATCTATCTTTTAGGATAAGCCGTAAAGTGAGTATTGCCTCCCGTGTACCTACATTTCTCCTGAACCCAAACTGATCTTCCCCGAGGTCGGCTTCTACCAGCTTTTCCATCCTTCTGTATATAATTCGCGTTAATATTTTGCAACCATGACTTATTAAACTGATGGTTCTGTAGTTTTCACACCTGTCTGCACCTGCTTTCTTAGGGATGGGGATTATAACATTTTTCTTAAAGTCTGATGGTACTTCACCTGTCTCATACATCTTACACACTAGGTGAAACAATTTTGTCATGGCTGGTTCTCCCAGAGCCTTCAGTAGCTCTGAGGGAATATCATCTACTCCAGGGGCCTTGTTTCGACTTAGGTCTTTCAGGGCTCTGTCAAATTCTTCTCTCAGTACAGTATCTCCTATTTCAGCATCATCTACACCCTCTTCCCTTCCTACAATATTGTCTCCAAGTTCATTTCCTTTGTAGAGCCGCTCTATATACTCTTGCCACCTTTCAGCTTTCCCTTGTTTGCTGAGAACTGGTTTTCCATCAGTGTCCTTGATATTCATAGAGCTGTTTTTCTTATCTCCAAATGTTTCTTTTATTTTCCTGTAGGCTGCATCTATTTTTCCCCTATTTATACATTCTTCTACATCCTTGCATTTGCCTTGTAGCCACTCCTGCTTAGCCATTTTGCATTTCCTGTCAATCTCATTTCTTAGTCGTCTGTACTCCATTTTGCCTGTTTCATTTACTACATTTTTATATTTTCTCCTTTCATCGATTAAATTTAGTATCTCCTGGAATATCCAAGGATTTTTTGTAGGTCTTGCCTTCCTACCTATTTTGTCCTCTGCTACCTTCACTATTTCATCTCTCAATTTTACCCATTCCCCTTCTACTGTTTTATTTTCCCCTGTTTCTGTTAATTGTTGCCTAAAGCTCCCTCTGAAATTCTTAAGAACCTCAGGTTCCTTCAATTTATCCAGGTCCCATCTCCTTATTTTCCTACCTTTTTGTAGTTTCTTCAGTTTCAGCCTACAGTTCATAACCAACAAGTTATGGTCAGAGTCTATATCTGCCCCTGGGTATGTCTTACACTGTAGAACCTGGTTCCGAAATCTATGTCTTACCATTATAAAATCTATCTGGTATCTCCCGGTGTCTCCTGGTCTCTTCCACGTATACAACCTTCTTTTGTGATTCTTGAACCAGGTGTTTGTTATAACTAAATTATGTTCTGTGCAAAATTCTACCAGGCGGCTTCCTCTTTCATTCCTTTTGCCCAGACCATATTCACCTACTATCCTCCCTTCCCTTCCTTGTCCTACAACCGAATTCCAGTCTCCCATAACAATTAAGTTTTCCTCTCCCTTAATTGTCTGAATAATTTCCTTTAGCTCCTCATATATTTCTTCGATTTCTTCGTCGTCGGCAGAGCTAGTTGGCATATAAACCTGTACTACTGTTGTCGGTGTTGGCTTCGTATCTATCTTGACAATGATAATGCGATCACTGTGCTGGTCATAGTAGTTTACCCGCATTCCTATTTTCTTATTCATTATCAATCCTACTCCTGTGATACCCCCAATTGATTTTGTATTTATAATCCTGTACTCACTGACCAGAAATCCTGTTCATCCTGCCACCGAACTTCACTAATCCCCACTATATCTAATTTCAACCTATCCATTTCCCTTTTTAAATTTTCTAATTTTCCTACTCGATTAAGGGATCTAACATTCCACGCTCCGACCCGTAGAATGCCAGTATTGTCTTTCCTGATGATCACATCCTCCTGAGTAGTCCCCGCCCGGAGATCCGAATGGGGGACTAGTTTACCTCCGGAATATTTTACCCGAGAGGATGCCATCATCATATGTTCATACAGTAGAGCTGCATGTCCTGGGGAAAGGTAACGGCTGTAGTTTCCCCTTGCTTTCAGCCGTTCGCAGTAGCTGTGTGGCAAAGCCACATTAGCTGATGTTACAAGGCCAGCTCAGTCAATCATCCAGACTGTTGCCCCTGTAACTACTGAAAAGGCTGCTGCCCCTCTTCAGGAACCACACGTTTGTCTGGCCTCTCCACAGATACCCCTCCGGTGTGGTTGCACCTACGGTACGGCTATCTGTATCGTTGAGACACGCAAGCCACCCCACCTCGACAATGTCTGTGGTTCATGGGAGTGGACTAATGAACTACCGTATACTAAAAACGTCACAAACATCCATGCCCGAGAGGGGATTCGAACCCCCGACCGTAGAGGCCGTGCAGACTGACTGGCGCGCCACAGACTGCTCAGACACTGCGGCCGGCAATATGTCATCGGCAAATCGTATGAGATACAGTAAACATTGAAAAAGTGATAAAATGAAGAAGAAAGTACACAAATTTTGACAAAGTTGTGTGATTTTAATCGGTGGCCAGGTGGAAATAACAACAAATATGAAAATCATCGGATTATAAAACGCGAGTAGCTTATATTTATTTCGATTAAAACAAATTGATCTGTCTATAATCTGTTGAGACTACCTCTGTAAGCAAAAACTTAACTTCCAGACATGGAATTTACTAATGATACCTTAAAATAGAGGGTAAAATGCTTGTGTAGGAAATAAAACAGGATTGCAGCAAGAAAACGTCAGTTTTATTTCCGGAAACAACATTGTAGTAGCTCGAAAAGCCCACGGGTGTACTGCCGGTTCAGAGTGTCCAACGGGCACAATATTTTGGCGATCAGACATGTCGCCGTCAGGAGTGCTGACGGACTGAGGTCCTCAGGACCCGCCCAATAAAACACGAACCTTATTAGGAAGTGTCAAAGACGATGTCGGTTTGCGGAAGGACGGCATATACCAGTAAGATGACCAACTTAAAAAATGTATGGGGTGTCTCTCGAAAGACGCCTGCCAGATGTCCGCGGATCGCACGGTGCCGCTCCCTTGTTGCCGCCGTCACATCCGCCGGCCACGGCAGCGCCAGATTCTCGGACTCTATTGTGCCGCGGGCACATAGACTGAGTTAAAGTCTAAAAAACATTGCCATCTGAGTAACCTAAGCTTTCCTTTATTTACAGTAGATGTTCAAAATGATGTCCCCCTATGGAAAGAGCGGCCTGACCTCTCTCGAACACATTTGCGAACACTCTACGAATTTCGGCTGCCGAAATCTGGGAAATGACTAGTCGAATCTTTTTTTACGAAACAATAAAGTCTGACAGGTATGTGAACAATATCCTGCATCCATTTTTTTTCAAGTACTTTCACCCAACGAAAAGCTGTACGGTTATTTCATGCAGGACAACGCAAGACCACACATTGCCAATGCTTCTATGTCACCAATACGAAGTGTTTTTGATGATAGGATAGTTGACTGGCCTCCTCCGTCTCCAGATCTAAATCCCTGTGACTTTTATCTTTGGGGAATGTAAAAAGACAAGGTGTATACAAGCAATCCCCATACACTCGAAGAGTTGGAAGACAGGATTCGACTAGTCATTTCCTAGATTTCGGCAGCCGAAATTCGTCGAGTGTGCGCGAAAGTGTTCAAGAGATGTCAGGCCGCTCTTTCCATAGAGGGACATCATTTTGAACATCTACTGCAAGTAAAGGTAAGCTTAGGTTACTCAGATGGCAATGTTATTTAGACTTTAACTCAGTGTATGCGCCCGGGGCACAATAGAGTCCTAGAGTCGGGCGCTGCCGTGGCCGGTGGATGCGGTGGCGGCTAGTCTTGCACATATTAGTGCCCGACCCGGAGCGCTCACTGTAGTTCGCAGCTTTGTCGCGAACTAGTTCGCTCTTTCAGTTCGTCCGTTTCCACTTTCGACTGAGTGGTGTTACCTGCGCATGCAGGCGGAGGGAGAAGTCCCCCCACCTAGCTGCTTCATGCGCTTGCTGCGTGAGCCGCTAACAATATCACGCAGACCACAAGAAACAGTTTCTTGATAATTTCCCTCGTTTGAGTTATGTTTATAACGAGAGGGCGCACACCAGAGTTTAAAACCACGTGCTTGCCTTCTGCCGATGACAGCCGATTCGAGGTGAGCGTCTGCTTCTTTTTATCTTGACATTATGGAATTTGTTAGATACTGCAGAGTGCAGAATAAAACAGAAGTATATTACCACTGAACTCTGTACCTCTAGCTGGCAGACGGTCACCTCGAAACAGCTGTCATCGACAGAAGGCAAGCACGTGGTTTTAAAGTTTGGTGTGCGCCCCGTCGTTATTGCCCGTCGGTCTTCCGAAAAGAATCCAACGAACTAAGGCGCGAGGTAAGTTTGGCATAATATTTCGCGGTAGAGCATATTTCAGTTCAAGACCGGTAGCACATATTTTAGTTCGCGACCGGTAGCTCTCATTTTAGTTCGCGACCGGTAGGGCATCTTTTAGTTTTGCAGCTCCGTCGCGAAGTAGGTCGCTCTTGTTAATTCGTCAGCGCCCATTCCCGAGACATATCGTTAATCGTTAGCTCTTTTTGGCTTTCGCTAACGCAGCTGTAAGCGCTCTTTCGTTTGTGATATCTCTTCTAAGTGTGTGCTACAACCCGTACTTTTGGGCAATTAAACATCAGATAGGCAAATAAACCAATTATTTACACAAACCGGTAATATAATGGTATTCAACTACTTTATATGCAGAGTACTCGTAGTATTTTACTTTTAAAATCGATTTATTTATTTGATCACTGAAGATTCATTACCTACAAAATATGCTAAATGCGTTTATTATGGTGAATAAAAATACTTTTTTTTATATAAATAACTGACTCAGCTTGAAATGACGGTAACTGGCAGAAGGCAATCACGTAATTCTGCCCGCTCTCGCGTCCTCTCGGTGTCCGCCGTAAGTCTTCGGAAAAGGAGAGAACGAACTAGTTCGCTTAGTTCGCCTGTCGGAGCGCTCTTCCGAACTAGTTCTTTCGCGAACCACACAAGACTAGTGGCGGCGGCCGGGAGCCGTACCGCGCAATCCGCGGACGCCTGGCAGGCGTATTTTGTGAGACACCCTGTATATGACCAGATGATAGTGGCAGAGTCCTCCGAAACCGGTCGTCAATAAATAAATTATTAATTCGTGATATTGACCTTTCATTTTTTGAAGAATATGAATCGTTAAAAATAGAATTTCATCCTCACAGTATTACATTCGAATGAAATACGGGAGAAATATTTTTAAATACGTGAGACGGGAGACCGTAAAAAATAATTACGAGAAGACTCGAAAAATACGGGAGACCTCGCAATCCTAGGCGACTGTAAATAGTGGCGGATGTAGCGATAAGCCCCTGCTATTTTTATCCTCTTCGACCGTTCGGTAGACATTTCCTCCCCTCTCAGTATAAAGATGGGACTTGGAAAAGGGGTTAACGAGATGAGCTTTTGTAAGTTCAGTGCGAGTTCCGCAGTTTTCCGCAGATAGTTTCGTTATTCGCTCGGCCAGTGTACAGACTCAGAAGACGACTCCCCTGTGTTCGCTCACCGCCTCTCTGCTTACTTTAGTGGAGATCTCGCTCGCATTTGTAGAACCCGCCATCGATCCTCTTTTATTGCGCTCCCGGAGCTGCAAAAAAGGACACCCGCCGTTCTCTTTCATGAGAAACCTCGTTGAAAAGCGCTTCTTTTCACGCAGTCTGTAAAAGCGCACTTCGTCGTTCTTTTCGACGGACGTCGAAAACTATTTACATTTCCGTCGGGCTACTGCGTAACTATCATGTTTCGGTACGCTATAAAAACAGCTCCTAATCACTAATTGGATGACATTTTACTTGAACACATTTTATTGTTTCTTGTCCGTAATGAATACGAAATTTCCTGCATTGTACAGAGTGACCCGAAACACCGTTAACGTATTCCAAATTACTATTATGCCAAGACCCCAATATACGGGTGATCAAAAAGTCAGTATAAATTTGAAAACTTAATAAATCCCGGAATAATGTAGATACAGAGGTAAAAATTGACACACATGCTTGGAATGACATGGCGTTTTATTAGAGGGGGAAAAGTTCAAAAATATCCGACAGATGGCGCTTCATCTGATCAGAAAAGCAATAATTAATATAACAAATTAAGACAAAGCAAAGATGATGTTCTTTACAGGAAATGCTCAATATGTTCAACATCATTCCTCAAGAATAGCTGTAGTCGAGGAATAATGTTGTGAACAGCACTGCAAAGCATGTCCGGTGTTATGGTGAGGATTTTGGCGTCGGGATGTTGTCTTTCAGAATTCCTAGAGATGTCAGTCGATCACGGTACACTTGCGACTTGAGGTAACACCAAAGCCAATAATCGCACAGACTGAGGTTTCGGGACCTGGGAGGCTGAGCACACGATCATCACCAAACGACGCGCGCAAGAGATCCTTCTCGCGTCTAGCAATTGTTTTTTTCTTTTTGTTCTAATAAAACCTCATATCATTCCAAGTATGTGTGTCAATATTTACCGTTCTATCCAAACTATTCCGTGTTTTATTAAGTTTTCAAATTTATACTGACTTTTTGATCACCCGGTATATATGTTTTGGCGACGGTTTCATTTGCGATACCATCTTCTGTTCCGGTATCTTACAGAATTTTCAAGTTTACAGAAGTGCTCGACATTATAGTTGTTGTCAGTGCTAGTGGTGAGTCAAGCAAACAACTAAAATACACATAGTAAAATGCACCATTATAGACGTAATAAATACACTTATTACCTTGACGTAACGCTAATTTCAATTTTAAAGAAGATCGTCTATCCCGAAAGTAAGCAAATAAAGTTAACATTTTTAATAAGCCCTTGGTCACGGCACAAATAGGCATACATGATTGAAACCTCATGTCAGTGACACCGTAAGAGAATCATGTACAAAATTAGCTACTTTCTACAGACAAGCATTAACCTGCTTCTATCGTTAGCTTCACTGCTCGGATGACTGTGAATGATCAAAGTTGAAATGGTTGTTAATCTATCGGACTCAACTGCTGGGTTATTAGTCCGTAGCTTACAAACTATTTAAACTAAGGTAAATTAACCTAAAGACAACACAAACACTCATGCCCGAGGGGGAAGTCGAACCCCCCGACGGCGAACGACCGCGCGCACCACAGCACGTAGATCTCACCATGCTCGATAGCAAACTGGTTGCTGTGACGAACATTATTTGTAATTGACACTGCCCTGATCATTTTAATGTCGACGCCTTTTTCATCCGAGTTTTCTTTATAAATATTTCGTTCATTCTCTTTGAGGCTGTGCCTCGAACGAAACACTGGTTTCCATTTTCATACCAATATATGTTTCGCTACAGTTGTAGCATCTCCAGTGGTTCTTTGTATTGCTTTAAATTGAACAACAGAAATATTTTAATAATGAAACTATCACTCTGCAGCGGAGTGTGCGCTGATATGAAACTTCCTGGCAGATTAAAAATTATGTTCCGGAACCGGAACACGAACCTGGGACCTGTGCCTTTCGCGGGAAAGCGCTCTACCACTGAACTATCCCGACAGGACTGACGGTCCCGCCCCGCAACTTCAATTCAGTCTTGTACCTCGCTTCCTACTTTACAAACTTCACAGAAGTTGTCTTGCGAATCTAGCACTCCGGAAAGCTGTAGCGTAGTAGGCAATGCGTTGGACTGTGAAGCTGGAGGTCAGTGATTCGAAACGAACTGCTCCCTAATTTTCTCCGAAAACTGTCTTGAGCAGTTAAACCGGCAACCCACGCGCAGTGGAAATATTCTAGACCTTATAGCCACAAACAGGCCTGACCTTATTAACGATGTCTGTGTAGAGACAGGAATTAGTGATCATGATATCGTCATAGCGTCGATGGTGACCAAAGTTCATAAACCAGTCAAGAAGGCTAGGAGAGTGTTTTTGTTGGGAAAAGCCGACAAGCAAATGTTACGATCCCACTTAGAAAATGAATGGGCATCGTTTAATTCTGGGACTATGGATGTAGAGGAATTGTGGACTAAATTTAAGTGCATTGTTAATGAAGGGTTAGAGAAATATGTGCCAGTAAAGACGATTAAGGATGGAACAGATCCACCGTGGTATAATAATAATGTTAGAAAGCTGCTGAGAAAGCAAAGGCTGTTGCACTCTCGATTCAAAAAAGAACACGCAAATGATGACAGGCAAAAGTTAGTAGAGATACGTGCGTCTATAAAAAGATCGATGCGTGAAGCATACAATAATTATCACAGCCATACCTTAGCAAAAGATCTTTCCGAGAACCCGAAAAAATTCTGGTCCTATGTAAAATCGATAAGCGGGTCAAAGCCCACTGTCCAGTCACTAGTTGATCATTCCGGGGCAGTAATAGAAGAAAGCAAACGGAAAGCTGAAGTTCTAAATTTAACCTTTAAGAAATCTTTCACGCAGGAGGACCGCACAAATATACCATCATTTGATCAACGTACTAATTCCGAAATGGGAGACATAGCAATAGGTATTTCCGGTGTAGAGAAGCAGCTGAGAGAGCTAAATACGAAAAAGTCTGCTGGTCCGGATGGAATACCAGTTACTATTCTGCGGCATTGGCCCCCTACTTAGCTTGCATTTATAGCGAATCTTTAATTCAGCGCAAAGTTCCTAGTGATTGGAAAAAAGCGCAGGTGACTCCCTGTATAAGAAAGGAAAGAGAACGGACCCATACAATTACAGGCCAATATCGTTGACATCGGTTTCATGTAGAATTTTGGAGCATATTCTCAGTTCGAATATAGTAAATTTCCTTGAAACGGAAAAGCTTCTTTCCATGAATCAGCACGGGTTTAGGAAACATCGTTCATGTGAAACTCAGCTTGCCCTTTTCTCACATGACATCTTGCGAGCCATGGACGAAGGGCAACAGGCAGATTGTGTTTTTCTCGACTTCAAAAAGGCGTTCGACACGGTGCCACACTGCAGACTGCTAACGAAGATACGAGCTTATGGAATAGGTTCACAGATTTGTGACTGGCTGGAAGACTTCCTAAGTAATAGAACGCAGTACGTTGTTCTCGACGGCGAGTGTTCATCAGAGACGAGTGTATCGTCAGGCGTGCCCCAGGGGAGTGTGATAGGACCGCTATTATTTTCTATCTATATAAATGATCTCATGGACAGAGTAAGTTGTAATTTGCGGCTGTTTGCTTATGATGCTGTGGTGTGTGGGAGGGTGTCGTCTGTAACTGTAATAGCATACAGGTTGACTTAGACAAAATTTCTAGTTGGTGCGAAGAATGGCAGCTAGCTCTCAATGTAGAAAAATGTAAGGTGATGCGCATGAGTAGAAAAAACAATCCTATAATGTTCGAATACAGCATCAGTAGTGAGCTTCTTGATGCGGTCGCGTCGTTCAAATATCTAGGCGTAACATTGCAGAGCGATATGAAATGGAACGAGCATGTAAGGACAGTTGTGAGTAAGGCAGACAGCCGACTTCGGTTTATTGGGAGAATTTTGGGAAGATGTACTTTATCTGTAAAGGAGACCGCGTATAAAACGCTTGTAAGACCACGTCTTGAGTATTGCTCAAGTATTTTGGGACCCGCAGCAGATCGGTTTGAAGGAAGACATAGAGGCGGTTCAGAGGCGAGCAGCTAGATTTGTTACCGGTAGGTTCGACCAATGCGCGAGTGTCACGGGAATGCTCCGGCAACTCAATTGGGGATCGCTGGAAGAAAGACGACGTTCTTTTCGTGAATTTCTGTTAAGTAAAATTTAGAGGGCCAGAATTTGATGCTGAGTGTAGTACGATCTTGCTGCCGCCTACTTACATTTCGCGTAAAGATCACAAAGACAAGATAAGAGAAATTAGGGCTCGTGCGGAGGCATATAGGCATTCTTTCTTTCCTCGTTCAATTTGGGAGTGGAATAGGAAAGGAAATGCCTAGTAGTGGTACAGTGTACCCTCCGCCACGCACCTTATGGTGAATTGCAGAGTATGTATGTAAATGTAGATGTAGATATGGTGGAGACATGACTTAGCCACAGCTTAAGGGATGTTTCCGGAAGGCAAAGGTCCCAGGTTCGGTCCCGGTTTCGTCACATCATTTTAATTTGCCAGAGAGTTTCATATTAGCGTACACTCCGCTGCAGAGTGATAGTTTCATTCTGGAAACATCTGTTAGGCTTTGGCTAAGTCATTTCTCCACCATATCCTTTCTTCCAGGAGTGCTAGTCTTGCATGGTTCGCAGGAGAGCTTCTGTGAAGTTTGGAAAGTAGGAGGCGAGGTACTGGCGGAAGTAAAGTTGTGAGGCGACATCGTGAGTCGTCTCGGGATAGCTTAGTCGGTAGAGCGCTTGTCCAAGAAAGGCAAAGGTCCCAGATTCGTGTCCCGGTTCCGGCACACAATTTTAATCTGCCAGGAAGTTTCATTATTATTATGGTTTACCTCAATTTTATTACTATTATTATTATTATTATTATTATTACCAATTTATTGTTGTTTGGTGAATAATTATTAAGGGATGAGTTTGGAGTGGGGCACCAAGATTTGGATTGCCTAGGGCCTACACAGGGCTTAATCCGGCACTGCATACACATAAACAAGAACTGGCACAACACGTGGAATTAAAAATCGCAAAACGAATTCGAAAACGAATGAAATGTGTCACAGTGGGATTCGAACCATCGTCTCTATGGTTGTGTGGCCAGAACGCTACCATCTGAGCTGCACCGCCAGGTGCTTTAACTGTTTTAATTATTGGTACTTACAAGGAAAGTACTTGGGCTCGAACAAACATATCTGTATGAACGTTTGTTTACAGTATCTCTACCTACACCTGATTGTGCTGGTGGGTGTCGTTTTTATGCAAAACTTTGCAATCGTGCTCTAGACGCGAAAGGCAAAGGTCCCAGGTTCGCGTCCCCGGCACTGCTTACACATAAACAAGAACTGGCACAACACGTGGAATTAGAAATCCCAAAACGAATGAAATGTGTCACAGTGGGATTAGAACCATCGTCTCTATGGCTGAGTGGCCAGAACGCTACCATCTGAGCTGCACCGACAGGTGCTTTAACTGTTTTAATTATTGGTACTTACAAGCAAAGTACTTGGGCTCGAACAAACATATTGTATGAACGTTTGGTTTCAGTATCTCTACGTACACCTCAATGCGCTGGTGAGTGTCGTTTTTATGCAAAACTTTGCAATCGTGCTCTAGACGCGAAAGGCAAAGGTCCCAGGTTCGTGTCCCGGTTCCAGTACGTAATTTTAATCTGCCAGGAAGTTTTATCTGAAAGGAGCTTGGCAACCACTGTGCTAGATGGACAGGAAGTGGTTGCAAGGTTCTCGGTATAAGTTGATCCCGGCACGGTGTGGTCGCCGACTTGGTAGTGGAAGAGGTGCGGTGATGGGTGTCGCAACTGTTGGCGCCGTGGACAGCCCTGGCTGGCATCGCGCGAGCCGGAAGTGGCGCGAAGAGGAAGGATGTGACGCCCAGCGCGCCGCGCCAAGCCAGCCAGCCGCCACTAAAAATATATCGCAGGCGAGGCCTTCTCCGCGCCAGCCTCTGCTCTAAGTCACGATGGACTCACGCGCCAGTAGGACGTGGCCGCTCCACAGCCTAGGTGTGTGGCCGCCGTGTAACGCCTGTCGCTGCCAGTCTTTTCTATACGTTACTGAGGAACGAATATTTTTTATGGATAATAATAATTTATTAATTATAATTTATTATAATATCAAACAATACAACCCATTACCTAAGACTAAAATGGGCAATAGTGTAATACACAAATTTCTTACGGCTAAATGGTGACATTACATTTCATTACATTACATGTTTCTGCAGAAACCACTGGACATCTTGCTGGTTGTTGATGTTTATACTGGGTGATGTGTATGATGTTGTGTCTTATGCTACTGCTGTGGTGTTACATGTGTGCCAGCATTACAAACCTGCTTGCGGTGGCCAGCTCACCGAGCGAATCCCAGTGAGCATGCCCCTGGCACTGGGCGGCCAATTTCTTTTGTCACCACAGCCCCATCCCCCCCCCCCCCACCGCAAAAATTTTTCCCCTGTGTGTCTTATTCTACTAATTTAGAAAAACCTACATCTAACTTACGTCTCTGGTCTAATGCGGTGTTTGCCACATCTAACATCTAACCCCCGAATCCAGGGGATGGCGGATTCTTCCATTGCTGGAGACCAGTCCATCCCCCGTGAGGAACGAATATTGCGCAACACTCGAAGGACCGATTTGGCATTCCGTACCCGCGGTGTAGTAGCAGAGTGTTCTAAGTAGACTAGCGCATAACAGTTCGCGTTCGGGAGCGCTCACTTTAGTTCGCGGCTCTGCCGCGAACTAGTTCGTTCTTGTAGTTCGTCCGCTCCCAGTGACGGCTGAGCGGGGTGGTTTGCGCGTGCAGGTGGAGGGAGCAGTTCCCCCACCTAGCTGCTTCATGCGCTTGCTGCTTGAGCCGCTAACGAAATCACGCAAACCAAAAGAAACAGTTTCTGGATAATTTCTCGCGTTTAAGTTTAGAGTTATCTCTATATGTCAGCATTATGGAATTTATTAGTCAGATATTGCGTCTCGGTTGCACAGTGGTAGAATGCCAGACTACAAATCCAAAGGTCGCGGGTTCGATCCCCACCAGGTCATAGCATTTTTATCTGTCACTTTCCACTTCTTTCACCTCTGGCAGTATTGCTCATGTGAAAAATACCGAGTAGCACCGTGGTTGGAACCCACGTTAAACTGTAGGTTCCCCTATAACTGGCTGGGTAAGTCAGTTCGAAGGTCGGAGGAAGGCAACGGCATACCACCTCCAAACAGGACCATGCCTAGTAAAGCACTGTGGTGTTCAAACCAATCTTCGGATTGTTGACTGCTTTACCTTATTGCAGAGTGGAGAATACTTCGCCGCGGTGGAGTAACCGAAAGGTGAAAAACGTTTCGCTGTGGAGCGCGCGGTTACTCGCCGTGGAGGTTCGAGTCCTCCCTGGGGCATGGGTGTTTGTGTTTGTCCTTAGGTTAGTTTACCTAGGTTTAAGTAGTTTGTAAGCTACGAACCGATGACCACGCAGTTTGGTCCGATAGATTTAAAAACATTTGAACATTTTTTTATTTATTTTTTATTTTATTTTTGAGAATACTTCAAAGCAGAAATTTTGTAGCACTGAACTATGTAATGTGGCATGTACACACTCACCTCGAAATGGATCTCATCAGCAGAAGGCAAACACGTGATTTTTAATTCTCCTGCTCGCCCTCTCGCTATTGCCCGTCGGTCATCGGAAAAGAATCCAACGAACTAAGAAGCGAGATACGTTTGGCATAATAGTTCGCGACCGGTAACGCATGTTTTAGTTTGCGACCGATTACACATATTTTAGTTCGCGAGCGATCGCTCTTTTAGTTCGCGACAGATCGAGCATATTTCAGTTCGCGGCCGATCGCGCATATTTTGGTTCGCGACCGATCGCGCATATTTTAGTTCCCGACCGGTAGCTCTAAACAACAACAACAACGACCGGTAGCTCTTTCTGGTTCGCTCCTCGGCCGCGAAGTAGGTTGGTCTTTTTAGTTCGTCCGCTCTTTTTGGCTTTTGCTACCGCTACTAAAACAGCTCTTTCTTTTGTTATGGCAGCAGCTTTTCTATATATAGATCAGTGTTGCCCAAGCGTGTACTATTACCCGTATTTTTGGGCAATGTCTATGAAACTACAGCTGAGCTGCATCTCAGCTCTAAATGACGGTAACTGGCAGAAGGGAATCACGCCATTCTGCGCGCTCTCGCGTCCCCTCGCTGTTCTCCGTCAGTCTTCGGAAAAGGAGCGGACGAACTAAGAGGTGAGGGATCTGCGAACTAGTTCGCGTAGTTCGCCTGTGGGAGCGCTCTTCCGAACAAGTTCGTTTGCGAACTACACAAGACTGGTTCTAAGGGCCTTGTTGCGAAACGCGCGGTTCCTCGCCGTTGGAGATTCGAGTCCTCCCTCGGGAGTGTGTGTGCGCGCGTGTGTTCTACATCTACATACAAACTTCACAATCCACTGAAAGGTGCGTGGCGGAGGGTACACTGCACCACTACTAGGCATTTCCTTTCCTATTACACTCCCAAATAGAACGATGAAAAAAGTATGCCTATATGCCTCCGTACAAGGCATAATTTTTCTTATCTTGTCTTTGTAGTCTCCACGCGAAATGTAAGTAGGCGGCAGCAAGATCGTACTACACTCAGCTTCAAATTCCGGCCCTCTAAATTTACTTAACAGACATTCACGAAAAGAACGTTGTCTTTCCTCCAGCGATCCCCAACTGACTTCCCGGAGCATTTCCGTGACACTCGCGCATTGGTCGAACCTATCAGTAACAAACTTAGCTGCTCGCCTCTGAACTGCTTCTATGTCTTCCTTTAAGCTGATCTGCTGCGTGTCGCAAACACTTGAGCAATACTCAAGATGTGGTCGTACAAGCGTTTTATACGCGGTCTCCTATACAGATGAAGTACATCTTCCCATAATTCTCCCAATAAACCGAAGTCGGCTGTCCGCCTTACTCACAACTGTCCTTACATGCTCGTTCCATTTCATATAGCTGTGCAATGTTACGCGTAGATATTTGAACGACGCGACAGCATCAAGAAACTCACTACTAATGCTGTATTCGAACATTATGGGATTGTTTTTTCTACTCATGCGCATCACTTTACATTTTTCTACATTGAGAGCTAGCTGCCATTCTTCGCTCCAACTAGAAATTTTGTCTAAGTCATCCTGTATGCTATTTTGTTGTAGTTGACTATCTTGGCTGGAGATAACTGTTCGGCGGGATAGTCAACTTTTCTTTTAGTAGGCGAAGCATTTTGTTTACCGCGCCTGAGGAGACAGGCTGCCTGTATCGTTATTGTGTTGCCTGGTATGACTGGGGAAATATCTCATTTTAGGAAACATGTCATTCTTGCCTCACTGCAGCTATCTGTTTTTGCCGGAAAAACCTTCTGCGCAGCTACCGGTTTTGAGTGGGCACGTTTACCGATAGTGGCTTTCTCCATCGGAGGCCGATAATCTTAAAGCCCACGCGCGGACCGCCCACCTAGCCCTGTGACGAGCGTCGAACAGCGTCGGCCGGTGTCTCGCACGATCAGAGGGACAGCGTAGCGGCGCCATTAGAATTGGAGATGGGCGGCTGTGGCCTGCGGCAGATTTGCATGCCAGATAGGCGTGCGCAGGAGCGTAACAGCTTCCCACGACCGCAGGGCTCTGCGGACGCGCGCCTCTTGCAGCGCACTGTCAACGTGCGCCGTCTTGTCTGGTAGGGCACTCCGTGCAAACTCTCCGGGGGAGTGTTCGCTCATTGCTGCCCATCAGCCTGTTCTATAAAGGCTTAGTCACACAGTCTATCACAGACAGTCGCGAAACTCTCTATGAAAACATTGCAACTAAAGCGATACTAGCGCTCCAAGCGGCCAGTAGGAAGTAACAGAGGAATGGCATGATCTTCGACCATAGATACTGGCAGACTGGGCATGGCATCGTATTCATGGCACCATCATCTCTGGAGCTATGGAGAGAGCACCTCTCCACCGTGGCGAAGCCCCGAAGTCTGTGTTATCTTGGACCTTCATTCTGTTCCAAAGGACTCCACACTAGCGCTCCAAACGGCCAGTAGGAAGTAACAGAGGAATGGCATGATCTCCGACCATAGCTACTGGTAGACTGGGCATGGCATCGTATTCATGGCACCATCATCTCTGGAGCTATGGAGAGAGCACCTCTCCACCGTGGCGAAGCCCCGAAGTCTGTGTTATCTTGGACCTTCATTCTGTCCCAAAGGACTCCACACTAGCGCTCCAAACGGCCAGTAAGAAGTAACAGAGGAATGGCATGATCTCCGACCATAGCTACTGGTAGACTGGGCATGGCATCGTATTCATGGCACCATCATCTCTGGAGCTATGGAGAGAGCACCTCTCCACCGTGGCGAAGCCCCGAAGTCTGTGTTATCTTGGACCTTCATTCTGTTCCAAAGGACTCCACACTAGCGCTCCAAACGGCCAGTAGGAAGTAACAGAGGAATGGCATGATCTCCGACCATAGCTACTGGTAGACTGGGCATGGCATCGTATTCATGGCACCATCATCTCTGGAGCTATGGAGAGAGCACCTCTCCACCGTGGCGAAGCCCCGAAGTCTGTGTTATCTTGGACCTTCATTCTGTTCCAAAGGTCTCCACACGTAGTTTAGTTTACCGGAGAGAAAATCAAATTTTTGTAAATCTATCGGGCCAAACAAAACAGTCGGTAGCTTACAAACTACTTAAACCTAGGTAAACTAACCTAAGGACAACACACACACCCATGCTCCAGGGAGGACTCGAACCTCCACGGCGAGCAACCTGGCGCTACGCAGCGAGACGCTTCAGACCGCTAGGCTACTCCACCGCGGCTACAGGAGAGAATTTCTCGCACACTGGTTCACATTTGATGACCATTTGTTCATCTACACTGATGGCTCAAAGACAGACCAGGGTGTTGGGTGTGCCTTTGTTCTTGGCAACGCCTCATTTAAATATCGTCTCCCTGAGTGGAGTTCCATTTTTACAGGTGAGCTTTATGCTTTATATCAAACCACCCAATACGTTCGGCGAAATTAGCTCAATAAGACAGTCATTTGCTCGGACTCTCTGAGTGCTCTATTGAGCCTGTCCATCCTCTGGTACAAAGCATCAGCAATTGTCTCACGTCTCTTTCAGCGAGTGGAGCTACTGTGACGTTTCAAATGTTCAAATGTTTGTTAAGCTTATGGGACTTAACTGCGGGGTCATCAGTCCCTAAACCTACAAACTACTTATCAACTACCTTATACTAAGGACGGCACAAATATCCATGCCCGAGGGGGGGATTCGTTATCGTTTATAAACACGAGGAAGAGTAGGGGACCTATAACGCTGCCCTGTGGAACGCCAGACCGTAGTGGCCGTGCAGACCGTGTCTGGAGTGCCTCAGTCCCCTCGGCCACCGCGGCCAGCTGCTGTGAAGTTTCTGTGGGTCCCTGGCCACGTGGGAATATTGGGGAATGAGTCTGCGGATACGGCTGCCAAGGAGGCAGTTCTCCTTCCTCGGCTATCTACTTTTTCTACTAGCTCTGATGACCTTCGTCTCCCGGCGTATCATCTCCCGTTGGTTTTTACATTGGTCATCCCTGTCAGGGAACAAATTTCGGGCCTTAAACCTGTGCCTGATCTTTGGTCAACGTCAGTCTCATCGAGAGGAGATTGTCCTGGCCCGGCTTCGTATTGGCCACTGCCGTTATAGCCACCAGTATTTACTTCGTGGTGATCCTGCTCCCTTATGTGAACACTGTGATGAACCTTTTACTGTGTACCACCTTTTAGTGCAATGTCCGTTTTTTAATCGACTCCTCCATGATCTATGTTTGCCATTTGAAATGTGTAATATTTTAGCTGATGATCCGCATTCTGCTAACACAGAGTTTTACTTTTTATACATCGTACAAATATGGCGAAAGCCATTTAAGTTGTAGCCCCGGTTCGATTTTACTATGGGCAGTGTTGGGCGCTAATGATCTGAGAAGTTGTGCGCCCTAAAATCACAAAAAATTTAAAAAAAAATTAAAAAAAATAAAAAAAACCTGCAGCTAAACCATTGTTTTGCCAACATTCACGTGGTACTTTACAGCTATGGTGCAGCTTTGCCTACGATTATATAGAGCTTATTGAGAAGGCAAGTAACATTAAATTCCAAGTGAAAGTATTATTAGTTTAAAATGATGGAATTTCTTGAAAACTGTCGAGTTGTTTATTATGTCCGTCTAATGTTTGCTAACAGTCACGTGGTCACATGTTTGTACCACGCCATATGTATAGCCCCTCTGCTCTTTGTCCAGTCTGTTAGTAGTGCCGGCCGCGGTGGCCGAGGGCACTGAGGCGCTCCAGTCACGGTCTGCACGGCCACTACGGTCGGGGGTTCGAATCCCCCCCCCCTCGGGCATGGATATTTGTGCCGTCCTTACTATAAGGTAGTTGATAAGTAGTTTGTAGGTTTAGGGACTGATGACCCCGTAGTTAAGTCCCATAAGCTTAACAAACAAACAGTCTGTTAGTATCTATGGTCGAAGGGGATGTAAACTGAGACGTTGCTGTTATCATTGCTGTTGCTTTCATATTTCCTAGTCACTGAACGTTACTGTGAACTTTCTAATTCAAATGTGAAAGCATCATTAACGTAATATCACTGCTTCTGTTAATGACAGTCTATAATAACGAACCGTCAGTGCAGTGTAATTCATACAGTTCACAATACCTGAGTCGTAATCATATTGTCCAAAAACATTTTGAAAGCAGAAATAAATCGTAACCTGATGCACACAAGTATAAAAGTAACTGAGTATGATTATGTTCGTGTGCTTAGTACGTACTGACATGTTGCGGATTTCGGACATAGTAATATTTTCAAAACTATACACTTCTTTTACGATTTAGGAGACTAGACTCTACATCGCCTTTAAACCTTATTTTCACCTTGTCCTTGCTTCTGTACCTTTTGTGTACCTATAATAATTTTTTTAGCTACTTGGTAGGTATCAAACTGAATACCTTCAATAATGTGACGTGCTTATATTAACAGTTTATATATGGAAACGTGATTTATTAGTAGTTATGCATTCACTTTATCAAACTAGTAGGTAATCGCCAAAATATGTTGGTGTACAGGCTTAGACTTTTTGTGAAACTTAGGTGAAAAAACTAACCAGGCTCTACTGTAATAGTTAACTGCTATTGGAAGCATTCAGACATTATTTTTATACATCAGTAATATTATGAAATAGTGGTTAAGTATTTGTGATTCTGATTAAGAGCAGAAGTTTGGAAGTGAATGAATTAAAGATTTACTTCTATGTCTAAAAATATAACAAACCACCGTGAATGAACACTTGTTATTCGTAACATTATTCTCTTACTTCTGAGCATCCTTTGCAAATGAGAGATTTCCGAATTACATTTTTCATGATTGCTACAATTTATAGCGTCGCAAAAACTCCTAAATACGAAGTATTTTGATTGTGCTGCTTCACTCGAAATACATATCCATTACTCAATCGTTTCGCGGTATATCTCTGTTATATCTCGGACCCACAGTGTTAGAAATGTACGAGGCGCGTCCAGAAAGTAAGTTCCGTTTCAATTTATCTCCGCTGCAGCGCTGCGATTGCAGTTCCGCACATGCGCTGTAGACAATGTGTATCAAGGAGAAGAACGTGCGTCATTTGGAGATCGCTGTCAGTTACGTACGCTTTATTGTGCTTGTTTGAAATATCAGCGTTGATTGAAAATCCCGCCGCCTGTGAAATCAGGTCGGTGATTCGGTTTCTGAATGCGAGGAAAGTGAAACCAAGTGAAACTTATCGGCAAATTTGCGATGTTTACGGACCAAATGCGATGAGTGATTCGATGGTGAGAAGATGGGTCCGACAGTTCAATGGCGGGCGTAGTGATGTGCACGATCAAGAACGAAGTGGGCGTCCACCTTTGGTTACAGAAGAACTGGTTCACGCGATTGATGATAAGATCCAGGAAAACCGTAGGTTTACAATTAGTGCTCTCGCTATGGACCTCACCCAAATTTTACGATCACTGATTGATGAAATTGTTTCCAACTGGTTGAAGACACAGGCAGCAGATTTCTTTGAAGAAGGTATACAAAACCTGGTGCCACGCTATGAAAAATGCCTGCAAAATTTCGGTAGTTATGTGGGAAAGTAGTTTAAGAGTTGTAGAATTTTGTGCAATAAAAATTTCTTCTGTATCTATGTACAATTTCATTTTATTACCAAACGGAATTTACTTTCTGGACGCGCCTCGTATACTGACATAGTGCGAAAGGATAGTCCAAACACTGTAATTAATTATTTATATATATCACACAAGATATCTTTCGGCATTAAATGCCATCGTCAGGTGTTTCTGCAAAAACATTTTCTTATATGAGTATGTATCCAAATGCTACATAAATAAATTTACGTAAATAACATTTTACTGCACACTTTCTAAGTGAAGTTTGTAAAATGTTGTATGAAAATATCATCGCGATCTGTGAAGCACTTTCAGAGATTTGAGATTTTGAAAAAACGTAGATTTACATTTGTACAGTGTAAAAAGTTTAGATGTTCCTAATCGCATTTCTCCGAAAGTTCTTGACCGAATGCTTTGAAATTTTGGTAAAAAGTTGCAATGGTAGACGCGCATGCTTTTTATGTATCTATGTTTTGTGTCAAAAATTAATTTATACAAATTTTATGATGGGAAAACGGTGTGATATTAAAAAATCAAAACGTTGCCTATATATGGGTTATTTGTCATATATATTTAAGGTTGTATATGTACAAAAACCTTCGTGTATTGGAATGCATGATTATGTCTTAATTTGAAAGCAGTTCATCAAGAACCTTTCGAGGTTAACAGTGTTGAAGAAATGAACTTACAAAATTTAGTTTCAGTAGAGAGAGAAAGATATAGATGACCAGTTTCGATTAGACTTCTAGATAATTTTTATATCTAGCGCAGTAAGGTGCAGCTTCTCAGAGGTTGTAATGGAGAAGATCGATAATAGGGTCAAGCGACGCGTCTGCAAGTCAGCGGCTTCATATCCACAGTGACAGATCAGCTGAAGGGAGACTTCAAGAGGCTTCAAGTAGTTTCTAGTTGGCTAACTTAGGAAGTGTGGGAAGAGGGGGGGCACTATCAAATGCATGTGAGATGTAGCAGTTACAGCAGAGACTAAAAGGGTTGTACAGGACGGATTAGCGTTCATAGCTGCTTCGAAATAATCTTCAGATTCAAAATCAGAATAACACGCAGCACTAACACGCGTTTTATCCTATACCTCTACTTTTGTCGGTGTTGTAGGTTGTAACGAATCGACCATTCAGTTTACAAATGTTGAAACCCTTGTTCAGACGGCCAGGAAATAGAATATTTCTTGAAATATTTCTTGACTTCGTCCTCGGAGATCACGTGGTGTGGCGATAACAGCGGTCTGGCGCTTCTGACAGCGAGCGCTGTACATAACACCACTGATTAACAAGGATGCGCCTGTCTACCGACACGGATCAATTTTCAGCAATTTTAGAGTTGAAAATAATCTCAGTGAGGGTCGCTGGCTTTGCTTGACCCGCGAGACAGAACACGAAGAGACTGCACGAACCAGAAGGAAAAAGTGTTGTGAAATAAAGCTGTCAGCTAGTCATTTACAAACATAGTGGAAGCGAAAAAGGCTGCGGGCATATTAATCGATCGGAGCGGAAATGCATCAAGTGCATGTGCACATTTTGTTTTATTGAGTACCGAACATTACTTGGACAAGACCCATGAACGGTACTTGAAAGAATAATGTCGGCCTTCCAATTCTAAGATAAACTGGTGCTGTATGTAATCTTTGCAAAACGGATTTATTACTTCTCCGTGCCTTGGGAAGTCATAGTAGCAGACTATGATAAGTCATTACTTTACTTTTTCGTGTCCGGAAATTTGTTTCATAGTCTTTCAGCCCAGTTTCGGGCCAAGTTCAATGCTTCTCTTTTCTCAAGCCATCTCGTGGGGCAGCTTGAACACTGTAGGAGATTTTCCATATCTTAAACTTCATCGCAGTCGCATTTATTGTCTCCTTATTTGAATCCCCATTTGAGTAGATTTGCTATGACTGGTGCTACGCCTGTTCCGATACGATTCAGTGTTCTCCAGGTATTTCAGCTTGTTGTGCTGCTCCTGGGCATTTCTCGTGAAGCAGGATAGTCCTTCGGGGGTTCATTCAGCTCACTGGCGAGGAATCTCTTGCGGGATTTAAGTCCTCATGAGGAACCATGCAGCGGTTGGCGCTCGTCGAAGGTCTGTTCAAATTTTTCTGTGTATTCATGAGCAGTTCTTCGGTATTCAGGAGATGAGAATCCAGCTGCTTGATATATTTTCACAAGTGGTGCGGATTTCACGCATCCTGTTGTTAGCCTGCATGTTTCATTTAGGGTTGTGGTGACTTTTTTGGCACGTGTGGATCGGGACCAGACAGGGCATTCATATTCTGCCGTGGGAAAGCAGAGTACTTGAGCAGTTGTTCGTGATACAGTCGGACTGGCTCACCATTTACTGCTCGTCAGTTTCCTTAAGATATTGTTCCTGGCAGCAACCTTTTGGCAGGTCTTTCCGCAGTGATATTTGTACGTCAGTGATCTATCCAGCACGACACCCAGGTATGTTGGTCTGTCCGAATGTTTCAGGTTGCTGTCATTCCAGGTGACATTCAGCTTCCTATTTGCCTGTTTTGAGCGAAGGTGGAATACACCAACTTGAGTCTTCGAAGGGTTTGGTTTGAGGGAGTTCTCTTTATAGTATTCAGACATTATGGTTAGCGCACTTTCTAGTTTCTCTTCCACTTCCTCGAAGCTATTTCCTTGTGCTGTAATGGCCAAGTCATCGGCGTACAGGAAATGCGTAGTGTGTTGAAGTGTTGATTGATCATTGGTGAATAGGTTAAATAGTAGGGGGCCAGAACACTGCGGGCGAGACCGTTCTTCTGTCGGCGCCATCGGCTTTTTCTACCACGCAGCATTACACAGAACTGTCTGTTTTGTAACATACATCCAATTATTTTTGTGAGATGATGATCCTTGAATGTACTGTACAAATTGTACGAACTAATGATCTTAAACCGCATCATTAATTTTGATAAACTGTTAACATCGTACTTTAAGAAGACTGTGGTATCCAGAGAAACTGAAGGAATGCCAAGAGACAAATGCAGGCGTTTTCTCCCCTAAAATTCAAGAAAATGAAGTACATCAACTCTCCTGTTAAATGCAGATTTTCTCTGGGAATGACCAGGTCGCTGCCTTGTCTGAAAAGGTGTACAAAGTTCCCATAAACTTAAAAAAGATGCAGGACATAACAAAAATAATCAAATATTTTCCTCAGGACGTCACGCAATTCTACGACGTCATTCTGAAATGAGCAACAACCTGTAGTGAATCTGTCCATCACTAACAAGCTTAATGTTCGTTGGTTTATTTCTTCTTGAATTCATATTGCATTCGGTCATAGTAATAATACATTTAGTAAACCACCACTATTGTCCATTAATATACAAGTAATAAAGACATGAGATTAATACAGCTTGTTAATTTATTAATCGTGCTACAGAAGAATGCTGAAGATTAGGTGGGTGAATCGCGTAATTAATGAGGAGGTACTGAACAGAATTGGGGAGAAAAGAAATTTCTGGCATACCTTGACTAAAAGAAGGGATAGATTGGTAGGACACATTCTTAGACATCAAGGAATTGTGAATTTAGCGTTGGAGGGAAGTGTGTGGGGTAAAAACCGCAGAGGAAGACAAAGAGATAGATACAGTAAGCAGATTCAGTCAGATGTAGGTTGCCGTTCTTATGTGGAGATGAAGAGGCTTGCTCAGGATAGGGTATTGTGGATAGCTGCATCAAACCAGTCTCCGGACTGAAGACCACAACAACAACAATAATTTATTAATCAGTAGCTGCAGGTCCCAAATTTACGAGTAATCGCTGACTTGAAAAACATTAAGTTCACATAAAAATAAAAATAATAAAAAATAAAAACAGAAATAAATGCGAATTAAACGATCAACTTGTATTTTAACAAAAAAAGAAATTTACACATTGATTCTTTATTTTATAGACAATAGCCGTAATAATCTATATTTGGTTGGTTGGGAAACATCTATATAGTTTTTTGCTTCTCTTGAAAATGGAATTAATGCTTTTCAGCTCCTACTGATTCATATCATAATATTTAACGGATTGTCAACAATTGTCATGTGTTAATCAAAGCTGCCCTCAACCTAAGTTTGAAAATTGCAGTGCTTTGTTGGTCCTGTCTCTGTTGGAATCTTCTGGCCTTCAACTGTTCTGCCAGCCATTCGAAATACACAATCGAGAAGGACTGGAGATATTTGGGAGATTACACGTAGTTCAGAAATGATATAGTTGAATATATAGTCCCATGTGAAGTGTGGAAGATTATGAAATCAGTATTGAGTATTGTTGCTATTGCTGTCCATAACCGCTGCCATATGACTGAGCATTGATTCACAGAGGTTCCGGATGCGTTCGTTGGCGTAAACGAGTCCATGCTGCATGTACGTAAGTGTTCCGTTATCAAGAATTCGATGACAAAGGCATTCCAAAAAAGTTCTTTCTTCAATTTTCCGGTTTTCTTAGAAATATTGTATGTTTGAATTGTCCTACTTTAGACAACAATCACTGTTCAGAGTGTAATGTAACTGGACCAAATCAGAATCGTATTCAGTCAAATCACTGGCAGATACTTGCAAAACGCTCTTTGTTCTAGGAACACATCCTCTAGCATAGACATGCTCGGACATTCGCTAAAGCATGCATAATCGAATTTCGATGAAGCATGAAGCTGCTAGTCCCGGGTGGTTGTAATTAACGTGCAGCTAATCACAGAGGTCCAGGAAGGGTTGCAATTATCGCGCAACTTGTTATATAGACCAACGCGTTGAACCGGAATCGATTTACGCTGAAAAAAGTAATAGCAGTCATGGCCACCTGGTGTACGCCTGAAGCCGTGACATGTAGAAATTATTTTCATACATTTTGCACTTGGAACTCGATGTGGCAACATAAGGTCTTAAGAAGAGAGAACGGTGATTTTGAACATCGTTTGTCTGAAGCAACAACCGTAGCAGCGTAATGTGCTGTATAAGAAAATGCAGACCCACAACTTGTTTTAAAATTATACTTGATTAGATTTTGACACCTCTATGGGTGTTTTCATAAGAAAATAAAAATGTAACCTAGAAATGAATCATATGTAGTACTGAAAGGCAACTGTAGTTTGAAACATGGCTGTACAAATTCAATAATATTGTTTCGCCTGTCATGTATCGATATTTGGATGTAAAATGTTATATGAACTTCTTTGAGTAACTACGTCTATGGTTTACTCTGTTGTGTAACATCTCTGTCAAAGCCTATGTAATGTGAGTAGTAGCTGAACAGAAAGAGAGAGTCGATGTGTAGCTCTGCTAGTGATCGTACATGCTGTGGTTAGCTGCTTTCGTACGAGCTGATGGAATAATTTTGAAATCTGATTTTCACAGACACAGTTCTGTCTTTACAAGATTTTGTATCATTCATATATGATGAGAAGAATTTTGTTGTTCTCCAATCATAAGGTAATGTAATCATTTCTGCTAATAATAATGGAGAAAGTTAACTTCTTTACCTCTTTCACTTTGTAGTTAGAAAGCTAACCGTCTTACTTTCATTGAAAGTTATAGACTATTAAAGGCAAAGCATAGTATTAACAAAGTTGAGTTTGATTAACAGATTTTGTTATTGGTGTGACGTTTAATGATAATTGTAATTGTTGTGCAATACTACACAGATGAACAAGATAATTACATTTCTGCAATCAGTCAGTAAGCGAAATAAATTCTTGCAGTTGCATTATTAGAAAGTGGTTTGTGTTTCAGATTTCTCTCGTAGTTAAATGTACAGTGTAGTCAGTGAGCCTTATGCAGACTACGTATTGTTCTTGCTGTGTTCAAAATATCCGTTGCGCTTTCAATCAGTTTCAACCCACTGTTTTCTAATTAATTGCGTAGGTATTAATATTAGGGCCATAACTAAACAGAATTAAAGTGCTAATGAATAACGAATGTGTTCAACTAATCTTTAATGAGCTTGATTGAAAAATTAGTTACTGTGAGTGGTAACGACCAGATGATGATAATTATTAGTGTTGTATTTAACATCGGATCAGTTTTGAATGAGTACCATTAAAGCAGACCCCCTTTATCTGGCTCTTAATTGCCAAATCCCTGTAGCGACCCTGTTTTTCCTATCAATAGAACAGCCATACCTTTATCCCACCAACCAACATACCAGTTTTAAGTTCATAATTCATCTATGTTGACGTTGTATGAGTTTTCACCGAACTTTATTGTTAGAGGTCGGACAACGGTAGGCGCGTTCAGTTTAAACAAACTCCACCTGTAGAACTTGTGCTTTCCCTGCTTGGGCCCAGTTGTTTATTCACTTGGCTAAAAATATCAATACTCTCTCGAAGTACACTCTCGTCAAGGATTGAACAAGTTAAAAGTACCACCATTTTTACGTGTTTTCATTTTTATCTCGTGCGCAGCAAAACGTTGTTGAGTGTCAGGTTGTGTTTATTATCAAATGTAACAGGTGTCATCTTTAAATCTGTCAATTTCAGAATGTAATGTTCATTTAATTTACGGGAATGTCCGATTTGTGGTCTGTAGTCTTCCCCTGTTGCTGTCATTTTTATCAGTTAAATGAGAAACGGAAACCCCTGCTAGAAGAGAGGAGGTTCGATACTGGCAACAGCCATAGTAGCAAAAGATTCTCAGGTAAGTCTGCCTATTAATTGGGGAGCAGAAGTTAGGCACGTTTATTGATTCAAGTAACTTGGTACCACAGTCTAACATACAGAGTCACGACACCCCCCACTGATTATAATGTTATACGCCACGATAGCAGCGTTCCAAGCGGCTGGCAAGTAGACTTGCGCATAATAGTTCGCGATCGGGAGCACTCACTTTAGTACGTTCTTTTAGTTCGTCCTTTCTCACTGACGGCTGAGGGGCGTGGTCTGCGCGTGCAGGTGGAGGGGGAAGTTCTCGCATCTAGCTGCTTCATGCGCTTGCTGCTTGAGCCGCTAACGATATCACGCAAACCAAAAGAAACAGTTTGTCGATAATTTCTCGCGTTTACTTCAGAGTTATCTCTATATCTTGGCATTAAGGAATTTATTAGTCAGATATTGCAGAGTGCAGAATACTTCAAAGCAGACATTTTGTAGCACTGAACTATGTAATCTAGCAGACAGACGTTCACCTCGAAATGACTCATCAGCAGAAGCCAAACACGTGATTTTTAATTCTGCTACGCGCCCTCTCGCTATTGCCCATCGGTCTTCGGAATAGAATCCAACGAACTATGAAGCGAGATACGTTTGGCATAATCGTCCGCTACTCCTATTTCGTCCGCTCTTTTTGTCTTTCTTACTACCGCTACTAAAAGAGCTCTTTTTTATGACAGCTTTTTTATACAGTATAATGGATCAGTGTTGCCAAAGCGTGTGCTATTACCGTATTCTTGGGCCATTTGACATCAAATACTTAGGAAAATAAACCAGTTATTTACACGAATGAGTGATACAATGGTAGTCAACTATTTTGCATACAGAGTACTCGTAGTACTTTATTTTTAAAATAGATGTCTTGTGGCAGTGAACTATGAAACTACAGGTGAGCTGCATCTCAGCTTGAAATGAAGGTAACTGGCAGAAGGGAATCACGCGATTCTGCGCGCTGGCGCGTCCTCTCGCTGTTCCCCGTCAGTCTTCGGAAAAGGAGCGGACGAACTAAGAGGCGAGGGATCTGCGAACTAGTTCGCGTAGTTCGCCTGTGGGAGCGCTCTTCCGAAATAGTTCGTTCGCGAACTACACAAGACTACTGGCAAGGTACATTTCTGAATACGATATCGGATGTCTGTGAATAGTATCATTTAAATTGATTTTATCATACTTTTTGCAACAGTTAAGGTTTGTAGTGCCCTAAAATAGGTAATAACTACTTTGCAGGAGCAAAGAGCATGGGTGATAAACAACAGAAGACCCAGCCTTCTGCAGGAGACGGAGCTTACGATCGGATTTTTGGGTAAGGGCGGGGCAGGAAATTGGCCGTGCCCTTTGAAAGGAACCATCCCGGAATTTGCCTGAAGTGATTTAGGAAAATCACGGAAGGCCTAAATCTGGTTGATTGGGGGTGGATTTGAACCACTGTACTCCCGAATACGAGTCCAATTTCTTACTACTGCGCCACATCGCTCGGTAACCTTCTGCAGATAAAGACGTCGGGTTTCTACTCAGAAATGTCAAGTTTTCTGCACTACAATTCTATTCAAATTAATAGTTATATGGAATGCAATACCACATTATTTAATGTACCACTTCAGTCACTACAGCTGTAGCTGAAGGAAAAATTTTCAAAAACTTGGCAATAAAACTTGGAAAGCAAAAAAAGTAGAAACCAATTATTTCAGTGTTGCTACATCTCAACCGTAAACGGTAAGAATCTTCCAGACTTTTATAAGGAAAAGTAATTACATTCAGAAGTGTATGCGTTTATAACAAAGGCGACTGAAGGCTGTAACGCTCAGACTTTTTGAGGGCAGAGAATGCTTGGCCGCAACGGCTGTTCCATAAGAAAGAAATCTGAGCAAAATAAAATTAAATATGTTATTCCGACCACGGATTCGAGTTGCACAGTAAAATTATGAACTCCCGAATACAAATAACAGACCGGACGGGGCCGTAATTAAGAAGAAGCAAAATAAAATCAATTAATTTAGGACGGTTTATTAATATTCACCAACCAAGGAACATAGCAGAATGATTGCTTACTTAGAGGACAATCGAATGGAAGGGTCTGAGTAATTTCTACATTACCCGTTTTGTTAATGTAGAAATTGCTCAAAATGGAGAATTTCCTGTAGCCATTATATTTAAAAGCAACCGGAAGCGACGCCGTGGCGGAGGCATACCAGCTTTATCCCGCGCTCCAAACACGTATCCCAACCTGAGTGTCCGAAACACAGTGCTGCCCGCAAGGGCTAAGCTTCCCCAACGGTTTCTGTCCCCTACCTGTAAGGTTGGCTACAGAGACTACTTTTGAACAGCGGAAGCACACTGCGGTGCCGTGCCCGGCGAACAGACAACGCACCGCCATTCGGTTGCAGAGCTTCGAAGTATTTACCTCGCGGATAGGGGTGAATTTGAGGACCGTCCTCGTCTGTTACAATGATGGGCGAGTAAAAGCATCTGGTACACTTACCATTCAGTTTATAATGAGGTAAGCTTGCCGGCCGCGGTGGCCGAGGAGACTAAGGCGCTCCAGTCACGCTCTGCACGGCCACTACGGTCGGGGGTTCGAATCCCCCCTCGGGCATGGATATTTGTGCCGTCCTAGTTCGTAAGTAGTTCATAAGTAGTTTGTAAGTTTAGGGACTGATGACCCCGTAATTAAGTCCCATAGACTATACAAACAACAAAACAAATGAGGTAAGCTTGGTCGTTTGCTCCCAGCTCTGATTTTAGAATTACGACTTCATGACTAGCAACATTCTCGCTGATTCAACCATTCTGGTCTGCAAATGTATCTGTACAAAATGTGCCTATTTCTTGACTATTGTTAGTAATTACTTCGCCGACCGCGGTGGCCGAGGTGACTGAGGCGCTCCAGTCACGGTCAGCACGGCCACTACGGTCGGGGGTTCGAATCCCCTCTCGGGCATGGATATTTGTGCCGTCCTAGTTCGTAAGTAGTTCATAAGTAGCTTGTAAGTTTAGGGACTGATGACCCCGTAGTTAAGTCCCATAAGCTTAACAAACATTTGATTTGATTTTTGAGTAATTACTTTACCTACAGCAAGGTGTTTTCGTGGCAAAATAGTCTTATTTTTGAAATAACATTAACATGCAACAGGGCTACCGCACATTCGTCATATCTTTATGAATAGAGAGACTTCACCACAATTCTACCTATTTGTTCTGTAAGTTTCTTACTGTCCTCTTTTTCAATTAATGCATCTACAATAAGGCGACGAAAAACCTGCCAAGAAAAGAAGTCCGACGCCTTTACGGTCCAAGGACAGCAGATCAGCAGGTGAGTGTAACTTCCTGTCTGAGAAGAAAGGCGTTAGGCAGCAACCCTTCTTGCTTAATCTTCTTTAGAAAAACTTCAACAGTTACAGACATGGCTACCGTGACAGGATCGCCAAGGTTTCAATGAGCGCCATATTATTTCGGCAGTCCTAGTTGTGTGTTTTTGTTATAATAGTTATTTTGTTTTGTATATCGAATTTTTATATGTCAAAGAAATTGCTTGTCATATAAGAACTCAACAGGAATTATTGTTTCTCGTTGTTGTAGCTTTCGGTAGCTCCAATTTTATTAATCGTAGGGCAGTCTGCAAGGGAAGCTGAAATCACTCCAGGCAAAGTTAAACACAAAATTTATTAAAATGAAAAAACATACAATTACGTAACTTTTATGTGAGTTTCTATCCGTGCCTAATTGCTTTGTACAACTGCCTAGATCGGTGTGATCTTCTGACTAAGACTGTCGCTGCTATCTAAGTACGCCGTCTCGTGTCCTGTAGCTTGTCGACTGCTGCATCGTCTTTCCTGTCCCGTCGTCGATCTACGCGTCCTCTGCTCTCGGAGTGGAAGACGTCAGGAAGTGAAGCGCAGAAGTGGAGTAGTTGACTCTCGAGAAGTGGGCGGCGCTTTTCCTATCCTCTTCATAGGTGGCGCTCTGGACTTGTTATCGGCGTGGAGGGAGTGTTGGCGCTGTGTGATTGGCTAGCGTCTCTCCATCGCCTTCTTGCACTTCATTCCCACTTCTGGATGAGTGGCGCCAACTTCACGCCACTACATTCGTCTGTTTATATTTCTTACTTTCAGCGGAGTAGGCCGCTAAATATACACATTCGTATTTCCTCAGAAATAAGTTGTCGTTTGTACCACTAATCAGGGAAATATTGCTGTTTTTACATTTATTTCACGGTTATGGATGTGTCTCGATATTTTACTAATGCTTGGAACGCAAAATTACACAAACTATTTGCGTAATTACACAAAAAGTAATTATAAACGAACATCACTCTTACGACTCCTTGCCCACCACTAGGAGCGCTACTGTCGTTGCAACTGTCAGTTGTAACAACTTCCACAGCAGTGAGTGTCGCTACTGTATATGTTAAGCCCTTTTTAAACGATGAACGAAAGTTAACTGGTGTTGAAGTGGTCTTCAGTCCGAAGAATCGTTTGATGCAGCTCTCCAGAATACCCTGAACAAGCCTCTTTAACTGCACATAAGAACGGCAACCACATTTCAAAAGCCTCTATCCTCTTCCTGTTCGCACTGTTTAACGTCCATGTTTCACTCCCATACAAGGCAACACTGCACACAAATGCCTTCAGAAAAGACTTCCTTAGGCTTAAATCAATATTCGATGTTAACAAATTTCTCGTTTTCAAGAACGCTTTTCTTCCCATTGTCATTTTGCATTTTATATCCTCTGTGCTGCAACCATCATTTGTTATTTTACTGCCCAAGTAACAAAACTCATCTACCTCGTTTATTGTTTCGTTACCTAATCCAATTCTTTCACCATCACTTGATTTTCTAAGTTCTGAAGCTAGCAGGAGTAAAATATAGGGAGCTTAAAGTTATTTACAACTGTACAAGAACCAGACAGCTCTTGTCAGAGTTGAAGAGAATGAAAGGGATGCAGTGGTTGGGAAGTGAGTAAGTCAGGGTTGTTCAAATGTTTGTCAAGCTTAAGGGACGTAACTGCGGGATCATCAGTCCTTAAACTTACAAACTACTTATGAACTACCTTATACTAAAGACGACACGAACATCCTTGCCCGAGGGGGGATTCGAACCCCCGACGGGGAGACAGGGTTGTAGCCTTTCTCAAATGTTATTCAATTTGTACATTGAGAAAGCTCTAAAGGAAAGCAAGGAGAATTTTTGAGAAGGAATTAAAGTTAAGGGTGAAGAATTAAATACATTGCGTTTTGCCGACGACATAGTAATTCTGTCAGATACAGCAAAGGACCTGGAAGAGCAATTGAACGGAATGGACAGTGTGCTGAAAGGTGCATATAAGATGAACATTAACAAGAGCAAAACTAGGGTAATGGAGTGCAGTGTAAGAAAATCAGGTGATGCTGAAGGAATTAGATTGGGAAACGAAGCAATAAAGGAGGTAGATGAGTTTTGTTACTTGGGCAGTAAAATAACAAATGATGGCCGCAGTACAGAGGATATAAAATAAAGAATGGCAATGGTTAGAAAAGCGTTCTTGAAAAAGAGAAATTTGCTAACATCGAATATTGATTTAAGCCTAAGGAAGTCCTTTCCGAAGGCATTTCTGTAGAGTGTTGCCTAGTACGGGAGTGAAATGTGGTCGATAAACAGTGCGGACAGGAAGAGGATAGAGGCTTTTGAAATCTGGTGCTACAGGAGAATGCTGAAGATTAGGTGTGTGGATCGCGTAATTAATGAAGAAGTACTGAACAGAATTGGGGGAGAAAAGGAATTTCTGGCAAACTTTGACTAAAAGAAGTGATCGATTGGTAGGACACATTCTTAGACATCAAGGAATCGTGAATTTAGCGTTGGAAGGAACTGTGTGGGGTAAAAGCTGCAGAGGAAAACCAAGAGATGGACACAGTAAGCAGATTCAGACAGCTGTAGGCTACCGTTCTTATGTGGAGTTGAAGAGGCTTGCTCAGGATAGGGTATTGTGGAGAGCTGCATCAAACCAGTCTCTGGACTGAAGACCGTAACAGCAGCATGAAGGAATAACAACCGCTGGATCAGAAGTGACGTCTGTTCTTACGGAACAGACGCCGCATATATATCTATAAATGTGACTGTCTGTTCGGTGTACGCTTATCACGTCCAAACGACAAGACGCAAATTATTAAATATTTGTATAGGTACTAATTTATACTTGAGGAAGGTTTTAGGCACGGTTTTATAGCGATCTGATAGATATTTAGTAATTTGAAGAATATAACGCGAAATGCGGAACAATAATTACTCTTTGAAAATTATATTTACTCTTTGAAAATGGTTTTACTGGTTGCATTGTTGCTTGAGGGTTGATAATGATAAAAGGGTGGAGTATATTGGGATGGTAAGTTATCGGTGTATATAAAATTCTACGTGTGTGTGTATGTTAATATTTCGCTCTGCAGGGAAAAGTACATAACGCAAACGAATGGTCTGTGTGTAATTGTTGTCCGAAGTCTCCCGTTGTACATCATAACAGTTCCACGCCGATAGGTATACGGGGGTGGAAGATATGGTGGTTAAAAGTCGTCAAATTATAAAAAATTCGTACTGAAGGCCAGCGATGACGTTTGCGACTCTATAGCAAGGAGGTTACGTACAGCGAAAAGTGATGCCACAGACCATATCATTGGTCTATGCGTGATACAATGTCTTCAACTCTTTCTCTGTAAGGATAAGCGTACGAATAAGGAAATATAAGAATAAATAAATAAATAAATCAGTAAATAAGAAATTTCTTTTAATACATCTCTTTAAAAGAAATCTATTTGACGTTTTGCGCAGTACATCAAGTGATCCATCTGGGATACGAGGCGCGTCCAGAAGAAAGTTCCGTTTCAATTTATCTCTACTGCAGCGCTGCGATTACAGTTCCGCACATGCGCTGTAGACGATGTGTATCAAGGAGAAGAACGTGCGCCATTTGGAGATCGCTGTCAGTTACGTACGCTGTGTTGTGCTTGTTTGGAATGTCGGCGTTGGTTGAAAATCCCGCCGCCTGTGAAATCAGGTCGATGATTCGATTTCTGAATGCGAGGAAAGTGAAACCAAGTGTAATTTATCGGCAAATTTGCGATGTTTACGGACCAAATGCGATGAGTGATTCGATGGTGAGAAGATGGGTCCGACAGTTCAATGGCGGGCGTAGTGATGTGCACGATGAAGAAAGAAGTGGGCGTCCACCTCTGGTTACAGAAGAACTGGTTCACGCGCTTGATGACAAGATCCAGGAAAACCGTAGGTTTACAATTAGTGCTCTCGCTATAGACCACGAGCTGAAAGAAACTGTTTCCAACTGGTTGAAGACACAGGCGGCAGATGTCTATGAAGAAGGTATACAAAACCTGGTGCCACGCTATGACAAATGCCTGCAATATTTAGGTAATTATGTGGAAAAGTAGTTTAAGAGTTGTAGAATTTTGCGCAATAGAATCTGTATCTGTGTACAATTTCATTTTATTACCAAACGAAATTTACTTTCTGGACGTGTCTCGTATTATTTCAATCATTATTGTTGAATTTCGCGATTGGATTCTTCGAAACGAGTGCATTTTTACCTGTGATTTCTTATATATTCTCTGATAAATGTAACGTGTTTTTAGAAAAAAGGAGCTGGACAGAGATATGGTGGATAGGAAAAATAATAACTCAAGGTTCGAATAAATAAATAAATAAATAAATACCCGGGCAACGCCGGGTTTTCAGCTAGTATATGTGTATACAGGCTGTCCCAGCCATCTTGTCCACCCAAAATATCTCTGGAACAATAACAGCTATTGGAAAACGACTTTCGCCAATATCAATGTACGGCTGGGGCCCATGAATGTACATATTTGGAAATAATTCTAAAACGAAAGCAAATGTGTTTTTTAACACAAACTTATGTTTTTTTTATGCACACCCTATATTTTTTCTTCAGCAATCCATAGCTTGACAAATCACATAAACAATGGCGTTGATTGCATCGCAATATTCCAATTACATCCCGAGACATTGCGACGCGAAGTTGGCGCTTGAAATACGCGAAACGCGCGGCTTTGTGTTAAAAAAACACATTTGCTTTCGTTCTAGAATGTTTCCAAATATGTAGATTCATGGGCCCAGCCGTACATTGATACCGGTGAAAGTCGTTTTCCAATAGCTGTTATTGTTCCAGAGATATTTTGGGTGGACAAGATAGCTGGGTCACCCTGTATATATATATATATATATATATATATATATATATATATATATATATATATATATAATTCTCAACTTTTAGCCCCCTGCCCATTGATATATATATATATATATATATATATATATATATATATATATATATATATATATCAATGGGCAGGGGGCTAAAAGTTGAGAATTTGGGTTGAAAGGAAAGCGTACCTGGATAGCCTGATTGGATAAAGCGACCGCTGTCCCGAAACGGGAAATCCGGTACGAATCCCGATACAGCACAAATTTCCAAATTTGCCACTGAATACATTTCAAAGCCTCGAAACGGTAGCCTTCTCACAACTTCCCCAATCCGAACATCTGCAGCTCGTCGAAATGAGCTGTGAAGATCCAAGTCACCAGGAGGACTGTGGACAGCAAAAGAGAAGCCACCAGCAGGAGGCCGTCTCCCATACACGACCTGGAAGACCCTCAACAGGCTGACAACCGGAGTGACAAAGTGTAAAAGCAACGTGAAGAAGAGGGGTGTCGATTACGATGAACACTGTGAGTGTGGACAAGATAGCTGGGGCACCGTGTATATTATCGATCTATTGCAAGTTCGATCATCGTTTAAAACGGGCTTTAGACAGTGTTGGTAATCTGACGAGTAACGAAAGCCGTAACAGCTGCAGCAGGAGTGTACCGGCGAGTGTGAAAACAGTTGCTGTGGACGAGCCGATAGCCGTGGGCTCTGTCGGGCCACTGCTGGGGTTAAGCCCTGCCGGCGGGCTTTGTTTGCGCCGCGGCGCGCTGTTTTCGCTGCGGCTGGGCGGCGATTGGCACGGCGCGTGCGGCGGCCAAACTCGGCCGAGAACCCTTTCGTTTTACGCTACGCGTCGCGTGCACACGCACTGGCGGAGAGGGCGCAAGAGAAGGAGGAGAAGTGGCGCGGAATGGCAGGAGGGAGAGAGGGGACGCGCTATTGATCAGCGCGGGATGCACGGCCTCTGCTGGGGAGCGGAGGGCCGTAACGAGGGACGCAAACACGGCGGCCAGCAGGTGCGTGAGCGCGCAACCTGGCCAGAGCCGTTCCTGGACACTTCCGGCCGCTGCTGGAAACCTCGCACCGGAAAACACTAGCTATTTCCCGCCTATGCTGTACGGCAGTGGTTTTCAACATGTGCGTAGTGACCCTACAGGGTCGTAAAGTCTTTCTTGGGAAGTTGCGTTTGCAGGAGAAGTATGCTCATTAGATTATCTGATAATGAGAGCTTGACCCTTGAAACGCATCATATTTAGTGTTTTTACACGATATCTGTGGTTGAGCGTACTTGAAAAAATAAGTAACACAATCGCGACCTCAGTGTAGTCCAGTCAGTGAGTGCTCAAAACAGGAAGAGGGGTGTAGAGTGCATGGAATATGCGAGAATTTTTGACTTCAGGACTTTGTTAGGGATAGTTAGGAGGTGAACATATTAAAGGCCCCCGCCCCTGGTGACACTCATTTCTGGAGGGACAGCGAAAGTGAGCGCACATCTTAAAAATTATGTAACTTCTGATTGGCTAAAGATAAGGTAGCAAATGTGCATATCAAATTGAAGGAAATTTAATGCTCTACAACTTTCTTTCTAACAAATTTTCTGTGAAACGATCGAGTGAGTCACTAGAAGTAAATGGTTGACAAAATTAGTGAGGTAACGATGATTTTTTCCGAAGTTGTCGATTTTCAATAACGCATATGTCGAAAACTGTTGGAAATTCGAGGTATATGTATAGAAACAATTTTATAGCAAATTCAATTATCTTTAATTTTTATTTGGACCTTTTAATTTCTAAAGCCGACCGTTTTCGAGATATAAACGGAAAACTGGTACCTTTCCACCCCCCCCCCCAAGGGCGGGGACTTTTAGTATGTTCACCTCCTAACTATCCCTAACAAAGTCCTGAAGTCAAAAATTCTCCCATATTCCATGCACTCTACACCCCTCTTCCTGTTTTGAGCACTCATTTACTGGACTAATAATGGATGTGAGGTCGCGGTTGTGTTACTTATTTTGTCAAATACGCTCAACCACAGATATCGTGTAAAAACACCAAATATGACGCGTTTCAAGGGTCAAGCTCTTATCATCAGATAATCTGTACAAGAATCTTAAAACATGAAACAATAAAAATATAAAACCTAATAAAAGAAAACGTGGTTACTTCCCTTGTAACCGTGTCTACGAAGAAAGGTCCTCAGCGTACTGTGCTTCGTCAGAATTCAAACCGGACCCCAGCACTGGCGGCGTGTAACCACAACAGAAATGCACCGAGTCAACAACACGACTGGGGCGCACGTATGCACATGAAAACAAAGACCTACAAATTCCAAAGATCATCCACAAGGTAGTGGGTACATTCAGGTGTCGCGAAATCGTTTGCACAGTAAGACAGAGGTTGAAATTTAAAATAAACGACTTTTGTTATAATAGGTCAGCAAAGTTTTTAAAAAAGCCGTACGTATCATCTTGAACTTGTTCATTTAATAAAGCGCCGCATTTAGCGTTACGTATTATAATCTCCAGCTGCTCTAGCAGATCTAACTTTCTCCTCTTATCATGTATATGCAAAATCTTAAGGTCATCTTCAATCCGCTTTAATGGGTGGCCAGTTACGTGGATATCCGTAGCTACAGCGGACTCTCGACTTAATAATTCTAAAAAGTCCGCTGTAGGGTTCAGTGTCCCAGCCTCGTCGCCGCTTTTGTGTCTCGTTTCCGTCGTAGGTGTCGGTGGCCGAGTAGAAAAGTACCGACACAGGAATAAAGGATGTACGCTTGTGCAGGTAGTATGTGACCAGCCACTGGGACAGCAGAAACTAGAAACACTAGAGTAAATTAGAACGAGATATATATTGCCCAGAATTTATACAATACTTAACTTTTACACAATTCAGTACAGCAGAGTGCTGATACATAGTTGAGCTAGGGGCCTGCCTAGTGCCTGTCCGATAGCCAAGTCTTCACTGGTGCCTATCTGATTCCGAAGTGTTAACTGGTTCCTATCTCAGTCCCAAGTGAACGATGTCGTTCAGTGGTGGCCACGAGCGGAGTTGTAGCAGAGGGCGCTCGTGGCTGACGTCGTAAGAACGCTGCGCCGTGCGTGCATGGCGGCGCGCGGCGAAAGTAGGTGGCGCGCATTTTGGACTTGTGCGACACCACAGGTTTGACGGAGGACATCGAAAGAGTCCAGAGAATGTCAGCTCGTTTCGTATTGTCACGATACAGGGGACACAGCGTTACGGAAATGATACAGGATCTGGGATGGGAATCATTACAACAACCGCGCTTATCGCTGCGGCGTGTGCTGCTTGCGAAACTCCAATCGCCAACATTCTCCTCCGAATGCGAAAATATATTGTTGACTCCCACTTACATAGGTAGAAATGATCATCAGAATAAAATACGAGAAATCAGAGCTCGAACAGAGAGAGATTCAGGTGTTCATTCTTCCCGCGCGCTATTCGAGAATGGAATGGGAGATAAATAGTATAATTGTGGTTCGATGAACCCTCTGCCAGGCACTTAAATGTGATTTGCAGAGTATCCCATGTAGATGGGTAGTGACCCTAGGGGGTCGTAACGTCTTGTCTACATCTACATACATGCTCCGCAATCCACCGTAAGGTGCGTAGCGGAGGATACACTGTACCACTGCTTGTCATTCGCTGGCCGCGGTGTCCGAGGGGACTGAGGCGCTCCAGTCACGGTCTGCACGGCTACTACGGTCGGGGGTTCGAATCCCCCCTCGGGCATGGATATTTGTGCCGTCCTTAGGATAAGCTAGTTGATAAGTAGTTTGTAAGTTTAGGGACTGATGACCCCGTAGTTAAGTCCCATAAGCTATACAAACAAAGCTTTAAACTGATCTGCTGCGGATCCCAAACACTTGAGCAATACTCTAGACGTTTTATACGCGATTTCCTTTACAGATGAAGTACATCTTCCCAAAATTTTCCAAATAAACCGAAGTCGTCTGTCTGCCCTACTCACAACTGTCCTTACATGTTCGTTCCATTTCACATCGCTCAAATGTTCAAATGTTTGTAAATCTATCGGACCAAACTGCGTGGTTATCAGTCCGTAGCTAACAAACTACTTAAACCTAGGTAAACTAACCTAAGGACAAATACACACACCCATGCGCCAGGGAGGACTCGAACCTCCACGGCGAGCAACCGCCCTCTCCGCAGCGAGACGCTTTAGACCGCTCGGTTACTCCACCGCGGCTTCGCATCGCTCTGCATTGTTACGCCTAGATATTTGAACGACGCGACTGCATCAAAGGAGGTTTCAACCATTACGATTTAATCGAAATTGTTACGAAAATATTTTAAAATTACGAGTGTACGATTTGAGTGCTTAGAATTCCTATTTTTAGGTTTTAATAATAAATCGGTGTAATTTTTTTTCCGTCGATGAAACTCGGTTCCTGTAGGGTTCGTGCTTGTGATGTCATCGACAAAACTGGTTATGAGCAACAGCTTCTGGCATGTCCTTGAGAATATCAGCAGTATTGGGAGTAACTTCTGCATACTCGAAAACTACGTGATACGGCACACGGGATGAATCCACAAAGGCGCACCATTGTAGGATATAGCAGCAGCACATACTGAGATCGCTGATATATCCAAAAGAAAGTCAAGAACTTCACATCTGTGCATTACTTCTTGGCTCAATTTCCAAGTGTCTTATAGTCTACTAAGATGTAAAGACTTAAAGAGGAGTCCAGTAATTTTCAGTATTATCCGTTGGAAGATGTACTTCATGAACGAGCATACATGACATGGTATAAAAAGTTCCCAATAGGAGAATTCCTCGGGCAAAACACATTTTGCAGGATTGTCCAAAGTGATTATAACAACACTGTTGGTGCTCCAAACTAATGCAGCCAGTGAAAGAGTTTTTAGCATTGTGCCTACACTTCAACCTTTAATTCATTACTAGTGGAAAAAATTAAAACGATTTCTTGAAAAAACGTGTGTCATCTGTTAACACCGATAAGCAGTTCACTGATTCCAAGAATGCGACTGGGTTATACTATTCAAGTTTTAAGAGCTCCACTGTCACTTCAGGTCCCCCCACCCCCAGTGTTTCAAAAAAATAGGGAGAATGTTTGCATTAGGCCTAGTAACATGCTGGAAGAAGAGAATGTGATTGGAGACATCAAAACTTGACCTTTTAAAAAAAAAAAAAAATTTCTTAACTCACACTCACACACTCACCGAAATATCTTAACCGGCACTCTTACTCTGTTATGATTTTACGTTATCACGTGTTTGTGTGCAATTTTTAATGAGTAGATTCCTTTAGATATAGGTATGTAGCCTATATAAATTAATATTAATCTGCGTATCACAAAATCTAAGACGTTCCGTTCTTAGGAAAAAATAATTAGCGATTAAGTTTTGCTCTCGCCACCCTCCCACCCACACATACATTCTTATTGTACACATCAGAATGATATAGTAATATCGTCTGCAACCTTTCAGAAACTGTTTTTTCACAATTCTGATGATTCCTTATTCACTTATTCCCCTTGGACCCCTTCCAATGTTTGTATAGCTTATGGGACTTAACTACGGGGTCATCAGTCCCTAAACTTACAAACTACTTATGAACTAGCTAATACAAAGGACGGCACAAATATCCATGCCCCAGGGGGGATTGGAACCCCCGACCGTAGTGGCCGTGCAGACCATGACTGGAGCGCCTCAGTCCCCTAGACCACCACGGCCGCCCCCTCCCCCCCTGGTCGCTCATACATATTAGATCGCATTACTATTTGTCATATTCAAAAGTTGGAACCTCTGCATCAAAAAGGTCACTACTAATGTTGTATTCGAACATTATGGGATTGTTTTTCATACTCATGCGCATCATCTTACATTTTTCTGCATTGAGAGCTAGTTGCCATTCTTCGCAGCAACTAGAAATTTTGTCTAACTAATCCTGTCTGCTATTACAGTCAGCTACAGACGACTCCTTCCCATACACCACAGCATCAGCAGCAAACAGCCGCAAATTACAAAATACTCTGTCCATCAGATGATTTATATAGATAGAAAGTAATAGCGGTCCTATCACACTCCCCTAGCTCGGGAAGTTGCGTTTGCAGGAGGAGGTATTTAGTAATTTGAGGAGGAGGTATTTAGTAATTTGAGGAGGAGGTATTTAGTAATTTGAAGAATATAACGCGAAATGCGGAACAATAATTACTCTTCGAAAATTACATTTATTCTTTGAAAAAGGTGTTATTGGTTGCATTGTTACTTGAGAGTTGATAATGATAAAAGGGTGGAGTATATTGGGATGGTAAGTTATCGGTGTATATAAAATTCTACGTGTGTGTGTGTGTGTGTGTGTGTGTGTGTGTGTGTGTGTGTGTGTGTGTGTGTGTGTTAATATTTCGCTCTGCAGCGAAAACTACAGAACGCAAACGAATGGTCTGTGTGTAATTGTTGTCCGAAGTTTCCCGTTGTACACCATAGCAGTTCCATTCCGATAGCTATAAGGGGGTGGAAGATATTGTGGTTGAAAGTCGTCAAATTATTAAAAAAATTCGAAATGAAGGCCAGCGATAACGATTGCGACTCTATAGCAAGGAGGTTACATATAGCGAAACGTGACCATATCTTTGGTCTATGCGTGCTACAATGCAACCCAGAAAATCTTTACATTTACCCTCCAAGCAATACTACAAATAACGTAGTTTACCAGAATGCCCTAAAATGAAACTGAAATGAATTTGGACATTACTCTCACCATACGTGTTCAGATATTGCAACACAGACTATAAGGAATAATGTATGTATTATTTATTGTAAATCATTAAGCACTTCACATAATTTTATTTTTTTCAAAAAAATGTTTGTAAATCTATCGGTGCAAACTGCGTGGTCATCAGTCCGTAGCTTACAAACTACTTAAACCTAGGTAAACTAACCTGAGGACAAACACACACACCCATGCCCCAGGGAGGACTCGAACCTCCACGGCGAGCAACCGCCCGCTCCGCAGCGAGACGCTTTAGACCGCTCGGCTACTCCACCGCGGCTTTATTTATTTTTCTTATTTGAATGTTGATTTAAAATGTTAGTTCCTAAAGAAGGTATTATATTTCATTTCATCCTTCAAAAACAGTCTCATAGCACACTACTGAAAGATACCTTATCATTATCAACCAACACGCGAGCGGAGCCGCGGGTTTAAGCTAGTAATCGTATCAATATCAGTATAATTTTCAAAGATAAATGAGAGATCTCCGGAAAATATTTTTTGTAGCTGCTACAATTTATTGCGCCATGCAAGCTCCTGAACGGGATGTTAATTTGAATGTGCTGCCTTTCGCAGTATGTTTATACGACCCAGTCGCTTAGAAGCGCTGCAGTTGCAAAGTTACAGAAATTACCTGAGATTTTCCTGCCTGTCTCGTTATATTGTGGTAGGGAAGACGTCATTAGTGAGGTATTGCTAGTTTCGTTGAGGCCAGTGCCGGATTAGCCACGTAGCAAGAGTTAGCAAATGCTACGGGCCCGCCAATACTCTTGTCTGCTTCTTTTTTTTTTTTTTTTCAATTATTTCAAGTATTGCATTTATTTCTTGCAAGTAGACTTGTGAAAAAAGTGAATTATCACACCATTTGGTACAGTTCTCTAAACTCTTCCAACTGATTAATAATGTTTCTGGCATCACGATGAAGAACAGGGTAATCGCTGTGTGTCGTGGCTAACGTCGATGGCCAGCAATAGCTTCTCAGTGACATTTAGTTCATGCGATCCCGTTGCTGTATTCGCTGCATCTTGAGTCCCAAATTGCGGTATCAATACTGACGGTCCTGTGAGAACGGCAAATAGCAGCCGCTCGTGCGCAGACGGCTGCACTGTATGAGTCGCCACGTGTGCAGAGTTGCCAGGTTTTTCTATTGCTCTGTCCCCAAATTTTGAACAAAAAGTAGCAAAATATCGCCATCCTTTCATCAATAAAATGCCAAAATATATCCATCTTTACATCAGTAAAAATAGCCAAATATCGCAACCTCTAATCTGTTAACATTATTATGCTATGGTAATTATGGCATGTTACTCAACAATAATAATCCTGGAATTCAGGGAGTAAGGTGGTTACTGAGTAAAAGGTAACACAAACAGTGGTACCCTCACATTCACAGACGTCAGACTGAACTTTACAAGGAAACTCATACTTCCCAGAAACATTTATCTGAGTCCATCCAAGAACTGAACCCAGACACACTACGAACTGACAATGAGGGCAGTCAAAATATTGTCACGTTGTAAATATAATAGAGAGACTTCGGAAATTCAGTTACATTAATCACCTTTATTAATTTCAGAACTTAGAAATATTACAAACAAAACGGGTCCAGAATCATTCTATCAAACTAACACAAGGGATGTTCTCATGCATAGGTTCGATTACCAATCATATTCATCTTCTTAAAACCAAATATTTTGCAGATGTTAAATAGTTATTGAATGTTTCAAACATTTCTTTAATACATACAAGATCATTACAACATTTTGATTTGAGGTAATTTATAATAATGCACTAAGCAATCCATACTTTAGAGGTGAGATGGACTTTAATTTGTAATAATGCGTCATTACAAACTGAAAAATCAGCCATGAGAACGACTGGGAAATAACCGCGTGTTCTCCATCGACATTTATACTCTGTAAACCATTGTTAACAACTGTGAAGTGCGTAGCAAAGGGCTCGCTTCACAGTAGCAGTTGTTACGATGCAGTTGTGTTGATGCATGGAACGCGGAAAAATATACTGTTTAAATGCCTCCTTGCATGGTGTAATTTATGTCATCTTATCCTCACGTTTTCAGTGGGAGCCATATAAACGGTGTTGTAGTATACTTCGAGATATCGTTTAAAGCCAGTTCTTGAACCATCGTAAGTAGGATACACGAGGTAGTTTAAGTCATCTTCAAGAGTCCGTAACTTGAGTTTGTTTACATCTCTGTGACACTCTCCCATACATCCATGATACTTGAAAACATTTGTGCCAACTTGTGTAGGTTGATTACATTTCCCCAGTATTCTACCGAAGTTTAGGCAGTATCATTGACACAATGTCTAAAGAGTGATTGCTTTACTTTCGTTGCATTTGAAGTAAAATAAAATAGCCATTAAGTCGCAAACCAATTCCTTTAGTAGCCAAATTTAATCGCCAGTCGCCAGACTGCTAGAATGGCTATCATTATAAGAAAAAGATAGCCAAGAATGCGAAAAATCGCCACACCTGGCAACCCTGCACGTGTGTACTATTTGGCCACGACAACTTGACGATTTTGCTGGTGCTGCCACAAGCGGCGAATGTCGGCTAGAGATGAACGTTACTCTTTTATTTCAAGCGCTGCCAACGTTACAATGGTCTTTGACACGAAAGATGACTGTACACATTGTTAGAGAAATGGTTCCAGCAGTGCAGCAAGCTGCCTTCCCCTCACCCTTCACTCCCCGCAGCAACTGTAATGGAGCTCCCAGTAGCCACCGCGCAAATCGTCAAGTTATCGTGGCCAAACTGTAGACGTCCCATTTGTGGAACGCTGGCCACTGCTGCCGTGTCATGAGATCTTGGAAAAGCGCAGGAGTGTTGACGCGATAGCGATTAAAAGAGAACAGTCGAGACAAGTCCCGAGAGGTAACGAAGTCGGCCTCGGTGGCCGAGGAGACTAAGGCGCTCCAGTCACGGTCTGCACGGCCACTACGGTCGGGGGTTCGAATGCCCCCTCGGACATGGATATTTGTGCCGTCCTTAGTCTTAGCTAGTTCATAAGTAGTTTGTAAGTTTAGGGACTGATAACATCGCAGTTAAATCCCATAGACTATACAAACATTTGAGGTAACGAAATCTAACAGTCGGTGCTTGGAGGCCAATCTTCAGCTTCTTTTACAAAGTAGATGATGTGAAAAGTGGGCGACATCGATTTTATATAGTGATTTCAAAGTTACTGACTGAAAAGAGGGAACCACTGAAGCATAAGGTAAGGTACTTGTCTATTCATATACACCCCAAAGTTTAGACAATAAATTACAAACTGTTAATGGAATATTCATTAGGATCGTGTTTTCCAAATGTAGAAATAGCTTTACGCATTTACTTATTATTAATGTTCACCAACTACAACGGACAACGTTCTTTTTCAATGTTAAAGCACATTAAAAATGAATTAAGAAATACGATGGCACAGGAACGTCTAAATGACCTCAGTATAATAATGAACATTCAATACGATTTGCTAAGAGAATGTTCAAATGTTCAAATGTTTGTAGAGCTTATGGGACTTAACTACGGGGTTATCAGTCGCTAAACTTACGAACTACATATGAAGTAGCTACAACTAAAGACGGCACAAATATCCATGCCCGAGAGGGGATTCGAACCACCGATCGCCGGCCGCGGTGGCCGAGGGGACTGAGGCGCTCTAGTCACGGTCTGCACGGCCACTACGGTCGGGGGTTCGAATCCCCTCTCGGGCATGGATATTTGTGCCGTCCTTAGTATAAGGTAGTTGATAAATAGTTTGTAAGTTTAGGGACTGATGACCCCGTAGTTAAGTCCCATAAGCTTAACAAACATTTTTTTTTTGAACCCCCGATCGTAGTGGCCGTGCAGACCGTGACTGAAGCGCCTCAGTCCCCTCGGCCACCGCGGCCGGTTTGCTCAGAGAAATTTATGTAACTTGTATTATTACTAAATTTGCCGAAATTCAATCGAGAAAATTTTATTTGTAATAATCTTGTTTTATTTTATGTCCTATAGCACATGACCTGAAGTCCTAAACAACCAAAGGGCCCATTGTCAGATTTTGCTACGGGCCCCACGCTTGCTTATCCGGCACTGGTCGAGACGTACGGATGAGTCTCGCTGAGGAGTAACCGCGTCGCGCGTAACGTGTCCGCCGTGCAATTACTGGCGGCCCGCGGCGTAGCGCCCCGGGGTTGGCAGCCCTGGCGGCTCCCTCGGCAGCGACGGCGCGCCAGCTTACGCTCTTTATTGACACTCCGGCGGTGGCCGATAGCGCTGCCAGCACGCGGTCCGTTAAGGAAGGGGCGCAGCGAGCAGAGTGGCGAACTTGGCCGCTTCGCTTTGCCCCACCTGCGAGCGACTTCGCCGTCACTGCTCTCTACGCCTCGCGGGCTGGCAGCTCGCCACCGCGCCGAGCCTGCTGCCAACGCCCCAGCCACACTTCCAGCGCTCGTCACACCTTTCTGAAGCACCACTGACGCTTACTACCACTTCATTTCATACATCACTCCAGACATAATGTACCTCACAAACGGCTTTTAATCAAATTGCGAAACTGAATATCGAAAGTTTTGCGTCCCAGCCTCGTCGCTACTTTTGTGTCTCGTTTCCGTCGTAGGTGTCGGTGGCCGAGTAGGAAGACCAAAAATGGTCAAATGTTTGTTAAGCTTATGGGACTTAACTACGGGGTCATCAGTTCCTAAACTTACAAACTACTTATGAACTACTTACGAACTAGGACGGCACAAATATCCATGCCCGAGGGGGGATTCGAACCCCCGACCGTAGTGTAGGAAGACCGACACAGGAATAAGGATGCACGCTTGCGCAGGTACGGAGGTGAGCAGCCAGTAGGACAGCAGAAACTAGAAACACTAGAGTAAATTAGATTGCACAGAATTTATACAATACTTAACTTTTACATAGTTCAGTACGGCAGAATGCTGATACATAGTTGAGCTAGAGGCCTGCCTAGTGCCTATCCGATAGCCAAGTCTTCACTGGTGCCTATCTGATTCCGAAGTGCTAACTGGTTCCTGTCTCAGTCCCAAGTGAACGATGTCGTTCAGTGGTGGCCACGAGCGGAGTTGTAGCAGAGGGCGCTCGTGGCTGACGTCGTAAGAACGCCGCGCCGTGCGTGCATGGCGGCGCGCGGCGAAAGAAGGGTGGCGCGCCCTTTGGACTTGTGCGACACCGCAGAAAGTCCCAAAGTTACCAAAAATAAACGAAAAGTATATTTGTTCAGGAAAGCAGATAGAGACAAAATACATTGCTTCTTGAAAGACAGCTTCCACTGGTTTCTAACACTAAACGCAGCTGTAGACCAGATGTGGCTCAAATTCAGAGACAGTTTTGTACCAAATAAATTAATAAAAGAAGGAGGCGATCCCCCTTGATACACAAAACAGGTCAGGACCCTGATGCAAAAGAAATGGAAAAGGCATACTAAATTTAAACGAACACAAAATCCCCAGGATTGGCGATCGTACTCAGAAGCTCGAAATTTAGCGAGGATTTCAATGCGAGATGCCTACAATACTTGTCACAACGAAACTCTTTCTGGAAATTTGACTCAAAACCCTAAGAGATTTTGGTCATATGTTAAATATACTAGGGTCAAAACACAAACAATACCCTCACTACGTGATAGTAATGGTGGTGCTGCCGATGATAGCGCTACTAAACCAGAGTTACTAAACATAGCTTTTAGAAACTCATTCGCCAAAGAAGAAGAAACCAATATTTCAGATTTCGAATTATTAGCAAGGGCTAGAATGAGTAACGCAGAAGTAGATACCATCGGAGTAGTGAAGCAACTGAAATCACTTAACAAGAACATGTCTTCTGGTCCGAGTTGTATACCCATTAGATTTCTATCTGATTATGCTGAAGCGATAGCCCCTTACTTAACAGCCATATACAACCGCTCTCTCAAAGAAGGATCTGTACCAAAAGATTGGAAAGTTGCACAGGTCACACCTATATTCAAGAAAGGCAGTAGGAGTAACCCACTAAACTACAGGCCTGTTTCATTGACGTCGATTTGCAGCAGGGTTTTGGAACATATCCTGTATTCAAATATTATGAATTATCTCGAACAGATCGATCTATTGACCCAAGGTCAACACGGATTTAGAAAATATCGTTCATGCGAAACACAACTAGCTCTTTATTCACACGATGTTAGGGTGTTATCGACAAGGGTTCGCAAATAGATTCCGTATTTCTTGATTTCCAGAAGGCGTTTGACACTGTACCGCACAAACGGCTTTTAATCAAATTGCGTGGTTACGGTATATCGCCCTAAATTTGCGATTGGATAGGGGATTTCTTGTCAGAGAGGACACAGTCGTAGTAATCTATGGTAAGGCGTCGACTAAAACAGAGGTGATATCGGGTGTTCCACAGGGTAGTGTTATTGGTTCTCTGCTGTTCCTTATTTACATAAACGATTAGAGGAAAATCTAAGTAGCTCTCTTAGGTTGTTTGCAGATGACGCCGTCATTTACCGTCTAGTAAAATCATCTGAAGATCAAAACCAACTGCAGAACGATCTAAATAAGATATCACTATGGTATAAAAGTCGGCAATTAACTCTAAATAATGGAAATGAGCGTATGGCTTTCTTGGCCTGGAGAACCCTTGCGGGTTTGTTCGGCCGCCTGAGTGTCTTTTTATTTGGCGCCGCGTGGGCGACTTACGTGCCAATTATGATAAGATGATGATGATTAGGACAACACAAAACACCCAGTCCCCTGCCGGGAATCGAACCAGGGCCCTCCGCGTTGTAATCAGCGACGCTACCGCTGAGCTACGGAGGCGGACACTCTAAATAATGAGAAGTGTGAATTCGTCCACATGAGTACGAAAAGAAATCTATTAAACTTTGTTTACAAGATAAATCAATTAATAGTGAAGGCCGTAAACTCCACTAAATACCTAAGACTTACTATTAATTCAGAGTTAAACTGGAAAGAACAAGTAGATAATGTCGTGGGAAAGGCGAACCAGAGACTGCGTTTTATTGGCAGAACCCTTAAAAGATGCAACAGAACTACTAAAACTGCATACACTACGCTTGTCCGTCCATTTTTGGAGTATTGTTGCCCAGTGTGGTATCCTTATCAGGTGCGATTGACGGAGGACACCGAAAGAGTTGAAAGGAGAGCAGCTCGTTTCGTTTTGTCATGATACAGGGGACACAGCGTTACGGAAATGATACACGATCTGGGATGGGAATCATTACAACAATGGCGCTTATCGCTGCGCCGTGGGCTACTTACGAAACTCCAATCGCCGACATTCTCCTCAGAATGCGAAAATATATTGTTTACTCCCACTTACATAGGTAGAAACGATCATAAGAATAAAATACGAGAAGTTAGAGCTCGAACGGAGAGATTCAGGTGTGCTTTCTTTCCGCGCGCTATTCGAGAATGGAATGGGAGATAAATAGTATGACGGTGGTTCGATGAACCCTCTGCCAGGCACTTAAATGTGATTTGCAGAGTATCCCATGTAGATGTAGAGTCCGACCGAATCATGATTCGTGGCCGAAATAGTAATAGAAACTTGCGTAATTAAGTTAAAATTCTGTATATTTATGTTACACCACAAATAACCAGCTTTTCCTCATTTTTCAAGATCACTTTCCTGTACTAAGCCTTCTTGAGTGTGTGTAAGTCGCATCAGGAGTCCGTAGAGAATGAAATGGGAGGCGAACAGGTTTAGACAAGTACTTCCAAAATGGATTCTTTTCTCCTCGTTGTGAATTTTCTTTGTAAAAAATAAAATAATAAAAAATAAAGGAGACAATAAGTAAACCGAAATCGATACAGTGGAGTGTCGATATTTCGATTCTCGGAATTACGAGTTACTCTTAAATAAGAGCGTCATCAAACAAAACAACTTTTTCACAGAAAAAGGCACTCCACCATTATAACGCAAAGTAAATAGTGTAAAGAGTTTAAAAAATTAAGGCTACCAATGTGGCTATTTAAAAACGTTGTTTTTAAAAAGGTTTTTAAGGTCGATTTTCTTCTTTTTCACACTTAAATTTCGATAGTTCGAGGTGATACCGGTCCCGTTCACCTCTAATTAATAAGACTATTGTGTAGCTACTACAAATTTCAGTCCTGCATACCTTGTTGTAGCAAGATAGTCTTTAGTCTTTTGCCGCGGCAGAATAGCCGTGCGCACTACGGAGCCCAGCTGCGGTGCGCGCGGCCGTTCGCCGTCGGGGGTTCGAGTCCTCCCTCGGGGATGGGTTTTTGTGTTGTTCTCAGCATAAGTCACTTTGAGTTAGTGTAGGTAGTTTGTAAGCCTAGGTCCTAATGACCAACGTAGTTAAGTCCCTTAGATTTACGAACATTCTTACAATAAAGAAAACAGCAATCAACCACATTTGATTATGATATTTTTTTACTAAATTGCGCCGTTGCCGGTTTGAAACTTTTCAGTTCATCATCAGACGTCTGTTCACGTCCACATTCATATCACTTACATGTTGGTTAAGCATATAATTTTGCTTGTGGCGATAGCAACATATAAATGGCATATATGTTAACGTGAACAGCCGTCTGATGATTAACTGAAAAGTTTGAGACCGGTATCGGCGCTATTTAGTAAATAAATAGCATAATCAAATGTGTGTGTTTGGTTGCAGTTTTCTTTACTGTAAAGGCCCGTTTACACTGAGTTGCCAACACAGAAACAGTGTGTCTATAAAGATCAAAGGACTATTTGTTCTGTGGCCTGTTACCACCAACTGCCGCTACACAGCGCTAGTGTTTGTTTTTATTTTGTTGCAGATCCGAGTATTGTGTCGTGTGTCGTGGTTTTCGGTGTTCTGTCAGATGCAGTGTAGCAGGGAGAAAATTTTCCATCTCTTATGAGGAAGAGCAGTGGTTGTGGAACGTACATTGTGCAAGGCACAAGAACATGAGAAACATGATTCTTTCAAAAAAAAAATAAAAATAATAAAAAAAAAATACTGCGGAGCTGGATACCAGCAGCAATGACATTGATAAGAAAATAAAAATCCTCATGTCACAATACCGGCAGGAGTAACGGAAAATAGAGTAAAATAAATAAATAAATAAATAAATAAAACAGGAGGTGGGTGAGGAGGGGGGACTCTACGTACAATCCAAAGTGGTTTGGATATAAAATTTTGAAGTTCCTGTACATAACACTGCAATCATTCTGCTGGGATCGAATTTATTGCGGTGAATGTGCGGTGTTTCAGTGATGTTGAAATAAATGAATTACCTTTACATAATCCTTCAAACAAAACTTGACATAGCGCAAGAACTATTTTAGATATCGTACAGCAAGCTTTGGAATATGATTTTTAAAGAAAAGAAGCCCTTTAATATTTAGCAAAATTTAAAAATCTGAATGCGATATCTTTGTGAAATTACGAAGGCCAGAATCGTTTTCTACGTTCAGCTCACAAAGCATGTCATTCCCACCACGACTTTTATATGTTTTAGTCCGTCATCGACGACTAGGTGATTCTTTGCGTCTTCTTTATCGATCTATCAATAATAACGCAGCTCCACATGCTAATGTTTCTTCCTCCTCACTTGACATAGCTTAGCTCTGAGAATTCCGTATCGCAAATACACGCAGAAGCTCACTGTAGCAGACGATTTCAGTACAAATGTTCGTCGCCAGTGTAGTCGCGGTTACAAACAACGGACAATGTTGTTAATATTGGCTGGGACATGATGCGAACAAAAATGTGTTGCAAACGTCAGTGTAATCGCGCCTTAAGAATCATACACAACAACGGGCTCAAAATGTCAGTTTTTGACAAAATAGGACAAAGTAATGTCAAGTGGGTACACGCCGTACCAAGCGGCAAAATGTCGTAATACAAGCATGTTGTTCATCAACAACCATGCGACTTTAAAGAGTGAAACACAAAATACTGTATAAATCAGCTTTTAATACGTCGTTGTCCAGGAACATCACTGGAAATGAAAGGGTTAACATTGTGGCGTCAGAGAATGCTCAGTAGACTTACACGTTCGGGAGCGCTCACTTTAGTTCGCGGCTCTGCCGCAGAGCCGCGAACTAGTTCGTTCTTTTAAGTTCGTCCGCTCCCAGTGACAGCTGAGCGGCGTGGTCTGAGCATGCAGGTGGAGGGAGAAGTTCCCCCACCTAGCTGCTTCATGCGCTTGCTGCTTGAGCCGCTAACGATATCACGCAAACCAAAAGAAACAGTTTGTGGATAATTTCTCGCGTTTAAGTTTAGAGTTATCTCTATATCTTGGCGTTATGGAATTTATTAGTCAGATACTGCACAGTGCAAAATACTTCAAAAGAGAAATTTTGTAGCACTGAACTATGTGAGTAGCAGCAGACGCTAACCTCGAAATGGCTCTCATCAGCAGAAGGTAAACATGTGATTTTTAATTCTGCTCGCGAGCTGTCGCGCAGATTTTAGTTTGCGACCTATCGCGCAGATTTTAGTTTGCGACCTATCGCGCGTATTTTAGTTCGCGAACTATCGCGCGTATTTTAGTTCGCGAGCTATCGCGCGTATCTTAGTTCGCGACCTATCGCGCATATTTTAGTTCGCGACCGGTAGCTCTCATTTTAGTTCGCAGCTCGACCGTAGGTCGCTCCTTTTAGTTCGTTCAAATGTTCAAATGTTTGTAGAACTTATGGGACTTAACTACGGGGTCATCAGTCCCTAAGCTTACAAACTACTTATCAACTAGCTAAGGACGGCACAAATATCCATGCCCGAGGGGGGATTCGAACCCCGGACCGTAGTGGTCGTGCAGACCGTGACTGGAGCGCCTCAGTCTCCTCGGCCAACGCGGCCGGCTTTTAGTTCGTCCGCTCTTTCTGGCTTTTGCTACCGCTACTAAAACCACAGTTGAGCTGCATCTCAGCTCGAAATGAAGGTAACTGGCAGAAGTGAATCACGCGATTCTGCGCGCTCTCGCGCCCCCGTCAGTCTTCGGAAAAGGAGCTGACGAACTAAGAGGCGAGGGATCTGCGAACTAGTTCGTGTAGTTCGTCTGTGGGAGCGCTCTTCCGAACTAGTTCGTTCGCGAACTACACAAGACTAACGCTCAGACAGGCCGCGTGGAGAGTGGCGACTGGCGAGGTGCGAGGCACGGGAGCCGCCCGTGGGCCCGGCGAGTGGGGTGGGGTGGGGGGCTCGTGGCTTCCTGTCAGTGAGCCAGATCGGCGGGAGTCTTTGACCTCGGCTGCGGCCGCGGCCTGCGTTTCGTCTGAGGCCGGCCATCCGCCATCTGACAGCAGGCGTTACACAACGGCGCCGGCCAGCTGTTACAACACCGCGGCGTGCGCTACTGCAAGGCGGACCCGAACCTGTCTCCTCTCCCACACGCTTCCGCTCGTGTCACTCTGTCAGTCCCCCTCCTCTCTCTCTCTCTCTCTCTCTCTCTCTCTCTCTCTCTCTCTCTCTCTCTCTCTCTCTCTCTCTCTCTCTCACACACACACACACAAACGCACGTACGCTCTCTTATGCCGTCCTCTCATGTGACGTGGAAACGAATCTACATCTACATCCATACCACGCAAGCCACCCGACAGTGTGTGGCGGGGGTACCTTGAGTACCACTATCGGTTCTCCCTCCTATTTCACTCTCCTATTGTTTGCGGAAAGAAAGATATATTTTTCCTAGGAAACAATAGTTTTTTCTATCGTGTATTGGATTCGTTTAAACCAGCTGCGTTCAAATCAATTTAAACTACATTCGTATCACTGTTAGTTTGGCAGCTACAACCCTTCAAAGTTCCGGGGGCGGAGGCTGCGATAGCGTTGCTAACTGGCCGAGTGGCTATCTCCTGGGGCACGGCCCACTGTCTCATGACCACCAGCCAGTCAGATACGCTGTAGCCTTCGCCCCCTAAACTTTGAAGGGTTGTAGCTCCCAAACTAACAGTGATAGGAATGTAGTTTAAATTGATTTCGAAGCAGCTGGTTTCAACGAATCCAATGCACGATAGAAAAAATTATTGTTCCATTAAAAATAATATCTTTGTGCTGTAAGTCTTTGGAAAATGATACAATAAAGTATGTTCATAGCTCCGAAGAATGTGTAACATTTCTTGTGTTGACCTACCGCATTAAAATTTCCCGTCACCTATTATTTTATAAGTTACAGAGGCAAACACACTTAGTGAAACACCCTGTATATTTTTGACGACGTTACAGCGTTCATTTCTAATTAAATAAATCGCAAATTTGCGATCACTTATGGCTTCACTGTACTAGATTTTGATGTAATACCAATGTGCAGCGAATGAAAATTTGTGCCCGGCCGGGATTCGAACCGGGGATCTCCTGCTTACTAGGCAGACGCGTTGACCACTCCGCCACCGAGGACACCGTGAGCAGCCCGACTGCAGAGGACTCTTCCCTGCACGTCTCCCGCCACACCAAAATATCCATTCGCCACACTGTCTCTTTCCCATAACCACAGCCTATTGGGTGTGGCGGGAGACGTGCAGGGAAGAGTCCTCTGCACTCGGGTTGGTAACTGTGTTCTCCGTGGCGGAGTGGTCAACGCGTCTGCCTAGTACGCTGGAGATCCCGGGTTCGAATCCCGGCCTGTCACAAATTTTCATTCGCCGCACATTGGTATTACATCTAAGCCTAGTACAGTGAAACCATAAGTGATCGCAAATTGCGATTTATTGCTCGATAAAGCTATGTCCTCGAAACTTCGACAAAAGCCTGTACCGAGTGACAGAGCGTCTCCTGCAGAGTCTTCCACTGGAGTTTATCGATCATCTCCGTAACGCTTTCGCGATTACCAAATGATTCTGTAACGAAGCGCGCTGCTCTCCTTTGGATCTTTTCTACTTCCTCTATCAAACCCACCTGGTACGGACCCCACACCGATGAGTAGTATTCAAGCTGTGGGTGAACAAGTGTACTGTAACCTACTTCTTTGTCTTCGGACTGCATTTCCCTAGGATTCTTCCAATGAATCTAAGTCTGGCATCTGCTTTACCGACGATTGATTTTATATGGTCGTTCCATTTTAAATCACTCCTAATGCCAACTCCCAGATAATTTATGGAATTAACTGCTTCCAGTTGCTGACCTGCTATAGTGTAGCTATATGATAAAGGATCTTTCTTTCTATGTATTCGCAGCACATTACACTTCTCTACATTAGATTCAATTGCCATTCCCCGCACCATGCGTCAATTCGATGCTCCTGCATTTCAGTACAATTTTCCATTGTTACAACCTCTCTGTGTACTATAGCATCATCTGCAAAAAGCTTTAGTGAACTTCGGATTTTATTCTGCAAGGTCATTTATATATATTGTGAACAGCAACGGACCCACGACACTCCCCCTCTTATTTCGGAAGACTTCTCTCCATTCAGAATGCCGTGTTCAAAAATGTTTGTTAAGCTTATGGGACTTAACTACGGGTTCATCAGTCCCTAAACTTACAAACTACTTATGAACTACTTACGAACTAGGACGGCAGAAATATCCATGCCCGAGGGGGGATTCGAACCCCCGACCGTAGTGGCCGTGCTGACCGTGACTGGAGCGCCTCAGTTACCTCGGCCACCGCGGCCGGCAGAATGCCGTGCTGCATTCTGTTATCTAGGAACTCCTCAATCCAATCACACAATTGATCTGATAGACCATATTTTCTTACTTTGTTCATTAAACGTCTGTGGAGAACTGTATCAAAAGCCTTGCGGAAGTCCAGAAACACAGCATCTATCTGAGAACCCGTGTCTATGGCCATATGAGTCTCGTGGACGAATAGCGCAAGGTGGCTTTAACACAATCGCCTTTTTCGTATCCCATGCTGATTCCTACGGAGCAGATTTCTAGTCTCCAGAAATGTTATTATACTTGAACATAATACATGTTCCAAAATTCTACAAATGACCGATGTTAGAGGTATAGGCCTTTGGAGGAGGAAGTGGTGACGTCGCAACGTGGAATTCCACGTTCCACTGCCCTGCGAAGCGTGGAATGAAGGATCTGGCATGTTAGATTTTTGCTTCGTGGAGCGGAACGTGGCCAATGAGAAGCGACCTGCTTTTCACGTGACAAGCAGAAATTTTGATCCGCCATATTGCAAACGGAACTCCGTATTTCTTGCCTTCTTTCGTTGTATCGTACGATGTATCAATATTATATTTTCTTAAGGTGCTAGAAAATCGAGGAACTTCTGACAACGCGTCGCGGCCGAGCGCATTGAGGCGCTATGCTACGATGCGCAAGGTCGTTCCCCGTTTGGGGTTCGAATCCCCCCTTGGGCATGGATGTTTGTGCTGTCTTTAGTATAAGTTAGTTCATAAGTAGTTTGTAAGTTTAGGGACTGATGACCCCGCAGTTAAGTGCCTTAAGCTTAACAAACATTTGAACATTTTTGAAAAAAATGTTCAAATGTTTGTTAAGCTTATGGGACTTAACTACGGGGTCATCAGTCCCTAAACTTACAAACTACTTATGAACTACTTACGAACTAGGACGGCACAAATATCCATGCCCGAGGGGGGATTCGAACCCCCGACCGTAGTGGCCGTGCTGACCGTGACTGGAGCGCCTCAGTCACCTCGGCCACCGCGGCCGGCGAACATTTTTGAAAACGCGTGATTTTAGATATGATTGTTACAATAAATTACAGGAAACTATATTTTCATAGCTTTAAAAGTCATCGTATTTGACGTGTGTCAGTGATATAATTTGAATACCGTGACAGAAAATAGCTCCTTTGCTACGGCATAATGCCACTCTCAAAAAGCAGCGTCTTTTTGATGGTATGTCATACATATATAACATATACTCGGAAAGAAATTGAAGAGTTGGAGGACGTGCAGAAGTAGCATAGTTGTTAGCGTCGTAGTCTGCTGTGCAAAAGTTAGTAGCTGGCCCGGTTTGCGTCTGCCTACTGCCAAAATCTGGTTCTTTCTTGCTAATTAAAGTATAATATCCGATAGTTCTTGTTATTTCTTTTTAAGATGATGTATTAGCGTGGTGGTTAGCGTCACGAGCTGTGGAGTAAAAGACATGTAAATAACAGGTTTGCATCTACACTGCCCCAGATATTTATAACGATTTTGTTTAAATGCGGCTTAAGTAACTTAGGAACCAATAAATATCAAGACATGCCGTACCTCAGATGGTTTTCCCCACGGTGTTTTAATTCTGTTGCGGTTCAGTTCAGTGTTGTTACGGAAGCAGATACAGTGAAGGACGAACAGTGTTTACGGATAATAAAAGCTAAAATTATCACTACGAACATTGTCGAGCAGAGGCGTGGTCCCGCGTGTATGAATAAGTACAATGTATCAGGCAGATCCCATTATTTCCGAAGGAATTCCTAGGTAATCATTTGAATATGCAGATTATGTACAACGTGGAAAACTGAAATATAAGACTGCAAGACAATTGGAGCTAGTGCAGATGATGTATTTCACCGTTGACAATTTGTTTTATGAGTTTTTGCCGAAAGTGATTTGGTCGTATATTTTGTTATCATTCTCATCTGCTCTCAGATAAATGTACCGCTTTGTGTTTCTTGGAAATATATAAGCGCTGCGGTCGCAAATCAAGATTAGCAGCACGTTCCGTGGGATGTAGCAGTTCGTTTCAGAGCATGCTGTAGCTACACTAGGTAGCCAGCTCATCTGGTCTGCGCCACGTTGGGACAACACGTCCTGTGTGAGGACGGCTTTACCTCTCTCTCTCTCTCTCTCTCTCTCTCTCTCTCTCTCTCTCTCTCTCTCTCTCTCTCTCTGCTTCTTCTCCTTTGCAATCAAGTATCGCCAACACCCTCTCAAGGCGTACATAATTTTTCCCGGGGAGGGGTTCAGAGCTGTACCTAGCTTACTTTGCATACTAGGGAGATTTTGACGTAGTATTGTGTAGTTCGGAAGAGCGCTCCCACAGCGAACTACTCGAACTAGTTCCCAGATCACTCGCCTCCTAGTTGGTTCGCTCCTTCTCCGAAGACTTACTGGGAATAGCAAGAGGACGCGAGAGCACCCTTCTGCCATTCATTTCTAGCCGAGCCAGTTATTTATTTTAAAAAAAGTATTTTTGATTTACCAAAATAAATGCATTTAGAATATTTTATAGCAAATGATTTGTCAATGACCTAATAAATAATTGGTTTGTTTGCCTGTTTGATGTCTAATTGCCCAAAATTACGGATAATAGCACACGCAAGGGCAACACTGATCATTATAAAAAAAGCTCCCATAACAAAAGAAAGAGCACTTATAGCAGCAGTACCGAAAGCCTAAAAGAGCTATCGAGTAACGATTTGCCTCGGGAGTGGGAGCTGATGAACTAAAAAGAGTGACCTACTTCGTGACGGATCTGCAAACTAAAATGCAAAAATGAGAGGGAGCGCACCAGACTTAAGAATCACGTGTTTGCCTTCTGCTGATGAGAGCCATTTCGAAGTGAGCGTCTGCCAGCTAGAGTAACGTAGTTCAATGCTACAATACTTCTGTTTTAAAGTATTCTACATTCTGCAGTATCTGACTAATAAATTCCACAATGCCACGATATAAATATTATTTAAAACTTAAACTCGAGAAATTATCCACAAACTGTTTCTTTTGGTCTGCGAGATATAGTTAGCGGCTCACGCAGCAAGCGCATGGAGCAGATAGGCGGGGGAACATCTCCCTCCACCTGCATGCGCAGACCACGCCGCTCAGCCGTCACTGGGATCGGACGAATTAAAAGTGCGAACTAGTACGTGACAGAGCTGCGAATTAAAGTGAGCGCATATGGTCGTGAACTATTATGCGCAAAATTACTGCCAAAGCTATGACGTCCCCACTCTCCCAGTAAAACTAACTTACGGGATTTTCTATGATCAGGGTTTATACGTCCCAGGACAACCGCGACATCCGAGAAAAACACGGAATTTTTTTTTTTCATCCGGGAGAAATACGGGAAATAATTCCTGGAAATTTCGTCTTTTTTATTTCGTAGTTAATATTTTTGTAATTTTGACCGGTAAAAACTTCGCTTTAGACCTCTTCTGCCGAATAATATTTCAGCAATAAAACGTAAACGAGAGAATAACACAAAATATAAAACTTCAGAAAATCCGCGATTAACAACAACGATATACCATGCACATACAAGCAGCTCCCGTTAGCGGGCTATGTTAAGACTTCCGGAACAGATTACCATGCAGTCCTTAGTAACAAAAAACTGCTTTCGATGTTTAAGAGTTACACAATTATACCAACAAACGTCCAGGAGATAAAGAAGCCGTCTTGAGGAACTAAGCGAGCATAGAAACCCATGCCCGGAAAAGTCATCCAACGACGGTACGGAGCGTCGAAATTGCTGGAAGGGATGTCTAACGGCAAACGGTACATTTTCAGACTTGTTTGTGCTTTAACCATAAATCAATTGATTTTGAAATTGCAACTTAATGAAAATTTTTTGTTTTGCACATGCATGTAATCGGCGCAATGTGACTTTTCGGAAAAGCTTATGTTTCAAATTTCCATCAGTCTGTCGCATGAGTAAAACGGCCGAGAAGGATAATTCCCTATCGTTTACCATTCCATAGTGAACTGGATTTTTTTTATTATACGATTTAGGTATCAAAGGAATTGTTGTGAAGCTTTTCTTACCGTGAGGTCAAACGACGAATGTGTCATTCACAAACCGAAACCATCGACTTGGTTTCTTATCAGCTTTTTTCAGAGCTTATTGTTTGAGTTTTACCATATAAAAATTACCAATTTCAGGACTTATTGCGTTACCCATTGCGAGACCATCACCTCGTCGTCCCACTGGAACTGATTCTAAGTAAGACAGTGTCGAAAAAGAGCAGTGAAATGCCCTGTAAAAGTATACATCGGTATCACGAAGAGAAACGTTAGTGCAAGATTAAAAGAACGTAAAAGTCTTGGCTGACTAGGGAAACGCGGCGGAATAGCCATGCACACTAAGGCGCCTTCCGGAGGTGCGCAGCCGTTTGCCGTCGGAGGCTCGAATCCTCCGTCGGGAAAGGGTGTGTGTTCTTCTTAGGATAAGTTAAAGTAGTTTGTAAGGTTGGGGATCGATGACCACTGTAGTTCGGTCCCGTAACTTTACAAACATTTGAACATTTCTGTTTGTGACTAGGGAAAACTGAAATATCATCTGTGGTTGATTACGCACTTCAATCAGGAAATCACGAAGTGAAGTTTTCTGCAAGTACAATTTTAACAACAACGACAACGTATTATCTTCGTATGTATAGAGAAGCAATTGAAATATATAAACATGGGGAGATTTTTAACAGGAAGGAAGAAGCCATGAAGCTTAGTGATACATGCACTGTTGCTCTTCAGAATAGGTAGATGGCTTTTTATCTTAGACTGTGGCAATCGATAGTTAAGTTTTATCTTTGACAAAGATTATCTCTGCTCATTACGTGAAAACCAGACTACCCCCATTTTAGATAGTATTTATGCCGCTCTCCTACGCCTGACTCGTCAGTCGACAAGACTCAGCACCGCGAGGAGCACCTCTAAGGATGTCTAGCGCAGCTCTGGGCGAAACGTCACGAACGGAAATGTTTCATAGACCATGGCCATACAACCCGGAAGAATCATCAACAATTTTGACATCCGGTCGTGAAAGCCTTCACTGTATAGACATGAGGCATGTTAATGTCGTCCGTCATACTTTTATGGCAAGTGCCATGGATGACACCTACTGCTTCTACGGGAGCGTCCGCCGATTGGAAGCAGTTAGCACGAACCAACGTTGTAACTTCGTGGACCTAGAATTCCGTTCGAACCGTCCGTGGCTGACCAGTACACACATCACTTCCAAACTATCCCGTCCTTGCTGAAAACGTCGGTGCCTCTTTAACATGACAGTACAGCTCAATGCGTCCTCACCGTACACCTGCACCATCATTTCAAACGTTTCGGTGACTGTTTTGCCTAATTTCGGCAGGACTTTAGGTTTGCTTATTGCTCTGTTACATGCCAGGATCGATAGGTACATTCAACGCATCGCCATAACAATTATTACATACGTCTGCTTCCAGTGCATGCACTCAGCTATCTATTGCAGGGACGAGAGACTAACTCACATGGTACCATTCCAAGGGCCACCTTTGCGATTTAGTGCACTGCAGCTCCGTCATGCGGTCAGTCTTAAAACTTATTGGCTGTGCCACGTATACTAAAAGACGCATTGATAGGCGCGAACTACAGTTGAAAGGGATAACAGTACACCCAAAATACCCTGAGAAATCAGTACCCAGAACAACCACCTCTGGCCGTAATAGCGGCCTTGATAGGCCTGGGTATTGAGTCAAACTAACTTTGGTACAGATGCCCATGCAGCTTCAACATGATATCACAGTTCATCAAGAGTAGTGACTGGCGTATTGTGACGAGCTAGTTGCTCGGCCACCATTGACCAGACGTTTTCAGTTGATGAGAGATCTTGAAAATGTGCTGGCCAGGACAGCAATCGAACATTTTCCGTATCCAGAAAGGCCCGTACAGGACCTGCAACATGCGGTCGTGCATTACCCTGCTGAAATGTAGGGTTTCGCGGGGATCGAATTAAGGGTAGAGCTACGGGTCGTAGCACATTTGACATGTAACGGCCACTGTTGAAACTGCCGTCGATGCGAACAAGAGATGACCTAGACGCGTAACCAACGGCACCCCACACCATCACGCCGCATGAGACGCCAATTATGGCGATGACGAACAAACGCTTCCAATGTGCGTTCACTGCGATGTCGCTAAACACGGATTCGACCATCGTGGTGCTGTAAACACAACCTGCATTCATCATAAAAATGACGTTTTTCCATTCGGGCACCCAGGTTCGTCATTGCAGGCAGGCGCTCCTGTCTGTGATGCAGCGTCAAGGGTAACCGCACCCATGATCTCCGAGCTGATAGTACATGCTGCTGCAAACGTCGTCGAACTGTTCGTGCAGATGGTTGTTGTCTTGCAAGCGTCTCCATCTCTTGACTCAGGGGCCGTGACGTGGTGCACGATCCGTTACAACCAAGCGGATAACATGCCTGCCATCTCGACTGCTAGTGATACGAGACCGTTGGGATCCAGCACGGCGTTCCGTATTGTCCTTCTGAATCCACCGATTCCATCTTCTGCTAACAGTCTTTGGATCGCGACAACGCGAACAGCAGTGTCGCGATACGATAAACCGCAAATGCGATAGGCAACAATCAGACCTTTATCAAATTCGGGAACGCGTTGGTACGTACTTCTCCTGTTTACACGAGGCATCACAACGACCTTTCACCAGGCAACGCCGATCAACTTCTGTTTGTGTATGAGAAATCGGTTGGAAACTTTCCTCATGTCAGCACGTTGTAGGTGTCGCCTCCGGCGCCAAACTTGTGTGAATGCTGTGAAAAGCTAATCATTTGCATATCACAGCATCTTCTTCCTGTCGGTTAAATTTCGCGTCTGTAAAACGTCATCTTCATGGTGTAGTAATTTTTGTGGCCAGGAGTTTACATAGGAGAGGAACTTGCGAATTATTGATAAAGGAGGGTAAGGACTGACATGGCTGCATTAGGGCATTGAAATGAAACAATGGGGACAAGTGAAAATGTGAGCCGGGCCGGGAATCGAACCCGGGTTTCCCGCTTCGGGCCAGCGGTGGCTTTAACCACTGGGCTACCTGTGCTCTCTTCCCGTCCGTCCCAAACTTCCACAAGTTGCACGTTCGTGGTGTAGCGCCCCTAACGTCCATGCCCTCTTACATTCGCCATTACGGATTCCAGTGCGAGGTCGAACGTATGACTGCATCTGCGGTGAAGTAATTGAAGCTAACGCCGTCTTCGGGTGTAAATACTTATTATATTGGTGTGGTGTCTGTTCTTTTGGACACCACACCAATATAATAAAGAGAGGAATTATTCGCGTGCCTCATCGAACTAGTCAAAACATTGAGGACCTGTAAAAACTGCGCCGCGGTGGAGTAGCCGAGCGGTCTAAAGCGTCTCGCTGCGGAGCGCGCGGTTGCTCGCCGTGGAGGTTCGAGTCCTCCCTGGGGCATGAGTATGTGTGTTGTCCTTAGGTTAGTTTAATTAGGTTTAAGTAGTTTGTAAGCTACGGACTGATGACCACGCAGTTTGGTCCGATAGATTTACAAACATTTTGTAAAAACTGCAATAAAACTACTAGACGTAACTGAATGCATATGGCTTGCGTCCATTTTCTATGCAAAACTAACGTTAATTGGACAAGATAAGTACGATGATGCTGCTTCGTTGTCCCCATTTTATAGGTTTGCTCAGTATTGCCTGTTTGCAGCAGATTCCGCCGCTTACATAACTTCGCTCTACTGCGATGGCACATTTAGACGGGCGGCGCGCTGCGAGAAATTGGCGCGCCTAAGTGGCGCAGATTTGCCGGTGGAAAGCCCTCTGAAACTTTGGTGTAAACTGTCCTCGAGCCCCCACTCGACGCCTGCAGGGAGGTTGCTTACAACGCTTCCGCTCCGCAGAATATCCTCACTGCCAGGAAGCGACGCTTCTCAACTTCGCTTGCATCTGCAGTTTCTCACCTCTGCCGCGTCCTATTTTCCCACCAGAATTAGAATGGCGATCTTTAAGTTCATTCGCGTTAGTTTGGCAGGCAGGGTGAGATACTCAACAGTATTTACCACCACGAACAGCAACGTCCACAGGTTTTGGTATCAGTAGGAGCCAAACATTTCCTGCATACATGTCATCATCAACATTTAAAAACTGATTAGGCCTTCAGTGTTCACTCTGCAGCTTACTTCTCCATGACCCCCTATTCAATGCTAACCCTGATGCCTTGTCTGATGTTTCTTCCTCTTCTTTCGTGTCTGGTTACACCAATTATATTCTCCCTTTCCAGTAATCAGCAACATAGATTGCTTTGTTGTTTACTTTAAGAATATCGTCCATAGTACATGTTATTGACATGTTTGGACAAGTTCAAATGTTCAAATGTTTGTTAAGCTTATGGGACTTAACTACGGGGTTATCAGTCCCTAAACTTACAAACAACTTATCTACAAGCTTATCCTAAGGACGGTACAAATATCCATGCCCGAGGGGGGATTCGAATCCCCGAACGTAGTGGCCGTGCAGACCGTGACTGAAGCGCCTCAGACCGCTCGGCCACCGCGGCCGGCGTTTGGACAAGTCAGTAGATGGTTAAAATCCTGTAGTGCCCCGCATTCACAACTGTTATCATCAGTATATCCCCATTTCAGTAGGTCTGATTTGCTTCTAGTTACTCCTGTGCGCAGCCTGTTTAATGTCTTCCAAGTTGGAAATGGAAGTTCAAACCCTGGAGATCCCTCCTCACGGAGGTCCATCAAGGAGTGCGGCGTCGTTTCTTTCCACAAAGATATAGGCCTTATGCTGGTCTTGGTGAAGAGCTCTTCAGTTGTGTCAATGAAACTCTTGCGGGACTTCAACTGCACCCCTTGTTTTGTGTTGAAAATGCATCTGGTGTCTATGTCCGTCCGAATATTATAGTATCATGTGAAACTTGTAGCAAAGCAGTCAAGAACTTTCGGACAATCTTGTCAGAAAAAGTAAACAATAGCTTGTCTTTATATAATTGCCTTAGTAAACGGGTTTATCAAGCATCACCCACACAGCAATTATCACCTCACGATAAGGTACATGATCACCAAATTTGGTTGAAATCTATCGAGTGGCATGTGCACCACTGCCGCTTGATGTAGCAGTTTCCTGCCCATTTCGTAAGCTTCGTAAATTCGAATTCCTAAAATAACTACCGTTAATGAAAACAAATGGTGCCTGTTCTTTCGGACATGTCCGAAAAGAAAGACACACCATATAATAAATAAATAAATAAATAACGAATTACAAATATGCCGAGAAAGTTGACAACACTAACTAAAAAGGCTACACTGGACATAGTTATGGCAGTAGATGACAGTGCAAGTATGAAACTGCGAAGTTTTTCGCAAAATAGTTCGCTGGTTTCCAAAAAGAGAGAGATATGAAGTAGCAGGTGCTGTAAGTACACCATTTTATACCAAGAAAACGAACGGTTTTGAATCATAGACGAAATGTTTTGTACATTTCTATCTCAGCGGAGACCTTTCTTCGAACAGCGGGTGGTGCTATGCCTGTGATAGGATAAATTTTGGCTGTTGGAGTTGGCTTGAGGCATCCTGTGGCGATACGAACTGTTTCATTCACAGCGACGTCAACTTGTTTAGCGTGCGCCGAGTTCCTCCACACTGGCGCCGCATATTCCACTGCTGAGATACTGAGCGCTAGTCCGGTGATGCGCAGAACATGCGGCTGAGCTCCCCATGACGAACCTGTCAGTTTCCACAGTATGTTGTTCCTGGCACAGACCTCGTTCTTGGTGTTGTGACAGTGTTGCTTGAAACTAAGGGCTCTGTCCAATGTTACTCGCAGGTATTTAGGAATAGTTGTGTGCTCCAGCTCTTCCCCTTTCCATATGACGTGGAGTTTCTGGTCAGTTTGTTTTTTCCTGAGATGGAAAGCGGAGACTTGCGACTTACTGGGGTTTGGTTTTAGGTTGTTATCTTCATAGTAAGTTGCTAATTCTGTTAAGGCTCCGGTAAGATTCTCCTCCTCTGATGTTAAGCCTGATACTTCAGAATGATTCTTGGCCGAATCCAAGTACTTCCTCCTTGGTCTAACTCGACTACTCGTCGAGTCTCTTATGTAACTTTCCTTCTCCCATGCGTGTGACATGATCCCACCATCTGAGCTTATTCGCTGAAACTGCTTCTTCTAAGGTGTTCATTCTTTCTTTGATTTCCTCATTATGGACACCCTTCTGCAATTGTTCCCATCCATAACTACCTGCAATAATCCTCGCTACGTCGATATCTGTAACCTCAATCTTATCAAAAAGGTAATATGTATCCAACCAGAATGTTGGTCGGAATTGCACTGCTAACTACGAGCTGTTATGCATAGCAGTTTCAACTGGCACTGGGAGACCTGATTGGTTGTTGGTAGGAGCCAATGAGATGCTGCATATTTCTTAACTGGAGATTCGGGCGCTACGAGCCATCATGTAATAAAAGGAAACTTCTTGTTTAACCTACACCTAGCCTTCTTAAGCCTACGCTACAGATAACATTTTTAATGAAAGTTAGGTTAGGTATAGGTTAAACAAAAAGTTTTTCTTTTTTTTTTTTTTTTTTTTTTTTTTTTTTTTTTTTTTTTTTTTTAGTGCGTGAGGGCACGTAGCGCTTGAATCTCCGGTTAAGAAGTATGCAGCATCTCATTGGCTCCTACCAACAACCAATCAGGTCTCCCGGTGCCAGTTGAAACTGCTGTGCATAAAGCCTCGTCTGCTTACTTAGTCTTGGTACTGACTTCCTTCTTGCAGAAGAGAGTAGATCGTAGCTGAGGACTCACTGGCCGGCCGCAGTGGCCGAGGTGACTGAGGCGCTCCAGTCACGGTCAGTACGGCCACTACGGTCGGGGGTTCGAATCCCCCCGCCGCGGTGGAGTAGCCGAGCGGTCTAAAGCGCCTCGCTGCAGAGCGGGCGGTTGCTCGCCGTGGAGGTTCGAGTCCTCCCTGGGGAATGGGTGTATGTGTTTGTCCTTAGGTTAGTTTACCTAGGTTTAAGTAGTTTGTAAGCTACGGACTTGATGACCACGCACTTTGGTCCGATAGATTTACAAACATTTTTGGTTCGAATCCCCCCTCGGGCATGGATATTTGTGCCGTCCTAGTTCGTAAGCAGTTCATAAGTAGTTTGTAAGTTTAGGGACTGATGACCCCGTAGTTCCATAAGTTTTACAAACATTTGAACATTTGAGGACTCACTGCATTAACTTGGCTACACCTTGATTATAGTCTTTCACTACCTACATTTTTTTCCCTAAAAGGGTTTCAAACACCCTTATTAATTACTTTTTTATTATTTAGATTACTATTTTGGTCTAAAATGTTTGTAAAAACTTACCAAACTACAAATCTAAAGTGGGCCGTAAAACACGTCAGTGCGATTTTTTTTTTTTTTTTTTTTTTTTTTTCCGATGTGAGTATGTTAGTACAGGGCAGTAATTGATGCACTGCTGAATCTAAGCACTCAAGAGCCTAATAATTTTTGTAAGTAAGAATAGTTGTGACGTTAAACTGTATGCACCGTGGTCGGGCGCTTGCCAAAGGCGCGTCGTTCGTCCAACACAAAAATGGTACACTGCTGTTCGAACCGCAGCATCACCAATTAGCCGTTTTGTACACTCGCTGTTCGCTTTAGTGGCAAGTGGTTGACGAATTGCTTGTCACGGTGGCAGCTGTGCTAATTGTGAAATAATAACTGCAACGTTTCATTGCACCCGTCGTGTTTATTGGCTCGCTGCTGTGATTGTTACACCGAGTCCCTCGTGTGAATGAGCTGCCGTAAAGACTGCGGTAATCGTTCGTGGCCTGTTGTTCAGTGCAACATCAGTCGATTACAGGTGTCAATAATCCTGATATCAGCACTCTCATAGCCAGACACAAACTCAAGCCCTACACTACTATCGTAGAGCCTCTTGTCCGTTTTATTTTCGTTTACTCGCGGTTACTATCAGCCAATTCCCGTTCGAGTTTGTTTGTAAAGCTTATGGGACTTAACTATGGGGTCATCAGTCCCTAAACTTACAAACTACTTATGAACTAGCTAATACTAAGGACGGCACAAATATCCATGCCCGAGGGGGGATTCGAACCCCCCCCACCGTAGTGGCCGTGCAGACCGTGACTGGAGCGCCTCAGTCCCCTCGGCCACCGCGGCCGGCTCCCGTTCGAGTATCGTGTGCTTCCGCATTGAAATTTAAGAATCTTTATGCCAGTCGTCGCATTGATTATAAACGTTGTTCATTCAGACGATTCCGGAAGTTTGTCCGCAATGTTTTTCTGCGCTTACCCTTTACTTATTGTGAGTAGTTTCCTTACAAGGGAACCTCCCCATTGCACCCCCCTCAGATTTAGTTACATGTTGGCGCAGTAGTTATGCCTTGAAAAACTAAGTCGAGAAAACGGGCAAACGATGTGTAGAACTTAAAAGTAATAAAAAACAAAAAACGAAATATAAAAACTGAGCACACCATGGGAAAGATAAGCAACCTCGAGCAGATTGTAAGCAGAGGTGGTCCTGTGGCTACCGTGAGGCGCTGTGGAACGCGGAGGTCCTGAGTTGGAGTCTTCCCACAAGCGAAAATTTTAATTTTTTTTCATTTTCAGAAAATTATTTGTCCGTCCGATGCGAGGTAACTGCGCCGTAGTATTTGGATGCTACGCCTAAACTATCGCGTAAAAACGACGTCAGTCGACTGCGAAACTGTTGCATTCATTTGTTGCAGTTTATGTGACAAACTCTTAAGTTTTCATCACCTTTTTGGGATAATCTCAAAACCTTCTCTATCACTGTTATAACACATATATAGCTGCGTGTTCCTCATGTCATGTGACATCACCAGAGCTTCAGCCAAGGGTCGTTTTCGGTCTCATGGCCTATTCTTGAAATTTAATGATTTTTAAAGCTTTAATAAAAAAAACATGTTTATCAGAATAATGACCGAAAATACTATGTGAGCCATGTAAACTGCAGTGGAGTGGCCGAGCGCTCTAGGGCGCCTTGCTGCGGAGCGCTCGGTTTCTACTTGTCGGAGATTCGAGTCCTCCCTCAGATATATATATACAACTGTTTCGCCACAGATATCTCTAAAACTACAAGAGATATTGAAAAATCACTTTCACGGTCATGAACGTACGGCAGGGGCTTATAGACGTAGGTACTGTACTACGAGGCACTCTAAAACGTGAAGAAATATTATTTTCAACACAAACATGTTTTTTTAAATGGATACCCCATAGTATTTCTTAAGTAATCGATAGGATGAAAGAATGGCGTTGGTTGCATCGCGATGCGTCAATTACATCCGGAGAAACTGCTAAGCGAGGTTGGCGTTTGAAATACATGAGGCGCGCTGCTAACGCGTGTCCCAGGCTCAAGCGAGACTCACGGCCTCGTGTATTTCAAATGTCAAACGCCATTTAAAAAACATAAGTTTATGTTGAAAATAAAATTTCTTCACGTTTTAGAGCGTTTCTTAGTACTTACTTTCATAAGCCCGTGCCGTACGTTCATGACCATGAAAGTGGTTTTCAATATCTCTTGTAATTTCAGAGATATCTGGTGTGAAACAGTTGAGTGAGGCACCCCGTATATATCGTGTTTGTGTGTGTGTGTGTGTGTGTGTGTGTGTGTGTGTGTGTGTGTGTGTGTGTGTGTGTGTGCGTGTATTTTGTCCTTAGGTTAGTTTAATTAGTTTGTAAGCCTGTCGACTCATAACCTCAATTTCTAGTCCTATAGATATACAAACATTTGATTTGACTGAGCTTTATAATCATTCAGAATAATAAGAATCCAACGGTATGTACAACATAGGAAAATAGCCTATTTTTTTAAATACAGAACTCGTATAAATATCTGCATTCATTTGAGTGTCGCTTTAATTTTATTGTCCTTTCCTTGAGACAGAGGCTGTTGCACAATTGTGGGCCTGTTTTGATTTAACTGTTTGTATTGAGTTGTGCTGAGTCTTCTGTTTTAAATTTGCTGTGAGTGCAATAGGATGCCAGTTCCGTGCGCGATTGGAAGATTAACTTGGCAATCAGTTAAGCATTGTTGTTAATTGAGTCACTTTCTTCTGCGTATTTCTTTCTTTTATGTACTGCCTTTATGCCGTGTTCAGGAGTCAATACGTTCAGTGTTCGAAGTGTGGGTTGTATCACCCTTGCGCAGTTACCATTGATGATGGACCACTGTAGTCATTCTTAGCCATTCCTTAGTGTGGATTTGTGTAACGTGTAAACTTAATAACTTGGCCTGCCAGCGGCTAATTTTCGCATTCATTTTTCTTGTCTTTAATTTCTATTTTTTTTTTTTTTTTTTTTTTTTTTTTCCGAGCTCGGGGTACCACTGGAGGTTTGTGTCGGGCCGTTAGATTTTGCACCGTGAGATCGGAGCTTGGCGCCGGCTCACAGCGGCCTGCAGTGATGTACTGCAATGTGCGAGAGGCGCCGGCGCCTCGTGACGTCACCAGATGGCGGCGCCCGCAGCCGATTGAGCAACAAACAGCTGCCCTACATAGCTGCTACCAAACACCGTCTGCGGCCTAGCCCCACTCCTCTGTGATGGCCTCCACTGTGGGCGCCGCCTGCCCAGACGGCAGAGCCACCAAACTAGTCCTACACATAATAGTTGGCTACCGGGAGCGCTCACTATAGTTCGCATCACTGTCGCGAACTAGTTCGCTTTTTTAGTTCGTCCGCTCCCACTGACGGCTGAGCGGTGTGGTCTGCGTATGCAGGTGGACGGAGAAGTTCCCCCACCTAGCTGCTTCATTCGCTTGCTGCGTGAACCGCTAACGATATCACGCTGACCAAAAAAAAAAAAAAAAAAAAAAAAAGCACTTTGTGGATAATTTCCGTGTTTATGTTCCCCGTTATCTTTATATCTTGGCATTACGGAATTTATTAGTCAGATACTGCAGAGTGCAGAATAATTAAAAACAAAAGTATTGTAGCCCTAAACTATGTAACTCTAGCTGCCCCCCCCCCCCCCCCCCAGGGAGCCCACAGTTCTTTTGTGGGTACGTGTGTGGCGCGCACGGGGCCCCGAGCCGGAGCAGTCTTTCTTCTGCCCCAGGCTGCTTCACTTTCCCTCCCGGTTTATGCCTTGGCCCGGAGACGGGCATATTTCGTTAGCTACGGTGGTTCTTGTTGTCGTTTTTCTTCCTTCGTTCCTTCCTTTCTTACCCTTTGTTTCTGTCTTTCTCTCCTTGTACTCTCCTAGCCTTCTTCTCCTCCTCATTAGTCTCCGCCTCGGCGTTTGAGACACTTCTTTCCTTCTTTCTCTTCACTTCCTCTATTCTTCTTCTTTCCTCCCTGTGCGTGTCTGAAGGCCGACCCACGCATTATCATGCGTAGCAGGTGACGGGGTAACGCGTAATTCCCCGCCCGGGGTAGACAAGTAGGGCACGTACGTACCCCCTGGTAAAGGCCAGGCCCAGGGAGGGGTGATTACCCGAGCTGGTACCTTCCGAACGTGCCGATTGGTCCCTCCGTCAGTTCTCGGGAGGTGTGACCTGAGGTGTGAACAATCACCTAAGGCGAGTAAGCCCTCGGAGAGGGCCCCCACTAGGAAGGAGCGCGCCATCGGAGACGCCGGTAATCACGGGGGACACTTCCGCGATGACTTCCTTCTCTTCTTTAGTGACGTTGACCCAGAAACGTAAGTTAGATTCGCCTCAGCAAAAAAAGACTCTGCCTAATGTACCTAAATTTCTTGTTGTCTCTCGCACCGACGGAAAGGATTTCAATTCTGTCAATCCTTTCGTTATACAGAAAGGTGTAGATGCAATTGCTGGCCCTGTTAAAACCTGTTCACGTCAGCGCAATGGCACATTGTTGCTGGAAGTGGAAAGTGCCTTCCAAGCTCAGAAACTACTCCGGACTACACTGTTACACACGTGTCCTGTCAAGGTGGAAGCACATCGCACACTCAACTCGTCACGGGGGGTAGTCTTCACGAGATCCCTTGACGGGTTGTCTGATGAAGACATCCAATCCTATATGTCCGACCAGGGTGTGACAGCCGTCCATAGGGTAATGAAAAAGGTCGATAACCAGCTGACACCGACTTGTACTGTGTTTTTGACGTTCGACAGAGTTGACCTCCCGTCGAAGGTCAAAGCAGGGTATGAAGTCATCTCCGTCCGCCCTTATGTACCTAACCCAACGCGCTGTTTTCAGTGCCACAGGTACAACCATACCCCTGAACATTGCCCAAATACAGCAAAGTGTGTCACTTGTGGTAGGGACGCCCATGAGGGGGATTGCCCACCTCCGTCCCCTCACTGCCTAAACTGCAACGGTGACCATGCGGCTTCCTCTCGCAACTGCCCTGTATACAAGGATGAGAAGGTAATCCAGCAAATTCGGGTTACGGAGAAGGTATCGACATCTGCCGCTCGAAAGTTGTTGGCGAGTCGAAAGCCCACTGTCCTCCCAGCGGGTACATACAGTAAGGTCCTCACCTCAACTCGACCTACCAAGGATTCCAGTACCCAGACTTGTGACTTCACTTTCGCTGACACAGTTGTGCGATCCGCCAGCCCGAAGATTGCCCGTTCCACGTCCCCGCTTCCTCCTGCTGCTTCTAAGGTACAGTCTTCGTCAACCTCTAGTAAACCGCGGGCACCTAAACAAGATGCCCGGACCTTGAAAAAGGAACCCGTCCGTGAGGATTTTCTGCGTTCTCAGGCTTCCCAACCGTCAACTGCCTCTTCCCGCCGTCACTCTTCCAGAAGAGCTGACAAGAAAAAGAGTTCCTCTCCTTCCCCGCCGAGGTGTGACCCATCCGTCACGCCGTCCAACAGTTGCCGGCCTCAGCCGTGTTCTGTTTCACCGGGTCGCTCCGTCTGCCGGGCACCCGGTCCTCTACCGGCGGTGGAAACTGCCCCTCCTGATCAACTCAGGGAGGTGGCAGGCGCGTCGGTCGAACCTATGGACCACGACCCTTTGCCCCTGGACAGCGATAGCAGTGCTCCCTCGAAATCCGGTCCTCAGCGGCCGTCGAGCTGACCCCGCTTGCTAGTTGGTTTTTATCCTTTTCTCTCATTTTTATCATGGCGCTCCTTCAATGGAATATTCGCGGCATTCGTTCCAATCGGGAGGAGTTGAAACTACTCCTTCGATTGCACTGCCCGCTTCTAGTCTGCCTCCAGGAAACTAAGTTGCGTCCACGTGATCGTGCAGACTTTCCACACTACACCTCTGTGCGGTTCGACCTGCCACCCGTGGAAGGTGTCCCAGCCCATGGAGGGGTTCTGATGCTCCTTCGAGACGATGTCTATTTCCATCCCATTTCCTTGCACACTCACCTACAGGCAGTTGCCGTCCGCATCACTTTATCCACATTTACCTTCTCCCTCTGTAATATCTATTCGCCATCGTCATCTGCCCTTACTAGGGCAGATGTGCTACACCTTGTCGACCAGCTCCCTTCACCTTTCGTGTTGGTAGGCGACTTTAATGCCCACCACCCCCTCTGGGGCTCTCCGGCACCTTGTCCGAGAGGCTCCCTTTTGGTGGACCTTCTCCACCACCTCGATCTTGTCTGCCTCAACACCGGTGCACCGACCTTCCTTTCAGACACAACACACACTTACTCCCATATAGACCTCGCAATATGCACTCCTCAGCTTGCCGGTCGGTTAGAGTGGTATGCACTTTCTGACACGTACTCAAGTGACCATTTCCCTTGTATCATCCACTTCCTGCATCATTCCCCATCTCCTCGTCCCACCAGTTGGAACATTTCCAAAGCCAACTGGGGGCTTTATTCTTCCGTGGCTGTTTTTCACGATCAGAATTTCCCCAACTGTGACAGTCGGGTCGACTACCTCACAGAGGTTATTCTCACAGCTGCCGAACGTTTCATACCTCGTACATCCTCTTCTCCACGTCGTGTCCAGGTCCCTTGGTGGACTGCAGCCTGCCGCGACGCGCTTAGAGCCCGGCGCCGTGCTTTACGCACCTTCCGCCGCCACCCAACTTTGGAGAATTGCATCAATTATAAACGTATGAGAGAGCAATGTCGTCGTATCATAAACGACAGCAAGAAAGCTTGCTGGACTGCTTTTACTAGTTCTTTTAACCGTTTTACTCCCTCCACGGCCGTTTATCCGGCATCAAGGTCCACTCCCCGATTCCTGGCCTGACCGTGGAGAACGCAGTCCTCGTGGACCCCGCTGCTGTTTCCAACGCATTGGGCCGTTTCTTTGCGGAGGTTTCGAGCTCTGCCCATTACCACCCTGCCTTTCTCCCTCACAAACAGGTAGAGGAGGCACGGCCCCCTTCATTCCACTCTTTTAATCGTGAAAATTATAACGTCGCCTTCACCATGTAGGAGCTAGACCGTGCTCTCGCCCTGTCCCGATCTTCTGCTCCCGGGCCCGATTCCATTCATATTGAGATGCTGAAGAACCTCTCTCCTGCGGGCAAGTGCTTTCTTCTTAGTACCTATAATCGCATATGGACTGAAGGTCATGTTCCCACAAGTTGGCGTGAAGCCATTGTTGTCCCCATCCCCAAACCAGGGAAACACCTTCCTTCCAGTTATCGCCCCATTTCTCTGACGAGCTGCGTCTGTAAGGTGATGGAACGCATGATTAACGCTCGGTTGGTCTGGCTCCTCGAATCTCGCCGCCTCCTGACTAATATCCAATGCGGTTTTCGTCGACACCGCTCTGCTGCTGATCACCTCGTTACGTTGTCGACCTTCATTATGAACAACTTTCTAAAGAAGCGTCAAAAAGTAGCAGTGTTCTTCGACTTGGAGAAGGCTTACGATACCTGTTGGAGAGCGGGCATTCTCCGCACATTGCACACATGGGGCCTTCGGGGCCGCCTTCCTCTTTTCATTCAAGCGTTTTTGGCGGATCGCAAGTTCCGGGTACGGGCGGGCTCTGTTTTGTCAGATACCTTTTGCCAGGAGAATGGGGTACCACAGGGCTCCGTCTTGAGTATGGCGCTCTTTGCCATTGCAATCAATCCGATCGTAGATTGCCTTTCAGCCGACGTCTCCGAATCTCTTTTTGTTGACGATTTCGCAATTTATTGCAGCGCCCAGCGGACGTGTCTCTTGGAGCGTTCTCTTCGACGCTGTCTTGACCGACTATATTCCTGGAGCATCGCAAACGGCTTCCGATTCTCTACTGAGAAAACGGTGTGTATAAACTTCTGGAGATACAAGGAATTTCTTCCACCTGCTCTACATCTCGGCCCTGTTGCTCTCCCTTTCGTGGAGACTACGAAATTCTTGGGACTCATGTTGGATCGTAAACTTTGCTGGTCCACACACGTGTCCTACCTGGCTGCCCGTTGTGCCCGATCCCTTAACGTTCTTCGTGTCCTCAGTGGCACGTCTTGGGGAGCGGATCGTACGGTCCTGCTTCACCTTTACCAGGCCATTGTTCAGTCGAAGCTCGACTACGGAAGCCTTGTATACTCTTCTGCACGGCCGTCGATTCTCCGCCGTCTCAACTCTATCCACCATCGGGGATTACGTCTGGCGACCGGTGCATTTTATACTAGCCCTGTTGAGAGTCTGTATGCCGACGCTGCTGTATTACCCTTGACCACTCGGCGTGACATACTCTTGTGTCGGTACGCATGCCGCCTGCGGTCGATGCCCAACCATCCATCTTACCGATTATTTTTTGACGACTCACTCGATCGCCAATACCAGTTGTCTGCGATTGCCTTGCTTCCACCTGGAGTTCGGTTTCGCCGCCTACTACAGCGGCTCGATTTTACCCTTCCTTCCACCTTTCGGTTGAGCGAAAGCCCATTGCCACCGTGGCATCAGGCCCAGGTTCACACTCACCTCGAACTTAGTTCGCTCCCCAAGGAGAGCACTCCGGATTTGGTATACCGCTCGAGGCTTGTCGAACTCCGTTCGCGGTTCGATAATGCCATATTTATTTACACTGATGGTTCCAAGAGCACTGCCGGTGTCGGATCTGCCTTCGTCGTCGGGGACAACCAGTTCCAATACAAGCTCCCTGACCGGTGTTCGAGTTTCACGGCTGAGCTTTTTGCCCTCCACCAGGCCGTTTTGTACACCTGCCGCCACCGCGTACCTTTCTATGCCATATGTTCGGACTCCCTTAGTGCCCTACAGAGTCTTAAGGACCATCCTCTCGTGTATCGGATCCAACGCTCCCTCCAGTTGCTAGCAGATGACAGCTGTCACGTTTCTTTCCTGTGGGTCCCTGGCCACGTGGGAGTGCCCGGGAGTGAGATCGCCGACATAGCAGCCAAGGCCGCAGCTATTTTGCCTCGCATGGCTACCGTTTGCGTCCCATCGGACGATGTTCAACGGGCTCTTCGCCGGAGTATCGTGTCGCAATGGCACAGTGCGTGGTTTTCAATGTACAACAATACATTGAGAACTGTAAAACTGATCCCGACCGCTTGGAGGACCTCCTCACGCCCCTCTCGGCGAGAGGAGGTCATCCTGGCCCGGTTGCGGATCGGTCACTGCCGTTTCAGCCACCGTCACTTCCTCTCTGCCGACCCTGCACCGCTGTGCTCCTGCGGTGAACTGCTGACAGTGCGACATGTTTTACTGACTTGTGTTCATTTTAATCATCTCCGTGTAGTCCTTCACTTGCCGTCTACTCTGGAGGAAATTTTAGCTGATGACACACGAGCAGCTGCTCGAGTTTTGCGTTTTATGAACTTGGCCAACCTATCCAAGGATATTTAACCCTTTTAATTGTCTTTTATCTTTCGTTTTTAGCCTCTTGCTGATGTTCTGACAGTCACCTTTTTTCTTTGAGATCATAGTGAATCTATGTTCTTGGCTGGGCGCTAATGACCATAGAAGTTGTCCGCCCTAAAACCACAAAAAAAAAAAAAAAAAAACTAGCTGCCAGACGCTCACCGCCGCGGCGGATTAGCCGCGAGGTGGCCGAGGGGACAGGCGCGTCAGTCACGGTCTGCACAGCCACTATGGTCGGGGGTTCGACTCCCCTCTCCGGCGTGGATATTTGTACCGTCCTTAGTGCTTAGTGTTAGCTAGATCATAAGTAGTTTGTAAGTTTAGGGACTGATGACCCCGTAGTTAAGTCCCATAGACTACACAAACATTTGAACATTTGAAATGGCTCTCATCGGCAGAAGGCAAGCACGTGATTTTTTAAGTCTGGCGCGCGCCCTCTCGTTATTGCCCGTCGGCCTTCGGAAAACGATCCAACGAGCTAAGGAGCGAGATATGTTTAGCATAATAGTTCGCGATCGGTAGCGCATAATTTAGTTCGCAACCGGTAGCTCTCATTCTAGTTCGCAGCTCCGTCGCGAAGTAGGTCGCTCTTTTTAGTTCGTCAGCTCCCATTCCCGAGACAGATCGTTACTCGGTACCTCTCTTGGGCTTTTGTTACCGCTGCTGTAAGCCCCTTTTCTTTTGTTATGGTAGCTTTTTTTTTATAATGATGTGTTGCCCAAGCGTGTGCAATAACCCGTTTTTTTATGCAATTAGATATCAAATAGGCAAATAAACCAATTATTTACAGAAATGGATGATACAATGGTATTCAACTACTTCATATACAGAACACTCATAGTATTTTATATTTAAAATAGATTTATTTATTAGCTCATTGAAGAATCATTACCTACAAAATATGCTAAATGCGTTAATTTTTTGAATAAAAATACTTTTTTAAGAAATAGCTGAAACAGCGCGAACTGACGGTAACTGGCAGAAGGGAATCACGTGATTCTGCACATTTTGGCATCCTCTCGCTATTCCCCGTTAGTCTTCGGAAAAGGAGCAAACGAACTAAGAGGTGAAGGATCTGGGAACTAGTTCTCGTAGTTCGCCTGTGGGAGCGCTCTTCCGAACTAGTTCGTTTGCGGACTACACAAGACTACACCAAACAGGACTCGTCGCATCGGGCAGCCCTGACCGAGGGGTAGCGGTGATCGATGTGAGAAAAACAGCGATATTAACATCCTCAAAAGAAATCGACCTAAGAGAAATATCGAAAGCGAAACATAGATGTCCCAAACACATAGATGCAAAAATAAGCAATCGTATACAAGGCAAAAGTTTAGACCACCAGTAGCGACGCTCTGTAGCAGTGGTAAGGGGGTCAATAAACCTATTTACTGATTTCGTCTTTCACACTAGCGATTCCAGGACTTTGGTCTGAGGGAGCGGTCGAGGTCATGGAACTCTCATTTAGGATTTAGACGACGGGTTCCTGTTTTCTACGAAATAATAAAAATAATAAAAAAATTATTAGGCTTGCGAGTAGTTGCTACAAGATGTTCAGTCAGAGGTTAAAATGGCTGCAATAAAAAATGTTGTTGTTGTTGTTGTTGTTGCGCTCTTCAGTCCGGAGACTGGTTTGATGCAACTCTCCAAAATACCCTATCGTGAGCAAGCCTCTTCAACTCCACATAAGAACGGCAACCTACATCTGTCTCAATTTGCTTACTGTATCCATCTCTTGGTCTTCCTCGGAATTTTTACCCCACACACTTCCCTCCAATTCACGATTCCTTGATGTCTAAGAATTGACAACCAATCAATCCCTTCTTTTAGTCAAGGTATGTCAGAAATTCTTTTTCTCACCAATTCTGTTCAATACCTCTTCATCAGTTATGCGATGTACCCACTTAATCTTCAGCGTTCTTCTGTAGCACCACATTTCAAAATCCTCTATCCTCTTCCTGTCCACACTGTTTATCGTCTATGTTTCACTCCCGTACAAGTCAACACTCCATACAAATGCCTTCAGAAAAGACTTCCTTACATTTAAATTAATATTCCATGTTAGCAAATTTCTTTTTTACAAAAATGCTTTTCTTCCCATCGCCATTAAGTGCCTGGCACTTAAATCGTTTCGTTTTCGATCTGATTTCTCTTATTTTATTGAGATGGTCATGTCTCCCTAAGTAGGTGGATGCTAGCAAAATATTTTCACATTCAGACGTAAAAGTCGTCGATTGAAACTTTGCGAACAGATCACGCCGCAATGAATAACGTCTTTCTTTTAATGATTCCCACCCCAATTCGTGCAAACTTTCCGTGACGCTTTTCCCCCCGTAACGTGATAAAACAAAACGAGTTGCCCTTCTCTGAACCTTCTCAATATATTCAGCCAGTCCCACCTGGTGAGGGTCCCACAAGGGGCAACAGTACTCCAGGAGAGGACGCACAAGTGTCATGTAGGCAGTCTCTTTGGTGGAGCTGGTGCATCTTCGAAGCGTTCTGCCAATGAAACGTAACCTCTGGTTCGCCTTCCCCACAATATTTTCTGTGTGTTCTCTCAGTCAAAGTTGTTCGTAATGGTAACTCCTAGGTATTTGGTAGAATTTACGACCTTAAGGTTTGACTGATTTATCGCGTAATTGAAGTTCAGCGGATTTCTTTTAGTGGTCATGTGTATTACTTCACACTTTTCTTTATTTAGTGTCAATTGCCAATTTTCGCACCACGTATAAATGTTGTCTAAATCGCTTTGCAGTTGCCTTTGATCCTCTGTTGATTTCACTAACCGATAAACGACAGCACCATCCGCGAACAATCAAAGGGAGCTATTCAGATTGTCTCCTAAATCGTTTATAAACACAAGGAAGAGGACCTATAACGCTTCCTTGGGGAACGCCAGATATCACTTCTGTTTTACTCGATGACTTACTGTCAACTGCTACGAATTGTGTCCTTTCTGATAGGAAATCGTGAATCCTTTCGCACAATTGGTGGGATACTCCATAAGCACGCAATTTCATTTGAAGCCGCTTGTGAGGTACAGTGATAAAAGTCTTTCGGAAATCCAGAAAAATGGAATCTATTTGAGATCCCTTGCCGATGACACTTATCACTTCATGTTGAGTCTAATAGTTAAAAACAATTTTTTTTTTTTTTTTTTTTTTTTTTTTTTTTTTTTTTTTTTTTTTTGGGATGGTGGGAGGTTGTGTTTTGTAGAGTACGTCGGTCCAGTCAGAAAAATAACTATCGGGACAGTGTGATTTTGGTCCCAACAACAAAGAATTGGGTGCCCGAGTTACTCGCACAAGAGTAGTCGCAGGGAGCTGCTCTACCAAATTGCAAAGAACGAGTCTCTCATCGGAGGAATCATCTTCAGGAGCACGGTACTGTTTGCGTCGTACCGTGGAAGATCGCTTTGATGCTGGTTCCTCACTTAGTTGGCACGATGAAAACTACTGTGGCAGTGACAGTGCCGGATTTTCACATTTGCCGCCAGTAGACTATTCAAATTTCATACCCTATTTCACAATTCACGTTTTCTGAGATGAAGACTTGCACAAGACAGGGTAGCGTGGAGAGCTGCATGAAACCAGTCTGCGGACTGAAGACTACAACAACAACATTTCACAATCATACTAATTATAATTTTTCTCAGTGAAATTGTAGCTTTACGTTTTATGCACTATGGTCCTAATTACACCCCCTTTTATTCCGTAATTAGTATGACTGTGAACTAGTAGACCGACGGGGAACTTCCCAGATTATTTTTTGACCTAAATATTTGGTTATACGTTTAAGCTAGTAAAAGCACTATGATATACTTCTAATTGTGGGGAATTAAAATTTTGGCCTCAAATCTGGAAATGTTTGTAAATCTTATGGGACTTAACTACGGGGTCATCAGTTCCTAAACTTACAAACTACTTATGAACTACTTACGAACTAGGACGGCACAAATATCCATGCCCGAGGGGGGATTCGAACCCCCGACCGTAGTGGCCGTGCACACCGTGACTGAAGCGCCTCAGTCCCCTCGGCCACCGCGGCCGGCCTCAAATCTGCCGCCCTAGGCCAGCCTATTCAGCCTACTGGTAAATCCGCCACTGGGCAGCGATATTTCAGAAAGGTAGACTGGAGGGTCAATGGCCTCGAGGGTCGGCGGCGAAAGCGAGTGGCTGGAAAGACGAAACGCGATGCGACAATCCGGCCGACGCGTTAATTGCGACAGTTGGCGTGGATAATGGGTAGGGCCGCGGACAGGTAACGACTGGGGCGGCTGGGAGGAAGGAGCTAGGAGGAGGGGGGGAGGGGGGGGGGGTACGCGGAGTGAGCGACTGGCGCTGGCGGAGTGACGGGTAACAACGGGAAATGACTTATTATGGGGCGCCGAGGCAGGCGGCAAGGAGCCACGCCGAGGTTGACAGCGCAGACGTCAAAAGGGGCCAGCCTTTGTTTACCGCGCACCGCGCCGGCCACACTGTGCTGCGCGGCTGAGCGCGGCAGTGCAGCTACCAAGTAGTCTTCTGTAGTTTGCGAACGAACTAGTTCGGAAGAGCGTACCACAGGCGAACTACGCGAACTAGTTCGCACATCCTTCACGTCCGCTCCTTTTCCGAAGACTGACGGGGAACAGCGAGAGGACGCGAGAGAGCGCAGAATCACGTGATTCCCTTCGGCCAGTTACCTTCATTTCGAGCTGAGCTGCAGCTCAGCTGTAGTTTCATAGTTCACTGCCACAAGAAATCTATTTTAAAAATAAAGTACTACGAGTACTCTGTATGCAAAGTAGTTGAATACCATTGTATCGCCCATTCGTGTAAATAACTGGTTTATTTGCCTAAGTATTTGATGTCAAATTGCCCAAAAATACGGGTAATAGCACACGCTTTGGCAACACTGATTCATTATATAAAAAAGATGCCAAAAAAAAGAGTAGCGGTAGCAAAAGCCAGAGAGAGAGCGGACGAACTAAAAAGAGCGACTACTTCGCGGCCGAGCTGCGAACTAAAAGGAGAGCTACCGGTCGCGAACTAAAATGTGCGTTACCGGTCGCGAACTATTATGCCAAACGTATCTCGCTTCATAGTTCGTTGGATTCTTTTCCAAAGACCGACGGGAAATACCGAGAGGGCGCGTAGCAGATGAGTCATTTCGAGGTGAGCGTCTGCCTGCTACATTACATAGTTCAGTGCTACAAAATTTCTGTTTTGGTGTGTTCTGCACTCTGCAATATCTGACTAATAAATTCCATAATGCCAAGGTATAGAGATAACTCTGAAATTAAACGCGAGAAATTATGCACAATCTGTTTCTTTTGGTTTGCGTGATATCGTTAGCGGCTCAAGCAGCAAGCGCAAGAAGCAGCTAGGTGGGGGAACTTCCCCCTCCACCTGCACGCACAGACCACGTCGCTCAGCCGTCACTGGGAGCGGACGAACTAAAAGAGCGAACTAGTTCGCGGCAGTTCCTGCCAGCTCGACAACATCAATGGAGCTATATTCCCTGAAGATGTCTAAGAGAAGAGACCGAAACTAGTCGGGGAAAAATAAATTTTTGCGCTCTAGACTGTTCTTTATATATAAATTTAAATACGATTGCTGTTACCCAATAAAGGAAACTAAAATGTTTCCAAAAATATGTGATAAAAGGTATTGACCATTAAATTACGTTGCAGTGCTTGTTGAAAAAACGTCTCACTCGTTTCCACTGTAGTTGTGACGCGCTGTATAAAACGCAAATGGCTCGTTGCATATATTCTTCTGTTACGGAGACGGGCAAAAGTGTTATTCGACGATTTAAAACCATCAATGCAGCTTTCACAATAACTAACGACCTCAATTCCACGCCCAAGCTACGTTGAAGCAATGAAGTCCTCGACGAATCTGACGGTGGTGAAATAACAGCGTTATCGTCAACGTCATCCTCTTGTAAATGCGCACCGAACGTCATCCCGCTATTTTCTTCTATATTCATTCCGTCTTCATCAGTGCAGCTGTCTATGATATCTGCAACGCAATTGAAAGATATAAGGAAAAGCATAAAGAAAGTGCCATGCATTTTCTTTTACTGTGTGTAGTACGTTTAATAACTGCAAATGATTGTGCTTACCAGTGACGACTTTAAAGAACTGTAATTCTTTGACTTTTAATAGTTGCAGATTAGTCATCATTCCATACCGCTCCTGCAGATTTCTCACGACAATGTGGGTTAATTTAGATTCCGAACACAAACCTCTTACTTATACCCCGTTCACCGAAACGCGTGACCAGGGGTGGATAAAACAAGGTCGCTTACTCAATTTCCCTGCATCGTTTTCACGTATAAGGTCGTTGTGCGTTTTGTTATACAGCGGTGTTATTAGAAGCCAAACATTTAAAATTCATTTCCCAAATCTGCATCAGCAAAATGTCGGCTTTTATAAATAACTTCGTCAAGTCTTGTAAATTTCTCACGATAATTTTTTTTCATATCGCGTTTCAGTCAACGTCATCAAGACGTTCTGAAAATGTCTGTAATATTTTCCTTTTTCTTTTTTTTCTTTTGATTTTCCTTAGAGGCTTCTGAGAGCGTTTGGCTTACTATTGACTGTTTTCATAAAAATATCAGTCATTGACTGTTCTGGACACAACAACTGCGTTTTATACACACTAGAAACCAAGTGTTTCTTTAAAGAATTTTATTACTTCTTCTGTCAACGCTTCTAGGGTGGACTCAAATTGAAGGATGGCACAATGAGGTTACTTGTACGTGATGCCAATGAGAGAGAAAAAGAGACACGTAGACTATGAATGTTGATTGTTATTGTAAACACTAATACTTACGTTACTATTTAGCAGCTGGTCCCTTAAGATGAAGTTGACAGTCGACACCTATTATCACTGCTATATAACAACACACACAACGACCTTACACCTGATGCAGCGAAATTAAGCGAGCGACACTGTTTTGTCCACCCCTGGTCACACGCCTCAGTGTGTTTACAGTACGTCTCTCGTTTCGGTGAACGGAGTATAGTAAGAGGTTTGTGTTCGGGATGTAAATAAACCCAAAAATGTTCAAATGTTTGTATAGTCTATGGGACTTAACTACGGGGTCATCAGTCCCTAAACTTACAAACTACTTATGAACTACTTACGAACTAGGACGGTACAAATATCCATGCACGAGGGGGGATTCGAACCCCCGACCGAAATAAACCCACAGGCTGTCGTGCGACATCTGCAGGAGCGGTATGGAATGATGACTAATCTGCAACTATTAAAAGTCAAAGAATTACAGTTCCTTAAAGTCGTCACCGGTAAACATAATCATTTGTAGTTATTAAACGTACTACACACGGTAAAAGAAAATACATGGCGCTTTCTTTATGCGTTTCCGTATATCTTTCAACTGCGTTGCAGATATCATGGACAATTGCATTGATGAAGACGTGCTGGATTTTGAAGAAAATAGCGGGTTGACGTTCGCTGGAGATTTAAAAGACGAATACGTCGACAATAGCGACTATGCCATTTCACCAACGTCAAATTCGTGGAACACTTTCATTGATTCAACCTAGCTTGAGCGTTGAATTGAGGTCGTCAGTGATGGTGAAAGCTGCTTTGATGATTTTAAATCGTCGAATACCACTTTTGCCCGTCTCCGTAACAAATGCAACGAGCCATTTGCGTTTTATACAGCGCGACACAACTGCAGTGGAAACGAGTGACACGTTTTTTCAACAAGCATTCCAACGTAATGTAATGTTAAATACCCTTTATACATATCATTTTGTTATATGTAAAGCTGACACTAATGGAATGGAGTAAACTCACAGTACCAGACGTTGGGGCATTAAGCGGCCACAGTGAAGCGGGCCGAGTGAGGAACAGCCCGAGCGCGCGAATATTTAAAAGCTGTACTCTGAGGAGGCACTAACTGAATAATGGTCCAAATTTTCATTTGATATAGATTTCTGGGTTTGATATCTAGCTCATGTATTTTTTTTTCTTAAGAAAATATGAGGGCGAGTTGATGATGTTCCCCTGTTAGGAAATTTCGTTCAGACTTCTTCTGGCGTTTCTGAGTTATGCTCTGGTGTCAGCTGTTTTCACCAGCACCAGCAGGAGTGCTAAAAGGGATGGAGTTCTTACCTTAAAAGTATAGGTTTCAAATATGATGTACCCGTGGTTTGGTACACTCCTTAGGTAGTTACAGACATGTGCTGATATGTCACTGTCTCACACGAGTAAAACAGAAGCACAGAGTAACATATTTGTCTGTGACAGAAGTAATATCTGGCGCTCCCCGGGAAAGTGTTTAGGGCTCCTAATCTTTATGAACGATTTAGGAGACAAAGTGAGCAGCTCTCTTAGGCTGTTCGAGGATGATGCCGTCATTTATCAGTTAGTAAAGTCACCAGGTGGGCTTCGTAGCACAGTGGTAGAGTGCCAGACTACATGATGGCTCCTAGCAGCCTCTAAGGACGTCACCGCAGGACGAAGAGTCAGTCAGATGTAGACTTGCGCATAACGGTTCGCAATCGGGAGCGCTCACATTAGTTCGCGGCTCTGCCGCGAACTAGTTCGCTCTTTTAGTTCGTCCGCTCCCAGTGACGGCTGAGCGGCGTGGTCTGTGCGTGCAGGTGGAGAGGGAAGTTCCCCCACCTAGCTGCTTCTTGCGCTTGCTGCTTGAGCCGCTAACGATATGACGCAAACCAAAAGAAACAGTTTGTGCATAATTTCTCGCGTTTAATTTTAGAGTTATCTCTATACCTTGGCATTATGGAATTTATTAGTCAGATATTGCAGAGTGCAGAACACACCAAAACAGAAATTTTGTAGCACTGAATTATGTAATGTAGCAGGCAGACGATCACCTCGAAATGACTCATCTGCTACGCGCCCTCTCGGAATTTCCCGTCGGTCTTCGGAAAAGAATCCAACGAACTATGAAGCGAGATACGTTTGGCATAATAGTTCGCGACCGGTAACGCACATTTTAGTTCGCGACCGGTAGCTCTCCTTTTAGTTCGCAGATCGGCCGCGAAGTAGGTCGCTCTTTTTAGTTCGTCCGCTCTCTCTCTGGCTTTTGCTACCGCTACTCTTTTTTATGGCAGCTTGTAAGTATATATTCTCTGTATGAATAAAGCTGGGAGTAACGCAACAGTACTAGCTCCAACGGCGAAAATATGCGATTTTTTTTTCTGTTATGTTTTTAGCAGATGTACGCGTACGCGGGCGTTTTGGTAGAGACATGCGTCACTAGCTTCAGTAGAGTAGAGGCCGTGTAGCCAGCTGGTGCTGCGGCTGCTGTGGGTGGCGTGCGGCGTGCGACAGGTGCGCTCCGACCGCGGCCGCGGCTGCGAGGACAATGCACCGCGTGGGCGGCGCGGGGGCGGGTCAACAGCCAGCCGCGCTGTGCTACAGGGCAGGCGGGCGGGGCACCTGGGCCTAGCACCTGCTAGCTCCAGGGCCTCACGGGCAGTCCCGAGGACACCGCCTCTTGCGAGCGCGCAGTACTGCCACTCCAGCGCCGTCAAGTCTATAGTCGAGCCGCTGAAAGAACGACTCTGACAGCTAGCGGCTATGTTGCCAATGCTGCAACGCGGCTGTTTATTGTAACGCCGTGCCAGTCGCCGGCATACTAATATCACGTCCGCAAATTTTGGGACCGTTGCTATGTACTAATAGCGAACGAACGATAACAAACATGAAGTGATGAAAAACACTCTTTTTGCAGTTAAAAAGAAAGGTTTAGAAATTTATGTCGAGTTAAAGTAAAGCTTCATATATTCCATAATTCCATTAAATATAATGTATAATTTAGTCTTCAGCCAAAGGTCGCTAGTTGAACAATTTTGTTTATATATTTCATCTTCTATAGCCATTTTCCACAAACTCTGTGTTATTACTCGGACACTGTATTGTGGCAGTCTGCCGAGAGGGTAAACAAATAAGGACAACCACTTTACAAGTAGTAAAATCGCCTCTTCCAGTGAAAAGATTTGTCTTCTTAAATAAAAAGAAAAGCGTTTCTTTGCCTTATTTGTTTACGGTCGCTGTTGACTGCCACAGTATAGTGACCGAGTAATATCATCAGATCAGTTTCGACAGCCAGTCTATTGGTCACAGAAGTGACTTTCTTTCGGTTAGAGGAAGAAGCCATCTCACACACGTCTGAAATTAACGACACGTAACAGGGCACGAACAAAACCGGTAACGATGAACACACGACAGATGGTTTGCAGCGACTGAAGCATGCCACCCCGCGCGATCTTGAGTGGCAGGGTGGCAACGCGGCACCGTTACCCTGGCAACGTTTACGAATTCCAGAGCTCAGGTTGGTGGTTGAGTGTCCTCCCACCCTCTGCGGCCCACGTGCGAGAACTGTCAGGGTCGTTCTTTCGGCGGCCCGACTATAGTGCAGAAGCCAAGGTCGATACACTTCTGGAAAATGAAAAAAAGAACACCATCGATTCATCGACCTAGCAGGGCGAAATTTTATTGACACGTTCATTAGGATGTATGCAACATACGATCACAAACTGCAGAACGACCTGAATAAGATATCACTATTTGAGGAAATGCATACTGTAAGCCGCGGTGGAGTAGCCGAGCGGTCTAAAGCATCTCGCTGCGGAGCGCGCGGTTGCTCGCCGTGGAGGTTCGAGTCCTCCCTGGGGCATGGATGTGTGTGTTGTCCTTAGGTTAGTTTACCTAAAGTAGTTTGTAAGCTACGGACTGATGACCACGCAGTTTGGTCCGATAGATTTACAAACATTTCAACATTTCATTGCATACTGTCAACCATCAGATGTTTATTATTTTTCCAAACTTCTACCGGTTTCGGTTATAAACCATCTTCACGGAAAAGAACTAGACAGACTGATTAAACAGGTGCATTATGTGCCTCCTTATGCATACTGACATGCACGTCACACAATAAAGATAAGGTTTACATGTTAACTTCATTTAATCTTACTTTGTTCTTGTTCATAATATGTCAGATCTTGTTCATTGAAAGATGTATCCATACGTGTTATAATGTTGACATATTGTGTTATCCACTATGCTCATCAGTAGCCTGCGGCCTACCTCTACATAAACTAATTAAGCTTTTACGATCCTCTTATTGGGTTCGGTTTGCTTTTTTTCTTAACATTAGGTCTTTGATGTATATTATGTTCACTTACTTTTGTACTTTGACAGATAATTGTTGTTATTACACATTTTTATTGATTTCATAATATATCCTGTTATTTTCGTAATGTTTACATACTGCTTACTGTAACATGTCGCCATGACACTTTGTCAAACATATAAGCTATGATGGTTGCCTAACATATACCATTTTCACACCATGTATACTTTGATCATCGCTAATTTTATCTCATTTATGTGTTCAATAGTTGTGTTAGGTTCTCTTGTAATAGACTTTGGCTCACCATCACACAGCCTGGCATTGCTTTTATGTTTTTAACCAATACTTGATGCCTAGTGGCATAAGGAGGCACATAATGCACCTGTTTAATCAGTCTGTCTAGTTCTCTTCCGTGAAGATGGTTTATAACCGAAACCGGTAGAAGTTTGGAAAAATAATAAACAGATAATGGTTTACAGTATACATTTCCTCAAATATGTTACGGCTGTTGAACCTCATCTCAATAAAAATTTGAGGTATCACTAAGGTGTAAAAATTGGCAATTGACTCTAAATAATGAGAAGTGTGAAGTCGTTTACATGAGTACGAAAAGAAATCCGTTAAACTATGTTTACAAGATAAATCAATCAAAAGTGAAGGCCGTAAACTCCACTTAATACCTAGGACTTGCTATTACTTCAGACTTAAACTGGAAAGAACACGTAGATAATGTCGTGGGAAAGGCGAACCAGAGACTGCGTTTTATTGGTAGAACCCTTAAAAGATGCAACAGAACTACTAAAGACTCTACATACGCTACGCTTGTCCGCCCCTTTTTTTGGAGTACTGCTGCCCAGTGTGGGATCCTTATCAGTTGGGTTTGACGGAGGACATCGAAAGAGTCCAAAGAAGGGCAGCTCGGTTTGTATTGTAACGATACAGGGGAGACAGCGTGACAGAAATGATACAGGACCTGGGATGGGAATCATTACAACGGCACGTATCGCTGCGGCGTGGGCTGCTTACGAGACTACAATCGCCAACATTCTCCTCCGAATGCGAAAATATATTGTTGACTCCCACTCACATAGGTAGAAATGATGTTCAGAATAAAGTACCAGAAATCAGAGCTCGAACGGAGAGATTCAGATGTTCTTTCATCTCGCGCGCTATTCGAGAATGGAATGGGAGATAAATAGTATAACGGTGGTTCGATGAACCCTCTGCCCGGCACTTAAATGTGATTTGCATAGTATCCCTTGTAGATGTATTGCCTAGTGCGCTCCTCGCGGGATCGGCGCGCAGAATATTTGCGTGTGAATTGGGGCTAGCGCGCGGAGGAGGGACTCCTCAGGGCGGCGGACGCGAGCGGAGATAAGGCGGCGGAAGGCCGCGTCACTCAGGACGTGACTGGCCGCGGGCGTGTTTGCGCAGCCGCAGTATCGTCTCTTCCGGCGGTACTCTGCCCACACTGGTACCAGCCGTGGGCCGAGGGCTGCGGATGCATGCTAATATCTCCCAGAAAATCAAGATCATGTATTGCGACCCTCTAATGAGTTGAGTGTCCATCTACCACACTGTAATAATAATAATAATAATAATAAAAGTTTCATTTTGGTTCTTTTTATTTAAAATATTTTAAAAAAATAGATATCGAGACGAATACAATGATGTATGAAATTCAACTAAATGGGTTTGCTTTAGTTTGGTACTTGTTTTCTGATAGCGGCTATCGAGACGAATCCAATGGTGTATAACAGTAACGTCCTTGAAGATTAACGAAGGCAAAAAAAGGTGGCATGGACGTCTATTTACGAAGGTCAAAAAAAGGTGTCATGGACGTCTATTTACAGAAGGTGTTCGAAGTGATGACCATTGGTAACAATGCAGCGCTGCATTGAAGATTGCAGCGCTCCATTTATACCGTTTGAGTGGTATTCCGTATCACTTAGACACTTATGGAAGCGCATGCTCTGATAGTTCTCTCTCTCGTATCTTCATGTGTAGATGAAAACTTCTTGATAAAGAATGTCTTTTACGAATACCCACTAGAAAAAATGCACAGGCGTCAAGTATGGCGAACCAGCCGGCCACGACACATATCCTCTGCGTCCAATCCAACGATATGGAAGTCGTCTCTGCAACTCATTTCCCGCCATTAGTGAAAAATGTGCCTGAAACCCATCGTGTTAATACCAAATTCCGGTCCTTGTTCCTAAAGGTACTTCTTCTAATAACAGACCTTAAAAGCTGTCTGGTACAAATTTTACAATACGTGTTTCAACCTAATGTTTCATGCAGGAATGTGGTGTCCATCCTACCAATAAGATATCCTTCGGTGAAATAGGGCCTATATTTCTGTCTTCCAAAATCCCATACCAAACATTCATCGACCTCTATCTTTGGTGTGCAACTTGCAACAGCAAAATGGATTTTTAGTTGCCCAATAATGCATGTTACGCTAGTTAACATTTACATGTGATTCTTTAGCTTCTCCCGGCGTAATTCTAGATGAGAAAGTTCATGGGTGTGCTGCCGGATCCCTGTGTCAAACTGGCACAATATTTAGGTAACCAAACCTGTTGATACCGCCAATTACGGAAAATTTGACCAGCGAGCAGTAGATTAACAAACTTTAGACCAGGTAATGTGGAAGGGCTGCCCAAGGATTGTATTGAACATCTTTCACTGAGACCCACAATTTATTTAAATAGATGCAACAATTTTACAAAAAGCAATTCCCAAAAATTCTTTAAAAACTTAATTGAATTCTAAAAGCATACAGTAAAAGAAAGGGTCCAAAGGTTCTTCAACCCGAAAAATAGCTTTTACAACACAACAGACAAATGTAACCAGAAAAAAAAAATCCACACTCCTCTACAAGCTAAATAAGTTTTCATTAACTCATTTACGCTTTTAAGAAAAAAAATATATATTTGAACAACTAATCTACATAAATCTTATCTTAGAGGGGGCAAGTTGTACAATCAGTTGACTTAATTACGTAATTAAATGATTTGGTTCAGTACTTTACAAAAACTTACGTGGCAAGTCACTTTAAGTCCGAAAGTGCACAGAGCCTCTGGTATCACGAAACTCACTACAATAACTACACTACAGGTATCACCTGAAATTCTGAAGCAAGAAACAAATTCTGGCATCCTTTTAAGATAGCAGAAGTTTATAATCCATATCCAATATAGTGAAAAGTTTACATGATTTAAACATACAGAATCACTTAAGGTGGGAGCCCACTTTAGTGGAAGTTTACATGATTTAAAGATATAGAATCACTTAACGTAAGGTGGGAGCCCAGGCAGAAGTCCAACTGACGTACCTTCAGCCACAGGAGCACACGGACGGCAGCCAATCCGGTAAACGGAACTGTCCCCGCTAACAGCGCGCCCGCTCGAACGAAACAGTCGACAGTCCCACTATGCACGCCAGCAACGGGCCCCACCACAATAGCCACAACCAAAACAGAATCTGGCTCTATAATGGAGACAACTATTCATTTGTAAGGCATTAAAAATACAAACACAAAACACCTAAATTTGGACGCCAGAAAGTACACGAAACTTACAGGCTCAAAGGCATTAGTCATAGACGTGTGAAACCATTTCTCACAAGGGTTCTTTGAAACGAAAGCCACAACAATGACTTGCAGGGGGACAAAATTTTCATCAGTTAGGTAGCTCAGCAACACTCAAATAGTAACAATCAGAATAACACATAGGGTGGATAAGCCGGAGCACTTCCTTTAGCAGTTTGCAATATCATACCAGTTAGTCGTTGCCCCAGGAAACGCACCACCATGCGCGCGGACAACTTCAGTCCGGAAACCACACTTGACGATAAAATGCAGACAATCCCTCCCCGCCGAACTCAGCCGTTCGCTTGTAGACAAACTGGAGAAGCAGTGGTAATCTTCACAACATCGGCGATCCCCGTGCCATGATGCCGCAGACATACACAGTGATACACGTGACCACCTCGTGTGTACCTCCTGGCGCATTTGTCCTTACCGTCATCGCCCTGAACAACATACTATCACGTGGTTATATATCGATATACAAGAGGGGCGATAGTGATCGCACCGGCTCAGCTGTCTTGTAATTTTAGGGGCAAAAAATAAAAACTTGCATAACAGATCGCCCTCGTAGAATTAGATATCACGGGCAGTAAACGAACACTGCTAGGCGTCTGTTTGGTACATGCTACTGTTTTGTTTCCCGGTTCCCTGGTAGCAGCGCCAGACCCACGCAGAGTCGCGTTGGTGTATCCGCGCCGCGCCGTTGCTCTTCCAGCGCTGCTCATTGTTCGCAAATGAGTTACGCCCCCGTGGCCATCCCCTGACTCCTGTTCTCCCAGACGTGCACCGCGATGCCATCTGCCTCGCCTACGGCTGCGCTCGGTCCACGCGCGTCTCGTCCCCTCTCCCTTCCCCCTCACGACACTTGTTTAACATACAAGTGCAAATTTTGATGCTATTGTCATTTGTACTACCTTCTATACCAGTAGACTTATGTATCCTCTTCGAAACTGCGAAGTACACTATTAGACAGACCACTGTATCACCGTTCACATTTAGGTGACTAACTGTAACTTCGTAGGCTTTCCCGGCGTGACAAATCTTCGAAGTCTCTGCGGGTTTTCTGCCGGATAATCAAATCAAACTGATTCAATATTTCGACGGTACAGCTGTTCGCCATCTTGAGGAAACTGCTCTGCAGAGTCCCTCTGAATACTGGTGCAAGATCGAAGTGTCGCGTCCTATATAGGCGTCGGTCGCGTGCACGGCGCATGCACCGACCGTCACAGTTGCTGTCTCCTAGACAGGGCTGGTGGCGCCGCCCCTAGTGGAACAGGACACAACGATATATCGCACCTTACATTAATCAGTCCCAGGTGCTGCAATCTGGGTCGAACTTTGCAATTTGATATTATTTAATAATGGATTCCACGTTCTACTAAGAGGAAACCCCATGTATCTTAATTACATTGTCCGTCACCCTGATTTCAATGGCTTGTCTGTAAACACTGTTCCAGAAACCGGAGGTATTGGTTACTATGCGGGTCTCATCGTATATCATCTTGTGTCCTTCAGTTAAACAGTGTTCTGCTACCGCCGATTTATCCGGTTGCAATAGTCTCGTGTGGCGGCAATGTTCCACGCATCTATCATGTACAGTTCGAAGCGTACTGCCGATGTATGCCTTGCCATACTCACACGGTATTTTATAAACACCGCGTTTCTTCAGTCCCAAGTCATCTTTGACGGAGCCAAGCAATTCCCTAATCTTGGACGGCGGACGGAAAACAGTCTTTATGTTACAACTTTTTAAAAGTCTTCCAATTTTAAAAGAAACGCCCCCGGCGTACGGAATGTAGGCTAGAGCCCTATACTCCTTTTCAAGAACTTTTGGAGACGGTCCAAACTGCATAGCACGGCGAATCTGTTTCTCAGAGTCGCCATTTTCCTTAAAAACTGTCGTCAGATGTTCCAGTTCAGATGGTAAACTGTCTGCATCTGAAATGGCATATGGTCTGCGTACCAGAGTTCTAAGGACGCCGTTACGTCGGTATGGTGGATGGCAACTACTGGCATGCAAATACCTGTCAGTATGTGTCGGCTTGCTGTGAACACTATGTCCAAGGGTGCCATCATCTTTTTTGTAAACCATTACATTCAAAAATGGAAGTTTACCGTCACTTTCGACCTCCATAGTAAATTTAATGTTTGGGTGAAGGCAGTTAAAATGATTCAAAAATCGATTGAGCTTATCACGTCCATGAGGCCAGATGAAAAAGGTGTCGTCAACGTGTCTCCAAAAACAAGCTCTCAGTGCCCTGTCCTCGAAGTCCTCAATAAATAAATTGGCGACTACGGGTGATAAAGCCCATAGCCACTCCGTCCTTTTGTTCAAAGAAGTTGCCATCAAAAGAAAAATACGTGGACGTCAGTGCATGACGACAGAGCTTCACCACCTCTTCATCCAGTATTTCACTAATTAAGCTCATGACTCTTCCAGTGGTACACGTGTAAAGAAGGATACCACGTAAAAGCTTACGAGTAAATCCGAAGGACCCAGCTTCAAGGACTTCAATCGTCTAATGAAATCCATAGAATTGGTGATGTGGCGTTGACACTTGCCGACGTATTGGCCGAGAAAAGACGCCAAATGCTTCTCCAGGGGGTATGTGAGTGCACCCAAGTTCGAGACTATAGGACGTAACGGCATTCCTTCCTTGTGCACTTTTGGAAGATCGTACAACCTAGGAGGAACAGCAGCACCGGGATGAAGCTTCTTGCGCAGTTGTTCTGACAACGTGCTCGTTTTCAACAGTGAAAGAGTCTTGCGTTTAATCCTTTCAGTGGGGTCACTCTGTAATCTTACGTACTCTGGATCGTTGAGTAGGTCATCAATTTTATGGACGTAATCATCCCTTGTCAAAACAACGGTAGCATTTCCTTTATCTGCTGGTAAACTACAACTTCATCACCATTCCTAAGGGAGCGAATAGCTGCTCTCTCGGCAGAAGAGATGTTATCCCGTGGTGGCCGAGCCCGACGCAAAGTGTGGGACACTTCCTGTTTTACTTCTTCCGCCTTATCCTCAGGGAGGCTGTGCACTGCTTGTTCTACAGAGCAAATAATGCCTCTAACCGGAAGACTCCTTGGCATGGGGGCAAAGTTTAAGCCTTTCTCCAATACAGTCACAGTTGGTCCATTCAATGTTTTTGAGGGTGTCCGGATACTTTTGATCACATAATGTATATTCATTAAGGAGTCTACTGCACTGGGGTACAGTTATACCCCAAATGATAATGGAATTTTAAAATGTTTACACCCTTTTTTATTTCAAAGTGATATAACACTTAAGACCCACTTAAGGGGGGGGGGGAGGGAGGGAAATCCCAGACAAAAAAATTTCCGTACTGGAGACAATAACAATACACTTTTCTTTGGTGGTCCAAACAAATTTCTTGCCAACAGCACATTTATCTTCAAAGTTTTGATCTCTCTGTAGTGGATTCTGGACTCCAAAAATTTTGAAATGTTTGTAAATCTATGGGAGAACGTCTTTGATTATTAGTCCCTAGGCTTACGAAATACTTAAAGTAAGTTAAATTTACCTACGGAGAGCACACACAAACACACACACACACACACACACACACACACACACACACACAAGGCTGAGGAAGGACACGAACTTCCGACGGCGAGCAACCACGAGCAACCGCTGTCGCGTATCGATTTACAGTAAATCTCTTAAGGTAATATCTCAAGTTCCGAAATATTTCCGTATTACCTGCAGAGCTCCCTCTCGATAGCAAAGAAAGAACAGACATACGGTCATCCGTTCGACCTCGCACGGGAATCCGAAATGGCGAATGTAAGAAGGCATGAATGGTAGGGGCGCTACAGCCATATGGTGCGTCTTGTGGAAGTTTGAGACGGACGGGTAGCCGAATGGTTAGGGCGACCGCTGGCCCGAAGCGGGAGACGCGGGTTCGATTCCCGACTTGGCTCACATTTTCACTTGTCGCCATTGTTTACTTTCAATTTCCCAATGCAGCCACTGTGAATCCTTTCTTTCCTAATCCTTCTTCCTTCATCTCCTTCATAAATATTTGCAAGTCCTTGTTTCTTTTTCTGCGAGTCTCCTTATCTCCCATTCTAGCCTGAACTTAGCTCTGAAATTACGCCTTCATCGGCGAGCTTCTACTCTATACTTAAACTTTTTGCGAATGTATTAATAACAATTATGCAGAACCATGTATTTTTAGAGATTGATTGATTGAAAAAAATCAGTACTACTTCTCTTGGAAAATAAATGTTACGAATTCTGATGAATGATGATTATGATAGGCGTTTTAATGTGCTCAACAGCGAGGTCATCAGCGCCTGTCGAATCCTGATGAAGATTAGTTCGTGCGTCCAGTTTAAAATTACAGCTTTTCCTGAAAATAAAAGTAAATAACACTTCTGCAGAAGAAATGAATTGTCTGACTGGTTAAAAAACGAAGAAAAGAACAACAAATCTCTACTAATACTGCTCAATATCGCCTCAAAGACGGCTCGAAGTTACTTGGACATTCGAGTAACTCGTTCCAAGATTGTAAGAGGCCAAGGACGATAGGGGCGCTACAGACATAGCGTATAGCTTGTGGAAGATTGAGACGGTCAGGTGGGGGGCAGAGCGAGAACGGTTAGCCATGCGGTTAAGGCGACCGCTGGCCCAACGAAAAAAATGTTCAAATGTCTGTAAATCTATCGGACCAAACTGCGTGGTCATCAGTCCGTAGCTTACAAACTACTTAACGCTAGGTAAACTAACCTACGGACAAACACACACACCCATGCCCCAGGGAGGACTCGAACCTCCACGGCGAGCAACCGTGCGCTCTGCAGCGAGGTGCTTTAGACCGCTCGGCTATTCCACCGCGGCCTGTCCCAACGCGGGAGACCCAGGTTCGATTTTCACTTGTCGCCATTGTTTAGTTTTAATGCGCTAACGCAGCCACTGTCAATCCTTTCCTTCCACATCGTTCATCAATAATTTGCAAATAAATGCAACTGTCTAAAATAAATGTCATCCAGAAAAGGTATCAGTTTGACGTCGAAACAAGAAGTGTTGGGTGCTATCGACTAGGGTTCGCAAACTGATTCCGTATTTCTTGATTCCCAGAAGGCTTTTGACAGCGTACCTCAGAAACGGCTCTTAATCAAATTGCGTGGTTATGGTATATCGCGTCAAATTTGAGACTGGATAGGGGATTTCCTGTCAGAGAGGACACAGTTCGTAGTAATCGATGGTAAGGCATCGACTGAAACAGAGGTGATACCGAAGAAAATCTAAGCAGCACTCTTAGGTTGTTTGCAGATGACGCCGTCATTTACCGTCTAGTAAAATAATCTGAAGATCAAAACCAACAGCAGAACAATCTGAATAAGATATCAGTATGGTGTAAAAATTGGCAATTGACTAATAATGAGAAGTGTGAAGTCCACATGAGTACGGAAAGAAGGCCGTAAACTCTACGAAATACCTGGGAATTACTATTACTTCAGACTTAAACTGGAAAGAACACGTGGATAATGTCGTGGGATAGACGAACCAGAGACTGCATTAGCAGGACCCTTAAAAGATGCAACAGAACTACTAAAGAAACTGCATACAGTACGCTTGTCCGTCCTTTTTTGGAATATTGCTGCCCAGTGTGAGATTCTTATCAGGTGGGTTTGACGGAGGACATCGAAATAGTCCAAAGAAGGGCAGCTCGTTTCGTATTGTCACGATACAGGGAGACAGCGTTACGGATATGATACAGGATCTGGGATGGGAATCATTACAACAACGGCGCTTATCGCTGCGACGTGGGCTACTTACGAAACTCCAATTGCCAACATTCTCCTCCGAATGCGAAAATATATTGTTGACTCCCACTTACATAGGTAGAAATGATCATCAGAATAAAATACGAGAAATCAGAGCTCCAACAGAGAGATTCAGGGGTTCTTTTTTCCCGCGCGGACGGCCGCGTTGGCCGAGCCGTCTGCGGCGCTCCAGTCACGGTGTGCACGGCCACTACGAATGTTCAAAATGTTTGTCGAGCTTATGAGACTCAACAACGGGGTCATCAGTCCCTAAACTTACAAACTACTTATGAACTAGCTTATACTAAGGACGGCACAAATATACATGCCCGAGGGGGGATTCGAACCCCCGACTGTAGTGGCCGTGCAGACCGTCAATACGGCCACTACGGTCGGGAATTCGAATCCTACCTCGGGCATGGACATTTGTGCCGTCCTTAGTTGTAGGTAGTTCATAAGTAGTTTGTAAGTTTAAGGGACGGATGACCCCGTAGTTAAGTCCCATAAGCTCGACAAACATTTTTTCTTCCCGCGCGCTGATCGAGAATGGAATGGGAAATAAAATAGGATAACGGTGGTTCTATGAACCCTCTGCCAGGCACTTAAATGTGATTTGCATAGTATCCTATGTAGATGTAGATAAATACAGTTTATTTAGTTATTTATGTTCTCATAAGGCGAAGTTTAAAAGAATCCTGATTTTAAATCGCAAACACTGGCAGAACGTGAAACAGGAGGTTCCAGGCGATCACGATGAGGTTTCATTATGTTCCACGTCAGCCCTAGCGCCCAGAGTGCATCTGCTATTCTCTCTCTCTGGGCGCGATGATCCCGTACGAGAGAAGTGTGAGCGGTTTTTTGCAGCTCGTCACTGAGTCAGGGCGAAAAACGTTGCCGGGGGCCGGACATAAATCAGTGATGAACACTGCAGAGCCGCTGTTTACTCGCGCTGTGTAGACTCGCAGCTGCGACCGGACCGACGGAGGAAAAATGATACGGCCGCTGCTACACGCTGCACGGCGCATCGTCTCCCTCCTCCACAGACTATTCGTTTCAGTAACAGGAGCGGGCAGTGTTTAGTTCTCTCTACACGAGCGGCGTACCTGTAGTAATCGAAACTATAGCAGCAGCCATTTTTTTAAAGCTGGGTTTTCGTATCGTTGTTACACTAGTACTCCTCTATTGACATTTTCTGTTCTACTCATCGTAAACAAATAGAAAAGAGCAACTAAGTTGATCAGTTAAAATACACTGCCGGAAAAATAAAATGTACTCCTGGATAGACGAAGTCGATTTTGATCAGATGACGGCAGATGCCACCTGGAGGATATCTACATCCATACTCCGCAAGCCACCCGACGGTGTGTGGCGGAGGGTACCTTGAGTACCACTATCGGTTCTCCCTCCTATTCCAGTCACGTATTGTTCGCGGAAAGAAGGATTGTCGGTATGCCTCTGTGCGGGCTCTAATCTTTCTGATTTTATCCTCACGATCTCTTCGCGAGATATACGTAGGAGGGAGCAATGTACTGATAGACTCCTCAGTAAAGGTAAGTTCTCGAAACTTCGACAAAAGCCCGTACCTAGCGACAGAGCGTCTCTCCTGCAGAGTCTTCCACTGGAGTTTATCGATCATCTCCGTAACGCTTTCTCGATTACCAAATGATCCTGTAACAAAGCGCGCTGCTCTCCGTTGGATCTTTTCTACTTCCTCTGTCAACCCCACGTGGTACGGATTCCACACCGGTGACCAGTATTCAAGCTGTACTGTAACTTACTTCCTTTGTTTTCGGACTGCATTTCCTTAGGATTCTTCCAATGAATCTAAGTCTAGCATCCGCTTTACCGACTATTGATTTTATATGGTCGTTCCATTTTAAATCACTCCTAATGCTTACTCACAGATAATTTATGGGATTAACTGCTTCCAGTTGCTGACCTGCTATAGTGTAGCTAAATGATACAGGATCTCTCTTTCTATGTATTCGCAGCACATTACACTTGTCTACATTGAGATTCAATTTCCATTCCCTGCGCCATGCGCCAATTCTATGTAGATCCTCCTGGATTTCAATACAATTTTCCATAGTTACAACCTCTCTATATACTACCGCATCATCCGCAAAAGGCCTCAGTGAACTTACGATGTTATCCGCAAGGTCATTTATATATATCGTGAATAGCAATGGCCCCACGACACTCCCCTGTGGCACCCCTGACATCACTCTTACTTCGGAAGACTTCTCTCCATTGAGAATGACATGTTGCATTCTGTTATCTAACTCCCCAATCCAATGGTACAGTTGGTCTGATACGCCATATGCTCTTACTTTGTTCATTAAACGTCGGTGGGGAACTGTATCAAACGCCTTGCGGAAGTCAAGAAACACAGCATCCACCTGAGAACCGTATCTATGGCCCTCTGAGTCTTGTGGACGAATAGCGCGAGCTCGGTTTCACACGATCGCCTTTTTCGAAATCCATGCTGATTCCTACAGAGCAGATTACTAGTCTCCAGAAATGTCATTATACTCGAACATAATACATGTACCAAAATTCTACAAATGACCGACGTTAGAGATATGGGCCCTTAGTTCTGCACATCTGTTCGAGGTCCCTTCTTAAAAACAGAGATGACCTGCGCCATTTTGGAAAATGACGCAGGTCATCTCTGTTTTTAAGAAGGGACATCGAACAGATGTGCAGAACTAAGGGCCCATCGGAACGCTGGTACACAACTGCAAGAAGGGGGAGGGGGGCGGCAAGTTCCTTCGCGTACTCGTGTGTAAAAACGAACTGGTATCCCCTTTTGAGCGATTTTAACTGTTTTTCTATCCTTCTGTCAATTATTTCGATACCTGCCATATTGTAATCTGTGTGGCAATCTAGAGAAGGAACTACAGGATAGTAGGTGTACTGAAAACGCTGCGGACAAATTAGAAATATAAATTTATTTTATTTATCCAAGGCCACAAAGCACTACATCACAATACAGTTTTGAATATTAACTTGCGATCTAGTATAAATAAATTAATAGCAGCATCACATTTTTTTTGATGCAGTACTCTGCCACCAGAATGTCATTGGCAGCGAACAAGTCTTGTACGTTACAATGTAAACTAAGATTCTTGCACACAAGCAAGTGTTCCGAATCCTGTCTCTCACCACCCTCACAAAGTTCATCGTCATTGGCAACCCATTTCTTCATGTTGCTTTTACACTTTGTCACTCCGGTTCTTAGCCTGTTGAGGGTCTTCCAGGTCACGTACGGGAGACGGCCTCCTGCTGGTAGCTTCCCCCTTTGCTGTCCACAGCCCTCCTGGTGACTTGGCTCTCCACAGCTCATTTCAACGAGGTTCTGCAGATGATGGAATTGGAGAAGTTGTGAGAAGGCACTAGATTCGAAATATTGAAACATTTCTACCGTTTCGGGGCTTTGAAATGTATTCAGTGGCAAAGTTGAAAATTTGTGCTGTACCGAGATTCGTCCCCGTATTTTCCGCTTTGGGCCTGTTATCGCCTTAACCTATCAGACCATCCTGGCACGCTTCCCTTTCAACCCAAATTCTCAACTTTTAGCCCCCTGCCCACTGATACCACTATATCGAGCATTTGAATGCGTCAGCTTCATTTATTTATTTTTATTTTAGTATTCCTCATACAGCCATCCACATAAGTAATTACAAGGACATCCTCTAGTACAGTTATGAAAGCAAGTTGGAAAAAGGAAACAAACAAACAAACATGAAAGATGTGACAGAAAACACAGGCAAGATCAATCTGAAATACAATATTGTGATTAAACATGGTTTTATCTTTTGCATATCAGTTCATAACTCTTTCTTCGCCGCCGAAGGTGACAAGTTCCTTGTACACTGCAAAGTCTGTTGACACAGATATTGGTAACTGGCAGTGACTGCTCAGAACATACCTTAGCAACTTTGATGTGATCTCCCACCTGTTCATCCAAATAATAGTGCAAATAAATAAATAAAAATAATTTGATTTGTATCTTCCGCTTCGCTGCAGTCACACAGTGAAGATGTCACAATGCCGAAACGATGTAGGGCTGCGCAGTTCGACAGTGGTCTCATTTCAGCCTCGCTATGGTGACTGCAAGCTTCCACGAACACCTAAGTCCATTGTACCAAGGTGTGGTTGTTAGCCTTGGTGTTATTAGTGCACAGTATTTTCCTTTAGTTGAATGGGAAGCTTGCTATTCAATCCAAATTTTCCTTCTGTAATCTGGTAAAAGGTCCTTCGCTGGAACCTGGGTCTACTCTTCTATACCAGTGGTAACCGCTTCCGTGGCAAGGGTGACAGCCTCTCGTTCCCCAGAACGTTGTTGTATGCTTTAATCCAACACATGGAGACATTGCGTCCATTCCTTACCAGGTGGTTTATGTGTGCCATTATCTCGTAGGCTATTGGGTGGTTTTTATGCTCTCGACGAAAATATCTAAGTAGTATGAGCGCAGATTTAAGAGTCCGAGAAGATGACAATATGTCCCTCCGGAACTGTAAGGCAGTACTTTATGGCTTCCAAGATGACTGTGAGTTCAGCGGTCGTTATTTTCATTTCCTTTGTCGGTTTGTATTTACATCCTGTTTCCGCATTGGTATCTGAAAAAGCGCATCAAGTTCCGTCCTGGGTTTTGGAACCGTCTGTATCCGCATTGAAATGGTCAATTTCCCGTTGGTGACATATTTTACAATTATTGATATGGTGTTTGTTCTTTCGGACCTGTTTAAATTTTTCGAATTCGTAAAATTACGTCCGTTAATGTCAACAAATTGTGTTTTTATACCGGACATGTCTGAAAGAACAGACAAAAATGTCTTCAAATGTTTGTAATTATATGGGACCAAACTACATTGGTCATCAGTCCCTAGTCTTACAAGCTACTTCAACTAAGTTAAACTAACCTAAGGGCAACACAGACATTCATGCCCGAGGGAGGATTCGAACCTCCGACGCGGGAGGCCGCACAATGCATAACGTGGCGTTCCAGACCGCTCGGCTACTCCCGCGCGGCAAAGAACAGATACCATATCAATATTTGTAATGCTGCGAACGTCGTCCGCCAGTATGTTTTCCAACAGGTCTTTAAAAGAAAAGGTTTTCGGCTAAACAGTACTCCATCATAATTTGTGAGAAGTATCAAAATAGGTTTGATTTTCAGTGTTTGTATGATAATTATCATTCTGATGCCTGTATGTAAAATACGAAATAGAGAAATCAAGATATTGTACAGAAATTTGTGTTAATAAAACCGTACGCAAAACCTCATTACAGTCTAACTAAAGCTTTAATTTATCTCAATTTCATTTCTAATCATTCATATTTTGACTTGAATACACTTTCACATTGCCGCGGCGGATTAGCCATGCGCACTGGGGCGCCGTGCTGCGGTGCGCGCGGCCGTTCGCCGTCGGGGGTTCGAGTCCCACCTTGGGCATGGGTGTCTCTGTTGTCCTTAAGTTAGTTTATCTTAGTTTAAGTACTGTGTAAGCTACGGAATGATAACCATGCAGGTGAGTCCGATAGATGAAAATAAATAAATAAAACCTTTCACAACGGAAGAAATGTTCAAATGTTTGTTAAGCTTAAGGGACTTAACTGCGGGATCATCTGTCCTTAAACTTACAAGCTACTTATGAACTAGCTTATACTAAAGACGGCACAAACATCCATGTCAGAGTGGGGATTCGAACCCCCAACCGTAGCGACCGGGACTGGTGCGCCGCAGACCGCTCGGCCACCGCGGCCAGCACACAACGGAAGATTATTTACTAATTAGAAACAGATACAGGTCAAATGGGCGGAAGTGAGAAGAAACGTAATAGGCACAGTGAAATGAGGAGATGGTCTATCATTAAAATGAAATAACTACGTACCAATACAACATCGGATACTAAAGGTGGTATGGGTATATTTATCACACTTTTACGTTGAAAATGATAGTTATAATTCCCTTCTTATTCGGTGTAGAGTTGACTTTCTGGATTAAATTTAAGAGTTAAAGTTAACTAAACCGTTTGTTCTGTCATGTCATCGAAGAGCCCCTTGATTTCATCTACGATACAAGCTCTTAAAATGACTAAAATGAAAAGCACTGTTCATACTGTACTACTTTATGGTTTTTATAATAATTAAACGCGCAATTTGAACTCAAAAACTTAATTCACCTAGAAGCTAGGCAAGTAATTAGTTTAGTACCTTGACACTGAACCTAGTTCCTATATCGTACTGCACGTACATTTTTGCCTTGATCTTCACTTACGATTTTCTTACTCTCTCAGTGCAGTATCCACACTTAATATTTTTTCTCGTCAGATATATAATGAAATCCTGAGTCTGTTTACGATTTACACGTATGCTGTCACTGATAATAAATAGTGTTTCGTTTTTCCGTGAGGCGAATATTTACCCAGGTACTCCGCAGCGAAATCGTAAATTGTGCTACACTTGTTACTTACAGTACTTGACGCCAGAAGATGAGTATGTAGATGTGGGGAAACCACTCGTTCTTCAGGTAACTGTCACACGATAAGCGATTCATATTTTGGCAAATCGACAAAGAAACTACGTGTGTCATTCGTGTAAGTGATCTATGCTCAAAGAAATGACGCCTGTGAATGTACACTGTCTGTGAATTTAGCACGGACTGTCAGTTCTTGTGCGAGTGTTAGTTTAGCTGGAAGCTAAGCGGAAACGGCGGCTGCAGAGACGACGTGCAGGCGCTTTGTGTTGTGCCAGTCAGCTGAGGATGACGTAAGAGGAGCCTCTCCATCAAAAACGCGCTGTCAGCTTGCGGCGCGTCACCCAAAACTTCCGCCCTTTTTGCTCTCCCTCCGGAGAAGTACTTAGCGGCTTTAATCAGAGACACAAATACCAGCGGACTAGACGATGCTGATCTCCATAAGCCATGTGCTTCTATGGAAATATGTTTATTCTTTTAAAAATAATTGCTGCAATTAAGCAATATATGGAATTAAATGTATACGAACAATGGAATTCATAAAGAAGTTAATAACGTGAGAATCGTGTTATGAATACAATTCCGAACAGGTACGGAGTTATGTTTTAGCAAGCTTTAACTCTGACAGTCTTTCCAGTTCTTTAGATATTATAGTTTTCGACCAATTCTTAAATTCTGACCATGTAGTCATATCGGTTTCAGATTAAGTCTTCTGAATTCATATAATAAATTATTGCCAGTGTTACATTAATTCATCAGATGGCATTTGAAGTCAATGTACTGTAATATTATTAAACCAAAGTTATCTGATATCTGTAGTTCATAATAGTGCTAATATGCAGGGATTTTCTTATAAGAGTTACATTCTGTATTACAGTGTTGCCCATATGCAAATCCACAGTCTTTAGGTGTTTCCCTAAGTGGTCTGTTACGTCTCACGTGGGACGGGCGAGTCCATTTGCTCGGACGTAAGGTAGGCATGTCAACATGTTGGATCAACAAATTAGAACAGCGTTCGATGAAGTGCAAAAGTCTAAAAACGGAGACTAGGCGAAAAATAAAAATCTTTTTCCCGGTACATGTTAGTAGTTTCAATTTTGCTCGGACTTTCCAAATGTCCCTCGTACATACTCCGCAATCCACGCAAAGGTGCGTGGCGAAGGGTACTCAATAATACTACTACTTAATTGCTTTTCTCCTCTACCCCCATATAGAACAAGGAAAAAACCAATACATGTATGCATCTGTACGATCCCCAGTCTCTCTAATCTTAACATGTCTATAGCGAATCCAATAATGATTCGCAACTGCTAATGCATGGGAATTGGATATACATCCTACACTACTTCCCTTAATTTCTCTCTCCTTCACTTTCACCACCTCTATGTCTATTTCCTACTTTCCTCTTTGTGAACTTAGGCTTCTCTCTGTATTAGCTAGCTGAGAACGAGGTGTTGCTCGGTATTTATTTATTGGAATGATCTGTTAGTGCCTGTATTCCTATCTCCATCTCCCCCCACTCCTTCTCTATCAGCCTGTGGCTCTCCATCCTTGGAAAAGGACTTTTTTTGGGCTAATAGCCGGCTTTACCTCGCAGCTCGGTTTTCAAACGGTCCAATAACGATGAATAATATGCACTTGTAATAGTTTTACACTGTTCCAGATAGTCGATAAGTATTATACTTTGCGAACGCGGGCGCATAATTTTTGCTAGGCCCGTACAGGACCTGCAACATGTAGTCGTGCATTATCCTGCTGAAATGTAGGGTTTAGCAGGGATGGAATGAAGGGTAGAGCCACGGGTCGTAACACATCTGAAATGTAACGGCCACTGTTCAAAGTGCCGTCGATGCGAACAAGAGGTGACCGAGACGTGTAACCAATTGCACCCCATACCATCTCACCGGGTGATACCGCCAGTATGGCGTTGACGAATATACGCTTCCGATGCGCGTTCACTCCGATGTCGCCAAACACGGAAGCGACGATCATGATGCTGTAACGAAACCTGAATTCATGCCATTCGTGCATCCAAGTTCGTCGTTGCGTACACCATCGCAGGCGCTCCTGTCTGTGATGCAACGTCAAGGGTAACCGCAGCCATGGTCTCCGAGCTGATAGTCCATGCTGCTGCAAACGTAGTCAAACTGTTCGTGCATATGTTTGTTGTCTGGCATACGTTCCATCGCTAACTCAGGGAGAGACGAGACGTGGCTGCACGATCCATAACAGCCAAGCGGATAAGATGCCTGTCGTCTCGACTGCCGGTGATAAGAGGCCATTGCGATCCAGCACGGCGTTCCGTATTGCCCTCTTGAACCCACGGATTCCATACTTTGCTAACAATCATTGGATCGCGACCAACGCGAGCAGTAATTTCGCGATACGATAAACCGCAATCAAGATAGGCTACATTCCGACGATTATCAAATTGGGAAACGTGATGGTACGCATTTCTCCTCCATTACACGAGGCATTACAACAACGTTTCAGCAGGCAACGCCGTTAAACTGCTGTTTGTGTATGAGAAATCCGTTGGAAACTTTCCTCATGTCAGGACGTTGTAGGTGTCGCCACCGGCGCCAATCTCGTGTGAATGGTCTGAAAAGCTAATCATTTGCATATCACAGCATCGTCTTCCTGTCGGTTAAATTTCGCGTCTGTAGCACGTCATCTTCGTGGTTTAGCAATTTTAATGGCCAGGAGTGTAGATTTAGAGGTTATTATTGTTTGTGTAATTTTCGTAACGAGTAAAAAAAAATCGCCCTGACGTGTTTTACGGCCCACTTTAGATTTGTAGTTATATAAGTTTTTGCAAACATTCTGGACCAAAATAATAATCTAAATAATAATAGTGTCCGAAACTCTTTTATGAAAAAAAAATGTAGGTAGTGGAGGGGTTCCGAACGACCGACCTCTAGCGTTATTGTCCAAAGCATTGCCCACTACGCTACGGCTATCAATCAAAATAAACTCCTTTAATCTCATACTATTGATGGCCGTTGTTAACTGATGGCCGGCCGCGGTGGCCGAGGGGACTGAGGCGCTCCAGTCACGGTCTGCACGGCCACTACGGTCGGGGATTCGAATCCCCCCTCGGGCATGGATATTTGTGCCGTCCTTAGTGTTAGCTAGTTCGTAAGTAGTTTGTAAGTTTAGGGACTGATGGCCCCGTAGTTAAGTCCCATAAGCTTAACAAACATTTGAACATTTGTTAACTGATGTAATATGGCATTTGTAGACACTAGATTATCATTTATCGTACGATTAACGATGTGTCTTTGTTAATTCTTCAGTGCGCCATTGCTTTCAAATGACAACGTGTAAGTTACAATAAGAAAATCATCAAATACGCAACGCAAGATGGCGTATGCCAGAGATTGTTCTGGGCGAGGAATGTCACGTGACATCTCCGAAAGGCTGGTTTTCGTTAATTTAATGGAGGGTGTTAAAACTCCGTTATTTTTGCAAATATCACTCAAATGATACGAGATATGAAAAACACATAAGGGAGCTAAGATGTAGAGAATTTTCTCCTCTACAAATTAGGTTATTCAGTTTTCGTGTCAGCTGAATAGTTAAGCCGGTGTTTTCATCGCAAAGGCCCACTTTTCGTGTTACTACCGTAACCTAAAGTGGGCCAAAATCAGCACGTTGTATTTGTGGGACTGTGACGCTTGTTGCCTGGGGAGGCAGTGGTGTTGGGTAGTGAACTGGCCTGGGCGGCCGGCGGCCCTTGACCCTGGGCATTATCTGGCGGCGCGCTCACGTGAATGGCTGACTCAGCCAGGTGACGGCGTCGCCTCTCACCATTGACTCTGCCCGTCTGCGCGCTTCACCGGCTGTCGGCCGCGTCCGCCCGCGCCTTGCACAAGGGCGCTCCGCTTGTGAAGGCCGGCCCCAACGTTTCTGCTTCGCTCAGTGGCCGAATAAGCGGGCGGAGGCCACGGACAGCATTACAGAATGAGCGCCCCTATTTCACTCGCCCCCCCCCCCTCTTCAAGCCTGTTGCTGCAATCATTTGCCTCAGCTTTGCCGCATAGACTATTCGCGGATGATGCTGTCGCCGGCCGCGGTGGCCGAGGGGACTAAGGCGCTCCAGCCACGGTCTGCACGGCCACTACGGTCGGGGGTTCGAATCCCCCCTCGGGCACGGATATTTGTGCCGTCCTAGTTCGTAAGTAGTTCATAAGTAGTTTGTAAGTTTAGGGACTGATGACCCCGTAGTTAAGTCCCATAGACTATACAAACATTTGAACATTTTTTGATGATGCTGTCGTTAATCGCTTAGTGACGTCAACAGAGGATCAAAACCAACTGCAAAGCGGTTTAGACAAAATTTCTGCATGGTGCGAAAATAGGATATTGACACTTAATAAAGAAAAGTGTGAAGTAATACACATGACGACTAAAAGAAATACGCTGAACTACAATTACGCGATTAATTAGTCAAACCTTAAGGTCGTAAATTCTACTAAATACCTAGCAGTTACAATTACGAACAACTTAGACTGAAGAGAACACACAGAAAATATTGTGGGGAAGGCGAACCAAATATTACGTTTCATTGGCAAAACGCTTCGAAGATGCACCAGCTCCACCAAAGAGACTGCCTACATCACACTTGTGCGTCCTCTCCTGGACTACTGTTGCCCATTGTGGGACCCTCACCAGGTGGGACTGACGGAAGATATTGAGAAGGTTCAGAGAAGGGCAGCTCGTTTTATCACGTTACGGGGGGGGGGGGGGGGGCGGCATGGAAGTGTTGCACGAATTGCGGTGGAAATCATTAAAAGAAAGACGTTATTCATTGCGGCGTGTTATCTTTGCGAAGTTTCAATCACCGACTTTTACTTCTGAATGTGAGACATGACCATCCCGATAAAATAAGAGGAATAAGATCGAAAACGGAACGATTTAGGTGTTCTTTCTGCCCGCGCTCTATTAGAGTCTAACTGTTTGTACAGCTTATGGGACTTAACTACGGTGTCATCAGTCCCTAAACTTACAAACTACTTATGAACTACTTACGAACTAAGACGGCACAAATATCCATGCCCGAGGGGGGATTCGAACCCCCGACCGTAGTGGCCGTGCGGACATTGACTGGAGCGCCTCAGTCCCCTCGGCCACCGCGGCCGGCTCCATTAGAGATTGGAACGGCAGAGGAAAGTTATGAAAGTGGTTTATGAGCTCTCTTCCAGGCACTTAAATGTGATTTGCAGAGTATCTATGTAGATGTAGATGTAGATGAATTGAGCGTCGTCCTAAAAGTGAGTTCGTATATCTGAAACCGAAAAATGGTGCCGGCCGCGGTGGCCGACGGGACTGAGGCGCTCCAGTCACGGTCTGCACGGCCACTACGGTTGGGGGTTCGAATCCCCCTTCGGGCATGGATATTTGTGCCGTCCTAGTTCATAAGTAGTTTGTAAGTTTAGGGACTGATGACCCACGTAGTTAAGTCCCATAAGCTTAACAAACATTTGAACATTTTTTTTCGAAAAATGGTTTATATTTTGCAATATTGTAACAGAAGAGACTGAAGCCAACTGTTTATTTGAATAAAATTGTAATTTGATGACGCAACTTTCATTAAATAACATTTTAAATGAAAAAGTCAGTCCAAATGAAGGACAAAATTTCAGTTGTGCATGACGTTATTAACAACGTCAGCGGGAAAATCGTAGTAGATCACGTAAACAAGCTAATTTATGCTCTTATAAATATTGTTTGATGTGTTCATATGTTTATTTTTTTCGCTTGAAAATAGATGTAGATGTTCTGAAACGTTGTTTAACTTCCCAGCATTTACCACAGTAAGTTGACCAAAAACATACATTGCATAGTTTTCTTTGGCCGTCAATAACATTTAGCTTGTTTGCTCAATTCCAGTATTAAACTATGAATTCCTACGCAACAGATCGCCAGTCATAACCTCACTTTCGACATCGGGTATTACTGTCTGATTACGTTTGTTGTCTAAACACGCTACCACATGATCATGCATGGGTTTGTAGTTTAGGGCTAGTGCCCTAGGAGCGCTTCAGTAGACTATTATCTATCTTGTTCACTTTCGTCACAGACTCTGTGCTTTAGTTCATCGTTTAAAAAGGACTTAAGACACGGTCGCGTAAACGGATTAGGCGCAGGTCCCTCGGGTACAGCTACGTTCGCTGTGGCCAGGGGATGAGGCAACCAACTTCCACTCTGCAAGGATTCCAAGAATGTCCACAGGTTCGAAGTTGCCAGCTAACATTTCTACAGACGTACTGGGCAGATACCTCACTCTTTGTCCGCATATAACACGCGGATATCCGCGTCGCTCACAATTTTATCCGCGAAGTAAGAAATACTGTGGATATCCGAGGATACACCCGCGGATATCCGGAACCGCTCTGACCTCTAATTATAGCATATCTCGGATGCCTTGTGATATGCTGTTTAGAAGCGATATCCGCCCCCTCATATTCTCACAGATTCATGGACAGGTGTGCAAGGTGCATGGTGCCAATTCCCAAGAGGACTGCTTAAGACATTAGTTGAGTTGTAATTTTGTATTAAAATTAGAAGTATCTGCCTCCATATGTTTTTTGACTAGGCTGCGAATGCATAGCAAAATGGCAGATTAGAATGAAAACGAATTTGGGAATGGGTTTTTCCAGCGTATTGTGCTGATTTGAGTTGGGATTTACATCTATCTTTTGATGATACACGAAATATTTTGCGTTTTTCGCGTATTGCCTTTTTTTCTTAGCTGTCGACATGGAGAAAATTAAACAAACATTACGTTTATTTCAGTTATTTATCAAGTATTTTTAAAATGATTGTTCACCGATGACGTTTATCAAATAATGTAAGGCAAAAGGTAGGTAAGGTAAACCAGTCAACAATCCGAAGATTGGTTTGAACACCACAGTGCTTTACTAGGCATGGTCCTGTTTGGAGGTGGTATGCCGTTGCCTTCTTCCGACCTTCGAACTGACTGACCCATCTAGCTGTAGGGGGACATACAGTTTAACGTGGGTTCCGAACCACGGTGCTAGACGATATTTTTCACATCAGCAACACTGCCAGAGGTGAAAGAAGTGAAAATCCTAAGACCTGTCTAACGTAAGAAAGGAAAAAAATATATCCGGGCGATGCCGGATTTACAGCTAGTTTAAAACATACAAATCCTGTTAGCCAGCTGTTGCTTGCTAGGCAAGCTTTTAGGAAATCCGACCGTTGTAGTTAGCATACCCCACAGTGGATAAAATTTATTCATGGATGTAGCTTTTTTTCCCCCTCCGACCAGCATTTGGCAAATACGACTGCAGTCAGGAGCAGAGGAGATAACAGGAAACTGCTATTTTTTGTCCGTTATTAAAGTTTAATCGTGTCACCAAAACAAATAACAGCTCGCCCTAATAGGACGTCCGCTTTTCGAAGAGGAAACATTAGCCAGATATCCGATAACAGACGCTCATCGCCGCCGCTGTAATCGCATTACTAGCGGCTGGTTTTGTCTCTCGCTGCCGGCGGACGGACAGCGGGAAAAATGAGACCTGCCGAGTCCCACGCAAATGGATCGACTGCCTGCTATTTCCGCTGTTGTGAATACAGCAACTTTTTTCACAGTTTATTCTATTGACACAGTGAAGTGCAAAATTCTGTGCGTAGTTAATATTCTGAAAATGCACTCATCTGCGGAACAGAGTCTGGATTATATCTCTAGCAAAAATGTGTACGGACTTGGTAATGTAGCTGCTAAACATCGTCGTTTCTTTTTCTTTTCTACAGTAAAGATGGAGATGAAATCGAAGGCAGTCATTTGTCTTTCGTTGTTACTGTTGTGTCATCATCATCATTAGAGACTGATTATGCCTTTCAGCGTTCAGTCTAGAGCATAGTACCTCTAATAAAATTCCCCCATGATCCCCTATTCAATGCTAACATTGATGCCTCGTCTGATGTTATGCCTTTTACTTCAAAATCATTCTGCACCGAATCTAAGTACTTTCTTCTTGGTCTACCTCGACTCCTCTTACCCTCCACTGACGAGCTCATGAGTCTCTAAGGTAACCTTGGTTCTCCCATGCGTGTAACATGACCCCACCACCTCAGTCTGTTCGCTCATCTATGGTGTTCATTCCGAGGCCGGCCGCGGTGGCCGAGGGGACTGAGGCGCTCCAGTCACGGTCTGCACGGCCACTACGATCGGGGGTTCGAATCCCCCCTCGGGCATGGATATTTGTGCCGTCCTTAGTATTAGGTAGTTCATAAGTAAGTTGTAAGTTGAGGGACTGATGACCCCGTAGTTAAGTCCCATAAGCTGTACAAACATTTGATTTCATTCCGAGCTTTGATTTCCTCATTATGGACACCCTCCTGCCATTGTTCCCATCTATTGGTACCTGCAATCATTCTTGCTACTTTCATATCTGCAATCTCTGTCTTATGAATAAGGTAACCTATCATGCTGGCAACAATCAGAGCAAAATGCTGTTGTGTAAGGGGGTATTATTTGGTAGGCGTGCGCGGTGTAAAAAGACTCGTTAATAGATATAAAATTCAGAATGGCTATGGGGAGAAAAGCGTTCCTAAAGAAGCGAAACTTGTTAACATCCAATATTAATTTAAATGTTAGGAAGTCCTTGCTGAAAGTATTTGTCTGGAGCGTAGCATTGTATGGGAGTGAAACGTGGACGATAAGGAGTTCAGACAAAAAGATTACAGAAGCTTTTGAAATGTGGTGCTACAGACGAATGATGAAGATTAGATGGGTAGATCACGTGACTAATGAGGAGGTGCTTAACCGAATCGGGGCGAAAAGGTGTTTCTGGCATATCCTGACTAAGAGAAGGGATAGATTGGTAGGACACATTCTGAGACACCAAGGAATTGTCAACTTAGCATTAGAAGGAAGTGTGTGGGGTAAAAATCGTAGAGGGAGACCGAGGGACGAATACAGTAAGCAGATTCAAAAGAATCTAGGTTGCCGAACGTATTATTAGAAGAAGAGACTTCCACAGAAAAGGGTAGCGTGGAGAGCTACATCAAACCAGTCTGCAGACTGAAGACTACAACAACAACAGATAATATTTGATTATTATTTGGTTTAAAAAGTTTATTCCTTATTTTTTTATTTTATTCATTTTGATTCTCGGCTAGGTCAGTATGGATTAAATTTTACTTAAGGTCTCTGATTTGTACGAGTATTTTTACAATGCAGTTCCACATAACTAATTGTAAAATATCTTTCCATTGAAGTTTGTTAGTAGTTATTTGAAATGCTACGTGGAACCAAACACCTGCGACGAACCTAGGGTATTTTTGTATATTATCCTTAAAAATTTTATTTCACTGTCCACGGTTTGATATCTACACACCACAGTGAAAAATAAATGAAAGTCCCTAACATGAAAACATTCACTATAATTGCTTTCTAAAATCTGCCTATACAGAAAATTATTAAATGAGATAAGTATTTCATCCTCCCCATCTATTCTGAAATATAAATCACTGTTAAGGGTTTATAACACGTCACAATCTGCATTTCTTCAAACCATTCCTTTGTCGTAAAATTATCTTTACCACTAATTTTATATATATATAAGTGCACTGTCGCGTCCAGATGAGCTGAAATGAAATTAGTAAATCATTAATAGTTTGGTTACCACCCGACCATGATTTATATTAATTACTGTTTTTATTTCTGCCACGTAATGGCTGCTCTCTGCGACAACTGCTAACATTGTTTCTAAAAAAATCTCTTCAAAATGGCTTTAAATGTTCCACCACTAATTAAAATTAATACCCGATATCTATATTTTATATTTTTTACGTTACACACACTTTTTATAAGTTATTCCGTAAATATTAAAAAAAAGAACAATCTAATGACGCCTGATGTAAAATTATACTATCTCTCATACGTCCTATTTATATTATTTTCTTTATAAGGTGTCTGTTCTTTTAGTACATGCACTACAGGAACAGTTACCATATAAATAATATTTTGCAAATCACTTGTTACTTGAATGTTGCTCGTCAGTTCGGAATCTAAACCAGATGGAACTGCTAAAGGAAATAGAAAAGATCCAAAGAAAAACGGCATATTTCGACACGCTTTCATTCAGCAAGCACTTAAAGCGTCTTGTGTGTGCTTAGACAAATACCTTGGATGACGTTACGAAAGAGGTGATCTGCATTACAGTTAGTCTGCTGTTACAGGTCTCTAGAAGACTTAACCTTTCTGCTTCCTATATGTAGCATATTTGTAAGTAGGGGGATACGAGTCACACAGAGGTTTACCATTAATAATTCTGCCCGTTGATCTTTATCCGACTGAAACCTCATTTTATCTAAAAGATTTTTGATATCTTACCCCTTGTAACGGGGGCACAACTCCGCCGATTCCAGGACTTAATTCTGCATTTATGACCGCAGAATTCCGCCTGATGAACTCGTAGAATGATGTCCAGATGGTGTCAGCTGTAAGCTGGCAAACTGTTCAATGTTGATTGGCAGAGTCGACCTGTTACAATATCTCACTATTTCTAGTTAATGGCAACGTGGTCTATGGAGTATTATTCTCGCCTGCGATTAAAATGCAGGAACACTGGAAGCACTGTTAATTCATAAATGCAACAGACGATGAACTTTTGAAAATAGCACTGGATTTAATAAAACTTCAAAACTCCAGTAAACACAAGTAATGGATACATCTCTCTGCTCCGCCATCTTATCTACTGGCCCTTTTTACACTGACATCTTTCTCCAAGCAAGTGCTTTGGACTGTTTATACCCAAAGCCTGACACTGTCTATACGTCCTCTCTACACCAAGCCAAAATCTAAAGAGCGTAAGCCGTTCTACGTCACTTAGTTTTATACAAGGGCAAAAATCTCATAATTTTTCTGGAAAAACTACGACTAATACATATACAACTCTCTAATTTTCCATGTAATATTACAAATACACAATTTCAAGGTAACAGAACACTATGACGATAAGGTTTATAATCGAATACAAACAGTTTAGTGATTTTGATATGAAACAAGTGATTTAATAATTCTTAATAGTATCAATCTTGATTAAAGTAGTGAACATAAAATTTTATTTGAGACTTCAATTTTCCAAATATGTGACTGTTTCGACCTAATTCAACATTGAAACCTGAATCAATCCTTATTCTCCTAGTGAGATAAAAGTCTTTTACGTAAATAAAGGGATCGCAAATAGTGCGTCACATTTGATTTATAGTGTGAATTTTGCCTTAATGAACAATTAACAAAAGAGTGCTACGTCTACAACATGACATAATTACGTAAGTAAACTGTTTATATTTTAATTGAGAATATACTATGTGTGTGGTATGTGTCATTCCTCAAGATATAATAGGTTAGGTTCTTAAAACACTGTTTAAAAGCTTTGCTTAAGATGAAATGAAGTTTTCTGGATATTAAGTGGCCGCGATGGAGTAGCCGTGCGGTCTATAGCGTCTCGCTGCGCAGCGAGCGGTTGCTTGCCGTGGAGGTTCGAGTCCTCCCTGGGGCATGGGTGTGTGTGTTGTCCTTAGGTTAGCTTAACTAGGTTTAAGTAGTTTGTAAGCTACGGACTGAAGACCACGCAGTTTGGTCCGATAGATTTACAAACATTTGATTTTGATTTTTGATATTAAGTGACTGGTATCAAACGAGTCAATAAAGCAGGGTGGTATCGGGTACTATAATTGAGTGTCAAATAGATCGTTCCGTTATACCCTGAACGTAACGATAAAGTGATAATCTGGTTAAGAGCACGAGTTTGCGGATTGTATTGTCCCAAGTTCCGTGAGAAATTTTTCCCTAGGGCTTGGCCATTGACACAATCGTAGGCCTTTTTGAAGATAACAAGGACTGATATGATGATGATGATGATGATGATAATGGTAGATCGGATAAAGTGAAACAAACCCTTTTGAATGTCCCATCACTATCATGTGCACGGCCGGCCGCGGTGGCCGAGGGGACTGAGGCGCTCCAGTCACGGTCTGCACGGCCACTACGGTCGGGGGTTCGAATCCCCTCTCGGGCATGGATATTTGTGCCGTCCTTAGTCTTAGCTAGTTCGTAAGTAGTTTGTAAGCTTAGGGACTGATGACCCCGTAGCTAAGTCCCGTAAGTTCTACAAACATTTGAACATCATTGCACGACCTGAAATTAAGGTAGACTAGCCGCGGTGGAGTAGCCGAGCGGTCTAAAGCACTTCGCTGCGGAGCGCGCGGTTGCTCGCCGTGGAGGTTCGAGTCCTCCCTGGGGCATGGGTGTGTGTGTTGTTCTTAGATTAGTTTACCTAGGTTTAAGTAGTTTGTAAGCTACGGACTGATGACCACGCAGTTTGGTGCGATAGATTTACAGACTTTTTTTATTTTTTTATTTTTATTATTATTATTATTTTTTTTTTTTTTTTAAGGTCGACTACTAGGAAACCTGGAGGAAGGTTAGGGCTTAATGTCCCAGCGTCTGCGAGGCCGTTAAAGAGGCGGAGAGATTCGGAATACGACTGACGTCATCGGCACCGGTCCGACGGCGAGCGGCGTTATACGATTACCCCTTCTCGTCTTGCCGGCCAAATACTCGTTGGCGGTGGGAATTTCTTCCACGTACCGCCAGGAATAGACCTGACGAGCGCAGGGTCGAACGTCGCCGCATTAGCCGGCGCTGGCGGCCTCGGCCTCAGCGAGATTCGTTGCTTTTGAAAGATGTTAATTGGCGGAAGCTAAGATTATCTCGCGAAATTATGTTTACGTAACTTGGAACCCCCCTGTGCAGCGAGAACGCTTGAAATATCCCTGAGGCTCCCCGCTGACCGTTTCTGTTAAGTACTCTGAGGATCAGCTCCGGCAGGAGGCTTGTAAAACGTAATTTTTCTGTCCTTTGTACGTGAATGCGACGGGTAATAAGATTTACGTAATACATAAAAGTACCCCGCTACTGCTTACTGCAAGTGAATAGCGTAGAAGCGAATGCTGATGAGGAGCCGTGCATGCCCTCTCAAACGACTAGATAACGAGCTCGTCTTCTCGTCTCTCCTCTGCAAATTACCGTAGCATTGACTTTGTCAGTAGGGTAGGTAATTGCGCACATGCGCAAGTAGTCGTCTGCTTTGGAAAACGTATAATTCAATGCTATTCACCAAGAATAACTGCTTTATAGTTGTTTGTCAAATGTTTCTCCTCTGAAACGCCGCACGACTAGAGATGGGCACCGCTAATCAGAAGTTAACTTCGTTAAACGTTAAAGCGTTATTCTGCGGACAATTTAACGGAAGTTAACGTTAATCGTTACAGTATTGTGCAGCCACGAAAAATCGTCTTCAGTCTCCGAATTTATATACGAGGCGCGTCCAAAAAGTAAGTTCCGTTTGGTGATAAAATGAAATTGTACACAGATACAAAAGAAATTTTTATTGCACAAAATTCTTCAACTCTTAAAACTACTTTTCCACTGCTGAAATTTTACAGGCATTTGTCATAGCGTGCCACCAGGTTTTGTGTAGGCCTACCTTCTTCATAGAAATCTGCCGCCTGTGTCTTCAACCAGTTGGAAACAGTTTCTTTCAGCTCGTCGTTGGGGGGAGTCCATAGCGAGAGCGCTAATTGTAAACCTACGGTTTTCCGCCGGCCGCGGTGGCCGAGGGGACGCAGGCGCTCCAGTCACGTCTACACGGCCACTACGGTCGGGGGTTCGAATCCCCCCTCGGGCATGGATATTTGTGCCGTCCTTAGTGTTAGCTACTTCATAAGTAGTTTGTAAGTTTAGGGACTGATGACCTCGTAGTTAAGTCCCATAAGCTAAACAAACATTGGAACTTTACGGTTTTCCTGGATCTTGTCATCAATCGCGTGAACCAGTTCTTCTGTAACGAAAGGTGGACGCCCACTTCGTTCTTCATCGTGCACATCACTACGCCCGCCATTGAACTGTCGGACCCATCTTCTCACCATCGAATCACTCATCGTATTTGGTCCGTAAACATCGTAAATTTGCCGATAAATTTCACTTGGTTTCACTATCCTTTCATTCAGAAACCGAATCACCGACGTAATTTCACAGGCGGCGGGATTTTCATTCACCGCCGCCATTTCAAACAAGCACAACAAAGCGTACGTAACTGACAGTGATCTCCAAATGGCGCACGTTCTTCTCCTTGATACACATCGTCTACAGCGCATGTGCGGAACTGCAATCGCAGCGCTGCAGCGGAGATAAATTGAAACGGAACTTACTTTCTGGACGCGCCTCGTATTTATGGTGTTACATTATTGAAAACAGCAATTAAAAAAAAGTATTGCACTACGTGATATTCAGGAAAAATGTTTTAGATACCCATGTTTAGTATGATTTAAAACTATTATTACTCGGCCTCTCTACCGTGGCAGTCGGCCGTGAGCCTAAACAAATGATGTCTAATCACATACTACAGTGTAAAACATCCTCCGCAAGAGTCATTTGCTTTGGGGGAAAAGTCTTTTGTTCTTTGAAATGACTTGACTTCTTGTATAAAAAGAAGAATTTTTGTCATTTGTTTACGCTCGCGGTGGGCTGCCACGATGTATTTCCCAGTAATATAAATCTTAATTTTAGTAATAATTATTTAGCAATAAAATACAATTTACAGCACACTCAAAATATATATAACTTCACTGAATGTCATTTTCCGTAAGGTGCATATTTCCTTTAATAAACATTAGCATATTAAAATTCATTTTCGTTTGGAAACATGTTGGAAATCCTGGTTAGAATCCCCGATCCAGCACAATTTTCATTGTTACCATTGGATTTATTTCAGTGCCCTGAAACGGTCAAATATTTCGAATTCGTAAAAATTACGGTCGTTAATGTCAACAAATGGAGTCTGTTCTTTTGGCATGTCCGAAAACAACAGACACCTTATAAAAATAATTTCTACCTAATTTAATAGTAAAGATACACCTTTAGCGTGAGAAACAAGTTCCTCTGTACATCTCCATTGTATACTTACAGATGCTAATCAGGAGTGTGAGACTCGACAGTGCTTATGCTACGCAATATATTACAAGCCGTATCAGGCCACTGAGGCGCTGTGGAAGGTTATGGCGGATTGAAAAACGATGTTCGCTTTTACATGAATAACACGTGCTACTAAGTCAGCTCAGCGATGCAATCACGACATTGTCTTCTAGCAGACAAGAATCTTGACAGCGGAATAATTATATCGCCACTAGTATGCATCGAAACGTGAGTAACCGGAAATGCAGGCTGTCACTGTTCATTGTACGACACACAAATGTCAAAATAGAGTTGCGTGGAAATCTAGCTTTTGTTTGAATTGGTGCGATGGTAAACGTCAGTCTCAATCATGACGTTTAATTTACTACTTCTTTCCTACTAACTCTTTTCGCAGTTCTATTTGCAGTTAGTGTCTGTATATGTAATTAAAATACCTATAAAATTGTATTGTACGACGTGCACTTCAGGAGAGAGAAGGTCATTTGCATTGAGATGTGTGATAAAGTAGGAGCTGGTTTCTTTCAAGAGACAGTTTTACTATCAGAAATATATCTAAAAACATTTTTGTACACATGCAACAGGCATGTATTACATTTCACACAGGATGCCTCATAAATAAAAGCAAGTAGCACCTGCAAAATACAAAAGCAAATAAGGTTTCTCAAATGGGAAAAAAAATTTTCGATTTCATAAAAATGTGTCCTTCGGAATGAAAGTTGGTTTACCTAAAAGGTTAACATACGCATGTTTCAGAATAAAGCTTTGTACAGTGTAGGATATGAAATCCGAAACTTCGAAACATATTTTGTAACATGTTACAGTGAAGTACGCCAAACAAACTACTGTCATAAGACATTTGTCAGTTGTAAAAATTCAGCTCTGTTTCTGTTTCTACAGTAACGGAACATTATGAAATTAAATCTGATGCATGATTTAACGATTTTCATGCCTGCCGGCCGCGGTGGCCGAGGGGATTGAGGCGCTCCAGTCACGGTCTGCACTGCCACTACGGTCGGGGGTTCGAATCCCCCCTCGGGCATGGGTATTTGTGCCGTCCTTAGTCTTAGCTAGTTCTTAAGTAGGTTGTAAGCTTAGGGACTGATGACCCCGTAGTTGAGTCCCATAAGTTCACAATAATAATAATAATAATAATAATAATAATAATAATAATAATAATAATAATAATTCATGCCTCTCACTGCATATGACGTTATAACTCGTGAACTGTGCGTCATGCTACGATATAATTTCGAATGTACCGCAAGATGTATGTGTGTGTAATGACTGTCTTGCTAATTTGGATGATAGGTTAGAAGTGATAAATTGTATCGTCATGACGAATGCTGTTATTGTAGTGTAGGAGATACGACGTCATAAAAAGGTCACTTAAATATGTTAGGCCATCCACTATTTGAGAACGTGATATTTAGCGAATTGCAACAAAATTTACACACAATTTCAGAATTTTAAAGCGTTTTCTCTCTAACTATCCCAACAAAATGATGAAGTTTACCATCTTACAGTTTTTCCGAAGTTCATACAGTAAAACTACGTCATTTGGCACGACGATGCATTCGTGAGAAATTTTACAGAGAGAAATTTGGAGAAGGAATTAAAGTTCAGGATGAAGAATTAAAAACATTGCGTTTTGCCGACGACATAGTAATTCTGTCAGAGACAGCGAAGGACATAAAAGAGCAGTTGAACGGAATGGACAGAGTGCTGAAAGGTGTATATAAGATGAACATTAACAAGAGCAAAACAAGGGTAATGGAGTTCAGTCTAAAAAAATCGGGTGATGCTGTAGGAATTAGATTAGGTAACGAAAAAATAAAGAAGGTATATGAGTTTTGTTACTTGGGCAGTAAAATCACAAACGATGGTCGCAGTACAGAGCATATAAAATGCAGAATGGCAATGGCTAGAAAAGCCTTCTTGAAAAAGAGAAATTTGTTAACATTGCACCGTTTCAGAGATAAACAGGTGATAATACACGACTGGCCATTAAAATTGCTAAACCAAGAAGAAATACAGATGATAAACGGGTACTCATTGGACAAATATATTATATTAGGACTGACATGTGATTACATTTTCACGCAATTTGGCTGCATAGATCCTAAGAATTCAGTACCCAGAACAACCACCCCTGGCCGTAATAACGGTCTTGATATGCCTGGGCATTGAGTCAGAGCTTGGATGGCGTGTATAGCTACAGATGCCCATGCAGCTTCAACACGATGCCATAGTTCAACAAGAGTACTGACTGGCATATTGTGACGAGCCATTTGCTCGACCACCATTAACCAGACGTTTTGAATTGGTGAGAGATCATTTCCATTTGAGTCACTTCATTTTCATATCTGTTTCTTGATACAAATTTTGTTATTTTTCGTGCCACAATTTTATGTGATCTTTTGAAGCGACTAATCCAACTTTGAGAAGCTGTAAATTCTTTAGCGCCTATCGCGTTGGCAATCTCTAACGCCCAATCACGCAAAGTTGTGTCGCTGACACTCAATGACCGTCGTCTGGCATCTGTAAATTGCTCAAAAAGTCGCGCATTTATCTCCGTCGCAATTTCCATTCGACTCTTACGTCGTCCAGCGACTTCCTTTCTCCATCTGTACAATTCACGTTCAGAACGGATAAAGCGATACCTATTTTGAACAGTACTGACACGTAGGCGTTTCTTACCTCTTTCGTTCAACCAATACTTGGCCGCTTTTTCTTTGTCTGATAATGTAATTGTGGTTGCAGGTGTTGCTATCGGAGATAATTGATGATGGTACGTGGCACTATCACTCGAAGAGTCTTCATGTGTACAACTTTCTTCCGTTTCTTCGCCGTCTGTAGATACACAGTCTGCAATATCAAGTGTTTCAGTCGTTTCTAGCCACATATTTGCGCTATTTAAATGCTCGTCTAAGAATTTTAACTACCATGTCGCACATAACATAGTCTTCACGCGTGTTTTCTGTTGATTGCTTCATTTGGCGTCTGTGGTATATCTCCCCAAAACATTTACAGGGTTTGCCATCGCCTGTGAGAGTAGATTGAATGTTCACTGTAAAGTGGCTTGCGGAGTATAGATGTACATGTACAGAATATCTTTCACATCTCTAACCAGTTTCAGGATGGTATGTTTCTAAATACGTACCAGCATGCCACAGAAACGAATATTCGCTTCTCCTTTCCACCAAAACCGTGCAACGATATTCCTCTTTAGTGAACGCCGCGATAAGACGGCCGCACCTCCCGACCGTGCCCACAACGCTCACCATAACAACAGCTCGCGACTCGCTATTTCCAGGGGTGGCCAGCCATTACCGCAAGCGCCAAAGCAGGAAAAACAGCCATTTTCGTGTTTTTTTTTTTTAGGTGACTTCCACGTCATGTCAGCAGCTAACATTCTGCATACAGAGTTGCGCATAATAGTTCGCGATCGGGACCGCCCACTTTAGTTCGCGGCAGAGCCGCGAACTAGTTCGTTCTTTTAGTTCGTCCGTTCCCAGTGACGGCTGAGCGGCGTGGTCTGCGCATGCAGGTGGAGGGAGAAGTTCCCCCAACAAGCTGCTGCATGCGCTTGCTGCTTGAGCCGCTAACGATATCACGCAAACCAAAAGAAACAGTCTGTGGATAATTACTCGCGTTTAAGTTTAGAGTTATTTCTATACCTTGCCATTATGGAATTTATTAGTAAGATATTGCAGAGTGCAGAATACTTCAAAACAGAAATTTTGTAGCACTGAACAATTTGGCATAATAGTTCGCGACCGATTGCACATATTTTAATTCGCGACCGATTGCACATATTTTAATTCGCGACCGATCGCGCATATTTAAGTTCGCGACCGATAGCTCTCCTCTTAGTTCGCAGCTCGGCCGCGAAGTAGATCGCTCTTTTTAGTTCGTCCGCTCATTTTGGCTTTTGCTACCGCTACTAAAAGAGCTCTTTCTTTTGTTATGGCAGCTTTTTATATAATATCAGTGTTGCCCAAGCGTGTGCTATCACCGGTATTTTTGTCTTCGGTGCAGGGCTAGTCCAATCCTTTGTTTCGGAGGGGCGGCCGCCTCAGTTGCATCTTAAGTTAAGCCAGTCCGGTCAACCTCACACGAATTACAGAAATTGATTTTGTATTAACAAATGGTTTCGACCTTTACATTCTGATTGATGAGAGGCAGTAAATTACAGTTTTGTAGCTAATGAATTCTATACGGGTTCGTTACTTTACAGTGTTAGTGTCGCTTATACGACTTTATCGTCAACATTCTACACCGCGAGACGTCAACAGTATAATGCAGACGAGAGAAAATGGTTGATGCATAATTTCTTACATATAAATGCAAACGGTGAGTTCTCTTTACTTCTATACACTATGGAATGAGGGTTATATTTAGACACTGCTGAATACCTTAGAAAAGAAAATTTGTGGCAGTGAACTATGAAACTACAGCTGAGCTGCATCTCAGCTCGAAATGAAGGTAACTGGCAGAAGGGAATCGCGCGCTCTCGCGTCCTCTCGCTGTTCCCCGTCAGTCTTCGGAAAAGGAGCGGACAAACTAAGAGACGAGGGTTCTGCGAACTATTCGCGTAGTTCGCCTGTGGGAGCGCTCTGACGAAATAGTTCGTTCGCGAACTACACAAGACTAATACAGACTTCCTTCAATGTTAACTGTTGTTGTTCTGGTCTTCAGTCCGGAGACTGGTTTGATGCAGCTCTCCACAATACCCTATCCTGAGCAAGCCTCTTCAGCTCCACATAAGAACGACAACCTACATCTGTCTGAATCTGCTTACTGTATCCATCTCTTGGTCTTCCCCTGCGATTTTTTCCCCATACACTTCCCTCCAACGCTAAATTCACAATTCCTTGATGTCTAAGAATGTGTCCTACCAATCTAACCCTTCTTTTAGTCAAGGTATGCCAGAAATTCCTTTTCTCCGCAATTCTGTTCAGTACCTCCTCATAAGTTACGCGATCCACCTACCTAATCTTCAGCATTCTCCTGTAGTACCACATTTCAAAAGCCTCTATCCTCTTCCTGCCCACACTCTTTATAGCCCATGTTTCACTCCCATACAAGGCAACACTCCACACAAATGCCTTCAGAAACGACTTCCTTAGGCTTAAATCAATATTCGATGATAACAAATTTCTTTTTTCAAGAACGCTTTTCTACCCATTGCCATTCTGCATTTTATATCCTCTGTACTGCGACCATCATTTGTTATTTTACTACCCAAGTAACAAAACTCATCTACCTCCTTTATTCATTCCTTACGTAATCTAATTCCTTCAGCATCACCTGATTTTCTTACACTGCACTCCATTACCCTAGTTTTGCTCTTGTTAATGTTCATCTTATATGTACCTTTCAGCACACTGTCCATTCCGTTCAATTGCTCTTCCAGGTCCTTTGCTGTATCTGACAGAATTACTATGTCGTCGGCAAAACGCAATGTTTTTAATTCTTCACCCTGAACTTTAATTCCTTCTCCAAATTTCTCCTTGCTTTCCTTTATAGCTTGCTCAATGTACAAATTGAATAACAACGGAGAAAGACTACAATCCTGTCTTACTCCCTTTCCAACCACTGCATCCCTTTCATGCCCTTCAACTCTGACAACCGCTGTCTGGTTTTTGTACAAGTTATAAATAACCTTACGCTCCCTATATTTTACTTCTGCTTGCTTCAGAACTTGAAAGAGTTTATTCCAATCAACATTGTCAAAAGCCTTCTACAAATCTACAAAAGCTAGAAATGTAGGTTTGCGTTTTCTTAATCTATCTTCTAGGATAAGCCGTAAAGTGGGTATTGCCCCCCGTGTTCCTACATTTCTCCTGAACCCCAACTGATCTTCCCCGAGGTCGGCTTCTACCAGCTTTTCCATCCTTCTGTATATAATTCACGTTAATATTTTGCAGCCATGACTTATTAAACTGATGGTTCTGTAGTTTTCACACCTGTCTGCACCTGCTTTCTTAGGGATGGGGATTATACCATTTTTCTTAAACTCTGAGGGTACTTCACCTGTCTCATACATCTTACACACCAGATAAAAACAATTTTGTCATGGCTGGTTCTTCCAGAGACTTCAGTAGCTCTGAGGGAATATCATCTACTCCAGGGGCCTTGTTTCGACTTAGGTCTTTCAGGGCTCTGCCAAATTCTTCTTTCAGTACAGTATCTCCTATTTCATCTTCATCTACACCCTCTTCCCTTCCTACAATATTGTTTCGAAGTTCATTTCCTTTGTAGAGCGCCTCTATATACTCTTTCCACCTTTCAGCTTTCCCTTCTTTGCTGAGAACTGGTTTTCCATCAGTGTCCTTGATATTCATAGACCTGTTTTTCTTATCTCCAAATGTTTCTTTTATTTTCCTGTAGGCTGTATCTATTTTTCCCCTATTTATACATTCTTCTACATCCTTGCATTTGCCTTCTAGCCATTCCTGCTTAGCCATTTTGCACTTCCTGTCAATCTCATTTCTTAGTCGTCTGTACTCCATTTTGCCTGTTTCATTTACTGCATTTTTATATTTTCTCCTTTCATCGATTAAATTTAGTATCTCCTGTGATATCCAAGGATTTTTGTGGGTTTTTCCTTCCTACCTATTTTGTCCTCTGCTACCTTCACTATTTCCTCTCTCAATTTTACCCATTCCTCCTCTACTGTTTTATTTTGCCCTGTTTCTGTCAATTGTTGCCTAAAGCTCCCTCTGAAATTCTTAAGAACCTCAGGTTCCTTCAATTTATCCAGGTCCCATCTCCTTATTTTCCTACCTTTTTGTAGTTTTTTTTAGTTTCAGCCTACATTTCATAACCAACAAGTTATGGTCAGAGTCTATATCTGCCCCTGGGTATGTCTTACACCAATGTTAACTAACAGTGGTAAAAAAAACAATACATGTTTCGGCATGACAAGTCTGAGCATTCCCTTGTAAGAACCGGTACGTCCGGTGACGCCCATGTCGTTGGCAGCCTCTTGCCCCTCGCCGTTACTTCATTTGGGTGTGGAGTGCCGTTCGCCTCCTCGGCGGAGCCGCGCAGTTAAATTGCGCCACGCTCTCCCACGTGGGGAGCTGCAGCCGGGTGTGCAACGCACCGCCACAGTCAACGTAACACGGCTTCCACGAACGCCCCACATCCGCCACTTTGCTGCTCGTTACGTCACGGCCTGTAGCCTGGCCCCCACTGGGAGCTCTCGTGTAACAGCCTGTACCACTTTTACTACAAGCTGCTAGGGATTTTGCCCTAAACAAAATGCATTCACGTCGACCCTCACAAATATATGCAAAGTAAAACTAGCAAGCCAATGATTATTATTTATTATTAGCTATGTACGAAGAATTCACAGCAATTTCTACTCCATACAGAATAATTATACATTACTAGCTTAAACCCGCGGCTCCGCTCGCGTGTAGGTTGATTATGATAGATAACCTATCGTTCAGTAGTGTGCTATGAGACCGGTTTTGAAGGATGAAATGTAATACAATACTTTCTTTAGAAGCAAATATTTTTGATCAACATTCAAATAAACAAATAAAATTATGTGAAGTGCTTAATGATTTACAATAAATATAAGCGGCTCCGTAGCGCAGTGGTAGAGTGCCAGACTACAAATCCAAAGGTCCCGGGTTCGATCCCTGCCAGGTCCTAGGATTTTTATCTGTCACTTTCCACTTCTTTCTACTCTGGCAGTGTTGCTGATGTGAAAAATACGGAGTAGCACCGTGGTTCGGAACCCACGTTAAACTGTAGGTCCCCCTATAACTGACTGGGTAAGTCAGTTCGAAGGTCGGAGGAAGGCAACGGCATACCACCTCCAAACAGGACCATGCCTAGTAAAGCACTGTGGTGTTCAAACCAATCTTCGGATTGTTGACTGCTTTACCTTAATACATACATTATTCCTTATAGACTGTGTTGCAATATCTCAACATGTATGGTGAGAGTAATGTCCAAATTCATTTTAATTTCATTTTAGGGCATTCTGGTTAACTACGTTATTTGTAGTATTGTACTTGATGGAATGCGCGATTTTTTTAAACTGATGTTTTAAAAGAAATTTCTTTTTTTACTGCTTTATTTATTTATTCTTATATTTCCTTATTCGTATGCTTATCCTCACAGAGAAAGAGCTGAAGACATTGTACCACGCATAGACCAAAGACATGGTATGTGGCATCACGTTTCGCTGTGTGTAACCTCCTTGCTATAGAGTCGCAAACGTCATCGCTGGCCTTCAGTCCGAATTTTTTTTTTATGATTTGACGACTTTTAACCACCATATCTTCCACCCCCTTATAAGCTATCGGCATGGAACTGCTATGGTGTACAACGGGAGACTTCTGACAACTGCAGCCACGTCTTGATGCCTGAGTCAACAGATGGGGACGTTTGCAAGACAACAACCATCTGCACGAACAGTTCGACGACGTTTGCAGCAGCCTGGACTATCAGCTGAAAGGCCATGCCTGCGGTTACCCTTGACGCTGCATCACAGACCGCATCGCCTCGATGGTGTACGCAACGACGAGCCTGGGTGCACGAATGGCAAAACGTCATTTTTTCGGATGAATCCAGGATCTGTTTACAGAATCATGATGGTCGCATACGTGTTTGGCGACATCGTGGTGAACGCACATTGGAAGCGTGTATTCGTCATCGCCATACTGGAATATCACTCGGCGTGATGGTATGGTGTGCAATTGGTTAGACGTCTAGGTCACCTCTTGTTCGCATCAACGGCAATTTGAACAGTGGCCGTTACATTTCAGATGTGTTACGACCCATGGCTCTACCCTTCATTCGATCCCTGTGAAACCCTACATTTCAGCAGGATAATGCACGACCGTATGTTGCAGGTCCAGTACGGGCTTTTCTGGATACGGAAAATGTTCCATCGCTGCCGTGGCCAGCACATTCTCCTGATCTCCCACCAATTGAAAACGTCTGGTCAATGGCGACTGAGTAACTGGCTCGTCTCAAACCGCCAGTCACTACTCTTGATGAACTGTGGTATCTTGTTGAAGCTGCATGGCCATCTGTACCTGTACACGTCATCCAAGCTCCGTTTGACGCAATGCCCAGGCGTATCAAGGCCGTTATTACGGCCTGAGGTGGTTGTTCTGAGTACTGATTTCTCAGGATCTATGCACCCAAATTGCGCGAAAATGTAATTGCATGTCCGTTCAAGTGTAATATATTTGTCCAATGAATACCCGTTTATCATCTGCACTTCTTCTTGGTGTAGCAATTTTAATGGCCAGTAATGTAATTAGATGTTTCTCGTTTCTTAACTTTTCTGCATGTGATGAGAGGTGAGTCCTGAATTATAGTAAACGGTCCAGTGTGATTCCAAGATACTTGGAGTGAGGGTAATTTGTAGTGACTGATTTGTTATTCAGTTTTTGAGGTGGAAAGCTATGACATCAGTTTTTTAGGGTTGGTGCACACTCTCCAATTTCTTTAGTAGTCACAAGTACTCTGAGATCTTGTATCAGCACATGTTCTTCATTCTCTTTGATTCTTGTTTTGAAATGCAACATGACAGTATAATCTGTCTAGCAGAATTTCCTGTATACAGTTTGTTGTATGTCACTTACACACATGTTCAACAACAGTGGGGTAGGACAAATCCTTGTGGTAGGCCATGCTTGTTTGTTTATTACCTCATTTTGTCATGAAGGTACAAGTGGAAATTCTGGTGTTTTAACATGTTCGACAGCAATTTTGTTTGCCTTAAGCAATGTAAAGTTTACTTAATTGTAACGTTAGTTCACCCACCCACACTGTGTTGGAGGCGGCAATTAAGTCTACCGTTTTCTGATCTTTCTGGGAACCAGCGTCGATATAAGGAGTGAGCTCCACTATCTACTCACAGCAGTTGCACTTTTGCCTGAAGCCTACTTGGTAGGAAGCTACTTTACTGTCATCTGTTCGATAAATCCTGTTGTAGTCGCTGATAGCTTTATTATAATCTCAGTGCTGAGGGAAGGAGATATTGAATCATAATTATTGTTTACCTTCGCTCTTGAGAAGATATCGAGTAAAGTTTTCCGTAAGAATTTCGAAGAAATCTGTGTCGAAGGTGATAAAATCACACACCTCGCATATGCTGACGATGTGGCTCTGTCATTCAGAACTGATCCGAATGAGCGATGTGTTGGGGGGCTGCTGCTTAGTATCTGATGATAGCTGAATTTCCACCTTTTCAATAACGAAGGAAGCTTAGGGTTTAACGTCCTGTCGACAGCAAGGTCATTAGAGCTTAAGATCGGATTTTTGGGTAAGGTTGGAGAAGAACTCGGCCGTGCCTTTTCAAAGGAACCATCCCAGATTTCCCTGGAGAGATTTGGGGAAATCACAGATACCTAAATCTTGATGGCCGGAAGTGGATTTCAACCACCGTCCTCCCGAATGCAAGTCGAGTGTGCTACCATTACGCCACCTCGCCCGCTACACCTGTTCAAGAGAACCTTTCATGCCGAGATTATTTTAACGAAAGACACAATATGTGAGGAACAGTTGAAAGCGAGGATCACAGCAGAAAGCGAATCGTTCTCCAGTCTCTCTCAGCTCTTTTAAAATCTTGCTGACTGTCAAGGGATTTCAATCTTTGGTAGTATCCTTTCAGATTTTTTTCTTAGTTATGGCGATCTGGTAGTGGGCCCACTTAGCTCTTGTGAAGCCAAATGATGAATAAAGAAGCATCGTAGAACGGGATTCGTAGGAATCAGCGACATGTTTGATCACATCTCCCACCATTATAGGTAGCTCCTCGTATTGCCTAGTAGGCAACAGTCGGTCAGTAAAAACAAGCCTAATGTCTAATCAGTGAGTAGAGTTTTTTATTTACTTTTTATTACTATAATACTTCTCAAATGATAACACAGGTCTGCGACTAAAAAACTGCATACGATTTTTTAACATTTCATTATGTATTTTGACCTCCCTAAAACAGGAAAAATATTCAAAAAATTCTATCACATAGGTTTTTATGTATATTGCAGTATTTATGTTCATTAGTAATAAACCAGTGTGTTTTTTTTTTAATTTAATAATAATCTTTCAAAAGATGCAGCCTTCCAGGTTAAAAAATAAAAACCTTTTATCATCTGGCACCTCATTTTCATGGTACAGACACCGAGAAAAAGAATTTACCCAGTTTTTCGCAAAAGCAGGAAATTTAGTTTTTTTGCAATGATATGGAAGGACACATGCATTGCATTGATATACAGTAGGACTCAACTCATCTCAATGGCGCCTATTCATTGATTAATCCAAAACTAGTCTAGCATAATGGATATAAATTTGCATGGTTTCCGATGGGACATTCGGTGCACATGGATGAATACTAAAACGATTTGGCCGTTATCCTGAAAAAAAAAAAAAAAAAAAAAAAAAAAAAAAATCAAATATAGGTCCATCAATGGATAGTTTGTGGAAACTTCAAAATACTCGCGATGCTTTCGGATCAGCAGGCAGGCTGTACTAAACACGCGTGCTTCTTATGCTTGTGGGACAGTAAAGTCAGAGTACAGCCCTGGACTAAAAGTGATTGGCCACCCCGAGAAACTTTAAAACCTGGAGAGAAAAATGTTATCAATACTACTTTCGTACCACCAGAAAAGGTTTTGTTGCCCCCTCGCCATATAAAATTGTAGTTGATGAAACAATTTGTAAAATCGCTGTCGCTGCAAAGATTGGGACTGTTTTAAATACCTTTGTGCAAAATTTTCGAAGCTGTCAGAAACGAAGTCGAAAGAGGTAGTTTTCACTGGCCCCGACATAAGAAAACTTTTTATCGACACCCTCTTTGTGGAAAGTATATATGAGAAGTAAAAATAAGCTTGGGTATCGTTCAAGGATGAAGGTTTTGGGAAATGCTAAGGATCCTCACTACAAAACCATTTTTCAACGGATGCTAGCAGCATATGAAACTCATGGCTGCAAGATGAGCTTGAAGGTCCATATTTTACACTCTCACATAGACAGTTTTCCTGAAAACCTGAGTGCTTACAGTGAAGAACAGGGGGAGCGGTTTCACCAGAATGTCCATGATATCGAGAGACGTTACCACGGAAGAAGGGATGTCACTATGATTGCTGACTACTCTTGGATGCTTAAGCGGGAAACTGAAGATGGAAATCGGAAAAAGACTCGGCGAAATATCAAGGAAATGAAGAAAAGGTTTAATAATAAAAAAACATGAATAAGTATAATATTGTTACTGTATGTCTCAAAATAATGTTTCATTGGTTGTAAATAAATATTACGTTTGATAATTGCGAATAAACGACTGCCTTTACCAATATTTTGTGTTTGAATTTGACAAAATAAAAATTATGTTATACAAAAAAAAAAAAAAAAAAAAAAAAAACGGACATCAATTCTGAAATCAGCGCATTCTAAAACCTATGATTCATTAAAAATACCTCATGAAGCTAACAATTTTTTTTAAATTTATTTTTATTTTTGCAGACCTGTGTTATCAGTCTTGGAAAACTAGCTTTATGTCGTCATTCCACGTGAGTCGCAGAAGATTCAGTGAATAATCACTAACAGCGAAATGCAGCAATACTGGACATTTCCTGTCAATCACACGCAAAATATCCTCACAACCATGATTTGATTTTGAGACAGATCATGATCATTCTTTGCTATTTACACTGTGACAAAATTGTTCACACGGCAGCATCTACAGATGCAGATGGAGGTAGCGTCACTTAAACAATTGGACGAGTTGTCATTTGTTTTCTGTTGAGTGATGTGCTATGGTCACCGACGTGATTATGGTCGCTCGGCTAGAATTTACAACTTCGAACGGACGTCGGAGCTATATGCGTGGGAAGTTGTCAGGGAGACCCATTGTGTCAAGAGTGTGTCGAGGCTACCAGTCGCCAATAGCGTGCACAACCGAGAGTAATGGGTTCTGCGTAGAGTTATCTGCTAACAGACAAGCAATACAGCATGACACAACAGTAGATATAACTGCGGGACCAACGAGGGACGTATTCCTTAGGACACTGGAGTGCCTTCGCTAACAGCACGACGTCGCCCTGACCATGTCAGTTGAACCCTAGAAGACTGGAAAACATTGGCATAATGAGGTGATTCACGACTTCATTCAGAAACAGCTTCTGGTACGGTTCGAGTGTGGCGCAGATCCCAAGAAGCCATGGACTCAGTTGTCAACAAAGTACTGTGCGTGTCGATGGTGGCTCAATAACGGTGTGGGTTGTTGTTACACGAAATGGACTGTATGCCTCCGTGTGGTCTCTAATCTCCTCCTTGTGGTTGTTTCATGAGGTATTTAAGAGAATGTGTGCTTTTTCTGGCTTTTTTCGGCGGATGTCAACTTTAAGGATGCACAGAAATCAGACCGTAATTAGGAGAAAGTTTTCCTTATCACAGATCCAACCTTCTTATATTTACAGACGGTGTTTCGTTATTTTCTGATTAGTCGTTCTGTCTTAATAATGGTAGCCGTAGACTGCTGCAGTTCGCCTAATGATGACACGTATGACTTGCCTTTCACAGCCGTTATACGTTTATGCTCATAACTGTACACCAAGCGCTAATATCACATAATTATTTGGTTTTTCGTTCCTATGCCCTGCGTTCTCGTGTGTGGTGTGTTGCCGTCCTTCACGGTTGAATAGGCGCTTCTGGCGCATTGCAACAGTGGTGGCGCGCTGGTGTGACAACTACGCTCCGTCATAGCATCACCATACACTGCAGCCACTAACGCAATTGCATTAAAAACTATTTAACTGACAAACAGGGGCAAAATATATTAGTAATGACATCTGATGCCACCAACAAAGTTTCAAGCTTAACAGCAATGCCCTCTCCATCTCAATAGCTGTAACGGTAAGCTTAATCGCAGCTTCTTGCGTTTTATATGTTAGTGACGAAACGACTAATCAGAAAATAACGGAACTCTGTCCGTAAATAGGAGGAGGTTGGGTCTTTAAACTGTGCAAAGGAAAACTTTCTCCTAATTACGGTCTGATTTCTGTGCATCCTTAAAGTTAAAAAAAAGAACACCCTTTCTCTTAAATATTACCGTGTACGTCGTCCCCTTTTCAAATAAAATGTAATATTCATACACCAAATTAAAGTGGACATTTCAACGATTCCGGTGAGGCATAAAACATCGATGTTCGCCGTCCGATGTGACCAGAATATGAGCTCAGTCAGGGGTCAAATTGACAATAGTCCCTTTGTTGACGAACTAACTTCCTGAGGATTCCTTTCATAAACCTGACTGTCATCTGCCTTACCCACGATTAATCCTATATCGACCTCACATTTCAAATCATTGACACTCAATTCCCATTCCCTGCACCATGCTTGGATACGCTGCTGATCCTCCATTCGCAACCCTTTCCCAGTGTTGCAGCTTCTCTATAAACTACACCTTCATTCGCAAAAAGTCTCACTGAACTGCCGAAGTATCATACTGTAATACCCGTTGATGTATGGACCAATTTGTCGTTCCATTTCTGTGTGTCACGTACAAGTAGACATGCATATGGTTACTAAGCGTACTGTTACATTCTTCAGCGATTCTTCATAGTGAATCACAGGCTCATTGGAATACTTCTGGCTCACAACTGATTGCGCCACATGCATTGGTCACGCGCTCTCCTAACGTCCACACACGTCAGTGCTCAGTGCCTTCAGATGTCCCATGAATGTCCGATGAACAGGATCGCATCGACCAGTCTTTGAGCTCTGAAACGTTGTGGTGAGTTGCCATAGCACGACCCCCGGGAGATGGGAAGGTGCCCTTTCACCCACAAACGACTGCCGTCGTCTTTCTGTAAGGGTTACGTTCTCCTGTAACAGTGGCAATTCATCGTGCAGAAATTGGTCATACAGAAGACGACCTCCGCCAACGAATAGTATATATAATCCGTCGGAAGTAAATCGGTCCGAGTCTCATACTGGTTGCCTGATTTGTGATAACGAGAGAGGGAAGTTAATTTTTTTGATGTTGCACAAAGCACGCCTAATTATTTTTCGCTGTGTTTGTGGGCGCATTGTCGGTTTGGAATATGTTAGTTATTGTTAGTAGTTATCCGAGCAGTGAGGGTAATGATATAAACAGTTAATTACCACGATATGGATTCCCAAATCATGACCGAACCTCCCCATTGTTTGACTAAAGGAAGCAGTCATGGCGTGTCATATACTCTTTTTTTGGTTTTTCGAAAGATAAACCCGGTTGTTTCTAGGAAAGAATGTAAAAGGTGATTCATCGGACCATACCACACACTTCCAGTCATCAAGTGTCCAGGTTTTATGATCGTGGCACTGCTTCCTTTGCAGCTTTGCGTTTGGCTTCCGTTAATAAGGTTTAAGAAACTGCAGCCCTTTTCAGCGAAACAGTATTACCCAACTGAGTATTGAGTTTTTCAATCACTTTTGTAGAGGTAATTTTTCTTCAGATAATTAAATACACCTTGTGCTCGTTTGTATAGTACATTCAGTTTCGCTTTAAGTATCTGATAAGTGTATTCTTCCGCCGTGTGAATCGCGACAGTCGCCTGTTTTGTTCTGAACACAGTTACACTTGTTTAATACCGACAATTAGTGAGAAGCCGTCGTTGTCTGACCACATTCGCACTTAATGCTCGTCCATCGTAGTCAGTTAACTCTAGGTTTCGCTATTACTTCTCATCGCCAGTGTACGCTGTCATTACCATGGACTCTGGCGCTAGTGAAACGTGAAACATTTCAACCGTTTTCGTCACTAACTACGCTCCATTGAGTGGTCCACTTCGGAAATTACGCATTTCGTCGCAGTGGAATGGCCAAGCGTTCTTAAAGGAGCCTCGCTGCGGAGCGCGTGGTTGCTTGCCGTCGGAGGTTAGAGTCCTCCCTCTGGCAGTGTGTGTGTGTGTGTGTGTGTGTGTGTGTGTATGTGTGTGTGTGTTGTCCTTAGTGTAAATTAGTGTAAGTATTTTATAAGTCTAGGGACTGATGAGCGTAGCAGTTTGGCTCATTGGCAGTGTTATAATGATAACACAATAAAAAGCAAAATCCAAGCTTCCAACAATTTATTAACACAGCACTTTCACAAACGCACAGTTACACAAGTCGTACGTCTGTTGATCTTCAATTGGTACGGCACGCCAATCACATAGAAATGCCCAAGGAATCTAAAGCCGTAAGTGGCAGCTCACTATTGAAGTCCTCGTAGCACTAAGTTCGGCACGTCAATAAACTCAGTCTTCCTACTAGCGAACGTATCACTGGCGAAGGCGAGAGTACACTGGGTTGCTTAGGCAGGTGCGGCCGCCTATATTCGGTTCTGGTAGTTCGCATGTGAGCCAGGCGGTGGCGCCGTGGACGTCTAGTGTAGACTCGCTTCCATCTCGCAACACTAGCCCTCTAGCGGTCCAGTCGAACTGTACCGTGCGGCCGGCCGGCGAGCCTTGGGTCTGCGCACTTTACTTCCCAGTGTGGCTTGCGCTGCAGGCCGTCTACTTGGCGTGGCGCCAGCTGCTGGGTTGTCGGCCGGCGGCGGCGTGGTAGCGGATACCACAGGCAGTTTGCTTTTTAACGCATTTCACCGATCATTTGTGTTGAAAAAATGGATAACAGATTGCAAGATAGCCGCGGCGGAATAGACGTGCGCACTAAAGCGCCGTGCTGCGGTGCGCGCTTTCGGGAGTTCGAATCCTCCCTCGGGCATGGGTGTTTGTGTTGTCCTTAGGTTAGTTTAAGTAGTTTGTAAGCTAGGGACTAATAACCCAGCAGTTAAATCCCATAGATTTACAAACATTTGCACATTTTGATTGCAAGATAGTGTCTAAGACTTCGTACGGTAATTGTGCACTGTGGCATCTTGGTGTTGTCACGTAAACAATGGTGCCAATTTGTAACAACATGTAATGTACTGCGTGGTGTTCATACTGTTTTGTCCACCATCTGTATACGTTTCATTCTAATGTATAGAAATTTGTAATGCACCGGGTGATCAAAAAGTTAGTACACACTTGAAAACTTAACAAATCACGGAATAATGTAGATAGAGAGGTAAAAATTGACACACATGCTTGGAATGACATGATGTTGTATTTGAACCAAAAAATAAAACAAAAGTTCAAAAAATGTCCGACAGATAGCGCTTCTTATGACCAGAAAAGCAATAATTAGCATAACAAATTAAGACAAGGCAATAACAGCTGCAGGATCAGAAGTGACGGCTGCTCTTTCGGAACAGACGCCACATGTATAAAGATGATATTGTTTACAGGAAATGCTCTATATGTTCACCATCATTCCTCAACAATTGCTGTAGTCGAGAAATAATGTTGTGAACAGCACTGCAAAGCATGTTCGGAGTTATGGTGAGGCACTGGCGTCGGATGTTGTCTTTCAGCACCCCTAGAGATGTCGGTCGATCACGATACACTTGCGACTTCAGGTAGCCCCAAAGCCAATAATCACCCGGACTGAGGTCTGGGGACCTGGGAGACCAAGCATGACGAAAGTGGCGGCTGAGCACACGACCATCACCAAACGACACGCGCAAGAGATGTTTCACACGTATAGAAATATTTTTTATTTGTTCTAATAAAACCCCATATCATTCGAAGCATGTGTGTCAACTTTTACATCTCTATCTACATTATTCCGTAATTTAGTAAGATTTCAAATTTATACTGACTTTTTGATCACCCGGTATATAAATTTGTGTATAAAAAGCGTCAAAGATTTTACTCATAAACTCTTACTGAACGGGAAAAAAAAGCGAGACAAAGATTATTAGAATTTTGTTCAACATTTGGTACATACCTGAATATGTGTATCCTTGTTACTGATTTTTTGATAATCCCACATAGTTGTAGTGTACCGTATGTGGTGAGCAGTAACCCGTAAAACCATTCTCAATTTTCTGCTTTTTATATTTAGCTACCCTAATATCCCACAATGTAAAGTATGTTTTGCACATTTAGATATACTGTATTATGGACAGTTGTTCTTCCTGTTTTAAGCTCCTTTTAGTAGATGAACTAAACAGCGAAAAGAAAGAGGAGACTATACTCAACAAAGTACGTGGGCGCTTGGCAAACATATTGTCAGTATTGCCCACACAGACGGCACAGTATTTCTCAGCAGACGTAGTATATTTGAAAAGTTTTGATCTGCTCGATATTACTGCGCAACCTGTCAATCCAAAGCACATACGTCCCGTATCACTGCAGAGCCAGAAATATTGCTCAATAACGTTACCCGTCTAGGGACCGATTTACTGCCAGATACATTTCGAATGCCATCTGAATATGTCGGTACGCGTGCAATTGGTGGCGTGGGCGAACTGTGCGGAAACTCTTTATCAGAGACGTCAATTACTTATACCCTTTTGCTTTCTGAGAAAATGTGTAGATTGATTGTGAAATTAAAATTTGGTTCAGGTGTATGGAAAGACTAGTTCCAGTCTGTACTAATCATATGATTAGTAGGATTTTGGAACATATACTTTGTTCGAATATTATGAACTACCTCGAAGAGAACGACCTATTAACCAGTAGTCAACACGGATTCAGAAAGTATCACTCTTGCGAAACACAGCTTGCCCTTTATTCACATGAAGTGTTAAGTGCCATCGGCGAGGGATCTCAAATCGATTCCATATTTTTGGATTTCAGGAAGGCTTTTGACACTGTATCCCACAAGTGGCTTCTTATGAAATTGCGTGCTTATGGAATATCTCCCCAATTGTGCGATTGGATTCACGATTTCCTATCAGAAAGAACACAGTTCGTTGTAATTGACGGTAAGTCATCGAGTAAAACAGAAGTGATATCTGGCGTTCCACGGGGAAGCGTTATAGGTCCATTACTCTTCCTCGTGTTTATAAACGATTTAGGAGACAATCTGAATAGCTTCCTTAGACAGTTTGCGGATGATGCTGTCGTTTATCGGTTAGTGGAAGTCAATTGAGGATCAAAAGCAACTGCAAAGCGATTTAGACAAAATTTCTGCATGGTGCGAATATTGGCAATTGACACTAAATAAAGAAAAGTGTGAAGTAATACACATGACCACTAAAAGAAATCCGCTGAACTTCCATTACGCGATAAATCAGTCAAACCTTAAGGTCGTAGATTCTACCAAATACCTAGGAGTTACAATTACGAACAACTTTGACTGGAGAGAACAAATAGAAAATATTGTGGGGAAGGCGAACCAAAGGTTACGTTTCATCGGCAGAACGCTTCGAAGATACACCAGCTCCACCAAAGAGACTGGTTACATCACACTTGTCCGTCCTCTCCTGGAGTACTGTTGCCCCTTGTGGGACCCTCACCAGGTGGGACTGACGGAAGACATTGAGAAGGGACATTGAAGGGCAGCTCGTTTTGTTTTATCACGTTACGGCGGGGAGGGGGGGGGGGGAAAGCGTCACGGAAATGTTGCGCGAATTGGGGTGGAAATCATTAAAAGAAAGACGTTACTCATTGCGACCTGATCTGTTTGCGAAGTTTCAATCACCGACTTTTAGTTCTGAATGTGAAAATATTTTGCTAGCACCCACCTACTTAGGGAGACATGACCATTCCAATAAAATAAGAGAAATCAGATCGAAAACGGAACGATTTAGGTGTTCTTTCTTCCCGCGCGCTATTAGAAAATGGAACGGTAGAGAAAAGTTATGAAAGTGGTTAATGAACCCTCTGCCAGGCACTTTAATGTGATTTGCAATCTATGTAGATGTAGATGTAGATGAGTTCACATTAGATTTTCTACATACGGCAATCCTTGTAGCGGAAAGGAAGTATACGGTGTTACATTCTTCAGGGAAGAGCCAAGAAATAAAGTGACGCGAAGTGCTGTGTCTGTGCGTGTGTGTCAAGTTACATACAGTCGGAGGAACAATAAAAATTTGTTAAAAGTGCGCAAGACATTTAACATTGAAAACAGCGAGTAACGAATACTTTGTACCAATTATGCGTCTAGACTTCACCGAAACAGAATTTAGACGTTACTTTTATGGTTCTTTCCCACTCAGTGGCGCAGATAGTATCACGAAAAATCGTGCCATTGAATTCTAGACTCTTCTATTGCGAAATACGAAACTGTCTACGTTGTGCTGCGCGGGAGTAGCCGAGCGGTCTGGAGCGCCACGTTACGGACCGCGAGGCCTCCCGTGTCGGAAGTTCGAAACCTTCCTCAGGCCTGGATGTATGTGATATCCTTAGGTTACTTAAACTAAGTTAAAGTATTACTGATAAACCTGAAGCATGGAACCTGGACCTCTATGCTTACTAGGTAGACGTCTTACCGCTAGACCACCACATCACTAGCGATTACGGCGCCACGGAACAGTCTAAACACGATTTCCTTCACGTCACAAACTTTAATTCATCTACTGTGTTCCACAGAACATAGTTTGTGACGTGAAGGAAATCGTGCTTAGACTATTCCGAGCCGGCCGCGGTGGCCGAGGAGACTGAGGCGCTCCAGTCACGGTTTGCACGGCCACTACGGTCAGGAGTTCGAATTCCCCCTCGGGCATGGATATTTGTGCCGTCCTTAGTCTTAGCTAGTTCGTAAGTAGTTTGTAAGCTTAGGGACTGATGACCCCGTCGTTAAGTCACATAAGTTCTACAAACATTTGAACATTTTTTGACTATTCCGAGGCGCCTTAATCGCTAGTGAGGAGTTGGTCTATTGAAAAGTTCACTGTGAATTTTTTAGCCTATTATTGTCCAACTCATTGTAGTTTTCATCAATGCATAAAACTTAAAAACGTCTGCCTTGTAAGCATGGAGATCCGGGTTCGATTCCCGGTTGCACCACAAATTGTAATTCAACGCTTCAGATTTATCATTAACGTCTTTGACATATTTGAGACGAAAATCCGTCTCACGGATTGTATATTTGTATTTACATTGATATTTAGTTTAAGTAGTTTGTAAAACTAGGGACTTACAGGTAAAGTAGTTTGGTCCCATAGGATTACAAATATTTGAGCATTTTGTCTACGTTGAACATCTTCCATGAAAAATGGCATGAAGGTAGGAAGATTAACGGTCACGTCAACAGCGGAGAATCAGCTCGAAGATATTTGATGATCCCTAAAAGGAATCCAGCACGTAGTGAAGGCGTAACTTGGAGCACGAACACAGAACGTGTACGCGAACGAGAAAGGGAAATTACCGGATTTTTCCCCCATTTCTCGGTTAAAATACACTTTTTCTCGGGTGGAATACACCTTTTCTGTTACAAGCCGCCGTGGCAGAATAGCCGCCATCGTGCTGTCGTTAGCATACGTTACTTTAAGTTAGTGTAGGTAGTTTGTAAGCTTAGGTATTAATGACCACCGTAGTTAAGTCCCTTAGATTTATAAACATTTGAACTTTTTTTTGTTAAAAGTTACAATATACTTTCCTTTGGAATGTTAAAACTAATAAATCATTTAAAATTTACATGAGGAGTAACTTTTCAAAACGCGATTAGTCCATAAATAAAAAGTTTACAGGAGGAGCAAAAAACTAGTATTAGGCAAAGGTATGCAGTAAATTAGGATTTGTGTATGAGAGTTTACTAAGCTTCAAGAAGTTAAAAGAATGGAATCAGCGAGACAAATCTCACTCTTTATTTAAAGGCAGTGTTGCCAACTGAATTTTTGAAATCAATGGACTTTACTTCTTTTGCACCAGCCGAAAGGACATAATGTGTTTTCAAACAAATTTAGATAGTAAAAGAACAAGAATCCAGTCTTTGTCCTTTATTTACACCAATAAGATACAACACAAATGAATAGGAATACATGCTCTGTTCTGCTGTAGACTGTTTAAGTGTCTGTAGACTTTCATCCTGTTTCTGATACATTGATGCTATAGCATTTGAATCTTCCCTCTTGTGTGTCCACGAGGAGGCTCAAACTCCAGAATTTCAGGATCCTTATCAAGGTATCTAAAAGATTTAAATAGTACATGTTTACGTGGACTCCTATCCAGAAATGAAATCGATACACGTAGTTAGTGTGTGCAGCAAAATCAGTTTAGCAGACAAATGTCTCCATCTGCCCTACCTCCCTTTTCACAACGCCGTTCTGCCGCTCCCTGGATCCAGAGCTGTGGTCCCCCACATGTCAGCCATATTTTTCACAAACAGCTAGCTCACAAAGTACTGGCCAGCCAATCTTTTCATGTGACATTTCGCTGGCCACAACAATAAGTGGTTCGGTTACAAAACAGGTACATTGTAGTGAAGTTTTAAAACGTATTCTGTGTTGGCGCCTCAGATTTTATTTGTCCTACTGAAAAACTTAGTAATCGGTAGTAAATGGACTCTTGTGTCTGTTTTACTGATGGACTTACTGCACTTTGAACCGAAAGTAGAGTTTTGCACCTGACTTAAACGGTTAAAAATATCGTTTTGAATACAAACATCATAGATCGATGTATCACACTTCGTAGAGTAGAAATTCGCGTCAAACTAATTTTTATCTGCGAGTGGACTTACCGCGTTATGAAACGTCACTCCTCATATGGACGGTGTTATGCGTCACTAGTCCAAGCGCCATATGTCACAACTGACATAATGGAACCTAAATTATACATGTTCTTAAAATATATTTGTTTATGAATGTTTCTCAATTTTTTTGTACCAAAGAAGGGTTCATGTTATTTCACTTAGTAGTGAAATCTCACTGTAAATAACTAATAATCAGCACTAATTGCGCTCACATCAGAAATATAAAGTAACGGCGCTTGGTCTTGTGATGATGCATAACACGGTCCATTTGTTTTATGCACCGGCGTAGAAATTCCCACAAGTAAAATGCACTTGAAATGTCGGCGCTCTTTCTATGTTTTTTTGTGATCTGTAGATGTTGGTAACGTTGAGCTTATTGAAGAGAAATAACAACTGCCAAAATGAGAAAGGTGCAGACAGCCAGTGAGGTTGTTGATTTTCACTTCTTCTGCTTCGTAAATGCAGATTGCTTGTATTTCTATTTTTCTCCTTTTTACACGAACGTAATTTATGAGAAAGCAAAACAAAATGCGAAACAGTCTCTCTCTATATTCATCATAGAACGTCCATGCCATATTGGATCGAAATCGGTGTCCCACATGTCGGTTTCTCTCCTTGTTATTCTCGGGGCATTTCGTTACTTGGTACAGAATACAAAAAATGTTCAAATGTTTGTAAATCTATGGGACTCAGCTGCTTGATTATTAGTCCCTAGCTTACAAACTGCTTAATCTAACGTAAAAGAACCTAAGGACAAAACAAATACCTATGCCCGAGGGGGGAATCGAACCCCCGACAGCGGACGGCAGCGCGCACCGCAACACGGCGCTCCAGTACGCGCGGCTAATCCGATGCGGCGTACAGAATACATACGATATCAAACATGCCTACATACTAGGCAGTGAATTTTAGTTTTCTTGCATACAGTCCAGATTTTATTTTATTACTAGGAAATCCGGCAACGTTTCGCAATCGCTAATGTGTATGGGATATTTACCTTAATCTCTTGTTTCTTCTCCCGATGTCTATCCCTTCCTCCCTCCTCTACTTCTCCATCGCCTCCTCCCACCTTCCTTGGTCCATCTCCTCCTCCTCATATCTTCGCACCACTCCCTCTTACCCCACACCATATCCATCTCCTTCCCGCTCCTATCATCTCCCCTTTTTAAAGCCATTTCATTCCCCCATTCTCTATCTGCTTCTCTCTCTCTCTCTCTCTCTCTCTCTCTCTCTCTCTCTCTCTCTCTCTCTTATCTTATTTAGTATTATTGCAATCGGGACCTGGATTGGGAATAGAAGTGAAAAAGGATGGGTAAAACAATTGGAAACGGGTTATTAGAGACAACTTTCGAGCTGCTGTATCTGTGAGGTTAGTAGCATTAATGTCCGTAGTCTTAATGGTTTTATTGCACGAACATACATATCAACGGCGAACCGATGAAACAGTCTGCGGCATTTCAGTATGTGATTGTCCTCGTTTCGGTGAATGACCAAACGGTAGACATAAAAATTCTTACAGTTGACCTTCTTGTTAGTTACTTTACTTGAAAGTGAATAATGACTTCTTATTAGGAATCTAATTGAAACACAATTAACAACATTGCTACATACCTGTAAAATTTTACACTCTGCGACACAGGCAACAGCTGGTGGATCGTGGGAATGAAGCCGACCAATCGTGGCAAAGCTTGAGACAGCCAATGAAATTTTAGTAGGCGACTGTTGTTTTCTGTTCATACTAAACGATATTATTTTGAGAATCAGCATAATAATTTAGTTTCAGACACATTAAACGCAATGAGGAAGATGATATTTTTCATGTATAAGAGTGAAATGGACTTCCCTTATGGAAACAGTCTTACAAATGCTAATCACTTATAACTACGAGAACAATCAATAGTGTTTCCATGAACGAAAAACGTAGTACTAGTAAGAAATCGGCAAATCTCATTGGATATTGTATACTATCATCCGATTGGCTAACAGCGACGTTACGCAATTTCCCGGAATCAACGGCTGTTGCCCGCTAGGTCAGCATACCAGTTAATCCCTGGCTTCAAGCAATGCCCTCCCTTTCTTCTAACCTCTTTGTTTGCTCCGTTACAGCGTATAAGGTCGCTAGGCGAGTAACGAATGAATAAGTTGATTGTTGGAAAATCTAGAAAATGATCCGAGCTGGAAGCGTACATTCAGTTATTCTCAAATTCTAATTATTATCCGGTAGATTTTCCAAATATTTTCATACAAACCTTGTCCTGAGAATTACGAACAGGACAAAGAAAAGATCAGCCAAATTGGTGAAGCCATTCTCAAGTGATGCGCTTTCATACATGCGGCAATTCATTTTTATTAATATAGATTCTTGCGGTAGGAGAGAAGATTGGGTTCATTGGTGGAGCGCCTGCAGACGAGAGTTGTCGTTCGGCGTCGTCGACTCGCCCCTATGAATAGCGGCCCCCATTCCCACGTCCGGCCCAGCTGGTCGGCCTGCTCCGTGGACCGAGCGCGCCGTGGGAACCACTTCGGTCCGATGGCTGCTGCCCGTGCCGCCGATCTGCATTCCCATCCCAGCAGGCGACAAGTAGGCCGAAGCGGCAAACGGCATAACTGTAGACTGCGATACCACCCGTCTGATTTGACCCATGACGTCATCAAGATGTCGGAAAACCAGTACACGGGATATCTTAATACTTCTGTATTGTAGATACAAATAAAACTTCCTGGCAGATTAAAATTGTGTGCCGGAACCGGGACTCGAACCTGGGACCTTTGCCTTTCGCGGGCAAGCGCTATACCGACTGAGCTACCCCGACACGACTCACGATGCCGCCTCACAACTTTACTTCCGCCAGTACCTCGCCTCCTACTTTCCAAACTTCACAGAAGCTCTCTTGCAAAGGTCCCAGGTTCGAGTCCCGGTTCCGGCACACAATTTTAATCTGCCAGGAAGTTTCATATCAGCGCACACTCCGCTGCAGAGTGAAAGTTTCATTCTGGAAACATCCCTTAGGCTGTGGCTAAGCCATGTCTCCACCATATCCTTTCTTCCAAGAGTGCTAGTCTTGTGTGTTTGCAAGAGAGCTTCTGTGAAGTTTGGAAAGTAGGAGGCGAGGTACTGGCGGAAGTAAAGTTGTGAGGCGGCATCGTGAGTCGTGTCGGGGTAGCTCAGTCGGTAGAGCGCTTGCCCGCGAAAGGCAAAGGTCCCAGGTTCGAGTCCCGGTTCCGGCACACAATTTTAATCTGCCAGGAAGTTTCATATCAGCGCACACTCCGCTGCAGAGTGAAAGTTTCATTCTGGAAACATCCCTTAGGCTGTGGCTAAGCCATGTCTCCACCATATCCTTTCTTCCAGGAGTGCTAGTCTTGTGTGTTTGCAAGAGAGCTTCTGTGAAGTTTGGAAAGTAGGAGGCGAGGTACTGGCGGAAGTAAAGTTGTGAGGCGGCATCGTGATTCGTGTCGGGGTAGCTCAGTCGGTAGAGCGCTTGCCCGCGAAAGGCAAAGGTCCCAGGTTCGAGTCCCGGTTCCGGCACACAATTTTAATCTGCCAGGAAGTTTCATATCAGCGCACACTCCGCTGCAGAGTGAAAGTTTCATTCTAGATACAAATAATCTGCAGTTATTATAGATAACAGAATGTACCATCGATCACAGATCTTAGCCCAAATATTCGCGACTTCCGCGCTCACGTACGAAAAATAAATAAATAAATAAATTAATTAATTAATTCCTCGGTTAACCTACACCTAACCACCAGAGAGAAGTTACGTATCACTTTTTAAACATAAGATATTAATCTGTTTCGTTTGTAAACAAACTACCGTCTTTAACTCAACCACCACGTAATCACTCACGCCTTCTACAAACACGCACGCACCTCAAAACTACCGCGCTGCGATGACGTCACGGGTCAAAGCTGACGGGCGGTATCCCCGTCTACAGGTGAGCCCGGCAAACACTTTGCAGAAGTGCATACCCACCATAGGCGAATAGTAAATACACCGGCAGCAGCACAGACCTCTACATCTACATCGATATTCTGCAAGTCACATTGAAATGCATGCCAGAGGGTCCATCCAACTACTTTTATGATATTTCTTTGTAGTACCATTCTCTGATAGTTTGCGGGGAAAAGGAACACCTAAATCTCTCTGTTTTCGATCTGATTTCCCTTATTTTATTATGACGATCATGTCTTCCTATGTAGGCGGGTGCTAACAATATATGTTCGCATTCTGAAGAGAAAGTTGGTGAAAGAAATTTTGCAAATTGATCTCGGCGCCACAACAAATAACGTATTTCTTTTAATGATTGACACCCCCAACTCGTGCATAATTCCCGTGAGACTTTCCCACCTATATCACGATATTACAAAACCAGCTGCCCTTCTTTGAATGTTCTCTGAATCTTCCGCCAGTCCCACCTGGTGTGGATCCCACAATGCGCAGCAATACTCCAAAATAGGACGCACAAGTGTAGCGTAGGCAGTTTCTATAGTAGAACTGCTGCATCTTCTAAGTGTTCTGCCAATGAAACGTAGTCTTTGGTTCGCTTTCCCTACAATATTTTCTTTGTGCTGTTTCCAGTTGAAGTTGTTCCTAATTATTACTGATAGGTGTTTAGCAGAATTGCTGACTGATTTATCATGTCACTGAACTTTAACGGATTTCTTTTGGTGGTCATATGGGTGATTCCACAGTTATCATTATTATGGGTCAATTGCTAAATTTTGCAACATGTAGATATCTTATATAAATCATTTTTCAGTTGCTTTTGATATTCTGATGACTTTACTAACCGATAAATGACAACATTATCCGCGAACAGTCTAAGAAAGGTACTCAAATTATCTCCTAAATCGTTTATAAAAATAACGAACAGTAGGGGCCCTGTGTGCGGCTCCGTAGCATAGTGGTAGAGTGCCAGACTACAAATCTGAAGGTCGCGGGTTCGATCCCCGCCAGATCCTTGGATTTTTATCTGTCACTTTCCACTTCTTCCACCTCTGGCAGTGTTGCTGATGTGAAAAATACTGAGTAGCACCGTGGTTCGGAACCCACGTTAAAGTGTAGGTCCCCCTATAACTGGCTGGGTAAGTCAGCTCGAAGGAAGGCAACGGCATACCACCTCCAAACAGGACCATGTCTAGTAAAGCACTGTGGTGTTTAAACCAAACTTCGGATTGTTGACTGCTTACTCTTACTAGGGGCCCTGTAACACTTCCCTGGGGAACGCCAGATATCACTCCTGCTCGACGACTTTCCTTAAATTACAACGTACTGTATCTTTTCTGACAGGAAATCATGAATCCACTTGCACAACTGTGGCGATATTACATAAGATACAGTGTCAAAAGCCTTCCGGAAATCTAGAAATGCGGAATCTGTTTGACATCCCTTATCGATAGCACTCATCACATATTATCGGAGTAGTGAAGCAACTAAAATCACTTAACAAGAACAAGTCTTCTGGTCCGGATTGTATACCCAGTAGATTTCTATCTGATTATGTTGAAGCGATAGCTCCTTACTTAACAACCATATACAACTGCTCTCTCAAAGAAGGATCTGTACCAAAAGATTGGAAAGTTGCACAGGTCACACCTATATTCAAGAAAGGCAGTAGGAGAAACCCATTAAACTACAGGCCTATTTCATTGATTTCAATTTGCAGCAGGGTTTTGGAACGCATCCTGTATTCAAATATTATGAATTATCTCGAACAGAATGATCTATTGGCCTAAGGTCAACATGGATTTAGAAAATATAGTTCATGCGAAACACAACTAGCTGTTTACTCACACGAAGTGATATGTGCTATCGACAAGGGTCCACAAATTGATTCAGTATTTCTTGATTTCGAAAGGCTTTTGACACCGTACCTCACAAACGGCTTTTAATCAAATTGCGTGGTTACGGTATATCGACCCAAATTTGCGACTGGATAGGGGATTTCCTCTCAGAGAGGACACAGTTTGTAGTAATGGATGGAAAGGCATCGACTAAAACCGAGGTGATTTCGGGCGTTCCACAGGGCAGTGTTATTGGTCCTTGCTGTTCCTTTAAACGATTTAGGGGAAAATCTAAGTAATTCTCTTAGGTTGTTTGCAGATGACGCCGTCATTTACCGTCTAGTAAAATCATCTGAAGGTGAAAACCAACTGCAGAAAGATTTGAATAAGATATCCGTATGGTATAAAAATTGGCAGTTGACTCTAAATAATAGAGAACTGTGAAGTCGTCCACATGAGTACGAGAAGAAATCCTTTAAAATTTGTTTACATGATAAATCAATCAAGTGTGAAGGCCGTAAACTCCACAAAATACCTAAGAATTACAATTACTTATGACTTAAATTGGAAAGAACACGTAGATAATGTCGTGGGAAAGGCGAACCAGAGACTACGTTTTATTGGCAGAACCCTTAAAAGATGCAACAGAACTACTAAAGAAACTGCATACACTACGCTTGTCCGTCCTTTTATGTAGTATTTCTGCCCAGTGTGGGATTCTTATCAGGTGGGTTTGACGGAAAACATCGAAAGAGTCCAAAGAAGGGGAGCTCGTTTCGTATTGTCACGATACAGCGGAGACAGCGTTACGAAAATGATACAGGATCTGGGATGGGAATCCATTACAACAACGGCGCTTATCGCTGCGGCGTGGGCTACTTACGAAACTACAATCACCAATATTCTCCTCCGAATGCGAAAATATATTATTGACTCCCACTTACATAGGTAGAAATGATCATCAGAATGAAATACGAGAAATCAGAGCCCGAACGGAGAGATTCAGGTGTTCATTCTTCCCGCCCGCTATTCGAGAATGGAATGGGAGGTAAAATAGTATAATGGTGGTTCGATGAACCCTCTGCCAGGCACTTAAATGTGATTTGCAGAGTATCCCATGTAGATGTAGATGGGTTTCAAAAGAACGATACTTTCTGAATCGATGTTGACTATGGGACAATAGGTCGTTCTCCTCGAGATAGTTCATAATATTTGAGAAAAGTGTATGTTCTAAAATCCTACTGCCAACCGACGTCAATGATATAAGCCTGTAATTTTGCGGATCAATCCTATTGTGTTTTTTGAATATCGGCGTAACCTGTGAAACTTTCCAGTCTTTTGGTACTAAACGTTCGATAAGCGAGTTATGTATGGAGCTATTGCATCAGCCGCAACAGAGCAGCCGAGCGCATTGAGGCGCCATGCTACGATGTGCGAGTCCGTTCCCCTGTCGGGGGTTCGAATCCCACCTCGCGCATGGATGTTTGTTTCGTCTTTAGAATAAGGTAGTTCATAAGTAGTTTGTAAGTTTAGGGACTGATGACCCCGCAGTGAAGTCCCTTAAGCTTCACAAACATTTTAAAAACTGTTGCATAACGTACTCTGAAATGAATCTAATTGGTATACAGTCGAGACCGGGAGACTTACTTTTTAAAGAGATTTAACTTGTTTTAATACCATGGTGATATTTATTTCTAAATTAACGTGGTGGAAGCTGTTCTTGATGGGAATTCTGGAGTATTTGCTTAGTCTTCTCTAGTGAAGGAATTACGGAAAGCTATGTTAAGCGATTCTACTTTAGCAGAATCGTCATCAGTAGCATCACCATTTCTATCGTGTAATGAAGATATTGGTTGTGTTTTGCCGCTAGTATACTGTACATACGATCAGAATTTCTTAGGATTCTCTGCCAAATTACCATGGCAGTGCCGCGGTGGAGTAGCCGAGCGGTCTAAAGCGTCTCGCTGCGGAGCGCGCGGTTGCTCGCCGTAGAGGTTCGAGTCCTCCCTGGGGCATGGGTGTGTGTGTTGTCCTTAGGTTAATTTACCTAGGTTTAAGTAGTTTGTAAGCTACGGACTGATGCCCACAGGAGACGACGACTCGAGTTCCTTTGCTAAAAGCATGACATCGACTGCAGCACCTCTTATGCACTCGTGACGGTATCGGTTAGACACTAGAGCACTGAGTAATCGTGGCTTGCTAAGATAAGTCACTATTACGGTTGATAAAGAACTGAAGATAGGGTTCGAATATAGCGCAGTTCAACAAAGCCGAGGTTTTGTCGAGAAGCCACCACGCAAGCTGCGGGTGGCTCCGTAATGGAGTGGCCTGTTTTCACGTGGAATGTGCTGGATCCTCTGGTCCAACTAGCAGGAATATAACATGTGGCGTTTGTTCTGAAAGAAGAGACGTCACTTCTGATCCTGGAGTTGTTAACCTTTCATATTCACAGAATATGACATCAACTGCGAACGGGCAAAGATGAAAAATGAAATCAGTTCGAAAACGGAACGATTTAGGTGTTCTTACTTCCCTTGCGCTATTAGAGAAGGGACGGCAGAGATAGGTTATGGAAGTGGTTAATGAACCCTCTGCCAGGCACTTAAATGTGATTTGCAGAGTTTGTATATAGATGTAGATATGTAATATGCCGGTGACGGGCAATGACCTCTTAATTAGTGGTGAGGGGTGGGCACGTTTGGGGCCCTTACTCTTATGGGAATTAAGTTTCAAAACTACGAATTTGAGTACTGTAGGCAGGGTAAAGCTGGAAATTTGTATTTGGCGGGAGGCGTGTTTAGGTATCCTTGAAAGCGCGGTGATCACTGTGTTTCCAGTGGTGTAGGGGTTAGCGCAACTGCCTAGAAAGCAGGAGATCGGGGTTCGAATCCCGGCTTGGTACATGTTTTCAGCTTTTCCCATTCGCAGTTGATGTCATATGTTCTGTGAATACGAAATAACTAGTAGGGAGTCTAGGATTTTGGTCGGGGAGAGGCTCTACTCATAGAATTTCTTAATATATATATATCATCGCTGATCATATTAAACGCATTTGGTTTCCCTCATGCTGCTTGGGGCGGGGGGGTAGGGGAGGCTGAAGCTCCACAGCCCCCTCCCATCCGGAATTGGCTACTGGGTGTAACTGAACCGATCATAGACGACTCTCAATAATTCATGAACTTCAAATTCTCAAACAACGATGGGAGTTTCATCGGATGGAAATGTGCCATTTCACCCGGCCATAATTATTTTCGATTTTTGAAGAACATTCTGGAAAACTCTAGCGACTGATTGGGCCATTGAGGTGGCACGGTATGTATCCAAAAGAACAATAAGGAACACAATCCATAAGTTGGTTTATGCATAAAATTCTCCATTGCGACCACTTTCGCATTTATGGACGCGATCCGTATTCCTGCAGGGGACCTTGATCGCTTGCTGTGGAATGCTGCACTTCGCTTGACAGAATGATGTCCGACAAGATATTGGAAGGTATCCCATGTGTTTTTATTACCTCATTGTAAAACACCATACAGTTACTGCATATATTTGTCTAAGAAACAGCAGCTCATTCCGAAAACAGGTGCAAACAATTATAGTCCATAGCGTCTAAGGGTGGCATGGCGGACAATGAAGGTTATGCGTTCGCGACAAGAGGCCTAATATATACAAATGCACCAAGGGCTGATTCTGTATCTCCCTCAGCCACAGCAGAGGAGTCAACCGGCTATGTCCTGAAGGATCCGTTCCTGCGGCTCGTAACCTCAGCCGCGTTCGGCGGTACCGGGAATAGATTGTAGCTGCCGCAGCCGCTAATCAGCTCGGGCGACTGTTACGTGATACACTGCGGAACAAAACAGGCTGGTCCACGTCGCTTTCGTTCCTCGAAGCACTGATAATGGGGTTACGAAACGATGACACTTCCGTGGAACTGATGCAGAAGCTACTTCACGGACACTGAACCGCCAGAGCCGCACTTCAGAAGACTATTTGCGGCACGCATGTTCATAGTTGTTACAGTAAGAGGATACACAGTCGGTTAATCGTCAGAGACTTGGTATACAAATTATTCGGAATTGGGCAGTACGCTGTGACGAAAGTCGCACCTGCTTTCGCCCCGTGAAGTAAAGCAAATCGATTGGCACGGATTCAACGAGCCACTGGAAGTTTTCTGCAGGAATGTTGAGCTTTCTGTCTTTGAGAAAGAACTATCGATGGTGGCATTTGTGCGCAAAATGGCGCCGCGATTGTGCCTCATAAATGTTCAATAGGATTCACCTTGTCGATCTGAGTGAGCAAATCATGCGCTGGAACTGCCCACAGTGTTCTTCAATATGATCGTGAAAAGTGTGGCCTGCGACATGGTGCATTGTAATCCATTCCATAATTGTTTCGAAGTTTGTGTAACGGACGCAAGTGCTTAGGTCGTCAGTCCCTGCTGGAACTAACTTACGCTACGGACAACACGCACACACACACACACACACACACACACACACACACATATATATATATATATATATATTTTCCTGGCTGAGGGAGGAATTGAACTTCCGACAGGAGCGGTCGCCCAGTCTTCTGTATTCTGCACATTGTGAACTAATTATTTATCTGCACGCAGGGTCGACACTGGTTTAAAGTGCGCAGGGAAAGACTGTTTGTTAGTACAGTGTTGTGAGACTCCCTGTAGTCGTACCCTCTGTGGAATCAATTAGAAGAATGAGTTTTTTAAGGTCACTTCTCAACAAATCAAAGATATAATACTGTTCATAGAATCAAGGCCGGCATTTAGCAGTTCTCCACACCCTCAGACGTAGCTGGATGAGTAACAGTTTACAATCAAACTATACAGCTAACAACTCTGCCAGCCCACCGACCTTTTACACCTAGTGTACGCGATACAAGCGCCGTCTATAGCTGTGCATTTCGCTATTCCGTCAACTTGTTACCTCAATACAGGGAGCCTGCTCCTCTTCCTGAAATAAGGAATACAAAGAAAAATAGCTGTATATTTATGATGTAATGTTGACAGTAAAAAGCTTGATACCGGTAAAATAAACGATGTTTCAGAGCTAATTACCCCTGAATATGACCAGCAAATTTCATACAAAATATCATGGGGTGTCTGCTTAACTTGTATCTGCGTTATTCTTGCCCGCCCCCCAAACATATGCCACCATATATATAGTAGCAAGGAGCCATGGTGTGCTCGGCTATTCTGCCGTGGTCCACCCCTCCGCCCCTCGCTGTCCATGTCGCCGTCCCAAATCAATTAGTTTCTCCCCCTTCCTCTACCCATGTCTTCATCCCTCTCATCCTCCCTTAATCTATGACGATTTCATTGTTAGCCCTGACTGTTGTCCTCTTGTGTCTTCTCTCTGCCCAACCCTCCTTTCCTCCTCCCCCGCTCCTCTCCATCTCTGCACCTGCCTTACCTCACCCAGTCTTCTCCTCTCAAATGTCTCTGCCAACACCACCGGTTTCTCTGTCCATCTTCCATCTTTTCCTTACATGTCTCTTCCTACCCACTCTGTTTATACCCATTTTCTGTTCTTCCATTTCTCTCAGTTCCATCTTATCCTCTCATTCATATCACTCTATTTCTCCAACTTCTCATCCCCCCACTCTCTATGTCCTCCTACACTCAAATCTGTGTCTGTACATCATCTATTTTTATCCACATCTTTCTATTTTTTGCCCCATTCCATCTCCTCCTCCTCTTGTTTGTCCATCTTCTAGTCGCCCCTCTCTCTGCACATCCCTTTTCCCTTCCTCTGTCCAACTGTTTCTCCCCCTATCTCTGACCTTTCTTTCAGACTAATTCCCCTTGGTCCCTCCTCTGTACCTCTTCTCTCCTTACCTGTCTCTGTCCATCTTTTCAAACCCCATCTCCTATCCCCAATCTTTCACTTCATATCCTGCTATCCCCTCTCTGTCCACCTCCTTTCCTGTCCACCCTATCATACTCATTCCCTCTATCCATCTCGTCGTCGTCTCATTGTTTCTTGCCTCTGACATGTAGGAAGAAAGCTTAGGGTGTAACGTTCCATTGACAGGTAGCTCATTAGAGACAGAGCTAATGCTTGGAGTATTGGGTAAGGATGGGGAAGGAAATCGGCTGTGCCGTTTGAAAGGAACCATCCCAGCATTTGCCTGGAGTGATTTAACGAAATCACGGAAAAACTAAATCTGGATTGCCTGAAGTGGTTTTGAACCACCATCCTCATGAATGTGAGTCCAGTGTGTTAACACTGCACAACCTCGCTGAGTCCCCTGACGTGTAGACTGCCCTGAAGAGCACGTCGATAAGGCAGGTTGATGATATTCCCACATAACACATCGGTTGTGCAGGGCAGCCTGTATGGCAGGGGCTGAAAAACACGTTTTTTCCCATATCTCCGCTCTTGTGGGAGCTACTAGGTTACGAACTCCACGGTGCTGATTCTCGAGTTGCAAGCAGTATGTGAACCAAATTTGGTTTAAAACGATCCTGTAGTTTTGGAGGAGATTTGGATCATACATATTTTATAATATTGCCAGCGTTATTAAGGTCGCGAAATTCGCCCGCGAGGGTTAACGACGTGGGGCGTCAGCGTGCACGTACGCTGCTCGTTGCCGGCGGGAAGTTTGTGCCCGCGACCGGCGGTGTGAGTAGCGGCGCGTGCGGGTGTAACGAGCGCCCGGCCACTGGAGGACGCCGCGGCGTATGGGTTCGTGCGCGGGCATTGTGCGGCCGCGGCTGAGAGGCCGGGCCACGAGGGGCCGCCCGTTAACTACCAGACCAGACCCCCATCCATTTCCTGCTTCCTTGAATGAGCCGGCCGGAAGCAGCGCGGGGGCGCCGGCGTTCGCCACCGTCGCCACCGAGGGCTTCTCAATGAGGGCCACGGCCAGGGGCGACACACCGTGGCGCTCCCTACCCCACTGCCGCCGCTGACGTCCAACACCTCTCAACTCTGTAGGCACTGAGGTCAAACGTGTCTGAAACAACAGACACCACACAAAGTTGCATATACATTACTGGTCATTAAAATTGCTACACCAAGAAGAAATGCAGAAGATAAAGGGGTATTCATCAGACAAATATGTTATACTAGAACAGACATGCGATTACATTTTCGCGCGATTTGGGCGCATAGATGCAGAGATTTGATTTGACCAACAAAGTGCTTTACTAGGCTTCGTCCTGTCTGGAGGTGTATGCCGTTGCCTTCCTCCGACCTTCGAGCTGACGTAGCCAACCAGTTACAGGGGGACCTACAGTTTAACGTGGGTTCCGAACCACGGTGCAACTCGATACTTCACACATAAGCAATACTGCCAGAGGTGAAAGAAGTGGAAAGTGACAGATAAAAATCCTTGGACTTGGAGGGGATCGAACACACGACCTTTGGATTTGTTCAAATGTTTGTTAAGCTTATGGGACTTAACTACGGGGTCATCAGTTCCTAAACTTACAAACTACTTATGAACTACCTAATACTAAGGACGGCACAAATATCCATGCCCGAGGCGGGATTCGAACCCCCGACCGTAGTGGCCGTGCAGACCGTGACTGGAGCGCCTCAGTCTCCTCGGCCACCGCGGCCGTCTTTGGATTTGTAATCTGGCACTCTACCACTGTGCAACCGAGGCGTCAGTCCATAGCCATACCGAAAATGGAATCAGATACGCCACGATATATCGCAAGACTCGCATTAAAATGACAGCACTTGAACGCTACAGTATTATACTTCAGTACGATAGTGCTGTAACGGCAAACCGCATTTCATCTATTTCTGTGATAACGATTTGCAAATTAAAAACATCAAAAAATGTTTGTAAATCTATCGGACCAAACTGCGTGGTCATCAGTCCGTAGCTTACAAACTACTTAAACGTAGGTAACCTAACCTAAGGACAACACACACAACCATGCCCCAGGGAGGACTCGAACCTCCACAGCGAGCAACCGCGTGCTCCGCAGCGAGACGCCTTAGACCGCTCTGCTACTCCACCGCGGCTAAAAACATCCGTGATTGCAATTTATTTATATACTGCGAACTCATCATTTATGGTCATCTTCAGAACAATAGGTCTGTGTCTGCTGATGTGCATAAACCAACCTACGAATATTCAAGCCCTAAGACTAAGCTTTGTGTATATGTCATTCTGAAGATGCCTCAAAAAGTCACACACATTACGGTAGCAGTAAAGAAATAAATGAAAATCAAGACTTCTTTATTAAATAAATAAAGAAAAACGGGTCATAGGGTATGATTGTTCATTAAAAAGAAATTTATTGGTGTCTCTTATTTCGCATCACTGTTGGTACCTTAAAAGTTCTTTAGGTCCGTTTTTTTAACTAGTTGGTCCCTTGAGTCCCTACTTACTTTTAGATTTCTGCTAAAAACACTGTATATACGAAATATATAAGGGGAAAACGTTGTTATCAAAAATCTTTAGAAGTTCATCACCAATTAAGATTTTTGCACGATAAGCCAATGTACGTTAAATGGACGTAGGCTATGAAGTTTTCTCATATTGATTCAACACCCAAATATATATGTAAAATATCTTAGGATAAATCTCTTAACGTTTTGCTAAACGAGGTGGCGCTATGGTTTAGCACTCCGGACTCGCATTCGAGAGGACGGCTATTCAGACCCGCCTGTGGCAATCCCGACGAATGACTTGACCTTCCATATCCCCTACAATAATCCCAACGAACATTTATGCGGCATAATCGAGAGGTCCGTTGGTGCACAAAATCTTACACCGACTACGCTTTCGGAATTGTGGACTTCAGGGGCAATAAGGCTGCAGAACGCTTCCAACTACTTGTTGAGCCGAGGCACTTGTTCTGTGAGGTAACTGCACTTCGCAGCTCAAAAGAAAGTGCGACACGATGTTAAGAGATACCTCATGAGAGTAGTTACGTCGGAATACTTGGAATACCTATGGGCTCATAATTCATGGTTTACCGCGGGACACCAGTACAAGGCAGATACTCGATATTTTATGTCTAATGGCTGCATGTGAATCTTAGAATGACGTCGCTGTGGTCTATACCAATCCACTGGACAACTTTCGGTGATGGGCCTCTTGCTGTAAAGTAACATTGCGCTCTGTGTGGAAGCTTTAAATGACTGTTCGAGGCACGCTAACAGACCGAGTAGTGTACACAAGGCGCATTGTCCCACTCAGAGCTGCAGACACACTTCAGTCAGTCTAGAGGTTTACTTCCTTCTCCATTCATTGTACGTAACGTTGTCCTGTAGACGAAAGAGAATAGTTGCCAACGCTGCCACCTTAACAACTTTGACCTAAATATGGTTTAACCGACAACGATCACCAAGTTAGATGGTTGCAAAATACAAACACCTGTTATTTACAAAAGAGAGTAAAAATCTCGGAGAGGACGGTCTGGATTTAGGGAAAGTTTAGGAATTAAAGAGGCAGTTCTGACACTACAACTTCCAACGCAGGGTAAGGAAAGGCCGAAGGGACTACGGCGCGCCAGTCACGGTCTGCACGGCCACTACGGTCGGGGTTTCGAATCCCCCCTCGGGCATGGATATTTGTGCCGTCCTTAGTGTTAGCTAGTTCGTAAGTAGTTTGTAGTCCCATAAGCTATACAAACATTTAAACATTTAAACATTTAATTTTAAGGAAAGGCGAACCAACGTTTATAGCATTTCTGGATTTGTAGAAAGCCTTTGCCAGTGTTGAATGGAATAAGGTCTTTTAAATTATGAAGATAGCAGGGTTAAAATGTTGGGAACGACAAGTTATGTACATCTTATTCAGAAATCAGACAGCAGTTACAAGTGAAAGTGTAGCATTGATTGGGAAGGGAGTAACACGAGGTTGTTGCCTTTCCCCAATGGTATTCATTCTGTACACTAAGCAACCTATGGAGGAAAGTAAGGAGAAATAGGTCTCAGAAATTACTGCAACTGATTAATACGAGGGTCACTCCAAAAGTAATGCACACTATTAAAAAAAATACAGTATTCATTCTGCATGTTTGAAAGTTTTACAGTGTGTAGATACATCCTTCCCGCTTGTTTTCAAACTTTGTTTAACTTGTTGCTGTGAGTGACGCCGTCACAGCATGTCATCAAGATGGCTGCTACACTTGGCGTTCGTCACAAGCAACGTGCTGTCATTGAATTCCTGTGCTGTGAAAACGAGACAGTGGGAAATATCCACAAGAGGTTAAAAAGGGTGTATGGACATGTTGCTGTCTACAAGAGGTTGAAAAAGGTGTATGGAAATGCTGGTGTCGATCGCAGTACAGGTAGTCAGTGAGCAAGCAGGTTACCGTGCGGGTATACAGGCGCTGGTTCCAAGATGGAGTAAGGCACTTGAGAGGGATGGGGATTATGTAGAGAAATGAAAATATTGTTCCTAAAGGATGTATCTACACATTGTAAAACCTTCAAACATGTAAAATAAAAACTGTACTAAAAAAAATAGTGTGCATTTCTTTTGGAGTGACCCTCGTATAAGTTTGTCTTCAAGATGTTACAGTTACGAGGTTATATACTTACAATGAACCTCCTAACTGTAAGTAACAACTTGAAGACAAACTTATAAATAGTCCGTGTAACATAACACATGTAGTATTCACTTGTTTTCTGTCCTACCACAGATACTCAGCAATCCTCACAGAGATAGTTAATTCCACTAATATGTTTTGTACGTACCATCTGATGATTTGCTGCTAGGCAGGTAGAAACCGGTTATGGTAAAAAAATTAAATTTAATTTAAAAAAAAAAAGAAAAAAAAAAAAAAAAAAGAAAGCACAGCGACTGGTTGCGGTAATTTCTGAAACCAATTATAAGTTACAGTCGCAGGTTCCACATCCATAATGGATGTTTACCTAAGGAGAAATTTGGAATTGAAATCCAAGGATAACAAAGAAAGACTTATGGTTTGCTGATGTCATTGCAATTCTGTCGGAGACAACAAAGGACGTTTGAGAGACATTGATGGAAAAGGAAGGTGTCTTGATGGTATAAGATGAACATTTACAGGAGGAAGGAAGCCGGCCGCGCTGGCCGAGGGGACTGAGGCGCTACAGTCACGGTCTGCACGGCCACTGCGGTCGTGGGTTCGAATCCCCCCTCGGGCATGGATATTTGTGCCGTCCTTAGTATAAGGTAGTTGATAAGTAGTTTGTAAGTTTAGGGACTGATGACCCCGTAGTTAAGTCCCATAGACTATACAAACATTTGAACATTTGATTGAAGCGGGGACGTAGGCATTTCAGACAAGAAGAAGATATGAACTACGGGGTGCCGCACATGAGTGTTGGATATTAGAAGGGTAGATCCCGTAAATAATGGGGAGGTAATGCACAGAATTTGCGAGAAACGAAATTTACGATGTAACTTGAATCATAAAGTGGATCGATTAGTAGGAAACATTATGAGAAATTAACGGTCAGTTAGTAGTAAAGGACAGCAGCCTATATGGGGGCAGCAAAAGTCGCAGACGAGTGAAGTACGCCGGATCAGGTGGTTGTGGGCTGCGTTCGTTATCCAGAAATAGAGAGGCTTGCACTGCGTAGAGCAGCGTGAAGGGCTGCATCAAATCAGTCTCTGGTCTGACGACCACAACAGCAGCAGCAGCAGTAGCGACGACGACGACGACGACGACGACCATTAGATTGAATAGCACCCTCTACCACTTAGATTTTGTTCAGAGGGAGTTGTCGAGTAGAAAATACAAATCATGAGCAGTGATCTTTTTTTTAGAGTTATAGTAGCTGTAAACCCGACGTTGCCCGGGTACTTACGTATTCCAGACTTAAGTTAGTCCCTTCCTTTTCCCTCTCTGTCCATCTTCTCTCTCTCTCTCTCTCTCTCTCTCTCTCCGTTCATCTTCTCTTATCCCTCTATCTTTCATTCTCGTCCTCTCCCCCCTCTGTCCGCCTCCTCCTCCTCTACCGTCTCTTCCATCGACTTCACTCCCTCCCATATATGAAAACATACATATATACGCAAAACTTCATGGTGACTGGTGAAACGGTGTCAAAGTCGCAAGTTACCCTCCGCCATGCTTAATTCACTGGTTTGCAGATTATAAAAATCTCCTTCAGGAAAACATACTTTCTTGTGCTGTCTTTCATCGTCACCAGTCAAACAATTTGGATATTTGTTGTAAAGTACCCTCCATCAAGCACCTATGGAGGCTTTCGAAAGATAGCCTATGTATTAATTCGGGGTATAAGCTATCTTCATTCCACATTTCATTCAATTCCGTCCAGCTTTTTCAGCATGAAGGAGTATCAAACATAGTAAGGTGGTCTCCGACACGCACCGTAGGGTGGCTTACGAAATGTATCCCATGTATTGATCAGGGTATATGCTACCTCTGTAGTAAATTTCATTCATATCCCTCCAGCCATTTCAGTGTGGAAGCGTAAGAAACGAATTAACTAATTGGAAAAAAAAACCTTCCGTCATAGGAAGTTTTAGTATGCCTATAACCTTCGCGCGAGTGCAAGGAATGACTTACCAAGTTTTATCTCAATCGGATGTACGGTATGGCCGTGCATAAAATACGAACGAAAGGACAAACACACATTAATTTTTATATATTAGATTTTCGCATTAAAGCCATACGTTGGTAACAACAAATTCCTTCTGCTGGTGGTTTTCACCCCGATGATTCGGAACTCTTGGTATGCATCAAAGATGACAGCCAAAAATCGTCTTTAAAAAATCTGAATGAAGTATTGTTTCTACTTAATATTTTAACAAATTTTCTTACTTTAAATTGCTTACTAAAAATTCACATGGTGTGAACAATATTTACGTTTTTAATGTTTCTTTGATGATTATCACCCTGAAAAATGTAACGTAATTTTCAGAGAGAGCTGCTAGAATTTTTAGATATTTTATTTCATTCCAAACTTTGCCGAAATCTGAAAAGTAACTGTTTAGTAACATTGATTAATTAAACTCACTGCAGGTAATCTGAATTTATTAATACTGCACCGATAAACTGAATTGTTCAGTCATATTTAAAAATTTCGTCTGGATCGGAATACAACTGTAGAATCTGACGAAGTCCATATGTAAAGTATCCTGCGTTATACATCATCCAAAATTTTATGTTACAGTGACCTTTCTCTTGTTTTGAAGGTCAAGTATCCAAAATGTCATGGATATCTTAGGATGAATAAAGTGTCCTTATTCGCATGTCGCATGATGCCTCAGGTTTTCAACCATATAATTGTTTATGACGTCACACCTATTGAACTATATGTCTAACCAGTTGTTACCACTGCATCAATTGTTACCTCGTGGAAGGAATATGTGTATCAAATTTTGTTTGAAATCGGTACACTGGTTTAGAAGCAGACGTCGCATGATGCAGCACTTTTCCGCGTATTTAATTGTTTATTACGCCATATCTCCTGAACTAATTGTCGTACAGTCATTTAATGGTGCCTATGACCATCGCGAAAGTGCAAGCAATATGTTGACAAAGTTTCATCACAATCGGTTGTACGGTATGGCCTCGCATAAAATACGAACACACAAACATTTATTTTTATATGTTAGATATGCGTTTTTATTCCCGATGTGTCGTTGCCTGTCGAAGGCGTCGTTTAGCTCCCACTATTTGGTCGAACACGCTCTACGGACTGCTGTGTGTTTGCTTTAGACAGTCTCGGTAATGGATTGCGTGTGTTATTGGCTTCTTTCTGACGGACTCGCATTATTGACATTTTACTCGTGTTACTGAAACACTGCCCGCGAAACGGGAGCCGGCGCCGTTGCAGCTGGTTTTTAGTTTATTAAACGGCTCCGTCTGCTTGCCAGTGTTCTACACAGCGGCGCAGTACGCTGTCGAAGCACTCTGTAAACAGTCGAGCTTATGCAGTACTGCCTGTCTCTGGTCTGGCCTGGTGAGAGCTATCGTTAGAAAATTAAGATGGATTTTACTTAAAGATAGTAAGCCCGACGGATAGCATTGGAAGCTTTCGAACCGCGTGAAGTAACAACACGATCGGACAAAAGTATACCTGGGAAGACTACATCCAGGTCTCTGCGCAACAAACTTGGTTTCTCATCCCGTTCGTGTCCCTTCTTTTCTGTGCTTTGTGTCGTTAATACTGACATTGGGCCGTATGAATAAAACAGAGTATGTACTTTATGCTATGACTTCCAGAGACGATACTCAGGTTCACATGAATAAAGGGAGTCGGAGAATATACTTCAGCCGAGTACGTTCTCAGCGTAACAGGATGGGAGAAGTTGATCACAGCTGAGAACATTCTCCAATTTCATATGAATACAATTACAGAAGTTTCACACGACCGGAGAACATTCTCCGATTTCTGAAGTGAGCTCTCTAGCACACTTCGGGCTGAGTAACTTCTATTATGTTGCGTTTTACTGTGGTTTATAATAAAAATTACAACATTTGTGTTACTTAGAAGGCAAAACAAGTTCCTTTATACGTAGTCTTTAAGAAATACGAGAGGATTTAAAAACTTAATGCAAATAAAAATATTTTCTTGACGAGTAGTTTCGTTCAGAAAAATCGTGAATGTGACACAGAGCATTTTATTTAGTGACGAGAGTGATGTAAGAGGAATGTTTTCATTACTGACATAGAAATGAAACACAAGTGGATTCAGCTGCGTGTTTTACCCATTTGTTTGGAGTGTATATTTACAGTTGTAAACAGATCGTAGCAAAATAATATTGTTTTTAAATCGGGTGTATTAGTAAGGCCTTAGGATGTTAGTTTCAAATAAAGTGCATCCCAGGACTTCATAGTTTGTATCACAAAATAAATATTACTGCAATACCATGTAGGCGTACTTGAGTATTTTTTCTATCAATACCGGTTGGCCTATTTAAGATGCGTTTTCTGACTTCGTAATCGTAACTTCTGTTTTGTTAGAAGTAACTAGCCACGACAGGAAAATTAATACCTGATTAATTAAATACGTAGCAGCCTGTTTTTGTAACAAAATCGCATGTCCTAACGCTTGTGAGCAGACCATTTGGTGTCATATTTAACAACAAGTAGGCCTATCTCATTTTAGAAAACTCCGATAGCATACCACGTTATAACAGATAAATATGTGATGCAGTCTTAAAATTTCATTCGCAAATTGTGCTAACCCAACTTCATTGACAAAAACGTTTCTCGCATGACGGAAATTTTGAATCGTCAGCAGAATATATTTTGGTAAAAAGTGTACATTTAGTCTTAATAATATGCTCCTTCACAACAAACTAATATCAAAACATAATACACTTTTCCTGAAGACGTAGATGCCTACTGCATATCTGCACACTTGATAATTTGCCTGGTTAGGCTGGTTTAAAGAAATACACGATTGAACAGCTGTTATGTGCTGGAAATGAAACGCGGAGAACGTACTGAAGGAGGAGGGGAGGTAGCTGGAATGATGTTCCAGCTCAGAGCATATGCTTTGGTTGTTGTTGTGGTCTTCAGTCTGGAGACTGGTTTGATGCAACTCTCCACAACACCGTATCCTGAGCAAGCCTCTACAACTCCATATAAGAACGGTAACCTACATCTGTCTGAATCTGCTTACACGACGACACTACGTTTCATGAAACTGCGCTACTGGCCAGTGCGCCTGCGCGGCAGGCGTTCGCGCAACTCGTTGACTAAACTAAACAGTTTCGGCACTTAACAAATTTGGCGAAATTGATTGCGCGTGATTTTAGTTTAGTTGATAACGAAAACAGAACAAAACACAACGTAAAGGGGGGAAAGGAAGAATTAATTCGGTTTTTGAACATATATGCGATGCATAGGTGTTTGCGCCGTTTTACCGATGAAAATTTCAGGAATAAGCATCGGCGTGTTAGTGGTCTTAATGCAATTATTCGTGAATTAAATATTGATGGGTTGACGATTAATGAATTGCAGACTAATTCCAAATACCTATAGAAACGAACTATGGCAATTGTGGATTTGGGAACACGGTAACAGGTACTGTAGGTACGAATATCTATTTGACAAGAAAAGTAATGCAATTTGTAATTTCAGTTCTGGTAACAATGATTCAGGTATAACAGTATCTTGTTTCTTTATTGCATTACTAACTCTCTTTAGAAGGAACGTAAAATGATCGCCGGCCGCGGTGGCCGAGAGGACTGAGGCGCTCCAGTCACGGTCTGCACGGCCACTACGGTTGGGGTTCGAATCCCCCCTCGTGCATGGATATTTGTGCCGTCCTTAGTCTTAGCTAGTTCATAAGTAGTTTGTAAGTTTAGGGACTGATGACCCCGTAGTTAAGTCCCATAAGCTATACAAACATTTGAACATTTGACATTCTGAATTGATCGAAATAACTTCTAGGGTCTTCGATAACAATTTCTTTCCGCAAGGTCGCTAAGCAACCTAACTGACGTCTTTTCTTAATCCAGACACAGAACCAAACATGTTTCTTATTATTTTTGTGTTTAGTCCTACGCAGCGACTTCACACAGAGAAGCAATAGCTCCGCCACAGCTTTTACAGCTACCAACCAAAACTTTCATTCTACGGCGATTACGGCACTCACAAAACAACGAAACTGAAGTGTATAGTATTATCGCCGTGTGTACAGACATAAACGAAACCAGTTGCGCGCAATTCATTTCTTGAAACGAGTGTCGCAACCTAGTCTCGACGTGTAGGCCGGCCGCGGTGGCCGAGGGGACTGAGGCGCTCCAGTCGCGGTCTGCACGGCCACTACGGTCGGTGGTTCGAATTCCCCCCCGGGCATGGATATTTGTGCCGTCCTTAGTATTAGTTAGTTCATAAGTTGTTTGTAAGTTTAGGGACTGATAACCCCGTAGTTAAGTCCCATAGACTTTACAAACATTTGAACATTTCGACGTGTAGACTAGCCTTAAGGACAAACACACACACACACACACACACACACACACACACACACACACAGTGGCGGCGCTAGACGAAAATTGGGCGTCGGCGAACTCGTCTTTGCGAGGCCCCTTTCATTTTTTCATTAATTAAGAAAATTTTAAATGAACTGAATTATATATCAATAATCATTATACTACAATTCTATTAGTATAATACACGAGTATTATTGCATTGACAAAAATTACAATAAACAAACACAAATTAGAGAAACTTTTCAGCTTTTCATCTCACAGATTTTTTTTAAGATCACATCTTAATACTAGTCGCTATTTTGGCTTCAGTTGATAGTACTGACAACGCAGATACTCTTTCTTGGCTCATTGTGCTTCTCAAGTTAGTCTTAATCAATTTGAACTTTGTGAAGCCTCTCTCGGTAGAAGCTATACTGATTGGAGCTGAGCATGATTCTGATTGTTATAGAAACATTTGGATATACTCCTTCCGAATCGTTTTCTAAAATGTACTGAAGTAATTCTTTTGCAAGTATTTAACTAAAAATTGCATTACTGCTGCACTCATACGGAAATAAATGCGGACAACTAAATAGCTGCCGGCCGGGAATGGCCGAGCACACTAAGGCGTCATATCACGGTGAGTGAGATCGCTCTCGTCGGGGGTCGAATTCACCCTTGGATACGGATGTTGTGTTCGTCCATTCGTTAAGCTAGTGTAAGTCAGATGCAGGTCGTCGCTACATAACCTAGTAGTTGGAAAGCGCCGTTAACCATCAAATATACAAAAAAAAAAAAAAAAAAAAAAAAAAATAAATAAAACTAAAATTTTAGCAATGTTTTGCGAGGCCCCCACAGGCGCGAGGCCGTCGGCGGTGGCCGACGTCACCGACACCTAGCGCCGCCACTGCGCGCACACACACACACACACACACACATACACACACACACACACAGACACAGACACACACACAAATGCCCCAGGGAGGATTCGAACCTTCGACGGCGAGCAACCGCGCGCTCCGCAGCGAGGCGCCTTACGGCTACTCCACCACGGCTGGGGGCTGACGCTAGTATGAGGCCAGGTTGGGGAAGACGTGATTCAAGGATTTGAGGCACACACCCATGCCCCAGGGGGATTCGAACCTTCGACGGCGAGCAACCGCGCGCTCCGCAGCGAGGCGCCTTACGGCTACTCCACCACGGCTGGGGGCTGACGCTAGTATGAGGCCAGGTTGGGGAAGACGTGATTCTAGGATTTGAGGCACACACCCATGCCCCAGGGGGATTCGAACCTTCGACGGCGAGCAACCGCGCGCTCCGCAGCGAGGCGCCATACGGCTACTCCACCACGGCTGGGGGCTGACGCTAGTATGAGGCCAGGTTGGGGAAGACGTGATTCTAGGATTTGAGGCACACACCCATGCCCCAGGGGGATTCGAACCTTCGACGGCGAGCAACCGCGCGCTCCGCAGCGAGGCGCCTTACGGCTACTCCACCACGGCTGGGGGCTGACGCTAGTATGAGGCCAGGTTGGGGAAGACGTGATTCTAGGATTTGAGGCACACACCCATGCCCCAGGGGGATTCGAACCTTCGACGGCGAGCAACCGCGCGCTCCGCAGCGAGGCGCCTTACGGCTACTCCACCAAGGCTGGGGGCTGACGCTAGTATGAGGCCAGGTTGGGGAAGACGTGATTCAAGGATTTGAGGCACACACCCATGCCCCAGGGGGATTCGAACCTTCGACGGCGAGCAACCGCGCGCTCCGCAGCGAGGCGCCTTACGGCTACTCCACCACGGCTGGGGGCTGACGCTAGTATGAGGCCAGGTTGGGGAAGACGTGATTCAAGGATTTGAGGCACACACCCATGCCCCAGGGGGATTCGAACCTTCGACGGCGAGCAACCGCGCGCTCCGCAGCGAGGCGCCTTACGGCTACTCCACCACGGCTGGGGGCTGACGCTAGTATGAGGCCAGGTTGGGGAAGACGTGATTCTAGGATTTGAGGCACACACCCATGCCCCAGGGGGATTCGAACCTTCGACGGCGAGCAACCGCGCGCTCCGCAGCGAGGCGCCTAACGGCTACTCCACCACGGCTGGGGGCTGACGCTAGTATGAGGCCAGGTTGGGGAAGACGTGATTCAAGGATTTGAGGCACACACCCATGCCCCAGGGGGATTCGAACCTTCGACGGCGAGCAACCGCGCGCTCCGCAGCGAGGCGCCTTACGGCTACTCCACCACGGCTGGGGGCTGACGCTAGTATGAGGCCAGGTTGGGGAAGACGTGATTCAAGGATTTGAGGCACACACCCATGCCCCAGGGGGATTCGAACCTTCGACGGCGAGCAACCGCGCGCTCCGCAGCGAGGCGCCTTACGGCTACTCCACCACGGCTGGGGGCTGACGCTAGTATGAGGCCAGGTTGGGGAAGACGTGATTCAAGGATTTGAGGCACACACCCATGCCCCAGGGGGATTCGAACCTTCGACGGCGAGCAACCGCGCGCTCCGCAGCGAGGCGCCTTACGGCTACTCCACCACGGCTGGGGGCTGACGCTAGTATGAGGCCAGGTTGGGGAAGACGTGATTCAAGGATTTGAGGCACACACCCATGCCCCAGGGGGATTCGAACCTTCGACGGCGAGCAACCGCGCGCTCCGCAGCGAGGCGCCTTACGGCTACTCCACCACGGCTGGGGGCTGACGCTAGTATGAGGCCAGGTTGGGGAAGACGTGATTCAAGGATTTGAGGCACACACCCATGCCCCAGGGGGATTCGAACCTTCGACGGCGAGCAACCGCGCGCTCCGCAGCGAAGCGCCTTACGGCTACTCCACCACGGCTGGGGGCTGACGCTACTATGAGGCCAGGTTGGGGAAGACGTGATTCAAGGATTTGAGGCACACACCCATGCCCCAGGGGGATTCGAACCTTCGACGGCGAGCAACCGCGCGCTCCGCAGCGAGGCGCCTTACGGCTACTCCACCACGGCTGGGGGCTGACGCTAGTATGAGGCCAGGTTGGGGAAGACGTGATTCAAGGATTTGAGGCACACACCCATGCCCCAGGGGGATTCGAACCTTCGACGGCGAGCAACCGCGCGCTCCGCAGCGAGGCGCCTTACGGCTACTCCACCACGGCTGGGGGCTGACGCTAGTATGAGGCCAGGTTGGGGAAGACGTGATTCAAGGATTTGAGGCACACACCCATGCCCCAGGGGGATTCGAACCTTCGACGGCGAGCAACCGCGCGCTCCGCAGCGAGGCGCCTTACGGCTACTCCACCACGGCTGGGGGCTGACGCTAGTATGAGGCCAGGTTGGGGAAGACGTGATTCAAGGATTTGAGGCACACACCCATGCCCCAGGGGGATTCGAACCTTCGACGGCGAGCAACCGCGCGCTCCGCAGCGAAGCGCCTTACGGCTACTCCACCACGGCTGGGGGCTGACGCTAGTATGAGGCCAGGTTGGGGAAGACGTGATTCAAGGATTTGAGGCACACACCCATGCCCCAGGGGGATTCGAACCTTCGACGGCGAGCAACCGCGCGCTCCGCAGCGAGGCGCCTTACGGCTACTCCATCACGGCTGGGGGCTGACGCTAGTATGAGGCCAGGTTGGGGAAGACGTGATTCAAGGATTTGAGACAGAGGGCGCCTTTTGGAGCAGTGCCGGCTTGTGGCGACTCTCCCGGCAGCGAGCTGACTCCGGACCGCCGGCGCTGGGATGCTGCGCGTGCAGCCGAGCGAGCTCGCGCAGACGCGCCGCCGGCTGCCCAGTCGATAAGGCCGGCTGTGGGGAGAGAGCGACGACACGTGCCGAGCCAAGCGAGCTTCCGCTCCAGCTCCACCAGGCCCTGGCCACGCGCCAAAGAATTACTGCCTAAACACCACCACCACCACTCCTCCTCCGCAATATATGCATCCGAATAGGTAATCCGTCTCAGCACTCTCTCCTGGTCACGACTGTCTCGCTTCTCAGTACTGTGCAGTACTGTGTCACATCTCATCATTTTCGTGCTCATCTAATATATGAAGGGTCCCCGGGAAAAAGAGGGTAAGTCAAATAAAATGAAATTTTAGATTATTACAGCTTTAGAAAGCTTTCAACAAGCTGCTTTTATAGGTTTTTGTTTCATGGAAAGAAGGCGGATAGTCTCAAAGTTACAGCGGTTTAAAAATATAGCGTCCACGGGAAAAAGGAGGTAAGTCAATGTGAAACTAGGAAAAAAGGGGGTTAGTCAATTGCAAGCACTGATCGCACCTGTCGTTTACGTTCCGTAGTCCAGGTGTTGAGCATCTGCTGTTGGCGAGGTTATGATAGTGCTTTGTGTGTTGTGTGAATTTCTTTATTTTACGCTGTAACTGAACTTTGGAAGTGAACATAAAAAATGAAGATGAGGAAAGTATCACCTTCAGTCACCTGTCACATTCAACGAAGAAAAGGAAGAGAACAGGTCGATTTTCCGACGTGAGAAATAAACTTTTATCATCCACCCTTGAATTAGGGCCAGATTGTAAATATTCCACATTGAAATGTTTCCAGAATATTACTGACGCAGAATGTGGGTATATTATATCTAATTATAACAAAATGACTGTAAATTAGCCGAATGCTTATTTGGCGGGTCCAATTAATGTAAATATTATATCGCAAAGGAGACCTGCTTTGAAATCGTACCCGGAAAATAGTTCAGAAAGGGTGAGTGCAGAAAAAAAAAATCTAGCAACTGTCAACGGAAAAAATATTTCACTTATTAAATTCTGATACTTTTATATTCGTAAAAGATGTTCTAAAGCAAACAGCAGGGCATCAAAAGAATGTGAAAGCATTACTATGGATTTCCAGAAGAACTTACCTAACCCTAACATCACAACTAACGACGTGTACTACAAGAGACAGTTAATGTTGTGCATGTTTAATATTCGTATATTGTCAACCGATGAATCATATTTCTTGGTGTATGATATATATATACATACCTGCCAACTCTCCCGATTTAGGCTGATTTTTCGCTTTTTCTCCCGCCTCCTAATTTTGCCATTATTCCTCCCGATTTTTAGTTTTTGTCCTAAAAACCCAAGATTCGATTTTCCGGCAATGGTCAAAAGTCCTGTGTTCATTTATCAGTTCAAAATAAATACATATCGAAATTCATAGAAATTAGGAGTTGCGCTTGACTTATATCATGATTGTTTCTGCTCTTTCCTCGTATTTGCAAATACACATGTAGTGTTTCAATGTTGTGCTCTTTTTGAATGTGATGTTTTGTCAGTGTACCTAAGTGAAATTACTTCAGTGGTTTTTAAATCGCTGGTAACCTTTTGACTGGATAGTTAGGGGCATCAGTTTCATACGCGAATTGCAGAAAGGCAAATTTCGTGTAAACAGCCATTTCACGTGATTACGGGATTTCGATTCGGTGGTATGTGTTCCAGTATGGCGAGAAATATAATCAATTTTTAAGCAGTTTTCGGAACATTTTTTTCTATTTTGGTGAAAAAAGCAATGTACCAAAATACGTGCATAGAAAATGAAAACTGTGTGATAACAATAAAAGACTGAAATTGCTGAAAAAAGAGAAAGTGATCATGTCATACATGTTGAGTGCTTGTTTACATTGTTTATTATAGAGTACTGTTTACCAATTAAATACGATGACTATATGTGGGTCACTTGTTTCGTAACATGTTCCCAGGTATCAGTATAGCACAAATATACAGCTGTGAACTTTTTTGTTGTGATCAAAATAGTCAAACACTTTACCTGGACTGGCTACAAAATATAAGGATGTAATCAACAATTGGGTTAACATAAGTTTTATTTAGCCATTATGTAGCGTTAGGAGATTATAGGAAAACACTAAAATCAGTTATCTTAAGGTTTATAGTAAAGTGTGCCGTAGTTTTTGATAGAACGTATCTCCTGATTTTTTTAAGAATCCCCCGATTTTCTAAACTGGATCTCCTGATTTTTACATTTTGAAGGTTAGCAGGTATGTATATAAAGCAGAGACTCCATATGTATGTTTGTGTGTACCTGTTGCATACAAATCTAGTTTTGTACCAATTGTACACGTAAGTTTCAATCCATGAGGACAGTCGCCGTTAGTGTAAGGATCTCGTATAACTCCGAAAACACTGTATTTAGCGACAATGATGCTGATTTTCTCCTAAACCACTGGACCTATTTCAACCAAATTTGGTACACACATTCGTTGCCATGAGGTAACAATTGCTGGAAGGTTAAGAAGCGCGACACATGGTTCAGAAGATGTGACGTCATGAACAATAGGAATCGCAAAAAAAAAAAAAAAAAAAAAAAAAAAAAAAAAAAAAAAAAAAAAAGGACAGTACTTACCGAATGGCAACAAACTATAAAAATAATTTCAAACCTTTATTAAACTTTTTCTCGCTGACAACCATAGCAAAATTATGAAAGGAAAAACTTTTCTGGGTTACTGCTTTTCCGCTGTTCACGGACTAAAACTGCGGCACTCGGCATGACATTACAATTTATAATTTCGACACTTAAAAATTGTAGACACAGGAAATTTCACACACAGTAGACATACATATAGTTGAATGTACCTTCCGAATTGTATCACAGTACGACACGTACTTCATGAGATATGAGCACATAAACAGCAACGTTCATGGAAAACCGCATCAACACGCACCCAGTTTTAATCTATTACTTCGTTACTACTAATTGTATTCCCAAGAGATTTTACAGACATACTACCTTTATGCAAATGAATATATACCTGAAAAATTATACAATTGTAAAACATAATTATGAGGTCGTACGAATTTTATATGTCACTTGTATTTTGGCTACTATCTTTCTTTGTTTGGATACTGCACGTAGCCTGATTTCTTGTTTATTTTCCGATAGATATTACATGTTTTTAGAAGGGAAAAAAAGGGATTGACAGCGAGAGAAGAGATAGCAGAAGTCCTAACTCGGGGCAGGAATAAATAAATACCTGGGCAACGCCGGGTTTTCAGCTAGTATTGCATAAATTACACAGTGGGTGGACTAAAGCGAACCTGTCTTGCCGCACGATGACCGAAATGCATGATTTGACGCTCAGTTCGCGGCACATTCCGAATGTAGCGATTCCCGGGAGACGAAAGATCAATAGCGAAGAGGACGCGGTTATTTCAAGCTGTAAAGTTTGTTTTATTGACGAACTAGCCATAAAGCCCGGTAGTTTATTTATTCCGATCTTGTGTTAGTCCATCTCCTCTTCTACATTTACATCTACATACAAACTCCGCAATCCACCCAGAGGTGCATGGCGGGAGGTACTCAGTACCACTACTATTTTCCACTCCCATATAAAGCGAGGGAAAAAAGTATGTTTGTATGCATCCGCAAGAGGCCTTATCTCTCGGATCTTATCTTTATGATCTTTACGCGAAATATAGGTTGGTGGCAGTAGTATGATTTCTGCAGTCCGCCTAAAATTCCAGCCCTCTAAATTTCTTCAACATTGTTTCTCGAAAATAACGTTGCCTTCCCTCCAGCGAGTCCCATCTGAGTTCCCGAAGCATTTAAGAACCATTCGCGTATTGATTGAATCTACCAGTTACAAACCTAGCTGCCCGCCTCTGAACTGCCTCTATGTCCTCCTTTAAACCGATACAGTGGATACTCAAGTCGGAGTCGTACAAGCTTTTCATATGCCGTTTCCTTACAGACGAATCACACCTGTCCCAAAATTCCCCCAATAAACCGTAGACGATCATTCGCCTTCCACACGATTGCCCTTATAAGCTCGTTCCATTTCATATCGCTGCGCAGCGTTACGCCCAGGTATTTAATTGACGCGAGTTTTTCAAGTAGCACACTGCTAATACTGTATTCGAACATTAAGGGACTGATTTTGCTACTCACCTGCATCACCTTATATTTTTCTACGTGTAGCGCTAGTTGCGTTCCTCACACCTCCTAGAAATTTGGTCCAAGTCATCCTGCGTCCTACTATAGTCATTCAATGACGACAGCATCCCGTACATAGCATCATCAGCAAACAGCCGCAGACTGCAACTCACTATATGCGTCAGATCATTTATATAGTTAGAAAATAATAGCGGTCGTATCACATTCCCTGGGGTACCCCTGACAATACCCTATTCTTCCCTCCTTGCCCCCTTTCCTCATCCTCGGTGGTTCAATATCCGGCCATCCAGATTTCTGCGACTTTCCTAAATGCTGGAATGGTTCATTTGAAAGGGTACGGCCGAGTCCCTTCCTTATCCTTACTGTTACAATCCCGGCATGTGCTCTGTCTCTAATGACCAGGCTTTTCACGCGACGTGAAACTGTAAGCTCCTTGCTTTTCCCGTCCACACGTGTAATTCACAGTAACATTTCATACATTATGTATGTTTTGCAACCCCCCCGCCCCCCAATTAGTCCATCTGTTCAGTCCTCATCTCTGATCACCCACTCCTCCCTCCTCCCGTCTTTCTGTTCCATGCATCCCCTCTTTTTTTTTATCTCCTCCTCCCCTCACCTGTCTACCTCTTGCTCTCTTCGCCCCCATTCTCAGTCCCCCCCCCCCCGCCCCGCATCACTACCACATCACTCCTCTGTCCGTTTCCTCTTCCTACTCATCTCTCTGTTCATCTCCTTCTCTCTCTTAGTCCTACACCAACCAATGAGAACCTACAAATATGTTCTCACTTTCATGGTGATCAGTCAAACGAAGTCTATTCCAAGGTACCCTCTGTCAACTACCATTAGGTGCACCATTGTGGCGTATATAAATCTTCTCCATGAAAACATACATACATGTGGTAACGGAATAGATGTCTCGTCTAAGGTACGGTACCCATCGAATTGCTCCATTTGGTTTATTGAGAAGTACGAGAACCACCTCCATGAAATGCGCCAAAAATCATGGTGATCCCTCAAATGTGCCATTCATGTTGTCAATTACGATCGAGACTTCGATCGAAACCCGTGATTTTTTTTTTTTTTCAGTTTGCCCAGATTTCATTTATAATTGTTCCTTTTTTTACGTGTTAAAATTTTCAGGGTGACAACGACAAAAAAGTCATGCATATACATAGTTTGAAATGTGAATTATGATGTTGAATTCATACAAAAATCCCATAGGGAAAAAAAAAAAAAAAAAAAAAAAAGAAACGAACGTTTCCGTTTTCCCCGAATTTTCCAATTTTCCAGGTAGCATAGCAATTTCTGTTTCACACACATCTTGTTCTGACAATTATTAACCGAAAAAAAGGTCAAATCGATCGATCCAGTCCCAAGTGATCTTTCATATACTTAGACCCCACAGAAAGCGTTCTGGACTTGTCGCGGTTAATAGAAGTTTGTTAAATCATCATTCATTTGCCTCCGTAGTGCAGTGCTCAGCTTGGTGGGTGGCCACGCAGGGGCCCCGGGTCGATTCCCCAGTCCGGTCGGGGATTTTCTTCACTTGGAGACTGGGTGTTGCGTCGTCCTCTTCATCTTTTCACCATCATCGACACGCAAGTCGCCCATGTGGCGTCACCTAAAGACTTGGACCAGGCAGGCCGAACACGAGACCAGCAAGTGTCTAACGGGCAAAAATGCCACACGGAATCGTCATCATCACTGAATACAGGCATCATCACAACTTTTCTACGCCATTGCAGTTTTCATCTATATGCAACCACGTCACTCATGTACCTTACAGTAAAGGATTTCTCGACCGTATCTCACACGTCCTCTTAAATGATCTGTGTTTTATGGTCGCGGTACGTGATGCTGTTTTACATCTACATATACATGGGATATTCTGCAATCATATTTAAGTGCCTGGAAGAGGGTTCATCAAACTACCATTGTACCCATTCCATTCTCAAATAGCGCGCGGGAAAAAAGAACACCTGAATCTCTCCGTTCGAGCTCTGATTTATCGTATTTTATTCTGATGATCATTTCTACCTATTTAACTGGGAGTCAACAATATATTTTCGCATGCGGAGGAGAATGTTGGCGATTGGAGTTTCGCAAGTAGTCCACGCCGCAGCGATAAGCGCCGTTGTTGTAATGATTCCCATCCCAGATCCTGTATCATTTCCGTAAGAGCTGTCTCCCCTGTATCGTGCCAATACGAAACGAGCTGCCCTTCTTTGCACTCTTTCGATGTCTTCCGTCAAACCCACCTGATAAGGATCCCACACTGGGCAGCAATACTGCAACAATTGACGGACAAGCGTAGTGAATGCAGTTTCTTTTTTAGTTCTGTTGCATCTTTTAAGTGTTCTGCCAATAAAACGCAGTCTCTGGTTCGCCTTACCCACGACATTATCTACGTGTTCTTTCCATTTTAAGTCTGAAGTAATTGTAATTCCTAGGTATTTTGTGGAGTTTACGACCTTCACATTTGATTGATTTATCATGTAAACAAATTTTAACTGATTTCTTTTCGTACTCATGTGAACGACTTCACACTTCTCATTATTTAGAGTCAGTTGCCAATTTTTACACCATACTGATATCTAATTCAGGTCATTCTGCAGTTCGTTTTGATCTTCAGATGATTTTACCAGACGGTAAATGACGGCGTCATCTGCAATCAACCTAAGAGAGCTACTTAGATATTCCCCTAAATCGTTTATGTAAATAAGGAACAGCAGAGGACCAATAACATTACTCTGTGGCACGCCCGATATCATCTCTGTTTAAGTCGATATTTTACCATCGATTATTACAAACTGTGTCCTATCTGACAGGAAATCCCCTATCTAGTCGCAAATTTGGGGCGACATACCATAACCAAGGCGGATCGACGACCCCACATTTATGCTGACGTTTTTGTATAGAAAAATCGAACTGATGTGTTTTACGGCCCACATTAGATATGTAGTTTTATAAGTTTTTGCAAACATTTTGGACCAAAATAATAATAAATTAATAAAAAATTAATTAATAAGAGTGTCTGAAACCCTTTTAGGAACAAATAATTTAGGTAGTGGCGAGTTCCGAATCACCGACCTTTAACGTCATAGTTGAACGCCTTACCCACTACGCTACGACTGTCAATCAAAAGATGAATCCTTTAATCTCGTACTATTGATGACCGTTGTTAACTAATGCTAATATGGCATTTGTAGACATTACATTATCATTTATCGCACGAAGAACGATGTGTTTTTAATTCTTCAGTGCGCCATTGCTTTGAAATGACAAGGTGTAAGTTCCAATAAGAAAATCATCAAATACGCAACGCAAGGTGGCGTATGCCAGAGAGAGAGTTCTGGGCGAGGAATGTCACGTGACATCTCCGAACGGTTGGTTTTCGTTAATTGATATGGAGGGTGTAAATCTCCGTTATTTTTGCAAATATGTCTCAAACGATACGCGATATGAAAAAAACAACATAAGGGAGCTAAGTTGTAGAGAATTTTCTTCTCTACAAATTCGGTTATTCAATTTTCGTGTCAGATGAATGGTTAAGCCGTTATTTTCATTTAAATTTCGAGCTGTCAAAAGTCGATCGCAAAGGCTCACTATTAGTGTTACTACCGTAACCTTAAGTGGGCCAAAATTTATCCACAGTTTTGTATCAATATTATTTCTGCATTCTCTTAGAATATTTTGCGTCCCAGCCTCGTCGCCACTTTTGTGTCTCGTTTCCGTCGTAGGTGTCGGTGGCCGAGTAGTATTTAACCGACACAGGAATAAATGATGCACGCTTGTGCAGGTAGGAGGTGACCAGCCAGTGGGACAGCAGAAACTAGAAACACTAGAGTAAATTAGAACGAGATATATATTGCACAGAATTTATACAATACTTAACTTTTACTTAGCTCAGTACTGCAGAATGCTGATACATAGTGAGCTAGAGGTCTGCCTAGTGCCTGTACGATAGCCAAGTCTTTACTGGTGCCTATCTGATTCCGAAGTGTTAGCTGGTTCCTATCTCAGTCCCAAGTGAACGATGTCGTTCAGTGGTAGCCACGAGCGTAGTTGTAGCAGAGGGCGCTCGTGGTTGACGTCGTAAGAACGCTGCGCCGTGCGTGCATGGCGGCGCGCGGCGAAAGTAGGTGGCGCGCACTTTGGACTTGTGCGACACCACAGAATAAATACAAAACCCACTGATGAAGTCGGTATTTCCGCTGAAACTAGTAAGGGTATATCAATAAACAAGTGTTTAAGACCAACGCGGATCGACACCCCTACGTTTATGCCGACGTTTTTGTATAGAAAAACAGTTGTGGAAGAGGCTAGTGGCCGTTACTCCATCTGTCGCTTCCTTGAACGGAGAGAATTGAGAGATGGCTCCCGCTGAACGAGTTGCGTGCAGGTTTGTCCGTTCCCGTGGGTGGTTGTCACAGGAAGGCGCGCTTCCAGAAGGTGCTGCAGCCGCCGCCTTCTGCGAAGGATACGCCGACGCGGATGTTGCCCAACGCTGCAGACTCCAACGCAGCCGCGTCGCCGCCGGAAGCTGTTTCGCAGGCGAACGCCTCCGCCTTCTCACCCGGCACTTGCTGCCAGGCGAGGTGCCGCCGTGGTCACGTAGCAGAAAAATATACAAAGTACCGACAACGTTTTGTGTGTGGATGCCGACAATCGCGTCTCATCATTGGTCAGTTGCGCGTCACGCGATACTCAGCAGCCATTCCTGGGACAACTTAGCCACTAAGTATATTGCAGAAATGAACGAATTTAAGGTTTTTCTCTATGCGAAAGTTATGTATAATAAAAGTTTTTTCTGTTAACTAACGAACTTAATAAACTCTTTTATAGTACACAAATGTTCAAATGTTTGTATAGCTTATGGGACTTAACTACGGGGTCATCAGTCCCTAAATTTAAAAACTGCTTATGTACTAGCTAATCCTAAGGACGGCACAAATATCCTTGCCCGAGAGGGGATTCGAACCACCGACCGTAGTGGCCGTGCAGACCGTGACTGGAGCGCCTCAGTCCCCTCGGCCACCGCGACCGGCTATGGTATACATTCTAGCCTATACACGGCAGCTTCGTTTGTAATTTACTGGGGCGAACAGGGTGATATCATTCGTATAACAGCCGGCCGCAGTGGCCGAGCGATCTGCGGCGCGCCAGTCACTGTCAGCACGTCCGCTACGGTCTGGGGTTCGAAATCCCCTTCGGGCATGGGAGTTTGTGTCGACTTTAGTATAAGCTAGTTCTTAACTAGTTTGTAAGTTTAAGGACTGATGACCCCGCAGTTGAGTCCCTTAAGCTTAACAAACATTTCAACATTTTGAAAATTCGTATAACAAAATTTTTGTTTGCATTTTTGTCGTATTTGACGCGAAATAGAATGTAAATTGTTGAATATAGTTCCTAGAATGTAAATCGTTTAATATAGCTCCTATATACACGAAGACGATTCATAACGGCAACATGCTGAAACAGATGTAACGGTAAATAATAAATCGTCAGCAGTGATTTCGTTTTTTTTTTTTTTTTTTTTTTTTTGCTGCAATGTCCTTCAACGACATTTACCACAATGCAGACGCAAAAAGGAAGAAAAAGATACTCCGTTAGGAATACTCATAACATGTACTCCCACCAAATGGTGTTTCACCTCACATTCGCCACAGAGTATGAAGATTTTTGAAAAGACGATTTCCAGGACGATGGCTGCAACATTTGGTCCGCATCGATGGCCAGTACGTAGACTTGATTTACATTCATTAGATTTTTATTTTTGGGGCCATATGAAAGAGCTGATTTATGCACAGGAAGGACTAATGTGAATAAACTTCCGCAGAGATTTTCGATGCTGCCAGTACTCTATAGGCAATCTGAACGAGTGGAACGAATCTGCGTTCGTTGTAATGAAGCATGTGAATGATTGAATGGTGGCCATTGAACCACTTGCTGTAGTACTGTTGTAAGAGGAAACAAAGTTATTTTCGTTACCGTACAGTTACGCGAAATGAAAATTGCCTGAAATTAATTCTAATTATTATACTGTTATAAAATTTGGCAATTAATTCAAATCAGCAAGCTACTGAGATCGGTTTGGATGGCCTGCTGGAATTTCTGTCATCTCTTGCGATAGGTTCTGCGTTAGTTTTTGAATAATATGAGAGCGTGTTTGCAGCACTCCTTAGACTTGAGAACTCCACGCCGCAAAGTAATGGAACACTGACAAATCAAGGCCGTGCGGGAGTAGCCGAGCGGTCTAGAACGCCACGTTGCGGATCGCGAAGCCTCCCGCATGGGGGATTCGAATCCTCCTTCGTGCATGGTTGTTTGTGTCGTCTTTAGTATAAGTTAGTTCATAAGTAGTTTGTAAGTTTAGGGACTGATGACCCCGCAGTTAAGTCGCATAAGCTTTACAAACATTTGAACATTGACAGACCAGGTGACCTGGACCCACAGACCAGGTGACCTAGATGCCAGCTAGGTCCGCCAACAGACCGACCTCTGCGGACGTGGAGATGGCGTAAATGTGCTCCAAGGTTCTTCCGGCTGTATGGACAGTTGCTCCATCCTGTTGCAAGTAGCTGTACGTTAATTCTGCAGAAATGGTTTCAAAATATCCGGCCCACATTTCTTTCCCCTACCCTGCACTTCTGTAACGATTTAAAACATACGTCCTCTCTTGTTTCAATTTCTGGGTCGTTCTCCCGCCTGTTTCTTAACCGACAGTCATCTGAAAATCTAGTCTGCAAACACTAATGACAAATGACATTATCAACGTAAATTTTCGTTAATATGTGTTAATGTGAGGTACGAAGAGAAACAGAGTATGCTCATGCAATAGCCCCATACCTAGTTAACATATACAACCACGCGATCAGTGAAAGATTCGTAACCAAAGACTGGAAAGTTGCATAGATCCCTCCAATATTCAAGAAAGGCAATTGTAGTGATCCGCAAAATTGCAGCCCTACATCATTAACGTCAGTTTGTAGCAGGATTTTGGAATAAACTACCTGTTTTGTTCATAAACTGTTTTTAAAAACTAAGCCATGTACATTGCGGCGAACAGATCACGCCCTGGTAGGTCAACTGTTCCAGCTGATGCGAAATTCAAGGTTGGTTAACTGATTTACGTTTATGCGGTGCGATACATTAGTTAAAGTAATCAAAGTATCCTAGAACGGTGTCCGTGCTTTCCTTACATGTTCGGATTAATTGCAGATAGGAGTAGCCGAGCGGTGTAAAGCGTCTCGCTGCGGAGCGCGCGGTTGCTCGCCGTGGAGGTTCGAGTCCTCCCTGGGGCATGGGTGTGTGTGTTGTCTTTAGGTTAGTTTACCTATGTTTAAGTAGTTTGTAAGCTACGGACTGATGACCACGCAGTTTGGTCCGATAGATTTACAAACATTTGAACATTAATTGCAGATGAACCATAACACATTGAAATATCATTCTGCTGGGTTTCGGTAAGTTATCGCAAGTTTAGTGACGAGTAATGGATGGATATGGCATGATCGCCTAACCATGGATCTGAATATGGCTAACAACTTGAGCGGAAACTGCAAATCGTTACAATTAACAAATTGCGTTCGATTTTACGATTAGGGAAATCATAACTTAAATACTGGAAAAAAATTAAATAAATGTGATGTCATTGTTTGTAAAAAAAGGATTCTTTCTCGCAATTCCTTTATGGCAAGTATATATAGTCCTCTGATGTGTACATAAATTGCTTCTCCGCCAGCGCTACACTCTATACGTCTTGGTGGGATGTGGTGCAAGCAGCGATATGGCTTTCGCAGATTGACTGAGAACTGCGACAGCTGATACGTGTGGTTTGCTGGATATAGGCGCCATGAACTTCAGTTCAGGGGTCACGACCCGCCCACACAACGCGTATTGCTGTGTGTTCGCTACGGCCATGAAGACCTCACAGAGTTACCATATTATCCTCTAACGAGAGTCCAGTACTATCTTAAGGAACCTACAGTTATACATTACACAACCAGAGGTTCAGCACATCGACAAGATATCAACATTTATTTATGGAAGCAGTTCTCGAAAGCAGCACTGAATGATTTCGCTTCATGGAATGTCCTGAATATGCCCACTCACAGAAAATAATTCTTACACCCCTCAACGCATTGTTATTGTTTCTTTACCTGTTAATGATACGTTGTTCAAGTGTTTGTAAACTTAAGGGATTTTACTTGCTGATGTCATCGGCCACTAGACTTACAAACTAATTTATGCAAGGGACATCAAACGCATATCCATGCCCATGGGGTGGGGGTGGGGGACTCGAACCTCTGGCGGGAGCGGCCGCGCAATTTGTGACATGGCGCCTCGGATCTGATGATGATGGGGATGGAAATCTGGCTGGCCGCGGTGGCCGAGGGGACTGAGGCGCTCCAGTCACGGTCTGCACGGCCACTACGGTCGGGGGCTCGAATCCCTCCTCGGGCATGGATATTTGTGCCGTCTTTAGTGTTAGCTAGTTCGTAAGTAGTTTGTAAGCTTAGGGACTGATGATCCCGTAGTTAAGTCGCATAAGTTCTAAAAACATTTGATTTGATGGAAATCACCCGGGCCAAGGAACTATCACGGCGTTTGCCTGGAGTGATGTAGGTAAATCATGGAAAAACTATATCTGGGGGCTGGAGGTTGATGTGAACCACGGTCCTTCCGAATGCGAGTCGAAAGGGACCGAGCGAGTTGGTGCAGTGGTTAGTATGCTGGTTGAATTCCACCTCCGCCCATCCGGATTTAGGTTTTCCGTGCTTTCCCTGAATCACTCCAGGACGAAGGACGTTAAACCATAATCTTCCCTTCTTTTTCTCAGAGTTGGAAAATAATTAACGAAAAATTAAATAAACGCCGTCTTTACTGTTATCTTACTGAACTTAACGTAAAACCACAATGCAGTTAACGTGTAAGCAATGAAACAATAGGTATCTGATAAAATATTATCGAATTTAAAGTCTGTCGTTGTGTGGACCTCTAATGTGTCTCAGTACTGCTAAATTTAGATTGATTGTGAGCAATCATATCCCTACAACGGATAATGTTTTCTGGATGAAAAAAAAATCATGTTGACTTTTCATTGATCTACCTTCGCATATAGTTTCAACTGATTCCCTCGAGTTGAAATGGTAGAAGTGGCGCGCATGTGTATTGTTCGGTTGACATAGCTACAGTGAGGGTTATGTTGTAATGGCCACACAGAAGTGCGCTGGTTTGAGCTAAATCAAAATCATGACCCTAGCTCAAATAGCAACCGAGACCCAAAACCACCAAAATCGCGATCCTGCTCTCGATCTTTCCATCAGATTTGTTATAGCGATACAGCAGGTCTAATGATTATGAACGTAAAACAACATCTTGCGCTAAATTTAATACACTACTGGCAGTTAAAAGTGTTGCACCACGAAGATGACGTGCTACAGACGCGAAATTTAACCGACAGTAAGATGATGTTGTGATATGCAAATGATTAGCTTTTCAGGACATTAACACGAGGTTGGCGCCGGTGGCGACACCTACAACGTGCTCAGTTGAGGAAAGTTTCCAACCAATTTCTCATACACAAACACCAGTTGACCGGCGTTGGCTGGTGAAACGTTGTTGTGATGCTTCGTGCAAGGAGGAAAAATGGGTACCATCACATTTCCGACTTTGATAAAGATCGGATTGTAGCCTATCGCGATTGCGGCTTATAATATCGCGACATTGCCGAGACCAACCAATGACTGTTAGCAGAATATGGAATCAAGTGGGTTCAGGAGGGGAATACGGAACGGCATCGAATCACTAACAGTCGAGATGGACAGGCATCTTCAAATGTTAAAATGTTTGTTAAGCTCAAGGGACTTAACTGCGGGGTTATCAGTCCCTAAACATACAAACTACGTATGAACTAATTTACACTAAAGACGACACAAACATCCATACCCGAGGGGGGATTCGAACTCCCGACCGTAACGGTCGTGCAGACTGTGACTGGCGCGCCGCAGACCGCTCGGCCATTGTTGCCGGCGACAGGCATGTTACACATAGCTATAACGGATCGTTTACAAGACAACAACCATCTGCACGAACAGTTCGACGACGTTTGCAGCAGCATGGACTATCAGCTCGGAGACCATAGCTCCTGTTACACTTGACGCTGAATCGCAGACAGAAGCGCCTGCGATGGGGTAAGCAACGACAAACCGGGGTTCACGAATGGCAAAACGTCATGTTCTCGCATGAATCCAGGTTCTGTTTACAGCATCATGATGGTCATGATGACTTTTCCTATGGTGTCGCCCCCATTTCGCTACAGACAACCAACAACGCGAATGAGGCTGTGATTGGAACTTCTACCCGGGCTGTTTACATTGTAAACTTTTCTTAATCCACTAACGTTGGAATCGTGTTTCTATCTTTTGTAGTTTGGAAGAAATAAATGTTTGAAATATGTTCTTTCTTTTAGAAAAACCCTTATATCTGTTGAATATTCGGCGAACTAGTATTTACTATGAAGAAAGTCTAGCTTTTCATAAGAATTGCTCACACATTGTTATCAATACGAACGACTGACGGGATAATGTGTCTCGAACAGTAGGGTGATAGCGCGTATGATTTTTACATGAGAAGTTGTAGCTGTCTGCTTGAGAGGCAAGTAACAAAGAAAAGTATCCATGCAGCTGAAGTGTGCTGAACAGCTGTAGGTGTCCGTTCAAACTCCCTAAATTTCTAACACACACTACAAATATTTACCCCACAACATTTCGAAGGACAGCGTTACTGTGTACTGTTATGTGGTACCGCGTGCCTGTAATTAATTTGTGCCACATAAAGTTGCCGAGTTTTCAATCACTATGGTTAAAATTTCGTGTACGGCCTTACATAGTGTTGCCTTTGCAGCCAAGTAAGGAACTCAAGATGTATATTTCTCCAAAATATAGAGCCAACGAGATCATTCATTCCTCTAATTTGTGTTTGATGAAACAATCACTTTTCAATGAAGTAGTCATTACGGGTTTCATACGCAATGGCTATCTTCTGATCCTAAAAACGGCATTTAGTCAACAGTGTCCTTGTATTGCTAAACTCCGCTACATTTATTTTTTCCGCTCGGAGCTGTGTTCCTGGAAAAGATCTGTTTGCATTTATAGTACCTCATTCTCAGACTTTAACAAGTGCTTTTTGTTACTCATATTTGCTCACATGCCAAACGTTTTATGGTTAGCAAACGGAGTATAGGAGAAGGATTAGACCCATTTGAGATTTAATACTTTGAATAAGTATTAACAACAGATAGCAGTAACACTGTTCAAGTAACCGTTTGATAGTATCCGAGAAACTGAAATCTGCACGCTGACCACTGTGCATCTATTACCTAATTTTCTAGTCCTTTCTAAAATCAGTTGCTCAAAACAGTCTTTCACCGTTGCAACTTAGCGTTCTGTGTTGTGAGATGTCAATAATTTTTATCAATGTATGAAGTCAGAGAAATTGCCTTCAAGCATTTTATTTTGAGGTGAATAATTCTCTATTGCTTGGAATATACATCTCTTCAATGCTTAACGTACGATCCATAGGAGTCTAAACCAATCATAATCTCTGTTTTGACACTGGGTTCCTGATTTGATCAAGAGTATGTTTACTGCTGATCATTTCCGAAACTCGTGATCGATGTCTTTCTATATCTGTATGAGTAATGTAGTTCATATGTAACTTAAATTATCTTCGTACGGTCCAGTGTTAGTTATTATTGCCGTGAGTTGCTTGCACGCGTAGGAAGGCGACGATGTTAACTCATGAATAAGTAATTCAGAGTAAGTAAGTGAGAAGCTTCTCGGTATTTCCGGTTTCCATCGTATTTTCAGATACGCTACCGGCAGTGAATGCGACTGACATTCCTTTATAAGTGTGAGCGTCACTCCGAAGCTATGTTTCACATCCGCTTGTTGTTCTCGCTAACGATGTGATGCACTTTCCGGAGCTAGATTAATTATGTCACGAAAGAAAGAAAGAAGTTTTAGTCATAGTCTTCCCAATGTATGACATCATTGTTAGTTAATACTCTATTCTTTTCAAGATCCTGTATTGTCGATGTTCTGGGATTGTTGTAAACTTGCTCTGTATTTTCTGTTTTTATTGAGGCTCATTAGTGTAGATTTTCAAATGTTTGTCAAGCTTCTGGGACTTATTACAAACTACTTATGAACTAACTTATACTAAAGACTGCACAAACAACCATGCTCGAGGGGGATTCGCACCCCCGACGGGGAACGGCGTCGCGCATTGTAGCATAGCGCCTCAATGCGCTCGACCGCTCCGCCGCGGTAATGTGTATTATAGGAAAGCAACTGACGAACTTTTTTTTTTACAGTCAGGGCAGCTAAAAACAATAACTATATGGATTGCAAAAGAAAAAAGAGCTAAATGGCGGAAATGGGATTATAGGAAATAAGTTTTCGATATTTCCAAATTAAAATATTGCAATGCTTGTATTTGATTAACCCAGTGAAAAATGGACTCTGAATAAGAAAATCCTAAGCGAGCAATCCAGAGATGGGTGTTCCCTCATGGCAGACAAGAAAAGTAACAAAAAGGCGAAGAAAAAATATTTGAGACGAAGAGGTAATTGTGACTATAATGAAAATCGAATGGAGGTGCGTGGTATGTTCAGCGAGGCGAGAGGAGCTAGATGAAGCAAGAGAGTTCTTCGCTGCGCTGTAAGAGATAAGAAAAGAGAAACGACGACCTAATGAAATGAAATTACACTGGGGTGGCAAAGGTAATGGGATGGCGGTATATTCGCGTATGTAACGTATAAAAGGGTGGTGCATTTTACAGAGTTATCATTTTTACTCCGTTTCAGACGTGATTATTGCCGCACGGCGGTAATTAACAGACTTCGAATGCGGAATGGCAGTTTGAACTGGAAGCATGGACCATTCCGTTTCAGAAATGTTGGGGAATTCAATATTCTCAGATCCACAGTGTCAAAAGTGTGCAAAGAATACTAAGTCTCGGTCATCAAATCCGACAACGTAGTTGTTGATTGCCAGCTTTAGCGAAATAAGCCACGTTTGCGAAAGCGTTCCTAGTGGTGGGCAAGGTGCCGTAAGAGTTATGTTGGTTCATAATTACTTTTTATGTAATTAACCAAGTAGTTTCTGTACATTTTGTGTTCTAAACATTAGTTAAAAATCGAGAAACATAAATTACCTTGAAATAAATGTAAAAAGATCCGAATTTTTCCTTTTTCAGTGACATAAAGAACAACTTATTCACGAGGACATACAAAGATGTGTATATTTTGCAGCCTACTCCTCTGAAAGTGAGAGAATGTAAACAGACGAGAAACATTAATTCCTATCTCGTCTGTTGTTAATGACAGACACTTTTTCTAACGTAAAAATTCGACATGGAGTCTAATGATTCGAACACTTTGAAACTTCACTCGTCTTTGTTATAAACCCATATAATTTGAGTGCAATTTACTTTTGATTATAAAACGAATATCTTGAAGATTCTTGCCGTTTGTGATTCATAAATAGCTTTCTGATTTCTGCTTTCTTGGGAAACTGTTCTTTTGCTTTCGCGGTTTTTTGTCACGATTGTGAGGATTTTACTTTAGCTACAGCTGTTTTGGCTGATCTGGAACATTTAATAACATAGGTGTTGCATTCACTATAAGTCTCTTCCATTCAACACTTACTGATTTGACTGGAATAGTGGTGAAGAAACTCTGACGTTTCGGAGGAGAAAATCGATGTCTTTCTGCAGAAGGTTGGGACTTCTGTTGTTTGTTAGTCTTTTTTGTTCTAAATAGAAAATTAAATTCTTGATTAACCCTTTCACTGTCAGTGTTGTTCCTGTACAACAACGTATTAAAACTCGATTTATACCTTATATTGCGCATAAATCCTTTAAGTTGCATTTTTGTTGTTGAACAACATGCTTCTAGTACATTTTGCCGCTTGGTACGGCGTGTAGCCACTTCTGAGACAGTAATCTGTCCATCTATATCTACATACATACTCCGCAATTCACCGTAAGGTGCGTGGTGGAGGCTACACTGTACCACGACTAGGTATTTTCTTTCCTATTCCACTCCCAAATTGAACGACGAAAAAAAGAATGCCTATATGCCTCCGTACGAGCCCTAATTTCTCTTATCTTGTCTTTGTGATCTTTACGCGAAAGGTAAGTAGGCGGCAGCAAGATCGTACTACACTCAGCTTCAAATTCCGGCCCTCTAAATTTATTTAACAGAAATTCACGAAAAGAACGTCGTCTTTCTTCCAGCGATCCCCAATTGAGTTGCCGGAGCATTTCCGTGACACTCGCGCATTGGTCGGACCTACCGGTAACAAACCTAGCTGCTCGCCTCTGAACCGCCTCTATGTCTTCCTTTAAACTGATCTGCTGCGGGTCCCAAACACTTGAGCAATACTCAAGACGTGGTCGTACAAACGTTTTATACGCGGTCTCCTTTACAGGTGAAGTACATCTTTCCAAAATTCTCTCAATAAACCGAAGTCGGCTGTCCGCCTTACAACTGTCCTTACATGCTCCTTCCATTTCATATCGCTCTGCAATGTTACGCCTAGATCTTCCCATCTGTATGTGACTGAGAGTGTGAGCGTGAGTGTGGTTCTTTTTATTTTATTCCAGCAGTGAATTGTGTTGTTTTTGATGCTGTGGCGAAGATTATGATAGCATTATTGATCGGGCAGTGTTAATAATCAACAAAGTAACGTCCAAGTAATATAGTACCTCTATACAAACGTCTTGTGTTGTGCATGAAATACATGATATAAAAAATCGTATCATTTATATGACGCGATTCCACCCGTCAGCTTTGACTCGTGACGTCATCGCAGCGGGTTAGTTTTGAGGTGCGTGCGTCTTTGTAGTAGGCGTGAGTAATGATGTGGTGGCTGAGTTAAAGACGACAGTTTATTTACAACAAACAGAACAGATTATACATTAATATTGTGTGTTTAAAAAGTGATGTACAGCTTCCATCTGATAGTAAGGTATAGGTTAACAGAGAGTAGCCCCCCCCCCCCCCCCCGCTCATGTGAGCGCCGAAGGTAGAATCGCATCGTAAAATATTGCCAAAAAATCAATAGTTCGACCAAAAATAAAAAAAAAAACATATTTTTATGTAACTTCTTTGCAGATTAAAATTGTGTGCTACCCCGACACGGTCCGTCCTCACAACTTTAGTTCTGCCAGTACCTCGCCTCCAACTTCCCAAACTTCGGTCGGTAGAGAGCATGCCCGCAAAAGGCAAAGATCCTAGGTTCGAGTCCCGGTTCCGGCACACAATTTTAATCTGCCACGAAGTTTCATATCAGCGCACACCCTGCTGCGGAGTAAAAGTTTCATTCTGGAAACATATTTTGATGTTTACTGCACTGAATTAATACAGAAAACCCTGAGTTTTAACTTGCCCAGAGCTGATTTCATAATGTGGGACTGAAAGGGTTACTAGGCAATGGCAGCAGGCTACCGACCTCGAGTAACAGCACGTCTCGGCAGTGCCTCTACTGGAAGGCCGTGTGCTGCGGCGGAGTGGCCGAGCGCATTGAGGCGCTATGCTCCAATGCGCGAGGCCGTTCCCCGTCGGTGGTTCGAATTCCCCAACGGGCATGGATGTTTGTGTTGTCGTTAGGTTAGTTTATTTTAGTTTTAGTAGTTTGTAAGCTACGGACTAATAACGGACTAATAACGCAGTTGAGTCCGGTAGATTTACAAACATCTGAACCATAGTGGTAGAGGGATGATAACGATAAGGGGGTGGAAGATGTGGGAGTTGAAAGTTACCGACTTATATAAAATTCTACGTTTGGGTGTCTATTTTGTTCCTCAGCAAAAACTACATAATGGAAAGGAACGAACATTCTGTGTTGTTGTAGTACATTTTTTTTTGTTTTTTTGTTTTTTATTTGTTTTTGTAAATCTATCGGACCAAACTGCATGGTCATCTGTCCGTAGCTTACAAACTACTTAAACCTAGGTAAACTAACCTAAGGACAAACACACACACACACCCATGCCCTAGGGAGGACTCGAACCTCCACGGCGAACAACCGCGCGCTCCCCAGCGAGACGCTTTAGACCGCTCGGCTACTCCACCGCGGCTGTTGTAGTACAAAGTCTCCCTTTGTACACCATAGCAGTTCTGATAGCTATAAGGGAGTGGAAGATATAATGGTTGAAAGTCGTCAGCTTAAATTAAATTCGGACTGAAGACCAGCGATGTTTTTTGACACTAAGATGGCAAAGCGGAAGAAAGGAATACCGTGTTCTCGATCGGTTTCTAAAATACAGAAAACGGCGCTGAAAAGTGATTCTACAAACGATAGAAACTTGAAATTTGTAGACGTTGTTTATCTTACACTACAGGCATTAGCGATTTTTCGATATTCCGACCCCTAATAAGGTGGAATAGGGGATGAACCTTGTTTTGAAAATAAGTTGCTACTAAGGCAATTTGAAGCAAGAAATACAAAACTTCAGATTTAGATTTTTAATTGGAATTTTAAAAACACGTGTTTCGATATTTTTGGAAATTCAACCATTAAGCGGGTGAAATAAGGAAAAATCTTCTAAGGATGCTTCGTTAGAAATGCGAATTTGGATTTGGAGTCATGGTTAGCATTTAAAAAAATGTGTTTTGGGATGTTTTGGATTCTGCCATCAATGGTGTAATAGGGGGTGGCAAGTTGTATCAGAATGCTCCATTAGGAAATATTTTTTAAAGCTATATCTATGAAAATTTCTATTTAGGAGTAGAAACAACCAATGCAGACCAGCCAGTCTACGGATGCGAAGCAGCGGGAGTTAAGCTATTTGCGTATAAAGATTAGTTCTCATAGATATTCGAAAACTATGTGACACAGGAAATTGTAAACAGTTTTATAATATCATTCAGCTCTGTACAATATATCTCGACATAGACGATGTTTGCTGTATTTTCCATCAAATGCAACCACGAAAGTGCAGTAACTTAGTTGGTGCTCAAGTAAAGTTGGAATTATACATGGCCGGCCGCGGTGGCCGAGGCGACTGAGGCGCTCCAGTCACGGTCTGCCCGGCGACTACGGTCAGGGGTTCGAATCCCCCCTCGGGCATGCATATTTGTACCGTCTTTACTATTAGCTAGTTGGTAAGTAGTTTGTAAGTTTAGGGACTGATGACCCCGTAGTTAAGTCCCATAAGCTATACAAACATTTTAAAATAAAAAAGAAATAAATAAAAAAATTCTACATGAGTATTGTACGACTCTCATTTTGTATCAAAATGCATTGCCTCATTGATATTTTACTGGTTGACGATTCACATGGTGTATCACATGCAAACCTATCTTTCAATTAATGATATGGTGCATGTTCTTTCGGACACGTCCAAAATAACAGACACCATTTGTTGACGGCAAGGGCCGTAATTTTACGAATTCGAAATATTGAAACATTTCGACCGTTCTGGGGCGTTGAAATAAATTCACGGTGAATCTGACAATTTGTGCTGGACCGGGATTCGAACCCGTGTTCACGCTTCGGGCCAGCGGTCGCCTTAACCAATTAGGCTATCCAGGCACGCTTCCCTTCCATCCCAAATTCTCATCTTGCAGTGTCCCCTGCCCATTTGATTCCCCTTGCTCGCAGCCCATACTGGATTCCCGCAAGGAATCGAGCGTTTGAATGCGTCCTGATTGAAATAGTCGATTGCCTGTTGGTGGCATATGTTACCATTACTGATATGGTGTCTGTTCTTTCGGACGTTTACTGAAAATTTACTACTTGGTTACCTGCATGTACCAATTAAACTTCCTGGCAGATTAAAATTGTGTGCCGGAACCGGGACTCGAACCTGGGACCTTTGCCTTTCGCGGGCACGCGCACTACCGACTGTGCTACCCCGAAACGACTCATGATGCCGCCTCACAACTCTACTTCCGCCAGTACCTCGCCTCCTACTTTCCAAACTTCACAGAAGTTCTCCTGCGAACCATGCAGGACTAGCACTCCTGGAGGAAAGGATATGGTGGAGACATGGCTTAGCCACAGCCTAAGGGATGTTTCCAGAATGAATCTTTCACTCTGCAGCGCTGCCATTGCGTTAAATGGCGGTGAAATCATTCAATATGTTTTAGTAGTTGTTGTTATCATCGAGGTAACTATGTTGGCAATGAAAAGACAAGTTTTACTTACAGTACATCACGCATGATTGTTGTTGTTTGTGGGTTTGAGGTGCGCTCAACATCGAGGTTATCACAACACTGTAAGCGACGGGATCGTTTTACGCTAGCTCCGTTGAGAGCCTTTATGTCGAGGCCGCCGACTACCCCTTCCCTACCGACGGGAACTCCAGCTTAGCCGCTACGCTAGCCGTTTGTCATCCATGCGAGGACACCCAACGTACGCAGTTTTCTTTAATGACTCGCTTGACGGTCTTTTTGCCGTTCGCCCGCCTGCTCTGCTACCACCGGGAGTACGCTTGCGTTCGTTACTTGGCGAGCTCGGCGTTACATCTGCCTGCTATTTTCTCGACTGGAGAGAGCACCTCTCCACCGTGGATAAGCCCCGAAGTCTGTGTTAACTTGGACCTTCAGTCTCTTCCAAAGGACTCTACACCTAGTTTCGTTTACCGGAGAGAATTTCTCGCACTCCGGTTCAAGTTTGATGACTATTTGTTCATCTATACTGATGGCTGAAAGACAGACCAGGGTGTTGGGTGTGCCTTTGTACTTGGCAACGCCTCGTTTAAATATCGTCTCCCTGAATGGAGTTCCATTTTTACAGCTGAGCTGTATGCATTATATCAAGCCACTCAATACGTCCGGCGAAATTCGCTCAATAACAGTGTCATTTGCTCGGACTCTGAGTGCTCTTTTGAGCCTCCGCACGCTATATCCTGTCCATCCCCTGGTACAAAGCATCCGCAATTGCCTGACCTCTCTTTCAGCCAGGGGAACTACTGTGACGTTTCTGTGAGTCCCTGGCCACGTGGGAGTGTTGGGGAATGAGTCTGCGGATACGGCTGCCACGGAGGCAGTTCTCCTCCATCGGCTGTCTACCTTTTCTACTACCTCTGATGATCTTCGCGCTGGCGTCTCCCGGCGTATCAACTCCCGTTGGTTTTTACATTGGTTATTCCTGTCAGGGAACAAATTGCGGGCCATTAAACCTGTGCCTGATCTTTGGTCAACGTCATCTCGACCCTCTCGCCGAGAGGAGATTGTTCTGGCCCGGCATCGTATTGGCCACTGCCGTTATAGTCACCAGTATTTACTTCGTGGTGATCCTGCTCCCCGAGGGGACTGAGGCGCTCCAGTCAGTAGCTAGGCACTTAGTAGTAGCTAGTTCATAATTAGTTTGTAAGTTTAGGAACTTATAACCCCGTAGTTAAGTCCCATAAGCTATACAAACATTTGAATTTGAATATTTTGATCCTGCTCCCTTATGTGAACACTGTGATGAACCTTTTACTGTGAACCACCTTTTAGTGCAATGTCCGTTTTTTAATCGACTCCGTCATGATCTATGTTTGCCATTTGAAATGTCTGATATTGTGGTGTCGCACAAGTCTAAAGTGCGCGCCACCTACTTTCGCCGCGCGCCGCCATGCACGCACGGCGCGGCGTTCTTACGACGTCAGCCACGAGCGCCCTCTGCTACAACTCCGCTCGTGGCCACGACTGAACGACATCGTTCACTTGGGATTGAGATAGGAACCAGTTAACTCTTCGGAATCAGATAGGCACCAGTGAAGACTTGGCTATCGGACAGGCACTAGGCAGGCCTCTAGCTCAACTATGTATCAGCATTCTGCAGTACTGAGCTATGTAAAAGTTAAGTATTACTAAGTCTCTAAGAAATATATATCTCGTTCTAATTTACTCTAGTGTTTCTAGTTTCTGCTGTCCCACTGGCTGGTCACCTCCTACCTGCATAAGCGTGCATCCTTTATTCCTGTGTCGGTCTTTCTACTCGGCCCCGACATCTACGACGGAAACGAGACGCAAAAGCGGCGGCGAGGCTGGGACACAAAAGATATTTTAGCTGATATCCGCATTCTGCTAACAGATTTACTTTTTATACATCGTGTAAATATGGCGAAAGCCATTTAAGTTGTAACCCCTGTTCGATTTTACTATGGGCAGTGTTGGGCGCTAATGACCTCGGCAGTTGTGCGCCCTAAAACCACAATCAAAAAACAACAACAACAATAAAACAGCACTGTAGTTCAGTGGCACAAGCGCTCTGAAACGAGTCACGCGCCTTCATTGTGGATGGCCAGAAAGTTTCAGCGCACCCGTGGCCATATTGCCGCATGAAGCGAGACAGGTGAGGAGTGGTGCGGGGACATGACGCCATTTGCATGCCGCCGGCTTGCTTGCAAAAGTTCCTTATTCCAGGCAGACTTGGCGTGTTCTGCTGACTGTAGACTTTGCTTATGTTTGAAGATATTCACTCGAATGTGAGGTAACGTGGCGGCATACACGAACGAGAGAACCAGATAGGATGAAGGATAATGTGGATAGAGAAATGAGATGACAGGTGGGAACGTTGCTCCATATTAAACAAGTAAATTGAATCCAGGTGTTCTCGCTAATGCTGTATTGCGAATTACCACCCGGACAGGTGCGCTCATTAGTTTGTGCGATCACCGATACGTTCCCTGCGTAATCACGTGACGCACACCTGCATGCATTGCAGAGACGTGCAGGTGTTCTGTGCACTGCGCCCTCTGTTGCACTGTGTCGTAGGACCCAGCCTCATCACGGCAAGTTTCCTTGCTATTAACTGTCGCTACATTGTTGATTGATTTTTTTACTATATTACGCGATTGTGCGCGTTTGACACAACTCAAGGCGCAGTTAAGTTCTTGCGTAGTTTTATAATTTCAAGTAAAGTGTGTCAGAAAAATACGAACATTCAAAAGTTTTAATTATGTTGGTGCCAAGTCCGTAACATTTTTTTCATAAGATTAATAAACACAACAGATACACATAACAGGAACTTTAGCCTTCGGTAATACAGGGTGATTGGAAAAAAAAAAAAAATATTACTATTTCGAAAATCGAAAACTCTGCGCCGCGCGGGAATGATCGTGGGCTCTAAGGAACATTGCTGAGGAACGCGCGGTTGCTCCACGTCGGAGGTGCGAGTCCTCCCTCGGTCATGAGAGTGTGTGATGTCCTTAGCATAAGTTAAAGTAGTTTGTACATCTAGGGACTGATTACCTCAACAGTTACGTCCACTAGGCTTACAAAAATTAGAATATTTCTGTAGCCAATTTTAGCACCAATTGCCAGTTATATTAAATTGTCAGAACGACATGTTTCGGGACCAACCTGATCCTGTTCTCAAGTCCTAAAAATTAAAATAAATTAGTCATTAGGCAAGGTCCACCTTAAAATATATGCACCGATGCTGCATATATTTTAAGGTGGACGTTGCCTAATAACTGCCCTTTATTCACATGAAGAACAATCGACAAGGGATCTCAAATCGACTCCATATTTCTGGATTTCCGAAAGGCTTTTGACACTGTACCTCACAAGCGGCTTCTAATGAAATTGCGTGCTTATGGAATATCGCCCCAATTGTGCGATTGGATTCACAATTTTCTATCAGATAGGACACAGTTCGTAGTAATTGACGGTGAGTCATCGAGTAAAGTGATATCTGGCGTTCCCCAGGGAAGCGTTGTACGTCCCCTACTCTTCCTTGTGTTTATAAATGATTTAGGAGACAATCTGAATAGCTCCCTTAAACTGTTCGCGGATGATGCTGTCGTTTATCGATTACTGAAGTCAACAGAGGATCAAAAGCAACTGCAAAGCGATTTAGACAAAATTTCTACATTGCGCAAGAATTGGGAATTAACACTAAATAATGAAATGTGTGAAGTAATACACATGCCACTAAAACAAATCCGCTGAACTTGAATTACACGATATATCAGTTAAACCCTTAGGTCGTGAATTCTACCAAATACGTAGGAGTTACAATTACGAACATCTTAAACTGGAGAGAACACAGAGAAAATATTGTGGGGACGGCGAACCAGGTTACGTTTCATTGGCAGAACGCTTCGAAGATGCACCAGCGCTACCGAAGAGACTGCCTACATCACATTTGTGCGTCCTCTCTTGGATTACTGTTGCCCAGTGTGGGATCCTCGCCAGGTGGGGCTGACGGATGACATTGAGAAGGTCCAGAGAAGGGCATTTCGTTATGTTTTATCACGTTACTGCGGGGAAAGGGTCACGGAAATGTTGCGCGCTTTGAGGTGGAAATCATTAAAGGAAAGACGTTATTCGTTGCGGCGAGATCTGTTTGCGAAGTTTCACTTCTGAGTGTGAAAATATTTTGCTAGCAATCCCCTATATTGGGAGACATGACCATCCCAATAAAATAAGAAAAATCAGATCGAAAACGGAACGGTTTAGGTGTTCTTTCTTACTCGCGCGCTATTGGAGAAGGAACGGTCGAGAAAGTTTGTGAAAGTCGTTAATGAATCCTGTGCCAGGCACGTAAATATGATTGCAGAGTAGATGCAGATTTGTTTTAATTTTTAGGACTTGAGAATGGAATAAGGGTGGTCTCGAAAGATGTCATTCTGACAGTTTTAAATAGCTGACAACTGGTGCGAGAAATGGCTAGATACATAGAACAGTTGTCTAATGGCGTCAAAACAGAATATTTGATCATTTGATCAGATAATTGATTGCGCTTATTGACATAACATGCAACTTTTATAAGATTCTTATGTTCATAGATATTTTGTTGTTACTTATGTAGGCCTATATGACAAAACATATGCAGAAGTGAGGAAATAAGCGACTTAATAGAGGTAAATCAGGAATTCCTGTATTTTGATTTGGTAAACAGTGTGATTCCAGCAGCTCATGCCGCCGACAACTGTCGCTGGAGCACGCTGCAGTCGCGTGTAGCTCGTTGAGGCACACGTCTCGTATGCACAAGTCGCGCCTTCTCCGAGCGTTCAGCCGCACGATGGACTCGGCACGTTTACCACACATGTTCAGACACGCGCTCCGTGTGCCGACGGCTTAAGGGCCATGAATGGCACACGAATTCATCACCATCATGGCTGCGTTGTGGTCGCCGCAGTTTTAGTGCTCGAATGGAATGGGAAGAGTATTGCAGAGCGTACGAGAAATGTTCAAATGTTTGTAGAACGTATGGGACCTACGTACGGGGTCATCAGTCCCTAAGCTTACAAACTACTTGTGAACTAGCTAAGACTAAGGACGGCACAAATATCCATGCCCGAGGGGGGATTGGAACCCCCGACCGTAGTGGCCGTGCAGACCGTGACTGGAGCGACTCAGTCCCCTCGGCCACCGCGGCAGGCGCAGAGCATCGTGCTGTCATCGCGGGGTTGACGAATTCGCTCGGCCCGCCTCGGCCGTGCGTCAACATGCGGTACATGTCTCTCCCCCTCCAGCCGCGTCCGTTAGCGCTTTCGCTGCCGCGTGCCGGCACGTGCGAGGGCCGGGCAGACGCGAGCCGACACGCGTGCTTTGCAACAGTTGCCTGCCTGCTTGCAGGTGTCCATCTAACGACGCCGCACTCAACTTCTCCAATGTCACTGCCAACTGAAAGACGCGCTAACCAGTGTCAATTATTTAAAAAAAAGCCCTGTGTAAATGTGCCGGAATTTTTCAGTTTTCCTTCATCGATACTACAGTCTTGGCCTTTAAAATTGCTACACCACGAAGATGACGTGCTACAGACGCAAGTTTAAGCGACAGGAAGAAGATGCTATGATAATATTGCAAACGATTACCTCTTCAGAGCATTCACACAAGGTTGGCGCCGGTGGCGACACCCACAACATGCTGACATGAGGAAAGTATCCAACTGATTTCTCATACACAAACAGCAGGTGACCGCCGTTGCCTGGTGACACGTTGTTGTGATGCCTCGTGTAAGGAGGAGAAATGCGTACCATCACGTTTCCGACTTCTGATTGTAACCTATCGCGATTGCGGTTTATCCTAGCGCGACACTGCTGCTCGCGATCCAATGACTGTTAGGAGAATATGGAATCTGTGTGTTCAGGAGGACAATACGGAACGCCGTGTTGCATTCCAACGGCCTCGTATCACTAGCAGTGTTGATGACAGGCACCTTATTCGCGGATCGTGCAGCCACGTCTCGATTCCTGAGTCAACAGATGGGGACGTTTGCAAAACAACAACCATCTGCACGAACAGTTCGACGACGTTTGCAGCAGCATGTTCAAAATGTTCAAATGTTTGTAAATCTTATGGGACTTAACTACGGGGTCATCAGTCCCTAAACTTACAAACTACTTATGAACTACTTACGAACTAGGACGGCACAAATATCCATGCCCAAGGGGGGATTCGAACCCCCGACCGTAGTGGCCGTGCTGACCGTGACTGGAGCGCCTCAGTCACCTCGGCCACCGCGGCCGGCGCAGCAGCATGGACTATCAGCTCGGAGACCGTGGTTGCAGTTACCCTTGACGCTGCACCACAGACAGGAGCGCCTGGATGCACGAATGGCAAAACGTCATATTTTTCGGGTAGTTCACCATATATAGTTTACATTATCTGATGATCCCTCAAAAGGGCGAAACGCGTAATTGAAATAAAGAAAATTTTGCACCTGAGACTGATCTTCGGGATAAATCTCTAACCTGTTGCTGTACCAGTCACCAGAATGCAATGAAATCAGTTTTATTTCAGTAATATCTTCAGGTCATGAACTGTCACTGTGGTCGTGTTTATCGGTTTTTGCCGCTCCTGAACATTCGTGTGTCCTCTCCAGTCATATGGGTCACGAAAGACGGAAAGCTCCGCCCACTGACAGCGTACAATCAAGGTCTGTAGTGCTGCGTCCCTGGCTTGTACCTCCATGAGAACAGCGGCCTCAGTACGTTAGACTTGCGCATAATAGTTCGCGATAGGGAGCTTTCACTTTAGTTCGCGGCTCTGCCGCGAACTAGTTCGTTCTTTTAGTTCGTCCGCTCCCAGTGACGGCTGAGCGGCGTGGTCTGCGCATGCAGGTGGAGGGAGAAGTTCCCCCACCTAACTGCTTCATGCGCTTGCTGCTTGAGCAGCTAACGATATCACGCAGACCAAAAGACACAGTTTGTGGATAATTTCTCGCGTTTAAGTTTAGAGTTATCTCTATATCTTGGCATTATGGAATTTATTAGTCAGGTATTGCAGAGTGCAGAATACTTCAAAACAGAAATTTTGTAGCACTGAACTATGTAATCTAGCAGGCAGACGCTCATCTCGAAATGACTCATCAGCAGAAGGCAAACACATGATTTTTAATTTTGCTACGCGCCCTCTCGGCATTACACGTCGGTCTTCGGAAAAGAATCCAACGAACTATGAAGCGAGATACGTTTTGCATAATAGTTCGCGACCGGTAACGCATGTTTTAGTTCGTGACCGATCGCGCATATTTTAGTTCGCAGCTCGGCCGCGAAGTACGTCGCTCTTTTTAGTATGTCCGCTCTTTTTAGTATGTCCGCTCTTTTTAGTTCGTCCGCTCTTTTTAGTTCGTCCGCTCTTTTTAGTTCGTCCGCTCCTTTTTAGTTCGTCTGCTCCTTTTTAGTTCATCTGCTCCTTTTTAGTTCGTCCGCTCCTTTTTAGTTCGTCGCTGTTTTTTGGCTTTTGCTACCACTACTAAAATAACTCTTTCTTTTGTTATGACAGCTTTTTTATATAATGATCAGTGTTGCCCAAGCGTGTGCTATTACCCTTTTTTTGGGCAATTAGACATAAAATAAACCAGTTATTTACACGAATGGGTGATACAGCGGTATTCAACTACTTTGCAAACAGCCGGCCGCGGTGGCCGAGGAGACTAAGACGCTCCAGTCACGGTCTGCACGGCCACTACGGTCGGAGGTTCGAATCCCCCCTCTGGCATGGATATTTGTGCCGTCCTAGTTCGTAAGTAGTTCATAAGTAGTTTGTAAGTTTAGGGACTGATGACCCCGTAGTTAAGTCCCATAGACTATACAAACATACATACTTTGCATACAGATTACTAGTAGTAAATATTATTTAGACACTGTTTAATACCTTAGAAAAGAAAGTTTGTGACAGTGTACTATGAAACTACAGCTGAGGTGCACCTCAGCTCGAAATGACGGTAAATGGCAGAAGGGAATCACGCGATTCTGCGCGCTCTCGCGTCCTCTCGCTGTGCCCCGTCAGTGTTCGCAAAAGGAGCGGACGAACTAAGAGGCGAGGGATGTGCGAACTAGTTCGCGTAGTTCGCCTGTGGGAGCGCCCTTCCGAACTAGTTGGTTCGCGAACAACACAGACTACAGTACGTGTGCGGACACCCCCGGCCGTCCGTCAGCAGCGCGGCGCGTCGCCCCCGTCGACTGTGTCAGGCGGCCTCTGGGTGGTCGCGGTGCCCCACTTGGCCGACAGTCGCCGGCGGATGTGGGGCGGCTAGCGCGCCCGTAAATCATAGCGCGCCGCACAAAGTGCCTTCCCGTGTCGCCGGCTGCCCGCGCTGCTGTTAACACGCCGCGCCCGTCTCTGCACACTCGGACACCGCATTCTCGCTGTGGAACCAGCCGACTGACAGCCACAGCTCTAGCTGCAGGACACAGGACCGTAAAGCCACAAGGGAACCCGAGGACAATCTGCATACCGAATGTCTCTGACAAGGGGAACACCAAATATGGTACCAACGGATTTTGATGGGTCGTAGTTATGTTGCGAGGGAATTCCTGCAGACCATCAACCTAAAAGAATTTGTTCCAATGGGTATTGATTTCTAGGAAAATCAAGATCAAACTCGCAGCAATTTACCAGGTGTAACGTGTTTACTTTCACATGGCGGTTACCTCTCAGCGAGACAGCGTGGTGTAATCGGCAAGGTGTTAGGCTCCCCTACAGGAGACCCGGGTTCGATAACTAGCGGCAGAAAATTTTTTAAAAATTGTAATTGCTACTTCTATATTTAAAAAAATTAAAAAAATAATTAAGCAAAGAAAAAGATATAAAGAAAGATAAACAAAAATAATGAAAAATCAAACGATAAAAAAAATAACCAAGGAAATAAAAAATTATTCCCTTCGGGTCAATTATTTTTCACTTTTCTTCATTTCCCTTTTATTGTGCATAATTATATGCCTTTATACCCACTCCTATGTTACAGCTTGAGTAAACAGGATAATAGCAAATAGCACAGTAGCAACTGATTATTTTACTTATTGCCCAGTGTTATTTACTCACTGTCGCCATCGTCACTATCTTTAACACCTGTACAAAATTCTGGGTGATAATTGTCATAGAAACACAGAACATTGTAGCACCACGCACATCTAATAAATGCTACCGCTTTACGGGTGTTTTCATCAGCGATACTGGAAACACTGGTCGTTCACATTCAAAAACAGTGTTCGGTCGTCAGTTAATTGCGACGCAAACCACGCATATTAAATCCTGGGAACGAAGACTGGTGCGTTGAACTGATGCAACAGTAAGGAATCTATTCGAATCGACTCTTCTCGTGAAGCGATTTTGCGATTAGCTATTAATAATTCAGGAGCATGTTGTAGTCTTTTAATGAAAAGTTTTACTTGACGGTAAAAATACATGCGATGGCATGGTTAGCACAGCGGGGTGCATTTGGGTGGAATAACTTTAATACTGCAAGTGCACGCTTTTGTTTCGTACAGTGTCTGGTCAGTTTGTCCACTCCATGAATCGATAATTAAAAGACTGGTCGCAACATAATAGTCCACTGGGACGCGTCACGTGGGTACACGCGTCATAGGAGGAGATTAAAAGCCAGCCGCGGTGGCCGAGGGGACTAAGGCGCTCCAGTCACGGTCTGCATGGCCACTACGGTCGGGGGTTCTAATCCCCCCTCGGGCATGGATATTTGTGCCGTCCTTAGTATTAGCTAGTTCATAAGTAGTTTGTAAGTTCAGGGGCCGATGACCCCGTAGTTAAGTCCCATAAGCTCTACAAACATTTGAACATTTTTGGAATCGAACCCCCGACGGCGGACGGCCGCACGCACCGCAACACGGCGCTCCAGTACGCGCGGCTAATCCGCCGCGGCTCACTCTTAAACTGAAGCTATGTATTCACACTTCTGTATTATGAAATAGTACTGATAACAGACTAACACAGAAAAATAGAAAAAACAGACTACATACATGTACCGGCATTCCCTGAGCCATGGGGGTAATGCCAGTAGACTTGTCTCCACATATTTTATATGGATAAAACACTTTTTAATTGTGTTTCAAGGGAACACAAAATTATTTAATACTTTTTAAGGTGATTAAAGACAAACTATTTTTTCACATCGTCATGGTGAAAACCAGTCATTCCGTTAACACTAGATTTTCTAATGCTGATTGTAGGATTTCGTTTCAAACAGCCTTCAAACCAGTTTTTTCCTACCAAACGCGCATTTTGAGAAAACCTGTGAGCTGTATTGTTCTTCCAGCGAATTCAAAGGCTGCTCTTCGCACTTCTTGTGCAGACAAACTAAAAAATGTTTGATAACAACTTTCTATTATTAGCAAGTGCTTCCTCTTGTTGTAGAGTGAATGCCGAATTACGCCCCAAATGATGTTTAGATACCTTCTCTTTCTTTCTGAATTCTTGTAGAGTGCCAAATGGAAGATTGAATACTCTGCTAGCTGCACTGATAGAATTATCCTCCGCAATAAAATTCACTGCATTTTTACAGGCTTCTTCAGCATCCGTAACAGGGATCATTACAATAAGGCGTGTGAGGGAGCACTGGTAGGCTACTGCCACTATCCCATTGCTAACTACTGGGGCTACCCGTTTTGCACAGTTTGGGAAAACCGTTCGTTTGCGTGCTTATAAAACATATCCCCAATTGTGCGATTGGATTCACAATTTCCTATCAGAAAGGACACAGTTCGCTTTAATTGACGGTAAGTTATCGAGTAAAGCAGAAGTGATATCTGGCGTCCCCAGGGAAGCGTTATAGGTCCCCTACTCTTCATTGTGTTTATAAACTATGTAGGAGACAATCTGAATAGCTTCCTGTTCGCGGATGATGCTGCGTTTATCGGTTAGTGAAGTCAACATAGGATCAAAAGCAACTGCAGAACGATTTAGACAAAATTTCAGCATGGTGCGAAAATTGGGTACTGATACTTAATAAAGAAAAGTGTGAAGTAATACACATGACCACTAAAAGAAATCCGCTGAACTTCCACTACGCGATAAATCAGTCAAACCTTAAGGTCGTAAATTCTACCAAATACCTAGGAGTTACAATTACGAACAACTTAGACTGGAGAGAACACTCAGAAAATATTGTGGGGAAGGCGAACCAAAGGTTACGTTTCATTGGCAGAACGCTTCAAAGATGCACCAACTCCACCAAAGATACTGCCTACATCATACTTGTCAGGGAAATGTTGCACGAATTGGGGTGGAAATCATTGAAAGAAAGACGTTATTCATTGCGGCGTGATCTGTTTGCGACGTTTCAATCACCGACTTTTAGTTCTGAATGTGAAAATATTTTGCTGGCACCCACCTACTTAGGGAGACATGACCATCCCAATAAAATAAGAGAAATTAGATCGAAAACGGAACGATTTAGGTGTTCTTTCTTCTTGCGCGCTATTAGAGAATGGAACGGTAGAGAAATGTTATGAAAGTGGTTAATGAACCCTCTGCCAGGCACTTAAATGTGATTTGCAGAGTGTCTATGTAAATGTAGATGTAGAAAGGTTATAAATAACTATCTACGCTACTTGCATAATACAGTAAATTAAATCTTGTGGAACACTAGTATTCATGGAAATGATGTAGTAAAGAAATTCTCACAGGAACGGTACTTACAGTTGCTAGAAAACACGTAAAAATTAGAGCTCAATGACAGAAAAATCTTCCACGGTCACAGCTGTACAACAGATAGAACAGTAATGGCGTCGCTTGACGAGTTAGTTCACCATATGGCCGCGCAATGCACAGCACCAGCCAGAGAGTTTCTAGATGAAAATAAAAGCTGAAATCTACCTACCGGGGGTACCTGCCTACCGCGGCTACCCCGGTCTCCTCTAAAGCCGTCCGCACACGGAGCGTGTGTCTGAACGTGTGTGGTCAAAGTGCGGAGTCCACCGTGCGGCTGAACGCTCGGAGACGGCGCAACTTGTGCATACGAGGCGCGCTCCAGCGATAGTTGCTGGAATCACACTGTTTACCAAATCAAAAGAGTGGGATTCCCGCTTTACCTCTACTGAATAGCTTATTTCCGCGCTTGAGCTTATGTTAGTTATGTTCTGTGATAATCCTAAATAAATAACAACAAAATACCTATGAACATAAGAATTTTATAAAAGTTGAATTTTATGTCAATAAGTGCAACGAATAATAAAAGTTTAAAGACAAACTGTGCGATACAAAATTGTAATAGGCCTTCACAACACAAAGATTACTGCGAGAGTCTCGCTTTTTAGTAAATCTTAAAAGATCACACTTCCACGGTCAGAGTTAGTATTCAGTAGAAGAATGTAAAGAACGTGTAAAATGCAATTCGTGAAACAATAAGTGCGTATTCTACTCTAATTGAGGTGCAAAATGTCTTGTTCATGAAACGAATCCAACAAACTCACTCCTCAGAGGGAACGCACTTATTTTTACATAGCATCAAATATTATGCAGTATACTTCTATGAAATTTATAGGAAAGTCTTTTGAGTCTATCAAAATACCGAATAAAAGAAGAAAAAATATTATGTGGAGCCTTGAACCAACGCAGCAACCTCTTTTAACTTAGCGGTCCACGACTTACCCCGTACGCTACGACTACTTACATTACCAACATATAACGATATTAGACGTGTCGTATATGCTACTGGATGATATGTCGGTTGTTGACATGTAATTACAACAAAGAACTATTCGTGCTGATAGATCTTCAGTCTATCTTGTCTTGAAACGGCAGATTGCTGTAATACGGAAATTTTTTAACCACGTATAAGACTTTTCCAGTCATTTACTCCAACAAATAGTACCTTAATGGCCGGTTTCCTAGAGATTCTCGATTTACTCAGTTACTTTTACTTGCTTTGAAATGTCATATATTCGTAAGACCTAAGTTATGTACAGTCCCCCTCCCCGGATAGCCATGTGGTGTGACGTCGGGAGCGTTCTCCGACCTTATTGGTGATCGTTCAGACGCTCGTTGAGAATATCTGGCCTGCTTGATACTGCCCCACACGTTGGGAAAGCCTTGCCAACGTGCGGTTCGCACGTTGTGACGTCAGAAACTCGCCACGTTGGCCACACTCGTTCAGATACACGCTCCGTGTGCCGACGGCTTAACGGTATCAGGGACAACGAGATGTTACCTCAGTGTACCGAAAAGTGTTGTCAAAACAAAACATTGTCGTCACCTTGGCATAACATTACCTGTAATTAGTGTAATCCCTCGCTGGGCTGCCCGCCTGACGGCCGCGCCGCTGTGCCCGTGTTGCAGGCCACCAAGCAGTTCCTGGACGCGGTGAACCGGCAGCGGCGGCGGCGGCTGGGCCCCGTCTCCTGGTCGACGGCCGTCAAGTTCCTGGTGGCGCGCAAGTTCGACGTGACGCGCGCGCTCGCCCTCTACGAGACGCACGAGGCGACGCGCCACCGCGAGGGCCTGGTGCGCTTCGACCCCACGCGGGAGCCCCTCAAGTCCGAGCTCGAGACCGGCAAGTTCACCATCCTGGTGAGTCGGCCGCCGCTAACCTCTGTCTCGTCACTGGCAAAGCGTCCCTAACCACTACCGTCTGTAGAGAAGGCCTCCGCGCTGGCGTGCCACGTCATGCAGAGTAGGCAACGGTCGTGTTGCTCACTGGCTGGCCGATGGGGCACAGCCCACCGCCTCACACCGGCCAGCCAGTGAGCTACGCGACGGCTGCCTACTCTGCGTGACGTGGCACGCCAGCGCGGAGGCCTTCTCTACAGACGGTGTTGCCCTAACCCACTACCATGCCCATGTTGCTGTTGTCGCCCTCGGCCAGAGGACTGGTTTGATACAACTCTCTACCCTACTCTGTCCTTTGCAAGCCTCTTCATCTTATCTTAAGAACGGCAACCCACATCCATTTGAACCTGGTTACTGGATTCGTCTCCCTAGGGAGCTCATGTTTCTTTCGTGGGTATCTGCATGGCGAGCATGGGGCCCCGAGCTAATGCAGTCCTCCTTCCTTCTTTACATCCCGGACTGCATTTCCTTTCCCTCTCCCCCTTTCCTATTCTCACTCCTTCCCCTCCCCACTGGGGTGCTGATAACCTTAGCAGTTTAGTTCCCCTATTCCAGGGCTGTCCAACACACGGCCCGCGGGCCACAATGTAGCCCGCGGCGCCGTAAAATCCGGCCCGCCGCAGCCTGTCGAGGTTTCTTTTTTCAGCCACATTGTTAAGTGAGGACAATGATTTGAAATTAACCTGCTTCGTTCAAATGTTCAAATGTTTGTTAAGCTTATGGGACGTAACTATGGGGTCATCAGTCCCTAAACCTACAAACTACTTATCACCTACCTTATACTAAGGACGGCACAAATATCCACTACGGTCGGGGGTTCGAATCCCCCCTCGGGCATGGATATTTGTGCCGTCCTTAGTATAAGGTAGTTGATAAGTAGTTTGTAAGTTTAGGGACTGATGACCCTGTAGTTAAGTCATATAAGCTTAACAAACATTTGAACATTTAGAGCTGAAAGATGTTATAACGTTGGTGACAATCTCCTGTTTCACATAGTTCTCCAATATGTTTGGGAACTACTCTTTATATGCAATTATCTTAATTGCCGCTGCTTCGCGTGCATAGACTGTGTTGTCTGCATTCTTTGTTTCTATTTCTAAATATAAATTTTCAAAGTTATAGCTTTAAAAATGATTACCAAATAAAGTATTTTGAAACAACGTGCCACCACCTATTGTACCATTGATGGCAGAATTCAAAACAAAATTCAAATGTTTGTTAAGCTTATGGGACTTAACTACGGGGTCATCAGTCCCTAAACTTACAAACTACTTATGAACTACTTACGAACTAGGACGGCACAAATATCCATGCCCGAGGGGGGATTCGAACCCCCGACCGTAGTGGCCGTGACTGGAGCGCCTCAGTCACCTCGGTCACCGCGGCCGGCACGGGGTCATCAGTCCCTAAACTTACAAACTACTTATCAACTAGCTAATACTAGGGACGGCACAAATATCCATGCTCGAGGGGGGATTCGAACCCCCGACCGTAGTGGCCGTGCAGACCGTGACTGGAGCGCCTCAGTGCCCTCGGCCACCGCGGCCGGCAATCTGCTTCGTCGTTGCACTCCACCGTAAATAAACGTGCATGTGGGGCGAGAGGGTGGTCGCCTACCAGCTAACCTGCTAGCCGCCCTCATGTACAACTGCTCCTGCCTCGCGGTTGCCCACTAGAGCGGCCCATTCCACTCTTCCCCGGCACCTGTATGCCTCCGAGGCCTGAGCAGAACGCGACCGCCTTGGAACAGGCCGCCACTGCCACAACATGGGACGGCTGCCGCGCCGTCCTCAAGGTGACCGGCGGCGTTATGGGGGATTTGCAAACCCGTGTCACGCGCATGCACTCTGACTATACATTTGAACAGATTCTTTTTACTCCAAACCAGCTCACACCAGTTCAATCAAATTCAAGTAGGTTTCAATCTTTTGTTCTACGAAAACGGGCGAAGAGTTGCACAGAAAAATATGTTACATACGGTTAAATTTCTGTTTTGACCCACTGTAATGTGTATCTACTTACAGTGGGATCGTACACGAGCTGAATTTCTGGGCTTATGTTACCAATATTTCAGGGTTTATGCAGAATTAAGAAGTTAAGATTGAAGACGCCATGTTACACCTGCAAATAAAGAAGTTGACTGAACTTCAAACTAATGAAAGCCTGAAAACAGCCAACCATATCTACCTGACGAAGTTTCACAAAAAATATATCAAACCCTATCAGTGTCCCAACCTATACCAGTTGTCACGAATGAAAAATGTAAAATCTAAAACGAGATCTTCGCTTACAGATGACCATCTGAGCGGAATTATCCGAATTTATGCATCGGACATATCACCAAATGTCTACAAACTCTGCACAAGTAATTTTTTTAGTTATCCTTTTTCATTTTTTTCTATTAATATAATTTTTCTTTGAAATTTAGCATGTTCTGTCATAAATACAAGCTACCTCCCTACCTAGAAAAACAGTATTTTATTTCCACTGTTTTAGTAATTGATTCCTTTTCCATTTTCTTTTGTCTGGCCCGCCACAGTGATTTAAGTTGGTAATGTGGCCCGCGTCGAAATTTAGTTGAACACCCCTGCCCTATCCCAACCAAACAATCAAATCCTACTATATTCGTCTCTCGGTCTCTCTCTCTCTCTCTCTCTCTCTCTCTCTCTCTCTCTCTCTCTCTCTCTCTCTCTCTCTCTCTCTTTGCGGTTTTTACCCCACACACTCCCCTCCAATCCTAAATCGACCAGTTCTTGATCTCTCAGAATGTGACCCACCAATCCATCCCTTCTCCTTGTCAAGATATGCCACAAACTTCTGTTCTCCCCAATTCTGTTCAGCACCTCCTCATTTACCCATCTAATCTTCAGAATTCGTCTGTAGCACCACATTTCAAAAGCTTCTATCAATCTTTTAGTCTGAACTCTTTATCGTCCAAATTTCATTCGCTTATATTGCTACAGTCCAGACAAATGATTTCAGAAAGGCATTATAAATTTTGTATACCTACCAAATTTCGCTTTTTCAGGAATGTTTTTCTTCTCATAGCTATTCTGCATTTTACATCTTCTTTAAGTTATATGGTACCCAAATAACAAAACTTACCATAAATATTTACACGCGACGACGGCGTCAGCTTCAATTACTACACCGCAGACCTCGCACCGGAATCCGTAATGGCGAGTGTAAGAGGGCATGAACGATAGGGGCGCTACAGCCATAGCGTGCGACTTGTGGGAATTCGAGTCGGACGGGAGGCGAGCACGGGTAGCCAAGTGGCTAAGGCGACCGTTGGCCCGAAACGGGAAACCCGGGTTCGATTCTTGGCCCTGCTCACATTTTTACCGGTCGCCATTTTTTCATTTCAGTGCCCTAATGCAGCCACTGTCAATCCTTTCTTTCCTAATCCCTCTTCTTTTTAGATATAGTGGGGATTAGTGAAGTTCGGTGGCAGGATGAACAGGATTTCTGGTCAGGCGAGTACAGGATTATAAATACAAAATCAGTTGGGGGTATCACAGGAGTAGGATTGATAATGAATAAGAAAATAGGAATGCGGGTAAACTACTATGACCAGCACAGCGATCGCATTATCATTGTCAAGATAGATACGAAGCCAACACCGACAACAGTAGTACAGGTTTATATGCCAACTAGCTCTGCCGAGGATGAGGAGATCGAAGAAATATATGAGGAGCTAAAGGAAATTATTCAGACAATTAAGGGAGAGGAAAACTTAATTGTTATGGGAGACTGGAATTCGGTAGTAGGACAAGGAAGGGAAGGGAAGAGAGTGGGTGAATATGGTCTGGGCAAAAGGAATGGAAGAGGAAGCCGCCTGGTAGAATTTTGCACGGAACATAATTTAGCTATAACAAACACCTGGTTTAAGAATCACAAAAGAAGGTTGTATACGTGGAAGAGACCAGGAGACACCGGGAGATACCAGATAGATTTTATAATGGTAAGACATAGATTTCGGAACCAGGTTTTGAAGTGTAGGACATACCCAGGGGCAGACATAGACTCTGACCATAACTTGTTGGTTATGAACTGTAGGCTGAAACTGAAGAAACTACAGAAAGGTAGGAATATAAGGAGATGAGACCTAGATAAATTGAAGGAACCTGAAGTTCTTAAGAATTTCAGAGGGAGCTTCAGGCAACAATTGACAGAAACGGGGGAAAATAAAACAGTAGAGGAGGAATGGGTAAAATTGAGAGATGAAATAGTGAAGGTAGCAGAGGACAAAATAGGTAGGAAGGCAAGACCTACAAAGAATCCTTGGATATCACAGGAGATACTAAATATAATCGATGAAAGGAGAAAGTATAAAAATGCAGTAAATGAAACAGGCTAAATGGAGTACAGACGACTAAGAAATGAGATTGACAGGAAGTGCAAAATGGCTAAGCAGGAATGGCTAGAAGGCAAATGCAAGGATGTAGAAGAATGTATAAATAGGGGAAAAATATATACAGCCTACCGGAAAATAAAAGAAACATTTGGCGATAAGAAAAACAGCTCTATGAACATCAAGGACACTGATGGAAAACCAGTTCTCAGCAAAGAAGGGAAAGCCAAAAGGTGGAAAGAGTATATAGAGGGGCTCTACAAAGGAAATGAACTTCGAGACACTATTGTAGGAAGGGAAGAGGATGTAGATGATGATGAAATAGGAGATACTATACTGAGAGATGAATTTGACAGGGCACTGAAAGACCTAAGTCGAAATAAGGCCCCTGGAGTAGATGATATCCCGTCAGAGTTACTGAAGTCTCTGGGAGAACCAGCCATGACAAAATTGTTTCACATTGTGTGTAAGACGTATGAGACAGGCGAAGTACCCTCAGACTTTAAGAAAAATGTTATAATCCCCATTCCAAAGAAAGCGGGTGCAGACAGGTGTGAAAACTACAGAACCATCAGTTTAATAAGTCATGGTTGCAAAATATTAACACGAATTATATACAGAAGGATGGAAAAGCTGGTAGAAGCAGACCTCGGGGAAGATCAGTTAGGGTTCAGGAGAAATGTAGGAACACGGAAGGCAATACTCACTTTACGGCTTATCCTAGAAGATAGATTAAGAAAAGGCAAACCAACATTTCTAGCTTTTGTAGATTTGGAGAAGGCTTTTGACAATGTTGATTGGATTAAACTCTTTCAAGTTCTGAAGCAAGCAGGAGTAAAATATAGGGAGCGTAAGGTTATTTGCAACTTGTACAAAAACCAGACAGCGGTTGTTAGAGTTGAAGGGCATGAAAGGGTTGCAGTGGTTGGAAAGGGAGTAAGACAGGGTTGTAGCCTTTCCCCAGTGTTGTTCAATTTGTACATTGAGCAAGCTATAAAGGAAAGCAAGGAGAAATTTGGAGAAGGAATTAAAGTTCAGGGTGAAGAATTAAAAACATTGCGCTTTGCCGACGACATAGTAATTCTGTCAGATACAGCAAAGGACCTGGAAGAGCAATTGAACGGAATGGACAGTGTGCTGAAAGGTGCATATAAGATGAACATTAACAAGAGTAAAACTAGGGTAATGGAGTGCAGTGTAAGAAAATCAGGTGATGCTGAAGGAATTAGACTAGGTAACGAAACAATAAAGGAGGTAGATGAGTTTTGTTACTTGGGCAGTAAAATAACAAATGATGGTCGCAGTACAGATGATATAAAATGCAGAATGGCAATGGGTAGAAAGGCGTTTTTGAAAAAGAGAAATTTGTTAACATCGAATATTGATTTAAGCCTAAGGAAGTCCTTTCTGAAGGCATTAGTATGGAGTGTTGCCTTGTATGGGAGTGAAACATGGACGATAAGCAGTGTGGACAGAAAGAGGATAGAGGCTTTTGAAATGTGGTGCTACAGAAGAATGCTGAAGATTAGGTGGGTGGATCGCGTAACTAATGAGGAGGTACTGAACCGAATTGGGGAGAAAAGAAATTTCTGGCATACCTTGACTAAAAGAAGGGATAGATTGGTAGGACACATTCTTAGACATCAATAAATTTTGAATTTAGCGTTGGAGGGAAGTATGTGGGCTAAAAATCGCAGAGGGAGACCAAGATACGTATAGTAAGCAGATTCAAGTGGACGTGGGTTGTCGTTCTTATGAGGAGATGAAAAGGCTTGCTCAGGATAGAGTAGGGTGGAGAGCTGCATCAAACCAGTCTCTGGACTGAAGACCACAACAACAACATATCAATAATTTGCAAACTCATCTACTACTTTTATTACCTAGTAACCTAATCTAATTCCACGAGGATAGCTCATTTTTTTTTCTTTTTGCACTACATTCCCCCCACTACTCTTGTTCGAGCGAGGTGGCGCAGTAGTAACATACTCGACTCGCATTCGGGAGGATGGTGGTTCAAATCTGCCCCCGGCCATTCAGATTTAGAATTCCTGTGATTTCCCTAAATCACTAAAAGCAAATGCCGCGATGGTTTCTTTCAAAGGGCACAGCCGATTTCCTGTTACGTCCTTCCCCGGAAGTTCGAGCTTTAAGCTCCGTCTCTATTGACCACAATGTCGACGGGGCGTTAAACCCTAAGCTTCCTTTCTTCCCCCACTACCCTTGTTTTGCTCTTCTTAATCTTAATTTTAGGCCGGCTGCAGTGACCGAGCGGTCTGCGGCGCGCCAGTCACAGTCTACACGGCCGCTACGGTCGGGGGTTCGAATCCCGCCTCGGGCATGACTGTTCGTGTCGTCTTTAGTACAAACTAGTTCATAAGTAGTTTTTAAGTTTAGGGATTGATGACCTCGCAGTTAAGTCCCGTAAGCTTAACAAACATTTGAACATATCTTAATCTTATAATATTCTTTCAAGAAAATGTCAATTCCTCTCAGTTTCTCTTGTAGGGCCTTGAAAGAATCACAATGTCATCGACAAACCGCAAAGTTTTCATTACTTCTCCCTGTAGTTTAATTCCTTCCCAAATTTCTCCTTGCATTCCTTCAATGCTTTCTCAGTGTTCAGATTGAATAACCCTCGCGAAGGTTACAACCCTGTCTTACTGCGTCCCTTTCATTCCCTTCCACACTTACAGTGTGTGATCAAAAGTATCCGGAGTCACGGCAGAAAATGACTTACAAGTTCGTGGTGCGCTCCGTCGGTAATGCTAGAATTCAATGTGGTGTTGGCTGCACCCTTAGCCTTGATGGCAGCTTCCACTCTCGCGGGAATGCGTTCATTCAGGTGCTGGAAAGTTTCTTGGGTCAATGGGAGCACATTCTTCACGGAGTGCTGCACTGAGAAGAGGTATAAATGTTGGTCGTTGAGGACTAGTACTAGCTGAGCGATCTAAGGCGCCTCGCTGCGGAGCGCGCGGTTGCTCGTCGTCGGAGGTTCGAGTCGTTCTTAGGGCATGGGTGTGTGTGTGTTGTGCTGAGGTTTAAGTAGTTACCACTACGCCACCTCACTCGGCAAGCGTTTTGACCTTTTCTTTTTACAGTATTTCTCAGAACTTGACGAAAAAAGTAGGGCTATCTTCTTAATGATCTACTATTTCATACAAAATCGGTAATAGTTTCGAGCGACAAGTTTAAATTGTACTTGCATTGAGGAGGAAATCAAAATTCAACTTTGCGATTCTACATACGTTTCAGCTTACTTTCGACGCGCGACAAGTAATGCGGCAGGCGATATGCTTACGTACTGAATGAGTTCCTGACTTAGATAGGGACGCGTCTCCTCTGTTTAGGGTATAATAGACAATAGGTGGAACGCTGTAGCTGCCGCTGGGAAATAGCCGCGCGGTTCTTGACGCCATATCAGGTTATTGCTATGATCTCTAAAAAATCAAAATTTTTTAATTCTTAAGGAACCAAACTACGTTGGTCATCATCAGTCCCTAGACTTACAAACTACTTAAACTAAGTTAAACTAACCTAAGGAGGCCGCGCGATCCGTAACATGGCGCTCCAGACCACTGGGCTACTCCCGCGCGGCTATGATCGCTCCCGCCGGAGGTTCGATTCCTCCTCCGGGCTTGGGTGTGTGTCCTTAGCGTGAGTTAATTTAAGTAATTTGTACGTCCAGGGACCGATAACCTCAGCTGTTCGACCCCTTAGCTTTCCACTCATTTGAACATTTGAACCACTGAAAGGCCGGCCGCGGTGGCCGAGGCGCTCCAGTCATGGTCTGCACGACCACTACGGTCGGGGGTTCGAATCCCCCCCTGGGGCATGGATATTTGTATATTTGTGCCGTCCTTAGTGTAAGGTAGTTGGTAAGTAGTTTGTAAGTTTAGGGACTGATGACCCCGTAGTTAAGTCCCATAAGCTTAACAAACATTTGGAATCACTGAAAGTTTCTTGCTTGTCCTTTTCTCTTACAAAATTTACGTCTGCTGCAAAAGTTGTGTGTTTTACCATATGATCTAAGAAATGTAACTGACTGACGCTATGAAATGTAACGGACTGTGTTTGAACTTGTTCTACGTGATTGCCTTTGCACAACGTTATGTTAATCTGACTGCGTAATTTTTAACTGTATTATATGTGAATGTCAAGATATTGCAAAACCTATCTGACTGCGTATTGTTTATTATAATGAAACACGAACTGCTAATTGTTTTTGTATGAAAATGTCGTAACAAAATTAACTGTTTGAAAAGTACTGATACTAAAAATCACTGTGTCAATAATTCTGGCCCTACAAACTTGTTTTTGACTGAACTAACAATCTTTAACGGAATGTAACGAACACAATATTTATCAATGCAATCTGACTCAGTGGAAACACTTCTTAACCTGAACACTGTATGAATTGTCTTGCCCTGAAATCTGTAAATCATACTGAACTGTAAGCTTGACAATAAAAATTGATTCTTTCTCACTTTCACTTTTCGATTACTTTCACTTACTAACCTGGATTGCTTTTATTTATTTATTTATTTTAGCCACACTGCATTTGCGCAACACCAAACTGCTTCCTGCTGTACTAACTACTGGAAAGCTAACTACAGAAAACATCTATGGCACTTTTAATAAAAATGTGATGAGGGATAAACTGGAAATATGTTTAAGAAACTTGAACTAATAATGAAAAATGAAATATCTGGTTTATTTTCTAACTGATGTAACTTCATGAAAATTACTAAAAATGTCACGTTTTTGGATTTTAAAATTTTTCAGAGAAAAATATAACTCAGATATTTAATCTGTCTACAGTATTATTTTTAAACAGAGATATACATTTCTTTACTGTCAGTAAATTTAACTTGATTCACACGAAAAATGTTACAACAATACCATATTTCTAGAACACTACTCATGAAATTCCTATTTCATAAAAAACGCACTCTCAAAACTAAACTATTACAATAAATACTTTTCCTAACACAGAAAGGGGTCCCTAGTATGAATTGTGAGACCACAAGCTAACAGCAAGATGAAACTTTCACTCTGCAGCGTATAACATTTTAATAGATTTTAAGTAATTACAGTTCCTTTCTACCACTTTCAAACAGAATATTCATCTTTTCAACTTTACGTTGTATGGGGGGTTCTGCTCGCAGCAACATTATTCTCCTGGGGCGTCGTGGTAGAAATAAATACTCGTTATGTACAATTTTTCACTTCTTCTTTAATTTAAATCAAACTTCTTCTCCACCAAAACATTACAATAACGTACACAAATTACCACAACAACACAGACTGATGTAGATTCCAAAGTACTCGACAAAAGACAAAACCCGAACTCCCCCACACAAGGCGGTGAGGCAAATATAAATAACATTCACAATAATGGCATTACATTACGCATTGTTTATAACAATTGAATATACTGATTTACAATTACCAAGCACACAAAGAAAACATTTCATGTACACAAAAATAATCACAAAATAAAATGAAAACTATACATACAATAATTTTAAATGACACATTTCCTTTTGAATTGAAATCTCCGATCTTGCTGTTTGACAACAAAATGCGATGTTAAATGTCAATTAATTTGTTAATGAGTACATCGTACATGTTCCTAACATATACTGAACTATCAATTGACATGGCCATTCACAAAATATACTCCAAATCTTACGTCAGTCAATATATACAAAGAATAACAATATTCAAGTGTCGACTATTAGATTAATTATATAATTAGCTGGTCTACACAACCTGTTTATGAGCCTAACATCTATACAATGCTATTTATTTTCATGTTTTACAAAAGTTTTTACCCTTCATCTGTCTGTTTATTGAAATAATGTACAATAACAAAAGTATTGTTTATAGAACTGTCTGGAACGAAAATATATGAATCACTTAATTAATGAAATCTATCACTTGTTTTGATCACAGTATCACTGAGAAACGGTCCTACACTGATTCCTAGGCTGGCTGTATCGTTTTTAACTAACTTCACACGCAACTTTTATCACTATTGAACCACACGATTCCGGATCCGACGCAGACGGTATCGTAGGATGACATTGAGATGAGAGGACCAGGCAGACGGTATCGTATGATAACATTGAGATGAGGGGGCCAGCAGTATGGTCACAAGCGGAGTGTGCGAGGTACTGGCGGAAGTAAAGTTGTGAGGTGGAATCGTAAGTCGTGTCGGGATAGCTCAGTCGGTAGAGCGCTTGCCCGCGAAAGACTAAGGTCCCAGGTTCGAGTCCAGGTTCCGGCACACAATTTTAATCTGCCAGGAAGTTTCATAACAGCTAGATCTTTGCCGATCGTTACTGTTACCATCAGTTCAACCTAACAATGCGAAGTAGTGCCACAGAAACATGCCAAGTATTTCATGAAAAACTTTACCTTATCAAAACTTCAAAAGAACGTTTCTCCAACGTCATCTATTCCTTTCTTCTCCATGTCGTAAACAAGCAGCTTGGCTCAGCATGCAAATCTCAGAATCTCATCTCCTCGACTATCCCACCGGAACGTCGTCTTGCACACAACCACGGTCCTACGCTTCTACAATCTCATCCGCGGCCTGGCAAAGTCTGCACTCTCAACAATCACGGCCTTACTTCCCGGCAACAATACTACCACCATCTCCAATATTGATGGTACTGCCATCGAAAAATAAGCTTGCAACCAATTCGTACATTTGAATATGAAATGTATACCTTCCCATAGCAGGTATCTTACACCACTACAACTTTTTCTATACTAAAAGTTCCCAATTTTTTTTTTTTTTCGTTTTTGGTCTTCTTTTTGGGATTTCAGACCACGGTACAGCGATCTGCCGCTAAGCCACGCGATAGCGATCTAGTCTGTGCGACGTGGCACGACAATCAGGTGGTCTTATTTTTATGCGGTGTCGGATGTAATGCTGGAAACGGAGCGGTTGTTCCGGAGGCGGAGATTTCGCGCCATTTCACTCTGAGCCCCCGGCTACCTCCGGCTGGACATGTCGAATCGAGCAGACGCCATTTTGGAGATGAATCTTGTTTGATTTAGCAGTGTATTTTGCGAAGCAAGAAAAGATGCTGTTTCACAGCATCAGTTCCATAAATATAAACAAAAATCGAAGTTTCCTCATAAGAGTTTCATAGAATAAAAGTTGTATAAAGGTACAATTATTGATAAGTTTGCCGCGGTGGAGTTGCCGAGCGGTCTACAGCACCTCGCTGCGGAGCGCGCGGTTGCTCGCCGTGGTGGTTCGAATCCTCCCTGGGGCGTTGTGTGTGTGTGTGTGTGTGTGTGTGTGTGTGTGTGTGTGTGTGTGTGTGTGTGTGTGTGATTGTCCGTAGGTTAGTTTACCTAGGTTTAAGTAGTTTGTAAGCTACGGACTGATGACCACGCAGTTTGGTCTAATAGATTTACAAACATTTGAACATTGATAAGTTTCACGATGGCCTTATAAGAATCACGAAGTATAAAAACTTACATCGCCTGAAGTTGAGTGCAGCATAGGTCAGGTTAAAACTGGTATGTTGGTTGGTGGGATAAAGGTAAGACTGTTCTATAGATAGGAAAATCAGGATCGCTTCAGGAATTTGGCAATTGTGAGCCAGCTAAAGATCTGCTTTAAAGCTACTCATTCGGAACTGATCTGATGTTAAATGGAGCACAAATAACTATCATCATCTGGTAGTTGACACTCACGATAACTAACTTTTCAATCAAGCTGATTTAAGATTAGTTGAATTCATTTATTATTCATTAACACTATAAATCTATTTGGTTATGGTCCTAATATTTATCCTGCACAATTAATTAAGAAACAGTGCGGTTAAACTAATTGAAAGCGCAACGGATATTTTGAACACAGCAAGAACAATACGTAGTCTGCATAAAGCTCAACGATTACGTTATAAATTTGACTGCGAGGGAAATCTGAAAAAAAAAAAATCCACAAATCACTTTCTAATAATGTAACTGAGAATTTATCCCGCTAACTCGCTGATTGCAGAAACTTAGTATCTTGTTCACTTGCGTGCAGTATTGCATAACAAACCCTACTATCATTAATACGTCACTCCGATAAAGAAATCTGTTAATCAAACTCAACTTAGTCAATATTATGCTTTAACTTTAATAGTCAATAACTTTCGATGAAAGGAAGAGGCTAGCTTTCTAACTACAAAGTGAAACAGGTAAAGAAGTTTAACTTTCACAATTATTATTAGCAATAATGATTACATTACCTTATGATTGGAGAACAACAAAAATCTTCTCGGGCTGATACATATATGAATGATACAAAATCTTATAAAGACAGCACTGTGTGAAAATCATATTTCAAAATTATTCCGTCAGCTCGTACAAAACTTGCTGCCTCAGCAACCAACCAAAGCACGTCCTTTCACTACCAGAGCTACACACCGACTCTCCTGTTCAGCTACTTCTCACATACATAGTCTTTCACAGAGATGTTACACAACAAAGTAAACCATAGACGTAGTTAATCAAAAACGTTCATATAACATTTTACATACAAATATTCAAACAAGACAGGCGAAAAATATTAATGAATTTGTACAGACATGTTTCAAGGTAGTAGCGTGTTAGTTTGTCGAGTAGAAGGTCCTGTATTCGATTCCCAAGAAGTACGAACATTGTAATTCTTCATAATTGTTCAAAATGCCTTTTTCTTTATTACGTCTACTGCAAAAGTTTATTATTTCAGGTAATACATTTGCAAAGAAAAAAATGTTCAAATGTTTGTAGAGCTTATGGGACTTAACTACGGGATCATCAGTCCCTAAACTTACAAACTACTTATGAACTAGCTAATACTAAGGACGGCACATATATCCATGCCCGAGGGGGGATTCGAACCCCCGACCGTAGTGGCCGTGAAGACCGTGACTGGTGCGCCGCAATCCCCTCGGCCACCGCGGCCGGCATACATTTGCACATGTCATATATTTAACTAGTGGTGTTCCTATAACTTTCTGTCAAAAACTCTCGTATCTGTTAATGTATACAGTGTCCTTCCGTCTTCATACAAATTTGTGTCGTTTTATGATATCAGTTTGACTATAGTGAACACAGTGTAATGTCATGACCCCGTGACTGGGGACAAGCGTCTATACATAATAATATTAAAGCCGAAAGTATCACATTTCAAGCTATTGTAAACCTCTTACGTTGTCGAATAATATCTGTCCACAAAAGTAATTAAAAAACTGTATATAAGCGGCAAAGAACGGAGGGGTGTAAGTGTTCTGGTTTTTTTTCCGCTTTGTCGTGCTGGTTTCTACCGTAAAATTTTGAAGGAAAGCTTTGCTGCTACCTTGGCATGTCTTCCACAATTGCGAATGGTTTCATTGTGAAACTAATGAAATATGTCAACGTTGAAGGTATCGTGTTTTTTTTTTATCGACACTTTCTTTACAATTCTTAACCACTTTCATATTGTTTTGCCCTTGGTGCTGTAGGAATCTATATGAAATCTTTTTAAATGATCTTGAAGATTAGATGTTCCTATACCTGCGGCACACAATCGTCCACACAACTTGCATGTAGCCTTTTGGCATCGTCATCCGCGTTCTCAAAGAACTACCACTCAAAGAACTACTCAAAGAACTACGTTTTAACATATGTAGATACATTACTTTATTATTAGAAATGAAATTTTTACTCCGCAAAATTTTCTTGTGTGACAAGTATTTATCTAACATTAATTATCTTCAAAATACCTGTTTCTATTTGTAATACAAAAAATATGAAAGGACACGTTTTCGCAAGTTCCAAACAACCGCCTCATTTGTTTTGCCTATGCCCCACAAGCCCCACAAGCGGCTTCTAATGAAATTGCGTGCTTATGGAATATCTCCCCAATTGTGCGATTGGATTCACGATTTCCTATCAGAAAGGACACAGTTCGTTGTAACTGACGGTAAGTCATCGAGTAAAACAGAAGTGATATCTGGCGTTCCACAGGGAAGCGTTATTGGTCCCCTACTCTTCCTCGTGTTTATAAACGATTTAGGAGATAATCTGAATAGCTCACTTAGACTGTTCGCGGATGATGCTGTCGTTTATCGGTTAGTGAAGTCAACAGAGGATCAAAAGCAACTGCAAAGCGATTTAGACAAAATTTCTACTTGGTGCGAAAATTGGCAATTGACACTAAATAAAGAAAAGTGTGAAGTAATACACATGACCACTAAAAGAAATCCGCTGAACGCGATAAATCAGTCAAACCTTAAGGTCATAACTTCTACCAAATACCTAGGAGTTACAATTACGAACAACTTTGACTGGAGAGAACACACAGAAAATATTGTGGGGAAGGCGAACCAAAGGTTACGTTTCATTGGCAGAACGCTTAGACGATGCACCAGCTCCACCAAAGAGACTGCCTACATCACACTTGTGCGTCCTCTCTTGGAGTACTGTTGCCCCTTGTGGGACCCTCACCAGGTGGGACTGACGGAAGATATTGAGAAGGTTCAGAGAAGGGCAGCTCGTTTTGTTTTATCACGTTACGGGGGGGAAAGCGTCACGGAAATGTTGCACGAATTGGGGTGGAAATCATTAAAAGAAAGACGTTATTCATTGCGGCGTGATCTGTTTGCGAAGTTTCAATCACCGACTTTTAGTTCTGAATGTGAAAATATTTTGCTAGCACCCACCTACTTAGGGAGACATGACCATCCCAATAAAATAAGAGAAATCAGATCGAAAACGGAACGATTTAGGTGTTCTTTCTTCCCGCGTGCTATTAGAGAATGGAACGGTAGAGAAAAGTTATGAAGGTGGTTAATGAACCCTCTGCCAGGCACTTAAATGTGATTTGCAGAGTATCTATGTAGATGTAGATGTAGATGCGGTAGTACCAGAAATTCCCGTGTGGAGCGCACTCGTCGGATACGCCTTCTGGCCAACTATATTCCGTTGCGCCTCCGTTTCCTCCGGCCAGCCTCCAACTAGCCTGGCGCCTCCTATGGTAGTACCGGAGAGCACCGGATGTGGCGCACTAGTCGCACCTTCGATTTACCCAGTAGTTAACCGCACAAGCAGACCAGCACAAGTTGGATGCGCTGACATACTAGCCAACGCGAGTACTAAGAGCAGTAAATGTCGTAAAAAATTACGGCTGTTGCTATTGCACGTTGTTACAAATGTTTCGGGAAAGTCAGAAACGGAAATAGTGGCCGCATATGTCACGAGCCAGACACAGGCGCAAAGGATTCTCTGTCCAGCCTTTGCACAGAGCACGAGGCACGCGCATTTTTAAAAACGTGCACCACTGTAGTAGCTAGGGCGCTGCGTCTTCAGAGACGACCCAGTGTGGCAGCGAGCGGTAAATTAACCACCGCGCCGAGAGTGCAGTGGCGTGAGCCAGCTGCTGGCTATTAGCGAGGAAAGCGCACTCGGTGTGGGGCAGCGCCTGGAGCTTGGAGCGGCTTCCGGTGCCGTTAATACGGCCGCAGCCGCTTCCGGCACAGGCAGGAGCCCGCAACAGCTGGCGCGCTGACACGCCCCCCCCCCCCCCCTTCCTGCCACACTGACACCTCTGCAACTCCCGGAGGTGGAAGTTTACTTAAAGAAACCCCACAAGGTGCGGACGAATATGTAGCCACGGGCGCCATTCGGAAAGTCAGTTCCGGTCCCTGACGACACGCTAGCATCGCCAACTTACTAGTATCACTACCTAATAGCCCGCTGGTATCTTCTAGTGCAGGGCTGTCCAATTAAATTTCTACGCGGGCCACATTAAAAACGTTTTTCACTGTCGCGGGCCAGAATTTTTTTTTTTTTTTTTTTTTTTTTTTTTTTTTTTTTTTTTTTTTTGCCTGCAGAGTTCGTCGACATCTGATGATATGTCCGATGTAGAAATTCGGATAATTCCGTTCAGATGGCCATTTGTAAGCAAAGATCTCGTTTTAGATTTTACATTTTTCATTCGTGAAGAAAGCTGTTCACACATGTATCGATGTTTGCTGAACAAGGACACCTGTTGAAGTGACAACTGGTATAGGTTGGGACACTGATCGGGTTTGATATATATATTTTTTATAAAACTCCAGCTGTCCATTCTGCAAGCAACTATGCTAGGCAGTTTTCAGGCTATCATTGGTTTGAAGTTCAGTCAACTCTACCTGCAGGTGTAACATGTCGTCTTCAATCTTAACTTCTTTTATCTTAATTCCGTGCAAAAAATTCAAATGTTTGTAAATCTATCGGACCAAACTGCGTGGTCATCAGTCCGTAACTTACAAACTACTTAAACCTAGGTAAACTAACCTAAGGTCAAACACACACACCTATGCCCGAGGGAGGGCTCCGCAGCGAGACGCTTTAAACCGTTCCGAGCAACTATTGGTAACATAATCCCAGCAACTCAGCTCGTTCACGGCACCACTGTCAGTAGATACTCATTACAAATGGTCGAAACAGAAATTTAACCGCATGTAACATATTTTTCTGTGCAACTCTTCGCCTGTTTTCGAAGAACAAAAGATCCAAACCTGTTTGAAATTGATTGAACTGGTGTGAGCTGGCCTCCCTCGGGTATGGATGTGTGTGTTGTCCTTAGCGTAGTTTAATTAGTTTTTAAGTCTAGGGACTGATGACCAACTTAGTTTGGTCCCATAGAATTACGAACATTCGAACATTTGTGCCGCCTGTTCCAAGACGGCCGCGTTCTGCTAGACCTTAGTGGCCGGGGAAGAGCGAAATGGGCCTCTCTAATAGGAGAACAGTTGTAGAAGAGGGCGGCTAGCAGGTTAGCTGGTAGCAGCCACCCTCCCTCCACATGCGTATTTATTTACGCTCGTGTGCAACTACGAAGCAGGTTAGTTTCAAATCACTGAGCTGCGGCTGAAGGAAATAAATAACTAAATAAATAAACTCACATCTTTATCAGGCTATAGGCGGGCCGGATTTTACGCCGCTGCGGGCCACTTTGTATGTTGAACAGCCCTGTTCTAGTGGCACACTGCTGGCTATGAGTGCCCGATGGCCAGTTGCTTTTACCGATATACTTACTCAACGTCAAAATATTACATTAGCAAACGAATTAGACATTACGACGAATAAACTGTGTGCAACATAGTTGCTGTTGTATTTTTTGGGTTGTATGCTGGTGGTCGAAGAAACCTTTCTGCTCCTGACGTTTCGTCCAGAGCTGCGCTGGATATCTTCAAAAATAATGTTCAAATATTTGTAATTCTGTGGGACCCAACTACTTTGGTCCTAAGTCCCTAGACTCACAAACTACTTAAACTAAGGTAAGCGAACCTAAGGACACCAAACACATCCACATCCACTGAAATTATCGTCACTTTCTAAGTTGCTCTATCTTGATGAACGACTTATTTTTGCCTTTGGAAACAATCACTGAAAGAGATGGCCGCTTCACTGGACTCAAACGCCAGCGCTTGGTCAAGAGCAAGCCGTTATAATTGGCCCAGAATACGCCGTGGTGCCTGAAGAGAGCTACCAAGTAGTGGACGAAGCTCATAAGATACTAGAGTTGCAATGTCACGGCGAAATCTAGTCATTCCCACAAGCCATTAGTACGGAACGTGTCGGGCGGATACATCCGTCTTTCGCAGTTAAAGTGTTAAATTGGTGTTGATCTCTGTTCTTTCGGACATGTCCGGAAGAACAGACGCAATTTTGATCCTGCAGTCACTATTAAGACACAAAGAAATTTAAGGCTCTATCTGCCACTGTGCAGTGTATTACATCAAAGGGGAAAACTGACATTCGCACCCAAGACTCCTGCTCGCTAGACAGGTCCGTTAAGTACTGTGTCAGACTGACGCAATGGTAACTAGAACTGAACGGGGCACTCCACCAGATTCTCAACTGACCCACACACTACTGACGAAGTGCCCCAAACCATCACTCTCATTACTCGCAGCCTTTTGCCCATTCCTGTAAAACCTCGCACTTCGAGGCATCTGCACCAAAGCGATCACTGGCGTGCAGTCGCCTCATTTATACACTTGATGTCCGAAAGAACAGACAACAGACTGCCGGTCAGACTCTTTTGTTGTAACTGTGTAATATAGGTTTGATGCCCAATCGAGGAAGTACTTAGCCCATTGCTACGTCACAGCTACCACCCGTCCCTCATCGACACTTTCAACCAATAGAAATCCAGGATTCCGTTTCCCATCAATAAGGAGAAATCAAGAAAACACCAATAAAAAGAAAGCCTCACTCCCTTCTCCCATAACGAAAACCTCCAATCACAATTTGGCAACTATTACTACGACCACTATTTAAGTTCCCAGCTTTGCCTCATCCAGCAGTAAACGTGACGCCCAGAAGGAGGCCGCTTGCGATAGTGGGCGAAACGTCGGTGAAATCTGATATATTGAAGATGCGGTCCAATGTCCAGAAGAATTTAATAATTTTCACACATTTTACAGGAAGTATGTTCTCTCACCAGTCCAACATCTATTTAAAAAGAATAGTACCTTTTCCTCAGCTGTACTGCGGAAGGAGACTACAAAATAAATGAAATGAAGACTCCGTTAGGAGCGGTGTGCACCACGACCATAGATTTCCATATCTATCAAAAGAAATTTCAGCATTGCTCGTAAACTAACGTTTATTTATATATTTTTGACGACGTTAGAGCGTTCAATTTTAACGAAAGAAATCGCAATTTGCGATCAATTATGGCTTCAATGTACCAGTTTTAGATGAAATACCATTGTGCGGCGAATGAAAATTTGTGCCCGGCCGGGATTCGAACCCGGGATCTCCTGCTTACTAGGTAGATGCGTTGACCACTCCGCCACCGAGGACACAGTGACCAGTCCGACTGCAGAGGACTCTTTCCTGCATGTCTCCCGCCACACCCAAATCTCCATTCGCCACACAGGCTGTGGTAATAGGAAAGAGACAGCGTGGCGAATTGAGATTTGGGTGTGGCGGGAGACGTGCAGGGGAGATTTCTCTGCAGTCGGGTTTGTCACTGTGTCCTCGGTGGTGGAGTGGTCAACGCATCTTTCTAGTAAACAGGAGATCCCGGGTTCGAATCCCGGCCGGACACAAATTTTCATTCGCCGCACATTGGTATTACATCTAAACCTAGTACAGTGAAGCCATAAGTGATCGCAAATTGCGATTTATTTCATTAACGTTTATTTCTTATAGCAAATCGATTTCGACTATGGAATAGTCATCTTCATGCTGCGCTGAGGATGACTATTCCATTATCGAAATCTATTTGCAACAATAAATAAACGTTAATTTACGACCAATTCTGAAATTTTTTTGATACAAAATAAATAATTAAATAAATATAATTTTCAAAAGTACAAGTACTGAATATTCATCTCCAGAACCACTTTCCATAAAAGTTCACTATCTATCATCTACATATTTACCTAAAAATGACAGCATTCGTATGAATTTTGTTCTTTTCCTTTTAACTGATAATATACATACAAATTAAGGCTAAAAACCTATGCAAACAATATAGACATAACTTATTATTCACTTTAATATTAACGAAATTATTTGCTACCTGATCTATTGTAACACGTACAAACAAAACAAACTTCTCTGTACAAGAAGTGTTATATCTTCGAATGAAGACGTTTGCAAATCAGTTGTAAAAGCCCACGTTGGATGCTGCTGGAGTGGCGTTGACATACAGTCGCAGTAAGTGAAATTTCCAGATACGGAACACGATCTAACCAACGTGTACGTCGATATATAAAAGCATTTTTCCATCTTCCGACCACAGAGCCAACACCGAACATCACGCTTGAAATGAATCTGTAACACATGCACCGTCTGAAGATGACGCTGAAAAGGTTTTGAAACCGGTTAATGGAATAAAACTGTATCGGTTTAAGTCAAAAAGAGTGGTTGCATTTTTCTTAAATACTGAACACATGCAGTGAAGGCTTTCACGACCAGCTGAAATAGTTGCTGTTGAATCTTCCGGATTATGAAACAGAGAGACACATGGACAGTGGTTCTTCAAAGTAGGTAGTTACGCTTTTATCCTTGACCATGGACTATCGACAGTTATGGTTTTATCTCTGACAAGGCTTATCTCTGCTACGCACGAGAACACTTGACCATGACCGTTTTAGACAGCAGTCCGACGCCCGACTCGTCTGTCAGCAAGATTCACCGCTACCAGAAGCACCTCTGGACTAAAAGTCAAGAGCAGAAATGTTTCTTCGGAAACGACCATACAACCCGGAAGTTACAACAGCAACTACACTACTGGCCTTAACATTGCTACTCCAAGAAGTAGTGCAGACGATAAACGGGTATCCATTGGACAAATATACTAGAACTGACATGTGATTACATTTTCACGGAAATTGGATGCATAGATCCTGAGAAATCAGTACCTAAAACAACAACCTCTGGCCGTAATAACGGCCTTGATAGGCTTGCGCATTGAGTCAAACAGAGCTTGGGAGGAGTGTACAGGTACAGATGCCCATGGAGCTTCAACACGATACCACAGTTCATGAAGAGTAGTGACCGACGTATTGTGACGAGCCAGTTGCTCCGCCATCATTGACCAGGCGTCTTCAATTGGTGAGAGACCTGGAGAATGTGCTGCCCAGGGCAGCATCGAACATTTTCCGCATCCAGAAAGGCCTTTACAGGGCCTGCAACATGTGGTCGTGCATTATCCTGCTGAAATGTAGGGTTTCGCAGGGATCGAATGAAGGGTAGAGCCACGTGTCGTAACACATCTGAAATTTAACGGCCACTGTTCAAAGTGCCGTCGATGCGAACAAGAGGTAACCGAGACGTGCAACCAATGGCACCCCATACCATCACGCTGGGAGATACGCCAGTATGGCGATGACGAATACACGCTTCCAATGCGTGTTCCCCAAACACGGATGCGACCATCATGATGCTGTAAACATAACCTGGTTTCATCCGAAAAAAAAATGACGTTTTGCCATTCGTTCACCCAGGCTCGTCTTTGCGTACACCATCGCAGGCGCTCCTGTCTGTGATGCAGCGTCAAAGGTAACCGCAGCCATGGTCTCCGAGGTGATAGTCCATGCTGCTGCAAACGTCGTCGAACTGTTCGTGCAGATGGTTGTTGTCTTACAAACGTCCCCATCTGTTGCCTCAGGGATTGAGACGTGGCTGCATGATCCGTTACAGCCATGCGGATAAGATTCCTGTCATCTCGACTGCTAGTGATACGAGGCCGTTGGGATTCAGCACGGCGTTTCGTGTTGCCCTTCTGAAACCACCGAATCCATATTCTGCTAACAGTAATTGGATTGTGACTAACGCGAGCAGCAATGTCGCAATACGATAAACCGATAGGCTACAATGCGACCTTTATTAAAGTCGGAAACGTGATAGTACGCATTTCTCCTCCTTACACGAGGCATCAGAGCAACGTTTCACCAGGCAACGCTGATCAACTGCTGTTTGATTATGATAAATTGGTTGGAAACGTTTCTCCGGCTTGCTTGTTGTAGGTTGCCAACCTTGTGTGAATGCTCTGAAAAGCTAATCATTTGCATATCACAGCATCTTCTTCCTGTCGGTTAAATTTCGCATCTGTAGCGCATCTTCGTGATGTAGCAATTTTAATAGCCAAGAGTGTAGTTACCCTTTTATCCTTGACTATCGATATCGATAGTTACGGTTTTATCTTGGACAACGGTTATCTCTGCTGCGTGTGTGAACACTTGACCACGCCCCTTTTAGACAGTATTTATACCGCAAGTCGGCAGACTCACCGCTACCAGAAGCACCTCTGAAGATGTTCAGCCGCACAGGGGTATCCGAGCGTTATGGAGCGCCACTTTATGCGAGGACTCTCGCGTCGGAAGTTTCACAGGAATGGGCAAAAGGCTGCGATTAATGAGAGTGATGGTTTGGGGCACTTCGTCAGTAGTGAGTCAGTTGAGTCAGTTGAGAATCTGGTGGAGTGTCCCGTTCAGTTCTAGTTACCATTGCGTCAGTCTGACACAGTACTTAACGGACCTGTCTAGCGAGCAGGAGTCTTGGGTGCGAATTTCAGTTTTCCCCTTTGATGTAATACACTGCACAGTGGCAGATAGAGCCTTAAATTTCTTTGTGTCTTAATAGTGACTGCAGGATCAAAATTGCGTCTGTTCTTCCGGACATGTCCGAAAGAACAGAGATCAACACCAATTTAACACTTTAACTGCGAAAGACGGATGTATCCGCCCGCCACGTTCCGTACTAATGGCTTGTGGGAATGACTAGATTTCGCCGTGACATTGCAACTCTAGTATCATACGAACTTCGTCCACTACTTGGTAGCTCTCGTCAGGCACCACGGCGTATTCTGGGCCAATTATAACGGGTTGCTCTTGACCAAGCGCTGGCGTTTGAGTCCAGTGAAGCGGCCATCTCTTTCAGTGATTGTTTCCAAAGGCAAAAATAAGTCGTTAATCAAGATAGAGCAACTTCTTTTAAAAAGTGACTGTTCTGAAAATTTTCAAAACACGGATTTCGACGTTAGTACTGGTAGAGTTATGTGTCTGAAACAATATGACATGACAACTTAGTTTGAATGTATAGTGGATAATGCTTCGTGCAAAATACTTACACGCACAACATTCCACATATTCTCGTACAAATTTAGCACCACACTTCAGGGTTCGCAGTTGGCAGGATACGACAAGTGATGAGGTAAAAAGTCTTATTGGAATTCTCTTGCTTCAAGGAATGGATCATAAACCAGCACACACCAGAAATTGGTAAACGAAAAGGTGAAAAAACTTTTGTTGTTGTGGTCTTCAGTCCGCAGACTGGTTTGATGCAGCTCTCGATTCCACCCTGTCCTGTGCAAGCCTCTTCATATGAGAATACGTACCTACATCTTTTTGAATCTGATTACGTATTCGTCCCTCCTTTTCCATCTACGATATATACTCCACACACTTCTTTCTAATGCCAAATTGACGATTCCTTGATGTCTCAGTGCGTCCCACCAACCTATCCCTCCTCTTAGTCAGGATATGCAAGAAACTCCTTTTCTCCCCAATTCTGTTGAGCATCTTCTCATTAGTAACATGATCTACCCATCTAATCGTCATAATTTGTGTATAACACCACATTTCGAAAGTTTCTATCATCTTTCGGTATGAACACCTTATCATCCACGTTTCACTCCCATAAAATGCTACACTCCAGACACATGCTTTCAAAAAGAACTTCCTAACATTTAAACTGATATTGGATGTCAACAAGTTTCGCTTCTTGAGAAACGCTTTTCTTCCCATAGCCATTCTACATTTTATATCTTCTCTGCTTCGGCCATCAGAAGTTCTTGCTACCCAAATAAAAAAAATTCATATACTACTTTTATTGTCTCGTTACCTAATCTAATTCCTTCAGCATCGCCTGATTTTCTGACAATACATTCCATTACCTTCGTTTTACTTTTGTTAATGTTCCTCTTATATCTTCCTTTCAAGACACTGTCCATTCGGTTCAATTGCTCTTCCAGTTCCTTTGGTGCCTCTGACAGAATTACTATGTCATCAGAAAACCACAAGCCTGTGCGGGTACCCGAGAAGGTTAAGGCAAACGATCGCGAGAAGAAGAGTTACCAGTCCCGATCTGGCACAAATTTTCAGCATCGCCGTAAAATGTAATTCAGTGGCGTGTGACAGCATATAGGACTGAAAATGTTATATTTCATTGATCAGATGCGATTTTTGATCCACCAGCTGAGATTTGTGGCACTGACTTTTTACTGTGTGGCTAGTAGCGCTATAGTGTGTGGGTGCACAGAGAGTTATGTATTCTAGAGTTGCTTCACATATTAGTAAAAATAAAGTTCTAACAAAATGTCAGTTTGGTTTTCAAAAAAGCTTTTCAACTGAAGATGCTATATATACCTTCACTGGTGAAATATTAAATGCTTTAAATAACCGAACATCACCAGTTGGGATTTTTTGAGATCTCTCAAAGGCTTTTGATTGTGTAAATCTTGGGATTCTTCTAGATAAGCTTAAGGATTGTGGTATGTGTGGGACAGTGTACAAATGGTTTAAATCATACTTAACTGGAAGAGTGCAGAAAGTTGAAATAAGCAGTTCACATGATACAGATGAAAGAATCAATTCCTCTAACCAAAAAAAAGGGTCCCACAAGGTTCGGTCTTGGGTCCTTTTCTATTCTTTATATATATTAATGACCTGCCATTCTATATTCACGAAGATGCTAAGCTAGTTTTTTTAGCTATCACGCCAGACAAACAGGAATTAACAGATGAAATTGTAAATGATATCTTTCAGAAAGTTATTAAGTGGTTCTCTACAAATAGACTCTGATTAAACTTTGATAAAACCCAGTATATACAGTTTTATGGAACGACACCATTAATAAATTTAGACTTCGAACATAAATCTGTAGGTAAGGTAGAATATTCAAAATTTTTTGGTGTTTGCATTGACGAGGGACTGAATTGGAAGAAACATATTGAAGATATCCTGAGACGTTTGAGTTCAGCTACTTATGATATCAGAGTCATTGAGAAATTTGGTGATACACATCTCACAAGGAAAGTACATGGGCTCGAACATACCTGTATGAACGTTTGGTTACAGGATCTCTACGTACACCTCAATGTGCTGGTGGGTGTCGTTTTTCTGCAAAGCTCTGCACCCATGCTCTAGATAGCAGTGTAGATGTAATTGTAGACGCCATACGTAATGCATTTATCTGAACTATAACTTACGTAATAATCATCGTACATGTTCTCTAGCCGTGATGATAGTTTGCAACTTTAACCTTCTTCCCGAAAGACTGTTGGTATTCACTGCCACTGCTTCCGTCGCCTCTTCCCGCATTTACCGTAGCACTAGCACTTGCAATGAGTTGTTCGTCATTATCATCCCTATTATCATTATTTTGAGTTTGTAACAACAGTATTTAACTTATGCTCATATTTCTGTACCATAACAGATACGAGAAAGCATGCAAATGATTCATCTTCTACATTAATACCATCTTCACGAAGAACGGTTCTTCGTAACTTCATCTCAACTAATTGCAATATATTAGCAGGGTTGATTATCAATCGTCGCCCCATCTGACACTTCACCACACAAATAACATCACAAAACGCAACTTCGGAGGCATCGTCCCTACTGGCGAACCGACAGGTCAAAGTGCAATGCGGCATGGCACACGAAGAGGCCTCTAACGGACGACTGCAGAGTTTTGCAGATGCGGGAGTATCACTAGTGCAATAAGGGATCTTTACATTATCTCTCATACGATTTTGGTGTATATGTGTTTGTTCGAGCATAAGTACTTTCCTTGTCAGTAAATTAGCTTACTATGCCTATTTTCATTCATTGATTTGATATGGGATCATATTCTGGAGCAGTTCAACATTGAGTAAAAAAGTATTCACTGCACAAAAGCGTGTAATCAGAATAATTGTTGGAGCCCACTCAAGAGCATCCTGCAGACATTTATTTAGGGATCTAGGGATCTTCACTGTAGCTTCACAATATATATATACTCACTCATGAAATTTGTTATTAACAATCCGACCCAATTCAAAAGTAATAGCATTGTGCATAGCTACAACACTATGAGAAAGGTAGATATTCACTATTCAAGGTTAAATCTAACTTTGGCTCGGAAAGGGGTGAATTATGCTGCCACAAAAGTCTTTGGCGACTTACCAAGTACAGTAGAGTCTCGATTATCCGACCTTCCGTGTTATCCGACGCTTCGCAGCACCGGGACTGTAGCGTTAGCTATGTATCAGCCGATAGGTCAGTGACTGTACGTGGTGTTTGTTTTGGCGCGCGTCATTGTCACTCAGTTCATTGTCGCCGTCTGCTACTCCTCACCCCTCTGTGTTATCCTAGATCTGTAGTGGAGAACGTGTTGCGCTTTGTTTATAAAAAGGTGGTAGTTTCAATAGAAGAGAAAGTTACTGCTTTAAAAACAAAAGACAATGGTGAAACTTTATTAAAAGTGGCGCAAGAATATAACGTCGGGAAAACAACAGTTGGAGACATATTCCTTCAAACCGTCTTGATTGCAAATTTTTTATTGGTTAATGAGGCGTTTCGCCCTTTAGCAGGGCATCTTCAGATTATAATGCGCTCTCCGTGGTGTGACACCGTAAGTTGTTATTGCGGTGTTTCTATTTTCCTGGAATGTTTTTTGGATTTCCTTGTGGCTCTTAATCGAAGCGGTGGTCTCTGATGACACAAGATAAGCCCATGTTTACAATTGCGCTCACGGGTGGTGGGCGGGCGTGGTGTGCTGCTCCGCCGACTTGTACAAGTAAATAGAAACACCGCAATAACAACTTACGGTGTCACACCACGGAGAGCGCATTATAATCTGAAGATGCCCTGCTAAAGGGCGAAACGCGTCATTAACCAATAAAAAATTTGCAATCAAGACAGTTTGAAGGAATATTTATTCTGATTGCTGTTGTACACCATAGATTGGAAAACAGTTGGAGACTGGAGAAGGAACAGCAATGAAATTGAGAAGTTGTGTTCTCAATGAGCAATCTAGACTGTATGGGAAGATCAGAAAACCATTAAAAATGTGATTTTCAAAAAGTAAGTGAAGCTTTGTTCTAATGGTTTACTCGACATAGAGTATCCATGTCGGGACCTATTTTGCAGGAAAAGCCTTAAAGTTTCGTAACGAAATAAACGAAGGTGACGCTGATATCTTATCACTTTTCTTTCGGTGTCGTCTAATGTATTTGAACGTTATATTCAGTTCTTGTTCGGATATTTAATAAGTTTTCTATGTTCAAATAAATGTTTCAAACTTTTTTTGTATTATTTTCCGTGTTAGTCGACCTTGCCGCGGCCGGTTTAGGTCGGATAATCGAGGCTACTGTAGCATCAGAAGTCTGACAGATAGGCAACTAGTATTTAAAAAGAAATTAAAGGAATGACAACGCCTTCTACAATGTAGATGAATTTTTAGATAAAACTTTAAAAAAATAACAAAAAATGAAATAAAAATCCTTAAAATATTGATTGTCAAGTGTAGACAACGTTTACTAAACTGACACTTCCACATGATTACGAAATGTCGTATATATGTTCTATGGAACAAGTATTAATCTAATCTAATGTAGTACATGGGGTGCTTGTCTGTTGCAGCCCACTCGCGACGCGACGGGCGCCGCCATCGCCGTGTTCACCGCCAGGAAGCACTACCCGCAGGAGTCGACGCACCAGACCACGCTGCAGGTACGTACAGCGCCGCCAACGCCGTCGATGGCTGGGTCGAGCCACCACTGTCCAGAGACGTGACCTCACAACAAGTTTGAGACACTTGCGGGGAGTGACACTTGCGGGGAAAGGGAATGTGTAGACACTTGCGGGGAGACCCGGACGCTGCAGGTAGTGAACAGGGTGTTCCAGAAGTAGGGATACACCACCCCTACTCCACGCCCTCCAGCCGCTACCTGTGCCGTATTCAGGGAAAGGCCCACCGAGCGAGGTGGAGCAGTAGTAACGGGACGACTGAGTTTGTTGTTGTTGTGGTCTTCAGTCCAGAGACTGGTTTGATGCAGCTCTCCACCCTACTCTATCCTGAGCAAGCCTTTTCATCTCCTCATAAGAACGACAACCCACATCCACTTGAATCTGCTTACTATACGCGTCTCTTGGTCTCCCTCTGCGATTTTTACTCCACACACTTCCCTCCAACGCTAAATTCACAATTCCTTGATGTCTAAGAATGTGTCCTACCAATCTATCCCTTCTTTTAGTCAATGTATGCCAGAAATTTCTTTTCTCCCCAATTCGGTTCAGTACCTCCTCATTAGTTACGCGATCCACCCACCTAATCTTCAGCATTCTTCTGTAGCACCACATTTCAAAAGCCTCTATCCTCTTTCTGTCCACACTGCTTATCGTCCATGTTTCACTCCCATACAAGGCAACACTCCATACAAATGCCTTCAGAAAGGACTTCCTTAGGCTTAAATCAATATTCGATGTTAACAAATATGTCTTTTTCAAAAACGCCTTTCTACCCATTGCCATTCTGCATTTTATATCATCTGTACTGCGACCATCATTTGTTATTTTACTGCCCAAGTAACAAAACTCATCTACCTCCTTTATTGTTTCGTTACCTAATCTAATTCCTTCAGCATCACCTGATTTTCTTACACTGCACTCCATTACCCTAGTTTTACTCTTGTTAATGTTCATCTTATATGCACCTTTCAGCACACTGTCCATTCCGTTCAATTGCTCTTCCAGGTCCTTTGCTGTATCTGACAGAATTACTATGTCGTCGGCAAAACGCAATGTTTTTAATTCTTCCCCCTGAACTTTAATTTCTTCTCCAAATTTCTCCTTGCTTTCCTTTATAGCTTGCTCAATGTACAAATTGAACAACATTGGGGAAAGGCTACAACCCTGTCTTACTCCCTTTCCAAACACTGCATCCCTTTCATGCCCTTCAACTCTGACAACCGCTGTCTGGTTTTTGTACAAGTTGTTAATAACCTTACGCTCCCTATATTTTACTCCTGCTTGCTTCAGAACTTTAAAGAGTTTATTCCAATCAACATTGTCAAAAGCCTTCTCCAAATCTACAAAAGCTAGAAATGTTTTTTTGTCTTTTCTTTATCTTCTAGGATAAGCCGTAAAGTGAGTATTGCCTCCCATGTTCCTACATTTCTCCTGAACCCAAACTGATCTTCCCCGAGGTCGGCTTCTACCAGCTTTTCCATCCTTCTGTATATAATTCGTGTTAATATTTTGCAACCATGACTTATTAAACTGATGGTTCTGAAGTTTTCACACCTGTCTGCACCCGCTTTCTTTGGAATGGTGATTATTACATTTTTCTTAAAGTCTGAGGGTATTTCGCCTGTCTCATACATCCTAGACACCAGTTCAAATAGTTTTGTCATGGCTGACTCTCCCAGAGACTTCAGTAGCTCTGACGGGATATCATCTACTCCAGGGGCCTTGTTTCGACTTAGATCTTTCAGTGCTCTGTCAAATTCATCTCTCAGTATAGTATCTCCTATTTCATCTTCATCTACATCCTCTTCCCTTCCTACAATAGTGTCTCGAAGTTCATTTCCTTTGTAGAGCCCCTCTATATACTCTTTCCACCTTTCAGCTTTCCCTTCTTTGCTGAGAACTGGTTTTCCATCAGTGTCCTTGATATTCATATAGCTGTTTTTCTTATCGCCAAATGTTTCTTTTATTTTCCCGTAGGCTGTATCTATTTTTCCCCTATTTATACATTCTTCTACATCCTTGCATTTGCCTTCTAGCCATTCCTGCTTAGCCATTTTGCACTTCCTGTCAATCTCATTTCTTAGTCGTCTGTACTCCATTTTGCCTGTTTCATTTATTGAATTTTTATACTTTCTCCTTTCATCGATTAAATTTAGTATCTCCTGTGATATCCAAGGATTCTTTGTAGGTCTTGCCTTCCTACCTATTTTGTCCTCTGCTGCCTTCACTATTTCATCTCTCAACTGTTTTATTTTCCCCTGTTTCTGTCAATTGTTGCCTGAAGCTCCCTCTGAAATTCTTAAGAACTTCAGGTTCCTTCTATTTATCTAGGTCCCATCTCCTTATTTTCCTACCTTTCTGTAGTTTCTTCAGTTTCAGCCTACAGTTCATAACCAACAAGTTATGGTCAGAGTCTATGTCTGCCCCTGGGTATGTCCTACACTTCAAAACCTGGTTCCGAAATCTATGTCTTACCATTATAAAATCTATCTGGTATCTCCGGGTGTCTCCTGGTCTCTTCCACGTAGACAACCTTCTTTTGTGATTCTTAAACCAGGTGTTTGTTATAACTAAATTATGTTCCGTGCAAAATTCTACCAGGCGGCTTCCTCTTTCATTCCTTTTGCCCAGACCATATTCACCCACTACCTTCCCTTCCCTTCCTTGTCCTACTACCGAATTCCAGTCTCCCAAAACAATTAAGTTTTCCTCTCCCTTAATTGTCTGAATAATTTCCTTTAGCTCCTCATATATTTCTTCGATCTCCTCATCATTGGCAGAGCTAGTTGGCATATAAACCTGTACTACTGTTGTCGGTGTTGGCTTCGTATCTATCTTGACAATGATAATGCGATCGCTGTGCTGGTCATAGTAGTTTACCCGCATTCCTATTTTCTTATTCATTATCAACCCTACTCCTGTGATACCCCCAACTGATTTTGTATTTATAATCCTGTACTCACCTGACCAGAAATCCTGTTCATCCTGCCACCGAACTTCACTAATCCCCACTATATCTAACTTCAATCTATCCATTTCCCTTTTTAAATTTTCTAATTTTCCTACTCGATTAAGGGATCTAACATTCCACGCTCCGACCCGTAGAATGCCAGTATTGTCTTTCCTGATGATCACATCCTCCTGAGTAGTCCCCGCCCGGAGATCCGAATGGGGGACTATTTTACCTCCGGAATATTTTACCCGAGAGGATGCCATCATCATATGTTCATACAGTAGAGCTGCATGTCCTCGGGAAAAATAACGGCTGTAGTTTCCCCTTGCTTTCAGCCGTTCGCAGTAGCTGTGTGGCAAAGCCACATTAGCTGATGTTACAAGGCCAGCTCAGTCAATCATCCAGACTGTTGCCCCTGTAACTACTGAAAAGGCTGCTGCCCCTCTTCAGGAACCACACGTTTGTCTGGCCTCTCCACAGATACCCCTCCGCTGTGGTTGCACCTACGGTACGGCTATCTGTATCGTTGAGGCACGCAAGCCACCCCACCTCGGCAATGTCTGTGGTTCACGGGAGTGGCGACTGAGTGTAGAAAAACAAAATTCTGGTATATTGGATTTTAACATTTTATCAAAAAATAAATGTTATTACAAGAGATACAGCCATTCAAATTTACGGACACCATAACGTTTTCCCTTCCTGAGTAAATAAGCTGCTTCTTGTAGTTTCAACACCACAGTAGCCTTTTTCTTGAATGTTCTGAATATAAATCTTCACACAGACTTCTTGAGGAGGAGATTGATATGGATATCTGATTGTAAACCACTGCCTTATTACCTTAGACCTTTTTGACTGTACTAAACAGGAGTTCCGCGTATTCCGTAATTTATATTTATACCAGGTCCTAGGATTTTTATCTGTCATTTTCCACTTCTTTCACCTCTGGCAGTATTGCTCATGTGAAAAATAGCGAGTAGCACCGCGGTTCGGAATCCACGTTAAACTGTAGGTCCCCCTGTAACTGGCTGGGTAAGTCAGTTCGAAGGTCGGAGGAAGGCAACGGCATACCACCTCCAAACAGGACCATACCTAGTAAAGCACTGTGGTGTTCAAACCAATCTTCGGATTGTTGACTGCTTTACCTTTTTACCTTTACAGTTAACAGGCAATGTAATTTATAACCAACTATTGGCTGCCAATTTCGCTTCATTTTTCCTGGAAGTCTTACAACTTGTTTCTCCCTGTTGGATTATGCCAAGTTCGGAGTAAAAATGGTTCTATATGATGGTGAGAAAAAGTAGAATTTATCTTTGGCATTTTTCGGTGTGTGACATTCTCTTACACATTCCATATATCAAACATTCCTTAGATGCATTTGTAATTCGAATACAGCCAAATCGTTTTGGGGTCTATGAATAAACGCTTCAAGTATGTAAAATACTCATTGACGTATTATTAACGTTTTTTAATTGAAGGATCAAGGTTGCGCCTCCTATTAAAAAGCATAGTAGTTATATTTAAAGAGATGGGAGTTGCGTGATAGTGGGGTTAACTACATAGCGGTCAATTACATCAACGTAACTGTGCAGGATGCCTAATATATTTATTGCTTGCGCAGGTGTCTTGATATGCTTAGTGTTCTGAATAATATGCTTTTAGGAGGTATGACTGTGGAAAGTCATCGTCTTGTAGTAGCAGAGAATGTCTTAATAACTCTCCAAACATTATCACTATTAAAATACCTTTTTGTTTTCAGAATGACACTCAACTAATTAATATATAGTTAAAACAAGTTACTATATTGCTCTTCAGCTTGCAAAGGGTTGTGCAATTTCACTGAGTTTCGTGTTATGTTGACAGTGTGGAATCTTGACAACAGCAGTGCTAGACTTCTTGGTGTGCCTGTACCCACGAAAAGCCATTAGCCGCCCCAAGGGCCCCCGGTTCCCCGCAAGTGTCACTCCCCGCAAGTGTCACTTCCCGCAAGTGTTCCAACCCCCCTCACTACAGTCTGTACCACGTCAAACCCACCCCGTTTACATGGGCTCCCAAAACCGGATTTCGTAAACCGATTTCCCAATTCCGTTTTTGGTTGCTCATGTAAACACTCCAAAATCGATTCTGGAAATCCGCTACTCTAAAGCGTTTTTCCAGGTCCAAACCGATTTTCGTGCCCATGTAAACGCAACCGTTTTTGAAGCGTTCTTGGCTTGTCAGATTGTGTTTTCTTGTTAAAAATTTTCGGCACATATTGAAAGAGTGCTATTTTCTATTGTCGAATAAAAGTATGAATATTAGAGTGAACATGAATCTGTGTATTTCAATTTTAAAAAAAAAGCGATTTTGCTGACTAAATCAGGAACTGAATCAGCTGTTTCTCAGCCGCCATATTAAGTGGGCTACGAAATCCGATTCAGGCTATGCCATGTAAACACGACAGCAAATACGGTTTACGAAAATCGGTTTTCGTCTTTCGGCAGATGTGTTCCATGTAAAGGTAGTTACCGAGTGACAGTCAGCCACTCAGCTAGCGTGCTGAGGCTTTGTCTGTAGACGGTCGGGCCAACACCACCAGGGAGAAGGCCATGGCGCAGTCAGTGACACGTCACACATTCACAAGTCACAGTCACACATCACACCGAGTAGTCCACGATTACTAGCTGACTGGCTGATCGCTATGAGGCAGCTTGGACCAGCCACTCAGCTAGCGATCGCCACCTACTCGGTGTGACGTGTCACCGACTACGCTGGGGCCATCTCTCTGGATGGTATTGGTGGAGCACGCTTCATATTTCTTTTTTGCAGGACCTGACGTATCGTGACATAGTAGCACTGTGAAGGCGGCCCGAATTGAGGCTATCGATTTGTGTATCGTTATAATGCCGAGCTGATCTTCATTAATGTATTCAAATGTTCAAATGTTTGTATAGCTTATGGAACTTAACTACAGGGTCATTAGTCCCTAAACTTACAAACTACTTATGATCTAGCTTACACTAAGGACGACACAAATATCTATGCCCGAGGGGGGATTCGAACCCCCGACCGCAGTGGCCGTGCAGACCGTGACTGTCGCGCCTCAGTCCCCTCGGCCACCGCGGCCGGCATTAATGTATCACTGGCACGGAAATCTAAATCAAATACCCGAAAATCGTGACATGTTCGTAGAAAATAGCAGATCTTTTTTAACAAGAAACAGTGAGAGATTGTAGTTTATTTCCCTCACAGCAATTATAGCTGTGCCGCGGTGTAGCCGAGCGGTCTAAAGCGTCTCGCTGCGGAGTGCGCGGTTGCTCGCCGTGGAGGTTCGACTCCTCCCTGGGGCATGGGTGTGTGTGTTGTCCGTAGGTTAGTTTACCTAAGTTTGAGTAGTTTGTAAGCTACGGACTGATGAACACGCAGTTTGGTCCGATAGATTTACAGACATTTGAATTATAGCTGTGCTGTTAGCTTCCTCCCTAATCATTTTTTCAAAAAATAGTGGCCGGCCGCGGTGGCCGCGGGGACTGAGGCGCTTCAGTCACGGTCCGCACGGCCACTACGGTCGGGGGTTCGAATCCCCCCTCGGGCATGGATATTTGTGCCGTCCTAGTTCGTAAGTAGTTCATAAGTAGTTTGTAAGTTTAGGGACTGATGACCCCGTAGTTAAGTCCCATAGACTATACAAACATTTGAACATTTTGAAAAAATAGTGACATTAATAGAAAATAGTAAGTAATTTTTTTGGTAGTAAGCGTGAAAATTTATTTCGTCAGTGTGTAACTATTTCATCGAAATATTTCGAATTCAAAACATTGAGCCACATTTAAAAAATCATTACATTACACTGCAACCTTATTAGGAAAAATAAATTTTGAAATTGAAAGACTATTTTAATTCATTACGTTTTTGTATAAGAAGTATCTTGAATAATTAAATCCTAATTTTTCATTTATAGGTTATACAATAAATCATTGATGCTTAGTTCAGTTTTATGTGTGTCGTTTCTTTATTTTGAGTGATAGTATCTTGTACCGGATGATCAGACTGTTTTTGGATATTTACTCTCATTTGCGTGCTTTATGAATAATTTGTATATTTACTACACATGCAAATATGCAGCCCAACGTCTTGCTTTGTAACTATAAACCTTATGTTCTGATTTGATACGGTTGATGTGAGTCATCATTTTATACTTCTGATCAAGACACCCACAGATGGTGGGTAAGCTTTATTTAATTACAAACCAACTTGTTTGGCTGGTTATTTTCAGTAAATAAACTGTTACGGTTCGCCGGCCGCGGTGGCCGAGGGGACTAAGGCGCTCCAGTCACGGTCTGCACGGCCACTACGGTCGGGGGTTCGAATCCCCCCTCGGGCATGGATATTTGTGCCGTCCTAGTTCGTAAGTAGTTCATAAGTAGTTTGTAAGTTTAGGGACTGATGACCCCGTAGTTAGGTCCCATAGACTATACAAACATTTAATACAATTATTATTCAAAATGGTAAGATTAATTTGTACATTGTGACAGTAAGAACCAACTCTTGGCAGTGTGTGTGTGAGAGAGAGAGAGAGAGAGAGAGAGAGAGAGAGAGAGAGAGAGAGAGAGAGAGAGAGAGAGAGAGAATGAATGACACAATTATGTTAGAATAACAGCCATTATTGCCTAATCACGTTTGTGTTAGATAAAAGATGCGAAGTGTAGTAAAAAATTTTAGCTTTAGCCTATACGTGAACCGACTTCCTCTCCTTCCACAACTTCATGTCGTACAGCCCAGTAACGAGTTTATGTTTAATAACTTTGCTACTTTTATAGGCGCGTATAATTACTGTACCTACAATAACGTGTTAGTAATGGAGTTATTTAGGCTGTTGTATTGACATGACATACTTACTTTGTGAAGCAGAAGAGAAATGAAATATGGTGTTCCAGGTTGTAGAGTCCACACAGCGGTCGATTACAGGCGCCCGCAAAAAGTCGATAGTTGAAACCACCGTAGTGACGTCACGGCTGCAAACATTTATGTGAAGTGTGCTCCAGCCGCCGAAGATCTCTGGGGCTTGCGGGCGCTCCCATTCCACTTGAACGAGAACGCCACGACTTCGTCGTCACCGATGTACTTCAAAGTTTGTTCGCTTTTTGCAGTGCAATAGGACAAGACAATATGGAAATAGTAAAGCGCTCTAATTAGGTGATTTCGACAAAGAGGAGTGTGAAAAACAATAATACCGAACGTAGACACAATATTTATTTGTTTGTTAATAAGAAGCAAGCAAGAGTAAAATATAGGGAGCGTAAGATTATTTACAACATGTACAAAAACCAGACAGCAGTTATCAGAGTTGAAGGGTGTGAGATGGATGCAGTGGTTGGGAAAGGAGTAAGACAGGGTTGTAGCCTTTCTCCAATGTTCTTTAGTTTCTACATTGAGCAAGCTATAAAGGAAAGCAAGGACAAATTTGGAGAAGGAATTAAAAACATTGCGTTTTGCCGACGACATAGTAATTCTGTCGGAGACAGCAAAGGACCTGGAAGAGCAGGTGAACGGAATGGCCAGTGTGCTGGAAGGTGCATATAAGGTGAACAAATCAGGTGATGCTGAAGGAATTAGATTAGGTAACGAAACAATAAAGGAGGTAGGTGAGTTATTTACGTGGGCAGTAAAATAACAAATGATGGTCGCAGTACAGAGAATATAAAATGCAGAATGGCAATGGGTAGAAAAGTATTATTGAAAAAGAGAAATTAGTTAAAATATAAAATTGATTTAAGCCTGAGGAAGTCCTTTCTGAAGGCATTTGTATGGAGTGTTGCCTTGTATGGGAGTGAGACATGGACGATAAACAGTGCGGACAGGAAGAGGATTGAGGCTTTTGAAATATGGCGCTACAGAAGAATGCTGAAGATTAGGTGGGTGGATCGCGTAATTAATGAGGAGGTACTGAACAGAACTGGGGAGAAAAGGAATTTCTGGCATACCTTGACTAAAAGAAGAGATCGATTGGTAGGACACATTCTTAGACATCAAGGAATCGTGAATTTAGTATTGGAGGGAAGTGTTTGGAGTAAAACCGCAGAAGACCAAGAAATGGATACAGTAAGCAGACTCAGACAGATGTAGGTTGCCGTTCTTATGAGGAGATGACGAGGCTTGCTCAGGATAGATCAGGTTGGAGAGCTGCATCAAACCAGTCTCCGGACTTAAGACCACAACAACACAACAATACAAGAAGTATCTTCATAGTTTCCAACACACCGTTCTCCATTTTTGTGCCAAAACGTCCAAATTCACGAAATTTGATGAAAATCTTTTTCTACGCTTACTTCTTGTGCATGGTCTGCTTCGAAATAGTCTCCTCCACAACTGATTCACCGATCCCAACTCTGTTTCCCTTTCCGGAAGAGGTCTTGGTACGTTTTCAAATTTGGGAATAAAAGTCTGCAGGGGCCAGGTCTACATAGCACGTAATATAAAAATGCTAGCTGTCGCAGATGAGGCGATGGTGTTCCTGTCTTGACTTATGAGCCGTGGACCGAACTTGGCGGCAACACGATGCATTTCAGGATGCTGTATCAGGTTTTCATGAAATGATCCAATTGAGATATTACATTCTTCTGCCACCTCCACTCAATCTTCGACTGGCACTCTCAAGTTGATTGACTGTCCTGACATAAGCGTCGTCGGTGTATGTCGAAGGGTTTTTTCAAAGAAGTTCATCTATAACTTCCATCAGTCTATTTTTAAACCGCGTGAACCATTCGTAGCACCGAGTACAGTCGAAGCGCTTAGCACCGCAGGCTTCCTACGTAATTTGGTGCGTCTCTGTAAAGATTTTCTTGAATTTCATGCAAAAATTAAGACAGACGCGATGGTCCTCTAACTCTGCCGTCTGGGAATTCACAAACTGTGCATCACAAGAATAACCGACATACAATAATTAAATTTCCGGCAGTTACACATTCAACACGGACGTGTGCAAAAGATGCCAACCACATTTCGCTGCAGTACACAATTGGCGAGAAATTACGAATGTTCCGGAATTTTTTGAACATATCTCGTACTTCAACGATGTTGCAGCCTTAAAGTTGGTCCTCTCTCTCCCATAACGGTTCAGTTATGTTGAAAAAAGGAGATTTTGCTGTTTAGGGATACGCACACTTGTGCGACCTATTCTCGAATATTGTTGCGCATTATGGGATCCCCACCAAATACAACTGACAGACTATTTATAGAAAGTTCAGAGAAGGGCAGCTCGTTTTGTATTAACGCGATGCCTACTTTTAGTCAAGGTATGCCAGAAATTCCTTTTCTCCCCAATTCTGTTTAGTACCTCCTCATTAGTTACGCGATCCACCCACCTAATCTTCAGCGTTCTTCTGTAGCATCACATTTCAAAAGCCTCAATCCTCTTCCTGTCCACAATGTATATCGTCCATGTTTCACTCCCAAACAAGGCAACACTCCACACAAATGCCTTCAGAAAGGTCTTCCTTGGGCTTAAATCAATATTCGATGTTAACAAATTTCTCTTTTTCAAGAACGCTTTTCTACCCATTGCCATTCTGCATTTTATATCCTCTGTACTGCGACCATTAAATGTTATTTTACTCCCCAAGTAACAAAACTAACTCATCCACCACCTTTATTGTTTCTTTACCTAATCTAATTCCTTCAACATCGCCCGATTTTCTTAGACTGTACTCCATTATCAAATGTTCAAATGCTTGTATAGCTTATGGGACTTAACTACGGGGTTGTCAGTCCCTAAGCTTACAAACTACTTACGAACTAGCTAAGACTAAGGACGGCACAAATATCCATGCCCGAGGGGGGATTCGAACCCCCGACGGTAGTGGCCGTACAGACCGTGACTGGCGCGCCGCAGTCCTCTCGGCCACCGCGGCCGGCACTCCATTATCCTTGTTTTTCTCTTGTCAATGTTCATTTTATATGCACCTTAACACACTGTCCAACTGCTCTTACAGGTCCTTTGCTGTCTCTGACAGAATTACTATGTCGTCGGCAAAACACAATGTTTTTAATTCTTCATCCTGAACTTTAATTCCTTCTCCAAATTTCTCCTTGCTTTCCTCTATAGCTTGCTCAGTGTACAAGTTGGATAACATTGGAGAAAGGCTACAACCCTGTCTTACTCCCTTCCCAACCAATGCCTCCCTTTCATCCCCTTCAACTCTGACAACCCTTGTCTGGTTTCTGTACAAGTTGTAATAACCTTACGCTCCATAGTATTTTACTCCTGCTTGCTTCAGAACTTGAAAGAGTTTATTCAAGTCAACATTGTCAAAAGCCTTCTCCAAATCTACAAAAGCTAGAAATGTAGGTTTGCCTTTCCGTAATCTATCTTCTAGAATAAGCTGTTTTTATTGAAACAGTATTACTGTATCACGTGTCGAGTTTTGCAGTCGCTTTTGCCATGGTAGTTTCATATTGTCTGGCTACAATCTTTCTTGATGCTCGTTGGTCGTTGTCAGTGAACTTCGGGTTTCGTGACTTATTCCTTTTCGCCAACAATGTTTTACCATGTTTTGTTTTCTCTGTCGTTACCGTGGATACTGTCGGTAGTGAAACGTTAAACAGTGCAGTCGTTTTCATCAGGGATTGTCCCACTAACTGCATACTGTCAAGTTGGTTTCGTTGCACATCATGCTCTACACAGATCATTTGCGTTGATTGTCGCAGTACAAAAGGTATTTATACTAAAGTTAAGGCCGTATTACACGACGATCCGCCGTGAAAGGTATAAGTCTAGCGCGACAGCCATCTAGCGCCGAAACACGTGGAACTACCGCGAAACAAATGTTCAAATGTTTGTATAGCTTATGGGACTTAACTACGGGGTCATCAGTCCCTAAACTTACAAACTACTTACGAACTAACTAATGCTAAGGGCGTCACAAATATCCATGCCCGAGGGGGGGATTCGAACCTTCGACCGCAGTGGCCGTGCACACCGTGACTGCAGAGCCTCAGTCCCCTCGGCCACCGAGGCCGGCAAAAATTTCCATTACCGCGAAACCATGATTATTAGCAGAAACCTTACCCGCGCACAGGAATAGAGACCAGTTCGCCGCGGTGGAGTAGCCGAGCGGTCTAAAGCGTCTCGCTGCGGATCGCGCGGTTGCTCACCGTGGAGGTTCGAGTCCTCCCTGGGGCATGGATGTGTGTGTTGTCCTTAGGTTAGTTTACCTAGGTTTAAGTAGTTCGTAAGCTACGGACTGATGACCACGCAGTTTGGTCCGATAGATTTACAAACAGAGACCAGTTCTAAACTCCAGTGAATCCGCGCATGCGCACTAGGCAGCATGCGAAGAAGTGGGTATTGCAGAAAGCTTTCTGCTTGTTATTCGTGTATGACATTCGTGGTTAGGACCGATTTGTGATTTCAGAGTTCCTTGTTGCGTATTTTTCCCGTTTTTTTTTCTGTTAATGGATTTTCATAAATGCAGTAATTGTACAAAACACGTGTGTTTTCCAGCAGATCTTTCTACTAGGTCATATTCTCAGAATATATGACAACTGCGAATATGAAAGAATAACAACTTCAGGATCAGAAGTGTCGTCTGTTCTTTCGTAACATACGCCACACACAAAAAAGACAAGCTTTCGGAACACAGTTCCTTCGTCAGGTGGGAGAGAAGGGAAGAAGAAAGGATGGGAACAGAAGGGAAAGGTAGTTCACGACCTAGGTCATGAAGGTGGTGTTTCAGGAGTGTGGATGTCAGAGATACTGCATGTATGCACTGAGCCAAGCCAGAGAGGATAAAATAACGAAAGAGGAAAGATCAAGTAGTAAAGAGAAGAGAAGATGAGTGAAATGAATGATGCTGAGGGGTGTAGGAGGGGCGGGGGGATGTCTAAAACGTTTTCCATTAACCGGGAAATATGGATGGACACACACACACACACACACACACACACACACACTTACACACACACGGAGAGAGATAGAGAGAATGACAGAGAGAGCGAGAGGGCGGGAGAGAGAGAGAGAGAGAGAGAGAGAGAGAGAGAGAGAGAGAGAGAGAGAGAGAGAGAGAGAGAGAGAGGTAAGGAACGGATAATGAATAGGTGAGCTGAGGATGGAGGAAGGGGAGGGGTTAGCGTAGATTTAGGCCAGGGGGTTGGCGGGAGGAGAGGATATGTTGGAGGGCAAGTTCCCACCTTCGTAGCTCTGAGGGACTGGTGTTTGTTGGTACTATCCAAATGGCACGTGTGGTGTAACACGTGCCCAGGTCCCTGGAGTTATGCTGGAGGGCATGTTCTGCCACAGGATATTGGGTGTCCCCCAGGCGAACAGTCCGTCTGTGCCCATTCATCCGCTCAGCCAATTTGTTAGTAGTCATACCAACATAAACTGAACAGTGGACACATGTCAGCTGGTATATGACATGTGTTGTCTCACATGTGGCCCTGCCTTGAATCAGGTAGGTTTTTCCTGTGGTGGGGCTGGAGTATGTGGTAGTGGGAGGATGCATTGGACAGGTTTTGCAGCGGGATCGGTTCCAGGGGTAGGAACCATTAGGTAGGGAGGGTGGTTTTGGGATGTTGTAAAGTTGGACAAGGATGTTGCGGAGGTTGGGAGGACGGCGGAAGGCTACTCTGGGTGGTGTGGGAAGAACAGTTTGGAGTGATGGTCTCATCTCAGGGCATGACTTGAGAAAGTCATAGCCCTGTTTGAGGAATTTGTTGAAGCATTCCAGGCCAGGATGGTACTGGGTGACTAAGGGGGTGCTTCTGGGTGGTCTGGGGTTAGGAACATTGTTTTTGGAGGGAGAGAAATGGACAGCTCAGGACATCTGTTTGTGGAAGAGGTCTTTTGGGTAGTTGCAGGAGAGGAAAGCATTGGATAGATTGTTGTTGTAGCTGGTGAGGGAGTCGGAACTGGAACAGATACGTTTCCCACGGATGCCCAGGCTGTAGGGAAGGGATCGTTTAATATGGAAGGGATGGCAGCTGTCAAAGTGGAGGTACTGTTGTTTGTTAGAGGATTTAATATGGACTGAGGTGTGGATGTGAGAATCAGCAAGGTGAAGGTCAACATCAAGGAAGGTGGTTTGAGTTTTGGAGAAGGACCAGGTGAATTTAAGGCTGGAGAAGGAGTTAAGGTCATGGAGGAAGTTCAGAAGGGTTTCTTCACCGTGAGTCCAGACCACAAACCAGGGGAGACAACTTCTGTGTCTTAAGGAATGCCTCTTCCATGCGGCCCATGAAGAGGTTGGGATAGGAAGGGGCCATCCTGGTACCCATAGCTGTCCCCCTGATTTGTTTGTAGGTCTGGCCCTCAAAGGTGAAGTAATTATTGTTGAGTATGAAATTGGCAAGTGTGACAAGGAATGAGGTTTTTGGGAGGCTTTCAGGTGAGCGTTGGGAAAGATAGTGTTCCAGAGCTGATAGACCATGGGTGTGAGGGATGTTGGTGTACAGGGATGTAGCATCAATGGTGACAAGGAAGCTATCACGTGGGAGGGGCATAGGGATGGATTTGAGGCGTTCCAGAAAGTGGTTTGTATCTTTGATGTAGGAGCCTGCAGGTTATAGGTTGGAGGTGTTGGTCTACCAGAGCTGAGACTCGTTCTGTTGGAGCTTTGAAACCTGTTACTATGAGACAGCCAGGATGATTCTCTTTATGGATTTTAGGGAGTAGGTAAAAGGTAGGCATGCGAGGTTTAGGTGGAGAGAGAAGTTCTAAGGAGGCAGTGGTGAGACCTTGTAACGGAGCTAGGGTTTTAAGAATTTTCTGTAGTTCAGCCTGGACTGAGGGAATGGGGTCATAAGGAATAGGTTTGTAGGTAGAGGTGTCCGAGAGTTGACGCAGCCCTTCTGCCACATACTCCCCTCGATCAAGTACCACAGTTGTGGAATCCTTGTCCGCTGGGAGAATTACAATGGAGCAGTCCGCTTTCAGCTCTCGGATGGCTTTGGATTCAGCTGGGTTGATGTTAGGAGTGGTTGGTATGTTGTTCAGGAAGGATTGGGAAGCAATGCTGGATGTGAGGAATTCCTGGAATGCCTGCAAGGGATGGTTTTGAGGAAGAGCAGGAGGATCTTTTTGGGAGGGAGGTCGGAATTGTTCAAGACAGGGTTCAACAGCGGCTCTGCTGCCTGGGGGTTGTGACTGGGTGCTGAAGTGGTATTTCCAGTTGAGGTTACGGGTGAATGAGAGGAGATCCTTGACCAGGGCAGTGTGATTAAATTTAGGTGTAGGACAGAAGGTTAAGCCTTTAGACAGGACAGATATTTCTGGAATGGAGAGGGATTTGGATGAGAGGTAAGGACTGAATTGGAATTGGTATTGGGTGGTTTCTGCATGTGGTGACGGTTGTGATAGGTTCTGGGAGGGGTTTGTGCTGGGATTGGAAGATTCAGTAGGGAGGCCAGGCTTGGTTTGTTGCCAATGAGTGGGGGGTTTTGAGGGTGGTGTTGTGGTAGGTGGTTGTGGATTATGGGAAGAGGGATACCACTTCTGAGATGATGGACCAGTAGGTTGGACAGTTTTCTAAGGTGTTGTGCGGCATACAGTTCAAGTTTACAGTTGGCTTGTTGTATTATGGATCCAAGTGTGTTATTAGAGCCAGGTGCTGAGAGGAGAAGTATTTTAGAGAGAGAGAGAGGAGTTGTTGGGAGTGGTGGTTACACGAGGCAACATACTGTTGGAGGATAAGGACTGCTGAATTTGAAACTGTGGGAGGGACTGATGGAGACAAGGATTACACCCAGAGATGGGAACTTTTAAAGGTTGTCCTTTGGGGATTGTTCCAAATGACAAACAGGACTGGAGGAAAAGAATGTGGGATTGTAGTTTGGCTATAGTGAATGCATGTTTGCGGAATGACTGAAGGTACTGTGGTATAGGGTTGGGATACATGGTTGCTAATTGGTTTGAAAAAATAATAATAATGTCATATATCATACACATACACACACACAAGCACACACAAAGGGGTAGTGGTTGGGTTCTTATGTGTGAAGAGGGGCGGAACGCGAGAAAATTTAAATTTAATATTGTTTGGATGAGTTTATTGAAAATATTTTGAAAAAATAAATCCAATATATAAAAGTTCAACGAAAGAATTTTCTACGAAATTGTAATTACCAAGTACCGGCAAAAATGATCGTAGAGGGCCGAGAAAAAGGGTTTTTGGCGGCTGATAAACGATCGCTAGCTGCGCATAAAAGGTAATTACAGTCCATTAAAGATCGCTGGCGGCACCTTAAAACTTACCAGCGGCACAAAATTTATGGTCAAACCACTGATAAACAACCAGAAACGCCATTATAGATTAGCCATAACGAAAAAGTCGCTGGGATTATGGTCGAAATAAATTGTAAACAATGCCACAAAGTTGGATTGTTGCAGCAATCTCCAGTAAGGGAGACGTTTCTTTAAAAATGACTGTTTAGTAAATGATCAAATAAAAGGATGTGGGCGTAAAATTGCACAATTGTAGGAAGTATATGGGAGGATAGTTAATTACAAGACGTTACGGAAGGAATATATATATATATATATATATATATATATATATATATATATATATATATATGTTTTTATAAAAATGAGTTTTTACATTGGTTGCTTCATAGTTTAGAAATGAAATGGAATAGAGAGCCGCTGAGTCATTATTCAGGCGTACAGGGAGGAAAGTTGCTTGTATAACTCACACGAACCCTTTATCATAATAAGTTATATCAGCAATCGTTTATCCTTCAATGATATGCGTACAACTTTACAAACAGCAGCTCTTAAAAACAGGCCACGTGCTTCCTCACGAAGTTCCAAATTTGTTGCGATATTCCGGTACTCTGTTCTTTTATTAGCTGTAAATATATTCCCCTCTCTTCCTTCTTTCCGGTCACAGTCGAACCCAGCATCTGGTTTTCGTCGTTATTGTGCCGTAATCCCGAGATATACTGTCACAGCTCCAAAAAAGTGTGTCATATGTGCGAAATGTAAATTTAAACAGACATATACATTTTCAACCTAGTGTCGTGGTATAAAACTGTCGCGCGGTCTGAGGCACCATGTCATGAATTGCGCAGCTACTCCTGCCGAAGTTAAGAGTTTTCCCTGAGCCATTTGTGTGCATGAGTTAATTTAAGTAGTGTGTAAGTCTAGGAACAAATAACCTAAGTAATTTGGCCCTTAGCTACACAAACTTTCAACTTTAATATAAATTGAAAGTGTTGTGCCTGTAATTCAAAGCAATAGTGACTCAATTCTGTGCAAACCACATAAGCGAAAAAGAAATACTCAATAAAAATTGACAACTTCACATTAAGTAGGAACCGTGAGCTAACAGAAATAATTGAAATGAATGACGTTCCAGGTTAATCATAGTTTCCCTCGGGTTCTTGTGTGGTATGAATGAACGATTAGATGAGCTCCGTTTTCTTCGCGTTTCATGTGCGTTATTGCTGTCTATTGCGCATGCGCGGATTCGCGCGAAGGAATATTCGCCGTGCATCGTGTAATAGGTTAACGTGAAGCAGTACGTAGTTCCAGATAATCACGCTTGTGGCGTTGCTGCATAGTCGTACACCTTAGGTGTGTCGTGTAATACGGCCTTAAACTCCGAGACTTAGTACGTCACTTGCACACTATGGTCGCACCTCAGTGTTATCACGTACGCAGTGGTGTCAGTTTACAACCAATATAGCATACTGTGTGGCTTCCGTATGATGATTTTGACATTCTAAACGTAGGCTCGATAATTTTAAAGCCCTTTTAGGATAGGGAACTACTCGTTGCGAGGAAACTAAAGAGTTCCCCTTTTCACCGCCACCTCTGATGTATCCGAGGAAGGTCGCTTTGAATAACGTGATTGGTAATGTGACGGACGATGTAGCCGTGGCCACAGATTAGGTATCTGTCCGCCAAAATGTCGTTCGCTTGTGTTAAGTCTGGGCTGTTAAAGCCTAGTAAATTTGTGAAGTACCTCAAGAATTTCAAATGGAAGGAGGAGGGCGTCAAACTGAAGGTAACGTTTTACCGTATATAAAGGTCACTTCCGGATAGTGCATGACTCAAAATCGCTGTGAAAACGGCTTGTTTATTGAAGTTCTTTAATGCGATTTTGCATTAGGAGTGGTTTTTTTTAGTAATAATAAAGTCTAATTACGAAAATGGTGAAATACGGTGCACGAGTCTAGGGAAGTGTGAAAATGAAGTTACGCATCGCGATGTTCTTTTGTCACCCAATGAAGCTGTGTCACTGTAGACACAGCAGAGTTCGAGTGGAACATATGAACCATACTTCGTTAATTACAGCACAGTAGAACAAATTTAGCTGAGGTTAAGGAACGAGGTAAGATTACCGTACAAATCATATGCGAATGGTACAGTAATAGACAAAGAGATGCTATCACATACCTGTTCAAGCTGGAGTTGAATTTTACTGAAGGGCACGTAATTGTAGTCGTTTGTCCTGCTCGCAGCATACTTCGAAAGAATTATTGCAATTACAGTTCCTACTGCAATTTTAGTCGCACCCTATAAGTGCCCTCGCAATTGGCGACAAATTTGTGGAAATTAATTAACGTTGTTCCTGCTCTATGGTTGACAGGTTCTCGATGTACCCTTGTCCGGTTAGTAAATCACTTGTCCTCGTGTAACAATGCCCTCGGAAAACTATAAATTTGATAGTTCAACCACTTCCAAAAATGTTACGCACGCGCGAGGTATGAATCTTCGTGTATCACTTAATTTAAAAAAAGACTCACCGGATGCAGATCTTTTACTGCAATAACAGGATTGCCCAGATTAATGTGCGGGCATAGCATGTGAAGACACAACTTTGTTTCCTACTATACAATATGCATATTTCAACTTGAACGATAATCATTCGTATTTGGATGTTACAGCGGCGGGAAAGTGTAGTGTTGAATGACTACTATTGGATGATTAATGCTATTACAGTGTTCTGTGGTTGGCTGACTACATTACGTGGCGTGTGCTCGGTTAGCGAACAAAGGAACTTCGCGTTGCGTAACCTTCAGTTCAAGGTACTGTACCGTATTTGACGGAATTCGTATTTAATCTTACTACGAAAATTAGGAGGGAAAATGTAACATCGCATTAAAGATCTTTCCAAAACACGCATTTTAAGACCAAGTATGTTGAGGAAAAGTACTTAGAAGTGACATTTACATACAGTAAAATTTGTCCAAACTGAATTCCGGTGCTGAAGAAAAGGTGTTCCACTTGTCACGTAGGGACCTTGAGACAGTAGCAACAGGGAAAGGCGGAATCCGACAACAGCGAATGGCGCTGCAATATTAAAAACTTGTGACGTCACGTCTGTGTGTGCAGGAGCAGACGAAAATGAAATTTAGCTGCAGTAGCTAGCGAGCTAGGATTTTATTCGAACATCCAAAGAAGTTACACCCCCCCCCCCCCCCCCCCTGAAAATGTCCTCCGGAGATACGGACGAAAAGTTGGATTTCAATAATAAATGATCCAACCACGGCACAATAGCCTAGAATACTATAATGATTTTAAAAATAGGTATAATTTTTCACAGAATGTAAATTTAATGAAAGCACTTTTCTGACATATGCTTTACTCCGAAGTATATTTTATTCAAGTTTCTAAATGAAGATCGTACCACAATCCACTTTGATACATACCAAGCGCCCCGAGTCATTGCTATGGAAACAGGAACATGAACTGATGCTGTACGATGGAATGTGTTCTGCGCAGCAGAAGTTCAGATTAATGCAGGTTCGCGACCCCATATTTCTGAAAATATTTTTTTTCCTTTCTTGTTTCCTTAATGTTTCTGGTTCTTTCTTATTAATTTAAGTGTGATATCCGATATTCGTTGTTATTTCTTCTTAAGACGACGGATTACCGTGGTGGTTAGCGTTACGAGCTATGGAGGAAAAGATGTAAATAACAGGTTTGCGTTTACACTCTCGAAGATATTTTTTAACGATTTGGGTTAATTACGGTTATGTATTGGTTACTGTAATACAGTTATAATAACCAGTATTCGGCGTTATTTACTACAAACATGAACCAACTATGCCCACGAGTGAACTTGTTGAGATTTTCGTGCAAGTGGCATAGTACCAATAAATTTCAAGATTGCCGCGGTGGAGTAGCCGAGCGGTCTAAAGCGTCTCGCTGCGGAGTGCGCGGTTGCTCGCCGTGGAGGTTCGAGTCCTCCCTGGGGCATGGGTGTGTGTGTTGTCCTTAGGTTAGTTTACCTAGGTTTAAGTAGTTTGTAAGCTACGAACTGATGACCACGCAGTTTGGTCCGATAGATTTACAAACATTTGAACATTTTTCGAATTTCAAGACAGTACCCTACGTCATTCGTCATTCGGTTTTCGCTACGGTGTTTGAATTCTGTCAGTTTTACAGTGCAGAGAGAGTGTGGTTATGGAAGCAGATGAAGTAAAGGAGCAAAAGTGTTTACGTACAATACTAAAAGCAAAAATTATCGCAACGAACATTGTCGAGCTGTGACGTTGCCCCGAGTGTATGAACAAGTAGGATGTATCAGGCAAAACTTGTTATATATATATATATATATATATATATATATATATATATATATATATATATATATATATATATATATATATATAGCGTCTGTTCCGAAAGAACAGACGTCACTTCTGATCCTGCAGTTGTTATTATCGCAGTTGATGTCATATATTCTGTGAATAGTAAATGATAACAACTGCAGGATCAGAAGTGACGTCTGTTCTTTCGGAACAGACGCCACATGTATATATATATAATATGCCGGTGACGGGCAATGATCCTGTCGTTAGTGGGGAGGGGTGAGCAAGTTTGAAGCCCTTACTCTTACGGGAATTAGTTTCATAACTACGAGTTTGAGTACTGTGGGCAGGGCGAAGCTGGGAATTTGTATCGGACGGGAGGCGTGCTTAGGTAGTCCTTGCAGGTGCGGTGATCACTGTGTCCCCAGTGGTGTAGGGGTCAGCGCAACTGCCCAAAAAGCAGGAGACGCGGGTTCGGATCCCGGCTGGGTACACATTTTCAACTTTGCCCAATGGCAGTTGATGTCATATATTCTGTGAATATAAAACTTATTATCTTCGAAGGAATGCCAAAGTAAACATTTGGATATGCACAAATATCCATGCCCGAGGGGGGATTCGAACCCCCGACCGTAGTGGCCGTGCAGACCGTGACTGGAGCGCCTCAGTCCCTTCGGCCACCGCGGCCGGCTAGTTCGTTTCCCCTCCCCGCCGGAGGACTGATGACCTTAGCAGTTTTATCCCCCTGTCCGAAATACACAAACAACCAATCAACCAACCAAAAATCAAAATGTTCAAATGTTTGTAAAGCTTATGGGACTTAACTACGGGGTCATCAGTCCCTTAACTTACAAACTACTTATGAACTACTTACGAACTAGGACGGCACAAATATCCATGCCCGATGGGGGATTCAAACCCCCGACCGTAGTGGCCGTGCGGACCGTGACTGAAGCGCCTCAGTCCCCTCGGCCACCGCGGCCGGCAATCAACCAACCCACACCACCGCTACACGAAATAAGCTTTGGCAGTTTGTGGAAGTATCATGGACTGCTACACCCCAACAGTACTTTCGGAGCCTCTTTGATTCGTTGCTGGTTTTTATTTATTTATTTATTTTTAATCATGTGATACTTCCACAACGTGTTATCTCCAAAATAAATTTGGCTGTATCTCCGATCCGTCTTGGTGTTGCCTTTGCATACTCAGCAGTGTGCAGCAGAAATCAGATAAGGTATAATATGAACTTCTATATAATACTAGTCGACCCGGCAATGCTTCGCAATTGCTAATATGTACTCTTGCTTTGAACGTCAAATGTGGAAAATTTTATCGCAATCGTACGAATGATATTGATATCCCAAAGAATAGAGCTCTTTCAGTTTTCCACAAATTTTCCTATTTTCTCGCCAACTATTCCAAACTTTTACTTCACTCAAACCTTCCTCTCGCTTTGAACGTCGATTGTGCAAAATTTTATCTCAATCAGATAAGTGGTTTTGATATTTAATAGAAAATCTCTTTCTAATTTTCCTAAATTTTCCAATTTTGTAGGAAACTTACCCAAAATTTTATTTCATAATAATGTTACTCTTGCTTTGAACGTAAAATTTGCTAAATTTTATCGCAGTCAGACGAATGACATGATATCCAATTGAAGAAAAAAAAAAAAAAAAAAATGAAAAAAAACCTCTTTCATTTTCTTGCGAATTTTCAAATTATCCGGGTGTTGTTGTTATGGTCACAGTCCGGAGACTGGTTTGATGCAGCTCTCCACCCTACTCTATCCTGAGCAAGCCTTTTCATCTTCTCATAAGAACGGCAACCCACATCTACTTGAATCTGCTTACCATACGCGTCTCTTGGTGTCCCCCTGCGATTTTTTCCCCACACACTTCCCTCCATTGCTAAACTTACGATTCCTAGATGACTGTGTCCTACCAAGCGATCCCTTCTTTTAGTCAGAGTATGCCAAAAAATCCTTTTCTCACCAATTCTATTCAGTACCCCTTCATTAGATATGCGATCTACCCGCCTAATCTTCAGAATTCTTCTGTAGCACCACATTTCAAAAGCCTCTATTTTCTTCCTGTCCGCATTGTTTACCGTCCATTTTTCACTCCCGTACAAGGCAACACTCCACACAAATGCCTTCAGAAAATACTTCCTTACACTTAATTTGATATTCGATGTTAGCAAATTTCTTTTTCAAAAATGCTTTTCTTCCCATTGCCATTCTGCATTTTATATCCTCTGTACTGCGACCATTGCATGTTATTTTACTACCCAAGTAACAAAACTCATCTACCACCTTCATTGTTTCGTTACCGGGTAACTTTCCCAAATTTTTAGTTCATAAGAACGTTCATCTTTCGTTGAACGTCAACTGATCAAAATTTTATTCCAGTCGGATGAACGGTTCTCAACTACATTTAGAAACACACTGAAAAAGGAACTTGGTTCGAATTTTACGACTTTCCTTTTTAACTTTCCTTTATTCCTTTTTCTTTTTTACTCAAAACTTTTTCAAGACCATAATGAACAAAACAGAGAAAGAATTATCCCTCTTCGTCGTGCAAGTAGTCAGTTATAGTGCTGAATTCAAACAAAAACGCACTTTTTATTTTTCTCAAATTTTCCAGTTGTTCGGTAGATTTTCCCAAAAATTTATTTCATACAAACCTCGTCCTGTCAAGCCGTACTCATGTGAAGGTCTTACAATCATGTAGCAATTGATTTTAATTCATAGAAAACAATCGCTTTCGGTTTTTCCTAAATTATCCTACTTTCCGTGCAACTTTTCCAAATTTTTATTTGATGCAAACTCTCCACTTGCTTTCAACATGAAATGTTCAAAATTTCATCGCAATTGGACGAACGGTATTTATAACTGCCCGGAAAAAGCTGTTTCAGTTTTTCCCGATTTTCCTCTTTTTCCGGACGACTTTTCCATATTTTATCACCGTTTAAACCTTCCATGAACTTTCTCGAATATTTCAAGCCTAAAATTAGCCAAATCGGTTCCGCCGTTCTCGAGTTTTAGCGAGACTAACGAACAGCAATTAATTTTTATATATATAGATATAGTCGCGGCGTTGTTCACACACCCACTTGTCCATATTGTAGAGAACAAGGGAGTTTGTAGTCGTGAGAAACTTTTTGAGGAGGCCGCATTGTTTGATAGGTGCCAGCCATTCTGTAGAAGAACAATATGTTGTTGTGGCTAAAGCTGAAGCTATGGCAGAAGCAAGCAAGCGAGTAAGAGGAGCTGCTGCTGCTGCTGTACGTGTGGGCCAGACAGGAAGAGATAGCGTGCCGGAAGCTGCCTCTCACTGCAGTACATTCACCCGCGCTCTCTGGCCGCCGGCCTCGGATGTGTTTGCAGCAACGCGACGCATCTCGTGTGTCAGTCCAGGAGGCAATACCACAGTGTAAAATATACGGTCACGACACTCCGGCAGATTTTTGTTATACACTACGACTGCAACGCTCCAAGCAAGCTACGTTTCTGAACGCGATATTGGATGAGTGCGAATAGTATCGTTTGTATTGATTTTTACAGACTTTTTACACTAGGGAACGTATGTAATGCCATAAAAATAGTTGGTAATTTAAAATTAGCTCCACCTTTGTCTTTATTAGGCTCACTGAGATCCCTGATAAGGTACGAAACGGTACATTGCAGCACAGTTTATTTACAATTATCTTGTAACCTACAGGATGTTGTTAAATAATATCATTTTCTATTAAAAATAGGAAATGGCTAAGAAACACCGGAAGACTGCCTTTGGCAAAAAGTTGTCGCTTTCCTACTCACGAACGTTACGGTTTCTTCACTACAATTCCAGTAAAATCGACGAGAGTGGAAAGTAGGAAACGCATATAGAATGCAATAACTACAGTATTTAACGTACCAAAGCCGCCACCACAGCTGTAGCTCACGGAAAAACGTCACAGAGCTGGCAAGAAAACGAAAAAAGCAATCAAACTGTTTTCAACAAAGAAGAACCCAATTCCATGGTTGTTGCTACAACTGAACCACAATCGGCAAGAATCTTCGAGACATTGTCGTCTTAAGCTGAAGTAATGACACTCAAACGAATCCGCGCGTATCACAAAGACGAGTGAAGCCTAAAAATGTTCGAAACATTAGACTACATACCGAATTGCTATGCGACAAAAATCTCTTATCATAGGTAGAACACACTGTAATAGAAATTTACGTGTCTCTTATGTTTATATTCTACAACATATATTCGTAAGTATTTGTTAATGACGAAGTTGTTCATTACACCTTGAATCAGTTAAATTTGGCTGTTTTTACATTAATATCCGTGTTATGTATATCTCTTAATACTCGTATTTTATAAACTCTTGTAACGCAAAAACTATACCAACTATTTCTTTAATTACGCACACAAATAATTATAAACAATCATCACTCTTACGGCACCTTGCCCACCACTAGGAGCGCTAGTGTCGTTGGAACTGTCAGTTGGTAACAGGTTTCACAGCAGTGAGTGTCGCGACTGTATATGTTAGACTGTGGTAATACACTGAAAAAGAGACCACACGGGTATCGTTTTAGAATTTTTTGATATTTATGGTACGTAAAGTTCAACACTCAAATAACAATCAGCCAAAGCCATTCGACACAAATTAAAAAAAAAAAACTCTAGAAAATCGAGTTTGAAATACCAATAATTGTAACACGTGCTGCATCTGTCGGTATAACCAGGATGGTATCGTTCTAGCCTTACAACCACTGGGTCCGGGGTTCGAATCCCACCGTGACAATTTGTTTTTTCGTTGTTTTGAAAAACTTACATAACTTGAATACCTAATTGTAATATTTACGAAAAATTCAGGTATTTTTGTTTATTCGTAATTTTGTATATTTCATAAAAGGTTGTTAATAATGATGATTTTAATTTAAAAACAAAACACAAGGTTTTTTTTTTTTTCTTTTGCAATATTGGTTCACTATTAAATGACGACGATTGTCTCTGATTGTTCAGTTTGTGAAGAGCCATGACGCTGTTTTTGAATAGTCATCTCCATATTTACTAATGACAACCCAAGCATGGTTTACTCAACCATGTTTTAGGTAACGACAAGGTGTTCAGGTCGTCTACATACACATTAACAAAAACTGACACAACCACGTGGAATTAGAGATCCCAAAATCTCTATCTATATAAAAGCGAAAGAACACTCATGCAGACACTCACTCACTGACGATACGCGAAATCTCTAAAACTACTGTACCTATGAAGATGAAATTTTGCCAGTATGTAGTTTAAAGGTAAAAGGTGTTAGCTAAGAAAGTATTTACGATAGGACGGAATGAAGGTGCATGGCGGAGGATACCTTTCCCACAGACTGATGAAATCTGCTATTCCGACCTTCACGAAACTTTGCACGATTCACCTTTAATAGCAAGGTCACCGTCTACCTAAAGTTTCATACGGTGCGTGAGGGAGAGTGTCTTGCAAGATAAAAAAGGATCCCTAAGTATGTTGGTCGCGCGATAACTTGAGAACTGCTCGACCGATTTCACAGATCCTTTTTGTTGTTTTCGTTATTCTCAGAACACAGGTTGCATGAAATAAAACTGGAAAATTTGAGAACAACAAAGTGCGTTTCTCAATGTGACTCTGTATTCCTATTGCATACAAATCTATGGTTTTGTTCTGATATATATGTAATATTGCTCACTTCACCATAAAAACAAGAGGAATGTCAATGTCTCTTAAAATTTCGTTCGGTGCACGATGGAGGGTACTTAACATACGAACTTTGCCCAAAATGAATAGGTTTTCTCAGATCTTGATGAATTTTTGCACACACGACACTTATACCAAGAGGAAGGTCACAACATACATACATGTTCGTATGGTACATGACAGAGAGTGCCTTGCAAAAACCAATGCCGAGAAAGGGAAAGATAGAAACGAACAGAGACATGGGAGAGAAAGAGATGAATGCAGATAGAGGAGGGATAGGGAGGTGGACTAAGAGAGTGTAGAATAAATAAACACCCGGCCAACGCCGGGTTTACAGCTACTGTTTTATATAACTGAAATTGAAAACAACAAAAATCTGTAGTTGTGTGATTCGAACCACCGAGTCTATGGTTGGGAGGCAAGAACACTACCACGTGAGCTACACTGAAAGATGCTGAAAGGCTTGTAATTGTTAGTACATAAATGTGCATACAAAATTTCATATTTGATTTTCTTGACAATTTTTAAGAGTTGCGTCGAATGGCTCTGACTGATTGCTATTTATGTTCTGAACTTCACGTAACATAAATATAAAAAATTCTAAAATCCGATACCCATAAGATCTCTTTGTGAGAGGACGAAAATCATGTGATAACAATGTGCACAGGTGACCATGGTGGTAGTATGAGGTACACAAAAGGAAGGAAGGAAAGAAGGAAATTGGCCATGCCCTTCGAAAGGAACCATCTCCGACATGTGCCTGCAGTGATTTAGGGAAATCTCGGGAAAACTCAATCTCGATGGCTGGAGATGAATTCGAAACACCAACCTCCCAAATGCGAGTCCAGTATATTACCACTGAGCTACCTCTCTCGGTCAAGGTAGAACAAGGGCGGTCCATTGGCAGAACTGTCATTTCTACTACGGTAATTCATGTGGAAAGGTTCCCGGTCTCATTATGACCGCACGACGGGAATTAACGCTGCGGTCGAGAGGCCGAGCGTTCTGAGGCGCCTTGCTGCGGAGCGCGCGATTGCTCTCCGTCGGAGGTTCGAGTCCTCCCTCAGTGTGTGTGTGTGTGTGTGTGTGTGTGTGTGTGTGTGTGTGTGTGTGTGTGTGTGTGTGTGTGTCCATCTCGTACGGCTCCTCTTTCTGCCATCTGCACCTTTCCCTTTCTCTGCCAAACACCTCTTCGACTAGCTGCCGAACACCACCTTCACTTTCTCAGTCCATTGCCTACCATATCTGTAAAAGATTATACGTCTGTGTTTTCATGGTGATCAGTGAAGTGGTGTCTAAGTTTATCGCAAGGTATCATACGCCATTCCCTGTAAGAAATCGTAGGAGACTGTAAAGTTCCTCTTGTTTCGAAATTTAAGTCTAAAGGAGTTCATAAAAATGGAAATATAGCCGTAGATTTTGTCGATGTTCGTATGTAAAGTGCCGTCTGACGTGCACCATACAAATTATTACGTAGACAGTGTCTTTCCTCTTGTTTTGAAGATCGAGTGTGCAAAGTTTCGCTTGCAGGGTGCAAGTTATCTCCATTCCTAATTTCATCCAAATCAATTGTTCAAATGTTTGTATAGCTTATGGGACTTAACTACGGGGTCATCAGTCCCTAAACTTACAAACTACTTATGAACTAGCTTATACTAAAGACGGCACAAACATCCATGCCCGAGGGGGGATTCGAACCCCCGACCGCAGTGGCCATGCACAAATTTCATTCACATCTGTCCATCCCTTTCAGCAAGACAGAGTAGCAAACAAATTAACTCATTGTAAAGTACCCTATATTTTAACTATTTTTCAATCTATATGATCATATCAATCTTTAATGCAAATCCTCGTTTACGTATCAATGTGTGAGAAGTGAAGCAAACGTTATTTGACAGCAATAGCAGCAAAGAACTCCGCCTTTGAGAAGCTCACGCTGTCGCCGTTTGGAACTAAAATGGCGACGAAAGTGACTGCCTCAGGAGGAGTTGATGCGCACGACGGTTACAGGGTGTTACAAAAAGATACGACCAAACTTTCAGGAATCATTCCTAACACAGAAAGAAAGAAAATATGTCATGTGGACATGTGTCCGGAAACGCTTAATTTCCATGCTAGAGCTCATTTTATTATTTCTCTTCAAATCACATTAATCATGGAATGGAAACACACAGCAACAGAACGTACCAAAATCAAATTCAAATGTTTGTAGAACTTATGGGTCTTAACTACGGGGTCATCAGTCCCTAAGCTTACAAACTACTTATGAACTAGCTAAGACTAAGGACAGCACAAATATCCATGCCCGAGGGGGGATTCGAACCCCCGACCGCAGTGGCCGTGTAGACCGTGACTGAAGCGCCTCTGTCCGCGGCCGGCCAGGACGTACCAGCGTGACTTCAAACACTTTGTTACAGGAAATGTTCCAAATGTCTTCCGTTAGCGAGGATACATGCATCCACCCTCCGTCGTATGGAATCCCTCATGCGCTGATGCAGCCCTGGAGAATGGGCTCACATTAGGGTTATCGTCAACTGCACGAAGAATTGCCTCGTCCATTGCAGGTGCCCTCGTCGCTCTAGGTCTTCCCCAGTCGCGAGTCATAGGCTGGAATGTTCCGTGCTCCCTAAGACACCGATCAATTGCTTCGAACGTCTTCCTGTCGGGACATCTTCGTTCTGGAAATCTGTCTCGATACAAACGTACCGCGCCACGACTATTGTCCCGTGCTAATCCATACATCAAAAAAATGTTCAAATGTTTGTTAAGCTTATGGGACTTAACTACGGGGTCATCAGTCCCTAAACTTACAAACTACTTATGAACTACTTACGACCTAGGACGGCACAAATATCCATGCCCGAGGGTGGATTCGAACCCCCAACCGTAGTGGCCGTGCAGACCGTGACTGGTGCGCCACCGCGGCCGGCATCCATACATCAAATGGGCATCTGCCAACTCCGCATTTGTGAACATTGCACTGACTGCAAAACCACGTTCATGGTGAACACTAACCAGTTAATGCTAGGTACTGATGTGCTTGATGCTAGTACTGTAGAGCAATAAGTCACATGTCAACAGTAGCACTGAAGTCAACATTACCTTCCTTCATTTGGGCCAACTGGCGGTGAATCGAGGAAGTACAGTACATACTAACGAAACAATTGGGTATTTTGACAATTGTCTGCACGAATTATTTCAATTTACATTTAAAGAGAAATACTAAAATGAGCTCTAACATGGAAATTAAGCGTTTCCAAAAATGTTCAAATGTTTGTTAAGCTTATGGGACTTAACTACGGGGTCATCAGTCCCTAAACTGAAAAACTACTTATCAACTATCTTATACTAAGGACGGCACAAATATCTATGCCCGAGGGGGGATTCGAACCCCGACCTTAGTGGCCGTGCAGACCGTGACTGGAACGCCTCAGTCCCCTCGGCCACCGCGGCCGGCTAAGCGTTTACGGACACATGTCCACATAACATATTTTCTTTCTTTGTGTGTGAGGAATGTTTCCTGAAAGTTTGGCCGTACCTTTTTGTAACACCCTGTACATTCAGGTGCCCTACGGCTGTCAGTTGTCGCAGGCTCTATATCTCTGGTATACTCCTCGGGCTGTCACTGCGGCACCAGATTCGCCTCTCCTTCGTACCTGTCAGAAGAAACCCTAGCGCTGTCCTCTCAGTCTGTTGAGAGTTGGCGGCTGCTGAATGACGTCTGTGTTACTGCAGTTACTTCCGGACTGGGCTGCTTACGAAGGTACTACACAGAACGGGACAGTCAACACGCAGGAGGACCGCACAAATGTACCTTAATTTGATCAGCGTACTACTTCCGAAATGGAGGACGTAGTAATAGGTATTTCCGGTGTAGAGAAACAGCTGAGAGAGCTAAATACGAAAACGTCTGCTGGTCCGGATGGAATACCAGTTCGGTTTTACAAAGAGTATTCTGCGGCTTTGGCCCCCTACTTAAGTGCATTTATCGCGAATCTTAATTCAGCGCAAAGTTCTTAGAGATTGGAAAAATCACAGGTGACTCCCGTTTATAAGAAAGGAAAGAGAACTGACCCACACAACCACAAGCCAATATCGTTGACATCAGTTTTTTGTAGAATTTTAGAGCATATTCTCAGTTAGAATATAGTAAGTTTCCTTGCAACGGAAAAGCTTCTTTCTATGAGTCAGCACGGGTTTAGGAAATAGCTTTCATGTGAAACTCAGCTTGCCCTTTTCTGTTATGACATCTTGCGAGCCATGGATGAAGGTCCAAAGGCGAGTTCTATTTTTCTCGACTTCAAAAAGGCGTTTAACACGGTGCCACACTGCATACTGCTAACGGCGATACGAGCTTATGGAACGGGTTCACAGATTTTAACTGGCTTGAAGACTACCTAAGTAATAGAGTACGTTGTTTTCGACTGCGAGTGTTCACCGGAGACGAGTGTATCGTCAGGCGTGCCCCAGGGAAGAGTGATAGGACCGCTATTACTTTCTATCTATATAAATGATCTGATGGACTGAGTAATTTGCGGCTGTTTGCTGATGATGCTGTGGTGTATGGGAGGGTGTCGTCTTTAACTGACTGTAATAGCATACAGGATGACTTGGACAAAATTTCTAGTCGATGCGAAGAATGGCAGCTAACTCTCAATGTAGAAAAATGTAAGGTGGTGCGCATGATTAGGAAAAACAATCCCATAATGTTCGAATACAGCATTATTAGTGAGCTTCTTGATGCTGTAGCGTCGTTCAAATATGTAAGGGTAACATTGCAGAGGGATATGAAATGGAACGACTATGTAAGGACAGTTGTAAGGCGGACAGCCGACTTCAGTTATTGGGAGAATTTTGGGAAGATGTACTTCATCTGTAAAGGAGACCGCGTATAAAACACTTGTACGACCACGTCTTTAGTATTGCTCAAGTGTTTGGGACCTGCAGCAGATCAGTTTAAATGAAGAAATAGCAGCAGTTCAGAGGCGAGCAGCTAGGTTTGTTACTGATAGGTTCGGCCAATGCGCGAGTGTCACTGAAATGCTCCGGCAACTCAGTTGGGGATCGCTGGAGGAAAGACGACGTTCTTTTCGTGAATTTCTTTTAAGGAAATTTAGAGGGCCGGAATTTGTTCAAATGTTCAAATGTTTGTAAAGTTTATGGGACTTAACTACGGGGTCATCAGTCCCTAAACTTACAAACTACCTATAAACTACTTACAAACTAGGATGGCACAAATATCCATGCCCGAGGTGGGATTCGAAACCCCGACCGTATTGGCCGTGCTGACCGTGACTGGAGCGCTTCAGTCCCCTCGGCCACCGCGGTCGGCCCGGAATTTGAAGCTGAGTATAGTACGATCTTGCTGCCGTCTACTTACATTTCGCGTAGTGATCACAATGAGAAGATAAGAGAAATTAGGGATCATACGGAGGCATATAGGCATTCTTTTTTTCGTCGTTCTATTTCGGAGTGGAATAGGAAAGGAAATGCCTAGTAGTGGTATAGAGTACCCTCCGCCACGCAGCTTACGGTGGATTGCGGTGTACGTATGTAGAAGCAGACATGTACCTTTTGAAGGTGAGTGATGTAACTGTTGAGCTATCCTACAACAACTTATGACCCTCCAGCACTCCTCCCCTCCTCCCCCCTTCCCCGCTCACTATTCCCATCTCAACTTTACTTCTGTCAGTACCTCGGCTCCTACTTTCCAAAATTCACGAGATTTCTCCTCCTAAACTCTTGAATAAAGGATACTGTGAGTATGTGTCCCGGTCCGGGAATCGAAGCTAGGGCCTTCTCTCGCGACCAGGTGCTCAAACCACCGAACTACGTAGCTCGTCTCGTGATTCGCTCTCATAGCTCTAATTCCGCCAAAACCTCGCCTCCCAGCTTCCGATAAATTCTTTCGTAAACCTTTCAGTTCTTCCATACCTGAACAAAAGGACACTGCGGAGACATGGATGTAAGAACAAGACACACACCCATGGCAGAGGGATGACTGAACCTGCAGCGAAAGCGTGGTCGGCCGCGGTGGCCGAGGGGACTGAGTCGCTCCAGTCACGGTCTGCATGGCCACTACGGTCGGGGGTTCGAATCTCCCCTCGAGCATGGATATTTGTGCCGTCCTTAGTATAAGGTAGCTGATAAGTCGTTTGTAAGTTTAGGGACTGATGACCCCGTAGTTAAGTCCCATAAGCTATATAAACATTTGAACATTTTTTTGAAAGCGTGGTGCCTCAGACCACGCGACCAGTCCTGTGCTGCTCAATTTAGTATTTGACGGAACTGTAAAAGTAAACTTCAAGAGAGAGAGAGAGAGAGAGAGAGAGAGAGAGAGAGAGAGAGAGAGAGAGAGCGCAACATAAAAACACGGTACGCAGGGGTGTATGTGTTTGTCCTTAGGTTAGTTTAAGTAGTTTTAAGCCTCGGGAGTGATAACCACAGTAGTTAAGTTCCATAGACGACTTTATTAATATTCTATGGGGTTCTAACATCCCTTAATTGCCTAAAAACATCACAAGATCACAAAGACAAGATAAGAGAAATTAGGGCTGATACGGAGGCATATAGGCATTTTTTTTCCTCGTTCTATTTGGGAGTGGAATAGGAAAGGATATGCCTAGTAGTGGCAGTGGCGGCGCTAGACGAAAACCGGGCGTCGGCGAACTCGTCTTTGCGAGGCCCCTTTAATTTTTTCATTAATGAAGAAAATGTTAAATGAGCTGAATTATACATCAATAATCATTACACCAAAATTCTATTAGTACAATACTGCAGAAAATCAGGAAGTTGTTCCTTTTTGATATTATATACGAGTATTATTGCAAAGATAAAAAGTACAATAAACAAACACAAATTAGAGAAAATTTTCAGCTTTTCTTCTCACTGAATTTTTTAAGATCATATCTTAATACTAGCCGCTATTTCGGCTTCAGTTGATAGTGCTGACAACGCAGATAGTTTTTCTTGGCTCATTGTGCTATTCAAGTTAGTCTTAATTTTAACAGTGTGAAACTTCTCTCGGCCGAAGCTGTAATGACTGGAACTGAGCATCATTCTGATTCTTACATAAACATTTGGATATACTTCTTCCAAATCGTTTTCTAAAATGTACTGAAGAAATTATTTTGCAAGTATTTAACTAATTGTATCACTGCTGCACTCATACGGAAATAAATACGGACAACTAAATAGTTGCCGGCCGCGAATGGCAGAGCGCACTGAGGCGTCATATCACGGTGCACAAGGTTGCTCTCGTTGCGGGTCGAATCCGCCCTTAGGTACGGATGTTGTTTTCGTCCATTGGTTAAGCTAGTGTAAATTAGACGTAGGTCGTCGCTAGATAACCTAGCAGTTGGAAAGCGCCATTAACCATTATATATAAACAAAAAAGCTAAAATTTTAACAATGATTTGCGAGGCCTCCACAGGCGCGAGGCCGTCGGCGGTGGCCGACGTCGCCGACGCCTAGCGCCGCCACTGAGTAGTGGTACAGTGTACCCTCCGCCACGCACCTTACGGTGGATTGCGGATTATGTAGATGTAGATGTAGTGGCAGCCCTGCCCGCTAGCAGCCAGTAAGGTAATAGCGGCGGTGTTATTGCAGCGTCGCGTTGGCGGACACGCGCCGGTTCCCCCCCCCCCCCCCCCCGCCCCCTTTGCCAAGCCCCTCCCACCCCGGCGCCCAGCAGCCAGGTTCCGTTGCGCGCCCACGTTTCCGCAGAGTGGGAAACCGTTCCGCGCGCGCGGTGCGTAATATGCCGGCTGCGGGCCAAAGCCGCACTTTATGAGCAGCGACTACCACGTGTTTGCCCGCGGCCGCACGTGCCCGCTTTCATCCGTCTCGCCGCGCTCCAAAGGGGGCTTGGGCCGCGCATCTTTTCGCCTGACCGCCGCTGTGCACAGTGGAGAACCACTACAACATTGCCACGAGAACGCACACTCTGCAGACCGAGAGCCCAGGACTGCCAACATTCACTGATTAACAAAATGTGGCGTATGTGGTATTATTAGCGTATTCTCTGAATATTGTAATGATACTGCCGGCCCTCTCATCTCAGTGTTATCGTACGATACCGTCTGCGTCGGACCCGGAATCGCTTGGTTCAATAGTGATACATCTTGCGTGTGAAGTTGCAAACGAAATAGCCAGCCTAGGAATCGGTGTAAGTATTTTTGTTTGTTTGTAAGGCTTATGGGACTTAACTACAGGGTCATCAGTCCCTTAACTTACAAACTACTTATGAACTACTTACGAACTAGGATGGCATAAATATCCATGCCCGAGGGGGGATTCGAACCCCCAACCGTAGTGGCCGTGCAGACCGTGACTGAAGCGCCTCAGTCCCATCGGCCACCGCGGCCGGCGGAATCGGTGTAGGACAGTGTCTCGGTGATTAAAACAAGTGATACATTTCATTAATTAAGAGATTCATTTAGATGCTTTCCAGACAGTTCTATAAACAATAGTTTTGTCATTGTACATTATTTCAAGAATTAGAAAGAAAAGACATCAAAAACTTGATGTAAATGAAAATAAATAGCATTGTATATATGTCAGACTCATAAAGAAGTTGTGTTGACCAGCTAATTGTGTTAATTAAGTAATAGTCGAAATATCAATATTGTGATTGTTTGTATATATTGACTGACGTGAGATTTTGAACCTAGCCGGCCGCGGTGGCCGAGGGGACTAAGGCGCTTCAGTCACGGTCCGCACGGCCTCTACGGTCGGGGGTTCGAATCCCCCCTCGGGCATGGATATTTGTGCCGTCCTAGTTCGTAAGTAGTTCATAAGTAGTTTGTACGTTTAGGGACTGATAGCCCCGTAGTTAAGTCCCATAGACTTTACAAACATTTGAACATTTTTTTTGAACCTATTTTCAGATTTGCGACGATATTTGATAGTTCAATATATGTTAGGAAAATGTATTATGTACTCATTAACTAATTAATTGACATTTAACATTGCCGTTTGTTGTAAAACAAAAAGTACTGCTATTTTGTCTTAAAAAGATATGTGACATGTAAAATTATTGTATGTATAGTCTTCATTGTATATTGTGATTATTTTTGTTTACATGAAATGTTTACTTTGTGTGTTTGTTAATTGTAAATTAGTATATTCAATTGTTATGAACAATGCATAATATAAGGTCATTATTGCCGATGTTATATATTTGCCTCACCGCCTTGCGTGGGGGGTTTCGAGTTTTGGCTTTTACAAAGTGCATTGGAATCTGTTAGTCTGCACCTTGAAATGGAAGTACTTCCAGCAAAGTTCTGAGGCTTTGTATATGTTTTGAAGTTGTAATGTTTTGGTGGAGAAACAGTTTGATTGCAAATTAAAGAAGTGAAAAAATTGTACCTACGAGTATTTATTTCTACTACGACGCCTCAGGTCAATAATTTTGCAGCGAGCAGAACCCCCATACATCGTAATGTTGAAAAGCTAAGTATCTTGTTTGGAAGTGGTAGAATGAACTGTAATTTACTTAAAAATCAATTAAAATGTTTTGATATGCACATAATATCTTGCTTCAACAGACGATTAATTTGAAGGTACCAGATGCTAGAAGTACTTAAAAAAATAGCAATGACGTATTTTACGGCCCACTTTAGATTTGTAGTTTCATAAGTTTCTGCAAACATTTTCGACCAAAATAATAATGTAAACAATAAAAAATTAATTAAGAAGAGTCTCTGAAACACTATTAGGGAAAAAATTATGTAGTGACGGGTTTTGAACCACTGACCTTCAGCGTCACAGTCCAACACATTGCCCTCTACGCTACGATCAACATTTACTAGCTGCATTCTTTAATCTCATACTATTGTGGCCGTTGTTAACTGATGCTAATATGACATTTGTAGACACTAGATTATCATTTATCGTACAAACAACGACGTAGTTTTGTTGATTCTTCAGTGCGCCATTGCTTTGAAATGACAGCGTGTAAGTTACAATAAGAAAATCATCAAATACGCAACGAAAGATGGCTTATGCCAGAGAGAGTTCTGGGCGAGGAATGTCACGTGACATCTGCGAACGGCTGGTTTTCGTTAATTCAGTGGAGGGTGTCAAAACTGTTATTTTTTGCAAATATCTCTCAAACGACACGAGATATGAAAAAAATAACTTAAGGGAAGAAAGTCGTAGAGAATCTTCTCCTCTACAAAATCGGTTATTCAATTTTCGTGTCAGGTGAATGGTTAAGCCGTTATTTTTATTTAAATTTCGAGCTGTCAAAAGACGATCGCAAAGGCCCACTTTTAGTGTTATTACCGTAACCTAAAGTGGGCCAAAAACGGCGGTAAATTAAGGTAAAGTCTGACAAAGAGACCACAAGCGTATCGGATTTTGGAATTTTTTGTAATTTGTGGGCCGGCTGCTGTTGCCGAGGGGACTGAGGCGCTCCAGTCACGGTCTGCACGGCCACTACGGTCGGGGGGGTTCGAATCCCCCCCTCGGGCATGGATATTTGTACCGTCCGTAGAATTAGTTAGTTCATGAGTAGTTTGTAAGTTTACGGACTGATGACCCCATAGTTAAGTTCCATAAACTATACAAACATAGGGTTTAAGAGATCCATAATTCGTGATTGAGGATATACAGTTGCGATGTTTATACCAAGGTTCCATCTTGACAATGGCTGCGGAAATGTTCTGTAAGACCAAAACAAGCTAGCCAGATCAAATTTCAAAGCCATTCTATTAGTTTTCTTTGATTTTGCAGGATTAATTATCCATTAAGTCATGGAATTTGCAACACGACAATACGGCCGTGCATTCATACCGGCTGGTGCGTGACTGTTGCACCAAAAACGGAACCGCTCTGCTGCCTCGTCCTCCTTCCTCTTTAGACATGGCCCATGCGAAAGTTTATTTCCAAAGTTGAAAACCCTATGGGAAGGACGGAAGATTTTCAACGTTAGACGAGGTACAAGAAAATTTGCTGTGTGGCGATTTTCGGAGTTGTGGTGGAGGCAATTTCGAAGGAGACCATGCACGACGAGTGAGAGATAAGCGTGCAAAAACTTTGTGGACATAGTTCTGGAATTTTTTTTTTGAACAGTCCTCGTATGTTTTAATGCTTTACTCGATGTTAACATTTCGTCTGTAATGCATGTCTCAATGCTCAACTAAGTAATAGCTTTGCTTTTTCAACGTTTCGCGACGTAATGAATATCCTAGTAAATTTCGGGTGTGCAGGCGCGAAAATTCAGTTTCGTCCAATAATTTGGCCGCGTATCGTTAACGATGTTCAGAGGAAGCCGCAAGACTGCCGACAGCTGCCAGAGGCGACCCCCATATGCTCGACCGTGATGGCACTGCGCTTGCTGGTGACAGATGCTGGTCAGCGGCGAAGAACTACACTTACATACCCGCTCCCTGGTGGCGAAAGCACTCAGGCATTCGGTTTGCCTATCGTTGTAGGCTTATGTTTGGCGGCGGCTACACATTGCAATCTCATTGCACCTATTGTCGGATTCCAGCCTTCTGCAAATTAAAAACATTATCTCTGTTTATTGTCTGCTATTCTGATTTCTGCTGATTGCTTGAAAATGAAGCTCCGGAAGCAAGAGGTCAGTGTTAAAATTTTCACTCCACTGTACTCATTAAATGATCCATACTTACACAGTGTTCTGCACACAGATGACATCTCTGGTTGTAATAAACATGTTGAACATAGAAGATATTCACGCGGCGGATTGGCTGAACGTGTTGAGGCGTTATGCTGTGATGTACGAGGCCATTTTCCGTCGGGGGTTCGAATCATGGATGTTTCTGTTGGCTTTAGTATAAGCTAGTTCATAAGTAGTATGTACGTTTAGGGACTGATGACCCCGTAGTTAAGTCCCATTAGCTCTACAAACATTTGAAAATTTTGAAAAAGCACGTTAATTACAACGAGACACGTCAGCTGTGGCGATGCGCTGTATTGCTGAACAGTGCACTACGTGATGTGCGAACCAGAAGCTTCATTCTGGAGCACTTACTTTTAGCTTGTACTTCCGGATGTTTGTAAAGAAGTCATCGGCAGTTGTTCTGCTATTGTATGGTAAGGATGTTGCAGCGTTCACTACGAAATGTAGCGGAAGCTACTAGTAGTGTTACCAGAATGGATGTAAATATGCCGAGAGAGACTTAGAATAAAGCGGTCAACTTTTTCAAAACTGAATGCAGGACATTTAGACGTTGTGAAGGAGGACCAAGGTCATATGACTCATTGCGCCAGTTATTTAGAAACTAGGAAAGAAATTTAGGCGAACAGAGTAGGCCCACTCATTTACTTTTAAAGTAAAATATCTAACATGAGTTACAGTTCATAAATATATTCTCATGCGCCTATTTTCAATTTTAGACTCGCAGAATTTTTACATTTTTTTCCGATCACCTTCATTGCCTGCATTACTTTCATTTGTTCCAGCTCTTAGAACATCGTGATCCACACAGTTTCATAAGTAGCTTACTCCGCCCAAAGAATTCAAATGTTCAAATGTTTGTATAGTTTATGGGACTTAACTACGGGGTCATCAGTCCCTATACTTACAAACTACTTATGAACTACTTACGAACTAGAACGGCACAAATATCCATGCCCGAGGGGGGATTCGAACCCCCGACCGTAGTGGCCGTGCAGACCGTGACTGGAGCGCCTCAGTCTCCTCGGCCACCGCGGCCGGCCCCAAAGAATTATGTTTTGCAATAACCTCGAATAGAATTTCATAAATACTACTTTTTGAAACCATTTCAACAACTCTGTTATAGAAGTTCTTTGGATGAAGTCCAACTGTGCCTTGTTGTTGTTGTTGTTGTTGTGGTCTTCAGTCTGGAGACTGGTTTGATGCAGCTCTCCACAATACCATATCCTGAGCCAGCCTCTTCATCTCCACATAAGAACGGCAACCTACATCTATCTGAATCTGCTTACTGTATCCATCTCTTTGTCTTCCTCTGCGGTTTTTACCCTGCACACTTCCCTCCAACGCTAATTTCACAATTCCTTGATGTCTAAGAATGGGTCCTACCAATCTATCCCTTCTTTTAGTCAAGGTATGCCAGAAAATTTCTTTTCTCCCCAATTCTGTTCAGTACCTCCTCATTAGTTACGCGATCCACCCACCTAATCTTCAGCATTCTTCTGTAGCACCATATTTCAAAAACCTCAATCCTCTTCCTGTCTGCATTGTTTATCGTCCATGTCTCACTCCCATACAAGGCAACACTCCATACAAATGCCTTCAGAAAGGACTTCCTTAGGCTTAAATCAATATTCGATGTTAACAAATTTCTCTTTTTCAAGAACGCTTTTCTACCCATTGCCATTCTGCATTTTATATCCTCTGTACTGCGACCATCACTTGTTATTTTACTGCCCAAGTAACAAAACTCATCTACCTCCTTTATTGCTTAGTTACCCAATCTAATTCCTTCAGCATCACCTGATTTTCTTACACTGCACTCCATTACCCTACTTTTGCTTTTGCTAATCTTCATCTTATATGCACCTTTCAGCACACTGTCCATTCCGTTTAACTGCTCTTCCAGGTCCTTTGCTGTCTCTGACAGAATTACTATGTCGTCGGCAAAACGCAAAGTTTTTAATTCTTCACCCTGTACTTTAATTCCTTCTCCAAATTTCTTCTTGCTTTCCGTTATAGGTTCCTCAATGTAGAAATTGAATAACATCGGAGAAAGGCTACAACCCTGTCTTACTTCCTTCCCAACCAATGCATCCCTTTCATGCCCTTCAACTCTGACAACCGCTGTCTGATTTTTGTACAAGTTGTAAATAACCTTACGCTCCCTATATTTTACTCCTGCTTGCTTCAGAACTTGAAAGAGTTTATTCCAATCAACATTGTCAAAAGCCTTCTCCAAATCTACAAAAGCTAGAAATGTAGGTTTGCCTTTTCTTAATCTATCTTCTAGGATAAGCCGTAAAGTGAGTATTGCCTCCCGTGTTCCTACATTTCTCCTGAACCCAAACTGATCTTCCCCGAGGTCGGCTTCTACAAGCTGTTCCATCCTTCTGTATATAATACGTGTTAATATTTTGCAACCATGACTTATTAAACTGATGGTTCTGTAGTTTTCACACCTGTCTGCACCTGCTTTCTTTGGAATGGGGATTATAACATTTTTCTTAAAGTCTGAGGGTACTTCACCTGCTCATACATCTTACACACCAGGTGAAACAATTTTGTCGTGGCTGGTTCTCCCAGAGACTTCAGTAACTCTGACGGGATATCATCTACTCCAGGGGCCTTATTTCGACTTAGGTCTTTCAGTGCCCTGTCAAATTCATCTCTCAGTATAGTATCTCCTATTTCATCATCATCTACATCCTCTTCCCTTCCTACAATAGTGTCTCGAAGTTCATTTCCTTTGTAGAGCCCCTCTATATACTCTTTCCACCTTTTGGCTTTCCCTTCTTTGCTGAGAACTGGTTTTCCATCAGTGTCCTTGATGTTCATAGAGCTGTTTTTCTTATCGCCAAATGTTTCTTTTCTTTTCCGGTAGGCTGTATCTATTTTTCCCCTATTTATACATTCTTCTACATCATTGCATTTGCCTTCTAGCCATTCCTGCTTAGCCATTTTGCACTTCCTGTCAATCTCATTTCTTAGTCGTCTGTACTCCATTTTGCCTGTTTCATTTACTGCATTTTTATACTTTCTCCTTTCATCGATTAAATTTAGTATCTCCTGTGATATCCAAGGATTCTTTGTAGGTCTTGCCTTCCTACCTATTTTGTCCTCTGCTACCTTCACTATTCCATCTCTCAATTTTACCCATTTCTCCTCTACTGTTTTATTTTCCCCCGTTTCTGTCAACTGTTGCCTAAAGCTCCCTCTGAAACTCATAAGAACTTCAGCTTCCTTCAATTTACCCAGGTCCCATCTTCTTATTTTCCTACCTTTTTGTAGTTTCTTCAGTTTCAGCCTACAGTTCATAACCAACAAGTTATGGCCAGAGTCTATATCTGCCCCTGGGTATATCCTACACTTTAAAACCTGGTTCCGAAATCTATGTCTTACCATTTTAAAATCTATCTGGTATCTCCCGGTGTCTCCTGGTGTCTTCCACGTATACAACCTTCTTTTGTGATTTTTAAACCAAGTGTTTGTAATAACTAAATTATGTTCTGTGCAAAATTCTACCAGGCGGCTTCCTCTTTCATCCCTTTTGCCCAGACCATATTCACCTACTATCATCCCTTCCCTTCCTTGTCCTACTATCGAATTCCAGTCTCCCATAACAATTAAGTTTTCCTCTCCCTTAATTGTCTGAATAATTCCCTTTAGCTCCTGTGCCTTACTACATACAATACTTACTCACTTTCGTTGTTATATTTTCAAAATTTCGCCTTCTTATTCCTGAAGGAAATAAGGTGAATGCTGATATTGTATTTGCATGTCAGATTTTAAATACGTTTATAACATTACATCATGTTTTCTACCTTGAGCACCGAAAAATATTCCATTACACTTATTGAAACGTCCTTAAGAAGGCACAGCAAATAATCGAAAAACAGAATTCTTTTAAGAAGTCATCCTTTCGCCAAGTGTAACTCCAGCGCCGGCCGCGGTGGCCGAGGGGACTGAGGCGCTTCAGTCACAGTCTGCACGGCCACTACGGTCGGGGATTCGAATTCCCCCTCGGGCATGGATATTTGTGCCGTCCTAGTTCGTAAGTAGTTCATAAGTAGTTTGTAAATTTAGGGACTGATGACCCTGTAGTTAAGTCCCATAAGATTTACAAACATTTGAACATTTGTAGCACCAGCTTAAAACAAAAACAACTTCCTGTACTAGCGTATTCGTCATTTATAACTTGATTTTCTTTTGTAGTTTATGTAAGAAGACTGTCATTTGTTCGTAGAAGATGCATTGTGAAGTTGACTTGCAAGCGGCATGACACAGCGTGCCGTCACAAATAGTTTCCCCTTGTGCTCTTAGACTAACAATTTTAAAATTACTGCAATGCGTGACGCTTTTGACATTTTGCGGGACATTTTCGGTAATTATCCCCATGCGGGACAGCGAGTCCAAATGCAGGACTGTCCCGCAGAATCCGGGACGATTAATCGCCTTAACGTAGAAGCATAAACAGTGTTAGCATGCGGTGCATTTCTAGCATATAGATATTATGAATTGCGGAGTGCGAAACAGACATAGAACACACAAATATTCTCTCCCCCCTCCCCCTCCATCCAGTACCCCCTCTCTCCTCTTTCCTAAGCGAATTGAGCCAGGCTCCCAGTTGCTAAACTGCACACTACTTTGTAATCGTGAGATATCACACCTACTGTTCTCACTCTGTGGTCATGATGTTCGTAGTAATCTACGCTACCAGACTAAGAATTTCATATACTGTTTCTGCTAGCATCTGTTTGACTTACATCGTACAGGCCCTTCCGAGGTTTTGAATTATGCAGATTATTATGGCGTATTTACGATGCCGCCACACGCGAGCACTCAGCTGATTATTTGCTCTCGTGACCGATACACCGCCACCATCCAGTGGGTTAGATTAAATTAGTTTTTCGTTCCGTAGATCCATGTTGAGGAGATCCTTGTGGATGTGGAACATGTCAAGAAACAAAATTTACAAGTTGAATAATAGATAATACTAATAATATAAATACAGATACATACATTTTTAAGTTTTTTTAATAGCTGAGAATATAATAATACTAATAGTCTGAGTACATGCATCATTTGGTACAATTTAGAAATCCACTAATGGAGTAGAAGGAGATGGCTACTAAGAAAGTAATTTAGGTTTCTCTTAAACTGATCTTTATTTGTAGATAATTTTTTTATACTTTATGGTAAATTATTGAAAATGTGTGTTCCTGGGTAGTGGACTCCTTTTTGAACTAAAGTAAGTGCTTTTAAGTCCTTGGGTAGATCATTTTTATTCCTAATATTGTATGTATGAACTGAGCTGTTTGTTGGGAAAAGGGATATATTATTTATGACAAATTGCATTAAGGAATAAATATACTGAGAGGCCAGTTCTTTGAAGAGGTTTCTGTAGGACGTCCCTGAATTTACTCCACAAATAATACGTATTACACGTTTTTGGACTCTGAAGACTTTTGAATGACTTGAAGAGTTACCCCAAAATATTATACCATATGACATTATGGAATGAAAGTAAGCAAAGTATGTAAGCTTTGTTATTTTTATGTCTCCTATGTCTGATAACACTCGTATTGAAAATACTGATTTGTTGAGTCGTTTCTGCAGTTCTGTGGTGTGCTCCTTCAACTAAATTTATTATCAACCTGTAATCCCAGGAATTTAATACTGTCAACCTCTTCTATCTGCTCTTCTTCATACTTAATGCATATGCTGACGGAAATCTCTTATGTGTTCTGAACTGCATGTAGTGAGTCTTTTCAAAGTTTAATGCCGCGGTGGAGTAGCCGAGCGGTGTAAAGCGCCTCGTTGCGGAGCGCGCGGTTGCTCGCCGTGGAGGTTCGAGTCCTCCCTGGGGCATGGGTGTGTGTGTTTGTCCGTAGGTTAGTTTACCTAGTTTTAAGTAGTTTGTAAGCTACGGACTGATGACCACGCAGTTTGGTCCGATAGATTTACAGACATTTGAACATCAAAGTTTAATGACAATGAGTTGGCTTTAAACCATTTATTAATGTTCATGAAAATATCATTAGCAGACCTTTCTATAACTATGCTTGACGTAATTTTTATTGTAATACTTGTATCAACTACAAACAAAACGAACTCTGCTTCTAGTAATGTAACTGATAAGAGGTCATTAATGTACACAAGAAAAAGTAATGGCCCTAAGATGGATCCTTGTGGGACACCACATGTAGTTTCTTCCCAATCCGATGATGACTGTTGGCTTAATTCACTAGTCAGTTGCACTGACACCCTTTGTTTCCTGTTAGTGAGGTACGACTTGAACCATTTTGCAGCATTTCCCGTGACCCCATAGAATTCTAATTTACTTAAAAGGATGTTGTGGTTCACATAATCAAATGCCTTTGACAAATCACAGATAATACCTGCTGCTTGCAATTTATTATCTAATGAATTAAGTGCATTCTCGCTGTAAGTGTAAATAGCCTTCTTTATATCGGAACCTTTCAGAAATCCAAACTGTGTTCTAGACAATATGCCATTTGAGGTTAAGTGGTTGAGAAGCTGCTTGTACATTACCTTTTCTAGAATTTTTGAGAATGCTGGCAAAAGTGAAATGGGTCTGTAGTTTGATGGTATCTCTTTATCCCCCTTCTTGAATAGAGGTTTAATATCCGCATATTTCTTGTGGTGAAGTGAGTGACATATTCATGTACGTGAAGTTATTTGTAAATGCTAGTTTCAAATATTCAAGGGCATTATTTACTGACCCAGACAATCCCATACTATCAGTAACAGATATAAAGTACTTGTTAAATAGATTTGCCACACTAAGCCCATCAGTTACTAATGTCTCATCTACTCTTAATGCTACCTGCTCTTGTTCCTTTCTAGTTCTACCAGTTTCCTCTTTCACTATATCCCATATTGTTTTTATTTGGTTTCCTGATGTTGCTCTCTTCTTTTCATAGTGCATTTGTTTAGATGCCTGAATAACTTTAAAAAAAAATATTTTACAGTATTCCTTATATGTAGTTAAATCATCATCATTGCAACTACTCTTGACTGATAGATACATTTTCCTTTTTGTCTTACATGAATTCTTTTTTCCTTGTGTAATCCATGGTTTTATTATAGACATGATACTAACATTATTAATGAATACGTTATATTTTTCATTCATGCCATGAGCACTATGTACATCTTTCCAGTTCATGTCTTTGAGGAGTTTTCTAAAATTTTCAATTTTTGGTGGGTTGACTACTCTCCTGTATGTAGATTTTGCAGTCTTCATAAACTGTTAGAATCTGTACCTAAAACAGGAATCTGCATATCGTGCTCTGATAGGCCATTTATTATTGGTTTTATGATATGAATGATTTTGTTCCTTTGATTTGTATATAAAAATATTATCAATTGCTGTCCTAGAGTTTTAGTTATCCTAGTTGGAAAGTTTGCGGTATGTGTTAGGTTGAAAGACAAAGTTACTGACTGCAATAAATTTTTACTGGAGGACTGCATAAGAAAATCTGTATTAAAGTCACCAGCAACCAGTATTTTTTTTTATTTCGTCCTGTTAAATAACCCAATAGAGCTTATAGATCCAGATCAGATGCTTGATAAGCACAGTCGTCCTAACACTCTGGGTACGAATACAGTGATTCTGCATCGTACGTTACACGTTGTGGAGAACTCCTTACTACATTCATATCGAACGAATGTGCACAGCCTTGAATTTTTTTTTTTTTTTTTTTTTTCGGGGGAGGTGACGACACATGCTTTGCGTCCCTAGATACCGCACTACGTTATCTCAAAGCTGCGTATTCAAATTTCACTCGGTTTTTTGTGAAGATGTTTCGTAACTTTTCATTTGAACTCCTCTTGTAAAGACATCATTTTTCGTTTTGGAATATATTCATCCGTTATCAAGAAAAACCTGAAAAACTATGATGTTTGGCTACAAAGACTACCAACAGTCCTTATAGGCGGCGCACCAGTCGTAGTGAAATTTACCATTCTATTTTAAGAAATCTCCAGGACGGAAAAAAAAAATCCTCAGCTAAAACTCTGATATATTTGGTGGATGAAGTATTGATTTTATTTTCTCTTTTTAATCACAGGTACTGCTCAGTATCAAATTACGCAAAGTATTGCAACATTTTTTACAGTTTGCAGAAGTAAAAACACATTGCTTAGACTTTGCATATAGTTGATTGTAACTCATAAATAACAGCGTGTGAAATTCAGACTAGATATCGAAATTACATATAAAATAGAACGCAACAATATCTCATTGCATTCTCGAGATATTCGTTTCATTTCTGGCGGATGAAACACTGTGGTGTGTCCCGTTCTCCCCAAATGGGTTTGGAGGCCATTACGAAATGTTACGACTCAATTCTAAGAATAGTCGTCTGTGAGGAAATTTGATTTTGGACATTGTAGTATACATTCTCGATACATGACTGAATTTCTTTTTGTTAGTCGTCATATCCTGAAAATAAATGTGTTGAAGCATAGCTGGTTCCAATGCAGTGGAGAAAAAGGTGTTTGATACCTGGTATGCGTTGCAGTGATATAGGAAATAAATTAAAAAAAAAAAGTGCGCCGGCCGCAGTGGCTGCGCGGTCTGCACGGCCGCTGCGGTCGGGGGTTCGAATCCCCCCTCGGGCATGGATGTTTGTGCCGTCTTCAGTATAAGCTTGTTCATAAGTAGCTGATTTTTACAACCATAGGAAATGATTCCTGATCTTAAAGAATACTTGTACCAAATTTGGTTGAAATCGGTCCAGTAGTTTAGGAGGAGATGTGTAACATACTTACAGACATATCCACATACATACATACAGCCTATTTTATAAGATGTGTAGATATAGATAAATAAACAATCCTTTTTGGATATAAAATGGCATTTTGTTATCTGTAAAACATAGTTGTACCAGTTTCTCTCCAATGTAAATTGTCTTTTATTTTCCATACAAATCGTTGTGATGATGATCTGATGTAAGATCTAAACCGGTCTCCGTTATGTAAAATAAAGTGTATCATTTCTACTAACTTGGCTGATTTTTTCGTATTAATACATTTCATGCCGGCCGCGGTGGCCGAGGAGACTGAGGCGCTCCAGTCACGGTCTGCACGGCCACTACGGTCGGGGGTTCGAATCCCCCCTCGGGCATGGATATTTGTGCCGTCTTTAGTATAAGGTAGTTGATAAGTAGTTTGTAAGTTTAGGGTCTGATGACCCCGTAGTTAAGTCCCATAAGCTCTACAAACATTTGAACATTTGATAAATTATCAGTGGGAATGTCATTCATCTATATAAAGAGTAGGACTGGACCCAGAATTGAATCCTGTGGTAGCCCATTATACATATTTGCCCCGCACCCCCCTTGTCCTAAACATTCTTCTTTCCATGAATGCTCGTGTTATTGGTCTCCTAACATCACTGAGTGGGCCATTATGGAGGCCAGCCCTGGCGTGACTTGCCATTGGAGTGGAGCCTCTCTGGTGTGACATATTTCTGTCTGCCCTCGACTGTCAGCTGTAGGCGTGCGCGGCGTGGCAGCCGGCCAGTGTTTACGTCCAGCTGCTGACGTCAGCTGGCTCTTTCCGCCATGACTCGGGATTAGCGCCTCGCGAACCCTGGCAGCAGGCGGCCGTTCGTTCTACTGTGCTCGCCGCTTCCACTGCAGCGCGCCGCTGCCACCGAGTTACGGGCGGACAGAGGCGCTTAGCTCCCTACGGTCACTGCCGCGCGACGCGGCCCACCAGCGCTCTTAACTTACCTGTTTTGATCTGTTGACGCAGGATTAGTATTACTGGACACTGAATTGTCGCTATGCGCAGATACGCAAGGCGGTAGCAGTGTTACCAGATGCAGAGAGAGAAAATACCTACAGTCTCACAAAAATGTACCTACGTTTTCCCTACTTTCTCCCTACCACCTCATTAATGCCCCTACATCAGGGTCGTAGCCAGGATATGGGTCTGGGAGGGGCTGATTCCAGGAGTCCGGCCAGAAGATATTAACCAGTTGATTAATGTGACATGTTACAATTTTGAAAAACTTTAAAATAAATATTTGGCATCATACTGCAATTGCTGTATATGTTTTTCCAATGACTGATCGTTACAGATTCATGGAGTAAGTGTAGATTATGCCGGAAATTCCAAGTACTCTGTTACAAGAGGATTACTGATTTATCGACTGGACAAGGGTACATCAAGAACCTGTCAAGCATAGAGAGGAACAGCATTAATTAGTTTCCCCAAATAGGCCGCTGTTACACGAGGATAACTGATTTATTGACCAGACAAGGATACATCTAGACACTATCAACCATAGAGTAGGAACAGCAGTAACTATTTAGTTCACGGTCAGCACAAAAAAGATTTCTGTCACTCTACATGATTCGATTTTCAAACAGTAATGCTATGTAGTCAACGTATATCTAGTGCTTTGTTCATTATAACGTTGGCTGTCGAATATATTTTAGCGTTTTCTTGTCAGCATTTTCTCACTTACAAGTACTAACTAGTATATCGTCCTGACGTAAATAAATAAGTGTAGTCAAGGTAATAAAACGTCTTTCGTTCATGGAAACAATAAATTTTCGTTGTGATGACATTTTCTAACACTATTTCCAAACCGACTGTTCATTCCATTGATGTACATTGAAATCAATTTCGCAACAATTTTTAATTGTCTGAAACAAAGTTTTCAAATTAATATTGATTACTGTGAACAGAAATCAACTATACCGTCTAAAATATCATTGGCTACTTCAAACTTTGCCACAATTGGTCGGCTTCTTTCCTGCGTGCTGACAACCGTTCTATGCCAACATTACCCGCTAGGCCTGTGTCGGCGATTGTAAAATTTTACCAAAGTACCTACGAGTTGGGGGACTTTTGGATGAAAATTCCCTACATGATTTTAATGCTTAAAAGTACCTACGTGTAGGGAAAATTCCCTACGTCTGGCAACACTGGGCGGTAGTATCGCGTTCACAAGGTTTAAAAGGACGCTATATGTGGCAGAGCTGTCATTTGTACTCCCGGGATTCTTATGAAAGGGATTACGACGCGCTTATGACCGCACGACTAGAACTTTGAATGCGGAGTGGTAGATGAAGCTAGACGCGTGGGACATTCGGTTTGAAAAACCGCTAAGGAAATAGATATTCCGAGATCGACAGTGTTAGGAATGTGGCGAGAAAACAGAATGTGTAGCATTTCCTTTCACCTTGGACATAGTTCCGGCCGACGGCTTGCACTTTACCACCTAGAACAGCGGCGTTTACCTACAGCTACCAGTGCTAACAGAGAAGCAATACTAAGGGCCGGTTTGTCCATGTCTCGTTGAGTTCTAAGTGTAAATAGCATCTTCAAAGAGTAATTATGGTTCTGTATGTCGCGTTGTATTCTTCAAATAAGTAAATATCTCGATCCGAACTCAACTGAGCTTCACACAAATACTCTCCGGACTAATCTGAAGATTTCCTAAAAGTTTCATCAAAATCCCTCTGGCCGTTTTAGAGTCCGAAAAAAAAATGTTCAAATGTTTGTTAAGCTTATGGGACTTAACTGCGGGGTCATCAGTCCCTAAACTTACAAACTACTTATCAACTACTTACGAACTAGGACGGCACAAATATCCATGCCCGAGGGGGGATTCGAACCCCCGACCGTAGTGGCCGTGCTGACCGTGACTGGAGCGCCTTAGTCACCTCGGCCACCGCGGCCGGCTTTTGAGTCCGAATAGGGTAAACATATCTTTTGTATGTTTACCCTATTCGGACTCTAAATCGGCTTATTTTAAGATTTTAACTTGTCGTTAGCATAGAATTGCGTTTTTCAATGTTTCGTTATGAGTTAACCTGACGTTAAAAGACCTCAAACTGGCAGTTAACGAGTAGAATTCTGCTCGTTTCACAGCTAACGACAAGTTAAGCGAGAATCTGTATGAAAAGGGAAGAGTTTCAAAGCGCCAAAATACCGCATTATATTCACGTGATAAGGAACGATTTATCGAAAAAAAAAAAAAAAAATAAATAAATAGCACTGACGTGTTTACTTTATATTTGTAGTTCTATAAGTTTTTGCAAACATTTTGGACCAAAATAATAATCTGAATAATAATAAATTAATTAATAAGAGTGTCTGAAACCCTTTTAGGAAAAAAATTAGGTAGTGCAGGGTTTCGAACCACCGACTTTTCGCGTCACAGTCCAGCACCTTGCCCACGGCTATAAATCAAAACAAGAGTCCTTTAATTTCATACTATTGATGGCCGTTGTTGACTGATGTTAATATGGCATTTGCATTTATCACATGAAGAACGATGTGTTTTTGTTAATTCCTCGGTGTGCAGTTGCTTTGAAATAACAACGTGTAAGTTACAATAAGAAAATCATCAAATATGCGAGAAATGTCACGTGACATCTCCGAAAGGCTGGTTTTCGTTAATTCAATGGAGGGTGTCAAGTCTCCGTTATTTTTGCAAATATGTCCCAAACGATACGAGATACGAAAAAAACATAAGGGAGCTAAGTTGTAGAGAATTTTCTCCTCTACAAATTCGGTTATTCAATTTTCGTGTCAGGTGAATAGTTAAGCCGTTATTTTCATTTAAATTTCGAGCTGTCAAAAGACTATCGCAAAGGCCCACTTTTAGTGTTACTACCGTAACATAAAGTGGGCCAAAATAACAGAAGCACTACATGTATGAAAAACTAGTGTGGAAAGCAGCTTTATTGGAAAATTTTATCGTCATATTTCTCGCCCCTTGCATGTCTGTAGCTATTAGATAAGTTTGATATATTGCAGATACGTAACATAACCATAAAAATTATTGTTGCGACATTAGAATACAAACTTATGGTTAACGACTAGTTAAGGGACAATCGGTATGATTAAAATGGCTGGAATAAGAGATTTGGTTGACAATGAAGAGGGTATCAAAATTTGGGCGATCTAGAGGTCATTGCCCCAATAAGACATCCTAGACGTATTTATGTTCGTCCAAATCAGTTTGAATGTTGGGATGATGCAGAATTTGTTACGCGATTTCGTCTTCGAAAGGCCACTGTGGAAACGCTGCATAAAAACTACACAACTATCTGAAGACTCCAACAGACAGATATGTTCTGTCGCATAAGAAAACAGAATACAAAACTTACGTCTGCAAGCTTATTAATTCAGTATTTACTTAAGCTTGTTGCGCCTTGTGTAAGGCCTAGAATGAGATTTCTTCCTCCGATCTAAAGGAACAATGCACTTTTGTCTATGTGCACTGTTATTGCTTGCACTAAGGTACTACGCACTTAGCAGTATGTTCATCGCCATAGGGGAATTCGCTGGTGTCTGCTTGTAAAGCTGTTCGGGAGGTAACAGTGGCACTGGCCTCTCTCAGTACAATGCGTCCTCATATTTCTCTATTAAGGACACTAGACCCTCGCACTCACTTCTTGTAAAATTCGAGCTTGTTTCACGTTTTTCCATGTCACCAAATAACAACTGTCTGGTAACCTCTTCCCTGCTAGTCAAATATGGTAAACAGCTCTTTATTCATACGGCACTTTCAATTTGTTTCTATTGCCAACATAGTCGAAATATATCGCACCTTCTCGTTTTCTCCAGGTTAGCAAACGAGAGGTGTCTCAGGCAATGACAAATGCAGTGCCCTTAACGAACACATTTAACAGGACGTTATAGGTACCTTCTCGTTTACTAATGAAAAGATTAACGAGAGACGGATGAACCTGCCCTTAGTGAAATAATAGTAGAAATCAGTCTTGTACGGACGACGGAGATATCCGTTACGATTCCTAGATAATTATTTGAATTTACGGCCCTCAGATTTTATCGATTCATCTTATGAATGACCCGCGTGGGAAAGACCCTGTGGTCTGGGGCGCCATGTCGGGGATTGCGCGGACGCTGCCCCCAGAGGTTTGAGTCCTCTCTCTGACATAGGTGCGTGTGTGTTACTCTTAGCAGAAGTTAATGTAGTTTGTAAGCCGAGGGACCAGTGACCTTAGCAGTTTGGTCCCTTAGGATTACAAAAATTTTAATATTTTAACCTCTTGTAAATGAAGTTTAGCGGACTCCTTTTAGTATTCATTTGGAGGAATTCGGACTTCGCATTATTCAGCTAAGTTCCTAATTTTCGGACAACACAGATATCTAAGTCATTCTGCAGTTGGTCATCTTTTCATGAGTTTACTAAAAGATAATTGACCATATCATCTGCAAACAACCTAAGAGGACGGCTCATCTTTTATCCCAAATCTCTAATGTAGATAACGAACAGCAGGTGACCAATAACACTATCACAAATATCACATCTGTTTTATCCTACACCTTTCCATCTGTTACTACGGACTGTGTCCTCTCTCGCAGGAAATCTCCATCTTATGACTTATCTGAGACGATATTTCATAAGGACGCAGTTTGAATTAAAGACGTTCATGACGCACAGTGTCAAAAGCCTTCTTCAAATCTAGAAATATCGATCCTATATGAGATCCCTTGTCGATTGCACTCATCACTTCCTGTGAGTAAGGAGTTAGTTGTGTTTCACAAGAACGATACTTTCTGAATCTGTGTTTACTATGGGATAACAGATTATTCTGTTTGAGGTAGTTCGTAACGTTGTAAGTCAGTATATGTTCTAAAATCCTGCTGCAAGTCGATATCAACGATGTAGGTGTGAAATCAAGTGGATTACTCCTCTTTCCTTACTTGAATATTGGCGTGACCTATGCATCTTTGAGTCTTTGGATACAGATCCTTCATTCAGTGAGCGGTTGTATATGACTCTTAGATATCGAACTTTTGCATTAACATATTCTTGATAGATACATAATCGATATACACTCTGGACTGGAAGACTTATTTATGTTCAACGATTTAATTTGTTTCACTACGTCTATGTTACTCATGTTGTTAATTTGAAATATGGAATATTGAATTCGGCTTGTTTGGTGAGGAAATTACGGAAAGATGTATGTAGTAACTCTGCATTGACAGCACAGTCATCAGTCGTATCACTATGGCCATCACGTAACGAATGAATTGTTTGTATCTTGCTGCTAACATTCATACCAGTGGTTATTCAATTCTCCAGTCAGGTTGCTACGCAATCGGTTTATCTCAAAACAAGTGATTTTGAGTCGGCCCTACTGATTGAATAAAGAACAAGTGTTTTGTTAGGTTTTTTTAGTCAGGAAATCGAAAGACGTCTTACTGTATTAATACCATTTCACCATAGTAAGTGATATCATAGAACTTTTGTTCGGTAGGTCATGCAAAACTTTTTAGATGTTTGTGTACAAGAACAACATTTAATATAACTATTTAGTTGCGTATATATTGTATTTGATACTGACTGTAATACCCGCGGCGGAGTGTCCGAGCGCATTGATGCGCTATGCTCCGATGCGCGAGGCCGTTCCCCGTTGGGAGTGCGAATCCCCTCTCGGACATGGATGTTTGTACTGTTTTTGGTATAAGGTAGTTCATAAGTAGTTTGTAAGTTTAAAGACTGATGACCCTCAGTTAAGTCTCATAAGCGTAAGAAACATTTGAACATTTTGACCGTAATATACAAAATTAGACCGCACATTTTCACAACAGAGCACAATATTTTTTTCCTCACAGTCAACTTCACACAAGTAGTAAATCGAACAAACAAAGAGTACCTTTACAGTATAATGGCGTTAATATTATATATATCTTGCCTGTGTGCATGTTTATTTGACTATCGTTCAGATTTGGAAGTGAGTTGGTCAATAAGGTTTCGAGATCTTTCGCAACAACGTTATTTTTAATATATTACATAGACATTTATGTATGCAATATGCTAAAAAATAACCTAAGAGTGTCCACATTTTCATTACAGTATCATGTTAAAATATGAATTAAAACGGTTAAGAACCTTTCGAGGTATTTGGGATCAGCGATTCCCGGAAAATGTCTTACATAGATATTTAAACTTTGTATGAAAAAAATACGTGCACTATGTTACAATTTCCGGTAAATATTTGAAGTAAATCGTCAAGATCTATTCGAGATTTTTGTTAACGACAACTTGTCTTTGTTTGCTAGTGTAGATAAATCACTGTACATTGAGTGCAGAGGGTACATTGAACTAATATTACCGATTTTATATTCTGTGCCGTTCGTGTTTTGCTGGTGGGAAAAGAACATAACACTGCTAAACTCGCATTGGTTGTCGGATAATTCGTGACTTAAGTGCGTACGATAAACCTGAACTAAACAGCCGTCGTTCCACTCCGAGGAGTGGAGCGGGCTGTTTGAGATCCGGCCGTTAAAGTGTCGCGGTTCTTTTCAGTCAGTTATCAGACAAGCTGTTAATGGGAGTAGGGGGAATCCCAGTTGAAAATAAGTGTGAGGGGCTTGCCAGTTACGGCATACGCCTTACAACCAAAGAAAGGCCCCCGAAAACTTCGGTCGGAACCAATTTAAATAATAGCACGAGTGCACTCCCGACGACTAAAAATTGTACGCACAAGTTACTCCCGTAAACTAGCAGAGATCAGCTTGACCAAATGGCAGTGGTCAAGCATCAGCCTAGAGGGGCCGCACCCGGGAGCGTGGTAACATCTTCGTCCCGTGACACAATGAGCCTTTTTTATCTTTTACATAGTTGAACAAATTTTTATACTACGAGCTCTTTGCTTTCTACATTTGGGAAGAGGTAGTATGGATCGGAACAAACAGAGTCCAGTAAACATTGAAAAGCGTACTTTCAGCGCTTTGAGCATTTTTACCAATAATAATAATGATAATAACAATAATTTCGTGTGGCTCATTGGCCTGGTGCCAATTGGACGCCACTTCGGCGACTTGCGTGTCCCTAGCCTACCCCAGTTATCCAACCGGGGAAAGGGGACCTACAGCTTAACGTGGAATCCGAACTACGTGTCGTTTCTGGCGACTCCTTACATCGTTGAGAGGTGAAGAATGGGTTAAAGTGCAGACTGAAAAAATCCGAGGTCCGACCGGGTTTTGAACTCGCGACCCTTCGGTTTCTAGTCGAGCACTTTATCCCACGACCACCTTTTTTTTTTTTTTTTTTTTTTTTTCGGGTCTCCTTCCTCCCATTCAACCCGTCCTTCCGCTCGCCAATTGGTACCTTCTCGGCCCGGCTTCTATGCCTTTAAACAAAATATCTCTTTGAAGATAAAACGGGGTTGTATTTACTGCGTAGCAATACACTACTGTTAATGTCCATTTCTGCATTATAATCGTTTCTTCGAACGCCAAAGAAAAATCAGTTCGAATTGAACGAATAAGTGAGAAATAAATGTAACTTCGTGGTTTTTTTGTCCACTTGATAGAGATAAAAAATCATAATAAAATAAAAATTTCCAGGCACGGAAATTAGCTCTAATTAACTGAATATGCGTTCTTAGCTTGTGACGCAAAACAGAGATCTTCAGACACATATACAATCCACACCATTCTGGGACGTATTAGCCACATAAAAAAAAGAAAAAGCATAAATGTCTTCTTCGGCGATCAAATAATTCCGGTCAAATTTCCTCTGAAATGGCAAAAGGCGTAATGATAATAACTGAAATGCTTCTGTGTAAATTAATGTTGATTAAATTTCTCTTTGTTAAAGTTCTGTTTGTAGTTACATTATAGTTTTAATCAGGAAATTAGCGTAAAGTTCCTTGTACTTTTTCTTTCTTTGGATCATGTCATGTTGCATTGTCAGGTAATGTATGAAATCTTCCTTTCTCTTCCACCGGGCCCAACTGTTTGACCATTAGAAACGGCGTGTTCACAGTATGAGAGATGTGCTTATAGTTCTTAAGGTGTGTATTTTAGATCACATGTTCATTGGACATTTTTGTTGTTTTGTCCACGCCCTGTATAATCAATTTCTCTTACGAACGCTGGTGGGATATCTATGCCAGTACATAACCGGAGACAAAATAATGCCGCTTTTTTTTTTCTTTTTATATACTTGCCATTCCTTTAATATTGTCTGTGTGCGTTAGAGCTACACTCCACCCTCTCTCATATATGAGTATATGTGTGTGCGTGTATCAATGCAAAGCCGATGTTGGACATAAGTAATTGTGCTACAAGAGTTGCGTTTTTTATTCGCAGGGAGTGGTTTACCAACTCGACGTCGCCCTGGAAAGCGTCGACACGCAACGAAGCGGCCTAGTCTTCATCTACGACATGTCGGACTCGAAGTACTCCAACTTCGACTACGACCTCAGCCAAAAAATACTTACATTGCTCAAGGTAGGATGCAGCAAAAGCGAGTTGTACGTTTCACATATTCATTGTCTCCTAACTGCCAACTTGGCGATGACTGTACTTTCAATCTGATTTTCTCGTTTCAAATACGTAAGTCTTGGTTTCGGAGAAAACATCATACGCTGTAAACGATGAAACTGACATTGATTCAAGGTAGGTAGACTGTGATCGCAGTGCGAAAGCATATGCGATGACAAGAGGTGCAGTATTTTGCAGGTCTGCAGTGTGGTGTATCAAGCATATGTACGTAAACTGCCATCGCCCACACGTGAAGGACATGGTACATGTGCTAGGTGTTCTATTTCGTACATATGTTCTCTGTGGGGATACGATTCTTGACCTGTTGCTGACAAGAGACAGATCAGTGCTCTTGTAACGTACCATCGACTTCTGCGAAGATGTATTGCATATTATCAGTTCATTAGCAAGTTCCTTTTCTGAACGCCGATCACAGTAGTCGTGGGTGGTCGTACGTTCACCTTCATTCAACCATAGACGATACACCTTGAACAGGGTTGAACGGCTGAACATGGGAAACTGAATTCCTTTCCGTCTGACACCGACCAACACACTCCGTTCGGAAAGCGTTAGCTCATGACAACCACTCACGTTACACAAGCCACTCGCACAACCACGTCGTAGGTGGTTTCCTGTAAAATTGCAGCTGCCCAGGAGGAGTGTTGTGCACAAACACCTGCGCCGTCTGTGACCCACATGACCTTTGTCAAGGCACTGTGGTCCTTTCATTACCTGTAACTATAGGGAGAATCAAAATTCGTACACACTTTTATTTCAAATACTTTGTAGGAACTGGGAAACCTGAATATATCCAGTGATTTCTTGAACACAATATTATTTTTACAGTGCTATAATTCAAGTACGATCATCTTTTTCATAGGCCTTCATAGACTGAGACCTGGATGGACATGAAAGTGTGTGATATTATCCACATTACACAGCTCTGACGGGTGGATGCTGTCCACGTTGTCCGCAGATCTTGCGATGGAAACCATGAGCCGGAGTTCTCGTGTTTACATGTTGGAGCTAGGAGTTAAGCTTCTTCCATTCTTTGGTGTTAGGAAGAAATTCGGGTCTATGTCTGCTGCTTTTTCGTCCCAGATTCTGATGTGTTCTTCATTTGCTGGTGTGGCGTGAAGGACGTGGCTCTGTCTTATCACTTTTCATAAAGCAGTCTGTGTTCGCCAATAAGTATATTGAATTCCAACGGGTTGGTTTGGATACTTGGAGGACTCGCTTGAGGGAGGTTGCTTTCACTGTTTTGAGTCTTCTCAGGTTCGGAGCTATGAGGTGTGACCATATTTTTCTGATCGCGTAGCACGCTGATAGTGATGATTTCCTGTGGCAGTTTTGGCCGTTAGACCCCACCTGGAATCGTGTCCGGCCTGCCAGGTACAAGTCTTCTACGTGACGCCACTGGGGCTACATGCGCGTCGAGGATGATGAAATGTCGGTGAGGATGACACAGCACCCAGTCCCCGAGTGGAGAAAATATCCAACCTGACCGGGAATCGAATCCGGTCCCCCAGCATGGCGATACACTAGACTACGGAGGCGGACGCGTAGTACGCTATTGGGACTATTTTGACATGGATAAGTCATAATGCCCTGCCTATAGAGGGTTCTGGATGTACCTTATGTCAACCATGGCCTTTGTCGCTGCTAGCATCTTTTCTCTATATGACTGGAGGATTATCTGTCTGTTACCTGCAGTGTAAGTCCCAGGTATTTACAGGAGTTGCCAGTTGCCAGCTTGTCAGTACCACATCATAGGATATCTGCTTTGGAGATTTTTCCTCCTCTTCTGAACTTCATGACCTTGGTTTTACCTGTATTTATGTCCAGGCTGTTTATGATCAGTCATGTAATCTTTTAAGTCCTAGTTGTAAAATCTATCTTCATCGACATCACATCGTCCGCTCACAGGAACATACAGGGTGTTTCACTGTGTTTGTCTCTGTAACTTATAAAATAATAGGTGACGGGAAATTTTAATGCGGTAGGTCAACACAAGAAATGTTATACTTTCTGCGGAGCCATGAACATAGTTTATTGTATTATTTTCCAAAGAGTTACAGCACAAAGATATAATTTTTTAAATGGAACAATAGTTTTTCTATCGTGCATTGGATTCGTTTAAACCAGCTGCGTCCAAATCAATTTAAACTACATTCCTATCACAGTTTGGGAGCTACAACCCGTCGAAGTTCTGGAGGCCGAGGCTGCGATAGCGTAGCTGACTGGCCGAGTGGCTATCTCCTGGGGCACGGCCCGCTGTCTGATGACCACCAGCCAGTCAGCTACGCTGTCGTAGCTTCCCCCCCCCCCAAAAAAAAAAAAACTTTGAAGGGTTGTAGCTCCCAAACTAACAGTGATAGGAATCTAGTTTAAATTGATTTGGGCGCAGCTGGTTTCAACGAATCCAATGCACGATAGAAAAAAAACTATTTTTCCATTGAAAAAATATATCTTTGTGCTGTAACTCTTTGGAAAATGATACAATAAACTATGTTGATAGCTCCGCAGAAAGTGTAACATTTCTTGTGTTGACCTACCGCATTAAAATTTCCCATCACCTATTATTTTATAAGTTACAGAGGCAAACACACTTAGTGAAACACCCTGTATATATGTCTTCTGCCACCTCTCGTATTACATCAAGTGTCAGCAGGATAAATAATATAGGATAATATAGGATCCCCTTGAAGAACGCCATTGGTCTGAGTGATGGGTCTGGAATGATCTCCGTTGTCACTGATGATTTATCCAGTAAGGTATGGATGATGTGGTCTGTCTTTTACGGTATGTACCAAACATGGGCGACGTCTCGAAATTGACCTTTATGAATCTAATTTTTAATGGATAACAGTTTAGTGGCATAATATCAGATAACACCACCATTTCCTGAAAAAAAGTATTCCTGTAAACACATTCGACCCAGCAGTTATGGTTCAACAGTTACAACATATTTTATTTTAATGTCTTTATGTAGCTACAAAAGTTTTTACCATTCGTCTGTCTATTTATTGAAATAACATACAATGATAAAACTATTGTTTATAGAACTGGAAGTGTCTTATACAAATCTCTTAATTAATGAAATCCATCAGTTGTTTTAATCACAGTATCACTGAGACACTGTCCTACACTGATTCCTAGGCTGCCTATTTCATTTGTAACTAACTTCACACGCAACATGTATCACTATTGAACCACACGATTCCGGGTCCGATGCAGACTGTATCGTAGGATAACATTGATATGAGAGGGCCAGCAGTATCATTACAAGATGTAGAAGATGTCTAATTTCAAGATGTCGCCCACGCCATCACACTATGTTCAGTAAATACAGTAAAAGATAAGACCACCTCACCCGTAACCTTACTGGAATATTCAGTTATCGGAATTCCTGCAGCGTTTCTGTAATAGGAGGTTGACTCACCCCGTACTATCTGTGAATGGGCTGGGCTTGGCGGCAGGGCGGCGGCGGTTTATAGATGGGGTAATGGGAAGGCGATTCGGCGAGCGGCGGCAGGTAGCGCGAATGCGCCACAGGTGTCCCTGGAGGCATGACTCAGGCGGCGGCTTCCGACTAGCGGGCTTCCAGAAAGCGCACTAAAAGCGGCCGTCGCGTGCCGACCCGCCTTCCCAGAAACACCTGCCCGCCCGCCCACCCGCACGTTCGACGCCCAGCCGCGCCACCGGCCATTTCTATTCCCACCACGACGTGAGGGTCTCAACGCAACTGCAACTGGCGACCTAATTTTTAATGCTGTAATCAAGACTAGAGTTGAAACTTCCTGGCAGATTAAAATTGTGTGCTGGAATCGGGACTCGAGCCTGGGACCTTTGCCTTTCGCGGGCAAGCGCACTACCGACTATGCTATCCCGACACGACTCACGATGCCGCCGCACAACTTCACTTCCGCCAGTACCGCCCTCCTACTTTCCGAACTTCACAGAAGCTCTCCTGCGAACCATGCAAGACTAGCACTGCCTGAAGAAAGGATATGGTGAAGACATGGCTTAGCCACAGCCGAAGGGATGTTTCCAGAATGAAACTTTCACTCTGCAGCGGAGTGTGCGCTGATATGAAACTTCCTGGCAGTTTAAAATTTTGTGCCGGAACTGGGACTCGAACCTGGGACCTTTGCCTTTTGCGGGCAAGCGCACTACCGACTGTGCTATCCCGACACGACTCACGATGCCGCCGCACAACTTCACTTCCGCCAGTACCGCCCTCCTACTTTCCAAACTTCGCAGAAGCTCTCCTGCGAACCATGCAAGACTAGCACTCCTGGAAGAAAGTATATGGTGGAGACATGGCTTAGCCACAGCCTAAGGGATGTTTCCAGATTGAAACTTTCACTCTGCAGCGGAGTGTGCGCTGATATGAAACTTCCTGGCAGATGGGATTGGAACCCAGTACCTTGCATTTTCAGGGCAAGCGCTCTCCAGACTGAGCGAGATGGCGCAGTGATAACACACTGGACTCGCATTCGGAAGGACGGTGGTTCAAAGCCAACCGCCTCCGGCCATGCGGTTTTAGTTTCTTCATGGTTTCCCCAAATCACCCCAAACAAATGCCGGGATGGTTCCTTTTATAAACGCACTGCCGATTTCCTTCCCAGTCCTTACTAAAACTCCGAGCTTGATCTCAGTCTCTAATGACCACGATGTCGATGGAACGTTTCAACCGAAGCTTGCTGCCTTCCTTCCAGAATAAACTGATTCTCCCGGCTCGTCTTCACTGCTATAGTTCTGCCAGTGTCTCATCTCGTTTCCTCCAGGCTTCATAGAAGAAAGGGAAATCAATTATTTAGTATTCACAGAATATATGACATCAACTGCGATTGGGCAAAGCTGAAAATGTGTACCCAGCCGGAATTTGAGCCCGGGTCTCCCGCTTTCTAGGCAGTTGCGCTGACCCCTACACCACTGGGGACACAGTGATCACCGCACCTGCAAGGACTACCTAAGCACGCCTCCCGTCAGATACAAATTCCCAGCTTCACCCTGCCCACAGTACCGAAATTCGTAGTTATGAAACTAATTCCCGTAAGAGTAAGGGCTTCAAACTTGTCCACCCCTCCCCACTAACGATAAGATCATTGCCCGTCACCGGCATATTGTATATGTTGATGTCATATATCCTGTGAATGTTAAAGAATAACAACTGGAGGATCAGAAGTGACGTCTGTTCTTTCGGAACACACGCCACATGTATATATGAAATCAATTATATTTTGGAATTGTGTGTTAATGGACAGCAGCGTTCTCCAACTCTGTCTGAAGGTAGCGGTCGGCAATTGCACTGTCATTGCACTTCCTTAGCTGATGAAGGAAGGAAGGTAGGAAGCTTAGGGTTAACGTTGCTTCGACAACGTGGTCATTAGAAATGGAGCTTACGCTCGGAATTTTGTGTGAGGATCGGGAAGGAAATCGGCCGTGCCCTTTCAAAGAACCCATCACGACATTTGCCGAAGTGATTTAGGGAAATCACGGAAAACCTAAATCTGGACGGCCGGAGCTCGATTTTAACCAAAGTCCTCCCAAATACGAGTATAATGTGTACCAATGCGCCACCTCGTTCGGTCTTAGCTGATGAGTCGAACTGAAGTCGAAACAGAGAATCAACACAAAAATAACCAGAAATGAAGTTCCGAATAATTTTTTTCTTTACATCGACAGCAGTTTAGGTAATTTTTCGCAACGTTATCAAGTATTTGACAAAGCTCGAACTTTCGGGCGTCTTTGCAGATTTTCGTGCACTTGGCGTCTGTCTGCAATCGTCTGTGCAACATGGGAGAAGATCCAACCCCAGTTTGTGCATTCCAGTTTTCCAACTCTTCGGTTCTCATCAGCATGGCGAAAGGATATCGGCGCACACTCCACTGCAGAGTGCATGTTTCATTCTGGAAACATGTCCTAGGCCGTGGCTAAGCCATGTCTCCACCATATCCTTTCTTCCAAGAGTCCTCGTCGTGCAATGAAGTTTATGAAGTAGGAGTTAGTTAGTGGCGGATCTAAAGCTCTGAGGACGGGCTGTGAAGCGTACAGAGTCGTAAGAGCTTTTGTCCGCGAAAGGCAAACGTCCTGGGTTCGGACCCCGATTGCGGAACACATTTTTAATCTGCCAGGAAGTTTCATATCAGCGCACAGTACGATGGTAGTGCGCTCTGCCAATCAGTTCCTCTTGGTGGCAGCCAAACTGAATTCTTTCAAGGGATCCAGCTTATTTGTGGATTTGAACAGAAATTGTCGGGGAATACATAAACTATTATTGATATGGTTGTCAGTAAATAAAGTTTGGTGAGCATGCAACTTCACTCAAAGTCAAAAAGCTCCAAATGAATTTCAGAAGTTGCGATTTGATTTGCGCACTACAAAAATGCTAACCAATTTCTTATGTTTTATTATATACAGGGTGTCCAACTTAAACCTTTCACCCCAAATATCTCTTCAAGGAAAATACACATTGAAAAACTAATTTCATGGGCTTGAACGTACGGCAGGAGCAAATGAAAGTAAGTGCTATGGACATTCTAAAACGCAAACAAATATAATTTTCATCAGAATCTCATTATTTTTTTAAATAGACACACCATACTACTTGTTAAGCAGTCAGTACCACGATAAATCACAAAAAAGATTGCCGTTGGTAGCATCGCAGTATGTCTGTTACATCCCAAGAAATTGTAAAGCGCATTTGATGCATCAAATAAATGAAATGCGCAGATATTGCACCATTACGGGCAGTGTGAGATTCACTCTTGAGTTTTGTCACGTGCGTTAGCTCCACATAGCGCGTATTATAGGCGACAACTTCGCTTCTCAGTCTCTCGGTTTGTAACGGACGTATTGTGATGCAAGCAACGCCATTCTTTCTGTGATCTCTAATGTTATTGTTTGCATAACAAAGAATATGGAGTTTCCATTTAAAGAAACATAAGTTTGTGTTGAAAATATGCTTTTTTACTTTTTGGAATATCTCACAGTATGTGCTTTCATAAACCCCTGGCGTGTGTATATGCCCGCGAATTGTTATTCCAGCGATTATTGCGGTGAAATGTTTACGTGGGACACCCCGTGGATAAGAAACTCCCTCCCTTTTCGAACTAAAATTTTATTTAAGAATGCAACATTTCAGTTGCAAAAGACACGAATTTCGTATCTTTATCATAAAAATGTATTAGCAACTAAGAATTGTAAAACTGGCTCCATTCCATACTGGTGGTCGTACACCAACACGTTATGAATTTATCACAAAGTCAGTCTCAGCTGCAAAATTTTCTGTATTTCAGTGACGCCCCATTTTGCACACAGCACAGAGTAGCCATATAGACTGCGGCCGGCGAAGGCTTCCGACCTCGTTGCCTATCTGGGCACTCTGTGCTGTGCGCAAAATGTGTTTGGTTTCGCCTAACGCCTAAATTTTTAAACGACTATGGCGATAGGTTTCCTTCCTAGATGGTTTATTTTATGATGATGACAGATAGTTCACCATATTTCGTTTACATTATCTGAAGATGCCTCAAATGGGCGAAACGCGTCATTGAAATAAAGCAAATTTTGCAACTGAGACTGACTTTCGAGATAAACTAGGAAATATGTCTGCGAATATTAACAATATTATAATAAATCAGATTCAAGTCGATGTTAGTCGCTAAATATAGTGTCATAATTTTCTAATAAAGCGTCTCAATGGAGAGAAGTCTTCCGAAGTAGGAGTTACGTCAGGTGTGCCACAGGGGAGTGTCGTGGGTCCGTTGCTGTTCACGATATATATAAATGACCTTGCAGATAACATCGGAAGATTACTGAGGCTTTTTGCGGATATGCGGTAGTATATAGAGAGGAATGGAACATTGTATTGAGATGCAGGAAGAGCTGCATCGAATTGACGCATGGTGCAGGGAATGACAAAGCTCAATGTAGACAAGTGTAATGTGCTGCGAATACACAGAAAGAAAGATCCTTTATCATTTAGCTACACTATAGCAAGTCAGCAACTGGAAGCAGTTAATTCCATAAATTATCTGGGAGTAGTCATTAGGAGGGATTTAAAATGGAACGACCATATAAAATCAATCGTCGGTAAAGCAGATGCAAGACTTAGATTCATTGGGAGAATTCTAAGAAAATGCAGTCCAAAAACAAAGGAAGTTGGTTACAGTACACTTGTTCGCCCACAGCTTGAATACTGCTCACCGGTGTGGTATCCGTACCAGGTGGGATTGATAGAGGAAGTGGAGAAGATCCAACGGAGAGCAGCGAGCTTCGTTACAGGATCATTTGGTAATCGTGAAAGCTGTACGGAGATGATCGATAAACTCTAGTGAAAGACTCTGCAGGAGAGACGTCTGTCTCTCGGACGGGCTTTTGTCGAAGTTCCGAGAACTTACCTTTATTGAGGAGTGTAGCAGTATATTGCTCCCTCCTACGTATATCTCGCGAAGAGATCGTGAGGATAAAATCAGAGAGATTAGAGCCCACACAGAGGCATACCGACAATCCTTCTTTCCGCGAACAATACGTGACTGGAATAGGAGGGAAAATCGATAGTGGTACTCAAGGTACCCTCCGCCACACACCGTCGGGTGGCTTGCGGAGTATGGTTGTAGATGTAGATGTAAGACTGCAAAAAATTCATCTAACTGCTTTCTCAATGCCTCCTTGTCCAAGATTTATTTCAATTATAACTGTTACAGTTTTTCTGAATCTCCGCGAATGATGTTTCTGAGAGTTGCTCCAACCACAACTGCAGTTTTCTTTCTAAAAGAAAAAATAATAATAAATAAACAGTCAAAAACATCGGCAATTAGTTGATGAGAACTTCAAAAATTTGTGTTCAAGTCACTCATGTGCTTTGTAAAGTCAGTTACAACTGTAAAATCTAATATCATCGGGGATGAGAAATTACGGTTTTGAAGATGTAAACTTCTCCTCAGCTACTTATACAATCTAATTTCGTTCCGCCCCGAACGCCAATGACATCCCGACACTGAAAAAATAAATACCACGACCTACGCTCGTCTACGCACTTTGTTAGCGATGTTAGCGGAGAGGTGGCGGGGGAAATGCCCGCGGGAAAGCAGTGCGGTTACACGGGGACGCCCTCGCCCGCGTATTGGCCCACCCCTGTTACAGAGGGACCTGTCCGGAGTACCCGAGTAATGGATTTTTCATTAAGTCACCCCCAGTTGCCGAGAAAATCGATGATGGAATACAGATGGAGGCAAAGATTGCCAGGACGAATGGATATGATTTTTAGACCATTTGTGGCAGCATTAAGGGAGAAGGGAAAGACCTGCAGTTACTTCTGACAGAGCGGAACCACTGGCTATACAGCGGGCCGAACATAGGAACACATTTACACAATCTTCGCGCCTGACAGAGTTAATAGAAGCCAGTCTGGTCGAAACCTTAGCTGGCGACCTTGGTCACCTGATCTGTCAGTGCGGGATTACTTTGCGTGGGGAGCCCTCAAGTCTAAGGTGTATCGCAACAACCCTGATGGTCTTCAAGAACTGCAGCACAACATTTCGCATTAGATGGCAGCAATTCCAGCACTCGTGCTTCAATCCGGCGTCAGCAATTTGCCGAACACGGTCTCAAACTGTCAAGAATGGTCAGTTTCATCATCTGCTATAATCAGGTTAGTACTGCATTTTCTTCCCTGTGCTGTGTTTCTTAGTAGCCTGGAACTCTGGGCCAATTACTTGCCCCATTGTGTAGTATGGTTATTAACAATAACCGTTATTGGCCAAACCAGCGTAGCGTAGCTGCTGCGGTTCTCTGCTACCACGTGCGGATGTCTGTTAAAATCCTGTCCGTATACGTCTTTTTCTTTTCTCTTGTTTTAATTCCTCGCACAGTAAATCATTAAATAGTATATGTCATGCAAATGTTTTCGAAAATAGTCATTTCCACTGCAGCAATTTCATACTAAATCGATAATTCAGATATGTATTCCGTTTGTATTGCGGTAAATCACACTCCAGTTGTTAGTCATAAAGTTTGTTAGTACGAAATGTTTTGGGACTCCATTATCCCTTTCTCAAGTACTGAATAATTAGTCTGCCATTATGCAACGTCATCAATAAAATACATGCAAAAGTGATGCAGCCAGGGGGGCTATGTGAGTGTAGCCCCCCCCCCGCCCCCAGTACTACTTCTCAATCCTTTCTAAAAATAAGAGGAGGGAGAGAGAGAGAGAGAGAGAGAGAGAGAGAGAGAGAGAGAGAGAGAGAGGGAGGAAGGGAGGGGGGGGAGGTCTTCTTAACCTACTGTTATCGAAATCCGATATATAAAAGCGATCTGGAGACTGATATTCAAAAATTTTATTGGGGAAAATATTGGTGGTCTTTATCCTGATACAGAAAAGTGCGACTTTTTGTTAGCTTGTCAAGATTTCGGAAGGGGTTTGACCCCAGAAACCAACCCCCTGGCTATGCCCATGATTACACACTGTTCTTACACCAATAACGTTGTCATATTAAGTAGCAACAACAGTCATAACTCTTTCCTATGCGGCTACAATTCTACGTACAATATAGTACTGCCATATTTATCACACATTCACAATGAGTGCGCGCCTATTTTAAAAGAAAAGTCGCACTGACCTGTTTTACGTCCCACTTTAGATTTGTAGTTTCATAATTCTTTGCAAACATTTCGGACAACAATAATAATGTAAATAATAAAAAAAAAATAGTGATATGATAACAATATATCTATGCACCCAACACGTAACCCTTTTGGGAAAAAAAGGAGAAAAAGAAATTTTGGTAGCGGCGGGTTCCGAACCACTGATAGTTTGTTTTTATAATCCAACGCGCTGCCCACTACACTACAGCGGACAGCTACGAAATTGGTCCTTTATTTTCGTACTATTGATGGCCGATGCTAATTGATGCCAATAAGGCATTTTTAGACACTAGATTATCATTTATCGTACGAAGAACGACGTCTTTTTGTTAATTCTTCAGTGCGCCATTGCTTTGAAATGACAACGTGTAAGTTATAATAAGAAAATCATCAAATACGCAACGCAAGATGGCGTATGCCAGAGAGTTCTGGGCGTTGAATGTCACGTGACATCTGCTAACAGCTGGTTTTCGTATAATCAATGGACGGTGTCAAATCGCCGTTATTTTTGTAAATATCTCTCAAACGATACGAGATATGAAAAAAAAAGAAAAAAAAAATAGTAAGAGAGCGAAGTTGTAGAGAATTTTCTCCTCTACTAATTCGGTTATTCAATTTTCGTGTCAGATGAACGGTTCGTTAGCAAGTAAAATTACATTACAAACTGTTTTTGGCCCACTTTAGGTTACGGTAGTAACACTAAAAGTGGGCCTTTGCGATCGTCTTTTGACAGCTCGAAATTTAAATGAAAATAACGGTTTAACTATTTATCTGACACGAAAAATGAATAACCGAATTTGTAGAGGAGAAAATTCTCTACAACTTTGCTCTCTTGTGGTTTTTTTTTTCATATCTCGTATCGTTTCAGAGATATTTGCAAAAAATAACGGCGATTTTGGGATGTCTGTCTGTCCGTAACGTGTTCCCTGTTTCTAAGACGAACCTTTCAACCGATCAGCACCAAATTTTACAGACATGATTGTAGGCCGCCAGAGACCAGAACCTCCCTTTTACAAATTTTTCGGACCAAAAAACGGTAGTAATACCAAGAAAAGCCGTTTCTAATATAATTGTAATTCCAAACGAACCGTCCATCTGACACGAAAATTGAATAACGTAATTGGTAGAGTAGAAAATTCTCTACAACTTAGCTCCCTTATGTTTTTTTGATATCTCGTATCGTTTGAGACATATTTGTAAAAATAACGGAGATTTGTCACCCTCCATTGAATTAACGGAAACCAGCCGTTCGGAGATGTCACGTGACATTCCTCTCCCAGAACTCTCTGTGGCATACGCCATCTTGAGTTGCGTATTTGAAGATTTTCTTATTGTAACTTACACTTTGTCATTTCAAAGCAATGGCGCAATGGAGAATTAACAAAAACACACAATGATAATCTAATGTCTACAAATGCCATACTAACGGCCATCAATAGAATGAGATTAAAAGTCCCATCTTTTGATTGATAGCCGTAGCGTAGTGGGCAAGGCGTTGGCATATGACGCTACAGGTTGGTGCTTCGGAACTCGCTGAGTTGTTACAACATGTGAATGCAGCTCGTCCCGTAGGAAATGAATGGCATTGCCACACAGCACTCTGTTGCTATGCACTGCAGAGGACGTGTCGTTGTGCAACTTCACAGGACCGCAGTGAAGATTCTCGGCGTGTAATCCGCGAGGTTGCGGAAAAGCTCGTATGTCGGTTTCTATCGTAAGGCGACGCAGTTGGAGGAGGTGCGGGCGCCGAAATAGCCGGTTCCAGGAACCGCGTGGCGGCCGCCGCCTGCTACTACGCCTCCTCTGGTAGCCAGCGGAGCGGCTCACACCGCCAGCCTGACACCGCGGCCAACGCCCATGGCTCAATATCATTAACATCAAGTGTATTAAATATTAGGACAGGCATTGAATTAATACTTGTGCTGCGGCCGGGATTCGAACCCGGGAACTCCTGCTTACTAGGCTGGCGCTTCAAAACCGCTCAACTAGCAGACAAAGGGGATAAGAGTATCATGTAGAACTAAGCGGGAGTTGTATCAAAATGTTAGAAGCAGTCGAATGAAGATGCAGTAGCTCATTACAAACAGTACTGTAAGGTTCTGAAAAATGTCATTAGGAATGCAAAAAGTATGTGGTATGCAAAAAGAATAGCAAACTCTTGGGATAAAATTAAAACTATCTGGACAATCGTGAAGGAAGTGTCAGGTCAGCAGCAGCAGGTAGAAGATATAACGTCAGTGCGTAGTAGGAATGTTTCTGTTACTGACAAGTTAGATATATGTGCAATATTCAATAATCACTTTCTGGATATAGTAGGAGAACTAAACAAAACTCTAGTTTCTACAGGTAATCATATAACGTTTTTAGAAAATGCCTTTCCGAAGCTGTTACCTGAAATGGTACTTCATGATACTTCCATAGGTGAGATTGAGTCAATAATTAAATCACTAAAGACTAAGGACTCTTGTGGGTATGATGGGGTATCTAGCAGAATTCTAAAGTACTGTTCTCCATATGTTAGCCCAGTACTAAGCCTTATTTGTAATTTTTCATTTCAGAATGGTCAGTTTCCTAACAGATTAAAGCACTCAGTAGTGAAACCACTTCATAAAAAAGGAGAAAGGGATAATGTAGACAACTATAGACCTATTTCTATGCCATCGTTTTTTTTCTAAAGTTATTGAAATGGCCGTATATTCAAGATTAATTGATCATTTCCGTTCACATAAGTTGTTGTCAAACGTACAGTTTGGTTTTAGAAGTGGTTTAACGATTGAAAATGCTATATTTTCGTTCTTCTTTGAGGCACTTGACGGGTTAAATAAAAGGCAACGGAAATTAGGCGTCTCCTTTGATTTAACAAAGGCGTTTGATTTTGTTGATCACAAAATATTGTTGAAGAAGTTGGAACATTATGGAATACGCGGAGTAGCTCACAACTGGTTCACCTCTTACTTTAATAATAGACAACAAAAGGTAATTCTCCGCAGTGTAGAAAATGGCTATGACGTACAATCGCAATGGGGCACAATTAAGTATGGGGTGCCCCAGGGGTCTGTTTTGGGACCATTGCTGTTTCTTATTTATATAAATGATATGACTTCGAGTATAACAGGTGATTGTAAAATATTTTTGTTTGCTGATGACACCAACTTGGTAGTGAAGGATGTTGCTCGTAATATTGACACAGTATCAAATAATGCAGTTCAAGAGATACGTTCATGGCTTGTAGAAAACAAGTTGACGTTAAATCACAGTAAAACTCAGTTTTTACACTCTCTAACACATAATTTGACGAAAGCTGACATTCTGATTATACATAATGGGCATGTGATAAGTGAGACTGAACAGTTCAAATTTCTAGGTGTTCATATAGACAGTAAGCTGTCATGGAAAGCCCATGTTTAGGATCTTGTTCCAAAACTAAATTCTGCTATATTTACCATTAGAACAATATCTGAGATAAGTGATTTTTCAACACGAAAAGTAGTCTATTACGCTTACTTTCACTCACTTATGACGTACGGCATTGTTTTTTGGGGTAACTCGACTGATGCAAAAATGATATTTCTGGCTCAAAAACGGGCGGTTCGATCAATATCTGGTCTAAGTTCGCGAACGTCATGTCGACCCCTTTTCAGTAGTCTGGGAATTTTGACTCTGGCGTCACAATACGTTTTTTTCTTTAATGTCGTTTGTTGTTAATCATATCAGCTTATTCCCACGAGTTAGTAACTTTCACTCGGTGAATACTAGACAGAAGTCGAATCTACATTTGCATCACACCACCTTAACACTTGTGCAGAAAGGTGTACAGTATTCTGCGGCATCCATTTTCAATAAGCTGCCACAAGAACTAAAGAATCTTAACACTGATCCACACTCTTTCAAATCTAAATTGAAGAGTTACCTCATGGCTCACTCCTTTTATTCTGTCGAGGAACTCCTAGAAAAGTTAAAAAATTAAGCTAATTCATTTTTTTTCTTTATTGATTCTTTTCACTTTGTCTTAAGATTGTCGTGTGCAAAGGACTTCTTAAAAAATGCCGGCCGTGGTGGCCGAGGGGACTAAGGCGCTCCAGTCACGGTCTGCACGGCCACTACGGTCGGGGGTCCGAATCCCCCCTCGGGCATGGATATTTGTGTCGTCCTAGTTCGTAAGTAGTTCATAAGTAGTTTGTAAGTTTAGGGACTGATGACCCCGTAGTTAAGTCCCATAAACTATACAAACATTTGAACATTTTTTTCTTAAAAAATTTCTAGTACCATTCTTGTGTAACAATTAATGTATTGACTTGTTCCATGACCATGGAGTCTCACTCCTCAATCCTCAATTGGGTGCTATGGAAGGAAAAAAAAAAAAAAAAAAAAAAAAAAAAAAAAAAAAGCGTTACGGACTGTTTTCATGCACGTCTCCCTCCACACCACATACTTTCATTCTGCCTAGATGTTTCCTGTGGAATACGTATGTATTGACTATATACGAGGTACGTCCAGAAAGTAAGTTCCATTTGGTTATATAAAACAAACTTATACAGATACAGAAAAAATATTTATTGTACAAAAATCTACATCTGTTAAACTACTTTTATACATAGCTGCCGAAATTTTGTAGGCACTTGTCATAGCGTGCCACAAGTTTCTGTATGCCTTCTTCATAGAAGGTTGCCGCCTGTGTATTCAGCCGTGTGGTAGCATGTTCTTTCAGCTCGTCATCATCGTTGAAATGTTGACCACCAAGGACAGATTTTTAGGTGTAAGAGGAGGTGAAAGTGGCTAGGAGCGAGGCCCGGGCTGTACGGATGATGATCAAACACGTCCCAGTGAAATTCCCGTAAGAGTTGTTTGGTCACATTCGCCACATGAGGTCTGGCACTATCGTGCAAGCAAACACCACATTTTGATGGAAATCCTCTTCTTACACCTAAAATTTGTCCTGTCAACACTTCAACGATGATGACGAGCTGAAAGAACCTGCTACCACATGGCTCAATACACAGGCGGCAACCTTCTATGAAGAAGTCATACAGAAACTTGTCACGCTATGACAAGTACCTACAAAATTCGGCAGCTATGTAGAAAAGTAGTTTAACAGTTGCAGATTTTTGTACAGTAAATATTTTTTCTGTATCTGTACACGTTTGTTTTATATCAACAAACGGAACTTACTTCCTGCACGTACCTCGTATTTGGTACTAGTTGTAAACCCGGCGTTGCACGGGTGTTTATTTATCCTAGACTCACATAGTCCACATCCTCTTCCCCCCTCTCTATGCATCCATCTCTTTCTCTCCCATCTCTCTGTTCGTTTCCACCTTTCCCTCTCTCGTCAAAGTTTTCTACAAGGTACCCTATGTCATGTATCATACAAACATTTTTGAACCCAGTGATCTTCCTCTTGGTCGTACTTGCAAAAAATTCATAAAAATTGGAGCAAAACTATGCATTTTGTAAAATTCCGTAAGTTAAGTACCCTCCACCGTGCACCGAACGAAATTTTATACAGAAAGCGACGTTCCTCTTGTTTTTAAGGTAGTGTGTGCAAAATTTCATCAATATCGGAACAAAACTATAGAGATAAGCGCCGTTGTTGTAATGACTCCCATCCCAGATCGTGTATCATTTCCGTAACGCTGTCTCCCCTGTATCGTGACAATACGAAACGAGCTGCCTTCTTTGTACTCTTTCGATGTCCTTCGTCAAACCCACCTGATAAGGATCCCACACTGGACAGCAATACTCCAAAAAAGGACGAACAAGCTTAATGTATGCAGTTTCTTTTGTAGATCTGTTGCATCTTTTAAGGGTTCTGCCGATAAAACCCAGTCTTTGGTTCGCCTTCCCCACGACAGTATCTACGTTTTCTTTCCAGTTTAAGTCTGAAGTAATCGTAATTCCTAGGTATTTTGTGTAGTTTACGGCCTTCGCTTTTGGTTGATCTATCTTGTAAACAAAGTTTAACGGATTTTTCTTCGTACTCATGTGGACGACTTCACATTTCTCATTAGAGTCAATTGCCAAATTTTACACCATAGTGATATCTCATTTAAATCGTTCTGCAGTTTGGTTTTGATTTGCAGATGATTTTACTAGACGGTAAATGACGGCGTCATCTCCCATATCATTTATGTAAGTAAGGAACAGCAGAGGACCAATAACACTACCCTGTGAAACGCCCTGTATCAGCTCTGTTTCAGTCGATGCTTTAACCATCGATTACTACAAACTGTATCCTCTCTGACAGGAAATCCCCTATCCAGTCGCAAATTTAGGGCGATATAGCATTACCACGCAATTTGATTAAAAGCCATTATTTTGTGAGGTACTGCGTCAAAAGTCTTCTGGAAGTCAAGAACTACGGAATCAGAGAACCCATGTCGATAGCACTCATCACTTCCGTGATTAAAGAGCTAGTTGTGTTTCACATGACCGATATTTTCTAAATCTGTGTTGACCTTGGATCAATAGATCGTTCCGTTCGAGATAATTCATAATATTTGAATACAGGATATGTTCCAAAACCCTGCTGCAAATTGACGTCAATGAAATTGGCCTGTAGTTTAGTGGGTTACTCATACTGCCTTTCTTTAATATAGGTGTGTCTTGTGCAACTTTCCAATCTTTTGGTACAGATCCTTCTTTGAGAGTGCGGTTGTATATGTCTGTTAAGTAAGGAGCTATCGCTTCAGCATAATCGGATAGAAATCTAATGGGCATACAGTCCGGACCAGAAGACTTGTTCTTCTTAAGTGAATAAAATTGATTTACTATTCCGAAGATATCTACTTCCAGTAATTCATTCTGGCTTCTGTTTCTAATTCGAAATGTTGGTTTCGTCTTCTTTGGCGAATGCTATGTTCAGTAACTCTGCTTCAGTAGCACTATCATCGGCAGGATCGCCATTACTATTAGGTAGTGAGGGTATTGTTTGTGTTTTGCCCCTAGTATATTTAACATAAGACGAAATTCTCTTTGGTTTTTCAGTGAAATTTCGAGAAAAGTATTGTAGGCATATCGCATTGAAATCGTTGCTAAATTTCGAGCTTCTGTGTGGAATCGCCAATCCTAAAGATTTTGTGTTCGTTTAAATTTAGCATGCCTTTTCTATTTGCTTTTGCAAGTGTGCTGACCTGTTTTATGTACCAAGGGCAATCACCTTTTTGAATTTGAGCCACATCTGGTCTACACCTACGTTTTGTGTTAGGAACGAGTGGAAGCTGCCTTTTCAAAAATGTATTTCCTGAACAGGTATACTTTTCGTCTATTTCTGGTAACTTTGGAACTTTCGATATTCATTCTCGCTACGACATCTCTGTGTTCACTAATACCTGTATCCGTTTTGATGCTGTTATGAGCTCAGGATTATTTGTTGCTAAGAGATCAAGTGTGTTTTGGCATCCATTTACAATTCTAGTTAGCTTATGAACTAATTGTTCGAAGTAATTCTCAGAGAATGCGCTGAGTACAATTTCGCCCGATGTTTTATGCGTACCTCCGGATTTTGAAAATATAATCTCGCCAAGAGATAGAGGGTAAATTAAAATCACCGCCTACTATTATTGTGTGTGTCGAATACGTGTTTGCAATTTGACACAGGTTTTCTTTGAACCTTCCTCGTAGTGTATCGTCAGTCGGGAGTCCGGTAAAAGGAACTAATTATTAACTTCTTATGTTTTTGAGGTACAACTTCTACTCATAATAGTTCACAGGAACCATCAACTTCAACTTCGCTACACGAAAGACTACTTTTGACGGCGACAAACACGCCTCCAACTATTTTGTTTAATCTATCCTTTCTGAACACAGTTAGATCTTTTGAAAATACTTCTACTGAACTTATTTCCTACTTAAGCTAACTTTCGCTACCTATAATTATGCGTGTTTCTGTGTTTTCTATTAACGCTTGGAGTTCTGGTACTTTCCCGACGCAGCTACGAAAATTCACAATTGTTATCCCGATAGTTCCTAGATCTATATTTCTCCTGTGATCGACCTGCATCCTTTGAGAAAGCCCATTTAATGTTTTCGCAAAGCCCTCTATTCTAAAAAAACCGTCCAGTCCACGCCACACAGCCCCCGCTACCCATGTAGCCGCTTCTTGCGTGTAGTGGACTCCTGACCTATTCAGCGGAACCCGTAACCCCACCACCCGTTGGCGCAAGTCGAAGAATCTGCAGCCTACACGGTCGCAGAACCGTCTGACCCTTCGCTTCTGACCTTCCACTCGGCTCTGTCCCAGAGGTCCACAGTCGGTCCTGTCAACTATGCTGCAGATGGTGAGCTCTGCGTTCATCTTGCAAGCAAGACTGGCAGTCTTTACCACTTCAGATAGCCGCTCAAAACTTGAGAGAATCTCTTCAAATCCGAAGCGACACACGTCATTGGTACCGACGTGAGCCACCACCTGCAGTTGGCTACACCCCATATCTTTCATGGCATCCGAAGGACCCGCTCCACATTTGGAATGAGCCCTCCCGGTATGCACACGGAGTACACGATGGTCTTCTTCCCCTCCTTGGCAGCCAAGCCATCTCTCTAAGGGGCTCCATCAACACTGATTCTGATTTACCTTGTGTTGCTCTGCATAATTTGATACCAATAGCGTGCTCTTAGAGTCCAACTGCTCGTATACGATGTGATCCAGAGGTTGCTGCATTATTGCAATTCCAGATGTTCTGTTAACAGAAGTTACACCAAGCCCAGAGAAAACAAGGTAATGCTTTATACACACCATTCAGAACAGTGTGGAGGACTTCAAACTTTTGTGACCTAATTAAAGTCGACCGGTTACGTCGACCGGCTTGGTTAGTCGCATTTTCAACTGCATGTGAAAATAGTCGTATTGCCTGTTGCGGCATGTTTATGCAATTATATGTATCGTATCTGTCCTTGTGATACAGACTGCTCTTTGTTCTTGGAACTGAAAACAAGTTTACTCCTCACGAAACAGCGCTGTCTTCTTGTTTCGAAATGATTATTTAGCGGAAACAGATCAAGAAATTAAGAAATCACTGTGGCTGCAGTGATGACGTTATTTAATCCGGTTTGGTATGGAATAGTCCTTGAATCCGCCTGAAGACTGGGAGTTCCTTAACAATCCACGATGATACTGAAATATTTTTTGATATTTTTGTTATCAAAGACATAAATCTGAAGGAGAGGCATTGAATTAAAATTTGTGCCTTGGCCGGGATTCGAACAGGAACCTCCTGCATACTTGGCAGGCACTGTAACCACTAGGCCACCGTGACTTCGTGGATACTGAGTCCGTGCAGTCATTGATATAAGTGACTGCAATTTATCGGATTGTGACTGCTCCGAGTGTGTAAAGAATATTGGTAAAACGGATTTTTTTTAATGTTTAGTATTGGCTCTAGTCTGATCAGGTTCCATATTGGTTGGCGATTATATTGTGTCTGGTCCGGGAAAATTCTGCAGAAAGGAGAATTTTTCCCTATTGGTGGTTTATGTTGATACTAGGTATTAATATTGGTGAAACATTATTGGGTGGTTTTGGTGAAGTACGCAGTGAGGCGTTACGTTTATTTGGACATACATGTATTGTGATTAGTTTGCTGAAACCTTTTAATTTTGAGTGGTGGCATCACGTTCTTGATAATTGCCTTTAATTAAATGTTCCGGCTGAGACTATTATTGAGAATCATTAATTGCTAGTGAAAATCAATATTTGTAACTTTTTTTAAGTAAGGAAATAAAATAGTAAATATTGAGACAGGAACCGGAACTGTTAATGCGAGACTGAAGAACGATTGTGGACATAAATTGATGATGAGTGACTTAGATGGCTTAATTTACTTTATTGGGGTTTAGGTACGCCAACACCTGAAATTGTTGAGTTTTGTTTAAAAATGTGTAATTTAGGTTAGTTATAAAAGTGGTGGTGGCACATAGGTCAACGAGTCCAACGAAGCTAGTCAGGGATACTAAAGGCATAAAAGCACTCGTTCATCTGGACTCTTAACTAATATTATTCTACATATCTGAAAGAGAGGGGAAAAAGTAGTTAAAGCGCCTGGCTAGTAAGCCGGAGATCCTGGGTTCGAATCCTGGCCGTGTCACAAAGTTTAGTTCAGTGCGTCTCCTTTAGATTTATATCTTTGAAGTATATCGAGACAAAATATGTCTGTGGACATTGCTTTATGGTGTTATTTTTATATTTCCAAAGGAGTACTTCCTTATTTTTGTCGAAGTTCGTTACGGAAAACATGCCAGAAGTTTACCAACGTTCTGAGAACTGCGAAAGCGGCTCGTGCACCGTGTTTGTTTTTGTCTTGAGTGCCAGAGTGGAGTTTGGCTCGGGACGCATTGCGTTGCTTCAGAGCGAGACAGTGTCTTTGACAGGCGCTTACCGGGAAAAGCGCGTCTTTTGTCGGCTCATTGCCTCTCTTCACGGAAGTCTGAGATAATGTTGTGGGATTGTGGGAGGGGCTTCTTTCTACGAAATCGTGGTGTGCGGTCAGGACCTCAGCGCTTCGGGCTCGACATGTGTGGTCATCAGCAGAATTTGACGCGTATGTTATCGGGGCTCACGTGATGCTAAGTAACAGGACGTGGAACTTTACTGCAGTTCCTGTTTTTTTTTTTTTTTTTTTTTTTTGTTTTTTTTTTCCCTCAGGAAACAAACATACATCACTCTCGCTTACTGCTGTTCCTTCTCTCTTGTCTTCGCAAATCTACCTTCTCAATCTCAGTCCACTTGTGCTGTCTTTTGGCCCACTTTAGGTTACGGTAGTAACATTAAAACTAGGCCTTTGCGATCGTTTTTTGACAGCTCGAAATTCAAATGAAAATAACGGCTTAACCGTTCATCTGGCACGAAAATTGAATAACCGAATTTGTAGAGGAGAAAATTCTCTACAACATTGCTCTGTTATGTTTGTTTCATATATTGTATAGTTTCAGAGATATTTGCAAAAATAACGGCGATGTTGGGAAGTCTGTCTGTCCGTAACGTGTTCCCCGTTTTTAAGACGAACCGTTCAACCGATCAGCACCAAATTTTACAGACATAATTGTAGACCGCTAGATACCAGAACCTCCCTTTTTCAAATTTTTCGGACAAAAAATACGGTAGTATTACCAAAAAAAGCCGTTTGTAATATAATTGTAATTGCAAACGAACCGTTCATCTGACACGAAAATTGAATAACCTAATTGGTAGAGGGGAAACTTCTCTACAACTTCGCTCTATTATGTTTTTTTCATATCTTGCATCGTTTCAGAGATATTTGCAAAAATAACGGGGATTTGACGATGTCTGTATGGCTGTAACGTGTCCCCACTTTTTAGGTTGAACCGTTCAACCGATCAGCACCAAATTTTACAGACATAATTGTTGGCTACCAGAGACCAGGACCTCGTTTTTTCAAATATTTCTGACAAGATATACGTTAGTAATACAAAAAAATCCGTTTCTAATGTAATTTTAATTGCAAATAAACCTTTCATCGGTCGCGCAAATTGAATAACCGAATTTGTAGAAGACAAAATTCTCTATAGCTTTGTTCCCTTATGTTTGTTTCATATTTCGTATCGTTAGAGAAATATTTGCAAAAATAACTGAGTTTTAACACCCTCCATTGAATTAACGAAAACCAGCCGTTCGCAGATGTCACGTGACATTCCTCGCCCAGAACTCTCTCTCGCATACTCCATCTTGCGTTGCGTATTTGATGATTTTCTTCTTGAAACTTACACGTTGTCATTTCAAAGCAATGGCGCACTGAAGATTTAACAAAAAACCGTTGTTCTTCGTACGATAAATAATAATCTAGTGTCTACAAATGCCATATTAGCATCAGTTAACGACGGCCATCAATAGTATGAGATTAAAGAACGTAACTTCTAATTGTTGGCCGTAGCGTAGTGGGCAATGCGTTGGACTGTGACGCTGACGGTCAGTGGTTCGGAACCCGCCACTACCTAATTTTTTCCCCTAAAAGGGTTTCAGACACTTGTTATTTAGATTATTATTTTCGTCCAAAATGTTTGCAAAAACTTATAAAACTACAAATCTAAAGTGGGCCGTAAAACAGGTCAGTGCGATTTTTTTCCTCTGACATCTTACAGCGGTCTCTACGTAGGTTTTTGACTTCTGCAGTAGTGTCTTCTACTACTTCGGTATTTCGCAAGTTCCCTGTACCCTAGATTAACTTTCGTCTTGTATTGTTAATAGTTCGCTCCAACTTGTGCCTCGAGTGCCTCTATTTTTATATTTTATCTGACGAAAACACATGAGCGTAGTGCAATGATATAGCCGGTTTTCTCCAACAATCGTCGTTTTCAGACTTGTCGACATATGAAAAGACAAGATAAAGAACCAGACTTGAATCTTTAAAATCTACCAAGTAACTGCTTGCGTAATGATAAAAATAATACAATTACACCTAAAGCCACGTGCTGCAAGTGATAATGTGTGATGCACCGCCACGCGGGAATAGGCGAGTGGTTATAAGCGCCATGTAAGGGACTACGAGGCTGCTCCCTCTGGAGGTTCGAATCCTCCGTAGGGCATGGGTGTTTGTGTTGTCATTAGGTTAATTTAAGTACTTTGTAAGCCTAGCGACTGATGACCGCAGTAGCATAAAAAAAATTCCAAAAATAGTGGCGTTGGTTGATTCACTATACGTCAAATACATCTCGGAAAAAATACGAATCGAAGGTTATGTTTGAAATAAATGAAGTACGTAGCTACTGCGTCCGGAGACTCAAACGTGAGTCTCGCTTGAGTTTCGGGCCGCGGTAGCTGCTACGCGTAATTTATTTCAAACATCACCTTCGATTCGTATTTTTTCCATGTGTAATTGACGCACTGTGATGTAACCAACGCCATTATTGTTGGCATTTTTCATGCTATTAATTGCATAAGAAATAGTATGGGGTATCTATTTAAAAACTTAAGTTTGTGCGGGAAATATTTTTTTTACGTTTTAGCCTGTCTCATAATACTTTTACAATCCCCTGCCGCACATTTAAGCCCGTAATAGTCATTTTTCAATATGTGTTGTTCTTCCAGAGATAATTGCAGTGAAAAGTTTGAGTGGGAGACGCTGTATACGTTAGTTCCTGTGTGCTAAGATTTTGTTGTTTCATTCTTTAGAGAGAGAGAGAGAGAGAGAGAGAGAGAGAGAGAGAGAGAGAGAGAGAGAGAGAGAGAGAGAGAAAATGAACGAACGAATTAACTCTGTATGAATACCCTCTTCAATTAACAACGCTTCCAGTCCTTTGCTAGAGATCATCTTCAGGTCTGGTGCTGCAAAGCACAGTTCGTAAACAACGATGTGTAACTGCCGGCCGCGTTGGCCGAGGAGACTGAGGCGCTCCAGTCACGGTCTGCATGGCCACTACGGTCGAATCCCCCCCCCCCCCCGGGGCATGGATATTTGTGCCGTACTTAGTATTAGTTAGTTCATAAGTAGTTTGTAAGTTTAGGGACTGATGATCCCGTAGTTAAGTCCCATAAGCTATACAAACATTTGAACATTTGATGTATAACCAGTTAGTTTGGTTTATCGGCAATTCATATTGGAACTGGCAGTCGGTAGTAAAAAAAGTTGTGATCCAGACGGCTTTTGTTTGATTTCCAAAACAAGGGAAACCATGGTCCTTAGACATACCGTAGATACTATGAGGGTTGCTCACATTGTTATTCACCAATATTTTTTTCTCATTTGAAAACACTATTTTTTGCATGAATTATATGTATTTTCCGGAGTGCGCCCGCAAAATTTCTGGCTCGTACGACAGAATAACTTGTAACTTGCGACTGTGTGCTGATGATTCTGTGGTGTATGGGAGGGTGTCGTCATTAATTGACTGTAATGGTATACAGGATGAGAGGCAAAACTTCCAGTTGGTGTGTAGAATGGCAGCTAGCTCTCAATGTAGAAATACGTAAGGTAATGCACATAAGTAGGAGAAACAATCCCATAATGTTCGAATACAGCATTAGTAGTGAGCTTCGTGATGCAGTCGCGTCGTGCAAATATCTAAGGGTAACATTACAGAGCGATATGAAATGGAACGAACATGTAAGGACAGTTGTGAGTAAGGCGGACAGCCGACTTCAGTTTATAGGGAGAGTTTCGGGAAGATGCACTTCATCTATAAAGAAGACCGCGTATAAAATGCTTTGGCGATCACGTCTTGAGTATTGTTCAAGTGTTTGGGACCCGCAGCAGATCAGTTTAAAGGAATATATGGAAGCAGTTCAGAGCCGAGCAGCTAGATTCGTTACTGATAGTTGCGACCAGCGCAAGTGTCGCGGAAATGCTCCTGGAACTCAAATGAGGATCCCTGGAGGAAAGACGTCGTTCTTTTCGAGAAATTCTGTCGAGTAAATTTAGAGGGCCGGAATTTGAAGCTGGCAGTAGAACGATCGTCCTGTCGCCTACTTACATTTCGCTTAAAGATCACAAAGACAAGAGAGATTAGGGCTTGTACAGAGGCATATGTATATTCCTTTTATCCCTCGTTTTATTTGGGAATGGGATATGAAAGGAAATGCCTAGTAGTGGTACAGTGTAGCCTTCGCCACGTGCCTAGCGGTGGATTGCGGAGTACATATATGTAGATGTCGATACTATAGCTGCAGGACAGTTTCATAATGGCATTTGTAAGCAACGTGCCGTCATTCAATGTCTTACTGCAGAGAGGAAAAAAAAAAAAATAAATAAAACTGTGGGTAATATTCACAGACGTTTGTGCAAAGTCTATATATTTGGGTCTGCTGCCGATATGAGTAAAGATAATCGCTGTTCACAGACCGTTACATCATCAGATTGCTCTTAGACATCAGCACTAGGTCACAGCTACTACCCGCCATTTCAGACAATAACAAACAAGAATATAATCAGAAATCGATGACTTCCTTTCCCACCTGTGGTAGGAAATAATGCGTAACTCCCCTTTCCCATATCCGCTGTTCCAATCAATTTGTAGCAACAGTTACTACGACCAGTATTTTAAGGTCCCCAGATAGCCTTAACTAAGCTGAGAGCACTTCATGTGTAAGAAGGCCGCTTGCAATAGGTGCCGAAACCGATGGATTTTAATATATTGACGATGCGGTGAAACGCCAAGAATAATTTTATTGAGGGTGCCCCAATACGGTGATTCTGAACAGTAACACACATTGTAACTGGTGAAGTTTTTTGAAAGAAGATTAAGCAAGAAGGGTTGCTGCCTATCGCCTTTCCTCTCAGACAAGAAGTTTCACTTACCTGCTGATCTGCCGTCCTTGGACCGTAAAGGCGTCGGACGTCTTCTCTTGGCAGGTGTTTCGCCGCCTTATTGATGATTCATTAATTGAAAATAGGACAGTAGGAAAGTTACAGGACAAATAGGCAGAATTGTGATGAAATCTGTTTTCATAAAGATATGACGAATATGAGGTAGTCCTGTTTCATGTTTAACATTATTTCACAAATAAGACTATTTTGCCACGAAAACACGTTGCTTTAGGTGAAGGTCCCGTCCGGTCTGTTATTGGTATCGGGGAGTTTGTAATTTTACTGGCAACTCGAATCCGTGGTCGGAATAACATGTTTAATTTTATTATGTTTTGATTTCTTTCTTATGGCACAGCCGTTGCGGGCGTTCATTGTGTGCCCTCAAAAAGTCTGTTCGTTACAACATATTTCTCCCATGCGTGCCGCATCAGGTGATCGAAGCTGATTCTCATTGTTGCACTCTTGTGATTCGTGTTCAGGTTTATCGGCACCGAGAGCACGGGCACATCCTTCTGGTGCAACTCTCTTTCAGCGTTCAGCGCATGCGCCACTGGGCCTCCACTGATGCCCCCTCACAACAACACAAGTGGATTCATGCGATGTTTGTTTATGTATGTAACCTGGTGTACCATCTTCTCTTCCGAAAAAAAAAAAAAAAAAAAAAAAAAACGCGTTATTGGGAATATTAGGAGTCACATATTCAAATATTTTTAAACATAAGGGTCCAAACTGCTGAGGTCATCCCAAGACTTACAAACTACTGAAACTAAATGAAGGTGAAGCAATGAATTAAAATTTGTGATGCGGCCGGGAATCGAACCCGGACGACCATGCCTACTCATTGCTTCATCTTCGAGACGAAAAACCGTCTCAGGGTTTCTTAATATATATATATTTCAATTGATATTTACATCATCTTCCACTACGTCCATTGCCGGGATGCTATTCTGCTGCATGGAGAGCCTTGCCAATAGTGGCAATTATCTATGGAACACGGAAGCTGAATTAACGTTTGTGACTTGGACGGAAGACGTACTTAAACTATTCCGAGGCGCCTTAATCGTTAGTGACGTGGTGGTCTAACGTTAAGACGTCTGCCTAGTAAGCATGGAGGTCCGCATTCGATTCCCGGCCACATCACAAATTTGAATTAATTGCTTCATCTTCAATGTCATGGACATATTTGAGACGAAAAACCGTCTCATGGTTTGTTAATTTATATTTAAATTGATATTAAAACTAATTTTAATATGAAGAAATCAGTCAAATTCGCAGAAGTTATACACTTCTACATTAGTATATAAAGGTGACTGGTTTCGATCTCACGTCAAATCATCATCAGACGAAATTGTCTGTAAAATAAAAGACGATTTACATTGTAGGGAAACAGAACATTAACTATAACATTTTACAAAAATGAATTGCAAGATTAATTGACGATGAGCATGTGGCAATTGGTAAACAGCGAGAGAAAGCTGCTAGTTATGAAGTATAAACCCCGCCCATCGTCTGCTGCATCAGCACATTGGGAACCAATGAGGTATTACATATTCTAGTTAGGTACGTTTAAGGTAATATAAAAATGCTAGCTGCTAAACCCGGTATTGCCAGGTATATAGGCATTTTTCTAGTCTTACATTAGAAACGAAAATAAAAGTTCGGAAAACATTTCATCTTGATAGCAGCTGTAGTGTAACAAGTGACACTACATTCCTGCTTACCGACTCAAGACAACCATATTTATTAACTAGCTGCTCCCCGCGGTGTTACCCGCGGTTCAATAGTCAGACATTAAAGCGCCAAAAAAGGGCATAAATAACTACATGACTGTTCGCGACATTGTTAGCACGGAATATATAATTGTCTTGGAACGGATGGAGAGCCAAAAATCTATTGCAATACGTCCCTGTAAACGACGTTTCGAGACTTCTTGTTGCCGACCGCGGTGGCCGAGGGGACTGAGGCGCTCCAGTCACGGTCTCCACGACCACTACGGTCGGGGGTTCGAATCCCCCCTCGGGCATGGATATTTGTGCCGTCCTTAGTCTTAGCTAGTTCATAAGTAGTTTGTAAGCTTAGGGACTGATGACCCCGTAGTTAAGTCCCATAAGTTCTACAAACATTTGAACATTTGATTTAGACTTCTTGTTCTCCGAGTATACGTAGAGATTTCTAGCTCTCGATACACTGGAGCAGCCTACGTAGAGCTGTCCGCGCGAGAAACATGGGGTGGCCACATGAATACCTGCCACTTTTAATGTTTGTCCTTGACTCTAGAAGGCCACTTTCAATGGGAACTGTAACCGGTTAACCTGGAATGGCAAGTTTTTTGGGATGATGGGAATTCGTGGTATTAATACAGTCTCTCTCTTGGCTCCACCGGTGATGATGGTGGCCTACACGATATGCCTTCTCAGGTCCGTGATGCGTAACCTAGTGGTGCATCCAAGTTACGCATCAATAAAACAGGCACACCCACCTTCAGCTCTAACTTGTGGGATGGCACCCCTGACAGTAAGTAACTACAATAACAACAATACAGTAATCGAAAACAAATGCCAAGTAAAGGAACAAAATAAACAGCAAACCTAACGGAGAAATGTAACGAAATAAACAACAAACCTAACTGAGAAAAATAAAGAGATAAAAAAAGACATCTAACGGAGAAACGAACTGTTGAGATCCTACAAATGCAAAGCGAACCAACAAAAGAACTAAATGCAAACGTTCGAATGCTATAAATAATCGAAATCACCAAAGAAACTATCATTCATTGAAATCCAAAGAGAATACAATTTTAAAGAATTACGATAACATCACAATGTTCGAACATCTATAACGTTTCATATGTTAACTGCAGCGTACCACCTGCCATCTGTTGAGTGCATTTGCTACTACTTTCTTTGCAGTTTACGTACGCTATTTATACGTGGCAGTTCGCGCTTTGTACACAAAATAGGGCTTGGTATCTAGATCCCATTCTACACAAAACGTCAATGTTTTTTCTTGCCATGGTACTTACAGCATATTTTAATTAAAGTCTTCAATTTATATACATACTTCCTTCATTTGTTACAACAAATGAAAATGAATGCGGCATAAACGCCAAAATTCAGATTTCTTGTGTATGTAATTATATATCAGTTAAGCCGTTTTGGCAGTATCTAAGAATCTTTTTGTATAATCGAAAGTAAAAAAGATAACAATAACAAAGAAAAAAAATTTCACTATAGCAGGACCCGAACCATTGCCCAAAATAACGGAATTCTTTTACTTGACGCGTTAACCACCGCGGACAAACATGACATATCTTACATCATCCTTCTGCTGTTGTATTAGAAGCTTCTTACAACCGTTACGTATTTCTATGGATATATTTCAAATAAATAACTTGTAATAAATCTTTTGAAAAGTAGGCTATGTCCTATTCCAAGACATAAGATATCTCTATATGAAATTTCATCTAAATCAGTGCTGTAGTTTTAGCGTGATGCGGTAACAAACATAGAAACTTTCGCATTTATAATATGTATAGGATTTAAGAGATTTAGAATACCAGGGGACAAAATTCTGCCTAGGGTTTTCTGTCTTCCTAGGTGATAGTACCTGGTGACACCTACTATGGTCAGAGGAGTGATTACGCAGGTTTACCAACCTGTGATGAATAAGTGGCACAGAGATGAGAGCATGGCTTCATAAGTTTTCCGTGCTAAAAAGTCAGAGAGACAGAAGGATATGCTACTTCTATTACTGACATTATTGTAATGTGAGAGACAGTACTAGAGACTGGAACTGACCATATTTTGCAATATAAGTCTCTGTATAATCATAAGTCGTTGATTATGGGATTGTATTCTGCAGTACAAAAATTAGTACTGTCATTTGTTTATAATTTACGACTTTAATTCATTGGAAGAAGATTAGTATAATATTGAAAAAGCATTTTGTGCTACTCTCTCGTCCTGAACAACTTTTGATATGAGTGTCTGATGCCTGTAAAATCAAGAAAAAGCTTCTAGGTTGAGGAACAGACTAGCTGGGCCTCATTCTCCTAGGAACAAACCCAATAACAGACATATACCAAGCAAGATATAAGGACCTAATATAAGTAATACATATTTTATAGTGTCCTCAGAAGAAGAGATACTCGGTCGTAACTCTACACATGTTATAAATTATGAAACAGTAAAACAAAGAAATATGCATACAAAATTATAAATGGAGTATCCAAAGAAAGAAAAATAGTAATGAATTACATTTGATGTATAACATTAATTTAATCTAAAATTTGACTATAAACAATATTTGGTCCATCTTGTTCTTCCCTTTCTATCCGTCGGCTTCCACCTTACTATCTGTCAATTTAAGTTTTCTTTCATTCAGTTCTAATACTTATGACATATACCCTTTACTATGTGTGCTACAATAATATAGTGTTCCAGATTTGTACAGTGTAATATTAGGCATCTGCGATGAATCAATAGTGGATGAAAGAAGTCTCGTAAATAACGCGTCGCGTGATGGGAAAGTGTTTGTGACTGTTTACGACGTTATATCTCATGAACTGTGCGTCGTATGTAGTTCTTAACCGAACAACGATTGTTGTGTGTGTCAAGTTTAGTTGAAATCGGTCCATTATTATAGGAGGATATGTGAAAACGTAGCACATGATGTAGCAGTTATTCGGAAATTTCATTGTTCATGACGTCATATCTCTTGAAATATGTGTCGTACTATGATGTAAATTTGAAGGTAGATTGAATGGTATATTTGCCTGACGTCTGCAAAATGTGTGCTGAATGGTGTTAGTTGTCAAGACTAATAAATCGAATCATATTTCGAACTGTAATACAGTATCGAAGGAACAGTCGGTGGTATGTATGTGTAGTTTGAATTGTCTCGCACCGGCCGCGGTGGCCAAGCGGTCTGCGGCACGCCAGTCACAGTCTGCAAGATCGCTACGGTCGGGGGTTCGAATCCAAAATGTTCAAATGTCTGTAAATCTATCGGACCAAACTGCGTGGTCATCAGTCCGTAGCTTACAAACTACTTAAACCTAGGTAAACTAACCTACGGACAAATACACACACCCATGCCCCAGGGAGGACTCGAACCCCCACGGCGAGCAACCGCGCGCTCCGCAGCGAGGTGCTTTAGACCGCTCGGCTACTCCACTGCGGCAGGTGCGAATCACCCCTCGGGCATGGATATTTGTGCCGTCCTTAGTATTAGCTAGTTCATAAGTATTTTGTAAGTTTAGGGACTGATGACCCCGCAGTTAAGTCCCATAAGCTCTACAAACATTTGAACATATTTTTGAATTGTCTCGCGAATACAATTTACTGTGTAGAAGTAATAACTTGTAACCTTGTGCCAAATGCCGTAGATATACATCATGAACATCGGAAAAGTAGTAAGCGATAAACTTTTTTTTTCCTTTCATCATTTTGTTGGGGTTGTTAGCGAGAAAGGTTTGGTAAAGATTTGAAATTATGTTCAAAGTTTATTGCAAATCGCTAAGTGTTCACATCGTCAGTAGTTGACGAATGAAATACGTATTTTAGGTCGTTTCTACGTCTACATACATACTCCGCAATTTACCGTAAGGTGCGTGGCGGAGGGTACACTGTACCACTTCTAGGCATTTCCTTTCCTATTCCACTCCCAAATTGAACGAGGAAAGAAAGAATGCCTATATGCCTCCGTACGAGCCCTAATTTCTCTTATCTAGGCGGCAGCAAAATCGTACTACACTCAGCTTCAAATTCCGGCCCTCTAAATTTACTTAACAGAAATTCACGAAAAGAACGTCGTCTTTCTTCCAGCGATCCCCAATTGAGTTGCCGGAGCATTTCCGTGACACTCGCGCATTGGTCGAACCTACCGGTAACAAATCTAGCTGCTCGCCTCTGAACCGCCTCTATGTCTTCCTTCAAACCGATCTGCTGCGGGTCCCAAATACTTGAGCAATACTCAAGACGTGGTCGTACAAGCGTTTTATACGCGGTCTCCTTTACAGGTGAAGTACATCTTCCCAAAATTCTCCCAATAAACCGAAGTCGGCTGTCTGCCTTACTCACAACTGTCCTTACATGCTCGTTCCATTTCATATCGCTCTGCAATGTTACGCCTAGATATTTGAACGACGCGACAGCATCAAGAAGCTCACTACTAATGCTGTATTCGAACATTATGGCATTGTTTTTTCTACTCATGCGCATCACCTTACATTTTTCTACATTGAGAGCTAGCTGCCATTCTTCGCATCGACTAGAAATTTTGTCCAAGTCATCCTGTATGCTATTACAGTCAGTTACAGACGATACCCTCCCATACACCACAGCATCATCAGCAAACAGCCGCAAATTACAACTTACTCTGTCCATCAGATCATTTATATAGATAGAAAATAATAGCGGTCCTATCACACTCTCCTGGGGCACGCCTGACGATACACTCGTCTCTGATGAACACTCGCCGTCGAGAACAACGTACTGCGTTCTATTACTTAGGAAGTCTTCCAGCCAGTCACAAATCTGTGAACTTATTCCATAAGCTCGTATCTTCGTTAGCAGTCTGCAGTGTGGCGCCGCGTCGAACGCTTTTTTGAAGTCGAGAAAAACACAATCCGCCTGTTGCCCTTCGTCCATGGCTCGCAAGATGTCATGTGAGAAAAGGGCAAGCTGAGTTTCACATGAACGATGTTTCCTAAACCCGTGCTGATTCATGGAAAGAAGCTTTTCCGTTTCAAGGAAATTTACTATATTCGAACTGAGAATATGCTCCAAAATTCTACATGAAACCGATGTCAACGATATTGACCTGTAATTGTATGGGTCAGTTCTCTTTCCTTTCTTATAAACGGGAGTCACCTGCGCTTTTTTCCAATCACTAGGAACTTTGCGCTGAATTAAAGATTCGCTATAAATGCATGCTAAGTAGGGGGCCAATGCCGCAGAATAGTCTTTGTAAAACCGAACTGGTATTCCATCCGGACCAGCAGACTCTCTCAGCTGCTTCTCTACACCGGAAATACCTATTGCTATGTCCCCCATTTCGGAATTAGTACGTTGATCAAATGATGGTATATTTGTGCGGTCCTCCTGCGTGAAAGATTTCTTAAAGGTTAAATTTAGAACTTCAGCTTTCCGTTTGCTTTCTTCTATTACTGCCCCGGAATGATCAACTAGTGACTGGACAGTGGGCTTTGACCCGCTTATCGATTTTACATAGGACCAGAATTTTTTCGGGTTCTCGGAAAGATCTTTTGCTAAGGTATGGCTGTGATAATTATTGTATGCTTCACGCATCGATCTTTTTATATGCACACGAATCTCTACTAACTTTTGCCTGTCATCATTTGCGTGTTCTTTTTTGAATCGAGAGTGCAACAGCCTTTGCTTTCTCAGCAGCTTTCTAACATTATTATTATACCACGGTGGATCTTTTCCATCCTTAATCGTCGTTACTGGCACATATTTCTCTAACCCTTTATCAACAATGCTCTTAAATTTAGTCTACAATTCCTCTACATCCATAGTCCCAGAATTCATTTTCTAAGTGCGATCGTAACTTCTGCTTATCGGCTCTTCCCAACAAAAACACGCTCCTAGCCTTCTTGATTGGTTTATGAAATTTGGTCACCATCGACGCTATGACGATATCATGATCACTAATTTCTGTCTCTACATAGACATCGTTAATAAGGTTAATAAGGTTTCTGCAACCATAAGAAATTATTCTTGACCTAAAAAAATATTTGTACCAACTTTTGTTGAAATCGGTTCGGTAGTTTAGGAGGAGATGTGGAACATACATAGAGACGTATCAACATACATACATACATATATACATACAGCCTATTTTATAAGATGTCTAGATATAGATAAACAACCCATTCTGGATATAAATTGGCATTTTGTTATCTGTGAAACATAGATGTACATATACATGTGGCGTCTATTCTGAAAGAACAGACGTCACATCTGATCCTGCAGTTGTTATTGTTTTCATATTCACTTGCCAGCGACAGGCAATGATCCTTTTGTTAGTGGGGAGGGGTGGGCAAGTTTGAAGCCCTTACTCTTACGGGAATTAGTACATAGTGACTACGAGTTTGAGTACTGTGGGCAGGGTAAAGCTGGAAATTTGTGTCTGACGGGAGGCGTGCTTAGATAGTCCTTGCAGGTGCGGTGATCACTATGTTCCCAGTGGTGTAGAGGTCAGCAGGAGACACGGATTCGAATCCCGGCTGCGTATACATTTTTAGCTTTGCCCATTCGCAGTTGAAGTCTTATATTTTGTGAATATGATAGTTGTACATGTTTCCCTCCAAAGTAAATTGTCTTTTATTTTCCAGACAAAACGGTGTGGTGGTGATCTGATGTAAGATCGAAACCGGTCACCGTTATGTAAAATAAAGTGTATAATGTCTGCTATCTCGACTGATTTATCGTATTAAAACATTTCATCAGTTCGCTGTCTTCCCAAAAGGGAAAAAAAAAAGTGTATTCCAAACTCATTAGTAAAACTAACGTAAACTAATTTACACAGCCATATCGAGGGTAGCGGCCGCACAAACCGTGACATAGCGCCTCAGATCGCGTGGCTGTTCCCGCGAGCCGAAAATATTAGAACTGTTATCCTTTTATCGGTCGGCAGGTAGCTTGTGATGATTGGAAATGCTGCATCCGATGTGTCTCTTGCGGGAGATCATTGTTTACGCGTATTTCGTTCGGGTTCCGTCAGTGCAGCCACAGGAAAGACCATATATTCGTCGGCCAGAGAGATCGTCACGATTGGAAGGACATGTGCTATAAAACACACTACATTGTGGTACAACTGTGACGTCGTGGAGCACATTTTTACGTCACGTATAGTAGTCACTCGGTGCAGTTTGGAATATAAACTGAGGATCCGTACTGCGCACAAGAGGGCAACAATTCGCTTTTAAAAGAAGTACCGCCGCAGGAGACGGCGGTGCCAGTACGTTGGGGACCTCACTTGTGCCTCACCCTGCAGCTCTGAGACAACATTAGACTACGGCAACCACCGGGCGGGCAGAGGGAGTGTATTTCCTGATACCGAACTGTTTCCAACTTGGCCCACCACCTGCGACGTCGCTTATCGCAAATCGTTGTGTGTTTGGTAAGCTGGAAGGGGGGCAGAGATGGAGGGGGAGTGAGGATTTAGGAGTGTTTCGTTGCTGAGATAAGGCCCCTGGCAGTAGCGGGGCTCGTCGATACTTGCTACAAGCTGCCCCCGGTTCCATTCTATCTCTCTCTCTCTCTCTCTCTCTCTCTCTCTCTCTCTCCACCACATGGTCAGTAGAGACAGGTACAAGAAATATTGAGAGGAGCAAATCTACTCCGTTCTCGGGTCGGCCAATGAGATAATTATGGAACAACAATTATAATTTTTTGACGACGTTACAGCGTTCAATGAATGAAATAACTCGCAATATGCGATCAGTTATGGCTTCACTGTACTAGATGGAATATCAATGTGCGGCGAATGAAAATAGGTATAGGAAAGAGACAGCTTGGCAAATGGAGATTTGTGTGTGGCGGGAGACATGCAGGGAAGAATCCTCTGCAGTCGGGCTGGTCACTGTGTTGTCCTCGCTGGCGGAGTGGTCAACGCGTCTGCCTAGTAAGCAGGAGATCCCGGTTCGAATCCCGACCGGGCACAAATTTTCATTCGCCGCACATTAGTATTCCATTTAAACCTAGTACAGTGAAGCCATAACTGATCGCAAATTGTTATTTATTTCATTTATGGAACAACACTGAGTTACAGTGCTGTCGCTTTACGACCGGACTTCGAACCTGGCACCTTTGCCTTTCTGCTAATACCTCGCCTTGGAAAGTACAAGGCACACAATTTTAATCTGCCAGGAAGTTGCATATCAGCACACACTCCGCTGCAGAGTGAGTTTCATTCTGAAAACATCCCTTAGGCTTTGGCTAAGCCATGTCTCCACCATTACCTTTCTTCCAGGAGTGCTAGTCCTACAAGTTTGGTAGGAGAAATTCTCTGATGTTTCGAAAGTAGGAGGCGAGGTACTAGCAGAAGTGAAGTTGTGAGGACGGATCGAAAAGCGTGCCGGGATAGCTGAGTCGGTAGACCGATTGGTCGCGAAAGGCATAAGTCCCAAGTTAAGGTCCCGGTTTCGGAACACTATTATAATCTGCCAGGAAGTTTCATATCTGCACACACACTCCGCTGCAGAGTGGAAGTTTCATTCTGGAGCCGTTGATTGTTTGCGCTGGTAACTAGAGGGAATGTCGCGACAGCTACAATGGTAAGTAAAGAGGGGTAGGAATCTCTCTTGCCACTCAATATTTCTTCATACTGAGGTGATTCAAGAGATACCTAGTAACATTGTGTCTGATCGGAAGAGGCAGAAGAAGTTGGAAGGAAAGTTAGGGCTTATCGTCCCGTCGACGAGATGGTCATCAGTGAAGGAGCACACGCTTGGATTCATGTGTACTAAGAATGGCGAAGGAACATCCGTGTCATTGGAAGGGAACCATCCCGGATTTTTGCCTGGAGTGATTTTGAAAAATCACGGAACCGCCGTCCTCCAGATTGAGAGTCCAGTGTGCTGACCTGTGGCCTGCGACTTACAGCAACTTGACGTTGCATGGGCTCAACAACTTGTTGGAAGGCCCCCGTAGGAATATAGAGCCATAGTGTCTCTATGGCCGCCCATAATTGAGAAAGTGTTCCCGGTGCAGGATTTTGTGCACGAACTGACGTCTTAATTTTATTACGTAAAAGATGGGATCAATATCGGATGATCTGAGTGGTCATATCATTCTCCCAAATGTTCGAATGTTCTTGACATCAGTCGCCAATAATAATGTGGCTCAGTGATATGGCGCATTATGATGTACTGTGAGAAGGAAGGTGAGAGGTTTGATAGAGTAGGAGGAGTCTTATACAGGTGTGAGGAGAAGGCGAATAGAGGGGCAAGAGGAGAAAGGCAGAACGAGGGGAGAGGAATGGGTGAACAGAGGAGGGTGTGGGGAGGAAGAGGAGATGGATCGAGAGACGAGAGAAGATGATAGATAACAGAAAATCGGTACAAAGAAATATCTACGGAACGCCGGTATTTCAGTTGGTAAACAATGGAGTGAACGTACTTCTAGTGGCTTTTTGTGTGGAGGTTCGAGTCCTCCCTGGGCGTGTGTGTGTGTGTGTGTGTGTGTGTGTGTGTGTGTTTTGTCCTTAGGTTAGTTTACCTAGGTTTAAGTAGTTTGTAAGCTACGGACTGATGACCACGCAGTTTGGTCCGATAGATTTACAAACATTTGAACATTTGAGCTTTTTGTGTAATTTATTACACACACACACATACACACACACACACACACACACACACACACACACACACACACACAGAATATGTTCTTAGTTTAATAGTTGTAACCAGGTTTTACAGTTGATCATCTGTGAGAAGTACAGCACAGTCCATTGGCATGAGACGCTAACGATACTGTTTTGTGGCAGTTTGCTGCTGTCAAGATTCTGCCGAACATACACTTGAACTATAAATAGTGGTAGCACTTACAGCACCTAGTCGAACTTGCGAACGCCTACGTAGATTATAACTTTGCATGTTTCTATGAATGTCTACTACTCCAAAACTCAGAGATTTTCAGCTATCAGTCGATCATTTTTTTTAAAAATTTATTAGCAAATCATGATTTCGGCCAGTAACTGACCATTATCAATGCGTGTGTTTAACTGAAGATGTTATTAATATGGATAACTCACATCACGCCAAGTATGACGACTGGAGATTTTTTGCTGTTTCAAATCTAGACAAACCTGCTTCAAACATTATTTTTGATCCATGACGTCATCGATACTTCTGTATTGTAGATACAAATAATCTGTAGTTATTATACGAAAAAAAAAAAACCATCTCGGTTAACCTACACTTGACCATAAGAGAGAAGCTACAAATCACTTTTTAAACCTAAAATATTAATCTGTTTTGTTTGTAAACAAACTATCGCCTTTAACTCAACCACCACATAATCACTAACGCCTTCTACAAACACGCACGCACCTCAAAACTATACCATGTTGCGATGACGTCACCGGTCAAAGCTGACGGGCGGTATCCCCGTCTACAGGTGACCCAAAAAGCCCTAACAGTCAGCATATGAGAAAGACTGTGACGGCACGATCAAGTGGTTCTTCTTTACCTGGATCAAAAAAGGACGATTTCGAGTACTTGAAAATAGAACTTTGAATAAATTACTGTGCTTCCCAACCACTTACGTATGTGGTTATGCATTATGAAGATGTTTATTTTTAAATCAATGTAGAAGTACAGTTTGTGTAGATATGGAAAGAAGTATCATTAGTACAAAGTCCCGTTTGATTTGTATAAAGTAAATTTCTTTTGGAGCAATATTTTTTTTTCTTTTTTCTTTTCTTCCAAGAACGTTCTCTTCATCGTTTTCAGAATTCGTTCTCGAAAGGATTTGGTTCAAATCGGCCTCCGGCCATCCAAATTTAGTTTTTCTGAAATTTCTCTCAGTCACTGCAGGAAAATGTCTTGAAGGTTCCTTTGAAATGGCATGGTCAATTTCCCTCCCTACCCTCACCTGTGAACTACACACACAACCCAGTCCAGGAAGGACTCGAACCTTCGACGGCGAGCAACCGCGTGCTCCGCAGCAAGGCGCCTTAGAACGCTCGGCCACTGCACTGCGGCATAGAGAGAGATAGAGGTGGGACTGGGGGAGAGGAGTACTAACATCTGATGGCACTCAGGAGTAATAATTCCAGCAGTATTGTGAACCACTGTCTCAGACAATGCCCGCAGCCGGCTGCGTTATCAAAAGTCGGTGGGGGCGTTAAATACCAATCTTGCTTCCTTCCTTTGAAAGGATTTGCATATATGAAAATGTTTTCAGAACGATTGTGAGCCCTGTATTACAGGAAAACACTGTGTAGCGTGTTTGCATGCACAGTATACTGATGTCACGTATCGGACCCATTTGTAAGGCATTTCATAGAATTACCCGTAGCTTATGAGTCGGCCAAATTGACAACCACAGTAATACAGCAAACAGTGCATTGCTATTGTACTTTTAACTACTTTGCGGTATTCACAAGTGAGTATATTTAGACTTGGAACGACATTGTTGCCCGTAAAATTTGCAAAAGAAAATAGAATAAAGTATTCTGCGAAGGCGTATCACGTGAGGCGGCATTCGGCAGTTGTGGCTCGGCGATGGCGCGTGCGCGGCTGCGCGCTATAAGAAAGGCAGCGCCAGCGCCGCCTTCCCAGAACCCGCGTCAATTTGGACCGCCTGGCGAGCCAGGCTTGTAAACGCGTTCCAGGAAGAGCTTGCATGCGGCTAGCTGCACACCGCGACCTGCCGCTCCGTGCCGACTCTCCTTGTGGCAGTGCAAAACATGCCCACCGACTCTTGATAACGCAGCCGGCTGCGGACATTGTCTGGGACAGTGGTTCCCAACGTTTCTGGAACTATTACTCCTGACTGCCATCAGGTGTTAGTAACTCCTCTCCCCCAGTCCCACCTATCTATGCCGCAGTGGAGCGGCCGAGCGCTCTAAGGCGCCTTGCTGCGGAGCGCGCGGTTGCTCGCAGTCGAAGATTCGAGTACTTCCTGGGCTGGGTTGTTTGTGTAGTCCATAGGTTAGTTTAAGTAGTTTGTAAGTCTAGCGACTGATCTCCGCCGGCCGCGGTGGCCGAGGGGACTAAGGCGCTCCAGTCACGGTCTGCACGGCCACTACGGTCGGGGGTTCGAATCCCCCCTCGGGCATGGATATTTGTGCCGTCCTTACTCTTAGTTCATAAGTAGTTTGTAAGTTTAGGGACTGATGACCCCGCAGTTAAGTCCCATAGACTATACAAACATTTGAACATTTGATTTGGACTGATCTCCATGGCAGTTTGGTCCAATAGGTTCACAAGCTCTCTCTCTCTCTCTCTCTCTCTCTCTCTCTCTCTCTCTCTCTCTCTGTCTGTCTCTCTCTCTCTCTCTCTCTCTCTCTCACACACACACACACACACACACACACATACACATACCGTACCTGAAGTACGTTCCTGGTTATTTATGTGTGTCTGTATACAATAAGGTTGTGTGAATAGTTGGTTCGTTTTTTGGGATAGGGGGACCAAACTGCTAATGTTATCGATCCCGCGGTGGGGAGGGGAAGGAGTGAGGATAGGAAAGGGAGGGGGGGAGGGAAAATGAAATGCAGTCCAGGGAGGAATGAAGGAAGAAAGACTGAATTAGCTCGGTGCCCCATGCTCGCCACGCACGTACTCACGAAAGAACCGCGAGCCCGATGGGGGAAGGTGAATAGTCGTGTAAATTTAACACTTTCGCTGCGGATGACGCTATCCTACAGTGAGCGCGGACGCTTATAAGCGTTAGCCGCAACGAAAGCGATAACCCTACAAGCACCAAGCCCGGGCAAAAATTGCCCATATCGGTGAGTTTTTCTTTTAATAAAAATAATAATAAGTATCATTCTTTGTTTTTGAGCCTTTTTCTATTTGTTTCTCACTTTAATAAGTACTACATTGTACATTTGTATGGGTTAAAATTTTGAAAACTGCAACTAAAATATAGAAATCACATGCCCAAGGAAATATTTAGCTCTGGGTTGGTACTTCATGCGACCATAATTCACTGTCTTCCTTACAACCACCAAGTGAATCGAGAACAGTGCAGTCTCGCCATATGTCTTCCACCCTCTTAAGCCATCTGGGTACCAATATGGTAAAATCACAGTGACGTCATCAAGATGGCGTCACTACTAGTTCCAGAACAAAATGACCACCAGCGTTAGCCTAGAATCACACAACCATTCTCCACCTATGACGTAATCCAAGATGGCGTCCACTAGAAAGTTAGAATTTATATTTGTCGTTGAATGTCTATTACAATACTTACATCCAGCATGGCGCTGCGGCTGCTGCTGCTACGGTCAATGTCTTCACGCGACTGTGTCTTGCCTCAGACTAATGGATTTTTCTTCCAAATTCACAGTGGGGGAAGGGAAGTGGAGGTGGTTGTCTTGCTGACACCTAGCGATGAAAATTATAAATTTTTTCCCACCAAAAGAAATTGAAGTGATGGCCAACTGCGTTCAAGGAAAATTAAAAATTCCTACTAGGGCCCTCTGGGACTATATCATGGTGGGGGAGGTGGAGAAGGAGGACGTAGTGCTGGGTATTTCTTGGCAGCCATCTTATATTGGGAAAAGAATCCCTTAAAATAAATGCGTTTTATAGGATTTCAAAAAACAAACCAAAAAATCAAATGTTTGTAAATCTATCGGACCAAACTGCGTGGTCATCAGTCCGTGGCTTACAAACTACTTAAACTAAGGTAAAGTAACCTAAGAACAACACACACACCCATGCCCCAGGGAGGACTGGAACCTCCGACGGCGAGCAACCGCGCGCTCCGCAGCGATGCGCCTTAGACCGCTCGGCTACTCCACAGCGGCTTTATAGGATTTACAGCTTATTGTAACACCCGGTCAAAGTTTGCCCTTGGTTGGTGCTCCGTGTATCCTAAAATACCTTGGTGCTGGTAGGGTTAAGGTAGATGTACTTATTAACTACAGCTACCTACCTTACTGTCCATCGAAATAGTCAGATCCCATAACTACGCACGAAGTCTTCTTTAGGGTTGGTCTTCAAAAGCCTCGTCACGTTTCGTAAGATGTCAAATCTCTTTCCTTTGGAACCGAGTTTGTGGCGAGGGAACAGAAAGAAGTGTGAGGGCTGAGATACGGCATGTTAGGAATTGATAATATATTTTGTAATGTCTTTGTAAATATCTCTGGATTAATAATTGAATCTTTGATGTAGCTTTTGTCTTTGAAAATACAGAACGTAAACAGTGAATCTGTGTTATTATTCACGACGTACGCTACATAAAAAAATTGGTGCCGAAACCCGGGAAGAGAACGCAAGAAAGGGAAAAATAACGCAGACTCAAGATTCAGTGATAATTGTGTAAGAATACTGCACGCCGTATTAGAGTAATACGGAGCTGTGAATGAGGAATCACGTCACGACTTCGACATCGTTTCAACAGCTGACTGAGATAAGTACAATGACTACTTATTTGTAGCCTTGCTTCACTGCGAGATATTATTGAAGTAGCAAAGAATAGTAGAAGCCTCACAGAAATAAATATTGTTGTAACTTGAATACCATACGTAATAATCTCCGACAGCAGATAGGTATTGCAGTTGATGACGTCACACGCGCTGTCGATTGTTTGTTTGGCATTCACAACAGTATCGTAGTACGAAGTCATTAAAAGTAGCGTACGCAACGTGCGTTAATATTTTACGCAGTTCTTTGAGTGGTGCTATATTCACTGATTACTACGAAGTAAAGTAAATCTGTTCTGCTTCAGTTACGCATTCCATACATTGCGAAGTACCGTATAACATAGCCAAGATGTCTGACGTCGAAACTGCTGACGCAAGCGCACGTTTGCATCAACTGAAAAGAAGACGAACTAGAGAAAGAGCAATACTCAGATCCACGTCTTCTGCGATGCCTCTGAGAGAGCATATGCAGCGGCTTTGTATATTCGCACGACCGTGGAAGACCATATTGTTGTTCATTTGGCATGTAGCAAAACCAGACTCGCCCCCATAAAGAAGTTAACTCTTCCGCGGCTTGAACTTCTAGCAGCGTTAATAGGATCACGATTATTGTATTACTACTGCACAGCAACAGGGCATAAAATAAATGAAGCAGTATTGTGGTCAGACGCTATGGTGACTTTAGGTTGGATACGCAGTGACCCAAACAGGTGGAAGACATTTATATGCAACAGAGTTACAGAGATTCACGCCCATACAAATCCCAGTCAATGGAGACATTGCCCTGGGAGTGAGAACCCTGCCGACCATCTTACACGAGGACTTTATGGTAACCAAATACAATCTGTGAACCACTGGTGGAAGGGGCCTCCATGGCTTGCACTTGCAGAATCAAGATGGCCATCTAACGCTTCACTCATGACTGATAACCTACCAGAAGAAAAGAAGAACTTACGGCATGTGATGGCAGTAGCCACTTCTTCTAACCTTATGGACTGCTCCAAATTCAGCTCCTATTGGAAACTGATTCGCGTAACAGGTGCATACTAAGATTCATTCACAACATTCGACGAAGTTCGAAACTCGAGGGAGAGCTGAAGGCAGTGGAACTTGCTCAAGCACGTCATTACTGGATACGAGCTGTTCAACAGGAATGTTTCTCACAGGAGCTCCATGCACTCAATAACAATCAACCTGTCCCGAAAGACTCTAAAATAGCATGTTTCAATCCCTACCTAGAAGATGGTCTTCTCCGACTTGGAGGACGCTTACACTACGCAGCTGGCCCTAACGAGCAACGTCATCCATTACTCCTCGACGGTAGACATCACTTCACAACTTTACTGGTTCAGCAAAGGCACATTCGACTACATCATCTTGGTGTGAGAATAGTGTTGGCAGAGCTTCGAAGAGAGTTCTGGATCCTACGTGCCCGTCAAGTTATCAAGAGAGTTTTGCACTCCTGCCTTCCCTGCAAAATTCTACACAATCTACGGGGCCAACAAGTTGAAGCACCCCCACCAGCCGATCGAGTAAGACCATCCAAGCCATTTTCTATAAATGGCATAGATTTTGCAGGCCCTCTCTATGTAAAGGTTGGCACTACCATGGAAAAGGCATACATAACACTCTTCACTTGTGCGACGACACGTGCAGTGCACTTGGAATTGTGCTCTAACATGACAGCAGATGCATTCCTCATGGCTCTTCAAAGATTCACTGGTAGACGTAGACTACCCCATACAATCTACACAGACAATGCAAAGACGTTCCATGGAGCTAATGCTGAACTGTCTGAAATATGGAGTGCGTTATCTAACCCAAAGACTCAGCGTGTCCTAGCCAGGGATGGCATTTCATGGAAATTTATCGCCCCCCGTGCGGCTTGGTGGGGAGGGTTTTGGAACAGGATGGTGGGTACCATCAAACGATGCCTACGAAAAGTACTTGGTCAATCAAGGTTAACGGAAGAGCAGCTCAATACCACGCTGATTAATATCGAAGCCGCAGTGAATTCGAGACCAATTTCTCAAGGAGACGACGATGAACCTTTAACACCAGCCCACTTTCTTATTGGTGAAGGACTACTGACAGTGCCAACAGGACCAGAACCGTCGACTAAAACTGTTTTTACAAAAGAATTCAGACTGCAACAGAAATTGACTGATGACGTTGGGAAGCGATGGACTAAAGAATATCTATTGCAACTTAGAAGCTTCCACGAAGTTCGGGGTACTTCGACAAGAGTCATCAAGTTCCGCCCCGGTGATGTTGCTCTGGTACAAGAAGATGGACGCCCGCGCCACCTATGGAAGAAAGCAAGAATAGAGAGACTAGTCGAAGGAAGAGATCAGAAAGTACGAACAGTAATTCTATGCACACCAGAAGGACACCAGATAGTTCGTCCCGTTCAACTGGTCATCCCCCTGGAGGTTGACCAGGGTGGGGAGGATGTTAGGAATTGATAATATATTTTGTAATGTCTTTGTAAATATCTCTGGATTAATAATTGAATCTTTGATGTAGCTTTTGTCTTTGAAAATACAGAACGTAAACAGTGAATCTGTGTTATTATTCACGACGTACGCTACACGGCAAGTACGGTAGAAGTTCAAGTTGCACGACAACGCACGCCCATAGGCAGCCACTATCTACATCTACATGGGATACTCTGCAAATCACATTTAAGTGCCTGGCAGAGGGTTCATCGAACCACAATTATACTATTTATCTCCCATTCCATTCTCGAATAGCGCGCGGGAAGAAAGAACACCTGAATCTCTCTGTTCGAGCTCTGATTTCTCTTATTTTATTCTGATGATCATTTCTACCCTTGTAAGTGGGACTCAACAATATATTTTCGCATTAGGAGGAGAATGTTGGCGATTGGAGTTTCGCAAGTAACCCACGCCTCAGCGATAAGCGCCGTTGTTGTAATGATTCCCATCCCAGATCGTGTATCATTTCCGTAACGCTGTCGCCCCTGTATCGTGACAATACGAAACGAGCTGCCCTTCTTTGGACTCTTTCGATGTCCTCCGTCAAACCCACCTGATAAGGATCCCACACTGGGCTGCAATACTCCAAAAATGGACGGACAAGCGCAGTGTATGCAGTTTCTTTAGTAGTTCTGTTGCATCTTTTAAGGGTTCTGCCAATAAAACGCAGTCTCTGGTTCGCCTTTCCCACGATATTATCTGTGTGTTCTTTCCAGTTTAAGTCTGAAGTAATAGTGATTCCTAGGTATTTTGTGGAGTTTACGGCCTTCACATTTGATTCATTTATGTTGTAAACAAAGTTTAACGGATTTCTTTTCGTACTCATGTGGACGACTTCACACTTCTCATTATTTAGAGTCAATTGCCAATTTTTACACCATACTGATATCTTATTCAGATCGTTCTGCAGTTGGTTTTTATCTTCAGATGATTTTACTAGCCGGTAAATGACGGCGTCATCTGATAACAACCTAAGAGAGCTACTTAGATTTTCCCCTAAATCTTTTATGTAAATAAGGAATAGCAGAGGACCAATAACACTACACTGTGGAACGCCCGATATCACCTCTGTTGTAGTCGATGCCTTACCATCGATTACTACGAACTGTGTCCTCTCTGACAAGAAATCCCCTATCCAATTGCAAATTTGGGGCGATATACCATAACCACGCAATTTGATTAAAAGCCGTTTGTGAGGTACGGTGTCAAAAGCTTTCTGGAAATCAAGAAATACGGAATCGATTTGCGAACCTTTGTCGATAGCACCCATCACTTCGTGTGAATAAAGAGCTACTTGTGTTTCGCATGAACGATATTTTCTAAATCCGTGTTGACCTTGGGTCAATGGATCGTTCTGTTCGAGAAAATTCATAATATTTGAATACAGGATATGTTCCAAAACCCTGCTGCAAATTGACGTCAATGAAATAGGCCTGTAGTTTAGTGGGTTACTCCTACTGCCTTTCTTGAATATAGGTGTGACCTGTGCAACTTTCCAATCTTTTGGTACAGATCGTCAAACAGTTTCCGGCAAAAAAAGGGGGTTGTACAACTTGAACTTCCAACTGGAATTAATTGAGAAATGATGCCTCAAATTATTCAGGAGATATCAAATACTCGTCAGAGGTAATAATTCGAAAATGTAACTTTTCGACTAGTATCATCAGGGGTACTACCCTTCAGTCTCACACACTGTTTCCGTGGCTTGTGCTTCGCGTAGCACTCGACAGTATACGCTCCTATTTATAGTAAGCACAATTTTCTGTTACATTCAGCTGGTCATTAAACATGTCTGCCTCTTTCACTGATTCAAACGTAATGACACAACACGTTACTTACAACAGAGCAGGCTAGAGATGTGCACAGGCAGATATGTAGCGGCAATAGTCAGATGCGGCGAAATCACGCTTTCCAACATTACTTGTGAAGGGCGGTTCTCCTCTCCATTAACAAGGGTAAATTTCGCATCTTTCGTATTAATATTTTCATGCCCGGTTTTAGATTTTGCCCACCGTTAAGTATTTCATTCCCACATTTCCGTTTCGAGTTTTCCGTGCCGGATAGGGGGGCACGTATGTCGCTATCTATAGCTGTTTTGACGCGGGTAATGATTTAGCAGTACACACACACACACACACACACACACACACACACACACACACACACACACACACGAAATTGGTGGCTGAACCAATGGGCCGAGCGGTAATTATGTCCGCTATTCTCGCCGACTTCCGATTGGACAGGCGCTGAATACGGTAACAACCAATCACGCGGTGCGGACACTGTTGCAGCGGACGCTGCCGATCGTAATGAGAAGTAGCAGAAAGCTCTGCATTCAGGAGCTTTACTGTGCAAAGAATTCCGCCCAGTTGCGATACGTGGGCAACTGTTTCACAGCTTGCTTGTATTAATTATAATTATATGCGCAGCAGATGTGATTAATAGCGGCAATAAAATTTTCTTGTCCATTATCTGTTATTTATCTTTACTAACAAAGGGCGGCAATCTTCGTACGAGTAAATGTATGGGACTTAACTACTGTGGTTATGAATCCCTAGGCTTACAAACTACTAGAGCTAAATTAAGGATAACACACACACACACACACACACACACACACACACGAGGGAGGACTCGAACCTCGGACGGGAGCAACCGCGCCTTCTGCAGCAAAAGCCATTAACAGTGACTTGTACTCTAAGACACCCCGTAGCCTCTCCAAGTCCATCAAGAGCAAACGGCCTGGGCTGATTCTGCTCCATGATAACGCGCGTCCACACGTCTCAGAGGTCAAAAATGTTCAAATGTTTGTAAATCTATCGGACCAAACTGCGTGGTCATCAGTCCGTAGCTTACCTAGGTAAACTAACCTAAGGAAAACACACACACCCATGCCCCAGGGAGGACTCGAACCTCGACGGCGAGCAACCGCGCGCTCCGCAGCTCTCCGAGGTCAAACGAAGTGTACTGGCCAAGTTCAAGTGGAAGCTGTTTGAGAATCCACCCCACAGCCCGGACATGTCGCCCGGTGACTTTCACCTGTTTGGTCCGCTAAAAAAGCGGCCGAAAGTGAAGCGCTCCAACTCGGACGATGAACTGAAGGACACTGAAGAGGACTGTTTCTTTTCACAGCCACAGGAATCCTGGGAACAAGAAATCCTTCGGCTCGTTAAACACTGGGATAGTTGTGCTCAGGCCGCGGTGGAGTAGCCAAGCGGTCTAAGGCGCCTCGCTGTGGAGCGCGCGGTTGCTCGCCGTCGGACGTTCGACTCCTCCCGAGGTCATGGGTGTGTGTGTGTGTGTTGCCATTAGGTTAGTTTACCTAGGTTTAAGTAGTTTGTAAGCTACGGACTGATGACCACGCAGTTTGGTCCGATAGAATTACAAACGTCTGAACATCTGCATAATTTAATGATACCCAAACTGTGGTCTTGTGCCTTTTCAGTTGAGCACCCCTCGTCTTATATATTTCAAGAATGCATGGTGACGTAGGCAGCAGCTTGATTATTTGATCAATTTTCTATCATTACCAGACAAAGTTGCACAGAAGTAAGAAGTTGCACAGAAGTAAGTTTTTAGTCTATTTTCAAATCAACCAAATAAGTTCGGCACTATCTTAGTTAGCCACAAAGTTCTCTTTCGTGGGTTGACAGGCCAGTTTGTATGAAGTGTACACCAAGATTGCAACGTTTTCATCTAATGAGCCATCGACGTAATGGAGTGGTCGAGCGCTGTAAGGCGCTGCGGAGCGCGCGGTAGCGAACGTTCGAGCCCTCCCTGGGGCATGGGTGTGTATGTTGTCCTTAGTTTAAGTTAGTTCAAGCAGTTGGTCAGTTCTAGGGACTGATGACCACTGTAGATTGATCCAATAGGTTACAAACATTCGAACATTTTTGAATCCGCCATCGCTACTAAGTCGTCCACATACGCGAGAATGCTTAGTTTGATTTCACCTGAAACATCCAATGCAATTGCTGAACTTTTTTCGGTGGCTGATTGACTACCTGTCATATTTGACATTATGAATATTTCAGCTCAGAACACTCTTTTTAAAGGAAACGATGTATCAATTTTTACCTGGTAATATACTGTCAAATTAAACGCTGAAAATAATAATCACGAACGTTTATATAAGGTTTCAGGTTTTTTTTTTCAGCTTAATTGCCCTCTGACTTTCTCGAACATACACTCCTGGCCATTAAAATCGCTGCACTACGAAGCTGACGCGCTACAGACGCGAAATTTAACCGACAGGAAGAAGATGCTGTGATATGCAAATTATTAGCTTTTCAGAGCATTCACACAAGGTTGGCGTCAGTGGCGACACCTAAAACGTGCTGAAATGAGGAAAGTTTCCAACCGATTTCTTATTTACAAACAGCAGTTGACCGTCGTTGCCTGGTGAAACGTTGGTGTGATGCCTCGTGTAAAGAGGAGAAACGCGTACCACCACGTTTCCGACTTTGATAAAGGTCGGATTGTAGCCTATCGCGATTGCGGTTTATCGTATCGCGACATTGCTGCTCGCGTTTGTCGCGATCCAATGACTGTTAGCAGAATATGGAATCGGTGGGTTCCGGAGGACAATACGGAACGCCGTGTTGGATCCCAACGGCATCGTATAGCTAGCAGTCGAGATGACAGGCATCTTATCCGCATGGCTGTAACGGATCGTGCAGCCACGTCTACATACCTGCGCCAACAGATGGGACGTTTGCAAGACAACAACCATCTGCACGAACAGTTCAACGACGTTTGCGGCAGCAAGGACTATCAGCTCCGAGACCATGACTGCGGTTACCCTCGACGCTGCATCACAGACAGGAGCGCTTGCGATGGTATACGCAACGACGAACCTGGCTGCACGAATGGTAAAACGTCATTTTTCGGATGAATCCAGGTTCTGTTTACAGCATCATGATGGTCGCATCCGTGTTGGCGACATCGTGGTGAACGCACATTGGAGGCGTGTATTCGTCATCGCCATACTGGCGTATCACCCGGCGTGATGGTATCGGGTGCATTGGTTACACGTCTCGGTCACCTCTTGTTCGCATCGACGGCTCTTTGAAGAATGGCCGTTACATTTCAGATGTTTTACGACCGTGGCTCTACCCTTCATTCGATCCCTGCGAAACGCTACATTTCAGCCGGATAATGCTCGACCGCATGTTGCAGGTTCTGTACGGGCCTTTCTGGATACGAAAAATGTTCGGCTGCTGCCCTGACCAGCACATCCTCCAGATCTCTCACCAATTGAAAGCGTCTGGTCAATGGTGGCCGAGCAACTGGCTCGTCACAATACGCCATTTACTACTCTTGATGAACTGTGATATCGTTTTGAAGCTGCATGTGCATTTGTACCTGAACACTCCATCCAAGCTGTGTTTGACTCAATACCCAGGCGTATCAAGGCCGTTATTACAGCCAGAGGTGGTTGTTCTGGGTACTGATTTCTCAGGATCTATGCACCCAGATTATGTGAAAATGTAATCACATGTCCGTTCTATAGTATAATATATTTGTCCAATGAATACCCGTTTATAATTTGAATTTTTTCTTGGTGTAGCAATTTTAATGGCCAGTAGTGTATTTCTACATGGTCACGGTATGTGGCGGAATGTAACTTGTGTACCTCCTTTTGCTATTCCAGTTGCTTAGTTGGGGGTTGGGGTGGGGGGAGGGGGAGATAACTACTGCTAAGACACAGTGTGGGCTCTAAGGTCTCCAATTATTCTCTCATGTAAAGTTCGCGTGCAACTTGTAGGTGGAAGCAGTATACTGGTTGGCTCTCCTATAAAAGTTCGCTCTAGGAGCTTGAGAGAAGTCCACACCGTGATACAGCGTCTGTCACTGGAGATCTCCAGTCATCTGTGTGACTCTTTTGCGCTCGCTAAATGAAACTAATAAACCGTGTTGCACGTCTGTGGATCGTCAGTGTGTCCTCTGTCTTTCCCGTGTGGATCACACACCGACGACCACAGTGCAAGTATTCGTTGATCGTGTGTTTTGTGATCACTTCTTTTTTTGCTAGATTACAGCCCCTGCGGATTATTCTAAAGAATTTCTGACTGGCGTCTGCCTTGCCCACGAATTTTTATGTGGTCGTTCGACTTCAGATAACTCCGGATGACCGGATGACTGGCCTCATAAATATGTTATGGACGTCACTGCTTCCAGTGATTGTTAAGCAATCGCGTGATCATGATATAAAGGATCGTTCTTTCTGTATATTCAAGTTTCAGGTAAGAGTCACTAACAAATTAAACTAAAGAAGACAGGTCCCACTATACACACATGTAGTTTTTACCCGCGGCTTTGCTTGCGTTGATGTCCCTGCATACGTGTCAAAGACCGTCGAAAGTACAATTATTTCTCAACTATGTTCTTACATCATAATGAGTATTATCAGGAAAAAAGAAAAGTATCAAATTTTCCAGTTTACGTATAAACCGTGCGTATAATGACTGTAAATACTGCCCTTCTTTATCGATATGAAAATAAAGATATGATTAATCACCAAAAGAAACTCAGTTTGTTATATCATCACGAAACTTCTTACGTAAGATACTATACGTTAAACAACGTGTAAATTATGTAGCAATCAAATGTCATCGGTTCGGCGGTTTTACGGCATTACCGTCTTGCGTAAGTATTGTATTCCTTATGTTGAACCGTATTACGTGCAGTATACGAGGGTTGGAATTTAAATAGTGGCAGCACTGCTATGGAGACAATATCCAGCGGAATCTACTTTTGTCACTGTTTAGCACATATAACTGACACACCTACGTTCTCCGAGCAAATGGACTCGCCCGTCCCACATCAGCGGCGTGTGCACAATACAAACAAAATGTTCAAATGTTTGTATAGCTTATGGGACTTAACTAGGGGATCACCAGTCCCTAAACTTACAAACTACTTATGAACTAGCTAAGACTAAGGACGGGACAAATATCCATGCCCGAAGGGGGATTCGAACCCCCGACCGTAGTGGCCGTGCAGACCGTGACTGGAGCGCCTCAGTCCCCTCGGCCACCGCGGCCGGCTATAGGAAAACACAGTCACTTGTCAGTGAGCGGTCTAACGTAACAGTGACACTAAGTTTTCGAAACAGGAACAAGGTAATTCATCGATATAGAATGTGCCCCATGTGCTACAGCACGACAGTGTCATTCATGGTCTTAAAGAGGCGTGCGTGGAATCAGCATTGCCGTACAGAACAGTGGCACGTCGGGTAAAAGCCTTCAACGAAGGTCGGCAGACTGTGGCAGACATGCATCGGGCACGTCATCCTAGCGTCTTTGAAGAAACAGTGCACACTCTGCTCCTTGGGGGTCGGGTTTCCCAGCGTTGGAAAACACCACTCTAGTGACTAGTCACCTAGTGCATGCCAGCGATGTGTGTGTTTGTGCGGCCAGCAGGATTGGTTAGTAAGCAGGCTGCAAGTGTTGAGAGCGGTGGCTGGGAGTCCCGCGTTGAGCACGTGTCGGCAAGGCCGTCTGTGACTCAGGCTAGCGTCAGCTGGCGCTGTGCGGGCGTTCCCTGCCGCCAGTGTGACGTCAGCAGGAGCGGCACGGCACAGACACACCAACTCTTATAACAGGGACCGCGAACGGTGGTTTAACGGCGCTCATCCATCCTAAAATAAAATTACATTTCCATTATGGGACTCTAGGGGCCGGGGTATATGGGGTGCAGCCAAGACTGGAGGCGGCATCTCTCTAGGAAAACTGGCCTCAGTATTCCAGGCCGAAATCCCTGCCATCATGGCGTGTGTGGAGGAGAATTTGCGTAGGTGCTACAAAGATCGTAGCATCTATATCTATTCAGACAGCCTGGCAGCTCCTGCACGATTAAGGCCCTGCGCGGAATTAGCAGCACACCAACTGCTGGGATGGAAACCGTGCTGGATATGTCCCCATTACACCTTTGGGTCAAGATGGAGGCAGCGGCTGGTGCATACAGACTCAAATCTGGCAACAACTGAAACTCTTTGGGATATCCAGAATCACACACTAAAGTAGTGAGTGAGGTAAATACAGGAAAGGTTGGGGAAATGCCAGCCGACTATATTATGACCCCATACTGCTTCAGCAAGCCTTTCAATATAACAATTGGAAGTAGGGAGCAGTGGGAGAAAATAGTTAGACACCGTACGGGGGATATTGTCTGGTTCACTGACGGGTCAAAATCAGACCAAGGTGTTGGGGCCGGGGTATATGGGGTGCAGCCAAGACTGGAGGGCGTCATCTCTCTAGGCCGAAATCACTGCCATCAGGGCGTGTGTGGAGGAGAATTTGCGTAGGTGCTACAAAGACCGTAGCATCTATATCTATTCAGACAGCCAGGTAGCCCTGAGATCACCGACAGCTCCTGCAACAAGGTCTAAAATTGTTGCAGAATGACACAGGGTTCTGGTGGAGCTAGGGGAAAGCAATAGAGTAAACCTATTATGGGTCCCTGGCCACTCTGGGATCAGTGGCAACGAACATGCCGACAGATTAGCCAGGGTGGGGGCAGAGACTCCATTTATTGGACCGGAACCTGTCCTGACAATCACCAGGGCAACGATCGAATTGGAGCTACGTAACTGACTCAGAAGACAGCTCGTAGAATATTGGACCAAAGTCCATCAACAAAAACATGGCAAGGTAATGATGCCAAAGCCATGTTTAAAAGAAGCTCTGCAATCCTGGGTCTGAACAGGAGAGAGATTAGACTCATGGTTGAATTGCTGACAGGCCATGGGAATAACAGAAGAGGACCCTAAATGTAGGATCTGTTATGACGGTGATGAAACTGCATCACATCTAATCTTCGAATGCATTGCATTGGAGAATAAAAGGCACAGAATATTTGGGACAACCAGACCCGAAGAAATTGTGTCTAATAAAGAACTGGTAAAGGGACTCCTTGCACTGTTCAAGGGCATTGGTTGACTTTACTAGGTATACAGGGAGCGATACCGCACAATAAACTTAGTTTCGGCGCTGGCAGTGGCGGGTTTGACGAAGACTATTTTGGCTTCCCTGGAAAATCAAATCAAATCAATGGGACTCAAATTTCCCGTCAAACGCTACCTACTAACTGTCAAAATCCTTGGAAAACGTCGCGTATTGTTTATTCTTCTTGGAACGCACAGACTTCTTGACGACACACAATGCGCAGTCGCAACAGCTTTGCCATGACCGAGAAATCAGAGCGAAATAAAATTAATTACATTATTCCGACCACAGATTCTAGTTGCCAGTAAAATCACGAACTCCTGGATACCAGTAACAGACCGGGCGGATCCTTAATTAAAAAGTAGCAAAATTAAATAAATTAATTTGGGACGGTTTATTGATTTTCACCAACCAAAGCCGCGGTGGGTAGCCGGTCTAAGGCGACTCGCTGACGAGCGCTCGGTTGTTTGCCGTCGGAGGTTCGAGTCCTCCCTGGGGTGTATATATATATATATATATACTGTGTGTGTGTGTGTGTGTGTGTGTGTGTGTGTGTGTTGTCCTTAGTTTAGTTTAAATAGTTTGTAAGCTACGGACTGATGACCACGTAGTTTGGTCCGATAGATCTACAAACATTTGAACATTTCAACACCAACCAAGGAGCATCACAGAATGATTACTTAGAGTACAATCGAATGGAAGGGACATAGTAATTTGTACATTACCCGTTTTCTTAATGTACAAATGACTCAAAATGGAGAATTTCCTGTAGTCGTTAAATTTAAAAGCAACCGGAAGCGACGCCGTGGCGGAGGCATACCAGCTTTGTCCCGCGCTCCAAACAGGTGTCCCAACCTGAGTGTCCGAGACACAGTGCCGTCCTCAAGGGCTAAGCTTCGCAAACTGATTCTCTCCCCTACCTGCAAGATTGACTACAGGGACTACTTATGAACAGCGGAAGCACACTGCGGTGCCGTGCTCGAATCCCCCCCTCGGACATGGATGTTTCTGTCGTCTTTAGTATAAGGTAGATCAGAAGTAGTTTGTGAGTTTAGGGACTGATGACCCCCTCTACAAACATTTGATTTGAACCCCGCAGTTAAGTCCCTGAAGCTTAACAAACATTTGAACATTATTTATTAGAGTCAAAGGGCATGAAAGGGAAGCATTGGTTGGGAAGGCAGTAAGACAGAGTTTTAGTCATGCTCCAGTGTCATTCAATCTGTACTTTGAGCAAGCTGTGAAGAAAGCAAGGAGAAATTTGGAGAAGGGATTAAAGTTCAAGGTGAAGAAATAAAAACATTGCCGTTTTGCTGATGACTTTGTAAATCTGTCAAAGACAGAAAAGGACCTAGAAGTGCAATATAACGGAATTGACAGTCAATTTCGTCTCCAAATTTTCTGCAGTGCTGCATAATCTTTCCTGACCCCTATTTCCCTCGACTCCCTCCTTCCCATCCACTTCACTCCCCCCCCCCCCTCGCTCCTTTTCTTCCCCCTGCGTGTTCGCCGGCTCGAATTGGCCTGTTGTGTTTACTTGCCTGTCAGAAGCGGCGCCGAAAAGGAATCTCTTAGATAGTGACAGTACTTGGCGGTCAGTAAATAATACTGAGAGATGTTATTGTTGTCCCCTTTGTTGATCGATGTTTTAGCTTGTTTTGGAAATTAGGTAGTAGCGTTCTCATGGGCAAATTTAGTCCCTCACATTTTTTAAAAACCAACTAATTCCTCAGCTTAGTGACATTTCGTGGAACATGCTTGTACGTTGAAAATCGCATTGTATTTCTTTGCACTTGGAATCTCATCAAGCAGACAATGATTATGAACAGTTTTTGAATTCGTGGCCCCGTTTTAAGGAGTAATGTTATGATGACACTCCCCTGCTGCGCGCCATGAAGCAACTATCTCTGTAATTTCATATTCTGTTGATACAATTTTTATGTGAAAAAGAACGTACAGTATTAAGCATTTGCTGCTGTGCGCACGTCATATTTTTACTCATTAGAAACAGTGTTTTAATGTTTTACTCATTTAGGACATACTTTAAAATTGTATTTTTGGAAATGGAAAACATTACCTTATTTCTACACGAATCCCTACACAAAAATATATTTTTCCTAATAAGTCCTGCGCACTGCAGGTACAACTCGGATCCGAGTTGTCATCGTTAAGTTTCGTCAACTCTTGAACAGTTTTGATTTCCACAATCATCCATTCGATCTCGTTCATTTAACCGTCGCTCAGTTTAACGGTTTTTAGGCTTCGCGTTTATTCATTGTTAACTCGGTGTATTTGTTACAAAACAATCTACGTTCTTTTCAGCCCTAAATAAATGTTGGGCAAGGAGGTACGTAATATTAATGATAAGAATTTTGCCTTCTGTTAGGCTGACTTCTTGCGTTACGGAACCCACGGTATTCGGGACATGCCCGTAAGTGGCTATTTGATGGTGGGACTACTCCGTCCTACGACAGCGCCCCCCCCCCCCCCCCCGAACTGCACGTCGCGACCGCCCTGACAGTGTGAAAAAACTGATTTAGAGTTCTCGTAAGTCGCAAGTTATGCATGTTTGCTGTGTGAAGTGAGCGAAGATAGTCGTGTGTTATTTGTGTCAATTCAGAAAATGAAATGTCTCGCACCTCTGTTCGGCTACAAACAGTAAAAAATGAATTTTACTGTGTCGGTGAAAAGTTAACCCTGAAATCGCAGTCCTGGAAATTTTACCGTTTTCTGACGCATCCACCGCGACTTGTACCACCATACTGCTGCCGCGGCTATCGCTGCTGCTTGCCCCTGCCAATTATGCTACCAGCCGTACACAGCTGCCTGGTGAATTATCTTGTACCAGGTGCAATCAACGGCTGTGAATACATCAGTACTTCAGAGAGCTTTGTGAACTAATGAGATCATATAATTTCGTATCAAAGTATTTTACGTGCTCTTTTACTCCTTTTTATACGAACTTCCCGAAACTTTTTTTTTCTGCAAGATGAAAGATAACTGTATTAACGGGACACGCTCCTAAACGGGCTGTCTCTTCGCCATTATCTTCTTCCTTTTGCTTCGTATAACGTCTGTCATTTATCAGTAAATTGTACATGAAGGATGGAAATTCAAGTTTAATGTAAATCACAATAATAAATTTACGAATTTGTTATCTTACAATATACTGATTTATAACAATACAGTTGGTAATCTGTTTTGGTATATTACATACTTTATATTACATACTCTTTCAGTTCATTTTTTTCTTCAGCCTGGTTTCGTTGGTTTCAAATTCGGCAGCTGTCTTTGCTTCACGTTACAAATCAACTCCCTCGGACATAAACAGTGGTTTGAATCCAGTTATGATAGATTTTCTTTTTCCTTGTGTTCGAATACTGACACAATCGTAATCTTTACGAAAAATGCATGTATTTATCTTTATTCGTTATTTTCGTTATTTTAGAAAAGGTAGTTAAAATGATGGTTTGAATAAAACAACATTAATTACATTTTTTACGGTATAGGCTTCACTATTAGTTGATATGTTGATATGGTTGTCTTTGCTTGTACAGTTTGTGGAGTTGTACGATGCTGTCATTGGAAAGTCATCTCCATAGCTACCAATGGCTTTCCAAGCAGCTAACCAACTCACCCATCGTTTTAGGTGATAACTGTCCGCTAAACTCACAACTGGTCTTACATGTTCGTTCCGTTTCATATCGCTCTGCAATGTTCGTCCAGATATTTGAAGGACGCGACTGCATCAAGAAGCTCACTACTGATGCTGTATTCGAACATTATGGGATTGTTTTTCCTAGTCATGCGCACGCATCACCTTACAATTTTTCTACATTTAGCGCTAGTCGTCGTTTCTCACACCAACTAGTCTAAGTCATCCTGTATGCTATTACAGTCAGTTGACACAGATGACACCCTCCCATACACCACAGCATCATCAGCAAACAGCCGCAAATTACAACTTACTCTGTCCATGAGATCATTTATATAGATAGAAAATAATAGCGGTCCTCTCACACTCCCCTGGGGCACGCCTGACGATAACTCGGATGACGTCTCTGATGAACACTCGACGTCGAGAACAACGTACTGCATTCTATTTCTTAGGAAGTCTTCCAGTCAGTCACAAATCTGTGAACCTATTCCATAAGATCGTATCTTCGTTAGCAGTCTGCAGTGTGGCACCGCGTCGAACGCCTTTTTGAAGTTGAGAAAAACACAATCCGCCTTTTGCCCTTCATCCATGGCTCGCAAGATGTCATGTGAGAAAAGAGGAAGCTGAGCTTCACATGAACCATGTTTCCAAAACCCGTGCTGATTCAAAAAAGAAGCTTTTCCGTTTCAAAGAAAATTTACTAATTCGAACTAAGAAATGCTCCAAAATTCTACAGAAAACTGGTATCAACGATATTAGGCTGTAATTATGTTGGTCAGTTCTCTTTCCTCTCTTATAAACTGGAGTCACCTGCGCTTTTTTCCAATCACTAGGAACTTTGCGCTGAATTAAAGATTCACGATAAATGCAAACTAAGTAAGGGGCCAACGCTGCAGAATACTCCTTGTCAAACCGAACTGGTATTCCATCCGGACCAGCAGACCTTTTCGTATTTAGCTCTCTCAGCTGCTTCTCTACACTGGAAATACCTATTGCTGTCCCCCCATTTCGGAATTAGTACGTTGATCAAATGCTGGTATATTTGTGGGGTCGTCTTGCGTGAAAGATTTGTTAAAGGTTAAATTTAGAACTTTAGCTTTCAGTTTGATTTCTTCTATTAACCTCGGAATGAACAACGTATTCGTATTATACTACTACTGGAATTTGGTATTTTGGGCTAACGAGTTTGCGGACCACTGCCGTATGACGTGGATTTCTGCTGTTAGGGACGCTGGGAACTTGGGTGCAGCCAGGAGTTAGCCGGCCTTGTATGCAACCCGCCACGCTTGCGTGCTGGGCGGGCGGTGCAGCGCGGCGTTGCAGGAGGTGCGAGTCCCGGGGGAAATCAAGCCGTGTTTACCTGTCCGACTCTGGCGCCCGTTCTCGCCTGCGCCTCCCGACTCCCGACTTCGTTCTCGCTCTTCCACTGTGCCTGTCTAGGGACATTAGCCGCCACAGAACAGCCCAGCTGCTGAAGGGGAACAATCGCCTTCTACTCGGCATAATGAGCGAATGCACTGTGACCTTCGACCTCCGCAAGATCGAGTGTGCCATTTGGTGGTGTTGTGCAGACATTTCCCGATAAAGAATCATTCGAGAGACGATGCGAGCGTTGAGGGATGAATTACAATATTGGGTGGTATAATTAAATTGCCGGAAATAAAATTTAGTACACGCTCTTGGAATGATCGAATTTACTCAATATTTCTTGTAATGACATGATTATTATGATGATACACCAACAACACTGCTTTATTAATTAAAACTTCCGGCTGAGAGGCCGTGGTCGAACAGTAGAAATTTCTTTCCCTGACGTTTCGTTGCCGGCTGCGGGCAACATCTTCTGAGGTGAGTCGACGACTGGCTGCAGGGCCGTGGAGATCCTGCATATATAGAGGGCATAAAGGGCGCCACCACTCGTCACGTGATGTCTACAGTAAAACTATCTCTGGCTGGCGTCATTACTCTCGATCGAAGGTAATCGATTGTCACATCTTTGGTTCAAATGTTCAAATGTTTGTTAAGCTTAAGGGACTTAACTGCGGGATTATCAGTCCCTAAACTTACAAACTACTTATGAACTACTTACGAACTAGGACGGCACAAATATCCATGCCCGAGGGGGGATTCGAACCCCCGACCGTAGTGGCCGTGCAGACCGTGACTGGAGCGCCTCAGTCCCCTCGGCCACACATCTTTGGTACAAAGCATACCGCCATATCTTGTCTAACTTCAAGCCTTCTTCCTTTCTGTTAAAATTATTGTGGTGCAGGATCTCCACGGCCCAGCAGCCAGTCGTCGACTCACCTCAGAAGATGTTGCCCGCAGCCGGCAACGAAACGCCAGGGGAAGAAATTTCTACTGTTCGACCACGGCCTCTCAGCCCGGAAGTTTTAATTACTAAAGACGCCGGCCGTGAAAGCCTACACGTTATGAACACTGCTTTATATTTGCCGTTATTATTTATAAATCACAATGAGCTCATTTCGGCGTTTAGCCATCATTAGGTGTTCTGTAAATACATTTGTAATGGTCTGAATATACATATATGTATTGTAACTATGGATGGAAGTGCTTCACAATTTCTTAGTTCTTACCTTACATCCAATATCGTATGTGTCACTGCTGTCTTTGTTTTTTACTCCTGGATGTCAGTTGGTGCCGGTCAGCCTCTTACGTTATTTCGTTCTTGACAGCTTGGTTGATAGTGTATTTGCGATATTCCATGTTGACATAGTTACTATTGAAGTGTTTTGTGGCTAACTTTGTTGTAATTTGTTTGTAAGACGCCAACAGGCACCAATTGACATTCAGGTGTAAAAAAAAAAAAAAAAAAAAAAAAAAAAAATAAAAAAATAAAAAAATAAAGACAGCATAGACACAGACGATGCACCAATCGACATCTAGGTGAAAAATAAAGACAGCAGTGACACATACGATATTCCATGTAAGGTAAGAACTAAGAAATTGTAAACCACTTCCATCTATAGGTACAATAGATATATGTATATTCAGACCATTACACATGTATTTACAGAGCACCTGATGATGGCTAAACGCCTAAATGAGCTCATTGTGATTTGTAAATAATAACAGCAAGTATAAAGCTGTGTTGTTGGTTTATCATTATAATAATCATGTCATTACAACATTACAAGACTATTTTACACTGCGGGCCCCAAAGAACGAAAATTAGTCAATATTTATTGCTGAAACAGTGAATATGGAGCACATGGAATTAATACATTTACTGGTTAATAGCTCAAGGGCTACTGAGCTACCAAGTGCCCATCCATGCTAAAGCACCCATATTAATACCTGGGTTGGAACTTAAATAGTGGCAACTATTTATTCACAACTGATACAAAAGCGCTACATGTTCGCACCTGTTTCTGTCCTTCAGAGCAGTCACCAGCGTTGTGTAGAACTCGTTGCCAGCGATGTGGAAGACGTAGTACACCGTTAGCAGAGCCATTTCTGTTTAGCCGAGCGCATTGAGGTGCTATGCTGCGATGCGCGAGGCAGTTCCCCGTCGGCGGTTCGAATCCCCCCCCCCCGGACATGGATGTTTGTGCTGTCTTTAGTGTAAGGTAGTTCATAAGAAATTTGTAAGTTTAGGGACTGATTACTCCGTAGTTAAGTCCCATAAGCTTTACAAACGTTTGAATACCTGTTCTATTTATGGTGCGAATGGAACGGTTTACTGCCTGTCGAATGTCTGGAACAGTTCTGAAGCGAATGCCACAAAGTGGTTCCTTGATCTTCGGCATTAAATCAAAGTCACAATGACTCAAGTCCGAGGAGTATGGTGGATGATACAGTACTTCCCAGTCCCATCGACCGAACAGAGCAGCCGCAGCTAGCGCTGTATGCGCCCACGCATTGTCGTGCAAAATGATGGGTGGATTGTGCTGAAAGTGTTGTCTCTTCTTTCGCGAAGCTGGTCGCATGTGTTGCTCCAAAAGCGAACAGTGATACTGTATATTGACGGTCTGCCGTGGAGGAATGTAATGCATTAGAATAACACCACCACAGTCGTACACGAGAATCACCATAACCTTCACCATACTGGGGCTTCGACGCACTTTCGAGTATCGCGGCGCCATTCGTTGGATTGGTGTTTCAGTTTTGGCTAGTACGATGTGGCCCATGTCTCAATCAGTGATACCATACGGCGTAAGTGCCACTCTTCTGTACGGCAAATCCTGATTCCACGCACCGCCCAACATGGAGGTCGAAATTTTTTACATGTTTTAACTGTTTGTTTTAAGCATTGATAATGATGCAACTGTGATCGAATATGAATAAACAAAATAATTTTGTGCAAGTAAATTGTTTAGTATAGAACGATACGTGGTCTTCAGTGCCAACTTAACATTTCACGTGTTTTATCGAGAGGCGGGCCGCGGCGGAGCTATGCTACTCCCCGTCGGGAGTTGGAATACCTCCTCTGGCATTAATGTTTGTGCTGTCTTTTAGGTAGTTTATAAGTAGTTTGTAAGTTTAGGGACTGAGGACCCCGCAGTTAAGTCCGATAATCTTTACAAACATTTGAATTTCGGGAGGCGGAAATTAGCCAATTCCTTTCCGAAGAAAAAAGAGAAAACCATTTCCTGCTCTTTTTTGCGTGTACTTGTTTTTATAGCAACACTTTGCAGCTAGAACTAATTGTGAGTGATGAAATTTCGGCTATTTGTGACATTATCTGTGTTCAGTGGTTTCCTTCTTCATTTTAAAGTGCATGAAGGATTTTATATTGTTATTTAAAAAATGCAAACAACTAGATGCGTTTTTGTGCCTTCGGAAACTGTTAACAGTTTCCTTCAATAAACGCCCGACGCAAGTGTCGATGCGAAATTAAATAGTGCAAACAATGATAAAAGTGAAACTGAAAAAGTAAGGTTGAAACCCCTGCAGATGAATGGAAAATTTCAGTAATATAGCATTTAATGGTCTGAGTCAGGTTTACAATTTTTAAAATTTCTTGGCGAAGGAGCTTATTCTTCTCCTCAGGGGAGGATCCAGGACGGCTTGCTTGCCGCGGTGGAGTAGCCGAGCGGTCTAAGGCGTCTCGCTGCGGAGCGCGCGGTTGCTCATCGTGGAGGTTCGAGTCCTCCCTGGGGCATGGGTGTGTGTGTTTGTCCGTAGGTTAGTTTACCTAGGTTTAAGTAGTTTGACTGATGACCACGCAGTTTGGTCCGATAGATTCACAGACATTTGAACGGCCTGCTTTTGGGGGCCGTGAAAGAATTCTGATCGTCACCTGAACTCTGGCTCAGTAGAAAGACTATAGTACCGACCATCCCTTTTTACCCCACACCTAATAAAACACAAGTCTCAGTTTTCAAGACTCAGTGCAGTGGTAGCACGATTGCTAAGCAAGAAAATAAATAAATAAATAAATAAATCAGTGGCAACGAACATGCCGACAGATCAGGCAGGATAGGGGCAGGGAATCCATTTATTGGACCGGAACCTGTCCTGACAATCACCAAGGCAATGATCAAATTGGAGCTACGTAACTGGCTCAGAAGACAGCACGTAGAATATTGGATCAAAGTCTATCAACAAAAACATGACAAGGGAATGATGCCAAAGCCATGTTTTAAAAGAAGTCTGCAATCCTGGGCCTGAACAGGAGAGAGATTAGTCTCATAGTTGGATTGCTGACAGGCCATGGGAATTTCAAAAAACACCTACATAAAATGGGAATAACAGAAGAGGACCCTAAATGTAGGATCTGTGATGACGCTGATGAAACTGCATCACATCTAATTTTCGAATGCATTGCATTGGAGAGTAAAAGGCACATAACATTTGGGACAACCAGACCCGAAGAAATTGTGTCTAATAAAGAACTGGTAAAGGGACTCCTTGCACTGTTCAAGGTCATTGGTTGGCTTTACTAGATATACAGGGAGCGATACCGCACAATAAACTTACTTTCAGTGCGGGCAGTGGCGGGTTGGACCAAGACTATTTTGGCTTCCCTGGGAAAATCAAATCAAATCAAAAATAAAAACAAAAACAAAAAACAGAAAACTGTTGAAAAGAGTTATTGGAGGGTGTCGAACGACACTCCCCCCTCCCCTTGGATCCGCCTATGCTACCCAGTTCCCGACAACCCATCCCCCGTCCTTTTTTTTTATCTATCGGACCAAACTGCGTGGTCATCAGTCCGTAGCTTACAAACTACTTAAACCTAGTTAAAGTAACCTAAGGACAACACAGACACCCATGCCGCAGGGAGGACTCGAACCTCCACGGCGAGCAACCGCGCGCTCCGCAGCGAGACGCCTTAGACCGCTCGGCTACTCCACCGCGGCTCCCCCGTCGTCCTTCTGACGCATCATTACTGACATCCTCTCCTGAAGGTTGGCAGTTGTTCGAACTACGTTGAGGTGAAAGCGAAGTATACAAGTGACCACATCAGATCCACGGCGCCGGCCGCGGTGGCCGAGGAGACTGAGGCGCTCCAGTCACGGTCTGCACGGCCATTACGGTCGGGGGTTCGAATCCCCCCTCGGGCATGGATATTTGTGCCGTCCTGGTTCGTAAGTAGTTCATAAGTAGTTTGTAAGTTTAGGGACTGATGACCCCGTAGTTAAGTCCCTTACGCTTAACAAATATTTGAACATTTGAACATTTAGATCCACGGCACCGAATGAGGACCCAGGAAAAAAGTTTAGATTTAACTCGGTAGGACGAATGGAAACGAAACGGCATCCAGTAGTAAGTACTTGCACCGCCACGAGCTTTTTGTCTGCAGCTGACGACAGCCATGACTGTTGCAGTGACACTCATGTGGGCCGAGACGTTGGCGCCACGATTCTGTGCCGCCGCATAACTTTACAGCGGGGTTTCTGGCTTTCAGAATGAATTCTATTTCGGGAATAAGATGGATGGTCTCTCTCAGGACGCACGCCTAGCTTTAATCTCATAAAAGATTTTCGTCTCGCTCCACCGCAATTCTCGTCGCTGGCTGCGAGACGTTACGTGAAATATGGCGGCCAGCGCAGTAAGCTGTGCGCAGAGAAACGTCAGCGCAAACTTCCCACCCCCACAACACGACTGTCCTCCTACTGCCAACAGCGTACAAACATCTCGAATATTGTTTTAGAGAGATTGTGCTGACACAGCATTCTGTGAGCCACGTAAGGTAGTTTGTCGTTCTTCTTCGTAATTTCGCTGTTGTTTAGCTGGCCCATGTATTTACACTACTGGCCATTAAAATTGCTACACCCAGAAGAAATGCAGGTGATAAACGGGTATTCTTTTGGACAAATGTATTACTCTAGAAATGACATGTGATTACATTTTCACGCAATTTGGGTGCATGGGAGCATGAGAAATCAGTACCCAGAGCAACCAACTCTGGCCGTAGTAACGGCCTTGATACGCCTGGGCATTGAGTCAAACAGAGCTTGGATGGCGTGTACAGGTACAGAGGCCCATGCAGTTTCAACACGACACCACAGTTCATCAAGAGTAGTGACTGGCGTATTGCGACGAGCCACTTGCTCGGCCACCATTGACCAGACGTCTTCAGTTGGTGAGAGATCTGGAGAATGTGCTGGCCAGGGCAGCAGTCGAACATTTTCGGTATCCAGAAAGGCCTGTACAGGACCTGCATCATGCGGTGGTGCATTATCCTGCTGAAATGTAGGGTTTCGCAGGGATCGAATGAAGGATACAGCCACGGGTCGCAACACATCTGAAATGTAACGGCCACTGTTCAAAGTGCAGTCGATGTGAACAAGAGGTGACCGAGACGTGTTATCAGTGGCACCCCATACCATCACGCCGGGTGATACGCCAGTATGTCGATGACGAATACGCGCTCCCAATGTCGCCAAACACGGATGAGACCATCATGATGCTGTAAACAGAACCTATATTCATGCGAAAAAATGACGTTTTGCCATTCGTGCACCCAGATTCGTCTTTGCGTACACCATTGCAGGCGCTCGTGTCTGTGATGCAGCATCAAAATTAACAGTAGCCTTGGTCTCCGAGCTGACAGTCCATGCTATTGCAAACGTCGAACCGTTCGTGCAGATGGTTGTTGTCTTGCAAATGTCCCCATCTGTTGACTCAGGGATCGAGACATGGCTGCATGATCCGTTACAGCCATGCGAATAAGATGCCTATCATCTCGACTGCTAGTGATACGAGGCTGTTGGGGTGCAGTAAGACGTTCCGTATTGACCTCCTGAACCCACCGATTCCATATTCTGCTAACTGTCATGTGATCGCGACCAACACGAGCAGCAGTATCGCGATACGTTATTTACGCGCAGCGCCCCATTGTGCTCTCTGACGATGTCTAATTACTACTGAGGTCGCTTATGTGGAGTATCTGGCATAGGTGGCAGCTCAATGCACCTAATATGAAAAACATATGTTTTTGGGATGTCCTGATACGTTTGATCACATAGTGTACATAATGAGCTGCCTGTAGAAATAATTAATTGCCAGCCGGTTCTCAGGGCTTGCAGGTCATCAACAGCATCACGTGAAGTGTATATACGTGGTGTGTCTATATACTGTGGACTGACCGGCACAAGAGTACTAACTTAAGTCTCCTCAGTGTACCGCCGGCCGGGGTGGTCGAACGGTCTGCGGCGCGCCAGTCACGTTCTACACGGCCACTACGGTCGGAGGTTCGAATCCCCTCTCTGGCATGATATTTGTGCCGTCTTTAGTATTAGGTAGTTCATAAGTAATTTGTAAGTTTAGGGACTGATGACCCCGTAGTTAAGTCCCATAAGCTCTACAAACATGTGAACACTTTTCAGTCTACCACTCCGTGAAGAATGGGCTGCCATTCCCCAAGAACCCCTGAAACGCCTGATTGTAGGTATGCCTGGGAGAGTGGAAGGTGTCATAAAGACTAAGGGTGGATCAACACTATGTTGGATTTCAGGTTTATTGATGGAAGGCTTCACGATCTTGTAAGCTATTTTCAGCGAGGTGTCCGGATACTTTTGAACACTTACTATATAATGCAAGTTGTATTTAAAAATACTTGTGCGTTTATGCGCATGGGTCTTCAGAGACTGGAGGAGAATCGATAAAATACACAACATGCACTGCATGTGACCGGCAGTGTAAACAGACAGCGACCAGTTGAACGTAGTTTATGTGAGAGGAAGTGTCAAAATTCATATGTTCAAATGTTTGTAAAGTCTATGGGACTTAATTACAGGGTTATCAGTCCCTAAACTTACAAACTACTTACGAACTAAAAGGCACAAATATCCATGCCCGAGGGGGGATTCGAACCCCCGACCGTAGTAGCCGTGCAGACCGTGACCGGAGCGCCTCAGTCTCCTCGGCCACTGAGGCCGGCGTGGCGTGTGTGCCAATTCGATGCGCAGAAGATGACGGATGTTCCTGAACACGCTCCGTACTCCCCTGATCAGGCTCCTGCGAACTTCTTCCTCTTTGCCAGCTTGAAAAATGAACGTGACGTGAATGCCGTCAAAGATCGTATGACAGCGATCCTGCGATCCATTCCACAGAAATTCTTTGTTGATAGTTTCCAAAAGCTGTAAGAACGTTTTCAAAAGTGTGTTGTCGCACTCGCGACTATTTTTAAGGGCAGTAAACAAAATTTGTTTGTTTCTTTTATTGTTGGTCTGATAGCATTCAGCCAACTTGTTAGACATGTTCTTGAGCAGGGAAAATCTCCGATAGTGATAGCAGACAATGTGGATTCTCAAGGACGGTTCTATGCCAGTATTCACGAAGCGTAGGCTGCAGACTTCCTGACTTGTAATGCACGAAGTGACTGCTGGGCGGACGACATCATACGTGGAAACTGCCGTAAATTTCACTGACAGGGTGACCGATATCCATCATTTCTGAAAAGCATCCATCACCAGCAGGATGGGACGTGATGTCACTACTTCCTAGGAAAGCCTTCGCTTACCGCTCCAAGCAGTGTGTTGGCAAACTGGCGCGGATGCAATACAAATGGAATGGTGAGTGCATAAAACTATTTTATACTCCACAAAATGACAAGCTGTGCAATATGTGAGTTTTCTGCTATTATAAACACTAATGAAATTTCAAATTTTCTGACAAATTGTTTTGAAATATTGACAATATGCCGTTTGGCATTTCGTAGCACTAACATATACTTGCACATATCACACTACCTGAGTACCACAAACACGACAAACTAGCAAAGACGAATGATAAGACGGCAAGAGCAAGAACGAACAGCTGCTGGATTCTAAAATGGCGCGCATTTGTGTATTCGTCCGATATGCCTTATTACGTAGTTTTCGAGTTCGTATAAGTTACTGTCAATACCGGTCATTTCCACAAGAACATGCTCGAAGATGCTGTTCATAAGCACTTTATTTTTGTCGATGACGCACGATCGAAATCAAACGGAAACAAGTTTTTACCGACGGAAAACAAATGACCGATTTGTTATTTAAACCTGAAAATAGGAATCCGAACCACTCCAATCGTAATCGTAATTTTAAACAATATTCGTAACAATTAACAATTACGATTAAATCGTAATGATTGGAACCTCTGCGAGGTTCGCAGCATCTCCATTGTCTTGTTTCGGGACCATTCGTGCTTAACCTCCAGAGCTCGAAGAGCTAGGAGCTGGTATCTCTACCAGCTCCGACGCCAGTGTTAAAAGCGGCGTTTTCCCTTGTCCCTCCCTGCCGCGGGAGCGACCATATGCTATCTCCAAGGGGTTAAGGAGAGAATTTGTATCTCAGCCGCGCATGCGCATTGCAACAATGCGGCCACTGTCGCGTATATTAAGCGGCTGCTCTGCGACTCGTATACGTGGTGTCTCCGCGACGTGAAACGTTTCTCATGCGATGAAAATACTTTGAATGTGAGTATATAAAATGATCTGATAGAAGAACTAAATGCTTTTTATTTTATTAATTTACTTTTTTCCCAACGAGCTTTTTTCCGGGCGTCACTGAATTAGACTTGAGCATAATAGCGGGCAGCAGCGAACTAGTTCGTTCTTTTAGTACCTCCGCTCCCAGTGACGGCTGAGCGGTGTGGTCTGCGCATGAAGGTGGAGGGAGAAGTTCCCCCACCTAGCTGCTTCACGCGCTTCCTGCTTGAGCCACCAACGAAATCATGCAAACCAAAAGAAACAGTTTGTACATAATTTCTCTCGTTTAAGTTTAGAGTTATCTCTATACCTTGGCATTATGGAATTTATTAGTTAGATATTGCAGAGTGCAGAATACTTCAAAACAGAAATTTCGTCGCACTGAACTATGTAATCTAGCAAGCAGACGCTCACCTAGAAATGGCTCTCATCAGCAGAAGGCAAACACGTGATTTTTAATTCTGCTGCGCGCCCTCTCGCTATTTCCCGTCGGTCTTCGGAAAAGAATTCAACGAACGAAGAAGCGAGATACGTTTGGCATAATAGTTCGCGACCGGTAACGCATGTTTTAGTTCGCGACCGATCGCGCATATTTTAGTTCGCGACCGATCGCGCATATTTCAGTTCGCGGCCGGTGTCGCTCTTTTTAGTTCGTCCGCTCTTTTTAGTTCATCCGCTCTTTTTAGTTCGTCCGCTCTTTTTAGTTCGTCCGCTCTTTTTACTTCGTCCGCTCTTTTTACTTCGTCCGCTCTTTTTACTTCGTCAGCTCTTTTTACTTCGTCCGCTCTTTTTACTTCATCCGCTCTTTTTGGCTTTTGCTACCGCTACTAAAAGGGCTCCTTCGTTTGTTATGACTGCTTTTTTATATAATGATCAGTGTTGCGCTTCAGTCACGGTCTGCACGGCCGCTGCGGTCGAGGGTTCGAATCCCCCCTCAGGCGTGGAAGTTTGTGCCGTCTTTAGTATTAGCTAGTTCATAAGTAGTTTGTAAGTTTAGGGACTGATGACCCCCGTAGTTAAGTCCCATAAGCTATACAAACATTTGAACATTTGATCAGTGTTGCCCAACGTGTGCTATTACCCGTATTTTTGGGCAATTAGACATCAAATACGTAAGCAAATAAACCAGTTATTTACACGAATGGGTGATACAATGGTATTCAACTACTTTTCATACAGATTACTCGTAGTAACTATTATTTAGACACTGCTGAATACCTTAGAAAAGAAAATTTGTCGCAGTGAACTATGAAACTATAGCCGAGCTGCATCTCAGCTCGAAACGGCGGTAACTGACAGAAGGGAATCACGCGATTCTGTACGCTCTCGCGTCCTCTCGCTGTTCCCCGTCAGTCTTCCCAAAAGGAGCGGACGAACCAAGAGGCGAGGGATGTGCGAACTAGTTCGCCTGTGGGAGCGCTCTTCCGAACTAGTTAGTTCGCGAACTACACAAGACTACACTGAATCAGTGAACACACAGGACGCTCCGTCCCTGGGCCTCCGTAAGCTGCGACGGAACGGGAGCTCGTTTTCGGTTAATCCGCCCTTGTTCTGGAGCTGCCCTCGGCATCGTATCGTAGTCAGGTTCGCAGACCGCAGAAAAATGCGCGCACGCCGCTCCGAGTTTAGCCGGGCTGCCGAGTTTTGTATCGCTGAGCTGGCACAACCGTAACTCGGACGGAAGTTTGCGAACAAAGTGTCCCGCGGTAATAGCCAGACGACGCGGCCTGGCCTGTCTGGCGCTCACGCGGCGGCCTCGGCGCGGTTTTATTTCCTCTCCTCTGCTCTCCTTTCTTTCCGCGCTCCTCCTCTCTCTGCCCCGGAATTCTTTTCATTCTCGGCCGGCGCCGGCGCGGCTCGGCTGAGAGACTGCGTCGCGTCGGATCTCGTCTGACGCCAGCCGCCGCTCTTGTGTCGCACTCTGCGTCTTCCTTCCCGCCCCCACTGCTGTCCTTGACAGGCCACCGCTCGCCGCCTCTGGCTAATCACTGGCCGCCTACACCAGTAGCTGGCTGTCATCCCACGCCCCAGCCCTTCATAACTCAATATGAAGCCTGCTGTCCCCGACACGATGTTTACTCCCTACACCAGTAGGTTTTGCGATCGCCTTTTGACAGCTCGAATTTTAAATGAAAACAGCGGTGAAAAAGTTTATCTGACACGGAAATTAATTAAACGAATTTATAGAGGAGAAAATTCTCTACAACTCTGCCATCTGAGGTATTTTTTCCTATCTCCTTACAAACTAAAGGGTGTCTCACGAGAGACGCCTGCCAGGCGTCCGCGGTTCGCGCAGAAAATGCTGATGTTATTTGATCTATCACATGACCCCTTTTTTTTTCATTTTTTAAAAATTACTTAGATTTTGGAGGTCGATTTAAAGATGGCGCCCATATTCGGAACACACAGTAAAAGACAGACCACCTGCTCCATACCTTACTGGAATATTCAGGTTACGCAATTCCTTGAGAGTTTTTGGAATGAAAGGATGTACAGCGACTTTGGCTCACCCTTACATAGGATGGAGCAATATATTAGTTGGTACTTCTAGAACGTCCATTTTAAAAACATTGACTGAAGCCCGTTTCTTGTAGAACGCCTCCCTTGCAGCCTCTGGCCCCTGGAGTTGACCAGTCATCAATGTAACGCTTACACGCTTACTATATGAACCTGAAGCGAAACATGGTGGTCTCCTTTGTAGATTCTCTATCCATAATTCTAAGATATCGGCTTCAAAACTGGGTGATCTTTACTCCACCATCAGCCGTCCTGACGGTCAAATACAGGGTGTCTCACGAAAGACGCCTGCCAGGCCTCCGCGGATCGCGCGGTACGTCTCCTGGCCGCCGCCACCGCATCTGCCAGCCACGGCAGCGCCAGATTCTCGGACTCTATTGTGCCGTGGGCGCATACACTGAGTCTAAGAAACATTGCCATCTGAGTAACCTAAGCTTACCTTTAATTACAGTAGATTTTCCAAATAATATCCCTGTATGTTGCGAACACTCGACGAATGTCGGCTGCCGAAATCTGCGAAATGACTAGTCGAATCCTGTCTTCCAACTCTTCGAGTGTATGGGGATTGCTTGCATACACCTTGTCTTTTAACATTTCCCAAAGATAAAAGTCACAGCGATTTAGATCTGGAGAACGAGGAGGCCAGTCAACTATCCTATGATCAAAAACATTTCGTATTGCTGCCATAGAAGCATTGGCAATGTGTGGTCTTGCATTATCCTGCATCAAATAACGTACAGCTTTTCGTTGGGTGAAAGTTCTTGAAAAAAAATGGATGCAGGGCATTGTTCACATACCTGTCAGAATTTATTGTTTCGTGAACAATGATTCGACTAGACATTTTCCAGATTTCAGCAGCAGAAATTCGCCGAGTGTTCGCAAATGGCCGGCCGCGGTGACCGAGGGGAATAAGACGCTTCAGTCACGGTCTGCACGGCCACTACGGGCGGGGGTTCGAATCCCCCCTCGGGCATAGATATTTGTGCCGTCCTAGTTCGTAAGTAGTTCATAAGTAGTTTGTAAGTTTAGGGACTGATGACCCCGTAGTTAAGTCCCATAAGCTGTACAAACATTTGAACATTTGATTTGAATTCTGTTCGCAAATGTGTTCAAGAGATGTCAGGGCGCTCTTTCCATAGAGGGACATCTTTTTGAACATGAATAAAGGTAAGCTTAGGTTACTCAGATGGCAATGTTTTTTAGATTTTAACTCAGTGTATGCGCCCGCGGCGCAATAGAGTCCGAGAATCGGGCGCTTCCGTGGCCGGCGGATGCGGTGGCGGCGGCCGGGAGCCGTACTGCGCGATCCGCAAATGCCTGGCAGTCGTCTTTCGTGAGACACCCTGTATTTTAAGGGGGGACGTTGATGAAATTGACAAAAAATGTTACTTTGCGATTTATTTTTTATTTGTTGGTACAACTCATGGACAATAAGTTCCCAAAGTTTCAACTGAACTCGCATCCCAAGTGCCTTAAAATTAATTAAAAGTGTGACACGGCCTTCCTGCCACATTCACGTTCTGTAGCAGTATTTAAACACCAGCTCAGTCAACAACGATTCTGTGTATTACTTTCAACCAAACATGTACGGGATACATCTAGAAGGCCGTGATACATACTCTTTGGTTTTAGAGATCATCTTTGACTCTGTTTCGTATCTTATAAACAATAACAAATTAGGTGCGTTGTTTATGACGTAGCAATTCCTCTTTTGCCTTGCGATAGCGACGGAGATTTATACAAGTGTTCGAATCTTTCTTCATTCAGTTATGCCACGATCACGAAGATTGTATAAAACACTGGATAAACTGCTTTTGAATAAGGTAGTGAATAGAAGACGTTAGAAACAACGACAAACCAGCAATGAGACTACGTCCGAAGTAAGAACATCTGCTGAACAAGTGAACTCGTCTTCGAGCATCTCCAAGCGGAAAATTAGCGAGGTGAATGGTGCATACGTCAGTGATGAATTTCGGTTTCTGTCCGATCTTGCTCTTCTCAAAAAGTGTGTTCTTGGCAAAACCCAGAATCCAAATGAATCTCTAAATTCATTCACATGGAAACGATGCCCTAAAACCACATTTGCATCTGCTGCAGTTGTCAGAATTGCAAATTATGAGCCGGCCGCAGTGACCGAGCGGTCTGCGGCGCGCCAGTCACGGTCTGCATGGCCGCTACGTCGGGGGTTCGAATCCCCCCTCGGGCATGAATATTTGTGTCGTCTTTAGTATAAGCTAGTTCATAAGTAGTTTGTAAGCTTTGGGACTGTTGAGTCCCTTAAGCTCTACAAACATGTGAACATTTTGCAACTTATGATGCAGTTATTGTATTTAATGATAGGATCGTCGGGAGGATTAAAGTGTTAGAAAGAATAGGCTTCAAGATAGGAAATTTTACTTAAGGCGTCCTGAGAAAAAATAGGTTTACAGCGCGTCTCTGCAGGTGAAAAGTCAGTTGAAGACCTGGTAAAGGGAAGAAGACGGACAACAAGAAACCAGAAGAGAAGCCTTGAAGGGAAAGACGACCTAGAGTACGAATGTGGAGCCTTCTGAAGAAGTGACAACGAAAAATTTAGGTTGAACTTTAAATTGCCTTTCCTGAAAAGTTTTTTTAAGTTCATGTACCTTTTCCTCGGATTCCACGAATGCTTATGGGACTTAACTACGGCGTCATCAGTCCCTAAGCTTACAAACTACTTACGAACTAGTTAACACTAAGGACGGCACAAATATCAATGCCCGAGGGGGGATTCGAACTCCCGACCTTAGTGGGCGTGCAGACCGTGACTGGAGCGCCTCAGTCCCCTCGGCCACCGTCGCCGGCACAATGTTTGGGACGAACTCGGCTATCGACTAGATTTGTGCCGTGTGTCGAAGGGTGTTAACCTTGAATACTTCTAGGAGAAACTGTTGCTCGGTCATTTTTATGTATAACGAGTACTGGTGCGGTCACCATAATACATTCTATAGAGCTTTAAAACCCCGATATTCATATTGTAGCGACCACTACTACAACACAATTTTTTAGTAGAAAATGAAATTCTTTTTGCAGAGATTTGATATTAGAAATTGCCGACAGTATACTTTACATACGACCTGAATTTTTTCGGGTTTCCTATCAAATTACGTGACAGGTGTTCGTTTTGTCTTCTAGTGTTGTCAACGGTCACTGATACCACACTAGTAGCAACTGTAAGAATGCATTTGAAACCACCCTTTTGCGCAGGTTTGTAGCAAAAAGGCGAAATCATGTTCAAATGTTTGTCATGTTACGGGATTCGCACGTTTGGCAGTGTTACTGTTTGCATGTGTATCTAAATGAGATAACCTCACGCACGCCTGTGACTATCTCGAAGTCTCGCCAATCGTTGTCTGCCCGCTGCCACCTATATTCAAACGTCCCCCCCCCCTCCTTTCCTCCCCTCCCCACCCTGCAGCTGATACCGAGCTATCGCTTTCCGCCTCGCCAGGTTGTGCCAGATACGTCACCATGACAGCTAAATCGGAAATTACAGAGTAACGCAGTCATTGTCGTGAAAGTGGTCCTTCCGCACATTGTGCGTTCGTGTATACTACATTTTATCTTGTGTATTAACCAGGCTAGAAACTACTCAGTCAAAAATGTTCAAACGTTTGTTAAGCTTAAGGGACTTAACTTGCGGGGTCATCAGTCCCTAAACTTATGAACTACTTACGAACTAGCTTATACTAAAGACAGCACAAACAGCCACAGCCCGAGGGGGGATTCGAACCCCCGACGGGGAAAGGCTTCGGCCATCGTAGCACAGCGCCTCAATGCGCTCGGCCGCTCCGCCGCGGAAACTACTCAGTCGATCAAATGTTTGTAAACCTATTGTATAAAACCGTTATGGTCATCAGTCAATAGACGTCCAAACTACTTAAACTAATTTACATTAAGAACAACACACACGTCCATGCCCGAGCGAGGACTCGAACCTCCGACGGCGAACGCCTGCGCGCTCCCCAGCAAGGCGCCTTAGACGCTCAGCCACTCCACCGCGGCTACTCAGTCGAATTACTGTTCTTAGATCAGCACAGGAAGCTGTAGCTGAAAATGTTGTAGCCGCGCACAGTGATGGCATACTTTGTGGCTTTGGTGGTAGGCCTACTACAGTCGACGTTACGAAGGAAACCGAAAGGAATGAATAACTTTCGTTAGGAAGTCGTCCCACTCCACGCAATCTGTTAATTAAATGTCTGTCGTCGTTTGGCCACCTCGAAGTAACTTTCCGTAAACAAGAAAAGTACTAAACTGATAGCATGCAGTACTGAAACGGAATATGAACCTCTAAGAATACGAATTGGAAGAGAGGAGCAAGAGGAATAAAAGTATTTAAGAAGCAAAATAACAAGGGATAGTAGAAGCTGAAAGGATATTTTGATTAGAATCTAGCAAGCCAAATTTTCATTTAAACTGACAAAGTACTTAGCAGAAATATCAGTCTGAAAGTTAGTAAACGTATCATGAAACTTTTTGTTTAGAGTGTGGTCCTATACGGATGTGAAACCTGAGCAGTGAGGAAAGAAGACAGAATGCGGCTAGAAACCCTGGAGATGTGCTACAGAAGGAGATGAACATCAGCTGTAGAGATGGAGTAACAAATGAAGAGGGCTTTTAAGAGTACAGGAAACTTGATCTCTCTGGAAGCACATCCAGACAAGAAGAGTTAAACTAGTATGATACATCCTAAGACACGACGACATAATTGGATCAATAGCATAATAAATTAACGAAATGAGGCAACCAGTTGCTTGTCGTTATTTATTTTTAACTTTAACGACCGGTTTCGGGCGCTGGAGTGCCCTTCTTCTGGTCTATTTTTGTACTGTTGCTTAATAAATAAACATGCTACTAGTGGAATCAACGCTAAGTGGAATCAATAGCATAAGCACGTATTGAGGGAAGAAATCGCCGGGGAAGACGCAGGATGTCATATATACAAAAGAGCATGAATGATGAAGTGGAAGGGAAATAGAAGTGTGGAATGGCACTCTGCTGCAAACCAACCTCAGAGTTGAACACTAAATTAGTAGTAGTAGTAGTAGTAGTAGTAGTAGCAGCAGCAGCAGCAGTTGTAGTATTGTAGTAGTAGTAGTAATAGTAGGAAAAGAAGTAGACTTCGGAGGTCGCAGGAGGGTAGTGATTCGTCCTTAGTTTTTCTATTGCCTGTGTATTACATGTTACACCAAGGAGCAATAAAATAAACCCGTAGACTGTACCTCAGTCAGTCGTGTCTTTGTATCATAGATTATTTCGATTTATCAGTTAAGGAAATCACCAAACTCTTAAATGAGCATTTGATGTTTGGTGTATCGTTGCTTTCCAACTTTCTAGATGCACATTTGAAAATTACGGTAGATAATTGTGATGTACACTTACGACCCAAACATTTGAATACGAATAAATAGTTCTCGGACTACCGACTGCATCAAGAAGTTAAGACATCACATGGTCTTTCCATGAAGCATTCGTTGGCCATTGTTAAATAGTATGCCTGCCAGTGGGCCCTGTAACAAAGTAATTCATGCATGATCTTCAGGGGTTCTTGAACACGATGCAGTAGTCCTACAGATTTGCCTGTCGGCCATTTAGGTATTTTGTGCGACACTTCGGCGTCTTGTTTTATCCATTCTTTACACTGTCAGATCTTATAGATAATTTCTTAACTACTATATTTCTTCTCTTGGAAGGGAAAGTGCGGAGAATATTCTTGAATAGTCTACATTTTATCCTTCCGCTTGCATCGAGCTGCCCATGCATTTTGAGTGACCAAGTATTTCTGGGAACGATGATGAGGTACACCCGGAATTCTGTAAGCAACGTTTTTCACGTAGCAACAACATAGTTAATCCTGCTTTTATTTCATTTTTGTAATGTTTTTCACATTACCTGAAATGGTCAGGAAGGAGATATGCGGACTTTATATATGTGTTACAGTTTGAATGTTTCAGCTGGATTTTGCGCCATTACAAGTTAGCTTTGTGGGGTGGTGATACTTTTGTAAAGCACTCTTGACTTTAGTTTATTTGCTATATCGGAGACATTATTGAAGTATTTTAATAGAATGTCTTCCAGAGAAAACTCAGGAGCCATAGATCCCTACATTCTCTTTGAACAGAATGTTATTTGTGCACTGATACACTGTTGATGATCGTTTCGATGTTGATTATACATCTGATGATCTCTGTTTTCAAACAGTCTCTCATGTAAGAGGCCATAAACCTCTATTTATTTATTTATTGGAAAATAGAGTTCCTATGATGTATAATTAACAACGAAACCGATGAAGTGTAAATGTATAAATAAAATTGATCGCAAAGGTAATGTAGCTATCTATGGATGCAGTTTCTTACATTTAATGTAATGTAGCCGCGGTGGAATGACCGAGCACTTTAAGGCGCTCGAAGCTAGCGGTTGTACCCCGTCGGAGGTTCCAACCTCTCTCGGGCATGGGTGCGTTGTCCGTAGGCTAGTTTAAGTAGTTTGTAAGCCTAGGGACTGATAACCTGAGCCGTAGCGGACTGGCCGAGCGCATTGAGGCGCTATGCTGCGATGCGCAAGGTCGTTCACCGTCGTGGGTTCGAATCCCCCCTCGGGCACGGAATTTTTTGCTGTCTTTAGTACAAGGTAATTAATAAGTAGCTTGTAAATTTAGGGACTGATGACCTTGCAGTTAAGTCCCTTAAGCTTAACAAACATTGGAACATTTTTTGATAACCTGAATAGTTAAGTCGTACAGATTTACTCTCTTTGAACATTTAGAATCAACAGCCATAGATACCTACATTTATGCGTTCACACTTCACTGCTGATGACCAATTTCGTTACTAATTATACGCCGGCCACGGTGGCCGAGGTGACTTAGGCGCTTCAGTCACGGTCAGCATGGCCACTACGGTCGGGGGTTCGAATCCCCCCTCGGGCATGGATATTTGTGCCGTCTTTAGTCTTAGCTAGTTCATAAGTAGTTTGTAAGCTTAGGGACTGATGACCCCGTAGTTAAGTCCCATAAGTTGTACAAACATTTGAACATTTGAACTAATTATACGTCTTCGGGACTCTGTTTCGCAAGAAATCTTTTATATAAGAGACCATAATCGTTATCTTATGTAGTACAAACCGTAAAATCTGTTGCAGGTGTTTGTAATTGTTTGTTAAGCTTATGAGACTTAACTGCGGGGTCATCAGTGCCTAAACTTACAAACTACTTATGAACTACCTTATACTAAAGACAGCATAAACATCCATGCCCGAGGAGAGATTCGAACCCCCGACGGGGAACAGCCTCGCGCATCGTAGCATAGCGCCTCAATGCGCTCGGCCGCTCCGACGCGGCTGTTGCGGTGTCAGCAAGATAATACATCGCCGTGATCGCTATTTGTGAGGTTTGTGGCCCATAAGTGCACAAATAACATTCTATTCAAAGATAATTTATGTATCTATGGCTGTTGGGTCTTCTCTGTAGGACATTCTATAACAATTTTCCGATATTACAAATGAACTCGAAGTCAAGACTGCTTAACAAAAGTATCGCACCCCACCAAACGAACTTGTAATGACGCAGAATCCAACTAAAACATTGGAACTTCAGCGTATAACTATTGCTTGCTTGGCCCAGTGTCCGCCATGGCCAGCGATAAATACAGACTTGAGCAAGGCGAATGTGCCGTCAGCAGAGTAGATACCTACAGTGTCAGACGTGACATAAATTGTGACGCATGTGCGTGGTGTATGCGGCCCTTAATTCGTCGGTGAGAATAGTTACGCCAATTAAGCGTCTCCAACGGCCACTAAAGTCGATACAAGGCCTCTGTCGTCTTCGATACAGTGTTCATAAGTCATAATGACAACACGTCTGACGCTAACGCGATCTATTCAGCTGACGACACCTTCGCCTGTATTTATCGTGGGCCACCGTGTCCCCCGCATGACGTCACAGCGGCAGGCGAATCCATCCCAGTCCGTAAACGGAATACCGTCTTCCTCGGCACACATGTCCTTTTGATCGCGGAGGATGAGGAATGTCCTTGAAAGACAGTGCATTGTCTATTATTAATTCCGTGCTGAACCGGAATGGATATTGCGAGAACCGTCGCTCAAATCCTTAACATAAAATGACGCACATGCCGTCATAGCATCGGAAGAAACAACTAGGCTTCAATAACGCCGTGTGTAAGGCAATATCCTCGAATTTAATGACTTTTCTTTCGTAATGAACCACAGACATACAAAATATTTTGAAGGAAATGTTCGACAATCGACTGACACGAATTATTGTTTTTATTCACAATCATGATTTCGGGCCTTTTTCAAGTGTCACATGAACATTATGGAACTTGGAGACTGTTTTATATATCCAAAATTATGTTTATTAATATAGTGTCTGTTCTTTCGGACATGTCCGACATAAGACACCATTTGTTGACATTAATGGCCGTAATTTTACGAATTCGAAATATTTAAACAATTCGACCGTTTCGATCATGATTGTGAATTAAAATATTTGATGACAGTCAAATAACGGACATTTTCTGCAAGCAAAAAAAAACAAAAAAAAAAAAAAACGCAGTATACTCTGCAGCATATCGACGCATGGTGTAAGGATTGGCAATTGACCATTAACCTAAACAAATGTATAGTACATACAAAGAAAGACGCTGTAGTATATAATTTCGCAATAGCTAGACAAACACTGGAATAAGATGCTTCCATAAAATTTCTGGGAGTAGACGTAGGAACGACCATGTAAAATTAGTCGCGGATAAGGCAGGTCCCAGACTGAGATTCATTCGAAGAATCCTCTAGAAGTACTCGACATAGGAACGCAAGGCAGTGGGCTGATTCGATTGATGTATTTTTACTTGAGAGACTAGGTTCTCAAAAATTCTTTTATTTACTTTCCCCATTTCATTCCATGTCAGACTGAGCCACAGTGAAGCGTGGCTGCATTCAGCCTTATTCACAATAAGTATATGCGTCTTTTCTGGTGTTGAAATTCAAAATGACCAACAGCGCTGTAAGATACGTGACAAGTATCTATATCTCGCGAACAAACAAAAATTCGTAATAAAAATATTTATTAGAAATGGCCCCGTCAGATATTGAATCCTATTATTCCTAGCTACAAATTTTAAATGGTAGACAGTGCAGTTCTGAAGACCTAAAAATAAGAATAGGAAAATTACCGACATCTATGACTCAACGTGGCGACTTGGGAAGTAACACGACGTTCATTTATCGACAGCCGAAAACCCGGTGTCGTCCGGGTACTTAATTATCTCAGTCCTGACCTAGTCCATCTCTCCTTACCTTTTCTGTCCATCCATCTCCCTTTCCTTCCCGCTCTGTCCATCTCCTGCTTCCCCTTCTCCCTCTCTTCTCCCATCTCCACCTTCCCCTTTCTTTGCTAATCACCTCCTTGTCGCTATGTCGAACTCCTCATCCATTTCTTCCTCCATCTGTGGAATATTTTATAACTCTGTCAACTTTCAAGTTGATCAGTGATGTGGTATCTACGTTTATTGCGAGGTACACTCCACCACGCACCTTATGAGAACTTAGACAGTCGTTGATGTTCCTCTTGTTTTAAAGGTTAAGTGTGAAAAATTTTACCAATATCGGAATAAAACTGTAGATTCTGTCGGAATTCGTGGGTAACGTACCTCCACCATGCACTGTACAAAATTTTACATAGACAGTGATTTTCCTCTTGTTTTGAAGATCAAGTGTGCAAAATTTCATTAATATCGGAATAAAACTAAAGTTTGTCGAAGTACGTAAGTAAAGTATGCTCCGCCGTAACCCTACCATATTTCATATACAACGTTCGTACTATTGTTTTGAAGATCAAATGTGTACAATTTTTAGAAGACGGAAAAAACTATAGATTTGTATGCAATAAAAAGGCGGAAACACTATAAATAGGGATTTTGCAGAATTCTTGGAACCTAATCAAAATGTTCAAATGTTTGTTAAGCTTATGGGACTCAACTACGGGGTCATCAGTCCCTAAACTTACAAACTACTTATGAACTACTTACGAACTAGGACGGAACAAATATCCACGCCCGAGGGGGGATTCGAACCCCCGACCGTAGTGGCCGTGCAGACCGTGACTGGAGCGCCTCAGTCCCCTCGGCCACCGCGGCCGGCTTCTTGGAACCCTCGAAGTGAGTTTTGACCTCACTTCCCTTAGGGGTAAATTATCGTGTGTCTATATATATTGTGTGCGCGATGCGAATTGGAGTGGGTAGAGGTCTGTATTGCATTTTATCTTAGTATAATTGGCTAATTAGTGACAATTCTCCCGCCGGAGATGGGAGTAATTAGGTACATAATCAAACATTGCCCGAGGCTAGTATTTGACCTACATCGACGCGTGACGTAATGGGGAAGCCCGTCGCCGAACATACGTACAATCGCTAACAAATGAAGCTCATTATGTCTAATTAAACCACACCAAGCCAGTCTCTGCAGTCAAAGAACAACCTCCAGCTAGCTAACAACCCCGGTATCTCATTGGACTCTTACTACCAAATACTGCCGCACTCTTCAAACCACAGTACTCGCCAACAAGAATTCGGAAAAACTGATGAAGATTAACCCTTTTATGCATGACTTTCATTTGAAGCTATTAAAATTAACATGATTAATGTACAATGCGTATATACTGAGAAAAATAATTCCTTAAAATTCTTATCCACCACTAGCAACAAAAAGTTCATAGCTGGTCAGCTTTATAGTCCTTCCATGACGTACCCTATGCAGTAAATGTCATATGCCTCTCATCTTTCCAGAAAGTAACTCACAATGCAACCGTAGTATTGATTGACTACTTTTACATGGAAAAGAGGAATACTAATGTAAACAAACGCACGTGTTAGGAGTAACTCAATGCACCTAACAGTCGAAATGATTTAGTACCACTCTGCAATCTATAATGTCTAGGGAGAGCTACAGTATATGTAACACTATGTATACAAATAGCTGCAAATGGATTTGTGGTAGAATGTTGATCAGTTTGGAAGATAATGGAAATCCAAAGTTTGTAGCTGATCATCTACACTATGCATGAAAGGGTTAAACGCTCGTCTAGGAGTACGCGTTCCAAAAAAAAAAAAAAAAAAAAAAAAAAAAAAAAAAAAAAAAAAAAAAAAAAAAAAAAAAAAAAAAAAAAATTGTTCAAATGTTTGTATAGCTTATGGGACTTCACTACGGGATCATCACTCCCTAAACTTACAAACCAATTATAAACTACCTTATACTAAAGACGGCACAAATATCCATGCCCGCGGGGGGATTCGAACCCCCGACCGTAGCGGCCGTGCAGACCGTGACTGGAGCGCCTCAGTCCCCTCGGCCACCGAGGCCGGCTAAGCGTTCCACAATGACATTTCTACTTCATCACAGACTGTCAAAATCTTGTAACACATATGAACTCATTAACTTATTTAATAAGCTACGACTGTACAAGAAGTACCTAACACGTATAAAACAAACACTGTACGACTGTCTAATCGCCCACCCATTCTATGAGGTGTAGCCGCGGCGGAGCGGCCGAGCGCATTGAGGCGCAATGCTACGATGCGCGAGGCCGTTCCCCGTCGGGGGTTCGAATCCTCCCTCGGGCATGGATATTTGTGCCGTCCTTAGTGGCCGCGGTGGAGTAGCCGAGCGATCTAAAGCGTCTCGCTGCGGAGCGCGCTGTTGCTCGCCGTAGAGGTTCGAGTCCTCCCTGGGGCATGGGTGTGTGTGTTTGTCCGTAGGTTAGTTTACCTAGGTTTAAATAGTTTGTAAGCTACGGACTGATGACCACGCAGTTTGGTCCGATAGATTGACAGACATTTGAACATTCGTCCTTAGTGTTAGCTAGTTCATAAGTAGTTTGTAGGTTTAGGGACTGATGACCCCGTAATTAAGTCTAGCTCTACAAACATTTGAACATTTTCTATGAGGTGTGTGTTTATTCTACAGGACAAAACTGTAATACACACTTCAAGAAAGTGTTGCATTACCTTGGTTCCAAGGCCTGATCCGTGACGTTGAATGTTGATATTACATCAAGAACACAGTTGCTTGGATTGTGCATAGATGTCACTCAACCTGCACAAAGATTAGAGAGCCTGTATAGGGAAAGTGTGACCAAGCGTGATACCGCTCCTGATTGGCTACAGCCCATGACGCCATGTTTTTACCAGATTTGGCTGGTTTGGATATGTCTGAATAGCCTACAGTGTGCGTTTCTGTACTGTGGAGTGTCTTAAAAGCTTCTGACAGCGATTTCACTGTACAGTTACACACTGTTGTATTACGGTAGGCTCTGCTCCACGTGTGCACCTCTTTTGTCGGTTATATTTACGTAAATTAACGTGTTGTTCGTCGGTTGTTGACGATCATCTTAGAACTTCGCGACAATTTTTAAGATTAAATGTTAATTTGAAGTGATTTACTGAGTGCAAATAAAAATGTGCATTACATAATCATTAAGGCCAGTCAAGAGAAATGCCTGGTTGTTACGCTGTTGACTGTAAAAACCGAAGAAAAGATTTGAAACTTCCTGGCAGATTAAAATTGTGTGCCAGAAACGGGACTCGAACCTGGGACCTTTGCCTTTCGCGGGCAAGCGCACTACCGACTGTGCTATCCCGACACGACTCACGATGCCGCCTCACAACTTTACTTACGCCAGTACCTCGCCTCCTACTTTCCAAACTTCACAGAAACTCTCCTGCGAACCATGCAAGACTAGTACTCCTGGAAGAAAGGATATGGTGGAGACGTTTTAATCTGCCAGGAAGTTTCATATCAGCGCACAATCCGCTGCAGAGTGGAAGTTTCATTCTAGAAACATCCCTTAGGCTGTGGCTAAGCCATGTAACTTTCATTAGCCTTCTTGTACGAATAAATTAGTAATCTGTACCACAATTGTCGTGTTAGCGTATTTATATAATAATAATAATGTTCAATGTAGTTCTGGATAGAGTCATGGAAGAATGGGAGAAGAAACCTGAAGAAGAAAAGTGCTGGAAACCAATTTCATTAGGAACCAAAAAACATAACCTAAGAATCCCCTACTTAGCCTTTGCAGACGATCTCGCAATAATGGCAGATTCTAGTGAAAGGGCTATAAAACAGGTAGAAATTCTAAAAGAATGTGCAGAAAAAGTCGGGCTACAGATATCATTTGAAAAGACAGTGTTCACAGCAACAAATTTAGAAATTTCCAAATTACAAACCAAATACGGAGAAATCAACAGAGTACCACACTTCAAATATCTTGGACAAATTATCTCGGAAAAATTTGCAGAACAAGAAAGAATACAAAAAGCTCGTAAAGGTTTAGGATTAGTGCAAAACCTCTACAATAAAAAATGCTTATCTTTAAATGCCAAAATTAGGCATTACAATACAGTCATTAAACCGTCAATGTTATATGCCACCGAAACCTTGGCTCTAAACAGGAAAACTGATCTAGAAAATCTAAAGAAAGAAGAAAGAAAAATAATTAGAAAAATTTTGGGAACGAGATGGACCGAGAATGGATATAGATTACAGAAAATATCAAAAATTGAAGAATATTCTAACATAGAGATAGACATGAGGAAAAGACGCCTCAAATTCTATGGCCACATAATGAGACTCCCTGAACACAGATTAACAAAAAGAATTGTAAAATACGTAGATTCTCTTGTTAATGGAGGAGAATGGATCCAAAAAGTTAAAAAAGATTTGGAATTAGCCAAAATTACTAAAAAAGAAATAGCTGCAAGGAACAATTTTAGAGTAAAAGTTGAAAAGTGGGAGGTTAAACCAGAGACAAAAGCACCGAGAACTGGAACAAAATGGAGTGAGAAATAAGAACTAAATTTTCTCAAACAATGAAAAACTGGTGGGCAAATAAAAAGAACAAGAAGACCAAGAAGAACGGAATATGAACCAGCTTTACTTAGCGTCTTCCACATGGGAGCTTTACGACTAATAATAATAATAATAATATATTATTATTATTATTATTATTATTATTATTATTATTATTATTAGGTCTGACATTTTTCTGTCACTTGAAGAACACAACGAAACACCATAAATGTCTGCACCGATACAAGCCAGTTGATGACGGAGTGACGACGTTTGCTTACAGGTAGACATGCAACCCGCGTTGTAAGGGTTCGCCCTTTGTGCTACCTGAGTGTAGGGTTGCCGATTTCGAGTGAACTGTTACCTGATCCTTTAGCAATACCGTCGATGCGGATGTTCAAATGTTTGTAAATCTATCGGACCAAACTGCGTGGGCATCAGTCCGTAGCTTACAAACTACTTAAACCTAGATAAACTGACATAAGGACAACACACACACACCCATGCCCCAAGAGGCTAGCAACCGCGCGCTCCGCAGCGAGACGATTAAACCGTTCGGCTACTCCACCGCGGCAATGCGGTTGTTAAAACGTTGCCGACACGTGACATACTCTTGTGTCGGTACGCATGCCGCCTGCGGTCGATGCCCAACCATCCATCTTACCGATTATTTTTTGACGACTCACTCGATCGCCAATATCAGTTGTCTGCGATTGCCTTGCTTCCACCTGGAGTTCGGTTTCGCCGCCTGCTACAGCGGCTCGATTTTACCCTTCCTTCCACCCTTCGGTTGAGCGAAAGCCCATTGCGACCGTGGTATCAGACCCGTGGCATCACCTTGAACTTAGTTCGCTCCCCAAGGAGAGCACTCCGGATTTGGTATACCGCTCGAGGCTTGTCGAACTCCGTTCGCGGTTCGATAATGCCATATTTATTTACACTGATGGTTCCAAGAGCACTGCCGGTGTCGGATCTGCCTTCGTCGTCGGGGACAACCGTTTCCAGTACAAGCTCCCTGACCGGTGCTCGAACTTCACGGCTGTGCTTTTTGCCCTCCACCAGGCCGTTTTGTATACCTGCCGCCACCGCGAACCTTTCTATGCCATATGTTCGGACTCCCTTAGTGCCCTGCAGAGTCTTAAGGACCCTTTCTCGAACCATCCTCTCGTGTATCGGATCCAACGCTCCCTCCAGTTGCTAGCAGATGACAGCTGTCACGTTTCTTTCCTGTGGGTCCCTGGCCACGGGAATGCGGCCGCCGACATAGCAGCCAAGGCCGCAGCTCTTTTGCCTCGCATGGCTACCTTTTGCATCCCACCGTACGATGTTCAACGGGCTCTTCGCCGGAGTATCGTGTCGTCATGGCACAGTGCGTGGCTTTCACTGTACAACAATAAATTGCGAACTGTCAAACCGATCCCGACCGCTTGGAGGACCTCCTCACGCCCCGCTCGGCGGGAGGAGGTCATCCTGGCCCGGTTGCGGATCGGTCACTGCCGTTTCAGCCACCGTCATTTGCTAACCGCCGACCCTGCACCGCTGTGCTCCTGCGGTGAATTGCTGACGGTGCGAAACGTTTTATTGTCTTGCGTAATTTTTAATCATCTCCGTGTAGCCCTTCACTTTTCGTCTACACTGGAGGAAATTTTAGCTGATGACACACGAGCAGCTGCTCGAGTTTTGCGTTTTATCAACTTGGCCAACTTATCGAAGGATATTTAATTCTTTTGTCTTTTATCTTTCGTTTTCAGCCTCTTCTTGATTTTCTGACAGTCACCAATTTTTTTTTTCTTTATTTTTTTTATTTTTTTTTTATTTTTTTGTTGAGATCTAGTGAATCCAAGTTCTTGTCTGGGCGCTAATGACCGTAGAAGTTGTGCGTCCTAAAACCACAAAAAAAAAAGACACGGAGCTTGCCCGTCCTGCGGCAGGTATCAGGCAGACGGTCTGTTCCGGCGCAGGCTCCGTCTGTCCCTGTGTGCCGCTGCCGCCGCCTCGCCCCCGCCTCGCCCCCTCGCTCACGAGTGGCCCGCTATTAATACCGGCGCTGATTCAGCCAGCATCTGCCGACCTCCGCTCTCAGCTGTTGCCCGAGCCAGCCAACACTGGCGCCGGTCCGTCTCCCAGCACAGCTTTTCGGCGCCTTTACTACGCAAGCGTTGTACCTCTGACGAGGAGACCACGTGGCTATCGGATTTTAGAATTTATGTATATTTATGCTACGTGAAGTTCAGAGCGTAATTAACAATCGGCCAGAGTCATTCGACGCAACTCTCAAAAATTCTCGAGGAAATCGACTTTGAAAGTTTTGCAAGTACAGTAAACTGTCGATTATCCGCGGTAATTGGGAATTCGAAAATCGCGGATAATCGAATTTAGCGGATAATCCGCAACTTAAGTACACGGTAATGTGTTAGGGTAATACAAAGACAAAAACTGAGCAGGCAGTGAAGGAATGAAAGGATAAATTTGGAGAGGGAAGTAAAGTGCAGGGAGAAGAAATAAAAAACATTGCGGTTTGCCGATGACATAGTAATTATGTCAAAGACCGCAAAATATCTGGAAGAGCAGTTAAATGGAATGCACAATGTCTTGAAAGGAAGATATAACATGAACATTAATAGGAATAAAACGAAGGTAATGGAATCTAATGTCAGAAAATCAGGCGATGCTGAAGGAATTAGATTAGGTAATGAGACAATAAAAGTAGTAGATGAATTTTGTTATTTGGGTAGCAACATAACTTCTGATGGCCGAAGTAAAGAAGATACAAAATGCAGAATGGCTATGGGAAGAAAACCGTTTCTAAAGAAGCGAAACTTGTTAACACCCAATATTAATCTAAATGTTAGGAAGTCCTTTCTGAAAGCATTTGTCTGGAGTGTAGCATTGTCTGGGAGTGAAACGTGGACGATTAGGACTTCAGGTAAAAAAGATGACAGAAGCTTTTGAAATGCGGTGCTACATACGAATGATGAAGATTAGATGGATAGATCACGGAAATGAGGAGTTGATTAACCGAATCGGAGAGAAAAGGAGTTTCTGACATATCCTGACTAAGAAAAGGCATAGACTGATTCGACACATTCTGAGACATCAAGGAGTTGTAAACTTAGCATTAGAAGGAAGCGTGTGGGCCGGCCGCGGTGGCCGAGGGGACTAAGGCGCTCCAGTCACGGTCTGCACGGCCACTACAGTCGGGGGTTCGAATCCCCCCTCGGGCATGGATATTTGTGCCGTCATAGTTCGTAAGTAGTTCATAAGTAGTTTGTAAGTTTAGGGACTGATGACCCCGTAGTTAAGTCCCATAGACTATACAAACATTTGAACATTTTGAAGCGTGTGGGGTAAAAATCGCAGAGGGAGACCGTAGGACGAATATAGTAAGCAGATTGAAAAGGATGTAGGTTGCCGAACGTATTCTCAGATAAAGAGACTTACACAGGACAGGGTAGCGTGGAGAGCTGCATCAAACAAGTCTGCGGACTGAAGACCACAACAACAATAACAACAACATCTATTATGTATGAAAATGCTTTACTTACAAATCCAGTTTTACATTACAGTGCACTACTTTGAAACAAAATAGCCCTGAATTGACTTCTGTCTCATTTATATATCGCATTGTGAATTTTACGCAACACGAACTTTTCACAAAGAGAAGGATCTTCTTGCTGTTCAAGGTAATCCAGTAACCCATCAGCCCATTGAAGTGCTGTTGCATGTTTCTGGAATTAGAGGAGTGTTGTCATCGTCGACACTGTCATTCGCCTCCTTAGACTTCTCTTGCACTCGGTCAACAATTGCACTCTCACTCAGCATTTCATGGTCTGCCTCCGTGTTGTCCACGTCAAACCATTCAGAAATATTTTTAATGGAACTTTCTTTTAATCCGGGTTTTACTTTTCTGCAAATATTCAAAAACAGTTGTGTCTTATCCTGTATTTCGAATAAATTTGTATGCTATATATGTCGTCAAGATGTTTTTCGTCCATAGATCTGTTCTTACTGTTCACCACTTATTCTTATTTCCTAAGTGGCCTCAAGCATTATTAAGTAAGTACGGGCCCGTCACCAGTTACCAAAGTGGCGGAAAAAAAGAAAAAAAAAAAAAAAAAAAAAAAAAAAAAGAACCAAACTCTAGCATCACCTACATGTCTATTAGTTCACGAGATGTGGTGCCGTGATTTTATCTGTACGTCTTGGTAGGATCACCCATAAATATGGTCACATCGGAAGACTGAAATTATCTAGACGGTAATGAAGGGTAGGGAGATTTTTAGCGGAGGAAAAAAGTGCCAAGGCAGGTGCCAAAGTAGGGAAAACTGCGATAGTCAGGGCGGATGGTAAGAGCAAATAGCGGGTTTGACGCTATCTTCAGCAGATCATGCCATGGTGAGGTTAAGTTAATTGCGGGTATCTTTCGTTACCAGTGTCATAAGTCATACGAGTGTATGGCCGGTTTGAGGTGTGATACTGCTGCAACTCTGCTGCTCCGGCATTTGCGAACGTAGGTAAGTCGACGTAACTGTTAGTTCGGTCATAGGACTGTCCAAGTGTGCGGAATTGGTTTTGTTTGTGTTCTGTGTCCGGTTCCCTGTTGAATGCCGGCTGGTCGACCACGTTTTCGTCAGGTTGCTGACATAAACAGGGGTCGCCAGATTCGTTTGCGAACTATCATTTACTTGGACACGACTATACTCTCATGCGTCAACCGTTTCGGAACGGGCCGAATCCTAAAAAGTGGATTTTGTAGTTAATAAACAATTGTCTCTCCAGTTGACAAATAACCAAAATCTGGTGCAAAGCTAACATGTGGCTCTGCAGAAACCTGGAAAGACCCCCAACAGACCCCAAGAACTTTCGACCAGACTCGTTTCTCTGTCACCTCTACAACACGTTGGAAAGAATGATTTTGAACTATGTAGGCTACAACCTCATTAAAGAGGAAGCAGGTTTCCTCCCAAGAAAATCATGTTGTGGCCAGATCTTCAACTTGACTCATTATATAGAGAAAGGTTATGAGAGAAGACAGATTACAGGGGTGGGATTCGTTGACCTAACGGCTGCTTATGACACAGTCAACCACAACAAATTGGTAAGAAAGATCTATAACATCACTAAGAAATATATATTAATGCAGTTCATCCAATCCCTCTTGAAAAATAAGAGATTTTTCGTCACCGTGAACAAGAAGAAAAGTCGATGGGGAACTCAAAAGAATGGTCTTCCCCAAGGCAGTATGCTGGCGCCACGCCTGTATAACATCTACACTAACGACCAACCTGTAGGAACAAACACAACATCATTCATATATGGTGACGACACAGCAGTCACAGCTCAAGAAAATACATTTGAGGAGGTAGAAATTAAACTCACAGCAACCCCTGAAGATCTGGCAGAATACCACGACAACAATCACCTTAAACCTAATCTAGACAAAACACGAGTCTGTGCTTTCCACCTGAGAAACAGACACGCCAGGAGAAAGTTGAATGTAATCTGGAAACGGAAACAACTGCAATACTGTGGCATCCTCAAGTAACTGAAACGCACACTCAACTTTAAATATCAGTGTGAGAACACGAAGCTTAAAATCTCCAGTCGCAATAATATCATACGGAAACTCACAACATCGTATGGAGTGCACAACCCAATGTCCTACGAATATCTGCTCTAGCTCTTTGTTTCTCCACAACGTTGCCTGCGCCCAACTTCTGTGGATCAACTTTACCGTCTTGCAGGTGTAGCATCCCCAGGTGTTAGAAGAAGAACAGCTGCAGAAGTCGGAGAGAAGAAACAAGAAAACGACACTAGACATCCCAAGTTGGGTAGTGAAACGTCTACTCCCAGGCTGAAATCAAGAAAGAGTTTCCTTAGAACAATGGAAGCTAGAAGGATAGAATTATGATAAAACAAGACACATGGAAGACAATTACAAAACCTTAAAGAAGAACCTGCTCCTGGATACCTTATCAGATATGGAAGACTTTGAATAGACTGCGAACTGGAGTGACACGCAACAAACAAAACCTGCTACGATAGGGGTACATCACTGTGAAGACTTTAATTACCTGCTGGTTTGCCCAAAACTACCCGAAGCCTATACAAAGGATGACCTGGTTCGTGTTAGAGGTGTCAAGGCTGCTGAATACAGGCCTCAAAGTCAATTTCAAATGTATTTATGTTTGTAATAATTGTGTGTATAGTTTTCGTATAACTCTATTTTTCCTGGGCATGAAAATAATAGTTAGAACGTCGTTGCTGCTGCTTCTTTTACAGAACACTGTACTCCGCAGTGATAATCCAAGACGGTCTTGTTGGGAGTCTCGCATTTCATAACATAGACTCAGTCCTCATAAAGAGAGGATGGAAGAAGTAAATAACGGAACGTCTCTTTGCCAATACATTATGCAGAAATGGAGGGCTTTACTTGAAGTTGCTGCTACCAGTTTCTTTCCTCAATCCTCGTCTCATCTGAGAAAGTGCTTGGTACTAGTTATTGAGACGAGAGAGATATTGAGAGGACGGGTGGGGGGAGGGAGTGAGGAACGATAGAGATTAAACCATGATCGATAACCTTCGTACGATAGTTGTTTCCTGGTAAGAGAGAAAGAGTGATATACTTTAGGTTAGTAAGCTGCACGTCGCCAGTGTAGTTTCTCTGGCAGGGACATAAATAATTTATTTTTCTTGAGTGGGAGCAGACTTTCGGTTTCGAAGAGTTTCTTTCATCTGTAGCTAAACTGTCAAGCCGTTTCACCGTTTAAAATAGTATTGTGAGGGACTAAAATAAATTCCATGGATAAGCCCCTGCGCCTTGATTACCGGATGACCTGTTCAGCTGTTAGCTAATAGTATTTAATTACGTGATTAATTTCTAATCTATAGAATTTCCTTTTCAGTCTTGCTACTAGCAATAATATAACGAAAGCGGACATGAACGCATTACAGTGTGAGAACGTACACTTTTAAGAAATTAAGCAAAAGATCATGTAAGGAGTTTGGTGGGAGGGGGGGGGGAAGGTTGCGCTTTAACGTCTCATCGATATTCTTGCCATTAGAGACTGAACACACAGTTGGATGGGGAAGGAAACCGGCCGTGCTGTTTGGAAGCAACCATCCCGAGATTTGCCTGAAGTTGTAATCAGGGAAAATCGCCGGCCGCAGTGGCCGAGCGGTCTGCGGCGCGCCAGTCACGTTCTGCACGGCCACTACGGTCGGGGGTTCGAATCCCACCTCGGGCATGGATATTTGTGCCGTCTTTTGTATTTAGTAGTTTTTAAGTTTTGGGACTGATGACCCCGTAGTTAAGTCCCATAAGCTCTACAAACATTTGAACACGGAAAATATGAGGCGGATTTTAATTGCCGTCTTGCCGAATGCGAGCCCAGTGTGTTATCAGTGCGCCACGAATCATTCGGACATCCAAGGCAAATGTAATTGCAGCAGTGGCGGTTCCTGTAGATTTTGTACGGTGTTCAAAGGAGGATGGATAAGAAAATTCCAGAAGAAGAAAACAATGGGGGAAATAATATTATGTTCAAATCAAACATTCACTCTTGCAATAATGCACAGCAAGCTGAAACTTTGCATAAACGTCTGGGATACCGTTAAAATGAAATGCAAAAAATTTACACAATGTAAGGATCGTAAAAATGTTTCATTGTTTTTCTCGAAACGGTTAGTTTTATGATCAAAATAGTTATACACTCTACAATTGTTGTGTGAGCCATCTCCAAAAACTGTTCAGATACTTTTTTCTCTAATATTTATCGTTCTGAGAGAAAGCTGTTTTAAAGTTGCACTCTCCATTATATATGCACTCGTTTCCACTTCACCTATTAGGTAATGTACTTGGCGCAGTTTTTTTTTAACGTGGTTTCCCCGGTAGGCGTACTCCACGATGTGCTTTACTGGTTTCATGAAATCTCAGGACGTATACAATAATCTTCTTCTTTTACATCCTCCTACGCCGACGTAAATTGTTGCAACAGCGAGCTCAAAAGCATCACCAAAGTTAAGGCAATTCACAATTTTAGAAGGCACGCAACAGTTTTTGCGAATCATATCGTTGTGCCTTTCAGCTGATTGCCTGTAAGCACTGTCAAGTTGTTGTTGTAATATCGTGTTTACCTAAGAGGTTGTGCTCTAGCTTCGCAGTCATATGTGACGCAGAACGCTCATGTTTTTTTATCTTCTGTGTTACATGTCCACTATCGTCAACGCCTTTCACACGTCCCAGTTATTCCACACCCAGAATTTCCTTTGGCGAACAAGAAAAACAGTAAAACGTGTTTGTAATTTCACAACCACACATCCAATCTTTTCTCTCATAAATGTCTGGTTTGAAAGTTTTTACAACTTCTATACCTTATTTTTTACTAACTTGATATCAGGTATCGGTCTCCCTGGGTTCCTTAATACGAAGCTTCTCTTGGAGTGAAAGGGAAGAAAAATTAGTCGATCTTAGACTCTGCACTGTATTATCACACTATTAACTTCACAATTAACAGAGTACTAAACTGAAAACTCACGTCTTCAAACTCACAACTGCATATCGAATCCTAGCTCCGTCGTGTGTGACCAGCTGTAAAAGCTGTTGGCTGAAGAACTGGGGAGGAAGAGGAACTGCACGCTAGCGAGGTGTGCAGCAGGGGGGGAAGTGGAGGCTTTGGCGGATACACGACGGAGCTGTGCTCCAACACTCGGGACAGGAGACCCCCTGCGCAACGATCCCTTCTTCAGCCCTCGCCGGAACTCAGTAGCTGCAAAGCGGTTTCCAGGGGTGCAGAACTTGATTTTGCGCCAAGGCCGAAGCAGGCCAGGTAGCGCTGACATCCATTTTCGAACCTGGCTGCATACGTCGGTAGGGACGTGCATATACGTTAATAAATGATTATCCGTCAAGAAGGCGGGAGAGCAGTTATTTAAAGTTTAATAGCGTTGTTTACTGTAAAGTTATCTTAGAGGCGAATATTTCTGTGGGGGTTCATAAACCGTAGCGCCACAGGACGAACCGACTTGCAGACTACATACATCTACATGGGATACTCTGCAAATCACATTCAAGTGCGTGGCAGAGGGTTCATCGAACCACCTTTAAACTATTTGTCTCCCATTACATTCTGGAATAGCGCGCGGAAAGAAGGACGACCTGAATCTCTCCGTTCGAGCTCTGATTTCTCGTATTGTATTCTTATGATCATTTCTGCCTATGTAAGTGGGAGTCAACAATATATTTTCGCATTCGGAGGAGAATGTTGGCGATTGCAGTTTCGTAAGTAGACCCCGCCGCAGCGATAAGCGCCGTTGTCGTAATGATTCCCATCCCAGATCCTGCATCATTTCTGTAACGCTGTCTCCTCTGTATCGTGAAAATACGAAACGAGCTGCCCTACTTAAAAAAAAAAAAAAAAAACAAAAAAAAAAAAAAAAAAACAAAAAAAAAAAACAAAAAACAAAAACACGCAGTCTCTGGTTCGCCTTTCCCGCGACATTATCCACGTATTATTTCCAATTTAATTCTGAAGTAATAGTAATTTCTAAGTATTTTATGTAGTTTACGGCCTTCACTTTTGATTGATTTATCTTGCAAACAAAGTTTAACGGATTTCTTTTCGCACTCATGTGGACGACTTCACACTTCTCATTATTTAGAGTCAACTGCCAATTTTTACACCATAGTGACATCTTATTCAGATCATTCTGCAGTTGGTTTTGATCTTCAGATGATTTTACTAGACGGTAAATGACGGCGTCATCTGCAAACAACCTAAGAGAGCTACTTAGATTTTCCCTAAATCGTTTAGGTAAATAAGGAACAGCAGAGGACCAATAACACTACCCTGTGGAACGCCTGTTATCACCTCTGTTTTAGACGATGCCTTACCATCGATTACTACGAACTGTGTCCTCTCTGAGTGGAAATCCCCTATCCAGTCACAAATTTGGGGCGATATACCATAACCACGCAATTTGATTAAAAGCCGTTTGTGTGGTACTGTGTCAAAAACCTTTTGGAAATCAAGACGTACGGAATGAATTTGGAAACTCTTATCGATAGCACCCATCAATTCGTGTGAGTAAAGAGCCGCGGTGGCCGAGGGGACTGAGGCGCTCCAGTCACGGTCTGCACGGCCACTACGTTCGGGGGTTCGAATCCCCCCTCGGGCATGGATATTTGTGCCGTCTTTAGTCTTAATATACAAACATGCCGCGGTGGAGTAGCCGAGCGGTCTAAAGCGTCTCGCAGCGGAGCGCGCGGTTACTCGCCGTGAAGGTTCGAGTCCTCCCTGGAGCATGGGTGTGTGTGTTTCGTCCTAAGGTTAGTTTATCTAGGTTTAATTAATTTGTAAGCTACGGACTGATGACCACGCAGTTTGGTCCGATATATTTAGAAACATTTGAACATTTGAGCTAGTTGCGCTTCGCTTGTACTATATTTTCTAAATCCCTGTTAACCTTGGGACAAAAAATAAATGTTTACATGTTTGTAAATCTATCGGGCCAAACTGCGTGGTCATCAGTCCATAGCTTACAAACTACTTAAACCTAGGTAAACTAATCTACAGACAAACACAGGGAGGACTCGAACCAAAATAAACAAACCTGTAGAAATGTTCAAATGTTTGTAAATATATCGGAACAAACAGCGTGGTCATCAGTCCGTAGCTTACAAACTACTTAAACCTAGGTAAACTAACCTAAGGACAAACACACACACCCTTGCCCCAGGGAGGACTCGAACCTCGACGGCGAGCAACCGCGCGCTCCGCAGCGAAGCGCTTTAGACTGCTCGGCTAGTCCACCGCGGCAACCTTGGGACAATAGATCATTCTGTTGAAGATAATTCACAATATTTGAATACAGGATATGTTCCAAAACCCTGCTGCAAATTGACGTCGATGAAATAGGCCTGTAGTTTAGTAGGTTACTCCTACTGCCTTTCTTGAATATACTCGGCAATGTAGGCATTTAATGTTCCACAATGATCTTTCACCCCTGACAGATTGTGCCAGAACCGCGATTCGAACCTGGGGACCTATGCCTTTCGCGTGTAGCACAGAGGTGTTTTATTTGACTAGGCACCTTCGTGATGACAGAGCCCTGGTGTATAAGAGCGCGGCGTTATACCTTCATCGTCTGGCTGGCAGGCGTCGGTGCTTGTGACGCGCCAGACAGCCGCTGCGGCGCCTGCCGCCTCGCCCCGTCCAGCAGCGGTTAATTTCCGGCTCTCCAATGGGGCCAGCCCTCGCCGGCGACCTCACCCACCTTAAAGAGCCAGGGAGACAACTAATAAAGCTCTTCCCTGCGTTACGCTCCAGCTGAAACGACCAGCTCAACCGTTACTGTTCTTAATATCGTCCAACTCTCCCACCACCTTTCTCTCTCTCTCTCTCTCTCTCTCTCTCTCTCACACACACACACACACACACACACACACACACACACACACCTGCCTCCCTAACTGGTCTCCCCCCCCCCCTCCCATCATGCCTTTTATTTTACAACTAGCTGAACCCCCGCTGCTTCGCATGCGTAGGCTGGTTGGTCTGCACCAGTTGTTTCTTTTTAATCCTGATGAAGAATCCGTATCTTAAGTTTCGTAGTTATAGCTTGAAATTTGAGTTAACAGCAACATATTTTTGAACATCAATTTTTGCATCCCGTATTTCACCCCCCTTATTAATCTAATTTTCAAAAATACCGAACACGTGTCTTTTAAATTCGAACCCCGAATCCAAATCCGAAAATTTGTAACTTAACTTCAAAATTACATAAATAGCAACAGATTTTCGAAAAACACCCCTTCTCCAATTTAACCCCCTTGATGGTTGAATTTCCAAAAATACCGAAACACGAGTTTTTTAACGTCTAACCAACTATACAAATATCAATTTTTGCAGCTCTATCTTCAAAATTGTATCAATAGCAACGTGTTTTCAAAATGAATTTTTGATCCTCTATTTAACCCTCTTATTTGTTGAATTTCAAAAAATACTAAAAATCATGGATCTTTAATCCTGACCAAGATTCCATATCCGAAGTTTCGTAGTTGTAGCTTAAAATTTGAGTTAACAGCAACATATTTTTGAAAATCAATTTTTTGCGTCACCTATTTTACCCCATTATTTGTAGAATTTCAAAAAAATGTCGAAGCACGTGTCATTTAAATTCGAACCCTGAATAGCTTCAAAATTGCCTAAATAGCTACGTATTTTCAAAAAACGTTTCATCCCCTATTTCACCCCCTTACTGACGGAATATCGAAAAATCGCTTCTTAAATGACGCCTACAGAGTAAGATCAACACCCTCTACAAATTTCAAGTTTCTATCTTCAGTGGTTTGGGCGGGGCGATGATGAGTCAGTCAGTCAATCGGGACACTTCCTATTATATATAGAGATTCTACATCTAGACGGTTGCTTTGTACTCACACTCAGGTGCTTGGCAGGTGGTTCATATAACCCCAGGCGATGTTGAAGGAATTAGATTAGGTAATGAGACAATAAAAGTAGTAGACGAATTTTGTTATTTGGGTAGCAAGATTACTTCTGATGGCCGAAGTAAAGAAGATATAAAATGCAGAATGGCTATGGGAAGAAAAGCGTTTCTAATGAAGCGAAACTTGTTAACATCCAATATTAATGTAAATGTTAGGAAGGCCTTTCTGAAAGCATTTGTCTGGAATGTAGCATTGTATGGAAGTGAAACGTGGATGATAAGGAGTTCAGATAAAAAGATGATAGAAGCTTTTGAAATGTGGTGCTACAGACGAATGATGAAGATTATATGGGTAGATCACGTGACTAATGTGGAGGTACTTAACCGAATTGGGGACAAAAAGAGTTTCTGGCATATCCTGACTGAGAGAAGGGATAGATTAGTCGGACACATTCTGAGACATCAAGGAATTGTCAACTTAGCATTAGAAGGCAGCGTGTGGGGTAAAAATCGTAGAGGGAGACCGAGGGACGAATATAGTAAGGAGATTCAAAAGGATGTAGGTTGCCGAACGTATTCTCAGATGAAGAGACGTGCACAGGAGAGAGAATACAGGGAAGAGCTGCATCAAAGCAATCTGCGGACTGAAGACGACAACACAGGTACCTGGAACGTTCCACTCCGGAGTGTAAATTACACCTGTATTATGTACCAGCGACCCACCCTGGCTTTGCCCGGTTAGCAGCAGGATGAGGAAAGTAACAGTTATAGGTACAGCAAAGGCACATTGACACTGGCCACAAAAACGGTGCAATTTTACTTACGTCACAGAAAATGCTCGTGTCAATACGAAAAATTTATGTAGCGCCATTCAACTGTGGCCACTTTTCAAAGTTGGAGTCATTTGAACTTTGTTCAAATGTGTGTGAGGTCTTATGCGACCAAAGTTCGTGGTTATCACACTAATTACTTGACGAACTTTAACTTACTCTAAGGACAACACAAACACCCATGCCCAAGGGAGGATTCGAACCCCCGACTGTAGCGACCGTGCTGACTGTGTGACTGGCGCGCCGCAGACCGCTCGGGCGCTGCGGCCGGGTTTGATCTTTGTGACGCTATTTGGAAAATTCACCACTATATTTAGTGACTGGGAAATACGGAAAGAACAGCATTAAAAACCGAAAGTCCTCCGTACTCCTCTGCTACTGCAATGTTCCTTAGCGCCGCTTCTTTGACTTGGCGCCGCTACGGTTGATTGTTTCTCCGCTAGGGACGCTGCTGTCATTCAAAGTTCCATAATTTGTGTTACATTATTCCATCCATAAATATTAGATCCGATTACTTCTAAACGCCACAGGATTACCTGCTCGGGTAATCTAATTTCGTAAAAATTCTATTAAAATTGCTCCTGCCGTCTAGGAGTGCATAGGGAACATACCAAGAAGGTTAAAATAAAGGGAGATGTCATTATATAAGGTAAGCACATACGTCAGTTGAAGCCTGCCCACCATCTTAGTCAGTTTTGGAATCGTATTTCTCCCTTAAAACTATGTCTTAATCTGACCCTCCTATTGTTTATGCATTGAACTGACAGTCTCTGCAAAGTATGTACTTTCAAAAAATATACTTTCTTGAATAAATAGTAATAAATACTTATGATAATATATTTCAAAATTTAATTTTTAACGGCCAATTTGCACTTTTTTAACGCGTACATAACGGCAAAACTGTCAGACGTTTTAACGCTTTATTTCTGTTTTATGTGACATAAAAAAATAGCTCTACAGTACGAACACTTCTCCAAAACTTAGCAATATGGCGGGGGTAGGCTTCACTTTTTCAGCGTAAGGGCGTCTCCCTGGATTCCAACCTTCTTGGAACATTCGTACATAAATAGAGATACATACACAACACACACATCAAATTTTGAAATGTTTGTTAAGCGTAAAGGACTTAACTGCGGGGTCATCAGTCCCTAAACTTACAAACTACTTATGAACTAACTTATAATAAAGAGAGCACAACCATCCATGCCCGAGGGAGGATTCGAATCCCCGACGGGGAACGGCCTCGCTCATTGGAGCATAGCACCACAATGCGCTTGGCCGCTCTGCCAGGGCAACGCACACATCGATGATTATTATATGTATTACTCAGCAAGCGACCGCACGCTGTGTGGCGGACGGTAGGTACTTTGTGTAGCACGGCACTCCCTCCATTTCCTGTTCCAGCCGCTTATGGTTCGCGAATAAATAAATAAATAGATAAATAAAAGAAAAAAGCGACTGTCGGTAAGCCTCGGTGTGGGCTCTGATTTTACCAATTTTAACGTCATGCACTTTTCCTGAGACATACGTATTCCTGACGCCCTTCTCGGAGGGAATCGATAATCCTTTGCCGACTCGACATCGGACACTCCAGGCTGACCATCTGCTTTCATTTCCTCAATGGAGCCTCCCCCACATTGTGGTTGTGGAGCCCCGCAATCTGTGGCCCACCTCAGTGGAATGTCCGCTCCTCTTGGCGCTCCGTGCCAAATACGGCATTTCGCACTTCTTGCCTTTAGTTTTGGCGAATGATTCTCGAATTGCTGACAGGATCCTTGGGTTTTTCCGTGAACGCGGATTTTACTCTCAGCTGTAGGATTTTATCTTTGACGCTTGGACAGAATGGGTATGTGAGTATGTGTGTGTGTGTGTGTGTGTGTGTGTGTGTGTGTGTAGCTTTTTCTGCTAGCAGCAGAGTTTGGAACACACTCGCCCCCCCCCCCCCCCCCCCCCACATACCCATACCCGAAAAGACGGCCGTTTCTTCTCTTTACCTTGTTGTTTAACATTATTTCATTCTTCCATTTCTGGCTTCTGATTTAAGAGCATACACTGTTCACCTGTACATGCTCGTCGTTAGTGAATGGAGGTTCTAGTGCTTTAGAGAAATGCGGAGAAGAATTCCACATTTTTTGTTGGCCGGCCGCGGTGGCCAAGCCGTGTGCGGCGCGCCAGTCACAGTCTGCACGACCACGACGGTCGGTGGTTCGAATCCCCCCTCGGACATGGATATTTGTGCTGTATTTAGTATTAGCTAGTTCACAAGAAGTTTTTAAGTTTAGGGACTGATGACCCCGTAGTTAAGTCCCATAAGCTCTACAAACATTTGAACATTTTTCTGTTAGATTTAGTCCTGTTGGAATCATTGATTTTAACTACATTTCAGTTCCTCCAGTTTGCTATAGGTGTGTCCTTAGCCCGACCCATTCTTACTTAATTCCATTAACGGTCAATGGGACTGATGACGTAGCTGTTTGGTCCTTTCCTGCCATCAACCAACCAACCGAGATACACGTACGAGCAAGCAATACATTCCAGAAATGTACGGTATCGGAACTTTGACAGTAGCCCATGCTATGGCACAGAACGTCTCTCTAGTTGCGTGAGGCGAGGAAAAAAGTATTTTGTAAGCTTTCATGTTTTTAACTTGTCTATTTTTATGTAATGATTAAGTGCTATGTTGCACTTATTATTTTATACCAATTTTTCAACAAGATGACCAGATTGTAAAATATATAAGTGACCAGATGATGATGACACAGTCGTCATTGAATAAATTATTAATGTGCGATCTTGGCATTTCATTTTGAAGACTATGAAACTATCAGATCGCCTCCAAAACAGACAATGTCAGGTAATCTTAATTCACGAAGCGTTTGTTGTTGTAAACAAATATGGATACCAGCGAAATTTTCCGAAGCCCTTATTTATAGATTATTAAAAAAAATTATTTTAAATATATTCGGCTTCTAATATCACTGTTAAGTAACAAAACACACAGCGACGTTAAACCCTCTGGCAAGCACTTAACTGTGATTTGCAGAGTATCCCATGTAGATGTAGACGAGGCGATACTGAGCAAGTGACCCCTTTTTGTTCACCCTTTGCCACGCTCCTCGTTGTGTTCACAGTCCGTCTCTCGTCTCGGTGAACGGAGTATAGTGCAGTATAAACCAAATTACGGAATAAAACGTATAAGGCTCGAAAGCCAGCCGTGTCACACGATGCCAGCGCTAGTGTTCGCGCGGTGCAAGCGGAACTGACTTTCCGAATCGCCCTCATATATTCTCTCCCACTCCACTGCAGCGTCGGCAGCAAACAGTCCGTCTAGTTTTAGAGGTGATAGTTAAAATTTTACGACTTGGTGTGTGAGTGACCACTGCGAACTATCCCCCCTCCCCCCCCTAGTGGTATGATCGCCATTTCCTGGCTTTTGCAGAAGGTGTCGGCCAACCCGTGGCGCGGTAATCTCCGGTGTGTCGGACGGGCAGACAGCCCCCACGTCGCGGCACCCTCTCCCTCGCCGTCGCCCTCTTCCCCTCCCTCGCACCCCCTCTATCTCACCCTCTGCTCAACCTCCAGCCGTGAGTCAGTCTGGCCACCGATCGATGTGAGTATCGGCACGCGAGATAGGGCAGCCGGAGCGGACGTGCCGACACCGTGTCTGTGTGGAATCGCCCGCGTTGTGTACAGCGGGGCCGGACGGAGGGAGGCGTCCGTCAGCTGGCTACTGTCTCCCCGAAGAACGCGTGTCACCGGAGGACAGGGGACCCTGCGATAAGCGGCGGACGTCTGTCGGACGCCGTGTCCTCCTGTTATTGTTCTGCAACCGGCACGACTCGCTTCGGCCGGATTAAACTGTCACATCTAACGATTGGCGGCTGCAAAATAAAAATTACGGACAGATGAGGCAATCAAATGCAACTTCCAGAATTTCCTCAGTCTGGAGAGTAGGAGGAACATAATATTTTTCCCCCTTTTGAATGCTGCTTTCCCCCCTTGATTTCCTTGACAAACTTATCGGCCGAGTCGTGGCATTGCCGCTGTTTCCGACTCCTCGTCAGCAGACGAAGAGTCGTATTCATTTCTGCCGGTACAAGAGCGGCTCCTCGGACACGCAGATATCCAGTGTGTTTCCGGAGGAATAGTAAATATTTTACGAGGTGGTACTTGTGACTCTTCGAGGGGCTTCACTTGGTTGTCTTGTATTTTGCTTTTAGCTTGTGACTTGAAAGCTGTAGATTCGGCTTGACTTTCACAGCTGTGGATGAATAGGTTCAAAAATTTGTCACATCAGTATGAAATTTATGTTGGTAGACCTGGTACTTCTTCGTAATTAATACAATTTATAGCTTTGTTGAATTTTTCATACTGTAAATATTGGTTCTGTGTATCATTTAAAATTAATGACTTTTTATAAAGTTTGAGTATGAAATTCCGTTTCTCAGGGGCTGATATTTAATAAACCGAAAAAACTGAATCATTGAGTCCCGGTAGTTCAGACAGTTTGAAGTCCGTCACAAAAGATATTGTTTGTACCTGATTCCTTTCTATCGAATTATTATTTAGAAAAAATTTCGTTACAAGTTTCTTCTAATCAAAACTGTTAGATATTTTATTTCACATATTAACTGAGTCATTACAAATTTCACAGATATATGTTCACTTTTTGAATCTTCTTGGACAATATTAGGGAACTAAATACTTGAATAATTGTTTAAGACTTCCTTAAGTATCACAGATTCTTTATTTTGAATTTAATATTTACAACAAAATAACTTTCTCAGAAAACATTTTATGAGTTCACAATGCGTGATAATTTTCGTCAAAGTCTCGTTTATATTAAAGTCTCTGGATCCTGTTACATTGCTTACGAACTTTAACTCTTCCAGATACGTTTTTTTTTTAAGTTATTTCATTAAACTTAACAATAAGTTCAAATTCCAAAATCACGAATATTAGTTTATTACGGGAAGCAGAACTTTCTAATTCTTTCGTCCTAGCCTATCTCGATCAAAGTCCACCAAAGATAATGTACGCATTCGCGTATGATCACGATATTAATAAATACTTTTTCTCGGGTTCCTTCCTATCTTGGAAATAAACCGCATATGATACTTTGAATCTAATCACAGAGAGCTATTACAAAGAGGGTTAAACACTTCGAGATCTAGTAACATAGAGAGAAAGTAACGCAGAGAGTAATTCAACTGCGGGTACTATTTATAATAGCAACCTGACAAATGATCTTTGATACACGAGGTGTTTTGACCTACGTATTCCCTAGATACTGTTATTTTGAATTACTCTGATCCAATTTGAATTTGCTAAAAATTTTTGGAAATTTGTGACAGGGCTACCTTGCCTCAGTGTGCTTTGTTGTTAAAATATGTTTCGACTGGCTAACCCGACTTTCATTTTTCTGGAGCTTTCCTTACTGTCCCTTTTTGTAAAGCTTTTACCAGGCGCTGAAACCCCTGCTGTAAGATACGAAGTCCGACCGCCTGGGAAAGAAAATCTTCAAGTGAGTTGCTTGCCACGGAACAATGATAGTCCGAGACTCTTTGAAGGGTAATTTTCCCATCTTTCTTTTTTCAGCCACAGCTCGACAGCTACAGCTTCACCCAAAATTCCCTACGCTACAAGTAACCCAAACAAACTTAAATCACAGACATTTGAGTACGTTTAAAGTTGACGCTTATAAATAGACCAACACACACTTTCAGCTGGTAATGTTACAAAACGTTTATTCAAATGTTCAAATGTTTGTTAAGCTTATAGTATTTAACTGCGGCGTCATCAGTGACTAAACTTACAAACTACTTATACACTAACTTATACTAAAGGCAGCACCGACGGGGGATTCGAACCACCGACGGGGAACGGCCTCGCGCATCGGAGAATCGTTTATTATTAGATTCGGTAACTCATTGTTGTGCGGCTCGGTAGCACAGTGGTACAGTGCCAGACTGTAAATCCAAAGGTCGCGTGTTCGATCCCCGCCAGGTCCTCGGATTTTTATCTGTCACTCCCCACTTCTTTCCCCTCTCGCAATGTTGCTGATGTGAAAAATATCGTGGTTAGGAACCCACGTTAAACTGTAGGTCCCCTATAACTGACTGGTTAAGTCAGTTCGGAGGTCGGAGGAAGGCAACGGCATACCACCTCTAAACAGGACCATGCCTAGTAAAGCACTGTGGTGTTCAAGCCAATTGCCGCATTGTTGACTGCTTTACCTTTTTTTAAACTCATTGTTACTTTCTTTAGACCCCTGTTGACTACTATCACATAAGCTGGATCCATATACATGGTCTACGTGTGTGATACTCTATATGGACATTACATGACCTTAAAAATATACAATTGTACAATATTTAACTCAATAAATATGAGATAGTACAAATTTAATGTCATTTATATTTTGATTACTTTCTTTGTTTGAATACTGCACTTATAATTTTGTACATTATGGAAGACAGCCTTATTTCTTATATATTCTACGATAAATATAACATGTCTTTAGAAAAAAGGAGATAGACATAGAGAGAGAAGGGATACGAGAAGTACTAACTCAAGGAAGGAATAAATTAATGAATACCCGGGAGACGCCGGGTTTTCAGCTAGTTGTCTCATAGCGGTCAGCCAGTCAGCAAGCGATCACGCTAAACTTCTCTGATGACGTGTCGTGACGTCCGCGCCACGGCCTGCTTTTCTCGTTGGCCTCGCTCAAGAACACGATGACGTGAAAGTGGAGAAGGTAACGTGTGGAATAGACAACACCAGGACTCGACGCCCGGACACCCCGTTCCCTCCGGCCATCACCCCCCCCCCCCCCCCCCCCGCCCAGCGAAGGTCGCGACATCAATTCCCGGGGCACGCGATTGGTCCACCTGTTGAACTCTTGGAAAAAGTCAGCGGTCCAGCACTCGCAAAGGAACCGAAAGAAACATGAACCCTACCCTTCGCCTCAAGATCACGAACAAGAAATTCGCTGAAACTTCGCGACAAAAAGTCACCACGTTTCTGCTGACAAACCGAGAAGTTTTCTTCATTTGCGAAAATTGTACATAGTACTATTTCCTGCAGATAATGGATTTAGAATTAATCCGATACTATTAGCAGTAGACATGTCCGACATGACGAACGGTATAGGACTTTTATTGATGAGAAAAAATATGTAACGCATGCAAAATGATCAAAGTTTTTGTCCACTTTAGGTTACGGTAGTAACACTAAAAGTGGGCCTTTTGACAGCTCGAAATTTAAATGAAAATACACTGACACGAAAATTGAATAACCGAATTTGTAGAGGAGAAAATTCTCTACAACTTTTTTCATATATCGTATCGTTTGAGAAATATTTGCCAAAATAACGGAGTTTTACACCCTCCATTGAATTAACGAAAACCAGCCGTTCGCAGATGTCACATGACATTCCTCGCCCAGAAGTCTGTGCCATACGCCATCTTGCGTTGCGTATTTGATGATTTTCTTACTGTAACTTAAACGTTGTCATTTCAAAGCCATGGTGCACTGAAGAATTAACAAAAACACGTCGTTCTTTGTACGATAAATGATAATCTAGTGTCTACAAATGCAATATTAGCATCAGTTAACAACGGCCATGAATAGTATGAGATTAAAGAACGCGACTCCTAACAGTTAGCCTTAGCGTAGTGGGCAATGCGTTGGACGGTGACGCTGAAGGCCAGTGGTTCGGAACCCGCCACTAACTAACTTTTTTTTCCTAAAAGGGTTTCAGACACTCTTATTAATTATTTTTTTATTTAGGTTATTATTTTGGTCCAAAATGTTTGCAAAAACTTATAAAACTACAAATCTAAAGTGGGCCGTAAAACACGTCAGTGCGATTTTTTCTGATCTTTTATTAATATTTTAAAACGGTCAGTTGGTACACTCTGCATTTTTTATTTTGAGTATGATTTATTATCTGGGAAGGACATCCGCCTATTTGGAACGGCATAGGAATGACTACTGAATGACTTTCAATCACATCTTTGATTCGACTTCATACCTTCTCATGTAGTAGTATTACATTATATAGAATATAAAATATTCCAAGTTATTAGGTTCTTGCGCAATTGACGTACTGACGACTTTTAATAAGATTTTTTTGCGATTGATCTCAAGATCAACCGTTTTAGTAACAATTGATAATGCAAAATTTGTAATGAATTATAAATAATATTTTCTTGAGTAGCAGACTCTTGAATTCCTTAGAACAGCCGCATGTTATAGGTGTTATTTCTCTTATCTTAAGGAAATTATTCTTGATCGCCTGTTCTGGTTCATAAAGATCGCGAATAACGATTTGCAGAAGCTCAGATTACTCTCCAGACTTCGTTATAATGCTTGTTAAACACATGGTTTGAAACAAAGAAAATGTTTGTCACTTGTCAAATGAATATCGCAAGTATCGGCTAATGATAAATTCCGGCAGTGGCCGTACGGTCTAAGGGGCCTTGCTGCGGAGTGCGCTTTTGCTCCCCATCGCAGGTTCGAGTCCTCCCTCGGACATGGCTGTGTGTGTGTGTGTGTGTGTGTGTGTGTGTTATCCTTAGCATAAGTTATTTTAAGTAGTTTGTATGCCTAGGGACTGGTGATGACCACTGTAGTCTGGTTCCATAGCTTTACAGACATTATTATTATTATTATTATTATTATTATTATTATTATTATTGAGTTTTACGCCTAAAATCATTTCACGTATTTTTAAAATACCTTCCAAAGTTGGGTCACTGTGTACCATCTTGGAGTGTGTAGCGAGATCTAGTGTATGACATTTGACATTGAATGTACAGGTTGACAATTTGATTACCTTATAAACACACACACACACAATAAAATAAGGTAGAATTTTTTTTAAAGTGAAGAGCATGTGCTGTTATTCCAGGTCAAGCGTCAGAAATCTACTATACAACTCGTTACGATACGATTTTTTGAAACATATATTGAAATAAAATCCTTTGACGGCCAATAGTTCATACTGAATTTAAATTTGGCTGCCGATCCTCTTAATGCTTTACAGCTCTCAAAATACACAACGAGTATTCAAGATTGGACTGTTACATGAAGTAGTGTCTTGAATTTAGATCACTGAAGCGTAGTTCTCGGCAACAGTTACAGAAGCATGTAATATTTTTGATTGGATGCATCGTAGGCCACACGGATGACTGTACAATTGGGTACGATTACGTAACGTTGTACACAAGACTGCAGCTCAGGCAATCTGAAAAGAAAGTTTGTCCTTGCCAATGACTGTTATAATTCTACCGTTCCAATGTGGCCTGTGCTTTTTATGTTCGCCCTAAAGTTGTCACAACACTGAGCACTAACCTTCAAGAAAAGACCAACCATTCTTAGATTACAGTCGGTAAAGTTCATTTAACTTCTCGTGAATTACCGTAACGCGTAGCATACACGATAATGAAAGAGGAGGTGACTATAGAGCTACAGGTGGAAGTAGGCAGATGAAGTCCTAGGAACATGTCCCCGATTTTTGATCGTTAAGGATCTGGAGCGGGCTGTAGTTTACACACGTCCATGAATGATTATGAAAGCAAGTGTGAATATCACTCACCGTTTAGGGGCTGTATTTGGCACAATAATGGTGGGACAGATGACCGATCCATCCTGCAAAATCGCAAGACAACCGCAGCTTACGCACATGTTCGGTGGGAGACCCATTTACAAAATTGGGAGGCGTGGCGGAAAATGTACTTGATCATGATGGATCACCGAATCACTGTGTCAGACAAGTGTCTCGAGTAATGGTATGCAGTTCCGTAACGATCGAAAATGTGACTCTTGTTCATAGTATTTTTTGGTTTATTTCTGCATAATTACCTAAAAAATATCACGTTCCTCCTTAAGCATTCTGTATATTACAGCACTCAGACTGTGCATTTAAGTTGCATCAGTTCGAAGAACGACATAATTTTATTTTGTCCCTCCATAAAATTACAAAGCAACTAAATTGCTTTTAAGGTTTGTGATGTTGGCAAGAGTTCAGAAGAATTTACAACGTTCAGCCAGCCGTATGACATAAGCGCGTTAATAGTAACTACCCGTAAACTCGCTGTGTCTTATCTACATCTAAATCGATACTCTGCAAATCAAATTTAAGTGCCTGGCAGAGGTTTCATAAACCATTTTCATAACCTTTCTCTACCGTTCCATTCTCTAATAGCGCGCAGGAAGAAAGAACACCTAAATCGTTCCGTTTTCGATCTAATTTCTCTTATTTTATTGGGATGGTCATGTCTCCCTAAGTAGGTGGGTGTTAGCAAAATATTTTCACATTCAGAAGTAAAAGTCGGTGATTGAAACATCACAAACAGATCACGCCTCAATGAATAACGTCTTTCTTTTAATGATTTCCACCCCAATTCGTGTAAAATTTCCGTGACGCTCCCCCCCCCCCCTCCCGTAACGTGATGAAAGAAAACGAGCTGCCCTTCTCTGAACCTTCTCAATGTCTTCCGTCACTCCCACCAGATGAGGGTCCCACAAGGGCAACAGTAGTCCAGGAGAGGACGCACTAGTGTGATGTAGGCAGTCTCTCTGGTGGAGCTGGTGCATCGTCGAAGCGTTCTGCCAATGAAACGTAACCTTTGGTTCGCCTTCCTCACAATATTTTCAGTGTGTTCTCTCCAGTCAAAGTTGTTCGTAATTGTAACTCTTAGTATTTGGTAGAATTTACGACCTTAAGGTTTGACTGATTTATCGCGTAATTGAAGTTCAACGGATTTCTTTTAGTGGTCATGTGTATTACTTCACACTTTTCTTTATTTAGTGTCAATTGCCAATTTTCGCACCATGTAGAAATTTTGTCTAAATCGCTTTGCAGTTGCTTTTGATCCTCTGTTGACTTCACTAACCTATAAATGACAGCATCATCCGCGAACAGACTAAGGGAGCTATTCAGATTGTCTCCTAAATCGTTTATAAACACAAGGAAGAGTAGGAGACCTAAACGCTTCCTAGGGGAACGCCGCCGGCTGCGGTGGCCGAGGGGACTGAGGCGCTCCAGTCACGGTCTGCACGGCCACTACGGTCGGGGGTTCCAATCCCCCCTCGGGCATGGATATTTGTGCCGTCCTAGTTCGTAAGTAGTTTGTAAGTTTAGGGACTGATGACCCCGTAGTTAAGTCCCATAAGCTATACAAACATTTGAACATTTTTTTGAGGGGAACGCCAGATATCACTTCTGTTTTACTCGTATGTCTACTCGTAGATAGCATGTCGAATTAAACCCTTCCAGTGTTTGTCCTGGTATTGCGTAGTCATAAAATCTCTTTTTCTGTGTAAACGCAGAACTTTACACTAGTTTATGTTGAGGCTGAATAGGTATTTCCTGCACCACACGTCAATACGCTGCAGGTCCTGTTGCATAATGCTATGCTTTAATAGTGTTGCGACTTCTCTATAAGCAACAGAATCATCCGCAAATATCCCTGCGAAAGGTTTATGGCCTTTTCTTTTACTCTGAAGTAACTTCAACTGGTGCTTCCTATCTTCATTTGCTACAAGAATGCTTCCTTCCTCAGTTATACATATCTGAATCAGGAAAATTTATTTCGCAACGAGGTAGTGAGCTTCATTATTGGGATTGTTTCGTATGCGATTGGTTAAACAACATTGTTCCTGGAGTGGCCGCAAGAGCAGAATGATAGAACACGTTCAACAGATCTGATGCGTTGCGCTTTTTATCTCTGAATGTTACTAAAGGATGGGGTGTATGTGCCCCCACTACCAGCTACGACATAGGTTTGAAGATGCAGTTGCATCAGTTACTCCACACACACTGAGCAACGTATCTGACGAACTAGTTTATCGACTCGATGTTTGTCATGTGACGAAGGGTGGTCACATTGAATACTTGTGGCACAATCTGTTTCAGTTGCTCGTTCGTTTGAAGTATAATTTGAAATGGTAATGTCGCGGTAATAGACTCTACAAAACGTGAAAACCCCGATATTAATTTTGCTTCGCCCTATGCATACGAGGAATGTTCACATGAAAAGATACGAAACCTCTTAACAACCAAACCTATTGAAATTTGAATACGCCGCTTTGGGATAACGTAGTGCGATATCTAGGGACGCGAATTGTGCGTCGACACCTCCTCCTAAAAAAATTGAAGGCTATGCCCTCAGCAGGCAAGGGGATGCTCACCGTCTTTTGCATCGTCCATGGTGCGATACTCATCGAATTCCTAGAGCACGGGAAAACCATTAACAGTGACGTGCACAGTGAGAAACTCCAGATCTTACGCAAGTCCATCAAGAGCATATGGCCTGGGCTGTTCATGGAGGAAGTGATTGTGCTCCGTGATAACTTAAGTCCACACGTCTCTATTATAAAAAAAAAAAAAAAAAAAAAAAAAAAAAAAAAAAAAAATAAAATAAAATAAAATAAAAATAAAAAGAAAATGTTCAAATGTTTGTAAATCTGTGAGATTTAACTATTGTGGTTGTCAGTCCCTACGCATATGAACTATGAAACTACATTAACCTAAGGACAAAACAAACACACACACACACACACACACACACACGCTCCAGGGGAATGCGAACCTCCGATGGGGAGCAACCGCTCAGGGTCACACGAAGTATACTGGCCAACTTAGAGTGGGAACAGCTTGGGCATCCGCCCTACAGCCAGGACATGTTGTCCTATAACATCCATCTGTTTGGTCCGCTAAAAAGAAGAAGACGAAACTGAAAAGGAAGTTCAACTCTGACGACGATGTTCTGAGGGCCGAGCGGTAGTTCCCTGCTTTATGTCAGGATGAAGCGAAGATACCTAGTGGAATGCCGGAGGACGCCAGTAAACAGTACTAGTGTTTACAAGTTTATTCAGTTGTTACGAGATTTCGTGGTGTAGGCGCCAGCTCGACAGGAGCTAGATCAGCAGGTGACGTCGCCTTCGGTCGCCTCAGCTGGCCGTCTCGCCGCACCTCCTATGTGCCGGCTGCTGTGAGCTGTTTGGACGGGAGGTACCCGCGCCATTGCGTCTGGGAGTCGATGAAGAGATCGCCAGAGGAGGAGTGCTCCATCCCAGCTGATTGTGGCTCCATACCTCGAACAGCTGGAGCCGGATGGCGTGGTAACAGATGAACTTTCGATACCGGCTTGCAGAGTTATCAGTGTCAGTGCGTCAACAGGATCATAGGACTTTAGGGACCCAATCAATGAGGTCCGAGCTTGTCTCAAGCAGCAACCGTATTCAACGTTGTGAAGACGGTAATACCTCGCTTCACTATCTTCTCTGGATGATGATCACTTCGAAGTGTAGTAGTTCCTGGACTCCATCTTCTAGCTGCGACCGGTGGCTTCTAGCGTGTACTACTTTATCTAACAAGGGGGAACACCAAGTATGGTACCAATGAATTTTGATGGGTCGCAGGTATGTTGTGTGGTAACTCCTCCAGACCATCAAGCTAAAAGGATATGTCCCAATTCGCCTTGGTTTACACGAAAATCGCGATCAAAGTCCAGCGCGTCATCAGAAGTACGTGATGTAATTGGTGTAATTAGCAAGGTGTTCGACTGTCACGCATAGGACCCGAGTAAAAATCCTGCTCGGTTTTTCCCTTCGGTTGTGTGTAATTATATGGCTTATTTCTTATTGCAAAGATAAAGTCATATCAGGTAATTACAGTTACATGTGAACGATAAGCTACGAATGACTACCCGCCTGGCTGGAGAATACTCCGCTGGGACGCGTCAAGTGGGCACACACTGCATTCGACGGTGTAACAACAGTGGGCCCGGGGACTGTAAACGCAGCTAGCGAATGCTGCACAAATGTTACGGCTGATAACTACAGACGGTTTACTCATCTTTCAGTCGCCGTAAAGTATGCTTCGAAATAATGAATAAAATAAAATAATCGTGCGCAATACATATTGAGCAATTAAGCTATTATCACGACCAATTACTATAGAGTTACATAAGAGTGGCTATTAAAGCATATAATTATGCACAATCAATCGTCGGACAAGTGAAAAAAAATGGTTCCAAGCAGGAATTGAACTCGGGTCGTATGCGCGACAAGCTAGCAGTTTGCTAATTACACCTCGCTGGCTCACGTGCTCCTGATGACTCGGTACAGGTATAGCTGTTACGCGCTGGACTTTGATAGCGATTTTCGTGGAAACTAAGGCGCATTGGAACAAATCCTTTTAGCTTGGTGGTCTGGAGGAATTCCCACACAATATACCTGCGACTCATCAAAATTCGTTGGTACCAAACTTGGTGTTCCCCTTGTAAGACATAAGTTGAATACAGTGATCAGATCATTGGATCGACGACTACTCTCCTAAGCATCATCAATCCCAATGATCACGTGACCTCATGTTCCAAAAGCGGGAGTATATATATAGAAATCGCCTGAAGTTATGTCATGAGAGCCAGTTCGTAAGGAGCGAATGTGTGACACTCTGTGCAGTGTTCACTCAATACTTTTATTAACCGGTGACTTATCACCGGGCTATTCACTCTTTTGAAAGAGTTGGATGTCGTTATGAAATGTTCACAAGCTAACGAATATACCCTCTCGCTTCCCTTGTCTTCTGTCGTACTAACAGACTGCTGACTGTAGGCTGTCAACTCACCGACGCAGTGACTGCCATCGTCACGAGTCATTGGCTCTGCATTTATGACAAAACCGATGACCTGCTTCTGCGTAGCTTGGCTAGCGATTGCTTGCACAATACAAGATTTTATCAAGATTGTCTGTTTTTTATTTTGTGCTGTAACGGAACTGAAGAAAATAGTAAAGGAATAGCTCTTGTCACAGCCATAGGAATTCTGGGAACAAGGATTCATTCGGCTCGCTAAACAGTGGGAGAGATGTACTCAGGTTTCTGGTGATTACTTTTAAATAAAGACTTGAACTATACCCACAGTGTGGTTTGTATCTTTACATTTGAACTCCCTCTCGTACATTTAGGACATGTTTACGTCCACCTCATATCCTCCTTGAAAGACGGTATCCGTTCCGCTTAACTGCATTTCCAAGATATTTGTGTTTCTGACAGAATTAAAAGACATTGACAAGTCGCCAAGTTTTATTTCCTCACTACTTTTGGATACATCGTTTACGCACGCGAGCGTCAGCGCTGAGCTGCCTTTTGTGCCCGTCACGACTTGAGAACTGTAAGCGGCCGCGCCGTGGGCGTGCAGAGTGGCAGTCGCGGCGCGCAGCTGTCCACTCGGTTCCGGCCGGCCGGAAGTGGCATAACGGCGCACGTCGCGCGCGTCGCCCTGTGTATGGAACTATGTTTGTACGGGGCCGGCGGCGTGACGTCAGCGCGCGGGGCGGCGGTCTCAACAGAAAAACTGGGGGACAGGACTGGCGGCGCAGCGCAGCGCGGTCAGGTCGCGGCGACTGCGCGTGCGCGGACGCTCCGCCGGCCGCGGCGACGCCGGGCGCCGCGGCGCCCAGCAGTCAGTGAGACCGCGCCGCGCCGTCTGGATACCGCCGCCATCGCCGCCAGCCGCGCCTGCCCCCAGTAAGTAGGCAACCCGCTGCACGCCCCTGCCGTTTGGGCTGCGTCGCGCCAGGCGCACTGCAGCGGCGCAGCGTGTGTTTCTGCGACTTAGCTCATAAGCAGTGAGACTTCCTGTAAACCCGTGCTCGACGAACTAACTTCGTGCTCGCAGTCGCCAACATTCGGAAGGCCGCGCTACTTGTATTAACCCTTTATTTGGCACACACAGAAATCACGAGAAAAAAAAAAACGCACTATCGTGTTTTACGGCCCACTTTAAATTTGTAGTTTATTGAAAACACATGCAGCTGAATACTGCACGCCTTTGTGCACAAGAATCAAGGATGTGAGATTCAAATGTAGATTCGTCTTGTGCTAATATTAGGTGACTGAAATCTACTAACTCTTAGGAGTAACCAAATATTGTTAACAAAGAACGACATTAAAGAAGATATCCATTGAGAGGTCAATGTCGGAATTCCCAGGCCACTGGACAGCGGTGGCCAAGAGGTTCGCGCGCTCACACCACATATTGCTTGAACTGCCAGCTTCTGCGTCATAAATACACTTTTTGATTCACCATACGTCATTAGCGAATGAATATCAGCAATGTAGACTGCTTCTCCTGTTGAACTATGTTACGTCAGACACTGTTCTAGCCGGCCAAGGTGGCCGAGGGGACTGAGGCGCTCCAGTCACGGTCTGCACGGCCACTATGGTCGGGGGTTCGAATCCCCCCTCGGGCATGGATATTTGTACCGTCCTTAGGCTTAGCTAGTTCATAAGTAGTTTGTAAGTTTAGGGACTGATGACCCCGTAGTTAAGTCCCATAAGCTTAACAAACATTTGAGATTTGTAGTTTTATCCTCAGTCCCCGTGTCCCCTGTAGGGGACATGAAATAAAATAAATCTGGCGATAATATTGAAGTGTTGGTCGCAGTGCTAGGCATCTCAATGCACAAATGGAAGGTGCCAGCACATCTTAGAAAAGACACACTATCTTCTCACGTATTCACTCTGCAGCAGTGCTAAAGTGGCTGACACAATGAGAAGTCGGTATGTGGCTACGTCAGCACTCAAATTTCCATGGACCTCTTTAGTTAATGTAAAATCCGCCTATACTATCAATAACATAAATAAATAAAAGCATATTAACGTAACATGCGTAGTGAAATATAACACCACATACTGACAGATGTGGTTCCTAGTGTCCTGATGTCCCCTATAGGGGACATGAGTTTTTGAAGATAATAAAGAGTCAGAATTTTTTAAAATATTTTTGAGGCCTTTTTGGAATATTATTAATCATAAAATACAAACAAAATGCAAAAATATTGAAAAAAATTTTCACAGGACTGAGGAGGTTATAAGTGCTTGCAAACATTTTGGGCCAAAATAATAATCTAAATAATAATAAACTAATAAGAGTGTCTGAAACCCTTTTAGGGAAAAAATAGGTAGTGGCGGGTTTCGAACCACCTACCTTTCGCGTCACAGTCCAGCACCTTGCCCACTACGCTTCGGCTTTAAATCACAACAGGAGTTCTTTAATCAAACACTATTGATGGCCGTTGTTAGCTGATGTTAATATGGCATTTGTAGACATTAGATTATCATTTATCGTACGAAGAACGATGTGTTTTTGTTAATTCCTCAGTGTGCCATTCCTTTGAAATGACAACGTGTAAGTTACAATAAGAAAATCATCAAATACGCGAGGAATGTCACGTGACATCTCCGAACGGCTGGCTTTCGTTAATTCCATGGAGGGTGTCAAATCTCCGTTATTTTCGCAAATATGTCTCAAACGATAAGAGATATGAGAAAAACATAAGGGAGCAAACTTGTAGAGAATTTTCTCCTCTACAAATTCGGTTATTCAATTTTCGTGTCAGCCGAATAGTTAAGCCGTTATTTTCATTTAAATTTCGAGCTGTCAAAAGACGATCGCAAAGGCTCACTTTTAGTGTTACTACCGTAACCTAAAGTGGGCCAATATTGTTACTTAAATTGATTGTGAACAGATTAATACGATTCTTTTCAAAATAAAGTTTCTCGTTTGTAAGTAACGTTGCTCAGAATTTTTGCATGATGGTACAGTATCAATACTACAGTGTTGTTCTTATGACTGTATAATTTATTTTGGACTACTTAATGTGAAACGTGTGAAAACGAGTCGTTTTTGGTGCAAAGTTCAGAACAGTCCATTTCCACATTTTACAGTCACGTAATCTTGCAATTTACTTTTGGCCCGTAATCTGTCAAGCGACAACATATTTTCATATCTGTCATACCGTATATCATTGACTGGCACAGCAGATGCTGTTAATTTCTTCTTTTGGACGTATTGCCCATTTTGTAGTGGTCTACCAGGACTCCTCTCCCAATAAATATAAGTCCATTTACAGTCTCCTATATAAGAACTCGTCAACAATTTTCCATAATAATTGAACTTAAAGGCATCGTCTTTCCCTTTTTTAAGCAGTTTTACATGTACCTCGTTAACATATGTTTGGAGTGTCCGCTAAAGATTAAGTTTAGTGTCAAACTTTTCGCAAAAGACAACGAAACTTCACTTTATTGGAGAGCTTAAATGTTAGTTCCAAGCAGTGTTGCTCATCCAAGGATGGAACTTGAATCATGTTTCAGAAAACCACGCGCAGTTTTGATGTTGCTTGAGAGCAACATTGCCAAATAAAGGGTTAAGAGTTTTCTATCAGCCTCAAAAATAGTCCTCTTATTTCTTCTACATCTGCATGGATGATATCCTGCAAATCACACTGAAGTGCATGGCAGAGGGTTCATCGAATCGTCTTTATGACATTTCTCTACAGTTCCTCTCTCTAATAGCTTGCGGGAAAAAGGAACACCTAAATCTTACTGTTTTCGATCTCATTTCTCTTATTTTGATGGTCGTGTCTCCCTATGTAGGTGCGTGTTAACAATATATTTTCCCATTCTGAAGAGAGAGTTGGTGAAAGAATTTTCGCAAATAGAACTCGCCGCAACAAATAACGCCTTTCTTTTGATGATTTGCACCCCAACTCATGCATTATTTCCGTGACACTATCCTCCCTATATCGCGATAACACTAAACGAGGTGCCCTTTTCTGAATTTTTTTCTAAATCGTCCGTCACTCCCACCTGGTGCGGATTCCACAATGCGCAGCAATACTCCAAAGTAGAACGCACAACTGTAGTGTAGGCAGTTTCTTTAGTCTAACTGTTGCATCGTTTTAGTGTCCTGCCAATGAAACGTTGTCTTTGGTTCGCCTTCCCTACAATATTTTCTGTGCGTTCTTTCCAGTTTAAGTTGTTCGTAATCATTACTCCTAGGTATTTAGTCGAATTTACGGCCCGTAGGTTTGAGTAATTTATTGTATAACTGAAGTTTATCGGCTTTCTTTTAGTGGTCGTATGGATGACCTCACACTTATCATTATTAAGGGTAAATTGACAATTTTTGCAGCATGCAGATATCTAAATCATTTTGCATTTGCTTTTGATCTTCTGGTGACTTTACTAACAAATGTTCAAATGTTTGTAAATCTATAGGACCAAACTGCGTGGTCATCAGTCCGTAACTTACAAACTACTTAAACCTAGGTAAACTAACCTAAGGACAACACACACACCCATGCCCCAGGGAGGACTCGAACCTCCACGGCGAGAAACCGCGCGCTCCGCAGCGAGACGCTTTAGACCGCTCGGCTACTCCACCGCGGCACTTTACTAACCGACAAATGACAGCATCATCCGTGAGTATTAGATGAACAGGTTGTAAGTCGACATTTATTTATGTTTATCATGTTCCGAAGGATTTAATTGAGGAAGAGGACTCCAATGGTCATCTCATAAGTTAGTACAGGAAATTGTAAAAGAAGAGTAGTAATACATAAAATGAAACACATAGGAATCCCAGGCACACTAGGAAACGTAGAAATTAGCTTAACTTTTTAATCTTTCCAGTATTTCCTCGATAGTATATAAGGAGTGAGCTATGAGGAAACTCTTCAGTTTAGCCTTTAAAGTATGCGGACTACTGCTAACATTTCTGAATTCCTGTGGCAGTTTATTGAAAACACATACAGCTGAATACTGCACGCCTTTGTGTACAAGAATCAAGGATGTGAGATTGAAATGTAGATTCGTCTTTTATGCTAATATTAGGTGACTGAAATCTACTAACTGTTAGGAATAACCAAATATTGTTAACAAAGAACGACATTAAAGAAGATATCCATTGAGAGGTCAATGTCGGAATTCCCAGGCTACTGGACAGCGGTGGCCAAGAGGGTCGTACGCTTAAACCACTTACTGCTTGAACCGCCCGCTTCTGCGTCATAAATACACTTTTTGATTCGCCATACGTCATTAGCGAATGAATATAAGCAATATAGACTGCTTCTCCTGTTGAACTATGTTACGTCAGACACTGTTCTAGTCGGCCGCGGTGGCCGAGGGGACTGAGGCGCTCCAGTCACGGTCTGCACGGCCACTACGGTCGGGGGTTCGGATCCCCCCTCGGGCATGGATATTTGTGCCGTCCTTAGTATTAGCTAGTTGATAAGTAGTTTGTAAGTTTAGGGACTGATGACCCCGTAGTTAAGTCCCATAAGCTCTACAAACATATGAACATTTGAATTTTTTGAACACTGTTCTAATGGTAAATATCGCAACATTCAATGTTTGAACAGGAACCTGAACATGGGCTTTCCGCGACTGCTTACTCTCTGAACGCATAGAAATTTGGACTGTTCAGTGTCACTTATCATTTTCCCATTCTGTGTAGTCAAAATGTCAGTTTTTGTGTTGGAAACTGTAAAAACTGAGTCTTTCTGTAATTTAGCGCCAATTTATTTTTTGCAAAACGCGAAATTATTTCTTTAACTGCATTATTTGATAGTGTGTCGATACTGCGAACAACCTTCAGTACCATGCTGTTGTAATATGAAGACAAATATTTTAGAATTATCTGCTATAATATAAGGCATATTGTTTCTGTAAATAAGAAATAACAGCGTGCTAATCAACAATATTTATAATTTTTTTAAATTTATTTTAACTGTTGCAGTTGCAAGAATCAGTACTGTTGTGTGACTAGTTTCGCAGTTGGCCGTAATCGGAACCTTATTTATGGACTTTTGTCTCCATATGTGTAAAAGAGGCTCATGACTTTCATAGTGTCCAAGGCTACGGAGTCTACGCAAGAAGACGCACGAATAGGAACACGTTGGGAAAAGTCAATATATAGTATTTCGTTTAAGGTAAAGATTATGGCAATGGACGTAGTCCGAAAGGAGTTAAACAAGAATACTACTTTTTGCAACTGCGGCGGCTACAATAAATATGAAAAATAAAAGTATTTCCAGTTTCGGATCCCAATCGTCTTTCAATATGAACGACTTTAAGAAAACGTATTCTTTCTTAAAAAGCGTATTTCTAGAACACGATTTTGAAACGTATTACTGAAGTAAGTAAATACTTGAAACATCGATTTGTGTAACGTGGATGCGCTCGATCCTCCAGTAAAGCAATTTGCACTGTCGGAAGAGGAAATGAGCTTATTTCCACAATGCACACTGCTGCTGCGAGAAGCGTCGAAGTGTTGGCGATCTGGAATCACAAACAGAAACGTGTCAGCTTACACTGCGCAGCCAGAAATGCCGCGAGCCACGGGAATAATTATACAAACAGGGGTTAAAGGGATGTAGCTAGACTCGAAACATCCTTTGGCCCCGGAATTCACTTCACGCCGTGCACAAGTCTCGTCATATTGACTTTCAGCAACTAGTTTTCTGAGAGGGATTTCTTTCAAATTATGTACTACTTTCCTCTACAATCAAATGATTTCTCTCCGTTTAACGCTATAGTCTTCGGCAGTTACTTTACAGGAAATTCATAAAACAGGAGGATTCGAACCTCCGGCGGGAGCGGTGACCCAGTCCGTATCATGATGCCTTAGACCACGCGGCTACTCCCGTGCGGCTCTTATTCTATCACACTGGTTATTTTTCCTTATATAGTTAGGAGTGACCAACATGTTTTGGCACATCGAGGAGAAGGATGCTGATTGTAAGATATCGCCTCGCCGAAGAACACCTTTGTTTTAATTACTATCAACCCAACTCGCGTAATTGTATATATACATCTGTACAGTGCAAACCGCTCTTATGTAAATCGCTATGGTGACAGACACGTATGGTGTGAGGAAAGAATGACTGTTGAAAAGCCTCCAAGTCTGCTGTAATTAATTCGTACGGGAGCTATACGTGAAAGTTGCAGGATATTTTCGCTTTAATCTTTTACAGCCAATTCTTGAATGTTAGTAAGTTTTCTCGAAATAGTTTACGTCTATCTCCAGGAGTTTGCCTGTTTAGTTTCTTCGGCATTTGTGATTGTCTCTGACGACGCAGACCTGTGACAGTTTGTCGTGTCCTACTCAGTTTCCTAAGGGTCCTACACACGTGAGTAGTATTCTATGACGAATTTTAGAAGCAATGGCCTTTGTAGACCGTTCCGTAGTATCCTACCAAATTAATCGAAATTGTCAAGGGCTTTATCTAAGATACAGAATCTGTTCCATTTCGCTTTTTGTATGAGTAGAGTGATACAGTCCTTGACTCATTGATATTATAGTCATAAAATACTACGATTTTCTTACTTTTGTGAAATGCAGTTTTACACCTATGGATATTTAAAGCGAACTCTCCCCTATTTCTTAACAATATAGAACGAATCGCATTTCTTGTCTTCTGTCAGTCTTTTCTGGTATAGGTCCCATACGTCGCAGCAATACTCCAGAAGATGACTTGTTGCATCTTCTAAGTTTTATGCCTCTCCCACAACAGTATCTGTTTCACAATTTCAGTTTTTGGAGTTCATAATTGCAAACCTTATATAGTTCGTTGAGTCTACAACGTTTAAATTTGTGAGATTTGTCGTGTAAGATATATTAAACTGAGGCGTGGTTTTTTTTTTTGCAAAGAATTTAAAATAATGTGGTCTGTTACTTTTAAAGGTTACTTTTAAAGGTTACTTTTCCTTACTGTGAAGATGTATGTAATAAATAGAGCCGCGCAGGAGTAGCCGAGCGGTCTGGAGCGCCACGTTGCGGATCGCGCGGCCTCCCGCGTCGGAGGTTCGAATCCTCCCTCGGGCATGGATGTCTTTAATATAAGGTAGTTCATAAGAAGTTTGTTGGTTTACGGACTGATGACTGCGCACTTAAGTCCCATAAGCGTAACAAAAAACAGTACCTAAATAGATTTTGAGTTTTGTTTGATATTCTGATTTCACAAGAGTAAACGGCGCTGAACGCTATTATAAGCAGAAATATGGACATACATTAGAGGACTAAGAGTTAAGACGACATTGAAATGATTTCACATCAGATGCCACGTGGCCTTCATGATCAACGGTGACATACATAAAAAGATGCCTGGGCCGGGATTCAAACCTGGATCTACTGCTTACTTGGCAAACGCGCTGAACATTTAGACGAACTTTCCGCCCGACCCAGATTCCCGCACGTCGCACATTACCCGTGCTGTGTCCTCATTACCCATTTACCCATCGCTCGAATCTTCGTTGAATCCCGCTATAACGTTGCCCTTGCTTCGTATGATGCCATAATTGTTAAAAGTAGATTCCGCGATTATATTTTTTGGACAAAGAATTGATGGTACCGAATGTTTGAATTTTGAAATAAGTTAGTTAAAGTACAGCACAAAATGAACATTAAAGCAAATAAACCGCGGATTGCATATTGAAGTTGGGCACCATACAAGCAACAGCACGTTATAAAATTTACGGAAAGCATCTAGCTGGATCCTGCACTTCGTATTGTAGAAGCTGTAAATGATAACTTTTATGTCTTATTTAATAAGTGAATGTTCGAGATACTTTCCATAGGAGATCAATGTTTAGACTGTTCACTTCGCTTTTCATTGTTGTGTGACCGTGGGTGGAACATGAAGTTACTGGTAACGATAAAAAAATTAAAAAAAAAAAATGATCGGACTTCGTGAAATTACAAAATAAATGACTGCAGGTTCTAAAATCAAGCAAAGTATAGTATAAGGATGATTGATTGAAATTTTGCAGACAATGCGAAGCGATTGTAATGGCGTCTGAACATTAAACTATTACGGATGTAGAGGAGCTGAAAACCTTAAGAGATTAAATATTTGGGGTGGAGGGATTCATTTAAATAAAAGCCAAAGAGAGGGGATGATTTTAAATTTAAATAATATATTTTTACAACTTGCATGACAATACCTGAATAGATACATGAATGGAAGACATCCGTACGCAACGAATAAAGATAAGAGAGTGAGTAAAACTACTATCTCGGTTCCGTCTTCTCGCTTGTTTAAAAAAAAAATGACGAACGAAATTAAATTAGTTGTATTACGAGTCAGAGGGAACCGGAGGCGATAAGCATCGCTGATCAAAGATAAACAAAAAATAAATAAAAATCTCAGTGTATCGTTACACCGCAGTGGGTGCATCTGCACTGAAAGAGTGTTTTAATGCGTGTAGGTATCAGAAGAGGGATGTATGCCGTGTGATCTATGCGATGAGATCTATCCAAGAGCAGAATCCGTACATAGTACAAATATTGCTAGGAAACATTATTGACGTCGAGTGCGTAGTAATCTATATCTATAAATGTGAATGTCTGTTCGCTGTACGTTTATCACGTCTGAACCACAAGACGTAAAGAGCTAAAAATTTGTACAGTTACTAATGTCTACGCGGGGAAGGCTTTAGTTACTGTTTTATGGCGATCGGATTGCTATTAATCTATATACATTAATGTGAATGTCTATTCGGTGTACGCTTATCACATCCGAACAACAAGACCCAGAGACTTAAATATGTGTACAGTTACTAATTTATACCTCAGGAAGGTTTTAGGCACGGTTTCATAGCTATCTGATAGATATTTAGTAATTTGAAGAATATAAGTTGAAATGCGGAACAATAATTACTCTTTAAAAATTATATTTACTGTTTGAAAATGGTTTTATTGGTTGCATTGTTGCTTGAGGGTTGATAATGATGAAAGGGTGGAGTATTTTGGGATGGAACGTTATCGTTGTATATAAAATTCTACGTGTGTTTGTTTGTTATTATTCCGCTCTGCGGCGAAAACTGCAGAACGCAAACGAATGGTCTGTGTGTAATTGTTGTTCGAAGTCTCCCGTTGTACACCATAGCAGTTCCATGCCGATAGCTCTAAGGGGGTGGAAGATATGGTGGTTGAAAGTCGTCAAATTATAAAAAAATTCGGACTGAAGGCCAGCGATGACGTTTGCGACTCTATAGCAAGGAGGTTACATACAGCGAAAAGTGATGCCACAGACTATATCTTTGGTCTGTGTGTGCTACAATGTCTTCATTTTTCTCTGTAAGGATAAGCATACGAATAAGGAAATATAAGAATAAATAAATAAAGCAGTAAAAGAGAAATTTCTTTTAATACTTCTCTTTAAAAAAATCCATTTTTAACTTTTCGCGCATTACATCACGTGATCAATCTGTGATAATATTACAATAATTTTTGTTGAATTTTGTGATTGGATTCTTCGAAACGAGTGCATTTTTACGTGTGATTTGATCTACCAACACGCGAGCGGAGCCGCGTGTTTAAGCTAGTTCTTAATAACTTGTTGACTGGAATGAATATAGAACCATCGTCGTCCATTAAAATTTCTCCACTATTGCTTTATATCGACGATAGGTGTATAAACGGTCATCTTAAAGGGCGATAGTTAGTTATTCTATGAATTGTTATGGTAATCTATATAATATAAAAGAAAGTCGTGTTAATTGCACTATTTATAACTAAAGAACGTCTGAACCGATTTGGCGAAAAATTGTGGGGTAGGTAGATTAGAAGCAGGAGACGGACAAAGGATACTTTTTGTCCCGTTGGACCGTGTTTTATATCAGAATTTGAGAAAAACTGAAAGTACGCTTGCAGCTGCTATCATTTTCTCGATTCTCCAACAATCAGATTATTCATTAGCTACTCGCCTAGCGACCAAATACGCTGTAACAGAACGAGCAAATACGCCAAGGATGTTAGAATAAAGTGAGATGGCGTAATGCACACAAGGTTCAAACTGTCAGACAGATTTAACATGAAACGTTGTTTCTTTACAAGCCCCTCCGTATTATTCTTACCTCCATGATCTTTGGGGCATTGCAAAGACAGAATTGATATTATTTCGTGCTATTTTTTAGTGTTACAAACAAATTAAGTACTGATCGTGGTTTGTTTTTTAGAACAATGCCTTCATTGCGTCGGTGTAATATAGGTCGGCGTACTTGCAACGCAATCGTTCTACGTGATCGTAGTTGATGAGACCGACGAAGATCGTACACAGCGCTTGGAGGTAAATCGAAAAGAAATTCTCAAGCGCGATCCGTTATGACTCTGAAACAAAGGGTACAGTCGAGTTTGACTTCCTCAGCTGCAGTTTACGCACGAAATAATTTGGCTCGTCGACAAAACAGACGGCCACGTGTGGCAATTATAATTGAACGTTTGGGGTACAGATACAATCCAGCCGTCGATTACGCAGCGGATGTATCAGTTGTCTTCGGAACAAACTGTCGCCATCTAAAATTTCATTGGCTATCTCAAGCTTTGCCACGATTGGTCGGCTTCATTCCCACGATCCAACAGCTGTTGCCAACATGGCTATACCACACGTGTCGCGGATTGTATAATTTTACCGGTATGTAGCAATGTTGTTAATTGTGTTTCAATTAGATTCCTGATAAGACAAGAAATGAACGCAACACAAAGACCTTCGAAACGTTGTATTGCCATCCAAATTATTTTATTTCAATTAATTGTTTTGTTTCATATGGAATTTCTATCATTAAAGTATGATCATGCTACAATTACTTTGTATCTAATTCAAAAACTCGTAATAAGATATACATGTGTCATAAGAAACGTTTCTATACTGCTCGCTGCGATAAAAATATGGTAAGCTGTGCTGTAAACATGTGCTGTTTTGCTTTTTTCTTCCCAGTCATTTTTAGCATAAAACAGGAAATTTTTTTTTATGCCTACACTTATAATCATACCTGTTCGTACAATGCAACCATTAAACGTGCCGCCATTGAAGCAGCTCGAAACGTCTCTCTAAAAACCCATTTCCAATTGATTTACCTGTCCATTTTGACTTCTATCCCCAATCAAGTTCCCGATTGCAATAACAATAAATAAGACCAGAGAGCTAGGAAGGAGGAGACAGAATATGGGGGAATGAAATGGATTTAAAAAGGGGAGATGATATACACGCAGAGAGGAAAGGCCGGCCGCGGTGGCCGAGGAGACTGAGGCGCTCCAGTCACGGTCTGCACGGCCACTACGGTCGGGGGTTCGAATCCCCCCTCGGGCATGGATATTTGTGCCGTCTTAGTTCGTTAGTAGTTCATGAGTAGTTTGTAAGTTTAGGGACTGATGACCCCGCAGTGAAGTCCCTTAAGCTTAACAAACAAACAACAGAGAGGAAGGGGAGGAGATGGATATGGTGTGGGATAAGAGGGAGTGGTGTGAAGGTAGGGGAGGAGGAAATGGACAAAGCAAGGGGAAGGAAGGGATAGACATAGGGAGAAGCTACTGCGTAGCGTTGTCGGATTTGCTAGGGAGTAATAAACATTTCCGACACTATGCAGCTCTCGTTGTTACAGTTTTAAATTTACGTAAAGAGAGCTGAAAAAGTTACTTTTTGCTGATCTCGCTATTGACGTATAATGCTTGTTATTTCATAAATGATGGACTGATGATCTAGCTGTTTAGTCCCCTCCAAACCAACAACAATCATAAATGATCTGTAGCAACTTCTTCTGTACATTCTTTCCTACATGGCTATTGCAACTCAGAATACGCGTTCTAATGAACTGCTTTCAGTTGTCTTATGGAAGGGGTTAAAGAAAGAGAGCCTCTCAGCAATGGCCGAGTGATCTGGGTTGCCAAGTTGCGGAATGCGCGGATGCTCTTGCCGGAGGTTCGAGTCTTCCTCGGGCATGGGTATGTGCGTTATCTTCAGCATAAGTTAGTTTAAGTTCAGTGTTTGTAAATCTGTCGGACAAAACTGCGTGGTCGTCAGTCTGTAGCTTACAAACTACTTAAACTAAGGTAAACTAACCTAAGGACAACACACACACCCATGCCCCCGGGAGGACTCGGGAGGACTCGAACCTCCGACGGCGGGCAACCGCACGCTCCGCAGCGAGGCGCCTTAGATCTTAGTTTAAATAGTTTGTAAGTCTAGGAACCGATAGCCTAAACAGTTTGGTCCCTTAGGATAACAAACATTTGAACATTTTTTGAAAGGAAAAAAAAATATTTTTAATAGCGCTATATTTAAAAGAATCAGTAAATCAGACATTGTGCCGGTACGATGTTACGTTTCTGGCCCTTCGATATGAATTAGTAGCTTGTACTTCAATTTGTCTTGAACGGGATGCTTGACAACTTAATGCAGCAGCGCCATTCAAGCCAGCTCATTGCAGAAACCACGTGGTCTCTTTCGTCAGCACGACGTTGTTAGGATAACACGTACCAGGAAAAGTCAGAAACGTCAGCGTTCATGGAAAACACGTTTCGCGGAGCTCTCTGAGTTGTAAATACTCGCTTTGATGCGTAACATGTACGTCATATATCGGAAACATCTGCGAAGTTCGCAGAGAAGTTACCTGTGTGAGGCAGAGATTTATCAGACAAGATTACAGGACAAAATCTTGTTTGCCTTGCTTACCATATGGCAAAAATATTATCGGAAGATATGTAGGGCAGTATGTACCGAGGTACAGGGTGAGATTAAATATATGCCCTTTTTAGTTCTTTACGAGGTATCTCTTCAAGACATTCGCATATAGGACGAGTGTGACGGTCATAGACTAACAGATTTTCCTGTACTACTGCTGATCAGAATGTTGCTTTCCGGTCTTAGCTCCTTCCTCAGCACCGCTTCAGTGTGAGAATTCGCGTAGTAGATTCCCGATTTTTTTCATCAACAAAAAGTAAATATTGAATGATTTGCGCAGCGAAATACACAACATGACATGTCGCCCACTAACAATTACCTACCGGAAATATCTGTAATTACGTTTGTCTATTTTTTTATCATAATGTTCGATCACTTTACGAGTTACGCCTGAAATAGCTATGTACGTTTCTTGCCTATTGCCTGTAATTACACAATTAGCAAATTATTCACAACACTGCAACCAGTTACGCTTTGAAATTTCCGTTTTACCACTATAAACCAGGTTCAGTGGGACATTTATTTCATAGCGTGATACTGTAAACTGTATGTGCAGTATTATAGTTAATATGCACCTGGAAGTTTCCATTTAATACCCTGTTGACACATTCTCGGCTTTTCAGGTTACATCTAGTATAGAATTTTGGGTTAATAGGAAGCGCGTCCAGAAAGTAAGTTCCGTTCGGTAATAAAATGAAATTGTACACAGATACAGACGAAAATTTTATTGCACAAAATTCTACAACTATTAAACTACTTTTCCACATAACTGCCGAAATTTTGCAGGCATTTGTCATAGCGTGGCAGCAGGTTTTATATACCTTCTTCATAGAAATCTGCCGCCTGTAACAATTCCATGCATCAGTGATCGTGAAATTTGCGGGAAATCCATAGCGAGAGCACTAATTGTAAACCTACGGTTTTCCTGGATCTAGTCATCAATCGCGTGAACCATTTCTTCTGTAGCCAAAGGTGGACGCCCACTTCGTTCTTCATCGTGCACATCACTACGTCCGCCATTGAACTGTCGGACCCATCTTCTCACCATCAAATCACTCATCGCATTTGGTCCGTAAACATCGCAAATTTGCCGACAAATTTCACTTGGTTTCACTTTCCTCGCATTCAGAAACCGAATCACCGACCTGAGTTCACAGGCGGCAGGATTTTCAATCAACGCCGACATTTCAAACAAGCACAACAAAGCTTACGTAACTGACACCGATCTCCAAATGGCCCACGTTCTTCTCCTTGATACACATCGGCTACAGTGCATGTGCGGAACTGCAATCGCAGCGCTGCAGCGGAGATAAATTGAAACGGAACTTACTTTCTGGAAACGCCTCGTATTTATAGAGTGACGTTTTCTGCAGTGACAGCGAAATATAAATATTAGACTGATGATTCTATTTGTTTACCAGACGACCTGTTTTAGTGGACTAGTAAATCAAATTCGGGTTTTAACATGTTAACACACGTGAAAGCTAAAAAGATTTACGAAATTCGGTTTTCATCTTCCGGAAGCTGTGTTGCACGTATACGTAGTGATTCAAATCCGATCGAATTCGTAATTTTTCTATTGGGCAGGTTTACCTGTAATTAAGATATGACAGTCTAGATCGCAAGTTCCTGAGTTTTTTTTATTGGCAACTGGTTTCGGTCCTACAGAACCATCATCAGGACTTTGGCACCTTGTTGGTGGACGGTGACTGTGGCCGGGGCAGGCATTACCTTTAATTGAAGCAATGCAGAAAGTAATGAGAGTTGAGTATTTATTGCGAGTCCTTAATTTAATTGATTCACAGAAAGTGTGGCCGCGGCGGAATAGCCGTGCGCACTGAGGCACCATGCTACAGTGCTCGCGGTCGTTCCACGTCGGAGGCTCGAGTCCTCCCTCGGGCATGGGTGTTTATGTTGTTTTTGGAAAATGTTAAAGTAGTTTATAAGTTTTGGGACCGATGACCACTGCTGTTAGATCCCATAACTTTACAAATGTTTGAACATTTTGAACAGAAAGTGTGCAAAATCTTTCATGACTTCTGCTGTGACATGATAATGACATATGACGCCGGCGTGATCGTGTGTATCAGAAAGTTACTTCAGAATGAATCTGATAATTGTCTCGTATCGGAATTATTAATATTTTCAAATGTGCGTCAAAACAGTGCCCATATAACTTGAACATTGGATTTTAAATTTATTTTGGCGACGGTGGAGGGGATGGGATCGTTATAAACGTTACTGCCGCCTCGAAAGTCTGTCGCTGAACCCACTGCACACCGAAAATTACGATTCGCAACAACTCTCAATTTTCAGTATGTTTTCCGTAGTAATTTTCGATTGCTTCCTAAATGTGACGGAGTATTACGAGTCTCGCTATCAGACCTGCAGGTGATAACGCTGTGATTATCGAGGAACGTAGGCATATGGAGATAACGTTAAATAGAGAGTTTTCAGATTTTTCTGCCCACGAGGTCATTAAAGATGAAGCACTAATAAGTATTAGAGGAAATGAGGAAGAAATTTAACCCGGTATTCGTCTTTAGTTATTTACGGTATTGTTATCAGGATGACGCCCAGAAGCGACTCAGAGCGTAATTGACGTTTCCGTCATGCGGCCAAGCGCTCGCGCACCTGTTGCTGTCAGGTCGTAAAATAGGCGATAGTAAAATTGACGATTATCTGTTTTAGAGTTTCTGTGAAATTTACGACTACTTGTTTTGCAGCTGCCTTTTGTGGTCGTTCTGGGAAGAATGATTCTCATTCATGAATTCATAGCGTACGGTTGTAATTTATGTGATTAACAGCACGACCGTATGTTCAAGTGTTTGTAAAGCTTATGGGACTTACCTGCTGGGTCATCAGTCCCTAAACTTACAAACTACTTATGAACTAGCTTAGAAGGCACAAACATTCATGCTCGATGGGGGATTCGAACCACCCTACGGGGAACGGCCTCGCGCATCGTAGCATAGCGCCTCAATACGCTCGGCAGCTCCGCCGCGGCGACCGTAGGTCAAAGGCGAATTTGTGGACTTCGATTAGCTGTCTATGTAAGCCAACCTCCGAGCTACTGAAGGGACTTTTGCCGTCAACATGAGACGGGAAACTGCTGCATCTTCGTCTACATCTGTTTCTCAACTCAGCAAGCCATTTTACGGTGTGTGTCAAATGGTACTTGGGCTGGCACTAGCCTAAAAGCTCCCACAACATAATGTACTCCATATTTCTGAAGACTGATGTCCGCGGTATGTCGAAGTGGCTGGTACTGGTCTGTAGCAGCTCAATAGGCACGGACGATTTGACGTCAAGGAGATAAAGCGTAGTGAGACTGAATGGCAGATTTCGACGAAATTGTTGAAGATGTTTCAAGAAAGGCTTCGATACCGTGTTATGTTATCAATCAGCGCCCGTCTACTACACTACGAGAGGTTGCGACAAGAGATAAAACATCACATAGCGAATGCAGCTGAGTTAGTTTACGTTGCGGCAGAAGAGCTGCAGACATCGAATGCACGACCACGTTAAAACCGACAGTCGCAGCTGTGGGCCGTGTCTCGACAGCCAGGGAGCTGTTGTCCAGCACTTGGCTGAGCTCTTAGCAAGAGCAAGGACGGTGCTCCAATGCCACAGGAAGCCGAAAGACTACGGAAGAATTAGACAGAGGATGTCACAATGCCTTCCAGAGAGACCAAGGAAATACCAGGTAATCTTGAAAGTGCGTAGTCTCACAGTTTTGAAAACTCAGTGCAGTGACAGCACGTTAGCTTCGTTTTATGACTTAGAATTGTACATTTAAATACTGAACACACTTTGGGCGTATTTCTGTTGTAGCCTCCTGTGGCTACAACTTTATTCGTCGTAGGGCAGTCTGCACGGGAAGCTGAAATCTCTAAGTTAGTTCTAACACAAAATTTATTAATATGGAAAAAATACGTAGCTTTGATCTGAGCAGCAATCCATGCCTAACTATCTAAAATGATTTCCAGTCCATAGTTTACAGCAATCAGTGAGAATAATTATTTCTTCAATAAAAGATCATGTTGATTACAGATTGTTTATACTATCTACTTTGCACAAAATAACACTATGTCCCATTACCCCTGTTTTATAATTCCGCCTTGCAATTTTGTGTAAATTCTGTCACGCAGATAATCTGAAGATGCCCTCTGAAAGGGCGAAGCGCGTCATTAAAAAATAAAACAATCTGCAATCAAGACGGTCTTTTATTGAAGGATTGCCTGTCTTGTACAATACTAATTGCCTAGGTCGGTGTTACCTCCTGACTAACAGACTGTCGGTGCTATCTAAGACTGAGTATACTGTCTCGCGTCCTAAAACTTGTCGACTGCTGCGTCGGCTTCTTCCCTGCCCTGTAGTTGATATGCGCGTCCTCTCGTCTCGGTGTGGAAGACGTCAGGAAGTGAAGTGGAGAAGTGTAACTCCCCAGAAGTGAGCGGCGCTATTCTATCCTCTTCATAGGTGGCGCTTCGACTTGCTATTGGCGTAGAGCAAAGACCTTGTAAAAATAACTAGACTCCCGACGGCGCTGCTGTCGCGGGATAATTTGAACCTTCGCCCGGCCGCCATGGTAGTGGCAAGCGTCAGATAGATACGAGTGTTACTAGCAGGTAAATCGTCTGTACTGTTTGACTATCGCAGTGTACATGAAGCACGATGGTGAAGAGTTGCTCAGCGTTTAAATACATAAATCAATTTAAGAAAGGAATAAAAAGATCGAATAATGTATTCCAATTTATATTTCTCAGGAATACAAGGAGCCCTACTAATTTTGTTCAGAGATAGTTAATCTTGCTTAACAGACTGTTAGTCAAGACAATATAGGATTGAATGAAATAAATAACAGGCCTTTACAATACTTGTAGCTCTTTAAAAGGAGCTACATAGTCACTACTGGTGGACAGAAAGTTCAAAAAGTTTCATTTTATGATTGTGTAAAATAACTGTTGGGCTCATGAAATTAGTTGCCTCACTGCAGTTCAAATTTTTGTTTATGAAATTAATATTAGCAACTTGTAACGCTGAATTTAAAGTAATCTGCTTTACATATAGGTATAACAACTGAAAGGGGTTTGCAGACCTGTGTATAGTTCCATATATGAACGGCACATAGCCACAGTGAATGCACATTGTGAAGTTCGACCATGTGACGATAGTTGATGACTTTTGAGCAGTTCACTCTGCTATAAGGTATTTGGCTTATAGCATGGAAAATGATAATTTTCTTGCTAGATATTATAACGCTAATCTTAGATGCCTTAGTTAAGAAAAAGTTATGGCATACTTCGTGTTTTTAAAAGAATTTGGTAATGGCTGATTGCTGTATTCAGAACGTAAGAAGCTATTTTTCAGTTACGTATCTGATGGCATATTTCACTTTCACAATCGATTTTTAACATTAACTGTTTCAGTCAGCACTGTTTGATTTTTTGATGCTATGAAATATTTAAATATTGGAGAATACAGCAAATACGTAAAGTGTGAAACTCTTCCGAAGTTAATGTTTGTACAAAAGTTTCACAATCGTAGATTATACTGAGAAAGTGCCAAAAAATCTTATCTGACGATAAATTCCGTTCATATGCTGTACTTAGAACGCAAAATAAATAAATAAAATAAAATAAATACATGTTATAGTTAGGTTTTGTTAGGAAGAGGAAAGGCTGTTGTCCAATTACTACACCGTATGTGTAATAAATTTACACACAGCTGATAGTTGCGGTATATTCAAGGAGTCTGAAGCTGTTTTGTAGTTATATATTTCAATTAGACATAGTTTTCGCGACTTAAATGAATACTCTCTCTAATCCGAAGAGTATTAGGCACACATAAAGTTCACGCGGAAGTTTGCCACTACAATGGCCGCCGAGGCGCTCTTCAATTTGTCTGCTGCTCGCAGTCGCCCTCTTACGCGATTGTGCGGGCTTGGCGTGGAGGGAGTTCTTCCGCTGTGTGATTGGGTAGTGGCTCTCCATCGCCTTGTTGCTCTTTGGTTTCCATTTGTGGATGAGTGGCGCCAACTTTACGCCACTACAATATCAGCACATATAAATTGTACAGACAATTCACACGAAATAGAATATACACCAAATAAAGCACTTGAAGCTTGACAACAACATACGATAGACTCATCTCTAGACTTTCGCAAAATAGTTCGCTCCCAGTGACGGCTGAGCGGCGTGGTCTGCGCATGCGCATGCCTCATGCGCTTGCTGCTTGAGCCGCTAACGATATCACGCAAACCAAAAGAAACACTTTGTGGATAATTTCTCGCGGTTGAGTTTAGAGTTATCTCTATATCTTGGCATTATGGAATTTATTAGTAAGATATTGCAGAGTGCAGAATACTTTAAAACAGAAATTTTGTAGCAACTGAACTATGTAATTTAGCAAGCAGACGCTCACCTCGAAATGGCCCTCATCAGCAGAAGGCAAACACGTGATTTTTATGTCGGGGGTTCGAATCCTCCCTCGGGCATGGATATTTGTGCCGTCCTAGTTCGTAAGTAGTTCATAAGTAGTTTGAAAAGTTTAGGGACTGATGACCCCGTAGTTAAGCCCCATAAGCTGTACAAACATTTGAACATTTTCGTGATTTTCAATTCTGCTGCGCGCCCTCTCGGTATTGCCCGTTGGTCTTCGGAAAAGAATCCAATGAACTAAGAAGCGAGATACGTTTGGCATAATAGTTTGCGACCGGTAACGCATGTTTTAGTTCGCGACCGATCGCGCATATTTTAGTTCGAGACCGGTAGCTCTCCTTTTAGTTCGCAGCTCGGTCGCGAAGTAGGTCGCTATTTTTAGTTCGACCGCTCAGTTTGGCTTTTGCTACCGCTTCTAAAAGAGCTCTTTCTTTTGTTATGACAGCTTTTTTATATAATGATCAGTGTTGCCTAAGCGTGTACTATTACCCGTATTTTTGGGCAATTAGACATCAAATACCGAAGCAAATAAACCAGGCGAGAGAAAGTGGTTGATGCATAATTTCTCGCATATAAATGCAAACAATGTTAAGTTATGAGTTCTCTCTACTTCTTTACACCATGGAATGAGGGTTATATTTAGACACTGCTGAATATCTCAGAAAAGAAAATTTGTGGCTGTTAACTAAGAAACTACAGCTGAGCTGCACCTCACCTCGAAATGACGGTGACTGGCAGAAGGGAATCACCCGATTCTGCGCGCTCTCGCGTCCTCTCGCTGTTCCCCGTCAGACTTCGGAAAAGGAGCGACAAACTAAGAGGGCGAGGGATCTGCAAACTAGTTCCCGTAGTTCAAATGTTTGTATAACTTACGGGACTGAACTACGGGGTCATCAGTCCCTAAACTTACAAACAACTTATGAACTAACTAAGACTAAGGACGGCACAAACTTCCATGCTCGAGGGGGGATTCGAACCCCCGACCGTAATGGCCGTGCAGACCGTGACTGACGCGCCGCAGACCGCTCGGCCGCCGCGGCCGGCGTTCCCGTAGTTCGCCTGTGGGAGCGCTCTTCCGAACTAGTTCGTTCGCTAACTACACAAGACTACACCAAAAATATGGCGATCGAGTTTACACAGGTTGCCGCAAAGAGCGCCGTAACTCGTTTGTCAGACACAGTATGAAATTTAAGCTCATTGGTATGGATTGATTATAGCTGCAGGATGACGTAATGGTGTATGTTCTTTCAGACCGCGCCCCATTTTCGATCACTTCCCCGCAGTTATCTCGTGTGCCCACGTAACCCCACGGACGCGCTAATCGTAGCCTCAAGCGATCGCTAACAGTAATGCTCGCACCCCGCTGTCGGGGATGCTAAAATGTGTATCAACACGATAAAAAAATTTGAAACCGGAGTTATAAAAGTCCCGTCGCTTTTGCAATCACACCGCGCGACATTCACAGTGTCCATACACCTGTGACGAGATAAACCGGCAGATTTCCCGTCCCCGCCCGTGTTTACCGCTATTGTTTCTGCGCCACACACACACACACACACACACACACACACACACACACAGCCTCGACAGTTGCGACTAATGATGAATGCGCCGGGCGCGGCGTTAGCAGTGCCACGTATCGACGAGGCAGCAGCCCGGCCGGCCACCAAATGAGGCCACGTAAAAATCGGCCGGCAGTGGCACGTGGCACGCGCTACGCGCTACGTGCGTATCGCCGGCGCCACGTCGTTATCGCGTTATCGACCCGCCATCGCCATCAGCAGCGCGGAGTTGCCAATACTCTGTCAGCCGCGCATACGTCACCCCCAATCGGCTGCGTGCCCGAAATCACGCGGTGCTCGACACTCGCTTCCGACAGCGACACGCGTCTCCGACGAGCGCGGCGTATTTCAGCGCCATCTGTCTCCCTGACGCCTCTCCACTGACGGCGCTCGTGCGGCTTTTCAGGCGAGTCTCGTCGTTAACGGGTTTGCGGTCGAAGTTTCTGTCGACGACATCGTCGTTTAAAGCGTTCTCGCTTTACTTGTGGCGTCGACTTTTGTGGTTTTAGGGCGCACAACTTCTATGGTCATTAGCGCCCAGCCAAGAACATAGATTCGCTATGATCTCAAAAAAAAAAAAAAAAGGTGACTGTCAGAACATCAATAAGAGGCTAAAAACGAAAGATAAAAGACAATTAAAAGGGTTCAATATCCTTGGATAGGTTGGCCAAGTTGATAAAACGCAAAACTCGAGCAGCTGCTCGTGTGTCATCAGCTAAAATTTCCTCCAGAGTAGACGGAAAGTGAAGGGCTACACGGAGATGATTAAAATTAACACAAGTCAGTAAAACATGTCGCACTGTCAGCAGTTCACCGCAGGAGCATAGGGGGGCAGGTTCGGCGGATAGCAAGTGACGGTGGCTGAAACGGCAGTGACCGATCCGCAACCGGGCCAGGATGACCTCCTCCCGCCGAGAGGGGGCGTGAGGAGGTCCTCCAAGCGGTAGGGATCGGTTTGACAGTTGTGGCGTCGACTGGGAGAATACAGTGCTCCTCGAGGGACGGTCTCGTCCACTGAAATGTGGTCGAGCTGATGTCTGCGAGTATACGAGAGTAACTCGGCATCCCGACTCTCAAGTTCCTCGGCCTCTCCTCTGATCGTGTGGACCCCCAACCTCAAAACCATCCAACAGATAGCCCACAACCGACTCCATCTCGTCAAACTTCTTTTCGGCCGGTCGTAGGGCCTCCCAACCTCCACCATCCCTTACACCTACCGCTCCCTGATGCGTTCTATCCTCTGTTGTTTCAATGTCACCTGGATCTCTTCCCATCCCTGTTCCTTATCCAGATACGTCTAGATTCTTAAGCGCCACACACTCCATCTCGCCTACCGTATCTGACTCCCCCTACGAGAATCAGTTCAAATGTTGAAATGTTTGTTAAGCTTATGGGACTCAACTACGGGGTTATCAGTCCCTAAACTTACAAACTACTTAACAACTAGCGTATCCTAAGGACGGATCAAATATCCATGCCCGAGGGCGGATTCGAATCCCCGACCGTAGTGGCCGTGCAGACAGTGACTGAAGCGCCTCAGTGCCCTCGGCCACTGCGGCCGGCCCTACGAGAATCCTTTACGAAGTTTTCCCCCATCTCCTCCTGTTGCTCGAACATGTCCGCACTGCAAACTAGACACCTGTAACCCTCTGGTTTCCCCTATCCTTACTGATACCGGGCGTCTGCCACGCCTCCACCGCTGTATCCCACCTTCCCGGGTCTTCTTCTACAAACTCCACATCCTATCCCAGAGCAATCTGCGTTACCTCCCCCCTTCCCCGGATGATGCCCTTCGCCCTTTACCCATTCTATCATATCTGATTGGCGCTCCCCACTCCCTCCCTTGTATAGGTGCTCCCCTCTCCTCCAAGGAGTCCCCGTGCTCCGTAACGCACCCTCTCTCCGGTGCTCGCTCTCCTCCTCCCCCCCCTCTAGTCCCCATCACCCCCTCATTGTTTTAATAAAAGTGACTCTCAGTGTTTCCTGTGATCGTCAGGTGTATTGTAAAGGGTTTCGCCTGCCGTATTTGGCAGAACAAATTCTCGCCAGTATCTTTAAACTGTCCACCAGTGCTCCAGTGTTTCTCCTTCCGCCTGTGTGTTTTTTTATAGCACCATGGTTTGTTCTTTTGACATACATTTCAGGATTTTTGAGGAATCGAAAATTTAATTGTTGCATCTTCCTGTGTATTATTTGAGGTTAATGAACATTTGTAAAACACATTTGTGCTGTATTTCCTTTCCATTGTCTATAATGACTAGGTGATTCCAAACTTGTGGAGGGTAGTGTAGTTTTGCAGAGATCATCCGATGCACTGAAACTGTGGATGCCTGTTCGTTCAAATGCTTCGCTTATTCTGCAGACATTCTACTTTAGCTGCGCGGCAGTTACGTCTAGTTCACCGCACGCCTGGCCGGTGTTACGTGAACTCCTCCCTGGCACATCCTTGCAGCGAGAACCTTCGTGTCTGACGTTGGCGTTTCCCGGGAAAGCCGTCCGCCCATAAACGTGAAATGTGGACTCATCGTCGAGTGTTGTTCAGGTTTATGCAGCAGCGGCAGGTGATATACAGGGCGCTCGCGACATGCATCGCGCGGCTGCCGACCATTCCGCCTTTTACTACCCGCCTCGCCAGCTCCAACCTGCCGCGCCCCGCGTGCAAGTGCCTCTTTCTCTTCACGTATGAACAGAGATTCTATTTTCTCCTCAGTACCTGAACGTTGTCTCCCTTTCCGAGAAAGAAGATGTACTGTCGAAACTGTATTTCATATACGAGGTATGTCCACAAAGTAAATTCCGTTTGGTTATATAAAACAAACGTGTACAGATACAGAAAAAAATATTTATTGTACAAAAATATACAATTATTAAACTGAAATTTCAAAAAAAAAAAAAAATGTTTCAAATGTTTGTTAAGCTTAAGGGACTTAACTACGGGGTCATCAGTCCCTAAACTTACAAACTACTTATGAACTAACTAAGACTAAGGACGGCACAAATATCCATGCCCGAGGGAGGATTCGAACCCCCGACCGTAGTGACCGTGCAGACTGTGACTGAAGCGCCTCAGTCCCCGCGGCCACCGCGGCCGGCGTTTATGTTTAGGCTTATCTCTATATCCTGGCATTATGGAATTTATTAGTCAGACATTGCAGAGTACAGAATACTTAAAAACAGAAATTTTGAGGCACTGAACTATGTAATCTAGCAGGCAGACGCTCAACTAGAAATGGCTCTCATCAGCGGAAGGCAAATACGTTATTTTTAATTCTGCTGCGCGCCCTCTCGCTATTGCCCGTCGGTCTTCGGAAAAGAATCCAACGAACTAAGAAGCGAGATACGTTCGGCATAATAGTTTGCGACAGGTAACGCATGTTATAGTTCGCGACCGATCACGCATATTTTAGTTCGCAGCTCGGCCGCGAAGTAGGTCGCTCTTTTGAGTTCGTCCGGTCTTTTGAGTTCGTCCGGTCTTTTGAGTTTGTCCGGTCTAGAAAATCGTATTGGTGGTTTCTGAATTTATCCATTTCAAATATACTTATTAAGTGGCGACCCCGCTCCAGTTTGTGCCAGCTGGTCTCAACCTTTGATGGTCCGCCATTTTTCATTAAATACTCATTTTTGACCTTTATGGCTACGATTGCCAACTGACTTGTCATATGCTTTAGCAGATGACATGCGTTCTGTCGATGGCAATTACACCCCCCCTCCCCCCGCGGGGAAGTCTGAGGGTACTTCACCTGCTCATACATCTTACACACCAGGTGAAACAATTTTGTCATGGCTGGTTCTCCCAGAGACTTCAGTAGCTCTGAGGGAATATCATCTACTCCTGGGGCCTTGTTTCGACGTAGGTCTTTCTGGGCTTTGTCAAATTCTTCTCTCAGAACAGTATCTCCTATTTCATCTTCATCTACATCCTCTTCCCTTCCTACAATATCGTCTCGAAGTTCATTTCCTTCGTAGAGCCCCTCTATATACTCTTTCCACCTTTCAGCTTTCCCTTCTTTGCTGAGAACTGGTTTTCCATCAGTGTCCTTGATATTCATAGAGCTGTTTTTCTTATCTCCAAATGTTTCTTTTATTTTTCTGTAGGCTGTATCTATTTTTCCCCTATTTATACATTCTTCTACATCCTTGCATTTGCCTTCTAGCCACTCCTGCTTAGCCATTTTGCACTTCCTGGTCATATGTTTACTGGTAACAAAATATGATTGTTTATTTTGTGTCACGTAAAAATAAATTCTGGCATTAAGGGGTTAAGCTTCGCAAACATTTTAACATTTTAAAGTCTACAAAAGGTAGATTATCACAACGTGCTTTGGACGCTTATCTCTTCCATCGGGCTAAAAGTTTAAAATTTTAGTTGTCGGGTGTGTCAGTAAGATTATACTGTGAATATTGCTTACTACTTGCAGTGTGTTTAGGTATTCTCTTAATGTCACTTAACATGTTGCAACTTGACTCAGCGAAAAATCTACTCGACATTTCACCAGCATTATTGAATAATAATAAGGGTGTGATCAATAAAATTTCCTTTATGAGTATATCCATTTTGGATCGTTGCGCGGCAGAGAGCGTTGAAAATTTGTGACAGGAAAACAGGGACCAGTCGCCAAATAATCTGATTTATTTTCAAATCGATTTCAGCTATACGACAGCCATCACCTGCACCGCAGCGCGTGTCAGCAAGCGTAGCCACATTAATTTGCAATAAATCAGTTAATTTCGCCACTGATTGCTGTTTATCTGTCGTAATAAAATTTCCGTTTGGAGGGCACACACACCAGAATCGTTATTCCAATGAAGCGAAATCGCCGTTGGAAATGAGTATCTGCGACACACGAGGTTAGAGATACCCCTTTGGTAAGCACCTCGTTCTGCTACAGGAAGGAGTCCCTAACTGCTTTCACGCACATCGACGCGCCGACGGCAATCGTCGACTCCTCAAGGCCTTTCTTAACGGACCGGAGGTGAGATGACCGCCTGGGACTGGGGAACAGATGCTCGAATGTCTCCCACTTGAGTTGGTGTTTTTGTGTCTCGTTTCCGCCGGTTGTCCTAGGCGTCGGTGGCCGAGTAGAGAGAGATCGACACAGGGAAATAGGACGCACGCGTGTGCGGGTACAGAGTCTGAGGTGACCAGCCAGTGGGACAGCAGAAACTAGAAACACTAAGCTAGATTAGAACAAGTTGTATATTTCGTAGAAATATGATAATACTTAAATTTTACGAAGTTCATGACTGCCAACTACGGGTACTGCTGAGACATAGGTTAACTAGGTAGAGGCCTGCCTACTGATGAGTCGTAGTGCCTGTCCTATAGCCAAGTGGCCGATGCAGTTCAGTGGTGGCCACGAGCGGAGTTGCAGCAGAGGGCGCTCGTGACCGACGTCGTAAGAACGCCGCGCCGTGCTTGCATGGCGGCGCGCGGCGAAAGTACGTGGCGTGCACGGACCCTTTTCTTGTAAATAACTGGAGTAGGGTTAAGTTTATTGAAAAGTATTTCGAATCTTTTCAGGCGAAACGAGTTAAGGTCCGGTGTCTTTCCGAGTGCGATCTGAATGGCTGGGCGGGCCGCGTCGTCAGTTGGTACAATAAGGCCTTTCGGTCCGTGCAGGTCCGGAAGAAGCAGTGGTACCTTTTTGGCGATACTAATATCGGGAAGTTCACATTAATTGAGAATGCAGCACGTGTATATGCCATACTGTTCAGAATTCGGTTTCGGTGGGTATGATAGTCGACTTCATAATGTAACACTATTTGAGGAATTTGAGTGGAGTAGGTGGCGTCAATATGCTAATACTTTGAAGCGTATTGTAGAGGGACGGCCTGTTACTGTTAACGTTAAGTACCGTCCCGGCCTCACTATTGTTCGTCGTGGTTTGGTTATATTTGTGTCTAATGAATTTTCAATTGATGATGAAGCGTCGCTATCGCGCCTAGAAGTTGTACATGCAGATTGACACGTACTATATTGTTTGTCTGGAATGGTCGAGATGGAGTCTCAAATGTTCAAATGTTTGTATAGCTTATGGGACTTAACTACAGGGTCGTAAGTCCCTAAACTTACAGACTACTTTCGAACTAGCTAACACTAAGGACAGCACAAATATCCATGCCCGAGGGGGGATTCGAACCCCCGACCGTAGTGGCCGTGCAGACCGTGACTGGAGCGCCTCTTCTACATCTACGTACATACTCCGCAATCCACCGTAAGGTGCGTGGCGGAGGGTACACCGTATCACTACTAGGCATTTCCTTTCCTATTCCACTCCCAAATGGAACGAGGAAAAAAAGAATGCCTATATGCCTCCGTACGAGCCCTAATTTCTCTTATCTTGTCTTTGTGATCTTTACGCGAAATGTAAGTAGGCGGCAGCAAGATCGTACTACACTCAGCTTCAAATTCCGGCCCTCTAAATTTCCTCTACAGAATTTCACGAAAAGAACGTCGTCTTTCCTCGAGCGATCCCCAATTGAGTTGCCGGAGCATTTCTGTGACTCGCATTGGTCGAACCTACTAGTAACAAACCTAGATGCTCGCCTCTGAACTGCTTCTATGTCTTCCATTAAACTGATCTGCTGCGGGTCCCAAACACTTGAGCAATACTCAAGACGTGGTCGTACAAGCGTTTTATACGCTGTCTCCTTTACAGGTAAAGTACATCTTCCGAAAATTCTCCCAATAAACCGAAGACGGCTGTCCGCCTTACTCACAACTGTCCTTACATGTTCGTACCATTTCATATCGGTCTGCAATGTTGCGCCTAGACGCCTAGATATTTGAACGACGCGACAGCATCAAGAAGCTCACTACTAATGATGTATTCGAACATTATGGGATTGTTTTTCCTACTCATGCGCATCACCTTACATTTTTCTACATTGAGACCTAGCTGCCATTCTTCGCACCAACTAGAAATTTTGTCTCAGTCGTCCTTTATTCTACTACAGTCAGTTAAAGACGTCACCCTCCCATACACCACAGCATCATCAGCAAACAGCCGCATATTACAACTTACTCTGTCCATCAGATCATTTATATAGATAGAAAACTATAGCGGTCCTATCACACTCCCCTGGGGCACGCCTGACGATACACTCGTCTCTGATGAACACTCGCTGTCGAGAACAACGTACTGCGTTCTATTACTTAGGAAGTCTTCCAGCCATTCACAAATCTGTGAACCTATTCCGTAAGCTCATATCTTCGTTAGCAGTCTGCAGTGTGGCACCGCGTCGAACGCCTTTTTGAAGTCGAGAAAAACACAATCCGCCTGTTCCCCTTCATCCATGGTTCGCAAGATGTCATGTGAGAAAAGGGCAAGCTGAACGATGTTTCCTAAACCCGTGCTGATTCATAGAAAGAAGCTTTTCCGTTTCAAGCAAATTTACTATATTCGAACTGAGAATATGCTCCAAAATTCTACACGAAACCGATGTCAAAGATATTGGCCTGTAATTGTGTGGGTCAGTTCTCTTCCTTTTCTTATAAACGGGTGTCACCTGCGCTTAGCCGAAGATGTTTCTTTGTCTAGGGACCGATGACGTTAGCAATTTGGTCCCTTAGGTTAAGGTCGTTGGCCATAACCGCATGTAACCGTGTATAAATATGAATGGATGTGGTAAGAGAGAGAGAGAGAGAGAGAGAGAGAGAGAGAGAGAGAGAGAGAGAGAGAGAGTTAGTGTGGGTGGTTTGTGACGTCATTGAGCCGTTCGCTCGCGCCTGGGCCAAAGGGCAGGCCGGGGCGGCGCTGTGGCGCGATCTGTGCTTACCGCCACTGCCGCCGCCTCTGGCCTTTGTGCCCGCACTAAAGGGCAGGGGCCCTTCACCCTAGTGTCGCCGCTATCGATCGCCGCGCGGTGCGCTCGCTGCCGTCGCCGGCCCTCCACGCTGATCTGATAAACGCCGCCAGCCGCGCAGTCGAGAGCGCTGTGTCAACCCGCGTGCGCGCCAAAACACCGCCCAGATTAGCGACCCTGCACTCGTCCTGGCCGAGGCTTCGTTTACTCCCCCACCCCCCGAATTAACCCGCTGCCGTGACCCGTTTCTCTTCAAATTCTCACTCAACTGTGTTTGTATTTCCCGTGAATGGCGGAGCACTACGTTACCTCCTGTTTACTATACCGTACATGCACAGACGGGTTGTCGCGCTAGAGTCACAAAGGAAGGCCTATTGATCAAGTCTGTTGATATAATTTCGTGTCAGAAGCCAGCAGATGTACACAACAACACGTCCTTTCATCAGTGGTCTTAATTTTTTCATAATGGAAAAACTAGCAGACGGCAAGTCTGAACTGTATCAAGAGGGAGTCCTATCACATTCCGTTTGTCTGATATATACTAGTCGCTGTTTTTGTTATGGTCTTCAGTCCGCAGACTGGTTTGGTGCAGGTCTCCACGCTACCCTGTCCTGGGCGAGTCTCTTCAAATGTTCAAATGTTTGTAGAGTCTATGGGACTTAACTACGGGGTCATCAGTCCCTAAACTTACAAACTACTTATAAACTACTTACAACTAAGGACGGCACAAATTTCCATGCCCGAGGGGGGATTCGAACCCCCGACCGCAGTGGCCGTGCAGACCGTGACTGAAGCGCCTCAGTCCCCTCGGCCACCGCGGCCGGCGCAAGTTTCTTCATCTGAGAATACGTACGGCAAACTACATCATTTTGAATCTGCTTACTGTATTCGTCCCTCGGTCCCCTCTACGATTCTTGTCCCCACACACTTCCTTCTAATGCTAAACTGACGATTCCTTGATATCTCAGAATGTCTCCTACCAACCTATCCCTTCTCTTACAAGGAAAGTACATGGGCTCGAACAGACATATTTTTTTATTTTTTATTTTTTTTTATAAAATATAAAAAGATAAGGAAAAGGTAGGGATAAACTTTATTTAATTCCTATAATAATATACACAATCTCCAACAAACTTTATGTTATAACAATTCCCGTGACCTTTCACCCACACACAAAAACCTTCTTGCTCATTAATTTTCCGATGACTCCTTGTCCTCTACGTGAAAGGCATGGTACTCGTAAAATATGAGTTTTTCATATCACGGTTGTCACCTCAGATACTTGAAATGTACGAAACGCAATCACGTTCCTGGAATTGAAACTCTCCAATCCTCCAACTCCTTGTACAGTATCATCATTGTAGCGGACAATAGCCGGTGTTTAAAGCGATAGATGATGTTGAAATTACTACGTCCAATGGGACTGGAGGACAAGTTTTGCTTGCTGGTCCATCTGTGTTTTGTGGTTGTGTACTGAATTTTACTATTACGAAGAATGATACTCTGGGTCATGGAAATGGCTGGATCACTGTAGCTATTGTCCGCTACAATGGTGATACTGTAAAAGGAGTTGGAGGATTGGAGAGTTTCAATTCCAGGAACGTGATTGCGTTTCGTACATTTCAAGCATATGAGGTGTACAACCGTGATATGAAAAACTCATATTTTACGAGTACCCTGCCTTTCACGTTGAGGACAAGGAGTCATCGGAAAATTAATGAGCAAGAAGGTTGTTGTGTGTGGGTGAAAGGTCACGGGAATTGTTATAACATAAAGTTTGTTGGAGATTGTGTATATTATTATAGGAATTAAATAAAGTTTATCCCTAGGGTGTCCTATCACATTCAGTTTGTCTGCTATATACTAGTCTCTGTTTTTGTTATGGTCTTCAGTCCGCAGACTGGTTTGGTGCAGCTCTCCACGCTACCCTGTCCTGGGCAAGTCTCTTCAAATGTTCAAATGTTTGTAGAGTATATGGGACTTAACTACGGGGTCATCAGTCCCTAAACTTACAAACTACTTATGAACTACTTACAACTAAGGACGACACAAATATCCATGCCCGAGGGGGGATTCGAACCCCCGACCGTAGTGGCCGTGAAGACCGTGACTGAAGCGCCTCAGTCCCCTCGGCAACCGCGGCCGGCGCAAGTCTCTTCATCTGAGAATACGTACGGCAAACTACATCATTTTGAATCTGCTTACTGTATTCGTCCCTCGGTCCCTCTACGATTCTTGCCCCCCACACTTCCTTCTAATGCTAAACTGACGATTCCTTGATATCTAAGAATGTCTCCTACCAACCTATCCCTTCTCTTACACCGAAAGTACATGGGCTCGAACAGACATATCTATATGAACATTTGCTTGCAGGATCTCTACGTACACATCAATGTGCTGGTGGGTGTCGTTTTTCGCAAAACTCTGCGATCGTGCTCTAGATAGCACTGTAGAGGTAATTGTAGACGCCATACGTAAAGCAGATATCTTAACTATTACTTATGTATAATCATCGTACATACGGCTACAATAAAAACCCGAAAAAGAATTAATAAAAACGAAACATTATAATAACTGCAATGAATTTAAATAAAAGCATTGACCCTTTTCATCATGATTGTATTGACACGATTCGGCGGGAATACAAATTATTTTTTCCCTACGTTGGCAGTCCTGCACAAGCATAACTACGCGACGGTAGCACCATAACCTTAACTCCATTATATAAATACTTAACAAATTAGTAAACGAATTACCAGAGATATATGAATTTCAAGCCAAAGCTGTTTTACAAAGGAGAAAATTTTAAAAACTTACCACAAACAGCGCAATCTTCCACAAATTTTTACACAACAACGAACACGCCTGACAATGCCTATCACTTTACAACTTCCCATACTACACAATGCCTATCACTTTACAACTTCCCATACTACACATGGCTATTAGGCGGGAATTCCTAAAATTGACCCGATTCATCTCCCGACCCGATTCGGCCGACCTTACTCTATGTTTGAAGGAAAGCGATAAAACTTAGAGCTCAGAGTCTGCTGTTATTTGAGCAGTTTGGAGCTGCACAACCAACCATTTCACGCTGTGAAACAATAAAACCACAACATATTCGCTGATTCATTACGTGGGATTCAAAATGATGGATTTTTCAGGTCGGTATACCTAGTCATGCAGTGAAGGCTTTCACGACCGGCTGAAATAATTGCTGTTGAATCTTCCGGGTTATGTGGTCGTGGTCGAAGAAACATATCTGCTCCTGACGTTTCGTCCAGAGCTGCGCTGGACATCCTCAGAGGTCTTGCCGACTCACCGTTACCAGTAGCACCTCTGAGGATGTCCAGCGCAGCTCTGGACGAAACGTCAAGAGCAGATATGTTTCTTCGACCACGACCACATAACCTGGAAGATTCAACAGGTATACCTAGTGCTTTAGGTCGGTTGACGTATGGTGGTATCGGGATCTTCGGTATTGCCCGCAGGTGGACGCCCTCATTCCGTTCATACAGCTGAAAACCGACAAACAAATAACTAATTACGCTCCTGTGACTTTATATTTTTTTCCCGAAAGTTTGATTGAAACTTAATGACTACCGAGCTCGTCGTTCTTTTACTGTCGGGGATCTCCATTACTTTGCTCTCGCAATGATATTGCATGCCCGGAATGAAGCCGAAAAACAAAACGCGGCGCGTGATGTACGACAATGGTGTAGCGCCGCCTGCTGGCGGACAAATCCACGGCTCGCGCCAGTCCAAACAACGCACGAGGCCGCTTTTTTTTTGGGTCGGTGCGGCAGAAAATTGAGCGCTCTCGTAGCAGTGCCGCGCCGAGCGAGCATGGGCCGGCCAGCATTATCCGGTGGGCGTCAATTATTCCGCGGGTCAGCACCGCCCACGCGCGCTGTCCTCTGACCTCTGGGCTTCCCCCCCCCTCTCTCTCTCTCTCCCCCCTTCCCCCTCCCACCCTCCCTCCCCCTCCCTCCCCCCCCCTCCCACCACTCAGCACTCGCCTCTCGCCAGAACCTAATTACGCAGCACGGCCAATTAACCGATGCCCCTCGCCGCTACTTTTATCGCGCTTTTAGGTGCGACGTGCGACTCTGCAATCTAGCTGCAGGTGCGACGCAGTGTCCTACCGTACAGACACAGAATAGGAAGCATACAGAAGGGAAAGCTGGGGGCGGCGCCTTTGATCTGTATGTTACCAGGCGTTGCGCTCGACGCCATATTGAAAAGCAGTAAACGCCGAGCGATAGCCACTTAGTACTTTGGTTGGAAATTGAGTTTTTACGAACTGCAGCTAATCTCACCGACTTTTACGAAAGGAAACGGCTTTCATCTATTTTGCGCCATCTTCTTGCACCTAATTGTAAGGTGCTTATCTCTAGAAAAATTCCAAATAACGTGGAGTTGTGTGGGAAATTAGTTATAAACAAGAAAGTGACTTTACAACTGCCAGGTTTTATTTGACACGAATAAAGTCGCACAAAATATTGAGTCAGACTTAGCAGTACAACGTGATTACACATAACTAATGACGTCTGGGTACATATAAAATTGTATTTGCTTTAGGAGTATCATTAATTTACTGATCGGAGAAGGGCATATAGAGGAATCTGTCAACCACAGAGCAGGAACAGCATAAAATAATTATTCCCCTTAATATATTTGTTTGAGTATCCGAAGAGCATTCGTAGCCAACATTAGCACACTACGCCTCCAATGCCGTAAGTAAAATTTTACCTGCCTACTTACGCACTATTCTTTGTCATTCATTTTATATTATTCCCTGCAACGTTAAACACATATAAATTTACTTCAACATTTCGATGCTGTTGAACTGCTGCAGCAACAGCAACAGCGAGAGTTATCGTCAAGAGAAGAAGCAAGGCTACTTTTAATAATTACGCACACATTACTCTCATTCGAAACTGATAACATTTAACTTTCACTACACATATAGCGACGTTCACAAACTGCTCAGCATCTTTTGGGAAGGTGAAGAAACTTATATCCTTATTTGTATTCGAATTATTGCGGCAATTAGATGCTGAACACCATCCGCCGCCCTTTCTTTTATTGAAGCTCATAATAAAAACGGAACATCTCCAACTGTTGACACACAGTTCTTTCTTTTCACTGCACCAAATACTTGTTTACTTTTATGCGATTGAGGCAGTTAAAATACAGAATTAACAAACAAAGACGGCGCATTAGCACGCCACAGAGTAGGGAGTGATCACACGTTTACTGCTTTTCAAGATGGCTGATTACGCGCATGCGCACTAAATTTTGGACGACAGACTGCAGCGGGAGTTTCCTTTCTGTGTACTCATTCTATGGTACAGACGAGCGCTTCGTTTAGGGCGGAGCTCATGTGGAAGCCGTGTAAAAATACGCTACTGACCATCCAAAGAGGAACACCAAAAAAGGTCGGAGATGTCTATTTTGTGTCCCATCATCGTCGCCACTTTTGTGTCCCGTTGTCGCCGGTTGTCGTAGGTGTCGGTGGCCGAGTTGAGAGAGACCGCCGGCCGCGGTGGCCGAGGGGACTGAGGCGCTCCAGTCACGGTCTGCACGGCCACTACGGTCGGGGGTTCGAATCCCCCCTTGGGCATGGATATTTGTGCCGTCCTAGTTCGTAAGTAGTTCATAAGTAGTTTGTAAGTTTAGGGACTGATGACCTCGTAGTTAAGTCCCAAACATTTGAACATTTGATCAGCTAAGACGCAGTGTCTACCGTACAGACTAAAGCTGTGTATAGGGAAAGTATGGCCAGCCTGCCAGCAGCAGCCATGTTGGGCCTATTCTGCTGCTGCTTACACGCCGGCCGCTAGAACTTTCCCAGCGCTTACCAACACTTATCAACCTATTTTGAGAAAACTATTGGATAAAAAAAATTAATTTTTTCATGTGTTATTGTGTGATACTTTCTCTCGATAATGATCTCAATTTTTGTTCATTATTACTTATAGTTTCCGTGCTACATCAAATTAAGTAAACTACTGCGCAAAATTTTGAAGTGTTTGCAGAGGAAAAGTCGCATTGCGTAGACATTGCGTATGGTTGATTTTAGCTCATTCAGTGCTGTGGACGAATTTTAGGTAAGATATCTAAATTTCATTTAAGGTTCGGAGCAGAACGATAACTCTCTTCATTCTCGAGATACAGGCTGTTATATCCGACGGACAGATGCGGGAACTTCGCGTAGTTCTGTTCATGCGCACCTGGCTGCTCTACGGAATACTTATCGTCCGAATTTAAGAAAACTGGTTTGTGGCTCTATATCTAAAGAGTTCACCTATAAATTCAGATTGACTTGTACCGTAGCCAAATATTTCAATAGACCGCGAACATATCGTCATCGAAGCATAGTGTAAATCAAGAAAATAATTGAGATCATGAGTATTTTCTTGCGTATTATGTACTGATATCTTACATGATTTACGAAAAATGCAAGGGGTACCCACTACATATCTTTTACCAGAAACAAAAATTAAAGGTGTCTTTACAACGCCAATTACATTTGAATGTCTAATATTTGTCTTATTTCAATTCCTTGTTTCCTGTTACGATACACTCTAACACATGAAAACGAATGAGAAAAGCTTGTTCCAGGAACTGTATGTTAATTTCATATCTAAACGGGAATCTAGTTCACTCACTAATATGTAAAAAAAAAAAAGTATTTTCGACAACTACCTGCAGATAAAATCAACGACGCGTGAATAATTTAACCTCACGACATTGTGCAGGAATTGTCTTCACAAATTTATTCAAGTTAAAAATACATAGGTATCTGCTGTGTGATCCATTCGTCAGTGAATCTCTATTAATTTACATTATGAATTAAAATCATCATAGCACAAGAACCGAAGTTCGTTTCTGGACTCTAGTTTTCTCTGACGACGTTCATCAGCCAGGCTGTTCATTATCCTGCCTGCATTTCTGATACCTAATGGAAGTACTACAATGTTTACCTCCCTTCTTCGCTTCTTAAAAACACTCAAAAGTACAACAATGTGGCATTATTCAAACAAAACATACGAATATTCACAAGACTTCTCATGACAGCAAAGCAACTTATAGGACCAAGATGGCGGAAAGAACCACGTGACTGGATTTCAGCCAATCACGGCGGCAAACGGCACGGAAAAGGATGGCCATACTTTCCCTATACAGAGCTTTAGTACAGACGAGCGCTTCGTTTAGGGCGGAGCTCGTGTGTAAGCCGTGTAAAATACGCTACTGACCATCCAAAGTGGAGCACCAAAAAGGGTCGGAGATATGTATTTTGTGTCCCATCATCGTCGCCACTTTTGTGTCTCGTTGCCGCCGGTTGTCGTAGGTGTCGGTGGCCGAGTTTGAGAGAGACCGACATAGAAAATTAGGATGCACACGAGTGTGCGGGTACGGAGGTGACAAGCCAGTGGGACAGCAGAAACTAGAAACACTAAGCTAGATTAGTACAAGATGTATATTTTGTAGAGGTAGTACAATACTAGTGCGCCTCGGTTGCACAATGGTCGCGGGTTCGATCCCCGCCAGGTCCTAGGATTTTTATCTGTCACTTTCCACTTCTTTCACCTCTGGCAGTACTGCTCATGTGAAAAATACCGAGTAGCACCGTGGTTCGGAACCCACGTTAAACTGTAGGTCCCCCTATAACTGGCTGGGTAAGTCTGTTCAAATGTTCTTTAAGCTTAAGGAACTTAACTACGGTGTCATCAGTCCCTAAACTTACAAACTACTTATGAACTACCTACAACTAAGGACGGCACAAATATCCATGCCCGAGGGGGGATTCGAACCCCCGACCGTAGTGACCGTGCAGACCGTGACTGAAGCGCCTCAGTCTCCTCGGCCACCGCGGCCGGCTAAGTCAGTTCGAAGGTCGGAGGAAGGCAACGGCATACCACCTCCAAACAGGACCATGCCTAGTAAAGCACTGTGGTGTTCAAAACAATCTTCGGATTGTTGACTGCTTTACCTTTTTAGTACAATACTTAACTTTGTTAACTAAAGACTAGTGGAATGCAGTTACATAGTTTAACTAGATAGAGGCCTGCCTACTGATGAGAGACTGTCCGAGTGCCTGTCCTAACCCCAAGTGAACGATGCAGTTCAGTGGTGGCCACGAGCGGAGTTGCAGCAGAGGGCGCTCGTGGCAGACGTCGTAAAAACGCCGCGCCGTGCTTGCATGGCGGCGCGCGGCGAAAGTACGTGCCGCGCACTTCAGACTTGTGCTACACCACAATCTACATCTACATTCATACTCCGCAAACCACCCGATGGTGTGTGGCGGAGGGTATCCTGAGTACCACTATCGATTCTCCCTCCTATTCCAGTCACGTATTGTTCGCGGAAAGAAAGATTGTCGGTATTCCTCTGTGTCGGCTCTAATCTCTCGCATTTTATCTTCTACATCTACATGGGATACTCTGCAAATCACATTTAAGTGCCTGGCAGAGGGTTCATCGGACCACCTTATTACTATTTATCTCTCAGTAGCTGAAAACCTGGCGTTTCCCGGGTATTTATTTATTTCTTCCTGCCATTTTTCAGGTATATATTTATTTGTATAAAGGCAGTATGTCTGTAAAGTCTCTTGGGAATACAATTAGTACTAAAGAAGCAATAGATTAAAACTTGGTGCGTGATGGGGCGGTTTTCCACGAACGTTACTGTTTATGTGCTCACATCTCATCGACTCCCTGTCGAACTGTGATACAACGTGGAAGGTAGCACTCAACTATATGCGTGTATACTGTCTGTAAAATTTCCTGCGGCTACAATTTGTGTTTACAAATTATAAACCCGTAGTTTTACTCAATAACCAGCGGAAAAGTAGTAAGCGAGAATCTTTTTTCCTTTCATCATTTTGCTATGGTTGTCAGCGAGAGAAAGTTTAATAAAAGTTTGAAATTATGTATAAAGTTTGTTGCAAGTCGCTAAGTACTCTGATTCTCGTATAGCGTATTTCTAAAGTCTCGCCACATTATGTGGCAGTTTCTTGCAAATCCTATTGTTTATGACGTCATATCTTCTGAATCATGTGTCGTATATGCTTCTTAACCCTGCAGCAATTGTACATCACGGTAAGGAATGTGTGTACCAAATTTGGTTGAAGTCGGTCCAGTGGTTTAGGAGAAATCGAGCAGTATTGTCGCTAAATGCAGCAGTTTTCTGCTCATCTCATTGTTTATGAAGTCATATCTCGTGAACTATGTATCGTACGTGATTCTTACACTCACGGCGACCGTTCTCATGGATTGAAGCTTACGTGTACAAAATTTCATAAAGATTGGAAGAAAACTGTAGATTTGTATACAACACGTACATATATACGGACACTCTGCTTTATATATTAGATTCCATTCTCGAATAGCGCGTGGGAAGAAAGAACACCTGAATCTCTCCGTTCGAGCTCTTATTTCTCGTGGTCATTTCTACCTATATAAGTGGGAGTCAACAATATATTTTCACATTCGGAGGAGAATGTTGGCGATTGGAGTTTCGTAAGTAGCCTACGCCGCAGCGATAAACGCGTTGTTGTAAAGATTCCCATCCTAGGTCCTGTATCATTTCCGTAACGCTGTCCCCCCCTGTATCGTGACAATAGGAAACGAGCTGCCCTTCTCTGGACTCTTTTGATGTCCTCCGTCAAACCCACTCGATAAGGATCCCACACTGGGCTGCAATACTCCATAAAAGGACGGACAAGCGTAGTGTATGCAGTCTCTTCAGTAGTTCTGTTGCATCTTTTAAGGGTTCCGCCAATAAAACGCAGTCTCTGGTTCGCCTTTCCCACGGCATTATCTACGTGTTCTTTCCAGTTTAAGTCTGAAGTAACAGTAATTCCTAGATATTTCGTGGAGTTTACGGCCTTCACGTTTGATTGATTTATCTTGTAAACAAAGTTTAACGGATTTCTTTTCGTACTCATGTGGACGACTTCACACTTCTCATTATTTGCAGTCAATTGCCAATTTTACACCATACTGATATCTTATTCAGATCGTTCTGCAGTTGGTTTTGATCTTCAGATGATTTTATTAGACGGTAAATGACGGCATCATCTGCAAATAACCTAAGAGAGCTACTTAGATTTTCCCCTAAATCAGTGATATAAATTAGGAACATCAGAGGACCAATAACACTACCCTGTGGAACGCCCGATATCACTTCTGTTTTAGTCGATGCCTTACCATCGATTACTAGGAACTGTGTCTTCTCTGACAGGAAATCCCCTATCCCCTATCCAATCGCAAATCATCTCTTCGCGAGATATACGTAGGAGGGGACAATATACTGCTAGACTCCTCGGTAAAACATTCTGAAAACATTTGTCTGGAGTGTAGCATTGTATGGTAATGAAACGTGGACGATAAGAAGTTCAGACAATAAGATGATAGAAGCTTTTGAAATGTGGTGCTACAGACGAATGATGAAAATTAGATGGGTAGATCACGTAACTAATGCGGAGGTGCTTAACCGAATTGGAGAGAAAAGGAGTTTCTGGCATATCCTGACTAAGAGAAGGGATAGATTGGTAGGACACATTCTGAGACATCAAGGAATTGTCAACTTAGCATTAGAAGGAAGCGTGTGGGGTAAAAATCGTAGAGGGAGACCGAGGGACGAATATAGTAAGCAGATTCAAAAGGATGTAGGTTGCCGAACGTATTTTCAGATGAAGAGACTTGCACAGGATAGGGTAGCGTGGAGAGCTGCATCAAACCAGTCTGCTAACTGAAGACCACAAGCCGGCCGCGGTGGCCGAGGGGACTAAGGCGCTCCAGTCACGGTCTGCACGGCCACTACAGTCGGGGGTTCGAATCCCCCCTCGGGCATGGATATTTGTGCCGTCCTAGTTCGTAAGTAGTTCATAAGTAGTTTGCTAGTTTAGGGACTTAGACTATACAAACATTTGAACATTTGAAGACCACAACAACAACAGATCCCACATTTTAGTCAAATCAGTGAATTCATATAGTCTTACATGGTTTTATACACTTTCAACGACTCCTTGCTGCATCGCTTCATGCCAGTTGAAGTTCAAGCCGGTTAATGGTATCAGCTTGTAGCAGAACAAGGCACACCTGTGTTTCAAGAGGAGGTGGGGAGCCGCCACACCGAAGCTAGGGTAATGAAATAAAAATCAGTCTCGCCACGTGGCCACGGCACTGACGAACTCGGCCAACAAAGGAAGGAAACCATTCCCAATTGCGAGGCGGGGGACCACAGTCGGCGTGTGTATCGACCGACGGCGTCAAAGCCGTTCCCGCTGTGCGAGTTTCCCCGAACTAAATTTCATTACTTTGTAATTGGCGCGCGTGGGCGAGCACTCGCCTGAGGAGCGTGAAGTGATGAAAATTACAATCCCACTGACCTGGGAGTCGCGGTAATTACTCCACAAAGCGCACGCCGGCTGCAGTGCTCAGAGCAGGGGGCAGGGCACGATACAAACGCTAACTGAGCTCTGGTGGGCGTCACAAGTAAGGCACTTTGAGCGGAATGGCTGCGACCTGTTACTGCGAGTGAGTGGGTGAATTAGTGAGGGACCTTAAGTGTGTGTGTGCGCCTTGAATACTCTTTCCACTGTGCATGACAGAGCCAATCATGTCACAACAGAATACATTCTGGAGACGGAAGGATGGCAATTTTATGCAATTGAGCGGTCTAACAGTCGTGTCCACTAGTCAAGTGGAATATGGATACTGCTATTTTTTTTTTCTTGATCCATCAGGTACTACTCGTCCACTAGGTTTTTTCAGGCTTTCAATCACATGAAATGTTATTATTACTACACTCATGGCCATTAAAATTGCTACACCACGAGGATGACGTGTTACAAACGTGCAATTTTACCGACAGGAAGAAGATGCTGTGACTACCTTTTCAGAGCATTCAAACGAGGTTGGCGCCGGTGGCGACTCCTACAATGTGCTGACGTGAGGAATGTTTCCAACCGATTTGTCATACACAAACAGCAGTTGACCGGCGTTGCCTGGTGAAACGTTGTTGTAATGCCTCGTGTAAGGAGGACATTTCCGACTTTGATAAAGGTCGGATTGTAGTCTATCGCGATTGCGGTTTATCGTATAGCGAAAACATTGCTGCTCGCTTTGGTAGCGATCCAGTGACTGTCAGCAGAATATCGAATCGGTGGGTTCAGGAGGACAATACGGAACGGTCTCGAATCACTAGCAGTCGAGATGACAGGCATCTTATGCGCATGGCTGTAACGGATCGTGCGGCCACGTCTAGATCCCTGAATCAACAGATAGGGACTTTGCAAAACAACAACATCTGCAGGAACAGTACGACGACGTTTGGAACAGCATGGACTATCAGCTCGGAGTCCATGGCTGCGGTTATCTTTGACGCTGCATCACAGACAGAAGCGCCTGCAATGGTGAACGCAACGACGAACCTTGGTGCATGAATGGCAGAACGTCATTTTTTCGGATGAATACAGGTTCTGTTTACAGCATCATGTTGGTCTCATCCGTGTTTCGCGACATCGCGCTGAACGCATATTGGAAGCGTGTATTCGTTATGGTCATACTGGCGTATCACCCGGCGTGATGGTATGGGGTGCCATTGGTTACGTCTCGATCACCATTTGTTCGCATCGACGGCACTTTGAACAGTGGCCGTTACATTTCAAACGTGTTACGACCCGTGGCTCTACCCTTCATTCCATCCCTGCGAAATCCTACATTTCAGCAGGATAATGCACGACCGCATATTGCAGTTCCTGTACGGGCCTTTCTGCATACGGAAAATATTCTACTGCTGCCCTGGCCAGCACATTCTCCAGATCTCTCACCAATTTAAAACGTCTGGTCAATGGTGACCGAGCAACTGGCTCGTCACAATACGCCACTCACTTCTCTTAATGAACTGTGGTATCGTGTTGAAGTTGCATGAGCATCTGTACCTGTACACACCATCCACGCTCTGTTTGACTCAATTGGCCAGGCGTATCAACGCCATTATTACGACCAGAGGTGATTGTTCTGGGTACTGATTTCTCAGAATCTATGCACCTAAATTGCATGAAAATGTAATCAGATGTCAGTATGATATATTTGTCTGATAAATACCCGTTTATCATCTGCATTTCTTCTTGGTGTAGCAATTTTAATGGCCAGTAGTGAAGATCCATTACTAATACTGACTGTGGATTGCGGCTGGTCAAGATATATTAACCTGAATGGAACCAACAGCTGTAAATGTTTCAAAAATAATTATTTTGCTACCAGTTTAGACTTGACAGTGAAGCTGTCTTCAAGCTCCTAAAAGAAATACAGGAACCATGCCCTTCGTAGATGTCCGAAAGAACAGACGCAACATGTATATACAACTTATATAAATGCAGATGACGAGCAATGATCCCTTCTTCAGTGTGGCACTCCTAGGCCCTTATTCGTATGGGAATTAGTTCACAATAACTACGAGTTTGAGTTCAAGTGGGCAGGGTAAAGTTAAGAATTTGTATCTGACGGAAGGCGTACTTTAGTAATTCCATGCAGGTGTGGTGATCGTTTTGTCCCCAGTGGTGTAGAGGTCAGCACAACTGCTTAGAAATCAGGAGACCCGAGTTCGAGTCCTGGCTGGTAAACATTTTTAACTTTAGCCATTCGCAGTTAATGTCATACATTCCGTGAATATGAGTAGATAATAACTTCAGGATCAAAAGTGACGTCTGTTCTATCGGACATATAAACTTAAAAAATTTTTTAGTTGATTTATTGCAATTTTGATAGTTTCAACTTCACTCTAAGAACTTGGGTGCTATGGTACTAAAGCTTGATGGAAACAGAAAATTTTGCTGTATATAGCTACACCACCATTCCCTTCTTTTTCCCCTAGTGAACAATCTGTTTGCATGTAAAGCCATTGATGTTCAGGGAATCTCAGACTGGTTGTTTCCAATTCATTAGCTCTCATTATTAAGACATCTGTTTTACTTTTTTAATATCAGTTAAGTCTAGCTGGTAGTGAAATCATGGAAAAACAAATTGAGAGTGTGACAAAACAGATTTTACATTGCTCTTATGTTGTCTACTTTTTGGATGAAGCTAATCTGTGTTTTGAACTGTCTAATATAATTGTTATATGGCTTTAATTCCAGCCGTTGAATGACTGCGTACAAGAATCAGTTTCTCATACCGAAGCAGTGCTACAATTTGAATACTTAGTCACTAGGTTCTATTCCAGTTAGAATTGTCATAGATACTAAAGGAGTTTTATTCCGCGTGTTATAATAATTCTTACTGCTTAGATCTGGACAATTTCTAACCTGTTCACATTTCTGGCGGCAGCTGTAACAAGTGTTGCAGTCTGTTTTCATATTCATGGAATTTAAGATGTTAACTTAGAATGGGTAAATTTGAAAATGTGTTCCAAGCCGGGATTCGAACACGAGTGTCCTGCTTTCTATGCAGTTGCGCTTCCCCCTACACCACTGGGGACACAGTGATCATCACAACTTCTAGCACTACTCCAGCTCCCTACCACATGATACATACAAGTTCTCAAATTTATCCACTCCTCTATTACTCCTATTTCCGTGACAGTAAAGGCCAGGACTACCTCCGCAATGAAGAAAGGCTCATTTCCCACCCACGCCTAATTATATAAATTAACGTCTTAAATTCTGTGTATATGAATTGATACTACGTGCATGATGAAACGTCATGTATGTTCTTTCGGATATACACGAGTATGACAAAGTAACTTGTAATTTGCGGCTGTTTGCTGATGACGCTGTGGTGTATGGGAGGGTGTCGTCTGTAACTGACTGTAATAGCATACAGGATGACTTACAAGGAAAGTACTTGGGATCGATCAAACACATATACATCAAAATCGTATGAGAGATAATGAAAAGATCCCTTATTGCACTAGTGATACTCCCGCATCTACAAAACTCTGCAGTCGTCCGTTAGAGGCCTCTGCGTGTGCCTTGCCGCATTGCACTTTGACCTGTCGGTTCGCCAGTAGGGACGGTCCAGTGTGCCTCCGAAGTTGCGTTTCGTGATGTTATTTGTGTGGTGAAGCGTCAGATGGGGCGGCGATTGCTAATCAATCCTGCTAATGTATTGCGATTAGTTGAGATGCAGTTATGAAGAACCTTTCTTCGTGAAGATGGTATTAGTGTAGAATATGAGTCATTTACATGCTTTCTCGTATCTGTTATGGTACAGAAATATGAGCATGAGTTAGATACTATTGTAACAAACTCATAATAATGATAATAGAGATGATAATGACGAACTACTCATTGCAAGCGGTAGTGCTACGGTAAGTGCGGGAAGAAGCGATGGAAGCAGTGGCAGTGAATACTAACAGTCTTTCGGGAAGAAGGTTAAAGTTGCAACTATCATCACGGCTTTTGATGACAATTCGCTAGAGAACATGTACGATGATTATTACATAAGTTATAGTTAAGATATCTGCATTACGTATGGCGTCTACAATTACATCTACAGTGCTATCTAGAGCAATGTTGCAGAGCTGTGCAGAAAAACGACACCCACCAGCACATTGAGGTGTACGTAGAGATCCTGTAACCAAACGTTCATATAGATATGTTTGATCGAGCCCATGTACTTTCGTTGTTAGACAAAATTTCTAGTTGGTGCGAAGAATGGCATCTTGCTCTCAATGTAGAAAAATGTAATGTGATGCGCAAGAGGAGGCAAAACGATCCCATAATGTTCGAATACAGCATTAGTATTGAGCTTCTTGATGCAGTCGCGTCCTTCAAATATCTAGGCGTAACATTGCAGAGCGATATGAAATGGAACGAACATTTAAGGACAGTTGTGAGTACGGCAGACAGCCGACTTCGGTTTATTGGGAGAATTTTGGGAAGATGTACTCCATCTGTAAAGGAGACCGCGTATAAATCACTTGTACGACCACGTCTTGAGTATTGCCCAAGTGTTTGGGACCCGTAGCACATCAGTTTAAAGGAAGAAATGGAAGCAGTTCAGAGGCGAACAGCTAGGTTCGTTACTGGTAGGTTCGACCAATGCGCGAGTGCTACGGAAATGTTCCGGGAACTCAATTGGGGATCGCTGGAGGAAAGACGACGTTCTTTTGGTGAATTTCTGTTGAGGAAATTTAGAGGGCCGGAATTTGAAGCTGAATGTAGTACGATCTTGCTGCCACCTATTTACATTTCGCGTAGTGATCAGAAAGACAAGATAAGAGAAGTTAAGGCTCGTACGCAGGCATATAGACGTTACTTTCCCCCCCTCGTTCTATTTGGGAGTGGAATAGGAAAGGAAATGCCTAGTAGTGGTACAGTGTGCCCTCCGCCATGCGCCTTGCGGTGGATTGCGGAGTATTTATGTAGATGTAGATATCTCCGAAAGCGCCATTTGGACCTGGACATGTCACAGTTTGATCAACGAGCAAACATCAAGTTCTGCCAGAAATTAGGCAAAACCGGAACGTTTGAAATGATGAAGCAGGTGTGTGTGTGTGTGTGTGTGTGTGTGTGTGTGTGTGTGTGTGTGTGTGTGTGTGTGTGTGTGTGTGTGTACGTCGAGCACGCATTGAGTCACAGTGTTGTGTTTAGGTTGCATCAACGTTTTGTGCAAGGACGTAGAAAGTTAAGAAAACGATTTGTGTGCTGGTCGGCCATGAACAGTTCGAACGAAACGCAGGATCAGGGGAGTTGCAACGCTGGTGTGTGCTAACCGCTCCCAATCGGTAGACTCTTTCACAGTAGCGGTAGGTGTCAGCCATGGCACTTGCCACAAAATTCTGACGGACGACCTCAACATGTTTCGTGTTACCCAGTCGTGTGCCACGAATCCTGCCGCGAGACCGACGTGATACTCTCTCGACGATTTGTGGTGTCCTTATCAGTTTTGCGGAGGATGATCGACGTTTCTCGATCGGGTAATAACTGGAGACAAACCATGTTGTTTCTTGAACGCCGCGGAGGATCGGCCGAGCGCATTGAGACGCTATGCGACGATGCGTGAGGCCGTTTTCCGTCGGGGGTTCGAATCCTCCCTCGGTCTTGGATGTTTCTGCCGTCTTGAGTGTCTACATGTACATAGACACTCTGCAAATCACATTTATGTGCCTGGCAGATGGTTCATTAACCACTTTCATAACTTTTATCTACCGTTCCATTCTGTAATAGCCCGCAGGAAGAAAGAACACCTAAATCGTTCTGTTTTCGATCTGATTTGTCTTATTTTATTGGGATGGTCATGTCACTCTACGTATGTGGGTGCTAGCAAAATATTTTCACATTCAGAAGTAAAAGTCGGTGATTGAAACTTCTCAAACAGATCACGCCGCAATGAATAACGTCTTTCTTTTAATGATTTCCACCCCAATTCAAGCAACATTTCCGTGACGCTCCCCCTCCCCCCCCGTAACGTGATAAAACAAAACGAGCTGCCCTTCTCTGAACCTTCTCAATGTTTTCCGTCAGCCCCACCTGGTGAGGGTCCCACAAGGGGCAACAGTACTCCAGGAGACGACGCACAAGTGTGATTTAGGCAGACTCTTTGGTGGAGCTGGTGCATTTTCGAAGCGTTCTGCCAACGAAACTTAATCTTTGATTCGCCTTCCAAACAATATTTTCTATGTGTTCTCTCCAGTCTTTAGAATAAGATAGTGACTGATGACCCCGCATTAAGTCCCATAAGCTGTACAAACAATGGAACATTTGTTTCTTGAACGATCAAAAAAAATGTTCAAATGTTTGTAGAACTTATGGGACTTAACTACGGGGTCATCAGTCCCTAAGCTTACAAACTACTTATGAACTAGCTAAGACTAAGGACGGCACAAATATCCATGCCCGAGGGGGGATTCGAACCCCCGACCGTAGTGGCCGTGCAGACCGTAACTGGAGCGCCTCAGTCTTGAACGATGTACAACTCTAACGACAGTCAGCCGCCGGTGGGAGCAGTGGGAGAAAATAGTTCGACACCGTACGGGGGATATTGTCTGGTTCGCTGAGGGGTCAAAATCAGGCCGAGGCCTTGGGTCCGGGGTATACGGGGTGCAGCCAAGACTGGAGGGTGCCATCTCTCTAGGGGAAACTGGCCTCAGTATTCTAGGCCGAAATCGCTACCATCAGTGCATGTGTGGAGGAGAATTTGCGTAGGTGCTACAAAGACCGTAGCATCTATATCTATTCAGACAGCCAGGCAGCCCTGAGATCACTGGCAGCTCCTGCAACAAGGTCTAAAATTGTTGCAGAATGTCACAGGGTTCTGGTGGAGCTAGGGGAAAGCAATAGAGTAAACCTATTGTGGGTCCCTGGCCACTCGGGGATCAGTGGCAACGAACATGCCGACAGATTAGCCAGGATGGGGGCAGAGACTCCAATTATTGGACCGGAACCCGTCCTGACAATAAACAAGGCAATGATCAAATTGGAGCTACGTAACTGGCTCAGAAGACAGCACGTAGAATATTGGACCAAAGTCCATCAACAAAAATATGGCAAGGTAATGATGCCAAAGCCACGTTTTAAAAGAAGCTCTGCAATCCTGGGCCTGAACAGGAGAGAGATTAGACTCATGGTTGGATTGCTGACAGGGCATGGGAATTTCAAAAAACACCTACGTACAATGGGAATAACAGAAGAGGACCCTAAATGTAGGATCTGTGATGATGGTGATGAAACTGCGTCACATCTAATCTTCGAATGCATTGCATTGGAGAATAAAAGGCACAGAACATTTGGGACAACCAGATCCGAAGAAATTGTGTAAAGGGACTCCTTACACTGTTCAAGGGCTTTTGTTGGCCTTACTAGATATAGAGGGAGCGATACTGCACAATAAACTTAGTTTCGTTCGGGGCAGTAGCGGGTTGGACCAAGACTGTTTTGGCTTCCCTGAGAAAATCAAATCAAATCAGCCGCCTGGAATGCTGCAGCGTCCGCAACATACTGATCGTTTGGATGCCTATCCTCGCCGGCCGCAGTGGCCGAGCGGTCTGCGGCGCACCAGTCACAGTCTGTACGGTCTCTACGGTCGGGGGTTCGAATCCCTCCTCGGGCATGGATGTTTGTGTCGTCTTTAGTTCATAAGTAGTTTGTAAGTTTAGGGACTGATGACCCCGCATTTAGTCCCTTGAGCTTAAACATTTGAATTTTGAAGATTTCTGTCTGTCCTCCAGGCGACAAGTCTCAGAACTTATGACTGTACCACGTATGAGTTTGAACGCACGCGAAGATTTCTCAGGCGCGCGGTTGTGTGTGTGTGTGTGTGTGTGTGTGTGTGTGTGTTATCCTTAGCAGTTTGGTCGCACAGGTTTCCCAACATCCGAACATTGCATATAGTGTTTGAATCAGGCAGTGTACGAGTAATGGATGAGGAGTGAGTGTGGCAGCGTGTGAACTTGGGAGAGCAGAGGCCGTGTCGTGGGGCCGCCAGTAAGAGTGTGGGTAAATTTAGACGGCGCTGTGCGGCGCGGTGGCCGGGCTCTCAGCTGAGCGCAGCTGTAGCTGTGGCCAAGATCCCTGCCCTGTCCTGCCCCGTGACGTTCGCTGCCGCTGCCGCTGACGTGGCGCGCCGCACCTACTCCAAGGTCCACGTCCACCACGACATCGCCTATAGCGACTGCCAGCCGTGAACACGAAGCATAAACAGATAATGGGCCATATGAATAAAAAAGAGCACCTGCTTCTGAGAAGATTCCCACACCTAAACCTTCAGATGTCAGACACTCAGATCGGTACCAAACGTTGTGTATAGATGGAATATCATCCGAAACTTCTATATAATTCGTCCTATGTGCTGCCGTCCAGGAAAACGTAAATAAGCGAGAAATAATATGTAATACCTGTCCTACGGAATGGCGTGAAGAAGAAAGCAGAAGTAAGTAGGGGAGTAAGGCAAGGGTGCCCATTATCACCATATTTTTCCAACTTATTTATTGAAAAAGCCATTGAAAAGTTGAAAAGAGCAACCTAAGGAATTAAAATTAACGAGGAACGAATGCACTGTATACGTTTTGCAGATTAAGTTCTCAATTTCGTATGAATAAAAACTTCGAAGCACATGCTCTGAGCAGGAAGTTCATTCTCGCTACCTCCCCTCCTCCTTGAGTAAGTTCTCCGCGTGTCATTTCCAGTACAGAACAGCTGTTCAATCGTGTATTTCTTTAAACTAGCCTAATCAGCCAAATTATGAAGTGTACAATTATAGAGTAGGCTTCTACGTGTTCAGGAAGAAGTGTATTGTGTTTAGATATTAGTTTGTGAAGGCGCATATTATTAAGACTAAATCTGCACTTTTTCCGAAAATGTAATCTTCTGACGATGTTACAAAATCTTTTTCACGCGAGAAACTTTTTTTAATTGAAGTTGGGTTAGCACAATTTGCGGGCGAAATTTTAAGACTGCATCACGTATTCTTTTGTTTCAACGTGGAATGCTGTCGAAGCTTTCTAACATGAGACACTTGTTAAATATGACACTCAATGGTCTGCTCATGAGCGTTAGGCCATGCGATTTTGTTACAAGAAACAGGGTGCTAGATATGTAAATAATCAGTTATTAATTTTCCTGTCGTGTCTACTTACTTCTAACATAAAAAAGTTACGATTACAAAGTCAGAAAACGCATCTTAAATATGCCAACCGGTTTGGGTAGAAACTATACTTCAGTAGGCAATCTTTATTTTGTTACATAAACTGTGAAGTCCTGGGATGCACTTTCTTTGGAACTAACATCATAATAATATTATTTGGCTTTGTAGCTGTTTACAACTGTAAATACACTCTCCAAACAAATGAGTAAAACACACAGCTGAATCCACTTGTTTCATTTCTATTTCGGCAATGAAAACATTCCTCTTACCTCACTCTCGTCACTAAAATTTTCTCTGCGTGCAATGACGTTTCTCTTAAGGCATGAAGATTTTCGGATAACCAAATAAGCGAATTTTTACAATAAATGTAGCCAGGTAGATGAAACCAAGCCTTATCAGTGAGAAATGTTCGATCTAAAACACCAACTCCATGTCTGTTAACAAATCGCTGATACCATTTACAAAATTCAGTTGTTTTCGTATGATACCTACATATATAACCATATATGGATACAGTCCCAGTTCTTTGGTTACGGCCTTATATGCTGTCGTATAAGAGACTTTAGCCTCTCTTGATAATTTCCTTACTGATTTTGTTGGACTCCGCAACTTGATGTCCGAAATGTCGTCTAGCTTCCGTTCTGTTAAGACCGTGGGTCTTCCAGTTCGTGGTGCATCATGAACTGAACCTGTTATCCGTAATTCGAGAATTAAATCACGTATAGTGTCGCGATGTGGACACTTCGAGGTTGGAAAACTCATTCTCAATTGTCGTCTCCCATTTCCTCCTGCCTGGAAAACCTCTTCCACTAAAAGACTCTCTCTCTGCAACACTCGGCGTATACAAGAACAAGACAATAACATCAGTAACAGGTGCAGGGCACACGCAACACTACCCCTACCCTACTACCACTGCAGGTCTATGGAACACGTACTGATGCGCTTTGTCTATGCTGCCAACCTTACACGCGAGACACGCGGAGATCGTCACTGTGGAGAGACTTTGCGGACACACTGTACTTTTGGATGAATCACTACTTTTGGCGGGCAATATATGTGACATTTTATTTTTACACAAAACGGCAATGAGAAAAACTAATTGTGTTTGCCGTAGATCATATTCACAATAACGCAAAGATATGGTCTGCGTCAACTCACCAGCGGAAAAAGATATTTTTTAAAGAGGTTTAAGCTACATGCTGCCCATTTATAGGTCTGTTCTGTATTAATTACCAATTATTCCCAATCAAGGAATAGAAGGACTTGGTAAGGAATATAATATTTAATCTACATTTGGAAGTTTTTCTTCTGCCTCTGACATTTTGTTTCCATGGTTAGATTATAGCATAGATTCATACAGCCGGGGTAGGCAACCACAAAGCCTTGGCGATCTACTATTTCATATTATCGTATGAAAGTGATGTACTTCTAAAGAAGTACGGTAATTCCTATATTTTTAATGCTGCCAAAACAACTGTATTTGATAAGAGAAATTTTATATCATACTATCTGATCAAAACATAAAAAATTCATTTCATATTTTTTTTGCAAATATTATCTTATATTTAATTTGACACTTGAGTACATTTTCTCTTAATCATGTCCCTGATATTTGGTGTATACACTTATTCGAATACAGGAGTCCTAGTTTTGGAGAGTAACCTTGTTCATTGTTTACTTGTTACACAATTGACATTTAAAAAGCAATGATTTTCACAGGTAAGTAGAAGAAAACAAGGCCTTTATTGGAAGTGCAACATTATAAATTCAGTGTATTTCTTTTGAGGAATTAGAGACTGTCAGTTTTTGGTTCTGGCACATTATTGAGAGAGAAATAATTTTTAATGCTTTATTTCAAGTTCTTGGTAGAAGGTAAAGTTAGAGTATCTTACAAAATATCACGTTCACAAACTATACAAATGCATAAGTTCGTAGTTCACCGTAATAGTACCAAAGAATATAATCTTATTGAACGGCACGAAACACACGGCTTTCTCCAGATAGGTACCGTAACAGTACTACAGACTGAACAAAGATGAATGAAATAGTGTAGCAACGAGTGACGCACAGGTAACGGCTGAATGAACTGTTTGGGGAAACACAGTGTTAGAGTTCAAAGAAGGTGTTGCTACCACATCTTCACGGTTGTTAATACTTAAAACAAATCTGTATCGAACGAGCGCTCATTTCTACTGGCAACATAAACAATTGTTTATTTTAGTCAACAATTTTTCTTTCGCACTCTGTCCTCACGCGATCTACCACATAAACACTCGCGATCTACCGGCAGATCGCATCGACGTGTTGCCGACCTCTGCATTTGAGGGTAATACAGATAATTTTTCATACTATTGTCGATGTAGTTATCTGCGGTACTCTCGAGTTAAGATTATTTCTTGATATAAAATTTTGTAAGTGAATAAATGTAGTGTGAGACTGTGTTAATATTCCAAGCTGCTTAAAGAATAGTCTGTAAGATGTGTGGGTGTTTTTCTTGCGTTCCAAGTGTAATTCTAATATATTTTTGACGACGTTACAGCGTTCAACAATGAAATAAATCGCAATTTGCGATCTGTTATGGCTTCACTGTATTAGGTTTAGCTGGAATACCAAAGTTCGGCGAACGAATATTTGTGTCCGGCCGGGATTCGAACCCGGGATCTCCTGCTTCCTAGGCAGACGCGTTGACCACTCCGCCAGCTTGACTGCAAGAGGACTCTTCCCTGCGCGTCTCCCGCCACACCCAAATCTCTATTCGCCACGCTGTCTCTTTCACATTACCACAGCCTATTTGTTCTGTAATGCTCCCTGATGCGGGAATACAGTATTGTGGCTGCGAGCATTACAGAACAAATAGGCTGTGGTAATGGGGAAGAGACAGCGTGGCGAATGGAGATTTGGGTGCGGCGGGAGACGTGCAGGAAAGAGTCCTCTGTAGTCGGGCTGGTCACTGTGTCCTCGGTGGCGGAGTGGTCAACGCGTCTGCCTTTAAAAGCAGGAGATCCCGGGTTTGAACCCCGGCCCGGCACTAATTTTCATTCGCCGCACTTTGGTATTCCAGGTAAACCTAATAGAGTGAAGCCATAACTGATCGCAAATTGCGATTTATTTCAGTAATTCTAATTGTTTTCTTTTGTGCTTTGAATACTATTTACCATAGTGAGGAGTTGTTATTCACTACTATACCGCAATAGTTTTTGTGTAAAAAATGTATGCAATATAATGTTATCCTTTACTAAACTGACACGTTCCACACCATTAATAAATCTCGTATTCTTCATCTATGGAACAAGTGTCAATCTAATCTATTATTAAAAATCGCTGCTTCAACTCAGGTGTTCGCGTATTCATTTAATGGTATGCAGACATCAAAATAACTAAGAAACTACGTCTGCGTTAAAAGTTCAAAGTATTTGTAACACCACATCGTGACCATAGCATTAGAATCACCATATTCCAACATTTTTCACCGTTACGTAATTTTAATTATTTTTTAGAGGCAGAAATTTCTCATTTTTTCAAAATTTTTAATAAATTCAAATTAGATCAGAGCAATTTAGAATAACAGTATCCAGGGAATAAGTTGGTCAAAACACCTCATATATCAAAGATCATTTGTCTGGTTGCTTTTATAAATAGTACCCGCAGTTGAATTATTCTCTCTCTTCGTTACTCGCTCTCTATGTTACTAGATCTCGAAGTGTTTAACTCTATATGTGATACCTCTCCGTGATTAATTTCAAAATATCATACGCGGTTTATGTCCAAGATAGACAGGAATCCGATAAATTAATATAAACTTTCATGTCGTGTCTTTGGACTTTGATCAGGATAGGCTAGGACGGAAGAATTAGAAAGAAACTCCTGCCTTCCGTAATAAACTGTTTAACATTCGTGATTTTGGAATTTGAACTTATTGTCAAGTTTAATGAAATAACTTTTAAAAAACGTATCTGGAAGAGTTAAAGTATGTAAGCAATGTAACAGGATCCAGAGACTTTAATATAAATGAGACTTAGACGAAAATAATCACGCATTGTGAACTCATAAAGTGTTTCCTATGAAAGTGATTTTGTGGTAAATATTATATTCAAAGTAGAGAATCTGTGATACTTAAACTAGTCTTAAACAATTATTCAAGTATTTAGTTCCCTGATATTGTCCAAGAAGATTCTAAAAGTGAACATATATCTATTTTTGTATCCCATCCTCGTCGCCACTTTTGTATCCCAGCGTCGTCGCCGCTTTTGTGTCTCGTTTCCGTCGTGCGCGGGTGGCCGAGTTGACAGACCGACACAGGTACGAAGGTGAGCAGCCAGTGGGACAGCAGAAACTAGAAACACTAGAGTAAATTAGAACGAGATATATATTGCACAGAATTTATACAATACTTAACTTTTACATAGTTCAGTACGGCAGAATGCTGATACATAGTTGAGCTAGAGGCCTGCCTAGTGCCTATCCGATAGCCAAGTCTTCACTGGTGCCTATCTGATTCTGAAGTGTTAACTGTTTCCTATCTCAGTCCCAAGTGAACGATGTCGTTCAGTGGTGGCCACGAGCGGAGTTGTAGCAGAGGGCGCTCGTGGCTGACGTCGTAAGAACGCCGCGCCGTGCATGCATGGCGGCGCGCGGCGAAAGTAGGTGGCGCGCACTTTGGACTTGTGCGACACCACATCTATGAAATTCGTAATGAATCAGTTAATATGTGAAAGAAAATATCTTAACAGTTTTGATTAGAAGAAACTTGTAATGAATTTTTTTCTAAAGAATGATTTGATAGAAAGCAAACAGGTACAAATAACTACCGGGACTCGGTGATTCAATTTTTTTCGGTTTATTAAATATCAGTCCCTGAGAAACGGAATTTCATGCTCAAACATTATAAAAAGTCTTTAATTTTAATTGATACGCAGAACCAATATTTACAGTATGAAAAATTCAACATAGATATAAATTTTATTAATTACGAAGAAGTACCAGGTCTACCAACTTAAATTTCATACTGAGGTGACAAATAAAATTTTGAACCCATCCATCCACTACAGATATGAAAGTCAAGCCGAATCTACAGCTTACAAGTCACAATCTAAAACCAAAATACAAGACAACTAACGTGAAGCGAGTCGCATATTTCACTTTTATTACGAGCTTGTTTTAAAATTTTCCTTTAAAGTAGCTCTTACCAGCTAAGACTTTTTGTGACGAGAGTCGTAAACTGTTTCGCCACACGCGTGCACGGTGCCTCGCCGCAAGGCGGGAGAAGCGGCGCTGATGTATATTCAAAGGGTGCTTTTCCCGACGGCGGAGACTTTTGTTTCCGGCTCCACGTCGCGTTGCAGCTCTTAGCCTCTCTCCTCTCTCCGTCTTTCTCCGGTAAGCGGTCTTTGTGTTGCTCCTCGGGCCCTGGAGATTATGAGAAGAGGGTGACAACATTTACCAAGCGTCGGCCGTCGGAACCTGTTGCTTTGATATCGGCGTACTCCTAGACTGTCTGCCACGCCTACAAACAAGACGCCCTGTGTGTGATCGATTGTGCAAAGAAGCATTTCCGGACAAAGGCTGAATTAAGGATAAGGCGCCTTCACGGTCCCACCGGTTAACTTTGAGGGATGATAAATTACTTACCTTGTGGGTCATTGTGTATTCAAATCACATTTAACTGCCTGGCAGAGGGTTCATTAACCACTTCCATAACTTTTCTCTACCGTTCCATTCTCCAATAGCGCGCGGGAAAAAAGAATACCTAAAACGTTCCGTTTTCGATCTGATTTCTCTTATTTTATTGGGATGGTCATGTCTCCCTAAGTAGGTGGGCGCTAGCAAAATATTTTCACATTCAGAAGTAAAAGTCGGTGATTCAAACTTAGAAACAGATCACGCCGCAATGAATAACGTCTTTCTTTTAATGATTTCCACTCCAATTCGTGCAACATTTTCGTGACGCCCCTCCCCCCCTGTAACGTGATAAAACAGAACGAGCTGCCCTTCTCTGAACCTTCTCAATGTCTTCCGTCAGTCCCACCTGGTGAGCGTCCCACAATGGGCAACAGTACTCCAGGAGAGGACACACAAGTGTGATGTAGGCAGTCTCTTTGGTGGAGCTGGTGCATCTTCGAAGCGTTCTGCCGATGAAACGTAACCTTTGGTTCTCCTTCCCCACAATATTTTCTGTGTGTTCTCTCCAGTCTAAGTTGTTCGTAATTGTAACTCCTAGGTATTTTGTAGAATTTACGACCTTAAGGTTTGACTGATTGATCGTGTAATTGAAGTTCAGCGATTTCTTTTAATGGTCATGTGTGTTACTTCACACTTTTCTTTATTTAGTGTCAATTGCCAATTTTCGCATCATGCAGAAATTTTGTCTAAATCGCTTTCCAGTTGCTTTTGATCCTCTGTTGACTTCACTAACCGATAAACGACAGCGTCATCCGCGAACAGTCTAAGGGAGCTATTCAGATTGTCTCCTAAATCTATAAACACAAGTTTGGTCCGATAGATTTACAAACATTTTAACATTTGAATTTGATATCCGTCGTGTTCAGGCGGCTGACTGGATAGAGCATCTGCATAGTAAGCACAACACCTGGCTTCGATCTCTGACCTGGGCAAAAATTTTCACCCGCCTCATCGAATTTAATGTTCACAAAAAGCAGCGGACACGTTTTTGACATCCTTGCTTTTTATTGGTAGAGTGCAATTGTTATATTTATCGTTGCAAAACACATTTACTTAACATTCATCTTCATTTTAGTAGTGTATTTAAAAAAATTACATAATTACAGCTATGTCTTTCTTGTTTCAGGTGAGTTCGTGACACCAGCCATTTCCTTGCGACGAGGTAAGCTTGCCTCATCAATATTTATAACAATTTTGGAGCACTTTTCGTCGAAGTATTTCAGAAAGCGACACGAAATCGAGGCTACAAAGTATTTTTAATTCTAATTGTAAAGTTTTGACAAACCTCCCTAGTAATATAAGTCAAGTTAACATGTGACCTTTCCAGAAATAAATTTTAGTTATCAATTCTGTATTACTTTAAATAAGTTAGTCGTACTTATTGATTTAGGAAATGTGGTGAAACCTGGGAAATAGCTGAGAATTACCATAAACTACTACAATGTCGGTCATGATACGACGAAGACTTCCGTTGGTATGAAGAAATTTAACTGCTCATTCTCGTTGCTGGTAACGATCAAGAGTTTGCAATGTGTCTGACAGATGACCGATTACTGTTACAGGTACATAGTTGACCATACTACATGACTTCAATGAGTTTACAAAACAGACTGGAAATAACAGCAAGCAAGTAAAATTTTTAGAAAAGTTTTGCAATTGATTATAAATTTTACCGGTTTAGATCCGTTACCTTCCGTAAGCGATTGAAACGGTCACTTGTATAGTACATTTTGTGCGATCTAGTCTGTATTGAAAAATCTTTTTATTAAGTTCATACCTTACTTTAGTCATACTCTTCCTGTATTGTGGAGTTAATTCTAAAGCATTGATAAGGAATCGTAGATGCATATTTATTCACGTCCAATACAGGCTAAGTGATTCACTTTAAGAAACACTTTCATATGACAGTGATCATTTAAAATTTGGAATAAAATAAGTTTTGCAGTGAAACGTTCAATAACCTGTAAACTCATCGTTACCTCAAGCATCTTATTTAATGTGCTTTGGTGAGGTGCACTCAGCCCTTGTGAGGGCAACTGAGGACTTTCTTGATTAAGAAGTAGACAACGAAATCCTGTCTCGTAATTGCAGAAAATCCAAAGAAATTCTGGTCATATGTGAAGTACGCTAGCGGCAAAATACAAACAATACCTTCACTACGCGATAGCAATGCTAATACTACCGATGACATTACAGATAAAGCAGAATTGCTAAACACAGCTTTCCGAAATTTGTTCACCAAAGAAGACAAAGTGAACACTCCAGAACGCAAACCAAGAACAGCTGCCAGCATGCGAAATGTAGGAGTAGATATTCCTGGAGTAACAAAACAACTTAAGTCACTAAACAAAAACAAATCTTCCGCGCCAGATTGTATACCAACTAGATTCCTTTCATAGTATGCTGATGCAATAGCTCTGTACTTAGCTATCATGTATAACCGGTCACTCAGCGAAAGATCCGTACCCAAAGACTGGAAAGTTGCCCAGGTCACCCCAGTATTCAAGAAAGGCGATGGGAGTGATCCCAAAAATTACAGACTTATCTCATTGATGTCTAATTGCAGTAGGATTTTGGAACATATATTTTGTTCGAATATTATGAACTACCTCGGAAGAGAACGACCTATTAACCAATAGTCAACACGAATTCCGAAAGTATCGTTATTGCGAAACACAGCTTGCCCTCTATTCACATGAAGTGATAAGCGCCATCGACAAGGGATCTCAAATCGATTCCATATTTCTGGATTTCCGGGAGGGTTTTGACACTGCGCCTCACAAGCGGCTTCTAATGAAATTGCGTGCTTATGGAATATCCCCCCAATTGTGCGATTGGATTCACGATTTCCTATGAGAAAGGACACAGTTCGTAGTAGTTGACTGTAAGTCATCGAGTAAAACAGAAGTGATATCTGGCTTTCCACATGGAAGCGTTATAGGTCCCCTACTCTTCCTTGTGTTTATAAACGTTTTAGGACACAATCTGAATAGCTCCCTTAGACTGTTCGTGAATGATGCTGTCGTTTATCGGTTAGTGAAGTCAACAGAGGATCAAAACCAACTGCAAAGCGATTTAGACAAAATTTCTGCATGGTGTGAAAATTGGCAATTGACACTAAATAAAGAAAAGTGTGAAGTAATAGACATGACCACTAACAGAAATCGCTGAGCTTCAATTACACGGTAAATCAGTCAAACTTTAAGGTCGTAAATTCTACTAAATACGTAGGAGTTACCATTATGAACAACTTAGACTGGAGAGAACACTTAGAAAATATTGTAAGGGAAGCGAAGCAAAGGTTACGTTTCGTTGGGAGAACGCTTCGAAGATGCACCAGCTCCACCAAAGAGACTGCCTACATCACACCTGTGCGTCCTCTCCCGGAGTACTGTTACCCATTGTGGGACCTTCACCAGGTGGGAGTGGCGGAAGACATTGAGAAGGTTCAGAGAAGGGCAGCTCGTTTTGTTTTATCACGTTACAAGGGGGAAAGCGTCACGGAAATGTTGTACGATTTGAGGTGGAAATCATTAAAAGGAAGACGTTATTCGTTGCTGCGAGATCTATTTAAGAAATTTCAATCACCGACTTCTGAATGTGAAAATATTTTGCTAGGGCCCACCTACATAGGGAGACATGACCATCCCAATAAAATAAGAGAAATCATATCGAAAACGGAACGTTTTAGGTGTTCTTTCTTCCCGCGCGCTATTAGAGAATGGAGCGGTAGAGAAAGGTTATGAAAATGGTTAATGAACCCTCTGACAGGCACTTAAATGTGATTTGTTCAGATGTTTGTAAATCTATCGGACCAAACTGCGTGGTCATCAGTCCGTAGCTTTCAAACTACTTAAACGTAGGTAAACTAACCTAAGGGCAACACACACAGCCGTGCCCCAGGGAGAACTCGAAACTCCACGGCGAGCAACCGCGCGCTCCGCAGAATGTGATTTGAAGAGTCGCAAAAACCGACACAACAGCCGAGAGTGTTAAGTTTTCGCGCCATTTGTCAGTGTCGTAGTGTCACGTTATGTGGCGTTGTAGTGTAGCAGGTTTCTAGAGCTCCTCCCGTCTTTTCTAAGATTACACCATTTTGTGCTAAGAAGATATAAATTTTTTCCTGTCAAGAGGTAAGGGAAGCTACTTAGTCTAACGCACTCTTGTAAATTTTATAGTTAAGGGTGACTGGATTCGCTGATAAAAATTCAGTGTTTGTTACTACGACGTATGCGTTGGTGCCTGACGGAAAAGGTGCTTTTTATGTGGAGGATGCCAGTAATCAAAATTGTACAAGGAAGTACTCACAATTGTACCTATTGTGGTACATTTTCGATCGATTTTTCTCAATGCGATAAACTTCTTTTGTGTTTGTACCAACATTTGTAACTGTCTAATATTTGTGTTACATATCATTAAACATCCAAGAGCAAGTGGCGTATTTAAAATTATTTCTTTTCCCAATATATTTCCAGTTTCAATTACATTTGTCCGAAATGATCGAAATTGTACCACCTTACCCTATACTGCATCCGGTGACGCCTTCAGGCAGAGGAGGACACTGCGTCAAACGTGGCTGGCTGCTCGCTAACCTCCCTCTCCACAGCAGGCTGTCGATAACAAAGTCAGTATATTGCGACTGTAGTGCAAGCACACCACCATCGCGCAAAGAAACCTCTATTTCGCGAGTTGCGTTTTTAATTACCTTATTGGCCGTCGCGCAATTGGGGTCTCTCTCTCTCTCTCTCTCTCTCTCTCTCTCTCTCTCTCTCTCTCTCTCTCTCTCTGTGTGTGTGTGTGTGTGTGTGTGTGTGTGTGTGTGTGTGTCAGTTTATTACGGACGCAATCTCCCTTTGGTCTTTTCTATTTCAGCATGACTGCATTTTCAACTAAACAAATGTCAGGTGTCACGCTGACCTTTTAGCTAACGTTAAAGCTTGTGTAATAGCGACTCTTACGTTAAGGTTTTGTTTCCGCCCAGGTTTATTAAGGTCTCAAATTTCGACGGATAACACGTGATGTCAAATCAATTCCTGTGTAGAACACAGTAGCCCTACTGATGTCAAACTTTGCTCTCCGAGCAATTAATTGTAACAACAGTAGCGCGATTTAAGGTATCTCATTTGATCACAAACTGTGGATGGACAGTGTCAGGATATATTATTATACATATAGCTTTTATTGCCTATTCATTTCATTGTAAATAACAGGAATAGGGGTTATATTTTGTCTAGATAATATCTGCGACGTACCAGTATGGCAGTTGTTTCGATGGACTTATTAACACGTTCGCTGCCGTTCACGCTCTGGCGCGTGTAAACGTTACTTGAGTCAGGTGCCGCTTACGCTGTGGCGCGTGCTGCGACCTAGCATCCTATTATGGATTATTGTAAACTGGCATCGTCTAATAAAGCTGTATACTCTGGTAGGCACCCAGGGAAGAATATAAGTGATATGCACACGTACGTGGTTCCAGATTTCCGCGTTTGCATTACCGGCTACGAGCCACACACGCTTCTCATGATGTCATGATAGATTTATTGGATTCTTATGTAAACAAGCAAGCAAGCTTTTGATGATTTTCATTTTATTTCGATTAGGTACCAGTTTATAAAAAAAATACTTCTTAGTTTTGATATTATTCATACTTATATTGCTGATGATATAGAAATAAGCATATGTTTTATGAAATACCTTGTATGTACTGTTTATATTGTTCATTTGTTGTTTTCACAAAAATAAAAATGCAAATAAAAAAAACATATCAAAAAAACTAAAACCAAAACATTCAGTGGCTCAAAACTATGAAAAGATACTGTCAAAATACGATCACGCGCCAGAGCGTTAAGTGGCACCTAGCATCATCGCGCCAGAGCGTGAACGGCAGTGAACGTGTTAATGCAATATGCACTGCAGAGATTTTATGCTTGGTTTTTCAAAGCTTTACGGACAAACGTGGGCGAAAGGCATGAGAGATCGAGCGCTTTCAATACATATTGTTTTGTACCCTGTTCATTCTCCTAAGAAATCTCATTACAGTTAATTTAACGTACTTTCGTACAGTATTGCAGGGATGGACACTACTGCCTATAACTTCATTCGTTTAATTTTTTGTTTCTTGCTTTAAAGCACCTGTCTGTTGCCAAACATATGAGTACGTAGCACTGGATTTTCTGTAGGAGAAAACATGATGTTTGAAGTGGATGAGTTGGTAAGGATGCGAAGTGAAGAACGTTGGCGGATGCGGAGAGCGAAGCGGATTGCTGTTGTTGCCAGGATTTATGTACTGTGTTGGCGTGCGTCTGTTAATACACCAGTGGTCAAAAGTAACGAGCAGGCGATAAGGATACAGGTAGATGGCGGTAGATCCTGTAGGCAAGGAGTACAATGGCGGTACGTTGACAGATCTCACCACTTGTACTCTGGTGATCTCTGTAAAAAGGTTCCCGACGTTATTATGACTCACGGTGAGAATTAACAACAGTCGTTGAACGGGGTGTGGTAGATGGAGCTGGATGCACAGGACATTCCATTTTCTAAATCTTAGGGATTTCGATATTTCTGAGAACCACATTCTGAAGAATGAGTTGTGCATCTGTATTTTCATTAATTGGGCTTTTATGACTGTTTAACTTTATTTAATGCTGCTATAGTTACTATGGTAACTGTATGTTGCTCTTTACTATTAGATAATGGATCGATTGTTCAGTCACAGTTTCCCATCGGGGGATCGATTTCCCCCCCCCCCCCTCGGGCATGGATCTTTGTGCCGTCTTTAGTATAAAGTAGTTGATAAGTAGTTTGTAAGTTTAGGGACTGACGACCCCGCAGTTAAGTCCCTTAAGCTTAACGAACTTTTGAACATTTTATGAACTGTTCGTGCAAATGGTTGTTGCCTTGCAAATGTCCCCATCTATTGACTCAGGGATTGAGACGTGGCTGCAGGATCCTTTACAGCCATGCAGTAAGATGCCTTCACAAACATTTGAACATTTTTGTTCAATCACAGTGTTATTTTGAAGGAAAACACTTCTGCGGAAGAAGTCAGTTACTACATTTACCTTGTAGCAGTGATAATGATTACTTAAGTTGCTTCATTAGTTGGACACTGTATCCCGGCAGTACATCCGTGGATATTTTTATTATGAAATACGCCGGGAGAAACTCAAGAATCATATCTCTTACTGTGTTTGTCAGTCATGGGAAACACACTATTTCCCGTACTTGTAACGAATTGTGATGGCACAGATTTATAAATTTTCATACCGTGGAGGACGACTGGAAGTGTATCAGCAGTTTGGCCGTTGTTAACAGCAATCGATTCAACGCTTGTTCGCGAGATGTACGCCAGGCAATATTCAGTACACATTGTGAACATTCCGTTCCCTTTACAGAATAGGCAAACAGAATGCCTTAACATGCGTAAACTGCAGCCAATAAAATTCCATGCATTGCTGCAGTGAACTTTCCAAAGTAACACTGATTAAATTCATGCGCTACCATTAACCCAATATTTGAGGGAGCAGCACAGTTAGTAGCTCTTTAACAACGTTGGGGGTATCAAGTGAGGAGGATATTCCGCCGTATGGAAAAAAAGTAACAGGTAATTTTTAACGTAGTCTAATGTAAGGTATGTACGAAAAGTGTGATATTCGTATTTCTAGGCCTAACTTGGACAACACTGAAACAGATAATTTTTGCTGAAAACTTAACGAAATTCGCAGTGAAAGAACTTGTAAAAACATTTTAGATGTATCTCAGAAGAAATTTGTACAGCTACACTATAATTTTCAGAACAACAATAAACAAATCCCACTGATGATAGCACAAAATGTGCTGAAACAAAAATTGAAGCGACTTGCATACGGCGGAATATCCTAACCATTATTTAAGCAAACACGGAGGAAAGAAAAGCATCAAAATCAAAGAGAAAATTTTATTTCAGGAACGCCATGCATTGGAATATTATCATTAAGATAAATATTAGTATTTGCAGGCATCTCCGGCCATCCAGATTTAGGTTTTTCCGTGATTCTCCTAAATCACGCTGGGGAAATGCGAGGATGGTTGTTTTGAAAGGACACGGCCGATTTCCTGCCCTATCCTTACGTGACTTGTACCTTTAGTGCACTTAATAACAACTGCCAACGCGTATCACTCCACTCTTATGACCTAGCTTATACTAAAGACGGCACAAACATCGATGCCGGAGGATGGATTCGAACCTCCGACGGGGGTCGGCGTCGCGCATTGTAGCATAGCGCCTCAATGCGCTCGGCCGCTCCGCCGCGGCTTAAGAGCTGTGAGGACGTGATTACTTGTGCAATGGACTTCACGTGCCATTGAAACTGTTCAAATGTCTGTAGGCGTAACGGACCAAACTGCTCAGGTTGTCGGCCCTTAGACTTACAAATCACTTAAACTAACTTAACTCTAAGAACTGTCACACACACCCATGTACGAAGGACGACTCGAACATCCGACGGGGAGCGGCCGTGCATTCCATGGCAAGGTCCCTTAGATCTTGCGGCCATTCCCACGTGGGCACTTGTTTCTGATAGCAAAACAAAAGCACACAGGTGTGAGTAGGAACGAAACGAACATGTGGCCTATACTAACTACTAACCTTGCGTAGTGGAGTGGTCTTTGTTATGTATACCACAGCAAATGCTTGTAACACGGTAAACCATTTGTTTACCGCATATTTTCTGCTTGTTGTCAGGTACACGATTGGACACCAAGGAGCTTTCCCGCATATTTAGTTATACCCTTTATATCCACACCGGTATAAAACTCTAGTCGACGGCAGTAAAAATATAAAATATTCTATAACAGCTGAGTAATAACGAAACAAACTGAAAATTTTAAAGTTTGAGAAAAGGATCCCAAGTGACAGCAGGCAAATGGGTTCCGAATAGCATTGGTTGGTATAACGTAATAAATTAAAACGTCACACCTCACGTTGAAATTACACTGCTTGAAAATGTAAGCAGAAGGTAGTTTTTGACACATTTAACTGTATATCATGTCATATGTCCAGTACTGTGTGCCATATAGTGATATAATTTTGTAGGTACATTCAGTGATACCTGTAGGTATTGTGTGTTGCCAATAGAGTTACCAGTTATAAACTAATAATGATAGAGTCTTCCGTAACTGAAGGTTAGAAAGCCATGATTTTATTAGCTAACCAGGCCAGTTTCGGCGAACTATGTAGCCATCTTCAATGAAATTACAATTTGTGTAACATGATTTAAGATTCACACTACTCGAGATCGTATATTAACATTCTCTCGTTAAATACATAGACTAATAAAAATTTCCACAATAGTCTGTGTATTGAACGATAGGCAATAACAATATGTAAGTCGAGAAGTGTCAACCGTAAAGGACGAAGACCCTCAAATTGTAATTTCACTGAAGATAGCGATCTACTTCAGCGAAACTTCTCTGGCTGACGAATAAATATAGATCAATGTGTGATTTGGACCTTCTAAGCTAGAGTTTTCTTTCGTTATCTCATCGTAACATGTTGAGATCGCCATCCTGCCTTGGCAGTGTCAGGTAACTTTATAAAGCAATAAATTAAAATGTCGTGGTAGATGGTGAAGTGAGATCGCAACAGCGATCATCCTTTTGTGGCGAGTGTCAGAGAGAAAAGGTTTCTTGAATTATATCCGAATTTTGTTGCAAGTCTGTAAATGTTATGATTTTGTAGTAGGCACTGTGTGTAAGGAAAATTGGAATATTTGAGTGCCATCAAGTTCAAAGGCAAACACACAGTTTCTAACAGTAATTCTTGCCTTATCTTGTTAAACGTAATATAAGTTTTTACCTTTTAATGAATATAAGAGCATAATTTTTTTTAAATTAGGTCAGTAATTGTAACAGTTTACTTTTGTGCCTGACCTAATCTAGTGTTACGTTTGTATTCATCGCAGTCATCTTTCATTACATGGCACGTTTGGCCAATGTATTTTTTTCCCATAGGGACTCAGGATATATATACTAGATGACCCGGTGAACTTCGTATCACTTATCTCTTAAAATAAACCATATTAATTTAAATGCGATAGCTTTATAAATGCATCATCAAATAGTCAAAGTATCGGCTCGATAGTTGGCGGAAAGAGTGGGCAAATCACGCACACATGCGCAGGATAATGTTCGTGTCTCATTCGTGCAAGTTCCGGGAAGGTTTAAACGGTGATAAAGTGTGGGAAAACTTTATCGTAATCACATGGATGGTACTGATATTTTATAGAAAAATCTCTATTTTTTCTGAATGTTCCAATTTCGGGGATACGTCTCCAAATTTTTATTTGATAAGAACGTTATTCTTGCTTTGAACGTCAAATATGCAAACTGTATCGCAATCAGACGAATGATATTGATATCCTATTGAAAAAAGCTCTTTCAGTTTTTCGCGAATTTTCAAATTTTCCGGATAACTTTCCCAAATTTTTAGTTCATAAGAACGTCAAATAATCAAAATTGTATAGCAATCGGATGAACGGTTCTCAACTTATAGTGTGAGTACGTTTAGAAACACATTGAAAATGGAACTTAGTTCGAATGTTTCGACCTTCCTTTGTAAGTGCCTCCCACCATTTTTCTTGTTTTTTTCTTTACTGAAAACTTTCCCAATACCATAATGAACAACACAAAAAATGAATTACCTCTCTCCGTCGTGCGAAAGTTCGAATAGTCAGTTATAGTGCTGAATTCAATCAAAAACACACGGGAAAACGCACTTTCAGTTTATCTCAAATTTTCCAAATTTTCCGTAGATTCTCCAATAAATTTTCTTTCATACACACCTTGTCTTGTCAAGCCGTACTCAAGTTATGCTCTTACAACCATGTGCAATTGATTTTTATTCATAGAAAAAAATCGCTTCCGGTTTTTCCTAAATTTTACTACTTTCCGGGAGACTTTCCCAAATTTTTATTTGCTGCGAATCTGCCTCTTGCTTTCAACACGAAATGGACATATTTTTATCACATTTGGACGAACGGCATTGATAGCTCACTGGAAAAAGCTGTTTTAGTTTTTCCCGATTTTCCTCTTTTTCTCGGCAACTTTTCCATATTTTATCACTGTTTAAACCTTCTATGGTTTTACGCGAATATTTGAAGACTAAAATGAGCCAAATCGATTTAGTCGTTCTCGAGTTTTAGCGGGACTAACGAACAGCAATTTATTTATATATATACCTGGTTTTCTTAGTCCTAGATTGTCTAGGTCTAAGGGGACCAGGCATATATATAAAATCCCGTGCTACTTCCAGACGTGCCGCACTGACATAGATTCGATGATCACAAACTTCAAACTAAATTAGGTCAGACAGAAACGTCGGCTCTTACTGAACACTATGTGGAAACGGGATATGGCATGAAGTATGGAGAGACAAAGATCCTCTCGTCTGCATGCAAGTGCTAGGACTCCGTCATTAAAGAAGCAATCGAATTACGTTGTCTAACGACTTGACTAACAGAGGAGCGGGATTTGGACTTAGTAAGGCATGGGGACCAGAATTGACAGTACAAAGACATCGTCGGCCACATTCGAACTCAGAGTGTCGCAGACACGTCTTCGAAGGTACAAGGTTTAAAATCGCCGCACTAAACTGTGCATGCACACATAGTCAACACCGTCTAGACACAAGGCCTCACAATAAGTCCGTATCATGTCACACCGATAGGCTGCCCACGCAAGATGACTGGCTAAAGCTGTGTGGCAGTGGGCTATGCCAACACCGTCTAGATACAAGGACTCACACCGATAGGCTGCTCTCGTAAGCTCACTGGCTGGCCGTTGGGACACAGCAAACACCGTCTAGATCCAAGGCCTCACAACAAGTCCGTGTCACGTCACACCAATAGGCTGCCCTCGCAAGCTCACTAGCTGGCCGCTGGGGCACAGCCAACATCATGTAGATCCAAGGACTCACAACAAGTCCGTGTCACGTCACATCAATAGGCTGCCCTCGCAAGCTCACTGGCTGGCCGCTGGGGAACAGCCAACATCGTGTAGATCCAAGGACTCACAACAAGTTCCTGTCACGTCACACCAATAGGCTGCCCTCGCAAGCTCACTGGCTGGCTGCTGGGGCACAGCCAACATCGTGTAGATCCAAGGACTCACAACAAGTCCGTGTCACGTCACACCGATAGGCTGCCCTCGCAAGCACACTGGCTGGCTGCTGGGGCACAGCCAACATCGTGTAGATCCAAGGACTCACAACAAGTCCGTGTCACATCACACCGATAGGCTGCCCTCGCAAGCACACTGGCTGGCCGCTGGGGCACAGCCAACATCGTGTAGATCCAAGGACTCACAACAAGTCCGTGTCACGTCACACCGATAGGCTGCCCTCGCAAGCACACTGGCTGGCCGCTGGGGCACAGCCAACATCGTGTAGATCCAAGGACTCACAACAAGTCCGTGTCACGTCACACCGATAGGCTGCCCTCGCAAGCACACTGGCTGGCCGCTGGGGCACAGCCAACATCGTGTAGATCCAAGGACTCACAACAAGTTCCTGTCACGTCACACCAATAGGCTGCCCTCGCAAGCACACTGGCTGGCCGCTGGGGCACAGCCAACATCGTGTAGATCCAAGGACTCACAACAAGTCCGTGTCACGTCACACCGATAGGCTGCCCTCACAAGCACACTGACTGGCCGCTGGGGCACAGCCAACATCGTGTAGATCCAAGGACTCACAACAAGTTCCTGTCACGTCACACCAATAGGCTGCCCTCGCAAGCACACTGGCTGGCCGCTGGGGCACAGCCAACATCGTGTAGATCCAAGGACTCAGAACAAGTCCGTGTCACGTCACACCGATAGGCTGCCCTCGCAAGCACACTGGCTGGCCGCTGGGGCACAGCCAACATCGTGTAGATCCAAGGACTCACAACAAGTCCGTGTCACGTCACACCGATAGGCTGCCCTCGCAAGCACACTGGCTGGCCGCTGGGGCACAGCCAACATCGTGTAGATCCAAGGACTCACAACAAGTCCGTGTCACGTCACACCGATAGGCTGCCCTCGCAAGCACACTGGCTGGCCGCTGGGGCACAGCCAACATCGTGTAGATCCAAGGACTCACAACAAGTTCCTGTCACGTCACACCAATAGGCTGCCCTCGCAAGCTCACTGGCTGGCCGCTGGGGCACAGCCAACATCGTGTAGATCCAAGGACTCACAACAAGTCCGTGTCACGTCACACCGATAGGCTGCCCTCGCAAGCACACTGGCTGGCCGCTGGGGCACAGCCAACATCGTGTAGATCCAAGGACTCACAACAAGTCCGTGTCACGTCACACCGATAGGCTGCCCTCTCAAGCACACTGGCTGGCCGCTGGGGCACAGCCCACTGCTTCGTAGCGCCAGCCAGTGAGCTTGCGAGGGCAGCTTACCGGTGTGACGTGACACGGACTTGTTGTGAGTCCTTGGATCTAGACGGTGTTGACAAGAGTTCACGACTTGGGGCCGCGGGTTTCTCCCACGTCACGTACACGTGAAACACGGACCGTTTCCCCACCAGGGTATTCTGCATGTTGTCGACTATGATTCGTGCACAGTGTCGTCATTGCTCCCCACTGTCTTGGCGCAGCTATTCTAGCCAGCTACAGAATAAATAGACAAGACAGACGCAATACATCGATATAGTAAGTACTTGATGACGAGAAGCTGCCTCGTACAAATATTTGACACTTTTTATTCTGCGACTTGCCGCGACGCCCGTGAAACGTGGAAGGAATTAATTCATCAGGATATCCTCAAACTGAATGAACATCGTCCGCGCTTGAGTGGAGCGCGCCACCCACAGGTGCGTTTGTAGCTCCCTCGAGACGCTCGATCCCTGGCTGTGTCCGTCAGTGCGCGACGTGTTTACTGATCCCCGGGAGCAAGTGTCAGCGGCTCGGGAGCGCACCACTCGGCCGTGTTATTCTGATGTGTTTATGGCCAGAGAGGGCCGAGGACGATCTGGCACGCGTCACGCCCCGTCGCGCCCACAAATAGCCCGGCGTGCGCAGCGTGAACGCTGGCTTCAATTCCAAATAGGCGTTTCTCTTCCGACAGGCAAGACACGACAGTGTATTGCTGACAAACTCACTGGTAGATTAGTGCTAGTTCCCGGTGTTACACGGGCGTGTATATACTGCCGGTAATAAAAGTTACACTACTGGCTACACCAAAGAAGAAATGCAGATGATAACCCGGTATTCATTGGAAAAATATATTATACTAGAACTGACATGTGATTACATTTTCACGCATTTGGGTGCATAGATCCTGAGAAATCAGTACCCAGAACAACCACCTCTGGCCGTAATAACGGCCTTGATACGCCTGGGCATTGAGTCAAACAGAGCTTGGATGCCGTATAAAAGGACAGATGCCCATGCAGCTTCAACACGATACCACAGTCCATTGAGAGTAGTGACTGGGGTATTGTGACGAGCCAGTTGGTCGGCCACCATTGACCAGACGTTTTCAATTGGCGAGAGATCTGGGGAATGTGCTGGCCAGGGCAGCAGTCGAACCTTTTTCCGTATCCAGAAAGGCCCGTACAGGACCTGCAACACGCGGTCGTGCATTATCCTGCTGAAATGTAGGTTTCGTAGGAATCGAATGAAAGATAGAGTCACGGGTCGTAACACATCTGAAATGTCGCCGAAGCGAACAAGAGGTGACCAAGAAGTGTAACCAATGGTACCCCATACCATCACGCCGGGTGATACGCTAGTATGGCGACGACGAATACACGCTTCCAGTGTGGGTTCACCGCGATGTCGCCAAACACGGATGCGATCATCATATTGCAGTAAACACAACCTGCATTCATCCGAAAAAATGACGTTTCGCCATTCGTGCACCCAGGTTCGTCGTTCCGCACACCATCGCAGGCGCTCCTGTCTGTAATGCAGCGTCAAGGGTAATCGCAGCCTTGGTCTCCGAGCTGATAGTCCATGCTGCTGCAAACGTCGTCGAACTGTTCGTGCAGATGGTTGTTGTCTTGCAAACAATCCGACCTTTATCAAAGTCGGAAACGTGATGGTACGCAATATCTCCTCCTCACACGTGGCATCACAACAACATTTCACCAGGCAACGCCGGTCAAGTGCTGTTTGTGTATGAGAAATCGGTTGGAAACTTTCCTCGTGTCAGCACGTTGTAGGTGTCGCCACTGGCGCCAACTTGTGTGAATTCTCTGAAAAGCTTATGTGCATATCACAGTATCTTCTTCCTGTCGGTGAAATTTCGCGTCTGTAGCACGTCATCTTCGTGGTGTAGCAATTTTAATGGCCAGAAGTGTAGTATACCCTCCAATGCACTCAAGATTTATTGCTGAAACAGTGCATATGCACTTCATGAACTGATTACAGTTACATATCAATACCTCAAGCAATACTGAGGTACCATGTGTAGAGCCATGCTGAAAAATCCATATTATTATGTGGTGTAACCATCACAGGCACCATGATAGTGCTAGGGCCAAACGGTGGGTTCCCAGCTCTTTGGCGGAATGAGGCGTGAAGCCTGCTGCAGCGCCAGAGGACGCTAGTAAAACAGTATTAAACAAGTTTTATTTAAATTCCGGATTCCGCGGTGTAGCCGCTAGCTTGGCAGGAGCTAGATCAGTAAGTGACCTCCTTCGTTCGTTATCACGCCGTTACGCCACGTCTCCTAGGGGCCGGTTTTTGGACCGTTCGGACGGAGGTGCCCGCGCCGCGACGTCTGGGTGTTGAAGGAAAGACTGCCAGGTGAAGTCGTCGGTCCATGTTCCTGTGTATGCAGCTGCTTGTGGGTTCCGGCTTGGAACTACTGGTGACGGATGCTGTGGTGACAGTGGCCTCTTGATATCTCTGACAGGGTTAGGACCAGAGTTCTAGCGCATCGGCAGGATGATTGGCCTTTAGGAAAGCAAGCAATGAAGACTGATCTGCCCTCAGGCAGCAACCATATTCAGCGTTGTGAAGACGACGGACAGCGGTTCACCATCTTCCCGGATTATAGTCAGTTCGAAGGGTAGTAGTTGTCTTCGGACTACTAGTGGCTACTAGACTGTACTGCTTTATCTGAGACATAAGCTGAATACATAGATTTAATCTTTGGATTGATGACTACTCTCCTGAGCATCTTCGATTGCAAAGACGAAGTGACTCCAAATTCTAAAAGCGGGAGTTTTTATACAGAATCGGCTGAAGCTATGACGTATGGGACGGTTCGTAATGACCAAATGTGTGCTACTTGTGTTTGCAGCGTTCACTCAATGAGCCCTTTAACCGCTGAAAGTATCTTCGTTCTTATTCACTATTGTGACAGAGTTACGTGTTGTTATGAAATTTACAAGCTGACTAATACACCCTCTCTATCTGCTGGTCGTCTGTCGCAGTCAACAGTCTGCGGTAGGCTTTCAACTCGCCGACGCAGCGACTGCTATCGTCACGAACGACAGGACTCGCATTTTACGACAGAGCCGATGACCTGTTCCCCCTACCTTGGCTACTCTACCGTGGCTCTTGAAGAGCACGTTGAATTTCACGCCAGTGTGTGGGCGAGTATTATACTCATGACAGTAGCCAGGGGGATGGTTTCTGGGGTTCTACCTGCATCTACATACATACTCCGCAATTCACCGTAAGGTGCGTGGCGGAGGGTACACTGTACCACTACTAGGCATTTCCTTTCCTATTCCACTCCCAAATGGAACGAGGAAAAAAAAAGAATGCCGATATGTGTCTGTACGAACCCTAATTTCTCTTATCTTTGTGATCACTACGCGAAATGTAAGTAGGCGGCAGCAAGATCGTACTACACTCAAATTCCGGACCTCTAAATTTACTTAACAGAAATTCACGAAAAGAACGTCGTCTTTCTTCCAGCGATCCCCAAATGAGTTACCGGAGCATTTCCGTGACTCTCGCGCATTGGTCGAACCTATCGGTAACAAATCTAGCTGCTCGCCTCTGAACCGCCTCTATGTCTTCCTTTAAACTGATCTGCTGCGGGTTCCAAACACTCGAGCAATACTCAAGACGTGGTCGTAGAAGCGTTTTAAACGCGGTCTCCTTTACAGATGAAGTACATCTTCCCAAAATTCTCCCAATAAACCGAACTGGGCTGTCCGCCTTACTCACAACTGTCCTTACATGTTCGTTCCATTTCATATCGCTCTGCAATGTTATGCCTACATATTTGAACGAAGCGACAGCATCAAGAAGTTCACTACTAATGCTGGATTCGAACATTATAGGATTGTTTTTCCTACTCATGCGCATCACCTTACATTTTTCTACATTGAGAGGTAGCTGCCATTCTTCGCACCAACTAGAAATTTTGTCTAAGTCATCCTGTATGCTATTATAGGCTGTTACAGACGACACCCTCCCATACACCACAGCATCATCATCAAACAGCCGCAAATTACAAGTTACTTTGCCCATCAGATCATTTATATAGATAGAAAATAATAGCGGTCCTATCACACTCCCCTGGGGCACGCCTGACGATACACTCGTCTCTGATGAACACTCACCGTCGAGTTCTATTACATCCCGAAATATTGACAGGATACAGCCCGCCTACATTTTTCCAAGGCTGGGAAGCATTTACACAAGATCCATACAGTCCCGATTTCTCCCCATGCGACTCCCATGTGTTTTGTAGCCCTGAAGAGACGTGCATGGCCATCGGTAAGTAAGAGGTGCACACCTGGGGGAAAAAATCAGGCCCTTTACCTGACTGCGGGATTTTACCGTCGTATCCCACAGTGGGTTGAATGTATTAACAGATGTGGTGATTACTACTGAAATAATGAGCAGTTTTAATATTGATAATTACTATGCTAGTCATATATTGCAATGTCAGTCAGCAATATTTCTTGATGCTCCCATGTAAACGACTCTAGGTTGCTGTCGAGTCAAAGAGTATCTGTACAGTTATTTTTTGCCATTTGACAGCTTGCACGTATCGCAGAAATCTGAGTGATTATCCGATTAAGCTTCAGCCATTACTTTTCTGATTGCCATCTGTGTTTCGATTCGAGTTTTCCTATCTTTGCCTCGTTCCTAGTTTGGAAAATCGGTAGATTCTTTAGAAGTTTCTGTATGCTGGTCACTCTCTAGTATACAGTACTTTGGAATGAATGGAAGGGAACAGACGTTGGTGGTGATCCGCAGCAGAGATAAATATATCCATGTATATGCTTCGCAGATGGCGAAATTTCCCGACGTCTGCTGCTCCTGTAAGATGGACAAACACATGAAAATTTCTGCCGGACCGGGACTCGAAAAGCGGGAGGCCCGGGTTCGAGTCCCGGTCCGGCACAAATTTACATGTGTTTGTCCATCTTACAGGAGCAGCAGACGTCGCGAAATTTCGTGATTTGCGAAGCATATACCTGGATATATACAGCATTGGTGCCGCTTGCAGTTCTATTAAGAGTACACGTTAGCCGCGGTGGAATAGCCGAGCGGTCTAAAGCGTCTCGCTGCGGAGCACGCGGTTGCTCGCCGTGGAGGTTCGAGTCCTCCCTGGGGCATGGGTGTGTGTGTTTGTCCGTAGGTTAGTTTACCTAGGTTTAAGTAGTTTGTAAGCTACGGACTGATGACCAGGCAGTTTGGTCCGATAGATTTACAAACATTTGAACATTATTGAAGTACACGTTATTAAAATGTCTATTCATTGAGAACCCCTCCCGAACTTATATACTGGCTATGCCTATGATTATCTTGTTGCAAAAATGGCAAAATAACAGGCCTTACCACATTCTGCAAATACCGAGCGTTGGTCAGCATTTCCTCCTAAGGTGAAAAAAAAAATGTTCAAATGTTTGTTAAGCTTATGGGACTTAACTACGGGGTCATCAGTCCCTAAACTTACAAACTACTTATCAACTACCTTATACTAAGGACGGCACAAATATCCATGCCCGAGGGGGGATTCGAACCCCCGACCGTAGTGGTCGTGCAGACCGTGACTGGAGCGCCTCAGTCCCCTCGGCCACCGCGGCCGGCCTCCTAAGGTGAACAATAGTTGTAACATATTGCTCCCCAGACTTTAAGGCCTGTTGTTCAAGTACAAGGTCTCGGCAGGTCTACGTCGTACGTGCAAACGACTGTCACTTACGTACAGGCAAAATTGACTTTCATCGCTGAAGCCCGCGGCCCGCCATTCCATGACCGCAGTGATCCCCTGACGGCACCCGTCCAGCGGTCCACGTCGACGCTGTGGCAGACGCGCCAGAGGCGTGCTTGCCAACGGCGAGAAACCAGCTGGCAACAGTCCGTGTTGACACTTCTGGGCTCGCAATCCCTCTTACCTGTGCTGTGGCAGCTGTACCATCTATCGCTGTTGCCCTCGCAATACCGCGACCTCGGCGAACCACAGATACCGACGTGCAGCCACAGAGTGAGGCCACGGCAGTGCTGGAGAAGTCACCAGCGAGCAGCCACATTGGCTTTATACTTTCTGAACATGACCTAAGACAAGCTCGAAACAGATTCATTAAAATAACTTTTTGCGATCTAGACTGTTTTTCAACATGAAAGAAATTTTGTGAACTCCTAAAGCAGTGGCTGCCAATCTTTTATGTGGTGGGACACATAGTAGTTCTGAAAAACATTTTATCGACCCAGTATTTATATAATAGCTGAAAACCCGGCGTTGCCCGTGTATTTATTTATTTGTATTTGTTCCTGCCATTTTTCAAGTATATATTCATTTGTATAAGGGGTGTAAGTCTTTAAAGTCTCTTGGGAATACAGTTAGTATTAAAGAATTAATAGATTAAAACTTGGTGCGGGAAGTGGCGGTTTTCCATGAACGTTACTGTTTACATGCTCATTTCTCATGAACTACATGTCGTACTGTGATAGAATTTAGAAGGTATACTAAACTATATGCGTGTATACTGTCTGTAAAATTTACTGCGTCTACAATTAGTAGTGTAGAAATTATAAATTGTAACGTCATACCGAAAGCCGTAGTTTTAGTCCATGAACAGTGAAAAAGTAGTAAGCGAGAAACGTTTTTCCTTTCATCATTTTGCTATGGTTGCCAGCGAGTAAATGTTTAATAAAGGTCTGGAATTATGTATAAAGTTTTTTTGCAAGTCGCTAAGTACTGTCATTCTCATACAGTGTATTTCAAAATTGTCGCCGCATTATATGGCATTTTTTGCGATTTCTATTGGTTATGACGTAATATCTTTTGAACCATGTGCCGTATGTGCTTCTTAACCATGCAGCAATTGTTACCTCACGGTAAGGAATGTGTGTACCAAATTTGCTTGAAATCGGTCCAATGGTTTAGGAGAAAATGAGCAGCACTGTCGCAAAATGCAGCAGTTTGTCGCGCATCTCATTGTTTATGACGTCATATCTCGTGAACTATGTATCGTATGTGATTTTACACTTACGGCGACCGTCCTCATGGATTGAAGCTTACGTGTACAAAATTTCATAAAGATTGGAACAAAACTGTAGATTTTATGCAACACGTACAAATATACGGACTCTCTCTCTCTCTCTCTCTCTCTCTCTATCTATCTATCTATCTATCTATCTATATATATATATATATATATAATCTGGACGGCAATTAATAATCATATAACAATTAAATGTAATATATATATATTAAACTGAAGGAAAGTTATTTAATTATAACTTTTTCCATGGCTGGGAATCGAACAAATGACCTCCTGCTTGCTCCTGTCCTTCAGTTTAATCTCTCTGATATATATTGAGACAAAATATGTCTCTGTACATTGATTTATTATTTGAAGTTTTCATGTTGTGCAATTGCTTTGTTATTTACGACTTTTGAAACCGGTGAAGGTAATATATAAATTAAAGAAAAAAACTATATTTTCACAAATAAAAAAATAATTTAAGTTATATATACGGCGTCTGTTCTTTCGATGATTCGACGTTAATGTCATACATTCCGTGGAAAAAAAAAAATTATACGAATTACACGACAAACAGAGAGAATTGTGATAGTGCTTACTCTTGTTGTTAATGATAATTTGTACATCTGAATAGAAAGTCTTTAGTTTTAGGCGTAAATGGTTCACTAAGCAAATTTTTTACTTTTTGGTTAAAAAAAGTAAAATCAAACTAGAAAATGCATGCTCACACAACTAAGTAGAGATGATGCAACTGTCGCGATGAAATGACTGAGCGCTCTAAGACGCCTTGATACGGAGGTTCGAGGCTCGAGTCCTCCCTCGGACATAGGTGATTCTGTTGTCTTACATTATTTTCAGAAGTTTGTAAGCCTAGGGACTGATAACCGCAGTAGTTAAGTCTCATAGATTAACACAAATTTGAACATTTTTGCGGATACAATTAATTTTTTCATTGCTCTATTTCTAATCATTCATACTCTACGCACCCACAGTGAAATATATATAGAACAGAAAGTATAAAATAAACACAAACTGCCAGAATAAACACGGGCTGACATACTAAGCAACAAGCAAATAAGGTAGGATCTCGCAGTCATAGAACTTGTCGCAAGTGGAAGACGACGCGGCATTGCCATATATCAACTACGAACCCATGGCAGGACTGCGTTTGTTCACATATCGCCCTAAATAGGTTATCAGCTACATTGGTTTCTTCTTTAGAACATGTGTTGTAATAACGTTTCCGATTATGAAACTTTCCTCCTGAAATAAACTGTCATTTTTCAGTCACATATTATACTTAAATATTTAAAAAGTCATTCGGCGACCCACTTAACCATTCACACACATTTGTTTCAGTCGCAAATCATTTCTTTCGTATTAGCATTTGTTCAAGGGTGCGAAGAAAAATCTAAAAAAATTACACAATCTAATTGGTTGAAAAAATGATATTTCTTACACTTTGCATTTATGCAAACCTGTGATAAACTTAACAAATTTAATCATACTTACCACTTTGCGCTTACACAAAACCATGTGAAATGGACATACGTAATTTATGAATGTTCCTGCTGGCAGCTTTAAGAAATAACCATCAAAAGAGAGCACTAGCGCTGTGTGCTGGCCTGAGAATGCTACAAACAGCAATACACATCGTCATGTTGGAGAGGACTGTAGGGCGTTCTACTGTCAGAATCTGTTCACTTAACTTTATATGGTAGCACTGATCATCTGCAACGCAGTTTCCAATGTTCAACTCTGTAGGTCAATGATGAAAAGAGAGATAAAATTCGCTTTGCACATCTGCAAAACATCGCAATGGAGGTAAGTACCCCCTTCCCCCCACCCACGAACCACTAGTGGATCTACATCTACATGGGATACTCTGCAAATCACATTTAAGTACCTGGCAGAGGGTTCATCGAACCACCATTATACTATTTACCTCCCATTCCATTCTCGAATAGCGCGCCGTAAGAAAGAACACCTGAATCTGTCCGTTCGAGCTCTGATTTCTGGTATTTTATTCTGATGATCATTTCTACCTCTGTAAGTGGGAGTCAAAAATATATTTTCGCATTCGGAGGAGAATGTTGCGATTGTAGTTTCGAAAGTAGCCCACGCCGCAGTGATAGACGCCATTGTTGTAAAGATTCCCATCCCATATCCTTTATCATTCCGGTAACGCTGTCTCCCCTGTACCGTGAGAATACGAAACGAGCTGCCCTTCTCTGGACTCTTTCGATGACCTCCGTCAAACCCACCTGATAAGGATCCCACACTGGGCAGCAATACTCCAAAAAAGGACGGACAAGCGTAGTGTACGCAGTTTCTTTTGTAGTTCTGTTGCATCTTTTAAGAGTTCTGCCAATAAAACGCAGTCTCTGGTTCGCCTTTCCCACGACATCATCTACGTGTTCTTTCCAGTTTAAATCTGAAGTAGTCTAATAGTAATTCCTAGGTATTTAGTGGAGTTCACTACCTTCACTTTTGATTGATTTATCTGTAAACAAAGTTTAACAGATTTCTTTTCGTACTCATGTGGACGACTTCACACTTCTCATTCTTTAGTGTCAATTGCCAATTTTTACACCATAGTGATATCTTACTCAGATCGTTCTGCAGTTGGTTTTGATCTTCAGATGATTTGACTAGACGGTAAATGACGGAGTCATCTGCAAACAACCAAAGAAAGCTATTTAAATTTTTCCCTAAATAAGGAAGAGCAGAGGAACAATAACACCACCCTGCAAAACGCCCGATATCACTTCTGTTTTAGTCGATGCCTTACCGTCGATTAGTACGAACTGTGTCCTCTCTGACAGTTGCGCTCCACAGTTTGGGAACCGCTGCCCTGAACCAAATCGCCTGAGTGGGCCTCAGGGAGAGGGAAAAATGCTCGCTTCCGTGTGTTCTTTAATTAAAAGTTTTCAGTTGGAGGGTAACTGGGTGGAAGAACATAGTGCGGAATGGAGGAGAGTAACACAGATCGCCGCTTCCTTCATTTAGATAGCTCCGTTTAGTAAAAATGTCCATTTGGAGCCGTGGTAAGCAGAGTTACCGTTTGACCTTTACTCGCTTTCAATATGGCGTCGCGCGCAACGTTCGGCTGCATACGTATGGAAGGAGCCGCCCCCCGCGTTCGCGCCTGTCTCCCCTGTATCCCGTGGCGGAATGCCGCAAAAGGGAGCGCTCGGGAGAGCGGCAGAGAGGTGCTGAGGTGTTCGGGAGGTTGTGGGCCGGCCTCTGGCGCGTCCGTCAGCGCCGCCTCCCCCTGAGTCAGAGATAAATATAAGCCGCCGCCGCTACTGCGCCTCGCAGCCTGGCCCTCGGCCCGGCCCCGTCGCCAAGCAACCACCTCCGCAGGGACTCCCGGGCCCCCCATTCACAGCAGGCGCACTCTTCGTCTTTAATAACTACCAGGCCGATTCGGCCGAAAAATCCTGTCTCTTCTCCTTGCGTTATTGCGTCCCAGCGACCGCGTTCCAGTTTCAGTTTCTAATCCTTTGTTTTTATATACTTTTCTTATACGATGGTTGGAACGTAAGTAGTGGAAAATCAATTTTTTGTGATCTCTCAAAGGCCATTGATTGTGTAAATCATGGGATTCTTCTAGATACGCTTAAGTATTGTGGTATGAGAGGGACAGTGCACAAATGCTTTTAAATCATACTTAACTGGAAGAGTACAGAAAGTTGAAATAAGCAGTTCACATGATATAGATGAAACAATTAATTCCTTTAACTGCGGAGTTATCAAAAATGGGGTCCCACAAGGTTCGATCTTGGGTCTTTAGCTGTTCTTAATATATATTAATGACTTGCCATTCTACATTCACGAAGATACTAAGCTAGTTCTTTTTGCTGATGATACAAGTATAGCTATCACACCTGACAAACAGGAATTAACTGATGAAATTGTAAATGATATCTTTCAGAAAGTTTTTAAGTGGTTTTCTACAAATGGACTCATTAAACTTTGATAAAACTCAGTGTATACAGTTTCATACAGTAAATGACATGACACCATTAATAAATTTAGACCTTGAACATAAATCTGTAGCTAAGCTAGAATATTAAACATTTTTGGTGTTTTCATCAACAAGGGATTGAATAGGAAGAAACATATTGAAGATCTCTTGAATCGTTTGAGTTCAGCTACGTATGCTATCAGGGTCATTGCAAAATTTGGTGATATACATCTCACTGAATTAGCTTACTATGCCTATTTTCACTCACTGCTTACATATGGGATCATATTCTGGGGCAATTCAACATTGAGTAAAAAAGTATTCATTGCACAAAAGCGTGTAGTCAGAATAATTGCTGGAGCCCACCCAAGATCATCCTGCAGACATTTATCTAGGGATTTTCAATGTAGCTTCACAATATATATATATATATATATATATATATATATATATATATATTCACTCATGAAATTTGATATTAACAATCCGACCCAATCCAAAAGTAATACCAGTGTGCATATTTACAACAGTAGGAGAATGGGTGATATTCACAATACACGGTTAAATCTAACTTTGGCTCAGAAAGGGGTGAATCATGCTGCCACAAAAGTCTTTGGTCACTTACCAAGTAGCATCAAAAGTCTGACAGATAGCCAACTAGTATTTAAAAAGAAATTAAAGGAATTTCTGAATGGCAACTCCTTCTACAATGTAGATGAATTTTTAGATAAAACTTAAAAAAAAATTAAAAAAAATAAATAAATAAAAATAAAAAAATGTAAATAGAAAATATCTAACATATTGATTGTCATGTATAGACAAAATTTACTCAACTGACACGTTCCACATCATTACGAAATGTCGTATATATGATCTGTGGAACAAGTATTAATCTAATCTAATCTAAATGTTCAAATATTTGTTAAGCTTATTGGACTTAACTGCGGGGCCGTAAGTCCCTAAACTTACAAACTACTTATGAACTAAATTATACTAAATAAAACAGAAACATCCTTGCGCGAAGGAGGATTCGATCCCCCGACGGGGACGGTCTTCGGGGGATAGAGGCTCAATGCGCTCGGCCACTCCTCCACGGCTAAATAGTGGCACCACAGCTGTGCAGACACTATGGAATGGAATGTACAATTGTCGCTAAACGCACACATTGTTGACACACCTACCTTACCTCCGAGCAAATGGACTCGCCTGTCCCACGTCACCGGCGAGCGCACAGTCGAGAGAAACTCTGTCACATGTGAGCGAGCGGCCTAACGTAACGGTGTCGCTATGTTTTCGAAACCGGAACAATGGAGTTGGATGAAGACTGAATGTGCCAGAGGTCGTACAGCACGACAGTGTCATTAAGGTCTTCAAGAGGCGTGCGGGCAGTCGGCATTACTGTACAGAACAGTGGCACGGTGGGTAAAAACCTTCAACGAAGGTCGGCAAATTGTGGCAGTCATGCATCGGGCAGGTCGTCCTAGCGTATCACAAGAAGTAGTGCATACTGTTGCCGATTTAGTGGACAGTAATCGACGCCAGACGATTCGTCAAATGTTCAAATGTTTGTTAAGCTTATGGGACTTAACTATGGGGTCATCAGTCCCTAAACTTACAAACTACTTACGAACTACCTTATACTAAGGACGGCACAAATATCCATGCCCGAGGGGGGATTCGAACCCCCGACCGTAGTGGCCGCGCAGACCGTGACTGGAGCGCCTCAGTCCCCTCGGCCACCGCGGCCGGCCCCCAGTTATCCAATCGGGGAAAGAGGTCCTACAGTTAAACGTGAAATCCGAACCACTTGTATTTTCTGACGACTCGTCTCACCGTTGAGAGGGGCTACGTTCGAAACATGTTGTGTATTTAAAATAAATCCCAACTGGTGATGACCGGTTATTGAAACCATTTAATATTTCATCAGTGAAGAGGGGTTGGAACACTTGCGGGGAGTGACACTTGCGGGGAACCCAGCATACGACTGTGCTTCGCATCCTGAAGGAACGCCTGGGCATGAGAAAAATTGCATCACGATGGGTTCCGCATGAACTGACGGAAATGCAGAAATGGATGAGTTACGACGCTGCTCAAATGCACTTGGTGCGCCATGAGCGCGAAGGAGAGGCTTTCTTAAGCCGTATCGTAACACTGGACGAGACATGGGCCAAATCGTGCAAGCCAAAAATTAATCGCCAATCCGACGAATGGTGTCATTATGGGTCGCCGCGAAAATTGAAAGTGCGTCTGAGTCCCAGTGTGGTGAATGTCATGGTGATTCTCGTGTACGTCTTCCATACTGTTATCCTAACCCATTACAACCCTCCACGGCAGTCCATCAATGCACAGTATTACTGTTCGGTTTTGGAGCATCACCTACGGCCAGCTATGCGAAAGTAACGGCAGCACTTTCTGCATAACCCACCCATCATTTTGCACAACAATGCGCGGACACATAAAGCCCAAGCTGTGGCTGCTCTGTTCGGTCGATGGGACTGGGAAATACTGTACCATCCACTATACTCCCCGGACTGAAGTCCTTTTGACTTTGATACGATTCCGAAGATGAAGGAACTGTTCCAGACATTCGACTTGCAGTAGACCGCTTCATTCGCACGTTTAACAGAACAGGCTCTGCTAGCGGTATACTACGCCTTCCACATCGCTGACAACGGGTTCTACACAACGCTGGTGACTACTTTCAAGGACAGTAACAGGTACAAACGTGTAACGCTTTTGTATCGCTTGTGAATAAATAGTTGCCACTATTTAAGTTCCAACCCTCGTAGTAGTCCACGTCTCAGTATGCTTTTTCCGTGTCGTCAGACCCCGTTGAGCTTCTGAGGCAACCAAAGACTACTACACCGTATGTCCACGGAGACGGAGCACACGCTGGGATAGTTTTTATTAGGAATGTGGAAGGAAATAGGTCGTGTCGTTTTGAAAGGCGAGATTCCGGCATTTGCCGACACTTAAAATCTCCAAATTCAGGATGGCTGGAGGCGATTTTGAACCACTTTATTGCCGAATGCGTGTTCAGCGTGTCTCACAGACAAGCATAAACTGCAAGATGCTGCATTTGGCTAAAGATGAAGTGTGTTTAGCGTGATGTGTTCATCGAATTCGAAAGTAAAATTTTATCTACCGACTTGACAGAAAACCTGAAAAAGTTCGAGTCTTGTGGTAAATCAGTAAACGGATCGAAAATATGTGTCCAAATAGTGTAGGACCATAATGGAATTAAAACAGACGATGTCAACCAAAAGGCTTAAAAATTAAACGTCTTGTTTCCGAGTGTTTTTCAAAGCGAAAAAATCGTATTGTAGTTGCGTCTGTAAAACATCGTACGGTCGACAAAGTGGCACACATTGAAATGAATGAAGGAGGCATGGAAAAGCAATTGAATAGAAAAGCAATTGAAATCGACCCAACACAAGAAAGGCCACTCGATCTGACGACAAGCCAATTCGATTCTACGCAAAGAATACGAAGCAACCTGTTCCTCCTCGTGGCACCAGTTTACCGGAGGTCTCTAGAGGACGCTTGCACGTCACCCGTTAGACGGAAATTCTCGACTTATCCACGCACTACTGACATAATGGCCCGGGCCAATATGACTCGGGACTCGCGTCATTTCGTCGATTCCATTAAGAGTTCGGCCCTGGTGTGCAAAGGATCGTTGTGCGCCAAGGGTTTAATAGTGTATGTGATTTCAGTTCTTTCTTACATGTCCATGCTCATCGTCCTCAGAAGTTTCTGCGTAGGGGAGAGTAGGGGAATGGCGAACACTTAAGACATTTAATTTTCCCCCAAATGGCTTGCCCTAATTTTAATTAAATCAGTGTCAATTAAAATAGGTTTAGTGTACTACAAAAATTACAGATGTATAGTTCGTGAGTACTATGTTTCATTAATTTATATATTTTTAATCTCTAAACCATTGCAGTGTTCCACAAGAAAAAAATTTCTTATGTAAGTGCGAAATGAAATAGTTACTATCAGATTGCTCAAAGTGGTAGGAAAAATTGTGTACAGAAGAAGTATATGTAAAGGGTTAAATTGTGGCGTAAAGTCGGCAGAGAACGGATACGTTCCAGACAGCTGCTTCTGTATTCATCACTGTGCGAATCGCGTAATTGAATTGTGGAGCTAAATCTCAGAATAAATTACTCGGCTTTAAAGGATTAAAAAGTTAGATAACTTGCATTACTTTCCTAACTCTTAAGACAGCCTTCATACTCAAAGTAAGTTAACTGACAGCTTTCCTTTCTACATCGCTGCATTAAGCGATACTGTCTCTCTTTCTCTCTCTCTGATGGAAATTTTATAATAAAATTGAAATTTCAACAAAAATAAATTATGTCACTGCCGACGATGCAAGTTGCTGTGCTCTGGCTTATTTCACCTTTACATTAAAGCACGTAAGCGAGATTCTCAAAAGTGATTCTTGTTTTGGTTTGGACCAAACTGCTAATGTCATCAGTAGGGAGGGCATGGAGTGAGGATAGGATAGGAAAGGAAAGGAGGAGGTGCGAAAGGAAATGCAGTCCGTGGAGAAGAGAAGGAAGGAAGAGAGACTGCATTAGCTCGGGGCCCCGTGTTCGCCATGCACCTACTCACGAAAGAACCGTGGTGAGGAGGGGTGGGAGAAAGTGATATTCACTGGAGCGTATGTTCAAGGAGTTAAAAACGAAGTGTGATAAAAATGTACAGAGCGTTCAGGGGATAAAAAAGTATTCTTTTAATGTGACAATTGTCATAGGTGAACCAGTCCGCGCCAGGATCCTTGAAGGGTTCGATGCTTAGGTTTCTCTTAGGCCAGCGTTCACAGCTTTTATTTTGAATGCTTAGTACGCAACACGTTGACTTTGGAATCTGTTTTGCAATACAGTTACATGTTTCTGCTGGAAAGAGGAAATTTGAACTACTTGTAACGGTAGATGGTGGAGAAACAGTCAAATTATTATTGAAATGTTTGTAATTCTAAGGGACCAAAGTACTGAGATCATGGAACTTTAGACGTACAAACTTCTTAAACTTACTTACGCTACAGATAAAAAAATCCACACACACACACACACACACACACACACACACACCAATACCGTAGGGCGTAGGGAGGATTCGAATGGTCTGGAGCGCCAAGTTACGCATCGCGCGACCTCCCGCGTCAGAGGTTCGAATCCTCCCTCGGGCATGGATGTGTGTGTTGTCCTTAGGTTAGTTTACCTTAGTTTAAGTAGTTTTGTAAGCTACGGACTGATGAGTACGCAGTTTGCTCTGATATAATTAGACATTTGAACATTTTGAGGATTCGAACCTCCGACGGGAGCTGATGCGCAATCCGTGTCATGATCCCTTAGAACGCACGGCCATTCCCATGCAGCACACATTATTATTTTTATTAATCGCAAGTCATTTTCACATGAAAGTTTATTTTGATCTGCAGTTTCGTGTCTGATTAAACTGTTGTTGTTGTTGTTGATAGTAACCACCTTAACTGAGAAGCATATCCTTTATGATAAGGATCGATGCGACAGTCGTGTAACAGGGTGTCTCTACGCAAAATAAATTTGAGGGATGAGATCAACATGTGGCTTTTCGTCGTCGTACTCTAATCTGAAAATTTACATCACAGCTCCAAAAAATGAGTCGTCCATGTGCAAAATGCTGAATAATGTAAATTTAGATATACATATAATGTGCAACTAAGTGTCGTAATATATAACGACCGAGTGGTCTGAGGCTACATGTCACGAATTGCGCGGCCGCTTCCGTCGGAAGTTCGAGTCCTCCCTCGGGCATTTGTCTCCATGTTCTTCTTAGCATAATTTAAGTCCAGGGACAGCTAACCTAACCAGTTTGACTCTTAGTTACACAAACTTCGAACTTTAAAACGAAAGTGTTAGGCCAAAAAATGAAAGCAGTAGTGATTCTTGCGTGGTAACTACACAAGAACAAAACGATTGCTTAAAAAATGAAACTTCTCATTAATTAAGAACCTTAAGCTCGCAGAAATAATGTGAATGATACTTCCTGGCAGATTAAAATTGTGTGCCGGAACCGGGACTCGAACCTGGGACCTTTGCCTTTCGCGGGCAAGCGCACTACCGACTGTGCTATCCCGACACGACTCACGATGCCGCCTCACAACTTTACATCCGCCAGTACCTCGCCTCCTACTTTCCAAACTTCACAGAAGCTCTCCTGCGAACCATGCAAGACTAGCACTCCTGGAAGAAAGGATATGGTGGAGACATGGCTTAGCCACAGCCTTTCTTCCAGGAGTACTAGTCTTGCATGGTTCGCAGGAGAGCTTATGTGAAGTTTGGGAAATAGGAGGCGAGGTACTGGCGGAAGTAAAGTTGTGAGGCGGCATCGTGAGTCGTGTCGGGAGAGCACAGTCGGTAGTGCGCTTGCCCGCGAAAGGCAAAGGTCCCAGGTTCGAGTCCCGGTTCCGGCACACAATTTTAATCTACCAGGAAGTTTCATATCAGCGCACACTCCGCTGCAGAGTGAAAGTTTCATTCTTAATGTGAATGATGTTCCAAGACATCAATTTCCTTCGGGTTCTTGTGCGGCATGAATGAACGTTTGCAATAGATCAGATTTCATAGCATAACGTGCGCGTTATTGCTGTCTATTGCGCGTGTGCGGATTCGCGCCAAGGAATGGCTGCCGTACATCGTGATACGAGGTCTACGCAAAGCAGTACGTATTTCCATATAATCACGCTTGAAGCGTTGCGGCATAGATGTGCACCTCAGGTGTATCGTGTAGAACGGCCTTATTTTCCATGCTGTCGGTAGTACGTTAAACCCTAATCTTCCTTCATCTACATACATACTCCGCAATTCACCGTAAGGTGCGTGGTGGAGGGTACACTTTACCACTACTAGGCATTTACTTTCCTATTCCACTCCCAAATTGAACGAGGAAAAAAAGAATGCCTATTGCCTCCATACGAGCCCTAATTTATCTTATCTTGTCTCTGTGATCTTTTCGCGAAATGTAAGTAGGCGGCAACAAGATCGTATTACACTCAGCTTCAAATTCAGGCCCTCTAAATTTATTTAAGAGAAATTCACGAAAAGAACGTCGTATTTCTTCCAACGATCCCCAACTGATTTGCCGGAGCATTTCCGTGACACTCGCACATTGTTCGAACCTACCGGTAACAAATCTAGCTGCTCGTCTCTGAACCGCCTCGATATCTTCCTTTAAACTGATCTGCTGCGGGTCCCAAACACTTGAGCAATACTCAAGACGTGGTCGTACAAGCGTTTTATACGCGGTCTCCTTTACAGGTGAAGTACATCTTCCCAAAATTCTCTCAATAAACCGAAGTCGGCTGTCCGCCCTACTCACAACTGTCCTTACATGCTCGTTCCATTTCATGTCGCTCTGCAATATTACGCCTAGATATTTGAACGACGTGACAGCATCAAGAAGCTCACTACTAATGCTGTATTCGTCCTATGTCTGGTTTACTGAACCACCAGAAAAAAGATCGTCGTGAAAAAAGTAAATAAATAAAATAACTGTTTTTAAAATATCATTCTTCATTTCGTTCTACTATCAGATCATTTTATATGTACATTGCAAGTATTTTTATCGCATGAGAAAAGTTTTACGTCACGGAGACAGCACGTATACGAGTCGTAGCGCGGCAGTGGTCGCAGTGTTGCAATGCGCATGCGTGGCTGAGGTTCAAATTCTCTTCTGGAGCCCCTGGAGGCAGCATATGGGCGCTCCCGCGCCAGGGCGGGGCGAGGCGAAACGCCGCTTTTAACACTGGCGTTGGAGCTGCTAGAGACACCAGCTCCTGGCTACTCGAGCTCTGGCGGCTACGCACGAATGGTCCCGAAACGAAAACAATAGGATACTGCGCACCTTGCCTTGCACTTGCGCAACTTCAACACGAACGCAACATCCGCCCTTCATATTTGTTTTTGTCGCATTGAAGATTCATCTAAAATAGTCATATTTGGTAAAATATCTTACAACTATAAACCCATTAACTATAGAAGCCTTCAGAAGATCTAATAATGATTAATAATGAAGTCGCTACTTTCCACCTAGCAAGCAGAGCCGTGTGGTTAGCGGCATCGCGCTGCACCGTCGAAGGTAGTGGTTTCGAGAACGACTGCAAGCAGTTTTTTCAACCAATCTTCTCTTTAACAGATACGAGAGGAACAATAACTTTCGTATTGTTACTTCGGACGTTTTAGCAAATGTATCGCTATTTTGAGGGTAAATGACATTTATACTCTTCGTTATAACAAATATTTAACTTTGATTATAAGAGGTAATCCGTCTTATGGTGACTCCAATTAAGAGATTTATTTTACACCAGACGCTTTTCGCTTTTTATTTTAAAAGCATCTTCTGTGGTCTGTAAATGATACAAAATGTTTGTACAATTTGTTTTCGATACATAGATTTAAAACAGTTATTAAAAAATTTGTGCACGTTAGGCCTATGTGTTTTTTAACTCGATATTTGGTCTACTCACGGTGTTGTTCTCTGCTTTACACCTCACTGCTTTTTCTCTGTCTTGTTGGCTGGAGTTGGCTTGTGTTTATCGGCTGTGTACAGCACTTTTCGTCTGTTTTTGTGACGTTTCTTCCCTTTCATTATAGCACATCACACACTTTACTTATTTCGACTGCATCCAGATTGCATGTCACTTTGTTTTAAATGGAATGCCTTTAGATTTGTTTTATCAAATGTTTGTTAAGCTTATGGGTCATCAGTCCCTCTTACAAACTACTTATGAACTACTTACGAACTAGGACGACACAAATATCCATGCCCGAGGGGGGATTCGAAACCCGACCGTAGTGGCCGTGCTGACCGTGACTGGAGCGCCTCAGTCACCTCGGCCAACGCGGCCGGCCTTTGTTTATACTTCACTGTAGTGTGGCTATGTTGTTTTTGTTTGTTCATTTCTTCAAAAAGGGTTCAAATGTTTGTAAATCTATCGGACCAAACTGCGTGGTCATCAGTCCGTAGCTTACAAGCTACTTAAACCTAGGTAAACTAACCTAAGGACAAACACACACACCCATGCCCCAGGGAGGACTCGAACCTCCACGGCGAGCAACCGCGCGCTCCGCGGCGAGACGCTTTAGACCGCTCGGCTACTCCACCGCGGCTCGCATTTACGTTTGCTTCTCTTGAAATCACTTCTTCTTTGGTACTGCTTGTTGTAAGCGCAAAACCGCGGTGTTCATTTGTTTTTCGTGTGGTCTGTGAGTGTTGCGAACATTATATATTTGTATTTATATAAATAGCGAAACGCGTCTGGTGTAAAATAAATCTCTTTACTGCAGTCAGCATAAGACGGATTACCTATTATAATCAATTTTAACAGCTGCTGCGGAAGATGGCCACACAACCAAATATTTAACTGTTTGAATAGAGCTCGGGTAGGGCAGCCTTTGCGCATGCGTAGTGTTAGGAGAGGGTGCTACTCAGTGTCACGTGACCACGAAGGTAGCTTGTCTCTTCATCGTAACCGATTCATTTTGTTACAGTCACTTAACAGTGTAATCAGTTACTTACTGTGTTTTAGTGTTCATGTGCACGTTCTTGGTATTTATTATCGAAGAAAAATTAACAACATTCAGTATGTTTTAGAAACAAAGCAAGCGCAAACAATCCAAGGTAAGACATTCTGCATATCTTGTAACGAAAATATAACTAAAGGGGAGGGGGGGGCGCCGAAACATCGATGCACCGAGAGGGGAGGGGGGAGGGAGGGGTATCGGTGACGGGCGGCGGCGGCACTCGAGATCCAGCACTGAAGGAAGTGAACCCCCAGTCCTGTGAAGCAGCAGCTGGGATTGACGGCGGGCGTGGTAACGGCACGTGTGCTTATATCCCAAGCGAAAAAAATCTTTCCTAGAGATACTACCTGTTGGCATTAGGCAGAGATCTGAAACGTTCATGCAGTACGGATGTATAGATGCCAGCAGACGACGTTGTTCTGAGAATTCTGTATGCACTTGCAACAGAAATTAAAGTTATCCTGTTAGGATCTTAGTTAACCACACACACTGTAATCGTGACATGTTCAGAAACAAACTACCAAATATTGGTGACAAAGAATATCGGTCTAAGCACACTCTCGGAAATCGCAATATATTCGAAACTAAGCAGCAAAATATTGGGGAGAAACATGAAATAGCCTTTCCATACCCTCGAAAATCACGAGATATTCGGAAATAAATAGCCAAATCTTTCTGACTAGCGAATGGTGTAGGCCTAAATGTCCTTGATGCTCATTTCACTTATTGCACCAGCAATTCTAACGTTCCCCTAGTTTTGTCTCCAACCAGATTTCGAAAATCGCATCATAGTTGGAACAAAGTCAAATATTTGTGAGGAAAAAATGTTCAAATGTTTGTAAATCTATCGGACCAAACTGCGTGGTCATCAGCCCGTAGCTTACAAACTACTTAAACTAAGTTAAACTAACCTAAGGACAGACACACACATCCATGCCCCAGGGAGGACTCGAACCTCCGAAGGCGAGCAACCGTGCGCTCCGCAGCGAGGCGCCTTAGACCGCTCGGCTACTCCACCGCGGTATTTGTGAGAAGGAAGAACATAAATGTCATTGCTGATCTTACCACTTGCAGCAGTATTTACTTTCTCCGTTCTTCAGTCACACACAAAATCACCAAATCAATGTTAATAACTCCTGAGACAGCATGTAAGAGTATTGGGTAACATAATACTGTAAAGGGAATAAGAAAATCTCATAAAGTGTTGTGGATAAATAAGTCCTACAATATGATACAAACGATAAGATTAAAAAAAAAATTGCATGGGACGAATTTCGATCGCAGAATCTCTTGCTTGGAAGTCCACCATTGTACTCGTTACATTACAGCAACTCGACGTTATTTTTCCCTTCATACTTTATACAGGCTGTTAGAAAAAGGTACGGCCAAACTTTCAGCAAACACAAAGAAAGAAAATATGTTATGTGGACATGTGTCCGGAAACGCTTAATTTCCATGTTAGAGCTCATTATACTATTTCTCTTTGAATGTAAATTGAAATAATTCGTGCAGACAATTGTCAAAATACGCAATTGTTTCGTTAGTATTTTCTGTACTTCCTCGGTTCACGTCATAAATCCGCACGCAATTTTGCACTCACGTTATCAAAAATGTTCAAATGTTTGTAAAGTCTATGGCACTTAACTACGGGATCATCAGTCCCTAAACTTACAAACTACTTACGAACTAGCTAATCCTAAGGACGGCACAAATATCCCTGCCCGAGGGGGGATTCGAACCCCCGACCGTAGTGGCCGTACAGACCGTGACTGGAGCGCCTCAGTCCCCTCGGCCACCGCGGCCGGCGCGCCTCAATCCCCTCGGCCACCGCGGCCGGCATCACGTTATCAACACAGATTTTCTGTGAACGTTTGGGCAGGAATTGTTGGTGATGTCTTGATTGGACCTCATGTTCTTCCATCTACGCTCACTGGAGCACGTTATCATGATTTCATACGGGATACTCTACCTGTGCTGCTAGAACATGTGCCTTTACATGTACGACACAACATGTGGTTCATGCACGTTGGAGCTCCTGTACATTTCAGTCGCCATGTTCGTACGCTTCTCAACGACAGATTCGGTGACCGATGGATTAGTAGAGGCGGACCAATTCGGTGGCCTCCACGCTCTCCTGACCTCAACTTTCTTGACTTTCATTTAAGGGGGCATTTGAAAGCTCTTGTCTACGCAACCCGGGTACCAAATGTAGAGACTCTTCGTGCTCGTATTGTGGACGGCTGTGTACGCCATTCTCCAGGGATGCATCAGCGCATCAGGGATTCCATGCGACGGAGGGTGGATGCATGTATCTTCGCTAATGGAGGACATTTTGAACATTTCCTGTAACAAAGTGTTTGAAGTCACGCTAGTACGTTCTGTTGCTGTGTGTTTCCATTCCATGACAGGGCCGGATCTAGGGGGGACAAAGGGGGCAGTTGTCCCGAGCGGCAGAATTTAGAGGGCGGCAAATTTTGACCGACTCTTTTTTTACAGGCTGTGTTTCTCTGTTATAATTTAATAAACTGAACTGACACATAATTATTAAAAGTAATATGACTGCAAGAAATACCGAAATCATTTAATAAAACTGAAATTCCTGGTTGCTGACTTCAGTGTTGCCCAGTCACAGTTCGTCTGGAGAAAGAAGTTTCAGCAAGCTGAAACTAATTAAATACACTTGAGGAGCACGACTGCTTACCAAATCTGAATATAATATCCATAGAGCACAAAAGAGCTGCTTCTCTGAACTATGATGATATCAAAAAAGTTTTGCAGCAAAAAAAGCTCGAAAAGCGAAATTTTTAATTGATTTTTGTACGATGAGTAATCTTGTAATATTTTTGTATGTATTATAATTGTTCTGTTTTCCTTTGATCTTCATTCAGTCAATAAAATAAGTTCATGTTGTGAGATTGTGACATTTATTAGAAATATGTAACCCAATTAGCGTCAAAAAGTCGATTCTTACGGTGGGGGCGGGGGGGGGGAGGTGAAAGAAGGGGCGGCAAATTTAAACTTGCCTCCCTTGGGTAATGTCCTAGATCCGGCCCTGTCCATGATTAATGTGATTTGAAGATAAGTAATAAAATGAGCTCTAACATGGAAGTTAACCGTTTGTGGACACGTGTCCACATAACATATTTTCTTTTTTTATGTGTGAGAAATTTTTCCTGAAAGTTTGGCCGTACCTTTTTGTTTCACCCTGTATACTCGTTCCCACAAGTTTTTTCTCTGTCATTTTAATTACATTTAGTTATAATAAATTCATCCAGCGATGATTTTGTAATTCATCGTTAATTCGCTGTTGCCCTGAAACGGTTTACTGCTATTTATAAAACAAAAACTGTGAGATATACGGCGAATGAAGGTGGCGTCTGTGACGTGGAAGGAACAATATAAAACGTTTGTTGACGGACATCCACAGCTAAGATGATACATCTTTAATATAAGGCTCCGCTTCAGCTGATTTCCTTTTTTAAAAAAGACGACCGGTTTCGCGACTTTAAGTCGCATCTTCGTGTCAAATATTTCTATTCCATCTTTGTCCAGATTGGCTTATTCTGGTTTGTCACTGGTTTATAGTCTGGTGTTTCTTTTTTTATTCAGGTATTTGATCCGATGATGCGACTTTAAGTCGCGAAACCGGCAGACTTTTAAAAAAAAAGTAAAACAGCTGAAGCGGACCCTTTTATTAAAGATGGAATGAAGCGAATGTCATTGGAAGGAAAGAAATTTTTGCTCTGGATGTAAGAACTCGTGGTGACGGCAGGTGTCGGTGGCAGGCAGTGCGGCGTGCGATGGGTTCGCTGGCTGTGCGCCAGGCGGCAGCCACCTGTAGGCACGGCGCGGCGCGGCTCGTTAGCGGGTCGCGGCCTGGGGTCGCCACTCCGCCACCCAGCCAGCAGCGCAACAAGGGCAGCCGCCGTTCACTACAGCCTCGTGCCGCCGCCTAATGGCAAGTACACTTGCGCGTAATAGTTCGCGATGGGGAGCGCTCACTTTAGTTCGCGGCTCTGCCGCGAACTAGTTCGTTCTTTTAGTTCGTCCGCTCCCAGTGACGGCTGAGCGGCGTGGTCTGTGCATGCAGGTGAAGGAAGAAGTTCCCCCACCTAGCTGCGTCATGCGCTTGCTGCTTGAGCCGCTAACGATATCACGCAAACCAAAAGAAACAGTTTGTGGATAATGTCTCGCGGTTAAGTTTAGAGTTATCTCTATACCTTGGCATTATGGAATTTATTAGTCAGATATTGCAGAGTGCAGAACACATCAAAACAGAAATTTTGTAGCATTGAACTATGTAATCTAGCAGGCAGACGCTCACCTAGAAATGGCTCTCATCAGCAGAAGGCTAACACGTGATTTTTAATTTTGCTGCGCGTCCTCTCGCTATTTCCCGTCGGTCTTCGGAAAAGAATCCAACGAACTATGAAGCGAGATACGTTTGGCATAATAGCTCGCGACCGGTAACGCATGTTTTAGTTCGCGACCGATAGAGCATATTTTACTTCGCGACCGATAGCGCATATTTTAGTTCGCGACCGATAACGCATATTTTAGTTTGCGACCGATAGCGCATATTTTAGTTTGCGACCGATAGTGCATATTTTAGTTTGCGACCGATAGCGCATATTTTATTCGCGACCGATAGCCCATATTTTAGTTCGCGACCGATAGTGCATATTTTAGTTCGCGACCGATAACGCATATTTTAGTTTGCGACCGATAGCGCATATTTTAGTTTGCGACCGATGGTGCATATGTTAGTTTGCGACCGATAGTGCATATTTTAGTTTGCGACCGATTGTGCATATTTTAGTTTGCGACCGATAGCGCATATTTTATTCGCGACCGATAGCCCATATTTTAGTTCGCGACCGATAGTGCATATTTTAGTTCGCGACCGATAGCCCATATTTTAGTTTGCGACCGATAGTGCATATTTTAGTTCGCGACCGGTGGCTCTCCTTTTAGTTCGCAGATCGGCCTCGAAGTAGGTCCCTCTTTTTAGTTCGTCCGCTCTTTTTTGCTTTTGCTACCGCTACTAAAAGAGCTCTTTCTTTTGTTATGACAGCTTTTTTATATAATGATCAGTGTTGCCCAAGCATGTTGATGCATAATTTCTCGCATTTAAATGCTAACAACGTTAAGTTTTGAGTTCTCTTTACTTCTTTACACTATGGAATGAGGGTTATATTTAGACAATGCTGAATACCTTAAAAAACAAAATTTGTGGCAGTGAACTTCGAAACTAAAGCTGAGCTGCATCTCAGCTCGAAATGACGGTGACTGGCAGAAGGGAATCACGCGATTCTGCGCGCTCTCGCGTCCTCTCACTGTTCCCCGTCAGTCTTCGGAAAAGGAGCGGACGAACTAAGAGGCTAAGCATCTGCGAACTAGTTCGCGTAGTGCCTGTAGGAGCGCTCTTTCCAACTGGTTCGTTCGCGAACTACGCAAGACGTAACCTGACCCAGATGGAGGGAGAGTGCAGCTGAAGCGACCGGCCGCAGTGGCCGAGCGGTCTGCGGCGCGCCAGTTACGATGTGCACGGTCCTATACGAAATCGGCTTATTTACTCCCCATCTACGGGCCGTTTAGTTTTTTACTTATTTAAGGACCACCCTGAAAACAACAATCATCGCATTAAGATTGATTTCAGCGCAATACTTAGTTTGCAGACTGCCGAAAAGATTTAGTGAAGGAAATAATTATAACAAAACTCATTTGAAGAATACTTTGTGTCGACTATTATGAATATCTATGTGAAGATACCCTACTCGTCAATGACATACATTTACAGTATTCTGCGAAATATAACAGAGAGAAATATGTAATGTGCGTAAGTAATAGCAATTGTCGGTCCTACTTGTTTGCACGTGACAAAATATTTCTTTAATTGGAAAGGAATTTTGTGTCGTGGATATGTATGGTTAATTTTTATGTTAGCATTTTACCAGGTACGCCATACATGTAGTTCGAAACCCCCACCCCGCCACCCCGGAAACACCGCTAATTCCTGCTATTCACCCGGGGGTTTCACGTTCTTGCAAGAATTAAATCCTATTTGTGTTGTGGTAAATGTTAAATACTTAAAAGTAACATTTTGTGCTCACAACAAGCAGTACCAAAGAAGAAGTGATTTCAAGAGAAGCAAACGTAAATGCGACATCCACCAAAAAATACGAGAGTTATTATTGTGGGGGGGGGGGGGGGGGGATAAAACACTGGCATTGTTTCTTTTTATACTGTGTGTATTATGTGTTCATGTTAGTGTCATTTTGCAACATTTGGTATAGCAATCTCGGTACCAACCCATATACATCCCGTATTTTCTGGAAATCTGGTCACCCTACTCTAGGGGCTCAAGGTGTCGTTACCGACCACACATACGAAATCGGCTAATATCCGTCCCCTCTACAACCCGTTTCATTTTTGACTTATTTTAGGACCACCCTGAATATGGAACGATACATATCTTTGTAAATAATAGTCAGATAGTTTCAAGAAATCTATGGGGATTTGTAATTTTCCTGCTAGCAAAAAAAAAAAAAAAAAAAAATCACTTAACACGAGTAAAGACGACCATCATCGCATTAAGATTAGGAATTTTAGGGAATTTCGTTATTTCTACTCCTACAGGTGTAATAAGAATATGAGATTGTGTATTAACAATAACACAGTGGTTGATTTCAGCTGTAACCGAGAAAAACTGTTCCTCCTAGCCGCACAGGCCTAAGGCGCCTTCTACATCTTCTTTAAGTACTCCGCAAGTCACATTGAATTTCAAGGCAATGCGTTCATCTAACCGCTTTTATGATGTCTCTCTACAGTTCCATTCTCTAATAGCTTGCGGAAAAGAGAAACAGCTAAATCTTTTCGCTTTCTATCTGATTTCTCTTATTTTATTTTGATGTTCCCATGTAGGTGAGTGAAAACAAAACCTGTTCGCAATCGGAAGAGAAAGTTGGTGAAAGAAATTTTGCAAATAGATCTCGACGCAACAAATAACGCCTTTCTTTTAATGATTAACAACCGAACTCGTGCATCATTTCCGTGACACTCTCCCCCCTATATCACGCTATAATACAAAACGAGATGCCCATCTCTGAATTTTCTCTGAATCGTCCGTCAGTCCCACCTGGTTTGTATCCCACTATGCGCAGCAGTTTCCAAAATAGGACGCACAAGTGTAGTGTAGGCAGTTTCTTTAGTAGAACTGTTGCATCTTGTTAAGTGTTCTGCCAACGAAATGTAGTCTTTGGTTCGCTTTCCCTACGATATTTTCTACGTGTCCTTTCCAATTTAAGTTGTTTGTAATTGTTACTCATTGGTATTTACTTGAACTTATGGCCTGTATTTTGACTGATTTATCGTGTAAGTGAAGTTTATCAGGCTGCTTTTAGTGGTCATACGGATGAGTTCACACTTCTCATTTCTAAGGGTCAATTGCCATTTTTGCACCATTTAAATATCTTATCTAAATTATTTTGCTGTTGCTTTTGATCTTTTGGTGACTTTACTACCCCGTAAGTGACAGCATCATCCGCGAACAGTCTAAGGGAGCTACTCAGATTGTCTCCTAAATCGTTTATAAAAATAAGGAACAGTAGGGGCCCTTTAACACTTACATAGGGAACGCGAGATATCACTTCTGTCCTGCTCGATGATTTTCCATCAGTTAGATTCGAATCCCCCCTCGGGTATGGATGTTAGTGTCGTTCTTAGTATAAGGTAGTTCATAAGTAGTTTGTAAAATTAGGGACTGGTGACCCCGCAGTTAAGTCCCTTAAGCTTGGAGAAAAAGAAAGAGAGAGCGCGTTCTTGCGTGGTATCGTCAGAATAACTTAAAGTAGTTCGTAAGTGTAGGGACCGATGAACTCAGCAATTTGGTCCCTCATCTTTACGAACATTTGAGCATTTTGTTGCTCGTAATGTTGAAAAGTCAGCTTTGTCCACTGACACAGGCGACTTAGATTTAGACGTTACTACAAACCACAGCACGGCAGAGATACGGACACGTGTAATCTGTGTTATCTGTGGTAAGTTACGTAGAAATAAAAAAAGAGCTAGACCCTGTGCAGAATGGAGAAAAATTATATAGATCCGGTCATGAAACGAAGGAATTTGAATGAATCATTATATAAATACGCTAACACGAAAATTGTGGTACAGATTACTAATTTATTCGTACAAGAAGGACAATGAAAGTCACATAATTCGAAAGATTGTTTGTCGTAGATTTCACGAATGTAAATATTATGTGTGCATTTAGCCATTAAAAGTGGTAAAAGGAAGTAGAAATTTTCCTATCTACAGCTTGGATCAAGTTCTACATTCTCCAACAATCGCTCACTGATTGGCTATTCGCCTCGGTCAAAGACGCTGTAATGCAGCGCATCTGCAGTATTAAAACAACGTATTAAAATAAGTGAATATCGAAACATGAAGTGCACCCCACTCACTTTCTTGTGCCGTTCAAATGCTTCATTTTCGCAGTGATTAAGAGTGGTTAAAGGAAATGGATATTTTCATATGAATGCCGATATAAAGGATGATGTGCCGGGAGAGGCATGTAGCGGTGCTCCGGTGGAACTACGAAGTCGAGATGCTGATATAAATAATGCGCCGGGAGAGCCATGTTGAGGTGCACGGGTGGAACTACGAAGTCGACATGTTGTCAGCTCTGGAATTCTGAATATCGCAGTATCGAAATAACATTATTTCTTGGCGTTGTATAAATCTGCGAACACCGAAATTGTAGTGCCATTTCAAATATTAGGCTAATGAAAGTTATATAATTCGAAAATGGCATGAGAAGTATTTGTTGTTAATGTGTCAGGCATTTTCCTCAACACGTAAAAGATACCGTTTCATTCCTCCCAGTGCCGGTTAAATTTTAGCAAATATCCCAGCGGCCTCCTATGATAATGTTGGCAACGGATGCTGAATAGTGAGAATCCTGTGAGTCTTCATTTTAGCCAATCGCTTGACAACGCTGATGTTTTCTCATGGAATCTTCGCTTTACGAGGCCAATTAAGCGGACGAGGGTACATAGAAGAACCTGTCAACCATAAAGCAGGAACAGCATTATTTGTTTACTTCATGGTCTGTACGATACACTAATCGAGTCATTCTATGTAGTTCGAGCATATGGGCAAAGATTTTCTATCGTGTTGTTGATGTAGCCAACATAATCACGCGAGGCCGCCGACATGATACGCTGCGGTGGAGTAGCCGAGCGGTCTAAAGCGTCTCGCTGCGGAGCGCGCGGTTGCTCGCCGTGGCGATTCGAGTCCTCCCTGGGGCATGGGTGTGTGTGTTTGTCCTTAGGTTAGTTTACCTAGGTTAAGTAGTTTGTAAGATACGGACTGATGACCACGCAGTTTGGTCCGATAGATTTACAAACATTTGAACAACGGATTTTCGACATGATACGTAGATTTTTTCCCCCAGTGACAATTGTAAACACAATTGGTCGATTTTCGACCACAGGCAATACTAGTATTTATAAAAAAGGGCAGAGAGGCTGCGTTTCGAGGTTTCGACAACAGCTTAAGGAGGTGTAAAGAACTCGCAGAGTAAGTACGAACGCGGAATGCGTGGAAGCGCTTGCAGAGTGCTCTCTGCGTATCGACTTTCCCGTCTTTGCCGCGGCGCCTCCTCATTCCGCTAAAAGGCCAGCGCCATTATGAGCCATCATTCCCGGAGCACAGCAAATCGTTATTAACGAGGTGCGCTTGCTGCCGCGCCCCTGCCGTCTGTTAGCCCCACCCTCAACTGCTGCGGCGCGTACTGCCCGGCATCTACGGCTGGCATCAGTCACCGCAGCGCGTAGGTTGCCGGGCAACTGCAGGGCCGTCCATAGCGCTGCCTCTCTGCCGTAACCGCTTAGTACCTGCTGGGGCAACACCACCCAGAGACAAGGCCTTGCAACAGGCCATTCTGCGTTACACTCACCATTAGACTTGCACATAATAGTTCGTGATCGGGAGCGCTCACTTTAGTTCGCGGCAGAGCCGCGAACTGGTTCGTTCTTTTACTTCGTCCGCTCCCAGTGACGGCTGAGCGGCGTGATCTGCGCATGCAGGTGGAGGGAGAAGTTCCCCCACCTGTACCTGGGCCGCTGAAACATTGCACTGCCCATGAGTAGAAAAAACAATCCCATAATGTTCGAATACAGCATTAGTAGTGAGCTTCTTGATGCTGTCGCGTCGTTCAAATATCTAGGCGTAACATTGCAGAGCGATATGAAATGGAACGAGCATGTAAGGAAAGTTGTTGGTAGGACGGACAGCCGACTTCTGTTTATTGGGAGAATTTTGGGAAGATGTACTTCACCTGTAAAGGAGACCGCGTATAAAACGATTGTACGACCACGTCTTGAGTATTGCTCAAGTTTTTGGGACCCGCAGCAGATCAGTTTAAAGGAAGACATAGAGGCGGTTCAGAGACGAGCAGATAGATTTGATCCGGTAGGTTCGAACAATGCGCGAGTGTCACGTAAATGCTCCGGCAACTCAATTGGGGATCGCTGGAAGAAATACGACGTTCTTTTCGTGAATTTCTGTTGAGTAAATTTAGAGGGGCGGAATTTAAAGCTGAGTGTAGTACGATCTTGCTGCTCCTAGTTCCTGCTCCTAGTTCGTCCGCTGCTCCTAGTTCGTCCGCTGCTCCTAGTTCGTCCGCTGCTCCTAGTTCGTCCGCTCCTTCTAGTTCGTCAGCTGCTCCTTCTAGTTCGTCCGCTCCTTCTAGTTCGTCAGCTGCTCCTTGTTCGTCCGATCCTTCTAGTTCGTCCGCTCTTCTTGGCTTTTGCTACCGCTACTAAAAGAGCTCTTTTTTATGACAGCTTTTTTTATATAACGAGTCAGTGTTGCCAAAGCGTGTGCTATTACCCGTATTTTTGGGCAATTTGACATTAAATACTTAGGCAAATAAACCAGTTATTTACACGAATGGCCGATACAACGGTATTCAACTACTTTGCGTACAGAGTACTCGTAGTACTTCATTTTTAAAATAGATTTCTTGTGTCAGTGAACTATGAAACTACCGCTGAGTTGCATCTCTGCTCGAAATGAAGGTAACTGGCAGACGGAAATCACGCGATTCTGCGCGCTCTCGCGTCCTCTCGCTGTTTCCCGTCAGTCTTCGGAAAAGGAGCGGACGAACTAAGAGGCGAGGGATCTGCGAACTAGTTCGCGTAGTTCGCCTGTGGGAGCGCTCTTCCGAACTAGTTCGTTCGCGAACTACACATGACTACTGACCAGGCTGCGGCCGCCAGCGGAATGGCTGGCCGCTGGGACACGACCCCTGCCTGGTAGCGGGCAACCAAGCTGGCGGCCGAGGTATGGTGGCGCAGCACGGCCTGTTGTAAGGCATTGGGTTCGTTCAAAGAGCTGCAGGGCTGCAACCGCGCATGCGCAGTACGGAAATTCGTGTTCAAAGAGCAATCCTGCAGCTTGCTGCAGCCTACCGGCTGTTCAAGGAAGCTCCCGGCTGCAGCGTCCGGCAGCTTGCTGGCTGCATGAGCTGCAGGGAAAATTTCCTCCTGCAGCCTGACTGACGTCATCGGTACCGCGCATGCGCGGTAGTGCCTGCTTTTCTGCTGCAGGACGTTGCAGGAAGCTGCAGTCCTGCAGCTCTTTGAACGAACGTATTGTCTTTAGGTGGTGTTCGCTGGGGTCGGCATGCTGGCGCACTGGGCCACTGACCCCTAGCAAAGTGCTAATAACAATATTAATTTCGCTGGGTCACTGGCGTGGGATAGGGTTACCAGACGTCCTCTTTTACCCTTATATGTCCTCTTTTTTGGACCCTAAAAATGGTCCGGGCGGATTTTTTGCAAATTGGGGAAATGACTTTATTTTTTAGTTGTACAACTGCTTCAATCTGAAAGTGCAAAGATTCAATCATTTGAACTCCCATGAATGAAAACACTATAGAATTTAACCTGTCTTCCAACACTGTAATATTTTTTTCTAGATTATCATCTTTTGATGTCGCCCGTGCGTCGAGCTCAACTTACGATTTCAGAGAATTTGGAATAATTATGGGTGTAATTAGCGTATAATAAAAGTTGCGAGGTGGCCAGATAAAGGCATTACATATGCAAATATGCAAGATAACTCAGCTTCTAATAATTTCAAATTATAATCCTTATGTTTATTTGTATTACTCTGGAAGAGTCCTCTTTTTTGAGTGCTGACATCTGGCAGCCCTAGCGTGGGGCAACTCTTTCAACTAGACGCCACTTCGGTGGCTTGCATGCCCCTAACCTACCCCAGTTATCAAAATGTTCAAATGTTTGTTGAGCTTATGGGACTTAACTACGGGGTCGTCAGTCCCTAAACTTACAGACTACTTATTTACTACCTTACACTAAGGACGGCACAAATATCCATGCCCGAGGGGGGATTCGAACCTCCGACTGTAGTGGCCGCGCAGACCGTGACTGGAGCGCCTCAGTCCCCTCGGCCACCGCGGCCGGCCCCCAGTTATCCAATCGGGGAAAGAGGTCCTACAGTTAAACGTGAAATCCGAACCACTTGTATTTTCTGACGACTCGTCTCACCGTTGAGAGGGGCTACGTTCGAAACATGTTGTGTATTTAAAATAAATCCCAACTGGTGATGACCGGTTATTGAAACCACTTAATATTTCATCAGTGAAGAGGGGTTGGAACACTTGCGGGGAGTGACACTTGCGGGGAACCCAGGACCCTTGGGGCGGCGAATGGCTTTTCCTGGGTACAGGCACACCAAGAAGTCTAGCTGTTGTTGTCAAGTTTCCACACTGTCAACATGACACGAAACTCAGTGAAATCGCAAAACCCTTTGCAAGCTGAAGAGCAATACAGTAACTTGTTCTAACTACATCTTAATTCGTTGAGTGTTCCTCCTGAAAACAAAAAGGTATTTTAATAGTGATAATGTTTGGAGAGTTATTAAGACATTCTCTGCTACTACAAGACGATGACTTTCCACAGTCATACCTCCTAAAAGCATATTATTCAGAACACTAAACATATCAAGACACCTGCGCAAGCAATAAATATATTAGGCATCCTGCACAGATACGTTGATATAATTGACCGCTATGTAGTTAACCCCACTATCACGCAACTTCCATCTCTTTAAAAATAGCTACTACGCTTTTTAATAGGAGACGCAACCTTAAACCTTCAATTAAAAAACGTTAATAATAAGTCAATTAGTATTTTACATACTTGAAGCGTTTATTCGTAGACCCCAAAACGATTTGGCTGTATTCGAATTACAAATACATCTAAGAAATGTATGAAATACGGAATGTGTAAGGGAATGTCACACACCGAAAAATGCTAAAGATAAATTCTATTTTCTATTACCGTCATATAGAACCATTTTTACTCCGAACTTGGCATAAACCAACAGGGAGAAACAAGTTGCAAGACTTCCAGAAAAAAGTAAACGAAATTGGCAGCCAATAGTTGGTTATAAATTACATTGCCTGTTAACTGTATAAATATAAATTACGGAATACGCGGAACTCCTGTTCAGTACAGTCAAAAAGGTCTAAGGTAATAGGCAGTGGTTTGCAATCAGATATCCGTATCACTCTCCTCCTCAAGAAGTCTGTGTGAAGATTTATATTCAGAACATTCAAGAAATAGGGTACTGTGGTGTTGAAACTATAAGAAGCAGCTCATTTACTCAGGAAGCGAAAACTGCTCCACCTCGCTCGGTGGGCCTTTCCCTGAATATGGCACAGGTAGCGGCTGGAGGACGTGGAGTAGGAGTGGTGTATCCCTACTTCTGGAACACCTTGTTCACTACCTACAGCGTCCGGGTCTCCCCACAAGTGTCTACACATTCCCTTTCCCCGCAAGTGTCACTCCCCGCAAGTGTCACAAACTCATGAAGATAAATATAGCATTTTCTGTTGAAAAGCTTTTCTGAAAATCAAACTGATATTATTTTGTTTGAACTTTATTTTTACTAATACGTGAAGCTACTCGAGAATACATAACTTTTTCAAAAATTTTGGATTAAGTTGTCAGAAGTGAGATGGGGCGGTAGTTGTTGACATTAGACGCGTCTCCTTTTTATGCAAAGGTTTAACGACAGCATATTTCAGTCTATCCTACAAAATACCCTGCTTTAAAGAGCTATTAAATACATGACTAAAATCCTACTTATCCCTTGGGAACAAGCTATTAATACCCTGCTAGTAATGCCATCAATTCTATGTGACGTTGTGCTCTTTAGTAAGTTTATTATTTTCCTAATTTCTGAAGGAGAGGTCGGTGGAATTTCAATCGTATCAAATTGTGTAGGTATAGCCTCTTTCATTAAGTGCCTTTTTACTTCTAATGAACATTTAGATCCTATTTTCTCTACAACATTTAAAAAGTAATCATTAAAAATGTTATCAACTTCTGACTTATTGTTACTAAAGTTTCCATTTGTTTTTATGGTAATACCCTCTTCCTGTGCTCTTGGTTGTCCTGTCTCCCTTGTGATAATATTCCAAATTGTTTTAATTTTATCATCAGAGGAACTAATTTCAGATATGATGCACATGGTTCTGGATTTTTAATAACTTTTCTTAACGTAGCACAGTAGTTTTTATAATATTTGATTGTTTCTGGGTTATTACTCTTTCTTGCAGATATATATATATATATATAGTTTCCTTTTTTAGCACAGTAGAACTTCTGACAACACCCTTTTTCCTTTTGTTAAGAGAAATATTAAGCACAGTCTCGTTTTCTGTCATTTTATGCCTTTATTAATGTTTTGGCGATACTAGCCGTCACACGTGGGATAGTACAAAAGTACCCAACTCAGTGACTTAGGAACCTTTTCGCAGAGTAACTTATTTTCGTATAGGATTTTTCACTTTTACAATATCAGTGACACAGACATATTTCTATTTAGAATGTATGTCTAGCGGAAATGGTTATATCTCAGTTTCCCCCATAACGTGACTTGGATACCTTTCACCGATAACACATTCAGTTATAAAGATAAATATCAAAGGTTGTAGTCAGAAAACGACTCCTTTTCTGAGACCTTTATCAGGATGAAACAATACAATTAACGTCATCAATCTTTAGGGCTATCAACCAGCAGTTTATCGACTTCCAAAGGATTAGTACACCCTGAATGTTGTGTAAAATATTTTTACAATCCTTTTTTTTTCTTGTTTAAAACCTGAATGCTGAATGCGTAGTGATGCCGAAAAAGTTGTTAGTTCGTCAATTTTTATTTATTACAGATCACACTTCACGCACAGTGTCTCCTCAGAGATGCGTTTCAGATTAACCATCATCTCATTTATATCTTTTATGTGACATAGCCACACGTATGCTGATACAAGGAATTTAAAAAGTTGTGAGTTATACATATATACAGGGTGTTTCACTAAGTGTGTTTGCCTCTGTAACTTATGAAGTAATAGGTGACGGGAAATTTTAATGCGGTAGGTCAACACAAGAAATGTTACACTTTCTGCGGAGCTATGAATATAGTTTATTGTATCATTTTCCAAAGAGTTACAGCACAAAGATATAATTTTTTAAATGGAACAATAGTTTTTTCTATCGTGCATTGGATTCGGTGAAACCAGCTGCGTCCAAATCAATTTAAACTACATTCCTATCACTGTTAGTTTGGGAGCTACAACCCTTCAAAGTTTAGGGGGCGGAGGCTACGACAGCGTAGCTGACTGGCTGGTGGTAATGAGACAGTGGGCCGTGCCCCAGGGGATAGCCACTCGGCAAGTCAGATACGCTATCGCAGCCTCCTCCCACGGAACTTTGAAGGGTTGTAGCTCCCAAACTAACAGTGATAGGAATGTAGTTTAAATTGATTTGGACGCAGCTGGTTTAAACGAATACAATACACGATAGAAAAAAACTATTGTTCCATTTAAAAAATTATATCTTTGTGCTGTAACTCTTTAAAAAATGATACTATAAACTATGCCCATAGCTCGGCAGAAAGTGTAACATTTTTTGTGTTGACCTACCGCATTAAAATTTCCCGTCACCTATTATTTTATAAGTTACAGAGGCAAACACACTTAGTGAAACACCCTGTATATGCATACTTGCGGCTATGTCACAAAAGGGATATAAATCTGATAGTGGTTAATTCGAAACGCGTTACTGAAGTCACACTGCATGAAGTGTGAACAAGGAAACAAATTTCGACCTAACCAGCTTCATTTCATCATGGTTGCCTGCCTCTTCCGCGACTTCCTGTTGTATTTTCAAGGCTTCATTTCGCATTGACAAGCTGAATGCTGCCTTTCTTTTTGCAACATCTTACACGTGATAGTAAATAAAATTTTTTAGAATTGGTTTTCTTGTTCTTATGTTGGACAAACTTTTAACACATACATCAGGCATTTTCTCGAAATAGTGTAAACGTAACCTATTAATGTCAGCTCTTCTATGTCGGTCCCAACGTTTACAGTACTCGCACATGAGGTTTAGACCTGTGCTGAAGTTTTCCGATTTTCATAACAGCAGCTCCCGAAGGCCATTTTCTAGCTGCTCTTTATTACTTCAGGCTATTTCGAATATGTCGTTTTATAGGCGCGCATAAACTTTGTTAGCTCAATATCGTGGAGCCGGATGGTAGTTAATGCACCCTGTTGCGTACGAGTTATCGGCAGTATGACGTTGACGATTTTACGGCGCTAGCCGGTAGCATCTAAATGCGGAGGCGGGTCTTTTATGGCTCTTAAAACTCCGGGGAGCAGCGGCTACAAGCCACACCGGCTGTCGTGAGTCACCATCTGCATGCGCTGCAACTTCTTCTACCGAGTGTTATTTCCTGGCGTGGTCAGGGCGGAGAAAAGCGATCTGTTTAAATTTTAAAACGAAACGTTTCATTGAAAGATTTTTAAGTGAAGATGCTAAATAATTTTTCTAAAAAATGTTATTACTAGCATCAGATCAAAATGAAATCATATTCACAGAATATATGACACCAACTCCGAACGGGCAAAGCTGAAAATGTGTACCCACCCGGGATTCGAACCTGGGTCTTCCGCTTTCTAAGCAGTTGCGCTGACCACATTTTTTTTCTCCATCCTCACCTTCAACCCGTCCTTCCGCTCGCCAAAATAGCATTCATCGGCTAGCTTCAGTAGCTATGATATAGTACTTGTATTCCTAATAGGAAAAAGCTATTTTCTTCTTTAGAGACAAACAAAAATTTCTTCTTGTAAAAGAGTTAAATTACCGTGAGGACTCCTTCTTCTAGAGTCTGTGAAAGAAAACGTTTTTCTGAAACCAAATTGAAGCTGCTTCTTCGAAGTATTTATTTTTAATGTTCTTCTGCGAAAGCCAAATTAAATACGAACAGGACCTAAAATAAATAAATAAAAATTGATCCTTCTCCTTTCTCCTGAACTTCTATGGATGCATGAGCTGGAAATAAAGGGGTCTTGATGAAGGCTGATAAATCAATCACATCATTCTATATAGGCGTTCCTTTTTCAGCACGGTGTATGCCCTCGGAGTCGACCACTACACCACTGGGGAACCGCACCTGCAAAGACTACCTAAGCACGCCTCCCGCCAGACACAAATTTTCAGCTCTACCCTGCCCACAGTACTCAAACTCGTAGTCACTATGTACTAATTCCCGTAAGAGAAAGGGCTCCAAATTCGCTAGTGTGGAAGAGTGGGCAAATTTGGAGCCTTTACTCTTACGGGAATTAGTACATAGTGACTACGAGTTTGAGTACTGTGGGCAGGGTAGAGCTGAAAATTTGTGGCTGACGGGAGGCGTGCTTAGATAGTCCTAGCAGGTGTGGTGACCACTGTGTCCCCAGTGCTGTAGAGGTCAGCGCAACTGCCTACAAAGGAGACGACCCGGGTTCGAATCCCGGCTGGGTACTCATTTTCAGCTTTTCCCATTCGCAGTTGATGTCATATATTCTGTTAATATGAAAATATAACAACAGCAGGATCAGTAGTGACGTCTGTTCTTTCGTAAAAGACGCCACATGTATATACAAAATAAAATTGCGCATTGTCTTGGTATGATACCTTATGAACAACAGTATTCAGGCATAGCTCAAAGAAGTGATATTACGTTGCTGACTAGGGATCATACAAAGGAACTGCACGAGTTTATTTTGATCTGAAAATGGCTTAAAATATTATTTGCGATTTTTGGCTTTAAGAATTTTGTGTAACTCTCTCTACTTAATACTCGGTTTCATGAATGCATGAATCAGTTAGGAAGTGTAAAAACGACAGCAAAAACAAAATCTGCAACTGATAAATCTATTGAAATACTACTGGAATAACCTCCTTGAGAGCGAAAGAGGTCTTAAAATCTACTTCTTAAATACGAAGGTTGGAACTTAAATAGTGGCAACACTCCTAGAAGTGACATCTTTTTCTGTTTCTTGTGCATTATGGAATCTATCAAGGTAGGAGGGTAGCCATTGTTTGTTGCATTTTGTTTGATAGTATTTAAATTTGGAAGTTTCCTTTGCCCATTAGGACTGATAAAAATGATGGATCATGGAGTGAAATGCTGCGTGTTTGTGACTAAACGGATGTTGTGAACTGGCAGGTATTACAATATTTAAAAAAAAAAAAAAAAAAACATTTAAGAGTTTGAGAAACTGTAAACATATACAAAGATACAAAAAACATGAAAAATGCAAATAAATAATGAGAAAGTAATCTGATAAAATTAAGTGCATTTCATAAAGCCTTAACTCCTTTACATAAATAAATACCCCTACGACCGACTTGCTTCGGTGGGCTTATGATTTGGATAATATCTTCTGCAGCACATTCTTTCTTGTCCCACTTCCACCTTTTTCCAATTTTTTTCCTCGGCAGACACCATGTAACCTATGGTTGTTCTTTTTATGAATCGTCCTGGATACAATTTTCTTTTGCATGTGACAATTACGTACATTACAGGCGTTCTCTGTTTGGTCCCCAAGGGACGTAACGAAGCGGAATGGTGCGCTCATCAGTGTCTTCAGATTCTTCTTCCTCATCCAGAACATCCATGGTTATACAGTCATCTTGGTCAGTCCCGAAGTTGTCCCATGGAAGTCTCATTATTGACAAATGCAGACAAACTAGGTACTAACTGTAAGATGTTTTGTACCATCGAATTTGTACGTCGAATTTCATACCTGGCTGCATACCCGTACGTTTTTCAATACACTTCTTACTTAGCCACAGAAAAGGGTCTTTACAGTCCTTATGCAGTTGGAAAATTCTGTATCGACAGATTATGGAGCAAAATTTTTTATGATTATGTAAACAGTGTTAGATCACATTAGTACTGAAAATATGGACGTTAAATATCTGTGATGGACATCATTTCTAAGTTGATTTTTCATTACAAGAAATTCCGGTTTTGCACGGGCATTAAACAGATTCGTAAGGAGTTGATGTCTTCAGAAACTTCGAAGACTGCCAAGAAATTATCAAAACTAGCAGAGAAGTAATGTCCACGTACATTTAAGTACATAAAAAAGTTGAAATTAAACAAATCCGTACACAAGTATTCATTCACATGTCAGACATTTTTAAACCCGACGCTTTATTATCGAGCAGTGCTCTATTTGAAGTGCTGTGTTTGCTCGTTTTTTTTTCTTTAAACGTACCACACGGCATTGCTACCTTGTGTCCAAATGCCGAGGCGTAGTGGAAGATTTGCACCGAAATCCCGGCCAAAATAATTTATTTTTATACTTTCAAACATTCAAGTTCTAACTTAAATGTAAGAGTAATTACCAGCACTGTTTTATTGTCAACTTCTCTTATTAGCATGGGATGACTTGGTATGCATTTGTTAGTTTGTCTACCTGTCTTTCTGCTTGTACTTTGCTACTTTTCATTATTTATAGTCTTATGGCTCGAAAATTTCAATATACTGATTCATGAGATGCCCTTAATTTGGTACACAAATTTTGAAGAAATCATCATTGGGGAACAGCTGTACAATATTTTGTTTAGTCTCTACCGGCTTCGGCACTGTTTGTCATCAACAAGAGATAATGAAAAATATCGCAAAAGAGTTACTCTTCTGCTAAATACGGTAACGTTAAAATTAAAATTAAAACTGAATATCATGTCTCTGGCAGACGGTGCCTAAACCTGTAGAGACGAAATAATGAAATATTGTACAACTGTTGGCACACACATGATTTTTTTAGAAATGCGTTGCAGGTGTAAACCACCACTTAAAAACAACTTTATGTACAGATTTTAGTGGCGATTTGATAACAGGACTGCACCAATTACGGTAACCAATTGCCTCGTCCCGTACATCATTTTTCCAAAAGTGCTTGGTTTGCTGACATTTTCTTGCGGTATTTTTTAAAGATATTCTCTCAAAACTATTTAAGTAGTTGTAGATATATTTACATTTGTATTTCACGTACTTCTTTATACATACATGTACTGAAGTGTATATGTGTATTTATGGGTAGTCTGTAGAGTGGTATGGCTATCACGTTATTACTTTTATTGATTTCTACATCTACATGGGATACTCTGCAAATCACATTTAAGTGCGTGGCAGAGGGTTCATCGAACCACCTTTATTCATCCACCTTTCCATTCTTGAAGAGCGCGCGTGAAGAAAGAACATCTAAATCCCTCCGTTCAAGCTCTGATTTCTCGTATTGTGATGATCATTCTACCTATGTAGGTTGCAGTCAACAATATCTTCTCGCATTCGGAGGATAATGTTGGCGTTTGGAGTTTCGTAAGTAGACCACGCCGCAGCGATAAACACCGTTGTTTTAATGATTTCCATCCCAGATCATGTATCATTTCCGTGACGCTGTCTTCCACTGTATAGTGACAATACAAAACGGGCTGTCCTTCTTTGGACTCTTTCGATCACGATTGTTCCATTTTCTGGACAAGTTTTACGCACAATATCCTAATATTTTGGAAGAGAACGTATGAAGACTACCAGGAAGAAGGTACGTAAAAATACCTACACATACGCTGAGAGTAGGTACTATAGGTTTTGAATTCACGAATTTGCATGAGGCTCCTGGGTTCTTGAGTTACTAGTATGTACTGCAAAGGATCAGTTCGTTTCTAAAATTAAAAAATAATAATAATAATAACGTGCAAAGTAATTTTAATTGTGTATTTTTTAGGTGAGAATGGAAATATTGGTTGATTTATAAGTTTGGTTTAAAATGTGCTTCTATATTTAGTTTGTCATTCGAGGGATATACCCAGAATATCTTCTGTTTCTTTCTTCGACTTTTGGCCCACTTTAGGTTACGGTAGTAACACCAAAAGTGGGCCTTTGCGAACGTCTTTTGACAGCTCGAAATTTAAATAAAAATAACGGCATAATCACTCATCTGACACGAAAATTGAATAACCTAAAAAGAGGGAAAAATTCTCTACAACTTGGTTCTATTAAGTTTCTTTTTTTTTTTCTTTTTTTCTTTTTTTTCGTATCTTGCACCGTTTTAGAGATATTTGCAAAAATAACGGAGTTTTGATACCCTCCATTGAATTAACGAAAACCAGCCGTTCGCAGATGTCACGTAACATTCCTCGCCCTGAACTCTCTCTGGCATACACCATCTTGCGTTGCGTATTTGATGATTTTCTTATTGTAACTTACACACATTGTCATTTCAAAGCAATGGCGCACTGAATAATTAACAAAAACACGTTGTTCTTCGTACGATAAAGGATAATCTAGCGTCTACAAATGCCATATTAGCATCAGTTAAACACGACCATCAATAGTATGAGATTAAGGAACGCATCTCCCAACTGTTAACTGTAGTGTAGTGGGCAACGGGATGGACTGTGACGGTGAAGGTCATTGGTTGGAATTCCGCCACAATTTTTTTTCCTAAAATGGTTTCAGACGCTCTCATTAATTAATTTTTTATTGTTTCGATTATTATTTTCGTCCAAAATATTTGCAAAAACTTACAAAACTACAAATCTAAAGTGGGCCGTAAAACACGTCAGTGCGATTTTTTGCAACATAAACCTCTATCGTTAATATTATTGTGAAATTAGTTTCACGTCTACTACAGCGAGAAACGAGACAAGAGTCATTTTAAAAGCGACCGTACGAACGAGGATGTAAAGAACGTTTTAAAAGCGCCAACGTCGGGTTTTAACCCGTCGCTTAACTCTCGCGTGAACGGAGCCAGAGCGGAAGTACACTGCAGCGAATCGACGCGACACGGCGTGCCGCTTTTTTTTATATCGCACTTGAAATGCAGCGGCGGAACAATACGTAGCAAATCATGTACGACTATGTTAGCGCTTCAATAACCTCCGACAAGATGAATGAAAGTGACATGAATATGGTACTATATGCTCGCTTTACGATATGCAGTCTGTAAATTTATCGATGTGAACGTTACTGATTCTAAAAAGAATGGTAACACGGGGCTCGATCCTTCGCGATATGATTTAGCAACAAAAATTGAAACAAATACTTCGTACCATAGCCTCCCCCCCCCACCCAAAAAAAAAAAAACAAAAAAAAAAACCCATATACTGGAAGGCGCGTTCACTTACTCATGTAAACCACGCATAAAGACATACGTGCAACCTTGTTATTGGTTTGCCAAGATCGCTTTTATGTTTCTACCATATTAACCAGTTTCGGTTAAGATTGTAGTCATCATCAGATGTGTGGAACTGTGTTGAATGTAGTCGTACCAGTACCTCTCTAGCTCTGTCTATACGGCATTCTGTGGGTTTGTCAAATGCATAAAATTCCATAGACATATAATAATAACCATTCATGGCCCCCACATGTATTTTGTAGAGGCCTTGAATGGTTATTATTATATGACTATGGAATTTTATGCATTTGAAAAACGCACAGAACGCCGTATAGACAGAGCTAGACAGTTACTGGTACGACTACATTCAACACAGTTCCACAGTTTGTCAAATGCATAAAATTCCATAGTCATATAATAATAACCATTCATGGCCCCCACATGTATTTTGTAGGTGCCATGAATGGTTATTATTATATGACTACGGAATTTCATGCATTTGACAAACCGCCGCGGCGGGTTAGCCGAGCGCATTAGAGCGCCGTGTTGCGGTGCACGCGGTTGTCCGCCGTCGGGGGTTCGAATATCCCACCCCCCTCGGGCATGGATGTTTGTGTTGTCCTTAGGTTAGTTTACCTTAGTGTAAGTACTTTGTAAGCTACGGACTGATGACAAAGCAGTTAAGTCCGATAGATTTACTAACATTTGAACAAACCCACAGAACGCCATATAGACAGAGATAAATAATTACTGGTACGACTAGATTCCAGTTTTTACAGTCAAATAAGAAATCTTCTCTGGGATGATAAAATGCCACAAAAAGCAAAAGCAACCATGCACCATACCTATTTCGTTCCAATCCTTACATACGGCTTAGAAACATGTACCCTACTAACCAGAGACCTCAGTAGAATTCAGGCAATGGAAATGAGATTCATTAGAACTATGAATCAAACAACAAGGCAGGATAAAATTAGGAATGAGGTGAATATAAAAGTAGCTGGTATTGAGGTTCCTGTCACCAGCATCATAAGGAAACGTAGACTTCAGTGGTATGGGCACTTAATGAGAATGAATAGGGGAAGACCTGCTAAAAAGTATTTCAACCTCAACGTCATAAGAAGACCTCGGGGAAGACCAAGAAAACGCTGGATAGAGACTGTAAGATCAGATGTGGAGGAGAAAGGACACAAATGGGCTAGACATTCTGGAACAGAAGATGTATGAAGACAGGAGGAGAAGGCGAGCGCTTGTACACCACACCCGGGAAACTGGAGCTGGAAACTGATGATGATGACTAGATTCAACACAGTTCCACGTTATCTGATGATGACTGCAAGATCTGTCGAAACAGGGTACTGTGGTGGATTAAAAGACGACCTTAGCAAAACAATAACAAGGTTTCACAGGAAAAGAGATCGCACCCAGCAACACGTGTAAATTGTTTTTATATACATATGCCAATCAGCTGATACATTTCTCTTTGCTGAAAACTATAGACACTCCAGGTAACAGTCCAAATAATCAATATACATATATAAAAATGGAACGTGTGGCGTGTGTCCGTATATTTCACTTGGTAGCCAAAATTATTCACTGCAGACCAATGGCGGTTATGCATGAGAGTAGCCTTTAGGTACGCGGTGTGCACTATGGTATTTTGGTCGCGTTGTGTGGCGGTGGGTTAGTGTGGCGAACAGAAATGCGTAAAATGTGGAGCAATACGACGATCAACACACGCTCAAAAGATAAGAAGACTCAAAGATTAAAAAAAACTGGCAAACGCAGACATAAATTAACTGAGCATTGACTACTCTGTCAATATAAACACTGGAAAGACAACTGTAGTGCTTAGGATCAAAATACTGACAACTGGATTAGAGAGACAAATACACGTCGAGCGTCACGGTTTCTTAGTACATAGTACCATCTTCATATTATCTTTGAGCTCATTGCAATACACAGACTGTAGACATACGTTAATGTACGTCTGTGATAAAATTCGGACTGAAGAAGAGCGACGACTTTTGACAATATAGTAGCAAGGATCTTATATTCAGCGAAACGTGATGCACATTCTTCAGTTGTTTTTCTGCAACAAGCGTACGAAAAAAAAATAAGTATATACTGTAGTTTGAAAAGTAAAACTACCAAGAAAGATGCCAAAGCGCAAGAAAGAAATTTCGCGTTCTCGATCCGTTTCTTAAAGACAGAAAACGGCGCTGAATAGTAAATCTACAAATGATAGAGACTTGAAATTTATAGACGTTGTTTATCTTACACTGCATGCATCAGCTATTTTTCGATATTCCAACCCCTAAGGGGGTTTTGAATCTTTTTCATTGCAGATCTACGTAGATATAAACTGTTAGATACTTTATGTATAGAAAACAGCACTATGCAGAGTTTTGATTATATTGGACTCTATCGGATCCCGTTATTTGCCATCTATGGCTTAATGTTCGAATACTTTGATGGACTTTTCATTTACTGTTCGATGCTTCGTTCAGTTAATGTTCATTCGACTGTCACAGCACTCGCTTTGTGATACTGACCCTATTCAATATTGTATGTCTACTAGTACCATACAGCTTTATTCAAATGAAGCTTCGGTTATATTGGTGATTTAGTTTTACCCTTAAAATGGAAAAAACGCAGAATTTTTATTCTACGTTAACATTCTGTAAGGTTCATGCTATATCAAAGACCCTACATATGAGTTTAGCTTTTTAAATTCTCTCTGTCTCTCTCTCTCTCCCTCTCTCTCTCTCTCTCTCTCTCTCTCTCTCTCTCTCTACGTTACAGTAATGTCAAAGGTCGATTTGTAAATGTCGGATGCAGCTTCTGGACATAAAGCAAACATTGAACAAGGGCACACATACTTTGATCTTTTAACCTTTTCATTCACTACTGTGACTGCTTTTAATATCTGATAAAATCGATCTGAATGCTGGATAGATGAAATTCGAAAATAAAAAAAAAAAAAAAACTTTTCTTGAGACTGTAGAGCGCAAAAATCACACGTTTCCGGAGTAGAGTCTATACTGCTGTATTTCTTACCGTACTGAAATGTGTTTAAACGTAGCAAATCATATATGTTAGTATTTCGCTAACCTCAGGGCAAAATTGATGAAAGTGACATGAATACGGTACTGTATGCATGCTTTTTATTAGATGCAGACTATAAATTTATAGACGTCAACGTTAGTGGTTCTGGAAGGAATCGTGATACCAGGACCGGTCCTTACCGATCTGATTTAACAACAAAAATGGAAACAAATAACTTGAATATATACTTCATGCCGGCCGTAGTGGCCGAGCGGTCTGCGGCGCGCCAGTCACGTTCTGCACGGCCTCTACGGTTGGGGGTTCGAATCCTCCCTCGGGAATGGATATTTGGGCCGTCCTTAGTATTAGCTAGTTCATAAGTAGTTTGTTAGTTTAGGGACTGATGACCCCGTAGTTAAGTTTCAAATGTTTGTTAAGCTTATGGGACTTAACTACGGGGTCATCTGTCCCTAAACTTACAAACTACTTATGAACTACTTACGAACTAGGACGGCACAAATATCCATGCCCGAGGGGGATTCGAACCCCCGACCGTAGTGGCCGTGCTGACCGTGACTGGAGCGCCTCAGTCACCTCGGCCACCGCGGCCGGCCGTAGTTAAGTCCCATAAGCTCTACCAACATTTGGTAATTTTAATTTATTCTTCATTTTATATATAATCATGCACGGAAAAACATTTGCTACTGATCCTGACTTTTGTATCAAGGAATTTCCTATACGAGTCCGCAATTTTCGTTTTTTCTCAATAAGAATAAAGTATTGGCATTTGGCAAATCAGATATAAATATTTCTGAACTTTACTTTGCAAGTTCAGAGGTCTTTACGTCTCATGAAAGCAGTTGCCTAAACGACGTTATAAATAAATACAATTTCAACTATATAGATGGTTTTTTATTCTTACTGAGAAAAAATCTGATCCCGACTATTATCCTGTATTGCCGAATACCAACTGTCAATGCTGTAGTTACAAAAAAAAAAAAAAAAAAAAAAAAAAAAAAAAAAAAAAAAATTAAGGCGGTACCCATCATAAATCAGTTACGGACTTTAAGGATGGACTCTTAGTGGACTTAAGTGAGCAGGCCTTATTCTGAACACGCAGTTTCTTCAGCTGATATTCTTCCTGATCTGAGCCAAGACTGCTCTTAAATTTCTTGAGTAAATTTTTCCAAAAGGGGCCTATTTGTTGTAAAGAAAATTCCTCTCTAGGTTCATTATACCATTTTTTTTCTTTTTAGCGTAAATGTCATTCTTAACACTAAATCCTCTTTCGCATCCTATTGCTTTCTTTTCATTTGCCATCATCAAATCTAAATATCTCTGAACTTGCGAAGCAGATTTGATTTACAGCGATACAATTTGTGCCTATTAGGGAGCGTCAACTGCTAGCTAGGTACAGATGTTATAACTGACAATGAACTTTTGCAAATCCAGAGGTTTTTAGATCCGAAGATGTCGGATACCGAAACGTCCTAATAATGACAGTTTTAGGCGATCTAGACGATCTTATTTATATTGGGGAAAAAACAAGAAAATCATGGACTCTTAGTGGCAACTTGTTTCCTTTATATAAAAAATATTGACATTGTTGTATCTTTTCTGTCTGATACACCTTACATTTATTATCCTCACCTCCATCTCCTTTTCACTGTGTACTCGTTCTCTTCGTATACGTTACAGTGCGTTCATATAAAACTGCGTTAGTAAAGTGAACTGAATCACACACTCGAGCCATTTGGGAATCACATCTACTTGTAGAAGGTTCGTGTTTCTAGTTCACCCCACAATTTTGAAATATAGTCTTCGAAAAGAAAATTGCACCTAGAGCTGATTCAACTGCTACTATCTATTTCGCAAACGTAGATGCTGCCGTCCAAGAGCGGGCGTTACGAAAGTAGGTGCAGAAATAAGACGGGCGGGCCAAGTGGAAATAGCGTCATTGTGTCACTGCGGAGTCCTGCTCGCTGCTTTGGCTCCAACTTTCGTTACTGACATCTTGAATTTTCTGCGAGCGGAAAAGAGCCCTATAGACCTCTAGGAACCATAACTAAAAACACATAATAGTGGCAGCAGATTTTGCAGTGACCCTGATAGCATACGTAGCTGAACTCAAACGTTTCAAGAGATCATCAATATGTTTCTTCCAATTCAATCCTTCTTCAATGCAAACACCTATAAATTTTGAATATTCTACCTTTTTTGAAAGATATCATTTACATTTACATTTGTCAGGTGTGATAGCTCTACTTGGGTCGTCAGCAAAAAGAAGTAGCTTAGTATCTTCGTGAATGTAGAATGGCAAGTCATTAATATATATTAAGAACAGCAAAGGCCCCAAGACCGAACCTTGTGGGACCCCATTTTTTTAACTCCCCAGTTAAAGGAATTAATTGTTTCATCTATATCATGTGAACTGCTTATTGCAACTTTCTGCACTCTTCCAGTTAAGTATGATTTAAACCATTTGTTTACTGTCCCACTCATACCACAATACTTAAGATAATTTAGAAGAATCCAATGATTTACACATTCAAAAGCGTTTGAGAGATCACAAAAGATCCCAACTGGTGATGTCCGGTTATTCAAAGCATTTAATATTTCATCAGTGACGGTATATACAGGGTGTTACAAAAAGGTACGGCCAAACTTTCAGGAAACATTCCTCACACACAAAGGAAGAAAATATGTTATGTGGACATGTGGCCGGAAACGCTTAATTTCCATGTTAGAGCTCATTTTATTACTTCTCTTCAAATCACATTAATCATGGAATGGAAACACACAGCAACAGAACGTACCAGCGTGACTTCAAAAACTTTGTTACAGGAAATGTTTAAAATGTCCTCCGTTAGCGAGGATACATGAATCCACCCTCCGTCGCATGGAATCCCTGATGCGCTGATGCAGCCCTGGAGAATGGCGTATTGTATCACAGCCGTCCACAATACGAGCACGAAGAGTCCCTACATTTGGTACCGGGGTTGCGTAGACAAGAGCTTTCAAATGCAAATGAAAGTCAAGAGGGTTGAGGTCAGGAGACCGTGGAGGCCATGGAATTGGTCCGCCTCTACCAATCTGTTGTTGAGAAGCGTACGAACACGTCGACTGAAATGTGCAGGAGCTCGATCGTGCATGAACCACATGTTGTGTCGTACTTGTAAAGGCACATGTTCTAGCAGCACAGGTAGAGTATCCCGTATGAAATCATGATAACGTGCTCCAGTGAGCGTAGGTGGAAGAACATGAGGCCCAATCAAAACATTGCCAACAATTCCTGCCCAAACTTTCACAGAAAATCTTTGTTGATGACGTGATTGCACAATTGCGTGCGGATTCTCGTCAGCCCGCACATGTTGATTGTGAAAATTTACAATTTGATCACTTTGGGATGAAGCCTCATCCGTAAATAAAATACTAAAATGAGCTCTAACATGGAAATGAAGCGTTTCCGGACCCATGTCCACATAACATATTTTCTTTCTTTGTGTGTGAGGAATGTTTCCTGAAAGTTTCGCCGTATCTTTTTTGTAACACCCTGTATAGCTTTTTTGAAAACTGACATTTCGTTAGAACTGTATTTTTACTAATATGTGAAGAAACTCAAGGATACATAACTTTTTTTCAAAATTTTTGGATAAAGCTGTCAGAAGTGAGATAGGCCGGTAGTTGTTGACATCTGCAAAGATACTCTGCAAATCACATTTGAGTGCCTGGCAGAGGGTTCATTAACCACTTTAATAACTTTTCTCTACCGTTCCATTCTCTAATAGCGCGTGGGAAGAAAGAACACCTAAATCGTTCCGTTTTCGATCTGATTTCTCTTATTTTATTGGGATGGTCATGTTTTCCTAAGTAGGTGGGTGCTAGAAAAATATTTTCACATTCAGAAGTAAAAGTCGGTGATTGAAACTTCGGAAACAGATCAAGTCGCGGTGAATAACGTCTTTATTTTAATGATTTCCACCCCAATTCATGCAACATTTCCGTGACGCTTTCCCCCCCGTAACGTGATAAAACAAAACGAGCTGCCCTTCTTTGAACCTTCTCAATGTCTTCCGTCAGTCCCACCTGGTGAGGGTCCCACAAGGGGCAACAGTACTCCAGGAGAGGACGCACAAGTGTGATGTAGGCAGTCTCTTTGGTGGAGCTGGTGTGTCTTCGAAGCGTTCTTCCGATGAAACCTAACCTTTGGTTCGCCTTCCCCACAATATTTTCTGTGTGTTCTCTCCAGTCCAAGTTGTTCGTAATTGTAACTCCTAGGTATTTGGTAGAATCTACGACCTTAAGGTTTGCCTGATTTATCGCGTAATTAAAGTTCAGCGGATTTCTTTTAGTGGTCATGTGTATTACTTCACACTTTTCTTTATTTAGTGTGAACTTCCAATTTTCGCACCATGCAGAAATTTTGTCTAAATCGCTTTGCAGTTGCTTTTGATCCTCTGTTGACTTCAATAACGATAAACGATAGCATCATCCGCGAACAGTGTAAGGGGGCTATTCAGATTGTCTCCTAAATCGTTTATATACACGAGGAAGAGTAGGGGACCTATAACGCTTCCCTGTGGAACTCCAGATATCACTTCTGTTTTACTCGATGACTTACCGTCAATTACAACGAACTGTGTCCTTTCTGATAGGACATCGTGAATTCAATCGCACAATTGGCGAGATATTCCATAAGCACGCAATTTCATAGCCGGCCGTGGTGGCCGAGGGGACTGAGGCGCTCCAGTCACGGTCTGCACGGCCACTACGGTCGGGGGTTCGAATCCCCCCTCGGGCATGGATATTTGTGCCGTCCTTAGTATAATGTAGTTCGTAAGTAGTTTGTAAGTTTAGGGACTGATGATCCTGTAGTTAAGTCCCATAAGCTTAACAAACATTTGAACATTTTTTAGCAATTTCATAAGAAGCCGCTTGTGGGGTACAGTGTCAAAAGCCTTCCTGAAATCCAGAAATATGGAATTGATTTGAGATCCCTTGTCGCTGGCACTTACCACTTCATGTGAATAAAGGGCAAGCTGTGTTTCGCAAGAGTGATACTTTCTGAATCCGTGTTGACTACTGGTTAATAGGTCGTTATCTTCGAGGTAGTTCATAATATTCGAACAAAGTATATGTTCCAAACATCAGATGTATCCCCCTTTTTGTATGCAAAGGTTTAGCGATAGCATGTACAATCTCCCTGGGAACTGAGAATATGCTCCAGAATTCTACAGGAAAGTGATGTCAGCCTCTGTGGGGAGTCGTCCGCTCCGGCGCCGGCGCCGGCAGCGGCTGGGCGGTGTTTTAGGGCCGCTATTTCAGGAGCGGCAGATAGCGGAAATCAGGTTAACGCCGCTGCTCGCAGGCGCCTGCTGGCCTGGCTGGGCGGACGCTCCCGCCTCCGTCATTTCCGGCTGCTACGCGACCGGCATCTGTCGGGGACAGCCGCCCCTCTAGACCCGTGTAGGGCGGACACAGCCGCAACTTTCGCCTCCGCGCTGATTGCCACTCTCTGGCGTAGACTCTCCAGTCGAGCGCCGAAATGTTCCTTCAGTCCGTGCGGTGGAGCTTCCGCAGCTTCGTGCGGCGTGCCACTCGCCGACGCTGCCGTCATCCGAGTTATCGTCAGGCGTGCCCCAGGGGAGTGTGATAGGACCGCTATTATTTTCTATCTATATAAATGATCTGATGGACAGAGTAAGTTGTAATTTGCGGCTGTTTGCTGATGATGCTGTGCTGTGTGGGAGGGTGTCGTCTTTAACTGCCTGTAATAACATACAAGATGTCTTACAAAAAAATTCTAGTTGGTGCGAAGAATGGCAGCTAGCTCTCAATGTTAAAAAATGTAAGGTGATGCGCATGAGTAGGAAGAACAATCCCATAACGTTCGACTGCAGCATTACTAGTGAGCTTCTTGATACAGTCGCGTCGTTCAAATGTCTAGGCGTAACATTGCAGAGCGATATGAAATGGAACGAACATGTAAGGACATTTGTGAGTAAGGCGGACAGCCGACCTCGGTTTATTGGGAGAATTTTTGGAAGATGTACTTCATCTGTAAAGGAGACCGCGAATAAAACGCTTGTACGACCACGTCTTGAGTATTGCTCAAGTGTTTGGGACCCGCAGCAGATCAGTTTAAATGAAGACATAGAAGCAGTTCAGAGGCGAGCTGCTAGGTTTGTTACTGGTTGGTTCGACCAATGTGCGAGTGTCACGGAAATGCTCCGACAACTCAATTGGGCATCGTTGGAGGAAAGACGACGTTCTTTTCGTGAAATTCTGTTGAGGAAAATTTAGAGGGCCCGAATTTGAAGCTGAGTGTAGTACGATCTTGCTGCCGCCTACTTACATTTCGCGTAATGATCACAATGACAAGATAACAGAAATTAGGGCTCGTACAGAGGCATATGGGTATTCTTGTTTTCCTCGTTCTATTTGGGAATGAAATAGGAAAGGAAATGCGTTGTAGTGGTACAGTGTACCCTCCGCCACGCACCTTACAGTGGATTGCGGAGTATGTATGTATATGTAGATCTTGGCGACGCACAGTAGGTCAGAATCCCATAAACATGGTCAAAATGTAACGAGGCGTTGGATTAGTACCAAACTTAGGGTTTAAGAAGTTTCTGATTGAGAATATGGTATGATTACCTCCAAATCGTTTGACAAATATTCTTCTGTTATTAGAAAAATTTCGTTGTTGAATATGCTGCATCAGATGAAACTTTTTTTCGTCTTTTTTCTAATTATTTTAGTCTTTGCACTGCTTGTACGCTTCGATTATAATTTAAATTGCTCATAATTACATAATTTTATAGTCATTTTTGAAGATGTGTCAAAAATGCCATTTGGCAAGTGTCGCTTAAAAAGTGGCTCAAAGCCAGAGTAGCAACTCGTAGCAGGATTTGAAGCTTAATTTACGAAGGTAATAATGTATACTTGCGGATACAACGCAAAAGAAAGCGAAACATGGTGGAAATCGTAACTTATCTCTATTTTTAAGCGCCATATTACAATTTTCTCGTCGTTCCGCTGAGGTACGTTAATTGAAAAATAAACATGCATAATTGATGATTTAATAGTGATATAAGTTTTTTTGTCATAAGTACATACCTCCTGGAATGCGCTCCATATTGGAAGTATTGGATTCAGTTGCACAAAGCACAGATACTGTCTTCAACAACAAAACTGTTTTCGTAGCGTGGCCAGCCGCGCTCTCTTTAACAATGAACTGCCGCATTTGACCTGAGATACAACCGAAAAAATGAAAATCTGGTCGACGCCACAGCCGGCATTCAGTTGTCCCGGCATTGCTGCAGCCAAACTGACAGTCAAAATTCACATCTATAAACTTTTCCCCCCTTTTTGGCTACGTTTTCAAGATTCTGTCCCACTGTGTGACGTAAAAGAACGCTTGGTTGTATGGAACACTTGCAGTTTTATATATTCACACGCTGAAAACCCGGCGTTGCCCAGGTATTTATTAAATCCAGTCATGGGTTTCTCTCTTCCCGTCTCTCTCACTCCATATCTACCTCTGTTCATCTCGTTCTCCCCCTATCGCAGTCCCTCTCTCTGTCTCTCTCTCTCTCTCCTTCTCCTTTCAATCTTCTTGTACATGGTTACTTTTTTCTAAAGAAGATCGAGCAAGAAGGATTACTGTCTATCGATGTTCGTCCCAAGCAGGAAGTTTGACTCATCCTATGATCTGTTGTCCTTGGACCGTAAAGGCGTCGGACTACTTCTCTTAGCAGGTGTTTCGTCGCCTTTTTTAAGTTTTGTTAAATGAAAAAGGGACAGTGGGGAAGTTACAGCCGCGGCGGATTAGCCGCGCGTACTGGAGCGCCTTGTTGCGGTGCGCGCGGCCGTCCGCCGTCGGGGGTTCGACTCCCTCCTTGGGCATTGGTGTTTGTATTGTCCTTAGGTTAGTTTACCTTAGGTTAAGCAGTTTTTAAGCTAGGGGCTAATAACCAAGCTGTTGAGTCCCATAGATTTACAAACATTTGAACATTTGAAAGTTACATATCAAATATGCCGGCGCTCCAGTCACAGTCTGCACGGCAGCTACGGTCGGGGATTCGAACCCCTCCCCCCTCGAGCATGGATATTTGTGTCGTCTTTAGTATAACGTAGTTCGTGACTAGTTTGTACGTTTAGGGACTGATGACCTCACAATTAAGTCCCTTAAGCATAACAAACATTTGAACAGATCAAATAGGAAGAAATGTGGTAAAGTCTATATTCAGAAAGATGTGAACACACGAATATGTGGTAGCCCTGTTGCATGTTTCAAATGTTCAAATTTTGTTTAGCTTATGGGACTTAACTACAGGGTCACCACTCCCTAAACTTACATACTACCTATGAACTAGCTTAAACTGAACACGGCACAAACATCCATGCTCGATGGGGGATTCGAACCGCCGACCGCAGCGGCCGTGCAGACCTTGACTGGCATGCCGCAGACCTCTCGACCATCGCGACCGGCGTTGCATATTTCATAGTATCTCACTAACAAGATTATTTTAGCACGAAAACACCTTTCTGTAAGACAAGGAATTATTGACAATAGTCAATAAATAAACACACTTTAAAAAGATACATTTGCAGTCCCTAGAGAGAGCGGAGAGTTGTTGAACCAGACAGAATGTTGCTAGCCATGAAATTCGTAAAACTGTAACAAGAGAAGAGGCCAAACGGCGAAGCTTATTTCATTATTAATTGAACGGTAAGTGCCCCGTATTTTCTTGGTACAACTGCTCGTTAGCAATTTGCTTCCATATGCCAATCATTTTAACCGACGCGGACGGTCCTCAGTCACATTTTACTAATATGGTGGTAACTTCCGCCATAGCTTGTCCGCGAGGTGAATCCTTTGCAACCGAATAGCGGTACGTGGTTGTTCGCCGGGCACGGCACCGCAGTGTGCTTCCGCTGTTCAAAAGTAGTACCTTACAGGTAGGGAAGAGGAACCGTTGCGGAAGCTTAGTCCTTGCGGGCGGCACTGTGTTTCGGACACTCAGGCTGGGACACCTGTTTGGGCGGCGGGACAAAGCTGGTATGCCTCCGCCACGGCATCGCTTCCGGTTGCTTTTAAATTTAACGGCTACATGAAATTCTCCATTTTGAGGAATTTTGTACATTAACCAAACCGGTAATGTTGAAATTACTCAGTGCCCTCCGTTCGATTTTCTTCTACGTAAGCAATCATACAATTTGTATAGGTTGTGGGACCGTCTTTTGCAAATGTAAATTAATCTACTTTAGACCAGAAGCGTTTCGCTTTATTCTAAAGCATCTTCAGTCCCCTCGGCCACCGCGGCCGGCTCAATATTTATTCTGTCCGATTATGCGAACTTATGTAGCTAACCTAAAAGAGAGAACTGCAGTGCAAGTGTGTCAGGAAATCACACATTGAAACGTCGAAAAAGTAGCGTACTTATATAAACAAATGCATTAGAAGATGCGAATAAATCCTCGAAATTAGTTGTGATGAGCAATAAACTTCCTTAATTGGTGTATTTTTTCATTATTTAAACTTTAAAGCATGGTGGTTAACTGGTGTATGTCTGCTCAACTTAAAATAAATTCAGCAAAACTGTAATATTGCTTGTCAATGACACCACGAAATATCAAGTATCACATATTCGTGAAAGATTGGGAGCAGCAGTAACTGAGAGCAGTACACAATCATCGACACTTTCTTCGTTCTATAATCAAATAGAAATCTAATGTGTATACGATCCGGACCAGAAGACTTGTTCTTGTTAAGTGATTTCAGTAGCTACACTACTCCGATGATATCTACTTCTGCGTTACTCATTACGGCCTCTGTTCGTAATTCGAAACCTGGAATATTGGTTTCGTCTTCTTTGGTGAATGAGTTTCTAAAAGCTATGTTTAGTAACTCTGCTTTAGTAGCGCTGTCATCGGCAGGATCGCCATTACTATCACGTAGTGAGGGTATTGTTTGTGTTTTGCACCTAATATATTTAAAATATGACCAAAATGTTCAAATGTTTGTAATTCTCTGGGACCAAACTACGTTGGTCATCAGTCCCTAGTGTCCCTAGGTGTAGCTAATTCGTATGCTTTTGAAGTCTTTATTAATAACAAAAGCCTCATTACAGCACTAATTTCGAAGCATAAAAATGTCGGTGGAATCCACTGCATTCCAGGGAATTGAAATCTAATATACTTCATACAAAGAATACAGTCAAACCTAACCTAACTTTCTCCTTTAAGCCGACCAAGTGACAAACTATATCGGATGCAGTGTGACCACGCCGTCGGTCGATATTTTCAGTTGAACTCGGTCGACGGCGTCTGTCGGTGCGACTGTGAACACAGCATTAGTCGACAGTGCGGAACCGTGTCGAAACTTTCCAAAAGTCAAGGAACACGGCACCTCCCTGGGAGCGTGTACAGTTTTGCTGTTGAATATTTGGTGGCTGCGCTAAGTATGCCGGTGTGTCCGATGTCGGCCGTCACCGTGCAGAACGCAGCGGTATCGGCTCCCGGTGCCACCTCTCCCCGTAAATTGGAAATCGACTGGCTGGCTCCGGCTTCCCATTGTCCTCGATAACCTTCACTACCGACACGTGCTCCTCTTGCCCGAAACAGCACACCATGGGAAACCCACCCCTCTTACACCATAACAAGTGTGTCAATTCTTTTGTCTGAGTTTTATTCAACTGCCGTTACCGCGATATATTCTCTCCCTCGCCCCTTCTTTCTTTCTCTCACTCGGTACTTTTCTCTTTAGGATCGATATTACCTACAGTCGAGTAATTTGTGGTCCGTTTTCTGCGATTGAGTTCTCACGCTAAATATGATTCATGACTTTCCGTATACTGAATGGTCTTTTCACTTTGCAGCGGAGTGTGCGCAGATATGGAACTACCGGAGAGATTGAAACTGTATTTCGCCCCGGGATTCGAAACTGGGACCTTTTCATATTTGTGGGCAAGGTGTATACTGCGCTACCTATGTACCCTTCACAACCCTTCCTTGCATTTCTACTTTGGCTACTACTTCGCCTCCATTCTTTCAAACTCCACAGAAGTTCACCTGCGAATCTTGCAGGACTAGTGGAGGGTGGTGGTTAGGGTTAAAGAAATTTACTAACTTCAGGAAGCGGAGGGCTCATCTATCATCACCTTCAGTGTTTGTGTTTATTATTATTTTTATTGCGTTTAACAACGATACAATAATGAAACAATTTCATTTCCTGAGAAAGGCATTTTAAAATTTGAAATTTGAACTTACTCTCAGGAAAATCTACAATTACAGGCCATCACAGTTAATGCAGATATTTTAAATTATGACCATCTATGGAATCTAGTTTTCAAAGGAAACATACAATTTACCTCTTCTCAAAGATATCCGTGTAAAGACGCCATAATATTTTGACACACTGTTAAACTTTGCCACAACTTTTACAATTAGCAGCTTTCCAAATCACTGACCATCTACCAATTTTAAAGGAAAGAAAAGTCAATAAGTAATAGCCAAAATTCAAACAGTCAAAATATACAGTCTGATAAATAGGATTTAAAGGTAACGTACAAATTCTTTTCCAAGATGACACGGTTTCAAGAAGCTTTACATGATTTGAACGCCAACCAAAACTTTTCGTTTTAACTCTGAGCACGGTTGTCCGAACGCCGCGGACAGTATCCGTCCGGAGGAGGAAAACGTAACTTAGAAGAAACCCAGGCGGCTGCAAGCGCTCCACACCTCAACCGAAACTCCGTGCGGCCCACCGTCCGATGCGTTCGGCTTTCCTCAAGCTAACCTGGGGTTCGGGCACATTTAACAGACACAGATCAAACAACATTAATAACACATCAAATAAAATATCAAATCGAGACTGTATAGTAGTAACAAATGGTAAAAACAAGACAGCTGTAATAAAAACCAGTTTCTCAGAAAGTCCCTTTTAACTTTGACCAATAACAGACGTAACATCAAGTAGAATCTTTCCACTTAAAATCAGATTATTAAGTACTCGTATGAAGTCCCGAGTTACCTTACTTACTTCAGAAAACTGCCAGTGTGAAATACGTACGCAGGTAAGTACACAAGATGTCTGCCGTTCGTAATGTACTAATGGACCACCAATACAAATAAATACAGACATCTGAATGACTGCAGTCACTCTCAATTGCGCAGGCTCTTTCGCTCAGCACCAAATAAGCAAAGGAATCAATTGCAGTCTTCGTCTGAAATGCACGAACACCAGGGACCAGGCGATATCTTGCAATTCTTCTCTTGCAATCTTGAAATCTTTCTCTGCACATCGAAAAACTGCTTACGACCCCAGGTAAAGGCCAAAACGTCACCGGCAGACACGTGGCACGCTAACAACAAAGCCGTCCCTCCCTGACACACACTGCCCATGGCACCCCACGCCTAGCAAAGATCACTCACCAGGGGTCACAGTATGGTAAAGACGATCTTTGCCAGAAGGCATCGATCGAACGAACCGCCACTGTTCAACTAGCACTCCTGGAGGAAAGGCTATTGTGGAGACATGGCGTAGCTACAGTCTAGGACAGGCCGATTAAAGTCTTCCCACTAGCCGAGAGATCTGGAGCGCCACGTTACGGATCGCGCGGCCTCCCGAGTCGGAGATTCGAATCCTCCCTTGGGCATGGATGTGTGTGTTGTCCTTACGTTAGTTTAACTAGTTTGTAACACTAGGGACTGATGACCAACGTAGTTTGGTCCCATAGAATTACATACATTTGAACATCTGGGCAATGGGTCACGGACGCTCAAGGGTTCTTCCTGCGATCAGGCGCTAGGAAGTAGGCCACCAGACCTAAAACTTCCGCATGGCACAACCCTTTGCCAGACTACACAAAAAACCCAAAAAATAGAAATAATAAAATTAAAAACACTCCCGCCGAGTGACATGTTAAACAAGCCATTCATCAAACGTGTATATCACGAAGACATTTTGCAATAAAAGCGTAGAAGATTACTGAAGACAAATTTCTTACGCTTGATCGTAGCTCCTTGCAGTGTTATAATGTAGTTGCATACTTCAGATTTGGCTTAACAAACATTATGTGAACAATTGTAACGGGTTTATTATCTCCAGAAAGAAGCCAATAAAAATTAAATAACTAATGAAAGTATCTGACAGAGGAAACTTTCCTATTTGCTGCCTTTATTTTCTTTAATAATAATAATAATAATAATAATAATAATAATAACAATAATAATAATTTAGATAATAAACATTATATGAGACGCATCCAGACAGTAAGTTTCTCTGGTTTAAAAAAAAAAAAAAAAAAAAAAAAAAAAAAAAACAGAGATAACATCGTCACTTGAATACCTTTATTGTCAACAGATACAGCAACATTTTAACTGTATTTCGGCATATTGACACTTGTCATAACGTGGGATCAGCTTTTGGATTCCTGTGTCGTAGTAGTAGAGTGCCAAATGAGAATGGAAACTGTGTGAGACAATCGCCCCCTCATCACATCGTTCTGCGCCTACGTTAAATAATACGAATATTTTGCTCGTTGAGAGTCTACTGAGAATTTTCTCCAAATGCAAAAATTAATTATACCTTTCAAGACGATTTGTAAGCGCTAATTGAAAGTTCTGCATTCATCCCTGAAAAACTTGGCGGTGAACACACAAAGTTAGTGTAGAAGAGAGCGACCTTAATTGTCAGGCCAGGGAATGGCACATCCATTTGCTCGGGCACACGCGCCAGGTATTTGAAATGAAAACGATAATGTTAAGCGCAGTAATTACACAGCCAGCAAAAGAATTTTAATCCGAATGCGACTAAATTATCCGTGCTGCTGTAACAGTATTCGTGAAATAGTTTTGGTAATAGACGGAAAGCACGCGTCAATTCGCTCGCAAAGTTTAAAACCACAACAGCCGCGCGGGAATAGCCGTGCGGTATAAGGCGCCTTGCCACGGACCGCGTGGCCGTTTCCCGTTGGAGGTTCGAATCTTCTCTCGGCCATGGATGTGTGTATTGTCCTCAAAATAAGTAAATTTAGGGACCGATGATCTCAGCAGTTTGGTCCCTTGGCTTTACAACATTTTATTTTGATATAACAACCTGACGCTGTTGCTCATGGCACTGAAGCAGTCTGAATACTCTGTCAAGTCTAGAGACCCGGAATAGGAAGTTGTTTCCAAATTGGCCCCAATTAACTCCTACGATAAAGATATGGTGACGCTTAAGTGATAGAAGTCTCAGGGTAACTCCAGCTTCAGGGAAAATCCAGAGGAGTATTGTGATCATGGTCGCACGACGGGAATTAACAGACTTTGAATGTGGAATGGTAATTGACGCTAGATGTGTGGGATATCCCATTTAGTTAGAGAATTCGATATTCCGAGATCCACACTATTATGAGTGTGCTGAGAATACTAGAATTCAGGCATTACCTCTCACTACAGGCAACTCATTGGCCGACGACGAGCGGAGCGTCGTTTGCGTAGAGTTGGCAATACTGACAGACAAGCAACGCTGCGTGAGATCAGTTTGAGATTACGACGAATATAAGGCTCAATTTGGCGTTGAGAGCTAACTCAGGTACATTTGCTAACAGCACCACATCGCTTTCAGCGTCTCTCCTGATCTCGTGACCACGTCGATCGAAAAGCCGTGGCTGTCATTGAGTCTCAATTTTCAGTTATAAGAGCTCGCTGTAGGGTTTGGAGAGTAGCGCAGACACCACGCAGCCACGGACTCATGTGCCAAGCAACTCACTGTGCAAGCTTCTATAGTCGAGCCGAAATACAATGATCCTTGGTGCTTGCTCCAATCGACTTCGAGCGCCGGCTGCGGCAGCAGAGTGAAATCAGATTCATTAGGAATAGGATACCTGTCCATAATGATCTTAGCATTGAGCCTATGGTAGTCCCCACATATTCTCCAAGAACCATTGGTTTTTTTACTAAATGAATGGAGGAGGACCAACTGCTGGAAGAGGGTTCGATTATGCCTGCCTCTGGTAATTCAGTGATCTATGCTTCCTATGGCCACAATTTTTTCAGCACAAAGGAGGCGTGGTTTACTACACACAGGCATGTCATCGGTGAGTCTGAGTCTGTGGACGATGCTGTTAGTTACTACAGAAATGTACTGCCGAGGGCATGGCATGGCGTCTGGTACGTCAGATTCGGCAGACGATGTTGTGACAGCCGGCGTGGGGATAGGAGGCACAGCTGACTGTCTCGGCCGGCTGTGATATCTGCTGGTGCTGCTAGAGGCACCACAAGTGTGAGCGAGCGCAAGATGGCCACCGGGCTGCTGTGGCATGCGGGTCGGCAGGCAGAGTACTTGAAGTGGGCGCCGCCAGTGCATATGAGGGTGCCACCAGAGTGAGCGAGCAAGATGGTGGCCAAGCTGAGGTGGTGTACGGGTCAGCCGGCAGAGTGGATGACGTGGTGACCACCGTGGTAGGTGGCGGTGCCACCCATGGCACAGCGCAAGATGTCAGCTGTGCTGAAGCAGCTGGGAGGTCACCTGAGACGGATTTTACAGCAGTGGCCACCGAAGCAGGTGGGTGCGCCACTGTCGCAGAAGACTGAGCCGCGATAGGCATGAACATTTGAAACACTGCATGACTGAGGGCATGCACTAGCATTTGATTCTTTAGATCGAAAAGAAGCGCAATAGTTGCCAGCAGAGATAAACTTCGATTTATGTTTGCCTATTGGCTGGCGACTGACGGGTTGTTTAGAGACAGGGGGAGTTAAAGTTTCACTTATTAGGTCAGTAGGCTGAGAGTTGTGAATAGCGCGTGCAGAGCAGGCGCCAGAGGGCAGAGTGCATATACAGTTTTGACAGCTGTGGCAGTTGACCTAGCTCCTGTAGTTTTTTGCACTCATCTTCATAGTAGTGAGGAGCAAGGTTAGGCAAACTGTCAGAAGGACAATCATGCCTATGTGCGGCGGCGGAAACACAAATAGCAGAGGAAACATTGGCACTAACCTTGTATTCTGCCTGCAGAGCAGAAAGATATTGTTTGGCTACAGGCAGCTGCGATTCAGCATGGGCAATATGGTGCATGATGCTTTCCCGTTATGACGTTTACTTTTGTTTGCTCTGAGTTTGAGCATAAGTCAAACGCTAACGTTTGCTATGCGCATGCGCGCTTCTGGCTGCGCTGTGCACTTTTGACAGTCAGACAACAGCGACCGTAGCGATACTGCCCAGCAGCGAACTAACTATTTGGCAACATGGCTGCAATCCATTTCTCCGAGTGTGGCAGTCTACCATCCCAGTAGGCGGAGCCAGGGATCATCATATTTCGGCCCGACTATAGTAGCTTAATAATGGTGTGGGGTGTTTCTACATTGATGGAACTGTTCTTCTGGTCCAACTGATTCCAACATTGACTGGAAAGGGTTATGTTCGACATCCTGGAGATCATTTTCAGCCATTCATTGCCTTCATGTTCTCAACCATCGAACGAATTTCTATGGTCGCGGCGGAATAGCCGTGCGTACTAAGGCGCCATTCTACGGTGCGCGCGGCCGTTTTACGTCGGACATTCGGGTCTTCCATAGCGCATGGGTGTATTTGTTGTTCATAGTATAAGTTAGTTTAAGTAGTTTGTAAGTTTAGGGACCGATGACGACTGCAGTTAGGTCGTATAACTTTAAAAATATTTCTGAATTTCTAGCGTGACAATGCATTATGTTACCGGGCCACAGCCGTTCGCGATTGCTTTGATAGACATTTTGAACAATTCCAGCAGATGATTTGGCCACCCAAACAGCTCGCTGTGAATTACACCAAACATAATCGTGAAGTCAGTTGTGGGGGGGGGGGCCTGAACCGACAACACTTTCGTCATTATGGACGGCTTTATAAGCAGTATGGATCAGTATTCCTGCAGAGGACTTCAAACGACTTGCTGGTGTACTTAGCCCAGCAAGAAGACATTCTACACGATATTACGACCAAGCGAGGTGGCGCAGTGGTAACACACTGGAATCGTATTCGGAAGGATGGTGGTTCAAATCCACCTCCGGCCATCCAGATTTAGGTTTTCCGTGACTTCCCTAAATCACTCCCTGCAAATGCCGGGATGGTTCCTTTCAAAAGGGCACGGCCGGTTTCCTTCCACATCCTTACCCAAACACTCCGAGCGTAAGCTCCACCTCTAATGACCACGCTGACGACGGGACGCTTTTGCAGAGTCTGATTTGGGTCAGGATTACAAATATGACACTCAAAAAATTTTAGCACATTCCATTTTACCTAAAAAAAAAAAAAAAAAAAAAAAGTGGGACATATACGTCCCACTGATCATTTCTGGCACCGATTTATCTAAGACTTTTTAAAATTATTTCTTAAGTTATCCAAGTTATCCTAACTGTCATAGGGTCTAAACAAGTTCATGATTCAAAATTTGTAATGCACACCATATTTCAAAAATACCTGTGTAAACTTCAAAATTTGAAATGAAACACGTGTGTGAATCAGCTAGGCACCAAATTTTGTAACCTCTTTTGATGTGTTTCATGTGCATGTGCTGTTTAAGACTTCTTCTACCTTTGAATGCTACCATTGACTCATCAGCAGCCAGTGAAGTAGAAGGTTGATAAACTTTCAAGCAGTTTTTGTTTAGTGCCAATATAAGTGGTCTGATTTTGTACAACTTGTCAGTAGAGAGTAGACAAATGTTCCCCAAATGAAATGTCTTTGTAAACATCATCGTCATCAACTTCACTTTCTGAATGATCTGGGTTGTCTGGCAGTGAAAACAAAAAATCCAGGATTCCGCTGTCTTGCAGCTTCTATAATAGGAAATTCAGATGATAGTAAACAACATACCGTGTTTTATTAGCGCAAAAATTTACAGAAAAACTGTTTTTCTTTGAAATATGAGTACTACAATATCGCAACATAAAGGCACTATAGGGCTACACAATGGTCACTGGGACACATGCGTCCCACTAATTGTAAATTCACTGAAAAAAAAAAACTTTTGAAGTAAAATGAGTTTTAGAAAGCGTAATTGTTGTTTGTAAACATCTAAGAAACATAAAATCGCAAATATACTTACTTCGGACATTTTCAGTAGCGAGAAAACGACAAAAAACGATTCAAGGCACAATAAACAACGGTTACGGCGCGAAAATTCACGCTGCAGCCCTTATAAACTGTCACAGCCTTCTACACTGTAAGAATTTCAGTGCCTCAATTTTTTACCGCGTTCTGAAGGACCACCAACAGATGACAGCATGTTGCAGAATAATGCAACTCGCCACCTAGTAGTACAAATAAGGTCCGAAGTTAGTGGGACGTATATGTCACAACAACCACGAAAGGGTTAACTACGGGGTCATCAGTCCCTAAGCTTACAAACTGCTTACGAACTAGCTAAGACTAAGGATGGCACAAATATCCATGCCCGAGGGCGATTCGAACCCCCGACCGTAGTGGCCGTGCAGACCGTGACTGGAGCGCCTCAGTCCCCTCGGCCACCGCGGCCGGCAGACGCGAGGTGAGACAAGAATATCCGAAGAGGAAAAAGAATTGTAGCGCGCTTCGTCTCGGGTTCTTTCGTGTTTTCTGAAAGGCACCGGAGATGTTAATCTCACTCCACTGGCAGACGCAATATAATAGCCAATATTCATCACGGCAAGGTTTTATTCTGTGATTTCGAGAGCCTTTTGTTCTATAAGAGTCAACCAGTGGCGTGCTGTGACATTTGAACAATGCGAAGCAATTAAAAAGGACAGTCTTTACTGAACTACTCGCCTCGGTCACAGCAATTTAAGGTGTACTTTCAGGATCCTGCCGAACCACAGCGCAGGAAATCGAGACTTCCACATCTACATGAGATACTTTGCAAATCACATTTACGTGCCTGGTATAGAGTACATCACAACACCTTTATACTATTCAGCTACCATTCCATTCTCGAATAGCGCGCGGAAAGAAAGAATATCTGAATCTCAACGTTCGAGCTCTGATTTCTCGTATTTTATTCTGATGATCAGTTCTACCTAAGTAGGTGGCAGTCAACAATATATTCTCGCATTGGGAAGAGAATGTTGGCGATTGGAGTTTAGTAAGTAGACCACGCTGCAACGATAGACGTCGTTGTTGTAATGACTCCCATCCCAGATCCTGTATATTTTCGTGACGCTGTCTTCCCCTGTATCGTGACAATACGAAACGAGCTGCCCTTCTTTGAACTCTTTCGATGTTCTCCGTCAAATCCACCTGATAAGGATCGCACACTGGACTTACTCGGAAAAAATGGGTAAATATTTGTTGACACGTGGGAATGCAAATGCTGTTGGTTGGTCCCATATTTCACTACGCTAGGGTAGTCCGCGCAGCCGTGGTATCTTTGTGTCCGTATGATGTAGTGGCGCCAAGACCGTCTAGTAATCACGAGACCTGAGTTCGAATTCTGGCCTGGAACCAGTTTTCAACTTTCCCAGTGACAAATGCGATTGGAAAACCCTTTCTCTCCTCAAACGGAATAATGTGTTACTGTTGTTCGTTTATAATGCCGAGAAGAGCTTCGAGTGCATTGAAACCACTGTAACGTTAAAGTGCTCGATGGAAGAACAGTATTCCCCCTAAATCATCTAAAACAAATGAACACACACATAATTGAACGATGTATTTATGAGTAAAATTTAAGGTAATGACTCATTCCATCTATTCCATGGAAAGACCGCAACTGGAGTCAGTCAACATATTGAGACTACCTACAGCATCCGTAACTAAAATTTATTTAATGTTAAAATCATTGATTAAATAATACATCGAGTTTATGATGAATAAGCGCAAAACCTGAAAACAGTTTTCAGGCACCAATCGATAGGTAAAAGGCAATGTAATTCTGAAAAAATTCAAAAAACAATCTACTTCGTTACAAATTGTCTATACGGTGGGACGTTTCTTAGTAAGCACAATTCGCAACTGAGTCTTCCCTGAAATGCGAAACATTGGTTAAGCAAAAGATATTTTTCTGTCGGAATTCTTGTAAAAATAATGATAATGTGTTCATTCGGAAAAATAGACAAATCGAACTTCGTCTAACAATTTATTTTAGAGCTTTAGCAAAAGATTACATATGTTTCTTTCGTGGTAACATAGTTTCGTTACGGTTCCTGAGAAGGGCGGGTTGTCAGAATATTTCTTATAAGGGAGGGGGTCGTACATTGTAAAAGGTTGAAAAACACTGACCTAAAGCATAGAAAAAAAAGTTACATATCGGAACTCGAACCCGGAACGTTTGCCTTTCTCGGCAGATGCTCTACTGACTGACTCATCCAACCTGCGGAAAATTTAATCTGCCATTGAGCTTCAAAACAGCACACACATCCCACTTCATACTGAAAATTCATCCTTAAACTGAGTTTCCTACTACAAATCAGACAGATTCGAGCTCACACAGAGGTTGCCTTTTTCATACCTTTCTGCTATGTCAGGTATCGGCTATCAGTTACAGCTACAGACAACTGCGGCTTGTAACGCAACTGTTCCTTGTTATCTTTGTTTTGTGTTCCGTTTCTATCTATCGATTTCATTCTTATTTTGTGATAGAGCCTTTATATCGTGCAAATAGAATACTTTCCAGCACGTTAAATGGAAACCTTTCAACGGATTGTGTACGGCCCATTCTTGAATGCTACTCGGGTCCTTGGAATCGCAATCACGTGGGGTTAAAGGAAGATATCGAAGTAATTTACAGTCCCGCTGCTACATTTGTTGCCTATTGGTTCGTTGAACAAGTGAGTATTACGAAATACTTTGAAAAGTAAATGGAAATTCCTGGAGGGGAATGAATCTTTGTCGGCCGCGGTGGCCGAGGGGACTGAGGCGCTTCAGTCACGGTCTGCACGGCCACTACGGTAGGGAGTTTGAATCCCCCCTCGGGCATGGATATTTGTGCCGTCCTTAGTGTTAGCTAGTTCATAAGTAGTTTGTAAGTTTAGGGACTGATGACCCTGTAGTTAAGTCCCATAAGCTATACAAACATTTGAACATTTTTGAAATGAATCTTTCGTAAAAAGTGTTTAAAGAGTTTAGAGAACTGGTATTTGGACTGTAGGGTGGTCCTACTGCCACCAACTTATTTTGTCTGTATGCCACTGCTTGTTCTAATTTCTGTTATCTAGCCTTCGCCGTACAAAATGTAACATGATTTATAACTCATGCAGAGGTATATAGAGAACCTATTTTTTTTACGCTCCGTTTTAGTGCAATAGGAAAGGGAACGACCTGCAGTGATACAAAGCGCCCTTTGTCTTCGGTTCCGTGGTAATTTGCAGACGTACATGTACATGATTTGATTCGTACAGCTATTGGGACAGTAGTCATACTGCGCACGCACTTAATACGGAAATGACAGCAGGCCTCATTTCATGAGTATCTGTCATTCACTTTGTTATTCTCAATGACGTTCGCTGCAGCACAGAAGCCTGCCAGAGCAGAATGTTTGAAAGCAGTATAAGTTTGTTGTACTAGCGTTTTCGTACTTAATGCAGTATAAATGAGAGATTTCTAGGGTTAGCGCGGTACACAGATCGTTATATACAGTGAGGAGACAGGATTTCTGGGATACCTCTTAATAGTGCGTCGAGCCTAATCTTCCGGCGAGGTGCAGCAACTCGACGTTGCATGGACTCAACAAGAAGTTGCGAGACCCTTGCCAAAATATTGAAGCATACCTGGCCGCCCCTTATAAAGTATTTGACTGATTTCTGTAAATCGTCTTAAATAGTTGATTATGTCATTTTATTCTCGTGTGATTTCCCTAACTCACTCTAGGCAAATGCTGGAATGGTTTCTTTCAAAGCGCACGGCCTATTTCCTCCCACATCCTTCCCCGAAAATCCTCTCGCTGTTCCCCGCCAGTCTTCGGAAAAGGTGCGGGCGAACTAAGAGGCGAGGGATCTGCGAACTAGTTCTCGTAGTTCGCCTGTGGGAGCGCTCTTCCGAACTTGACAAGACTACCCGAATCCCTTTAAACCGAACTGGTGGGCCTTCCAAACATTTGAACAATACTCAAGACAGGTCCGTATAATCGTTCTATTTGCGGTCTTAAAATGTTCAAATGTTTGTTAAGATTAAGGGACTTAACTGCGGGGTCATAAGTCCTTAAACTTACAAACAACTTATGAACTACCTTATACTAAAGACGACAAAAACATCCATGCCCGAGGGAGGATTCGAACTCCCAACCGTAGCGGCCGTGCAGACTGTGACTGGCGCGCCGCAGACCGCTCGGCCACTGTGGCTTTGCGGTCTCCTTCAGATGAATCACACCTTCCCCAAATAAACCGAAATCGGCCTACCGCCTTCCCCACGACTGTCCGTATATGCTCGATCAGTTTCATATCGCCTAGATATCCAACTGACGCGACTCTGTCAAGCAGCTGTATTCGAACATTAATGGATTGTTTCACCTATTCAACTGCATCACCTTTACCGAGCGAGGTGGCGCAGTGGTAACACACTGGACTCGCATTCGGAAGGATGGTGGTTCAAATCCACCTCCAGCCATGCAGATTTATGTTTTCCGTGATTTCAAAAAATAAATAAATAAAAATAAAAAAACATTTTAAAAAATGTTCAAATGTCTGTAAATCGGACCAAACTGCGTGGTGATCAGTCCGTAGCTTACTAACTACTTAAGCTTAGGTAAACTAACCTACGGACAACACACACACCCCTGCCCCAGGGGGGACTCGAACCTCCACGGCGAGCAACCGCGCGTTCCGCAGCGAGGTGCTTTAGACAGCTCGGCTACTCCACCGCGGCTCCGTGATTTCCCTAACTCAGTCTAGGCAGATGCCTGGATGGTTTCTTTCAAAGCGCACGGCCGATTTCCTCCCACATCCTTCCCTGAAAATCCGAGCGGAAGGTCCCTCTCTATTGACCACGCTGTCGGCGGGACGTTAAACCCTAAGATTGCTTGCTTGCGTCACCTTTCATTTTCATACATTTAGAGCTAGCTGCCGTTCCTCACACCACCTAGAAATTTGGTCCAACTCATCCTGCATCCTACTACTGTCATTCAGTGACGATACTCTCTTGAACACCACAGCGTCATCAGCAAACAGCCGCAGATTGCAACTCACTCTGTCCTTCAGATCATTTATAAAGTCCTGTCACACATTCCTGGGACACTCCGGACTATACCCTATTATCTGATGAACACTCGTCATCGAGGACAACGTACTGCGTTCTGTTACTTAAGTAGTCTTCGAGCCACTCACATATTTGGGTACCTATTCAAAATGCTCGTACCTTAGTTAGCAGTCTTCAGTGCGGTACCTACGTCGCACAACAACAATAATAATAATAATGTTTTCTGTTCTGTAGGACCTAATTGAGGAGCAAAATTTCATGGTCATGGAACAAGTCAGTACATGAAGTTTCACAGAAGAATGGTAACACAAAAACTTGTCCTATGCACATGATAATGTCAAGCCTAAGTAAAACGAATCAATAAGGAATAAAAGAAATTAGCCAGAATGAAACTTTCACTCTGCAGCGGAGTGTGCGCTGATATGAAACTTCCTGGCAGACTGAAATTGTGTGTCGGAACCGGGACTTCATTCTGGAAACATCCCTTAGGCTGTGGCTAAGCCATGTCTCCAGCATATCCTTTCTTCCAGGAGCGCTAGTCTTGCATGGTTCGCAAGAGAGCTTCTGTGAAGTTTGGAAAGTAGGAGGCGAGGTACTGGCGGAAGTAAAGTTGTGAGGCGGCATTGTGATTCGTGTCGGGATAGCACAGTCGGTAGAGCGCTTGCCCGCGAAAGGCAAAGATCCCAGATTCGAGTCCCGGTTCCGGCACGCAATTTTAATCTGTCAGGAAGTTTCAAAAGAAATTAGATTAATTTTTAAAAAATTTCCAGGAGTTCCTGGACAGAAGAAAAAGAGTGAGCCATAAGGATACCCTTCAGTTTATATTTAAAAGCGCGTGGGTTAGTACTAAGATTCTTGAGTTCTTGCGGCAGCTTATTGAATATGGAGTCCTACTAACTCGTGGGAATAAGCTGATATTGTTAACAACAAACGACATTACAGAAAATTCGTAAAGTGACGCCAATGTTAGAATTCCCAGAATACTGAAAAGAGGTCGACACGACGTTTGCGAATTTACACCACATATTGCCCTAACCGCCCATTTCTGATCCAAAAATATACTTTTTGTATCAGTCGAGTTATCCCAAAAATAATGCAGTACTTTATAAGTGAATGAAAGTAAGAATAGAAGACTACTTTTCGTGTTGAAAAATCACTTATTTCAGATACTGCACTAATGATAAATGAAGTAGAATTTAGTTTTTGAACAAGATCCACGACAATTTCCTATCTATCTGAACACCTAAAAATTTTAACTGTTCAGTCTCACTTATCATATGCCCATTATGTGTAGTTAAAATGTGAGCTTTTGTTAAAACAGAGGTGATATAGGGCGTTCCACAGGGCAGTGTTATTGGTCCTCTGCTGTTCCTTATTTACTTAAACGATTTAGGGGAAAATATAAGTAGCTCTCTTAGGTTGTTTGCAGATGACGCCGTCATTTACCGTCTAGTAAAATCATCTGAAGATCAAAACCAACTGCAGAACGATTTTCATAAGATATCAGTGTGGTGTAAAAATTGGCAGTTGACTCTAAATAATGAGAAGTGTAAGTCGTCCACATGAGTACGAAAAGAAATCCGTTAAACTTTATTTACATGATAAATCAATCAAATGTGAAGATCGTAATCCCCTCAAAATACCTAGAAATTACAATTACTTCTGACTTAAATTGGAAGGAACACGTAGATAATATCGTGGGAAAGGCGAACCAGAGACTTCGTTTTATTAGCAGAACCGGTAAAAGATGCAACAGAACTACAAAAGAAACTGCATACACACTACGCTTGTCCGTCCATTTTTGGAGTATTGCTGCCCAGTGTGTGATCCTGATCAGGTGGGTTTGACGGAGGACATCGAAAGAGTCCATAGAAGGGCAGCTCGTTTCGTATTGTCACGATACAGGGGAGACAGCGTTACGGAAATGATACAGGATCTGGAATGGGAATCATTACAACAACGGCCCTTATCGCTGCGGCGTGGGCTACTTACGAAACTACAATCGCCAACATTCTCCCCCGAATGCGAAAATATATTGTTGACTGCCACTTACATAGGTAGAAATGATCATCAGAATAAAATACGAGAAATCAGAACCCGAACGGAGAGATTTAGGTGTTCATTCTTCCCGCACGCTATTCGAGAATGGAATGGGAGATAAAATAGTATAACGATGGTTCGATGAACCCACTTCCAGGCACTTAAATGTGATTTGAAGAGTATCCCATGTAGATGTAGACGAAATTCTGTGTTAGAAATTGTAAAATCCGCGTTTTGCTGTTATTTAACATTTTTTATACAGACCATGAACTTATCTCTTGAAATGCATTAATTGATACTATGTCAATAGTATAAAAAACATCCTTCACTACCAAGCTGGTAACATCAGCAAACAAACAAAAATCGCACTGACGTGTTTTACAGCCCACTTTAGATTTGTAGTTTTATAAGTTTATAAGTTTATAAATTTTCGACCAAAATAATAATCTAAATAATAAAAAAATAATTAATAACAGTGTCTGTAACCCTTGTAGGAACAAAAATTAGGGACTGGCGGGTTCCGAACTACTGACCTTCAGCGTCACAGTCCAACACATTGTCCACTACGCTACAGCTAATAGTTAGCAATTGCGTTATTTAATCTCTTACTATTGATGGCCGTTGTTAACTGATGCTAATATGGCTTTCGTAGACACTAGATTATCATTAATCGTACGAAGGACGACGTGTTTTTGCAAATTCTTCAGTGCCCAATTCCTTTGAAATGACAACGTGTATGTTACAATAAGAAAATCGTCAAATACGCAACGCGAAATGGCGTATACCAGAGAGAGTTCTGGGCGAGGAATGTCACGTGACATCTGCGAACGGCTGGTTTTCGTTAATTCAATGGAGGGTGTGAAAACTCCAGTTATTTTTGCCAATATTTCTTAAACGATACGAGATATGAAAAAAAAAAAAAAAACATAAGGGAACAAAATTGTAGAGAATTTTCTCCTCTACAAACTGGGTTATTCAATTTTCGTGTCAGATGAACGATTTATTTGCAATTAAAATTACATTACAAACGGCTTTTTTGGTATTACTAACATATTTCTTTTCCGAGATGATTGAAAAAGCGAGGTTCTGGTAGCCAACAATTATGTCTGTAAAATTTGGTGCCGATCGGTCGAACAGTTCGACCTAAAAAGTGGGGAACACGTTACAGCCAGATAGACATTCTAAACTCGCCGTTATTTTTGCAAATATCTCTGAAACGGTGCAAGATATGAAAAAAGCATAATAGAGCGAAGTTGTAGAGAATTTTCCCCTCTACCAATTAGGTTATTCAATTTCCGTGTCAGATGAAGGATTCGTTTACAATTACAATTATATTACAAACGGCTTTTTTTGTATTACTACCGTATTTTTTGTCCGAAAAATTTGAAAAAGGATGGTTCTGGTCTCTGGCGGCCTACAATTATGTCTGTAATATTTGTTGCTGATCGGTTGAACTGTTCGTCTTAAAAACAGGGAACACTTTACGGACAGACAGACAGACATCCTAAAATCGCCGTTATTGTTGCAAATATCTCTGAAACGATACGAAATGAAAAAAAAAACCATAAGAGAGAAAATTTGTAGAGAATTTTCTTCTCTACAAATTCGGTTATTCAATATTCGTGTCAGATGACTGGATAAGCCGTTATTTTCATTTAAATTTCGAGTTGTCAAAAGACGATCGCAAAGGCCTAGTTTTAGTGTTACTACCGTAACCTAAAGTGGGCCAAAAACATCCTTCACTTCCAAGCTGGTATCATCAGAAAACAAAAATATTTTACAATCACCTGTTACGCAAATTGCTATCCGAAGTAGAGCAGAATGTGGCAGTGTAGGTGAGGACGGTGTGTTGGAGGCGGCAGGTGGTCCCGCTGGGAGACGGTTGGCGGGCATCGATTGGGCTGGGTAGACGAGACTGCTTTGACCCGCGGGGCGAATAATGCGGCCTGCGTTTTTAACGCCCCAGCCGCCCGTGCCGTGAGGCTGCCCTCGTCGGCTGCCCCTGGCGCGTAGGCAAAACACCGCGCTCTCCAGGCGTGCGTGAAAGCTACACACGCGGCGCAGTACCGCCCGCCGACGTTCCGCTAAGTGCTCTCGCCTCACAGGGAGGAGGGTAAAAAAAACCCTTAATGGATACACCGATGTGCTGAGAGGACGGTTCCTTGCGTGCTCAACGACTGTTCATTGAGATACTCCTTTGTTTGTACGAACTCCCCTTTCATTCCACTGAGCGTAACTCGTAAAGTTTTAAGCTCAAAAGCGGGATTTTGAAGCACGTGCACTGACGAGCCGAAACGTTATTTACACTGCCTGCCGCGAGTTATTACTTGATGACGTTGCGGGCGTGTGAAGCAGTAAGGAAACTAGAGAACATGTATTTCCATAGACATTATTTGGTCATCAAACCAAATCTTGTCTTGTATCTTTTACCATTATATAAACACGCGAACAGGACTATTGAGCCGGCCGCGGTGGCCGAGGAGACTGAGGCGCTCCAGTCACGGTCTGCACGGCCGCTGCGGTCGGGGGTTCGAATCCCCCCTCGAACTTGGATATTTGTGCCGTCCTTAGTATAAGGTAGTAGATAAGTACTTTGTAAGTTTAGGGACTGATGATCCCGTAGTTAAGTCCCTTAAGCTTTTTTTTTTTTTAAAAAAAGAAAAAAGGGACTATTGAAGTACCCATTTTCTATATTAATTATACAACGACGTCATCTACATCTACATAGATACTCTGCAAATCACATTTGAGTGCCTGGCAGAGGGTTCATTAACCACTTTCATAACTTTCCTCTAGCGTTCCATTCTCTAATAGCGCGCGGGAAGAAAGAACACCTAAATCGTTTCGTTTTCGATCTGATTTCTCTTATTTTATCGGGATGGTCATGTCTCCCTAAGTAGGTGGGTGCTAGCAAAATATTTTCACATTCAGAAGTAAAAGTCGGTGATTGAAACTTCGCAAACAGATCACCCCGCAATGAATACCGTCTTTTTTTAAACGATTTCCACCCCAATTTGTCCAACATTTCCGTGACACTCCCCCCTCGCCCCCCCCCCCCCCCGTGACGTGATAAAACAAAACGAGCTGCCCTTTTCTGAACCCTCTCAATACTCAATACTCATCTTCCGTCAGTCCCACCTGGTGAGGGGCCCACAATGGGCAACAGTATTCCAGGAGAGGACGCACAAGTGCGATGTAGGCAGTCTCTTTGGTGGAGCTGGTGCATCTTCGAAGCGTTCTGCCAATGAAACGTAAGCTTACATAAATCGTGTCGTTCCACGTAGTCTGTTGTCGTCCCCGCCCATCCTTCCAGATATAACTCCCAGAAGCACATCATGTGGTACCTCGCTTCATTCATCCTCGTTACATGACAAACCCAAGTCAGTCCTCTTCTTTTCATCCTTTTTCTGCTTAAAGCTTAATTAATCTTCTTTTTTTGAATTCTCCTTTCTCAGGTCTATGCGTCTATCCTAGGGCCATACGTTTTTAGCAGGATTTTTCTTTCAAAAACATATAGCTTCTCTTCATCTTTTCTCCTAAATGTGAGGGTTTAACAGCCATACATTTACCACTGGTATTATACTTTGATGAAGCCTAATCTTAAACCTTCACGACATTTTTTTTCAACACCTCCTCAAGGCTAAAGAATACTATATTGCCTCCAACAATTGTTGCATTTATCTCAGTTTTAGAGTGGTTCTGATCATTGAAGAGACTACCATGGTATTTAAAGGTTAAAAAATGTTCAAATGTTTGTAAATATATTGGACCAAACTGCGTGGTCATCAGTCCGTATCTTACAAACTAATCTAAGGTAAACTAACCTACGGACGACACACACACACACACACACACACACACACACACACACACACACAAATACACATCCATGCCCCAGGAAGGACTCGAATCTCCGACGGCGAGCAACCGCACGCTCCGCAGCGAGGCGCCTTAGACCGCTCGGCTACTCCACCGCGGCTATTTAAAGGTACTTACACTTTTGATGCGGAGTCTGTCCACAGTGAGCGGGTTCCCATCACTTGCTGACTTGCTCAGAATCATGCATTCCGACATATCTTCACTAACTTGCAGTCCTGTCCTCCTGGCGATTTTGAAGTATGCGCTTATCACTCTTCTGAATTCTTCTCGACTACCGGTGATTACGATTATATCATCCGCATGAGCTAGTCGAGTCAATGACATGGTGTCTAGAGGCTGTTCAATGGGGTCAATTTTCATAAACTCCCGCTCTATTTTTTTCTAAAACAAGATTGAATAATATAGGCGAGAGGGCGTTTCCCTGTCCGAGGCCGGTTTTAACATAAAAATGTTCTGATAGATTGGTATTTGTCCACATTTTACATGATATTTCTTATAGACACTTTCTTACCAAGCGGATTATTAATAGGAGTAAGAAGAATATTGACAAAGATAACTCGTTACTTGAAACTTCCTGGAAGATTAAAATTGTGCGTCGGAACCGGGTCTCGAACCTGGGACCTCTGCCTTTCGCGGGCAAGCGCTCTAACGACTGAGCTATCCAGACACGACTCACGACGCCGCCTCACAACTTTATTTCCGCCAGTACCTCGCCTCCTACTTTCCAAACCTTACAGAAGCTCTCCTTCGAACCATGCAAGACTAGCAATCCTGGAAGAAAGGATATGGAGGAGACATGGCTTAGCCACCGCCTAAGGGATGTTTCCAGAATGAAACTTTCATATCAGCGCACACTCCGCTGCAGAGTGAAAGTTTCATTCTGGAAACATCCCGTATGCTGTGGTTAAGCCATATCTGCACCATATCCTTTCTTCCAGAAGTGCTAGCCTTTCAAGGTTCCCAGGAGAGCTTCTGTGAAGTTTGGAAAGTAGGAGGCGAGGTACTGGCGGAGGTAAAGTTGTGTCGGGATAGCTAAGTCGGTAGAGCGCTTGCCTGCGAAAGGCAAAAGTCCCAGGTTGGAGTCCCGGTTCTTGCACACAATTTTAATCTGCCAGGAAGTTTCATATCAGCGCACATTCCGCTGCAGAGTGAAAGTTTCATTCTGAACCCGTAAATTGTTATTCTTACCAACGTCAAAGGTTTAGACTTGTCTTTAACATGGATGTTAGGATGGTTCATTGATTTCATAGCGATACTTAAACGTCGCTTTTTCAACTACTTAACCGAGACTACCGCCCCCTTTCGTGTCTGTTACTCCTTTATTTTTCTTAACTACATACGGTACAGTATAATACGACGCGCGTCCAGAAAGTAAGTTCCGTTTCAATTTATCTGCAGCGCTGCGACTGCAGTTCCGCACTTGCGCTGTAGACGATGTGTATCAAGGAGAAGAACATGCGCCATTTGGAAATCGCTGTCAGTTACGTACGCTTTGTTGTGCTCGTTTGAAATGTCGGCGTTGATCGAAAATCCCGCCGCCTGTGAAATCATGTCTGTGATTCGGTCTCTGAATGCGAGGAAAGTGAAACCAAGTGAAATTTATCGGCAAATTTGCGATGTTTACGGACCAAATGCGATAAGTGATTCGATGGTGAGAAGATGGGTCCGACAGTTCCATGGAGGGCGTAGTGATGTGCACGATGAAGAACGAAGTGGGCGTCCCACCTTTGGTTACAGAAGAACTGGTTCACGCGATTGATAACAAGATCCAGGAAAAGATGTCAAGTCTTTCTTTGGCGGTCATCAGTTGACCAATGACGACGAGCTGAAAGAAACTGTTTACAAACTGGTTGAAGACACATGCGGCAGATTTCTATGAAGAAGGTATACAAAACCTGGTGCCACGCTATGACAAATGCGTGCAAAATTTCGGCAGTTACGTGGAAAAGTAGTTTAAGAGTTGTAGAACTTTGTTCAAAAAAAAATTTCTTCTGTATCTGTGTACAATTTCATTTTATTACCAAACGCAACTTACTTTCTGGACGCGCCTCGTACTTGCCAGCACATTGTAACTGAACGCAGTCTACCATTGTTGTGCACAGTTTTCCATGTTTTATGCAAAATGAATCGTGAGCCAGAGACTGGTTCAGCACAGGCGGATCTCGCCACTGCTCTCCGAAGGAGCCGTTTCAGCTTCGATATTCGGTGGGACGTTTTAGCGTTGCGTCCGTTACTGGCGCGGTTTCAGTTCGGCAAAAGTCCTCAGCGCGCCGCACAAAACGCGCCCTCTCGTGGCGCAGGCAGCGTTAATGAGCGAGCTCGCCGCTTTCTCCGTTCTTTTCCCAATATCTGCAGCGCTCGCTTCATTCGTCGCCCGTGCTTACGTCTGAGAAGAAAGACCTGCGCGAGCAGAGCCGTTGCGTATCGTACGTGTTCCTCATTAAGTTACGAATATGTCAAGATACTCCAAATCATTATATAAATACTATAATGTTCCAGCCTGGCTATTAATTTTTGAGATTAACAAATTTACAGAAGGAAGTGGTTTGAAGTTAGAAGCTATGGAAGATCCCAATCAGTAAATTACAGGGAAAAAATGTTCGAATAATTATTACATGCATTTAAATGAAATGTAGGTAACGAAGCAATGAAGGTGGTAGGCGAGTTTTGTTACTTGGGTAGTAAAATAACATGCGATGGTCGCAGTACAGAGGATATAAAATGCAGAATGGCAATGGGAAGAAAAGCATTTTTGAAAGAAAAAAAAAAAAAAAAAAGAAATTTGCTAACATCGAATATTATCGAATATTAATTTAAGGGTAAGGAAGTCTTTTTTGAAGGCATTTGTGTGGAGTGTTGCCTTGTACGGGAGTGAAACATGGACGATAAGCAGTGCGGACAGGAAGAGAATAGAGGCTTTTGAAATGTGGTGCTACAGAAGAATGCTTAGGTGGGTAGATCGCATAACTAATGAAGAGGTACTGAACAGAATTGGTGAGAAAAGGAATTTTTGTCATACCCTGACTAAAAGAAGGGATCGCTTGGTAGGACACATTCTTAGACATCGGGGAATCGTAAATTTAGCATTGGAGGGAAGTGTGTGGGGTAAAAATCGCAGAGGGAGACCAAGAGACGCGTATAGTAAGCAGATTCAAGTGGATGTGGGTTGCCGTTCTTATGAGGAGATGAAAAGGCTTGCTCAGGATAGAGTAGGGTGGAGAGCTGCATCAAATCAGTCTCCGGACTGAAGACCATAACAACAACAAATGAAATGGCAAGCTAATTAACGGTGGAGTGTTGTGCAGGCAGAACATTACAAAAAGAATCGACGAGCAGTTACCTTTAACAATAGATCCATCGGTGGTTGAAATTTGGCTGTAAATGAAATTTTAATAACATGATAACCACTCGCCGAACAGTGGATGGGAGTTCGTCAATATCAAACTACGACTCGTGTAGCAAACCGTAAAGTAAGATAAGTGACATGATATAAATCGGATAGGAATGTTACGTAAGTCAAACACATCGGACTTCTAAAAATTCACAAGAAAAGCTACTGCAGATTCTATTGCCGGTAAATGATAATATTATGGAATAAATTTTTGAAACAAGAGTGGCAGACTACACGAAATATCACCATTCAATATTAACTAAAAACTATGCCATCCATTGTTGCGGTGATTCAACAAGACTGAAAAAGACATTATGGGTGGAGGGAGGATAGGGCAAAATTATTAATAAAAATTCATAAGTGCGAATTTAAGTGAGAGGTGGGGGTTTATTTATAAACTTAAGATACGCGCACATCACATATATTTACCTGAAGGTACATAATAGCGGCCACATAAAAATAATAAAGTACAGCTCCCGTCTGCAAGATGCTATCGCTACGAAGTACAAAGCAAGAGTACCTTCTGTCTTAAAAAAAAATTGAAAGTGTTGTTCCTAAATTTTCTTTCTCTGACTTTCATAGATAATTATTTTAACATGCCGAAATAATATAAAAATACAAAACTTTCTCTGATAATATCGGGGAAAGGAAACCGTGTCATTATAATACGCTAACACGAAAATTGTGGTACAGATTACTAAGTTATTCGTTCAAGAAGGCCAATGAAAGTTACTTAATTCGAAAGATTGTTTGTCGTAGATTTCACGTATATCAATATTATGTGTGCATTTAGCCATGAACCTTCTCATGCGTCGAGTCCTCAAATAAGGACACTTAAATTTTGTCTCACTTCTGTCATCTTTTACATTTGAGAAGACCGTAAAAGCAAAGGTATCACATATGAGGACTAATTATGAATGCTAGAATGTCTCCTAGGCAGCAGTGGTAGTCGTTGGGCTAACAAAGAAATGGAAAGTCGAGATTACAAGAAAGAGTAGAGGCAGGCCGTCAGATGAAAGCACATTGTTTTCTGTACATGGAAAAAAAAGAAAGCCTATTATTCGGTACCCAATGTATTACACTTCGATGGGGTACAACACTGGCAAGCCAAGTCAAGTGATCCCACTGCCAAGAGGTGTCCTGATCGGAATTCCCGAAGGAAAACACGTTACATTTGATGAAAGTGCAAACTTGCTTTGTGCCCTGACTGCCTGAAACAATTTCATTGTAGGAAAATTACAATATAGTGTACACTCTTCATTTATTCTTTGATATTATTAATACATGTTCCATGTAAAATGTAGCAGATTTGTACTCACTGACCTCATTTGAGGACACCTCTAGATTGCTCTATGAAACTATCTTTTTTTAGATACATTATGATGAATTCTGCACAAGATAGTTCTTAAGTTACCAGATAATGTATCAGCAATTGTGTTCACTGTTGGATTGATAATTCGTGCATGAGAAGGTTAAAAGTGGAAAAAGGAAATAGAAATTTTCCTTTCTATAGCTTGGATCAAGTTCTACATTCTCAGCCGGCCGCGGTGGCCGAGAGGATTGAGGCGCTCCAATCACGGTCCGCACGGCCACTACGGTCGGGGGTTCGAATCCCCCCTCGGGCATGGATATTTGTGCCGTCCTTAGTTCTAAGTAGTTCATAAGTAGTTTGTAAGTTTAGGGACTGATGACCCCGTAGTTAAGTCCCATAGACTATACAAACATTTGAACTTTTTTTTTTTTTTCTACATTCTCCAACAATCAGCTCACTGATTGGCTATTCGCCTTGACCAAAGACGCTGTGATGCAGTGCATCTGCAGTATTAAAATAACGTATTACAATAAGTGAACATCGAAACATGGAGTGCTCCCAACTCACTTTCTTGTGCCGTTCAAATGCAGTGATTAAGAGTGGTTAAAGGAAATGGATGTTTTCATATGAATGCCGATGTAAAGAATGATGCACCGGGAGAGGCATCTAGCGGTGCTCCGGTGGAACTACGAAGTCGAGATGCCAACATAAAAGATGCGCCGAGAGAGGCATGTAGCGGTGCACGAGTGGAACTACGAAGTCGACATGTTGTCAGCTCTGGAATTCTGAATATCGCAGTATCGAAATAACATTATTTCTTGGCGTCGTATAAACATACCTACACCGAAATTATAGTTCCATTTCAAATATGTTTCAGAACTATACAACACGCTCCGCACAACACATTTCGCGAACGTTTTCGGGAGGTTAATAGGCATGTTCCTGGCTGTCATCAAAACTTACACTGTCCCAAACGCTGTCTTTCCCAAGTATAATCTGCGTCACATTTCTTCTGTACACTTCCACTGGAAGTTATCGTTTCCCAAGCAATGGAATGATTGAACCTATTGCAATATTCTTTCGTTTCCCAAACAGTGGAATGATTAAACCTGGTGCAGTATTCTTCCATCTAGAGATATACGAGGCGCGTCCAGAAAGTAAGTTCCGTTTGGTTATATAAAACGATACAGAAAAAATATTGATTGTACAAAAATCTACAACTGTTAAACTAATTTTATACGTAGCTTCCGAAATTTTATAGGCAATTGTCATAGCATGGCACAAGGTTTTGTGTGACTTTTTCATAGAATGTTGCCGCCTGTGTATTCAACCATGTGGTAACATGTTCTTTCAGCTCGTCATCGTCGTTGAAGTGTTGTCCACCAAGGACAGATTTTAGGCGTAAGAAGAGCATTATTGTCAAAAGATTTTTTTTCACGACAATGCCTGACCTCACACACCGAATGTGACCAAACAATTCTTATGGAAATTTCAATGGGACCTCTTTGATCATCCTCCATACAGCTCGGACCTCTCTCCTAGCGACTTTCATCACTTCTTACGCCTAAAATCTGTTCTTGGTGGTCAGCAATTCAACGATGATAAAGAGCTGTTACCACATGGTTGAATACACAGGCGGCAACCTTCTGTGAAGGATGCATGCAAAAACTTGTGGCACGCTATGACAAGTGCCTACAAAATTTCGGCAGTTATGTGGAAAAGTAGTTTAAGAGTTGTAGAATTTTGTGCAATAAAAATTGTATCTGTGTACAATTTCATTTTATTACAAAACGGAATTTACTTTCTGGACGCGCCTCGTACTTCCGTTTTTATTTGTTGTTATTGTGTCAGGCATTTTCCTTAAGACGTAAAAGATACCGTTTAAATTTTACCAAATATCCCAGCGGCCTCCTATGATAATGTTGGCAGCAGATGCTGAATAGTAAGAATCCTTGGAGTCTTCATTTTAGCCAATCGCTTGACAACGCTATGTTTTCTCATGGAATCTTCGCTTTAAGAGGGCAATTATTTTTACTGAGCGGACGAGGGTACATACAGGAACCTGTCAACCATAAAACAGGAACAGCATTACTTGTTTACTTCATGGTCTGCACGATACACTAATCGAGTCATTCTATGTGGTTCGAATAAATGGACAAAGATTTTCTATCGTGTTGTTGATGTTGCCAACATAATCACGCGAGGCCACCGACATGATACGCAGAATTTTACCCCCAGTGACCATTGTAAACACAATTGGTCGATTTTCGACCACAGGCAATACTAGTCTACATAAATACTCCACAAGTCACATTGAAGTCCATGCCAGAGTGTTCATCGAATCTGTACAGTTCCATTCTCTAATAGCTCGCGGAGAAAAGGAACACCGAAATATTTCCGTTTTCGATCTGATTTCTCTTATTTTATTTTCACGATCATGTCTACTTACGTAGGTGTTCGCATTCGGAAAGTGGGCGAAAGAAATTTCGCAAATAGATATCGCCGCAACAAATAACGCCTTTCTTTTTATGATTTCCACCACAACTCGTGCATAATTTCCGTGACATTCTCTCCACTGTACCGCGATAATGCAAAACGAGCTGCCCTTATCTGTACTTACTCTAGATCGTTCGTCAATCCCACTTCGTGGGGATCCCACAATGCGCAACAATACTCCAAAATAGGACGCACGAGTGTAGTATAGGCAGTTTCTTTAGCAGAACTGTTGCATCTTCTAAGGGTTCTGCCAACGAAATGTAGTCTTTGGTTCGCTTTCCCTACATTATTTTCTGTGTTTTGTTTCCAATTTAAGTTGTCTTTTAATTGTTAATTTATGGCCTGTAGTTTTTGACTAATTTATCGAGTAAGTCAAATTTAAGGTTTTTTTTTTTTTTTTAAGTGGTTATACTTCTCATTATTGAGGGTCAATTGCCATTTTTTGCACCATGTCGATACCCTATCTTAATCATTTTGCGGTTGCTTTTGATCTTCTGCTGACTTTACTAACCGATGAGTGACAGCATCATCGGCGAACAACGTAAGAGAGCTACTCAGATTGTCTCCTATAAAAATGAAGAACGGTAGGGGCCCTATAACACTTTGATGGGGAACGCCAGGTATCAAGTATTTATTTATTATTATTACAGTTATATTCTATTATTAATCTTTTTTTCTATTTTCCTCTGTATTATAACGTGCGGCTACGTAGCACAGTGGTAGAGTGCCAGACTACAAATCCATAGGTCGCGAGTTCCATCCCCGCCAGAGACTACGATTTTTATCTGTCACCTTCCACTTCTTTCACCTCTGGCAGTGTTGCTGACGTGAAAAATACCGAGTAGCACCGTGGTTCGGAACCCACGTTGAACTTTAGGTCCCCCTATTGCTGGCTGGGTAAGTCAGTTCGAAGGTCGGAGGAAGGCAACGGCATACCACCTCCAAACAGAACCATGCGTAGTAAACCACTGTGGCGTTCAAACCAATCTTCAGATTGTTGACTGCTTTACCTTTTTACATTGTCTATAATGTACTAAAGAAATTGTTCGTCTTGGTGTAAGAGAGGGCCTGAAGCCCCTAATCTTGCCAGGTAAAATAGATAATAAAAAGGAGGTTGGCGTTCTCGTTCTTCTGGAAGGACGTCAGCCCTATCTGGGTTATTGGTATTGGAGAGCTTTGGCAACAGTGACACTTATTTATGTAGCGGAGCATGAGGCAGCATTGGAGAGTGTCGTGCCTTAGGACAGTAATTAATGGCGGTAGGCCGACTGCACCGTTGGCAGCGGCTGCGTAAGTTTGCGCAGCTTGGCGCGTACACACAACAGGTAGGGGGCGGCCGCTGGCAGGTCAGTATTGATCTGGCCGTTCGGCTGCCGCCTGCCGCCTGCCGCCTCTCGCCCTTCACCACGGGCCTCGGCTGCCAATTTTGCCGGTCATCCGCCTCTCTCCGGGTCACCGTGCTACGCGCCGTCTGCCGCTGGGACCCATTACTTTCAATACAGCGCTGCTCCGGCGTCCGATCCAATAGACGTATCGTCCCAGGACGCTACCCAACGCGGTACGTGGAACCTGGCGCAAGTTTCCGACCTTCTCGGCACCTTACGAATGTTTGTTTTTGTCATCAACAGTATTGTCACCACCAGCCACACTATCACCACCTTCTTTTTTGAAACAGATTAAAATTGTGTGCCGGAACCGGGACTCGAACCTGGGATCTTTGCCTTTCGCGGGCAAGCCCTCTACCGACTGAGCTATCCCGATACAACTCACGATGCCGCCTCATAACTTTACTTCCACCAGTACCTCGCCTCCAACTTTCCAAACTGCACAGAAGCTCTCCTGCGAACCTTGCAACACTAGCGCTCCTGGAAGAAAGGGTATAGTGGATACATGGCTTAGCCACAGCCTAAGGCACGAGTGGGCAATTGTTTTGGCTCGGGGGCCACATTATAAAATGTTCAAATGTTTGTTAAGCTTATGGGACTTAACTACGGGGTCATCAGCCCCCAAACTTACAAACTACGTATGAACTACTTACGAACTAGGACGGCAAAAATATCCATGCCCGAGGGGGGATTCGAACCCCCGACCGTAGTGGCCGTGCATACCGTGACTGGAGCGCCGTAGTCTCCTCGGCCACCGCGGCCGGCGCCACATTATAGACACAGAGGTTGGCGGAGGGCCGCATGTTATATACCTTTCACTTCTAATGCCATATATGTACTGACGGCATATATATATTCCCAACATTTTTATGAAAATGCAAATTTTCTTTATTTCTAATCACATATTATATACAGAGTTGCAATTTCGGGTGTACCAGTGAAAGCGTTAAAATGCATTGATTAATTAGGTTTACATTTCATAACAGGTATCATAAAAATCATTAGATATAAATGATAGAGTGAGAAGTAAAGGTGTAAAAGTATACTTCTTATAATTCTGATAAGACGAAAGTCAAAAGTTCACAAGGTTTCGGAACTGGTGCTTTCCGGAAGCACGGGTACATAAGCACAGTGAGAGTCCACTTCTATCCCTCTGCCTCAATAATTACACACGCTTTATCATGATATAGTTTCACTAATCTCATTTTTCTGGGAAATGTCATTTGTACCTCATCTGTCGATAATACGAACTACCAAGCAGCGCAGACGCTCGCAGATTTTTTTTTTAGTCGCGCAGGGAAGAAAAATTTGTTTTTCCTATAATTTTTGTAAATGTCTTGGCGGGCCACACAACCACTCCGCGGGCCACATGTGGCCCGCGGGTCGCTATTTGCCCACCCCTGGCCTAAGGGATGTTTCTAGAATTAAACTTCCACTCTGCAGTGGAGTGTGCTCTGATTTGAAACTTCCTGGCAGATTAAAATTGTGAGCCGGAACAGGGGCTCGAACCTGGGATCTTTGCCTTTCGCGGGCAAGCGCTCTACCGAATGAGCTATCCCGACACGACTCACGATGCCGCCTCACAATTTTAATCTGCCTCACAATTTTAATCTGCCAGGAAGTTTCATATCAGCGCACACTCCGCTGCAGAGTGAAAGTTTCATTCTGGAAATATCCCTTAGGCTGTGGCTAAGCCATGTCTCCACCCTATCCTTCCTTCCAGGAGTGCTAGTCTTGCATGTTTCGCAGGAGAGCTTCTGTGAAGTTTTCAAAGTAGGAGGCGAGGTACTGGCGGAAGTAGAGTTGTGAGGCGGCATCGTGAGTCGTGTCGAGATAGCACAGTCGGTAGTGCGCTTGCCCGCGAAAGGCAAAGATCCCAGGTTCGAGTGCCGATTCCACACAATTTTAATCTGCCAGGACGTTTCATATCAGCGCAAACTCCACTGCAGAGTGAAAGTTTCATTCTGGAACCTCCTCCTCCTCCTTTTTTTCCACTTTCTGCACTTCTCTGCAAACTGTAATCGAGCCTTCTTAATTTTACTGGAGACGGATGGTTTTTGAGACGATCCACTACCACTTCGTCACTGGCTACGAAACGCTGTTTGATGGTTGAAACTAGGGATGTAACGGAAGTGGTTATATTGGAACCGAATTAGGAAGCGGAGTTTTTAAATTTGTTTTATCGAAACCGTAACCGGAATTAGAGCCGAAGGCGGAACTGGAGGTAGAAGAGAGCTATCTTAAACGGTTAAGGGGATGTTTAATAAAATAAAAGAACACACGTCATTCATCAGTTATACAGGGTGAATCACCTAACACTTGCACGCAAACACTGCGGAAATGGAAAGTGCGATTGATGTGCGGTTTTCACATAATGTATTGGTAGTCAAGGATTCGTATTGTTAGCCAATAAACAGATTCAGATATTACGTAGAAAGTGTATTTTTATGCAAACATAAAATTTTTCAAATGGAACAATGCTTGATTAGGTTAATACGTGTTCTATAGATTATTTATACGACATTTCGTAATGATGTGGAACGTGTCAGTTTAGTAAATGTTGTCTATACTTGACAATCAATATGTTAAAGATATTGTTTTTTTTTCTTCTTCTTCTTCTTCAAGTTTCATATAAAAATTCATCTACATTGTAGAAGGAGTTGCCATTCAGAAATTTCTCTAATTTCTTTTTAAATACTAGTTGGCTATCTGTCAGACTTTTGATGCTACTTGGTAAGTGACCGAAGACTTTTGTGGCGGCATAATTCACTCCTTTCTGTGCCAAAGTTAGATTTAACCTTGAATAGTGAATATCACCCTTTCTCCTAATGTTGTAACTATGCACACTGCTATTACTTTTGAATTGGGTCGAATTGTTAATATCAAATTTCATGAGTGAATTGTGTGTGTGTGTGTGTGTGTGTGTGTGTGTGTGTGTGTGTGTGTGTGTGTGAAGCCACAGTGAATATCCCTAGATCCCTGAATAAATGTCTCCAGGATGATCCTAGGTGAGCTCCAGCAATTATTCTGATTACATGCTTTTGTGCAATGAATACTTTTTTACTCAATGTTGAATTATCCCAGAATATGATCCCATATGTAAGCAGCTGCTTCTATCATGCACTGGAATTTTTGACACCAGCTGTGTGCACAGAATTTTAATGACATTTTTATCACGTTTAGTTTGGCAGCTACTACCATTCAAAGTTTTGGAGGCGAAGGCTAGGACAGCGTAGCTGACCGGCTGGTGGTCACGAGAGAGTGGGCCGTGTCCCAGGGGCTAACCATTCGGCCAGCCAAAACTTTGAACGGTTGTAGCTGTCAAACTAAACGTGATAGAAATGTCATTCAAAATTCTTTGTACACAGCTGGTGTCAAAAAATCCAGTGCATGATAGAAACAACCATTGTTCAATTTAAAAAAACTGTATGTTTGCATAAAAATACACTTTCTAAGTGATATTACAATCTGTTTGTTGCCTAAAAATACGAGCCTCTGACTACCAATCCATTCTGTGAAAACCGCACATCAATCGCACTTTCCGTTTCCGCAATATTTGCGATGCAAGTGTTACGTGATTCACCTTGTATACTTATTATTAATTCAAAAAGTAATACAGGTAGGTTTATACTGTATACCTGGGAGTTGAAACTAAAAACAAGTATTAAACACTAATAATAAATCAACGCAAACGAAGTGACTCGAAAAGAACTAAATTATATTTTATAAACAAAAGCTTCGCAGCTTTTTCTCCGTCCAATCTACTTCTCAACGGGACTCAAATTAGGCCATTGCCACTAAAAAGATGTTCGCTGGCTACTGAGCTTGGCGGAGACGACAAAAATTGGCGCACAATCGAGTACAAGGGTTAAAATCTTGTATTCACTTTCCACCGTAACAAAGGAATAAGCTTTTTCTCTATTGTACTCATTAACTAAATTCTTCAATAGCAAAAAGCTGTACAAAACAGCATGTTTGTCCAATGTGTTTAGACACGTGTAGCAAATGCACACGTGAACGCCTTAGTCAGTATATTGCGTAAAGCGAGAGCAGTGACATCTGTGCATAGACTCAATACGTGAGCGGCGACGGTTTCGGGTTCATCACTATCGGAACCGAACTATAGATTTCTATGCAATAGATACTCAGGGTCACACTGAAAACCGCTCTTTGTTGTTCTCAAATATTCCAGCTTTACTTCATACAACCCTTGTTCTAAGACTAACGGGAAAAAAAAAACCTGCAAAAAAAAAAAAAAACTATGAAATATGTCGAATCGTTCTTATGTTATGGTGCGACCAAGGTAGTTAGGGATACACTTTTATGTTGAAAAGTACCCTCCCCATGCACCGTATGAAACTTAAGGTAGACTGTGACGTACCTCTTGTTTTGAAGGTCAAGTATGCGAATTACGTGAAGATCGGAATGAAACTGTCGATTTCGTGAGTTTGTAGAAGTATGCTCCGCCATGCACCTATCTCAAAATACTTTCTTAGCTGACGTTTTTTTACCTATAAACTACATTCCTGCCAAATTTCAGCTTCATAGGTGAAGTAATTTTCGAGATTTTGTGTTTAGTCAGTGAGTAAATGGGTATCCTTTTGCTTTTATATAGATAGAGATTAAGAAAATAGATTGCTTAATTTTGAATGCAAGAAAATTAAGGGAGACTTGCAGAGAAAAATAAGTAGTAACATGCAAATTGTAATGCCAACTTCATTTGATACAAGGTCATGCCTGATGCGACAGTTTTACGGCATGTACAGCGAAACTGTTATAAGCGGTAGACTTCGTTTCATCAGTTTGTTGAGGTGGGGGTCAGTTACAAAACGCTTCATAAACGTCCGAAATTTCATGCACACTTTGTTGCAGGTCGCTAACTACTCCCATTTTCCAATAATTGACGTATAAATCTGGGTATTCTCACGCGATGGCCGCAGGCCTGGGCACTCAGCCAGGTGACGTGGCAAGAGTAGTGCTGCGCCGACGCGATCGCGGATTTTACTGGTTAGCTGCTGGGGCACGGCCCACTGCCTGTTAAGCCCCGTTTACACCGAAGCGAACACAAGCGAACGAGCAGCAGCGAACGAGCATTCGCTCTGGTGTAAACGCTATGCGCGCGCTGTTCAGTCACGTTCGGCTCGCATTCGCAGGTGTTCGCTTGTGTTCCGCTGGGTGTCGGTTTCAGGGCGAACCATCAAAGGAAGTTCGCGACCTCTCCGCTTCAGCGCTAGCGTATGCGACAAACTGTGTATGCTCGCCTTGCGGCAGTGTGCTGTTTTCTCTTCCGTTCGCTCCGGTGTAAACGCTTATTCGCAAGTACAAGCCAATGCGTGCGCGCACAGGCGAATTCCTGGCGAATGCTCATTCGCACGTGTTCGCTCGTGTTCGCTTTGGTGTAAACGGGACTTTAGTGGCTAACCAGTCAAATCCGCGATCGCGTCGGCGCAGCATACTCTTGCCACGTCACCTGGCTCAGTGCCCAGGCCTCTCTCTCTCGCTGGCCACGGCTCATTATTTATGACGTCATATCTTCTGAGTTATGTGTGGTGCTCTTTTGTTTTTGGGTCAGGAACCTTCGTGGCGTACGGTGAACAGTTCACCAAAGTTTCATTGCAATCAAATGAATAGTTTATGAACGCAGAGAGAAGATACAGACGAACATTATAGATGACGCGTTACGCCCTGTTAGGGCATCTTCAGATATCTAAAGAAGACTAAAGAGGAGAAGTAGTACATAACAGACAATATTTACATAATACAATTAAAATTTAAAAAATATATACATTTCTTAGCTACTAAACAATACTAAGATCGTTACTGAAGGATTGTAATAATGGTAGTAATGTTTTTCCTACTGTATGATGGAGATTGTTTTGATTAAACGCAAATTGCAGCTATAGGGTACCATACAGAACAATGATAATAAAATCCCCAGCGCTGCGCTAGTATTGACCGTTAAATCAAATGGATACTGTGTTAAAGTGAACAGACTATTTAAATAAATTTTTATTATGAGAATTACCTTGCATTATGTCCCTCAGATATGGACACCATTGAATAAAATAACCAATATCGTGTGAAACAATTTTGAAAGGATGCTAAGGTGTATAACAGAAATATTATTTAAAAATTTCTATGAAAGTATCAAAAAAATGTTTGGCTTTTTGAGGTCGAATGTTCAAATTAACACCCGCTTACATATCTCGAATTCTTCTAGGATGTTTTAACTTCCGTCCTGTTTGGGCGTAATGCAAAATTCTCGTAATAAAACTTTATTTCAATAGTCCGTTCAATTTAACGCAGTATCCATTTCTTTTAATTGTCAATGCTACCGCAGCTCTGGGATTTCATTATTATTGTCTCTATATGGTACCCTATGGCTGCAGTTTGTGTTTAATCAAAACATCCTCCTCTATCATTGAGTAGGCAAAACAATATTACCATAGATATTACAATACTTTAGTACCGGTATCTGCATTGTTTTGTAGCAAAATTGTTTTTATCTTTTAAATTGCTTTAAAGGTCTATTATGTAAATATTGTCTTTTATGTACTAGTTCTCCTCCTTCTTCTTCTTCTTGAAGATTCCCTAACTGGGCCAAACGCGTCATATTTGAATAAAAGAGATTTTTGCAACCAAGACAGTCTTTTATTCAAGAATTTCGACTTCATACGGTTGCTGTGGCACACCATAATAATGGAATGGGAAGAATATTACAATTACTAAATTTTCCGTCTCCAGAAATGTAATACGCTAGTATTGTGGTACGCAACATCTTTCCTTATAAAAGACAAAATACAGAACAGTAAATGAATGCCACATTTTATAGCATTGTTTAACTAAGCATAGTTTACATAACAACAATGTTGCTCAAGGTAATTTATTGTTATGAGCGTCTTTTCGGATGTGCTCCGAATTGCTGAGAGGCCGTATTAGTGAGGGCCGAATTCTGTAGTGTTATTCAACGTCATCCACTCACCTTCAATTTCCTCATGACTTCGGTATTTCTTACTCCCATAAATATGGTAATGATTTTTCTTTGGCCACGTGCCATAACATATTATGTTGCTTTGCCCAAATGTCCCTCCAAATTCAGTTTCATGTAATTACAGCTAAAAACGTATCTTCCTCTCCAGTCTCTGTCCTCATTCCATTTATTTCTTTTCCGACCCTCCTAGTAATAGCCAGCAAGCACGTCTCCATTTCTCACAAGAACATTTGGAACCTCAGAAAGCATTCTCGAATTCACGATTCAAAAACTTAATTAGTTCTTTTAAAACTGTGAAAATGGGGTAAGAAACTGTCCAAAACCAGAAACTCAGGCGTAATCTTGCAAGTAAAGATGTTTTCGTGGCGCAACTCTGCAAATCTCTTGCAGAAAACAACGTACGTAACGTCATCAAAATGGCTACGCAGGGTAGCCTTTTCACTGAAGTTCAGCATGTCGTCATCGTAACGTAGCGCTGACCTAAATAAGCTATTTGGACTCCATGAGTAGGTATATAGAACATTGTAGTCGTACCGCTAACCTCAAAAGTAAATGTTAATGTAGATATAAAATGTCGGACGTTCTCAATGTGTGTTCCTTGAACGTAGCGAATGTCTGAAGGAGGAAACCATAACGAAAGTAAAAAACGGCTTTGAATGAAAACAATGACTTTTGAAATGTCACAAAGCAAGAGCTCACTTCACATATTTTGCTGACTATATTAAAACCTGTATTATGCCAATTCAACGTTACGGTGCATTTCAGGCTTTTGAGAAAAACGTTTTTCATAATATAGGCTGAAGTAATAATTTCACACAGTAGTTAAGATCGGTAACGGATTTCAGTGTTGTAATGTGTATTGTGTAGCATAGTAGACTACGAAGCTCAGCAGCCTGCAGTAGTCATGGCAGACTTTTTTTCATTATAAAGTTTTTAAACTTATTCTGGGTCTTTCTTATGAATATAACACAAGTATGTTCTGGAATATTACATGTTATTTACGTCTCCAAGGGATTAAACAACGAAAGATAAGTGGATATTTAAAAGGAAAAAAAAAATGTTCGAATTATTGTAATTCTAAGGGACCAAACTGTTCTGCTCATCGGTACCTAGGCTTACTAACTGCTTAAATTAACGTATACTAAGGACAACATACACACCCATTCCCGAGGGAGGATTCGAACCTCCGACGAGAGCGGCTGTTCGATCGGTAACGTGACGTTCCATGTTTATATGGTAAGAAATATGGTCCTATTAGCAAAGCATTGTAATTCGTTTCTCAAATGGTTCATGACCCTGAACCAGTTATGTTGCCTGGAATAAATACTTTCGTATTTGATACATTTCTTATTTTTCCCATTGGTATCATGATTTAAAAGGGAGTGTGACTAGGCAGCTGCAGTCGAGCTGGTCAAAAATACTTTTGTAATTTTAAGAGTAGTGCAGCGTGCCGAACGATTGCGGAAGTCGATTTACCTGCTCAAACAATCGATATTATTTATGTCAGCGCTACGTAACAGTAACGAAACGATCGCCTGCACTTGGGTAAAATGAATGCTGCTAACCGCCTGGTGTCGATTGCAATGCAAACTGCTCGAAGCGCTGTCTGCCGAGAAGCATTCCTGTGCATGTTTTCATCTCTATATAATAAAAGGCAATGTCCCGACTGACTGATTGACCGACTCAACATCGCCCAGCCCAAACCAATGAAGATAGAAACTTGAAATTTGTAGAGGGTGTTGATCTTACTCTGTAGGCGTCATTTAAGAAACGATTTTTCGATATTCCGTCCTTAAGGGGGTGAAGTAGAGGACGAAACGGTTTTTGAAAATACGTTGCTATTTAGGCAATTTTGAAGCTAGAACTACAAAATTTCGGATTTTAATTCAGGGTTCGAATTAAAAAGACACGTGTTTCGGCATATTTTGAAATTCAACCAGTAAGGGAGTATAATAGGGGACGCAAAAAATTGATTGTCAAAACTACGATGCTGTTAACTCAAATTTTAAGCTACAACTACGGAATTTCGGATATGGAATCTTAGACAGGATTTAAAAAAAAAAAAAAAAAAAAAAAAAAAAAAAAAAAAAAAAAAAACCACGAGTTTTGGAAATTCAACAAGAAGGTAAAATAGGGGATGAAAAATTGTTTTTTGATAACACGTTGCTATTGGGACAATTTTGAAGCTAGAGCTGCAAAAATTGATATTCGTATTGTTGATCAGAATTTAAAACATACGTGTTTCTGTATTTTTGGAAATTCAACCATAAACGGGGTTAAATTGGAGTGGGGTTGTTTTTCGAAAAATCTGTTGCTACTTAGGTAATTTGGAAGTTAGAACTACAAATTTTCGGATTTGGATTCGGGGTTCGAATTGAAAAGACACGTGCTTCGGTATTTTTGGAGATTCGACCAATAAGTGGGTGATATACGGGATGCAAAAATTGATTTTCAAAAATATGTTGCTGTTAACTCAAATTTCAAGCTATAACCACGAAACTTAGGATATGAACTCTACATCAGGATTAAAAAGACACGAGTTTCGGTATTTTTGGAAATTCAACAATTAAGGGGGTAAAATAGGGGATCAAAAATTCTTCTCGAAAATACATTGCTTTCAAGACAATTTTGAAGCTATAGCTGCAGAAATTGGTATTTGTATTGTTCGTTAGAATTAAAAAAAAACCGTTTTCGGTATTTTTGGAAATTCAACCATCAAGGGGTTAAATTGGAGAGGGGATGTTTTTCAAAAATCTTGTGCTGTTAAGACAATTTTGAAGCTACAACCACATAAATTGGTATGTTTTCTTGGTCAGAATTAAAAAGATACATGTTTCGGTATTTTCAGAAAATTAATCATGTAGGGGGTGAAATAGGGGATGAAACATTTTTTTTAATAATACGTTGCTACTAAGCCAATTTTGAACCCAGAATTACAAAAAATAATATTTGCATACTTGATTGGAATTTAAAAGACACATGTTGGGGTATTTTTCTAAATTCAATTATTAATGGGTGCCATAGGGGGTTAGAAGTAGTAAAATCAAATGTTTGTAAATCTTAAGAGACTTAACTTCGGGGTCGTCAGTCCCTAAGGGTTACAAAGTAATTAAACTAACTTATGCTAAGGACAACACAAACATCCACGCACGAGAGGTGAATCGAACCCCCGACGGCAAACAGCAGTGCGCACTATCATGGCACCTCAATGCGGCGACCATTCTGCCGCGGCTAAAGTAGTATGACAACATTTCATTATGAGAGTATTTAAGCTATATTTACGAAAATTTATATTAAGAGGGTGAAACAACCGGTGCAGAACAACCAGCCTACGTATGCGAAGCAGCGGGCGTTAAGCTAGATATTGTATAATTTGAATAACAATACACCTATTGAAATATTCAACTAGAAAAATAGAAACTTTAAATGTGATTAGCAATTTAAAACAAATAACATGAATAACAATGAAAGTTTTTTAGGTAGGTTGTAAATACTCTATAACTTATTTTCCAATTCCGTTGCTCCTCTAATTCTGCCTTGCCGAAATTAGCAAAATGTGCGCCACAACCACACAACGTTACATTGAAGACAACACCGAACAATAATTAACAGACATTCAATAATGAAACCTTCAGCAGTTAACACATTCAACACAAGGTATGCAGAAATGCAGTCGCATTTTGCTCCATCATTCAATAGGAGCGAAATTACGAATGTCCCACCATTTTTTGAACAAAACTGGCATGTTGCAATAGCAAAGTAAAAAAGCGTTTAGAACTTAAAATAAGTGAAAATAAAACAGCCAAACGCCTTTGTTACTGCGTCATCTCTCTATTGCCAAACTATCATAACAATGCGAGTTTGCAAACAAGATATTAATTCGTGAGGTGCATTGTCTGTCTTCGGCACAATATATTAATATACAGTGCTGTGTCTTTGGCATCGTGTGGTTACCCGACGTCGCAATTACGTCAGCGATTTCATATCTGCTCGGAGATAAATGCTGCCAATATAGCGGGCCTGCAGTACGCGGAATTGCAATTCCATTTTGTGATGCGCGCCGAACTTCGGTCGAAGCGAAGCCGCGAAACCATTTAATCGCCTCCAATTGGCTGTGTCTGCCTTATTAGCTATTAATTTACAAATTTGTTCTCCAAAAATTTCCACTTTGTTGATGGGTGCGGAAATGAACAGATCACTCTACGAGAGCTGCGTTGTTAGCAGAGATATGAAACCGAAAGCAAGGAATCATTATTTTTATAACCGAAATAAACGGCATTTCATTATGTGCCCCGTTTCATTCTCGCTTTGACTGTGCCGTGGGTATTGCTTCGTTAATCAATTATTTCTACGTCTGTTAATAGGAAATGCGCCGTATTCAGAACAAATGAAAGTGCAGTTAGACAGTAAGCGGCACAAAGAGGAAGATACAGCAACAGTTGACTGAGTTGGGCTTTTAAGACGGCGGTTGGGGAAGAGTGTAGTCTGGCCCTGATCTCAATAGCGGGGGCCTCCGACAGCCTCAAATCGCCATTGACTGATCTAAATAGATAGAAGAAAAAGCTTTACTCATTGAACCAGTTGTCAAATTTGTCACATGATTGTGTCACTGACCTGTTTCATTGCGTTGTACAAGCACACTTAGTTTCCGAATGACTGCTGTTGATTATTTACGTTTAACATTGTATATTTTATGAGACTGACTCTTAACTATCTCACCGATACAGTTACGTGGTGACGTAAAGTAGTAAGGTGCCGATATGTCTACACATGCGTAACACCATGTCAGAGGCGAAATAAGATCCGGAGAATAATCGACTGACTTTTCTGAATGTTACAATTACATCCACATAATCTACGTATATTTTGGGAATAGGGCTACATCTTAAGAATATTGTAAAACTCTCTAAATCGAAAATTATTGTTCGTCTAAAGAGGTTTAAGAAGCTGTACAATGACGAACACGCTATTTGGTAGGGCAAGCATTCGGTAGTCATCTTCTTTAAAAAAAAAAAAAAGAAAGAAAGAAAAGTATGGGGTACTTCAACAATGTGTTATCGTCTAGATACAAAATCATTAATTCCACCAGTCAATTAATAACTGGACAGAGACAGAGTAAGACGTGTTCGTGTGTCGAAGACCATTAATACTTAAAAGATAATCTCTCCCGTAGAAGATATCTCTGGGGACTGACCAGGAATCGGCTGAAATTACTCAGATGTTTGTAAATCTATCGGATTCAACTACTTGGTTATTAGTCCGTAGCTTACAAACTACTTAAAGTAAGGTAAACTAAACTAAGGACAACGCAAACACCCTTGCGCGAAGGGGGACTCGAGCCCCCGACGGCGAACGGCCGCGCTCACAGCAGCAAGGCGCCCCAGTACGCACGGCTAATCCGCCGCGGCCTCAAATTATTATTGGGTATTAATTAGGGACTTATAATCACAGTTCGTTCAGATAGATTAGTGTTTTCGTAATAGTTCTGATAAGACATAACTGCCTTCGATGGTAATTATTTGTCGACCCTTTCAAAATGTCGATGATTTTTCTTCAATTTATTTTAGATCAATCACGTTTCTTCACAAAACTTAAAAACTTTGCGGTAGCATTGTGGTTTGCCTGCTTAAGCCTATCGACTGGAACGGTGCTGTAACGCAACTGTTTCGATTTCACGAATAGGGAGAGATGACGTTTGCGTAGTTCGAAACAAAATGTAGCAATGTCTGCTACATAGAAATTGCGTGTTGTATATTTTAATTACAGAAGATAGGGAAAATAGTGATGCATATCTAATGATTTTTGGTGAGTTTTTCCAGAACAGACAATACTTTATAAACTGCTGTGGATCTGGTCCGATCTAAATATTATCGTTTTCACCCAGTGCTCCCTTCTGTAGGCTGAACAAATCTTATAGTGTAAGTCATTCAGGGTCTTCTGTCTACCTTGTTTTTTAGTGGGAGTTACCCCGTGTTAGGACCTCTACGTGTAACTCTTCAGCACGTTGGGAGGAACCGTATGACAATGACAAATTTGTTTAGGACAGGAAGGCGTGACTGGATAGCTTTGTAAAGTCTCTATCGCGAAAAGGAAAAAATATACATACAAGTACACATTTTAAACCGCCATTTCAAATGTATATCAACTCGGTTATTGAGTTCTCACGTTTAATTTTCATTTTGGTGAAGTCGGTATAATTTTACTGACTGCCTTGGTGGTGTTTTTCATTTAAATTGTGGGGCTAGACTAGAGCATTATGCCGATGCCGTCCGATCTAGACTCTAGCCTTCATTTCATACAAAGCTATTTCAGCTGATGGTACCACAGAAACGGAACCCCTTTAATTGGGTAAATAGTAAATAAACGCTGTTTTGCTTAAGATACCACTAAAACCAAAATCACTTAATTCAGTGTAGAATATGTGTTTATATTTTATTATGTGTGATACTGTGGATATGCGGTTTCTCTTCGTCGTTGGATGATTATAGAAATATCGCCGTCTTTTAATTACTTTTTGAGGTAAAATCTTACTTGCGGCCTCGGCGGCGTAGTGTGCTGAAGTTGGCAACGATCTTTGTATGATCTTATAATTAACTATGTTCCTGCTCTACGGTTTACAGTTCTCGGGTAAAATTTTACGACAATACTGTATCTGCTCTATGGTTGACAGGTTCTTGTTTGTACCCTTTCCGTTCAGATAAATAAATAAATAAATAAATAAAAAATCGTTTCAATTGAAGTTTTCAAGGAAAAACATTTATTTGTCATCTGAGTTGCCGCCATTACCATTGGTGCCAACCTAACCACTGCACCCCGGCGAGAAGCATCTCACAGTTCTTGAATGATATGTACGAATCAGTAAATTAATTGCCATCATAAACCAAACATTTTGTTGCCAACATGAGCAAACTACGCTTTCTAGTCCGTAAGTGAAATTCAACATTTTTTGCATGCCTGTTGATTCTTAGAACTATTGCTTTTACATTTAAGAATCCACAGGTCACTAGAAGCGGACTACTTTGTAAGTTCACCATTTAGGATCGTTAGTATTGGCAACCATGTGGGATATTTTAGTCTTATAAAAAGAGGATTGGATTAGTGGGATTAATATATGAAAATAGCATCGGCATGAACTTGTTCATGTTACATATGCAGTTAAGTAAACCCACTTTTTTAGCAATTAAAGAAAGCTTTTGGCAATGCTCACTGGGGTACAGCCTTAGAAATTTTGAAGGTAGCCAGAATGAAATACAGAGAGAGAGAGAGAGAGAGAGAGAGAGAGATTATTTAAAACTTGTACAAAAATGCAACAACAGTTACACAGATTGAAGGAAGCAGTAGTTGCATACTTTTCCTTGGCATCTTTGTGGGATCAGAGGAACTCATAGCAAGGTAGCAGTAAAACTAGCCCCACCTTTTATTCACAGAGCAGCCACCTTATAGCTTATAAGAGAAACAAACATCTAATTGATAAAGATGTGGAAGAAGTGACACAAACATTGCGGATGAGTCACTAGAAGGACCACATTCAACTTGTTCACTCATTTTTATAAATAATACTAACAATTACTAATTACAACACAGTATAGGTATCAACATTATAGTCCAGTATAGCAAGCTGCAACAATGGAGACTCTGAAGACCACATCAACAACAAAACATATTTGGAAGTACTAGAGTGTACATGGGACTGCAGACAATCATGCATGACTGTAGGGGCCTATGCACCCATAGAATTTCAGAGTCAGATTCAGTGACAACAAACAAACAAAATCTTTTAGATGACATTATTGTTTATTAGCTAGGATTACATAAATCCCTGTCATTAATGGAATGTGCTAATGCAGGACAGGGATTTTACTGCAAAAGCACAGTCAAACTTTTTGTAATATCATAATCCATTCAGTTAATATATGTAGGTAATTTTTTTTTTAAATAGCTTTCTCCCCCTGTCCTCTCTCTTTTAAAGGAAAGTTACAACTGTTTTGTAGTAAACACTAGAGGCATTTTCCTAATAGTGTAGCATTGTGTTTGCCTAAAATATAACACATTAAACTATAAAATATATAATGTAATTCAGTCAGTAGGTACTTCAAAATATCATAGGACTGTATGGTAGGCAGCTAAATATGTCTGACAGATAAGTGTGAAGTATAAATCAACTATGAGATCACTAAACTGAATATACAGTCTTACATTTTACTCTTAGAAATAAATGTGACAAACAAATAAATGCACTTATAATTACACTTTTATAAAAGCTAACTGAATTTATTGAAACTTTATGTGGACAGTTTATTAGGTGTCTCATGTTCTGTTAATATAATGGTCATTTATCAAATAGCAGCCATCAGATTTTTTCCCCAAAATGCTGACAGTCATATGAAACACAATGTATTTTGAAGTGGTGACCAAGTACAATTATTGAGAATTTCATTTATTTATTTAACCTGGGATCACACATTGTGATATAGGATTTTTCATTGTGATACAATGAAAATATAGACCTCTTGTATATGTACACACAGTACATGTTTGTTGTAAAGAATAGAACAAGTAACAAAGAGTTACTCAGAACATCAACCTGAAAAAGATGTGCAGCCCCACTTCATATATCGCCCATTCATTTGTATAGAACAAATTTCCTGCTCTCAAGTCACTGAACGTCTTCTATTTGCAAGATTTAGGGCATTTATTAATGTTGATTGATGATGTTTTTGCTTCCCAGTTAACTGTGTGTTTTTTGTTTCAGGGTGGATATCCAGCAAAACTGAAAAAAGTCCTCATTGTCACCGCCCCACTGTGGTTTAAGGCTCCATTCAAGATCCTCAGGTTATTTGTCAGGGAGAAACTCAGAGACAGGGTATATACGGTAAATATACCACAGGTGAGTGATATTTCTGATTAAACAGTTTATTTTTGCATTTAGGTATGCATAACTTTGTAGCAGTTTATGATGGAGACATAAAAGTGAAAATTATTTGAAATAATGAAAAGAATATAATTTAGAGAATTCATTTAACTGTGTCAAAATGGACATTCATTTGATAAAACTGTAAAGCAGCAGTATGACTGCCCAGACAGAATTCCAATACTGCCCGTGTATATAAAAGTGGAAACACTAATCATAGTTTGCAGAACTGTTAGATCATTTTGTATGATGTGACGGACAATCATTTCTGAAGTCACTGAGACATATTAAGAAAACCAAGGACAGCCATTTCAAACAAGTGATACAATTTTTGAGTGACAATGTTTGGTTTTGGACACAAGAATTGCCGATTTAGTTGAAGTGGAATGGTTTTCAACTTATGTCACTTGTGACAGACTTGGCCTCAAGTGGTTTTCTCTTCATAAAAAAGTATTTGTTTAGTGTCAAAAATAGGATACTGTCACAAAGTGGTTGGATATCTGGCAGCAAAATTTTAGGTAAAGGAAATTATCGGAAATTCTGCAAAGATATGTGAAAAAATATTCAAGAGAGAGTTGGTGGTTGGCCAATACTGACTTCAGCTCACTACCACTGATAGTAACACCAAAAATTAAGTGAAGGGTGATGAAGACAGTGGAGGGGGAGAGGCTAATACAGGATGAGGTCAGGGGGAAGACAGGAAGAGAAGATGTGTTGGAGGGCAAGTTTCCATCTTTGAAAATCTGACTGGTGCTACATAGGTGTATCCAGATTGTTCATGTGGAGGAATATGAGTCACATTGGAGGGCATGCTATGCTACAAGATACTGTGTCTTCCTAGGTGAACAGTTCGTCTGTGACCATTCTGCCAATTCGGTGGTGGTCACCACCTACATGTTTTGCTATTTCTTTACAATAAATTATAACTTTTTGCTGTCATTATTATTACCAGCACCACCTAGAATGAAGTGTTATCTTGTTGTCCAGGACCAGCTACAAATTCAACTACAGTTGGAAACTTTTAGCAGAAAGTTTAGTAACTACTCTTCTGCTCCATGATGATGTCACATCTATTGGTGATCAAACTATTGTTTTCTCTTTATGTTTATTACAGCTGCAAACTTAGAAATAGTAATAATCTCTAATGTTACTCAATTTAGAAGCCTTTCAGTAGTAAAACGGGATAATGTTTGTATACTTACACATGTTTATCTTAGTCGTGAAGAAAAGTTTTATATTTCAGCTAACAATCCACATACCTCGGGATTCCTTGCCTTCTGGTCTCGGAGGCACGCTGGACATTGATCATGGTGCATGGCTGCTGCACTGCGTCAAATCCATGACTAACCGACATGGCAGTGACCTCTGCGATGTTGCAACTGAGCCTAGCATCATGGCCGCCCTGCCTAATGGCTCTACAGGAGCCCACGATTCGGTAAGGAAGACAGTTCCTTTTGCCCCTTATGCAGTGTAGAATTTACATGTGCAAATGAAGATACATATTCCTCTATAAAATTAAACTTTGGATGAAAAAAAGAAAAATGAAAAAAGTCAACAACTCACTTGAAGCTGACTAATTTGCAACACATATAATCACAACATCACAGAAATAAACTTTTAGCCATCAAAACTGCAGCATCTATAAGTGGCATGCAGCAAATGTCAAACTGGCATGGAAACATCTACATGGTTGGATATGCAGATGATCAATATTTTGGTAGGATATCCTTGCCCATTCCAATTGTATTCCAAATCCTATGCTCCATGTGCCTTTTGATTGGCCCAGTGCAATACCTGTCCCATAGGCCCATCACCTCACATTCCAATCCAGTCACCAGCATATTCGAAGATGCTAAGCTAGTACTTTTTGCTGATGATACAAGTATAGCTATCACACCTGACAAACAGGAATTAACTGATGAAATTGTAAATGATATCTTCCAGAAAGTTATTAAGTGGTTCTCTACAAATGGACTCTCATTAAACTTTGATAAAACCCATTATATACAGTTTCATACAGTAAATGGCATGACTCCATTAATAAATATAGACTTTCAACATAAATCTGTAGCTAAGGTAGAATATTCAAAATTTTTAGGTGTTTGCATTGATGATGGACTGAATTGGAAGAAACATATTGAAGAGCTACTGAAACGTCTGAGTTCAGCTACTTATGCTATCAGAGTCATTGCAAAATTTGGTGATATAAATCTCAGTAAATTAGCTTACTACGCCTATTTTCATTCACTGCTTTCATATGGGATCATATTCTGGGGAAATTCAACATTGAGTAAAAAAGTATTCATTGCACAAAAGCATGTAATCAGAATAATTGCTGGAGCCCACCTAAGAGCATCCTGCAGACATTTATTTAGGGATCTAGTGATACTCACTGTAGCTTCACAATATATATATTCACTCATGAAATTTGTTATTAACAATCTGACCCAATTCAAAAGTAATAGCAGTGTGCATAGCTACAACACTAGGAGAAAGGATGATATTCACTATTCAAGGTTAAATCTAACTTTGGCTCAGAAAGGGGTGAATTATGCTGCCACAAAAGTCTTTGGTCACTTACCAAGTAGCATCAAAAGTCTGACAGATAGCCAACTAGTATTTAAAAAGAAATTAAAGGAATTTCTGAATGGCAACTCCTTTTACAATGTAGATGAATTTTTAGATAAAACTTTAAAATAAAAATAAAAATCCCTAAAATATTGATTGTCAAGTATAGACAACATTTACTACACTGACACATTCCACATAATTAAGAAATGTTCTATATATGATCTATGGAACAAGTATTAATCTAATCTAATCTATTCTATTCTACCCAATAAAAGGCAGGGACACACTGCAACCAGCCATGTTATATATCAAATAATGGAAAGTCCATGTTGGAATCCAACTACATAATGAGGATAGTTTACAACTCACCACAAATATGTACCACAAGCTACAACAGGCACATAGACGTTCATTCAACACATAAGCTGTTGGCCATTAGCCTTCATCAGAAAAGAGAGCATTCACACAATCACACAGACTTAGTCACACACACACAACTGTTCTCAGACAGATGCAGTTACATTGCATTTACTATTGAGCATGTGAGCAAGACAAGAAACCAACAATTTACTCACATGAGTGGTCACTGCTAAACTGTCCTAAAGTGCAAACTTAATCATTCAGTTGCTATTAAGCTACATACCACAACACAAATGATTTCAACAGGTGCTCACTATGTGGGTCATATAGATACTCCCTTCCAGTAAAATAATCTTGCACTCTCCATGAACTAAACTTCTGCTAAACTGCTCCTACTGGCTTACCTTACCTTTCTTTTATCCACAGTTCTCCTTCCCCAACTTGATCGTGCACTCCTCCTTACATGCAGGTATGCCCCCCCCCACCTCTCTCTCTCTCTCTCTGTGTCTGTTCCCATCTCACCCCATTTGGTAAGTCTCTCCCTGACTTGTGATGACTTTTGTGTAATTCTCCCCATTTCAAAGATATTGAATGTAGGTGAAGCATTTAATTAAAATTTGTGTCATGGCTGGGATTCAAACCTGGACTCTCCGGCAGTGGCTTTATCCACTCTGCCACCTTGGCATTATGGAAAACGCTAATGCACATTATAACCTAAGCATGTCTCCTACACAAACTTCAGTTCTGCTTCGATGTTCCTCTACGTAATTCATATCAATGTCTCACTTTATATTCGATATCCTTGATATCTTGAAACTACACATGTTTCTGGAAAATCTCTCCCTATTGCTTAAATCTACCTGCTTTTGTCCCTCTTCCCTTCAACACTTCTGTTAAAATAAGGGACCATTGGCTTTGAACGCTTCTGCCATTTTTTCTCCAATTATATTCTCAAGAATTTCTCATTTAAAGGATACTATGTTTCTGTATAAATTCCATGTTTTTGGAAATCAGTGATAAGCTCCAGTAGGATTATATTTCAAGTATTTTTATGAGTTTACTGCTTTCTGTTAATAATTCTTTTAATCTAAAAATGATTAATAGCTGCTTTTTTCCTCCAGCACAGATTTTTCACATTTATTAAGCCTGTTCATAAAAAAATATTGCTTTTGAATTATGTTATTATATTTGAATCTTGAAATAGTTTTAGAAAATGTTCAGGAACATTTAATTTCAAGTACCATTACATGCCTCTTCTTTTGTGCATGTGTATCATCCTCCATGATCAAGCTGACTGTTTTGGTTTATTATTCAACTCTGATGCACATTGACTGGGATTCCCACCATTGCTACACGTACACTGGCATTGGGTGAGGTACATCACACAGATGAATCCTGTTCCCAACATGTCACAGCCAGTGCTAGCTGCAAGTCAGTTCTTTGTCCCAATGGATATTCAATTGTCATGGATCATTTGGATGTCTTTCACAGAGACAATGCCTCTTGTGTTAAACCACATTCAGTCTAACAAGAGGGAGGAAGATTAGGGCTTAACTCTCCATTGACACCATAGTCATTTGAGGCGGATGGACATACTAACAAGTTGAGTTTGTTGACCTAGGTATTGTGCTACATCTCGGGAAATGGCACTGACTTCTGCTGTTGGTGATGCGCCGCCATGACCTTACCTCTGGCTATATGCCAGCACTGGGACTTGTAGCTTCAGAAAATTCAGTAATTACCCTCAAATCTGATTCTGCGTACTTCATCCAATATAAATGAGGTGATATACCCCAATTAATGTACAAACTCTGTTCCGCACAAATTTTGCTAATATTACAGATGATACTGTTTTTCTCTGTTGGCTTGCTTCTTTCTTCATGGGGAACCTATGCAGATCCCAAGAACTCTGAAACCATAGTGTTCTATGTATAAACATACTGGTGTTATCTTATTGACCTGGTACCCAGGATTTGTGCTCCTATATGCTCTGTTATACATTTGGTGGGTGCTTTTAACACTAAGTGCCCACTGTCCTTATATCTGTTGTTCTGTGACCTCCATTCGGGGAAAAAAAATGGTTTTGAGGTGGCTGGTCCTGTTGCAGCTGCCCATCTTGTCAGTGGCTCCACTGTCATTGGTGTCAGCTGGCCATACTGATTGGGCTTCTCTTGGAAGGAAGGTAGTGTATAGCACACTACCACCTGCATTAGACTTCTGTCTACTTTTATCTGGCTGCCCCATGAAAGCTTTGGATGTCTGTTTCATCACAGCGTTGGGGGGATGACTCATGCTCTCTCGATACAGAGGAAGAGGAAGAAGAAGAAGACAAAGAAGAAAAATAGTAGTAGTAGTAGTAGTAGGAGGAGGAGGAGGAGGAGGAGGAGGAGGAGAAGTGTAGTAACCCTTTGACAGCTACACCTACAGAGGGTTGCAACATTGTAGCAGGTGTTGAGAGTGCCAAAATTAGAACAAGGTGCAGCAACTGCTCAGGGGAGGCCTTAGGGGCAGCTCATTGAAACCAACAACAATCACTTGTATCATGGTCCTTGCACTGGTCTCTGTCGGTGACAACGATGTTGGCAGCAATTTCCAGCAACACACAAAAGCTTGAAAGTCATTGTCTTCAATAATAGCCATTAGTTATTGAAGCCCACTATAGTTGCATGTCCGCTGATAAGGTCACTGATTGTCACAATGCCACTCTGTGGCTAGTTGTAGTAGCAGTTGTTGTCGATGTTACATCTCGATCTCATTCATCATCATTGTTTCATTATAGTTATCATTCTGTAACTCTGAACATTGACTTATCAACATATTCGGATATTGTTACTATTTTTAAGTGTTCATGTATGTCATTCTCTGATGCAATAAATTTTATCTATTTTATAAGCATACATTTTCTTGTGTTCCAAGTCCCATCAGATACTTAATCCACTGTAAAAACCTAGAAAAGGTTTCTTAGTAAAAACTCCCATGTTACAGCTGGAACTCGGGAGACAAGCAATGGCCCATGAAACTCGGGAAGGTGGTACAGCTATACAAAGAGATCCATAATATCAAAAGTTACAGATACCATTAGAGAGCCTAAAATTTTTCTTTTGATTATTTCATAAATTATTTTGGAAGTATCATGAACAGTTGTTTGGAAAATGTATGTCCGACTTGGCATTTTATAGTAAGATAAAACTTGTTTTAGGAGCCTTCTAAATCTGGTCCTCCTAAGATCAATCATAAGTTTACGCTTTCACATCATTAATATACCAAAGCAATTTCCTTTCAATGTTTCTCACATTGTCAACTGCAACTCTGTCAATGTCGAAGACAAATGTGTGCTGTGAATGACTAATGATCTTGTAGGCTCTTCAGCAGCAGTAACTTTGCTAGTAGATAGGACTCTATCTGGAAATTTTATTTTCTAATTACTTTTTGTAGTTAAGATTTTTTTAAACACATATCTTAAAAGTCTATATATCTAATACAAATTTAACGAGACAAAGTTTTCCCTAAATAGGAACCTAGTTAACGATATTACTTATCCCAACTATGGGCAAACTCCCCATTGATCAGCATAATTAAGAAAGCACAAGAATAAATTAATTTTGTGCATGCACAGCTAACCATTTCATCTCTGGGCTATATATCTCCACATAAATCAGAAAGACAGTTCAACTGCTGCATTTTATCATTACACTGATTTATTTAATATACCAATGAGAGAAATACAGTTGTTCATGACCAGGTCAATCATTTATATAAATATAGAAATAAGTACCATTTCACAGGATCTGTAAGAAAGAATTTTCAAATACAATTCTACAATTATTTCATCATGTGCAAAGATTTTAGATAGCATCTGAAATATTCTCAATTCTATCCTATTATTGTAGGAGATAGTAATGAAGGAGCAATGTAGGATGAGGGGGGGGGGGGAGAATTATCTGTAGTTAAATGATTTTGATTTTCCCTGCTCTAATATTTGATTTAATGTTGGCAGTTTTATGAATATTGATAGGGAACCTGACTTTCAGCTGGTATGTCATTACATGCTGTATTAGCTTTATAAATTTTTTATCGAGGGGCAACTGAATTGCATTCTGCACACTATCATACCGGTATTCTGTAGTAACAGAAATCACAACTCATGAGACAAGTTGTATACTTGTTACTTCAGCACACACTTACTGAATTTTTAAATCCAATTCATACTGTAAAAAAGCAGCGTTCGCAGAAATATATTTTTGAACAGTGATGCTAGTAGAACTGTGTCAGCAGTTTTTGTTTGTTAACTGTTGTTTACTGCAGCACTACACCAATTGTGGCTGTAATTGATGTTCAAATGTTTATAGAACTTATGGGACTTAATTATGGGGCCATCAGTCCCTAAACTTACAAACTGCTTATGAACTAGCTAATACTAAGGACGGCACAAATATCCATGCCCGGGGGGGGGGGGGATTCGAACCCCCGACCACAGTGGCCGTGCAGACTGTGACTGGCGCGCCGCAGACGGCTCGGCCACTGCGGTCGGCTTGGCTGTAATAGAACAGAAACTGTGTACTTCTACAGGCACAGGAAAATGTTATTAGCAGTTATGAAAGAAGGAATTGGTAGCTCCTATTTTGCCTGATGCATGTTTTAGTGTGTAGTTACACAAATTCAATCAGCATTCATTTCAATTCTCATTAGGTCGAGCTGACATCTGGGATTACCGAAGCTGTGGTAAAAGCTGGAGGAGGTAACTCACCAGTCTCTGGACCAGAAGAGGAAGAGGAGGAGTTGGATATCACGTCTGGCAGAGGGCTTGATAATGGTGATGCGTGGCAGCACTCCAGTAGTGGTGGTGAGTAATTTTCAGCTCTTGAGACTGACTGTAACCACTCTCATTAGTAACAGAACAAATTTATTAAATTTCAGTTGTTGACATTAGTTGTTAATGACAGTTGTTGACGTTAGTTGTTAATGATGCATCTCCCTAAAAGTAAATACACAGTGAAATTTGAATTTTATTAATTTTTTCAATTGTCACTGACAATTTGGCAGTTTCATGTAGCGTTTCTTTATAAGAAAATTAAGAACATTTGGATTGTTACTACTGTTACAGTTGTTATGCTTGTGACTGAGATTATACACCATAGTTCAATAAGAGTATAAAGTGAAAAGTCCCAAACGTCTATGGGGCCTACAGAGAATTTAATAAATACATCTGATAATCATATGTTATTACATGAGGATGTGCTTTGTTGCTATGAAGGGAATTTAGTGTGATGTTTATGATAGAACATACACTCTTATTTAAAGAGACATGTTTTTGATTCATTGTTATAGCTGTTGATTGTTGTAAATTCCAGGAATGTTAAAGATAATCATTAAAGTGTACATTTATTTTCTAGCTTCATGGTGTAACACTTTCCATTTCTGTTAGAGTAATTGTTGGTGTAATTATATGTTGTACTACATGGGTAATATTTGTCAAGTGATATTGCAATATTTCTGTCTATTAGACAATTTTTTAAGAAAATTTGTGTTTCTTTCAGAACAATTTTCTTCACTTGGATTGACTTGAGTTTGATGTTCATTTGTATACTTGATACAGGTGCTTCCTCGCCTGCTCCTCCTCCATCCTCTGCAAGCAGTGGATTCTCTGATGATGACAGCTTGCATTGTGATATCAGCCAGGGCACAACTCTTGAGCAGTTTGTGGAAATGGTTAGGACTAAGGGTCGCCTTGGCCTCATTCAGGACTATGCAGAAATTCGGTCCAGAATGCCTGAAGGTTCCTTCAACCATGCAAGGTATGATTAGCTAACACAATGAAACTATGTAGATGACAATTCCAGGAATTTAGTGTAATAACTAATAAAAGTAGTATAAATGCTTTCTAGAAATGTAAGCATGTAATTTTGTCTGGACAGAAACAGAAGAATGAGCATAAGGAAGGGAAAGTTTTACGCTACTGCATTTGGAATGTGTTGTAGAAATAATAATTCTGTATACGAATGTGACACCTGCAGGGATTCAAGTCTTTTTCAAGGAAGGCCACTGTTAGACAAAACCATAAAACAATGAAATTACAATGTTATTCTGTAGAGAGTACATGAAAGAAATTTCTCCCATTCCGACAGTAGTATACGTATATCACTGGAACACTGAAGGATAATAAGGAACTGGAGAAAAAGTGTATAGCATTCTCAGTTTCAAGAAGTTTCATTGAATTTATGCAACTAGACCTTGACCTTGTTGACATAAGTCTGTTGTAGATTACAGGACTTTTCTGTACCTACACATTATACAAGGTGTATTAGAAAATTAATGCACTGGTAATACTGCAGGTGATCTGGCTACATTGGTTTGAGGTAAACTGGTTTGTTTATTTTTTCCATTTTCTCAGTGTGAGTTACAACTCTGTATAGTGAACATAGTAGTTTTGACAGCCATAACAGACAAGTGGATGCTGCATCATGAAAACGACCTGTGTCTCAAAATGCATTACTGTAGTTCATCCCCCACCCCCTCTTTAGACATCTGATTTGAGTCCCTGTGGCTTATTCCTTTTCCCGAACTTGATAGATATCCAAAACGATGTCATTATGGAACTCTGGAGAACATTCAAAAGACTGTGACCAATCAGTTAAAGGCCATTCCAGTTGAAGATTTCCAGCACTGCTACCAAATGTGGGAACAAAGAGTATGCAGGTATAGAGATGCCCAAGGAGACTGCAGACTGCTTTGAAGGGGATAACATTGTTGTCTGGGTGAAAAAAATGAAAAAAAAATCTTTGGTAAGTACTGACTAAGGGTCATTACTTAGTAACTCACCTCATAATTTTCTGGAGAGCAAATTTCTCATCTATAAAAACCAACGTGGTTTCCATAAACACAGATCTTGCTGAACACAGCTCACTCTGTTGGTCCATGACATCCAGATTGCTGGTGACATTGACACCCAGTTTGATCCTGTGTTCGTGATTTACAGAAGACACACACTCCAGTTCCACACTATTCTTCAGTAAACAAAATATGAGCATACCAAGTGGATGTAGAACGTTTTAAGAAGTATAACTCAGTATGCTACTCTTAACTTGACAAAATTTACAAATGCAAAGGTAAATTTTGGATATTTCAGGGGAGTGTTATTGGAACATTACTGTTCGTTAAATATATAAATCATCTTGTAGATGATGTTGGAAGTTTAGTGAGACTTAGCAGCCACTGCTGTTACCTGTAGGAAGGTTGCCAAGCTAGAAGGCTGCAGCATACTGATGGATCATCTGCAGGAGAATGATGATTGGTGTAGGGACGGCAGGTGGTATGCAAATCTAAATAAATGTAACATCATATGTAAACTAACAAAGAGAGTCATTATTTTTTATTGCTTTATTGGTGAAAATTCTCTGGGAACAGGGCAACATAAAGTATCTAAAGAGTAAGGTTAAGTGGAACGACCACATAAAATAAATAACTACAAAAAACTTTTGCGATAAAGAATATTAAGGAAATGTAATTCATCCAAGAAATAATAGCCTTGTAAAACACTTGTTTGGCTACTTTGGCTCCCGATGGCAGGCACTATATGAAAGGTGTTGTATGATCCAGAAAGGTTTATTGTTAAAATTATGAGTGTCTATGTTTGAAGAAGATTTGGGCAACATATTATTTCTTCACTTCTATCTCCCTTCTCATAAATTGGTTACTATGAAAAATAGGATAAATGACAGCTCATGTGGAAGTTTGCCTATACTAGTACTTCTCTCACATCGCTTATTAATGGGTAAAATGATTGTGATACCATATGTACCCTTCACCACACACTAAAAGTATCTTTTAGAGTATACATCTGGCTATAGATGTAAGGACTTTGTGACAAACTAGGCTGCAAGATTTGCTGTAGCATTCTCCTGGATTGATGAGGGGTGCTACACACATAGGAGGATGCTTAGGATATCTGTGTGTAGAGTACCACTCTTTTCTAACCACCACAATATCCCCCACTGTAATGTGTTGGTTACTTTAGTGTTATGAATTATATTACATCACCTATTATTCCTCTTTCATGCTGTTAGCTCACTTGCCATTATTATTTAATCATACTTATTACACTTTCTGGGTTCTTGGACATCAAAGGAACTACAAATTATGTCTTCGTGCTATATTCACTGATTTTATTGCAGCAGAACAAAATTATTGCACCAAAACTTTGCAGCATGACATCACTACATAATTTGAGTGTTGGAGTATGACCTGATAAGGACTCTTGACTACATTGTGACTTGAGTACTTGAGTTCATCAAGACAGATTCAGTGTATCACATGTGCATATTTATACATAATGTTCCACTCTCAAATGTTTCAGAACAGATTTGCTACAATGTTACTGAATTTCATTATCTGTTACACATAAATAAATTCAACACAAACAAGAAATATAGTAAATTATTCAGTATAGACCAAAAGTATCTTATAAAGTGTTAATGTACCAAATCAAAACTGAAATTAGGCGTATAAGCGAATTATGATTAGAGCAGTACCAGTTTGTTACATAACTTAAATTGGTTAATTTTATAACAATAACAAAACTTTGAAATAAGCAGGGTATAACAAATTGTTAAGTATGTCATAAATAGTCACAGAGTTACAAGGTTTTTATAAACAGAAGTACTTTAATGAAGTGATCCAGAAAGCAAAGTTGATAATATAATCAAGTATTTACATAATATATGAAAGTATTCTGTAATATATTCATAAATGTACATAGGTAAGGCATCTGTTACATATGGTATCTTAAAGTTCACTTAACCAAACAAATGTGTTTCTAAGGTTAAATTCATTACACTGACCTGCTCCATGAGGATAGAAGTAACAGTTCTGAAAACTAGCATAAAGTCTTGCAGTTTTCCTTTTATATTTACATAATTGGTAATACTTAATACATCACCCAACAAAGAGAGTTATGCACCTAGGGGTGGTTGGAAATGATTACAATATAGAATGAAAGAGACAGGGCCATTGACATACAAGTGGAACATTGACACCAGGACATGGGGTGTCACACCATCTCTGGCTGCACTGCATGCCCTTATGCAGTTTGAAATTGTGCCATACAGCCTATACATCCTCCATATAGTCAAGTTTTTCCATTGTTGCAGTTATCCCTCCAGACCCCACAGGTTGGTACTGGGACAGAGACCCTTTCTAATGCCATCCTACATGTGCTCACTGATGGAGAGATGCAGGGGATCTTGCCAGCCATGGGAGGACCTCAAAATACTGTAGGCACTCCATAGGCACACAGTGTGTGTGTATGGGTATATATGATCTTCTTGGAACACTATCCCTAGGTGCTGTGCCAACAGGGGTAGGATATGCAGATCAGAATTGCTGACAGGAATTGCTTTGCCATCAATGTCTGCTGAAGCATCACTAGAAGTGACCTGAAAGCATATTCTCTGGTTGCTCACACTATGATGCCAGGGGTTACACGTGTGTGTGTGTGTGTGTCTGCATAATATTAGCAGGGTATACCCTCTGCCCTTGATGCTACCAGACCCAAATGCAATGTTCATCAGAGGTTAGGGAAAGTGGACTCATCACTGACTATGATGCAGCACCATTCATCCTCTGTCCATGTCTTCCGGGCATGGCACTAGCACAACACCAGTGTTGGTGTTCTTGTGTCAGCAGCAACAGGTACATGGAATGGTAGATCTCCAATCCAACATATATGAATCTTGGAGACACTGTGTGGTTACTCAAAGGGTGTTCTAGGTTCTTGGCATAGGTCATGGCAGTCCACATTGCTTGGCACACCATTTATTGGTCCTCCATCATGGTGGTGTTTCTTGGTCAACCCAAACCTGCATGAAATGACTGAGTTTCATGATTTTAACATCAGCCACTGTGACATCTGAATGGCCAACTAGGCTGGCAGTTTGTCAATACAACTACACCACTTCACACAGACCAACAATGTGGCCTGTGCCAAATACATTCGTTTGGTTGATATGTTGTCTAAAACACCTGTAAATGTCTTGCATCACTGTCTGACTCATAGCAGTTGACTGGTACCAACTTCATAACAACAGGGCAGTGACAACATATGCACTCTGTCAATTTTAAACATTATACATAAACTTGTAAATGTAATTATTTACTAATGCATCATTGGTATGCATGTACATGGAAATGGGACAATATTGGATCCCTCCCTCTGGGTATATTGTTATTATTTTTTGTTTTTATTTTATTTACTTATTTTTGTCAGACAATTTATTTTGCTTCCAGAAGATAAGTAACAGCTAGCAGTCCTAGCTTTTATTGTGGTGGATCAATATTATTGAAATGTAGAGATATTAAAGCAGTTGCAAAATGTAATTAATGAGTGTGTATTGCTGTGTGAAATAGTGTTGCATGTACCTATTAATAATCCATCATGGATTTAAAAAAGGTATATAAGAAAGTGACAAGTCAAATGTTCCATTTTAATGCCTGATAGTGATTATATTTGGGAATGAGGTTAATTGTGATAGATAAATAGTTACTTTATCACATAATCAGAGAAATCTGAAAGGAAATAAATGAAGCGTGACAGTTAACACAAGAGTTTTCACCTGAGCAGGGAAAAAGCTGGGATAACAGAATTTAAGTGAAGAAATTGATAAAGATGTAGAACATTTACATGAGTGAAGTGAAGCAATAGTGCATGGTACCAGCACTGTTAAATATGAGGACCACAGAATATAGGTTTTTGTAAGTGTATGCACACACTGAAGAAAAGTTATCAGTTGTTTAAAAAAATTTATTTTCTATAAATTTAATCAGTCTTTTAATGATTCACTTTTACAGAAATTTCATCAAAACTTTGTTTTTTATTCGCAGGCAACTTGCAAATTCACCAAAGAATCGATACACAGATGTTCTGTGCTACGACCATAGTAGAGTACTCCTTTCCCAAATAGATGGTGATGCCTCTAGTGATTATATTAATGCAAATTTTGTTGATGGTTACAAGCAGAAAAATGCATTCATTTCAACACAAGGTGAGTAGAAAACAAGACACCAAAGATAATAAGCTAAATCAGATACTTAGCTAACATTCTTGAGTAAAGTAGACAATGGCACATATTGAAGACACCTCTATCTTTAAGGGTCTTGGAAATTGTGGAAAATTGTGGATTGTTCAATAAATCCTTCAATAATCCTGGAGACTGTCTTCATTGAAAGTGCCAATTCTGGAGATTTTTATGACTCCATGCAAAAATTTGAAGTGACGGATCCCTCCCACAGTTCTGTTCTTGCACCTTCAGACATAGTTAAAATTTTCCACTATTTCATTCATCCATGACTGATTATTTTCATGTATCACAATTCAACACCGAAAATGAGGTTTAACAGTTCTTTTCCATTTGATCTTAACACATCAGTTATGGCTTCAATATTGAGACATAAAAAGAGATACAGGAAGAGCCTAGGAGAGAAGCAATGTAAAGAACACCTTTGGGGATCCAAATGAGAGGGAGTGAGAGGGAAAGGATGCCATGCATCCTACCACTGGTAAATGTGGCGTCCCATATTAGCAAACTAAAAACTATCACATGTCGTGGGTAATCTACATTTTACTTACTTTTTCTCAGTGATACTGCTTCTGTAGGTATAGGAACTGTCAAGCCATCTTGTGATGTCATTTGTCTTTATTTCTTTAATTATAAATAATTTCAGTTCTGTGTTTCTAGCTCACATAACAATTTTTGAAGGCGTTGTGTAGGTGTGTGGTACAAACTGAGTTGGCAACAGTGCTACTAGGAAGCTTCACTATTTCGAAAGATGCACCGAAGGTGATGAACTTCAGTGTATCATTTATTATCTATTTCAAAGTCCTGCAGATAAATCCAGTAAGACATTCGATTTTTATGAATTATTTGTACAGTATTTACAAATTATTCTCATATTTCTTCATTTCTGCAAGACTTTCATTGTCTTCTATATTAATCCTTTTTGAACCATATTAGAATTTAAATTTTTTCTACCTACTTAAACATTCCACCCAGGGTAATGCCCCAGTTTTCCCCCTTTAGAGCCATCTTGCTTAGTGTATTGAAACAGTTTGCAAGGTAATTATCATTGGACACTGTAGGGCAGCTGAAGTTGTTTCCACATCCATCACATGGTTTATTTGTCCCACTTGATTGATGTAACAAAATCATGTTCAGTTTGAAACAATGAAAAACATTAGTTTTGAGTCAGATTCATAACTGAGTAGGGTTAAGCTCATAACACAAGTCTTCATATGTTGCAACTGTTTACAAGAAGGTCCATATGTTTAATCATGTCTATAAAAACACAAAGGTCATCAGTTATAATGACATCAGCTGTGAATGATCACTCAAAGAATGATTAACAAAATCCATAATATTTTTCTGATTGATTGACAAATCAAAGTGTGGGAACTGAAATCACAGGGATTTCAGAAAATACAGTACTTAAAATTTTAAATGAAAAATTGAGTGTGAGGAAAGCTCCTTGCAAGATGGGTGTAACATTTACTCTCAGTAGAGAATAAACATAACTGTGTATCTGAAGTTTCAGTGATGATAATAATTGTGGTTTAAACATGGATATAGTACTACACCTGAGAGACTAAATAACAAATCACTGAGTTTTTGAAGACAAACAGACTTTGGAGAAGGCATACATAGTGAAATAGGCAGTCAAAGCGATGAACAGAGGTTTTTGGGATGCTTGGAGAGTCAACAATATTGATTACTGAACAGTGGGACAAACAGTAAACAGTGTTACACATCATTATGGTTTGAGCAAAGAAATAAAGGAAAAGGTCATCATTTGAAAAAAGATCCTCTTCCATAAGAACAATACACATGTGCACATTTTTAGTGTCCAAATATTGAAATTGGAGTTTGATTTTGTGTAACATCCATCATTTTCATGGGATTTGGCACCCAATGTTTTTTATCCTAAATTTGGGGGGAAAAAGCTTGATAGATTACAGTTCACATTTAATGTACATGTCATCAAAATCCTGCTTTTTGAATGGGTAAAAAAAGAGAATAAATCAATTTTTTTGAAAAGCCAAAAGTATTTTTTTTCTCTAAGTATTTTCTGCACAACCCTCAGATTTACAATAACTGTACTGAAATTTGCAAATTTGCACACTTGCAATGCAAGATATAAAGATAATTTAAACTACACCTCATGTCTGTAGCCCAGAGAATAGTTTTTCTAAAAGCTACCTGAAAAAATTACATAAGTAATTATAAATCCTAAAGATTATGAAAGAGAATTAAAACTTCAGACATTCCTTTTGCAGATGATTAGCTAAGGAGTGAAAGTTCCTGTTAGATGCATTTACAGGCAGCACTTTTCATTTGAAAGGTTTGTGTCCATTAGTGGTTTGTTGTAAGCAAGTCTCTATTGGTTGAAAATAATTTAATAAGGATAGGTTGCAACACACCATAAAGACAATTGCTGAGCCACAGATAGGCTTGTAGAAAAGACAATCACATACACACATCATTTCTATGTGCCTTTCTGTGGCCCAGTGATCTTCTTTATGGTAAGTTGCAACTTATCCTCATTATATTATTGATATTGCAATGAAGACTGACCATTGTTATATTTCTATGTTATTACAGATGTGCCTCATTATTTTGTTTCAAAACTACCAATTTATACTCGTAAATGGAAGCTACCTTTAGTAGATATCAGTAATTCAGTATAACTATGAAAATTACTTATTCCCAAAGAAGCGGCTTTATTACTAATGTACTAGTTTGTATTTACCTATCATAAATGTAAATATTCTTAAATAGAATTATGAAAGACTGTAGGTATTATAATTAAAAAATTAATTCTTAAAAATTTTATTTTATTTTATTAATTTATGTATATCTTGACTCATTCCACAGCCTTGAAAGTGTTACTTCTTAACACAATCGCCAGAGAATGACAGTTGGCTCAGTGAATTTAAAAACTGTTTATTAATTGGGTACTGTATTGTCACAGCAAGGTATAAAAGGACATATTTAATTTATTTTGCAGTCTGCACTTAGGTTAATGAGTATGGTCCAAGGTTGTGCTTTAATTATCTTTTTCATGTTTTTTCACATAGGCATCTTTGTCAAATATATTGGCTGATACTCATTGTGGTAAAGATATTTCAAGAGGGTAACAATAAAAAAATGGGAGGTTAGGCAACCTGCAGCTGATGGATACATATTTCATAGGCATGTTAACAGTGCAGGAAAAAATCACTAGATGCCAAACAATTAGTCTTTCCTCAGTTTAACTTCTCTTTCTCTCTCTCTCCCTCCCCAGCCCCATTTCTGCTTTTTGCGTGTCTCCACTCTCTTAATGCTTATCACTTGTTTGGTTGTAAATGAATTAAAAATTCATAGATAACTTAATTACAAGTTGGATATCTTTGAAATATTTTGTTGTTACTTCAAAACTGAGCCACTTAGTAATGACAGATCTATGTTGTCATCATCCTTTTCACATTCTGTCTGAGTTATGTCCTATCTTTACAGAAAGAAAATATTATTATTATTTTCAGTTATTGTTTCAATATCAACAATAACTGCTACCACATAACAGTGACAACTGCTACCATTTTCTGGGTGTATTGCCATATAAACCACTTTGACATTAAAGGTTTGTGCCAAATTAGGACGTGCATATAGTTCATGTATAGATCTGTTTAAAATCCTTTATCCTTAGTGAATCTTTCCCCTATAAAATGACTTCACTCTGATGTAAATCTTTTGGATATACAATACCTGACAAAACAAGTTATGAACCTAGATTCAGGGTGCAATGTTATTCCAGCTCATGGCTCCATTTACATGGCTCTTATAATGTGTTGAACACCCCCACATTGCATGTGTGATTTCACAGCCCTGTTGCTGCGAGGTTCGTTCAATCCGTTTTGTGACTGAGACAGTCAAGAAAGACGTTTACATACTTTATGTAGCACCCACAATGCCTCACAGGTGCACAGACAGCCTATCTACAAAATGAATGCATTTGAAAGTTGCCACATTGTTGGACCGCAGGAAGCTTGTAACAGTATCATGTCGTTGCTACGGATGGGGCTATTTGGATGCCACAGTGGCCTAAAGTCAGAATCAGTTGGTGCATGATGGCATCCATTTACGTCATGCAGGTTCTAGTCAACCAAGAAATCCTACTCTGACATCATATGATGGTGTGCCAAGCTATGCGGGATTCCATAACCTCGACACCATCACCTGAAAACATGTATTGGAAACCCTACAACATCCTGTGGGTTCTAACCCTAGCATCTTGATGTGGGGAGCCATAAGATGTGCAATCAGGTCACCATTTGCCATGCTTTGACAGACATTGAAGACACAGTAATTTGTCACAGACATTCTGCGTGCACATGTCATACCCCTGATGGCACAGTACCTTGGGAAAATGTTCCAAGAAGATTGTACACACCCACACGCTGTGTGCCTATGGTCTGCCCACTAAATGTTGAAGTCCTCCCATGGCCAGCAAGATCCCCACACCTCTCTCTGTCATTGAGAACGTGTTGGATGCATTGTAAGGGGCCTTCATCCCAGTACCAACCCTTAGGATCTGGAGGGACAGTGCAACAATTATCGACAAACATGACTCAGAGTAGCATCCAAAAACTGTTTGGCACAATTCCAAACCGCATAAGAGCATGAAATGCAACTGAAAGGAGTGTGACACACCACGGACCTGACATCAGTGTTCCACTTGTAAATGCCGATGGCCTTGTCTCTTTCATCCCATATTGTAATCAGTTCTTTCATCTTATGTAGTTCCAATCACTTTCAAACACTCCTTCTGGGTGCATAACTTTTTTTATCAGGCAGTGTATATTAAACCTATGTCTGGAGTGGACTTACATCATACATTGTTTACCTTCACATAACAGCAAATGTTTGCAGCTATAGAAAACAAATTATGGCATCTACAACCATGAAACAAGGTAAAATTACAAATTTTCAAAGCCTCTACAACCTATAAAAAATCACAAGTATGGTGTATAGGCTCCAATGCAAGTTCCTATCCCTCTTTGTACCATAAACAGAAAATAATAATAATAATAATAATCTATTGCAGCCCATTGTTCTTTGTTATAAGCTGCACCTAGCCGTGAAATATTTTATAAATAGGTAAAAAATAGAACTTTAAAAGATTGTCTGATAACAAAAAGATAAGAACCAATAAATTAAGCAGGGTCAGCAGTGATAAGCAGCCATGGGATAGCTTCTTCTGAATGGAATGAGATATCACAAAATTTGTTGGCTTTAAAGACCTTAACTAAAAATCCTCTGGAGAGTATTATAATAGGGTAGCATTCAAAACTAAACTTGAAAAACCATCTCTGATTCTATATACTATCATATAACTGAAATTTTTGTTATAAGGCTGCACCTGATACTAATAATTATGAGTGGAGGGATATTTCATACAATATAGGAATTTTCTCCATCTTTTTATATGTATTTAACATTGATTTGGTACCAGACTATTGTCAATCTGTTGCCTTTACCCTTTAAATAATTGTCTTCCACCAATGATATTATGTTAACTTATTAATATCAGAGAAAAATAACATTTGCCATACTTTATTGAGTTCCTCGTGATATCAGGTTTACTTATATTCGTCTAATTTGTATTTTACCTTATATAAGAATCAGCTTATAATACCAACATTACTCGTACTCATCACTTAGTTGCTCACAATTTATTTGTAGTGGTTAATTTCAAACAGCAATAATCTGTAACAGAAAATCATAACTATGTCAGGTCATGCTGCCATATTTTATTTATGTATACCTTTCTGTATGTCATAGAAAACCATAATTTTCTGCATTCACCTCTGAACTCATTCATTATCATATTGTGTCAAACTATTTGTTTTATAATTATTTAGAAATATATTGTGCCAGAGAAAAATAAAGAATTATATATCTGTTTTTAGGCCCTCTTCCAAAAACAGCAGGTGACTTTTGGCGTATGATTTGGGAACAACAGGCACTGGTGGTGGTGATGACCACTCGTGTGGTGGAAAGAGGACGTAACAAGTGTGGGCAGTACTGGGAACCCACTGAGGGTGGGACAGCAACATTTGGAAATTTTAGTGTCACAACGACGTCAGTTGAACAGCAACCTGATTACACGATCTCAACCTTACAGCTAACTAATCAGAAGGTAATGTTTAAGTCATAAGACATTCTGATTTGTAGAACTATAACTTGTTTATACTACATAATTAAGCTGCTACAAGAAATGTTGAATTTCTTGTTAATCTTTTCATAAACCTTGTGTACAATTCAGAAATAAGAATGGCAATAATAACTGAATAGAACAGTTGTGACATGACTAGTTGGATGCTGTAATAAGTTAGTAATAAGTTATAATAGAGGAACAAATAGAAACTGCTGTTAAAAGATGTGCGACTACTACTTTCCCCATTTTTATGCCTATTTTCTTTTTTAAGTGAAGAGCCATTTTTGAGCTTCAAGAACCCTAAGATAAATATTCAGTATTGCCAAATAAAAACTTTAATAATGAAAAGTCCCAGTTGGAATTAACAATATAGTAATAGAAAATTATAGAAGGAAACTTTCCTGGTGGGATGTTTGTCTAGGTGTGTTTGCATTTGGATCTGTGTGTGTGTGTGTGTATTTGTTTACCTTCTTTTTTTCCCCTGGGATTGGAATGACTCCTTTTCCACTTCCTTAAAACCCATATCCTTCCCTTTCTCCTCTCCTTTCTTCCTCTTTTTCTGAAGAAGCGACCAACTGTTGTGAAAGCTTGTATGTGTGTTTGTGTGTGATTTTATTTGTGTCTGTCGACGAGCCTGTCCTTTGGGTAAATCATCCATTTTCTATTTTTTATAATATAGTAATAGGTCAGTTTACAGCTCACTGCAAAGAATGACGACAAGCCGCGACAGGCACATAAAAAGGACACATACATACAATACTTTCAGCTATAGGCCAATAGGTGTTGTATGTGTGAGTTATAAACTGTCATATTACAAATAATAACTTTTATTTTTTTTAAGGAAATGCTAATTTCTTTTTTTGGGTGAACAAGAAAAAGCCACAAACAGCAATAACAGAATTAGGGCCAATAAGTGAGATTAGGTTGTGAAATGAGATAACCATGAACCATGAGATAACCATGAAACACTGTTGAATACCTTCTTTAATCTTCTTCACAAGTAGTTCTAAGCTTTCTTTTCTTTCTTCTGCTTATTGTGTCATGTCTTTCTTTCTTGCTTTTTGCAACAAGCCTTTTTATCAGTTCAGAAAACTGTCACTCATCTTTTTCTGTTCTGTAGTTATTGGTTTCATTCCATAAAATCTGCTTCCAAGATAACCATGAACCATGAGATAACCATGAAACACTGTTGAATACCTTCTTTAATCTTCTTCACAAGTAGTTCTAAGCTTTCTTTTCTTTCTTCTGCTTATTGTGTCATGTCTTTCTTTCTTGCTTTTTGCAACAAGCCTTTTTATCAGTTCAGAAAACTGTCACTCATCTTTTTCTGTTCTGTAGTTATTGGTTTCATTCCATAAAATCTGCTACCAAGATTTTTTTAGTGTCTCCTTTATTTCAGGTATGAATTGGCTATTCAGTAAACTATTTCTTTTATTGTAGGTACTTCTTTTTCATTTTATTTCTTTTTCTCCTTTCCTTCGCCTTCTATTATTTTTGAACCATATGAAGAAAATGAAGGTAATACATTTAGGCTGTATTAAACTCTGAACATTACAGAGTTAGAACAATGTGTGCATAGTGTTGCATTGTAATTCTCCCTCGTTAGGGTGTGAACCAGAATTGTCAAGGTGTTAAGGCTGCTTTGGTTGCAAGCACTTTTTCTTGAATAATCTTTTGCTCTCTATAATAAAATCTTCAAATAACCACTTCCTGAAAATATTTTTTCCCATCCAAGCAGATTTTTGTTGGGCATGTGTAATAATCAGTGTAGAAGCAGTGATATTTTTAAAGTTCTAGGCTTAGCAGACTTCCCTATTGACAGCAGCTTCAGTTTGTGGTCTCCACTTGTGTTCAATGCAGCAAGAACTGTTAAACTCTCTTCATAATTTTTGTAGCCCTGGGCAGCCTTCTCTCTTTTGAGGCAAGAATCATTTTATAATTTAGAGCTTATCATCACAGTTACAGTGTTGACCACAAGTATGATTTGTAAATTTTTTCGTAATTTTTCACAAAATTGTGTAATAGTTTGAGAATCCGCAGAATGCTTGTGTCCACATGTTTCAAGCTGTGTTACACCGTATCATTTCCTTCTCCTATCTGATCATCCTAAACTTACAGTAACATCACCCACATCTTTCCTTAACTCATTTCTAAAAATTGCAACTTCTTCTTTTAGAATAGGCTCTAAATTTGATTTCCTTTTTGCCTTTGCTGAATAAATTAACTAATAAAGCTTTACTCATTTTTTCATACTCGGATTTCTTTATTGATTTCCATTCAAGTGGTGAAATAGAAAACTTGTTTAGTGAAAACTTTTCAATTTTGTCTCTGTTTCTACTCCCACTCTCCAGCTGTCACTTCAGTGACACTATATTAAGCAGGATGTGTGTGTGTGTGTGTGGTTTTTTTTCCTTTCCTAGTCTTTTCCAGTCCTCTAGTTTCACACTGAATAGCATACATTTGTCTTACTCCTACAATTCATTGTAATGTTTGAATGAAAACAGTAAGAAACACAGAGTTAAATATTTTATAAAGGTGGTATGCATTGTGAAAATGATTGTCAGGCAGTTTCAATTAGGATCAACAAAGAAAGGGCATGCACACTGCTTGAAATCTAATGATGGTGGTGGTGGTGGTGGTGGTGGTGGTGGTGGTGATGATTTCATGTGGCATTTTTGGCCATTAGACCCCAGTGGGGATAATGACACAACACCCTGTCCCCAAGTGGAGAAAATCTCCAAACCGACCGGAAATTGAACCTAGCCCCCCCCCCCCCCCTCTGTGTGGCAGTCTAACACGCCGTCTACTGGACTACTTTGGTGGACTAATCTGATGGTACCTGCCCATATGTAATAGAAAGGTTATTTCTATCTGTTATGAATTGGGAGAGTATTATGTAAGTTTTAAATGTAACACTTTTGAAAGTCTGTAAAATGTATGTGAAGACAACATTTGAAAATGGGATTTTACTGTAGTTTTATGTAAAATTTTAATTTTCTTAAGGCCTTCTCTAATTACGTAGAACCTTTAAATACTTGGGCTGTAGTGTGGTGCCATTTACAGTAACTCTTTTGTAATTAAGTCAGATATGTCTCTCAGAAAATCATTGACACAACAGAAGATTCAGATGGTTTGACTTCCAGGCAGAACTTTATCCCATTACTAATGCCAAACTCAGAGGATACAACATTAAGTATAATATAAAATTTTGCTTGCAAAGCTTGCTTTTGGATTTGGTAAGACCACATCCTTCAACATGTCATAGGTGTTCTGTCCTTTCATCACCTTCAGAGTATCTCTAAGGAGTTTGGAAGAGAAAGCTATAAGTACTTGGAAGTTGGTGGTTTAGTTAGGCTGTGAATCATAGGAGGACTGATATAGTGTGATATATAATTTGAAAATGTCAATTTAAACTAGTTTTTTTTAGTCTCAGCTGCTTGTAGGTATTGTAATGATATAATGTGGACATACAAAAATTTGTGCCCTGGACAGGATTCGAACCTGGGACCTTCTGCTCACTAGACAATTGTACCAAGTCCCTGCACCACCCCAGACAAATGGGACTAGCATACCTGTATGGAATATCCAAACACGTAACCTGCACAACCCAAACCTTCATATGCCCTCCTCCTTCGACCATTGTTCTTAGTTGTAAAGTCTCCATGTCGAGGAATGATGCACTCAAAGACAACACTCCTGGTGGGAACACAGGGTTAGTTAAAAGCCAAGGAGTACAATAATTGAAGTAGGAGTACATGAAGGTTTAGGTTGGGAGGTGTATGTGCTTGTATAATCCATAATATTTTGTTAGGCCTGTGTGTGTTAGGTGGTGCAAGGGCTTGCAGGATGTCCCTGGTTCTAATCCTGGCCTCGCACAAATTTTTGTGTGTCCTTGTTGAATGATTACAACACTTACAAGCAGCTGAGACCATATTAAGAACCGCTACAGCATCTGTTTTTCATACATGTCCTAAAGAACCCACACTGCAATTTGTTACTTTAAAATGTCAAGCACATTCAACACAGTAAAAATATCTGTAATATTTGTAAATTTCATGTATTGTTACATTTTGTTGATGTGGTTGCTTGTAACTTTATCTTCACAGACAGAAGAAAGCAGGGAAGTGAGCCACTTCCAGTTCACATCTTGGCCAGATTATGGTGTACCACATAGTGCAATGGCCATGCTTGACTTCCTTGAGAAAGTCCGTCAGCAGCAGGCTAAAATGGTAGCTCGCCTGGGGGACACATGGGCTGGACATCCCCGTGGGCCACCAATTGTTGTCCATTGTAGTGCTGGCATTGGTCGGACAGGTATATAACATTCATACTTTTACTTTATTTTATATGAAGATGTAGGAAATTAAGGAACACACATCACCTATATAACTACCAATAATGGAAACACATTGTTGAATGCAGCAGAAAATTCATGTGTTAGTAAGTTCGTTCTGTTTTATTATTGTTATTATTATTTTTCTTTGATTGAAGAATAGTTTTGACAGCAGTAGCTACTGCTGATACATTGCGAAAGAAAATGAGTAGGCCTACTGGTACAAAACATGCTGTTTGCATAAATTGTTCAGTTTCAAAAGCTTTAAATATTTGTCATTTCTGGTGATGATGATAATTGATGTTTTAGGGCGCTAAACAGCTAAGTCATCAGCACCTGTTCATAACTTTTCTTTGATTCCATATAAGTGCACTTTTCTGCATGCATTCCAAATGTGCTGCAAAACTTTGAGATAGATTTTGTTTACATAAAATCTTTCATGCAAGTGGCTGCTTTAATTTTTTGTGTCAATGAATTTAATTTAATTTAGTGAAAGTAATTACTGTATATTTCTGCAGATAAGATGATGCCTGAATCATAAAAAAAGGCCCCAAAATCCAAGGTCGTCTTATAGAATGGTACAAAAAAAATTGGATTGAAATTTAGTCTGAAATTGGTAATTTCGCAGATGAGCTGCGTAATGCGGCTTTAAACTGACACGTTCCACATCATTACGAAATGTCGTATATATGATCTATGGAACAAGTATTAATCTAATCTAATCTAATCTAATCTTTGACTTCCGAACGATATATATCGAAGTGGTTAAGTATCGAAATGATACATATTGAAAGGTGATTTCAAAGGATGTGGTTAGAAACCTTACAATCAAAGTCGCCCTGAAATGATACGTATCGAATGTACAACTGTAAATCGATTTAGTGTATTAGAACTGTAGATTCGGACGCTACACGCGATCATGCACTAAAAAAAAGCTTCTTGTTTATTATATACCTAACCTTCTTCAGGCAACACTACAGATAACTTTTTTAAAAGTGAAAGTTAGGTTAGGACAAACAAGAAAACTTTTTTTTTAGTAGATGAGGGCATGCAGCGTGCAAATCTCTGGTTCAGAAACATTCGCTTATTCCATACATATCGTTTCGATATACATCGTTTGGAGGTTGAAGTCTCGCTATAGTCGCACTGTGCAGCACACCTGCGATATTACCCTGATGAAATGTTCATCGTGGAGGAAAGATTTATGGAAATAAAGTTTTGCACAGTTAAAAAAAAAAAAAATCACTTTTCGAGCTTTATTAATTTACGTAGTGGACAAGGGTACATACGATAACATGTATGCTATAAAGCAGGAATAGAACTAATTATTTTCATTGCAGCTTGATTTTACAATGTCGCTTGTCAAAAATAATTTCTCAATATATCCAGAGTCGCAGTGAAACAATTAGAGTATATTTACGTATGGATCAGTGAAAGGATTAAAATATTTTGGAGCTATACGCAACAATTGCGGCTTCCTTCAAAATCCTTTATCTTCTGTTCTTGGGCAATTTCGTGTGTTTTCACCCACATAGTATGTGCATTGGCATGATTAAATGTTATCTTGGCAAAAGAAACTACTTTTTTTTAAAAAACTTAACAGTGAAAAATAAATGCTTATTCACAATCGGATACAACATAGCACTACACACACTAAAGTTCAAAAGCAGACCGCAAACACTGCAGCAAAGGGTGAAATCCAGGTGTACCAATCACAAAAACTACTTATGGCGGCTTCTAACGACATTTATCGGAACGTCCTGAAGCTTTGCCTCTGAATTGAAGTCGTAGGCATATTTGTAGATCCCGAAAACTGGAAAAAAAGTGTGGCATTCATTCAGGTAAATACAGTAACTTGGGGGTCGTCTTATAGACCAGATATATGCTTAAACCATAAAATTTTTGATTAACATTTGTGCCTCGTCTTATCTGAAGGTCGTCTTATCTGCAGAAATATATGGTAATAAGGTATATAAACCGATGTCCATAATTAAAGCATTTATTTTGCCAGAAAACAGTATAAACAGTTGATAGTGAAGTAGAATCATAAAAAAATACAAAACAGAAACAATTGAAACGTGTTTTCAGTAGACATCAATGGTTTTAATTTTTTTTTTTTAATATTTCAATTTGATGTATTTGCACACATTCTGAGAACTGGTTCTTAACATGAGGGTGTGACTAACCCTGGCAGCAATACAGGCCTGCCGATGAGGGGACATATGGTGAATGATGTCATCAATCTCATCTTGAACCAGTAACACCACTCTTCCTGCAGAGCTACTCATAAATTTTGGAGAGTGCGTACTGATGCAGTGCAAACTATCTCCCTAGTGCAGAACCAGCCAAATGTTGCACACTGTGCAGAGGTGCAGAAGTACTGTACAGGTGTGCATATGTGAGGCAGCAAGCAACAGTGGCATCTGTTTTTAGATAACATGTCCAACTTGCGTACATGATAACTATATGAAACATGATTTATTTCTCTTCCTATTGAATCCATAGAACTGAATGAACTTCTCTACAATGAACATTAGACATTAGACATGTCATGCACTCAGCAATAAAGAGAAACCAATGGCCCTGATTTAAGTATCAATCCAGATATTCTCTTGCCCTCCTCTTTTGCATACATTGTTACTGGGGGTGGATGGAATAATGTTTGTAATGAACTCCTAGAGGGCAAATTAATAATTTATGATGTCATATCCTGAGTTTGGGATTTGTAAGTGACTTGAGTGATGGTGTTGATTAAAGTAAGGAGCATTGTGCTTAGCTAAACTTAATTGTATTCAAAATTTAACTATGTGACTAGGAATGAGGATTGAAAGTGACTGTGTAAATAAAAACTATAGAAAATAAACAATATAAGTATATACATTTGCTACCTGGATGGTATAGCACCTTTACAAGACTGCCTACCAAACAGGATAAAAAAAAAAGATGGGTTACATGTCCTATTTATCAGGAGGTGACTTTATAAGCAAATTAAAGTCAGTAAAATCTCTGTCTCTTAGAAACATCATCCTGCAACATGGAGATTGCTTTAATACCAGCTGCTCTGTAATTACTAATTAAATAACTGAAACTCTTAATTACTCTTTTATCATGAAGTTTCTCTAAAACATGATTTAAATATGTAGTAATTTGCAGCTAACCTATTTTTTCTGTCTCAACAGCCATATTTTTCAATCAGATGGTTGTTTTAATTTTAATCATTACACAATTGAAGTTGTCGGTGGTGAAAGGAACTAAGTCACTTTCTGGTGATCTTCACTTTTTTACATAAAAGTATTAAACAGACTAAGACACAACTTACTGAGATGAAATTAACTATGTTTGGCTTCTTCTTGTGGGAATAACAGAAGCTTGCCTTTCCACTTGCTGAGGAGAAAGGAATCAACTCATGTCTTAGTTACTTTCTCCACCGTATGTCGCGTCCCACCAGTAGATTGTATTGTCAGTGAGCTTTTACTACAGCACCTACAATATAGATGGCAATGGTTTGCAGCACTTAGCCACAGAAAGTGCAGCAATGATACAGAGTCCAGGTTTTCCATGTTGAATCTTGAAAGTAAATAAAAAAAGGAGCAAATGAGGTCTGTTCATTTTTGTACCACCACAATGAAAACTATGTATTGAAGAATGTTACAGAAGTACACCGGTTCTCAATCGGAGCACCTGGTCAAAATAAAAGTACTACCATAATAAGGATATGTCTTGCATTCACATATAAAGAATAGAAAAAAAGAAAATAAAAATCACTCCCAAATTTCCTGAAAGAGATCACTCATTTCTCCATTGTGACCATGTCTTTGGAACACTGAAGAGACAAAAATGGAAATGGTGGAAATTGTAGCTAACAGTATATCTGAAGTTTCAGTCGTTACAGTGGAAAGACATAATAGACTTCAACAAATAGTGGGCTTGTCATAAAAAACTAAAATAAAAATAAAAAAGGTCTCATAAAAAAAAAAAAAAAAATTCTGTGTCAGTGTTCAAAGAATTTCGTTATGAAGCAATGAAACCAGGAGTCGTGACCGCCTACCATTTCATAAGTAGCTTTGTCAGTCACTACTTTAATCTGGCAAAAACGAAAATTACTTCATTTTAAACTGGGTTGCAAAGGCTTTGTGATGTAAAAAGGTTCACATCAATAAAAATAAAATTTAGTATATTCAGAAACTGGCTAAATGCACCTACGGAGAAGACGCTGAGACTTTTTATGAGGAGCTATTGAAATAGCTGACTTCAACTGATAACTCACTGTGATGTGAACTATCCCAAACTTAAAATTCTATGAAATAGTTGTTTTCTTGTTCAGTTGAAGATAATTTTCCCTTAGTCAATCAAAACATTTCAGTTTTAATTCAGAAATGTGCTTCTTTGAACGTGTTACACTCACAGAATTACCTTGTTCACTGGAGAAGGGTACTATGTTTTAAAATTAAAATTTTTTAGGAGATACTTTGTAGAATATATGAAAATTATTTTCATTCACAGTATGTATGATTAGCGTACAACAAATGTAAAAAATTTCAGTGCAATCTGATAAATAGTTTAACAATAAACAAGTTTTTTGTCTCTCATGAAAAGATAGAAAAATTGCCATAATTTCTTTCTCTAATTACTGATTCAATTACATTAGATTATATGTTCTTGTATGAGGTGATATTTAATTTGTAAATTGAAGGTTTTCTAATTTTGTATTTCATTGACTTTACAGGAACATTTTGCACCCTGGATATATGCATCAGTCGCCTAGAAGATGTAGGTACTGTCGATGTCAGAGGAACAGTGGAACGAATACGCTCCCAGAGGGCATACTCAATACAGATGCCAGATCAATATGTGTTCTGCCATCTAGCACTGATCGAGTATGCTATTGCCAAAGGACTCATTCCAGAAGTTGACCTGGCAGGTTTCGACAATGGTGTTGACGACGAGTCAGATTAGGTTGTGTTCAAAGTTGTGTGCTAACTTTGTTCTGACCTTAAACAGTATTTCAGTGTTATTGTGGATACCGAATAATTTTGTATATCCCTGGTGTGATAAAATGTCTGTCTCGTTACATATTAACTGAAATATCATGAAGCTTTATAATGAGACACGAGGAAGCCAGCCATTGTTGTGTGATATGTGATAGAATTATGAATGTATTGTGTGTGACTGTGTCCAGTGTTGCCAATTTTGTTACCAAGTTACAGAACTTGTATATGAATCTCTGCGGACATTTTGGTGTTGCACTGGAGAATTAAATTTTGTCATATTCATAATCTGTGTTTTAGACTGTCACAATAGTTACTGTACATTGTCTCTGTATATACAATTGATGTGTAATGTACATTTATCAACAAACTATGTGATACAAATATTTCGTGCTATCAATTGTGATTTTTATTTTACTGTTCTATTTTTCTCTCTTCAATAACTTTGTCAAACCAGGTGTAACAGGCAACAAAACTGTCATATCACATATATCAGAAGTCTATTTCTACTGAGATCAACATCTCAGTCTAAATTATATGGGGAATTAGAGAAAGGTACACTTAAAATAACAAGTTTTTACAGCTGTGTAAGAATATGTACAAACATATTTATTGAAAAGTTCCTGATGTTCTAAGCAGTAAATATAATCTGCATAATGTTGTATGTGTGAAAACTTGTTGCTGCTTCTCCAGAACTGAAGTATTGGAGAATTTCCATTCCAATTAACATTGTACCTCAACATTTCTGTATTACCTTGGTTCTGCTCTAATATCACATAGAGTCTGAGCTAAAATTGCAAATTGTGGCCTTACTGAAGGTAACTTCCTTTCTGATGTTCAAGGTTATTTAAACTGTGATCAGTGCATCAGTTAAACATTGTGATTGAATCTGTGAATGCCTTTCCATTCAGCAAACAATGTAATTTATGTTTGTGATGCCTTATGGCCTGATGTTGTTCATATGACAACAGCAGTTACTTTCATGAAGTTTTTACAAAGCATTAAGAACTTTAATATGCAATGCATGCTGCAGGTATTATACTGTCTTGTAAAAGATGTCAGTCACAAACTATGTAGGACTGAAATAAAGAGTAGTGTGACAGTTTTTACATTCACATTATTAGAATGTCTCAGTTCCTTGTTTTTATAATATACCTTGGCAACTTTGCGGATGGTGATTTTTTTTTTTTTTTTACCTTCATGGAAAATATATAATTTGTAAATATTTTGCAAGAAAAAGTGTCATAATTTATTAGAAGAAATAATTGTGCTACTAGGAGGTACCAAAGGACAAGGTTGATGGTAAAGTGGCAATTAAAATGAACCTTTCTGAAAATCAATAGATCACTCGTCTACATCTATTATTGTGCTTTTCAGTCTAAAAACTTGTTTGATGCAGGTCTCCATCTTAGCCTTTCCCATGCAAGCTTCATCATCTCCAAATAACTATTGAAACCTACTTCCTTGGCCGAGGAGACTGAGGCGCTTCAGTCACGGTCTGCACGGCCACTACGGTCGGGGGTTCGAATCCCCCCTCGGGCATGGATATTTGTGCCATCCTAGTTCGTTAGTAGTTCATAAGTAGTTTGTAAGTTTAGGAACTGATGACCCCGTAGTTAAGTCCCATAAGCTTTACAAACATTTGAACCTACTTCCTTTTAAACTTGCTTACTATGTTCATATTTTGATTCCAGCTATAATTTTTTATCTCCACACTTTACTCTTTTACCAACTGATACCTTCTGTGAATCATGTTATGCTGTTAAGTTTCTAATCTCCCCAGTTCAGTATGTCTTCATTAGTAATCCACTGCCCTTTCCCATTGGCCTTCATGGTCATGTGGGTTTTTCCTTAAAGTTTGAAGCAATGTGCTGCTCTTTGTTGGCTACAATATTAAACAAAAATAGGTGCCAAATGCAATGCAATAGCTTCACAATCACTGCAGTTTGAACAAATCCAGAAATGCAAGATAGTTGAACAGCAATAATTTTAAAACCAGGCATGCTCATGAGAGCCATGTTGCAAAGACCAACATAATCTCCAGCATTCTTCTGTAGCTCCACATTTCAATAGATTGTATTTATGTCTGAACTGCTTATCATCCACATTTCACTTTTCTGCTGGGCTACACTACTGACAGATACTTTTAGAAAAGACCTTTTAACACCTAAATTTATATTAGACAGACACATTTATTTTCTTTTTTAAGAAGTTATTTTCTCTCTGTCTTTTATATCCTTTCTACGCCTGTCAGTGCTGTTAGATCACTGTAAAACTTGACTATTACTTTTGCAGTAATTTCTAAATCAGTTTCCTGGTCCATGGAAGATATGCACAATAAATCATAATGCTCTAGAACGAGTCATTTTACATTCATATTACAATTTAATTTTTTAATATGGCTGTGTGTTGAACATTTATAAGGGTTTTTTCCTCCATTTGACCTTATTTTGTGATACATTAAGTCAGTTACTTTTTAATGTTCAGAAAATTACATGCAATTTGTGAAATATTCTGATCCCAGTTTTACGTCATGGTATGAACTATCATTTGGTGACACAGTACAATCTTTGCTGGACCAGGACTCAAACCACTTAGGCTGTGTGTTCATGTTCCCCAACCTGATCCACACACACACACGGAGGTGTGAATAACATGCCTAGATAGCCTAGAGTGAAAAATGGAAAATAATAGGTGGCCCAGTATGACACCAGTTTTCCTGTGTCTTTAAATTTGAGCCAATTTTGTCAAGTACAGAGGTTGCAAATTGGGATTATGTGCCTGAATATTTTGATTAGTTGAGGATTGTTTAGCAAAGTTTTTTCCTTTGGAACAAACATACCAAAATTATTATGTACTGTGTCTTTTTATTAGCCCATTATTATTTCAATTTTTCTGATTTTGCTTTCCTTTCCACCTCTAAAGTTTGGATTGTTCATTTGGTTTAGATTTTAATCCTCTTGTCTGTTTTTCCATTCCTTTTTTTTCCAGATTTACATTTTAGTATATTTTCTATGATTTGGATGACTTGTGTTTCCCCATTTCCCTAAATCAACTTAGGTTATAATTTTGTAGGCTTCCACAGCCGGTGTCATTTTTAATAAAACAATTCTGGGTGTTGGGCCGTGTCATTTTTAAAACACTTAGCAAATGAATTACCAAAGTTTCAACCACTCTGCAGTGGTCCTCTTCAGGATGGTTAGATTGTCTTTTTCTTGTTGCTTCTAGAAGCAATAAAAAAATCCTTGTTAACCTGTTTATTTTGAGGAATTCACGTTAAAATAAGTCCCCCCTACTAGGAATTTATTTTATACACAAATATGTGTTAGTATTTTTTGCACCACCATATGCCAATTGCAATAATAGTAATTATTGAACAAAATAGAAGTTGTCATGGAGATATTTTTTTCAGTCTGTTAACCTGCTATCCGACATTTTCCATCACAAGATATGTGGTAAAAATTTTGATTGCAGCATTGTGAATCTCTCTTTTACCCAAAAATGTGGAGTAAAGCACACTTTTTTTAAAAATATATATATAAACTACGTCATATGCCCAACTCTGTAAACAAATGTCTACAAGATGGATAAGAGTGAGCACCACATTTTATTCTTACAGTAAATTTCTGAGTTATGAAGATTTTATTTCTTAAATGTTTGTTATTCTGTATGATATATTGTTAAAAGTATTGAAAATATATCAACTTAATGATTTGTTTCTCCTCAGAATCTGACAGAGTTGTCACAGTGGTTAGCACACTAGACTGTGGAAGGCAGTTCAAACTCGACTGCAGCAATCCAGATTTATGTTTCCTGTGATGTATTTAAATTTCTCCATGCAAATGCTGGGAGTGTTCCTGTCAAAAGGCATGGCTGATTTCCTTTCTCATCCTTAACCAAACACAATCTGATCTTGTGCTCCATCTCTAATGATGATGGTGTTGATGGGATGTTAAAACTTAATTTTCCTGCCTTCATTCTCCTTAAAATTTACAATTTTTTTATGTGCAAATGTGCCTGAACTAAGTCGTTTTAGGGTTTCTAAATTTTCTTTGGTATAAAAGTTTTGAAGTTTTTACCCACTTGTGATTTTCTCACCCTATGTACCACATATCATTGATGTAGTACCTCTACATGTGCATAGTACCTCTATTTGTGCAGATCTATGTCTTTTTACAGTTAAAAGTAAGAGCATCACAGAAAACCTATCAATGATACTTTTAAGAATATTGTGTACCATTTCTTTTTGTTCCTGTGTGCATTCTTTGATTGATAACAATACTAATGCCATCAGTAAAGGGAACTAATTCAATTTGTTGTGTATTAGATGGAAAATCATTAACCTATAATAACAACTACAGCAGACATAAAATTAAGTCCTGGGATATCTCCATATGTGATTACTCCCCAGTCAGAAGAATCTACCCTAATTGCACGAGTTGAATGATTAACTGCAACTTCCTGCATTATTTTGGTTATTGGTTTCCTGTACCATCAATTTCATAGAAACGGAATTTTTATAGGAGAATAATGTGATTCACATTATCAAATGCCTTAAGTCATAGAAAATGTCAACTGGTGCTATATTTTTATTATTATTATTATTATTATTATTATTATTATTTAACTCTTGAAAATTTGGTGGATGAAAGTAGAAATAACATGCTCAGTTATGTAATCTTCTGAAATGTAAATAGTGATTTACTGAAAGCTACTGAGAGTGGTATTAATATTCAGGTTGGGAAGAATTTTAGAATAAACCTCCTTCTCATAAAATTTGGATAATATATGAAACATTCAGCAGATATTGACATCTCTCGTATCTTCTAACTAGCAAGATGGCACAGTGGTGACACACTAAAGTCACATTTGAGAGGATGGAGGTTCAAACCTGCCTCTGGCCATTTTAATTTAGGTTGTCAGTGATTTTCCTAAATCATCCTAGGCAAATTTAAGGTTGGTTCCTTTCCTTCCTCATCCTTGACAAAAACTAAGACTAAAACGGTTGACAGGGTATTAAATTGTAATCTTCTTCCCTTCTTACCTTCCCTCTCACATTTCTTCTAAAGCCATGCATCCTGCCTTCCGGGTTGAGCGTGCCCTTGAGGACATATAATCCCACTACTTGCGTTAAAGGGGGGCTGCAATGACTGCTGACTGTGCTGAGCTTACCACTTGGCTTCCCTCACCCTATGTTGAATTTTCTTGGAGCCAGCGGCGTCATCTGTCTTTATGGCCTAGTGGGCCATTCAGATTGTGCAGACCCGTATTGTGCTCTGTGGCCGGCCTAGCCACGGGAGAGCATGGTCGTCTAGACAGCCGACATGAGCTGCACACCATCTGCTGGCGGTGCACTGTCAAACGGTCAGAGTGACGGCCGGGTCATTCGGCGAGTGGATGCGGAATGTGCTACATTGTGTTTACGACAAACAGTGTTTACTTCAGTGGCGACGAGGTTTATGGTAGCGTGGTCTTCCTGCCACAGTCATGACAGAGCAACTTACAGCATTGCTGACGAATCTTCAGTCGTTACCGGGAGTTTTGGCTCAACAGAATGCTTCCCGCATGGCGTCTATTGACACCTTGACTAGGGCTGTGACACAACAGGTCAGGTGCGGTCTTCTGTGCCCGTTCCTCTGTCTCCTCCCTTTGACAACGATGCCGAGGTTTGGTCCGACTACGAACAGCATTTACGCAAACACTTCGTAGCCTTCCAGGTGTGTGACGATGGTAACCAAAGAGCTTATTTTCTTTTGTGGCTCTCGCCTCATCTTTTTAAATTGCTGGGCGATTTGATGCAGGCATCCCTGTCCTTTTTGTATATCTGTTCTCTCTTTGCGGCATATTTTCGCCGCCACTCTCACGTGGTGTTGACCCACATATCTTTTTACCGTTCGCGGAAACAGCCAGGTCAGTCGTACCGCACTTGGGCCACGGAACTGCAGGAGCTGGCCCGTCATTGTCTGTTTCGGCCTGAGGCGTACAGTGATTTGTATGTGGACTCTACAGTTCACGATGTTTTGATTTGTTTTGCTCCTGACCTGGACGTTCGCAAGCAGGCTCTTCAATCGGACGATCCCTCATTAGGTTTTGCGTATTGCGTGCGCATTTGAAGTTTCGGAAGCCATGGAGAATCAACTTTCTGCTTGGGGGGAGGCATCCTCAGTTGACGATTCGGCCCAGTTATCCGCGGCACCAGTTTCTTCAGTGGCTGTTGTTACGCCACCCTCCCTTCCGATGCCGCGGCGCTCGCCTGTGTCGTATCGGTGGGGGGGAAGTGACGCGCATCACCTGCTTCAGAGAGCGAGCCAATTTCATGTCTTTCATGTGGGGTGTCCCATTCTCGAGAACTGTGCCCGCACAGATGGGCCACATGTAATCATTGTTGAAAATTTGGACACATCGCCCGAGTGTGTCGCTCCTCTGCTTGGGGCCGCAAAAGGACCTCTCACCCTTGCGAATTTTGTGCATTGCCCATGGATATTAATAAGGTTGTTCCTGTGGGAGTACAGCCGCCGCAATTGTTTATAGACCTCTGCATTCTGTGGAAAACTGCTATGATTCAAGTGGACACTGGCGCGACGACATCGATTCTAAGTTCGGCTACTCATCAAGCATTAGGCTCCCCCTCTTTATGTCCGGCACCTCGCACGTTGGTTAGCTACAGCGGCCATCCTGTTCCACTATTGGGGTCGCTTGTCGCCGAAGCTACATATCAGAATGTTAGCCGCGCGGTACCGTTTGTGGTAGTAAACAGTACGACAGCTACGAATATCTTCGGCCTCGACGCTTTCCATGCTTTTGGCTGTACTGTTACCAATTCTGTCTGCTTGGTTTTCCGATCAAATTCCTTACGAGAGTCTCGGGCAGCTCCGCGTGTATTTCTCGTCCTTGTTTGCGACGGGTCTTGGGTGTGCTAAGAATTTTTGGGCCACTATTACGCTTAAATATACGGCTCGCCCCATCTTCTGTCGGGCTCAGCCTCTCCCGATTGCACTGTTAAATCCGAATTAGATTGCCTGACGGTGGAGGGTATTTTGCGTCCTGTCACAGCAAGCGAGTGGGTCTCCCCTCTAGTTGTCATATGCAAGCGCTCTGGGGCCCTGCATTTATGTGGTGACTTTAAGAAAACTGTAAATTCTCAGTCCATCATTGATTCTTTTCCCATGCCTCGCCCAGCAGAATTGATAGATCGGTTGTCAGGGGGCCAGTATTTTTCGAAGATAGATGTGGCAGAGGCTTATCTCCAGTTGCCTTTAGATGATGCCTCCAAGCAGGCACTGGTAATTTCTACGCCTTTTGGTCTATGTCAATATCAGAGATTGCCATTCGGGGTGACCAGTGCCCCCGCAATCTTTCAGCAGTTTTTGGAGCAGTTGCTAGCACCGTTTGTCTGTAGCGTAAAGCACATGGATGATATTGTGGTGACGGGGTCCACAGCTGCTGACCGTATTGCCAACCTCCGTTCCTTCTTTACCATACTGGAGGAGGCTGGCCTTCGCTGTAATTTCCAGAAATCTTCCTTCCAACCATCTATCGAGTACTTGGGCTACAAGTTATCCAGGTCGGGGTGCGTCCCGTGGCTGATCACGTGCGTGCAGTTGCAGATCTTCCCCATCCTTCTTCCGTTCAAGAACTAAAAGTATTCCTGGGCAAGATCGCCTATTATAACTGCTTCCTCCCGCAGGCAGCAACAGTGGATCATTCCCTGCACCAATTGCTGTGTAAGGGCGTCCCGTTCACCTGGTCTCCAGCTTGCGAGCGGGCTTTTCAATCACTCAAAGCAGCCCTCCTGAAGGCTCCATGCCTTGCTGCATACACTCCAGGGGTCCCACTTGTGGTGGCAGCAGACGCCTCCCAGTATGGTGTGGGGGTGGTGCTGGCACATCAATTCCCTGATGGGTCAGAGCGCCCGTTGGCGTTTGCGTCTAAAACTCTTAAGGAGGCGCAGCACCGGTATTCACAGGTGGACAAGGGGGCCTTAGCCATTGTTTTTGCTCTAAAAAAATTATGTTTATCTCTATGGGTCCAAGTTCACCTCATACATGGATCACTGCCCATTAGTGTCTTTGTTCCACCCATCGGCAGCTCTTCTGGACAAGGCAGCCCAACGTCTTCAACGGTGGGCCTTGTAGCTCTCTCGTTTTCATTACGAGATACCGTACCACTCAACGGCTCATCACGTCAATGCCACCGCCCTATCGGGCCTCCCGGTAGGCCCCGACCCCGTCTTTGATGCTGAGGAGCTTTTGTGATTTGCAGTAGGCGAGTCGACATTAGACGTAGTCGCCAGTTTCCCTATCAATAGCTCACGGATCGTGAGTGGTACGGCTGCTGACCCTGTCTTCTGGGTTGTCTTTCAACGGGTGAGGCAAGGCTGGTCAGAGCGTCCTCCGTGTCTAGCATCACACTCTCTACACAATTATTATGCAATTCTTCTCCGCCTTAGCACCTAGGAGGTCATTTTACTTCTGTCCACGGAAGACGACTCCCATCTAGTGGTACATCGGGGCCACTGGGGCGTCTCCCACACAAAAATTCTTGCCTGTCAGCATGTATATTGACCAGGCATAGATGGGGACTTAACTCGCCTCATAGCAGGATGCTCTTCTTGTGCGTCCCAACAAGCAGCTCCTCGCTCATCTCTCTCTCTCTCCATGGTCCACTCTGTCCGCACCTTGGGAATGACTCCATGTCGATTTTGCAGGGCCCTTCTTAGATAGCTATTGGCTTTGCGTCATTGACACATACTGCAACTTCCTGTTTGTTGTTCACCTGGCTTGCACGTCCATGGACGTTACCACATTTTCCCTGTTAAAGATATTTTCTATTGAAGGTCTCCCGGCCGCATTGGTGACAGATAACAGGCCACAGTTTACTTTACAACACTTTCATAATTTTTGTTCTACCCATGGGATCCACCATGTCCGGGCCCCACCTTTCCACCCACAGTCAAATGGAGTGGCGGAGAGGTTTGTCCGCACTTTCAAGACGCAAATACGCAAGTATGTGTCGCATCTTTCAGTGGAGGAAACCCTCCTCCGATTCCTCTCATCGGTTCACTCCGGCCGGTCAGCAGAGCCCATCTGAGCTTCACGGCCACCCTCATAGGACACTGTTGTCCCTCTTGCATCCGGGCTCTCCCGCACCCCTTCCTCGTCCTCTGTCATGTTTTGCCCCGGGTTCGACTGTCTGGGCTCGAGGCTACGGCCGCCATCCTCGTTGGGTCCCAGCCGTGGTCATTTGGGGGTGTGGCCATCATCTCTGTGAGGTCTGTTCTCCTACTGGTATCCTCACCCGCCATCACGATCAGCTCCGGGTCCGCCATCCTCCTCCAACACCTACAGTCCCTTCCCCCTTTTCCAAGTCCAGCCCCCCTCTGTTGAGACTAACTTCATTTCCGCAGACATTGGCTGGTGTGCAAGGGCGTTTCCCACCACCGTCGGGGTCCGTGGTCAACTTTCCTGCCACAGCCCCAGCTCCAAAGAGTGGACAGCTCCGGTCGCCAGTAGTGGGGGCGCCTTGCAGCCAGCCGACGGGGGCACCGAGTTGCCGATGGAGGTGCCACAGGAGGGGGGAATAGAGGATCCACTGCCATCACCAGTGCTGGGAGCAGCAAAACAATGCTCGTGAGGGTGAACTCCTCATCGCACAAAGGGGTTTCGTCCGTACGAGGTGGTTCCGGCTAGGGAGTGGATGGAGCCACCATACGATCAGATGGAGGTGGAAGAGTCCTAGCAGCCAGACTTCTTTACCACTGTTCTGGATTCCAGCCCCTCACCCCAAGGGGGGAGGAATGTTATGGCCTAGTGGGCCATTCAGATCTCGTGCGCCCTTATTGTGCTCTGTGGCCGGTGCTGGCCCGTCCGAGATAGTTCCCAGCCTAGCCACGGGAGGGCATGGTCGTCTAGACAGCCGACATGAGTTGCTTGCCATCTGCTGGCGGCACGCTGTCAAATGGCTGGAGTGACGGCCAGGTCATTCGGCAAGTAAATGCGGAACGAGCTACATTGTGTTTACGACAAACAGTCTTCACTTCAGTCTTGCCTTCCAAATGTGTTCACCGACACACAATGTATCTGCATACTTTTGCTTTCAATCTGCTGATGTATTACTGGACAGTCTTTAAGAGCATTTAAACTGCTTATTGGTATGGGCCAGTCCACATTAAATTGCCTAATTTTGGAATTTAAGGAAATTTTATGTGAACAGTCGTACACATCCTATATGAACATTGGTGAAGTTTAACTATCATCTAAATAATACTGTGTGAGATGTAATCACTTGCTTGACTTCATTCGCAAAGTTGTACATAGTAAGCTAGTGAATTTGAGCTGTTATGCACAGGCAAGCTTTTGTTAGAATAAAGGAAACCTGGCCACTTGTACAACTATAAGTGTTGTCTTAGGAATAATGAAGAAAAGAATTTTACGAGGAATATTCAGCTAGAAAATGTTAAGCAAATTTGCTAAAAAAATTGGCTCCAGAAAAAAATATCTGAGGGACTGGAAGTATGACAAACGTGAAACATGGCATGTAGTAACCTAACAACACAATGTTCTCAACAGTGGCATAGCTATCATAGGGCTGGGCGGGGCAGTGCCTCGGGGCCCCCAAGCTTAAGGAGCCTTCGTGAGCTGCCTCTGGAAAAAGTTACAATAGAGCATCAAATTTTTAAAAAATTTTTTGTGTTTACTCTCCCGCCCTAACGTCCATCATCTCTCCCTCCTCTCCCACCAAGCTTCCAATAGTAACCTCATTGGGCCACCGCGTGGTGGAGCAAAGTTTCCTATTGGGGCCTTCACTTCACACAAAACCATTCGGAAGCACAACTGACCGGCCAAGCCGCCACTCACTGTGTGCAACAACTGGCACACTTCAGTCTGTGTAGCTGCAGAAGTAGCAGCAGCATCAAAGCTGCTCACAGCAACAGCTGAGACTTCCAAGTGTTGCGGCGTGCCGCTCGACACAGTGTGAAGGATCGCGCACCTCCAAATACTGTATAAACTACTTATTGGTAAATAGAAGTGTACAGTAAGATTATGTGTTGTTGTTGTTGTGGTCCTCAGTCCTGAGACTGGTTTGATGCAGCTCTCCGCAATACCCTATCCTGAGCAAGCCTCTTCATCTCCACATAAGAACGGCAACCTACATCTGTCTGAATCTGAATACTGTATCTATCTCTTGGTCTTCCTCTGCGGTTTTTACCCCACACACTTCCCACCAACGCTAAATTCATAATTCCTTGATGTCTAAGAATGTGACCTACCAATCTATCCCTTCTTTTAGTCAAGGTATGCCAGAAATTTCTTTTCTCATTCTGTTCAGTACCTCCTCATTAGTTACGCGATCCACCCACCTAATCTTCAGCATTCTTCTGTAGCACCATATTTCAAAAGCCTCAGTCCTCTTCCTGTCCGCACTGTTTATCGTCCATGTCTCACTCCCATCCAAGGCAACACTCCATACAAATGCCTTCAGAAAGTACTTCCTTAGGCTTAAATCAATATTCGATGTTAACAAATTTCTCTTTTTCAAGAACACTTTTCTACCCATTGTATTATGTGTATAAACCGGTTTTTCGAACATCCATGTCTCCCAATTACTTTGGATAATCGACGTTTTACTATATATTTTAGTTGAATGAAGGATTTTCGACTTTACCCTAGACCAACAAACCTCAAAGGCATGAAGTGAAATCCAGAATGAAACTTTCACTCTGCAGCGGAGTGTGCGCTGATATGAAACTTCCTGGCAGATTAAAATTGCGTGTCGGAACCGGGACTCGAACCTGGGACCTTTGCCTTTCGCGGGCAAGCGCACTACCGACTGTGCTATCCCGACACGACTCACGATGCCGCCTCACAACTTTATTTCCGCCAGTACCTCGCCTCCTACTTTCCAAACTTCACAGAAGCTCTCCTGCAAACACGCAAGACTAGCACTCCTGGAAGAAAGGATATGGTGGAGACACGGTAGTGCACTTGCCCGCGAAAGGCAAAGGTCCCAGGTTCGAGTCCCGGTTCCGGCACACAATTTTAATCTGCCAGGAAGTTTCATATCAGCGCACACTCCGCTGCAGAGTGAAAGTTTCATTCTGGAAACATCCCTTAGGCTGTGGCTAAGCCATGTCTCCACCATATCCTTTCTTCCAGGAGTGCTAGTCTTGCGTGTTTGCAGGAGAGCTTCTGTGAAGTTTGGAAAGTAGGAGGCGAGGTACTGGCGGAAATAAAGTTGTGAGGCGGCATCGTGAGTCGTGTCGGGATAGCACAGTCGGTAGTGCGCTTGCCCGCGAAAGGCAAAGGTCCCAGGTTCGAGTCCCGGTTCCGGCACGCAATTTTAATCTGCCAGGAAGTTTCAAGTGAAATCCACCTCAGTATATAACCATAACAAGGTCTACTGCTTGTCTGTAAAGACGTGTACCATGTCACTATTAGCGTGTTGTCAGTTGAAGTCGGAGTTGCGAAATAACAGTCAATGGTGCTGAATTACGAGCAGTGTATTTGACAATACATGGTGTGACCACATTTGAATATGAAGTCTCTATAGTGTATTATTACAGAACAGTATTATTACACTAACTCCTCTTTGTGTAGTGAATACCCCCAAGGGAGTGCTCCTTAATCATAAATCCAAATTAAGTGCTGTAACCAATTGCATCTGAAATTTGTGCAGGAAGAAGAGAAAATATGGATAGTCGATAGGTGGATTGTATTACTGATCGGCGCGGCATCAGTGAAGCTTTTGCCTGAAACTTCATTCGCCTAGTTTGGAGCAACTTCCAAAACTATCTCATGGGGTCATTTTATCTGTGTGTCCTACTCAGGTCGAAGTCTATTCCTCTGCAAAATTTCATCCAAATCCACCCATTAATTTTTGCTTGAAAGCATAACAAACAAACTTACACAGTTATATTAGAGCGTACGATTAAAAAATTATCTGGTGCATCACACTTAATACTTTACTTAGTAGTATTTAGATTTGCCTTATTATGTCTTCCAGTGGGCGGTAAGAAGCTGATGATGTAGTTTTGTATCTGTATAGTTTTAGTTTAAAGAGGGCCCCAATGTCATTTTTGCCCCGGAGCCCTCGGTGATACAGCTATGCCACTGGTTCTCAAATATAATGTTTTATTTATGTACCTCTTTCTGATACTGAATAAATTTAGTTCAAATTTTCCCATCAAGTGACTATACCTCAGTCAATATTGTTTTGATGATGATTGAATATTACCAGTGACTGTAACTTCTGAATATATTTTCCATCCTTCTTTTTCATCCGGGCTTTGGACTGGCACTGGTGAAGTTGTTTTATGTTTTTTATTTTTTTTTTTTTCATTTATATTTTTATTTATTTGTTTTTTGCTTATTTAGTTCTTTTTTTTCCTATTCTTAGAAATTCATTCAGAGTGTCAATAAATCCTCTCTGATTTAGTTCCCAATAATTAGTAATACTTCGTTGTATGATAAGTCCCATGCAAATAACATCGAGAAAATGTCTCCCTATGAAACATAGAGGATTCTCATCATTGTAGCACCTACCAGCTTTTTTTCCGTTCAGTGGAATATTTTTCTACAGTCGCCTTTACGAGAGAAAGGTGAAACTCAGTGAGTGCCATTTTTCACCCTGTTACCATCCCACGGACAGCATGAGCATTTAAAATGCACAATTCCAGAATGTGAATAAAATTTCTTGTGCCATTTCACAGTCTCAAGGACTGATCCCATTGAGCTCAGTAACATGTTTTTATGACTTCAAGCTCTTTATTTGAAAACAGTTCAGGTTTGCATCAGTATGACTGCCCAAGTGGCTCAGCCACCTAGCTTAGAGCATGTTTTTCTCCATCAGGTGGCGTCCTGATCACATCATTCCGCTTCCTTGTACGTCCTCTGGCGGCGGTGCCGCCCATCATGTTTCCTGCGCGGCCTCTCGTGGCGTGCCGCGAAATACGGGGTACTCGACTTGTAAATTGCGTCTATGTCTGAGAATTCCATACCTTCCCCTTCCTCGTCTCGACTCGATTTCTCCCGGCGGGTCCCCCAGGGCAGAGGGACAGGCCCACCCCCTGACATTGATGCCATCCCCATCGTGGAGAAGGCTGCGGGGCTCACGGCGGGGATGGGTGCTAGACCCGTTCCCCGTCATCCCAGGAGGAGCAGCAGAGTCAGGCGGTGTCAGAGCTGGTCCCGATGGCGTGTGCAGCTGCCCGAGGCCGTGCACAGTCCAGGAGGTGTCAGCCATGGCAATGGGTGATGCATGTGGGCAACCAACGTGGTGCCCCGCGACAGTAGCCATGTGTCCAGATCTCATAGCCCAGGCGGAAGCCTGAAGTGGCTGGCCCCGGGGCTGGCACAACAGGTGGTGTCAGGAGATGTAGCAGGGAACAAGGCTGGTGGCCGTGGAGCCGCTCAGCCGGACTATGTTCTCCAATCGGAGTGGCCCGATAGGACATAAACAATCTTTACAGGGTGTCACCGACACAGAGGTCGTATATTTGCGCATCTGCACCTTAAATATCCACCCAACTCGCTCCACCTCCCCGTTAGATTATGGATGGAACGGCGAAGCCTGTACTTGTCAAATGCCCTGGTGCATGCAAAAAGACTGAAAAATTACTGCACATAATTGAGGGCTGTTATATGTCATGATTGTGTACAGAAGTTCTTCAATAGAGAATATTTTAGTTAACGCCAAAACGGTGGCCTAGGCCGATGTACGGAAAGTTGGAGAGGGCGTCAACCACCAAGAGCCAATAGGAACCCAGGACTGGCCCCACAAAATTGACGTGTATCCGGTCCAACAGCTGCGAAGGAACAGGCCAGGGAATGAGGGAACTTTGGGGATTGGCCTGCTGTAGGGCACAGTGTTGCTAGCCGACACCAGATGTTCGATTTCCCCGATCAATTCATGGGTAAAAGATGTGGTGTCGAGCCAGGACCTGAATGTGGGAAATTCCCCAGTGCCCTTCGTGTAGTAAACTCAATATTCGTGGTCGGAGAGTCGACAGAATTATGACCTCTGTGGCCAACAAGAGTACCACGGCCGCGACTGAGAGCCGGTGCCGGATGAAAAAATAATTACGTACCTGGTCCGACACCTGGATCGGCAGGCGTTCTGGCCATCCTCGCTCTACCCTTGACACTTCACTACTCTGAGAACAGAGTCGTTGTCCGTGGCCGCTGTTAGGACTGCACTAGTGATGGGAAACTCGTGTAATGTTCATTCCTCGTCTGCATCTATGGGAAAACAAAGGATTTCCTCTTTATCAAACTGTGGATCAGCCCCAAGCGGAAGCTGCGATAACGCATCCGCATTAGCGTGTTGCGAAGTGGGGTGGTATACTTTATCGTACTGAAAATGGGACAGATGTAAGGCCCAGCAGTAGAGACAGTGGGCGGATGTGTCTGGTAGGGCCACGTCCGGCCGAAAGAGGGCCACTAGAGGCCGATGGTTGGTCATTAAAGTGAAGAGGTTGCCATATAAGAATATGTAAAACTTGTGTACCCCAAAAATTATCGCCAGTGCCTCTTCCTCTACATGGGAATATCATTCCTGCGCCAGGGTGAGGGTTTTAGATGTGAATGCCAAGGGCCGTTCGGTGCCATCTGAGTACCAGTGCAACAGGACCGCTCCCACCTCATACTGTTAGGCATCCGCCGTAACTACTAGGGGCACATCCGGAGAATACGTTGCCAGACATGTGCAAGACAACAATAATTTTTTAAGGCACCCAAAAGCAGCCTATTCAGATGCGATATCTTTCAGCAACAAGTCATGAAGGGGTTTAGCAATGGAATGGGTATGCAGAAGAAACCGATGATAATATGCCAATTTTGTGAGGAATACTTGTAGTTCCTTTACATTCCGTGGGTCAGGTATGGAAGCTACTGCTTCCACATATTACTTTACTGGTGTAATGCTGTGCGGGGTCACTTCTAGCCTGAGGTAGACTATATTCAGCTGGAAAAATTGAGTTTTTGCCAAGTTACATTTGAGACCGGCCGCAGACAAGATGTGAAAAACCTGTCTAATGGTGGCTATATGAGCCATGGGGGTGTTTCCCGTGACCACAGTATCGTCTAAGTAATTTACAAAAGCATCTACCGGTTGCAAAAGCTGCTCTAAGTAGCTTTGAAATATCGCAGGCGCTCTGGAAACACCGAATGGCAGCCACAGATATTTATAGAGGCCGAAAGGGGTGTTCAACACCAAGCAACTTTGAGCTTCTTAACTCAGAGGTAATTGAAAATATGCTTCAGCTAGGTCTAACCTTGAAAAGCAGGCCCCCTCCGGCCAACTTCAAAATCAGATCATTCGGATGAGGCATGGGGTACGTATCCAACTGATAATATGCATTCATTGTTTGTATGAAATCCCCGCATAGCCGTAACTGTCCACTAGGCTTCCACACAACCACCATGGGGAATGACTAATCTCTGAAGTTCATGTTTTACTGCAGAACGTATACTGACCGGAAGGAGCCGAGCTCTTTCAAATATCGGTATGGTCCCCAGTTTGATAGGGAGGTTTGCCTCAAAGCCGCACGCCCAACCGAGTGCGGGAGAAAATATGAGAGCAAATTCATTGCAAAGAGTTGAGACTGCATCGAATGGAACCATCTTCGACATAAAGTGAATAGAGTCAACCACTGTAAACCCAAAGCTTGTGAATGTGTCTAACCTGAACAAATTAGCTGCGTCCGTGGATTCAATGACGATGAAAGTTAACAGCCACAAAACTGATTTGTTTACAGCAGCAACCTGAAACTGCCCCCAATCAGGGATCTGTTGATTACCATACTCTCGGAACTTACGTGTCACTGGTGCGAGATGAGGGGAACATACTTCATTGGATGTGGTGGTACCAGTTTTGACTTGCAAAGACACGTTGCGGCCCAGAATCTTAAGCTGGGTCGGAATTTTGGATGATTCAGGGAAAATGTCTATAACTTCATGGACTGTCTCGGGGGCTTCGTCAACATTAGAAGTACCTTCCACTGGCTGTATACAGGTTTTTGTATGACAGACTGTCACGATATGACCCCATTTTTGACAATTTCAATCAATTACCTGCCGCTGCGGGCAACCAGCGTGGTCATGTTTAATAAAACAACCGAGGCAAGAAGGCCAGTTGCCGGGTGAGCCAGCATATCCTGCCATGCCAGAGGAGTAAATACGGTAAGCGGTATTTTCCTGCTTTGTGGAGCAGACGGATCCATGGATGGGTGTTCGCCTACCAGGGCAACCCATACTGGCGAAATTCTAGCCCACTGATCTAACTGAGAATTGACAGCAGAAGACATTTCATAAACCATGGCTATTCTAACAACTTCGATAAAGGTAGGATCTTCAATTTGTAGCAGATATCTGCAGACTTCCACGTCTGGTGCAAAACATCACCGCATTCCGGACCATTGATTCTGCATATGAATCTTTGTGATGTTTTGAAATTAAGTGGCAGTGCCTGGCCAGACCTTGATGTTCCATAACCATTTCCTTTTAATATTGTGAAGGTTGTTTTTGACTCCTGTGAAAGGTGACCCTAGATGCCATGACATGGGATTCTTTGACATAATAGCCACAAAAAGGGAACAGATTTCAGAGAATGACAGCCAACGGGGTCCCGAAGGGGGGAAAGTTGGAGCAGCCTGTGATGCACAGACAGGGACAACCATGACAAAAACAAGGCCTTTTGCTTACCGGGGTCCTGCACCGCAAAAGCCACAAAATGTTGTCGCAGACGTTGCTCGTACGAATCCAATTCATCAGTAGCTGCCTCAAATGGCGGAAAAGGAGGCACCGCCACCACTGACGGCGCACCGGTGGCCGCCCTCGGGGCCAAATGTGATACCGTGGATGCCAGGGAGGACACGGCTGCTACTAATGGTTGCTGTTGTTCTGCGATCAATGACAGAACACCCTGGAGGTGGGCACAGACAGCCCAAATCAACTTGTCCATTATGAAGCCACAGCACATGTGGATGCGAAAACCTCGTTGCCACATTTATGACTTCAAGTTCTTTATTTGAAAACAATTCAGTTTCGCATCCTTACAATGACTGTCTGAGCGGCTCAGCCGCCTGGCATGATCTTCCCCATCAAGTGGCGTCCTGCTTGCATCGTCCCGCTTCCTTGTACATCCTCTGGTGGCGGTGCTGCCCATTGTGTTTCCCGCGCTGCCTCTCATGGTGCGCCGTGAATTGCGGGGCGTGCGACTTGTAAATTGCGTCGATGTCTGAGTTTTCCACATGTCACCATGGCCCCCACACGGTTGGGGCTGGATTGACCCATGGGTCCGGGGACTGGAGCTTAAGGGGCCTGAGCTCAGCCCTAAATCATTCAATTTTTTGCTTTCTGAAAATAAAAGCAAACTAGAAAAAACATAAATATTTTTCATCTAACAAAATTTTAGAAGATTATACAGGCAATTGTAGTAGATATTCAGGATAAACCGCTTATTATAAATGATTACTTCAATTGATGCTCTTCGTTATTGCCATTGGTTGGTATTGTATGTGTGTATTAACTAAGGTGACCAACCGTACTGCATTTTTGGAACAGTCACAATTTTTGTGTGTCTGTCCCAAATTTTTTCAAAGGTTATTCCATACACCTATTTATCCCGGGTTTAACAATTATGTTATGATTTAGAAATTTATCTCGCCTGTATTGGTCAATTTTATAATTAGTTTTAATTATCATGGGAAAATGTCTGACAAAAGGTTTGTTAGACTTAAGGTATTTACCAAAACTGTCTAAACCATTTCAAACTGTTTCCACTGAGCATATGTGCACAAACTATACCAGTGAGAAAATCAGTAATTGGACTGCAAACACCATATTTCCAGGTCAAAGATGGATTGATATTATTTCTCATTTCAGACAGAATCGTGCCATTCTCAAATGTGCTTAAGCTAGTGGAGTTTCTTTTCTTTTCTGGAAATAATGCTGTTACTGAAAGGGTACTTTTCCCATATGAATAATATACGGACATGTGACAAAACACAGCTTGCCGTAGAAACTGTGAAATCAATATTAGTAACTAGAGTAAATTATTATGAAACTTGTGTCGAATTTTTTCCACATATTGTTGAAAAATGGAGACTTTCTGAAGAAAATTCACTGCACTGTTAAATACAGTTGTTCCGATCGCATTCCTTCATCATATAAAGTACTAATAAAGTGTAAATTAATTTACTTATTGTAACAACCCAAACTGATATTTTGTAATTATTACTTACACTAAAATCTTCTTCTAATATAATGAAAATAAATATATAAACTACAAAATTAGTAATGTGTCCCTAATGTGGATCTATAAAATGTGGTTATGTTCTCTTTCTTTCTATTCAGCCCTTTTCCCACACAAGCAGGGTTAGATAAAGAATTGTGCAGCCTCTTTTATAGTGTTCTACTTCAAATAGATTCCTGAATATTAATATTACTACATAGAAGGTCCGCAAGGCCAATTTTGCCCCTCATAGTATTTCTTTGTATTTTCAGCATGTTCCCTTGTAATACTGTGTATGAAATAAAACCAACTGTTGTCTCCTTGTTATTTCAGTATGCAACAACAATGCCATACATTCCAGCAATGATTGTGGTAGGAGAGGTGGGGATAGTGGTCATGTTTGGATGAATTATGCCTGAGTAATTGATTGAGTGAGTGAGTGCAATCTTTTCTGACGAAGGTCATGGCTGATAATTTACAAGTTGTATGAATATGAATTTGTTGGCAGCTCAGCAATCTTCTTTATGGTGAGTTGCTAGCTATCCTCATTTTATGAACATTGAAATTTGGACCTTCCATTGTTAAAAATCAATAAAAGTACATAAGATGATTACACTGAATTATCTTTTACAATGTGGCCGTATAAGCAATAAAACTGTATGGGGTCAATGTAGCCCCAGAGGTTTTTATACGAAGTAGCTTGCATGCGATCCTTCTAGTATTAAATGCCAAGTAGACTAGATAGCAGCTATAAAAACATGATATAATTAGTTGCTTTGCTCATTTTATTCTGGTTGTCAAACCGCATAGGGATTCGTTCTCAAGTCATGCTGTTGGCGCAGCGGTTTGACGTTACTTCTGGTATGGCTTGAAAAGGAATTTATGTATCAGCTTTTGGTGTAATGTAGCGATAGACTTTTTTTCTTTCCGCCAACTTCCTGTGGAGATGAGATTTTCATGAGTGTACAGCAATTCCACATTACCTGGCGCGGCATCAGCCAGAAGTAGGAACAAGTGTTGTGTTAAGCTAAACTGTAACCCTGGGGTATTGCCAGGGGAGGGGGATGAAGGCCATCAATTTCCCCTCCCCAAAAAGCCTCACTATTCACTTAATTCATGATAAAGTAATTTAAAAGTATGTTGAATTTGCTCTTTCGAGATTTGTACTGAATAAAGTTTAATATTGTCTCTACCGAAATACATCTGCACCTTTAGTTCAACTTATGTTGTAAAGCTTCTCAAGTTAGAATATATATCATAAGTTAAAGGGTTTCTGGACTTTTTGTACACTGGGTGTTATGTGTATCAGATAAGATGAGGATGATATAATATCATGTCATTTGGGTGATATAATTCCTTTGGGGGGACCTGATTTAATAGGGTCACACATAATTACCATTGTTTTATTTTTGTAGATTTTCCTCATAACATCTCTTCTAAATACTGTATATTCTATTCAACTGCTCTTCCAACTCCTTTATTATCATTGGTCGATTTACAATGTTCTGGGCAAACCTCATAGTTTTTACTTATTCTCCATGAAATTTAATTTCCCCTTGGTTTGATTTATTGTGGAAATAGAATAAGATCGATAATATGCTACAAACATGACTCCCTGAATCATTCCCTCCTCAAACCTACTTCTGTTTTATGTTCTTGGAGTTTTGCTTCTGGTATTTTATCTCTACTACTATTAGAATTTCTTGAGAGGGGGTAGGAGAGTGAAAAGGTAAGGTGAAATTTAAAACAAATAATAATAATAATAAACAGGTGACTTTCTGTTGAAAGAGAGACATAAATTTGGAGGAGGTATGTGATGAGTAGGTGGGATGGAGGGGGACGACTATTTGACACGGGGTGTAAGATGATAGGTTACCTTAGGTTGTGGCCAGGGAGGTTGCGGGACCGTACCAAGTCTTGTATGGATGACTTCCATCTGCACAGTTCAGAAGAGCAGGTGGTAGAGTGGAGGATCCAGATGGCCCACATTGTAAAGCAGCCATTGAAATCAACCTTGTTTTGCTCAGTTGCTTGTTATTGCTGTAGGTGGTCCATATTGCTTTCGGCCACATTTTGGAGTGGCCATTCATTCTGATGGATAGCTTGTTGGTATATCAATGTAAAAAGCTGTGCAGTAATCACAGCAGAGTTGCCAAACTACATGGCTCCTTTGACAGGTGTCCTGGCCTCTGATGGGGTACAATAAAGCTGTGATGGGACTGAAATAGGAAGAGCTGGATGGGTGGATGGAGCAGGTCTTCTACAGGAACACGAGTCCTGTGGTAATGGGTTTTAATTAGGACCATACATCAGCACTGCTTTAGAAAGCATCGATCATTTGAAACGCCAGATTGCCCTTTCCTCTCATGACATCTTGCATGCTATGGATGAAGTACTGCAAGCAGACTACATATTTCTCGATTTTCAAAAGGCGTTTGACATGGTACCATACTACAGATTGCCAACAAAGGTACGAACTTGTGGAATAGGTACACAAATATGTGCGTGGCTTGAACCCATTATGTTGTCCTCGAGGGCGAGTGTTCATCAGAGACCAGGGTATCAACAGGGATTTTCGCAGGAAAGTGTGATAGGCCCGCTATTATTTTCTATCTACATAAATGATCTGACAGAGTGAGTTTCAATCTGCAGCTATTTGCTGATGATGATGTGGTGTATATGAGGGTGTTGTCATTGAATGACTGTAGTAGAATGCAGGATGACTTGGCTCAAATTTCTAGGTGCAGTGTGGAATGGAAACTAGCACCAAATGTAGAAAAATATTGGGTGATCCAGATGAGTAGGAGAAACAATCCCATAATGTTAGTAGTGTGCTGCTTGACAGAGTCATGTCAATTAAATATCTAGGTGTGACATTGCACAGCAATATGAAATGGTTCGAGTAGATATGGACAGTCATGGGGAAACCGAATGGTCGACTTCGGTTTATTGGGAGAATTTTGGGAAGGTGTGATTTGTCTTGTAAAGGAGACTGCATATAAAATACTTGTACCACCCCATCTTGAGTAGTGCTCAAGTGTTTGGGAGCCTCACCAGATCAGTTTAGAGGAGTTCATAAAAGCAGTTCAAAGGCAGGCAGTTAGGTTTGTTACTGGTACACTCGATCAATGTGCAAGTTTTACCGAAATGCTTTGGAAACTCAAATGGGAGTCACTGGAGGGAAGGCGATGTCCTTTTTGAGAAGCAATGTTGAAGAAATTTAGAGGGCCAGAATTTGAGGCAGACTGCAGAATGATTCTACAGCTGCCAACTTACATTTTGCATAAAGATCACAAAGATAAGATTAGAGAGATTAGGGCTCATACAGATGAATACAAGCATTTGTTTTCCCTCTCATTCTATATGGAACAGGAAAGCAAGTAACTAGTAGTGGTATGACAAGGGAACTGTCCAATAAGACATATCGAAACCCATCCTGAAATTTTTTACACAGGAAGAAGACAACGAAAGAAATGCACTGTCAAAATTTTAGCTGCTAAGAGGCTCTGCAAGTATTTTTTAAAAATAGCTGAAAATTGCCAAATTTGTAATTTGCCAGGCAGTGGTAGAAATGTACACCCCTACTGGTGGTGTAGCAACTGCGCATGCACAACTAGGCGCACATACACAGCCAAGGTCGGTGGTACATTTGTAAACAGGAAACATGACTCAACCTGATCGTAATTTGTAAAGGACGTTCAGGTTATCTTTCATTGATAATGTTCCTCACACAGCAGTACACAGTTCTATTCTCTTGATTAGCCACTCAAAATAACATATACTAAAAATTATCAGTTGCTTTTTGCAGTATTATTAGGTATGGACAAAAAAGATAAAGCTGAATTAAAATTTATTGTGGTTTTGTAAGGCTTGCTTGCTAATGGGATCTTTTTTTCTCCTTCTTTCAGTTTCACAGTAATGTGTAATCCAATTTACCTTCTCAATTTAGCAAAGATGAAATACAAGGAACGTGGTTTCCAGCCGAAATCTCATTCTTCTATAAGTGCTTATACATGTGTCATTTGTTGATTGATTCCTTTGACATTCATTCAAATGATACTGACATTTCGTTCGAAATTGTGGAAACATTAGAAGAAATAGGAAGCAACTGTGACAATTTCACAAACTGTGGTTCTGACAAGGTCGGTTGTGCCAGTAACATTTGCCCCTTTCTGAAGATGAATACCTTCCAAGCCTAAAAAATGTACGGCAACAGCTTTCAGTGACAAAGAAAGGCAGTGAAATATTAATTAAAAGGAGGAGGGAAGTAGTGTGCAAAGGCATTTTCATTTCGTAAAATCTCAGCATGAACTTTATAAATTGAAAAAATAATTACATGAAGTAAGAAATATATGCCAAACAGAAAGTCGAAAACATCTGAAAGAAGAACTGTTCGAAAGATTTAGATCTGCTCGTGAGAGGAAATACACCGTTACCAATGGAGATCTACGAGACTGGGCCCTCTGAATTGTATCTGGCATGATCATTGCTAAATTCCAGGCTTCATTGACCTGATTACACAGGTTCAAGAAATCGTACAGAACAGGAAGCAGCAAAATTACGAAGTTTATGTCATGCAAACTTTTAGATCAGCTGCCAATAATAGACAATGCTATATAGAAATTCATAGCTGACATAAAAACAAAACGTTCTGTTATTCCCACAGCTGCTATTTATAATGCTGATCAGTCAGGTTTCATGAAGAAGAGAAGAAGCAGCTTGGAGTTTTACGTCCCATCGACATCGTGGTTATTAGAGACGGAGCTTACGCTCAGAATGTTGTGGGTAAGGATGTGGAAGGGAATCGGCCATGCCCTTTCAAAGGAACCATCCCAGTATTTGCCTCAAGTGGTTTAGGAAAGTCATGGAACACGTAAATCTGGATGGTCAGAGGTGGATTTGAACCACCATCATTCCGAATGCGAGCCCAGTGTGTTACCGCTGCGGCACTTTGCTCGGTCCAGGTTTCATGAAAAAACTGCATGCACACTACACTTTATCATTTTGGGTTTAAAAAAAGACAGTCGATCACCCAATCAATGAAGGCAATAACTCATTCATATACAATAATGCCAGTGATAAGTATCAGTGGTTTACTGTTTCCACAGCTCTGTATGTCTTTAAGAACCTCAATCTCTGGTTTGCCTTTCTTACGACATTATCTGTGTGTTCTTTCCAGCTTAAGTCTGATGTAACAGTAATTCCTAGATATTTAGTGGAGTTTACGGCCTTCAAATTTGATTGATTTATCTTGTAAACAAAGATTTAACGGATTTATTTCCGTACTCATGTGGACAACTTCACACTTCTAATTATTTAGAGCCAATTGCCAATTTTACACCATACTGATATCCTATTTAAATCGTTCTGCAGTTGATCTTCAGATGACTTTAGTACTCGATAAATGATAGCGTCATCTACAAACAACCTAAGAGAGCTGCTCAGATTTTCTCCCAGTTCGTTTATGTAGATAAGAAACAATTACACTCTCCTGTGGAACGCCGGTATCACCTCTGTTTTAGTCGATGCCTTACTATCAATTACTACAAACTGTGTCCTCTCTGACAGGAAATCCCCCATCCAGTCACAAATCTGGGACGATATTCCATAACCACGCAATTTGATTGAAAGCCGTTTGTGAGCTATGATGTCAAAAGCCAAATCTAGAAATACGGAATCAATCTGAGATCATTTGTCGATAGCACTCATCACTCATCACTTTGTGTGAGTAAAGAGCTAGTTGCGAAGGCTGCTTATAATAATCTAGATTTGATTTTTTTTTTCTTTTACGTAAAGATAGAAATTGGTAGCGATATATTTCTATGCCCCATAAATCTCGGGTCTTCATAAATCTCTGGTCCCCATAACGGGGCCCCATAAATTTCGATTCCCCCTCAATTTCTCCCCTTCCCTCAATCTCTTGTTGCCCCGCTCAATATTGGGCTTCCTCAATCTTTGGGCCGCCATAAAGCTTCAGGCCCCCACCAGTCTCGGGGCCTTTGTGATACACAGAGAAAATTACTTTCTGTTGCGAATAGTCCAACATTTTGCCTTAAAATTTTTGCTTGTGTGATTAAATATGGCTCTGAGTCTGGAGACAAAGGATGCTAATTAGCTTAAATATGCTTTGGATGCTCTATCTTCTACCTCACGGAAATCTGTACACAAATACAGATTTAATAATGTAATGAAAATGTCCACCATCTACTCTGATTCACAAGAGCTGAAGCCAAAATTTGTAAAAACATATCAAAACGTTGCATCCATAAAAATCAGCCTACTCGACTTGATCAATAGAGTTATTATTGATTCTTTAAAATATCCATAGCATTTTCCATGTGAATATCTATGAATGGCAAATCTTTGCAATTAACTTGTAAAGCTTGTGACAGACATATTTTAAGACTGAAATACTGGAGATTCTTAGAATTCTTCAGATTTGTAGGCTACCTTTTTTCGGTGCTGGTAAATTAAAATTTTAATATATTGCTTTACTCCGATCTGGGGTTGATGCTACTTACTCTCTTCAATCTTAATTTTTGATATCATTCTGAATCTAGGTCAATGTCTTCATTGTCTAGGTATGTTATATCGTTACCAACAGAATAAATTTCTTGTAAATCATTTTGCACTAAAACTGTTTTCAAAAGCCATTCTGGCTAGTAACGCCATTATAGGTATATCCACTTTCGACATACGTTTGCTGAAAAATTTGTACGATTTTATTTGTCTAAAATAGTTGACTTCATCTTGCAACATGTTATTGGGTGTCCTTGCCATTAAATATTTTTCTCTTTTCTACCACAGTATGAAAATGCTAATTTAAATCATCATTTTTAGTTTTTCATCTTTACTTCATGATACGTACTGCGCAAAATTGTAAAATGTTTTCTTGTCATTATTGAGAATTTCAAATAACCGTTGGTATTCTTGTTTCCGTAACGGGATGGAATCAAACGAACTGTAAATATCACTGACCATGAAACGAAAGTTTCCAGTTTATTATTATCTAGTTTGAACAGAGCAAAAAATGAATTCCGTATGCCATCGTCTTTTACCATCCCTAAGGCTTATTTAGGTCCAATCGCAACTTTTGCAGATATAACTTAAGTGCTTCATACAGAATCACTACGGTACGGTTGCTTTATCAACCTCTAGTAACCAAAGAAAATCTACAGTTATTGCACATTTTACCTTGTTGGAAAATCCCACAAAATTACGTTGCGGTAATATTTTGTGTGCTCCACATCGGTATTCTCGTCAATAATTTACGAATAGGATTCATTAATAATTGCAAGCAATCAAGCAAGCATCAAGTAAAATTGGCGCCATAACGTGTTTGATGAGAGCGTAGCATTTGATTCTGTGAATCCATACGGTATTTTCTTTAGTCATTTATTTAGACTCGCAGATGATCAACATTTCTTATTGATGAGTGCATTGCTACATGGGCTGGAACTAACAGCTCTTTCTCTTTCCAGTATGACTTAAATAATTTTGTACAATCTCTGTAGCTTCATTTGAGGGATCCGAGTTTTCATTTTTGAGACATGTGATTTCCCTTTTGAACGCTTCTGCATATCTGTCACGTGGGCGCGTAGATATTTCCTATATACTCTGCAATATGCTTTTTCGAAGCTATTGTCAGCTTTTTCAGCTGTCAGTAAGCCATCCTGCACTAACGTATATTGTAGTGGATATTAATGGTTATTAGTACAACTGTTTAATGTATCTGCAACCAGCTGAAAAATGCTCCTGCCGGAGCACAGAAATGTTCAAATGTTTGTATAGTCTATGGGACTTAACTACGGGGTCACCAGTCCCTACCGGAGCACAGAACAGGCGAATATGTTCTCTGACACAAAAGTGTCGAACCAGCTGCCTCAATCCTCATTCTGACTTCCTCACCAAATTTTGGCACGCTAACATATTCGCGAACTTTTAGCGCGTAACTTTGTAAATACTTTTGCCCAGTTCAGCCGTCATAGTCAGCAATGTCTCACTCTCAGTGTCTATATATGTCTCTGTCCGTTTGTTTGCTGTCTCTCCCACTGCCGCTTTATGTCTATGTCAAACTTTCAATGTCTTCATCCCTTTCCCTCGCGATTCCTCACCACTGCCTATTTCTGCCACTTTCATCGTCTCTCTACCCCAATGACGTTGTCCCATTCACTTTCTGTCCTGTTGCAAGTATCCTTTCTTTCTGATTTAGAGTCATTGTCTTCAATCACGATTGTCTCCTTTGCACATATGTCCATGGGGATGGTTTGCTTGGGGTTTCCTGTAGCCCAGAAAACTTTAGCACGTGGGTACTGGGGATGGGAAAAAATGCACAAATTAATTTCGTGCTATAGTATTGGGGCGCCGCACGCTCATGCTTTATGTATGGTCTCCATTAGTCTCAATTTCCTACTGTTTTCTCTTTTGCTCCAATTGCTACTATCTGCATCTGTCTTAGTTTGTTGTTGTCACTGTTCCTGACTTCTGACATCTCGTTATTCTTCCTACTGCTGTTTTCATGCATATACCTTTCTCCTGAACTGACACTTTCTCTGTTCCATCATATATGTCTCTCTCTGCCTGTTACACTGTCTCTGTCCTACTCACATTCAGCTGAAACAGCGCGAATATGTCGCTCCGCGGGCCGAGGTTATTTAAATCGCCCGCTACCGGGCTAGAACCCAGTCCCCTTCGCGCCGCCGTAGCGTGTGGATCTCCGTGCCAGCGCGTTTCCAGGAGCTCAGTCCATCATTTCACCTGATGATGGCGACGTGTATGATCGCCGAAATATTGTGCCCGTTGGACACTATAGACCGGCAGTACACCCGTGGATATTTTGATTATGGAGTATCATTGTTTTCTAAAAGACTGCCATGTTTTGTCGTATCACGAAACAATGCAAGATCAGGCATGAGAATGGCAGGGAAATTATCGTGTGTTCTACACCGGCATCTGACAAGACTGAAGTGCATGGCAGAGGGTTCATTCAACTATAACAGCTATTATGATTTTCAGTCATTCTGTTCACGCATGGGGCTCAAAAAGTAAGTATTTAAATGCCGCTTTGCGATCTCTCCGGGAGCCATGTGTCATCGTTAAAAGCCTGTTCTTGAACCTTTGTAAGTACTCCCAGATCTCGAGGTGGTCTACGTCTTTCTACAAGTGTCTGACAGTTCACTTTCTTCGCATCTCTGTGTCTTCTCCCACAGATCAAAGATAGTCTACGTGCGGACATTTCTGGTAACAATTGTAGGCATGATTATAGTTCCCAAAATTCTACCGATGTTCAGTTGCCAAGGCGGATTAGCAGTGCGCACTGGGGCGCCGTGCTGCGGTGCGCGCGGCCGTTCGCCGTCGGGGGTTGGAGTCCTTGCTCGGGCATGGGTGTTTGTGTTGTACTTAGGCTAGTTTACCTTAGTTTAAGTAGTTTGTAAGCTACGGACTAATAACCCAGCAGTTGAGTGTGATAGATTTACAAACATTTGATTTGATGTTCAGTGTGCACGAAATAATCCATGCTATTTTATGGCCGGCCGCAGTGGTCGAGCGGTCTGCGGCGCGCCAGTCACAGCCTACACGGCCGCTACGGTAGGGGGTTCGAATCCCGCCTCGGGCATGGATGTTTGTGTCGTCTTTAGTATAAGGTAGTTCATAAGTAGTTTGTAAGTTTATGGACTGATGGCCCCGCAGTTAAGTCCCTTAAGCTTAACAAACATTTGAACATTTATGCTATTTTATGCGTCAAGCAAACTGATACACAGTCAATGAAAGCACACACAAAATTTAAATTCGTGATGCAACATAGTGAGAAGTGCGAATGATGCTAGGTGATTCCTGCTTGTTTTCATGTTGGGAAAGTCGGGAAATTCTAAAAGAAATGCTATACCTCTCCTTCATTTTCATTTATTAGGTTCATTTGAATTCTGTTTTTCAAATATTGAAATGTTTGTAAGGCTTATGGGACGTAACTACGGGGCACCAGTCCCTAAACTTACGAACTACTTATGAACTAGCTAATACTAAGGAAGGCGCAAATATCCATGCCCGAGGGGGGATTCGAACCCCCGACCGTAGTGGCCCTGCAGAACGTGACTGGCGCGCCGCACACCGCTCGGCCACCGCGGCCAGCAATTCTGTTGTTATATAAGATCAATGACTTTTAATTATACAGGAACAATTATACACACATTTAGATTTAGCACGACAACAATTTTCAAGATATGTGTCAGAATTCATTGTTACATATATCTTTAATTGTAAGATTTGACGTGCCTCTTAGTAGAAGGAGGAAAAGAAGAAGAAGAAAGATGGAAAAGAAGAATAACCTGACAATCGTGGCCGCGCCTCTACCTGCACATACCACTAACCCTCCACTTACACACCTTCCATATCCTGTCCCAACGACATTTCAACTGCCTCGCTCTCACGGTTCGTCACCAACGCCCAGACATTTACCCATCCCACCAACTCTGAATCTTATTCCAGGCTATCCACCCCCCCCCCCAGGGCTTCCTCCCCATCCTCTTCCCACATAACACCTCCGCCTCACCCCACTCCCTACGCCTTTCCTTCACAATTTATAGATCCCAATACCGTCCATGCCTCTCCCCCTGTCTCTTAGTAGCCTCTACAATCCCGTCAACACCTTATTATCAGTCCCTCTCCTCGTTAGCATCAATCTGCTATTTCTCCCCCTAAGCACAACAACCATCCCAGGGCAAGTGCTTTTTCAAATTTTGTGAAAGTGCTTCGTATTACGTCCAATGTCTCTTCCATGAGCTTCAGTTTCCAGCGTTCAAGTGTTTCAGTGTTCAAATATTTTAAACTGTGTTATCCGGTTTCCTTTTATAATTTTATTTCCAACTAGTCGACCCGGCAATGCTTCGCAATTGCTAATATATGTGTACTCTTGCTTTGAAAGTCAAAAGTGGAAAAGTTTATCGCAATCGTAGGAATGATATTGATATCCCAAAGAAAAGAGCTCTTTCAGTTTCTCGCGAATTTTCAAATTTTACTGGTAACTTTCCAAATTTTTAGTTCGTAAGAACGTTCAGCTTTCGTTGAACGTAAAATGATAAAAAATTTTATCGTTATCGGATGAACGGTTCTCAACTTATAGTGTTGAGTACATTTAGAAACACACTGAAAAAGGAACTAGGTTCGAATTTTGCGAATTTCATTTTTAACTGTCCCTATTTTGTTTTTACTGAAAACTTTTCCAAGACCATTATGAGAAAAAAAAAATTACACCTCTCCGTCGTGCAAATAGTTATAGTGCTGAATTTAATCAAAAACACATTGAAAAACGCACTCAAATTTTCCAGTTTTCCGGTAGATTTTCCTAAAATTGGCAATTGATTTTTATTCATAGAAAAAATCGCTTTCAGTTTTTCCTAAATTTTCCAATTTTCCGGTAGATTTTTTAAAAGCTTTATTTCATACAAACCTTATCCTGTCAATCCGTACTCAAGTGATGCTCTTACAACAATGTGGCAATTGATTTTTATTCATAGAAAAAATTGCTTTAGGTTTTTCCTAAATTTTCCTACTTTCAGGGGGACTTTTCCAAATTTTTATTTGATGCAAACCTTCCTCTTGCCTGCAACATGAAATGTACAAAATTTTATCGCAATTGGACGAACGGCATTGATAACTCACGGGAAAAAGCTGTTTCAGATTTTCCCGATTTTCCTCTTTTCCGGACATCTTTTCCATATTTTATCACCGTTTAAACCTTTCCCGGAGCTACACGAATATTTTAAGACTAAAATTAGGCAAATCGGTTCAGCCGTTCTCGAGTTTTAGCGAACGAACACAAATTCATTTTTATATCTTTAGAATTATGCATGAGAACAAACCCATTTTTTTTTTCAAATTCACATCACCTTTTAAATATTTTTTTAATTCAGTTGCAAATATTTCCTCATTTAATTTTTTAATGTCCGTTGGCTGAATTGTAGGTTGATTGTACATCTGCCAACGGTATGTTATCAATTGAGTTGCAAATCGAACTTTTTATTAATATTAATTAGTGACAATAATAAAATCACAATTAAAAGATTGTACATTTCGCCTCTTCTGGCAACAACGTGTTCTAACTAACCCCGTATTCCAATGTATTTCACAGACCATCATCCATAAGACAGAAACACAATAGGCAATCAAAACGTATACAAAAATTGTCTAAAATAGTCATTTGTGATGTTATGCTGATTTTTTTAATATGTCGTTAGGACCAGTCAGAACTGTGTGATCCCAAGTTTGGTACTTGGAAAAGTACGTGTTTCCCGAAAATTAAGTCAAAAACGACGAAAATTTTGAACATTTTCTAGTTAGTAGTTTGAGTTCCGTATCTAGCAAACTACAGAAAATTACTAGACTTAAGGAGCTGCGGTTAAGCTAAAAAAAAAAAAAAAAAAAATAAATAAATAAATAAAATTAAAATAAAAAAATAAGAAAATAAAAAGTCATAGTTTTCCACGTATTACTCGAGAAGCACAGACTTTTTGAAGTTGCAAACTCGGCACCACACTATTACAGTTGGTCGCAACAGCATATTAAAAAAATCAGAACTTCATCAAGAAGTGCGTTTTTAATGTCTAATTTGACAGGTAAACCTTGTTGTTGGCGTTAGTCAAATGGAAAGTTACTCGAGAAATCTGTTATAAAGATACCGGGGCAGAGAACTTTGTGTACTCAGTCGCTTGGCTTTAGATGGGGAAAGGATTTATTGAGTCTTTGCGATAACCTCTCGGTAACGGATTCACAGCCCTTTCCGAGCTCTGATACGAGTTTGCGTGCTGTGAATATTATCTCCATGCTCGCTTGTTTAGTTTATTTTATAAGCAAACGACTTTATCTGCCCTGTTGAGATAATATTATTGCAGGGGAGCAAAAGGGAAGATAAGGTTCGTGCAGAAGGAACTCGATGGCTCAGTGGTATGGAATCAGCTCGCACTTCTTGTCAACTGTTGTAATCGGGTAATATTTGAAACTTCTTGAGCACCGAACCATTTAAACGTAAGAGAGATCAGTTAAACATGCGGCCATCAGAGAATATGCCTTCTGTTCAAATGAAATAAAAGTTTTTTTTCTGTAATGGGACAATTCAGTAACTTCTTTTAACAGTGCAATTTAAGATATTACATTTACAATAGCGCACCCGATGATTCCCATTGTTATATACAGGGTGTCCAGAAAAGGACTTCCTGATTTCAAAATTAAATATCCCGAAAACAAAGATCGATAGAGGAATGCAGTAAACGGTATGTTTATTGTGAAAGCTGTCAGAATTTATACAGCAGTTTGAAATAATAGTTACAAAAGCTGCTAACAGATGCCGCTGTAATCGCCATACGTAATGCCTAGTATAAACACTGATCCGAACCCAGAGCGATCAGTTCCACTTTTGAAACGTGAAAGGAGGTTAGCGTACCGAAGGAAGAGATTAAAACCATGTACTCCATTGAACAACGCGTTTTTCTGGTGCTAGAGTTCCACAGGTTAGAAGAGAGTTCTGCAGCAACAAGGCGAAGTTTTCAAGCACGATTTAATGTTCCAAAAGGACCCGATGCGAAAACCATTCGTACGCTCTTCGCAAAATTTCAACGAACAGGGAGCGTAACTGATGATCTAGTGGGGCATGTTGGCCGTAAGCAAACCGCAGTTACGCCTGAAAATATCTCCACAGTTTCTGGAATTATTCAGCGAAATCCAATGTCATCCGTCCGTAGAATTGCATCTGAGAATGATTTGAAGCGTTCCAGCACGCAGAAAATACTGAGAAAGAGCCTACACATGTTTCCATTCAAAATTCAAACGCACCAGGCCATACCCGTACGAGCTGTGCAACAAAGGGTTGCCTTTGCTAATCAGATGCTCACAATGATTGATAGTGAAGGATTTGATGTTGGCTGCATCTGGTTTACAGATGAAGCACACTTCCACCTGAATGGATACATGAATAAGCAGAACTGGCGATTTTGGGGTTCCGAAAAAGCCATATTTGTGTGAAGCGAAACCCCGTATTCTCCTAAAGTTACTGCAGTATGCAGCAGAGGCATTATTTGCCCTGTTTTCATTCGAGAAACGGTCACTGGTGCACGTTACGTTGCAATTTTGGAACAATTTGTCGCCACACGGCAAGCGTTAGAGGATCGACAAGGTACTGAATGGTTTATGCAAGATGGAGCCCGGCCACATCGGACCGAACAAGTGTTTCGCTTTCTTGACGAATACTTCGGGAATCGAGTCATTGCTTTGGAATATCCGAAATTTACTGGTGCAGGCATGGATTCGCCTCCATATTCGCCGGATTTGACTCCCTGTGACTTTTTTTTTGTGGGGCACAGTGAAAGACATTGTCTACCCGAGGCACCCCCGCCACGCTGGACGAGCTTGAACCGGCGATCTCTGTGGCATGTGAATCCATTTCGGTTGAGACACTACGATATGTGATGGAGAATTTCATTCTTCGTTTGCGCCACCTCTGTAGTGCCAATGGTGAACATTTTGAAAACATTGTGATGTAATTGTTTGCAAATAGTGTTTTCATACGATTATTTCACTTATGTTTGCTGATATGAGCTGTACAGCGTACAGCGCCATCTTTTAGCAGCTTTTGTAACTATTATTCCAAACTGCTGTATAAACTTCTTACAGTTTTCACAATAAACATACCATTTACTGCATTCCTCTATCGATCTTTGTTTTCGAGATATTTAATTTTGAAATCAGGGAGCCCTTTTCTGGACACCCTATACCTATGGGAATTATATATACTGGCGTGCACAAAATAATATGAACACTTTGCAGTGTACTAAACTTGATGCAAATTATGACTGAGTCGCGATTGCTATGCTCTATTATTGACATGCGAAGTCTTCAGCTTTACCTTGCAGTGTGTTATACGATTTGCTCTGCGACGGTCAGTGTAAATGGTGGGTGAAATGCCTGACCTTTCAGGCTTATAAAGGGGCCAGTTCGATGGTACGCATCTACTAGGAGCATCTGTGGCGAAAATGGCAGAACTGTTTAACGTTTACCTAGCGACAGTATCTTCGTTGATGACAACATACACAAGACAAAAAAATCACTGGGGAAGATCTATAATGGTCGAAACCTGTAGTTAAACGACATCGACCGAATAGCATTTTGAACGGTTGTGGCCAGACAATATCGGGTGTTCCATTTATCTTGACCACCCAAAATATCTCTGGAACAACAACAGCTATTGTAAAACAACGTTCACCGGTATTTAATGTAAGGTATGGGCTATTGTAAAACAACGTTCACCGGTATTAAATGTAAGGTATGGGCTCATGAATGTAAATATTTTGAAACATTCTAAAATGAAAGAATTTGAGTTTCTTTAAAACAGACTTATGTGTTTTTTAATGGACAGCCTATTAATCAACAATCTATAGCATGACAAAGCACATAAACAATGGCGTTGATTGAAACGCGATACGCCAATTACATCCCGAGATATTGCGAAGCGAAGTTTGCGCATGAAATACGCGCGGATAGCGCACGTCCTGAGTAGCACGGAGTTCTCGCCTGAATCACAGAACGTGTGCCAGCCGCTCGTTTCGCGTATTTCAAGCGCCAACTTCGCTTCGCTTTGCTCGGGATGTAATTGGCGTATTGCGATGCACTCAACGCCACTATTTATGTGATTTGTCATTTTATAAATTGGTGATTTAATAATATAGGGTGTCCATTTAAAACACATAAGTTTGTGTTCAAAACACATGTTGTTGTGGTCTTCGACTGCAGACTGCAGCTCTCCACGCTACCCTGTCCTGTGCAAGTCTCTTCATCTGATAATACGTACGACAACCTACATCCTTTTGAATTTGCTTACTGTATTCGTCCCGCGGTCTCCCTCTATGATTTTTACTCCACATACTTCCTCCTAATGCTAAGTCGACAGTTCCTTGATGTCTCAGAATGTGTCTCACCAACCTATCTCTTCTTTTAGTCAGGATATGCCAGAAACTCCTCTTCTCACCAATTCTGTTGAGCACCTCCTCATGAGTTATGTGATCTACCCATCTGATCTTCATCATTCGTCTGTAGCACAACATTTCGAAATTTTCTGTCATCTTTTTGTCTGAACTCCTTATCGTCCACGTTTCACTCCCGTACAATGCTAACCTCCAAACAAATGCTTTCAGAAAGGACTTCCTCACAGTTAAACTAATACTGGATGTCAACAAATTTAGGTTCTTCAGAAAAGCTTTACTTCCCTTAGCCATTCTGCATTTTATATCTTATTTACTTCGGCCATCAGAAGTTATCTTGCTACCCAAATAACAAAACTAATCTACTATTTTTATTGTCTCATTACCTAATCTAATTCCTTCAGCATCGCATGATTTTCTGACACTACATTCCATTACTCATGTTTCACTCTTGTTAACGTTAATCGTATACCTTACTATTTCGTTTAATTGCTCTTCTGGGTCCTATGCTATGTTGTCAGCAAACCGTAAGGTTTTTATTCCCTCTTCATCTCCAAATTTCTTCTTGCATTACTTACAGCTTGTTCAACGTTCAGATTGAAAAACATTGGGGAAAGACTACAACCCTGTCTTACTTCCTTCCTAACCACTGCGACTCTCTCATGTCCTTCGACTCTAATAATTACTGTACGGTTTTTGTACAAGTTGAATACAGCTCTTCGCTCTCTATATTTTACCCCTGCTACCTTCATAATCTGGAAAATTATATTCCAGTGAACATTGTCAAAAGGTCTCCAGATACACAAGTGCTAAAAACGTAGGTTTTCATTTCCTTAATCTATCTTCTAAGATACGTCTTAATGCGAGTATTGCATCGCGTGTTCCTGAGCTATCCCGACAGATGCTGCAACTGCTTTACTTATTGGTACATACGTGTATTTGCAAAACTTCAAAGTCAATTTTCTCGATCATATTTTAGAGTTGCGTCGAATGGCTTTGGCTGATTTATATTTTACCTCTGAACTTCAAGTACATTAAGTATAAAAAATTCGCAAATCCGATATCCATGCTGTCTTCTTCTGAGTTGAAAGATGGCCATACGAAATTAATTAATAATTTACCCTATTGACTTATAACAAATCCAGATATACTAATGAACGCAGGAAAATTAGGCGCCTCTCTTGAACCAACAATATATTTAATATCTTGAAAAACTACAAAATAATATTCACAGTATCTGAATATAGAGAAATGACAATTACCAACTTTAGGATGCGCCATGCGATTTCAGTAAACTATATCATAGATGATAGCTTATTTGAATGAATTTTATCCATTATGGATGTTGAACTCCGTGACTATTTCCACAACCTGATAACTTATTACCTCAAGCTATCATCTTGGAAACAACACACTTTTATCATTTCATATATGGATTCATTACACTTGTTATAATAATTTATTATGAAATACAGTCAGATCATCCAATACTACACAGTAAATCAGTATTGGCAAGCAACATGATATGCACCTCTTATCCTCGTGTGCATATACCTATTTAATGATTAACTGTCTATTTTGCCAGTGGAACTGTGCTGGTTCTGGAGGAGATGGCTATCTGACAAAGAGAGGAAGTAAAGTACTTGGACAGTTCATGAGGTCCTTGGGGCTGTAATAACAGTTTATGTCTTATATTTGAAGGACGAGGACTTGCATGGTTAACTGAAGTGATTGTTTTGCTAAAGTGATAGATATTCGGGGAATACGGTTACTTGTCGGGACTCTAACTTTGCCGAGGGCTAATTTGTGCCAGTTTAAGAACTTTAACTTCTTCCGATTCCATGTCGAAATTGTAACTGGACAGTATATGTGATTCTACACGGGAATGAGCGACTGTTTACATGTTATTTGTGACCTGAACTATTCTGACAACAAACAAACGTTTGTTAAGCTTGTGGGACTTAACTGCGGGATCATCAGTCCCTAAGCTTACAAACTACTTATAAACTAACTTGTACTAAAGACAACACAAACAACCACGCCCGAGGGGAGTATTCGAACCTCCGACGGGGAACCGCCTCGTGCATCGGAGCATAGCGCCTCAATGCGCTCGGCCACTCCGCCGCGGCGAACTATTTTGAGTCGATGATTATTTCGTGATGAGGGATCGCGAAATTAACTTAATATCTGTGCATCGTCAATGATTACTGAGTTGGGGATTTTACTACCATTCTCATATCGCGGTTAAAGCATCTGTTCTGATAACTTTGAAAGATTTCAAATGTTTGTGTAGCTTATGGGACTTAACTACGGGGTCATCAGTCCCTAAACTTATGAACTAACTGATACTAAGGACGGCACAAATATCCATGCCCGAGGGGGGATTCGAACCCCCGACCGTAGTGGCCGTGCAGACCGTGATCAGAGCGCCTCAGTCCCCTCGGCCAACGCGGCTGGCTTGAAAGGTTTGTTTCTAATTTATTACTTTTATTTCTGTATGACCACTTTCATTAGATAAGTCTCTTGTTTGAATAAACATTATTCAACTGAGTTATTTGGTATTGCCTATATAATTTTCAAACGTCAGAATAATGCTCTTTTATTAATTGTCATATATCATTATTATTTAGCAAATTGTAGCCTATGCATAGTTTCACAACAGGATCTCAGTTACAAGGTACTACTTGCAGCTATTGTAGTTGCTGGGCATGAAAGCAGAACGTATGGTTCGGCTCTTAGACTCCATCGAGCCATACATAATTCATTTAGTGATCCAGTACAACTTAGTGTGGTCAAAACGTGAAGGCACGTAAAGTCGTAAACTGGAAAAATTAAAACAAATTAAGCTAATTTGTGGGTGACATTCTTGATTTCGTTTCATTGTATATATACTATTCACTTTTTCTCTTCCGTTACAATTTCACGTACTGATTCGTTCCCTGACCATGGAGACTGGCTCCTCAGCTGTGTCCTGTGTAACATGGTAAATTAATAAAAACACCAATTTTGAAGTTTGTGGCTATTTTTCATTTTTACTATCTCTCATTACTTATATGATTCTGAAGTTTACTGTCAGTCCATATTCTGTACTCTTAACTCTCTTCATTCCATTCAAAAGATCCTGTAATAGTTCTTCACGTCCACTGAAAACAGAAATATCTTCAGCGAATCTTATCATTGACATCTTTTGACTCTGGCTGTAAATTTAAACGTCATTTGAAGCAATGTGTGTGTATATTTTGTGTATTTGTGTGTATTTTTGTTCAGCGTTTTGCTGTGGCACCAGGTAGGGGAGTCCAACATTGTTGCGTGCGTGAATAAAAGGGCCAAGCGCCCCTCTAATACCGCCCAGTTTGGCAACACTGTCGCTGCAACCGTGAGCCATTGTGTCAAGCACTTTGAACATGAACCTGTTGAGTTACTTCGACAACCATTCACCTGAATGACACTCCTACGCAGCTCCAGCGCCTGAAAGTGCGGCAACTCCTCTTACATGCCTCAGAAAATGCTTGTCCACACGCAGGCGCTGACCACGAACAAGACCGTCTTTATCAACAGCTAGATGACTCGGTGAACTTCGTATCACTTACCTTTAAATATAAGCCATATTAATTTAAATCCTATCTATTTTAGACTCAGTAGGTATATAAAGGCATCATCAGATAGTCTAAGTGCCGGCTTGATAGTGGGCGGAAAGAGTGGGCAAATCACGCACACGTGTCCAAAATCAAATGTTCAAATGTTTGTATAGATTATGGGACTTAACTACGGGGTCATCAGTCCCTAAACTTACAAACTACTTATGATCTACCTTATACTAAGGACGGCACAAATTTCCATGCCCGAGGGGGGATTCGAACCCCCGACCGTAGTGGCCGTGCAGACCGTGACTGGAGCGCCTCAGTTCTTTCGGCCACTGCGGCCGGCACACGTGGAAATTCAGGGAAGGTTTAAACGGTGATAAAATATGGAAAAATTGTGAGGAAAATGTAAAATAATGAACCCGTATATGAACTGTCAAATATAAAAATTAATTGCTGTTCGTTAGTCTCGCTAAAACTCAAGAACGGCTAAACCGATTTGGCTATATATATATCATTACATAAACCACTGTATCTATTGTGATGAAATCTGGTGTGGAGATAGCTTGAGCGATGAAGTACCGCATAAGATACTTTAGAAATTTTTTAATTCAATATGTATATAAAACGAAATATCGAACAATTATTACGCTTTGGAAAAGCTATTTACTCTTTGACTTCTTACTATTTTTCAGAAGGTATAATTAATTTTTAAAAATGCATTGTCCCTTTATGTAAAAAGTAGATAGAACAGCAGAACAACAGAAGTACCTGTCCTAGTTGCACAAAAAAAATTAGTTAAGATGCGACGAATGCTTAACAATAACCGCTGATACCTTCAAGTTTTGCATCAAATGCGGACACAATTTGAGCCTAATAATACGAATTAATAGGGATAAGGAACAAAAACATCGAGTGAAACAACTACTGGTATTACAACCGAAGTACATCTTAACATTTTCACCATCATCGTCATGATAAATTTTCTTATTTTCTGTACAACAATTCCAAACGTTTACTTCTCTGAAACCTTACTCACGCTTTGAACGTCGAATTTGCAAAATTTTATCGCTATCAGACGAATGATTTTGATATCCCATTGAAAAATCTCTTTCAGTTTCTCGCGAATTTTCAAAATTTCCGGGCAAGTTTCCCACATTTTAGTACATAAGAACGTTCATCTTTCGTTGAACGTCAAATGATCAAAATTTTGTAGCAATCATACGAACGGTTCTCAACTTATAGTGTTGAGTACATTTAGAAACACGCTGAAAAAGGAACTTGGTTCGAAATTTGCGACTTTCCTTTTAACTGTTCCTAATTTACTGAACATTTTTCCAAGACCATAATGAACAACACAAAGAAAGAATTATCCCTCTCCGTAGTGCGAGTAGTCAGTTATAGTGCTGAATTCAATCAAAAACACATTGAAAACCGCACTTTCAGTTTTTCTCAAATTTTTCAATTTTCTGGTAGATGTTCCAAAAATTTATTTCATGCAAACCTTGCCCTGTCAAGCCATACTCAAGTGATATTCTTATAACCACGTGGAAATTGATTTTCATTCATAGAAAAAAAACCTTTCGGTTTTTCCTAAATTTTCCCACTTTCCGGGCGTCTTTTCCAAATTTTTATTTGGTGCGAACCTTCCTCTTGCTTTCAACATGAAATGTACTAAATTTCATCGCAGTTGGACGAACGGGATTGACAGCTCATTGGAAAAAGCTGTTTCAGTTTTTCCCGATTTTCCTCTTTTCCGGAGAACTTTTCCATATTTTATCACCGTTTAAACCTTCCCTGGACTTACACGAATATTTCGGGACTAAAATTAGACAAATCGGTTCAGCCGTACTTGTCTTTATATAAGAAAATTGCCTGTTGGAGGTCGTCAAATAATCTCAAAATTTAGAATGCGTAATGATATACTCTAGTAATAATAATTTCGTTATTGAATGTTGCAGCAAATGGGTCGCAACAATACTTTTGCAGTGAAAGTTATAATTTTGAATAAAAAAAAAAGATATTAATCAACTTGAAACAGTCACTGTGGTAATTAATTAAGTTTCGCCCTATCTGACTTAGCATTGACTACAGCCTCCAACTAGCACCTCTTACGATTCACGAACAGCACAACTTCACTAATAAACGTGTCAGAATTCATGTAGTGGTGATGGCGTGTTCGTGTTATAATCAAGATTGTAATAGCAGATAGACTCTGATTGCAATGATAATAGCTCAGTACAGTGAAACTCCGTGGTGCAATGAGCTTCACAAATACTACAGTTAAACTTCTCAATAATTTTGATATTATTGTTTAAAGCATTCAAGTTCCTTATAAAACTTTACGTGAACTATTTTTTTCTTTAATTGGTTCCAGGGCCTGGGTAGCTAACGCGTGTAACTGGCTGAGCAGAGTTTGGCATTTAACGTATTTCATAAAAAATTTACTTCTGTCAAGTCTGGTTAATCAACTATAATACTTTGACTACTGTTAGCCTGGTTACTTTCTACATAAATGAAATCAACTTTACTTTATTTGTAAACTCTCTTGCACGTTAATTACTAGTCTCTGTGGTTGTAACACGTTTAGCAATTCTTTAACTCGTCTAGCAATTTCTTTAAAACTGATCATAATTACTTTGAAAATGATTGAACTTGTTAGTCAATGTACAGGCTTGCATAATCAACATAATCTAATAATGGTGATAATGGGGTGACTACAACTACTTACAAAATTAAGACTGGTTTCAAAATAAGTCATGTATAATTGAACCAAAGTTCTGATTGGGTTGACACTACATTTACATGCATACAAAATAAAATGTTACAATAGTACTCATCTGTTTTCGTCGTCTTCGTCGTGAAGTCCAAACAAGACAGATATGATTACAATAGGTACTCTTACTACAACAACGATCACACTCGGTAACAATAGACTTGATACCAAACAATTACGTTTCTTGCACACATGAAAAAACATTACTCTGATCACTTTCGAGTATAAATAAACTTGTTTCGCACTTCCTTCAATACATTAAACAGTACGCCTCTCAGGCTTATTGCAATTGCATTAAACTCGCGCCACACTGCGCCTACCGTGCCTCTGCACCATCAACAAAACATTTATGTGTTTACTATAGCGAGTCCGCTCCGCGACTGCTTCAGCAGCGCGACATTCACAGCTACTACTTCTGTACCAAAGACAGTCTTTACAACAGGTTCAACATTTTCTCTGGAGCATTGCTAACTGACAGCATAAGAATGTCCGTGCACTCATGCGGGTTTGCACATATAGAACATGTTTACACTGAATGATTCAATATAGAAAATGACGTTATATAAGAAATATATCTAGCATACAAGAAATGAAAAATACATGAAATAAACAAATTTAAGACAATATATACATTACTTTAAATCAAACTGTAAGATACAGCGACAGGTGTACTCTTACTATATATATGTTCAAATGTTTGTATAGTCTATGGGACTTAACTACGGGGTCATCAGTCCCTAAACTTACAAACTACTTATGAACTACTTACGAACTAGAACAGCACAAATATCCATGCCCGAGGGGGGATTCGAACTCCCGACCGTAGTGACCGTGCAGACCGTGACTGGAGCGCCTCAGTATATATCAAATCCTTGAGACATACATCGTCTCATTATACTAAAGGTATTGAATAGGAGAGGCGTTGAATTATAATTTGTGTTGTGGCCGTGATTTCACAGGGAACATTGAGACAGAATTAAAGTATATGGTGTGGAAGGAGACGTGATTGAACAGAGTGCGTGAAGCCGATTTATCTGCAACGATGTGTTAGCTGAGCGGTTTAAATCATTTGAATTGTTATTAGGAGGTCTCGGGTTCGAATCCTTTCACGGCACAAATTTTAATTGAACGCCTCTTCTGATATTCGATACCTTAAGTCCGTCTGTGTCAAAACAGTGTCGAATTCAGGATATTGGCTTGGGGAAAGCTGAGGTCATATAAATTTTGTCTCACTATGTAGTCTCCAAACTTTCTAGGGTAAATAAAAGGTGTTATTCTAATCTACTATCACATACAATACGATTTCCGTAACTGTTTGGATGCTCAGTTTCTCTCTCGCTGCTCTGGGGGTAGTGAAAAATTCGAGCCACCGAAAAACGTGGCGGAAGGGAAGTCATCTATCACGTAACGTCAAGAGGAACATGGAACCTTATCTGACGAGCTTTAGAACCAGTAACAATCGCAGTCGACTTAAAGGTCACTAAGCGTTGCTATAATAACTCGTTTGGTTTCACTTGTTCTGCATGCGGCGTCTTGAGGTTAAAAACGATCTACGGAGTGCACCGGGGAATATAACCGATTACAAGTTACTATATGTCAGACTTGTTATATCTTGTGTATTTGAAGTGGTGAGGCAGAATCAATATAATATGATTCCCATCTAGATGTACACATTGAATAGCACGGTACAGAGTTCACCAAACCGCTTTTATGGTACTTCTCTACAGTTCCACTCTCTAATAAAATGTTCAAATGTCTGTAAATCTATCGGACCAAACTGCGTGGTCATCAGTCCGTAGCTTACAAACTATTAAACCTAGGTAAACTAACCTACGGACAAACACACACACCCATGCCCCAGGGAGGACTCGAACCTCCACGGCGAGCAACCGCGCGCTCCGCAGGGAGGTGCTTTAGACCGCTCGGCTACTCCACCGCGGCACACACTTTCTAATAGCTCGCGGAAAAAAGAACACCTAAATCTTACATTTTTCAAAAATGTTCAAATGTTTGTACAGCTTATGGGACTTAACTACGGGGTCATCAGTCCCTAAACTTACAAACTACTTATGAACTACTTACGAACTAGAACGGCACAAATATCCATGCCCGAGGGGGGATTCGATCCCCCGACCGTAGTGGCCGTGCAGACCGTGACTGAAGCGCCTCAGTCCCCTCGGCCACCGCGGCCGGCTTACATTTTTCGATCTGATTTCTTTTATTTTATCCTAATGATCTTGTCTCGCTATGTAGGTGAATGCTAACAAAATATGTTCGCATTTGGAAGAGAAAGTTGGCGAAAGAAATTTTGCAACTGTGTGCTTTATGCTATATAGACTTTCAATGTCTTCAGGAGACTTTGGAAACGAGAGATGCGACATTTTTCGACACACACAAACACACAAACACACACACACACACACACACACACACACACATACATACACATACACTTGTATTGTCTGTTATAGCCGACATATCTGGAAGAATACGGCTGTTCTGCATCGTAGGCTGTTAACCTGAGCACTACGTCGTCCGAAATGCTGCGAGCAAAAACGCTAATCTGCCGAGGCAGTACGCCAGTAGTGTTTGGGTAAGTTGAGAATTTGGGTTTTATGGGAGGCGTGTTGGTCTGGACCAGGGGAGGACAGGCAGCGCCTGTGAGACGTTAGCCCAGGCCGCTCTGGCTGCTCACGAGTAAGCAGAGTTGACCGTGTGACGTCACACGCTCTATTAAAGCACTAGATATACCGAGCTGAACAATCCGCCATTTTGAATCCCAATCTGACGGTAGTGTTGTATGATTTGTTATATGGTAGCGAAGTAAATCAGCGAATATTTTTCGATTTCATTGTTTCACAGAGTGAAATGGTTGGTTGTGCTGCTCCGAACTGCTCAAATAACATCACACATGGTGCGTATAAGTTTTATCGCATTCCTTCAAACATAGATCGGCGTAAAATGCGGCTTGTATATTCCAGGCGCTAACGTTAAGAACAAAACCTTTGTTATATTTGTATTAGAAATAGTTACGCTCATAGAGATGTAGTAATGGAAATACAGGCCTATACATGTAAGCAATGGTTTATTTTAATTTTGCATCAGAGTGTTAACGTAATACGACATACAGCGTGTTTAAAATAAACTAGTTTTCTTGATTTTATTTAGACCAACTAAGGAGTTATCCTAAGGCCGTTAATTGTATTTTATGTGATGCATGAGTGGAGTTGGCTTTACCCAGCTAGTGGTTTTATATTATTTGGCATTAGTTCAGTGTTTAAATGTGACTCTCAACACGGAAATATGTAGGCCTAACCCAGACTGAACAGGATATCTGAAAAAACAATAAAAATAAATTGAACTTCGTAAAGTATGCGAACAGGAAAGAAGTCCTACATGAAAAACTTAGCCTGTAACATTCACTTTATTTTCGATGAGCATGCTACCGGAGAGACTTTATTTAGTCGTTATCGAACGAAACCAGACGTTCTTTGTTATTAAACACTTTTTTGACGTAAAATCTACTCTGAAATATGGCGTGTGTAAAATATGCGGGACATTAGAGGGGGAATATGGCAAGTACAGTATCGCAATTTAACAATATTCCGTAATTGTTTTCGAAAGCAACTCTTAGCTAGCGTAAACGTATGTGGACGTACCATTTATAAACCAGAAAATATGATAATTGCAACGTATTTTAACTGTACGTGGTAAATATTTAGAACGGCAGAATATTCCTTAATTTGCAATGTAAGTGAATGTATCATATCTCTAAATATCCATGTAACCACTAACTTTAAGTTGATTGCCTCTTACAGTCAGATGTAAGCAAACAAATTTACTACGCTGTAATATTTCTGCGTTAGCAAAGTATATTCAATCGCCTTAAAAGCATATTAAACAGTGTATGTGTTCCGTAGTCTTCAAATGCGCGCCTTCAACGTGGGATTCAAAATGGCGGATTGTTCTGCTTGTATTATACAGTGCTCTACGCTCTATACTGTTGCCGCGGAGAAATAAAATGCAGTGTGTGGAGTGCAGCAGTTTAGGAAAGGCAGGGAACACATCTGGTATGACGAATAGTGTCAGGTCTACGATATCCTAATTAACATTATAATGCAGGTGTAATTTAATTTGAGGATAAGCACTGTTATAAAGTAAAGTGAATGGAACATAATACAATTTTCTCTATAAATTAGAGCAAAGTTGTATAGTACATTTAAGTAGACATTTTCCAATTAGTTTTTCTTTGGTTAGTTTTTCAATGTTAGGATGCAGTGTTTGAGATATTTTTAATCAAAGACTACATGTTAGGTTGCTTTCTGACAAGGTGTTTCGGTATTGGGGATTTACTAATTTCATAATAAAAAATAATTGTTCACACACGTAAGTGGAACCGAACATTGTTAACACCCAATGAAAACGGCGCTGCAAATAGTTGAAGCATAGTAGACAGTATTTCAACATTTTCAAACCTGGACTCAAACTGGTTAGGAAGAGTTTCCAGATTTTGAACATATTCTTCAGAGAGAATACGGAGCACACACCCTCAGTAAATGGTCTGGCTTTCCTGGTTGTATTAGATCTATTCTGTAGCTGAAACGGACAGACGCTTCGCTACTCTGACAGTCCTCACATCAGCACGTTCCTTTAATTCAGATATTAAGGCGTCTCGTTCTTCTCCTTCATATTTCCCATACTCATTTGCGTGGCTCAGGGAATAATGATTCTGTGGTGTCGCACAAGTCCAAAGTGCGCGCCACCTACTTTCGCCGCGCGCCGCCATGCACGCACGGCGCGGCGTTCTTACGACGTCAGCCACGAGCGCCCTCTGCTGAAACTCCGCTCGTGGCCACCACTGAACGACATCGTTCACTTGGGACTGAGATAGCAACCAGTTAACACTTCGGAATCAGATAGGCACCAGTGAAGACTTGGCTATCGGATAGGCAGGCCTCTAGCTCAACTATGTATCAGCATTCTGCAGTACTGAGCTATGTAAAAGTTAAGTATTACTAAGTCTCTGTGAAATATATATCTCGTTCTAATTTACTCTAGTGTTTCTAGTTTCTGCTGTCCCACTGGCTGCTCTCCTTCGTACCTGCACAAGCGTGCAGCCTTTATTCCTGTGTCGGTATCTCTCTACTCGGCCACCGACACCTACGACGGAAACGAGACACAAAAGCGGCGACGAGGCTGGAACACAAAAGTGGCGACGAGGATGGGATACAAAAGATTCTGTCACTTTTTTAAAAATACTTGGTACTTCTTTGTTACACACCAATCACTTTGCATCTTAACTCTATTGCACAAAAAGAAACAGATTTTCCCACACAGAGTTATAAACTAATTGCTCCGTTTTGCTTATACTCGCCATATTATTATTGTCTTCAAGAGCGCTACTGCTGACTGAGCCCTCCAGCTCCGAAATCACAACCCCGTTCATCTAGGCAACATTGCGAACACGGCTCTCGCCTGACGTCACACGGATTGACAGGCTTGCTCTTCCTGCTCACACCTCACACCAGTGGCGTAACTATGGGGGGTGGGGGGGGTGGGATGAGGGGGATACAACCCCCCCAAAACACCGTCCCACCGAAAAAAAAAGAAAGAGAGAGAGAGAAGTAAAGAAAAAGAACTCGTATAACAGCAATCTGGTAAAGATTGGAAACTTGGGGTGTTTTACCATAAGCTTTCATTGGAAGGGAGTGAATTAGTTTCTTCGACGGGGGAGTGGCAGATGGTAGTCTGTCTGGAAACTGACTAAACTTTTGGTCGTCAGTCAAGCAGATCTATTCCCCCCCCCCCCCCAAAGCCAAGTCCTAGTTACGCCACTGCTTCACACCATCTCAAGTTGGCTTCCTCTGGTCTGGGCAGGCGTAGGTGTGGCGTTCCCTGCGTCTCAGGGCGCAGGATCCATTCCTCCCGCGGTCAGAAAAATAGGATTGAATCCTCCCGAGCCTGCAAGGGTGTGGGAAAGGACGGGACTAAATCCTCCCATAATCTGTTTAAGCAGGTAGTTGGTGGCGGCCCGAGACCAGAGTGTGTGGCCAGACCTTTATGAATATTCCAGGCAAGCAAAGCTATCTAGCATATGTTCCAGTGTATGTTCCTACATTGTACAGTAAAGTAAGAGTGAGAATTAAGCCCCGGTTAACTTTAGAGTCGGAGTAAACGTACAGTAATATCACTTTGGTTCTTACAATCTAAAGATTACGTGTTACTCGCAATTGATAAATCTGTGCAACATTTTCAGCAGATGGTATGCAAGTTTATTTGATACAGCGTCGAATTATAAACAGAGGACAAAGCAGGCTAATTTTTTTCCTAAGGAGGAAGAAATTTTGCTTTCAACGGGAGGGCGGGACATGAGTCTCATTGAACTGGCTTGACTTAACGTGAATAGAAGCAAGTTATGAACGTCTGTAGTTTCTAATAAACCTTGCCTTAATAGGAAATCGGAAAATAGGAAATACTCCTGACAGACTTTCACGGATATTGTATGTATTGCGAGCAATACTCTTAAATGTGGTGCTGGGGCATAGTAGGGAAGCGAACAGACTGCTATTTTTGCGACTCGGGTTCGATTCCCACTAGAAGCTTAATTTCATTCATTAAATTTCTTGCAATATTAAACTTTTAATTATAAAATTATAAAAAGATATCTTCAAATTTGGAAGTAATAAGTACAAAAAGGTAAAACGAGAAAAAAAATTCCATTAATCAACGCCGAAACGTGGAAGAGATATAAGGAAGCATGAGGCCGTTATAAACAAGTACAACGAAAACATTACGACAATGGAGAATGACAGTTGTATTCGCGTATTTTTCACAAAAATTTGTTTATTGCTAGTGGTACCTGGGTAAAAAGCTTCCAACGTAAACATTCCATAAGACAACAACAAACACTCACCAAATTCGTCAGCACGAATGATGTTGCAACTTTGGAAGAAAAGGTGGGAGCAGTAGAGAACTTACGCATGGAGACGAGATATATAATGCCAAACTTGAACACTTGTTATGTAATCAACACTGACCATACCAGATGACAGTATGAATCAACGCTGAACACTGGTTGGTGGGGGGGGGGGGGGGGTGCTGCGGGCTGGTACGTGCAGGAGGTGCCATTGTGCTAGTTCGGGAGGATTCAGTCCTGTCCCCTGTTCGCCTACCTGCCGTTGGGAGGATTCCGTCCTGCGCCCGCGTCTCGATGTAGTAATGGACAGCGCACCTGCCTCGTGTAGTGAGCAGGAGGCCCGGGTTCGAATGTCCGTCGGGCTTAAATTTTCAGCTGATGTAATAGAGTGGCCAGTGGCAGGTAAGGAGTTTAGCTCGGCCTGTCAGAGTGTTTGGGGCGGTGAGAGGCGTGGTGCTGGCAGCTGTGGCAGCTGCGGCGCGGCCGCATCGCCTCTGCCGACAACAGCTGTGGCTGTGATGTGCCTCCCCTGCGACGCGACGCCCAGCGCACGCAGACCTGGTCACAGAATGAGGAGTATACAGAAAGGAAACTCCCGCTGCAGTCTGTCGTCCAAAATTTAGTGCGCATGCGCGGAATCGGCCATCTTGAAAAGCAGTAAATGCGTGGTTACTCCCTACTCCGTGGCGTGGTAATGCGCCGTCTTTGTTTGTTAATTGTGTATTTTAACTGCCTGAATCTCATTAAAGTAAACAAGTATTTGGTACAGTGCAGTACAGCGAAAAGAAAGAACTGTGTGTCAGTAGTTGGAGCTGTTCCGTTTTTATTATGAGCAGCAATAAAAGAAAAGGCGGCCGATGGTGTTCAGCACCTAATTGCCGCGATAATTCTAATACAAATAAGGATATAAGTTTCTTAACCTTCCCAAAAGATGCTGAGCAGTACGTGAACTTCGCTATGTGTGTAGTGAAAGTTAAATGTTATCATTTTCGAATGAGAGCAATGTGTGCATAATTATTAAAAGTAGCCTTGCTTTTTCTCTTGGCGATAACTCTCTGTTGCTGTTGCTGCAGCAGTTCAACATCATCGAAATGTTGAAGTACATTTATATTTTATAAGTTTAACGTTGTAGGGAATAATGTAAAACGAATGACAAAGAATAGTGCTTAAGTAGGCAGGTAAAATCTTACTTACGGCATTGGAGGCGTAGTGTGCTAATGTTGGCAACGAATGATCTTTGGATACTCAAACAAATAGATTAAGGGGAATAATTATTTTATGCTGTTCCTGCTCTGTGGTTGACAGATTCCTCTATATGTCCTTCTCCGATCAGTAAATAAATGATACTCCTAAAGAAAATACAACTTTTATATACGCCCAGAAGTCATTAGTTCTGTGTAATCACGTTGTACTGCTAAGTCTGACTTAATATTTTGTGCGAATTTATTCGTGTCAAATAAAACCTGGCAGTTGTAAAGTCACTTTCTTGTTTATAACTAATTTACCAAACATAACTCCGCGTCATTTGGGATTTTTCTAGAGATTAGCACCAAATAAAACGATCATCGATTCCACCGTACATTTTCGTAGTTGTATTAAAATTTAGGTCTATCTTTTTTCGTTGGATTACAATTAGGTGCAAGAAGAGGGCGCAAAATAGATGAGAGCATAATGGAAAGCCGTTTCCTTTCGTAAAGATGAGATTAGCTGCAGTTCGTAAAAAGTCCATTTCCAGCCAAAGTACTAAGTGGCTATAGTTCCGCGTTTACTGCTTTTCAATATGGCGTCGAGCGCAACGCTTGGTAACATATAGATCAAAGGCGCCGCCCCCAGCTTTCCCTTCTGTATGCTCTCTATTCTGTGACCTGGTCGCACCCTCGCAGCACAGCTTTTTAAACTAGCCGCCAGGTGGCACGCCCAGCGACGTCGCCACTAAAGCACAGTCTAACACGGCGGTTCCCAAACTACACTATTCAAAATAATTAGGGAATCAGGTAAAACATTATACACACTATACACTTCTCGAATGTCCGCCTCCGTAGCTCAGCGGTAGCGTCGCTGACTACCACGCAGGAGGCCCGGGTTTGATTCCCGGCAGGGGACTGGGTGTTGTGTGTTGTCCTCATCATCTCATCATCTTTGGCACGATCAATCCCGCAACGGATCTCCCGGCCCAGAAAGGCATACGCTCATTTCCATTTTCCACTTCTCGAAAATGGAAATACGACACCATGAATTCTTCGTCCCAGAAGAGGAAATTGTTGTTGACCAGGGCCGGCGCAAGCCCAAGTTGGGCATGGAAGTCTGGTTCAACACTGTCACCAGACGTCCATGATGATATTTTAAAGTTGTAATCAGGCATCTATACCAAATGGTTGTATTTTCCATCGTTTTTTAAAATCTTTTTCTGATGATGATGTTCTCGAAACGCGTCATGAAATAAAGCTAATTGCGACCAAGACTTTTCAAACAATTTTTTCATACATGCCAACTTATGGCCGCGTGTCCACAAGAATGGAAGGTTTTATGAACCAAGTGATAAAGCAAACCCAAGTGCCGCCCCGTGCGAGCTGCTAAATTGCCGCCCCCGTTTCTTTTTTTCATTCTTTTACAAAACATTTGTGGCATTTTATTTAAACAAATCTGTAGGCAATGTCAGCAATCGATAGCAATTTTTGTTTTTACTTTTCAGATCTACCTAGATTTCGGCCACTGACTGGCCAGTCTCAAAGCTATTAATATGTGCTTACATCTAAATCGCCATGTTGACCGTTACGTTCAGTATGACGGTATCAATGTAATCATAACTCAAAGCAATGACAATAGCCACACTGTGCCCGAAATCTATGTAGATCTGCAAAAATAAATACAAAAATTGCGACTGATTATTGACATTCTCTGCAAATGTTCAAATGTTTGTAGAGCTTATGCGACTTAACTACGGGGTTATCAGTCCCTAAACTTACTTATGAACGAGCTACAACTAAGGACGGCACAAATATCCATGGCCGAGGGAGGATTCGAACCCCCGACCGTAGTGGCCGTGCAGACCGTGACTGAAGCGCCTCAGTCCCCTCGGCCACCGCAGCCGGCCATTCTCTACAGATTTGTACAAAACAGTCGCTGGGCACCAGCTCAAATATGGAGTCAAACCTGAATGAAGAAATCTAGCTAATTTTAATAAGCCTTGTGAATTTACAAAAATGTTCAAATGTCTGTGAAATCTCATGGGACTTAACTGCTAAGGTCATCAGTCCCTAAGCTTACACACTACTCAACCTAAATTATCCTAATGACAAACACACGCACACAAACACACACGCACACACACACACACACACACACACACACACACACACACACACACGTCTGAGGGAGGATTCGAAACTCCACCGGGACCAGCCGCACAGTCCATGACTGCGGCGCCTTAGACCGCTCGGCTAATCCCGCGCGGCATGAACTTATAGTTAACGTAAATAAACATTTTTCAATGATTTTGAACAGATATGTATTCAATTTAAAACAGTACAGAGTAAATAAATGTTGGCAAAGTGATAGTGTGCGAGTAGTATTGTCAAACAAAAGTGCCAGTCAGTTTGATTGTTGTTCATGCAGGTGCAGACAGGTGTTTCATGGCTCAAAATCAAAAGGTCTGACTATCACTCAGAAACGAATAGCAAACATTTTGAAAAATACATCGAAACCCAACTTATGCCAAGCTTACTACCAATGTCTATATCCCTTGCAATTACTCGCAGCGTATTTACCCATTCGGAATACTTCTAGCTATTGTAGATGTTCGACATGTTTGACTGTAGTAATGTTCAACGACTGTTTTCCATAATGCGGGAAGAATAAAACACTCGGAAAATGCCATTGAAGGGCTTAGCAGAATTGCTTCAGGCTTAACACATAATCGCAGTATCGAACATTGCATTGGAATTTCCAAATTAGATTTCGTCGTCTGTGAAATTAGCTGTTGGTAAACTCACGGGCGCGTAACATACCGACAGCGATTCACCCAGAAGATTACTGGTTTGTACGCCAGACTGCTCCCCCCCCCCTCTCTCTCTGTTCCTTCAGCGTAAACACGACGGCTCTGCCACAGTGGAGAGAAGAAATTAGTCCTCCTCCCTCCCACATGTTCAACAGGGGCGGCCGCATACACGATCATATGCACGTGAGTACAGTACGGGGTATACTTTTCTTTTGCAGCAATACAAGCTCTAATTCTCCCATGGAGACGATCGTAGAGGTGCCGGAGAGAATCTTGCGGGATGGCCTGCGATGCAATTTCCACCTGGTGCCTCAGTTGTGTCAAATTTCATGCCGGTCGTGCTGACCGCTCAAGATGGTAGTTTCATCCGGTCCCAAACATACTCAAAGGAGGACAGATGTGGGGCTCGTGCTACCGAAGGTAGTTATCGTACACCTTGAAGGACACGTTGGGTGGTACGGGATACATGTGGACGTCCATTGTTCTGTTGGAAAAACGGTAGTTATCGTATACCTTGAAGGACACGTTGGGTGGTACGGGATACATGTGGACGTCCATTGTTCTGTTGGAAAAACGGTAGTTATCGTACACCTTGAAGGACACGTTGGGTGGTACGGGATACCGGTGGACATCCATTGTTCTGTTGGAAAAACGGTAGTTATCTTACACCTTGAAGGACACGTTGGGTGGTACGGGATACATGTGGACGTCCATTGTTCTGTTGGAAAAACGGTAGTTATCGTACACCTTGAAGGACACGTTGGGTGGTATGGGATACATGTGGACGTCCATTGTTCTGTTGGAAAAACGGTAGTTATCGTACACCTTGAAGGACACGTTGGGTGGTACGGGATACATGTGGACATCCATTGTTCTGTTGGAAAAACGGTAGTTATCTTACACCTTGAAGGACACGTTGGGTGGTACGGGATACATGTGGACGTCCATTGTTCTGTTGGAAAAACGGTAGTTATCGTACACCTTGAAGGACACGTTGGGTGGTACGGGATACATGTGGACGTCCATTGTTCTGTTGGAAAAACGGTAGTTATCGTACACCTTGAAGGACACGTTGGGTGGTACGGGATACATGTGGACGTCCATTGTTCTGTTGGAAAAACGGTAGTTATCGTACACCTTGAAGGACACGTTGGGTGGTACGGGATACATGTGGACGTCCATTGTTCTGTTGGGAAAACGGTAGTTATCGTACACCTTGAAGGACACGTTGGGTGGTACGGGATACATGTGGACGTCCATTGTTCTGTTGGAAAAACGGTAGTTATCGTACACCTTGAAGGACACGTTGGGTGGTACGGGATACATGTGGACGTCCATTGTTCTGTTGGAAAAACGGTAGTTATCGTACACCTTGAAGGACACGTTGGGTGGTACGGGATACATGTGGACGTCCATTGTTCTGTTGGAAAAACATATCTCCTTATTGGAGCATGAACGGTAACAAGGCGAATTGAATAATGGTTTCAATGTACCGTGCGCTGTTTAATGTTCCCTCGACATACGAGAACCCTCAGTGTAGGATATGGATCTCTATACCATGATGCTGGGTGACGAACCTATGTGCTTCTGTCGTATACACTGCAGAATTTTGTCTTCCCCTGCACAGCACCACCCGCGCGTACGATCATCATTGGCACCGAGGCGGAAGTGACACTCATCGCTGTAGATGACAGGTCTCCAATCGTCCTTCCATAATTGTCTATCGCGACTCCACTGGAGGCGGGCTGAACTACGTTGGAACGTGAGCAGAAGACGTCCTAAAGGCACGCATGATAGTGCGTTATTAAGTTAGGAGCCATATCCTACACTGGCTGTTATCCTCTGGTGACCGTCGAGGGAACAATGAACAGTGCACAGTACATTCAAACCACCATTCAACGCGCCTTGCTATCTTTCATGCACCAACGAGACGATATGCTTTTCCAACAGCACAATGCACATCCACATATATACCGTATAAACCAACATGTTTTTTAAGATTTATGTTAAGGACCCTCGTCAGCACCACCCTCACATCTGCCCACCATAGAGCATGTTTCGTATTGGATAAAATGTCATCTTGGGCGGTCTGCACGACCGGCAAGAAATCTGGCTCCACGGAGGCAATTGCATGTCTAGCCATTCAGAAAGACTACTTTCGGGACCTCTATGATCGTCTCCATGGGAGAATAGCAGCTTGCATTGCTGTAAAAGGAGTATATATACGGGACTAGCGTCGACGTTGCACACCTTCTGGTAATTGTACTCATGTGCATTTGGCCCACTATGCTGAAGCAGCAAGCCAGTCAGCTATGCTAGCGCAGCCTACTTTGCCTGACATCACACGAGAGCGCCGCGGCCTTCTCTCTAGGTAGTGGTGCTCCAATCTCGATGTTCTTCCGCCTAGTTTTTGCGAGCTAAACAGTGTCGTGGTTTTAATGGGAAGCACGCCATAGACCTCCGGGCGTAGAGGCCACATTCCGAAGGCGATTTCGAACTGTTTGTGTCGATATTGCGCGTCCTATAGCTGTCCGGAGGGGGATGGGGTACGTTGCACCTGAGTTGCACTCAGCCTCCTGTCTCGATGGGCTGTTAACCGGAGGTAACCGTCATTTACTGATGTAAAGTGTGGACGACCTTGACCTTGCTTTGTTTTAACGGTTCCTGTTGTGTCAAATTTCATCCAGGTCCTGGAAATTACATTTTAAGATACTGTAATAGCTGCAACCACCTCACTCAGAACTTAGATATTTCAAGTGCTCCCACAATTGTTTTAACCAGTATACGTACCGCGGGACGCAGTGACTGAGAAGGGAGTAAGAGAGGGTTTCAGTCCTTCTCCATTGTTATTCGGTCTATACATTGATCACACTGAATGGAGGAATGCGATAATTGGAGAAGGAATTAAAATTCAGCGAGAAGAAAAACTTTGCGATTTATCGATGATATTGTAATTCTGTGGCAGACAGGAAAGAACCTAGAAGAGGAATTGTTTGGAATAGAGTCCTGAAAGGAGGCTAAAAGATGAAAATTAACGATTCCACGATAAAACGGGCTATGGAATGTAGCCGAATTAAATCAGGCGATGAGGACGGTATTAGATTAGGCAAGAGAGAATATATGAGTTTTGTTATTTTGGCAGTAAAATAAGTTCTGATGGGCAGAGTAAAGATGAATTACATTCAGAATGGCAATGGGACGAGTCATTCCTGAAGAAGAGGAACTGGTTAATATCGAAAAAACGTTGTACCACTATACCAAGATTGAAGATTTCTTAGCGACTTTTCGGTGTCGGTAAAAGTGGCCTGAACAAAAATGGCTCTAGTACGTGAACAAAGTTACAGGTGGGCGTGAAACTTTGCATATGTTCATGTCGGGCCCTCAGGTATATACTGTAAAAATTTTATCAAAATTGAAGATAATGAAATAAATCGTAATCACTTATGGCTTCCTGTACTAGGTTTAGATGTAATACCACTGCCGCGGCGTAGTAGCCGTGCGGTGTAAAGCACCTGGCTGCGGAGCGCGCGGTTGCTCGCCGTGGAGGTTCGAGTCCTCCCTGGGGCATGGGTGTGTGTGTGTTTGTCCGTAGGTTAGTTTAACTAGGTTTAAGTAGTTTGTAAGCTACGGACTGACGACCACGCAGTTTGGTCCGATAGATTTACAGACATTTGAAAATTTTTGTAATACCACTGTGCGGTGAATGAAAATTTGTGCCCGGCCGGGATTCGAACCCGGGATCTCCTGCTTACTAGGAAGACAAGTTGACCACTCCGCCACTGAGGACACAGTGACCAACCCCACTGCAGAGGACTCTTCAGCGTAGCGAATGGAGATTTGGGTGTGGCGGGAGACGTGCAGGGAAGAGTCCTCTGCAGTCGGGTTGGTCATTGTGTCCTCGATGGCAGAGTGGTCAATGCGTCTGCCTAGTAAGCAGGAGATCCCGGGTTCGAATCCCGGCCGGGAACAATTTGTCATTCATTGGTATTACATCTAAACCTAGTACAATGAAACCATAAGTGATCGCAAATTGCGATTTATGTCATTATATATACAGGGTGTTTCACTAAGTGTGTTTGCCTCTGTAACTTATAAAATAATAGGTGACGGGAAATTTTAATGCCGAAGCCAACACAAGAAATGTTACACTTTCAGCGGAGCTATGAACATAGTTTATTGTATCATTTTCCAAAGAGTTACACCACATAGATATAATTTTTTAAATGGAACAATAGTTTTTTTTTTCTATCGTGTATTGGATTCGTTGAAACCAGCTGCGTCCAAATAAATTTAAACTACATTCCTAGCACTGTTAGTTTGGGAGCTATAACCCTTCAAAGTTCCGGGGTTGGAGGCTGCGATAGCATAGCTGACTGGCCGAGTGGCTATCCCCTGGGGCACGGCCCACTGTCTCATGACCACCAGCCAGTTAGCTACGCTGTCGTAACCCCCGCCCCCTAAACTTTGAAGGTTTGTAGCTCCCAAACTAAGAGTGATAGGAATGTAGTTTAAATTGATTTGGACGCAGCTGGTTTAAACGAATCCAATACACGATAGAAAAACCTATTATTCCATTTAAAATCTTATATCTTTGTGGTGTAACTCTTTGGAAAATGATACAATAAACTATGTTCATAGCTCCGCAGAAAGTGTAACATTTCTTGTGTTGACCTACCGCATTAAAATTTCCCGTCACCTATTATTTTATAAGTTAGAGAGGCAAACGCACTTAGTGAAACTCTCTCTCTCTCTCTCTCTCTCTATATATATATATATATATATATATATATATATATATATATATATATATATATATATGGTCAGTGTTGCCTAAGCGTGTGCTGTAACTCGTATTTTTGGGCAATTAGACATCAAATAGGCAAATAAACCAATTATTTACACATCTGGGTGATTCAATGGTATTCAACTACTTTATATACAAAGTACTTGTAAGTATTTTATTTTTAAAATGGATTTATTTAATAGGTCATTGGAGAATCATTACCTACAAAATATGCTAAATGCGTTTATTTTTGGTGAATAAAAATACTTAAAAAAATAAATAACTGAATCAGTTCGAAATGACGGTAACTGTCAGAAGGGAATCACGTTATTCTGCGCGCTCTCGCATCCCCTCGCTGTTCCCCGACAGTTTTCGGAAAAGGAGCGGACGAACTAAGAGGTGAAGGATCTGGGAACTAGTTTGCGTAGTTCGTTCGCAAACTACACAACACTACTGTTTAGTGTTGCAATGTTGGGAGGCCGCGGTGGAGTAGCCGAGCGGTCTAAAGCGTCTCGCTACGGAGCGCGCGGTTGCTCGCCGTGGAGTTTCGAGTCCTCCCTGGGGCATGGGTGTGTGTGTGTTTGTCCGTAAGTTAGTTTACCTAGATTTAAGTAGTTTGTAAGCTACGCACTGATGACCACGCAGTTTGGTCCGATAGATTTACAAACATTTGAACTTTTTTTTATGTTGGAAGGGAAGGTGGTATAAAATCGTAGAGGGAGACCAAGAGGCGATTGTAGAAAGTAGGTTCAAATGGATGTGGGTTGCCATTGTTATTCAGGATAGAGTAGCGTGCAGAACTGCTGCATCACACGAGTCTTCGGGCTGAACGCAACAACCTCAAGGTGAGCATGAAAGAAGCCCGCACTGACCAGCGACTGGCTGGACTGTGGTGTATCCCTGTGTGTTAGAGTTGGCTACGGTTTCATCGTTTCGAAACTAGGTTTCGATACACACAACAGTTTCAGTGTTTCAAAACCGGCATGTTTCACGATTTCGAAACTATGCGGTTTCATTCCGTTCTGTTTCGGTTCACATTCGCGGCCGATTGTCGATACACTGAAACCGTTTCTTCCTGTCGATTTCACGGTTCCGTGTCGGTTTTACGGTTTCGTGTCGGCTTCACAGCACCGGTGTTTCAAACCACTAATGCATAAAGGCGGAACAGACTAATGGTATTGAAATGTGGTGTTTTATTTTAGTGAAGCTCCACGCAGATACACATATAACTTACTAGTAAATAAACTATTTAGAGAGTGTCAAATAGTAGTTGACACTCGTGAGTCTGCAGCTTATGATTACTAAAATCAAGATTCGTTTGCAAGAGACTGCTGTATTCCGAAATGACATAATGTCTGCTTTATAAATGTAAAAGAACAATAAAACAACGTTCACTATTTGCATTGAAATAACCAGTTAAATTCTAGGTTTATCTATTAAAAACACACGAGTGAAACTACATTTTTTAAAATAAGATACAACATGAAGCCTGAAATGACCTTTTATATATATATATATATATATATATATATATATATACTAACAAGGGTAGATCGCATATTTAATCTCGTTAAAGAGTTAGTTTCTTACGAGCGAAAACGAAGTTACCTACTGTCGTTATATGTTTTGACCGTTACACCACCGCCGCAATTCCTTTAACATGACTGTCGAAAAATTATAAGTGGTGAACTTGTCTCTTGTTTTATTATTTTTGTAATTCCATAGCATTATTTGTAATTATTTAGTGTGTCCTTTATTCCCTATAATGTATTTAGTATATATTAAAAGTAGCATTTATGATCCATCAGTGTAATATGCGTACCATATTGCAGTTTGTGAGTTCCTAACGGGGTAAACTTTTACCTACCACACCGGCAGCCTCGTGTAACTATGTTGACATCAACAACACGGGAGAAAATTTTTATCAACTTGTTTCGTACAGACCAAGAAGTAAATATATACTCTATGGTTGACAGGTTCTTATATGTACATTTGTCCACATAGTGAAAACCATTGCCCTTCTAGAACGAAGATTTCATGACAAAACATACATTGTTTCACGGTTTCATAGTTTCGAAACAGTGTTTCGAAATCACAAATGGTTCGGTTTCATTTGTTTCGAAACCGTCAGATGTTTCAGTTTTCCCATCTCTACTGTGTGTTGTTGTAGCCCTGTGTGTTGTTGTAGCGCGTGTGTGGGGTCCAGGTCCCCGGTGGATGCTGGGAGTGGTAGGTGGGGGAGGCCGCGTACCCGACACCGCCCGCGGCGCCAGCTGGGGTGCTGCAGCGCCCCGTGACGTCACCGCGAGGACCTTTTAAAACCCGATCTGGCGGGCGTAAGGCGAACCGCTTCCGGCGTCGTGCGCTGCTCCTTTGTCTGCAGCTTGCTCGCCACCTTGCAACAGATCGATGCACCGGCCGCTGCAGCCGGGCGCTCTGGGGCGCTCCCACGAGCGACCGGGGGGAAGCGTCGCCTTACACGTGTACTCTCACTGCCGAGTTTCAGAAACAGCCAAGTGCCAGCCATCAGCTACACACAACATGCTTTCAAATGTTTGTAAGGCTTATGGGACTTCACTACGGGGTCATCAGTCCCTAAACTTACAAACTACTTATGAACTAGCTAATTCTAAGGACGGCACAAATATCCATGCCCGAGGGGGGATTCGAACCCCCGACCGTAGTGGCCGTGCAGACCGTGACTGAAGCGCCTCAGTCCCCTCGGCCACCGGGGCCGGCTACATGCTTTCTGGAGGTCAATTTTCTGAAAAACAGAACAATCATCATCATCATCTCAGCCTTTTCCCACGTCATGTGGGGTCGGCGTTGCTTTGTTGGTTCCTTTTCTTCCATAAATGACTATCCAATGCTTCTTCTCCGAGATATCCTTTCTGCCGTAGGTCCCCTGCTACCTTGTCTTTCAATCTCAGTTTCGATCTTCCTCTTCTCCTTGCTCCTTCGATTTCTAACTCTTTGACTCTTCTCTTCAGCCGGCCGCGGTGGCCGAGGAGACTGAGTCGCTACAGTCATGGTCTGCACGGCCACTACGGTCGGGGGTTCGAATCCGCCCTCGGGCATGGATATTTGTGCCGTCCTTAGTCTTAGCTAGTTCATAAGTAAGAAACTTCCTGGCAGATTAAAATTGTGTGCCGGAACCGGGATTCGAACCTGGGACCTTTGCCTTTCGCGGGCAAGCGCACTACCGACTGTGCTATCCCGACACGACTGACGATGCCGCCTCACGACTTTACTTCCGCCAGTACCTCGCCTCCTACTTTCCAAACTTCACAGAAGCTCTCCTGCGAACCATGCAAGACTAGCACTCCTGGAAGAAAGGATATGGTGGAGACATGGCTTAGCCACAGCCTAAGGGATGTTTCCAGAATGTTTTCAGAATGTCGGGATAGCACAGTCGGTAGTGCGCTTGCCCGCGAAAGGCAAAGGTCCCAGGTTCGAGTCCCGGTTCCGGCACACAATTTTAATCTGCCAGGAAGTTTCATATCAGCGCACACTCCGCTGCAGAGTGAAAGTTTCATTCTAGTTCATAAGTAGTTTGTAAGCTTAGGGACTGATGACCCCGTAGTTAAGTCCCATAAGTTCTACAAACTTCATATAGTACTCCCCTCTTCTCTGCACGTATCCATACCTACTTTCTTGGATCCTCTTCCCACCTGGTGAGAGTCCCACACTGGGCAATAGTACTCCAGGAGAGGACGCATAAGTGTGATGTAGGCAGTCTCTTTGGTGCAGCTGTTGCATCTTCGAAGCGTTCTGCCAATGAAACGTAACCTTGGTTCGCCTTCCTCACAATATTTTCTATAAGTTCTCTCCAGTCTGCGGGGTCATCAGTCCCTAAACTTTTGTTTATAAACTACCTTATACTAAAGACGGCATAAACATCCATGTCCGATAGGGCATTCTACCCCCCACGGGGAACGGACTTACGCTTCGCAGCATAGAACCTCAATGCGCTCGGCCGTTCGTAATTGTAACTCCTAGGTATTTGGTAGAACTTACGGCCTTACGGTTTGACTGATTAATCGTGTAATTGAAGTTCAGCGGATTTCTTTTAGTGGTCATGTGTATTGCTTTACACTTTTCATTATTTAGTGTTAGCTTTGCAGTTGCTTTGGATCCTCTGTTGACTTCACTAACCGATAAACGACAGCATCATCCGTGAACAGTCTAAGACAGCTATTGAGATTGTCCCCCAAACCGTTTATAAGCAAGTAAGAGTAGGGGACCTATAACGCTTCCCTGGGGAACGCCAGATATCACTTGTTTTACACGATGATTTACCGTCAATGACTACGAACTGCGTCCTTTCTGATAGGAAATCGCGAATCCAATCGCACAATTTGGGCGATATTCCATAAGCACGCGATTTCATTAGAAGGCGATTGTGAGGTACAGTGTCAAAAGCCTTCCGGAAATTCAGAAATATGGAATCTATTTGAGATCCCTTGCCGATGGCACTTATCTCTTCATGTGAATAAAGAGCAAGCTGTGTTTCGCAAGAGTGATACATTCTGACTCCCTGTTTACTATTGGTTAATAGGTTGTTCTCTTCGAGGTACTTCATAATGATCGAACAAAGTATATGTTCCAAAGTCTACTGCAAATCGACGTCGATGAGATGGGCCTTTAATTTTGGGGATCACTCCTATTGTGTTTCTTGAATATTGGAGTGACCTGGGCAACTTTCCAGTCTTTGGGTACGGAGCTTTCGCTTAGTGTTCGGTTGTATGTGATAGCTAAGTATGGAGCTATTGCATCAGCATATTCTGAGAGGAATATAGTTGGTATACAATCTGGCCCGGAAGATTTGATTTTGTTTAGTGACATAAGTTGTTTTACTACTCCAGGAATATCTACTTCTAGATTTCGCATACCGGCAGCTGTTCTTGGTTTGATTTCTGGAATGTGCACTTCGTCTTATTTGCTGAAAGAATTTCGGAAAGCTGTGTTTAGCAATTCTGCTTTAGCAGTACTGTCATTGGTAGTATTACCATTGCCATAGCGTAGTAAAGGTATTGTTTGTTCAAAATGTTCAAATGTTTGTACAGCTTATGGGACTTAACTACGGGGTCATCAGTCCCTAAACTTACAAACTACTTATGAACTACTTACGAACTAGGACGGCACAAATATCCATGCCCGAGGGGGAATTCGAACCCCCGACCGTAGTGGCCGTGCAGACCGTGACTGAAGCGCCTCAGTTCCCTCGGCCACCGCGGCCGGCGGTATTGTTTGTGTTTTGCCGCTAGTGTACTTCACATATGACCAGAATTTCTTTGGCTTTTCTGCCAGATTACGAGACAGGATTTCGTTGTGGAAACCATTATAAGCTTCTCGAATTGAACTCCGCGCTAGATTGCGAGTTTCTGTAAAAGATTGCCAGTCTTGGGGATTCTTTGTCTGTTTAAATTTTGCATGCGTTTTTCTTTGCTTCTGCAACAGATATCTGACCTGTTTTGTGTACCACGGGGGGTCAGCCCCCTCTTTTATTAATTTATTTGGTATATATCCCTCGATTGCTACTGATATTATGTCTTTGAAAGTAAGCCACAACTGATCTACATTCGCATTTTTAGTTTCGAAGACTTGAGACTATCACACAGAAAGCGTGAAGAGAATTTTTATTTGCTCTTTTAAATAGATATGTTTTTCGTTTATTTTTGGTGCATTTGGGGATTTCGATAGTTAGTCTCGCTACTACAACTCTATGTTCGCTGATCCCTGTATCTGTTTTGATGCTCTTTACTAGCTCCGGATTATTTGTTGCTAGGAGATCAAGGGTATTTTCGCAACCATTTACTATTTTAGTGAGTCTATGAACTAACTGTTCAAAGTAGTTATCAGAAAAAGCGTTCAAAACTAGTCCGGACGATGTTTTATATTTGCCTCCGGTTTAGAATACGCATTTATGCCACCGATTATAACAGTATGCTTCGGATACCTATTTGAAATGTGATTCAAGCTTTCTTTGAACATTTCGGCAACCGCATCGTCTGAGTCAGGGGGCCGATAAAAAGATCCAGTTATTAATTTATTCCGGTTGTCAGGTATAACCTCTACCTAGACCAGCTCACAGGAAGTATCTGCCTCAATTTCGCTGCAGGATAAACCGTTTGTAACAGCAATAAACACGCCACACCCTTTTTTATTTATTCTATCCTTTCTGGAGACCATTTGGCCCTTTGAAAAAATTTCGGCCGAACTTGTCTCAGGCGTCAGCCAGCTTTCAGAACCTATAGCGATTTGTGCCTCAGTACTTTCTATCAGCGCTTGGAGTTCTGGAACTTTCCCAATACAGCTACGGCAATTTACAACTGTTATACCAATGGTTTCTAGATATGCTTTCTTCGTGTGTCTGACCTGCCCCCTTTGAGACTGAAACCCATTTTGTGTGTTCCCGAAGCCCTGTAACCTAAAAAAAAAAAAAAAAAAAAAAAAAAAAAAAAAAAAAAAAAAAAAAAAAAAAAAAAAAAACGCCCAATCCACGCCACACACTACCGGTGTAGCCGCTTCCCGAGTGTAGTGGACTCCTGATCTGTTTAGCGGAACCCGTAAACCCACCACCCTACGGCTCATGTCGATGAATCTGCAGCCCACGCGGTCGCAGAACCGTCCGAGCCTCTGATTCAGCCCCTTCACTCGGCTCTGAACCAGAGGTCCGCAGTCAGTCCTGTCGATTATGCTGCAGATGGTGAGCTCTTCCTTCATCTTGCAAGCAAGACTGTCAGTCTTACCACCTCTGATAGGCGCTCAAAACCAGAGAGAATCTTTTCCGATCCAAAGCGACACACATCGTTGGTCCCCACATGAGCCACCACCTGCAGCTGGCTGCACCCTGTGCTCTTCATGGCATCCGGAAGGACGCGTTCCAAATCTGGAATGACTCCCCCCGGTATGCACACGGTGTATACATTGGACTTCTTCCCCTCCCTAACATTGGAGCTCCCAACTACTAACAAACCAACACTGTGTGAGTGCTTGGATCTTGTAGGCAGAGGGGTGACCACAATACAAGCGACACCATCTGCGTCAGGAATATTCTCTGCCATAGACAGCGTCTTGAATGAGTTCATAAGACTAACAGGGGAGGCCTCCACTTCGTTCCCCCGGGAAGTCTTGTGCCGCCTGACACGCACTGACGAGACCTCCCAATACACCACGGATTGGGCGGCGACTCCCTCGCGGGCAGTGACCGGGCTGACCACAGCCGCAGGGCGATCGGAGGGCACAATAAAATCACAGGGCGGTTGCTGCACCCCCGCGAGCGGCCCACCTACCGCAGTTTCAAGCGTTGCCTGCGAAGCCAACGCTGCCTGAAGCTGCGAGCGAAGGGTCACCAATATTTCAGACTAGATGGGAAGGATGAAATTAGTATTTCATTTAATTATCTTGTGAATAGGCAGATTTTAGAAAGCAATTATAGTGCATCAGTTTTCCTGTCAATTTATTTTTTATTGTGGTGTGTAGATATCAAACCGTGGACACTGAAATAAAATTTTTAAGATCTTCGTTAAACAAAACTATCTCAGGTTCGTTGCAGGTGTTTGGTTCCACGTAGCATTTTAAATAACTTCTAACAAATTGAAAATTGAAAGATATTTTACCATTACCAGAATTAAACTTTACTCTGCAGCGGAGTGTGCGCTGATATGAAACTTCCTGGCAGATTAAAATTGTGTGCCGGAACCGGGACTCGAACCTGGGACCTTTGCCTTTCGCGGGCAAGCGCACTACCGACTGTGCTATCCAGGCACGACTCACGATGCCGCCTCACAACTTTACTTCCGCCAGTACGTCGTCTCCTACTTTCCAAACTTCACAGAAGTTCTCCTGCAAACACGCAAGACTAGCACTCCTGGAAGAATGGATATGGTGGAGACATGGCTTTGCCACAGCCTAAGGGCTTCTGTGAAGTTTGGAAAGTAGGAGACGAGGTACTGGCGGAAGTAAAGTTGTGAGGCGGCATCGTGAGTCGTGTCGGGGACTCTTCTTTGCCAGCAGAGAGACATACTGCACGCCACTCACCGATACTTCAGTGACATCTACTCGCGACCAGATAACCGTGACAGTTTCGCCGATGAGATCGTCCAGACGATAACTCCTGTCATCACGCACATTGAAAACTGTGCGATCGTGGAAGATTTTGAGGCGGATGACATCCTGGACCTGATTAAGCGTTCACCATCTCACAAATCTCCCGGGCCCGACGGGCTCCCGAAGGAGTTTTATGTGCGCTTCTGGCCGATCATAGGACAAACCTTTACGGAAGTTGTGAATGAAGTGATGCGGGGTTATGAAATTCCGTCACACCTAAAGAAAGGCAGGACAGTTTTGATACCAAAGTCGCACAACCGTCAAAGTCTGGACAATTATCGTCCTATAGCTTTATTAAACTTTGACTACAAAACGTTCGCTAGGGCGCTCAACAGCCGATTAACACCTGTGATAAAAAACGTCATCAAGAAGCATCAGTCCTGTGTGCCTGGCCGGTCAATCATGACACCCGTCTCCGAATACAGAGATATTATATCTATCGTGTCGGTGACCAACTTGAAATTGGCACTCCTGTTTCTTGACTTTTGTAAAGCCTTCGACCGGGTAAGACACGACTATTTGATAGCTGTCTTATCACAATGTGGGCTGGACAACACAGTAATAAATGTTGTGAAAAACTTGATAATAGGAATCACAACGACGATCAGCGTGAATGGACAGCTGACGCAGCCCATTGAGATTCAACGAGGGATTCCGCAGGGGAGCCCCCTCTCCATGATGTTATTCGTCCTGTCGCTGGAGCCGTTATTACGCTCAATTGACGACCGACTGACTGGACTGACGTTAGCAGGAACATCCATCGCAGTTCATGCTTACGCCGATGATGTCGGGGTCTTAATACGAAATGAAGATGAGATTACGACTCTCAAGGGAATAATTGACGACTACTGTAGTGCTTCAGGTGCAAAAATCAACGAAAATAAATGCACCCTAGTAAACATCCAAGGATTAGATTCAATCAATGTCTCGTGGACGAAAGTAGAAGACAATCACAAGACCCTCGGGTTAATTATTGATAAATGCCCACTTGCGATGTGTGCCAAAAACTGGCATCAGGTCATAGGTGCCATGCAAGGAGCAGTTTCTGAAAACGGTTGGAGATACTTAGATCTTATCCAGCGCATTCGTCTCCTCGACACTTTCGTCTTCAGCAGAGCCTATTATATGGCACAAATATTTCCAGTCCCGAGGCTACAGGCGCTGCACGTAGCGAATGTCTCCAGAAAATTCATCTGGAAGGGTCACTTGTTTACAGTGAAATACAGTGTGATGACCTCTCCCAGACAGGCAGGAGGGCTTCAAGTACCCGACTTTGAGAAGAAGTGCACCGCCTTGTACATGAAGAGGACCGTCACTATGTTGAAGCAGGAACCTCACAGTGTCACGAGTTGGCTCTTAAAAATTCTGCGACCAGTCGACACTCGACCTCCGATTGATGTGGGGAAACTTAATTCAAATTTGGAACATATTCGGCGATTTTATCTCGAAATGAGCTACGTGGGAGACCACATTTTAAACCGCACATCTCTAACGACGAAATATCTCCTCGAAAAAATGAGTCAGACACCAACTCGTAATCCAGTGGAACTCAAGAACCCAGGAGTAGAATGGAAAACGGTGTGGAATAACATCAGCCTCCCGATTCATACATCCGAAGTGGCATCGATGTGGTTTAAGGTAGTGAACAACGTCCTGGCCACAAATGAAAGGTTACACCGCATTGGTTTAAGTGTGACTGATAAATGCACCCGCTGTGGCCTGATCGACAGCTTACGCCACAGATTCACGTGCGGCGGCCATCTCACTAACTGGAGATGGGTCCAGCAACGGCTGGGACTGTTAACACGCAGTGCGGCTGCAAGTTATTCCCCTGACATACTCCTCTGGCCGGACAGAAAATTTTTTCCAGCATCCAAAAACAACACCATTATGTGGATGTTAGGGCATTACGTAGCTTACAACGTCAGCTACACCAGCGAGGACAATCTGACTAGCTTTGAAGCCTATATGAAGACAGCGCAGTGGCACACTAAAAAATACCCTAATGTGAAAAAGTTCTTCGGCAACATGTTAGACATCATATTTGAGAAACAAGGAGTAGGTTAAAGTTCAACCACGGAGAATGCACTCCCCAGTATCAAGGAATTTACTTAAGTTTTTTATTCAACACAGAAGATGATAAGACAAATTGTAAAACTTACCTTTTATTTTTTTTCTGTGTGTGTCAGTATTCTACAGTTGAATAAACAAATAAAAAGTTTAAGAAAAAGTAAAATGAAAAAAAATCCATAAAAAGTAAATAAAAAATTAAATAAAATTGAAATAAAGATACCTAAATGTAAAAAAAAAAAAAAAAAAAAAAAAAAAAAAAAAAAAAAAAAAAAGTGAGATGCTTACAAGAAGACGTATATAAATAGGTTTAAGGATGTTAGTGATGTTTTGTTCAAAGGTTGAAAGTTTTAAGGGATTAAATTGTAAATGTGTATTATAGATAATAATTATAGCACTAAAATAATCTAAGTTTATATGAAAAATGTTGATATTGCATGTTACAGGACAGTTTTATTTGTTATAAAAAGTTATAAAAAGTGAGTTTTCACTTCAGGCATTTCATAATTTTGCAGTTGAAAACAAGATGCACAATTCAGTTATTCAGATTATTAGTGTTCCAGTATTGAAAATGTGCAGAATTGTTCTGTTGTGGTTTCTATTATGCAGATAGAAATACTCTTTTAAGTTCTGTATGTTACTTTTGTATGACCATAACACTTCTGTATAGTTTTAAGATTTGCAGCAGCATAATTACATTCCTGTAGTTCAACGATGAGAAAACATTGGTTACCTTAAGATTGCTGGTAATTTTTACAACCAGATAACAGGAAATTGTAAATTTTCTCACAACCATGATGTAAATACTTCATGTAAATAAAGCTTTGTACAAAAAAAAAAAAAAAAAAAAAAAAAAAAAAAAAAAAAAAAAAAAAAAAGATAGCACAGTCAGTAGTGCGCTTGCCCGCGAAAGGCAAAGGTCCCAGGTTCGAGTCCCGGTTCCGGCACACAATTATAATCTGCCAGGAAGTTTCATTTTACCATTAGTTATGTGGAACTATGTTGTAAAAATACTCGTACAAATCAGAGACCTATAGGTAAAATTTAACCCATACTGAGCTAGCCGATAATCAAAAAGAATAAAATAATAAAATATATAATAACCTATTAAAACAAAAATAATAAACAAATATTGTCTGTTAACGAGTATTTTTTCAATCTGGCACTGTAATTCTGGGGCTCGAAAAATACTATATTACATTAATGTATTTGTGTATAATGCAGTAATATTTGCAACTAATATACGTGTATGAATTTATGTTTCATGTATCCAACCTGCAACAATGTCTACTGAACAACACGACGAGTTGTAACCAGAAGTCCAGAATTGCAGTATCCATCACATTTCTTCAGACCTGTACAACCTATATAAGCAAGGTGGGGACTGCATTTCATTATCGTCTGGTTCCCGCAATCGTTAAAGAAATAGAAATTGCCGTAGTTCAAAATGTATGCTTCAATATATTGAACGCTTATAATCTAAGATTTCTGGAACCAGTACTTCTTTTAATGTGTACAAATTTAAGTATTTCATGTGAAGTGTGATAAAGATAGGCAGAACAATAAGTGTTTTATATCCAGATATTTCTATCCCATCAAAAACATAAAATGTACAAAATTGCAAGTCTCGCGACGAATTCCTTCCAACGTAAAAAGTCGTGAGATCTCATGGAAAACCTAGTCGGTTATTTTAGTTAGTGTTCATGGAACCACTTATTCAACACCTTGTCATAATTTTTTGTCTAATTATCGGTAATTATCTACCAACAACTGTAGTGACTATATCAAAATTATACATCTTTATTTCTATAGTAAATACAATGACTTGACAATCGCACCATAGTATAATGACATAACAATAAATCTAATGATCTGGCAAATTGCCCATCGGCATAATGACATAAAAACAATTTATATTCCATTATGTAACCATATGTAATCACTTAAGAATGAAGGACAATCACATGTACATAAAGTTTTTTAATTAGGCCCAAGTGTATGTTGTCTTGGGAAACCAAGTCGGTTATTTTAGTTAGTGTTCATAGAACTACTTATTTGTTATCTACCAACATTTATAGAGACTATATTAGTATTATAGACCTTATATATATAAAATAACTTTGCAATCGTAGTATAACGACATAAGAATACTTACAATGATCGAGCAATTACACATTGGCATATAAAAAAAAATTATATTCCACTATTTAACCAAACGAAATCACGTAAGAATGAAATACCTTACATTTACATAAAGTATTTTAAATATTAGTTTACACTGCCATGCGATTACCAAGTCATTATATTTATTATAGAAATAAAGGTGTATAATTTTGATATAGTCACTATAGATGTTGATAGATAACTAATTAGATTAAAAAATATGACAAGGTATTGAATAGGTGGATCCATGAACACTAACTAAAATAACCTACTTGGTTTCCCATGAGATCTCACTACTTTTTATGGTGGAAGGACTGTGTCGCGAGACTTGCATTTTTGTACATTTTATGTTTTTGATGGGATATCATTTCTTTTTATCGGTAGTCCTTTTTTGTAGGGCCTACATCAGCCACGGATTTTCTTAAACCCCATTCCCTGTCTCGTTGGTTTGGTTTGATGAAACAGTATCTGGGAAGTCCGGAAAGTCGATTACATTGTTATTGTTCAATCCTTTCATCTTGTATATTACTGTGACTTGTGGTGGAACACTATACAAATATCGACAAGTTAGTTTTGTATTTCGCATCAGTTTGTGAACTTCATAATACACGGAAGTTGCGGATAAGTGAATGTATTAGTGCACAAATATCAACAAGTAGGTCTAGTACACGACAGAATTTTACTTCCGGCAGTCAGTCGTGGCGTAGTGTGCTGAAGTTAGCAGCGACTGACCAATGAGACACTTCGGAAAACCAGTCACGTAGAATGTGGGGCATAGTCTTTCGTGTTGACCGTGAAGTAGGCCTAAATAATTTATTCTGTTCCTGCTCTGTAGCTGGCAGGTTATTGTATCTACCCCTCATAAAGTGAACATTTCATTGCTAGCATTTGGACACTACGCCACCGCCTTAAGTAACATTTAGCCTTTACCGGTACGTCAAAACGCTAAATGTGGCGACATTTTATCAGTTTATCCCTATTTCTTGCTACTGTTATATACGTACAGAAATAATTGTTGATACATAATAATAATACATAATAATACATATCAATAATACTGTATTCGGTAGTGCCAGTCTAGTAATGTGTCTGTGGTACTGCTGAGGATTGTTTGTTTCGGCACCCAAAACACTGATATTCCCTGATGTTCTCCTTTCGGTGCTCATCTTACATCGATTTCTTGGAATGGAACATTGATGTTACCATCGATGTTTTTCTAATATCGATCATCCCTAGGACAGTTCTTGGTAGCACTTCAATTTTGGATGTTGACTTTCTCTTAGAGTTTGAGATTTTAAATCGTCATCCGAGCTATAGATTAGAAAACATCTACTCCGTTTTACCACTCTTAACGGCTCTGTACACTAATGATTATTGTATTGTGCACATGGACAGCAAACCATCCATCGAATTATATAAGTTTCATTGGCCTTCTGATAAAATTATAGAAGAAAATCGGTTCTTCAGTTTTCAAGTTCGCATATTTGTATAATGATATCACCTGACAATCGTAGCTTAGTGCTGATGAGCAGAATCAGCACGTCCTGGAGAAGACAGAACGCAATACTCACTCCACAGAGTTTGTGCTCTATGACGCAGACTACAGAAAACATAGACTGCGCGTCTCCCAGATCAATGGCGTCTCCCTGCCGTGTTGTGGTTTGAAACCAACATCTAACGTTTTTGCTCCCGGTCTTAATTTTTTGCCACACGTCATGTGACTGACTTTTCGACATTACGAGCAACAGTTTTCTCATTTATAACTGAAATCAAGATAGTCACTCGTACTGTTTCCATTTGCAACCATTTAAGATATATTTCTTACGATTTACTCTTCATTCTCTAATCAGGTGCCTCGTGTCATCTCTGAAGACTCTTCATTTAGTAGAAAAGTGACAACTACATTAAAAATAAACTAATTTACGGCACCAGAAATCGAACTAGCGATCTCCCGAACGTGAATTCAGCATGCTAGCCACAAGACCACGAGTAATACTATCATTACGACTCCATGATTCTAGATACTATTACGTTAAGCGAAAATGTTTTCAGGTACGGAATTGATATTTACAGATTTTTGAATTTTTCCTTTCGTCTAAATACAAAATTTTACGTTTGTGTGTCTGCTAGAAGTGCCTTACAATTCTGAAGATGGGTGAGTCAATGAGTGACAGTATTAGCGATTTTAGACTGCTAATATTTCGTAAACTATAAGGATCGCGTAACTAATGAGGAGGTACTGAACAGAATTGGGGAGAAAAGAAATTTCTGGCATACCTTGACGAAAAGAAGGGATAAATTGGTGGGACACATTCTTAGACATCAAGGAAGTGTGAATTTAGCATTAGAGGGAAGTGTGTGGGGTAAAAATCGCAGAGGAAGACCAAGAGATGGATACAGTAAGCAGATTCAGACAGATGTAGGTTGCCGTTCTTATGTGGAGATGAAGAGGCTTGCTCAGGATAGGGTATTGTGGAGAGCTGCATCAAACCAGTCTCCGGACTGAAGACCACAACAACAACAAGGTGTAGAATTGTTTAATTTGAAAATATAGCTAGTTATAGTAGATGCTCTTGATAACCGAAAATTCAGGCTTCTAGCTTTACCCACAACTGAGATACAGGGGGTCGAAAGTGCCGTCTACTGCTGCGAGAAAAGGATGGTACGGCCGTCCGCTCGACTTGGCGGGGGCACTGCCGTGCCTCCAGATAAGCTGTGTGATTACAAAATGGATCATCCTAAAATAAAGTTAGCCGACAACACAGATTTAGATTTGACCACAATATAAAATATTTTAGATTCAGAAGTAGAAGAAGATAGGACAGAAATAATTAATCCGATTTCACCGGTTACGGCGATACAATCTGAAATAAACCCTCAAAATATGGAAGTGCATAAGAGTGGAGATGAGGAATTGGCTACGCCCACTAAGCATTCTATCAACGAGGGAAATATCTATACTAATAATAAATCTGTAAATGTAGGCCTATCGCTGTTCCCTTCAATCTTCAAAACTACTGGACGAATCATCAAGGGATTTTCACAGGAAACATGGGAAATGTTTGGGTCAACATATAGGCATAATTTTATCAAAATCAGATTACGGGAAAAAAGATAGCGTAAATTTAAGTGTTTTCAGTAACCGCCGTGTCTGTTTGTTCAACTATTAAAAACCTCTTATCTCGAAACCTACTTCACCAATTTGCATAGGGTTTTCACAGGTAACTTGAGCGTAACTCGGGGTAACATATAAACTTCGTTTCATAAAAATCGGATCATGGGAAAAAAGAATATTGTAATTTGAAATTATTTATCTGCAACCGTCATGTCTGTCTGTCTCTTTGAACACGTTTATCTCCAAAACTACTTGACGAATTTTCATGGGATTTTCACACGTAACTTGAGCATATCGTGCGGTTATATAAAGGCACAACTGTTGAAACAGCTCGAAAAACGCGACAGAGAAATAGAGGAACGCGATAGGAAGAGAAACGAAGCCCTTAAAAAGGAACTAATAAAACGTGAAGAGGAATTAAAGGTAATGATTAAACGCTAGGAAGAAAAATTAGACAAGACACTAACATATTTTCGAAGCACTTACAAAGATCTACCAGATTTCGTGAAGAATCTTGTGACGGAAATACAACATATGCAGTTCGAAAGTAATGCCGTTAAGGAAAACGTAAAACATTTAACTGAACGGGTAGAACATATTAAGTCAACAGTTGAACAAACGGTAGAAACCAAGTTCAAATAACAAACAAAACGTATACAAACTGATTTCGAACAATAGATGGATCAAAAAGATAAAGAAATAGCAGACCATGTCGATATAGAATTGAAGAAAGCCATTTCGCGCGTGCAGTTGGAGTTAATTGATAATCAACTAGTGTTGCCAACCTCAACAGGAGCTCAGGTCGACGCGGATGAAAAATTTTTAACTCTGTGCACATCACGCACACAAGATGCATACAGTAACGCGAAGAGCTTAATACCTTGTTCCTTGTGCCGTAATATAAATCTAGACAATACTATGAACAACCAAATATTTAAAGCAACTGACAGTAATGTGAATAACCAAACAGTCAAAGCTATGCCATCAATATCAAGTATTGCACTCGCAGAAAGTCTCATAAACAACCAACAATTCGAGACATTTAGTAATGAAAAGAAAACAATACATCCAGTTATTTTCATCCGAAGTTTTCAAGACTTTTTACCGTCTGTGTGGAACGAACGACAGAAAATTAAGTTCATCGTCTCACATATACAGGGAGAGGCAGCTTTATGGGCTAATAAAGCCTCTCGCGGATGTTCTACTTGTGAACAATTTGAACAGGTTTTTCTTGCTAACTATTGGTCAGCAAGTATACAAGAGTGATTACGAAAACAAGTCTATCAACGAGATTCTTATAATCCGCGACAAGCATCTTTGAGGACATATTTCGAGAAATATATTAATAAGACAAGATACTGGGATGAACCGATCTCAGAGAGGGATATAATAATAATAAAACCACAACTTCCAGATCATGTTCAGGATAAATTAGTAAACACTCCTGAAAATAATTTGGAACATTTTTAACAGTTCTAAATAACATTGACTTACACTGAGAACAGACGTTACAACCATGACACACGAAATAATAACAGTAATTCACGGTACAAAAGTAATGGTTACGGTAACTCTCCAAAACGAAATAATGAAAAAAATAACCGGTAAAGGAAATAAACCCAATAACCACACGAACGGTAACTCACAGTTTAACAGTTTAACAGGAAACGTCCGTATGAAGATAAATCGAATTCCGGATATCAAGGCAAGCCTAAATGTAGAAACAACAGCAATAATAATTATTATTACCGTAGCTCATGGAACCACGATACTGGGCAGTCAATGACAATAATAACAGACTCAACAAAATAGTGAATACAACTCCAACATGAACACAGAAGCTAAACCATGGACAAATCACAATGTGAGAATAGTAGAGATTACAGATGAACCCGCACCATCCACATCACAGCAGCAGTTGAACGAATAACGGCCGCAATAAGCTCTCCGTTGCAGGCTGTGGGACTGTCAAGGGGAGGCCACATCGTTTACAACGCGGATTTACTGAAAACTTCGTACACTCTTAGTACTCCATAAGGACAACAAAATGTGCAAGCAGTAGCGAGTACTTCTCAAGCGTTATTCACTACGTTTATATGTAACACATCTTCCGGAAGACGAAAACCGATTTTCGTAAACCGTTTTTCGCTGTCATGTTTACATGGCACAGCCTGAATCGGATTTTCTAATCAACTTAAGATGGCGGCTGAAAAACAGCATAATCGCTATTTTTCTTTACTTAACTACACAGATTCAGGCTCACACTAATATTAATACTTTTATTTCACATTAGAAAATATCTCTCGGTCCATATGTGCCGAAAATTCTTACCAGAAAAACACAATCTGACAAGCCAATAACGCTTCAAAAACGATTGCGTTTACATGGGCACGAAAATCGATTGTGAAACTGGAAAACCGCTTTAGAGAAGTGGATTTCCAGATTTGATTTTGGAGTGTTTACACGACCTACCAAAAGCGGAATTGGGAAATCGGTTTACGAAATCCGGTTTTGGGAGCCCATGTAAACGGGGTGATTGAGAAAATCGCAAGATAATTTCGGTCGGTCGTCAAATATGTACTATTTGTAGCTATGTGTGGCCGTTTTTGACAAGAAGCGCCGGCAGCCGAGTGGTGCCAGGCGCAGTGGCTCAGCGCATCCGGTCGGAGTGCTGACCGTCCAATGTAATAAAAAAACTTAGCTTAGAACACGTCGAACAACAATGAACAAACAGGATCAGCGACCGCAACGAGCGGAAGTACCAATAGAGCCCAAGGGAGAAAGTCATATTCGTTAATATGTATATCACAGTTGATATAACGGGAAAAATACATGTAAGCAGATGGACTTTTATTAAATTTACATTGTTATTTGGCAGTCTACAAAGTTTTATTATCACATGTAATATAATATTCATAACTACCGACTAGTAATCGACAAACGCGCAAAGTGATACTGACGTGAAAACGTTTGCTTGTCCGTGATTTGAAAAATTCCGTATTCCTGGAAGGAGCCCGAAACTACTTGTTAACTGCAATTTTTGACCGCCACACACGGCTTTCGGAAGATATAGAACTAATCGTCGCTTTCGATATTACAAGTTTCAGGATGGTATTTTTCGTAAAAACATGGAAACAATGTTAAAAGGCACCAGCTACATTGAATAAATGTTATGTTTCCGCATATGCAAGGTCTTTTGAGGTTTTCTATGGAAAACAAACCTCGCTAACATGTTTAAAAACCTCTTTTTCATCCGATAATTTGGAAGCAAACCATGCATAACGCATCATTTTCTTAAATATCGGCGCTGATAATTGGTCATGCAGTATCGAGTGTATTTTAATAGCGTTTTCACGAGAGCACTTTTTCTTTCTCTTTCGATGAATTAAGATCAATTTTGAAGACGCTTAATGAAATGTTTGACTTGCCTGTAGAAATAAACATCGCACGGTTGGCAAAATGGCGTGCATTTCGGAGGTACGACTTTAACCGTACATGTTCTAACTTCTTCGTCATCAGTAATGCAAGGGGGGGGGGAGAGGTGACGAACGGGACTCGATCCATTGACCAACGAGTCACGGGGCTCGGACGCTAACCGCTTTTCTTATCTTTATTTATTTTTTATTTACTGTATTGCAGAATACAGCAGGCACTCAAGCAAAGACGTGAAGTGTGAAACTCTTCCGAAATTAATGTTTGTACAAAAGTTTCACCATCGTAGAATATACTAAGAAAGTGCCAGAAAATCGTGTCTGACGATAAATTATGTTCATAAACTGCACTTAGAACTTTAAAAAAGTAAATGTTATAATTCGGTTTAGTTAGGAAGAAGAAACACTGTTGGCAGATTTCTACAGCTATGTGTAATAAATTTACGCACAACCAATAGTTACTGTATATTCAAAGAGTCTGAAGCTGTTTTGTTGTTATATATTTAAATGAGACATCGTTTTCGCGACTTTACTCGAATGAATACACCCTCTAATCAAAAGAGTCTAAAGCACATTTAAAGTTCGGTCGGAAGTTTGCCACCATAATGGCCGCCGAGGCGCACTTCAGTGTGCCCGCTGTTCGCAGTCAGCCGCTTACAGGTCTTTAAGGGGCTTGGGTAGAAGACAGACTTTCTGCACTTAGTTACAAGAAGCCAATATCGGAACAAACAAGAGTAGTTTCAACAACATTTACTCCGCTATCAAGTGCGATTACTTCTTTGTACGTTGTAACTTATAAACCTATGCCCCACATCTTGAAAGCCGCGGTGGAGTAGCCGACCGGTCTAAAGCGTCTCGCTGCGCAGCGCGCGTTGCTCGCCGTGGAGGTTTGAGTCCTACCTGGGACATGGGTGTGTGTGTTGTCCTTAGGTTAGTTTACCTTTGGTTAAGTAATTTGTAAGCTACGGGCTGATGACCACGTAGTTTGGTCCGATAGATTTTCAAACATTTGAACATTTGATTTGAACATCATGAAAGTAACGTGATCTGGGCCTGTGCCAAACCCATGCACCCAGGGTCTCAAATGATACGTTACAGCTGAGCATTACTTTTCATAATTTATGTAGATGATCTAGTGGAATGTTTCATGGGACTTTTCGCCGATGATACCGTACTATACAGAGCTGTGGCAATGATGGAAATCAGAAGCGAGAAGGTGGAGGATCTGCAATGGTTCGACTTTTGGGTTTGAGTCCCCGTCCAGCACACTGTTCTATATGTGTACAATCGCACACTCCGCTGCAGAGTTAGTAGCATTACATTAAATATTTTATTAAAATTATATTTACGACGCTTGTCGCCTGCATACCCGTTCTTGCAAAGATATCGCTGTTTTGCGATTATCAGTTTTTTCACCCAGCCTGGAGAGCGAACGGAAACGCTCTCTTTCTTTCTGTTTTACACTCTTGTACTGATCGGACGCCCTTCATACTCTCTGCTACTAAAATGTAAGTGTGAGCATTGTGTATTTATTCTTATTGTAATAATCCCTCCAGTTTAATTTCAAACATTTTTTTAACACTCGAAATGACCTTCTCCTATTCCCAATAATTTTTTATTCTTTGTTTTCAGCAAGCAGAGGTCAGCCGTAAAGAGACGCTTGGTCATTAATACGATTCGTTTCACGATTGCATAAGTTTGGTTCTCCTACATTCAATTTATACTGACTTGATTTTCAGAACCTGTAATGGCGATAGTCCAATATTCTATAATTTTATTCCCCTTTTGTGTCAGTAACTTAACGGTATGGTGAAACTTTGTTACGCAAAGCGTGAGAACACCAGGCATCGATTTACGGCGAATAGTTTAATTTCATTCCCTATTCCAGCACAAAACAATGTCTACTGTTGAACCACGCATCATCCTGCCTGCCGACTTTCTTTTGTAGTGGCGTTGTGTTAACTTCAACAATGACTACCGCTATTTTTAACGCCGATACTTTCCTTGCTCTGACATCATCTTTAAATATTTAATTCCTTCAGATTTTCCGAAGTTAATTCAATTTTATAATCGGTATTTAGTCCAAATCCTTACAACACCAAACCAAAATACGAAAGCAACACTACAAAAGAATTGGCGAGTCCGATGACAGGACAAAGATAAGTGGTTTTAAATTTCTCTTTTAAAAAAATCATAAATTGTCCTGTAAAGATAAAAGATTTTGTGTTATTGTAGCATTGTATGACAATTAATACTAATTTTGTCTCTTTTTTTCATACTCAAATATTGACAATAATCTGCGTGAAAAATATCGAGGAAGGAATGTGACACTGATACAAAATTGGGAGTAAAAACCTACAGCAGAAATTCCACCGCCAGCAACAAAGAATTGCAATACAGATTTATTGTTTAAACTATTTTCTTCTAGGCTATCGCCATTACGCATCTTTCAGTTCAGCTTCTTGTGTTTCACTGAAATAATTTTTCGCCGGCCGCGGTGGCCGAGGTGACTGAGGCGCCCCAGTCACGGTCAGCACGGCCGCTACGGTCGGGGGTTCGAATCCCCCCTCGGGCATGGATATTTGTGCCGTCCTAGTTCGTAAGTAGTTCATAAGTAGTTTGTAAGTTTAGGGACTGATGACCCCGAAGTTAAGTCCCATAAGCTTAACAAACATTTGAACATTTGAAATAATTTTTCAAATTTTTTTAGTATTTATTACCTCGTTCGCACAGTGGTAGAGTGTCAGACTACAGATCCAAAGGTCGCGGGTTCGATCCCCGCCAGGTCCTAGGATTTTTATCTGTCACTTTACACTTCTTTCACCTCTGGCAGTATTGCTCATGTGAAAAATACCGAGTACCACCGTGGTTCGGAACTCACGTTAAACTGTAGGTCCCCCTATAACTGGCTGGGTAAGTCAGTTCGAAGGTCGGAGGAAGGCAACGGTATACCACTTCCAAACAGGACCATGTCTAGCAAAGCACTGTGGTGTTCAAACCAGTCTTCGGATTGTTGACTGCTTTACCATACCTTTACTTATTTATTTAGATGAGCAAACTGGAAAAATGGCCAATATGGCTGCCGAGTTAGCAGAGTAGCAATGCGATTCTCGCTTGTCTCTCGCAAAGCTTCTCTCATGCGTGTGTCGTTCAACAATAAGAACAAACCTTATCAATGTTAAAATTTGCCTGATAAATTTTTCGTGTGAAATGTCTAGGTAACTTTCTTCCTAATTTTTACGAATTATTATGGTATAAACTCGCTGACATAATACAATAATGGAGTCTGAGAGCAGTAATAATGTTCCGCAACAGTTAACAGAGCCTATAGATGACAATATGTATACGAATGCACACTCCGCTGCAGAGTAGAAATGTCATTCTGGAATACTACATTCTTATGAAATGCAATATGTGAAGGAAAATACCAAAAAGCTAACGAATTTTATTTTTGAATGAAAAATGGAAAAGAATTTTTGCTACTTTTCAGAGCGTGTAAAATTTACTTCGTATAATGTTATTCACCATTTGAATTTTACTCTTAGAAAACAAAATTAAAAGTTATTAATAACAATTAATTTGGAAAAGCTTTCTCTTATAGATGTTGAATTTTTTTTGTCAAAGTCGAACATTTTTATGTATAGAGATTACTGACCAGGGGGGGAGATTAGAGGGGGGCGGGGCAAGTTCTGGACAACTACCCACTCTTAAAAAAAATTGAACCGCCGGGCCAGGATGCAAGGAAGACACTTCCAACACCTCGTTTAACAGGTTTGAATTCACGATTTCCTATCAGAAAGGACACAGTTCGTTGTAATTGACGGTAAGTCATCGAGTAAAACAAAAGTGATATTTGGTGTTCCCCAGGGAAGCGTTATAGGTCCCCAGCTATTCCTTGTAATTATAAACGATTTAGGAGACAATCTGAATAGCTCCCTTAGACTGTTCGCGGATGATTCTGTAATTTATCGGTTAGTGAAGTCAACAGAGGATCAAAAGCATCTGCAAAACGATTTAGACAAAATTTCTACATGGTGCGAAAATTGGCAGTTGACACTAAATATAGAAAAGTGTGGAGTAATACACATGACCACTAAAATAAATCCGCTGGACTTCAATTACGCGATAAATCAGTCAAACCTTAAGGTCGTAAATTCTACTGAATACCTAGGAGTTACAATTACGAACAACTTAGACTGGACAGAACACATAGAAAATATTGTGGGGAAGGCGAACCGAAGATTACGTTTCATTGGCAGAACGCTTCGAAGATTCAACAGCTCCACCAAAGAGACTGCCTACATCACACTTATGCGTCCTGTCCTGGACTACTGTTACCCATTGTGGGACCCTTACCAGGTGGGACTGACGGAAAATATTGAGAAGGGTCAGAGAAGGGCAGCTCGTTTTGTTTTATCACGTTACGGGGGAAAGTGATACGGAAATATTGTACGAATTGGGATGGAAATCATTAAAAGAAAGACGTTATTCAATGCGGTGTGATCTGTTTGAGAAGTTTCAATTACCGACTTTTACTTCTGAATGTGAAAATATTTTGCTAGCACCCTCCTAGCACAGACAAATATATACAGACGGGAAACCTCCGTAAGGGCCCGGTCCTACGCTCAGGGGTGCGGGGAGGGAGGATTTTCAGCAGTTCCGTAAGATGTCCCATGATGGCGCTGAGGTCAGAAGCAGCCGCCAGAGCAGGCGGCAGGTAGCGGCTGTCCCCACCACCACCTCCCCTCAAACGCCGGCAAGCCGGACACAGCCATGGCCTCGTGGCAGGCGGCACGAGCTCTCCCCTCAGCCTCCCCTCCACACTACCCTCTGACGTGCGAGAGGCACCCTTAAGCCAGCGATCCGCCTGACACCTGCTAGCATCTTACGGGACTACTAGGGGAGCGTAGGACAGTGGTTTAGAGGGGGCTGCGTCTCTGTATATGTTACTCTGTGCTCCTAGTTAGGGAGACACGACCATCCCAATAAAATAAGAGAAATCAGATCGAAAACGGAACGATTTAGGTTTTCATTCTTCCCGCGCGCTATTAGAGAATGGGACGGTAGAGAAAAGTTATGAAAGTGGTTAATGAACCCTCTGCCAGACCCTTAAATGTGATTTGCAGAGTAGCGATGTAGATGTAGATGGTAGACCAGACAAGAGATGGATGGACAACATCAAGGACATGTGCGATGCAGATCTCAGCCCTGAAGACGTCCACAACAGAGCTTTGTGGAGGAGACGTACCAGAAGAGCAGACCCCAAGTAATAGGAAAAATGCAAGGAAAGAAGAAGAAATATCGGGTGTCGAGTGTTCCAGTAAGTAGAAAAAAAAAAAAAAAAAAAAAAAAAAAAAAAAAAAAAAAAAAAAAAAATATTTAGAAAAATGTGGTGTCGGCAAACTGTTCCGGCAGAAGTCAAGCTCTGCTGCAGTGTACGGTCGTTACGAGAAAGGGTGTATCAGCTCCAAGATCTCTGTATCGATAGGTTAAAAGCAGTAGCGTAACTCTGTATAGTGACCGTGGGGTGAATGCGCCTGAACAAAAGCAGAACTCGACTTCGGTAATGAGCGAGAAATGAGAGGAGTGGGGGGGGGGGGTTGTGAGAGCTTCGTTAGCGCGCCGCGGGACGCCCTCCTTTGTCCCGGCGCCGGTTAAAAGCTGCGCCTGCGGCTGCGCGTGCGGCCCTTATCGCTGTTTGCGCCGCGCGGCGCGGCAACAATCACAGTTGCGCATGCGCATGCGCACAGTAGCGGCTATCTGCCCCTGTTTGCCGCGTCACAGCGCAGAGAGAGCGGCGCGTGCTCAGCTGCGAAATACGCCACGCCACAAAGCCGGCCGCAGCAGCCGCCCGCGATGTTATCGCCAAGCCAGACGTCAGCCGCCACGCCGAGATTCTTATCGCTGCCGGCGCGTAGCCGTTGATGCGAGCGCACGTGACGGGACAAAGGCAGCGAATTTACTGATTCACGAGCTCTCGTTATGAGGAATCCGAGAGAAGTGTTGCGTTAACGAAACAGGGAGTAACGGATAGTAACTGTTAACGTTTGGAATTCACATAAGTGACAGCCTACATATCGTTCAAAAAAATGTTCAAATGTTTGTTAAGCTTATGGGACTTAACTACGGGGTCATCAGTCCCTAAACTTACAAACTACTTATGAACTACTTACGAACTAGGACGGCACAAATACCCATGCCCGAGGGGGGATTCGAACCCCCGACCGTAGTGGCCGTGCAGACCGTGACTGGAGCGTCTCAGTCTCCTCGGCCACCGCGGCCGGCACATATCGTTAGTTTACAAGTAGGATCGTGAGAGGTTCCTTTTATTGAAGGCCCCATTTAATTGCCATTTTTCCAAAATTGTGCTTCGTCATTTGCACACAACAACCTCGTTTATCCTACCCCCATTTACCAGGATTTCCGGTTTATATATATATATATATATATATATATATATATATATATATATATATATATATATATATGTGTGTGTGTGTGTGTGTGTGTGTGTGTGCGTGCGCGTTTTTTTTTTTTTTTTTTTTTTTTTTTTTTTTTTTTTTTTTTTTTTTTTTTTTTGCGAAAATGTGTGGTGTGAGGATACAGGGTTTTAGTTTAGTAACCTCCTTGGTACGTTTTTGTCAAACAAGAGTTATCGTTAGCATGCAGCGATAGCTGCTGGGCGACAATGCTTAAGTTGGAATGTTTTTTTTTTTTTTTTTTTTTTTGTATGTTGGACGTTTTTCAAATTTTTAAATGTTTGTTAAGCTCAAGGGACTTAACTACGGGGTCATCAGTCCCTAAACTTACAAACTACTTATAAACCAACTACAACTAAGGACGGCACATATATCCATGCCCGAAGGAGGATTCGAACCCCCGACCGTATTGGCCGTGCAGACCGTGACTGAAGCGCCTCAGTCCCCTCGGCCATCGCGGCCGGCTTGGACGGTGTGCGGTAGTCTCTAGGGATGCAACATCGATGATAAAATCATCGATGTTCAGATATCGATGTTTCTACGGAAAAATATCGATGTTAAAAAAACATCGCTCTGAAAAACGATGCATCGATGTTTTTCCGATGTTTCCATACATTTAAGAAATATTAGGAAAAACACACTGACATGAAGCTGTGTTGCCAGAAAGTATCTGCCTTATTTATGTTCTTTCACCAGGCTACGAATACACAGCGAAATGGTAGATTAGAATGGAGAAGAAGTTGAGAATAGGTTTCGCTACCTGATTTTACTTGGGATTTACATCGATTTGTTCATTACCTGCGTATTGCATTTTTCTTAGCTGTCGACGTGGAGAAAATTAAACATTATGCATCTTTCAGTTATTACTTAATAATGTATTTTTAAAATGAATATTCATCAATGACGTTTATCAAATCATGTGCCTCGCTGAAATGAAAATCTATGTTATACTTGGCGTGTTGGTTTTTGTCTCGGATTTTTCGTCGAGTTTTGATGTTTTAACTCACGTTTTGACAGTACTATATCAGTCTGACTGTGTAACACTGTCAAAGATTCGATTCCACTGATGTTGGAGGGTGAAATTTCAGCAATGCCAGCAGCCCGTGCTGGACAAACATCAGATTAATCATCAGAGTGTTTCATATTTCACTTGCCTAATATTTGAAAAGTATGAAAACAGCGATGAGCGACGACAGCATGAGCACCACACTTGAGCTGACGCTGGCTGAGCAACTAATAAAGTAATAATGTAGTTGCTAATCAATTGTTCAACGATGTCGATAGTTTTGGACTTATGTCGTCGATGCATCGGCGATATATCGCTGTTCAAAACATCGATGTTTACATCGATGTTTATAGACGAAACATCGATGTTTTCAAAACATCGATGTATCGTTTGCATCCCTAGTAGTCCCCCGCCGACCGCAGAGCGAGGCAGTGTAGCATGTTGACAGTGCGACCGTAACCTGCGTTTAGCGGTGTCTAAGGTTTTTGCCCTTCAGTCGTATCACATACGAGTTTCGGTTACAGTTGAATATTGAAATGTTTCAGTGTGGACTTGTAGACAATCATCGTAGTGGCACGCGGTTATTTAATCAGTGTATTTAAAGGAAGAGTTTTTAACATTTGTCGTTCCATAATAAAGGAAGTTAACAAAGTTTATAGTTATGGATCAACCTAGTAATTGTACGCATCCCATACCGTCAAATCATTGGAACAGTTATGAAATGATTAAGCAGCAAATAGAATATGACGGCAACTTCGCTCATCGAGGATTAGGTGGACGCAGCTGTGACGTTACAGTGTTAGAGTGCTATTACTGTAATACCAGGATGACCAGACGTCCGGATTAATCCGGACATGTCCTCTTTTGTAGCTCTTCGTCCGGATTCCGGGCGGATTTTTAAACTGTCTTTTTTTTCGCAAAGTTGAGCCTAATAAAATTATAATTACAGTTAGTCTGCTGCGGCGTGTTAGGCATGCTGCGGTGCGCGTGACCCTTCAGCGTCGGGGCTTCGAATCCCCCCTCAGGCATGGGTGTTTGTGTTGTCCTTAGGTTAGTTTACCTTAAATTTGCTTTATAGGTAAGGTCCGCCTTGAGCAAACGCAAATGTTTTTAGTCTCTCCCATACATGTTTCGCTGGAAGGAAGGAAGGAAGCTTAAGAGTTTAACGTCCCGTCGACAGCTTGGTCATTAGAGACGGAGGTAACGCTCGGGGTTTTGGGTAAGGATAGGGAAGGAAATCGGCCGTGCCCTTTGAAAGGAACCATCCCGGCATTTGCCTGGAGTGATTTAGGGAAATCACGGAAAACCTAAATCAGGATGGCCGGAGGTGGGTTTGAATCACCATCCTCCCGAATGCGAGTCCAGTGTTTTACCACTGCGCCACCTCGCTCGGTGTTTCGCTGGCGTTGCAGCATCATCAGTGGGATGTTTAAGTCATACTGCCTGTCAAATTAACAATGAAATGATTGTTACTATTTGTACATTAAGTGTAAATATTACAGATAATTGTGAAACTAATATAAATCGTTTCTTATTTTTATAGGTATACTAGGCCTACCTTAATACCACATTAGTTGGTTTGTGGTTCTTCAACTCACAAAACGTCACTGAGAATTTTTGACAGTTTGTCATCTGCAAACCAAAACGTGTGTAGTTAATGAGGTGAATGGTTAGCTTGTAAATATCGGGATTTTTACGAAAATATAGGACGTCATTTTTGTGTTTTGGTTTAATTTTACTGTTGCGACTGCTTCTATAACAAAATGTGTGTGTTTCTAGGAAGTTTTTGTCACTTAGTTTCGTGAATTTGCGCTGTTTTCGCGTTGTAAACAGGCACTGTGTCACTTTCACTTCACTCAATGTTTATGTTATGAAAACAAGACGATCGGCAGTTGAATTCTGGAAGTAATGTTAAGAGAATAGCTGACTGTGGTGAGGGCGGGAGTTTTTGAATCATGTTACTTTCGTTTTAGTGTGTGTGTGTGTGTGTGTGTGTGTGTGTGTGTGTGTGTGTGTGTGTTTATGGGTTTTCTGTCAGTTCTTTGAGGGTAGAGAACATGGTTCCGTTGCAGAGGGCTGTGAATTCATTTACTATTTCTTTCCTTTCTATTATGGCGTTCTGTATGTGGTAGTTCTCTTCGATTGTTAATTTTTGTGGGAGGCTTTTGCTGTGTTTCAGAATCTTTAGATCAGTATTTATGTCGGTTGGTTTGTGGTTCATGCTTATGAGGTGTTCTGCAAATGTAGAATAACTATTGTTTTTCAGTGCTCTTTTGTGTATCTGGTATTAAAATTTATGCATGTCTGTCCAATGTAAACTGAGTTACAATCATGGCATGTCAGCTGGTAGATGCCAGAAGTGTTATGTTTGTCTGTGTTGGTGTTGGTTGTCTTTAGTTTTCTTTGTATCGAGTTGTCTGTTCTGTATGCTACTTTGAAGCCTTGTTTTTTGAGAATGTTTCCTATTCTGTGGGTTGCTTTGTTATCATATGTGAGAGTGTGCCATTTATTTGTTGTTTTGTTTGATTTTTGTTCCTCTGTGTGGGTATTTGGTGTATGGGAGTTGAGTGGGTTTATGTTTTGTGTGTTTGCGGTGTGTTTCTGGCCTGTTACCTTAGTTTCAACCCAACTGTTGAGTCCGGTAGACTTACAAACATTTGAACATTTTCCATTACAGGATCATTGATTTTGCGATGGATCGAACCATTAGCAAATGCAAATATCAATTATTTAAAATTTCCGCTCCGTATCTTCATTTCCGGATTCACATTGGCAATTGGCGTAATAGGTTTCATGTTGTGCACTTGTAATTTGTGAGTGTAAATTGCTGTTCATTGTAACCGAGTGAGTTTCACAAAATACTTGGCAATGCTAAATGCAAGGTAATATTCGCAGGTTTCTTTATTGCAAATATCCTGGCTTCAAGAAAAGGAGGAACGAATTCGAAGCAGAATGTAAATTGTATGGATGTGGAACTTGCGTCTCATTGGACAATAAAAGTCAGAAATAGCTCGAAAGATTTCTTTACTGTTATGGTTTGATCTCATGGTTCCTTAGTCATTCAATGTTTTCGTATTCGGAACTTGAAAGCGCATTTTCCACGTGGGCGGCTGCTGCTTGACTTTTACAGAAAATTGGATCTTCAGAGATGAATCAGTAATTACTAAGGAATGTCTGTTTCGTCTATTAAAAATAATAAAAAAAAACATTTATTAATGTTGAAGGTATGTTTTGTGCGTCCTCTTTTTTCTTACTTTGACCTCCTTTTTGAAGCTGTTTGTCCTCTGTTTTACACAAATACATCTGGGCACCCTATGTAATACGGTGCACTGTATGTATCACTATTATATTGTTACCGAAGGCAACAAAGAGATCGCCAATCACACGCTTTCACTTACATGGAATACGCAGCTGTGACTGAGGGAAGAAACTTTCTCGGGATGTACAGTGGCTGCAGAAAACTTCAGGATATAATTTGATCCGAGCGGGATTGACCGTGCGCTCTAAGGCGCCTTGCTGAGGAGTGTTTATCTGTTCCCCGTCAGAGGTTCGAGTACTCCCTCAGGCATGGGTGTGTGTGTTGTCCTTTTGTCCTTCGCAGTTTAAGTAGATTTTTAAGTCTAGGGACTGATTACTGCAACTGTTTGGTCCCATAGCTTTGCTAACATGTGAATATTTTGATTTATGTGAAAGAATTAGAAGAAATTATAGCTCCGAAAACTTAATCCCACACTAGATTTCAGAGGCGCAGACTTTTGAAAATCGGTGTAGGTGCTCTATCGGCCTATCATGGTACACAAATGTTCGAAACCAACCCTCCTGAAAATCATCTTCATGCATTTTTGAATGAGCAATACTTGATAAAAGTAAATAGGCAGTTGTCTAGCCTTTTTAAGATAAAAGGAAGAAGGAGGAGGAAGAAAAGGAAAGCATGTCTGCATTAGGACACTACAATAAAGCGATCTAATTGGTCGAAGTGGATATTTCGATATAAGTAACACCCCAAAATTTCTACAGGACCAATGAAATAATTTTTCACTGTACACTAATCTAACACGTTTTGTATGAAGCTATTCTTTCTGACAACACCGTCACCAAAGTTTAAAGAAATCTTTGAAATATTTTGAGATTTTGAAGTCCGACATCAAAATTTTGGTCAGTTCCAAGCAAGAGCAGTATACTTCATCGTAACTTTCATCACTTCGAGATAACTTCATGACATCTGTGTCAGTATTAATATAGTCCAAGGTTTTTTAAGCCTGAGAGAAAAACATTACAAATTTCAACTGAATCTATAATTTTAATAACAAGGGAAATGAAAAACGATTAACTTTAGCATCAGCATCAGATTATTCAAGCTAAATTCCTGAAAGAACTGCTCATAAATACGTACACCTGAAAGGCCAAAAGGACCGACGTGCTTCAGGATGAATAAAGCTAGCATAGTGGCTAAAACACGGACACTCATTACTACTCGCTTGGGGAACCGCGTACAAAACTGATCATTTCTTTCACGTATGAAATATCGTTTCTCGCTATGGTCACGTTTTGCATTGCCTATTGAGTCATAAGGTAGGTTCTGATTTTTCCCGATTTTTTTTTTATTTATACAATTTTCCACCTCAATTTTATGTGGGTGCTCAGCACCCCCAAAAAAATTCTTAGAGGGTGTACGAGCCCCGGAGTACCCACGGAGTTGGCGCCCCTGTTACATTTGCAATGCCAACGAATCTGGACTTTAGGATGCTACTCAGTAATACGGTGGCTTGCAAAACTGATGCCTCGACAAGAGGTGTAAAGATTGTGTAACAGTTATGGCTTGTTTTTCTATTTAGTCTAAGATTTCTAGGATTGATATTCCGGATTACATCCGGTCCCACCGAAACCGGATAAACGACGTTCCTGTATAATTTCCATTGGTATTTGAAGGAGCCACCCCCATGAACCACAGACATTGCTGAAGTGGGGTGGCTTGCGTGCCTCAACGATACAGATAGCCGTACCGTAGGTGCAACCACAGCGGAGGGGTATCTGTGGAGAGGCCAGACAAACGTGCAGGGGCAGCAGCCTTTTCAGTAGTTACAGGGGCAACAGTCTGGATGATTGACTGAGCTGGCCTTGCAACATCAGCTAATGTGGCTTTGCCACACAGTTACTGCGAACGGCTGAAAGCAAGGGGAAACTACAGCCGTTACTTTTCCCGAGGACATGCAGCTCTACTGTATGAACATATGATGATGGCATCATCTTGGGTAAAATATTCCGGAGGTAAAATAGTCCCCCATTCGGATCTCCGGGCGGGGACTACTCAGGAGGATGTTGTCATCAGGAAAGACAATACTAGCATTCTACGGATCGGAGCGTGGAATGTTAGATCCCTTAATCGGGTAGGAAAGTTAGAAAATTTAAAAAGGGAGATGGATAGGTTGAAGTTAGTTATAGTGGGGATTAGTGAAGTTCGGTGGCAGGATGAACAGAATATCAGGTCAGGTAAGTACAGGATTATAAATACAAAATCAGTTGGGGGGGGGGGGGGGATCACAGGAGTAGGACTGATAATGAATAAGAAAATAGGAATGCGGGTAAACTACTATGAGCAGCACAGTGATCGCATTATCATGTCAAGATAGATACGAAGCCAACACCGACAACAGTAGTACAGGTTTGTATTCCAACTAGCTCTGCCGATGATGAGGAGATCGAAGAAATATACGAGGAGCTAAAGGAAATGATTCAGACAGTTAAGGGAGAGGAAAACTTAATTGTGATGGGAGACTGGAATTCGGTAGGAGGAAAAGGAAGGAAAAATAGTAGGTGAATATGGACTGGGCAAAAGAAATGAAAGAGGAAGCCGCCTGGTAGAATTTTGCATGGAACATAATTTAGTTATAACAAACACCTGGTTTAAGAATCACAAAAGAAGGTTGTATACGTAGAAGAGACCAGGAGACACCGGGAGATACTAGATAGATTTTATAATGGTAAGACATAGATTTCGGAACCAGGTTTTACAGTGTAAGACATACCCAGGGGCAGATATAGACTCTGTCCATAACTTGTTGGTTATGAACTGTAGGCTGAAACTGAAAAAACTGCAGAAAGGTAGGAAAATAACGACATGGGATCTAGATAAAGGAATGTTAAGTTCTGGAGAATTTCAGAGGAAGATTTAGGCAACAATTGACAGAAACAGAGGGAAATAAAACAGTAGAAGAGGAATGGGTAGCATTGAGAGATGAAATAGTGAAGGCAGCAGAGGACAAAATAGGTAGAAAGGCAAGACCTACAAAAAATCCTTGGATATCACAGGAAATACTAAATTTAAAGAATATAAAATGCAGTAAATGAAACATGCAAAATGGAGTACAGACGACTAAGAAATGAGATTGACAGGAAGTGCAAAATGGCTAAGCAGGAGTGGCTAGAAGCCAAATGCAAATCTGTAGAAGAATGTATAAGAAGGGGAAAAGTAGATACTGCCTACAGGAAAATAAAAGTGACTTTTGGGGACAAGAAAAGCAACTCTACGAATATCAAGAACTCAGATGGGAAACCACTTCTCAGCAAAGAAGGGAAAGCTGAAAGGTGGAAACAGTACATAGAGCAGCTCTACAAAGGAAATGAACTTAGAGACGATGTTGCAGGAAGGGAAGAGGAAGAAGATCAAGAGGAAATAGGAGATACTATACTGAGAGATGAATTTGACAGAGCCCTGAAAGACATAGGTCGGAACAAGGCGCCAGGAGTAGATGACATACCCTCAGAGCTACTAAAGTCTCTGGGAGAGTCAGCCATGACAAGACTATTTGAACTGGTGTGTAGGATGTATGAGACAGGCGAAATACCCTCAGACTTAAGAAAAATGTAATAATCCCCATTCCAATGCAATCAGGCGCAGACAGGTGTGAAAATTACAGAACCATCATTTTGATGAGTCATGGTTGCAATATTTAACACGAATTATCTACAGGAGAATGGAAATGCTGGTAGAAGCTGACCTCGGAAAGTTCATTTTGGATTCAGGAGGAAGGTAGGAACCCGGGAGGCAATACTCACTTTACGTCTTATCTTAGAAGATAGATTAAGGAAAGGCAAACCTACATTTTTAGCTTTTGTAGATTTGGAGAAAGCGTTTGACAATGGTGACTGGAATACACTCTTTCAAATTCTGAAGTCAGCAGGGGTAAAATACATGGAAAGGAGAGTTATTTACAACTTGTACAAAAGCCAGACAGCGGTTGTCGGAGTTGAAGGGCATGAAAGGGAAGCATCAGTTGGGAAGGGAGTAAGACAGGGTTGTAGCCTTTCTCCGATGTTATTCAATTTGTACATCGAGCAGGCGGTGAAGGAAAGCAAGGAAAAATTTGGAAAAGGGTTAAAGTTCAGGGGGAAGAATTTAAAACATTGCGGTTTGCTGATGGCATTGTAATTCTGTCAAAGACAGCAAAGGACCTGGAAGAGTAGCTGAATGGAATGGACAGTGTGTTGAAGAGAACGTATAAAATGAACATTAACAAGAGCATAACAAAAATAAAGGAATGCGGTCTTAGAAAATCAGGCGATGCTGAAGGAATTAGATTAGGTAACGAAGCAATGAAGGTGGTAGATGAGTTTTTGTTCCTTGGGTAGTAAAATAATATGCGATGGTCGCAGTACAGAGGATATAAAATGCAGAATGCAATGGGAAGAATAGCATTTTTGAAAAAGAGAAATTTGCTAACATCGAATATTAATTTAAGTGTAAGGAAGTCTTTTCTGAAGGCATTTGTATGGAGTGTTGCCTTGTACGGGAGTGAAACATGGACGATAAGCAGTGCGGACAGGAAGAGGATAGAGGTTTTTGAAATGTGGTGCTACAGAAGAATACTGAAGATTAGGTGGGTAGATCGCATAACTAATGAAGAGGTACTAAACAGAATTGGTGAGAAAAGGAATTTTTGGCATACCCTGACTAAAAGAAGGGATCGCTTGGTAGGACACAGTCTTAGACATTGAGGAATCGTAAATTTAGCATTGGAGGGAAGTGTGTGGGGTAAAAATCGCAAAGCGAGACCAAGAAACGCGTATAGTAAGCAGATTCAAGTGGATGTGGGTTGCCGTTCTTATGAGGAGATGAAAAGGCTTGCTCAGGATAGTGTAGGGTGGAGGGCTGCATCAAACCAGTCTCCGGACTGAAGACCATAACAACATTTGAAGGAGGACTCAGTAACCACTTGGAGCGCTGGCGTCTATGACTGTTTGTTTTTGACTGTACATTGACGGTGTTACTGCGGTTGACTTTTTCTGCGCTAGGTGTTCTACTGTTGTTCCAAGTACCAGACGCAACTTCTACGTTGGACTGTGATATTAGCAGACCTATGTAAACGTCGGTTAAACACACTGAGGATGATATAGGCATGGCATTCATTGGCAGGCATGGCATTCACCGCGGCCGGCAGTGGGACCCTTCTCTTAATGAAAGACGCTAGGAATTCCTTCTCTCCCCAATTATGTTCAGTACCTTCTCATTTGTAATGCAGCCTACTCATCTAATTTTTAACATTCGTCTGTAGCACCACATTTCAAAGGCTTCTTTCTTCTTATTGTCTAATTTATTTACATCCTTGTTTCACTATTGTAGCCGGCCGCGGTGGCCGAGCTGACTGAGGCGCGCCAGTCACGGTTTGCACGGCCACTACGGTCGGGGATTCGAATCCCCCCTCGGGCATGGATATTTGTGCCGTCCTTAGTTGTAGGTAATGTTTGTAAGGCCTATGGGAGTCAACTACGGGGTCATCAGTCCCTAAACTTACAAACTACTTATGAATTACTTACGAACTAGGACGGCACAAATATCCATGCCCGAGGGGGGATTCGAACCCCCGACCGTAGTGGCCGTGCAGACCGTGACTGAAGCGCCTCAGTCCCCTCGGCCGGCAGTTCATAAGTAGTTTGTAAGTTTCGGGACTGTCGAGCCCGTAGTTAAGTCCCTTAAGCTTAACAAACATTTGAACATTTCGGGCATGGATGTTTGTGCTGTCTTTAGTATAAGGTAGTTCATAAGTAGTTTTTAAGCTTAGGGACTGATGACCCCGTAGTTAAGTCCCATAAGCTATACAAACATTTGAACATTTGATTTTTGAATTAAAATAACACTATTGTTGTTCATAAGATTCCACTCGGTGGCGCCGCTGACCTGCTAAGCAGCGGATCACAGCATATGAACAATCGACTCTTAACTTCAGCATGGCATCACGTTGGCGACCCATTGTTACATTTACTTGTTCTTGGCAAATTAGAGTTGCATTGTGATTTATTACATGTGTTCTATTTCTAATTTCCGGTGCCGACCTGTTAAAAAAATAAAAAATAATGAAATTAAAAAAATTATTTTGGGAGGTGCAGGGGCCCTCATTAGGCCCCCCCCCTTGTGCATGCGCTACTGTATATTTTGTATGATATCTCACCTCATCCCTTCATTGTTTTGATCTGTGTGTACAGAGAATTACAGAGACAACATAATAAAAGGGAGCCGACCGCTCTGGGGCGCTCCAGTCACGGTCTGCACGGCCACTACTGTCGGGGGTTCGAATCCTCCCTCGGGCATGGATATTTGTGCCGTCCTTAGTATTTGCTAGTTCATAAGTAGTTTGTAAGTTTGGGGACTGATGACCCCGTAGTTAAGACCCATAAGCTCTACAAACATTAAAACATTTTGAATAAAATAAGTCGTCAAGGATATGGAAAATTGTGATTTAGTAAGAGATTATAGATAAAGGTAAAGGATAAAAGTAGTGTGTGTTTGTTTGAAATGAAAAGTAGTATGTGTTTGTGGACGAGCGTGTCACTGTTTTTGTTAAGAGACCGTCCCCGCTAAAATTCACAAATACATGTTCTGTTGTGGTTTTGGTTACAAAATAATTTGACTAAGCAATGAGACTTAGTACCTTCCTTTACCCTGTTACATGGAATTGCAACTGACATGGGATGCAATGAACAAATGTGGTTAGTTTGATGCGCAACGGATAACACTTTAAATTGTACAGTAATTGACAGTAATTAAAACTCGTAATTGGTGTACACATTAATCTCGTGTGTGAGACAATGTGCACCATATACTGTACCAATAGCCAGACTATACAAGCAGACTATACAAGCACAATTCGACTGCGAGAGCCAACACAAAGAGCGTGCTACTACAGTGATAATTTTGTTACTTTAATTAACAGGATGCCAAGCAAAGATATTTGATATTAATTAGATACCAAAATCACTGATTTTGATAATGTGCCTATCTGAACAACAATTACCATACTGATTCAACGTAATAAAAAATGTCCTACAAATCTGGTAATGGTTTCAAGTCTCACTCACTGCAAATATTTCTCATCTCTTTACGTGATCTACTTCTCTTCTGATCAGACAAATCACTTTAACTGTTACTAACATTAACTGACTTAATAATCTGAACTTTCATTAAGACTGAGAAAATCTCTAACTATGAACTTTACTGGATTTATGAACAAACTACTTCCTGCTCTCATTTATCATGACAAAATGCCTACACTGAAATGTTCTAATTAACAAATTTACAAACACAATAATTATGCAACACTATCATAAGAAACAATTACCAGAACGGATAGCAATTCAAATTGGTGAAAGGAACGAGGAACTGGAAAATGACTCAGGGTTAAATGATAAATGCGAGCTACATTAAACAGTATTCATTAGCAAAAAGACAAACACCAACTACAATAGTTCAAATACAGACCAGCAGACATAACATAATCAGACATCGATTCGCCTTCACGAAGGTCACACACAGACTCTTTTACACGAAGGTCACACCTCGACTCCTTAAACGCAACAACTGCGAGTGAAAGTCATACACCAGAAATAAAACTAAGTCTTTGGTTTACAGCAAAGATATAAAAATAAGTACAGTATGTTATATCGATTAATGAAATGGTACAAAATATTACATAAATTTGTTTTCTACAGAATTAAAGCTTAGGTTTTTCTAACAGAACATGCCCAAGGCTTTCTGACAGGCAAAAATTAAGTGAAAATTATTTTGCGTACTCCTTTCAAGGAATGAATTAAAATTTGTGATGCGGCCAGAAATCGAACCAGGACCTCCATGCTTACTAGGAAGACGTCTTACCGTTAGACCACCGCACCACCAACGGTTAAGCCACCTCGTCATAGTCTAAATACGACTTCCCTCCACGTCACAAACTTTAATTCAGCTTTTTGTTCCCTAGATAATTGCCACTACTGCCAAGGCTCTCCATGCAGCGGAATAGCACCTCGGCAATGGACATGGTGGAACATTCCTGCTAAGATGATATGAATGTCAATTTAAACATAAATTCAGTAACCCTGAGACGGTTTTTCGTCTCGAATATGTCCAAGACATTACAGATAAAATTAAAGCAATGAATTAAAGTTTGTGGCGTGGAGGGAAGTCGTACTTACACTATTGCGAGGCGACTTAACCGTTAGTGGTGCGGTGGTCTGATGGTAAGACGTCCTCCTAGTAAACATAGAGGTCCGCGTTCGGTTCCCGGCCGCATCACAAATTTTAATTCATTGCTTTATCTGTAATGTCTTGGACATATTCGAGACGAAAAACCGGCTCAGGGTTACTAAATTGATATAATAAGATTTTGGGCATGCAAAACTCCCGTACATTATTGATAGAGATGAAATCTGGAACATAACGGTCTTGCTTTTTAAAGCTAGAAGAACAAATTGTATTGGTGTGGCGTCCGAAAGAGCACGGGTGGCAAAGTGGTTAAGGGGATCGCTGGCTCGAATCGGGAGACCCGGGTTCGATTCCCGGTCCGGGTCACATTTTCACTTGTCGCCATTGCTTAATATCAATACCTAAATACGGCCACTGTCAATCCTTTCTTTCCTGTCCTTCTTCCTTCCCTTCCTTTAACAATCATTTAGAAGTAGAAAACCGAGAGTGACGCAAAATAAATGAAAATGCAGCTCCCGTCTTCTTCTCTAGTGAGAGACAATTAATGAGTGGGCAGTAAATAATTATCACTGACCAGAGGGTGTGATATTCCTGGCCTATGGCCACTTCATATTTCTGGCCGCTGGCCGTTTCTTTGCTAACATTATGCGTGTCTTAAATGCGGAAGAAAGACAGCAGTGCAGCATATGTTGAAATGTGAGGTGGGGAGCAGTAGCATATGGCACAGTAGGTGCTGGTTCCCGTTGGAAAGCCCGCCTATGTTACTGGTACTCTCCTCGCATTGGCTGCTGCATTTCACGTCACGTGATTTCTTTTGAAATTAGTTTTGTTTATTATATACTAAATATTACTTATTCAGAGCTGAGAATTTGTAATAAACTTCTCTCAAGGACAGGCTAGGTTTTGACAGTTTAAAAAGTTTAAGGTGCCTCCTCTTATTGTAACAAGAGAAGAGCGACTTTGCAGAAGGCGCGCGACGGCCCTGTTTTGGCGCGAAATAGAGCGTCAGGTGCCCTCTCGCAACGCGCCGCAGTTTCAGTCTCGAGCTGACCACTATACGCGCCGGTCATGAGTAAAGATTTGTGTAATAGTGATAACAGTCGAGTCTCTACATGAGCTATGGGCAGCATAGGCTGTACCGTATTAACAAAAGTTGTTCATATTTAATTATTTATTTAATAAATGGCATCCCTGACAATTAAAAATCTCGCGAGTCGCTTCTTATGCTTCCATTCTACAGAACTTATTTTAGCCTCACTTGTTTGCTGTACAAGAACCAACGACCTGTGTGCTGTCTTCTGCGCTGGTAACACAACTATAGAAGACAACAGGTTAGTCAGAACTCTATGCTTTCCATAAAGTCTTGGACAGCGACTACAGCACCTCGTGCGTACTGTAGGGAGGTACAAACGCACACTGCTACGCAACAGCATCCGCAAGGATGTGTAGATTTTAGGGGACTTGTGGGAGGAAGCGGTACTAACTTCTCCGTCCGCAATTAAAACCCTAGGAAGCTTGTAATCTTCAGTCCGCAGACTGGTTTGATGCAGCTCTCCACGCTAACCTATCCTGTGGAAGTCTCTTCATCTGCGAATACGTTCGGCAACCTACATCCCTTTGAATCTGCTTACTATATTCGTCCCTCGGACTCCCTCTACGATTTTTACCCCACACACTTCCTTCTAATGCTAAGTTAACGATTCCTTGGTGTCTCAGGATGTGTCCCACCAACCTATCCCTTCTCTTAGTCAGAATACGCCAGCAATTCCTTTTCTCCCCAATTCTGTTAAGGACCTCCTCATTAGTTACGTGATCTACCAATCTAATTTTCATCATTCGTCTGTAGCACCTCATTTCAAAAGCTTCTATCATCTTTTTGTCTGAACTCCTTATTGTCCACGCTTCACTTCCATACAATGCTACACTCCAGACAAATGCCTTCAGAAAGGCAGAAAGGACTTATTAACATATAAACTTATATTGGATGTCAACAAGTTTCTCTTCTTCAGAAACGCTTTTCTTCCCATAGCCATTCTGCATTTTATATCTTCTTTACTTCTGCCATCAGAAGTTATCTTGCTACCCAATTAACAAAACTCGTCTACTAATTTTATTGCCTCATTACCTAATTTAATTCCTTCAGCATCACCTGATTTTCTGACGCTACATTCCATTATCCTTGTTTTACTCTTGTTGATGTTCATCATATAACCTCTTTTCAAGACATTGTACAGGTACATTCCATTCAATTGCTCTTCCAGATCCTTTGCGGTCTCCGACAGGATTACTATGTCATCGGCAAACCGCAAAACTTTTATTTCTTCTCCTTGAACTTTAATTTCCTCTCCAAATTTCTCCTTGCATTCCTTCACTTCCTGCTCAATGTACAGATTGAACAACATTGGGGAAAGGATGCAACACTGTCTTAGCCCCTTCCCAACCTCTGCTTCCCTTTCTTGCCCTTCGACTCTAATAACCGCTGTTTGGTTTTTGTATAAGTTGAGTATAACTCTTCGCTCCTTACATTTTACCCCTGCTACGTTCAGAATTTGAAACAGTGTATTCCAGTCGAAATCGTCAAAAGCTTTCTCCAAATCGACAAACACTAAAAACGTAGTCTTACCTTTCCTTAGCCTATCTTCTAAGTTTAGTCGTAATGTGAATATTGCCGTTCGTGTTCCTACATTTCTCCTAAATCCAAACTGATCTTCCCCGAGTTCGAATTCTACAAGTTTTTCAATTCGTATGTAAATAATTCGTGTTAGTATTTTACAATAATGACTTATTAAACTGATAGTTTTGTAATTTTCACACTTGTCCGCGCCTGCTTTCTTTGGAAGTCGAAGGGTATTTCTCCTGTTTCGTACATTTAATCAATTCAAGGAGTAGCTAATTTTATTACAACAGCAAGTAATACACGATTAAATAATAAAACTTTGGAACATAGAATTTTCACACTTGTCCGCGCCTGATTTCTTTGGAAGTCCAAAGGTATTCTCCTGTCTCGTACATTTCATCAATTCTAGGAGCAACTAATTTTATTACAACAGCAATTAATACACGATCAAATAATAAAACTTTAGAACATTCACCATTATTTACTTGATCAGTAGCAATTACAGCTCTATTATTATTATTATTATTATCACTACCAGTTATCGCAACTTTTTTGTCGTCGAAGGGAATGTAGCGTTCGAGATTCTCGCCTAAAGCCATGGGCTCATCAAAAATGTTCAAATTTTTGTAGAGCTTATGGGACTTAACTTCGGGGTCATCAGTCCCTAAACTTACAAACTACTTATGAACTAGTTACAACTAAGGACGTCACAAATATCCATGCCCGAGGGGGGATTCGAACCCCCGACCGTAGTGGCCGTGCAGACCGTGACTGAAGCGCCTCAATCCCCTCGGCCATAGCGGCCGGCTGTTATGATGACAGTGTGGAAACTTGACAACAGCAGTGCTAGCCGGCCGCGGTGGCCGAGGGGACTAAGGCGCTCCAGTCACGGTCTACACGGCCACTACGGTCGGGGGTTCGAATCCCCCCTCGGGCATAGATATTTGCGCCGTCCTAGTTCGTAAGTAGTTTGTAAGTTTAGGGACTGATGACACCGTAGTTAATTAAGTCCCATAGACTATACAAACATTTGAAACAGCAGTGCTAGACTTCTTGGTGTGCCTGTACCCAGGAAAAGCCATTAGCCGCTCCAAGGGCCCCGGGTTCCCCGCAAGTGTCACTCCCCGCAAGTGTTCCATCCCCCTGTCTTCTTCTATAGTAGGAGACAATTAATGAGTGGGCAGTAAATAATTATCACTGACCACAGGGGAATAGAAAAAGAAAGGATCTTTTTTGTCGTCGAAGGGAATGTAGCGTTTGAGATTGTCGCCTGAAGCCATGGGCTCATCGGCCGCGAACAGGCCAGGCGCCGTTAGTAGGGTTTTCAGATCTCCGGGCGCCGCCCGGAGTGCCCGGGTTTGGAATGAATTCTCCGGGTCTACGGGCCAATGACTCATCTCGGGGCTTGATTGTAATCTTCATCTTAACTTTTTTTTTTACGACGCTTTTTAAGTACTGTGCTCATGTAGCGACGATTTACATCGAACTTAACGTAACTTAAACCAAGGACGAACACCACATCCATGCCCTAGGGAGGGATTCGAACCTCTGGCGGGAGCAGCCTCCCGCACCGTGGCAAGACGCCTCAGTGCGCTCGGCCATTCCCGGCCGGCTCCTCTCTAGTAATTATGAATAACTATACATAAATGTCAATTTCTTATTGCAGCAAAACGCTACTTTTCTATTCTTCCTCTGAAAACTTTTCATTGTTGCGTCGGTAGTAATCGGCTAGCGCATTATTAAGCAAACACTGTTGCGGCAACGTGTCAACTGGCGACGTCTATTATTTGTGTTCGTTCGTTCATTGTTTATCAGTTTACCGGCAATTTTTGGAATACTCGGATCGTGTGTGACCAGACAAGCTTACATTAACTCAGATTAGTGAGTAATAACAGTGAAATGAAGAGACGGTATCTAAGTTCGTTCCGTGAAGACTGGTTACAGGAAGAAAATTGTAAAGAGTGGCTACAAAAAGTCGATACTGATGAGTGTATGTGTAAGTGTAGAATATGCAGTATCTCATTTACTGTTAAGTACGGCGGAGTGAAAGCGAATATTACTACACAAAAGAAGAATAAGTCGCTTCTTAATTTCTTGCCGAAACAATTTTCTGCAGAAGACGACAATCCTGGTTGGGGAGGGGGGGGGGAGTTGGTCGCAGTTGGATGGGGGGGGGGAAGTCATTGGCCAAGGGGAGGGGGGCACGTCTGGTCTCCGGGCCTGCCTCGTGTTCAATCTGGCAACTAGAGATGGGATAATTGAAACATCTGACGGTTTTGAAACCAATGAAACCGTACCCTCTGTGGTTTCGAAACAGTTTCGAAACCATGAAGCAATGTATGTTTTATCCTGAAATCTTCAGTCTAGGAGGGCAATATTTTTCACTATGTGGACAAGGGTACATACAAGAACCTGTCAACCATAGAGTATATATTCACTTTTTGGTCTGTACGAAACATGTTGATAAAAGATTTTCTCCCGTGTTGTTGATGTTACCAACATAGTCAGCCGGCCGCGATGGCCGAGGGGACTGAGGCGCTTCAGTCACGGTCTGCACGGCCACTATGGTCGGGGGTTCGAATCCCCACTCGGGCATGGATATTTGTGCCGTCCTTAGTTGTAGGTAGTTCATAAGTAGTTTGTAAGTTTAGGGACTGATGACCCCGTAGTCACACGAGGCCGCCGGTATGGTAGGTAAAAGTTTACTCCGCTAGGAACTCACAAACTGCAATATGGTACGCATATTACAGTGATGGATCATAAATGCTACTTTCTATACATACTAAATAATTATAGGGAATAAAGGGCACAGTAAATAATCACAAATAATGCTATGGAATTACAAAAATAATAAAATAAGAGACAAATTCACCACTTCGAGGTTTCGATCGTTACACTACCGCCGCAATTACTTTAACATGACAGTCGAAAAATTATAACGATTGGAGGTAACATCGTTTTTACTCGTAAGAAACTAACTCTTTAACACAAGATTAAATATGCGATGTACTCTTGTTCCTATAAAAAAATGTCATTTCAGGCTTCATGTTGTATGTTATTAAAAAAATGTAGTTTCACTCGTGTTTTTAATATGGTAGATAAACTTAGAATTTAAGTGGTTATTTCAATGCAAATAGTGTACGTTGTGTTACTGCTTTACATTTATAAAGCAGGCATAATGACATTTCTGAATACAGCAGTCTCTTGCAAACGAATCTTGATTTCAGTAATCATAAGCTGCAGACTCACGAGTGTCAACTACTATTTGACACTCTCTTCAGTAAAATGAAACACCACATTTCGATACCATTAGTCTGTTACGCCTTTCTGCATTAGTGGTTTGAAACCGACACGAAACCGTGAAGCCGACACGAAACCGTGAAACCGACAGGAAGAAACGGTTTCAGTGTATCGACAATCGACCGCGAATGTGATCCGAAACAGAACGGAATGAAACCGCATGGTTTCGAAACCGTGAAAGATGCCGGTTTTGAAACCCTGAAACTGTTGTGTGTATCGAAACCTGGTTTCGAAACCATGAAACCGTAGCCAACTCTACTGGCAACCCTAGCCGTTAGCCGGTCGCTGGCAGCGGTGGCGGCGTCCGTTATTAGTTTAAAGCGATCCCCGCGGCCCGCGATAAACGCCGCCAGCCACCACCCACCAGCCACCAGCCTCCCCCGCGATAATTCTGTTTTCCCGAGCGGCGGGGGGCGACCGTTGGCGCTGGGCACATCTGCCAGCAGGCGGCCGCCCAGCCCACACCGCACCAGACCAGGAGGGGCATTACCGACCGCAGCGGCACCTGGCGATAACCGACGCCGCGCCCCTGCTCCCGGCTCCCAGCGCGCATGCGCGAGCGCCACGCGAGGTGTGAGGCCAGCCGGCGGCCATTTCAATAGCCCATCAGCTGCCGCCACGCGACCGCCTGCTCTCCGAGCGCACTCCACGAGTCAAATGCGGCACCGATTGTCGGCGAGCACTTCTGAAGCTTTTGCCACGTCGGGCTCGCCGCCCTTAATGAATTGCGCCCTTCAGAACGCCCTCACTTACCTCCCTAACTGAAATAAGTTTTCCTTCGCGACCAATGTATTTGCTGTTTGTTACGCGCCGTTTGTAGTCTCGAGTGTACCGACTGCGTTTACGTGTTTTCTACGCCAGTACCATCTGCTGTTCGAATTCCGAACAGCGTGCAACGACCAACAGTACGGTTAAGGGTATATTACATGGAGCGTATTTGGTCGCTAGTCGCTGGCGTCTGTTGTCGCTCGGCGTATGGGCGAATAGCGAATGAATACGCTGACGCAATGACACACAGCGACTTCAGACGCTAGCGTCTTCGTAAAAACAATTGAAACACGACGTAGCATATGATACATTGTTTTGGAGGTTAGGTGATACCAAACAGTTCTGTTTCCCAAGGTGCGACATGGTCGCGAATTTATATCAGTGATCCATTTTGTAAGTACTTTTAATGTCTTTATTTACGTCGATCACAAAATTTCTCGTCGTTTTGACGACTGGTTTCGCTCAGTGATGACCATTTTCAAGTCTACAGCAAATCGGAAACAGGGAAAATTTAGTAATACACTACGGTACCTTATAAAACATAAATAAGGCATTACAGTCATCAATATAAAAAACGTGTTAAAATATTATACATCATACCTGTTGTTACATTCCTTAATGAAGATACACTTATGCTGTGATGATGCCATATGGCTATATTACATGTATTTATGAATGTAATGCATTATTTGTTTTCTAAGATAGTCTAATACTTGATGTATCCTTTTTCTGATTTGTTGTAGACTTGAAAATGTTCGTCCTGACCGAAACCGGTCGTCAAAACGAAAAGAAATTTTGTGATCATTGACGTAAATAAATATATTAAAAGTTCTGCGTCCCACCAAACAAAATATGAAGTGGAATTGTAATCAAATTTCTGAAAATTTATCGAGTTTTCCAGTATTATGGGACATTAAAAATAACGATTATTTAAATTTTATTCTTGGCGAGATCGCATCCTCATGATGGTATTCTACTTCCTTATTTTATCCTCTACCATTTACAGTAATCTATAAAAATTTTCTTATGTGATCCACATCATATTTTTCTAGGCAGAAGGATCTTCACACGATAATTCACCCAAAAGATATTCAGAGGCACCATATTTATCCCTCCTCGCAATCAACCTTCTAATCCATTTTCTTTTATTCTTTTCTACTTTTCCGTTTTGCTTTTGGTTCATTAATTGTTCTTTTAAAACTGTTGCGAGAAACACAACGCCAGCATTTACAATTTCCTTCGACATTTTGTCTCGACTGGTGGCTACTTTAGACGCTCTCGTATATGACACGGGGCGATCGAAGACGCCAGCGACCAAAAACGCCAGCGACCAGAGTCTAAAGTAGCCCACCCTTCAACTTTAGACGCTCGCGTTTCGGAGCAGCGACTTTGTTCGCTGTCCCTGTTTACACGGAGCGAATTTAGCAGCTGCGTCCAAATACGCCAGCGATTAGCGACCAAATTCGCTCCGTGTAATATACCCTTTACGAAAGAGAGAGAGAGAGAGAATCTAATTTGTCGGAACTGGCCGCCTACAGTCTCTTTAGTGATGGCTGGCCCTTGACTACTGTTCTCGGGCAAAATAATAACGAACCATATATTACTGGAATTGCTCGGCAGTGGGGATTATACGAGCCTTAAGCCGTCGGCACTCGGAGCGTGTATCTGAACGATTGTGGCCAACGTGGCGAGATTCTGACATCACAACGTGCGAATCGCACGTTGGCGAGGCCTTCCCAACGTGTGCAGCAGTATCAAGCATGCCAGATATTCTCAATAAGCATCTGAACGAACACCAATAAGGTGGGAGAACGCCCCCGACGTTACACCACGGGGCTATCCGGGGAGGGGGCAGCTCTTTTCGGTAGAGAGACAAAGACGCCATGTTGGCCATCGTATTTCGTGGTTTTTATGTATAGGTCTTATGAATGTACGACATTCCAAAGCAAGTAAAAGTAACTGAGTAAATTGAGAATCTCTCGGAAACCGGCCATTAAGTTACTATTTGTTGGAATAAATGACTGGAAACGTCTTATACGTGGTTAAAAAATTTCCGTATTACAGTAATCTGCCGTTTCAAAGCAAGGCGGACTGAAGATCTATCAACACGAATATTTCTTTGTATCATTCGTTGTAATTACATGTCGGCAACCGACATATCTCCCAGTAGCATATACGACACGTCTAATACCGTAAGTGAGGATACATTAGTAATGTAACTGGCTGTAGCGTAAGGGGCTAAGTCGTAGACTGCGAAGTTACAAGGGGGGGGGGGGGGAGGGGGAGGTTAATGGCTCCACATAAGCAAATACTTTTTCTTCTTTTATTAGGTTTTCTGATAGACTCAAAGACTTTCCTATAAATTTATTAGAAGTATACTGCATAATTTTCGATGCTACGTAAAAATAAGTGCGCACCCTCTGAGGAGTGAGTTCGTTGGATTCGTTTTATGAGCAAGACAGTTTGCACCTCATTTAGAATAAAATACGCACTTATTGTTTCATGCATTGCATTTTATACGTTCTTAACATTCTTCTACTGAATAGTAACATTGACCGTGGAAGCATGATCTTTTAAGATTTACTAAAAAGCGAGACTCTTGCAATAATCTTTGTGTTGTGAAGGCCTATACTAATTTTGTATAGCACAGTTTGTCATGAAACTTATTATTCGCTGCACTTATTGACGTAAAATTTAACTTTTATAAGAGTCTTATGTTCATAGGTATTTTGTTGTTACTTATTTAGGCCTATCACAGATCCAGAAAAGGATTCCCTGATTTCAAAATTAAATATCTCGAAAACAAAGATCCACTATTGAAAAGTGAAAGGAGGTTAGCGTACCGAAGGATGAGATTAAAACCATGTACTCCATTGAACAACGCGTTTTTCTGGTGCTAGTGTACCACAGGTTAGAAGAGAGTCCTACGGCAACAAGGCGAAGTTTTCAAGCACGATTTAATGTTCCAAAGGACCCGATGCGAAAGCCATTCGTACGCTCTTCGCAAAATTTCAACGAACAGGCAGCGTAACTGATGATCTAGTGGGGCATGTTGGCCGCAAGCAAACCGCAGTTACGCCTGAAAATATCGCCACAGTTTCTGGAATAATTCAGCGAAATCCAATGTCATCAGTCGTAGAATTGCATCTGAGACTGGTTTGAAGCGTTTCAGCACGCAGAAAATACTGAGAAAGAGCCTACACATGTTTCCATTCACAATTTACACACATCAGGCCATACCCGTACGAGTTGTGCAACAAAGGGTTGCCTTTGCTAATCAGATGCTCACAATGATTGATAGTGATGGATTTGATGTTGGCTGCATCTGGTTTACAGATGAAGCACACTTCCACCTGAATGGATACGTGAATAAGCAGAACTGGCGATTTTGGGGTTCCGAAAAGCCATATTGGTGTGAAGCGAAACCTCTGTATTCTCCTAAAGTTACTATGTGGGCTGCAGTATGCAGCGGAGGCATTATTGGTCATTTTTTCATTCGAGAAACGGTCACTGGTGGACGTTACGTTGCAGTTTTGGAACAATTTGTCACCACACAGCAAGCGTTAGAGGATCGGTCAGGTACTGAATGGTTTATGCAAGAAGGATCCCGACCACATCGGACCGAACAAGTGTTTTCCTTTCTTGAGGAATACTTCGGGAATCGAGTCATTGCTTTGAAATATCCCAAATTTACTGGTGCAGGCATGGATTCGCCTCCATATTCGCCGGATTTGACTCCCTGTGACTTTTTTTTGTGGGGCACAGTGAAAGACATTGTCTACCCGAAGCATACCGCCACGCTGGACGAGCTTGAATCGGCGATCTCTGTGGCATGTGAATCCATTTCGGTTGAGACACTACGATATGTGATGGAGAATTTCATTCTTCGTTTGCGCCACCTCTGTAGTGCCAATGGTGAACATTTTGAAAACATTGTGATGTGATTGTTTGCAAATAGTGTTTTCATACGATTATTTCACTTATATATGCTGATATGAGCTGCACAGCGTACAGAGCCATCTGTTAGTAGCTTTTGTAACTATTATTTCAAACTGCTGTATAAACATCTTACAGCTTTCACAATAAACATACCTTTTACTGCATTCCTCTATCGATCTTTGTTTTCGAGATATTTAATTTTGAAATCAGGGAGCCTTTTTCTGGACACCCTGTACATTAAAATAACAAAAACTAAAATTAAAAATACAGCAATAATAAAGTGATAAACATGACAGGGATTGAACAAAATATAAGTCCAGTTTGGAATCAATAATATAGTAATAAGGACAGTTTACAACTCATCGCAAAGACATGGCGACTAGGTGCGACAGGCACATACAAAAGACACACACATAAAACACTTTCAGCTATCGGCCATGGCCTTCTTCAGAAAATAGAACACTCACGCAATCACACAGGCATGTGTGAAGAAGGCCATGGCCGATAGCTGAAAGTGTTGTATTTGTGTGTCTTTTGTATGTGCCTGTCGCAGCTCGTCGCCACGTCTTTTCAATGAGTTGTAAACTGTCCTTATTACTATATTATTAGGGATTGAACAAAATAATACAATTAAAAAATGTTCTAATTTTTGTAAAGCTTATGGGACGTAACTGCGAGATCATCAGTCCCTAACTTACAAACTACATATGAACTAACTTATACTAAAGGCAACGCAAACATATATGCCAGATGGAGGATTTGAACCTCCGACGCGGAAGGGCCTCGCGATCCGCAACATGGCGCTGCAGACCGTCTGGCTACTCCCGTGCGGCACATTTTTTTCCCCATATGAGAATTCACTACAGAGTCCCAACGATCTGATTGCTTTCATCTGTCATCTGAATAAAATTTCGTTAAATAGGCCCAAACGTATGGAACCAGTCAAAAAGAAATTCAGAATAAAAACCAAGGACGTTAAAATGTGTGATAAATAGGCACGTAATTTTGATTACTGTATTGTCCAAGATTCCTGAGGATAGAGAGAGAGAGAGAGAGAGAGAGAGAGAGAGAGAGAGAGAGAGAGAGACGTTGGAATTTTCGCTGCGGTCAAATAATGATAGTATGTCGTAAAGGGGTTGGGGGCACTGGTGCGAGTTGATCAAAACAGAAGTAATCAGTAGGATGTGGGGGCGTTAAAAGTCTTTAAAAAGACTTATCAGTAGATCGTCAGTAATGTGAAGGTGCACAATGTAAGAAATAAAACTGAAGGTCGTGAATCAGAGTCATCGGTGTGGTGGTAGTCCTATGTCAGCATGGATGGGTGCACTGTGAAGTAGTCTTCTGTAGTTCGCGAACGAACTAGTTCGGAAGAGCGTTACCACAGGCGAAATACGCGAACTAGTTCGCAGATCCCTCGTCTGTTAGTTCGTCCGCTCCTTTCCCGAAGACTGACGGGGAACAGCAAGAGGACGCGAGAGCGCGCAGAGTCGCGTGATTCCCATCTGCCAGTTACTTTCATTTCGAGCTGAGATGCAGCTCAGCAGTAGTTTCATAGTTCACTGCCACAAGAAATCTATTTTAAAAATAAAGTACTACGAGTACTCTGTATGCAAAGGAGTTGAATACCATTGTATCACCCATTCGTGTAAATAACTGGTTTATTTGCCTAAGTATTTGATGTCAAATTGTCCAAAAATACGAGTAATACCACACTCTTTGGCAACACTGATTCATTATATAAAAAAGCTGTCATAAAAAGAGCTTTTTTAGTAGCGGTAGCAAAAGCCAAAACGAGCGGACGAACTAGGAGCAGCGGACGATTATGCCAAACATCTCGCTTCTTAGTTCGTTGGATTCTTTTCCGAAACCCGATGGGTAATAGCGAGAGGGCGTGTAGCAGAATTAATAATCACGTGTTTACTTTCTGTTGATGAGTCATTTCGAGGTGAGCGTCTGCCTGATAGATTACATAGTTCAGTACTACAAAATTTCTGTTTTGAAGTGTTCTGCACTGTGCAATATCCATAATGCCAAGATATAGAGATAACTCTAAACTTAGACGCGATAAATTATCCACAAACTGTTTCTTTTGGTTTGCGTGATATCGTTAGCGGCTCAAGCAGCAAGCGCATGAAACAGCTAGGTGGGGGAACTTCCCCCTCTACCGGCACGCGCAGACCACGCCGCTCAGCCGTCACTGGGAGCGGAAAAGAACTAAAAGAGCGAACTAGTATGCGGCATAGCCGCGAACTAAAGTGAGCGCTCCTGATCGCGAACTATTATGCGCAAGTCTAGTGTGAAGCGCTGAGGTGAAATGGTAGCGGGTGATAGCGCGGCGTCACGGAGGAAAACACGATTGCCCAGACGATCGTAATCAGGGAAAACAACTGAAACTTGGGGCTCGTATTACAAAACTGAAAATCACTATCAACCGACGTATCATCCAGTTGCTTAGGAACAAATAGAATATTTTCGGCGGTAATGATGATTGTAGAAAGTTAATAATTTTGTTTTAAGTGTCGTTAAGTAACATTTAGATATTGAGGAAGATTAATCTTTTTAAAAGATGGCTATTAGGCCAGTTCTCAAACAGCCCACTCCTTAGAGTTTAGAATAACAATAGTAAAAGTCCACTTTCAGTTGTAGTCAGTGAAGAAAATAAGTGGAATTACCTGCATTATTCAAACCACAGCAACTGTGTCGAATGTGTTTTCTAATTAGTGGCTGTCGGGTCCGGTGGTGTTTGGGTAAAGCGCTTGACTGGAAACCGGAGGGCCGCAGGTTCGAAGCATGGTCGTACCTCGGATTTTTTTCAGTCTTAACCCTGGAATGCTACTAGGGGTACGCCTGTACCCCAGTGCTTCTATTAAATGTTTCTTTCTGGGCATTTTTTCTTTTTTTCTTAAGTGTGATTTAAATGTTAATGTATTACTTTGAAATAAAATTTATTTTTAATCATTTTAAAAATCCGTTTTTATTTGGGGTACACCTGTACCCCAGTGTAGCAGACCCGTCTAAGAAAATAAGTGTAGCAATCCAGGGTAACGATCCTTCACCTCTCAACAATGTGAGGAGTCGCTAGAAACGACACGTGGTTCGGATTCCACGTTAAGCTGTAGGTCCCCTTCTCCGGTTGGATAACTGGGATACGCTAGGGATACGCAATTCGCCGAAGTGGCTTCCAATCGAAAGACTTGCACCAGGCCAATGAATCACACGAAATTATTATTATTATTATTAATAAGTGGCTGCTATATTCGGTGTATTTGCTAACAGCCGGCCGCAGTGGCCGAGCGATCTGCGGCACGCCAGTCACAGTGTGCACAGCCGCTACGGTCGGGGGTTAGAATGCTCCCTCGGGCATGGGTGTTTGTATTGTCCTTAGATTAAGTCAAAGTTAGTTAAGTAATTAGTGTGTAAGTCTAGCGACTGAAAACCACGAAGTTTGGTCACATAAGACCTCACACACATTTGAACATTTTTATTTTTTTATTTTTGGTAACAATAGTCAGGCGCATTTACTCTGGAGTTTCAGCAGATATCTCCAATTTCGTTGTTGTTATATGTAACTCGAGCCTGCCTAAACAAGTGCTGTTTATTACGCCTTTCCAGCGACGTCTAGTGCCGACAGGAAAAATCGTGGTGGTTTGTTCCCCGTTACATACAAAACGATTTCCAGGGGTAAATTTTACATTCCCATTCGATAGAGCTGTCCCGGTGTAGTCAAACGTTATATCCAAAGTATCAGTATGTATTAACAGGGACTATACAAGCGAACTTGGAGACAGTATTGTACAACAGGAAGTAGTTGAAGATCAGATAGGACTATTAAAAGGACGACTATTAAAGGAAAACTACGTTTATAGCTTTTGCAGATTTGTAGAACGCTTTCGACAATGTTGATTGGAATGCACTTTTTAGAACTCTGAAGGTTGTTGTAGTAAAATATGGAGAACGAAAACTTATATACAACTGATGCAGATACCACACAGCAGATAAAAACAGTCGAAGCGTCTCGAACGGAATGAAATGCACGCAATGTTTGGGAAATGAACAAGACAGGGTTGTGGCCTTTTCCCGATATGATTCAATCTGTACATAGAGGAAGTTGTGAAAGAAAGCAAAAGAAAGCAAAATTCGGGGAAAGATAAAGAAAATTTGCGGTTTGTCGACGATATTGTTATTCTGTCGAAGACAGCAATGAGCTGGCAGAGAAATTGAGTGGAATGTGCAGTGTCTTGAAAGGAGGGCATAAGATGAATATTAACAAGATCAGTAATAACAGGAGGTAGTATCAAATCAAGAAAACCATTCGAGAAACCCAACCATTCAAGACTGAAGATTTGTTGAAGGAGGCATGGAAAAACAACACCAGCATACTTCGCCATGAACTCGAAGACGCTGCATACATACCAGGCTTCCAACTTCCTAGAATAACCTGGTATGCACTCACAGGGTCCGATGTGACATGGAAGAACTAAGTCCTTCACGTACAAATGGGGACTCTCAGACTCCCCATTGTTGTACACATTGTTGAGGAATGTGCCAACAGAAGTTTTATTCGAGACTGGAACGACATAATCAACGCCCCACTAACAGCTCTGGAATGGATAGACTCCTTAGATATCAGTTTGTGATATATATAGTTACCAAAACTTCTGTACTTTCCTTTTGTAATATATTAATATTTATTTTGTATTTGGTAAAAATCGTTGTAAACTGAATGTATATTTTCATACGATAAATAATAAATAATAACAGGAGCAAAACTAGCGTAACGGAATGAAGTCGAATTAAATCAGACGATACTGAGGTAATTTCATTTGGAAACAAGACATGTAGTAAGGGCAGTAGATGAGCTCTATTTAGGTAAAATAAACTCTGATGGCCGGAGTACAGAAGGTTTTTAACTTTGTAATTTATCTAAGGTCACTAGACGGGTCGTTTTTTTGCTAAACGAGAACCCCATTCCTTCGGAGGCATGAGGAATAGAATTTCATTTCATGTTTTTAAATGTTAGTTTCTGTACTACTGTGTTAATATTGCTGGGATTTTATTATACTAATAATTTATCATTGTGTCTATGAATGTGGCAATGTGACGTCACTGTCCCTGTGAGAATGTGTACTTGCTTTGTTCTGTATGTGCATGTATGAGCATCTAGCATGGCAATCTGAGTATATGTACGAGAATTTTCGTCGTCTCCTGCTGGCTGCTCGCTTTGCATCTCTGGCTTTGTGTCAATAGGTACTCGTTACCAACTTCTGCTTTTGATGCTACCAAAGAGGTTCCTCCACCCTTTGGTTACAAGTTGTATTGGCAATGCCCAGAAGTGAGCCTCGGTAGGGCGTGCGAGTCTACGCTCTCCACACCACCACGGTTTTCTGGGGTTTTACCGATTTCCAGTGGTGGCGGCCGACTCCCTGGCGGTCTCCTCACTCTGTCACTGCGCTTCGACCTAGTAAGATGTTCTGATTTTCTTTCCTTCCTTGACATGGTAGCGATTCGTTTTCTGGTTTGTTCAAGTTAGACTTCAGAACTTAGGTTCATTTTATGGAATAAGTTTCTCCGATCATGTACGGAAGTGTATTCAGTTTCATTTCGGTGATTTTGCATAGGTAAACACGGTGAATGTATAATTAATTCGGTTTAATAACGGCTGGGAATTGGTAACCTTTGTGAGACTAGTTGGCAGTGTATGAACTAGATTTAATTTCTTTCTAGCTTTATGGGATGCAACTAATGTGAGGGAATATTTTTATTCTGTCTAGTGCATGTGCAATATTCCTTTCCGTTTTCTCCTTCTGCAAGTGATATGTACTCCACATGGTGTGCTCTCAGAACAAAGCCTTCAGCTACCACTGTGTCTGTCTCTATGCAAGAAATCACGCATGCATCTTCCTGGTTACCCTTAGTACATCGCGATCTCCTCCGTCTATTTTAAATTGCTGTTTCGTTTCCAAACTTGTACCTTGCATTCAGACTCCGTCAGTAAATCATCTCCTAGCCTTGTACTACCCTCTTTATTAGCTTGATTATGAAATACTACGTATTTCCAGGGTCTGCATGCCGTTTTTCTTACTTGATTTACTCCGACTTTGAATTAATTCCACTTTTCTGATTTTTTACGACTGGATTTCGTCCATCCGTGTAAAACCTTCCCAATCGCGTCTAACTATATTTCTTTAGTTTCCTTATGATATCCTACACATTTGCATCCGTAGATAATTTTCTTTGTTTTTCGTAAATTGAATTTTTGTATTTTTACTGGTTTGCGGAACCACGTGGCTCCGAACTCCGACTTCAAGGGTTTATAGCTAGTCACTTGAGTTGTCGCCACTGCTCACACACCAGTGCCTTACTATTGTGTATTATTGCTTCGTAATCTATGATTCCGTTGATTTTTGTCTAAATGAATACGATCTTTAAGCACTTCGCCTTCAGTGGGGTGCGAATATGTAATGTGGTGTGGTGTCTTTTCTTTCGGACATGTCTGAATGAAAAGACAGCACGATTCTTTGCAGCTAATACGAATTACAACAATGATGTCATATACATTTTGGCTTCTTATTGTGGCATTGAATTAAATTAAATCGATCCAAGAAGCTTACTTAGAAGATGACCTAGCCACATTGTTCTTGTTGTTGTGTACGTATTCTTCGAGTAGCTCGTTTATTTGCGGTCGTGCAGGACTTGTTGTTCAATGAGTTCTTGGCTCTTTTAAATACATTACCGAACAGGCTGAGCAACCACACCAGCGATCCACTAGGCCACCTGGACGGTGTATATACATATAGTAATTCACGCCAGAGCACCAAATAAGAGTCATTACCAATTGTTTCGATAATACAATTAAGTATCCAAAAATAATTACACAAACCATAAATACTTTCTGAACTGCAATGATGAGTCAGGTACACCTATTGAGAGCTCATTTTTGCTCAACATTCATGTAAACTCAATGAAGTAAGCTTGGTGGTGTATTGTTTGCTTTGAATTGTGCGGGGACGTGTTGTTTATGAGTTGGTATCTTTAAAAAGATTGCATAACCCGAAATTTATATAGTTGTTATGGTTGCGTAGGAGTCGTTGCATAGCTTGTCTAAAAGTGTAGATATGTTTGAGGACTTGATGTGTTTGTTAATTGGTCTGAAACATCTGGAAAGGAAGTATAATTACGTTTCATAGTGATTAAAGAACAAAAGGAATATGAAAATACATGCTTTTATTTTTATGTTTCATGGAAGAAGTTGATTATCTCTAAAAGAACAAGGACATTATTTGATAATATTCTCAACAAAGGTAAGTTTTGATTGTTCTTCTTCAAGACGCTTTGCATTCTTGAGTCTAGCATTCAGATATTCACTTGCGGTTTTAGTAAACGTGAATATGATGAACAATTTAGTTTTCCTATACAAAGTACAATGAAAAGTTTTGTTTCATTTCTCTGGATTTTGTTTTATATAATAAAGTTAAAGTTTCATTACATTTGACGCTCTTTCCCCTTTTCAAGGAAAAAAAAAATCCCTATGCTTAATGAAGAGAGAACCGACTCGTGGAGTTCGCGTGTTATATCTGCTGATGACAAATAGACCCGAACTTTTTGACTCAGAGTAGAATAGGAAACCAGCGATCATAAGGCTGTTACAGTACCAACGAATATAGCTGTAAATACGAGTGTATCAAGAAAATTAGGGAGATGTTCTTGTGTGGCCAAAGCGAAAAGGAACAGATTTCAGAGTGCCTGACACCTGAAGATGAAAGTTCGTCTCTGACAGTGTTTAGCAACTGTAGAGAAGTTAAAGTCCACTGTCCAATGCAAATTAGATGTTTAATAAAATTACGAAGGATGAGAAGGATTCTCTATGGTTTAATAACTTAGGATATTGCTACAAAATTAAAGAACGTAACTGCAAATATAAACGCCGTAGCTTCGAAACCGGATATCCAGACATTTTGTGACCATAATGGTGTTGAAACAGAGAATGACATACAAAGAGCCGAAATACTAAATGTCTTTTCCGAAACATGTTTTACAGAGGAATACTGCACTGTGGTTCCTCCTCTAAACAGTCGCACGGACGACTGAATGGTACGTATTGAAAAGAAGAAGAAGAAGAAGAAACTCGGTGGGTTTAGAAAAGCAATCGGAAATCGATCAATAGTGGAACGTCCGCTGGAGTAGATGAGTTACCAATTCGATTTTTCATGGAGTATGAGAAGGAGTTTGCCCCCGTCTAACAGCAGTATACAGAAGGTGTTTAAATGAATGAAGCGTTCCTAAAGATTGAAAAAAAAAAAAAGCCCAGGTCATTCGCGTTTATAGGGAAAATCGACGATCAGATTCGCAAAAGTATAGACCCGTATCTCTGACATCGTTCAGCTGCAGAATTTTGGAACACATTTTATGTTCGAGTATTATGATATGTCTAGAGACCGGAAATCTTTGTAAGAATCAACATGGTTGCCGAAAGCAACGATCACGTTCCTATTTTCTTATTCATTATTAGACCTACTCGTGTAATTCCAAAAAATCAAATGTTCAAATGTCTGTAAATCTATCGGACCGAACTGCGTGGTCATCAGTCCGTAGCTTACAAACTACTTAAACCTAGGTAAATTAACCTACGGACAAACACACACATCCATGCCTCAGGGAGAACTCGAACCTCCACGGCGAGCGACCGCGCGCTCCGCAGCGAGGTGCTTTAGACCGCTCGGCCTGTAATACCAACTGATACATCTACTATTGAAACTAAAACAGTAAAATTTCTACACGTCCGTGTCGAATTTCGAGTCGATTAGGAGGAACACGTTAACTATTTCTGCACATACTTAATCATGTAGAAACCACGGAACAGGACGGGCGGCGGTAAAACCGTGATTACTATTCCATGTACTACCGCTTGTATGGGGACATCTTCACATCACTAAATTTTAAAAAGACACAAAAGTATATATGAAATATGTAAAGACGTCCGTGGTGAATCATTCTTTTTAACTAAGGCCAGAGATTTTCGACGTTTGATCTATGAGCTTATTAGAAACGGAGTACTTATTCAGATTCGAAAAACAGACAGAATAATTGGAAGGAAGGAAGCTTAAGGTTTAACGTCCGGTCGACAGCTTGGTCATTAGAGACGAAACTTAACGCTCGGAGTTTTTGGGTAAGGAGGGGAAAGGAAATTGGCCGTGCCCTTTGAAAGGAACCATCACGGTATTTGCCTGAAGTGATTTAGGGAAATCACGGAAAACCTAAATATGGATGGCCGGAGGTGGATTTGAACCACCGTCCTCCCGAATACGAGTCCAGCGCGTTACCACTGCGCCACCTCGCTCGGTGACAGAAGAATTAACGATGTCTTTTATATTCAGTACCTGTCGCTTCTTAGTTGAAAATGGGCACGTAAAGGGAGACTTGGATAATCGAACTCGAGTTCAGCAATCCGACCATAGTCCAGTCAAATGGTAGTTTGAAGTTGAAAAATTTAGCGTAATTGTTTTTAGTGTTTTTTTATTTTTTTATTTTTATTTTTTTATTTTTATTTTTTTATTTTTTGGGTGCTGAACACGAATTCCCTCGGCAAATATGAGAAATCAACAAAAAATCACATTTTATTGCGGTTATCAACTTATAACTCATAAAGCAAGCTATTTACACAAAAAGCGGCCGTGTAGTAAAATAAAGAGGAGAAAATAACCTACAATTTATGTCTCTAACATTTATTGTAAGTCGTATAGTTTCCACAAAAAACAGTGGTAAAATATCAGGAAAATCAGTCATTTTTTGAATACAGCAAAAAATAACATTAATATATAGTTTTTATTTCATGAAATTACACATTATTGTAAACATTAAATCCTTATAAAAGAGACGAAGTTCTGTACAATTTTATATGATTTATGTGCTGATACGGGCCTTCTTAGACACGGGTTACGTAATTTCTTCGGAACAGCCCTCCAGGTCTTCAACGCCTAAAGCAAACAATCAATGCCGTAATCCCAAATACTTCACAATTTATTGAATAGGTATGAAAGCAATACTTATTAAGAAACCTTTTTTTCAATCACAAATCTGTTATAAGTGGAGAAATAAAGGTGCGATAGAATCATTCCTGCATAGTTACCTTCAAGTAATTCAGAGAACTCGGGGTCATCTTCAGTTTGTTCTTCAATTTCTGCGACGGCCATGTTATTGCAGCTGTTCTCGCAGTTCAGGCACACATTGGAACAGCTGAGACCTGCTTTCTTGCTTCCACAGTTGGTCTGACAGGTCTTCATACACTTACAAGAATTAAGTTTCAAAACTGCTTCTGGTGCTGATGGCTGTAGCGTTGGCACTTGCTGCAGATCATCTTTGGTTTTCTTCCAACCTCACTGTACAGGATCTTTTTCATTTCCAAGTCACTGCTGCCCTTGAAAATATACTCTCAACGTATGTTGCTGTGCTGCAGCCTCGGTAGGAGGCAGAGCCGCCAAATGGGCTTTTGTTCTGTATGCTGACCTTCTGTAGTCTTTTACCGCAATTTATTCAAGGACGTGGCTTCCTTCACCATCAATTTATACAATGCAGTGGTATTGGTTTCTTTACTCGGATAATTCTTTGATTCGGAGCAATGGCATTTCTAGGAGTAATCAAGTGTATTCCTCCCATTGCATGGCAGGTATTATATCCATCCAATGTACGTGTGTTTAAATCAGCGTTGTCATGAACAAATTGATGGAAAGCTGTCGGATCTATTTGTAGTGGTGGTCTCATGCTTATTGACACTTCAAGACGAACAGCTTCGGAATAAGAGGCGCAAAATCCCAAGGATGTCACAACAGCAATCAGTTTTCTCGTGATCCATACTTCTTATAAAACAAAGCTGATAGCCCAATTTGTAACGGGGAAAGGAAAGAATTTGGCCTGACAGCACTAATACCACTGTGTAAAATAGTAAAAACTTTTTTTTTCACTTGTCAGTGCTTGTTCACTTCTTCTTGAGTATCAGTCTTTCCAAGAAAACTTTGAGAACCTCCAGGACAAGGCTTTCATTTTCGTCCATGAAAGAGTCTGGAGGAGGATAGTCGTCCATAGCATACGGTAATGTTCGTATCTCTTCAAGAATTACATCAGCTGCTGTCTCAACTAATCGAAGACATTCTTCCCGTTCTTTGCATGTACCGCGCTTCAGTCAAAATCTTATGGTCTGTATTTTTGAAACATACGACTATATTCTGTTTGATATTTGATACGATAATATCTTCCCCATATCTATCCAATAAATGTTGTATTACTGTTCTTCTTTCAGGAATTAAGTTGCCCTCTATCTGAGTTATTAGCTGTTCTAATGAAAACTGACATTCCTCGTCATTCCTTTCCATAAAATTGAAAATGTCTTTTATAGCCCTCTGTATTTCAACATAAGGGCCAACAGTTTTCTTTTTATCAGCCTTGGGCCTACTAATGTAAAGATTTGTTAAACATTTATCATGGTACTAACAGTCAGCAGCCACCATGACTTATTGGCTGGCTCCTGTTAATAACTGCTGCACCGAAATCATCTCCACGTAGTTGCGCCTGTTTCATAACTGTGTCTTTCATCTCAGTTTTCGTCACCAGATGCACCAAATTACGTTTATGAGGAGGCAGTCGTTGTGACCTTGCGTAATCTTCAGGAATACCTGTTCCACACACAAAAGAATGTGTTTTCCAATGGAAATAGTCAGAGGATGATCTTAATTTTCCTGAAGATGTGTTTGGTTCAGCAGCTTTCTTCAAGTAGGCAGCTATCATTCTTTCATTTATGTAACTTTTCTGGCATGAAACATGTTCGCTGACAGATGTTTTACCCACTAAAACAGCCACCTTCCTATCATTTATTTTTTGACTAGCATCACGTGCAGTTTCGATTCCTTTTTCCTTGACCACTATCACTGCACCCTCACCTAAAACTTTTTCACAAATAAAACACTTATCACTCGACATTGCGCCAGAGTTGTTGCGCTATATCTCAACGAAAACATTCAAACATAGCTTCACTTCTCTGAGAGAAAGGGAAGTAGCACGATCACGGCAGCGAACGTACACAAACTAGAGAATTGATGACAGTTCGGTGTTTCGGCAGGAAGACCTCCCTTCGCATGTCATAAATTTAAGGGCAGCGGCCGCAGAGGTGAGGCGGAGGGGCGGGCCGCAGCCACAGGTAGACGGGCAACGTGGGCGCGCAGCTGAGTGTACGGTCACAAAGGACGAAAAGCAGAGCTGATTCCATGGTTTGCAAGGTAAACACGTTGAATGGCAAGGAACTGGAGATGAAATAATCCACCCGAAAAAACTTGCATTTTTTTCTATTTTCCAAAATTTACTGATTTCACTGCTTTTTCAACGCTGTTTTACGACGTACAAAAAAGTTACAGGCATAAATTGTGGGTAATTTTCTCCTCTTCATTTTATTACTGGGCCACTTTTTGTGTAAATATCTTGCTTTGCAAGTTATAAGCTGAAAACCACTGACAATTGTGATTTTTAGTTGTTTTTTTGATGATTTCTCATATTTGCCGATGGAATTTTTCTTGGAAAACTTCATATTCGTATTCAGCACCCCCAAAAAACATAAAATAAGCCACTAAAAACAATTATACCAAATTTTTCGACTTTGGGCCCTTTTTGTGTACGATTTGACTGGACTACGACGGTAGAGACAAACACGTCGCGTTCTACAGTGGTTTTTATTTTATTTTTCACGACGAATTACCTGTGAGGCAGCTACTTAATTTGGCGCTGCCTTTGCGGTGCGAGGATCGTGATGAAATAGAACGGCCAGACAGCTTCAGAAAGGAGAGCGAAACGTTTTAATGAGTAGCTACAGAGTGGCGGACATCAATCAAAGCGTTAGCCGGGTGCAGCGCGCGAACCTGCTAATTGTGGGCAGCGCATAACAAAAGGGGGACTCCAGAATTATGTGGCGGGACAGGTGGCTGACGCGGCGGCTACCCTTTTATGTTACCTTCCGCCGAGCTGAAAGACTGCCCACAGCGGTCAGCAGAGAAAAACGCTCTTCGGCTTTGTAAGTGGAACTGCTACTATCCTACGCGATACACCATCCTCTGTGCAACACTCATGGAGCTATAAAGGAGGGGATATGGCGAGACGTCGCGAAATTGAAGCCAACGTCGGTCATCGTAATTGACCCAAAACAGCAGCAGACTACTGTTTGCGATTGAGTTTTGTTCTTAGTTTCTGATGTTCAAATCTTTGTTAAGCTTATGGGACTTAACTGCTGGATCATCAGTCCCTAAACTTACAAACTACTCATAAAATAACTTATACCAAAGACAACACAAACGTTCATGCCCGAAGGAGGATTCGAACCCCCGACGGGGAATGGCCTCCAGCATCGGAGCATAGCGCCTCAATCCGCTCGGCCACTCCACAGCGGCTAGTTTTTGACATGCGCACAGAATATCTGTTTAAGTACTAGATATTACTGTGCTTACAGGGCCGGCGCAAGGCACGTGCGAAACGTGCCACCCTGTTACGCGCCGTGCGTTTACTCACAACTAATTTTCCAGAAGATGAAATCTAATTGGGAAATTCGAATGCAATGTTCGATTCTGCGGTTACATGTTAAGTAAGTCTGAACAGTTTTCTAAGCCCTTCAATGGCAGTTTCCGAGTGTTTTATTCTTCCCGCATTATAGAAAATTTTTTTTTGAACATTACTAGAGTTAAACATGTCCAACACCTACAATGGCTATAAATATTCTGAATAGATAAATATGCTGCGAGTAATTAAAAGAGATAAAGACATTGGTAGTAAGTCTGGCATAAGTTGGGTTTCGACGCATTTTTGAAAATTTTTGCTATCTGTTTCTGTGTGATAGTGCTACGTTTTGGTTTTTGAGCCATGAAACACCTGTCTCCGCCTGCCTGAACAACAAACTCTGACCGGCACTTTTGTTTGACAATACTACTCGCACACTATCACTTTGCCAACGTTTATTTACTGCGTGTGAATCCATGTTTCATCTAAGTAAACTACTGCTCGCTCTGATTCTGATGAACACCTGAAAAAGTACGGATTTTCAGCAACAATGCCCTCTCGTCCGCAAAAAAAAAAAAAAAAAAAAAAAAAAAAAATACGTGGAGGGGGGGGGGGGGCGGCGGCAATTTAGCATCTCGCACGGGGCGGCATTTGGGCTTGCGCCGGCCCTGTGTGCTTATATTTATGAGTAGCAAACTTTCAGGGAAGGCAGTTCCGATTCTGGTCCCGAATGCGTATTTGACTCAGTAATACTGCACATTTGCCCTCTTTAATGTGACTGGATTTTTTCCCCCGAAAAACTGGGTATCGAAGTGCGACAAGTAATGATAAAAAAAGGTAAAATTAGACTTACGGCGTGTTGGAGTAGTGTACTCATAGTGGCAATGACCTTTGAATGTTCTCGGTAAACTCTACAGTATAGAATGAGGGAATAATTTTTTGTGTTGACCGTGAAATAAATAATTAATGCTGTTCCTGCTCTATGGTTGAATGGTTCTTGCGTGTACCCCTGTAAGGGCAGTGAATCAATTATCCTTGCAGAGCGAACATTTAGTTGCCAACATTAGTACACTATCCTGTGGGTGCCGGAAATAAAATTTAAACCAGACTAACCTCCTTGAGCTTTGATTATTTAGTCGTAGTTGTTTGATTAAAAATGACTGCTTGTGTTGTTTGTAGTTTTACTAATCGTTATGATCGAAGTCTATAGTTGAAAGAAATCACGTTTCATTTACAAGTGGAAAAGACACTTACAAGTTATGTTCAGCCTACTTGTCTTGTCTCTCTACTCATTCCACATATTTCTGGGCTAGGAAAGAAAATATTCTTAAGTATTTTGCAAACGTAAACACTACAACATTTTGCAAATAAACAAATATATGAAACTGAAACAAATAAGCATCATTACCAGTAAGCATACAAGCACTGTTTTCGTAGTTACGACTTCATCAGCTGTCTACGCAGATCCATTATAATAAAACTAAATTGTGAATCACCATTTACATATTATATTTGCTCTTCTTGGCTAATCGAAATGTATATACAAAAATAGCCGCATCATTGTAGCCATATGTTTCGTATTACTGAATCAAATACGCACTCAAGACTAGAAAAACGTTTGACATTGCATTCCTGACATATGTTATTCATGTAAGCACGGTATATTTAAAACACCTGTTGCCTGCACACGACATAAATTTCAAGAATGAAACGAAATCATAAACTGTTGTCTGTTATTCGCCGCATAAACAGAGTTGACATGTCATTCAGAGCTTCCAAGAGCCACCGCGCCTTGGGTCTACCAAGATGGCGGTTGGATGTCTACTGGCTTCAAAACAACGTACACCCCCACTAATTATTGTTATACGCCACGACAGCAGCGCTCCAAGCGGCTGGCGATGTACATTCCTGAATACCATATAGGATGAGTGTGAACAGTGTCGTTTAAATTACAACGGGGAAGGTATGTAGTGCAACAAAAATGGGTAATAACCAGAAAATAACTTCACTTTTGTCTTTATGAGGTTTCCTAAGAACTATTGGAAGGTATGACACGGTACTTTGCAGGATAATTTATTTAAGGGAGGACGTACACGAAAAAAGAAGTACAAATATAACCTGTCACAAAATCCACAATTTTTGAGTTACATAAATGAAATTATGTACCATGGTTGATAGTAGTTCAGAGCATCTACTGAAATTGTTTTGTGATTTTAATTGAATTTCTTTTAAGTTTTGGGAAGTTTTTAAGTTTATGAACTCATGATTCATAAAGGTACCGTTTACTAAGACAGTTTCTACGAAATTCCCTTGGAATTTTTGCAGTTTAATCTCAACCATCATATAAAGAAACCCACCGGATCATTTCAATTTATTGACATTTAACGAAGTTTTAGATTTAATTATTTTTAATTGAAAAATTACACATAGAAATTCTACTTTCTTTATTCGCTATCTTTGATATACATGAATGATATTAAATATTCACTCTATACATGTTTCTCATATATAATGCAAAAGACATACCAAAAATCACAGTCAAATCTTTTATTGTTTTGGAGAAAAATGTACTTGAATAATGAAAACGGTAGTTCTGAGAAAATGCATTTTAAAGTTAAACTTGCATTTTTCTGTACCATTCCCACCTTCAAAAGCCTCCAGATCTGTAATGAATGTTCTCATTTCCTTAAGGCTTCCCTTCTGTCTTCTTCTTTTCTGTCTTGTTTGCTGTGCAAGGTCTTCAATGGATTAATGGCATTAGGTATACGTTGAGTGTCAAGATGTCGCGAATGAAAACTCCGGGCTTGAAGCCCATTCTGTACAACACCCTTATCCTCTCTGAGCTGCCACCATTAAAGACAATTACTGCATCATAAAATGCTATATTAAAGAAATGTAGTTTTGAGGCCATGTTTTCAGATGAGGGCCTTCAGAGACTAATTACGATTCTACGTTTTGCCATGAACTCATGTCTTGGGATGGCTGTTATTCCACAGCCTTCTTTATGTAGCATATAGACATTCCCTGCATTCTGATTGAAAAGAAAACGCCACATAAACAGATAATACGAGAGAATTAAGAACAAGGAAGAAGGCGTGGCCCTGTGAAAGCTATTACAAATTATTACTTTTTTCGCATTTAGAAGCGGAATTGGAACGTAATATTTGGCAACTGAAATTTCAATACCATGTAGTAAATGAAGAGCCACTAAATTTTTTTTTCACAATTTTGATCATTTTCGTGTACGTCCCCGCTTAAGATTATCTTGAAATCTACGACTTATTAATCAAGAATTTCGGTTTCCATTAAGAGCAAAAAATACTAACAAACAACAGAAGACTCAACCTTCTACAGAAAGACGTCGGTTTTCTACTCAGTAACGTCATGATATCTTCACTATAATTCTACCCAAAATCAGTAAGTGTTGAACATAAGAAACTTACGTGGAATGCAATATCTGCATTGAAACTTCCTGGCAGATTAAAATTGTGTGCCGGAACCGGGACTCGAACCTGGGACCTTTGCCTTTCGCGGGCAAGCGCTCTACCGACTGAGCTACCCCGACACGACGAGTCGTGTCGGGGTAGCTTAGTCGGTAGAGCGCTTGCCCGCGAAAGGCAAAGGTCCCAGGTTCGAGTCCCGGTTCCGGCACACAATTTTAATCTGCCAGGAAGTTTCATATCAGCGCACACTCCGCTGCAGAGTGAAAGTTTCATTCTGGAATATCTGCATTATTTAATGTAGCACATCAGCCATCAGAGCTGTAACTGAAGGGAAATCCTCACAAACATGGCAATAAAACATCGAAAGCAAAAATACTGTTTCCCGACAAAGCAGAAACAAATGCCACGATTGTTGATACATCTGGATCAAAACCGGCAAGAATCTTCAAGACATTCGTTTTATAATCAACAGCACACTCTTGGCCATTAAAATTGCTACACCAAGAAGAAATGCAGATGATAAACGGGTATTCATTGGACAAATGTATTATACCAAAACTACCATGTGATTACTTTTTTACGCAATTTGGGTGCGTAGATCCTGAGACTTCAGTACCCAGAACAACCACCTCTGGCCGTAATAACAGCCTTCATAAGCCTGGGCATTGAGTCAAACAGAGCTTGGATGGCGTGTATAGGTACAGATGCCCATGCAGTTCATCAAGAGTAGTGACTGATGTATTGTAACGAGCCAGTTGCTCGGTCACCATTGACCAGATGTTTTCAATAGGTGAGAGATCGGGAGAATGTGCTGACCAGGGCAGCAGTCGAACATTTTCCGTATCTAGAAAGGCCCGTACAGGACCTGCAACATGCGGTCGTGCATTATCCAGCTGAAATATAGGGTTTCGCAGGGATCGAATGCAGGGTAGAGCCACGGGTCGTAACCTATCTGAAATGTAACGGCCACTGTTCAAAGTGCCGTCGATGCGAACAAGAGATGATCGAGACGTGTAACCAATGGCACCCCATACCATCACTCCAGGTGATACGATAGGTGACGAATACACGCCGGGTGACGAATACACGCTTCGAATGTGCGTTCACCGCTATGTCGCCAATCACGGATGCGACCATCATGATGCTGTAAACAGAACCTGGATTCATCCGAAAAAAATGGCGTTTTGCCATTCGTGCACCAAGGTACGTCGTTGCCTACACCATCAGAGGCGCTCCTGTCTGTGATGCAGTGTCAAGGGTAACCGCAGTCATGGTCTGCGAGCTGATAGTCCATGCTGCTGCACTTGAATTCAGCTTCAGTGTTCCATAGAACATTACCACTACTGCCAAGGCTCTCCATGCAGCGGAATAGCATCTCAGAAATGAACATATTGCACCATTCCTGTTTAAGGTGATATAAATATGAATGTAAATACAAATAAACAATCCCTGAGACGGATTTTCGTCTTGAATATGTCAAAGACATTAATGATAAATATGAAGCATTGAATTAAAATTTCTGACGCGACCGGAAATCGAAGCCGGACCTCCATGCTTACGAGGCAATGTTCTATGGAACACAGAAGCTGAACTAAAGTTTGTGACGCGAAGGAAATCGTGCTTAGACTATTCTGAGGCACCTCAATCGCCAGTGATGCGATGGTCTAGTGGTAAACGTCTTGTAGTAAGCATGGCGGTACGTGTTCGATTCCCGGTCGCGTCGCAAATTTTAATTCAATGCTGCAGATTTATCATTAATGGCTTACATTTTACTTACTGTCCTCGCGTGATTATGTTGTCAGTCGTGTGACGAGATGACGTCATCCAACTCCCTGGCGGGTTGTATCAGCACCCCCTATAGAAGAAAGCCTGCGCACGACGTCACAACATGGCGGCGGTGAGAGGCTTAGAGTCCTCTGAAAGATTGTAAACATTAGCAGTGCACGCTGTTTATAGTGCATTCTTTCATTGGGGAGTGTATTTATTACGTAAACTGGTGTTGTGTACGGTGTGATCGCTACTCTGGACGATTTGTGTGTGAGAGAACAACGTGTGATGTGATCGCTACGCTGGAAGAATTGTGTGTGAGAGAACAACGTGTGATCTCTTTTGTACTGACAAAATGCCGTCTCGCTGCTTTGTGCCGAAATGTAGAGGAAATTACTAGTGTGGCCCAAAAGTTACCGTCTTTAAACGTCCGGAGACGAAGAAATGGATATCAAGAATTCCCAGCATAACTTGGCTCCTTCTTCAAGTTAATGAGTAAGTTTCCTTTTTCGTTTAACCTTATAAAAGAGTTTTAAGTCATGATTGTTTACCGTTGCATATTGCAATTCATTTTATTTACGTAACCACCCCCATTAGCTTATTCTTCTTCGGACGTTTAAAGACGGCAACTTTTGGGCCACAGTCGTAATTTCCTCTACATTTCGGCACGGAACAGCGAAACGGCATTTTGTCAGTAAAACAGAGATCACACGTTGTTCTCACACACACAAATCGTCCAGCGTAGCGATCACACCATACACAACACCAATTTACGTAATAAATACACTCCCGAACGAAAGAATGCACTATAAACAGCGTGCACTGCTAATGTTTACAATCTTTCAGAGGACTCTAAGCCTCTCACTGCCGCCATGTTGTTGACGTCGTGCGCAGGCTTTCTTCTATAGGGGGTGCTGGTTGTATACGCATTTCTTTTCTGATCGACGGTGTAAATGCAGTGACGGCTGGTGATAATGTGCTAATGTGCTGCAGCACACTGTAAATATATTTCTAAAATTATGCCATTTCTCTTCGAATGCAAGCGAGACATCGCTATAAAAATACATCCTTTCTCTTGGAATACGAGCCACATATCACAATTATGCCAATTCCTTTCCAATGTGTATTAGAATGCTAGTAATAAGGATGAAAACGCATTTTGGAGCGCTCTCGCCGCGATAGCTGGAAACCAGCTCCATGAGCTGAAGTGGGATTCAGCCGCGCTGGTACGTGCGCAGAGAGGCGGCGCAGTCGTCTGTTCGCTAGTGCGTATGCGCAGACGTGACGTCAGGCCTGACGACTCATGTATGCTGAGACCGACTGCAGCACCAGATCAATATTTCTCTTCGCGCTGCGTGTAACGGCTGAGGAAGAATAGTATATGACGAATATTGCGGCATACAGAGTCAAATAGCGCGCTGGCTCAGGCGTCTTGCGCGTTGTCTCTCAAACCTACCTGTGTGAGGCTCGTGTTAAAATACCTCTGAGTCTAAATTTTTATTTTCTGTAAATGAAATTAATATATATTTTTTAAACGTTGTAACTGTTTCAACTGTTTGTTAAGCTTATGGGACTTAACTACGGGGTCATCAGTCCCTAAACTTACAAACTACTTATGAACTAGGTAACACTAAGGACGGCACAAATATCCATGCCCGAGGGGGGATTCGAACCCCCGACCGTAGTGGCTGTGCAGACCGTAACTGGAGCGCCTCAGTCTCCTCGGCCACCGCGGCCGGCTAAACGTTATATTTACTACCTGCAGTGAATACATGCAGTTGGCAACGCTGTTATAGAATCCCCTGAAAGTCTTACTGTCAATACAGTATTAATTGATATTTAATTAAAGGCAATCATACAAAGGTTGACTTTTTATTTCAGTATATATTGTTTCCTGTTCATTTTTGTAATATTGTAGCACACTGGTCAAATTTTGTACGAGCCGCCACTGTGTAAGTGTGCGAACTGGCACGTTTCGGACGCGGACGTAGCGGCGCGGAAGCTGCGCGGCTATCGTGTGGTCTGGCACACATATGGCGCGGTGCAGCCAAGCGTCAGCGCTATTAGCCGGCCACCCCAGCGCGCGGTGCGGTCGGCCGCGGCAACCCTTGCCGATATTTAATTTGCCTGGCCAGCCCGTGATTACTGTCATCGGCCGAGGCAGTAATTGGCCGCCATTGACGGCGCCTGTCACGCAGCTGTCGGGAGCGGACGTGTTTGTGCCATTGTGCTGCTCCACGCTGCGCTGCACTGCGCACGCGCGTCGCCGAGGTTTCTGACCCCCTCCCTCCACCCCCTCCTCCCCCGCATCTGTCTGACCGTCGGCTCGTTTGGCAGTCTGTCATTCAGCCGCGGACGGCAATCGGAGCTATTTTTCGATTCTCTACGCCTCTCCCCCCTTCCTACACCCACCCGGCCTACCTCTGGCCGCGGAGGGGGAGATAAAAGACTCGAGTTCGACAAAACTGCGGAGGCATTAGTACAATGATAGGTGTGGGTGAAACGAACCTTTGAATTAGGACAGCGGTTTTTGCCTGATCGGGTCCAGCTGTTTTCGTAAAGCGGTGGGAGGATAATGGGGCCCAAACAAGAGCGGAAGGTTCATTAATTTACCCGAGGGGATACGAACAATCACACTGTTGGTTTGCACATCTGGGTGAGATGTCGATTCAACTAAATGCAGGACTTCTAGGGGAAAAAAAAGAAAAGTATTTGCGCGCGCTTCGAATCCGCATATTACTATTATTATGATTTTCATTAAAACATTAGTATAACGTCATAACAAGTATTTCATATTAATACATATTAGTATTGCCTGTGATCGAAATTCGACCAGTTACATATTTTGCGAAGTCGAGAAATGAAAAAAAAGGTTTACTATAATTGGAATTTATTGAGCATTGCAAATATATAGGTTTTATGTGAATGCCATCAAAACAGGCGAAAGAAAGGGCAAAGAAAAAAATGACAGAATGCAAGACGCAAATGAGGGAATTAATTGCTTTATTTCACAATTTCGCATTACAAAACAGAAAAACAACATTTTTGGTAAAAAAAAAATCATTTTATCATTCGCTAAATGTCCTTGTTCTCTATGTTCAGAAATATAAAGTTTCAAACCATCAAAGGATCGAACTCTATTTGCTGCACCATATAGCTGACCATGTGTGAAAACTGGTTTTCTTAATAGAATCTCAACTTTTTCAAATGTTTGTCCTTGAGACTTATTAAAACACTGAGTTCATAAACTCAATTGCTTAATTATATTTAAAAACTATATCTAACAGTTAAGAATTAAAGAAAAAAAATCGGGACAGTTGGAAACAAACCCGGAGCCTTAAGATTGGAACTGCAAGTAGGAACTGACAGCTAATTTTACCTACACGGAAGGAAGGAATCTTAGGGTTTAATGTCCCATCGACAGCGTGGTCATTAGCGACGGAGCTTACGCTCGGATTTTTGGGTAAGGATGGGAAAGGAAATCGGCCGTGCCCATTGAAAGGAATTACCTACACGAATATGCCACCTGCAACGGGTTATAATAAAATGGCAAAACTTATGGAGGATTTGGAGTATCATCCTAAAATTTCTTTTTCTTTTTACCACTCTTAACGGCTATTTGCACACATAATTTTTATATTCGCAACTAGCTGAAAACCCGGCATAGCTCGGGTATTTATTTATTCCTGCAATTTTTCAGGTATATATTCATTTGTATAAGGGTGTATGTCTGTAAAACCTCTTGGGAATACGATTAGTAATAAAGAAGTAACAGATTAAAATTTGATGGCTGATAGGGCGGTTTTCCATGAACGTTACTGCTTATGTGCTCATATCCCATGAACTATGTGTCGTATTGTGACGCAATTTAAAAGGTACATTCAACTATAAAATTTATTGCGGCTACAGTTTGTAGTGTACATACTATAAATTGTAACGTCATACCGAGAGCCGTAGTTTTACTCCATAAACAGCGGCAAATTAGTAAGCGAGAAACATTTTTCCTGAATGAAACTTTCACTCTGCAGCGGAGTGTGCGCTGATATGAAACTTCCTGGCAGATTTAAATTGTGTGCCGGAACCGGGACTCGAACCTGAGACCTTTGCCTTTCGCAGGCAAGCGCACTACCGACTGTGCTATCCCAACACGACTCACGATGCCGCCTCACAACTTTACTTCCGCCAGTACTGATATCAGCGCACACTCCGCTGCAGAGTGAAAGTTTCATTCTGGAAACATCCGTTAGGCTGTGGCTAAGTCATGTCTCCACGATATCCTTTCTTCCAGGAGTGCTAGTCTTGCATGGTTCGCAGGAGAGCTTCTGGGAAATTTGGAAAGTAGGAGGCGAGGTAGTGGCGGAAGTAAAGTTGTGAGGCGGCATCGTGAGTCGTGTCGGGATATCACAGTCGGTAGTGCGCTTCCCCCCCCCCCCCCCCCCCCCGAAAGGAGAAGGTCACAGGTTCGAGTCCCGGTTCCGGCACACAATTTTAATCTGTCAGGAAGTTTCAACATTTTTCCTTTCATCATTTTACTATGGTTGCCAGCGAGAAAAAGTTTAATAAAGGTTTGAAATTATGTTTAAAGTTCGTTGCAAGTCGCTAAGTACTGTCATTATCATACAGTGTATTTCGAAAGTCTCGCCGCATTGTACGGCATTTTTTGCGATTTCTATTGGTTATGACGGAATATCTTTTGAATCATATGCCGTGTGTGATTCTTAACCATTCAGCAATTGTTACCTCAGGGTAAGGAATGTGTGTACCAAATTTGGTTGAAATCGGTCCAATGGTTTAGGAGTAAATGAATAGCATTGTCCCAAAATTCACCAGTTTTTCGCGCATTTAATTGTTTATGACGTCATATCTCGTGAACTATATATCGTACGTGATTCTTACACTTATGGCGACCGTCCTCACGGATTGAAGCTTATTTGTATAACATTTGAGAAAGATTAGATCAAAACTATAGATTTGTATGCAACACGTACACACATACGGACACACTTCTTTATATATTAGATATCTATGGGAAACCACCTTTAGAATTATGTACGTTTCATTGCCCTTCTTGTATAATCCATATTAAAAATCTGTACCCTCAGTTTCTTGTTAGCGTATTTATATAATGATGTATTTATACGCGATGACAGCTTAAGGTTCATCTACTTTATCTCAGATACGTTTACAACGGTCCACCTCGTACAGGAATCCGAAGTGGCAAGTATAAGAGGGCATAAACGGTGAGGGCGCCATGGCCTTAGTGAGCGACTTAGAAATTGTGAGGGGTGGGAGAGCGTGCGCTTCTAGCCAAGAGGTATAACCCTTTCTTGCCGCCCTATTAGAATTAGGTTAGTTGCACTGGGGCTAGGATAACATAGGGGCCAACGTCTGAAGTAGTGTAGTTTGTCATTTATTGTATTTTATTTTCTAGGGTAAAATTGCCGGTGGCAAGAAATTAAAAAAATCGCAGTGACGTGTTTTACGGCCCACTTTAAATTTGTAGCTTTATAATTTTTGCAAACATTTCAGACAAAAATAATAATTAAATAATAAAAAATTATAGTGATATGATTACGACTCTACTATTGTTAATATATTTTTCACCCAACACGTAACCCTTTTAGAAAAAAAGGAGAAAATTTTTTATCTGGTACCGAACCACGGACTATGTGCATAACAATCAAACACTCTCCCTACTACACTGTGTGTGTGTGTTTTGATCTTCAGTCCGGAGACAGGTTTGATGCAGCACTCCACCCTACTCCATCCTGAGCAAGCCTTTTCATCTCCTCATAAGAACGGCAACCCACATCCACTTGAATCTGCTTACTATACGCGTCTCCTGGTCTCCCTCTGCGATTTTTACCCCACACACTTCCCTCCAATGCTAAATTTACGATTCCTCGATGTCTAAGAATGTGTCCTACCAAGCGGTCTCTTCTTTTAGTCAGGGTATGTCAAAAATTCCTTTTCTCACCAATTCTGGTCAGTACCTCTTCATTAGTTATGCGATCTACCCACCTAATCTTCAGCATTCATCTGTAGCACCACATTGCAAAAGCCTCTATTCTCTTCCTGTTCGCACTGCTTATCGTCCATGTTTCACTCCCGTAGAAGGCAACACTCCACACAAATGCCTCCAGAAAAGACTTCTTCGCACTTAAATTAATATTCGATGTTAGCAAATTTCTCTTTTTCAAAAATGCTTTTCTTCCCATTGCCATTCTGCATTTTATATCCTCTGTACTGCGACCATCGAATGTTATTTTACTACCCAAGTAACAAAACTCGCCTACCACCTTCATTGCTTCGTTACCTAATCTAATTCCTTCAGCATCGCCTGATTTTCTAAGACCGCACTCCATTATTTTTATTTTGCTCTTGTTAATGTTCATTTATACGCTCTCTTCAACACACTGCCCATTCCATTCCATTCAACTGTTGAATTACAATGTCATCAGCAAAACGCAATGTTTTTATTTCTTCCCCCTGAACTTTAATCCCTATTCCAAATTTTTCCTTGTTTTCTTTCACCGCTTGCTCGATGTACAAATTGAATAACATCGGAGAAAGGCTACAACCCTGCCTTACTCCCTTCCCAACTAAAGCTTCCCTTTCATGCTCTTCGAGTCTAATAACTGCGGTTTGGCTTTTGTACAAATTGTAAATAACTCTCCTTTCCCTGTATTTTACCTCTGCTGACTTCAGAATTTGAAAGTGTGTATTCCAGTCAACATTGTCAAACGCTTTCTCCAAATCTACAAAAGCTAAAAATGTAGGTTTGCCTTTCATTAATCTATCTTCTAAGATAAGACGTAAAGTGAGTATTGCCTCCCGGGTTCCTACGTTCCTCCTGAATCCAAACTGATCTTCCCCGAGGTCAGCTTCTACCAGCTTTTCCATTCTCCTGTAGATAATTCGTGTTAAAATTTTGCAGTCATGACTTATCAAACTGATGGTTCTGTAATTTTCACACCTGTCTGCACCTGATTTCTTTGGAATGGGGATTATTACATTTTTCTTAAAGTCTGAGGATATTTCGTATGTCTCATACATTCTATATACCAGTTCAAATAGTTTTGTCATGGCTGGCTCTCCCAGAAACTTTAGTAGCTCTGAGGGTATGTCATCTACTCCTGGGGCCTTGTTCCGTCCTAAGACTTTCAGGGCTCTGTCAAATTCTTCTCTCAGTATAGTATCTCCTATTTCATCTTGATCTACTTCCTCTTCCCTTCCTACAACATCGTTTCTAAGTTCATTTCCTTTGTAGAGCTGGTTTATGTACTCTTTCCACCTTCCAGCTTTCCCTTCTTTGCTGAGAACTGGTTTCCCATCTGAGTTCTTGATATTCGTAGAGTTGCTTTTCTTGTCCCCAAATGTCTCTTATTTTCCTGTAGGCGGTATCTACTTTTCCCCTTCTTATACATTCTTCTACAGATTTGCATTTTGCTTCTAGCCACTTCTGCTTAGCCATTTTGCACTTCCTATCAATCTCATTTCTTGGTCGTCTGTACTCCATTTTGCCCGTTTCATTTACTGAATTTTTATATTTTCTCCTTTCATCAATTAAATTTAGTATTTCCTGTGATACCCAAGGATTTTTTGTAGGTCTTGCCTACCTATTTTGTCCTCTGCGGCCTTCACTATTTCATCTCTCATTGCTACCCATTCCTCTTCTACTGTTTTATTTCCCACTGTTTCTGTCAATTATTGCCTAAATCTCCCTCTGAAATTCTCCAGAACTTCACATTCCTTCAATTTATCTAGGTCCCATCTCCTTATTTTCCTACCTTTCTGCAGTTTATTTCAGTTTCAGCTTACAGTTCATGACTAACAAGTTATGGTCAGAGTCCTACTACACTACGGCGAACAATTACGAAACTCGCCCTTAATTTTCCTACTATTGATGGCAGATATTAACTGATGCTAATGTGGCTTTTTTAGACACTATATTATAATTTCTCGTACGAGAACGACGTGTTTTTGTTAATTCTTCAGTGCGCCGTTGCAAGAAATAACAACGTGTAAGTTATAATGAGGAAATCATCAAATTCGCAACGCAAGATGACGTATGCCAGAGAGAGTTCTGGGCGAGGAATGTCACGTGACATCTACGAACGGCTGGTTTTCGTAAAATCAATGGAGGGTGTCCGCTATTTTTGCAAATATCTCTGCAACGATGCGAGCTATGAAAAAAATAAGACAAAAAAATCATAATAGAGCGAAGATGTAGAGAATTTTCCCCTCTACCAATTAGGTTATTCCATTTTCGTATCAGATGAACGGTTCGTTTGAAATTACAATTATATTACAAACGGTTTTTATGGTATTACTGCCGTACTTTTGTCCGAAAAAGTTGAAAAACGGAGATTCTGGTCCCTGACGGCCTTCAATTATGTCTGTAAAATTTGGTGCTGATCGGTTGAACGGTTCGTCTTAAAAAGTGGGAACACGTTACGGACGGACAGACAGATATACATCCCAAAATCGCAGTTATTTTTGAAAATATCTCTGAAACGATACGAGATATGAAAAAAAAAAAAAAAAAAACACAAGAGAGCAAAGTTGTAGACAATTTTCTCCTTTACAAATTAGGTTATTCAATTTTCGTGTCGTGCTGGATTGTCAGTCTTCGACTCGTCTCTGAAGGTGGCTGAACGTTTCTCAGCCGAAATATTAGAAGAAGAAAACTTTATGCTGCTGCGCGCCCGAAACTTCTTTGAACAGTCATTGCGCCGCGAAAACATGAAGATGCGCAACATTTTAATAGTTTACAAGACAAAGTGAATACACTTACTCGCATTATGACTACAATAGACGAAATTAAAAACAACGCTATGAAACTGAAACGTGCAACAATATCTATTCACTTGCAACTAAACACATTCAACTCGTTGGAGACATTTTTGAGTATTTATTGTGAAAATATTGTGTAATTGTACGTATGCTGTACAACTTCCTTTACATTGAGCTTTGTTTCCGGTTTAACATAAATTCCATTTATATCTTTGTTAACAGTTTGGCGAATCTAATAAAACATATCCCAGACGTGTGTCTGCAGCAGTTTTCCAGAAATTCCAGAGACGCAAACAAATAATTTAGAGAAACTTGTAATTTATCAACTACTTTGCCCAATAAAAAAAATCTAGACAATTCCACGCGTTTCTCAACACAAATGGTAGAAAACATTGATTTTATAAAATGATGGTAATAATTAGTAAAACCGTAAAAATGTGCCAGATGAGATGCTTTTATTAATACCGTCGCACGCGTGAATTTATGTTAAACCAGAAACAAACTAAGCTCAAAGTAAAGGAAGTTGTACAGTGACCGTACAATTGCACAATACATTCATAAAAAATATTCAGAAATAACTCCAAAGAATTCATTGTATTTACTTGCAAGTGAATGAATAGATTTTGTTGCTCGTTTCAGTTTCACAGGGTTGCTCTTAATTTCGTCTATTGCATTTATAATGCGAGCAAGTAATGCACCACTTGTATTTATTTCGTCCTTATAAATTATTATGTTCTTTCACTGGACAATTCAGAGACACTGTAGAGTGCACCTCCCTGGTGCATGGGTGTCTGTGTTTGTCCTTAGTTTAACACTTTAATGCATGACTTTTTATTTGAAGCTAAATAAACTACTACGATTAATGCATAGTGCGTATATACTGAGGAACATAATGAAAAAAAAACTCCTTAAAATTGTTATGCACTACTAGCAACAAAAAGTTCTTAGCTGGTCAGCTATATGGTGCTTCCATGATGTACCCGATGCAGCAAATGTCACGATTATGCCTCTAATCTTTCCAGAAATTAACTCATAATGCAACAGTTGTGTATGATTGACTACTTTTACATGGCGATGAAGGAATACTAAACAAAGGCACATGTTAGGAGTAACTCAATGCAGCTAACTGTCGAACTGATTCAGTAGCACTCTACAATTTATAATTTCTAGGATGAGCTACTAGCATATGTAAGACTATGTACAGAAGTAGCTACAAATGAATTTGTGGCAAAATTTTGATCAGTTTGAGAGATATTGAAAAAAAAAAGGTATGCAGGTGATCAGTTACACTGAACATTAAAGGATTAAGTTATTTTAAGTAATTTATAGCTCTGAGGACTGATAACCAGAGTAGTTAAGTCAGATAGATTCACAATCATTTGACAATACAAAGAAATAACTCGTTTCAAGATTAGGAAACGACTGATTCCACTCACTAACGGTTAGTATCATTCTTAATGGAAAGTAACAAGTTTACTTGTAAAATTTTTGGAATTTCTTAACACTACAGTAGACACACATCTGGAACTTATTTTATTAGAGTTACCACATCAGTAACAACATAATAGATTTCTCTCACGCTTTACTGTAACATCGCAGTTTTGCAATGGCTTCATAAAAGCGAGTTTGTTAAATTTCAGGCAAAATCTTTGATTAGACGTAAATCCGTAACTAAACATTTGCGGACCTGTTTCTTTTGTTTCAGTTGTAGAGTAACATGTTAAAACTAGTTGACCCGTGCGAATAATTCGCACTCTGTCCTGATCAGTCACAGATAGGTATCATAATAATGGAGAAAAGTCAGTTGCAAGTACATATGTGTAAAAGATAAACTTTGAACAGTAGTAACAAATATTAGTCTCATTGTAACAAAATGTATATGATTAAATACAATATGATTAATTCTGAAACATATAAGAAATCTGATATTGACTTTTTCAAGTTTATTTAATTTTTTGAAAACTTGTTTATTTTACAAAAGTTCTTTGAAAACAATGTTAGTAATTATAATGTGATAATCATTTACTTTTTGGCTGTATGTGTCTTTAGCACAAACATAAATATCACTGAATGATTGAACTACTGGAAAAGCAGCGTATAACTGTCCATGAGAAAAAAACAGGTTCTAGTGAATATAATCCTGCCCTTTGAAGCGTCTGACTTTGCCCTTTAATTTATGGTCATACCGAAGTTTACTTTCATTGGGAATTGTCTTCTTATGATTTGGAAAGGCATGGTTGGATCAGAGGGAAATTAATACGGGGTATTAGACTGTATGCTTGATAGTTACATTATTTGTGTATTTTTCGACATTACACCGACGTGTGTAACCGAAATCGAGTGATGAACTATGCGTTATATCGGCGTCTATAACCGAAATCGTCTAATAAACTATGCTTGCATCAAAGAAAGGGTTTGGCTTACATAAAGAATCTAAACAACTGTGCGTGGCGAGCTAATGCAGTCTTTCTTCCTTCTTTACTTCCCGGACTGCATTTCCTTTCCCCCTCCCCTCCTTTCCTATCCTCACGCCTTCCCCTCTCCGCCGGGGGACATAACAGCAGTTTAGTCCCCATATTCCAACCAAAGAACCCAACCCTCTAAAGAACTGCAAGACCTGTCGTTCAAATCGTCAAAAGATGGCACCTTCTACATTGCTTTTATATCGGCCACGCAAACTAAGTTGATACTCGTCTCGGTGGCTGTTGGGAGCTGACGTAAATACATGTCCCATTTCTGATCCTTAGCCGAATATTAACTTAGATTGAACCAACATCACAATTTTTTTTCAGAATAAAGTTTTTTGTGAAAACAATAACTTTAAACTATCTGTGTATTTTTCGTCATTAGTGGAGAACGAATCCTAGGAAATGATACATCAATCATTTACTTTAGATAAGTAATACGTGAGAAATGACGTACACACAAAAAGTTCAAAAATGTCCTACAGATGGCGCTTCATGTGATCAGGAAAGCAATAATTAGCATAACAAGTTAAGACAAAGCAAAGTTGTCGTTTTTTACAGGAAATGCTCAATATGTTCACCATCATTTCTCAACAATAGCTGTAGTCGAGGAATAATGATGTAAACAGCACTGTGAAGCATGTCCGGAGTTACGGTGAGGCATTGGCGTCGGATGTTGTCTTTCAGCATGCCTAGAGATGTCGGTCGATCACGATACACTTGCGACTTCAGGTAACCCCAAAGCCAATAATCAAACGGACGGAGGTCTGGGGACCTGGGTGGCAAGCATGACGAAAGTGGCGGCTTAGCACACGATCATCACCAAACGACGCACGTAAGAGATCTTTCACGCTTCTATGAATATGGGGTGAAGCGCCATCCTGCATAAAAATCGTACGTTCCAGCAGATGTTTATCAGCCAGGCTGGGGATGATGCGATTCTGTAACATATCGGCGTACCTCTCACCCGTCACGGTAGCAGTTACAAAACAAAAATTAGGCAGTTCCTCGAGGAAAAAAGACCTGATAACGGTAGATGTGGTAAATCCAACCAATACCGTGACTTTCTCGTCGTGCAATGGAGTTTCCACGACAATTATAAGATTTTCGATAGCCCAAATTCTGCAGTTGTGGGCGTTGACAGACCCTCAGAGCGTGAAATGAGCTTTGTCGGTCCACAAGACGTTACTCAACCAGTCGTCATCTTCCGCCATCTTTTGAAACGCCCACACAACAAATACCCTCCGCTTTATTAAATCGCCAGGTAACAGTTCATGATGTCGATAGATTTTGTAAGGATAGCATCGGAGGGTACGCCTATGTGCGAACCAAACAGTAGTGTATGGAATGTCGGTGCGACGTGCGACTGCACGAGAGCTGACTTCCCCGTGCATAGAGGAACCCGCTAGTCTCCATTTCTTCCTGAATAGCATTACGCCTTGTGCTCGGTCGGCCACTACGGGGTCTAGCGTCTAAACAACCCGTGGCTTCGAACTTAGAAATCATTCTCGCCACAGCTGCATTTGTCAACGGACCTTTACCCGTTAGAATCCCCTTCCTATGGTGATAGAATCGTAACCCTGAACTAGCACATTCCCCAGTCTGATAATACAGCTTCACTAAAAGTGCGTTTTCAGGTAACGTCAACATGCTGCAACTGCTGGTGCATCTGTTTCTCTATCTCATTACAGCTCCTTTTATACACGACTAGCTGAAAACCCGTCGTTGCCCGGGTATTTATTATTTATTCTTGCCATTTTTCAGGTATATATTCATTTGTATAAGGGCTGTATATAGAATCTCTCAGGAATCTAATTAGTAGTAAAGAAGTGATAGATTAAAACTTGGTGCATGATGGGGAGTTTTTCCATGAACGTTACTGTTTATGTGTTCATGTCTCATGAACTAAGTGTCGTATTGTGACGCAATTTAGAAGGTACACTGAACTATATGTGTGCATACTGTCTGTAAAATTTCCTGCTGCTACAATGTGTAATGTACAAATTTTAAATTATAACGTCATACCGAATGCCGTAGTTATACTCCATAAACAGCGGAAAAGTAGTAAGCGAGAAACTATTTTCCTTTCACGAATTTACTATGGTTGCCAGCGAGAAAAAGTTTAATAAAGATTTGAAATTATGTTTAAAGTTTGTTGCAAGTCGCTAAGTACTGTCACTCTCATACAGTGTATTTCGAAAGTCTCGCCACATTACATGACATTTTTTACGATTTCTATTGGTTATGACGTAATAATCTTTTGAACCATGTGCCGTGTGTGATTCTTAACCATGCAGCAATTGTTACCTCACGGTAAGAAATGTGTGTATCAAATTTGGTTGAAATCGGACCAATGCTTTAGGAGAAAATCAGCAGCATTGTCGCAAAATGCAGCGGTTTTTCGCGCATCTCATTGCTTATGGCGTCATATCTCGTGAACTATATACATCGTACATCGTATGTGATTCTTACACTTACGGCGACCGTCCTCATGGATTGAAGCTTACGTGTACAAAATTTCATAAAGATTGGATCACAACTGTAGATTTCTATGCAACACGTACAAACATACGGACACTCTGCTTTATATATTAGACTAGCTGAAAACCCGGCGTTGCCTGGGTATTATTTATTCATTCCTGCCTTGAGTTGGTACTTCTCCTATCCCTTCTTTCTCTGTTCATCTCCCCTTTTTTAATATCATTATCGGAGAATATATAAGAAATAATGACGTTTTCCTTTTCCGAAGCAAGTTGTCTGATTGTGATCTATTAAAAGTAGATGTACTGTTGTAATATGTGTAAAGTAACGCAATGCACATTTATCTTCGAAGTTTAAATAACTTTTTGAGGAAATGTCGCTGATAAAGCGGAACTGAAAAATATTCCTATCAGATTGCAGAAGTCTATGCAATTGCCGTTTATCAGGAAAGTAATTAGTGTAGAGCATATGTTCAAATGTTCAAATGTTTGTTAAGTTTATGGGACTTAACTACAGGGTCATCAGTCCCTAAACTTAAAAACTACTTATCAACTACCTTATACTAAGGACGGCACAAATATCCATGCCCGAGGGGGGATTCAAACCATCGACCGTAGTGGCCGTGCAGACCGTGAATGGAGCGCCTCAGTCCCCTCGGCCACAGCGGCCGGCTAGTGTAGAGCAAATCACAAGAAAAAAAAAGGCACTCGTTTCGAAGAATCCAATCACGAAATTCAACAATAATGATTGTAATAATATAACAGATCGATCACTTGATGTAATGCGCGAAACGTCAAATCGATTTTTTTAAAGAGATGTATTAAAAGAAATTTCTTTTTTTGCTTTATTTATTTATTCTTATATTTCCTTATTCATATGCTTATCCATACAGAGAAAGAGCTGAAGACATTGTAGCACATATAGACCAAGGACATGGTCTATGGTATCACGTTTCGCCGAACGTAACCTCCTTGCTATAGTGTCGCAAACGTCATCGCTGGTCTTTAGTCCGAATTTTTTTTATAATTTGACGACTTATAACCACCATATATTCCACCCTTTACAGCTATTCGCATGGAACTGCTACAGTGTACAACGGGAGACTTCGGACAACAATTACACACAGACCATTCGTTTGCGTTCTGTAGTTTTCGCTGCAGAGCGAAATATTAACACACACACACGTAGAATTTTATATACACCGATAACTTTCCATCCCAATATACTCCACCATTTTATCATTATCAACCTTCAAGCAACAATACAACCAATAAAACCATTTTCAAAGAGTAAATATAATGTTCAAAGAGTCATTATTGTACCGCATTTCGCGTTATATTCTACAAATTAATAAATATCTATCAGATCGCAATAAACCCGTGCCTAAAACCTTACTCTGGTACAAATTAGTAACTGTACAAATATTTAAGTCTCTGCGTCTCGTCGTTCGGACGTGATAAGCGTACACCGAACAGACATTCACAGTAATATATATAGATAAATAGCTATCCGATCTCAATAAAACCGTGCCTAAAGCCTTCACCGGGTAGACATTAGTAACTGTACAAATTTTTAGCTCTTTATGTCTTGTGTTTCAGACGTGATAAACGTACACCGAACAGACATTCACATTTATAGATGTAGATTTTCATGCGCAGTCACTGACGTTTTGCTGACTAGCGCCATCTGTCGGAGATTTTTTGTTGTTCTAATAAAACCCCATGTCATTCCAAGCATGTGTGTCAATTTTGACCTCTCTATCTACATTATTCCGTGATTTATTAAGTTTTGAAATTTATACTGACTTTTTGATCACCCGGTATACGATATTTGCATATCTTCGTGAATGGCCCCGTATCAGAGAAGGGAGGCGTTCGGCTGGGCCAGTTCCGTCGCCTCTGTTTGCGGGCCCTGCCGCGCGTGCTGTCCGCGTGTGCGGCCTGCAGCCCTGGGCGGGCACGCGCCTCCGTCTGGACAGCCTTCTCCTGTTTCGAGACCGCAGGAAACCCGCAGTCGCGCCGCCACCCGATCCAGGCACCCGGCCACAGCCGCGCGCGCGAGCGTATAGGTTTTCCTGGAGACAACCGCAGACGAGGACGGCTGGCGAGCCGACCTGAAGTGATGCGACGGCTGTTGGCGGCTGGCGTGTCCCAACAAAACTGGCGCCACCACCTGCACCAAGCGCCGATAGCAAAACAACAACAACAACGCCGGCGACGCATTTGTTGTGCCAGCACCGCAGCTGGCGCCGGGGAAGACGACCTGCCAATCTGCGAGCGCCTCCCGATTCTTCCCCAGTCGCGCTTCTCAATTTAGTTTTTTGTCGAATTCTCTGCGGGAGACCGAAACCTGGTGGGGGCTGGGAATGAAGCTGTTGTACCGCGCGGTAATGGGGAGGATAGAAAATTGGCAGATGTGATGCTCTGGTGCAAATCGTATTTTCTTTCCTCTCGACCTGAGTCTGCACCAGGTAGCCTGCACTTGGCCGTTTTCGAGGTGGAGGCGTAGCTGGAGCGTCTTCTTTTCTGCGTTCACCCTATCACCACGGATTATTTGACTGTTTGGTTCTCATGCTTACTGTACAATCTTCCTGGCGAATTCTGTAGGAGAGGCTATTTCTCCGTTGTTACACCTCATGCGGCCACTGCAGACTCTCTGGCCTTACACTGCAGGGGCTATCTGTTGCTCTGAGGGAAAATTAGCGATCGTCATTTCCACTTCCACTAACTGGAGAGATGGGAAAAATATGGAATAGTGGTTAGCAAATTCAAATGTTTCAAATGTTTGTAGAGTCTGTGGGACTTAACTACGGGGTCATCAGTCCCTAAACTTACAAACTACATATCAACTAGCTAATACTAAGGACGGCACAAATATCCATGCCCGCGTGTTATAGAGTAGGTTGAGCTGAGAAATAATAGCTAAAAATAAATGAATAAATACCAGGTTTGTAGTCAAGATCGCTTTCTTCATTTATTTAGATTACAGATTTCGGCGTGCTAGACGCCATCTTCAGACCTGTAGTAATGATACATGAAATTTTTGTATTATACCAATTTTTACATAGTAAAATAGTGTCCATCCACATTGATGTGTCATCAACATAAAATTTACAAGTCAACAATAGAACATCAGAACCCATCTTTCTTATGGTCTAACCCAGAGGCACTTCAGAAGCCAAGTTCAATACTGACTGATGCCAAGATCAATACTGATTGTAGTAACAGTCAGTATAGTCAGTATTGATCTTGGCTTCAGTCAGTATTGAACTTGGCTTCTGAAGTGCCTCTGGGTTAGACCATAAGAAAGATGGGTTCTGATGTTCTATTGTTGACTTGTAAACGTTATGTTGATGACACATCAATGTGGATGTACACTGTTTTACTAGGTAAAAATTGTTATTATAGCAAGGATTTCATGTAAGATTACTACAGGTCTGAAGATGGCGTCTAGCACGCCGAAAACGGTAATCTAAATAAATGAGCATAGCGATCTTGGATGCAAACCTGTTATAAAACAATTCCAGATCGCCCCAACGAATAATCAGTTCTTTATATAAATAAATAAACTAGTTAGTGTGTAGTGCATGTTTGCTGCTCCAGCTTGTATATCGAGTGTTCTGAATTGTGCCATGCTAATATATCTGAAGTATATGTGCTCATTGCCATGCAGTAGTGTTTATAACATGAAGAACTGCTAGATAAACAGCAAAGAAAACCTTCGCCATCCAGCAATAACGAAGAAGACGCCATGCTACTGACAAAAATTAATGTGTAAAGAAAATGTTGATATCTGAAGATGTGCGAGGTAGCCCGAAACCATTAATGACTTTCAAATAAAACAATTTTAAAAGTATATGAGGCGGATTGCCTTACTCACCAGCAAAATCAGTAATGTTCGTGTCTGGGGAGTTTGATGGCCAGCGGAGATGTTTAAAAGTCAGAAGTCGGATTCCACAAAGGACATGAATGGATGCGTCCATACGTGTCACTTGTCAGAGCAGTATTTACACTACTGGCCATTAAAATTGCTACACCAACAAGAAATGCAGATTATAAACGGGTATTGATTGGACAAATATACTAGAACTAACATGTGATTACATTTTCACGCAATTAGGGTGCATAGATCCTGAGAAATGAGTACCCAGGCCTTGATACGCCTGGGCATTGAATCAAACAGAACTCGAAAGGCGTGTACAGGTACAGATGCCCCTGCAGCTTCAACAAGATACCACAGTTCACCATAAGTAGTGACTGGCGTATTGTGACGAGTCAGTTGCTTGACCACCATTGACAAGACGTTTTCAGTTGGTGAGAGATCTGGAGAATGGCAACAGTCGAACATTTTCTGTATCCAGAAAGGCCGTACAGGACCTGCAACATGCGGTCGTGCATTATCATGCTGAAATGTAGGGTTTCGCAGGGATCGAATGAATGGTAGAGCCACAGGTCGTAACACATCTGAAATGTAACAACCACTGTTCAAAGTGCCGTCGATGCGAACAAGAGGTGAGCAAGAAGTGTAACCAATGGCATCGCATACCATCACGCAGAGTGATAAGCCAGTATGGCGATGGCGAATACACGCTTCGAATGTGTGTTCACCGCGAATGTCCCCAAACACGGATGCAACCATCATGATGCTCTAAACAGAACCTGGATTCATCCGAAAAAAAAAAATGACGTTTTGCCATTCGTGCACCCAGGTTCGTCGTTGCGTACACCATCGTAGGCGCTCCAGTCTGTGATGCAGCGTTAAGGGTAACCGCAGCAATGGTCTCCGAGCTGATAGTCCGTGCTGCTGCGAACGTCGTCGAACTGTCCGTGCAGATGGTTGTTGTCTTCCAAACGTCCCCATCTGTTGATTCAGGGATCGAGACGTACAGCCATACGGATAAGATGCCTGTCATCTCGACTGCTAGTGATAACGGGGCCGTTGGCATCCCGCACGGCGTTCCGTATTGCCCTCCTGAACTCACCGATTCCATATTCTGATAACAGTCATTGGATCGCGACCAACGCGAGCAGCAATGTCGCGATACGATAAACCGCAATCGCGATACGCTACAATCCGACCTTTATCAAATTCGGAAACGTGATGGTACGCATTTCTCCTCCTTACATGAGGTATCACGACAACGTTTCACCAGGCCACGCCGGTCAACTGCTGTTTTTGTATGAGAAATCGGTTGAAACTTTCCTCATGTCAGCACGTTGTAGGTATCACTACCGGCGCCAACCTTGTTTGAATGCTCTGAAAAGCTAATCATTTGCATATCACAGCATCTTCTTCCTGTCGGTTAAATGTCGTGTCTGTAGCGCGTCATTTTCGTGGTGTAGCAATTTTAAGGGGCAGGAGTGAAATTCTGTCACGCTGAACGATTGTCTTCAGTAGTCGTTGGTCCCATTCTTGCAGGGTGTTTTTCCGACAGCAGCGATGTCGGAGATTTGATGTTTTACTGGTTTCTCGATATTCACGGTGCACTGGTGAAATGGTGGTGAAATCACCTCATTATCGTTACCTCGGCGATGCTGTGCCTTATTTCTTGTGGCCGACTGTAACACCACGTTTAAACTATCGTAACTTAAATGGTGATAACCTACCACTGTAGCAGCAGAAACCGTTCTACCATCTGCGCCAGGCACCTGTTGTCTTATACAGGGTTTATCAGAAAGGATGGCTCAAACTTACACGGTTGCAAATACACTATAATAGAAGCGAAAACATAGGTCCACAAACGAGACGTCTGCGTGATAATTTACGAATGTGTGGTTCCAATTTGAAATTTATGCTTTATTATTAAGATTTACATCGGATTTAGTTCACCTGTCGCTGACTAAACTGAATTTCAAATTTAGACTTTACTATTAGGTTTACATCTCATTTAGTTCACATTTCACGTATGGGTTACCTGTTAAAGGAGGAGTTCGAAGTGTCTTCCTTGCATCTGGATGCAATGAATTTCGAATTCTCTCGAAAGCCCCTGGATCATTTCGGAATTCTTGACAAGCGTTTACAACTCTCCGCTCCAGTTCTTGAACCGTGTAATTTTGCGCCATCCTTTTTGATACGCCCTGTATAGGCGTTGCAAGACGCAGCGCCGTCTCTGAGTGTTTACGTTTCTCTGTGTTTGCAAACGCATGGCTGTATCGGTTTCTTTGGCTCTTCAATATATCTTGACTTGGACAGTGAAAGTACAACATAAAATTGTACAACTGCGTCACCTCGCTCGGTTACGAGTTTGAGGTCAGTTTCCTCTTGGCTGCGCGACTACGCGTCCCGGGCTGTCAACGCCGTGTTTGGCCAATCGGAAGTGTTGTCACACGAAACATCATTCTTTCGAATTTCTTCAGACGTTGACGAGAAGCTGTGGACCGAAACGCGGTTGCGTCTGCGATAAGAATGAGAACAAGTGACGTTGCGTTGGGGGATTGTACACGCACGCGCGTATCCAGGTGCGTGCGGCAGACGCGCTGTGACCCAGTGACAGCGGGCTGCGTGGGAAAGGTCAACAGCGAGGGGGCGGGGCTGCGGGGTGTGAACAGCGTCTGTTGTGGCAGGGTGTTAGCGGCCACTGCGCGTCTCCTCCCAACCTCCGGCCAAGACTGCAGTCCCAAATGGCTCGCAGTTGACTGTTTTTAATGCATCACACAATTTAACTCCCCAAATAACTGAATCAGTCAGCTCCATACACCAAAGATAATGCATACAGTGGACGGAAAGTAACACTCCGTATTGATTACTGGGTATGAGGTCCGCCTGATATGCAAAACACTGTTTTTATTTGACACCCAAACTAGTTTCAGCACCTTTGTGCCATCATCAGTGAGCTTTATATTTATTTCATGCTTAATTTACATTTTGTGGTCATGTGGGACCCTTTTTATATACTTATTAAGTGGTAGCGTTGTCATAGTTTCTTTTGTTATATATTTCTTCTTCCGCCCTGTTTCGCAAAGCACACACGTAATACACATATTTTGTGGACTTTTTTAATCACAACCACTTTCCACTTTTAACCTGCAGACAGGTGCAGTTTAACAAAGTAAACAGGCGAATTTTTAAAAGGGGAAAGTGGTTGTGATTAAAAAAGTCCACAAAATATGTGTATTACGTGTGTGCTTTGCGAAACAGGGCGGAAGAAGAAATATATAACAAAAGAAACTATGACAACGCTACCACTTAATAAGTATATAAAAAGGGTCCCACATGACCACAAAATGTAAATTAAGCATGAAATAAATATAAAGCCCACTGATGATGGCACAGAGGTGCTGAAACTAGTTTGGGTGTCAAATAAAAACAGTGTTTTGCATATCAGGCGGACCTCATACCTAGTAATTTTTACTGCAAACACGGAAGAAGAGCTGCAAATCAAGAAAATGATGAATATCTCCGTATTGAATTTGGTATACGAGGTGCGTCCAGAAAGTAAGTTCCGTTTGGTAATAAAATGAAATTGTACACAGATACAGAACAAATTTTTATTGCACAAAATTCTACAATTCTTAAACTACTTTTCCACATAACTGCCGAAATTTTGCAGGTATTTGTCATAGCGTGGCACCAGGTTTTGTATACCTTCTTCATAGAAATCTGCCGCATGTGTCTTCAACCAGTTACTTTCTTTCAGCTCCTCGTCATTGGTGGAGTGTTCACCGCCAAGGAAAGACTTGAGATGTAAGAACAGATGAAAGTCAGTAGGAGCGAAGTCAGGGCTGTACGGAGGATGGTCAAACACGTCCCAGCCAAATCCGTGTAGGAGGATTTTCGTCACATTTGCAGTGTGGTCGTGAAATTTGGGGGAAGTCCAAAGCGAGAGCACTAATTGTAAACCTGCGGTTTTCCTGGATCTTGTCATCAATCGCGTGAACCAGTTCTTCTGTAACCAAATGTGGACGCCCACTTCGTTCTTCATCCTGCACATCAGTACGCCCGCCGTTGAACTGTCGGACCCATCTTCTCACCATCGAATCACTCATCGCATTTGGTCCGTAAACATGGCAAATTTGCCGGTAAATTTCACTTGGTTTCACTTTCCTCGCATTCAGAAACCGAATCACCGACCTGATTTCACAAGCGGCGGGATTTTCAATCAACGCCGACATTTCAAACAAGCACAATAAAGCGTACGTAACTGACAGCAATCTCCAAATGGCGCACGTTCTTCTCCTTGATACACATCGTCTACAGCGCATGTGCGGAATTACAATCGCAGCGCTGCAGTGGAGATAAATTGAAACGGAACTTACTTTCTGGATGCGCCTCGTAATATCAAATCGTCCCAAATTTGCGACTGGATAGGGGGGTTTCCTGTCAGAGAGGACACAGTTCGCAGTAATCGATGGTAAGGCATCGACTAAAACAGATGTGATATCGGGCGTTCCATAGGGTAGTGTTATTGGTCCTCTGCTGTTTCTTATTTGCATAAAAGGTTTAGGGGAAAATCTAAGTAGCTCTCTTAGGTTGTTTGCAGATAACGCCGTTATTTACCGTCTAGTAAAAGCATCTGAAGATCAAAACCAACTTCAGAACGACCTAAATAAGATATCACTATGATGTAAAAATTGGCAGTTGATTCTAAATAATGAGAAGTGTGAAGTCGTCCACATGAGTACGTAAAGAAATCCGTTAAACTTTGTTTGCAAGATAAATCAATCAAATGTGAAGGCCGTAAACTCCACAAAATACCTAGGAGTTACTATTACTTCAGACTTATACTGGAAAGAACACGTAGATAATGTCGTGGGAAAGGCGAACCAGAGACTGCGTTTTATTGGCAGAACAGAACCCTTGAAAAATGAAACAGAACTACTAAAGAAACTGCATACACTACGCTTGTCCGTCCATTTTTGGAATATTGCTGCCCAGTGTGGTATCCTTATCAGGTGGGTTTGATGGAGGACATCGAATGTGTCCAAAGAAGGGTAGCTCGTTTCGAATTGTCACGATACACGGGAGACACCGTTACAGAAATGATACAGGATCTGGGATGGGAATCATTACAACAACGGCGCTTATCGCTGCGACGTGGGCTACTTACTAAACTCCAATCGCCAACATTCTCCTCCGAATGCGAAAATATATTGTTGACTCCCACTAACATAAGTAGAAATGATCATCAGAATAAAATACGAAAAATCAGTGCTCGAACGGAGAGATTCAAGCGCTATTCGAGAATGGAATGGGAAATAAATAGTATAATGGTGGTCGATGAACCCTCTGTCAGGCACTTAAATGTGATTTGCCGAGTATCCCATGTAGATGTATAACTATTTATGTTACGTGTAGATTGCAATGAAAGTCACATTACTTTGAAGACTAGTGTGGCATTATGTCAGTATTTTTATTTTTCCTTCATGAATGAGAGATGTCACAATGTTTAAATATTCAGGACAGATCAAAAACTGCAGCAAGCAATGAGGTGCGGCGATCTGTAACGCGTGTTCACCGGTGGTGAAGGGGCGAACATGAGAAGCATGCTGTTGTGGATGCAAAGACAAGTAAAAATTGCTTTAGGAAGTTACTGACGACCGGTACTGTTGTGACAACGAACAGATCAGGTCAGTCTGTAGCCTGGGGATGTTGTTGGGAGTAACTGTAGCTAGTTTTACGAGCGACTGAATTAATAAAAGATGGAACAATTAATTTCCAGAGGAGCACCGTCTAATATTGTTGCCTAAACGATCACTCACCTGCAGATCTTCTGTCCCAGGCGATTGGACTTAGTTTCTTCAGAAGGTTTTTCGTTGCCTAGTAGACATTTAATTAATTAATAAAAAAACAGCAAGTGAAGCTACAGACAATGAAAGTCGGGAGTGTCGCTTGAAAAATATATTCAGAATAAGCCAAATATGTTACAGTTAGTCCTGTCACAAGTTTTCACAAACAGAACAATTGTTAACTGAATATTGCCGTCGGACGAGAAATATACTTGCTGTAGGGCAAGTCGGCAATCTACATCTACATCTACATCTACATAGATACTCTGCAAATCACTTTTAAGTTCCCACCAGAGGGTTCATTCACCACTTTCATAACTTTTCTCTACCGTTCCATTCTCTAATAGCGCGCGGGAAGAAAGAACACCTAAATCTTTCCGTTTTCTATCTGATTTATTTTGTTGGGATGGTCATGTCTTCCTATGTAGGTGGGTGCTAGCAAATTATTTTCACATTCAGAAATAAAAGTCGGTGATTGAAATTTAGAAAATAGATCTCACCCCAATTCGTGCTACGTTTCCGTGACGCTTTCCCCCCGGTAACGTGATAAAAGAAAACGAGCTGTCCTTCTCTGAATCTTCTCAATATCTTCCGTCAGTCCCACCTGGTGAGGGTCCCACCATGGGCAACAGTACTCCAGGAGAGGACGCACAAGTGTGATGTAGGCAGTCTCTTTGGTGGAGCTAGTGCATATTCGAGGCGTTCTGCCAATGAAACGTAATATTTGGTTCGACTTCCCCACAATATTTTCTGTGTGTTCTCTCCAGCCTAAGTTGTTCGTAATTGTAATTCCTAGGTGTTTAGTAGAATTTACGACCTTAAGGTTTGACTGATTTATCGCGTAATTGAAGTTCAGCGGATTTCTTTTAGTGGTCATGTGTATTACTTCACACTTTTCTTTATTTAGTGTCAATTGCCAATTTTCGTACCAAATAGAAATTTTATCTAAACCTCTTTGCAGTTGCTTGTGATCCTCTGTTGAGTTCACTAACCGATAAACTACAGCATCATCCGCAAACAGTCTAAGGGAGCTATTCAGATTGTCTCCTAAATCGTTTATAAACACAAGGAAGAGTAGGGGACCTATAACGCTTCTCTGGGGAACGCCAGATATCACTTCTATTTTACTCGATGACTTACCGTCAGTTACAACGAACTGTGTCCCTTCTGATAGGAAATCGAGAATCCAATCGCACAATTGGGGAGATATTCCATAAGCACGCAATTTCATTAGAAATACATTGATTTACGATTTAAGCGAACGAAGATAAGTTCCCAGATAGAGATGACAGGTGAAATAGAGCTAGCCGTGGATAACCCGAATGATCACAGATAAAGGGGACGGAGGTAGGTAACTAACAATTTGCATACCGTGTTGCAGCACCCGACTCTCATGGTGCAAATGCAACGATTCACTATCGCAACCGTCACAATAGCGGAGTACGTCGAAGCACAATACATAACAAGTCCGTCGCGATTAACTAACAGATTGCTCCCAAGGTAAAGATAAGCACGTGCTGCTCGGTGACGAAAACTGAAGTACGCCATCCTCTCGACGTTAATACCACTAGAAACTGCAACGGAATGGGGCTGGAGAGCTGCTCTCTAAAGACATGACCAATGGAGTCCCGTGTACTTCCGCAGTATGCGTAAAGCTCACTGTAGCAAACGTAACAGAGGAAGGGAGGGGTAGCCGTACAGGTGTTCCCGGCCGCCGACGGCGACTAACTTCCGGCCTTTAGGTTGGGTGACCTGGACTGGCGCGAAATCCCAAATATCGACCACTCGTCTCCCACCGCCACCGCGTGCTACCAAGTCGGTTTGCAAGAAGACGGCCAGAAAACGGAACTAGATCCTACTATGTTCGGCGTTTTTTGTATCTATTAAATGAGGAGTACAGAATTTATTTTACCCGTCTTACTGATACTCCTATGCAGGTAATAAATTAGTATTCTGTGGACCTAGGAAAATTAATTTAATAATATTAGTGACGTAATGTAGTTTGTACTATTATTAATTAATCCATTAATGATATGATATGAAGATCAGCATCTCCAAAACGAAAGTTATGTCTGTGGGAAAGAGATTTAAACAGATTGAGTGCCAAATAGGATGAACAAAGTTAGAACAGGTAGACATTTTTAAGTACCTGGAATGTATTTTCTCACAGGATAGCAACATAGTGAAATCGAGGTGCAGCAAAGCTAATGCAGTGAGTGCTCAGCTAAGATCTACTCTCTTCTGCAAGAAGGAAGTAAGTACCAAGACTAAGATAGCAGTGCACCGCTCTATCTTTCGACCAACTTTGTTGTATGGGAGAGAAAGTTGGGTGGATACAGGTTATCTTATTCTTAAGGTAGAGGTTACAGATATGAAAGTGGCTAGAATAATTTCAGGTACTAATAGACGGGAACAATGGCAGGAGGGTGCCCATAATGAGGAAATAAAAAAAGTGGGTATGAACACCATACATGAAGCAGTTAGAGCGAACAGACTGAGATGGTGGGGTCATGTTACACGCATGGGAGAAGCAAGGTTACCTAAGAGATTCATGAGGTCGGCAGCGGAGGGTAAGAGGAGTCGAGGTAGACTAATAAGAAAGTACTTAAATTCGGTGCAGAATGATTTTTAAGTAAAAGGCATAACATCAGTCGAGGCATCAAGGTTACCTGTGTTTGTCCTTAGTTTAACACTGTAATGCATAACTTTTTATTTGAAGCTTTAAAAACTACCACGATTAATGTATAGTGCGTATGTATTGAGAGAAATATTGAAAAAATAATCCTTAAAATTGTTATGCATTACTAGCAACAAAAAGTTCGTAGCTGGTCAGCTATATAGTGTTTCCATGATGTACCCGGTGCAGTAAATGTCACTATTATGCTTCTCATATTTCCAGAAAGTAACAGTAGTATGTTGAAAGAAGTTGGGTGTGGTGGTTATAAATTGCAAGTTAGCTGTAACTAATTATTTAATTGAACTCGTAGTAAACAAATAAAAAAAATATTCTATCATGAAATAACCTGACTGTGGCACCCAGATTCGTAATTCGACTGCAAGTGTTATTCAAGTACACTATAACCCACAAAGCACACAAATAAATTACTATAGTCGTCACCAGATAAAATCATTTATAGCACACAAAAGATTAAACTCACTTTCTGGCAATGTCGACAACTTAATAAAGGATGCTCTATGAACAAAAATTAAATTAGCCTCTGTTTCAGCGCAATGCAAATTTATCTGCTTAACTCGTGAATCGAGCAGCCAAATGTTAGCAAAAACACAATAAACCGCAGAATTCATTGTTTAGAAAAATGAGAGGTGTGAAATGAGGAACACAGGGAGTAATTTTAAAATAATTCTCTGTATTCGGAGAAAAACATAGCGATGGGGAAGACCAGATAAATTAAAAGAAATGAACCACCTGTACAATTTAGATACACAAGTTACTATTACTATTGCCCATAATAAAACTTGAATCTGCCCGTATATGAAAGTGGAGCTATGTGGAGAACATTCTCATACACACAGGAATGTAACAGGAAAAATACACACATTCTAAAACTCAATCACACGCCAATGGTTAGCGACAATTACTCGAACTGCAATCCTACAACGAAGATGCTAGCAGCAGCAGGAGAGATGACGATCGTCTTGATTACAAAGTTAAGATTAAATTGATTCCCTAGCGCATTCATGTTCGAGGAAGCATAAGCAAAAATCACTAAATGTGACGTGCAATACCTAACAAAGAAACTAACTGTACAACAGTACAAATGTTATTACATAATACACGTGTGGAATTAAATAAGGAAAAAAAACTATTTACAAATTAAAACAAGAAAACAACCAACTGGTTCTCATGGCTGCAGCCCGACACAGACCGTTACGAACGCACGTTGTGCGATCGGTCTCACCAGGGCAAGAGACTCCATTAAAATTTAAAAATAAAAACGTGAAGCTACATTTACTAGACTTAAGAAACTTCATATAACCACTGAACACTTGGCTCCGCATGGAGAATGAATTACTCAGATAATTTCTAAGTACAAAACTAGCAGTCTGAAAAAGTTTAAGTTCTAACTAGATACACTCCTCTCAGCATGATCCAAGACAAGTACTCACTGCGAAGGCCCAAAGAAGAATGAAGCCCGGACCACGCGCGGGACGCTCTCTGGCCACACTTCCGCTGGGGTGCGTTCAGCGCTATTCACTGCCAACTTAAGCTTCCAGGGAAACAATTTTACGTCCCATAACAGCTCACAACGGCTTACTCAGGTAACCTCTCAGGTGTACAGAGGTTGTCACAACCTTACCAGAACAAGAACGATCGATCACCTTCTCTACAAACAACGTCTTTGCCTGCAGCAGAAGGCTGAGCAGACGATGAATGAGGGCAAGAACTACCAACTACGAGACGAGACGAAGCAGTGATTGCTAGCCATTGCACAATAATTATCTAGTGTTATGGCAACCTTCCACATTCATACAAATACACACACACTGGAGGAAAATATTCATAAATGTGTGGGGCAAGAACATAAATAGCAATTTAAACAATTAACATCATAGTTAATGAAATGAGTAAAATACACAATAGATGAATTTTAAATTGACAAACGACGGTACTAATACATTTATGTGTGTGAAATAACATATGGGACACGGACACAAATTCGGTGGACGTGTTTCAATGTTATTGACTACTTTTGCATGGCAAAGGAGGAATACTAAACTAAACAAACGCACAAGTTACGTGTAACTCAATGCAGCTAACCGTCGAAATGATTCAGTAGGACTCTAGAATGTATAATTTCTAAGACGGGCTACTAGCATATTTAGCATTGGTATACAAGCAGCTACAAATGAATTTGTGGTAGGTAAAATGTTGATCAGTTTGAGAGGTAATGGAAAAAATAGGTATGTAGCTGATCAACTACACTATGCATTAAAGGGTTAATTGATTGATTAGCCTGTATTTGTTATCAGTTTTGGGGAATTTAATTTGGTATTTGAGTCTGATATCATAAGTAAGGTATTATTTGCATTGCTATCTCTATTTCTTTGTCTGGGTTCTGGTGTGGAGAGATGCTGCGGCGTCGGCACGTGTATGTCATGCCTCTGTAAGTTACAGAGTTACAGGCCCTCTTTCGTGATGTCAGGGAGAACGGTGGTCGCAGTGAGGGAGGTGTTCCAGCGAAGCATGCAGTATACACACATACAGCTGAATGTGTCTCAATAATTGTTCGGAGTGCGACAAGTTGTTCGTGAGATATGAGGACATAAACAGTACCGTTCATGGAAAACCCCCAATCACGTGTGCGACATTAATCTGTTATGCCTCTACTACTAACTGTATTCGAAAGAAAATTTACAACCATACAGCACGTATACAATTATATACTTGCAAAATTATATAATTGTACAACATATAAATCCATAAATTTGAGATTAATACGATGAGTAAAAACCTGTCACATCATGCACCAGGTGTTAATAATTCCTCATTTACTACCAACACACTCCTGTATTCCAGTCAGCTTAAGGAAATTCCTGGATTGCTGACAGTACTGTTGACAACTTTGAGCTGTGAAGCGCACACGGCTGAAGGCGAAAGCAATGGACTGCTATAGAGTTTCAAGGAAAGGAAGAGAATGGAACGAAGTATATGCAAAAAATACATATTATTTCCGACAGATATATCGTTTAACTTAAAGAGACTGCAGTTTCCAGTAAGACTTGCATTTACTATTACGATTAATAAATGACATGGCACTCTATTAAATACTGCGGAGAGGATTTGACATCTCTCTGTTTCACATGCGGACAACTTTATGTCACTTACCAAAGAATTTATTCATCCTAGTTCCTTGACAAGTAATAACAAATATTGTTTATAGTCAGGCAGCATTATTTCTTATATATTCTCACGTAAATATAACATGTTTTTACAAAATAGGTGATGGATAGAGAGAACTGACTCAAGGCTTAAATAAATAAATACCCGGTCAACGCCAAGTTTTTTTAGGTAGTCAACAAAAGTGTGAAATGTTTCAAAAATGTTCAAATGTTTGTTAAACTTATGGGACTTAACTACGGGGTCATCAGTCCCTAAACTTACGAACTACTTATGAACTACTTACGAACTAGGACAGCATAAATATCCATGCCCGAGGGGGGATTCGAACCCCCGACCGTAGTGGCCGTGCAGACCGTGACTGGAGCGCCTCAGTCCCCTCGGCCACCGCCGCCGGCTGTGAAATGTTTTGTTATGCTTTTATAAGAGCTGAAATCCGGTTGCATTCATAATGTCCGTTTTCATCAAAATACAAAGGTTTATATTTTCAAATGTTCAAATGTTTGTTAAGCTTATGGGACTTAACTAGGGGGTCATCAGTCCCTAAACTTACAAACTACTTATGAACTACTTACGAACTAGGACGGCACAAATATCCATGCCCGAGGGGAGATTCGAACCCCCGACCGCAGTGGCCTTGCTGACCGTGACTTGAGCGCCTTAGTCACCTCGGCCACCGCGGCCGGCATTTATATTTTATTACTTTTGCAACATACATGGATACCAAAACGTTAAACAAGCAAAATATTGCCTTTACGGTAAATAATAGTTTGGTGAGGAAACGTTGTCGATGCACTCGACAAAAACTGGTTTTCGTGGATTAAGACTATGAAAAAGACCACTGTTAAAAATATTGTCTTCACAGATCAGCAAAGTGCTTGGCGATGTCTGTCTCGTATCATTTATTCCAATGCTCCCATCTAATTGACCCATTCATTTTAAGCGACTTTAGTTCCCATACCATGTTTCATTTCTAATCTTTATATACACAGTTTCCCTATGTTTGTGTGTACATATTGCGTACAAGTCAAAAAATGTCCAAAAGTTTGTTAAGCTTAGGGGTCTTAATTGCGGTGTCATCACTCCCAAAACTTACAAACTACTTATGAACTAACTTATACTAAAGACGATACAAACATCTATGCCATGCCCGAGGGGGAACTCAAACCCCCGACGGTGAACGGTCGCGCGCACCGCATCACGACGACCCAGTGCACAAGGCTAATCCGCCGCGGCGGACCGATATCAACCAAATTTGGTACACATCTTCCTTACCATGAGGTACCATTTCTGTAATGGTAAGAACCACATAGAACACATGGTTCAGGAGATATGACGTCATAAAAAATAGAAGTTGCAAGAAACTGCCGCATAAAGGTGCGATTCCGAACCCGGCGGCAAGCGGCAGTCGTCGCTGAGCCACGACAGGCGGCACTACTGGTCCCCATTGTCTGCAATGCGAGCGATGCGGGGCGCGGCGGCAGCGCCACCGGTCGCCGTATACCTGCTCCGGCTACTACTTGCAGTAGATTCAAATGTTCAAATGTTTGTATAGTCTATGGGACATAACTACGGGGTTATCAGTCCCTAAACTTACAAACTACTTATGAACTACTTACGAACTAGGACGGCACAAATATCCATGCCCGAGGGGGGATTCGAACCCCCGACCGTAGTGGCCGTGCAGACCAGTCCTCTCGGCCACCGCGGCCGGCAGTTGTAAGTTCCACGAATAAATATATAATAGGCCTGGAACTGTGATTAATGAGTCGGGAATTTTTTTTTTAATTCTGATAAACTATTTAATTATGAGTACGGATGTATGCCTGTAAATGTTTGACGTGGCATGTCAATGAAGACTCAGAGGAAGCTGCACTCATTAATATTTTGTAATACGTTTTGCTTCATTTTTGTAGCAACTTGGTGGAGTTTCCTCAATACTTAACTATTAAAGTAAAAACTAAACACAAACGGTGGTTTATGTTCAAAAGAATTAAGAAATTAACTAACGGTAATTACATAAATGGTGTTCTTAAAAATGATTATGTAGAGTAATAAAGCGTTTTGTGTAAAATACTGTCAGGACACGTTTATTTACTTCAAGTTCACGAGAGGTGCCAATAGATTAATGTTATGTACCAACAAAGAAAATAAAACGGAATAAAACTAACGATGGTATAATATTAAAAGTGTGAAAAGAAAGAAAAGAGGCAAAAGTTACTAAAGGCTTTTATGCGGCGCAAATATGATATTGAATTATTTTCTGGACATATCAGAGCAGTTTTACGGAGTTCATTTCCAATATATAAAGCAGAACGGAAAGAAAAATAATAGTCTCATTGCTTCTGATTACGAAATGATGGGCTCACAGGAAAACACAAATCAGCAATCAAGAGATAATAACACACCTTCAACATTCACATCGCTGGAACTGTTCCGTACCAGTTGTTGAGCAGATAGTAAATAATGCACGAGTTTTTGCGCACTTCTCAGTGTAAAATGTAATTTTTCTTCTTCAGTTATTGCATTTCTTAGGCACTGTGATTTTATGTCATCCGAAATAGAACTCCGCATTAAAATTTCCCGTCACCTATTATTTTATAAGTTAAGAGGCAAACACAATTAGTGAAACACCCTGTATATTCTTCGATAATGATTTTAGAAAAAAGGAGATGGACAGAAAGAAAGGATAGGAGAAGTACTAATTCAAGGCATTAATAAATAAGTAAATGTCCCGGCAACGCGGGGTTTTCAGATAGTAATATATAAGTATAAGGATAGAGAGATGTGTAAGATGGCAGAAATGTGGGCTGAGGGGCGAGGAGTGAACATAAAGAGGAGGAAGGAGTAAACGGGAGAGAAAGATTGGGGGAGGGAATTTACATGAGAGTCCCACACATACTTGGCAATTGCGTAGCATTGCCAAGTTCGCTAGTTGAGTATATTCACCAAGTGCTCGGTTTGCAAGCTCGTTCTCTCGAGCCTCTTGTCACAGACCTCGTCAGTGCACGTGAAAGACTATTCACGGCTGCTGCCCGGATTCTTTGTGCACACAGCGAATCCGTCACTGTCGCGAGAGACCGATTCAATAATGTCTCCTGTCTCGGTAGCTGAATGAGCAAGAAAAATTTAACGTATTAAGAGAGTAAATATATCACGCTGGCCTTAATTAGTTACACCTGCTGGTATCCGAGACGCTGAATAGGAACCGGAGTGAGTGAGGGAGTGTCACTCGAGAGCGGGACGGGCTGAATTCCATTAGGCGGGCAGAGGTCCCCGGGTGTGTTTGAAAGGCGGCTAACGAAGGCCGATTAGGCGGCCTCTTGCTGACGTCACAGCAGGGGCGCTGCCGTCGCCGCGGGGGGCGCCGGGGGCCGATCTCCGACCCGAGATATTGCTAGTTAGCGCGTGACGTCATTCTCGTGGCGCCAACATCTATACCACCTGACTGTATGGCAAACATTTGTGTCCAGCCGTGCTTAACGCAATAAAGAGATTTTTGGGAACGGGACTGACATTAAATTTAACGTGTAATTATTGTTGTTGTTGTTGTGGTCTTCAGTCCGCAGACTGGTTTGATGCAGCTCTCCACGCTAACCTGTCCTGTGCAAGTTTTACTTGATGATGGCATCCTCATGAGTAGTCCCCGCCCGGAGATCGAGTTTGTGACACTTGCGGGGAAAGGAAATGTGTAGACACTTGCGGGGAGACCCGGACGCTGCAGGTAGTGAACAGGGTGTTCCAGAAGTAGGGATACACCACCCCCTATTCCACGCCCTCCAGCAGCTACCTGTGCCGTATTCAGGGAAAGGCCCACCGAGCGAGGTGGAGCAGTAGTAACGTCCTTTTTTCACCAATTTCATTGTACATGATGTCATATCTCTTGACATGGGTGTCGTAAGTGGTTCTTACCACCACACCGACTGTTATCTGATAGTAAGGTACATGTGTACCACGTTTGGTTGAAATCAGTCCAGTAGTTTAGGAGGACATGTGGAACAAACACACACACACACACCACACACACACACACACACACACACACACACACAATAATAATAAGTAGAGATTAAGACTTACAAGGCTTTGCTAAGTTCTTAGAATCAAAATCTGCATGGGCGGACACCGAATATCAAAATACATTTTCAATAATTATATGTAAAAAATAAATCTGTTTCAATATATCTCTGATAAAATAGTTAATTTAGAAACAATTCGATAAAAATAGCGTACAATTCAAGATTCACGTCTCTCGCATTCCGGTCCAAAATTAGCATGCGCCTATATTTCGCATTCGTTGAAAAATGCGTATTTTTCCGGTACCTACTGTTTACTTTGTACACATTTAAGAGCAGAAAATGAAGTTATCTCGCAATATTTCTGATAAAATAGTGTTTCACACCAAAATACCATTTATGACCATTTCGGATTTACTGCATTTTGAGTCAGAATTCGCATCTATATTCGCATTTATCGCAAATGCGAATTTTTCCTGTCCCTAGTAATACCTCTAAAAATAAACAGCTGATCAAGGCATTAAAAGCAAGGGCAGATCTTTGGGTGTATTACTACAAATAACTAAAACACAATCTGATCGTGGAATTATATACAATCTCATTATAAAGGTTTTTTGGAGGTGGTTTTGAGCAGATTTTAAATATGTTGGGAATTGCATTATGAAATATAGACAGCTACACCTTATGTTTATTATGAGATATCGATTTCGGCTAATTTCAGGTCATCTTCAAGTCTCAAACAACATGCGTTACTTACGCATTTTTCCAGTGACACTCATAACCTTTAACTGTTTACACACGAGGTCTAACGTTGTTAATCGCGTTAGCGATGAAAACAGAAACCAGAATCTTTGCGTATAAATGATACATATATTGGTGTGATGTCTTATTTCGAAAGAACAGACATCACACCAATACATATATAGCTCTCGGTAAAATGGAACGGTACGATGTCGTTATGTAGCACAGCACGGCCGACTGGAAACGAAGGAGAAGTGTAAACAACGTTCTCTCCTCAGAGGTAGGATTATAATTAGGTTCGGCGTAGACTTCTACAACATACAGTCTACACGGCGAAGATTACACCAAAAAAATTAACTTTTCGTCTACTTTGGCGATAGCAACTAAATTTTAAAATCGTGTCTACTATGTAAAGATTTAGTAACACAAAACGCTTCAAGTCCATAACTTCACTGGTTTTCGAGTTCTGAATTTTTAATATGTTTTTAATGTTATTATAGAAAAAACAAATTTGGGACTCACACTACAATTTTCATATGGCAGATTTTGTAGGTACATTCACAAGATATAATTCAACGGTTCTGTGCATTCATCTTATGAGAAATATCAATCATTTGTTTTCAGTGTTTATTTCAAATTTCTACATTTAAGTTTCTTTAATTATTAGTACTTAAATGTGGTGATGAAATAAATACATCTACGTGTATATGTATAGTCTTATGCGGCCAAACTACTTAGGTCATCAGTCGCTAGACTTACACACTACTTAATCTTACTTAAAATAAATTAGGCAAAGTACAAACAAACATACCCATGTCCGAGGAAGGACTCGAACCTCCGACCGGACCGGCCGCGCAATTTGGACACAAATTACATGTTTGATAATATTAATGCATAGAAGTATGAAATCACAAGACTACTTCCTGCAAAAAATTCGACAAAAAAAGTAGGCACTGAGTTTAGAAAAAAAAAAAAAAAAAAAAAAAAAAAAAAAAATTCTGCTATATTGGATTTTAACATTTTATCAAAAAATGAATGTTACTACAAGAGATAGAGCCATTCAAATTTACGGGCACCATAACGTTTTCACTTCCTGAGTAAATGAGCTGCTTCTTGTAGTTTCAACACCACAGTAGCCTTTTTCTTGAATGTTCTGAATATAAATCTTCACACAGACTTCTTGAGGAGGAGAGTGATACGGATATCTGATTGTAAACCACTGCCTATTACCTTAAACCTTTTTGACTGTACTGAACAGGAGTTCCGCGTATTCCGTAATTTATATGTATACAGTTAACAGGCAATGCAATTTATAACCAACTATTGGCTGCCAATTTCGCTTCATTTTTCCTGGAAGTCTTGCAACTTGTTTCTCCCTGTTGGTTTATGCCAAGTTCGGAGTAAAAATGGTTCTATATGACAATGATAGAAGATGGAATTTATCTTTAGCATTTTTCGGTGTGTGACATTCCCTTACACATTCCGTATTTCATACATTTATTAGATGTATTTGTAATTCGAATACAGCGAAATCGTTTTGGGGTCTCGAATAAACGTATCAAGTATGTAAAATACTCATTGACTTATTATTAACGTTTTTTAATTGTTTAATTTATTTAGGTATAAGATATTTATGTACCATTAGTAAGATATTGGAATCAGACGATTCATATTAGGCATTTTGTCTGATTCCAGCAAAAATGCCGGCCGCGGTGGCCGAGGAGACTGAGGCGCTTCAGTCACGGTCTGCACGGCCACTACGGTCGGGGGTTCGAATCCCCCCTCGGGCATGGATATTTGTGCCGTCCTAGTTCGTAAGTAGTTCATAAGTAGTTTGTAAGTTTAGGGACTGATGACCCCGTAGTTAAGTCCCATAAGCTTTACAAACATTTCTTTTCCAGCAAAAATCTTCACTGTGAATCACAAAGATAACACAGAAAACACTGTGTACTTATTGTGTACGTATTCTAAAACTCAGGACAACGATGCATAAGACGAATAGTTTGCTTGTGTTATGACTACTCTTGGCAGACAGCGCACAGGCCTTGTATTAATGCTTTCCTTCTGTCACTCGAAACTTCTGAAGCAAAACTGAATATTGTCATTAAAACGTTACTTTTCTCTTTAACAGCAGTCTGCAAATTTAATACACTGGTCAGTCTCTTAGTTGCCTGTAGATAACTGAGTGCTCAGAATGACAGAAAGAATACGCTTACAAAGTTACGAATAAACACCCTTATTCCACTGAAGTGTAGACTTCCGAGTAAGCTGTTCAGCCGTTGTTGCAGCCAAGCGTATACAAAACTACAAAACCTGATCACTGTTTCCGGTCTGAAATGTGAAAGCAGATAGGTGCTTTATTAGCGCGAGACAGTCCCGGCATATTGAACATTTATCACAAACACTCCGCCTTGGTACATTAAATGCCAATTAATGACTTTGTCAGTTAATGATGCAATGGCAGTGAAAGCACTGAAGAAAACACATATTAACGTTAATAACTGATGCTAGTCTTTGAGTCAGCGTGGCCTTTGGGTTAAAGAAGAAACAAGGAAGGAATGACGACCCGTCAACATTGTCATCATTAGAGACCGACCAGACGCCCAGATAGTTGTGCCAGAGACGGGGAAGAAAATAGATCCTGCTGGGTTGCCTTTCCCGCCGGAGGCTCGATTCCTCCCTTGGGCATGGGTGTGTATGTTGTCCTTAGTGTAAGTTCGTCTAAGCAGTTTTGTAAGTCTCGGGACTGATACGCATTGCAGTTTGGGCCAATAATTTTACAAACACTGATTTAGGCAAAACGTGGGGAACCTTAATCAGTATGGCTGGAGGCGGGTTTGAACCGACGTCCATTGTGTTACAATTGTGTCACTTCGCTCGGTTAGTGGTTGATCTTGTAATGAATTACGCGTAAGTATGTCGTATGTTTGAGTTGTAATTGCGGCTACTGAGGTAACGTCTTCCTTATCACAACTCCACCCAGCACACGCCAGTCTCACGCCTCCGTGCAGGCGTGCAGCCCATAGTGGCCAGCTTTCTTCAAAACAGCTGAATAGTATATTTTATTATGTGATTTGTTTTGTTTTATAATTTCTGATGAAGGCAATCCTGGTGAAAATAATTTTTATTTGCGACGGAGGGCTGCTTGTTTATCCATTGTTAATATGGTAACTTATTTATTGTGATGTCACTGGTTTAATCCCCAGAAGGTTTGTGTTATATTTTTGAGATTATTTAATCAGTTCTAAGAAGATAAATAACTGATAATTGACCGGTGTGATGAAAGGTCTTCTTAGGGAGACTGGCCCTCCATGTGGTCCGTCTGTTAGTGGAGGGAGAAGAAACCTCGAAGTATACGTTACAGAGATGTCCAGTACATTAACGAAATGTTCAAATGTTTGTAAATCTATCGGACCAAACTCCGTGGTCATCAGTCCGTAGCTTACAAACTACTTAAACCTAGGTAAACTAACCTAAGGACAAACACACACACCCATGCCCCAGGGAGGACTCGAACCTCCACGGCGAGCAACCGCGCGCTCCGCAGCGAGACGCTTTAGACCGCTCGGCTACTCCACCGCGGCACCTTGTTAGAGTATTTATTTATTCCGATCTTTTGTTAGTTCACAGCTTTCTTCCTCGTATCTCCACCCATATCCTCCTCCATCCTCTTTGCGCATCTTCTCATCACTTCTACCACCGCCTCCTACACCACAGTTCAATATAATACAGCCTGGTACTATTTTATTTATCATGAAGACCTAATGTCTATTGACATTATACGTATCTTTTATTGTTTGACGTAGATATGGTTACAGAAAATGCACCAACGTAATCAGTCTGCTTAATTTTACTTTTCTGATGATGGTTAATAACCGAAACCGATAATATACGCATTGCGAACGTCACAAATTCGTATCTCTAATGTTACAGCCTAAAAGCGTGCTCTCTCCTCGTGGCAATGGCGATGTCCTTTATAAGAAAACCAACGGATGTAAATTACATTAACGAACTTCGTTTCCACATGGAGGGAAGTTGTTACACGATCATAAATCCCAATTGTTTCCTAAAAATATCTTAACAAGCCCGTTACTCTCAGGTACACACTTGATTCTATTTTTTTTCTCTGATATTCATGAATATATTTTCTCAAGCTCTGACAAAAATATCCACAGGATGATTAGAGCGGTACGAAAAGTCTTCAATAGTGTGACTGTCATTTTGTTTGCTGTAACGAAGCTCAAAGGCAGTAAAAGCTCGCCCGGACGCCACAGTCAGTTTGGTGTTTAACGAGAATGTCTGTTCACAGCGGGCAGTATTCTGGGATAATGGAGGCGATGGCGCAGCTGGTACGACATGGAGGAAGCGGTAGGGGATTCCCCCAGCGGGTGGGAGGAGGAAGAGCAGGCATTGGGGAGCTAGTGAACTTCAGTCAGAAAGAAGGACGATATTTCCCATCAGCGTCTTTGGTGTATCAGTTCTTTTCACTGTAATTGGTGCCAATCGCAGGGTTTTTCGTGACAATCAAGCACATTGATCTTACTGTTTCCCTTAGGTCCCTACCTAACCACACACTCTGAGATCTCCACTAATTCAGAAATAAACAGTCAACCATTTATGACAGGGAAGAATATAAATATTACTGGTAGTCGTTTCGGTCGTAGTTAAATTAAGCTGTTTCCTTCGGTTAACAGCGGCATACGAATTTTATTGCTGCTCGTTGTACTCGTAGCATTTTAAAGGTATCTTATTTAGTTGCTGCCTAGCCATACACTTGGAAGTCACTACTTATTAGGAAGGAAACAGCCAATTACTTCTGACAAAAATAATAAAACAGCCAGAAATAAAACTTACAAGGAAAGTACTTGGGCTCGAACAAACACACATACACCAAAATCGAATGAGAGGTAATGTAAAGATCCCTTATTGCACTAGTGATACTCCCGCATCTGCAAAACTCTGCAGTCGTCCATTAGAGGCCGCTGCGTTTGCCATGCCACATTGCACTTTGACCTGTTGGTTCGCCAGTGTGGGCCTCCGAAGTTGCGTTTTGTGACGTCATTTGTGTGGTGAAGCGTCAGATGCGGCGACGATTGGTAATCAATCCTGATAATGTATTGCGATTGGTTGAGATGAAGTTACGAAGAACCTTCTTCGAAAAGATGGTATTAGTGTAGAAGATGAATCATTCATAAGTTAGATATTGTTGTAACACTAAAACATAATGATGGTAATAGGGATGATAATGACGAACAACTCATTGCAAGCGGTAGTGCTTCGGTAAGTGCGGGAAGAGGCGATGGAAGCAGTGCCAGTGAATACCAATAGTCTTCCGAGAAGAAGGTTAAAGTTGCAACTATCATCACGGCTTTTGATGACAATACGCTAAAGAACATATACGATGATTATTACATAAGTTATAGTTCAGATATCTGCATTACGTATGGCGTCTACAATTATATCTACAGTGCTATCTAGAGCATGATCGCAGAGTTTTGCAGAAAAACGACACCCACCAGCACATTGAGTTGTACGTAGAAATCCTGCAAGCAAACGTTCATACAGATATGTCTGTTCGAGCCCATGTACTTTTTCTTGTTAGTACGCCCTCTTACAAGGAGACCAAATTGCTATCAAATTTTAGCCGGCCGCGCTGGCCGAGGGGACTGAGGCGCTCCATACACGGTCTGCACGGCCACTACGGTCGGGGGTTCGAATCCCCCATCGGGCAGTGAATACCAATAGTCTTCCGAGAAGAAGGTTAAAGTTGCAACTATCATCACGGCTTTTGATGACAATGCGCTAAAGAACATATACGATGATTATTACATAAGTTATAGTTCAGATATCTGCATTACGTATGGCGTCTACAATTATATCTACAGTGCTATCTAAAGCATGATCGCAGAGTTTTGCAGAAAAACGACACCCACCAGCACATTGAGTTGTACGTAGAGATCCTGCAAGCAAACGTTCATACAGATATGTCTGTTCGAGCCCATGTACTTTTTCTTGTTAGTACGCCCTCTTACAAGGAGACCAAATTGCTATCAAATTTTAGCCGGCCGCGGTGGCCGAGGGGACTGAGGCGCTCCATACACGGTCTGCACGGCCACTACGGTCGGAGGTTCGAATCCCCCATCGGGCATGGATATTTGTGCCGTCCTTAGGATTAGCTAGTTCTTAAGTAGTTTGTAAGTTTAGGGACTGATGACCCCCTAGTTAAGTCCCATAAACTATACAAACATTTGAACATTTTATCAAATTTTGGAATTTCTTTATATTGATGGTACGTGAGATCAGAACTTAACAATCAGCCAAAGGCATTTGACGCAACTCTCAAAAATTCACCAGAAAGTCGACTTTGAAGTTTTGTAAAGTAGACATAAGTACCAATAATAAAAGAGTTGCAGCACCTGTCCGTGTAGTACAGATGGGCCGGCCGCGGTGGCCGAGGAGACTGAGGCGCTCCACTCACGGTCTGCACGGCCACTACGGTCGGGGGTTCGAATCCCCCCTCGGGCATGGATATTTGTGCCGTCCTTAGTGTAAGGTAGTTGATAAGTGGTTTGTAAGTTTAGGGACTGATGACCCCGTAGTTAAGTCCCATAAGTTGTACAAACATTTGAACATTTTTGAACATCCATACAGTCAGGGGTTCGAATCCCACTATGACACGTATGTTTTTTGTTTTCGAATTGAGTGATATAAAACATTTTAGGATCTCTAATTGTATGTGTTGTATCAGTTTTTGTTTATGTGTATGTAGACGAGCTGAACACCCTCTCGTCACGTAAAACAATGGTTGAGTAGGTTAGCTGCTTGGAAGGCCATTAGTAGCTATGGAGATGACTGTCCGAAAGCAGTGTCGCAGCTCTTCACAAACTGAACAATCAAAGACTGCCGTCTATGACGTTAAAAAAATTAAAAAATAATGTTTCTTTTAACTACTTATAATTAATGTGGGTATTACTTATGTAAATAAGACTTGGGGCTATTGTCTGAAATAGTGATATGTCGTTTCTTTGATTTAAGTAAGATATCTTAACGTCATACAGATGAAATGCCACAAACTAACTTTTATAGTGCACGTCAATCTCAGGAGGGTTCTTTATGGCTGTTGTTACTACAATAGGCTGGTAATCATTATTAATTTTGAGAGAAAAATAATACATCGTTACGTTATGGCTTCATAGCCTACACAAATCTGGTGTGTGCAAAAAAGCTATTATTTCGGCTAAATAGTGTTGAAAATGTTTCGTCAACGGTATAGAGAGTTTTATGCATAATAAATGAAAGCCACCAGTAAATTTAGAAGGTAAAATTGTCACAGAAATTTGAGAAAATAATTTTTGGAGCAAGATGGCTGCCAACAATTAACAAAAAATGTTCATTAAAAATTGGTCATTCTAAGGCAACTGCGGGTCTAATGTTACATCACACAACTACATATTGAAACAAAACATTTACTTTTATGCTGAAATATCATGTAGTATTACAATTTAAGATTTACATGACGCACCATACACATCAGTAATAACGGCCACAGGACAAAAGGAAAAATGCAGTCAGTAAAACATATGCCGACAACCACAAACGACACGATCAGACAGTAAAAAAGACTATCGTAACAAGAGGCGTGCTGTTTTATAATTCATCAGAGTATTTATTTATGAACAATATAGCCATTGATAATTATTAATTCACCAGAGTATATGTATACTTTGACACTGACTTAAACGCGAACATTTTTATCTACGACTGATACATCGTTATATATTAAATATTAAAGTTTTTCTTTTGGGCCACTCCAGGGGACGTCACACGTCGTCAACTAATGGTGAAGGCAATACTGTAAGAAACGTAACCTATGATTTTTTGATTGAAGCCAGCATTATTAACAACCTTGTACAAAAATAGAAAATTACAAGTAAACAAAAATATGTGCACTTTTCGTAAATATTACCACTAGATATTAAAATTGTGTAACTATTCGATGACGACGAAGAGAAATAAAAAATCTAGCACGACAGGATTCGAACCACAAACCCTAGGGTTAGAAGGCCAGAACGCTACCACCTGAGTTACACCGACAAATGATGCATTTGTTTTTATTGTTTGTAGTTACATGTACTTGCAAAATTTAAAAGTCGATTTTCTCGAGAATTTTTGATAGTTCCTTTGGCTGATTGATATTTATTTTCTGAACTTCACGTACCATAATTATCAAAAAATTCTAAAATCCGTTAACCATGTGGTCTCCTTGTTAGACTTATGCTGTTGACCTAAAGGGTTGCTGTTGAAATAGCGCATATGGAGTACATGAAACATTACATTTACAGATCAATAGCTCAAGCGGTCCTGAGGTCCATGGTGTCGATCCTTGCCGATACACCGATATAATTCGTCACGAATAACAATTCAGACGCTGATTCTGGTACCTATTCGATCACACAGATTGTGGATACTGTTTTCGAATACATTATTCCACGCCTACTAGACCTTTTCAGGTAGTTACGCAAGAGATGAGAGTTGAAGAGTTGCATATGGCTGTTGTCGATCGCCGGCCGCGGTGGCCGCGGGGAGTGAGGCGCTCCAGTCACGGTCTGCACGGCCACTACGGTCGGGGGTTCGAATCCCCCCTCGGGGATGGATATTTGTGCCGTCCTTAGTATAAGGTAGTTCGTAAGTAGTTTGTAAGTTTAGGGACTGATGACCCCGTAGTTAAGTCCCATAAGCTTAACAAACATTTGATTTTGTTGTCGATCCATCATATGCCACACGTGTTCGATTGGAGGCAAGTTCATAGTTCGTGCTAGTGAGGGAAGAACAACCGTACTAGTACCTTGTGTAGCTAGCTGTGTAACATCGCTGATAAAAAACATCGATGTTCAAGCATCCATATTGACGCTGAGAAACATCGATGTTAAAAAACCATCGTTCTGAAAACGATGTATTGATGTTTTTTCCCCGATGTTTTTGAAATATTAGGGAAACACATTAGAATGATTTTATCTTTCAGTATCATAATAACTGAAAGTAAGTTGTGTTGTCAGAGACATTTAATAATTCTCAAATGACACTTCTATCGTCACAAGACCCTACCTACAACTACCTACACTACCACCCCAACAGAGGTGTCTACAATTTGGTATTAAAATGTGAAGTATCTGCCTATATATATATTCTTCGATACGCATACGCAGCGTAGTTGTAAATCAGAATGAAAACGTAGTTGCGAATGAGTTTCGCAACGTATTGTGTTGATTTGAAAAAAAAAAAAAAAAAAAAAAAAAAAAAAGTTCAAATGTTTGTAAATCTTACGGGACTTAACTGCGGGGTCATCAGTCCCTAAGCTTACAAACTACTTATGAACTACCTTATACTAAAGACAGCACAAACATCCATGCCCGAGGTAGGATTCGAACCTCCGACGCCGGAGGCCACGCAATCAGCAACGTGGCGCTCCAGACCGCTCGGCTACTCACGCGCGGCTATGCTGATTTGAGTTGGGATTAACATCGGTCTGTTGAATACACATAAAATAACTTCCGCTTTGTTTACGTAATGCATTTTTTCTTAGCTGTCGTCGTGCAGAAAATTAAACAGTACATACCTTACAGTTATTGAATGAGATATTTTAAAAATGAATATTCATCGATGACGATTATCAAATCATGTACCTAGCTGAAATGAAAATTTATGCTATAGTTAAAGCTTGTTGGCTTCTCATTTTTCTGCCAACATTAGTTTGATAACTGACACTTTGACAGTACGATATCAGTATCTGATTGGGTAACAACCTCAAAATTTGGATTCCACTGCGGTTGAAGGGTGGAATTTCGTCAACGCCAGTCGCCCATGCTGGGTGAAACATCGGATTAACCATCAACCGTCGACATAAAAAAGGTACACCAACAGGCAATATTTCAAATAATAACCATGAAAGCTTTAATAATTCTGTTGCAGAGAAGCATTTGGGATAGATCTTTGCAATATCCGCCTTCTATACTGTCGTGAAGGTCCAGTAATTGCTGCAGTGATGCATCTAATAATTACCGGTACCAGGAAAACATCTTATAAACACAGATTCAAATGTTCAAATGTTTGTAAAGTCTATGGGACTTAACTACGGGGTCATTAGTCCCTAAACTTACAAACACAGATTCATTCAATATTTCAATTTACTGCCACTTTTTTGTAGTTGAACAAAAAGCTGCATATAAAATCATGTTACGCACACACTACTCAGACAAAAGTAGATTATGGTGGTAATATTTTTGTTTATTAACGATTCCGCCAGTGCTTTGAGTACAGCAATTTATTATTCATTGTAACCTAAGAAAATATTCGGAAATTGCCACTCACACGGAAATAAACAACCAAATATTTGTTTCATCCTTAATTTCCTAATACGTTAGATTTGTAAATAACATGGAATATTGTAGAGCATCCTTTTAATGTAATATAGTACATAGTCTCAAAACGTGTCTCACCTAACGCTGCAACCTCAAATATCTCTGGAACGACAAAAGAGATTCAAAAACGGTTTTCACCAGCAGGAACGTACGGCAGGGGCCTAAGAAATTAAATACTATGCAAAATTTTAAAACGTTTACAAATATGATTTTCAACACAAACTTGTGTTTTTCAATGGACATCCCCTATTTTTTCGTATGCAATCAACAACATAAAAATCACATAAACAATGGCGTTTATTGCATCTCAATACGCCAATTAGATCCCGAGATATTGCGACGCGAAGTTGAAGCTTGAAATAAATTAAGCGCACAGCTAGTGAACGTCCTGAGACTCAAGCGTGAACCTCATAGCAATATGCATATTTTCTTCGACACACACTACTGCTCATCATGGAGGATCTAGGATTGGAAACTCGACTGAGGTTCCAACATGATGGATGACCCGCAGACACTGCAAATCTTGCCAGAGACGATCTAGATGCGACATTTCCAAATAGGTGGATTGGGCGGGGAGGTACTGTGCGATGGCCAGCACGGTCCCATGACTTGACGCCATTAGACTTCTTTCTCTGGGGCGCAGTGAGAGACAGAGTGTATCAAGAACCCCCAACGACAGTAGAGGATATGCAACATAGTATTGAAAGCAAGGAAGCTTAGGGTTTAACGCCCCGTCGACAGCTTGGTCATTAGAGACGGAACATCATATTACTGCGGCCTGTGTGGCAATATCTGTAGAAACTCTACAATCTGTGCAACACTCTCTCGTTATACGTCTCCAAACGTGTATTGATGCAAACGGGCGGCACTTCGAACATATGTTGACGTAACACAGTTTCAATGGTCAAGATGTGGGTGTATTTTCTATGCTGTATGTAATGCAAAACAGTGCAGTTTCTGTGGGTGGCAGGGCACTAGTAAATGTGTTTTTAACAGTGAAACCATCTGTGTTATCTGTAATTGTAGCTCTACTTGTAATTTCGTTACAATAAGCATACATTTACAGTGTGAAAAACGTAACTTTGTGTTGGAAGTGTTTCTTGTTCATTTTCGTGGATTGTTCTTACCTTCCTATTGTGTGAGCCCCTGACATAGGCTGCGTGAGGTTCACACTTGAGTCTCAGGACGTGCGCTAGCTGTGCGCTTAATTTATTTCAAGCGTCATCTTCGCGTCCCAATATCTTGGGATGTAATTGGCATATTGCGATGCAATAAACGCCATTGTTTATGTGATTTTTTGTGCTATTGTTTGCATACAAAAAAGTAGGGCGTGTCCATTAAAAAACACAAGTTTGTGTTGAAAATAGTATTTGTAAACGTTTTAAAATTTCGCATAGTATTTAGTTTCTTAGGCCCCTGCCGTACGCTCATGCTGATGAAAACCGTTTTTGAATATCTTTGGTCGTTCCAGAGATATTCGAGGTGGCAGCGTTAGGTGAGACACCCTGTATAGGTAAATGACGGGCAGAATCAATGCACTCGGCCTGTCTCTAGCTGAGATACTAATGACGGAATTACTTGTTAAACGATGTCGATAGTTTTGGACTTCCGCCATCGATACATCGACGATATATCACTGTTCAAGTCATCGATGTTAACAAAATATCGATGTATTGTTTGCATCCATAGAAGCAGCACCTACGGGGGCAATGAAGCTGTTGAATTTGGCATCTATTCGATCATACAGATGGCGAATATTATCTCGGGATACATTATTCCGTGCCTCCTCGTCTTGTTCACATAGTTCTGTAAGAGCTGTGGAACCTTGTTACTGTTTTGCCAAGATCGCATTTTTATCTACCGCAATTACCGGTAATGACTGAGCTTGCAGTCATCAGTAGATCTATACGGCGTTCTGTGGGGTTGTCAAATACATAAAATTGCATAGTCATATAATAAAAACCAATCGCGATGTTTTCCGGAGATTAAAAAACCGTAATTCATCAGATTGAAGTCCTCAAAGAATGTGTGGAAAAAGTTGGACTACAAATTAACTTCTCAAAAACAGAATTCATAGCCACAAAACACATCAAAACAGAAAATCGATCACTAAATACAGCACAATAAACAAGGTTAATTGAATGTACATTCTTTGTTAGAAACAGGGGACTGATGACCCAGTAGTTTGGTTTCCTTTAAACAACAACAACAACAACAAACAAGGTTAATAACTTCAAATACTCAGGTGAAATGATCGAACCCACAGGTACGGAAAAATTAGCACAGAAAACAAATGAACTGAAAATGCGGAAAGGATATGAGAAAATCGCGAGCATCTACAACAAAAAATGCATTAACATAAACACAAAAATTTTGACACTACATAACAGTTATCAAATCTGAAACATGCCAGCGAGACATTTAACCTCAACTACAAAGGGGACCTCGAGAACATCAAGAAAGCTGAAATAATAATCATCCGAAAAATCCTTGGCCCAAAACTCACAGACGAAGGATATCGCCTACAATCTCACACAATCACAGGAAAATACTCTAAGGCTGAAACCGACTCGCAAACGACGACTGAAATTCTTCGGACACAGAATGAGATTAGTTGACAATTGACTAACAAAGAAAATATTGACGTATCTACATAAACTAAAAACTACTACAGTCTGGATAAAACAAGTCCAAATTGATAAAAAAATGTTAACATCACAACCACAGACATTTAATATCGTAAAACCTTCAGACATAAAATCCACAGCTGGAAAATTTTACCAGAAGATAAACCCATCACAACAATAACGATGAGAAAATGGATAGAAGAACGTCGAGTCAAACACAGTGAGGTGATGAAAAAGTTCTGAAAAAAAAAAAGCAACAGAACATAATTTGCTTTATGTGATCCTCTATGGGTCTGAACGAGATAAATAAATAAATAGAAACCAGTCGTGCCCCCACAACATACAAGCCATCGACATGCGTCTCACACCACATTAACCCAGCTGCGCGGACTCACATTTTAAAACATCATAAGAGAAATGTTCTCAACGATCAGCTGGAGATGGTGGATAATAACTTTTTTAATATTTTTGATAAGGGGAGATTAGGAGTACCCCCACTGCGGTTAGATACTGTTGCGAGGCCAACGAGAAAGACAGGCCACGGCGTGCACGTCACGTCACGTAAGCAAGGTAGTCCTGAGCCGGCGCTATCGCTAGCTGATTGGCCGGCCGATGGAGCACAGCCCGCTGCCTCATAGCGGCCAGCCACTCAGCTATAGATTCATAAGTTCGTACGTTCGTTTGCAGTTTGCAGTGTGGTGCCGTATCAAATGCCTATCGAAAATTTAGAAATATGCAGTCTGCCTGTTGCCCTTCATCCATAGCACACAAATGTCACGAGAGGAAAGGGCAAGGTGGGTTTTGAACGATCGATGCTTAGCTTTTCTGTGTCACGGAAATTTACCATATTAGAACTGAGAATATGTTCAAGAATTCTACAGCAAACTGATGTTGGTGATTCTCTTTCTCGTTAGCTATGTTCCCGCACATGCAGGGTAGGCTTTGTTAATTCGGATTTGGCATGTTAAGCATGTTAATATTTACGGGGTGGCCAGATGCCCTTCCTGTTGCCACTCCAAGCACCCTGGGAGGAAATGTGTACCCCAATTGTCTGTGTATAGTTTTGTATGGTGAAAGTGTAAAGTGTTACGAAATGTTTGCGAATCGTGTAACTGAGGCGGAACTTGGTTCAGCCCGATATTCACCTAGGGGGATGTGGAAAACCACCTGAAAAAACAAATCCTGTCTGGTCGGTACTCCAAGCCCCTTCGGATTCGATCTGGGGCCGGTACGCCTCCCCATCTCAGAAAGTGGTGCGTTAGACCACACGGCTAACCGAATGGGTCAAACTGATGTTATTGATATAGCTCTGTAATTTCGTGGGTCCATTCTATTGCCTTTCTTATACACGGGAGTTACCTGAGCAATTTTCCAATCGCTTGGAACTTTGTGCTGGATCAAAAATTCCCGATAAATGCAAAGTAACGGACAAACACCCCACTTTCTTTTAACCACTTCATCAAAATTCTGTATCTCCAGTTTGAGGACTAATACAAGCAGTTTCAGGTGTGTGGTATTGCTGTATATCAGTGGCGTATCCAGGGGAGGGGGGGGGGCTGTCGGGCTGCAGCCCCCCCCTCGAATCCCACAGGCCATGCTGTAGTCCCTCCAGACCCTCCTCGAATCCCTACCCCCCAGACCCTCCCCAAAGCCCCCCAGACTAGGCTTAGAGAGAGAGGGGGAAAACAAATAGAAAGGCGCTATACTGCACGGCGACATTTTTTATTATTTTTTATTTTATTTTTAGAAATCACGTCAGCTGGGATTGATCTCAGCCCCCACCAGACCACGATCTTGGATACGCCAATGCTGTATATGCGTGTTTTGTGCTATTGTAAGTAAGAAGAGTGTTTTTGGCCTTGGTGATCGAATAAGTAATTATACACTGACGCCATTAAATTACACATAAGGGGAAAGAAAAAAGGATCAATCCTCCCAATATGGGAAAAGGCGCAGCCTCTCACTCACTCTCTCTCTTACTTTTTATTAATGTACTTATTTATAGAAATCACGTTAGCCCGGCGGAGCTGATGGCGGAGGCAGGCTTCACTTTTTGAGCGTAAGGGCATCTCCGTATACTCTAACTTCTTTGCGCTATCTACTAGCGGAAGACCGATACATCTACTAACCCCGACGTGGCGTGTGACGTCATCGGGTGAAATTCGACGTGTCTTTCCAGGTGTACAAATCCCCCCTCCCTTCCCCCAGTGTAATAACAATAATAATACACTGAGGTTTCAGTTCTAATCATCCGAGTGTAACGGGCCTTATTTAGCGTGCGACAGAGGGTGTCGTGCGGTGGGACTCGCCGTGACATGCGGTCGAGTTGTTTCGGTAAACTCTGTCCGGCCAGCACGGCGTGACGACGACAGGTGCGCTACCGGCGTAGCACTGCACAACAATACGGTCACGTCTGGCTGAGATTGCAGGTGCAGATCGACCGCGGAGAGGGGAAAGGGCGACCGGCCGAGCGACAAGCGCACAAAGCGGGCCTCGTTATGCCGCCACTGCGACAGCGGCCGCGCTGCGCGCCGTCACGCCCACCGGCTGTAATTGGCTGGACGTCACGCCGGTACCACACGGGAGGCGCTTCCGGTCGCGAAGTGGCCGCCGCAACCACTGCAGCCGCCGTCATAGCGCCGCCGGACAGGAAGGTAGAGAAATGTCGGTTGGTTGTTTGGGATAGTGGGACCAAACCAGTCTTGTGTAGAATGAATCTTTCACTCTGCAGCGGAGTGTGCGCTGATATGAAACTTCTTGGCAGATTAAAATTGTGTTCCGGAAACGGGACTCGAACCTGGGACCTTCGCGGGCAAGCGCACTACCGACTGTGCTATCCCGACACGACTCACGATGCCGCCGCACAACTTTACTTCCGCCAGTACCTCGCCTCCTACTTTCCAAACATCGCAGAAGCTCTCTTGCGAACCATGCACGACTAGCACTACCGTAAGAAAGGATATGGTGGAGACATGGCTTAGCCACAGCCTAAGGGATGTCACCAGAATGAATCTTTCACTCTGCAGCGGAGTGTGCGCTGATATGAAACTTCTTGGCAGATTAAAATTGTGTGCCGAAACCGGGACTCGAACCTGGGACCTTTCCCTTTCGCTGGCAAGCACACTACCGACCGTGCTATCCCGACACGACTCACGATGCCGCCGCACAACTTTACTTCCGCCAGTACCTCGCCTCCTACTTTCCAAACATCGCAGAAGCTCTCTTGCGAACCATGCACGACTAGCACTACCGTAAGAAAGGATATGGTGGAGACATGGCTTAGCCACAGCCTAAGGGATGTCACCAGAATGAATCTTTCACGCTGCAGCGGAGTGTGCGCTGATATGAAACTTCTTGGCAGATTAAAATTGTGTGCCGAAACCGGGACTCGAACCTGGGACCTTTCCCTTTCGCTGGCAAGCACACTACCGACTGTGCTATCCCGACACGACTCACGATGCCGCCGCACAACTTTACTTCCGCCAGTACCTCGCCTCCTACTTTCCAAACATCGCAGAAGCTCTCTTGCGAACCATGCACGACTAGCACTACCGTAAGAAAGGATATGGTGGAGACATGGCTTAGCCACAGCCTAAGGGATGTCACCAGAATGAATCTTTCACTCTTCATCGGAGTGTGCACTGATAAGAAACTTCCTGGCAGATTACAATTGTGTGCCGGAACCGGGACTCGAACCTGGGACCTTTGCCTTTCGCGAGCAAGCGCACTACCGACTGTGCTTGCCCGCGAATGGCAAAGGTCCCAGGTTCGAGTCCCGGTTCCGGCACACAATTTTAATCTGCCAGGAAGTTTCAGTCTTGTGTAGTTTGCGAACGAACAAGTTCGGACGAGCGCTTCCACAGGCGAACTATGCGAATTAGTTCGCAGATACCTCGCCTCTGTTCGTCCGCTCCTTTTCCAAAGACTGACGGGAAACAGCGAGAGGACGCGAGAGCGTGCAGAATCGCGTGATTCCCTTCTGCCAGTTGCCGTCATTTCGAGTTGAAATGCAGCTCAGCTGTAGTTTTAGTAGCGGTAGCAAAAGCCAAAACGAGCGGACGAACTAAAAAGAGCGACCTACTTCGCGGCCGAGCTGGGAACTAAAAGGAGAGCTACCGGTCGCGAACTAAAATATGCGCGATAGTTCGCGAATTAAAATATGCGCGATAGGTCGCGAACTAAAATATGCGCGATAGCTTGCGAACTAAAATATGCGCGATACTTCTCGAACTAAAATATGCGCGATAGCTCGCGAACTAAAATATGCGCGATAGCTCGCGAACTAACAGATGCGTGATAGGACGCGAACTAAAATATGCACGATAGTTCGTAAGCTAAAAGATGCGCGACAGCTCGCGAACTAGAAGATGCGTGATAGGTTGCGAACCAAAATATGCGCGTTAAGTCGCGAACAGATTTAAAACTCACGTTTTTGCCTTCTGCTGATGAGAGCCATTTCGAGGTTAGCGTCTGCGTGCTAGATTACATAGCTCAGTGCTACAAAATTTCTGCTTTGAAGTATTCTGCACTCTGCAATATCTGACGAATAAATTCCATAATGACAAGATATAGAGATAACTTCAACGCGAGAAATTATCCACAAACTGTTTCTTTTGGTTTGCGTGATATCGTTAGCGGCTCAAGCAGCAAGCGCATGAAGCAGCTAGGTGGGGGAACTTCTCTCTCCATCTGCATGCGCAGACCACGCCGCTCACTGGGAGCGGACGAACTAAAAGAACGAACTAATTCGCGGCAGAGCCGCGAACTAAAGTGAGCGCTCCCGATCGCGAACTATTATGCGCAAGTCTAGACCAAACTGCTAAGGGTATTGTTACCCGGTGGGGAGGGAAAGGATAAGAAAGGAGGGGAAGGGAAAAATGCAGTCCAGGGAGGAAACTAAGAATGCATTATCTCGGGGCCCCGTGGTCGCCACGCATGTACTCACGAAAGAACCGTGAGCGCCCTGGGAGGAGAAAAACATCGATAAGCACTCTGCCACGCACTTGAATGTGATTTGCTGATAAATATGTAGGTCTAGAAGTCTGTAGAATTGCCAAATATCTTATCTAAATCGTTTTGCCGTTCTTTTTTTGTTTTGTTTTTATATATTATTATTATTATTATTTAAATTTATCGGACCAAACTGCGTGGTCATCAGTCCGTAGCTTACAAACTACTTAAACCTAGGCAAACTAACCTAAGGACAAACACACACACACACACCCATGCCCCAGGGAGGACTCGAACCTCCTGTATATATATACTCCACAATCCATTGTAAGGTGTTTGGCGGAGAGTACACTGTACCACTACTAGGCATTTTCTTTCCTATTCCACTCACAAATATAACGAGGGTAAAAAGAATGTCTATACGCCTCTGTACGAGCCCTAATTTGTCTTATCTTTGTGATCTTTACGCGAAATGTAAATAAGCGACAGGAAGATCTTCTACACTCAGCTTCAAATTCCGGCGTCTATATTTCCTCAACAGAATTTCTCGAAAAGAACGTTGTCTTTTCTCCAGCAATCCCTATTTGAGTTCCCGGAGCATTTCTGTGACATTGTTCGAGCCTACCAGTAACGTACCTAGCTCCACGCCTCTCAACTGCTTCCATGTCTTCCTTTAAACCTGCCGAGGGTCCCAAACAGTTGAGGAATACTCAAGACGTGGCCGTACAAGCGTTTTTACGCTGTTTCCTTTACAAATGAAGTACATCTTCCCAAAATTCTCCCGATCAACCGAAGTCGACCGTCCTCGATACTCACAACTGTCCTTACATGTTCTTTCCATTTCATATCGCTCTGCACTGTTACGCCTAGATATTGTTACGACGCGACAGCATAACGAAGCTCACTACTAATGCTGTATTCGAACATTATGGGATTGTTTTTCATACTCATGCGCATCACTTTACATTTTTCTGCATTGAGAGCTAGCTGCCATTCTTCGCACCATCTAGAAATTTTGTCTAAGTCATCCTGTATACTATTACAGTCAGTTACAGACTACACCCTTCCATACACCACAGCATCATCAGCAAAAAGTCGCAAATTACAAATTACTCTGTCTGTCAGATCATTTATGTAGACAGAAAAAAAATAGCTGTCCTATCACAACCCCCTGGGGTACGCCTGACGATACACTCGTCTCTGATGAACACTCGCTGTCAAGTATAACGTACTGCGTTCTATTACTTAGGAAGTTTTCCAGTCAGTCAGAAATCTGTGAACCTGTTCGATATGCTCGTTCCTTCCTTAGCAGTCTGCAGAGTGGAACCGCGTCAAACGCCCTTTTGAAATTGAGAAAAACACAATCTGCCTGTTGTCCTCCATCCATGACTCGCAACATGTTATGTGAGAAAAGGGCAAGCTGAGTTTCACATGAATTATGTTTCCTAATACCGTGCTGATTCATAGAAAGAAGCTTATGCGTCTCAAGGAAATTTACTATATTATGGCTGAGAGTATGATCCAAAATTCTATAGGAAACTGATGTCAACGATAATGACCTGTAATTACATGGGTCAGTTTTTTACCTTTCTTATAAACGGGAGTCACCTGCGCTTTTCTCCAGTCACTAGGAACTTTGCGCTGATTTAAAGTTTCGCGATAAGTGCAAGCTAAATAAGGGGCCAATGCCGAAGAATATTCTTTGTAAAACCGAACTGGTATTCCATCCGGACCAGCAGACTTTGTTGAGGCTTTTTTGTATTCAGCTCTCAGCTGCTTCTTTACACCTATTACTAAGTCCTCCATTTGGGAATTTGTGTGTTGATCAAATGATGGTACGTTTGTGAGATCCTCCTGCGTGAAAGAATTCTCAATCGTTAAATTTGTAACTTCAGTTTTTCGTTTGCTTTCTTCTGTTACTGCCCCGGAATGATCAACGAGTGACTAGATAACCGATAAAAGTCAGCGCTAACTGCGAAAAGTCTAATAGTGTTGCTCAGATTGTCTTCTAACCCTTTTGTAAAGGCACCTTTTGATGTGTTAATCTCTCTCTCTCGCCAGCTCATCTTCGTCATCCTTCTGGAGCACCAATCTCTAGGGCTTCTAACCGTCTTCTCTCTCGTTTCCCCAAATATTCAAATGTTTTTAAACCTAGTGGATCAAACTGCTATGGTCATCAGTACATAGACTTACAAGCTACTTAAACTAACGTACACACTCCCATGCCCGAGGGAGGACTCGAACCTCCAACGTGTTCGGCCGCCATGTTCGTAGCATCACGCATTAGACCACGCGGCCATGCATTCGCGGATCTCGTTTCCCCACAGTCCAAGTTTCACATCGATATAAGTTCACACTCCAAGTAAAAGCTTTCACTTTATGTTTCCTTATTTCCAGACTCATGCTCTCGGTGTCGCATAAGTACTTTCTTAAATGCATTTTTTCCGTGCTGTATTCTGCTCTACTTCCGGCTTCTACCTTCGCTTATGAATTTGCTTCCCATATACGGAAATTCCTCTATTACATTCAGCTCCTCTGTTCCAATTCTTGTTGTTAAAGATCCATATTATTCTTCAGCACTGTATAGTGCATACCACCACTTTAGTTTTTTTTTTCATTCCGTCCTGATTACATAATATCGTTTCCATTGTTCTGAGGACTTTATATAGATGGCCTTTTGTCCCATGACCACAACAATAGCATCTGCGTAATGGAGTATGTCTATCTTCTACCCATAAATTTTGATCTGCATGGCAGTAATTACGCGACATTAAGCTATATCCTCGTGCATGTAAGCATCTTTATATATAAAGCTGAGTGTACGTTTATGTGTACGTATTCCATACTATTCTACAGTTTTGTTTCAATCTTTATGAAAGTTTGAACACGTAAGCTTCAATCCCTGAGGACGATGGCCGTAAATGTAACGATCATGTACAACATAGTTCACGAGATATGATGTCATAAACAATGAGATGCCAGTAAAACTGATGCATTACGCCACATGTTACACATTTCGTCCGAAACCACTGGACCGATTTCAACCAAATTTCGTACACATCTTCCTTACCGGGAGGTACCAATTCTGTAATGGTAATAACCACTTACGACACATTTTTCAGGAGATATAACGTCATAAACAATAGGAGTTGCAATAAATGTCACGTAATGCGACGAGACTTTATGAATACTGTATATGAGAATGAAATTACTTAGCGACTTGCAACAAACTTTAAACATAATTTCAAACCTTTGTTTAACTACTTCTCGCTGATATCCGTACCAAAATAAAGTTTCTCGCTTACTACTTACGCTGTTCATGGAATAAAACAACGGTATTCGGCATGACGTTATAATTTATAACTTCTGCACTACAAATTGTAGCCGCAGGAAATTTTACAGGCAGTATACACACATATAGTTGAATACCTTCTAAATTGTGCCACAGTACAATACGTAGTTCATGAGATATGAGCACATAAACAGTAACGTTAATGGAAAACCGCCCCATCACGCGCCAAGTTATAATCTATTGTTTCTTTAATACTAATTGTATTCCCCAGAGATTTTACAGTCGTACAGTACTTATACAAAGTAATATATACCTGAAAAATTATACAACTGTACAACATATAATTTAATAAATATGAGATCGTACGAATTTTATCTGTTATATCTATTTTGACTACTATCTTTCCTTGTTTGGATACTGCACTTATAATTTTGTACATTATGCAAGACAGCGTTATTTTTTATATATCCTCCGATAATGGTTTTAGAAAAAAAGGAGATGAACAGAGAGAGAGAGAGAGAGAGAGAGAGAGAGGATGATAGTAGTACTAACTCAAGGCACGAATAAATAAATAAATAAATAAATACCCGGGCAACGCCGGGTTTTCAGCTAGTTAAATATAAGAAAGAGAGAGAGTACATCATTGTCGAACGCCTGCTCTTATTTTTCCTTCTTGTTCAAAGTGCCTTATTACTACCACCTCGTCCTTATAGCGACTATCACACGGATATCTTTGTACTTAATATCAGATTTATTCAGCACTCTCAACATCTGTTGACAGGTAACAAAATCAGAAACTTTTTACAGTTCTACAAAGGCAATATAGGTTTGTTTATTTTTCTGTATTCGTTTTTTATAAGAAGACTCAGTGCTAAAATCGATTTTCTCCATCCTAATTCCCTACTCAAAATGTTCAAATGTTTGTAAATCTAAGGGACTTAGCTACGTTGGCCATTAGTCCCTATGATTACAAAGTACTTACACTAACTTAAAGTAAGTTATGACAAGGGCAACACAAACACCCATGCCTGAGGGAGGACTCGAACCGCCGACGGCGAATGGCCGCACGCACCGTAGGTGGGCGCCTTAGTGCGCACGGCTATTCTGCCGCGGAATTTCCGTTCTCAGTCCAGATTGATTTTCACTCAGCTTACCCACCCACTTTCTTTTTAATTCTCCTCGGAATTAATTTTATTAGAATTTTTGATGTATACGGTATTGGGCACATGGTTTGGTACTGTTCACATTTTACAGCTGCGGCCTTCTTCCATATAGGATAAAGGTGCACTTCCGCTTCTCTATCGGTATCTCTCTTGTGCTATACCCAATCAGTTTCAGCAGCGTGGCACATTCATATTGTTACCAGCATCCTTGAGTAGGTCAGCAGGAACGTCATCAATACCCATTGTGTTGTTGTCAGGTAGGTCTTTAAGAGTTTTGTTAAACTCTTCTTGCAATATGTCGTCTTCTTTCTAATCTTATTCCGTTACATCTTCTTTTCCTACTATGTCCTCCGAAACCGGTGTCCCGTCAAACAATTCCTTAATGTCTTCTTTCTATCTCTTTACCGTATTTTCACCTAACAGGATTTTCCCCTCATATTCTTATACTGTATCCTAGTGTGTCATTATTGGTTTGTTAAGAAATCTATTAGCTGTTCTGTAGTCTAAATCGGTTCTTCCATTTTGCACATTTTCTTCCACATCTCTTCACATTTCCTCAAGAAGATTTTTTGCTTTCCTAGCTTTTGTATTGATTAAAATTCCTTAGGCTTCTGCAGTCAGGTTTTTTTTCGTCACTTGGGTTTTAGTGTAGTTTTCTGTTCTCTATAAGTTGAATAACTTGTTTTTACTATTCATTTCCTCTTGATTTTAGGCATAATATTAATATTCCGCAAACCGTAAAACTTTCCTGGCATAGTTAGTGTTTTATAAAATACCGGGTTACCACTAGAAGATGCCAAAAAATTGAAGAACTATCATGGCAGGAAAGCGCAGACAACCAGCAGTTCTTCCGAAATTTATAGAACAATTTGAAAGGCTCTCACATTTTTAAAAATTTCATTCAGTTACTTAATTCTGGAGTCATCAGTCATATGACTGTTTTGATGCGTCGTAACAAATGTCCCTCACTCTGTCCATTTTCTTGTCAGAATTTACCTTATGTTCCTTTCTTTACCGATTCTGCGAAAACTCCTCCATGTCTTGCGTGGTGGCCGCGTGATCTAAGACGTCAAGCTACGGACTGTACGGCCGCTCTTGTCAGAGGTTAGAGTGCTCCCTCGGGAATGTGTGTGTGTGTGTGTGTTGCTCTTAGCGAGGTCTAGAGGCCGATGACCATAGCAGGTTGGTCCAATATGTTTGCAAACATTTGAACATTGAAACGCCTCAATCATAATCAGTGACCACCATATCCCGCCTCCGTAGTCCAGGTAGATTGCTACGCAGGCGTCCCGTGTTAGATTCGCGGTCCGGTCGGAAATTTGCTCCTCTCGGGGTCTGGGTGTTGTGTTGTCGTCATCATCATTTCATCATCATCGACGCGCAAGTTGCCAAGTGTCGTCACCTAAAGACTTGCACCAAGCAGGCCGAACACGACCCCGGATGGGGTCATTAATCGTCGATGTCCACCTTCAGCCGTGTCTGCTTTGCGTTTGAACCAGAGGGTTGTCATGGTGAATCTACGTATTATAATAAACTCAGTATGAAAATAAGTTCCGTTTCCTTTTTGACACAGGGAAGATGTCACGGCGAGTTATGTAGGCCTAGTATCCGGTATGCAACTGCTTTTTTGTATTGTCTTTGACAAAAGGACATTTATTTGTTCATACAGCAGCATAGCTGATATAGGTTCCTCCAAACGAGCCTTGTAGTCTGTAAATTCAAAGAGTGGTGTCAGCTGTGAATTCTTCGATTGCAGTAACGAAATGAGTAGATTATATTCGATCTCTGATGGGTTAGTTTCTTTATTTTATATTTATTATTTTTTTATACACTCTAAAGTAAAATTGTAACCCTTCTTGTAGTATATTACAACATAATTATGAAAATGAAGGAATAAATAAATAAATAAATAAATAAACGCAGCATCGCCATAATTAGTTATTTGGTGTACTATGTAAGTAATGTCGCCTCACTTTGTCCTTTCCTGCACTAAGGCGTTTTCGAGGCATTCTTAAACAGAACTCAAAATGTAATGAGGGTACACCGAAATAAGAAAGGGAACTACGTAAATTACATTTTCCTTGCAAGGAATTCTTATGTACATTAGAGCATCGAGAGACGTGAAGGAATGTCGTTATATTTTAAATTCAAATGACACCCGCAAAATAAGCACTTTTTTTTCTTTCCATGTCATTGCAAGGCATGCGGGATTCAGCTACTAAAAAAATTAATTTTTTGTGTTGTACCTGGGTTAAATTTTACTTCCAGTGGCAGCGGTTTAATATGATAACGTCGGCAACGAAATATTCACTTTAGGGGGATGATTAATTTACTGATCTGAAGAACATTAATTATTTATTTCATTATCAACACTAAGAATTATTCCCCTCATTGTAGGTGACTGATTTTTCAAAAAGGATTCAACGGCCGTTACCAACATCAAAACACTACACCGCTGCAGTAAGGAAAATCATAGCCCTTGTTTCAGTGTATTACACTTTAGTTAAGAGAATAAACAATGCAGCATCACCATCTGTTAGTTATTTGGTATACTGTGCCAGTAACAGCGCCTCTATTGGATCTTTGCTATACTACGCTGCAATTCAAGCATAGAATACACCAGAAACTACAAATTACGATATCTTTTCTTCCCCTCATCCGATTTTGTTGAAATGAAGCTTATATGTTGCGCCAAGGTACTATCAGTTGGCCTATGAAACCCCACGAAAGATTGTGTAATACTCTTGGAGATTTGCTGCACTACACCATACTTACAAGCATAGTATACGCAAAAACTTTAAATTACGATATCTTTCCTTCCTCTGATCCGATTTTGATGAAACTCAGCCTATGTTACTCACCAAACTATTGTCAATTTACCTGTGGAAACCCATGAAAGTTCATGTACTACTTTTGGACATTACCCTCAACAAATAGGCATACACGATGTCTTCTAAGCAAATGATTAATTTTTGATTATTTTCTGTGAACCAATTTTAATTATTGAAGCCTTTATGTAACACCACGATATTCTAAAGTTACGTGTGAAACCCCATGAAAATTCGTCAAGTTGTTTTGGAGATATGCGTGTTAAAGAGACAGACAGACATAACGGTCGTAGATAAAATAATTGAAATTACGATATCCTTTTTCTCCGTGATCCGACTTTTATGAAACGAAGTCTGTTTACCAGTTAAGCTCAAGTGAAAACCACTTGCAAATTAGGGAAGTAGTTTTGGAGATAATAGGTTTTTAATAGTTGAAAAACAGACACGACGGTTTCTTAAAACAGTTAAAATTACGATTTCTTTTCTTTTCTTTTCTTCTCTCTCTCTCTCTCCCTTTTTTTCCGTAATCCGATTTTGATAAAGTTATGCCAATATGTTGATCCGAACTTTTCTCATGTTTCCTGTAAAAACCGCATGAAGATTCGTCCAGTAATTTTGATGATTGAAGGGAACAGCGACAGGCCTACATTTACAGGTTTATTATTAGTATAGATTACTGTTGGTCTTATTTAAATATCTCAGAGAGTACCAAACTGGGCTGGCAACCATATTTAATTAATTCGAAATTAATTTAGTATCTGTGTAATCTTCTTTCTACATATTTCTATACCTAACGTGTTCGACAACAATTGTTTCAAAATTCAAGCGATTAAATTAACAGAAAGGAAAGTTGGAGGAACGGGTTATCCGTGTGGATAATTAGTTGTAACAGCTCTCTCTCTTACTTGTTTTCTTGCACAATATTTCTTCGGAAACCTTTGCGTTTTCTGATTATTTAAGCAACACTTAACATGTTTAATTTAATTTAAAGTTTATTCAACGGATTAATAATCGACAGGTAATGGGGGTGTTACAACATATATATATATATATATATATATATATATATATATATATATATATATATATATATATATATATATATATATTCTGGAAGCTACGTATGATGGGTTATTGTGTTTGTCAGGTTAAGAAATCACTCGTTTGCCTGAGAGCCGAACTGCAGTAAAAATCGGCCATGGACACCTAAACATTATCCCGTTCCCACAGATATAATAGGAGTGAATTTAAAACACTCTGTGAGTGAACAGTATTCATTAGGCTAATAGAAAAGTTAACATGCAGGGTTGGAGGGTGGTGTAGTGTTGTTGACTGACATGTTTTGTGACGAAGGAACACACTCGAGAGAGTTGGGCAACGGACTGTTTCCCAGAGCAGACACACACAGCGGCAAGTGCTCTCGAAGGGCGACCACAGCTGCCGACCTCAAGTAGCCGGCTTTGTTACCTGGCAACGGAAGGGGCGGGCTGCGCGCGCACCGTGACCTAAGACGTGTCTGGGAACCGATCGCTTGCTTTGACTTTGGTAGACGGTCATATACCGAGGCAATCTCTAGCAAGAAAAAAATAACTTAATAATAAATGTATTGCGTTCCATAGGGATCAATATTAGGTCTACTATTATTTTTCATGCGCATAATGTATGTACATGACGAAGTAAAGGATAATTTATTAATTTTGCATTTTATATTAGAAGTGAATCCAATTCAAGATACATAGAGCAAAAAGAAAAATAGTAAATAACTTCTTAAAAGTATTATTGAGCATTCTACTGCAAATAGTTTAACTTTCCTTTTGAAAAAGACACTAAGAATCGGTTCAGCTGATCTAGTGGTACTACTAAAATGACCACTTCAGCTCACAGTGAAGTAATAGTGACTGTGGAAACTTCAAATTTTTTGTGGGTCTGTATTGATCACAATTTAATCTGAAGATAAAAACCAATTTTTTATATTTTCACTTGCAAGGGATAGCATACCGTCGCGATGGAGCGTCCAAACGTTCTAAGGCGCCTTGCTGGGGAGCGAGCAGTTGCTTGTCATCGGAGGTTCGAGTCCTTCCTCGGGATGTGTGTGTGTGTGTGTGTGTGTGTGTGTGTGTGTGTGTGTGTGTGTGTGTGTGTGTCTGTGTGTGTTGTCTTCAGCATTAATTTTTAAGCCTAGAGACTAATAACCGCAGTAGTTAGATTTACAAACATTTGATGACATACCTTCGATCACTAGCGCTCGGAACCGCATGAAACCGTTCTTACAATAATACTGGATACTATTGCTACTACTACTACTACTATTATTGATAATAATAATTATCTGCCGACTGTGCCATTTCCAAACGTTGCATTCTACTGCAAGTAACATTTTATAGAGACGAAGTACACTAGACCCTTACTAATCAGGCCATTCTTGGCACATGTGGATGCCGGATTACTGAAAATGCCGATTTATTATGAGCACGGATGCCAGTACTATTCAGCATAGTGTATGCATATCAGTAGCGTATATAGGTGGGGGCACGGTAGTCGGATCCCTTCTCCTACCTTCCGAAATAATGAATATAGAGGAAAAATAGGTCCCGTTTCTGAGTTATTTTAATGACTGATGAGTGAAGGAGCGGTGTGAATTTCCTGCCAGTTTTTTTTAATGGCTGTACTTTTATTATTTAATGTTAATGGTAATAAAGCTTGATGCCAGTAAAATAGAAGGGGCTTCAGTGCAAATTACTCTCTAAATAGGTGCAGCAAAACTCAAACGATATATCTTGTAGTGTCTACTTAAACTTACGTATCCCTACGTTAATATTAATACCCGTTTATCACCTGCATTTCTTCTTGGTGTAGCAATATTTATGGCCAGTAGTGTATGTTCCAAGCGCGTTTCTTTTTAATTGGTATCATAAAGAACTGTGAAGAATTCCAAATACAGTACGTTTAGAGTTGTTTAACTAATAACAATGTTGTGCTATATAATTCATTGTTGTCTTTTCGTATGTGTGCCGGATTACTGAGATGCCGGGCTACAGAGGGCGGGATTAAAGGAAGGAAGGAGGAATTGATAAGGCTTAACGTCCCGTCGACTTCATAGTCATGCCCGTATTGTAGGTATAGGGATGGAAATGGGGTTGCGCTGTACGGCCGCGTGGTCTAAGGCGTTATGCTACGGACTGGGCGGCCGTTCCCGTCGGCGGTTCGACTCCTCCCTCTGGTGTTTGTGTGTTTGTGTGTGTGTGTGTGTGTGTGTGTAGTCCTTAGTGTAAGTTTAAGTAGTTTGTCTATGGACTGATGACCGTAGGAGTTTTGTCAAACAGGTTTACAAACATTTGAAGGAAATCTGCCGTGACCTTTCAAACGAAACATGCCGGAATTTTCTGAAGTGATATAGGGAAATTGCGGAAACGTAAATCTGGATGGCCGGAGGTATTTGAACCACCGTCCTCCCCAAACGGATATCAATTCCTCAGGAGAAAGAGTATACGTAATTCAATGACGTCAGTGTATCATAACATTTTAAGCAGAGAGTTTTTGGCATTGATGATTGAAAATGTAATACCGTAAAACATGCATGTCTTACACGACTTATAGTGTTTATCTTAGTCGTCAATGTAAAGATGCGGGATTTCGATAAAATCAAAGTAGAAGAGAACAATGCACACACTTCACTAAAGCCGTATTTTGCATTTAAAAGTATTTCAGGATTCAAGCAGTCCAATATCAAAAGACACACTAATGTTGAACCACCATAGACACGTAGCCGCGGTGGAGTAGTCGAGCGGTCTAATGCGCCTCGCTGCGGAGCGCGCGGTTGCTCGCCGTGGAGGTTCGAGTCCTCCCTGGAGCATGGGTGTGTGTGTTTGTCCGTAGGTTAGTTTATCTAGGTTTAAGTAGTTTGTAAGCTACGGACTGATGACCACGCAGTTTGGTCCGATAGATTTACAAACATTTGAACAATAGACGTGTAGTTCAGGAGACATGACGTTATAAACAATGATAGTAAAATAAATAAATAAATAAATAAAAATTTCTTTTCACGCAACACATGAATATTGAGAATTTATTCATCTACTGATACAGAATGGAACTACTTAGTGACTTACAATACTCTATACACATAACATCAAATCTTTACTAACCTTTTACTCACTTACAACCTGAAAAAAAAAATATTGAAAGGGAACACTATCCTTTACAACTTCTCCGCTGTTCATGCAGTACAATTATGGAGTTTGGCATGACAGTACAATTTATTACTTCTACACTACCAAGTGTATTCAGGAGACATTTTGCATACAGTATTCACACCTACCACTGACTGTTCTACCGCAATTATATCATAGTATGACACACAGTTGAGGAGATTGGAGCTCAAAAGCTATGAAATGCACGAAACTCATGAGATTGTGATTTATTACGTCTCTAATACGAACTCTATTCGCAATTAATTTCACAGACAGTTTCTTAATATTCCACTCGCCGAACCTGAGAAATTGTTGTAGGACACAACAGGAGGTTTGACGCCATAAGGACTGAACTGCATCATAATGTGAGAGTAGCGTAGAAGGCTGTGGACAGAGAGGGAAGAAGGATATGGATTGACTTGGGAAAGGAACAATACACTCCCTGGCAAGGCTAGTGTGAAAATAAAGTGGCTGGTCCAGATTACACTGCCGAAAACAATTGCTCGTGTATGTGGTGACTTTTTTCTGACGTGTCCGAATGCCGACCATGAGAGGATATGGACGATAGAGACGCTACTCTCATTTCATAATTTTGTGGACGGGCGGGCTGCATGTTCGGATAGCTAATTGTTTAGAGCGACTTAATTATATCCATAATGGATGTGAGGTCGCGGTTGTATACTTAAGTATTTTGTCAAGTAGGCTCAACCACAGAGATCGTGTAAAAACACTAAAGTATGACGCGTTACAAGGGTCAAGCCCTTATCATCAGATAAACTATACAAGAATCTTAAAACCTGAGACAATAAAAATCTAAAACGTTATAAAAGAAAACGTGGTTACTTACCTTGTAACCGTGTCTACGCAGAAAGCTCCTCAACGTACTGTGCTTCGTCAAGATTCAAAACAGACCCCAGCACTGGCGGCGCATAACACTAGTGAAATGCACGGAGTCAACAACACACGTATGCAATGAAAACAAAGACCTCTAAATACCAAAGATCATCCACAAGGTAGTGGGTACATTCAGGTGTCGTGAAATCGTTTGCACAGTAAGACAGAGGTTGAAATTTAAAATAAACGACTTTTTTTTATAATAGGCCCACAAAGTTTTTAAAAAAGCTGTATGTATTGCCTTATTCATTTAATGAAACGTCGCTTTTAGCGTTATGTATTGTAATCTCCAGCTGTTCTAGCAGATCTAACTTTCTTTCCTTACCCCGTTTATGCAAAATCTTAAGGTCATCTTCAATGCGCTTTAATGGGTGGCCAGTTTCGCGGATATGTGTAGCTACAGCGGACTTGTCAAAATTATTAAGTCGGAAGGCGTCCATATGTTCCTTGAACCTAACTTTAAACGATCTACCGGTCTGACCAATGTAGTTGGCATTGCAACTACTACACCGTATCTTATAAACCCCTGCTTTGTCATTTAACAGTCTCTTGGTTTAAGTTATTTCGTAATTTATGATGTAACGTATTATTAGTTTTAAGAGCAGCTTCTACTTAAAAAGGTTTCAGTATGTTGGCCACATTCTGGGATAGATTACCCAATACGGAACCATTACCCTCTTGATATTATCCGTGACATTTATATTTGATTTCGCACGGTGTTTATTTCGTATTAAGTTATTCACTACGTTTTCCTGGTAACCATTCACCTTAGCAAGCTGTCTTATAATGTAAAATTCAGTGGTACTGTCTTTTTCGTTCATTGGCACTTTGAAGGCTCTATCGTTCCTTCATTCTGGAAATCTGTCTCGATACAAACGTACCGCGCCACGGCTATTGCCCCGTGCTAATTCATACATCAAATGGGCATCTGCCAACTCCGCATTTGTAAACATTGCACTGACTGCAAAACCACATTCGTGATGAACACTAACCAGTTGATACTACGTACTGATGTGCTTGATGCTAGTAGTGTAGAGCAATGATTCGCATGTCAACACAAGCACTGAAGTCAACATTACCTTCCTTCAGTTGGGCTACCTGGCGGTGAATCGAGGAAGTACGGTACATACTAACGAAACAATTGGGTATTTTGACAATTGTCTGCACGAATTATTTCAATTTACATTTGAAATACTAAAATGAGCACTAACATGGAAATTAAGCTTTTTCGGACACATGTCCACATATTTTCTTTCTTTGTGTGTGAGGAATGTTTCCTGAAAGTTTGGCTGTACCCTTTTGTAACACCCTTTATATATGGTAGAAAATGTTCACCTATGTAGGGGAAAATATTTAAAAAAAATTATATAATGCATTTAACAATGTAAAGTCATTATTTACCTGCTGTCATGGTCAACATCACGCATTTGGATGTAAGTCACTCTGCAGGAAAATGTTGGTATCTAACATGTTTTCTATTCCGATTAGATGTCTGTAACATGATAATTTTTTTTTTACTTGACAGAAGTCGTTTCAGTTTGTAATTACATTAATGCTCAACAGTGAGTAAAATCCGCTAGAGCGCTCTTTGTTGCGTTTCTCCTCAAAATGTTCAAATGTTTGTAGAGCTTATGGGACTTAACTACGGCGTCATCAGTCCCTAAACTTACAAACTACTTGTCTGCACGGTCACTACGGTGCCGAGGAGACTGAGGCGCTCCACTCACGGTCTGCACGGCCACTACGGTCGGGGGTTCGAATCCCCCCTCGGGCATGGATATTTGTGCCGTCCTAGTTCGTAAGTAGTTCCTAAGTAGTTTGTAAGTTTAGGGACTGATGACCCCGTAGTGAAGTCCCATAGACTATACCAACATTTGAACATTTGAACAATTGAACATTTTACAAACTACTTATGAACTATCTTATACTAAAGACGGCACAAAGATCCCTGCCCGAGGGAGGATTCGAACCCCTGTCCACAGCGGCCGTGCAGATCGCGTTTCTCCTCAATTCATGACTGCGCTATGGAGGAAACAATCAACTGGATGCTTACAACAGACTCCAGTGTATACGATATGCAAGGTTTTGCCATCTGTCAACAAGAAGTACGTCTGAAAAAGTAACAAAAATTGCGTTGCCGGACGGTAACACCATGCAGTGTAGGGTTAAGATTCTTACTTCGTATTCCGATATTATCGAGCTATTGTAGCAAATTTTGAAGAGCTCTTCATTCCATCGTTTTCAGGATTTTGAGGATCATACAGGAGTCGCATTTATCCATTCCGAGCCGTCTGGAAACTGAACTGTTTTGATGGAAGGCCAACAGCTTCCCTGCAGCGTGTTAGGCACGGTAACGTGTTTTGGGTGTGTCCGTATTACGTATTTGTTCACGCTGTGCCCTACTGCTTGGGCGTCCAAGTGGCCAGCTCTTGTCGTGACAGTTCTGTGTTTACCTTTCACCTGTAATGGGCAGCTCCTTCGTCTGACTTGTTCACGGCTGCAGTGGGCGTAACCTAACGAAGTGAAAGTCTCCTACCGTTCTACACACTCTCTGCCACTTGGACCTTAGCTCGGGTACACGATTACTGCCTTTTCTTAATATATCTTCTGAGATACGTCGTAAGCTGCATGTCCCCCGGGTTCCTATATTTTTCCTAAACCCACATAATCTTCCCTGACGTCGTATTCAACCACGTTTGCTATTCTTCTGTAAATAATTCGTGTTAAAATTTTGCTACCATGACTTATTAAACTGATGGTTCGGTAATTTTCACACCTCTCTGAACCTGTTCCTTTTTAATTGGGATTATTACATTTCTTCTGAAGTCTGAAGATATCTGGCCAGTCTGATACATTTTGCACACCAGGTACAATGTTTGATAATTTCCAAGTACCTGCGCACATCGAAGGAAATGGCATTCCGATCGATGTACAGGGTGTTACAAAAAGGTACGGCCAAACTTTCAGGAAAAATTCCTCACACACAAAGAAAGAAAATATGTTATGTGGACATGTGTCCATGTTAGAGCTCATTTTAGTATTTACGAATGAGGCTTCATTCCAACGTGATCAAATTGTAAATTTTCACAAACAACATATGTGGGCTGACGAGAATCCGCACGCAATTGTGCAATCACGTCATCAACACATATTTTTCTGTGAACGTTTGGGCAAGAATTGTTGGTGATGTCTTGATTGGGACTCATGTTCTTCCACCTACGCTCACTGGAGCACGTTATCATGATTTCATACGGGATACTCTACCTGTGCTGCTAGAACATGTGCCTTTACAAGTACGACACAACATGTGGTTAATGCACGATGGAGCTCCTGCAAATTTCAGTCGACGTGTTCGTACGCTTCTCAACAACAGAATCGATGACCGATGAGTCGGACCAATTCCATGGCCTCCACGCTCTTCTGACCTAAACCCTCTTGACTTTCATTCATGGAGACATTTGAAAGCTCTTGTCTACGCAACCCCGGTACCAAATGTAGAGACTCTTCGTGCTAGTATTGTGGACGGCTGTGATACAATACGCCATCCTCCAAGGCTGCATCAGCGCATCATGAATTCCATCCGATGGAGGGTCGATGCATGTATCCTCGCTAACGGAGGACATTTTGAACATTTCCTGTAACAAAGTGTATGAAGTCACGCTGGTACGTTCTGTTACTGTGTGTTTCCATTCCATGATTAATGTGATTTGAAGAGAAGTAATAAAATGAGCTCTAACATGGAAATTAAGTGTTTCCGGACACATGTCCACATAACATATTTTGTTCCTTTGATTACCCCGCGGTGAAAGTGAAGTTGAGCTACAATCCGTCACGTAAAAAGTCATACTATCGGAATTGAAGAAGTAACACCCCTAAATCTTATTTAAGGCCAAAGCTGGCTTTATAATGTATGTTTTCTGGTCAACATGGTGTGCTAAGTGCTGGGAAGAGAAACAACTTTCAAAGCATCGACATCTGTTTGCAAGCGAAGATATGTTTATGTGAAATAAATCGCAATTTGTGATCCATTTTGGCATCACTGTACAAGGTTTAGTTGGAATACCAAATGCGGCGAATGAAAATTTGTGCCCGGCCGGGATTCGAACCCGGAATCTCACCAAGGGGACAGTGACCAGCAGAGGACTCTTCCTTGCACGTCTCCCGCCATACCCAAATCTCCATTCGCCACGCTGTCTCTTTCCTGTTACCACAGCCTATTTGTTCTGTAATGTTCGCAGGCACAATACTGTATTTCCGCATCAGGAAGAAAAGACCACAAGGTTTCGAGACACAATTAATTGTCGTCAGGAGCCCAGCCTCGGCTTGTATGCAATTATATATTTTTGACGACGTTGCAGCGTTCATTTTAATGAAATAAATCACAAATTTCCTGGAAGATTAAAATTGAGTGCCGGAACCGGGACTCGAACCTGGGACCGTTGCCTCTCGCGGGCAAGCGGTCTATTGACTGAGCTATCCCTACACGACTCACGATGCCACCTCACAACTTTAATTCCGCCAGTACCTAGCCTCCTACTTTCCAAACTTCACATAAGCTCTCCTGCGAAACATGAGAGGCTAGCACTCGTGGAAGAAAGGATATGGTGGAGACATGGCTTAGCCACAGCCTAAGGGATGTTTCCAGAATGAAACTTTCACTCTTCAGCGGAGTGTGCGCTGATATGAAACTTCCTGGCAGATTAAAATTCGCGATTTTAATCTGCCAGGAAGTATCATATCAGCGGACACTCCGCTGCAGAGTGAAAGTTTCATTCTGGAAATAAATCACAATTTGCGATCACTTATGGCATCACTGTACAAGGTTTAAATGGAATACGAAACTGGGTGTGGCTGGAGACGTGCAGGTTAGAGTCCTTCCTCAGTCAGGGTGGTGACTGTGTCCTCGGGGGCGGAGTGGTCACCAAGTCTGCCTAGTAAGCAGGACATCTCGGCCGGACACAAATTTTCATTCGCCGCAGTTTGGTATTCCAACTAAACCTTGTACAGTGATGCCATAAGTGACCGCAAATTGCGATTTATTTCATTAAAATAAACGCTGTAACGTCGTCAAAAATATACAAAAGAAGATATGTTCATAAAAATACGTCAGACAATGTTTGTAAGGAAATAAATAGATCCTATTTTGAAGCAAATTACCGAGCGAAGTGGCGCAATGGTAACACACTGGACCCGTATTCGGAAGGACGGTGGTTCAAATCCACCTCCGACCATCCATATTTAGGTTTTACGTGATTTTCCTAAATCACTCCAGGCAAATACCGGGATGATTCCTTGGAAAGAGCACGGCCGATATCCTTCCACATCCTTCCACAAACCTTCCGAGCGTAATCTCCGTCTCTAATGACCACGATATCGACGGGACGTTAAACTCCAGCTTCCTTCCTTCCTTCAAGCAAATTTGACAAAATATTGGATGATAGTGTGATAGCCCCTTTAGCGTTTCATCCGTTTCCTTGTCAAAGAATAGGACCAATATTTCATTCAATTTTTTCGTGCAATTTTTTGTCCAGTAATTTGATAGTGTAATAAAGGTGGTTCGATGAACCCTCTGGCAGGCATTTAAATGTGATTTGCAGAGTATCCCATGTAGATGTAGATGGTTCTTTTGAAAGGGCACGGCCGTTTTCCTCCCAATCCCCCCACAAACCTTCCGAGGGTAATCTCCGTCTCTAATGACCACGCTATCGACGACGGGACAAACTCCAGCTTCCTTCCTTCCTTGAAGCAAATTTGACAAAATATTGGATGATAGTGTAATACCCTCTTTAGCATTCCATCCAGTTTCTTTGTCAGAGAATAGGACCAATATTTCATTCAATTTTTTTCGTGCAATTCTTTGTCCAGTAATTTGATAGTGTAATAAAGATGGTTCGATGAACCCTCTGGCAGGCATTTAAATGTGATTTGCAGAGTATCCCATGTAGATGTAGATAATTCTTTTGAAAGGGCACGGCCGATTTCCTTCCAATCCTCCCACAAACCTTCCGAACGTAATCTCCACCTCTAATGACCCCGTTGTAGACGGGACGTTAAACTCCAAGCTTCCTTCCTTGCATCAAGCATATTTGACAAAATATTGGATGATAGCGTAATACCCCCTTTAGCGTTTCATCCAGTTTCCTTGTCAAAGAATAGGACCAATATTTCATTCAATTTTTTCGTGCAATTCTTTGTCCAGTAATTTGATAGTGTAATAAAGGTGGCAGGCATTTAAATGTGATTTGCAGAGTAACCCATGTAGATGTAGATGGTTCTTTTGAAAGGGCACGGCCGATTTCCTTCCAATCCTCCCACAAACCTTCCGAGCTTAATCTCCGTCTCTAATGACCACGCTATCGATGGGACGTTAAACTCCAAGCTTCCTTCCTTGCTTCCTAAAAGCAAATTTGACGAAATATTGGATGATAATGTAATACTCACTTTAGCGTTTCATCCAGTTTATTTGGCAGAGAATAGGACCAATATTTCATTCAATTTTTTCGTGCAATTCTTTGTCCAGTAATTTGATAGTGTAATACCGGCCCATTACGGGACTGTGGGTGCTTGGACAGTGTTCAGCCCTCGCCGGCCGGCTAGTGTTCTAATGCGGTCCGAGCTGCTAAGTGCGGGCGCACACAGCACGGCAGAGAGCCTATGAATATTCACGGCCAGGGGGAGGGGCGCGATCGCGGTGGGAGCAGGCCGCGCGCGCATTCTCACGCCCTCGTTCCATATTCCGACACGCGGCTATCTTTCCCAGCATCGGGGCCAGCCACCCACACTCATAAACCTCTCTGATATTGAAACAAACGTTCCCTAGTTCGTCGAAATCCCGTATGATTTAAATTGGTAATTTCTATTAGCCCACAGCTTTCTCGGAACGCGGGAACAGTAGACGGTACATGTCTAATGTTGTTGTTGTTGTTGGATTTTTGAAGGGACTAAACAGCAACGGTTATCAGTTCCTTGTTCCGTTCTGAGAGATAAAACATCGTGTTAAGCGTTCCTAAGGAAATGCATTAACAAGTCAAAGAGTAAAAATCACTGGTAAATATGAGGAAAGGATACAAGGAAAAACGAAGAAGAAAAACCCCACCATTAAATCACATGATAAAAACCAGCTGCGCGAATAAAATCTAAAACACGTTGAACCATAGCAGCATCGTCTCTTAGTATAAAAGAGAGCGCAACTGGCAGATGAAAAGATTGTCGCAAGGCAACTAAAAGTGGACAGTCCACCAGAATGTGGACCACTGTCAAGGTGGCACTGTGGTGCGTCCTCCCGCCGAAGGAGGTGGCCGTGCGTCAGCCATGTGTGGCCGATTCGCAGACGACAGAGAACAACTGATTCCCTACGAGACGACCGCAGTGAGGACTTCCATGCGACCGTAGAGAGCTTCACTGCACGAAGCTTGTTGGGTTGAGCAGAGTTAGCCCACTCGTAATCCCACAGGCTATGAGGCATAATTATTTCTCAATAATTGACAAAATTACAAACCGAATTTAAGCATTAAAATGAAGTCGTAATAGACTAACTGACAGTGGCGACTGGTGCTTCAGATGACTGGGGATTCACTTCTTTCAGTGCCGAATCTAAGACATTTCCGAGCCGGGGTCGAAACCCCGCTTAGATCCGGCACTGACTTCTTTTACTGCATTATGCAAATTACTTTTCCAAATAAATGAATCAATTTCGCTCGGCTACTGATTTTTAACACTCACAAGGGGAACACCAAGTATGGTACCAACGGATTTTCATGGGTCGCAGATATGTTTTGAGGCCGCAGCATAATAGTCCACTGGGACGCGTCACATGGGTACACACGTCATAGGAGGAGATAAAAACAGCACGGTCAGGAACTGAAAACATAGGTATTAAATGTTGCCAAAATATTATAGGTAGCAACAAGACTGATTTCGAAATATGCTTCAATCGCCTTAAAAGTGTGCTTCGAAACACAAAATGAATAAAATAATCGTCGCGCAGTACATAACATATTGAGCGAATGTTACATGTTTTTATCCTGACCATTTACTGCAAACGTTTACATAAAAATGGTTATAAAAATACATAATTATGAACAATCATCGTACACGTGTGAAAAGAAATTGACCCATGTCGGACTTGAACCCAGGTCGCCTGCATGGCAGCCTCGCATATTGCAGATTACACCACCCTCTCTGGCTGAGCGGTTACCGTCGTGTATAAGAACACACGTTACGCTTGGTAATTTGCTGCGAATTTGATTTCGATTTTCTTAGAAATCAAGGCCCATTGGAACAAATCCTTTTAGCTTAATGGTCTGGATGAATTCCCTCACAACAAACATACGACCTCTCACGAACGCCAACGATAACACCATTCTAATGACGCGAAGTGACCAGGCTGGCCTTGGCGCCCTCGCACCAGCAACCAACCAATGTTAGCAGGCAGGTGGAGGGAGTTCTTTGCCGACAGTGCCTATGAACAAGTAGCGTGAGCGCTCAAGGGCACCTGCGCTCGCAATACTCAACTTCCTCGCTTCTGTTGTAGAGCAAATGGCTCGTGCTTCACCAATCACTGCTGCACCGTATCATCTTTGGCACTATCTGGAAGCACCATGGGCTGCTACATCCCAACAAGACACCCACAGCCTCTTAGATTTAATGCAGAAGTGCGCAGCAGCGGTTTGCAATGGAAGCAACACATAATATTGGTTTCTAAGAACCTACCGATTATTCTGTTTCGGTTACGACCCCTTTCGGCTAAAATATTGGTTTCGACCAAGTTTCGGTTTCGTCCAGAAATCAGCCGAATCTTCGTCTTGGCCGAAATTAGCTTTCTTGAACTTACTGATGAAGTCTGCTAGCGTTCTGGATGGATTCAGTCAACAGTAACGCTTTACCCCAGTTGGCAGTGCGCAGTTTAATTGCTAGGAGTCTCTCTTCCCGCGTAAAAATTGTGGGTATTTTGTTGTTAAGCAAAATATAAAGCAATTGTATCTTCTAATAAAAACATTTTTGGTTGCAATGATTTATTTTATTTAACGCGTTTCGTCTCTTTGAGGAGTAGGGCACAGCTAGGATACAGAGTCCTTATGAACGTTACTCGCAAGTTTTAAGTTACTGCGTGTTTGCGATCTTATGTAATAACTTAAATCATTTACTGAGTAGCCAACACACGGTCTCCCTGGATTAAACTTGCGCATAGTAGTTCGCTCTGCCGCGAACTAGTTCGTTCGCTCCGAGTGACAGCTGAGCGGCTTGGAAGGAGAAGTTCCCCCGCCTAGCTGCTTCGTGCGCTTGCTGCGTGAGCCGCTAAGGATATCACAAAGACCAAAAGAAACAGTTTGTGGATAATTTCTCGCGTTTAAGTTTAGAGTTATCTCTATATATTGGCATTATGGAATTTATTAGTGCCGGCCTCGGTGGCCGAGGGGACTGAGGCGCTCCAGTCACGGTCTGAACGGCAAGTACGGTCGGGGGTTCGAATCCCCCCAAATGTTCAAATGTTTGTATAGTCTACGGGACTTAACTACGGGGTCATCAGTCCCTAAACTTACAAACTACCTATGAACTACTTACGAACTAGGACGGCACAAATATCCATGCCCGAGGGGGGATTCGAACCCCCGACCGTAGTGGCCCTGCAGACCGTGACTGGAGCGCCTTAGTCCCCTCGGCCACCGCGGCCGACCGAATCCCCCCTCGGGCATGGATATTTGTGCCGTCCTTAGCATTAGTTAGGTCATAAACAGTTGATGACCACGTAGTTAAGTCCCATAAGCTATACAAACATTTGAACATTTTTTGAATTTATTAGTCAGATATTGCAGAGTGCACCATACTTCAAAACAGAAATTTTGTAGCACTGAATTATGTAACCTAGCAGGCAGACGCTCACCTCGAAATGGCTCTCGTCAGCAGAAGGCAAACACATGATTTTGAATTCTGCTGCGCGGCCTCTCGCTACTGCCTGTCGGTCTTCGGAAAAGAATTCAACGAACTAAGAAGCGATATACGTTTGGCATAATAGTTCGCGACCGATTGCACATATTTTAGTTCGCGACCGGTAGCTCTCCTTTTAGTTTGCAGCTCGGCCGCGAAGTAGGTCGCTCTTTTTAGTTCGTCCGCTCTTTTTGGCTTTTGCTACCGCTACTAAAAGAGCTCTTTCTTTTGTTACGACACTGCTGAATATCTTAGAAAAGAAAATTTGGCAGTTTTAAAGAACTTGTGTCGTGAAGAGTTACCTAAACTCGGGTGTGCTGTATGTCCGGAACTAAATATATGTGCGAAAATTTCGTTTATTAATTTTTTCCTGAAATGATATTAACGAAATTGAGAGTTAGGCGTGGTCTTACTGATGATCAAGTGACTAGAGCAATGTAGATGATGACCAGTAATCTCACTCGAAACAACGGCAATTAAAGAGTGATGGAAGCAACAAAGGTTTCTTTCTTTTTAGAAACTACTAGGTCAATTCTCAGCATAACACTTCCCTGTAATATTAGATTTATTAAACTTCTTTGTAATATTTAATAAAAATCGTGTTTTCTTTGTTTCTTATAATATGTCTGTGCTGAGTCAGTGACCAGAAAATTAAGACGATGGAGAAGTTAGTTTATTCTGATTCATTGATTCGTATTAGTATCCCTCCCCCTTCTCACCAATAACGTGAACGACAGAATTTTGAACATAACTGTTGTGTTGCTGACTATCATAAAAGTCTGGACAGACGATTTCTTCCAATAATTTTGTATCCTAAAAAGGTGGCTGGAACAAATCTACTTTGACATACGGCCTTAGCCATCAGAAAGCAGTGCACGTCCCAATCAAAGGCGCGTAAAAAGGCCTTAACTGTGCTCAGAATGAACCGAAGGACTACTCCTGTAAGTAGAAAAATATAACTGCTAAGTGACCTCACCGGGTACGGGAGTGTTGTGTTGGTAGGGCCTCAGTAAAATAAAGCACTTTTCTAATGAGAGGTAAAATTTAATTTATTAACTTCAAGCAAAGTGAAAAAACCAAAATCAAATGGCGTTAAAAATAATGAAAAAGAAAACAAAAAGGAGGATAAGATTCGATCGTTATCAATATGGTTTAGATACTTGAAGCCACGAGTGAAAGTTAACAATATCATAAGGGAAAAAGTGATCAGAGAGTGAAGAGTCTAACAGAATTATGGGTGGGTAATGGGGGAGATCTGGAATCAAAACTGACAGTCTAGCGTTAGCAGATGATATGACAATGCTGGCAGGAGACACTGAAACTTCGGGTTCCCTCCTTATTTTCCTACCTTTCTGCAGTTTTTTCAGTTTCAGCCTACAGTTTATGACCAACAAGTTATGGTGAGAGTCTATATCTGCCTCTGGGTAAGTCTTATTGTTTAAAACCTGGTTCCGGAATCTGTTTTACCATTATAAAATCTATCTGATATCTTCCGGTGTCTTCTGGTCTCTTCCACGTATACAACCTTCTGTTTTTATTCTTAAACCAGGTGTTTGATACGATTAAATCATGTCCCGTGCAAAATTCTACCAGGCGACTTCCTCTTTCATTCCTTCTGCCTAGTCCATATTCACCTACTATTTTTCCTTCTCTTTCTACTACCGAATTTCAGTCTCCCATCACAATTAAGTTTTCCTCTCCCTTAATTGTCTGAATAATTTCCTTTAACTCCTGATATATTTCTTCTATCTCCTCATCATCGGCAATGCTAGTTGGCATATAAACATGTACTACTGTTGCTGGTGTTGGCTTTGTATCTATCTTGACAATGATAATGTGATCACTGTGCTGCTCATAGTAGTTTACCCGCATTCCTATTTTCTTACTCATTATCAGTCCTACTCCTGTGATACCCCCACCTGATTTTGTATTTATAATCCTGTACTCACCTGACCAGAAATCCAGTTCATCCTGCCACCGAACTTAACTAATCCCCTCTATATCTAACTTTAGCCTATCCATTTCCCTTTTTATATTTTCTAATTTTTCTAACCGACGAAGGGATATAACATTCCACGCTCCGATACATAGAATGCCAGTATTGTCTTTCCTGATGACAACTTCCTCCTGAGTAGTGGGGACCCGGAGATCCGAATGGGGGACTACTTTACATCCGGAATATTTTACCCGAGAGGATGCCATCCTCATATGTTCATACAGTAGAGCTGCATGTCCTCGGGAAAGGTAACGGCTGTAGTTTCCCCTTGCTTTCAGCCGTTCACAGTAACTGTGTGGCAAAGCCACATTAGCTGATGTTACAAGGCCAGCTCAGTCAGTCATCCAGACTGTTGCCCCTGTAACTACTGAAAAGGCTGCTGCCCCTCTTCAGGAACCACACGTCTGGCTGGCATCTCCACAGGTACCCATTCGCTGTGGTTGCACCTACGGTACGGCTATCTGTATCCTCGGCAATGTCTGTGGTTCATTTGTTAAATGTACTAACTATATAATTGTAAAATAATTCACGAAACACTGTAGCTAATAAAATAAATCTATATCGTAAATTAAGTGTAGAAATGTGCGGGGCCGCTCAAAATCAGAAAAGAATTCCAGTAAGATGAAGGGAGTTATATAGCACACCATCTCCCATCCATGAAGGGTGTGTTTTTGAAGATTAAGGTTTGTCAAGTTACGCCCTTTAGCAACTTCTAGAACAATCAAGAACATTCGAGAGTATTCGACAACATTTAAGGATATTAGAGAGTATTCCACGAATTTCCAGAATGGTTCCAAATGTTCCACAATCATTGGGGATATTCTGCAATGAGATAGAGAAATGGAAGATAATGTACACATTTAGAACTTATCGTTTGTGTACTAGGGTCCTTCACATATTAATTTGATTTTTCCAGGGAAGCCAAAACAGTTTTGTTCCAACCCGCCACTGCCCGCACCGAAACTAAGTTTATTGTGCGGTTTCGCTCCCTGTATATCTAGTAAAGCCAACCAGTGCCCTTGAACAGTGCAAGGAGTCCCTTTACCAGTTCTTTATTAGACACAGTTTCTTCGGGTCTGGTTGTCCCAAATGTTCTGTGCCTTTTACTCTACAAAGCAATGCATTCGAAGATTAGATGTGATGCAGTTTCATCACCATCATCACAGATTCTATATTTAGGGACCTCTTCTGTTATTCCCATTGAATGTAGGTGTTTTTTGAAATTCCCATGACCTGTCAGCAATCCAACCATGAGTCTAATCTCTCTCCTGTTCAGGCCCAGGATTGCAGAGCTTCTTTTAAAACATGTCTTTGGCATCATTACCTAGCCATATTTTTGTTCAAAGACTTTGGTCCAATATTCTATGTGCTGTCTTCTGAGCCAGTTACGTAGCTCCAATTTGATCATTGCCTTGGTGATTGTCAGGACAGGTTCCGGTCCAATAAATGGAGTCTCTGCCCCCATCCTGGCTAATCTGTCGGCATGTTCGTTGCCACTGATCCCCGAGTGGCCAGGGACCCAAAATAGGTTTACTCTATTGCTTTCCCCTAGTTCCACCAGAACCCCGTGACATTCTGCAACAATTTTAGACCTTGTTGCAGGTGCTGCCAGTGATCTCAGGGCTACCTGGCTGTCTGAATAGATATAGATGTTACGATCTTTGTAGCACCTACGCAAATTCTCCTCCACATACGCCCTGATGGCAGTGATTTCGGCCTGGAATACTGAGACCAGTTTCCCTAGAGAGATGACGCCCTCCAGTCTTGGCTGCACCCCGTATACCCCTGACCCAATGCCTTGGTCTGATTTTGACCCGTCAGTGAACCAGACAATATCCCCTGTACGGTGTCGAACTATTTTCTCCCACTGCTACCTACTTTCAATTGTCATATTGAAAGGCTTGTTGAAGCAGTATGGGGTTATAATATAGTCGGCTGGCGTTTCCCCAATCTTTCCTATATTTACTTCACTCACTATTTCAGTGTGTGATTCTGGATAACCTAAAGAGTTCCAGTTGTTGCCAGTTTTGAGTCTGCATGCACCAGCCGCTGCCTCCATCTTGACCCATAGGTGTAATGGGGGCATATCCAGCTTGGTTTCCATACCAGCGGTTGGTGTGCTGCTAATTCCACCTGTTATGGCTAAGTAGGCTGATCTCTGCTCCTTACCAAGCTCCTTAGCAGCAACCTGCTGTTCTACCTTCTTCAACCACACGACCGCCCCATAGGTGATCCTGGGTCTAATCACCGTGGTGTATATCCAGTGCATACCTTTGGGGCTCACGCCCCAATTTTTGCCACAAGCTCTCCTGGTACTTACAGGAGTACCTTTTGCCTTGGAACAAGTATTCCTAATGTGAGGGGTCCATGTCAGTTTTCATCTAGGGTAACCCCTAGATATTTCACTGTCCCCTTCACAGGTAGCGCTTCATTGAAAAGCTTTTTCTGCACCAGTCTTGCACAATGTCCAATGCACCGTGTGCCATATTCTTCACTGTGTCAGAAAATGTGCCAAGTATTACTATGACAAGATCATCTGCGTATCCTTGGCAGAAGTACTGCCTAGAGTTTAATTCTCCAATGAGATAATTCACTAGATTCCACAATAAAGGGGAAAGAACTCCTCCTTGCGGGCAACCCCTAGTGGTGTTGATTACCATTTTTTCATTCATCATGGTAGCCTCTACCTTTCTTCCACTGAGCATGGCCTTAGTCCACCTACATATAGCGGTCCCTAGGTCATGCACCTCTGCTGCCCTAACCATGGAATGGAAGGTCGTGTTGCTAAAAGCTCTCTCGATGTCCAGGAAGATACAGAGGGCTATTTCCTGAAAGTGTAGTGCTTTCTCCACCTTCCCAACGAGTTGGTGGAGAGCTGTCTCACATGATTTACCTGGCTGATATGCGTGTTGGTTTGAATGCAGAAGAGCCCTACTTAATCTCCTTTCTCCAACATGCACATTAACCAGCTTTTCCAATGTCTTAAGAATGAAGGAGGACAGGCTGATATATCCTTGGCCTTGGTATGATCAATTCTCCCTGGTTTTGGAATGAAGACAACCTTCACTGCCCTCCAGGCATTGGGGATGATTCCTGCTGCTAGGCTAACCCTGAGTAACCTGCATAGGAATTTAATAAGGTTTTCTCCCGCTTGTTGCAGGAGAGCTGGAAAGATTCCACCGGGGCCAGGTGACTTGAACAAATGAAATGTTCCCACCGCCCATCGGACCTTACGGAAATCGACACACTCCTTGGGCAAATCCCAGTCCTCTTTGCGAATACCTGAGAACCGTTGTCTCTCAGGAATAGCATTCTGTTTGAGTTATCCCCCAGAGTATATTGAGGAAAGTGAGTCTTGAGGAGCAGTTTCAGCGTTTCATGTGCTGTTTTGTATACTCCCTATCCTCCTTCCTCAATGTTCCTCCTGGATTAGTTGGTACCCTAGTAAGGATTTTATGAAGTCTCGCTTGAGCAGCTGTGCCCTCCATTTCCTCACAGAATACCTTCCAGGATGCCTCCTTTGCCCATGCCACTGCCACTGTTTGACGTAACTTCCCATCATCATGGAACCAAAAGTTATGTCAATTACTTCTTCCCTTCTACTATTCCTGAATGTAGGTTCATCACCCCTATTCAGGATCTCCAAGTTGTTAGATAGGAGAAATTCAAGAAGGTGCTCACCCCTACTGTTGGTGTCCACGATAGTGGGCATTGGCATCACACCCCACCAACAGTTCGTCACCTTGCCGATGACAGGCTTCCGTCAGTCTCCTCGCCAGTCACCTCGCCACACAAATGCCTTCGGAAACGACTTCCTTACACTTAATATTCGACATTAGCAAATTTCTCTTTTTCAAAAACGCTTTTCTTCCAATTCTCGTTCTGCATTGTGTATCCTCTGTACTGCAACCATCATATGTTATTTTACTGCCCAAGTAACAAAATCTACCGCCTTTATTTTTTCATTACCTAATCTAATTCCTTCACCATCGCCTGATTTTCTTAGACTGCATTCCATTACCCTTGTTTTGCTCTTGTTCATGTTCATCTTATATGATCGTACCAACACAGTCTATTCCGTTCAATCATCTGATATTAATCTAAAGATAAAACTGGATATTAATTTTACGATCTGTTGTTAAAATATCATACTTACGCCAATAAAGTCTGCTGCGCTGCCTGTATCATGAACATTGATAACTGAATGAAATAGCCATGGCAAGAAATGGCGTCTACCAAACACTTCTTTGACTGCAGGTAGCTATCGTGACACCAATGTCTCCATGGAAACGGCGTCCCTGACATTGCCAACCGACACCAACAGATGGCGATGGCATTGCAGTCGGCAGTTGTTCTTTACGTCACTTGGGGACATCGATAATCGAGTACAATCGGCGTGGCAATTTTCATGAATGTCATCTTCCATTGGCTGGTGCTGACGTCATGAAGCTAAGCGCTCGTTCTTTTCGGCTATTTAACGCATGGCAGTTCAGCCATCGACTGTGTGTACAACTCGCTGCTCCAAACCACCAGAAACAAAACAGCCGAATGTGTAATGATACGCTTTTTAACGTTCAATTATATGTAGTAATATGAAGTTCTGACAACATTATTTAACCATGCATCTTCTTTATTGACTGAAATTGTCTGTATCTGAAGAGGGCAAAAGTTTTTTTACCTAAAAACCGGTCAATTTAAGTTAAAATAAATAAATAAATAAAAATAAAAAAACTATCTTAGACTGCTAAAGTTTCCTATGTGATAGTAATCCGATAACATTATTATTATTGTGGACATACTTTGAACAACAAGCCCGTAGTTTACGTAGGGGACATAACATCAACAGTCGCTTTGTTCTTCTAGTTCGACATGAAAGGTTGACTATATTAACTCGTTTAAGAATATATCTAAAAATTCCGTAACTGGTGGCCATCTTCCCTGTTCTGTGCACGTAAAGGGTTTAGAAAAACTAATGCTACGCATTCTACAGAAACCAACTTTTTTATTGTAATGTTTGAACTGTGAAAAGGGTGTATACTTATGCTTCATTAAAATAGTAAAAAACTAGTGGACCAGTGCGAATACTTCGCGCCGTTAGTGAAATGAGAAAAAGTTTGGAAAAAATGAAGAGTTAGATCCGCTGAGTGTTGTTAGGTCAAAAAGAACTGCGTACCTTAATTAGAAGCGAAGATATAGTAAAATTAACCGATTAAAATATTCAATGCAAGAACAGAAGGATACCGTGTTTGAATAAAAGTAAAGGATGGAGAGACTTTGGGAATGAATACCTTTCGTTTAAAGCAAAAATGAAGGAAATCGGTCGGATAGAACGGCCTGACCGACTGACTTTAGTTTACAGCAACGACAACTCCCATAAGACATGTGCAGAAGGAAATCGCGTTTGAGTGTATAAAAAGGAAGGCGGAGTTATGTAAATTCTGATGACAAGTGGATGAAGACCTTTCGTTTAAAACAAAAATGAAGGAAATCGGCCGGGTAGTTTGGTCTGGTCGACCGACTTTAGTTTTCGTAGATTATTTTAGTATATAAGACGGAATCAAATTATCGAAATCCTGCATTAAAAAGGAACAGAAAAAGTGTCACTTTAAACGTATAGCGCTCAGAGGAATAGCATGCACCATGTACGTCTGGTGTTCTGAGGTTCGCTACGATGAATGCTTTCCCAGTAGTAAACAGCTCCAGAATTCCTCTATACGGTGTGGGCACCCATGAATTCAAACACAAAAGCAGGCAGCCAAACACGCAGTTCCGCAGCACCGGTCACCTAACGTTCAGGCGAAGCGACAACACTAGTCACTGTCTGGCATCGTAAGGCCCGTTTTAAACGATGAACGAACTTGTAATAGATTGATAACAAGTTGCGTTAGTGGCGGCCTTCAGTCGTTTGAACGGCTGCATTGGTACGATCGCGCTAGTATCGAAGCGCGATAATTATAGCGATAAATTTCCTTCGTATTTACGTATATTTTGTGTTATGTCGAAGTTTATGATCAGAATGTATTCCAAAAAGTATTTCTAATGACGGCATTCACACTGTCCGTCACCAGACCGTCACCTAACGTCAACGTCACGTTAAGCTTTCTCGAGAAGATTGTTTTGATTGAACGGTCGTCTGCTGACATCGGAAGTTAACCTATTTTCGTCACGCAATTTTCATATTGTGCAAACTTTGACGTTGTTTGATACTGTACTCTACCGAAACACTTCGCTCTCCACGAGCAGCAGTTTTCGTTACGGTTCGGACCAACGTCTGTTCAAGTCACACTGTCCACTACCTTCGCTTTATAGCGACAACGACAGCCGCAGGCTTATTTTATCGGCAGCTGCATAATTATTTAGATATGATATGTGCATGCTGCAAAAAATGGCAATTGTCCCTAAACAATGAAAAGTGTTATGAGCACTTCATTTACAAGATAAATCAGTCAAACGTAAAGTCCGCAAATATAACTAAATACCTAGGACTTACAATTACGAACAACTTAAATGGGAAAGAACACATGGAAAATACTGTAGGAAAGGTAAACCAAAGGCTACGTTTCGTTGGCAGAACAATTATAACATGCAACATTCCTACTAAAGAAACTGCCTACACTACACTTGTGCGTCCTATTTTGGAGTATTGCTGACCAGGGTGAGCAATACTTAAACTAACCTAAGGACAACACAGACACACACACACACACACACACACACACACACACACATACACGTATATCCGAGAGAGGACTCGAACCTCCAACGGGGAGCAACTGCGGCACCTTAGCGTTTGGCCATGCCACCGCGGCTTTTTTCCCTATTGGATTATCTGAAACATGCTCGAAAGACGAACGCTGTCTTCTACAACACATATTGAAGCTACTTTCGAAAAATAATTATAGTACGCCCACACAGACGTCTGATACCTCTTTATTTAATGCTTGCGTTATGGTTTCTGTGACGTGCGTCTGCGCAGAATTGCTACTCATGTGTATCTAGAGAGGCTGCGAACGCACGCTTCGTATTTCATGTCAATTTGACACTACCTTCACGGTGTTTCATATTCGGAAGTCACTGCCAGGACAATGATAGTGTGATGGCAGATCTCATGCAGGCTGGTAGATGCCGCAGGTAATTGTGTAGAAGAGAGAGAGAGAGAGAGAGAGAGAGAGAGAGAGAGAGAGAGAGAGAGAGAGACAGACAGACAGACAAAGAGAGAGAGACCAGTAGGAGGGAAAAAGACGGAAAACGCAGTAACCAATCTGCTTGTCTGATTAACGTTTGTAGTGGTGTACTTGATATAGATAACAAAAAAAGCGATATATTACATGTACGAAAGTCAAGAGTTAGGCTTTAGAACGGACATAGACAACAAGAAGATATACCAAAATTATCGTGAAGATGGTTAGCACGATAAATTATTCAATGTAGCAGTATTACTTTAGAAATTAAGATGTTTATTCAAATGAATATTACTACCGAAGGATTAAAAATGATTACATGGTCTGAAGAAACTCGTGGCAGCTACACCCTTCCTCTTATATGTAAATGCCCAGTTTTTTGATTTAGTTATAATTTCGGTTCAAAAATGTTCAAATGTTTGTAAATCTATTGGACCAAACTGCGTGGTCATCAGTCCGTAGCTTACAAACTACTTAAACTAACCTAAGGGCAACACACACACACACACATGCCCCAGGGAGGACTTGAACCTACGACGACGAGCAACCGCGCGCTCCACAGCGAGGCGCCTTAGACCGCTCGGCTATTTCACCACGGCCTGTTTTCTCTGTACAGTAGCCTAGTTGTAATTGCGGCTACTAGATGGCACTACTGAGGTAACGTCTTCCTTATCACAACTCCACCCAGCACACGCCAGTCTCATGCCTCCGTGCAGGCGTGCAGCCCATAGTGGCTAGATTTTTTCAAAACAGCTGAATAGTATATTTTATTATGTGATTTGTTTTGTTTTATAATTTCTGATGAAGGCAATCCTTGTGAAAATAATTTTTATTTGCGACGGAGGGCTGCTTGTTTATCCATTGTTAATATGGTAACTTATTTATTGTGATGTCACTGGTTTAATCCCCAGAAGGTTTGTGTTATATTTTTAGGCTAATTTAATTAGTTCTAAGAAGATAAATAACTGATAATTGACAATTGACCGGTGTGATGAAAGGTCTTCTTAGGGAGACTGGCCCTCCATGTGGTCCGTCTGTTAGTGGAGGGAGAAGAAACCTCGAAGTATACGTTACAGAGATGTCCAGTACATTAACGAAATGTTCAAATGTTTGTAAATCTATCGGACCAAACTGCGTGGTCATCAGTACGTAGCTTACAAGCTACTTAAATCTAGGTAAACTAACCTACGGACAAACACACACACACCCATGCCCCAGGGAGGACTCGAACCTCCACGGCGAGCAACCGCGCGCTCCGCTGCGAGGTGCTTTAGACCGCTCGGCTACTCCACCGCGGCTATAATTTCGGTAGTTAATTAGACACGTCAGCTGAATTAGGTGCATATTCAGTAACACTTAATGAATAGCTATAAAAACCACAGGAGGGTGCTTCAGATCAGCGTGCCAGTATTAATACATCACTATATAGTTTGATGAAGGTTATGTTATAGCTCGAAGGGAATGATTTTTTCAACAACTGTTGTGATAAAATAGGATTTATCTTCAATGCTTGGGAGCTACGATGACGAGGAATGTTAATGGGGCAGATTAGTGTAGACATTTGAGGATTTGTGTTTGTGTAAAGAGGGGGGGGGGGGGTGAGGGAGAATGGATGCGTGTGTCGGGGTAGAGGAGACGAGGTGTTGTGAAATGTGGTACTATGGATTGCCGCAAGTCACCACTGATTGCCAATCAATTCTTCTTGCGAGAATAAAAATGCACCTGACCCGGTGCTGCCACGGAGCAATGTAGCATAATGCTGCAAAAGGGTTGCCACAAGTACGAACGACTGTTTTTAAGGAAAGTGGTTGTTCTGAAAAACCGATTCGCCGTGATATTTTGTGTGAACCATCTCCAGAGGTACATGAAGAGGAGTATGGGGCTCTAGACTATTTTTCATGCTGTGCGCGTTTCTTTCAAAATTGGAAGACTTTTAAACATTGCTAATATGACGCAGAGTAGGTAAGATACAAGCAACACTAAAGTGGTAAGTAAAAATTAGGGCATTCAAAAATAAAAATAATAATATCGAATTCTACATCTATATTTACATATTTCTGCGAGGGACCTTGGGGCGGGTGGCGGGGGGTTACTTTGTATACCTCTATCACTTCCTCCTTTTCCTGGTCGGGTCGCATATGCTTTTCTTGGGAAAAACAACAGTCTGTAGGGCTCCGTGTGGACGCTAATCGCTCTAATTTTAAGCTCATGGTCTGCGCGCGAGATATACGGAGTTTTGTAGATTTTTGTAGGATATTTGGCAGTAGCCCATACCGTGAACAGAAATGGATCCCTCGTAGCGTCTCCTGTTGCAGTTTGTGGATGACCTCCGTCACTCTTTAGCGTTTAAAAAATAAACCTGTAACAAAGCGTCTCCCCTTCTTAGCATCGTCTCTAATCACTAAGTTGTCGACGGGACGTTAAATTCATTCCTTTTCTTTCCACTTAGGATATTCTCTATCTCCTCTAACAATCCTTTGTGGTATGGATCCCTCATTGACAAGGCACTGTCAGTTAAGGTCCAACGAGTGGTTGGTTGTTTGGGATAGGGGGACCAAACCGCTAAGGTTATCGGACCCCCGGTGAGGAGGGGAAGAAGTGAGGATAGAAAAGGAGGTGAGAGGAAAGGAAATGCAGTCCGGAAAGTGAAGAAGGAAGGAAGACAGCAATAGCTCGGGGCCCCGTTCTCACCACGCACGTACTCACGAAGGAACCGTGAATCCCCTGGAGGAATCCCCTGGAGGGAGGGGGGGGGGGGGACCAAGGAGTGTTTTGCAAGCTACTCTCTTTGTCGATGCGCTACAATTTCTGAAGATTCTTTCAATTAGTCTCAATCTATCTCCGTTACCTAAATTTAGTTTTATGTCGTTACCACCGAGCGAGGTGGCGCAGTGGCAAGACAATGGACTCGCATTCGGGAGGACGGTGGTTCAAATCCACTTCCGGCCATTCTGATTTAGGTTTTCCGCGATTTCCCTAAATCACATCAGGCAAATGCCGGGATGCTTCCATTCAAAGGGCATGGCCGATTTCCTCCCCCATCCTTCCCCGAAAATCCGAGCGTGAGCTCCGTCTCTAATGACCACGCGGTCGATGGGACGTTAAACCCTAAACTTCCTTCCTTCCTTTGATGTCGTTCCAATTCAAAACACTCCGTATGAATACTCAAAGATATTTTTGTAAGTAGGCTAACTGCTTCAAGTGAGTGTTCTGTAATCATACAATAAAGGCTCTATTTTTTGCTATGTACTGGCAATACGTTACATTAGTTTGAGTATAAATAAAAACTTTCCGCATCAACCGTTTATCTACTGCAGATCCTTCTGTATAATGCAGCAGCATCATACGCAAAAAGTCGCATGGAACTTAAATCGTAATCTACAGGGATGAAAATAATGTGAACTCCTAATAGCCGGCCGCGATGGCCGAGGGGACTGAGGCGTTCCAGTTACGGTCTGCACGGCCACTACGGTCGGGGGTTCGAATCCCCCCTCGGGCATGGATATTTGTGCCGTCCTTAGTCTTTAGCTAGTTGATAAGTAGTTTGTAAGCTTAGGGACTGATCACGTAGTTAAGTCCCATAAGTTCTACAAACATTTGAACATTTTGAACTCCTAATACAGAAACAATATTGGATATGAGATTAGTTGCAGTTCTTAGAGGAAAAGATTTTTTAAAGTGTCTATATAGTTCCCAACGGAATTTTGTTCATTCCTGTAACAAAACATCCGTATATTACTTCAATGTCTTTGAAGTAAGGTCAATAATTGGTCCTCACTTTCTGTTATGTCGAGAGAAGACAATTCTGCTTTCAGGGGAGGTTTGATAATTTTACGACACTTTGAAAGGACTCCCAAATAGGAATCAGGAGTCGTCTTTTCGTAGCCATTTCTGTCCATTGGCTCTAGGAAGTCCTGTTGTTGAAATGTGTTCAATTCCTTCTGTGTTGCAATACTCCTTGAATTCTTGAGAGGTAAAGCAAGGGCCTCTGTCGGTAATCATTTAGAATGGGTTTCCAAAGTTGGTTTTCCGTAATTCTATAAAACTAGTTGCTTCTGGTGATTTTGTACTTTTCACAGGATATAGCCAGGTAAAGTTGGTAAATGCACCAATAACACTTAGAATGTAATACTATCCTTTGTGAGTTGATTGAAGTGCCCCTATTTGATTCATATGATAAGTATACAATGGCTCACTTTCTTTGAACAAAGGATGAAGAAAACTCTTTCTTTCCCGATTTCTTGTTTGCAATTAGACATTTTACACAAATGTCAGATCTGATATATACAGTACTGGCCATTAAAATTGCTACACCAAGAAGGAATGCAGATGATAAACGGGTATTCATTGGAAAAATATACTAAAAATGTATTTTCACGCAATTTGGGTGCATAGATCCGGAAAAATCAGTACCCAGAACAACCACCTCGTATTAACGGCCTTAATACGCCTGGGCATTGAGTCAAACAGAGCTTGGATGGTGGTAGAGATGCTCATGCAGCTTCAACACGATACCACAGTACATCAAGAGTAGTGACTGGTGTATTGTGACGAGCCACTTGCTCGGCCACCATTGACCAGACGTTTTCAAATGGTGAGAGATCTGGAGAATGTGCTGGCCAGGGCAGCAGTCGAACATTTTCCGTATCCAGAAAGGCCGTACAGGAACTGCATCATGCGGTCGTGCATTATCCTGCTGAAATGTAGGGTTTCGCAGGGATCGAATGAAGGGTAGAGCCACGGTCGTAATACATCTGAAATGTAACGGCCACTGTTCAAAGTGCCGTCGATGCGAACAAGAGGTGACCGAGACGTGTAACCAATGGCACCCCATACCTACACGTCGGTAGATACGCCAGTATGGCGAAGACGAATATACGCTTCCAATGTGCGTTCACCGCGATGTCGCCGAAAACTGATGCGACCATCATGATGCTGTAAACGAAACCTGGATTCATCCCAAAAAATGACGTTTTGCCATTCGTGCACCCAGGTTCGTCGTTGCGTACAGCAACGCAGGCGCTCCTGTCTGTGATGCAGCGTCAAGGGTAACCGCAGCCATGGTTTCGAGCTGATAATCCATGCTGCTGCAACGTCGTCGGACTGTTCGTGCAGGTGTTTGTTGTATTGAAAACGTCCCCATCTGTTGACTCAGGGATCGAGACGTGGCTGCACGATCCGTTACAGCCGTGCGGATAACATGCCTGTCATCTCGAATGCTAGTGATACGAGACCGTTGGGATCCAGCTCGGCGTTCCGTATTGCCCTCCTGAACGCACCGATTCCATATTCTGTTAACAATCATTGGATAGCGATCAACGTGAGCAGCAGTGTTGCGATACGATAAACGATAAACCGCAATCACGATAGGCTACAATCCGACCTTTAGAAAAGTCGGAAACGTGATGGTACGCATTTCTCCTCCTCACACGAGGCCTCACAACAACGTTTCACCAGACAACGCCGGTCAACTGCTGTTTGTGTATGAGCAATTTTAATGACCAGGAATGTAATAATCTTGTTTCACATCCTCCTTAGTTCTCTTAACCGCATAATGTCCTTTCTCATGTACAAGCTTGGTGATTTCACGTTGCATAAAACGTGGAACAACTAAAGTCTCTTTCCCATTACAGAACTTTTCAAGAATACCATACCTCATTAAAAAGTTTGCATAAGGCCGTTCTTTGAGAATGCTCTTGATTGCTGTCAAACCATAATCCTTCATTGAGCTTTCTTGATTCTAGCTATTAGGCTATCTGCAAAACCAAACAGTACATTTACACAACGACTTAAGGCATCTACATGTTTCATCCTAGAACTAGATCGGTGTTCATTTGTGCAGGAATACTCTTCCAAAACTAATGCCCATCTTGGTAATTTTGGTGATAACACTTCTTATCCACAGTCTTTTGGAATGCAGCACAGTCTGTTACAATTTGGAAACATATTCCTAATAAATACACTCGGAATTTCTTTAATGCATTAACTATAACTAAAACTTCAAGCTCATAGGTGCATTACCTTTCCTCTTGGGGTGTTGTTTTTTTACTCATATATGAAACAGGATGGAACTTGTCATAATCTGGAGATTTTTGTAGCAAAACTACTCCATAACCATCTTTACTTGCGTCTGTGTGTACTTCAGTTTCTCACTTTGGGTTACAGATTTTCAAAACTGGATCCGAAGAAAGGGTATCTTTCAACTTCTTGAATGCTTTCCTCTGATCTTCTTCAAACTTAAACTATTACTCCTTAGTAAATCACTCAGAGGTTTGGCAAACTGTAGAGTAATTTGAGATAAACTTCCTAAAGTGTCATGTTAATCCTATAAAACTTTGTACTATTGCAATGGATTTCGGTTCTGGAAAGTTCTGAACAGCTATTGTCTTCTCAGAAGGAGGTCGAATTTGTCCAGACTGTATAACATATCCAAGAAACTTAACACTTCTCTTAAAGAACTGGCACTTTACGAAATTAATTTCTTGGCCATATTGTGCTGCAGTTGTTAAGACTAAGTCAAGGTATTGAAGTGCCTCATCATCACTCTTTGTTGGTGTTACAATGTCATCCATGTAAATAAATACTATATTTATCCAATGCCCAAAATACAGTGTTTATAAAACGCTGGAATACTGCAGGTGAGTTAGATAATCCAAATGGAACTTTCCTGAACTGAAACTACCCTGATTGAGTTACAAATGAAGCATACGTTCGGCGTTCCTCTTCAACATCAACATGGAAAAAATCCATTCTTCAGGTCTAGTGTGCAAAACACACAGGCATCTTGCAGTTTATCTAATAGCTCTTCTATGAGTTACACTGGGTAACGATCTTTCACTGTGATTTTAATTTTCTGTAATCTATACATACACGGTAGTCTCCAGTTCTTTTTTCACATTAAGAACTTGGCTAGCATATTCGGATGAACTTGGTTCTATTATTCCTTGCTCAAGCCACTTCTGGACTTGGTTGTCAACAATTTCTTTCTCTCCTGGTGACAATCTCCTACACATTGGCTGATCTTCTTTAACAATAATTTTCATTCTGACATCTGTGGTCTTTGTCTTTGTGTTTTAAATATTCCTTTGCTCCATCAGTAACAGTGCATTTAATTTCTAATTCTGGCTTATCTGCTATGCGGATACACATAAGATGAGCTTCCCATCTGGCTTCCTAATAGAAACTCCATCCTTGTTTATTAAAACTTCAGTTTTGTCTAGAAGATCTTTCGAAACTACCATTTCTTAGTATCCCTAGACACCACATAAATTTCTGTCTTAATCTTCACATCATCAATCTCAACAATGCTTGTAAAGAACTCTTGTGAAGAGACAAAGTTTCTTCCAAATCCTGTCAAGACAACATCTGTATCTTGCAAACTTGGAGTATTCATCTATATCTATAAATGTGAATGTCTGTTCGGTGTGAGTTAATCACGTCTGAACCACAAGACATAAAGAGCTAAAAATTTGTACAGTTAATAATGTCTCCCCGGGGAAGGCTTTAGGCACGGTTTTATGGCGATCGGATAGCTATTTATCTATATATAGTAATGTGAATGTCTGTTCGGTGCACGCTTATCACGTCCGAACGACAAGACGCAGAGACTTAAATATTTTTACAGTTACTAATTTATACCTGAGGAAGGTTTTAGGCACAGTTTTATAGCGATCTGATAGGTAATTACAAATTAGAAGAATATAACGCGAAATGTGGAACAATAACTACTCTTTGTAAATTATGTTTACTCTTTGAAAATGTTTTATTGGTTGCATTGTTGCTTGAGGGTTGATAATGATAAAAGGGTGGAATATATTGGGATGGTAAGTTATCGTTGTATATCAAATTCTACGTGTGTGTGTTAATACTTCGCTCTGCAGCGAAAACTACAGAACGCAAACGAATGGTCTGTGTGTAATTGTTGTCCGAAGTCTCCCGTTGTACACCATAGCAATTCCATGCCGATAGCTATAACGGGGTGGAAAATATGGTGGTTGAAGGTCGTCAAATTATTAAAAAAATTCTGACTGAAGGCCAGCGATGACCTTTGCGACTCTATAGCAAGGAGGTTACATACAGCGAAACGTGATGCCAGAATCTTTGGTCTATGCGTGCTACAATTCCTTCAGCTCTTTCTCTCTAACGATAAGCAAACGAATAAGGAAATATAAGAATGAATAAAAAAAGCAGTAGTTTCGCGCATTATCTATCATAATCAACCAACACGCGAGCGGAGCTGCGGGTTTAAGCTAGTAATCTCATAAATGTCTTGTCGTAATAAATGAAGTTGGCTACCACTGTCAATTAGTGCTTTCACTTCTTGGTTACTTACTCTGACATTTTAAAAGTTACAGTTGTTAATATTCTTCTTAAAAGTATTTGCATTCATAGTTGCCTTTTGATGAGGCCTATTCTTCTTCTCGTTCAAGCATTCTGAAGATATATGGCCAAACTCGTTACAATTGAAGCATTTCTTCTCCTCGCTCTTGTGGTTGCAGTCACTTGACCTGTGGCCAATGGTACCACAGTTGAAACATTTTTTGTTGAGCTCCCAAGTTGCGTTTTTTGTATTTGTATTAGTTTAATCTTCAGCACCTTTCTTGCTGGAATTTCCGAAATTTTCTCTGCTGTTACTTTTATTCTTTCTTTTCGGCATTGACTTCACAGCACTTTCGTAATGTCTCATTTTTTCCTTAAACTCTTTTACATTTCCAGCGCCATAAAGTAGAAGTTTTGTATCTGAATCCTCTTCTATTCCATCAGTAATATAATTAAAAAGTGAATCGTTATCAATATTAGCACGACTGGCAATTTCTTTCATTACGAGGAAATACTCTTGAAGAGACTCCTCTTGTTTCTTCTTTCGTCGATACAGCATCTGATGAATCTTTGCAGCACTCGTTTTCACGTCAAATTTTTCCAGCAAAGCTTTCTTCAATGCAGACCACGATGTAAGACACTTCTCACTTTGAACAAAAAGCTTAACCAAACGGTCAAGTGGATTTTTGCGAAAATAAGCATTTGCAGTTGATTCCAGCCCATTAAAAACGCTGTTTCTTTGCAGTCCACGATCCATTTTTAAATGGATATCCATTACTGCCGTTAAATGATTTAAGAGCACCCTCAACGGTACAAAAAAACATAGAAAATTTACACTGATCTTGTAATAAATGCGTTTCGCATTTATCTTCTGTTTCTAAATCGGAATCTGCTTTCTTTTCCAGTAAACTCAATCTTTTATTGCTAGCCATTTGCACAGCATCTTTTCTTCATCATGAACGTCATCAACAGCCTCTTCACATTCTACGCCCTCGCAAATTTTCATTGCAATTTTGTCAATGTTAGATAAATAATAACAATTTTCGGTAATCATTTCATTTTTCGTCCCATTATCTATGCTCAATATATTGCAGATAGCTCCTAACTCCGCTTCAGTAAATGATGTTTCGATTAATGACTTCTTAGCTTCAAGTTCACCATTCCCCGTTTAAAAAGTAAAACCAGAAAATTCTCTCAAGCGTTTTCGATTTCTTCTGTCGTCTGGAACTGTTCCATAAATTAACTTTTAAAGGGATCTGATGGTTTTAACCGGCGCAGAAGTTATATTTTTATTTACTTTTTCAATAGCGTCTAACGTAGCCATTTCAAAATTTTTTGTCGACTGTTTCTTTGTTTTTCAAAACCATTGGAATATCTCCTTACGTCGTTCTTTTTTCCATAAATCGTCGCTGAAATGTTAATCCTCGTCGTAGATTCAAAGTCAACTGTATTGCACTTCAAATACAGTACGTCGTCAGAGGCAAAACGATACTCGGAAAAGTTCGTCATAATTACGCGGCAAAACTACTTCGTCACTCATTCAGTTCATCCCGAAACAGGCTTCCACAATTTGTAGGAATCAAGACTCGTCTTTTAAGATGTTCAAATGTTTGTATAGCTTATGGTACTTAACTACGGGGTCATCAGTCCCTAAACTTACACACTACTTATGAACTAACTAATACTAAGGACGGCACAAATATCCATGCCCGAGGGGGGATTCGAACCTCCGATTGCAGTGGCCGTGCAGAACGTGACTGGAGCGCCTCAGTCTCCTCGGCTACCGCGGCCGGCCGTCTTTTAAGCATAAGAATTTTATTATTATCAAATTAAAACAACAGAGTTAAATTGAAACAGAAAAAAAACTCTTCCTACTTGTCTTTATTCCATGGTCATCAAACTTCTGTCCAGTATATATGAGTGCATGTTTTCGCGGCGATATCCATTAATGCAATCTTCTCGGGTTACAAGCCGATTCATGTGGTTTACTGCCCACGAGCTTTCGACAGAGAACTCCTCTGCCATTGTCAAGTGGATGACTGTCATTTCGCGGCCGCTGCCGTGCTTATATAGCCGCGCCGCCGCCAGTGACGTCACTGGTGCTCAGTTCCATTACCATATAAGGCAATGTTTTGGTCGCGCGTACGCCGCGCCCGCTTCAACTCCGCAACTACGGGATCCCAAGCCGTACTGAGATCAGAATTTCAGAAAACGCCCTCAATAAAGACGGCGGTTTGCAGCTCAGTACGGCTTGGGATCCCGTAGTTGCGAAGTTCAAGCGGGCGCGGCGTACGCGCAACCAAAACATTGCCTTATATGGTCAAGGAACTTGGCACCAGTGACGTCACTGGCGGCGGCGCGGATATATAAGCACGGCAGCGGCCGAGAAACGACAGTCATCCACTTGACAATGGCAAAGGAGTTCTCTGTCGAAAGCTCGTGGGCAGTAAACCACATGACGCGGCTTGTAACCCGAGAAGATTTCATTAATTCTGTCCAGTAATTTGCTTCTCTGGCGTGTCTTCAGTTTCGTCAGCAGAAAATCCCTTCAATCACCCATTGTGAATGCATTGTCACTCTGGAATATAGCATTGTTAGTTCACACAATGTAAGTTTTGAGGACGGCGTTAACTTCAGTTACAATTTCCGAGCTCATAGGTCGTGGTCGACTTGTAAATCTTTCTCCTAACGTTTCGTCTTCGGCTGCGGAAACATCCTCAAAGGTGACGTGGCGAACTGCGGTGGGAATGACAATCGATTCTTCTCTATCAATAATATCGGCAATACCAGAGACAGTCTCCGAGCAGACGACATGAGTTGGCTTGTGGCGTCCTCTACAACCCCTATATATACGGTGCTCCTTCAAGTTCTGATCCCAGTTCATCACTATACCTCTGAGGATTTCTTCCGCAGCTGAAAATGAAACGTTAGGAGAAAGTTCTGCAATTCGACGACGACCTGTGAGCGAGAAAATTTTAAATGAATTAGCAGTATCAGCAATATAGTAAGCATTAAGCTGTCGATGATGTTGAGACATTCATTTACAGTTATCTGACAAGTGAGGATAATAATATAAAGAGTAAAATACCACAATATAGATATTAAAATCATGAATTAACATCTCCCATACTTGATTGAAGGAACCAGACATGCCGTATCAGATGTTTTTTGAGATTTTCGATACATAAAGTCAGTTGTTTGTAGGAAGCAAAGTAAACGATGATTCATCGAACCATACAGTCATAAAGTGTCTAGGTTTTATGATCGTGACATTACTTGCTTTTCAGCTTTGTGTTGTCTTCCGTTATAAAGGACTTAAACAACTGCCACCCTTCCTTGAACATTAAGCTTCAGCCGTACTGTTTTTACTAAAGAAATATTTCTCACGTGACTGTTGAGGTTTGCAGTCGCCTTTTCCGTGGTAGTTCTATGTTGTCTGACCACTACCATTCTTAATGCCGCTCGTTCGCTATCAGTTAACTTCGAGTTTAGCGTACTATTCTTCTTCGTCGATTACGTTTTACCTTATTTTGTGTACGCTGTTACGACAGAAGATACTGTAGCTAGTGAAACGTTAGACAGTGCAGCTGTGTTCCTTACAGATGCTCTCAGTGAGTACGTCCCATCGAGCTGGCCTTTGGCCTTTTTGTAAGCCTGAGAGGTGATGCGTTTCACTCATCATTTATGTTAGCCGTCGCAGAACAAAACATGGTACTGCAAGGAAGGTAACGTCCAAGACTGCGTACTTCAATGGTTTACTGCCGATGGCATTGTAATTATCACAGACAGCAAAGGACCGGAAATAACGATTGAAGGGAATGGATATTGTCTTGAAAGAGCGTTATTAGATTAACATTAATAAAAACAAAGCAAGTACGATGGAATGTTGTATAAGAAAACTGAGGCGATGCTGAAGGTAATGAGATAATGTAAGTAGTACACGAGTTTTGTTCATTGTGTAGCAAAATAACTTCAGGTGGCCGAAGTAAAGAAGATGGAAAATGAAGAATGGCTATGGGACGAAAACCATTTCTGAAGAAGTGAAATTCAATGTTAGGAAGTCATTTCTAAAAGTATTTGTCTGGATTGTAGCATGTACGGGAGTGAAATATGTATGATAAACAGTTCAGATCGGGTAATTAATGAGGAAATGCTAAAAAAATTTGTGGAGAAAAGAAATTCCTGCCATATATAGACTAACAACACGTTGGCAACTAGTAGCTGTTGTCTTGAGTCAGGAGACTGGTTTAATGCAGCTGTCCATGCTGCCCTCTATTGTGAAAAGCCTCTTCATCTCTGAATAAGAATGACACCCTATAACCTCCTGAAACCGCGTACTCTCTTTGCGATTTTTATTTCACCCACGTCTTCCTCCAGGACTAAATTGACAATTCTTTGATGTCTCATAATGATCCTCACCATTCGAGTTACTTTAATAAGTTTAGAAAACATTATATAATCTATTTAATAGGGTGACCGGTTTCGATCTCTTCTGAGACCATCATCAAACCGATCCATATCGTCGTTGATGCCGAGGCGATTAACACTGCAGTTGCAGCACGCTCATCGCCCCGGCATCAAAAGCGAGTCGAATCGGTCTGACGATGGTCTTAGAAGATCAAAATGTTCAGATGTTTGTAGAGCTTATTGGAATTTACTGCGGGGTTATCAGTCAATTCAAATGTTCAAATGTCTGTAAATCTATCGGATCAAACTGCGTGGTCATCAGTCCGTAGCTTACAAACTACTTAAACCTAAGTAAACTAACATACGGACAAACACACACACACCCATGCCCCAGGGAGGACTCGAACCTCCACGGCGAGCAACCGCGCGCTCCGCAGCGAGGTGCTTGAGACCGCTCGGCTACTCCACCGGGGCGGTCATCAGACCCTAAACTTACAAACTACTTACGAACTACCTTATACTAAAGACAACACAAACATCCATGCCCGAGGGGGATTCGAACCCCCGTCCGTAGTGGCCGTGCAGAACGTGACTGGTGCGCCGCAGACCGCTCGGCCACCGCGGCCCTCTCTTAGAAGAGATATAAACATCTACATCTACATACATACTATGCAAATCACATTTTAGTGCCTGGCAGATGGTTCATTAACCACTTCCATAATTTTTCTCTACCGTTTTATTCTCTAACAGCCGCGGCGGATTAGCCGGGCATACTGGAGCGCCGTGTTGCGGTGCACGCGGCCGTCCGTCGTCGGGGGTCGAATCCCCCCCCCCTCGGGCATGGATGTTTGAGTTGTTTTTATTATAAAGTAGTTCATAAGTAGTTTGTAAGTTTAGGGACGGATGACCCCGCAGATAAGTCCCATAAGCGTAACAAACATTTGAACATTTTTGAAAATTCTGTAATAGCACGCGGGAAGAAAGAACACCTAAATCGTTCCGTTTTCGATCTGATTTCTCTTATTTTATTGGGATGGTCATGTCTTCCTCTGTAGGTGGGTGCTAGCAAAATAATTTCACATTCAGAAGTAAAAGTCGGTGATTGAAATTTCGCAAAGAGATCTCCCCGCAACGAATAACGTCGTTCTTTAGATGATTTCCACCTCAAATCGTGCAATATTTTCGTGACGCTTTCCCCCCTGTAACGTGATAAAACAAAACGAGCTGCCCTTCTGTGACCCTTCTCAATATCTTCCGTCAGTCCAACCTGGTGAGAGTCTCACGCTGGGCAACAGTACTCCAGGAGAGGACGCACAAGTGTGATGTAGGCGGTCTCTTTGGTGGAGCTGTTGCATCTTCGAAGCGTTCTGCCAATGAAACGTAACCTTTGGTTCGCCTTCCCCACGATCTTTTCTGTGTGTTCTCTCCAGTCTAAGTTGTTCTTAATTGTAACTCCTAAGTATTTGGTCACATTATTAAATAAATTGTATAACACTTTGCGAACGTGACTTATTCTCATTTTTAAAATCTAAGTTACTTTGGTACCCAAATAAAAATGGCGGATCACATCAATCCCTTCGAACGAGTCAGCTCTTGACGACGTTGTATGTTATACAAATCACATGCACAGCCATGTCTTAGAAGGTCTATACTACTGCAGTCTTTGAACTGAAGACACCAACAACAACATGCCGCAAAAGTCTACATAGCCATATGGTGTCCCTAGTGTGTGTAAACTTGGAGCATAGCTGTGATGGTAAAGCAGCGACGCTTGACAGACATTTTAAATGGTCCCCAATCTTTTGTTTACCGTCGGTGACTCATAATCCTCCGGCGGGGCGCAATACCGGAAGCAGGTTGGTGGAGTGAGTGTCAGGTGGCAATTACAGCAGAGCAGCGTAGAGCACAGCAGGTGAGTGCGCCGGAGGATGGTCCGCGCGGTGTCGAGTGTCTGCGCGCCCCGAGGGTGGCAGCTGCCAGCTGCGGCGGGTGTAGGCTTACCAGCCCTGCTGCAGGAGCGTCGCCGAGGATGTGAGCGCCAGTGCGCACGCCGCCGCCCACATGTCGCGCTCGTCTGCTGCTGTCGTGCTACCGCCCTACCTACCCTCCCGTCAAGGACGCGCGGGGGACTTCCAGATATCGGCCAAAATAATCCGCCAGTACAGAAGGAAAGACGACGTCCAACTTCTACATCTACATACATACTCCGCAATTCACCGTAAGGTGCGTGACGAGGGGTATACTGTACCACTACACCGGCTGATCAAAAAGTAAATATAAATTTGAAAACTTAATAAATCACGGAATAATGTAGATAGAGAGGTAAAATTTGACTCACATGCTTGGAATGAAATGGGGCTATATTAAAAAAAAAAAAAAAAAAAAAAAAAAAAAAAAAAAAAAAAAAAAAAAAAAAAAAGGTGGAATATGACGATTGGTTGAGAAATGTGTTGTGGACCACCGAACCTCATTTCACGCACTAAGGGTCTGTCAACGCCCACAACTGCAGAATTTGGGCTATTGAATATCCTATAACTGTCGTGGAAACTCCATTGCACGACGAGAAAGTCACGATATGGGTTGGATTTAACACATCTACCATTATCGGGTCTTTTTTCTTCGAGGAACTGCCTGATTCTGGTTTTGTAACAGCTACCGTGACGGGTGGGAGGTACGCCGATATGTTACAGAATCACATCATCCTCAACCTGGCTGATAAACACCTGCTGGGGCGTACGATTTTTATGCAGGATGGCGTTCCACGCGTGAAAGATATCTTGCGCGCGTCGTTTGGTGATGATCGTGTGCTCAGCTGCTACTTTCGGCATGCTTGGCCTCCCAGGTCCCAGACCTCAGTCCGTGCGACTATTGCCTTTGGGGTTACCTGAAGTGACAAGTGTATCGTGATCGACCGACATCTCTAGGGATGCTGAAAGGCCGGCCGCGGTGGCCGAGGGGACTGAGGCGCTCCAGTCACGGTCTGCACGGCCACTACGGTCGGGGGTTCGAATCCCCCCTCGGGCATGGATATTTGTGCCGTCCTTAGTATTAGCTAGTTTGTAAGTTTAGGGACTGTTGACCCCGTAGTTAAGTCCCATAGATTTTACAAACATTTGAACATTTTGATGCTGAAAGACAACATACGACGCCAATGCCTCGCCGGCCGCGGTGGCCGAGGGGACTGAGGCGCTCCAGTCACGTTCTGCACGGCCACTACAGTCGGGGGTTCGAATCCCCCCTCGGGCATGGATATTTGTGCCGTCCTTAGTCTTAGTTTGTTCATAAGTAGTCTGTAAGTTTAGGGACTGATGACCCCGTTGTTAAGTCCCATAAGCTATACAAACATTTGAACATTTTTGCCAATGCTTCACCATAACTCCGGACATGCTTTACAGTGCAGTTCACAACATTATTCCTCGACTACAGCTATTGTTGAGGATTGATGGTGAACATATTGCGCATTTCCTGTAAAGATCATCATCTTTGCTTTGTCTTAATTTGTTATGCTAATTATTGCTTTTCTGATCACATGAAGCGCCATCTGTCGGACACTTTTTGACCTTTTTTATGTTGTAATAAAACCCGATGTCATTCCAAGAATGTGTGTCAATTTTTACCTCTCTATCTACATTATTCCGTGATTTATTAAGTTTTCAAATTTATACTGAATGTTTAATAACCCAGTATATTATAATATAGCAGGCAGGCCTAATGAAAGATATCTTCATACATAAAATTAAAATATTTACGCTATTAGTAACACAACGGATTTTTGCGCTCTTTTAAATGCGAATCTTAACAAACAGGTATGACGATGTATGTAGCTGCAGCATGGGCCTAACATTGGAACTCAAATCTGTTGTGCTGCTAAAGCATTTACGAAACGTTTGACGAAATATGGCTTTATTTCAACTTCCAGTTTGAGACCCATACTACATCTATCTACATCTACGTACATACTCCGCAATTCACCGTAAGGTGCGTGGCGGAGGGTACACTGTACCACTACTAGGCATTTCCTTTCCTATTCCACTCCCAAATGGAACGAGGAAAAAAAGAATGCCTATATGCCTCCGTACGAGCCCTAATTTCTCTTGTCTTTGTGATCTTTACGCGAAATGTAAGTAGGCGGTAGCAAATTCATGCTACACTCAGCTTCAAATTCCGGCCCTCTAAGTTTCCTCAACAGAAATTCACGAAAAGAACGTCGTCTTTCTTCCAGCGATTCCCAATTGAGTTGCCGGAGCATTTCCGTGACACTAGCGCATTGGTCGAACCTACCGGTAACAAATCTAGGTGCTCGTCTCTGAACAGCCTCTATGTCTTCCTTTAAACTGGTCTGCTGCGGGTCCCAAACACTTGAGCAATACTCTCAAGACGTGGTCGTACAAGTGTTTTATAAGCGGTCTCCTTTACAGGTGAAGTACATCTTCCCAAAATTCTCCCAATAAACCGAAGTCGGCTGTCCGCCTTACAACTGTGCTTAATGTTCGTTCCATTTCATATCGCTCTGCAATGTTACGCCTAGATATTTGAACGAAGTGGCAGCATCAAGATGCTCACTACTAATGCTGTATTCGAACATTATAGGATTGTTTTTTCTACTCATGCGCATCACCTTACATTTTTCTACATTGAGAGCTAGCTGCCATTCTTCGCACAAACTAGAAATTTTGTCTAAGTCATCCTGTATGCTATCACAGTTAGTTACAGACGACACCCTCCCATACACCCCAGCATCATCAGCAAAAAGCCGCAAATTACAACTTACTCTGTCCATCAGATCATTTATGTAGATAGAAAATAATAGCGGTCCTATCACACTCCCCTGGCGCACGCCTGACGATACACTCGTCTCTGATGAACACTCGCCGTCGAGAACAACGTACTGCGTTCTATTACTTAGGTAGTATTCCAGCCAGTCACAAATCTGTGAACCTATTCCATAATCTCGTATCTTCGTTAGCAGTCTGCAATGTGACACCGCGTCGAACGCCTTTTTGAAGTCGGGAAAAACACAATCCGCCCTTGGTTCGATGACGACAGATGGCAATCAGCGGTTATGTTATAGTGGATGTAGATGGTTACGGTAGGTATACCTTCCCTAGTGGATGTGCACCATCACTGAAACGGCCAGTGAAAGCGTACCATAAACTGAGAAAGGTGTACCATCGCTGGCCTCAGTTAGTGGATATGTACAGTTGTGGGAACAGATTGGACGCAGCGCACAGCAGGTGCGTTTTACACGTGACTGGGTAAGTGGCTGGATAAGTAACTAACTGGCTTCGAACGCTGGAGCATTCCAGCAGTGCTTTCGTCGCCACGGTAGGCTTGAAACACTGCAGCTATGGTTCAAAAATGTTCAAATGTTTGTTAATCTATCGGACCAAACTGCGTGGTCATCAGTCCGTAGCTTACAAACAACTTAAACTAAGGTTAACTAACATAAGGAAAAACACACACACACACACACACACACACACACACACACACACACACACACACACACACACACACACACACGCACGCACGCCCCAGGAGGACTCGAACCTCCGACGGCGAGCAACCGCGCGCTCCGCAGACCACTCGGCTACTTCACCGCGGCAGCTATGGTAGACTCACTGAAGTTCTACGAACATCATGAAGTGGAACGGGAAAAGTCGAATTATAATAGTTTGTTTTTGGAGAAGGAAAAGTACGAGTCACTCAACAGCAAGGTTAAAACACTAAAATATAATGGCCGGCAACGACTACTTGCTTTTGAAGAGGTATGAAGTGCTCGAGGTTAATGGAATAACGGAATTAATACAACCTGTTGGTGAAGAAGGCAAGATTAGTACTATGTTTATTGTATGATATGTATACGATCATGTAAAGACGGGTCACGGTGCACGCGGCCGAATGATAAAATCTTTGAAGTCAATGTACCATAACATAAAATATAGAGACCTCAGGTTTATCTCAGCTTATGTGAACCTTGTTTACAAAAACCAAAAATGGTCAGAAGAAAGCGATTTTAGTGAAGTCCATGGTGTTCAAAGAGCTAAATTCCAGATGTCAAGTTGATCTTATCGACTTCCAATCGCAACTAGATGAAGACTACAAATTCATAATAGTGTCTCAGGACCATCTTACTATATTCGTTGTTCTCAGGCCAATGTAATCGAAAACAGCTGAGGAGGCGTGCGAGAACATTATTGACATCTTTATGTTGTTAGGCGCTCCCTCAGTATTGCAGTCAGACAACGGTCGAGAGTTCGTTACCAGGTGGGATTGATAGAGGAGGTAGAGAAGATCAACGGAGAGCAGCGCGCTTCGTTACAGGATCATTTGGTAATCGTGAAAGCGTTACGGAGATGATCGACAAACTCCAGTGGAAGACTCTGCAGGAGAGACGCTCTGTCGCTCGGTACGGGCTTTTGTCGAAGTTTCGAGAACATACCTTTACCGAGGAGTCTAGCAGTATATTGCTCCCTTCTACGTATATCTCGCGAAGAGACCGTGAGGATAAAATCAGAGAGATTAGAGCCCACACAGAGGCATACCGACAATCCTTCTTTCCGCGAACAATACGTGACTGGAATAGGAGAGAAAATCAATAGTGGTACTCAAGGTACCCTCCGCCACACACCGTCAGGTGGTTTGCGGAGTATGGTTGTAGATGTAGAAAATAATGAACAGCTTAACTGAAATATGGACCAATTTTAAGATTATGCACGGTAAGCCAGAGTCGAGGCAAATTTTACATGTGCCAGTTAGTCAAAAATGGGAAGGCACCAGTGCGCACATAATATAACACCTGAGATGTTGAAATCAGACTTGGACACCACTGTTGAGTTATTGTACTTTCTCATAGAGAAGATATGGAAAGAGGAGAAACTGCCAACAGACTGGAAAGGAGGTATTATCGTGAAAATACCCAAAAAGGAGACATTACTAACTGTAACAACTGGCGGAGCATTACCCTACTGTCAGTAGCGAGTAAGGTACTGTCGAGGATTATTTTAAACCGCATTAAGGATTCTGTGGAAACGCAACTGAGGAGAGAGCAAGCAGGTTTTAGAAAACATCGAACTGTGTGGACCTTATCAATACTCTCCGAATTATTCTGGAACAAAGTGCAGAGTGGCAACACACTCTCTGCCTAACCTTCGTTGACTATGAAAAGGCTTTCGACTCTGTCAATCGGAGAGTCACGTGGGATACACTTGCAAAGTACGACATCCCAACGAAGGTCATTATCATCAAGGAAATGTATCAGGACTATGAATGCCATGTATTACATAATGGAGAACTGACAGAGCCTTTCCAAGTTAATTCAGGAGTACGACAAGGCTGTATTCTCTCGCCAATATCATTTCTTTTTCCAACATACCTGACTATACCATTGTAACTGTTATTGAAGTTTCCTCTTATATCTTTTACCGTTTTAAAGACATTATTTAAGATATAGAAGGGTAGTTAAAAAATTCCGTTTGGACACAACACCCAACCTAGCCCGCGTAATTTTCAGACATTTCGCATGGTGTCGCAAGCGTTTATGCATTCGTTCGTCGTAGAATGTAGCCACCTGTTTTGTTAAGCATGCGTAGTCTGTCTTTCTACCCCTTCATAGTTGTTGAAGCGCTTACCACTTAGAGACGACTTCGGATGCCAAAAGGATGAAGATAGCTAGGAAGCGAGGTTAAGACTGAAAGGGTGATGAACAGGTGGACGTTCTTCGTCATGCAATCGAACAGGCTGTTCCTTTAATGGTCGGACCCATCTTCTCACCACTGAACTCGCTGTATTTTCTTCTTAAGCCTCGTCGATTTGTCGACGAATGTCACTTATTTTAACATTCTCAGCATTCGGAAAATGAATTACAGGTCTCAATTCACACGCGGCGGGATTTACAAACAACGATTCGATTGCGAACAGTCATTACGAACGACACATAAGACAGAGGAACTCGATAATGACGTAATTTCATTCTACTTCTATCAGAGATACTACTGGCAAGAAAGGAAATGCGATCGTAGCACTGCTGAGCAGTACTTTTAGAGGTACTATCATATTAAAGTAATTTTTTCATCCTTTAACGGCCTACGGACACGTAAAAAAATTAAGGGAGCAAAGATGCAGAGAATCCTTTAAACGTCCGTTTATTCAATTTTCATCTCACATGAACGGATTCGGCGTTATTTTGCAATTAAATTTCGAACTGTCAAAAGGCAATCGAAAATTGCCCACTTTAAGTGTTTAAGAATTACTAATTTAAAGTGGGCTGAGAGAGAGAGAGAGAGGGGGGGGGGAGGGAGGGAAGTAGAGAGGGAGGGAAACTTCTCTCCTTCTCTCTGTTTTTTCATTAAATTTATTATTTCTTTATATAAATGTATTTTCCTGCGATATATTGATTCATAAATGAAATATCAACATGAAGCCATTCTTAAATGAGTTACAGCAACATAATGTGATGGTAGTGCCACGTGAAGGATTATTTCCCTATACGTTGATAGGAACTTTTATGTTGCAAGATTTAAAAAGAAAAATTACTGAAGCTAGGGCATAGTGCCGCCCGTTAGCAAAAAATTCAAATGTTTGTAGAACTTATGGGATTTAACTACCGGGTCATCAGTCCCTAAACTTACAAACTACTTATGAACTAGCTAATCCTAAGGACGGCACAAATATCCATGCCCGAGGGGGGATTCGAACCCCCGACCGTAGTGGCCGTGAAGACCATGACTGGAGCGCCTCAGACCCCTCGGCCACCGCGGCCGGCCGCCCGTTAGCGCCGTCCGGTTATGGTGCCAGAGGAAGGTTCTGCTCGCAGGCGGTGAACAAATACTTCTATAAAATTTTATGTCGATCGGTTGAACGGTGCGATCTAAAAACAGTCTGCTGGAGGACGCGCTGGCGGTAGGAAGTGTGCTGTCCGCTGCGCCTGCTCGCTTCCGCGTGGGTAAGTCTTCGCGCTTGCTGCAGCCTCGTGCTGTAATTATATACGTTTTTGAGGAATTATGAGTACGTTTCAATGATGGCACAACCTACAAGAAAAGATACGTTGAAATTAACGTTTGACAACCGATACGCGCGACCGAGGTCTTTTGAAATCGAGAATTGGTTGGAACAAGATGTGAAGTTATCAGCAAACGATCTTATTGGTATCCATATTTCGATTGTAACCTGTGTAATTTTCGAGAAATTGAGTAGTGCCGAGTTGTTGAGTCTTGTGGAGGCAAGTTAAAATTTAAATATTCTGATGGGAGTGTTGGAGATGTTACCGTTTCCCATGCAGGATTTGGCATTCGGACTATCCGAATATTTGAGCTTCCGTTTGAAATAACCGAAGAACAGATAAATGAAGTAATATCACCGTTCGGGACAGTGCTTTCTAACTTTGCAGAGAGGTGGTCGAGCGCCCACAAGTTTCCTGTACTAAATGGTGTACGCCAACTTAAAGTAGAGTTACGACAGCATATCCCATCATACATTAATGTGTGTGGGTACAGAGGTATTGTCATCTATGACGACCAACCGCGTACTTGTTCTTTATGTAGCAAGCCAGGACATGTCCGCATTAATTGTATACAGAGGCGCGTGGCGCAACTGCCGGCAGGCGAGCCCGCCAGACTCCAGACTATGACGTCACTGCCCGTCACTTACGCGGCCGCAGCTCGCACGCAGCCGCCTGTCTATCCGGTCCCGGAAATGACTGCAGCTACCGCCAGTGCTGAGACTGAAATATCTATGGATATAAGTGCTATCGTACCGGAAGACGTAGCTGAGCCCCATCCACCTACGGCAATTGCTGCAGCTCTGCCGATGCAGGTGACTGAAATTTCTATGGATATACGTGCTATCGTACCTAAAGACTCATCTGAGCCCCTACCATCTCCGATAGCTGTTGCCGCTCTGCCGACGCAGGTGACTGCAACCGTAACGGTGGCAAACCCCCCGGCAACTGAAGAAGAAGCACATGTGAATGAACCGGAAGTTAGCATCGTAACTGAGGAACGCCCGTCAAAGAGGAATTCCCCCAGACGGAATAGGAAACGGAGGTTGGCACACCAGGGTGCAAACGAGACCGCCCCACCTTTGCGTCAGAAAGCGAAGGAAATAGGAAGCAGCCTCCGCCAGAAGGACGCCACCGAAATAAAAGAGGCTCCGGCTAAGGAACAGAACCAAATTCCCGTGCCGGGAAAACAAGACACAGAAGGAATGACTTACAAGACCACTGAAGAACGAACGAAAGAAAGTCTGTCTTCGGAAGCTCCCCACGACCTTCCACAGGCACCCAAAACCAACTGGGCGGACGATGACGGCACCGACACGGCGGATGAGGAGATGCATGATGACTCATAAAGCGAAGCGGCAAGCACACCACCCTCAGACCAGGATGACAAATTTAATGACGATGTCGCAATGAAAGATGAATCCTCACTTCAGAGACGAATCCCAGACCCCTTTGACACGGACGAATATTATTAAGATGTTTTTTAAACGTGACTTTCATCCGAAGAATTTGAAGTTTTGTTTTAGAAGATCGATAATTTAAGAAGAAACATGCCTGAACGCCAAGCATACAAGATTGCCACAATCATCCTGAATAAGATACAAAGCTCCTTGAAATTACAAAATTTAAAGGATTTTATATATGCCTCTGACAGTGACATCATTTTATTACAAGAAGTGACAGAAATTGCTCTTGACCACATCTCTGGATTCAACGCAATAGTAAACCCTGGCAAGAGTACAGAAATGGGCACAGCTATACTTGTAAAAGAAGGCATCATCTTAGACGACATTGTCAAGCTACCAAACAGTAAAGGAATAGCGGGTACTATACATAAGACACGTCTGATAAATGTCTATGCTCTCTCAGATTCAAGCAGTAGGCAAAACCGGGCAAAGTTTTTTAAAGAGGACATTGTTCCCTTGTTTGGAACCCGGTACGACTATATTATTATGGAAGGGGATTTTAACTGCGTTCTCCATCCCAAAGATCAAACTCCCAATTTTAACAAGTCAACTGAACTAGAACGCATAGTTACAGACTTACGACTAACGGCCTCCTGGGAGCATATCCACGGTGCAGCCCCTGGTTTTACACACGTGACCAACCACTCGGCGAGCAGGCTTGACAGGATATATGTCTCGAAAATTTTAAAAGACCACGTATTACAGTCCGAAGTATGGCCTACAGTATTTTCGGATCATGCTGCGTACATATGCACACTTAATATGGAAAAACAGGGGACTTTTCGAGGGAGAGGTACCTGGAAACTAAATGTATCCCACCTGGACGACCATGTTTGTCACGAGGCATTCCAAACCCTGTGGCGAGAATGCGAAAGCAAATTCAACTCTTACAACTCTGGTATAATCTGATGGCTACATTACGCCAAACCCAAAATACGAAAGTTTTTCATTAATTATGCGAAAGAAAAAAGATTTTGGTACAAATCAACAATGGAGTTTTACTTTCAGTGTCTAAGAGATCTGCACACGTCAGATGCAACAATTGTTGGGAATTACGAAAAAATTAAAAAGATCAAAGCAAAAATTCTGGCACTTTGGCCAAACAATTACAAGGATACCAAATAAGGTCGCGGATCCAGAATGTAGCACCACAAGAGGACACTTCAATATATCACGTGATACGTGAATCCAAAAGAGCATCGCGCAAAATATTCACTGAATTATAACTGCTGACGGAAGAAAGCTGACGAAGCACTCTGAAATCAAAGAGGCACTACTACAACCTACTACAACCTCCTTATTGTCCAGCCACCCGATTGACGAACAGCTTCAGGACGAATTATTGACCAACCTGCAAGGCAGAGTAACCCAAGCGGAAGCGCTCAGTCTTACTTCAAAAGTTACTGAAGACGATGTTCTCGAAGCCATCAATGACAGTAAGAAAAACAAGTCGCCGGGACAGGATGGAATCCTAGCTGAATTTTATCAGCAGTTCAGGGAATTTATAACACCTACATTCACAGTCCTATGTAATGAACTTTTAACCCCTGACGTTGTTGATCCAACAGAATTCCGAGAAGGTATGATAGTTTTAGTGCCTAAGACCTCAAATTCCAAAACCGTCGGCAACCTGCGGCCAATCACGCTACTAAATAGCTACTACAAAATCTTTGGTCGCATTATAGCTCGAAGATTGCTTAACACCATGACCGGCGTCATCGGCACATATCAAACAAGTGTAGGCAAGGACAGAAAATTTCTGCAGACGCTCTTGGTTACAGGGACCTCATTTCAACGGCCGATGTCTGCAAAATCAAGTGTGCAATAGTGTCGCTGGATTTTGACAAGGCGTTTGATAGAGTTAATCACCAGTTTTTGCTTCGAACTATGGATACAATGGGATTCCCATCGCGGTTCATTGCCGTCATACGCAACACACCAATGAATAACTCAGCTAGGGTTGTAATCAACGGACAGGTCAGCCGTCCGATTCAAGTCACCAGTTCCATCAGGCAAGGGTGTCTAATTTCAATGGCACTTTTTGCGATCGCCATCGAACCCTTCTCACCTCTCTCACAAACAATCTATGGGGTCTCTATATAAGAGAAGAAAAGATTGTTTGTCATGCATACGCTGATGACGTTGGTTTCGTAGTTACGGACGGTAATGAGGTACAAACGCACTACAAATAGTAGCAAAATATGAAGAGGCAAGTGGTGCGAAACTAAACAGAGTGAAGTCCGGGATATTCGAAATTGGTCGTGGACTATGCTCGCAGACACAAGGACAGTAACCTACTGTTTCATCGATGAAATGTCTCGGAATTGAATTTAAAAGAACTATACAAAGCACTGTTGCTGTGAATTACAGAAAAATACTTCACAGAATCCGTGCCAGCGTCCAAGAGCAAAGCATCAGGAAACTAGATGAACTCCAAAAAGTATCTGTGGCTAATATATACATTACTTCGAAAGTAAACTATGTTGCACAAGTGCTACCCTTGTCGGAAACGATGGCTAAATGCATTACATTTGCACTAGGACATTTCGTGAGCCGAGGACGCATATTTAAGGTCACGTATGATACTCTGATGCTTCCAACGTATTATGGAGGGTTAAATCTCACAGACGTGAGAATAAAGGCGCGGGCCTTATACATATCCAATATGTATAAGCACTGGAAACAGCCAAATGGTAGCCTCGCTGGACATTTGCTGAATGAAATTGCTCCTGAAGACCTCCATGCACCAATCAATGTTCGACATATACCCAACGGCCTGTACCACCTTAAATACTTTTTAGTGGAGTATAGCTACCTACATGCCAGAATACCCGAAAAGGACATCGTTAAAGTAAAACATCTTTACAACAACCTGATGAAAAACAAGGCCAGGAACAATATAGAACAAAAATATTCGTTCAACAATTGGAATGTCATCTGGGAGAACATACACAGTAGACTCCTGCCAACTTATGTGAAGTCGAGCTGGTATTTCGCTATTTCGCTGCCAACAGAAAACTGGCAACAAACTCCCGACTTCATGCTATTCATTTGTCGGAGACACCGATGTGTGCATACTGCAATATAGAGGACGATGATGAACACAAGTTGTTGTGTGCTAAGGTAACAGACATATGGCACTACATCAGTCAGAAGATAGCGAGCATCTGTAGGACCTCGCCCAATGTCATCACGCCGGCTTGATTTTTATACTCAGAAGAAATACCTTACCCCAGAACAAGGAGGAACGCTGTCAACTGGCTGAAATGCCAAACGATACATTACCTCCTAACCAGAGAATCAACCTCCAGGGAGGATTTCACGGCATATCTCACAATTGAGCACCATACGTTAATGCGTACCAAAAAATATAAAGAAAACTTTGCAAACTTTCTAATTAAAACGATAATGTAAACTAACGATAGAACGGAAAATTATTTACACAGCAAAGGCGATATCTGAAGAATATATTTGTGATTAACACACTTCAGACATTACGTAAAAGCATATTTGATGAAGTAAAAGATAGTAGAGAAGAACGCAATTTAAAAGAATAACGATACTAAAAATTACAAGTTCAGTTTTTGTTGTTTGGTTTGCTTTTCAACATTCAAGATACCTTTGAAGAAGCTGGGTAATATCTATTTAATTATCCAATTTTCCATTTAACAGAGGTAAAAATTATTTAGTTTTGAGGAAGAATATAGTCTCACCTTCACACAGATGAAGGAAGATTTATTATATTTTATTTTTTTAAAAATCTTATTACACTGAACCAAACAAGCGGTATATTTTCTGTGTTTTGGAGGATACTTACGATAAAAAAAGACAAAAAGAAAAAAAAGATAAAAATAAATAAATAAAATAAATAAATACAAAATAAAAAAATCACAAACAAGAAGTTTTTCCTTTTCTTTTCCAAAGTGGAATGAAAGATGAAGTGCATATACAGTTTCTCAGCAACACATGAAAATGGCAGTCTGAAGCCGACACCGAAGAAGGCGACCATGGTGAGCGCAAGGAAGGGCTAAAGGGGAGGAAAGAGGCCCTAAAAAAAAAAAAAAAAAAAAAAAAAAAAAAACCTTGGAACACTTTGTAGACAGACACAGTTTCATATCACCTTGATTTTGTTTTGTTGAAACTATGCGAGATATGGATAAATCATAAGAGACCAAAATTGTAGGCAATATTTGCCTCTACAAATCCCATTCTTCAGTTTTCGTTTGAGATAAGAAGGCGTTATTTAGAATTCAATGGCAAAGGCCATCGGAAACGGCGTACTTTTATTACAGTTGCTCAATATGTGGATCTTATATTGATAAACACCGGGACATAAAATGTTCAAATGTTTGTAAAGCTAATGGGACTTAACTGCGTGGTCATCAGTCCCTAAACTTACAAACTACTTATGAATTACCTTATACTAAAGACGGCACAAACATCCATGCCCAAGGGAAGATTTGAACCCCCGACGGTGAACGGCCTCGCTCATCGTAGCATAGCGCCTCAATGCGCTCGGCCGCTCCGCCGCGGCAGCAGAACATATTCAAAGCCGATTCAAGTCGAAGTGTATCCTTTGGGTATCTTGTTAGTGCATTTTGAAATATTAACAGACACAAGGGTCTCACCGGTATTATGCCAGTCGGCCGCTCTGGCCGAGGGGACTGAGGCGCGCCAGTCACGGGCTGCACGGCCACTGCGGTCGCGGTTCTAATCTCCTTGCCGTCCTTAGTGTTAGCTAGTTCATGAGTAGTTTGTAAGTTTAGGGACTGATGACCCCGTTGTTAAGTCCCATCTAATATACAAAGCAGAGAGTCCGTATGTTTGTCGTGTTGCATACAAATCTACAGTTTTGTTCCAATCTTTATGAAATTTTGTACACGTAAGCTTCAATCCTTGAGGACGGTCGCCGTAAGTGTAAGAATTACATACGATATATAGTTCACGAGATATGACGTCATAAACAATGAGATGCGCGAAAAACTGCTGCATTTTGCGACATTGCTGCTCATTTTCTCCTAAACCATTGGACCGATTTCAACCAAATTTGGTACACACATTCCTTACCGTGAGGTAACAATTGTTGCATGGTTCATAATCACATACGACACATGGTTCAAAAGATATTACGTTATAACCAATAGAAATTGCAAAAAATGCCATATAATGCGGCGAGACTTTCTAAATACACTGTATGAGAATGACAGTACTTAGCGACTTGCAACAAACTTTAAACATAATTTCAAACCTTTATTAAACTTCTTCTCGCCGGCAACCATAGCAAAATGATGAAATAAAAAAAGTTTCTGGCTTACTACTTTTCCGCTGTTTATGGAGTGAAACTACGGCTGTCGGTATGACGTTACAATTTATAATTTGAACACTACAAATTGTAGCGTCAGGAAATTTTACAGACAGTATACACATATATATTTGGATGAACCTCCTAAATTGTATCACATTCCGACAGGTAGTTCATGAGATATGAGCACGTAAACAGTAACGTTCATGGAAAATTGCTCCATCCGACTGGAAGCGAAAGCAGTTTACTCCGATAGAGCTACAAGGAAAGGAACCGAATGAAACAGAGTACACAAAACGAATACCCATTATATCCCACATATCTACCTTCAAGAGACTGCACTTTCCATTGGAACTTGCATTTTCTATTACGATTAATAAATTACAGGGCAATCTATTAAATACTTCGGAATGAATTTTGCATCTACATGTCAGGGGCGGGCTCGCCAAAGACTTTGTTCATATTAGAGCCTGGAAGATGTACATATGTCGTGTGAGTGTGTGTGTGTGTGTGTGTTCAAAATGTTCAAATGTTTGTAGAACTTATGGGACTTAACTACGGGGTCATCAGTCCCTAAGCTTACGAACTACTTATGAACTAGCTAAGACTAAGGACGGCACAAATATCCATGCCAGAGGGGGGAGTCGAACCCCCGACCGTAGTGGCCGTGCACACCGTGACTTAAGCGCCTCAGTCCCCTCGGCCACCGCGGCCGGCTGTATGTGTGTGTGTGTGTGTGTGTGTGTGTGTGTGTGTGTTATATAGAGGGGGAAAGGTTATTGCATTAGGAAAACAAATCTTAAAAGTTCTTTTACTTCAAAATTTTCAATGTTTGTTAAGGTTATGGAACTTAACTGCGGGATCATCAGTCCCTAAACTTATACACAACTTATGAACTACCTTATATCAAAGACGGCACAAGCATCCATGCCAGAGGGGGGGATTCGAACCTCGACGGGGAACAGCCTACTGAAGTTTCACATGCCTGGCTAATATGTAACATCTCGGGCAACGCCGGGTTTTCAACTAGTAAGCTATACAAACATTTGAACATTTTTGGTATTATACGATGTGATCAGTACGCCTCGGTTGCACAGTGGTAAAGTGCCACACTACAAATCCAAAGGTCGCGGGTTCGATCCCCGCCAGGTCCTATCTGCCACTTTCCACTTCTTTCACCTCTGGCAGTATTGCTGACGTGAAAAATACCGAGTAGCACCGTGGTTCGGAACGCACGTTAAACTGTAGGTCCCCCTATAACTGGCTGGGTAAGTCAGTTCGAAGGTCGGAGGAAGGCAGCGGCATACCACCTCCAATTAGGACTATGCCTAGTAAACCACTGTGGTGTTCAAACCAATCTTCGGATTGTTGACTGCTTTACTTTACGATGTGATGTGCCCAAGAGGTACTGTGCATCTTGTGATGCTTGAAGGATGAAAATTCTGCCTCAAGCCCGCTCCGCGGGTGGTAATTTGTACGTCGTTTGGAGCGCAGCTGAGCGTTAGCAGCACGTCCCGCCTGGGAAGCGGCAGATGGCGGCAGTGCTGAGGCGGCGTCGTTAACTTGCGGCGCGCCCTGCGGCCGGCAAGCTGGCCAGAGCGGCTCCGCCCAGCGGCCTGCCGTGCAACCAGCTGCTCCAGACGGTCTGAGAGCACCGCCACTGCGCCGCAGGGAACCAGCTAGCCAGCGGACCACCACTGCCCGACACCACACACCTGCGCTACCCCTTCTGTGGCCTCTGCAGTAGACTTGTGCATAATAGTTCGCGACCGGGAGCCGCGAACTAGTTCGCTCTTTTAGTTCGTCTGCTCCCAGTGACAGCTGAACGGCGGGGTCTGCGCATGCAGGTGGAGGGGGAAGTTGCCCCACCTAGTTGCTTCATGCGCTTGCTGCTTGAGCCGCTAACGATATCACGCAAACCAAAACAAACAGTTTGTGGATAATTTCTCGCGTTTAAGTTTAGAGTTATCTCTATATCTTGGCATTATGGAATTTGTTAGTCAGATATGGCAGAGTGCAGAACACATCAAAACAGAAATTTTGTAGCACTGAACTACGTAATCTACCAGGCAGACGCTCACAACGAAACGACTCATCAGCAGAAGGCAAACACGTGATTTTTAATTCTGCTTCGCGCCCTCTCGCTATTGCCCGTCTGTCTTCGGAAAAGAATCCAACGAGCTATGAAGCGAGATACGTTTGGCATAATCGTCCGCTGCTCCTAGTTCGTCCGCTGCTTCTAGTTCGTCCGCACTTTTTCGCTTTTGCTACCGCTACTAAAAGAGCTCTTTTTTATGACACCTTTATTGTATAATGAATCAGTGTTGCCAAAGCGTGTGCTATTGCCCGTATTTTTGGGCAATTTGACATCAAATACTTACGCAAATAAACCAGTTATTTACACGAATGGGTGATACAATGGTATTCAACTACTTTGCATACAGAGTACTCGTGGTACTTTATTTTTAAAATAGATTTCTTGTGGCAGTGAACTATGAAACTACAGCTGAGCTGCATCTCAGCTCGAAATGAAGGTAACTGGCAGAAGGAAATCACGCGAACCTGCGCGCTCTCGCGTCCTCTCGCTGTTCCCCGTCAGTATCCGGATAATGAGCGGACGAACTAATAGGCGAGGGATCTACGAACTAGTTCGCGTATTTCGCCTGTGGGAGCGCACTTCCGAACTAGTTTGTTCGTGATCTACACAAGACTCCTCTGCAGGCGTTTACGCCGAAGGAAAGGGCCACGACGATGCAATTATCCGCTGCAACATTTTTATATGAGGGGGAGTTCGAAAATAAGATTCCCCTGTCTACTGTGGTCAAGGTTGCGTATGAAAGGAAAAATATAGAATGAGACATTAAAGATAAGACTCAAAGCAGAAATAACGGGAAGATTTTGGAAATAAGCTAGAAACACTGGATCAAGCCGCGGGAAAACCATTTTGCAGCTTAATTAGCAATCTTCGAAAGGGAGTGAAGAAGGAATTAACAAGTGATTTGGACAGGTCTGGAAAGCTGCTAGTCAATCATGTGGATGCCTTGAGCAGATGGAGGGAATATTTTGAAGAATTGCTCAATGTAGGTGAAACGTTCAATGATGTGTCAGATTTTCAGGTAGAATGGGATAGGAAGTGGAGAAAATGGTCAGTAGATTACAGTGCAATAAAGGGGCTGGGGTGGATGAAATTAAGCCGGAACTCGTCAAATACAGAGGATTATCAGGTCTTAAATGGTTACACAGGATAACTGAGAAGGCGTGGGAATCGGACAGGTTCCGTCTGACTGGACGAAAGCGGTAATCACGCCAATTTTCAAACATGGAAACAGAAAAATATGGTAACAACTATCGAGGTATCTCTTTAATTAGCGCTGTAAGCAAAATATTCGCAGGTATTGTTGAAAGGAGAGCGCGAGTATTAATTGAGAACAAGTTATATGACATTCAGTGTGGGTTTAGCCCTCTTAGAGGCTGTCAGGACCAGATCTTTACTTACGGCAGGTAATGGAAAAGTGCTATGAGTGGAACAGGAAATTGTATCTATGTTTCATAGATCTAAAAAAGGCTTATAACCGTGTTCCTAGGAGGAAGCTACTGTCAGTTCTACAGGAGGCAAACTTCTCCATGCAATTAAAGGGCTTTACGTAGATTGTCAGGCAGCAGTCAGAGTAGATGGCAAATTAAGCTCATGGTTCAGGGTAGTTTCAGGGGTAAGACAAAGCTGTAAACTGTCACCACTGTTGTTCATGCTATTCATGGATCATATATTGAAAACGGAAGACTGGCAGGGCGGGATTAAAATAGGTGAAAACAAAATAAGCAGTCTCGCAAATGCGGATGACTTAGTTGTAATAGCTGATTCGATTGAACGGTTGCAAACTAATATTTCAGAGCTCGATCAGAGGCGTAAGAATTAGGCGAAACGAAAGTAATGCCTGTGGGGAAGAGATTCAAACAGATTGAGTACCAAATAGGAGGAACAAAGGTAGACAGGTAGACAGTTTCAAGTACCTGGGATGTATTTTCTCATAGGATGGCAACATAGCGAAAGAACTGGAATCGAGGTGCAGCAAAGCTAATGCAGTGAGTGGTCAGCTAAGATCTACTCTCTTCTGCAAGAACGAAGTAAGTACCAAGACTAAGTTAGCAGTGCACCGCTCTACCTTTCGACCAACTTTGTTGTAAGGGAGTGAAAGTTGGGTGGATACAGGTTACCTTATTCATAAGGTAGAGGTTACAGGTATGAAAGTAGCAAGAATGATTGCAGGTACTAATAGATAGGAACAATTGCAGGAGGGTGTCCATAATGAGGAAATCAAAGAAAAACTGGGAATGAACACCATAGATGAAGCAGTTAGAGCGAACAGACAGATGGTGGGGTCATGTTACACGCATGGGAAAAGCAAGGTTACCTAAGAGACTCATGAGCTTGGCAGCGGAGGGTAAGAGGAGTCGAGGTAGACCAAGAAGAAATTTACTTAGATTCGGTGCAGAATGATTTTGAAGTAAAAGGCATACCATCAGACGAGGCATCAATGTTAGCATTGAACAGGGGATCATGGAGGAATTTTATTAGAGGTACTATGCTCCAGACTGAACGCTGAAAGGCATAATGATGACGATGATGATGACGTATATTTATTTTTCTACATGATTTTCAAGTACATTGAGACGTGTCATACCTCTTTATAAGCTTCAACCGTCCAGGAAAAAAATCAGGGCGTTGCATACGGAAGAAACGGTAAACGGCTTGTTTGACGTCAGCATTCCTTCCAAAGCGTCTTCAAAGCTGTAAACAGATGGAAGTCACTGGGGGCGAGATCAGGAATGTATAGCGGATGGTGTAGGCGCTCCCAACCAATATGGTTTTGCGTTGCCGTCGCTGAATGTGGTCTGACATTGTCATCCAACAGCAGATCGCCCGATCTGAGAAGGCCAGGCTGCTTTTTCCGAAATACTTCTTTCAATTTCGACAGAGTGGGTCATTATTGCGCAGCATCGATGGTTACATCATCCAGAAAGTCCAGCAACAAAATTACTTGGGCGTCCCAGAAACGATGAGTAACACTTTACCTGCAAACGGAGTGCTTGCAAACTTCCAATCCATGGATGCGGCCTTCTATTCGGTCGTGTAATGTTGGACCCACGTTTAATCCTCCGTCACGATCCGAAAATGAAAGGCACTGCCATATTCACGGTCGACCTCTACCCAATGGTGTATCGGTGTCTTGCACGTGCGTGTTCACCTGCTGTGTGGTCTTTCACCCATAGCCTTTCAACGCTTCCTTTGTACGAAATACCCTGTTTTTTGTTTTTATTTTTTTTTATTTTTTTAATGTAGGGCTTTTTGAACTTATAAAGCGGTTTGCCAGTCCCGTGAACCACAGACATTGCCGAGGTGGGGTGGCTTGCGTGCCTCAACGATACAGATAGCCGTACCGTAGGTGCAACCACAGCGGAGGGATATCTGTGGAGAGGCCAGACAAACGTGTGGTTCCTGAAGAGGTGCAGCAGCCTTTTCAGTAGTTACAGGGGCAACAGTATGGATGTTTGACTGAGCTGGCCTTGTAACATTAGCTAATGTGGCTTTGCCACACAGCTACTGTGAACGGCTGTAAGCAAGGGGAAACTACAGCCGTTACCTTTCCCGAGGACATGCAGTTCTACTGTATGTACATATTACGTTGGCATCCTCTTGGGTTAAAATATTCCGGAGGTAAAATAGTCCCCCATTCGGATCTCCGGGCGGGGACTACTCAGGAGGATGTGAACATCAGGAAAGACAGCACTGGCATTCTACGGATCGGAGCGTGGAATGTTAGATCCCTTAATCAGGTAGGGAAGCTAGAAAATTTAAGAAGAGAAATGGATAGGTTGAAGTTAGACATAGTGGGGATTAGTGAATTTCATTGGAAACAGGAACAGGATTTCTGCTCAGGTGAGTACAGGATTATAAATACAAAATCAGTTGGGGGTATTACAGGAGTAGGTCTGATAATGAATAAGAAAATAGGAATGCGGGTAAACTACTATGAGTAACACAGTGATCGTATTATCGTAGTCAAGGTTGATACGAATCCAACACCGACCACAATAGTACAGGTTTATATAACAACTAGCTCTGCCGATGATGAGGAGATCGAATAAATATATGAAAAGCTAAAGGAAATTATTCAGAGAATTAAGGGAGAGGAAAACTTAATTGTTATGGGAGACTGGAATTCGGTAGTAGGACAAGGAAGGGAAGGGAAGATGGTAGGTGAATACGGTGTGGGCAAAAGGAATGAGAGAGGAAGCCGCCTGGTAGAAATTTGCACGGAACATTAGTTATAACAAACACCTGGTTTAAGAATCACGAAAGAAGGTTGTATACGTGGAACAGACCAGGAGACACCGGGAGATACCAGATAGGTTTTATAATGGTAAGACAAAGATTTCGGAACCAGGTTTTAAACTGTAAGACATACCATAACTTATTGGTCATGAATTGTAGGCTGAAACTGAAAAAAAAACTGCAGAAAGGGACTTGGATAAACTGAAGGAACCTGAAGTTCTTGAGAATATCCGAGGGAGCTTTAGGCAACAATTAACACAAACGGGGAGAAATAAAACTGTAGAGGAGGAATGGGTAGCATTGAGAGATGAAATAGTGAAGGCAGCAAAGGACAAAATAGGTAGGAAGAGAAGACCTACAAAAATCGTTGGATATCATAGGATGTACGAAATTTAATCGATGAAAGGAGAAAATATAAAAATGCAGTAAATGAAACAGGCAAAATGGAGTACAGACGGCTAAGAAATGAGATAGACAGGAAGTGCAAAATGGCTATGCAGGAGTTACTAGAAGGCAAATGCGAGGATATAGAAGAATGTATAAGTAGGGGAAAAATAGATACTGCCTACAGGAAAATAAAAGAGATATTTGGAGATAAGAAAAACGCAAGAACGCAGATGGGAAGCCAGTTCTCAGCAAAGAAGGGAAAGCTGAAAGGTGGAAAGAGTATATAGAGAGGCTCTACAAAGGAAATGAACTTAGAGGCAATATTGTAGAAAGGGGAGAAGAAGTAGCTGAGGATGGAATAGAAGATACTATACTGAGCGATGAATTTGGCAGAGCACCGAAGGACCTAAGTCGAAACAAGTCCCCTGGAGTAGATGACATTCTCTCAGAGCTACTGAAGTCTCTGGGAGAACCAGCCATGTTCAAATGTTTGTAAATCTATCGGACCAAACTGTGTGGTCATCAGTCCGTAGCTTACAAACTACTTAAATCTAGGTAAACTAACCTAAAGACAAACACACACACACCCATGCCCCAGGAAGGACTCGAACCTCCACGGCGAGCAACCGCGCGCTCCGCAGCGAGACGCTTTAGACCGCTCGGCTACTCCACCGCGGCAACCAGCCATGTGTAGGGTTCAAGTTCGGTGAACAAGCTGGCCACTCAATTCGTTCAGTTATTATTATTAGGTGTGTAAGATGTATGAGACAGGCGAAGTACCCTCAGACTTTAAGAAAAATGTTATAATCCCCATTCCAAAGAAAGTAGGCGCAGACATGTCTGAAAACTACAGAACCATCAGTTTCATAAGTCATGGTTGCAAAATATTAACACGAATTATTTACAGAAGCATGGAAAAGCTGGTAGAAGCCGACCTCGGGGAAGATCAGTTTGGGTTCAGGAGAAATGTAGGAACACGGGAGGCAATACTCACTTTACGGCTTATCCTAGAAGATAGATTAAGAAAAGGCAAACCTACATATCTAGCTTTTGTAGATTTAGAGAAGGCTTTTGACAATGTTGATTGGAATAAACTCTTTCAAGTTCTGAACCAATCAGGAGTAAAATATACGGAGCGTAAGGTTATTTACAAATTGTACAAAAAGCAGACAGCGGTTGTCAGAGTTCAAGGGCATGAAAGGGATGCAGTGGTTGGAAAGAGAGTAAGACAGGGTTGTAGCCTTTCTCCAATGTTATTCAATTTGTACATTGAGCAAGCTATAAAGGAAAGCAAGGAGAAATTTGGTGAAGGAGTTAAAGTTCAGGGGGAAGAATTAAAAACATTGCGTTTTGCCGACGACATAGTAATTCTGTCAGATACAGCAAAGGACCTGGAGGAGCAATTGAACGGAATGGACAGTGTGTTGAAAGGTGCATATAAGATGAACATTAACAAGAGCAACACTAGGGTAATTGTGTGCAGTCTAAGAAAATCAGGTGATGCTGAAGGAATTAGATTAGGTAACGAAACAATAAAGGAGGTAGATGAGTTTTCTTACTTGGGCAGTAAAATAAAAAATGATGGTCGCAGTATAGAGGATAGAAAATGCAGAATGGCAATGGTTAGAAAAGCATGCTTGAAAAAGAGAAATTTGTTAACATTGAATATTGATTTAAGTTTAAGGAAGTCCTTTCTAAAGGCATTTGTGTGGAGTATTGCCTTGTATGGGAGTGAAACATGGACGATAAGCACTGCGGACAGGAAGAGGATAGAGGCTTTTGAAATGTGGTGCTACAGAAGAATGCTGAAGATTAGGTACAGAATTGGGGAGAAAAGGAATTTCTGGCATACCTTGACTAAAAGAAGGGATCGATTGGTAGGACACATTCTTAGACTTGAGGGATTCGTGAATTTAGCGTTGGAGGGAAGTGTTTGGTGTAAAAGGCGCAGACAAAGAGACGGATAAAGTAAGCAGATTCAGACAGATTTAGGTTGCCGTTCTTATGTGGAGATGAAGAGGCTTGCTCAGGATGAGGTATTGAGGAGAGCTGCATCAAACCAGTCTCCGGACTGAAGACCACAACAACAACAAACCGGTTTGAAAAATGTCTTAATGTACTTGGAAAATGTAGAAAAATAAATATATGTCTTATCTGTAATATCTCATTCTATTTCTTTTCCTTTCATACACAATTCTCCCCGGAATTAAATTAGGTAATGTAATAAAAGTAGTAGACGAGTTTTGTTACTTGGGTAGCAAGAAAACTTCTCATGGCCGAAGTAAAGAACATATAAAATGAATAATGGCTATGGGAAGAAAAGCGTTTCTGAAGAAGCGAAACTTGTTGACATCCAATATTAGTTTAAATTTTAGGAAGTCCTTTCTGAAGACAATTGTCTAGAGTGTAGCTTGGTATGGAAGTGAATCGTGGTCAATGAGTTCAGACAAAAAGATGATAGAAGCTTTTGAAATGTGGTGCCACAGACGAATGATGAAAATTAGATGGGTAGATCACGTAACTAATGAGGAAGTCCTGAATTGAATTGGGGAGAAAAGTATTTTCTGGCGTATTCTGATTAAGAGAAGAGTTAGGTTGGTAGGACACATCCTGAGACATCAGGGAATCGTCAACTTAGCATTAGAAGGAAGTTTGTGGGGTAAAAATCTTAGAGGGAAACTGAGGGCCGAATATAGTAAGCAGATTCAAAGGGATGTAGTTTGCCGAAGCGTGGAGAGCTGCATCAAACCAGTCTGCGGACTGAAGACCACAATAACATATTTTGCGACGTAAGCTTTACAGCTGAGTTGTAACATTTATTATGTGATTTGTTTTTATTTATAATTTCTGATGAAGGCAACATAGTTATTACCGAAACCAGGTTAAATAATTTGAATTTTTCGACCGAGGGCTGCATTTTTATCCTTTGACTCTTAACTTGGCTTATGCTTGTGTTTTTACTGACCGGATAAGGCAATTACGTGAAACATTTGCCCAAGTCTGTGGGCTTCTGTTGTGACGTCGCTATTCGGCAAAACGACCGCGGCCCACGCAAGTCGCCGCGCCAGTATACGAGGGAGCGAAAAGTAGCACTTCGGCTGCCGGGGGCGCCGACAGTCTCGGTACGTCTTTGCCTGCTTTACGCGCCGGCCAATAGGAAGTTGGGGGCTTGCCTCGATATGCCGATACAACCACAGCGGCATTGTCAGTACGAAGTAGGTCCACGAGTTCTACAGTTCCAGGAAGTTTAACAGAGGACCACCATCTACGAGAGCCAACAGTTACGCAGCACATGGCAGTATACACTACTGGCCATTAAAATTGCTACTCCACGAAGAAATGCACATGATAAACGCGTATTAATTGGAGAAATATATTATACTACATTTTCACCCAATTTGGGTGCAAAGATCTTGAGAAATCAGTACCCAGAACAATAACCTCTGGGCCGCGCTGGAGTAGCCTAGCGGTCTAAAGCGTCTCGCTGCGGATCGCGCGGTTGCTCGCCGTAGAGGTTCGAGTCCTCCCTGGGGCATAGGTGTGTGTGTTGTCCTTAGGTTAGTTTACCTAGGTTTAAGTAGTTTGTAAGCTACGGACGGATGACCACGCAGTTTGGTCCGATAGATTTACAAACATTTGAACATTTGAACAATCACCTCCGGCCGTAATAACGGCCTTGATACGCCTGGGCATTGAGACAAACGGATGGCGTGTACAGGTACAGATGCCCATGCAACTTTAACACGATGCCACAGTTTATGAAGAGTAGTGACTGGCGTATTGCGACGAGTCAGTTGCTCGGCTGCCATTGACCAGACGTTTTCAGTCGGTGAGAGAACTGTAGAATGCGATGGCCAGGGTAGCAGTCGAACATTTTCCGTATCCAGACAGGCCCCTACAGGACCTGCAACATGCATTATCCTGCTGAAATGTAGGGTTTCGCAGTGATCGAGTGAAGGGTAGAGCCACGGGTCGTAACACATCTGAAATGTAACGGACACTGTTCAAAGTGCCGTTGATGGGAACAAGAGGTGACCGAGTCGTGTAACCCAAAGGATCAAGCCGGGTGACACGCCAGTATGGCGATGACGAATACACGCTTCCAATTTGCGTTCACCGCGATGTCGGTAAACACTGATGCGACTATTATGATGCTGTAAACAGAACCTGGATTCATCCGAAAAAATGACGTTTTGCTATTCGTGCATCGAGGTTCGTCGTTGCGTACACCATCAGAGCCGTACCTGACTGTGATGCAGCGTCAAGGGCTATCGCAGACACGGTCTCCGAGCTAATAGTCCAAGCTGCTGCAAACGTCATCGAACTGTTTGTGCAGATGGTTGTTGCCTTGCAAACGTCCCCATCTGTTGACTCAGGGATCGAGATGTGGCTGCACGATCCGTTACAGCCATGCGGATAAGATGCCTGTCATCTCGACTGCTAGTGATACGAGGCCGTTGGGATCCAGCACGGCGTTCCGTATTGCCCTCCTGAATCCACCGATTCCATATTCTGCTAACAGTCATTCGATCGCAACCAACGCGAGCAGCAATGTCGCGATACGATAAACCGTATTCGTGATAGGCTACAATCCGACCTTTATCAAAATCGGAAACGTGATGGTACGCATTTCTCGTTCTTACACTAGGTATCACAACAACGTTTCACTATGCAACGCCGATCAACTGCTGTTTGTGTATGAGAAATCGATTGTAAACTTTCCTCTGTCAGCACGCTGTACGTGTCTCTGAAAAGCTGATCATTTGCATATCTTCTTCCTGTCGGATAAATTAGCAATTTTAATGGCCACTAGTGTACCATGCCTTGCAGAACTGTTTTGTAGGTATGAAGAAATCGTACCAACACAAGCACATCGGAAGTTAAAGTATTTATTTTATTGTGTTAATGAAGTTCTTGTTGACTAATCAATTCTTTCAGTTGCAGACCTCGTTCATATCCATGCTCGTCACGGTCGGCTGCTTCTACTGCCGCGTCCTTTTCATGTTTTGTTTTGAACTCCGTCCGACAGGCCTCGAGAGGCCCCCTGGGTACTGACCGGCCGCCACATCGTCCTCCGCATGAGAGCGTCAACGGATGCGGTATGGAGGGGGACGAGGTCAGCGCCCGCACCCCGTCCGTTAATTCAGTTTTCGTGACCGGAGCCGCTACTTCTCCATCAAGTAGCTCCTCAGTTGGCCTCACAAGGGCTGGGTGAACCTCGCTTGCCGACAGCGCTCGACAGATCCGGACGGTTATCCATCTAGGTGCTAGCCAAACCCGACAGAGCTTAATTGTTTATCGTCCAAGTTTCGTTCCCGTACAGGTCAACACTCCAAGCAAATGCCTCCAGAAAGGACTTCCTTACACTTAAATTAATATTAGATATTAATAAATTTCTCTTTATCAAAAACGCTTTTCTTCCCATTGCTATTCTGCATTTTATATCTTCTGTACTGCGACCATCATTTGTTATTTTACTGCCCAAGTAATAAAACTCATATACCTCCTTTATTGTTTCGTTACCTAATCTAATTCCTTCAGCATCACCTGATTCTCTCCATGGTCCTAGTTTTGCTCTTGTTAATGTTCATCTTATACACTCCTTTCAACACACTGTCCACTCCATTCAATTGCTCTTCCACGTCCTTCGCTGTCTCTAATAGAATTACAGTGTCATCGGCAAAATGCAATGTTTTTATGTATTCTCCCAGAACTTTAATTCCTTCTCTAAATTTCTCTTTGCTGTCCTTCACATCTCGCTCAATATACAACATGAATAACATTGGAGAAAGGCTACAAACCTTTCTTACTCCTTTTTCCAACCACTGCGTTCCTTTTATGCCCTTCAACTCTAATAACAGCTGTTTGGGTAATGTACAAGTTGTAAATAAACTTCAGATCCCAATATTTTACCGCTGCTGAATTTAGAATTTGAATGCATTCCACAGAACATTGTCAAAAGCCTTCTCCAAATCTAAAAAAGCTAGAAATGTAGGTTTGTCTTTCCTGAATCTAAGTCGTAAGGTAAGTACTGCCTCCCTTGTTCCTAGATTTCTCTTTCCATCCTTCTGTCAATAATTCGTCTTAAAATTTTGTAACCATGATTTATCAGACTGATTCTTCTGTAATTTCTTTGGAATGAGGATTATTACGTTTTTCTTAAAGTCTGAGGGTATTTTGCCTGTCTCATATGTCTTACTCACCAGGTGAAATATGTCATGGCTGGTTTTCACAGAGGATGTCAGAGGCTTCAGTAGCTCTGAAAGCCCAATTTTACGTCGTATTCAAGAAGGAAGATAATGCTTGTTCTAGTCGACCTGTCAAAAGTGTCACTGAGAAAGAAAAAAAAAATTAATTAATTAAAAAAACGCACTGAAAATAACAAATTGTTGAAGCATGTGTGTGGGTTCCGTGTGACATGCGAAACACTATTTTATTTTACACCCAAACTAGATTAAGCACTTTTGTGCCATCATCATTAGGTTTTTCATTTATTTATTGCTGTCGAAAAAAGATACATTGCTTTTAGTTTCTTTATTTACGCCAATGATCACAATATTTCTTGTTTTGACGACCGGTTTCGGTCAGTGATGAACATTTTCAAGTCTACTGCAAATCAGAAACAGAAGGACACACTTATTAAAAGACTACCTTATAAAACATAAATAATGCATTAGAATCATCAATATGTAAAATATGTTTAAAATATTATACAGCATACCTGTTGTTACATTCCTTAATGTAATATAGCCATAATGGCTTCGAAATGGCATAAGTGTATTTTCATTAATGCGTCGTGATACAAGTTGACATTAAGATCTAAATAGGCTACAGAGTTGGTGATAACATGTTTGCTACGCTACTGTGCAGTACAAACTGTAGTTCAGTATCTGTTTAGTAGTAATTTGGTCGTACAGCCTCAAGGTGTCGTTACTGAGGTCCTTAAAATATTCAGCTTTAATTATAGTAAAGATAAAAATATTTTGCGAGAAAGGATCTCTTATGTTAGTCTATAAAAATGTACAACTGAAAACTGTAAAAAACTGTGCCAGTATAAAAATGTGTAGATGTCTGAAATTTGAACAGGTCACACTGCATCATAAACGGATACTATATGCTTACACGAGACACCTTTTTTAAAGCGCTAACACGGGCAACAAAACATCGTACAAACAGAGGAGGGTTAGTCAGATTTTAGTTATGAGTAGAGAAATTTTGTGATCATTGAACGAAATATAGATATTAAAAGTAATTACAAAACGGATCACTGTTATAAATTCGCGACCATGGCACACCTTGTGAAATACATATGTTTTACTACAATGTTACGTGTAAATTTAAGCCTAAAATGTCGTGAGTCTTATTTTGATTTTTAGCTTGTTTTTACATTCTGTGGTCATGTAGGACCCTTTCTACAAGAGCAGAGTCGGCTTGTTTTTCGTTGGCTACTGGCGCCAGTATCGATTATGCGTGTATCGACTTCGCTTCGTTACTGCACCCCGGGTGTCGTTTCTAATTTCGTGTGCTTGTTGTCTCGTGGCCGGCGCTAGTGCCGCGTTCCGGCGGGCGATATCGAGAGGTTCTTTCCAGCAGCTGCCAGACGGCTAATCTCAAGCGCTAAGAAACAGATATTACTACGCATGCGCAGCTACTATGACGTAAAACCCTTGTTTGATACTTGCACTGCTGGAACGCTTTTTGCACTGTTTCTGGCTGCAGGCGATGGTGAGTTTAAAGAAATAATTAAAATACTTTCCTTCCTAATAACGAAGAAGTGTAAACGAGAAATATCTCAACTCAAGTGGTATTGCAGTGACTTCGAAATAATCAAAAAACACGCTACCAACACACACGTATGACGTGATGGCTACCCCCTCTCTAACTCAGACCTTTCTGCGCATGCGCAAATTGGCAGCTTGACCGCGCCAGAAATAATTTTCCGGGTAGCGTCTGGCTGCTTGCGGCAACTGCTGGAACACCAAACAGCCACACTGCAAGTAGCCAGAAGCAGGAGAAGGCGCTGCTGGAACACAATTTCAGCGTTGCGCATGCGCGTCAAGCAGTCTGGCAGCTGCAGGAACGAACCTGAGGACGCCTGCGGAGTCGAGGAGGCAGTCGGTGTTGTACTGGGCCGAGCTGGCGGTCCTAGCCGGAATAAAAAACAGCGAGGAGGTCTGCAGCTGCATCGGCGACTCGGAAGGCGAGTGGAGTCACCGCCTGTGAGGACACGCAGTTACCGGCGACCGGACTGACTATCATTCTACGTGGGCCGACGCGAGTTACCGTGGGGAGCTCGCCCTGAAAACACCCGGCGTCTCGTCGCGGCGCGCCTGTTCTGGTATCTCTCCGAGTGTGGCTGCCTTCTTCATATTGTCCTATGGAGTATAGTGTGGTGACACCCCAGCTGGTATTTGCTGCCGACCTGTGGCGCCGATGGCTTTAAGTTTTCGTGTGCATTCCACTCCTCGTGTGTGAAGTGCTGGTACTGTTTTCTTGCAGCCGGTGAATGGTTAGGTTTTGTCTTTCATGCCGAGTGTTCTGTTTTGTTCCGTTAACCCCCGCTGGTGATTTGATGTGTGTTCTGGGTTGTGCATCTAGAACGTATACTACATGGTCATATGTTTAAGTGAACTAGTTTTATCAGCGCACAGAGCTCCATTTAAAGCAATCAACTGTGTTGTTCGAGGAATGATTTGGTTTAGTGGGCATACCGATGATGTCGCAGCACTGATGTAAAATTTCGCAGTATGTTTTTGTGCAGTTTAATTTTAATTATACATCACTCCTTTCCGTCCCTTCCTCTGTAGCTGTGATCAATAAAAAGCGTTAAGTTATTGCTTCCATTCCTGTTCCAATTTGCAAGCTGCTTTGAACATTAGCAGGAAAACTCTTTACCAATCTTTCACTGTTTTTATAAGTTAACTTGCTTGCGACACCTGGTTATTGCAACTCTCCTTGAGATTAAATTGTGCCTGTATTTAGAATGGTTTATCTGTGGTGTCACCCGAAGCTGACGGCAACCGTTTTACGATTGTCCTGTATTATTAATTAATAAACTATCCCTTATACAAGCTTTACCTGTTTTAACTGTTATATTTATGGGGCAGTGTCTAGTGCCCTATATTGTTAATAGTCTTGTGCTTGATTAGTTTTTTGTAATGGTAACATTACCCCCATCAGCTAGCGCTTCACGCTTCCTGAAAATTAATTATAGGTGTAGTTTATTTGGAGTTGTTGTTACCGTCTCAAGTCATTTATTGCATGGTAAATACGAAGTTACGCATTACCGATCAAGTTATGTTTTTCTTGGCTCCTTGTCAAATCTAACTCACTCATGTCACCAGGGCAATTGCAACTTCATTTTCTCTTAACATGTTTAGTTGTGTTCGACTAAAGAGTTTTTCGTGAACTGTTCGCTAATGAGCTTACCTTAACCTAAATTGTGTTGTATTAATGAGGGGTGGGGGGGTTATCTGAGGGCACTTTATTGTTAATAGCCTTAATTATAATTTATTATATTGTGAGTCCCAATTTGTCATTTGAGAGCTACTTATTTAATTGTAATTTCCCTAATTATATTCCCTTTAGTCAACTCTGTGAGAGCTTTTAAGTCTATTTATTGTCTTTGAATAAATATTTTGTAATCGCAAGCAGTAATTGTCTCTGGCACCAGCCCCACCACTTCAATCCTTTTGAACCTCCCCTCACTACATAATTAAGTACTGGTAGCGTTGTCATCTCCAACCACATGATCTGTTTGAATCTTGTGAGGATTTTGAAACGCTACTTCTAGTGTGAAAACTTAAATTTGCTCTCCAAATAATCCCTGTATTTCATTTCCTTTAATTGCTGCAGATGACATGCTATTCACAGACACATTTTAGGCTAGACAATTTCTTAAACATACAATTTAACAAAAATTGTCCATCCCGTGATGTAATTCCAGACTGTATACAAACTCTTGTGAATAGCATGACATGTGACAATGAAAGTGAAAAAAAGAAAGACAGGGATTATTTGGTTAGCAAATTTGTTTTCACACTAGAAGTAGCGTTTGATAATCCTCACAACATTCAAATAGATCATGTGGCTGCAGATGACAACGCTACCAGAACGTGATTATGTAGAAAGGGTCCTACATGACCACAGAATGTGAAACGTGTCCACAAAAAATTATTTTGTAAGAAAATGTCCAATATTGTGCCTCCTGTTTTGTATCGAGTAACTTGCTTGCAAGAAAATGTATAATATCGCTTCTACTGTATGTATCGATATGTGTCCTTTATGATGTTTCATCTTTGGCAAAGATCATGTATTGCATAGCATTGTAGCTCGCACTGAGAGAGAGTAGGACTAGTGGTTCAGCTCGCTTAGAGAGCGGCTGGGTTGTGTGTATGGCTCCTATGCAGAGCAGAGGCTGCTTTGCCAGCAAGTCAGAAGTTGTATTATGTAGGTAATGTAATGCTGATTATTAATAAGTAGCTTAAACTTCCTTTCATGTTTCATTTACGTAGTTAGAAAATTAACCCACTTCCTTCATTTGATAATTAATTATTAGTGGATTTAAAGTGCAGTATTGATGTGAATAATATTGTTGAACGGATTTCATTATTGGTGCCATAGTAAATGATAGTTAATTGACTATGATACTAAATTGATACTAAATTTCAATAATTAGAAACTGATCTGCATAAAATTCTCACATTCAAGCATTAAGAAAGTGATTTGTGGTTTTTTTTTAATATCTTTCTCGCAGTCAAAATTTTTGAGTATAGTCAGTGTCTGTTTCAAAAGGCTATATGTCACAGTTGTTTTGTTAAAAATATCCGTTGCGCACATAATCAGTTTCATGCACTGTTTCTCACTTAATAGCATATACATCAGTATCAGGGCCATAATTAAACCAAATTGCTGTGTCAAGGAACAATTTGTTGTCTGATCTAACGATAGGTTCAACATCCACACAACACACGTACAGCTTTTATCTGGCGCCCTTTCTGTCAGGATAGTTCACAAACAGGATCGTGACGTAGTTAGATACGTAGCCTTATTTAAGTTAGTTTGTCTTTTCCACTAACCAACTTATCTTTTGGCTCTTAATTTAATTTTTGTAGCACCATCCTTTGTTATAGTAACAGTAGCATAGTAATTGTTTCTGTAGTTTGTTACTTACCATTCTTGATAGTGTGTAGCATTGTTTATAGTAGATTAATTGAATATACAAATAATTGCATTACTACTGAACAAGTCTCTCTTTTATATTGTCTGATGTTTGTTGTGATGAAAGTTCTAGTATCGCGGAACTGGTGTGATAATTAACGGTTCGCGTAATCTCGATTGTGATTGTATGTTGCACTAGCCCGATTCAGCCTATTGTTCTCTTATAATTACTGTGTGTGATTTTCAAAAAATATGCAGTAGGTGAAAATAAATATTATTAGTCACTTTACTGCAAAATTCTGTTAACAATGTCGAAGAATAGGAGAGTCCGCGCTGATGCTAAATCTGCTTCCGAAAATGAGACCTCGAATGATGCAAGGAGAGAAGCTGAATTTTCACAAGAGTCTTCTCACTGCACTGATACAAATACGACAGTAAATACCGTGTCCGAAAATGCGGAACAGATTAGTTCAGGAATAGACAATATGGATAATGATACAGTACAGGATTCGACAATACAGAATTCCAATTCTTGTAACGTGGTTGCGGAAAATAATGCATCGGTTCCGCCTAGCTCTGCTACAAAAAATACTTGTGCGACGGCTATGGAAAACGTATTACCAAATGATTTCATGCAAATTTTATTGTCACAGCTCTCTCAATTAAATGAGAATAGTCAATTACAATCTCAGGAATCTCAGAAATTAGGTGAAAAACTTGAGAAACAATCTCAGAAATTAAATGAAAAACTGGAGGAACAATCTCAGAAATTAAATGAAAAACTTGAGAAACAAGGTAAAAAACTTGAGAAAATAGAACAGACGTGCGATTCGAGGTTTGTGAGTATTCAAAGTAGTTTTAATAAAATAAATGAGGACAACAATCGGTTCAGGGAACAACTGCTCAATACTTTCAAACGTGAATCTCAGCAAATAAGACAAGATATTCGCGACGAGATTAACCCGGTAGTGGAAAGCCTAGCGTCACGAGTGGAAAATATGGAAAGCCTAGCGTCACGAGTGGAAAATATGGAAAGCTTTGCGTCACGAGTCGAAAATATGGAAACTACTGAACTCGCTCAATTGAAGCAACAGAGTAATCTATTTGATGAAAAGTTGCAGAATTTCCAGTCAGTCACGACGGAACAGATCAATAAAATTAATAAACAGTTTGAGGATATTACTGTTAAAATTACCCAAATCAGTGATAACAGTGACAAAAGATCTGATGTAACGCATCCTACCCCCTTTAATGAAACTAATGAATATCTCGCCCTTGACCGTTTCAAACAAGGTCAAATGACCATTAATCAGCAATACAAGGCTGAGGTCAGAAAATTAGATGATCGCGTGGCGCGAATAGAGAGGAAATTTGACCACACTTATGGAAATGCATACGAAGACGTAGAAGAAAATTTGAACGAAAATGACAATGATGATTCGACTCAAGTAGGTCGCTTGGTACGTGAACGAAGTGTACCTCATAGCAACAACAATGAAGACGCGGTGCGTAGTTTACGCTCACTTACACCGCACAGGCGAAGGGAAGCGTTTGACTACAAGCATTTCCTGACTGTACGTAAATTCAAGACATTCAAAAACTCTCCGAATGACTTGCACCCTAAAGAGTGGTTGCAGCAATTCGATTATTGTCTTCCCCCGAATTGGCCACTTGAGCACAGATTAGAATTTATATGTGGTTATCTGGAAGGCGAGCCAGCCACCAGAATGAGAGCTATTGCACAAGAGTGCTATAGCGAGAATCAGTTCCGACGCTCATTTCTATCCGCATACTGGTCGGAAGCGGCACTAGACCGCGTTAAAAACAGTATTGCGACGTTCAAAACTTTTGAGCGATCAAATTTCTCTAGCCCGGTGGAATATTTCCAACATTTAGTATATAAAAATCAATTTTTATCGGCACCTTACTGCCCTGCGGAATTAATTAGAATTTGTTTGAACAAATTGCCTCTACACTTGCGTCAAATTGCCATTGCGGCACGATGCAAGAACGATATTGAAGCCTTTAGAAACCTCTTACAAGACTTAGAGGAAGAAGACGAGGAAAATTCCTCGCGCAGTCGATATTTTGATAGAAACAGATATGATCGCCGGTCGCAACAAAGCCCGCCGCGTACTAAACGTTATTCAGAGCACGACGATAAACCAAAAAATAATTCTTTCACTAATGAATCTTACAAACAAAGTCGCAACAATGAGAACAGTGATTGTCAAGATCGTGAGAATAACCGTGGAAGTTTTCGTGGCCGTTACCGAGGTGGTGGCCTTGGTCGCGGAGGACGCCACAATAATTACTATCATAACAGCAATACCTCAAATGATACTAATTGGCGTGAAAGACGCAATACTGATAGTGATCGCGAGACTGAAAATAACAACAATAACACTGAGAAGCGTAGTAGGGAGGGCACACGCGATAATTCTCGTGATCGCCTTCCACGATACGAAAACACAAATCAGGGCCTAAGCAGATCGCGTACCCCGGAAAGACAAGAGCAAAACATTGAAATCAGACCTGCCAATCCACGCTATAATTCGTCAAAAAAGGGGCCGCGTCAGGTATGACTAGCGGACTCGACGGCAAATAATTCGGCCGTACAGGATTTATGTGATCCTAACTATACGCTGAAACTTGTTCATTGTGAACGTCCTCACAGAGAGGAAGGTTACGATGAACAACCTCCCGATCAAGACAGAATAGTAGTTTGTGCGGAAGTGCACAATACTGATGCTGGTAGCACCTCAGTAGGTGATAAGGCAAAACCGACACAAATTGTGTCAATACCTAAAGCCGTTACTCCTGAAAGTAATGACAGTAACAAAAATTGTACTATCAGATTTAAAGAAACAAATAAAGAAGCATCGAATAAACATTATACTGCCCAACGGTTAAACGAGATAATTGTCGATCAGCAATATAATGACGACAATTCAGAGTGGGAGACAGAAGCTTCGTCTTCAGACTCTGAGGAAGACACTATATACGAAATAAAATTCTTACAGTATCAACCAACAATTGCATATGACAGACCGGTCATGTACTTTGAAATGCAGGATACGGTACTGCCACACAATAATGCAACTAACAGTAACCTTGGAACAGCAAAAAATGATTTCGAACAATTAGATTTGCAGCACACCTCTGTCGCTGACTGGATAGATAATTACATGTCTTCTAATGACGACGATAGTGAATGCGAAGTCGATGAACAATCAGGATTTGAAAAGCATTTATCTTGTGAAAGCCTCATTAATCTTGGTAACACTTGTCTCAACAAAGAAATTTCTTATGAACCTTCCACCGAACAAGACGTAAAATTTGTACAGTTAGATGACATAAAAGAGGCACTATTAGAAGAGAAGGTAGACTGTCTCGATATTCCAATTCACCCAATTGTATCTGTCAAAATTGTCAAAATCAATCTTTCTGCTGTCTTAGATTCTGGTAGCCCTGTGTCAGTAATTAGTGAAGTGACTTTCAAGAAATATCAGAACTTGCTTAATGGTCCCATTCTGCCTTTGCATTGCACTAAAATTCGTGACGTCATTTCTAGCAAACCTGTCGAAATTCGACAGCAAACATACGTAGAATTTTTATGTCAAGGTCATCTCTTTTCTGCCAACCTATTGATTGTCCCCCGTTTAACTACACAGATAATATTAGGTGTGGACTTCCTATCCAAGTACAAGGTTTTTTTAGATTTCAATATGGCTTGTGCCACTGCTTTTGTTCAGGAAAATGCCATTCAAATTAAATTCGAAGACTGGATTACCAGATATGAAGAAGGTGCCAGTTGTTTAAAATTTTTATCTACTTCTAATGTGACGCAGGATGTCAAACCTGATGATGATATAACAGATAAACATTTCGAGACTGAACAAATTGACTTGATTTCTGATATCATTAAGAACAAATTAGTAGAAGTTGAAGATGCCTCAGAACGTGATAAGGAAGAATTGTTCCTTATCTTGCGGCGTTATTCCCGTGTATTCGCGAACAGTCCTGGTACCATAAAACATTTTCTCTATGAATTTAAGATCAAAGAACATAATAAATTTTTTGTACCTCCATATCCCATTCCCATAGTATACAGGGAAAGAGTTAAGGCTGAAATTCAGTCCATGCTCAATCAAGGTGTAATTGAACCTGCAGTTAGCTCATATAACAGTCCCCTACATATTGTTGAAAAAAGAGATAAGTCAATTCGATTAGTGCTTGATTCCAGACAAATTAACACTATCATTTTACCTGAAACCGACCGACCACAAACCCTGGAAGAATTGTTACAAAAATTCTATGGTGTCAAAGTTTTATCCTCATTAGATCTTAGGTCTAGTTTTTGGCAAGTGAAACTGCACCCCAACTGTAGGAAGTACACCGCGTTTCTCTGCTTCGGAAACTGTTATCAGTTCCGTAAATTGCCTTTCGGACTGAACATCTCCTCATCTGCTTTCATCCGTGCGATGAATACCACACTTCCTGAGCACTTAAAACAACAAATCACAATTTACGTTGATGATATTTTAATTGCAGAATCTTCCTGGGAAAAACATAACAGTACTTTGGAATCTTTACTTGAAGTGTTTGCTCAATCCGGGATAACTGTCAACTTAGAGAAGTCACAGTTTGGTCGTTCTCAGATTAAATTTTTAGGGCACATTATTTCTAAAGATGGGATCCAGCCCGACCCCGAAAAGTTAGAGGCGATAATGAAAATGCCTGTTCCCACCACTAAACGCCAATTAAGAGCTTTCTTGGGTTTAATTAATTTCTATCGGCGTTTTATAAATTTGAAAGACCTAACTACTCCCAGATTATATGAATTAACTGGAAAGAATACTGTTTGGTTCTGGGATGAAGCTGCCTAAAGAGAATTTCTTTGCTTAAAAGATGCACTCCTTCACGCACCTATTCTGCACCACCCAGATTTGTCTAAGATCTTTTGCATTTCTACCGATAGTTCAAAATTCGGACTTGGCGTTCACGTGTTTCAAGAGGATGAAGAAAATGGCATTGCCACACAGAGAACCATTGCATTTGCTAGTCGCATATTATCCAAGTCAGAGCGGAACTATTCCGTCACTGAGCTTGAAGCTTTGGCAGTAGTTTGGGCATTCGAAAAATTCCGTTATTTCTTGTTTGGCAGACACACTAAAGTTTACACGGATCACCGTGCACTTCAATTCCTCATGTCGGCAAAACTTAACCATGATAGACTTAGACGATGGGCTTTGTTCCTTCAAGAATTCGATTTCTCTGTAATTTACATTCCTGGCAAACAAAACATCGTTGCAGACTCGCTATCTCGTTCGCCTGTTGGGCTCATCAAGGCAACGGAAGAGGCATACTTAGAAAATAACTTTACTATCCTCTATATGCAGCAAGTTGCTTTCGAAAATTACATATCTGCCACATTTTCTGACATTGCTAAAGAACAAGATAAAGATCCAATCTGGCGAGATATTAAAATAAAATGGTACGATAAATATAATGTTTCCATCAGACAATTTTACATTATCCATAATAACATTCTCTTCAAACGTAAAGCCCCTGACAGTCAATTTTGGTTAGTGTGTGTTCCGGAGGAATCCGTGAACAAATTGATTTGGTATATTCATCTCAGTTACGGACACTATGGTGCCAAGAAGTGCTTCGCGAAATTACGCGACTCTTGTTACTTCATCAACCTGGAGAAACGTATACGCAATGTGTTATCTCGATGCAAATTGTGTCAGAAAGCAAAGCTGCCGACCATATCGCATTCTGCTCCACTTTTTCCGATTATACCTTCAAAGTTAAAGCAGTTAGCAGCCGTTGACCTGTTTGGACCTCTTCCGAGAACTAACAATGGTTTCTCCTTTGTTTTAGTTGCTATTGAGCTCACATCAAAATTTGTATCTTTTACTCCGCTCCGCCGTGCCACGGCGAAGACAGTAACTAACGCCTTTGTCAAAAACTTCCTAAAAGATGTTGGCCATATAGATAAAGTCATCTCCGATAACGGACCTCAATTCCGTTCTCATGATTGGGCACGGATGTTGCGGCGCAGAAACATCAAACCTGTGTTCATATCACTTTATCATGCTGCCTCTAACCCTTGTGAACGAGTGATGAAAGAGCTTGGAAAACTTTGTAGGCTGTATTGCTACCGACGACATAACACATGGGATAGATATCTTCTGTCATTTCAAAATATTATCAATGAACTTCCTAATGATTCTACAGGTCTTTCACCAATTCTGGTTCTGAAAAACAAGCAACCTCACGACCGTATCAAGGAATTGATACCTTTTCCTAAACACAGAAGACTACGTCATCATGAGATCATTGAATTGGCGCTTAAAAACATTAAGAAAGCAGCTGAAAAAAGGAAACGCTCTCAACGCAATTGATACGCCAAACAACTCTATGTAGGACAAAAGGTATTAATTAGATCCCACCACTTATCCCACAAGGGAAGATCTATGATTCACAAATTCTTCTTACTGTACAATGGTCCGTATCGAATCAAACGTATCATCCACGACAACGTCGTTGAGGTAGAAACTTTAAAGACGCACAAGTCGAAAGGCATACACCACATTTCCAATATTAAAATTTTCAAGGCATAAAATTGGGGTAGAGAGTCCATTGTTTTGGACACACCAAGTGGCGATTGGTGCCCCGTTCTCGAGCTGAGTGTCACTATTCTTCCGCTTTTCCTTAGTGCGCTCTATCTACATCTTTTTCTCACTGTTACTTTTCCCTAACTCTGAATACTTATGCTCTGTGCTACGCTGGGATATTGTCATACAAAACTATGACTATCTTGCAATTTACATATAACGAACTCTGTGGCTGTGCAAGACAAATAAAATTAATGGAAATTTTTGATTGAGTAATCTAATTAAGTTATTATGTTTCAGAAAATATCAGATTTCTCTTCTGTATTACTAATTGCATAACTTACGAACTTCGGAGCGAGTGAAGAAGATTTTGAGTTGACATAAGCATTTTGTAAGCCAATTAAGCAGTAAAAAAGAAAAAGGACATTCTGGAGGATGATGAGTAAGGCAATACACAATATGTCATGGTGGTCTTTAAAATGCACTATTGTTTATGGATAAATGATGGTAAGGAAGGTATTAGTAACAGTCAAAGATGTTTGATAAATGTAATTATGTGGACGAGGGTATACAATGATTATGAAGCAATTATGAGGAGAATCGCTCTGTTGCTAATGATGCTATGCTCTGTACTTTTCTTATGTGCTTACTCGCACTGCGCTTTTGTGTTTTCTCTTTGTGCTTATGTGCACCATTTTGTATGTTGATGCATTGTGCCTTCAATGGCATGTGTGATTGGTGAGAATCATATCCTTCTGATGCTCTGTAATTATTTGTAATTATGTGTAATGAATATCTCTAATTATGCTTGCAGCTATGCTTATTGCTCTTGTAATCAAAGCTTACCGCTATGCTCACTAATTATATACCTAAGCCCTACCACTATGCTAATTAATTTTATAATGAAGCTCATGAAAATGTATGGTTATGCTTATACGTTGCACACAGCCATCTCTCTTGCGAACTTGCAGTTTTGCCATAAACTACGCCTAGTTAAGTCTAGTTAATGCACAGAGATACTTTGCTTTTGCTTACTGCTATCTTCAAAATTTTTATTGATGATCTTATTGATGAAAATCTGCAGCTATGCCTAACAAGTAGTGTACGTTATCGGATGATTTACTGTGATGTACATCTATTACTGTGCCAAAATTTGCTTTAATTGTTTTGTCTGACCCTACTGCTGACTCAGACAGACACAGACATGACCTGATGACTTGAACCTCTTTTGATATTCTCACGAAACTACCCTGATGTGTTATACCTCAAGGCAATGAAATATGTAACTCAGTTCAGACAAAAGCCTGGCCATGGCAACATATGTAATTTAATTGTTATAATTTGGTGGTAATGCAATCCCCACTTTTGTGTCCCGACTTCGTCGCCGCTTTTGTGTCCCAGCCTCGTCGTAGGTGTCGGTGGCCGAGTGGAACGAGACCGACACAGAAACAAAGACAGCACGCCGGTGCAGGTACGGAGGGGAGCAGCCAGAAACTATGAACACTCGAGTAAATTAGAAAGATATATATATTGCACAGAATGTAACAATACTTAACTTTTACATAGTACTGCAGAATGTTGATACATAGTTGTTTGAGGCCTGCCTAGTGCCTGTACAATAGCAAAGTCTTCACTCGTGCCTATCAGATTACGAAGGTCCTAACTCGTTGCTATCTCAGTCCGAAGTGTTTACTCGTTGCTATCTCAGTCCGAAGTGGCCGATGTCCTTCAGTGGTGGCCACGAGCGGCGTTGTCGCAGAGGGCGCTCGTGGCTGTCGTCGTGAGAACGCCGCGCCGTGCGTGCATGGCGGCGCGCGGCGAAAGTAAGTGTCGCGCACTTTGTACTTGTGCGACACCACACCCACCATAGTGATGTATGTCAATTTAATTGACTAGTGGTAATTGGAATGTCAAGTTATTTGAAGTGGCTTCACGTTAATTGCTCCAATTATGACAACAAATTTACTTTACATGACCTAATGCCAAATTGATGACAAGCACCCGGAATGTATTTCATACGATTATGTGTTTGTAAAGTAATATGTACATAGTATGTAAAGCCTTATGCCTATATGAAATGACACTAATTTTGTAGATACTCTAGTATAAGAATTAAATTACTCATTACTATTCAAATGTATCCGTCTTCAAGACACTACTTGTAATGTAAAAATATGGTTTAATAATCAACGACTTTTCTTTCAGTGTAAACTGAAATATCATGACTATGTTACTAATTTGTGTGTAAAATGCTTTATTTCATGTACTTTGGACACGCATGGGAACTGGCGATTTCGCACACGAGATTCCATAATGCACACAGAACAATGGACGTGTTATCATACACCACTGATTTTGGGCCTTTTAATGAAGATGTTTTTTGGATGATGTTTGGCCACATAGTACTGTCCATTGCAGCCTTGGCCAACCACCATAATTTTGCTCTAATTTTGGCTATGCTGATGCAGTCTGCTAGTAGCCCCGTTGGTTGGAGCACACTTGGTTGTCGAATTGCATGGAGGAATACATCAGAACCTTTTCCCCATGACTTCAACTTCAATGCAACCAGCCAGCTCGCCTACAGTGTGGTGTAATCTTACAGTGTTTTGTGTTCGTGTGCAGACCTAAGATGAATGTTAGGGGATAATTGGCTATTCGTGTGAATACCTAAAATGAATGTTAGGAGCTAATGTGCTATTCGTGTGCTTATACTATTCAGTGCCTCCCATTGCAAACGTTGTCCACAGGTTCATTACAAGTGTTTAGGTATATTTCATGGTCCTTTTACATTGAGTGACCAAAATAAAATTGTGCTCTTGATAGATAAATATGCTTTCAGAACTATAATGAGTCAATACACTTTAGTCTGAACTGTCATTGTAACTATTCGATTGACAAACGTAATATTGAAATCCTATTGTGCCGAAGCAGTGACATTATTTTGTACATGATCAGAAACCTATGTAGTCAAAAATTTTACATATATGTTCTAGCATCCATGAAAGTATGGCATCTTAAATGCATCACAGAATACAAAATTGACACTTTATCTTATACTAAGTGCACTAAAAATTTACATAGACTACATTGTGCACAAGATACAAATGTTCATTTTATGTTCCCAAAAAATACTGATCTCTTGTACAAAATATAGACGCATGGAACTTACACTACTGTATTACTTGTAATTACCTCATTTTCTTTAAAGAATGATGACATTAGTTAAACTACCTTTTGTAAAACTTTGTATATGTTCATGTTTATTATTACATATTTTTTCCATTTGTGTATTACTTCTAGCTATCTCATTTTCTCCACTATGTCATTTGTCAAACTATATTCTGTAAAATTCTATATATACTTATGTTTACCATTATGTATATTTGTCATGTATTCCATTTATTGCTGATGTGCTGTACATTTTGACATTTGCTTATGCCTGTCACATCCTGTACCACTCCAAGCATTACTCTTGTTGGTACCCGTCTGTAAAATTGCATGTATTTATGACTGTAACATTTTTTAAAATTTTCTATGAACTTCATCTGTTGTTTTGATCTTGAATATCTTGTATAAAAATGTTTATCAGGTTTTCATATTTTTCATGTTATATTTTGGATGTCATTAATGGATTTTTGGACTTGAAATTCAGTAATTTTGCTGGCTAGGCAATGCCATTGGCATCACCCACCCTACAAAATTTTAATAGGTAGGAGGGGGGTGATGAAACGTGTCCATAAAAAATTATTTTGTAAGAAAATGTCCAATATTGTGCCTCCTGTTTTGTATCGAGTAACTTGCTTGCAAGAAAATGTATAATATCGCTTCTACTGTATGTATCGATATGTGTCCTTTATGAAGTTTCATCTTTGGCAAAGATCATGTATTGCATAGCATTGTAGCTCGCACTGAGAGAGAGTAGGACTAGTGGTTCAGCTCGCTTAGAGAGCGGCTGGGTTGTGTGTATGGCTCCGATGTAGAGCAGAGGCTGCTTTGCCAGCAAGTCAGAAGTTGTATTATGTAGGTAATGTAATGCTGATTATTAATAAGTAGCTTAAACTTCCTTTCATGTTTCATTTACGTAGTTAGAAAATTAACCCACTTCCTTCATTTGATAATTAATTATTAGTGGATTTAAAGTGCAGTATTGATGTGAATAATATTGTTGAACGGATTTCATTATTGGTGCCATAGTAAATGATAGTTAATTGACTATGATACTAAATTGATACTAAATTTCAATAATTAGAAACTGATCTGCATAAAATTCTCAGTCAAGCATTAATAAAGTGATTTGTGGTTTTTTTTTTAATATCTTTCTCGCAGTCAAAATTTTTGAGTATAGTCAGTGTCTGTTTCAAAAGACTATATGTCACAGTTGTTTTGTTAAAAATATCCGTTGCGCACATAATCAGTTTCATGCACTGTTTCTCACTTAATAGCATATACATCAGTATCAGGGCCATAATTAAACCAAATTGCTGTGTCAAGGAACAATTTGTTGTCTGATCTAACGATAGGTTCAACATCCACACAACACACGTACAGCTTTTAAATGTAATAACAAAGTAAAAACCAAAATAAGACGACCGAAATTTACACATTGTATAGTAGTTAAGCAACCTATTGTGTTTCCACAGCAATAAATAAATGAAGAACCCACTGATGGCACAGAGTTGCTGAAACTAGTTTGGTTGTAAAATAAGTGTTTTTCATACCAGGCGGACCTGACACCGAGAATTCTTATTGCAATCACGGCAATCGAAAAAAGAAATGATGAATATTGTTGAAACATGTCTTCTTGATGCAAGAAATTCCACAACAATTGTCAATGTAAGAGAAAACGTTTTCGCTCTCCTGTGCCCCTACACACTCAAACGAACAATATTCTTCTTTTTCTTTTCGTAGAATACGCTGACATTTCTGCCACGATGTAATAATGTTCGCTGTCAAATTTTCTGAATAAGTTTAAAAGATGCAGGTTCAGAATAATAAAGGACATACGCCGGCCGCGGTGGCCGAGGGGACTGACGCGCTCCAGTCAGGGTCTGCACGGCCACTACGGTCGGGGGTTCGAATCCCCCCTCGGGCATGGATATTTGTGCCGTCCATTGTGCCCCTCCGTTGCACAGTGGTAGAGTGCCAGACTACAAATCCAAAGGTCGCGGGTTCGATCCTCGCCAGGTCCTAGGATTTTTATCTGTCACTTTCCACTTCTTTCACCTCTGGCAGTATTGCTCATGTGAAAAATACCGAGTAGCACCGTGGTTCGGAACCCACGTTAAACTGTAGGTCCCCCTATAACTGGTTGGGTAAGTCAGTTCGAAGGTCGGTGGAAGACAACGGCATACCACCTCCAAACAGGACCATGCCTAGTAAAGCACTGTGGTGTTCAAACCAATCTTAGGATTGTTGACTGCTTTACCTTACCTTAGTCTTAGCTAGTTCATAAGTCGTTTGTAAGTTTAGGTAGGGACTGATGACCCCGTAGTTAAGTCCCATAAGCTATACAAACATTTGAAAAGACATACAGGCACTTATTTTGGTTTTCTAGATGTGTTTTTCCTATTAACATCAATTTATAACACTTTGAATTCTCAAAACATTTGTCTTAAACTTCTGTCAGACTGTCACCAAGGCAATCCAGAGATGGCCTTGCATTTAAATAATCGATCAAGCCCACAATTGTGATAATTATATCTCTGGTTAACGTAATGTAAATACTGCAATAATACGCTGTTAAATCTTTGACCACTTTTAAAACACATAAAGGGTTGGTTTAGTACTTCCAAATATCATTCTGTTTATAATAGTACTCTGTAAGACATTTCACAGATGTAGCTAACTAAAAATTCACTTTCATGTGCAAAATCGTTACTCGACTACTCTGCGAGTCATTACTTCAGTAGCACGTACCTTTCATTTATGACTCTTTAAAATAGTAAATCATCTTCCAAAACTGAAATTTGAAATACTTTCAAGACAATAATTCTTTTAACACCAGTATTTTCAGTATTCACAGATATTATTCTTTTTTACGTTTTATTTATAACACTTCAATAGAAAGTCGATACAAACAACACACCATATCAGTCTCTTCTAACACATCTAATGTTATCACTGTAAATTAAAACTTATAGAACTTTTTCATTCTTTTTTTACATGATCAATGTCAATACAAGATATATATTATCTCGAGTCTGCTGGCTCAACGACATCGTCTTCTGGCAAGGCTGTCGGCTGTTAACGTATAATGGCCGGAATCCCTTTGTTGCCACATCTTCCTGCTACCAGTCGTCGTCGTCGTCTATTCAGCGTTCTCGAACACATGAATCAGAAAAAAAACTGGAAAACACAACACAGTATTTCATGAATAAAAAAATAAATTCTCGTCACCATATACAGGGTGTTTCACTAAGTGTGTTTGCCTCTGCAACTTATAAAATAATAGGTGACGGGAAATTTTAATGCGGTAGGTCAACACAAGAAATGTTACACTTTCCGCGGAGCTATGAACATAGTTTATTGAACCCTTTTCCAAAGAGCTACAGCACAAAGATATAATTTTTTAAATGGAACAATAGTTTTTTCTACCATGCATTGGATTCGTTGAAACCAGCTGCGTCCAAATCAATTTAAACTACATTCGTATCACTGTTTGGGAGATACAACTATTCAAAGTTTCAGGGGCAGATACCACAAGCGCTGCGCATAATGCAATGCGCCTTCTAAATGTGGTGCGGCCGAGTGTCACGGAGCGAGAAGCTTCAGTGGCATCGTGTCGGTACTCGCCGAGCATCAGCAACATGTCAACGTACTCGTTCTTCGTGTATGCCGTCGTCATCTGATGCCAGTAACTGTGGTATACTGAGCCCCGGTTGTTTGTGTGGCTCCAACTGTCGGGTATACGGCCGTGTGCGGCGACAGTCGGCAGTCTAACAGCGCATCGAGGAAGCTTCTCGCTCCGTGACACCGGTGACGTTACAACTCGGTCGCACAACATTTAGAAGGCGCATTGCATTATGCGCAGCGTTTGTCGTATCTGCCCCTGAAACTTTAAAGGTTGTAGCTCCCAAACTAACAGTGATAGGAATGTAGTTTAAATTGATTTGGACGCAGCTGGTTTCAACGAATTCAATGCACGATAGAAAAAACTATTGTTCCATTTAAAAAAAATGTATCTTTGTGCTGTAACTCTTTGGAAAATGATACAATAAAGTATGTTCATTGCTCCGCAGAAAGTGTAACATTACCGCATTGAAATTTCCCGTCACCTATTATTTTATAAGTAACAGAGGCAAACACACTTAGTGAAACAGCCTGTATGTATATTTACAATAACTACCATAGATCACGGGGGGAAATAATGCCAACAGTCTCAATGTCTGATGTTTAAGAGTATCAGCACACAATGTCATTGATATCACTGCCATACATATACCAGAGAGTTTAACCTTGCCCTAGTAGCACAGGCTAGCGGCAGGCCATTACCCGTTTTATTAGGCGATACCATCTCTCTGTTTTGGACACTGCGGCCGGGTGTACAAGAGGCCGTACGTCTTATTAATCACAATTCAATAGAAAGTAAATACAAACAACACACAATATCAGTCTATTCTAACACATCGGATGTTATCACGATAAATTACAACTTTTAGAACTTTTTCTTTCTTTTTTACATGAACGATGTCAATACAAGGTATCATATATTATCTAGAGTCCGCTGGCTCAACGACATCGTCTTATGGCGAGGCAAGGCTGTCGGCTGCTAACGTATAATGGCCGGAATCCCTTTGTTGCCGCACCTTCCTGCAACCAGTCGTCGTCGTCGTCGTTGACTCAGCGTTCTCGAACACATGAAACAGGAAGAAACGGAAAACACAACACAGTATATCATAATTATAAATCTGAAGCATAGAATTAAAATTTTTGATGCGGCCGGGAATCGAACCCGGACCTCCATGCTTACTAGGCAGACGTCTTAACCTTTTTTTTTCTTTTCTTTTGTAATCTTTATTTTTTATTTTTTATTTTTTTATTCTTTATGTATATATATTTATTTAATATATAATAAGAGGTGCGCCGTAGTGTTGCCGCCGGCATAGTGAGAATCGTCGAAACGTATCTTCTCGTTGATTATTATGTTCCGTTGTGGGTCCTGTTCAGTTCAGGTTGGTTGTGTTAAAATTTATCTTCTCATCGCTTGGACGTTCCAGCTGCGAGGCGGGTCTTGAAAGGCACTCCGTAAAAAGTTGGAAAAATATTGCTGGTACTTTGGGTTACGGGTTAGGACGCAGTGTCGTTCATTAAGAAAGTTCCAGTATCCAGGTACTGATTTCTTGCCAGGAACAAAGAGGTATCGGATCGTGTAGCCACGAATCCAATTTACCGTTAGACCACCACATCACTAACGTTTAAGGTGCCTCAGAATAGTCTAAATACGATTTCCCTCCATCGCAAAAACTTTAATACAGCTTCTGTGTTCCAAAGTATGGCGCCTTAAACTTTAGTGATGTGGTGGTCTAATGGTTAAGACGTCTGCCTAGTAAGCATGGAGGTTTGGGTTCGAATCCCAGCCGAATAACAAATTTTAATTCTATGCCTCAGATTTATAATTATTGTCTTTGACATATTAGAGACAAAAATCCGTCTCTGGGATTGTTTATTTGTATTAACTGTATATCATGCATAAAAAAATAAATTCTCGTCACCATATATGTATGTTTACAATAACTATGGGAGACCGGGGCACATTTTCCATAGGGGCAAGTTTTCCAAATCCGTTTATTTTCGAAACAAACCGCTAGATGTTACCACAGGCGATACTGTAGGAAGTAGCAACAAAGCAAGCTTCATTTACGAAAGTTTCAGTGTAGTACCAGCAGTCACAACGTCGGCAGGGCTGTTTTCGTCATTTTTACAAATGTGAGTAAACTTTCGCGTTTTTATTGAAACTTAAAATAAACATTCTAGCGTTAAACTTATTATTTTGACATTGCACACACTAAAAGTTGTTCAAAATGTTCAAATGTTTGTAAATCTATCGGACCAAACTGCGTGGTCATCAGTCCGTAGCTTACAAACTACTTAAACCTAGGTAAACTAACCTAAGGACAAACACACACAACCATGCCCCAGGGAGGACTCGAACCTCCTCGGCGAGCAACCGCGCGCTCCGCAGCGAGACGCTTTAGACCACTAAAAGTTGGTTTCTTTCTTCACGTAACTGTGCATTTGTATTGTAAATAGCTTACACTGTTACTCATGGACGTAGTGTTATAGTCCGGAATATGGCGACGGGGCACGTTTTCCGAGTGCATATGGGGCACATATTCCTTACGCCAAGTCTAAAGCAAATGAAAAGTATGTACAGTGCACGAAATGGGCGCATGGAGACTGTACGAAAGGGAATGTTCCATTTTTTGTTTGCTTACATTGTGATTCAGACAATCAGTATAAGTATTGTTAAAAATGTATGTATTTGTAAAATATTTAAGTCACATATTTTGTAAAACCATTAAATAGCATTTGTTTTTATTTAATGTGGCTATTTTTACTATCCTCTTTTGAAATGTATTGTAAATTCATGATAAAAATACGTATTCAGTGAAATCAAGATAATTATCTCTGTTTTAACATTGAAAGTATAATTGGAATATTTGCCCCTGTACATTTTAAGTAAGCTGGAAAACTTGACCCGCATACAGGGCAAATTTTCCAACGCAACATGGTCAGACAAAACCATTTGCTACCAAGAATGATATTTACTATTTTCAAAAATGTCTGTACAAGACTGTAAGTAAATAAAAGTGTAGGAAATATAATGATCCGCTGTTTACCGCAAAATCGATAAAAATAAGAAGTACAAAAATAAAAATGTAAAATGGTGGAAAACGTGCCCCGGTCTCCCCTACTACAGATCGAACGGCATCACTGAGGGGAATAATGCCAACAGTCTCAATGTCTGATATTTAAGAGTATCGGCACACAATGTCATTGATATCACTGCCATACCTTTACCAGAGGTCGTTTAACCTTGCCCTAGTAGCACAGGCTAGCGGCAGGCCACTGCCCGTTTTATTAGGCGATGCCGTCCCTTTGTTTCGGACAGTGCGGCCGGGTGTGCATGAGGCCGTGCGCCCCCTATCAGCTCGGCGTGAGATCAGTGCAGCTGCGAGCACACGTGCGCGTGCGTGCGTGGGATGGCACCGCCCCCGCCCCCACTGCAGGGTAATTAATAACGCGCGGCTAGCATCTGCCCGCTGCACTCTTCTATCTGAGTCATCAGCGCCGGGCAGACAGTCACAAGCCTTCCCAACCGACACCTGCCTATCCGTGTTTGCATCTGCCAATACCGACTGGCTGCCCCATGTGTGGCTGAAGTCAGCTTCCTTAAGCCACGACACCACAGACCTACTAAAAGTAACTAGATAGCTCACTAGCGCAGGGTAGCAAACCAACATTGAAAGCCATATTCAGGGTAGTCTCATGTAGTTCGCGAACGAACTAGTTCGGAAGAGCGCTCCCACAGGGGAACTACGCGAACTAGTTCGCAGATCCCTCGCCTCTTAGTTCGTCCGCTCCTTTTCCGAAGACTGATGGGGAACGGCGAGAGGACGCGAGAGCGCCCAACATCGCGTGATTTGTAGGTAATGTTCCTTCAATGACCTATTAAATAAATAAAGAAATCCATTTTAAAAATAAATTACTACGAGTACTCTGTATGCACAGTTGTTGAATATCATTGTATTACCCATTCGTGTATATAACTGGTTTATTTGCTTAAGTATTTTATGTCTAATTGCCCAAAAATGAGGGTAATAGCACACGCTTGGGCAACACTGATCATTATATATAAACTGTCACAACAAATGCAAGAGCTCCTTTAGTAGCGGTAGCAAAAGCCAAAAAGAGCGGACGAACTAAAAAGAGTGACCTACTTTGCGGCCGAGCAGCGAACTAGAAGGAGAGCTACCGATCGCGAACTAAGATATGCGCGATCGGTTGCTAATATGTGCGATCGGTCGCGAACTAAAATATGCGCGATCTGATACACACCGAACACTATGCACCTTTACCGCATTGCAGAAAAAGAAACAGATTTTCCCACTTAGAAATAAAAGCTGATTGGCCCGTTTTACTTGTATTCGCCATTTTTCTTGTCAAGAGCTCTATTGGTGACAGCCCTCCAGCTCCGTGCTTACAGCTCCGTTTACCTAGGAAACATTGCCAACATAGCTCTCGCCTGGTGTCGCAAGGATTGGCGAGCTTCCTCTGTTATAGAGTGATGTTTCCCCACAACCCAAGGAAACCCACTCTACGGCTGGTTCACTGGGCCACTGTCTTGCACGTCCTCTGTTAAATTGAACCTTCAGTTGTGTCAGTAAAATTCTTCAGGGTATGTAGCGGAGGAGACTGAGGCGCTCCAGTCACGGTCTGCACGGCCACTACGGTCGGGGATTCGAATCCCCCCTCGGGCATGGATATTTGTGCCGTCTTTAGTAGAAGGTAGTTGATAAGTAGTTTGTAAGTTTAGGGACTGATGACCCCGTAGTTAAGTCCCAAAAGCTTAACAAACATTTGAATCTTCAGGGTATGAAATCTCCGCGGTGGAGCGGCCGAGCACATTGAGGCTCTATACTACGATGCGCGAGGCCGTTCCCCGTCGGGGGTTCGAATCCCCCCTCGGGCATGGATGTTTGTGTCGTCTTTAGTATAAGCTAGTTCCTAAGTAGTTTGTAAGTTTAGGAACTGTTGACCCCGTAGTTAAGTTCCATAAGTTATAGAAACATTAGACTCAATGTAGAGAAACTATCCTAAGGACAACGCACACACACACACACACACGCGCGCGCGCGCGCGCGCGCGCGCGCGCGCGCACACACACACGTACACACACACACACACACACACACACACACACACACACACACACACGCTGATGCCCGAGGGAGGACCCGAATCTCCGGCGGGAACGGCCGCATGATGACTTAGTCCACGCGGCCACTCGCGTGCGGCTAAGTGTGAAGGACACTGTGTCTATGATTATGCTTGATAAAGCCGCAACACGTGATATTCAACTCCACCACCGCAGCGCGGGAGTAACCATGTGGGCTAAAAGAGAAACTCAACCACCAGCAGCGTAGCCCCTGGCAGAACGCAACGCGCTGAACAGAAGCCAAGGCGCCGGCAACGCCTTCGCCGCTGAGAAGCTTGCTATGTCAATACCACTGCGCATGCGTCAACGCTGCCCGCTAGTCTGCCACCATAGACTTGCTAAAACTACAATTATTGATATATTAATAATTGTAAATATCCCCACAACAGGCAATGACAAATTCAAAGCGTTCGCATCCAAAATCATTAATTTATGTTTATTTGATTCATAATTTGTGATTATAAGATTAAGTTACCTTAGGGATAACAGCGTAATCATTTTAAAGAGTTCTTATCGATAAAATGGATTGCGACCTCGATGTTGGATTAAGATTAATTATAGGTGTAGTAGCTTAATAATTTTGCGAGAATCCAGAATAGGCTGCAAGAGGAATCAATAGGCAAGGGGCTAGAAGTTGAGAATTTAGGTTGGCAGAGAAGCGTGGCTGAATAGCCCATTTCGTTAAGGCGGCCCCTGACCCGAAACGGGAAATTCGGGTTCGAATCCCGGTCCAGCATGAATTTTCAACTTTGACATTTAATTTGCTTCAACGTCCCGAAACGGTGGAAATGTTTCAATATTTTAATTTCTTTACTAAAAGTAGACCACTCACTGGCCGGGAGTAGCACTCCCATATTGATACCCGTGAGTTGCACAGAAACGGTGTGTCTGCATACAGTAACAGACGTCTAATATCTTATTAAAAAAAAAAATCAAATGTTTGTGAAGCTTATGGGACTTAACTATGGGGTCATCAGTCCCTAAACTTACAAACTACTTATGAACTACTTACGAACTAGGACGGCACAAATATCCATGCCCGAGGGGGGATTCGAACCCCCGACCGTAGTGGCCGTGCAGACCGTAACTGGAGCGCCTCAGTCCCCTCGGCCACCGCGGCCGGCTTTTATTAAACGCTACATACTCAATGACCTGATTGTTGCTAATAAATTTTTTAAGGATGCTACATCTCTGTTATTTAAAGAAGTCTTTCTATAAGGGGAGCTAAAAATGAAACGAGCGGGAGTGTGGAATCCGCAAACTGATGAAGCGAGGGCAATATCGTGGCGTGAGTCCAGCCACAGCGTGGAAGTTCACAGCCCGTCGCTAGAGGGCACGCCTACACCTCACGTGACTATACAAAGCTACCAGCAGCATGCGTTCGTTAAACGTCAAACGCTGCCAGTGGCATTGCAAACAGTGACATTATTCTGATTCCCTTCCTGCAGCACGGGACAACAGCGAATGCCCAGCGTTAATCACAAACTTTAACCACCCTTCACCAAGCGATCAAATCAAGCCGCGGCGGATTAGCCGTGCGTACTGGTGCGCCGTGCTACGATGCGTGCGGCCTTTCGCCGTCGGGGGTTCGAGTCATTCCTTTGGTTAGTTTACCTTAGCGTAAGTAGTTTCTAAGCTACGGACTAGTAACCACGTAGTTGAGTCCAAACAATTGAATTGATCAATTCGAAACGACCAGGCAATGTCACCCCTGCGTTCATTCTGCTCCTCGACAATGCAAAACTCCATACGGCCAACAGTCGCGGCTCTCCTGCAGAAATTCAAATGGGAGGTTCTCGGTCACCCTCCATACAGTCCAGACCTGTCTCCCTGTGATTAAGCCATTTTTGGTCTGAGGGGAAAACGATTCACCTCGACGACGACGTCCATCTGTATGTGCGGAATTGGTTCATATTACAGCCCTGAAAATTTTATGAGACAGCCATTCACCGCCTTGTGTCACAGTGGGACAAGTGTCTCAACAGCCAGGGTCAATACTTCTAACACACTGGTACTGTTTTCTGTAATTATGACTCAGGCTCGTTTCCTTTTGAATGCTACTTATTGAAGTTGAATATGGAAGAAGAAAAAATGCAGTAAAATTACAGCATTGAAGGAATGGGGATAAATTACTCCAGACAAAAATAAAGACTGAAAATAATCGTGTAAGACGCGAGTAAATTATGCCGGGAACCGCAAGAGAAAAAGTAGCTGACTGATAAATCTGTAATAATAGTGGTAATAATAATATCGTTTTCTGCTCCGTAGGACCTAATTGAGGAGCAAGACTCCATGGTCATGGAACAAGTCAGTACATGAACTTAAAATAGTCCTATGCACGTAAAAAACGTAAGCCTAAGTAAAAAGAATCAAAGAATAAAACGAATTAGATTAATTTTTTAATTTTTCCTGGAGTTCCTCGACAGAATAAAAACAGTGAGCCTTGAGGTAACTCTTCAATTTAGATTTAAAAGAGAGTGGGTTAGTACTAAGATTCTTGAGGCAACTTATTGAAAATGGATGCTGCAGAATACTGCACAACTTCCTGTACAAGAGTCAAGGAGGTGTGATCCAAATGTAAATTCGACCTGTGTCTAGTATTCACCGGGTGAAAGCTGCTAACTCGTGGGAATAAGCTGATACTGTTAATAAAAAACTACATTACAGAAAATACGTATTGCGACGCAAATGTCAGGATTCACAAACTACTGAAAAGAAGTCGACACGACGTTCGTGAACATACGCCACATATTGCTCGAACCGCCAGTTTCTCAGACAAAAATATCCTTTTTGTATCAGTCGAGATACCCAAAAAAATAACGCCGTACAGCGTAAGTGAATGAAAGTGAGCATAGTAGACTACTTTTCGTTTCAAAAATCGCTTATTTCAGACACTGTTCTATTGAAAAAAAAATCAGAATTTAGTTTTTTAACAAAATCCTGAACCTCGTCTTTCCACGACAACGTACTATGTAGCTGAACTCCTAAAAATTTGAAGTGTTCAGTCTCATCATATGTCCATTATGTGTAATCAAAAGATCAGCTTTTATTAAATTATGTGTTAGAAACTGTAAAAACTGAGTTTTACTGTGATTTAACATCAATTTATTATCTACAAGCCATAAACTTAATTTTTGAACTCAATTCTTTGATAATGTGTCAATATAAAAAAAAGCATCCTTCACTACCAAGCTGGTATCATCAGCAAACAAAGATATTTTACAATCACATTATACTCGAAGGCATATCATTTATATAAATAAATAGCCTCACTATCTAATACTTCAGAATTTCATGCAACTATGTTGACTCGATGCCTTGACGCATTTTCTCTTCTAGTTATGAGAAAGGAAAACTATATTCTTGAAAAGATATGATATTTATAATTCCGGTTTTTGATAGAGACCTAAAACGGATAATGAGGAAACTTCATTAATTTAAGTCATAGTTAATTACTGAGTACAAATTGAGAAGAACCAGTCATTTTATTTGGTTCTTCAAATTTCGTTTGTTGTCTTTCAAACAATTTCAATTACAGGCATGTGTTCATACAATATTCGGCCTTCAAAAAGGCGGCCTTCGAGGTAATTTTTAATTAGTTGCATCTTTGGAAAGATCCCGCGCACCCAAGTTTCAGCAGTATGGGTCTTTGTATTTAGCATTCGAGTGAATCAACGAAGTCGAGTGATTGTCAAAGAATAGACGAAAAAGGATTTCGTGTGGTTATTAAACATTACTTTATGAAAGGAAAAACGCATCATGAGACTAAAGATAAGCTTGATAAACATTGTGGTGGCTCTGCATCTTCGACTAAAACAGTTTACGTTTCAAAATTTTCTGAGTGGCCATATGGGCATAAGTGACGCTGAACGTTCTGGACGCCCTGTGGAGGTCATGACTCCAGAAATAATTGATAAAATATTTTGCTTAGAAATTTGGACATTAGAAAGCTATCCGAAGATGGGTGCCGCGATTGCTCACCCTTGACCAAAAATGGAATCGTGTGAGGTGTTGCAAGGAAGGTTTGCAGCTGTTCAGGAAGAATCCTCATGACTTTAAGCGTCGTTTCCTCGCTGTGTACGAAACATGGACACATTACTATATTCCTGACACCAAAGAACAATGTAAAGAAAGGGTTACCATGGGAGAATCTGCACCAAGAAATGCGGAGGCTGGTCCTTCGATCGGAAAGGTTATGGCGACAGTCTTTTGGGATTCGCAGGGAATAATCCTCATCAAGTATCTGGAACAAGGTAAAACTATTTCAGGTGCATATTATTCACCATTATTGGACCGTTTCAAAACCGGGCTGCAAGAAAAACGGCGGCGATCGGCACACAAAAAGTCATTTTTCATCACGACAATGCACCAGCACACACTTCACCAGTTGTGGTCGCAAAATTATTGGAAATTTCCAACTCGTTTCACATTTCCCCCCTATTCTCCAGACTTGGCTCTCTCGCACTACTATTTGTTCCCCAATTTGAAGAAATAGCTGGCGGAACGAAGATTTCATTCAAATGAGGTGATTGCAGAAACTAATTGCTATTTTGTAGTCTTGAACAATTCCTATTATTCGGAAGCGATCAACAAAGTAGAACAGCGTTAGACGAAGTGTATACGCAGGAGACTACGTCGAAAAATAAAAATGGTTTTCCCCAATCAAGTTAGTACTTTTCATTTTTGAACGACTTTTCAAACTCCCCTCGTCGATTGGTCTTTCCAGACTACATCATTTAGTCGCAAATGCTGCTGATTGGGGTGCTGTACTTAAAGCCTCCCACACTTTCGAGAAATGATGTACTGCATACTATTTATGCACTATGATTCTAGGTAATATTCTTTGTGGCTAAAACTGAAAGGCGCAAACAGTTATATTTTCGTGATCTTTTAACTTACTGTCATGGACCACGCCTACCATACACCTCTCTGGACTTCTGATAACATGTCGGACGGTTGATTAATGTGGTCGCGGTGTTGCCTCTCTATGGTTGTTTTCCTCTTTGTGTATTGTCAGTAGCTTTCATTGGGTCAATTTGATTGCATGGTCCTTGTACTGCAACTCGTCTGTCCGTTCCTTCGATTTGTGCACTACATTTTGAACCATCTCATATGTGAATCTGAAAACAGGCGCATCGTAAGCGTTACTGAACGGTTACTCATCAGCGTCAGCCAGGTGTCGGTTTCTCAGCAGCCCCACGCGAAGTGCAATCAAGTCGTACAAAGTGATGTCTCATGGATGCGTTTATGATTAATGGCGCTAGGAAGTGAATCTGCTGTTTTTCGATCGGACGATAGGAGAGGGTAGTGGGGTCACAGCTTCACACAGGATGGGTGGCGATGAAGCGCTGCATTCCCTCAACCGGAAAACGGTGGGGAGTTCGACTTCCTGTGGGCCATCTGATATGGACTACTGCCTCCAGGGTGAAGGTGTACGTTAACGCTAACTCATCATTGCTGGAGGAAAAATATACGTCCCAGATAACGCCTTATGTAGAATATTAGAAATGTGGTACTATTTCTGGATTTTCGAATGTTATAGACGAACCATTATAAAGCCTTTGCAGTTTCCGGCCATTTATTCGTTAAAAATAAAAGTGCGACTTGGTCACATGCTCATCCCAATGCAATGCCAAAGTCATAAAAGTGAAATAAATCATAATTTGCGATCATTTATGGCTTCACTGTACTAGGTTTAGATGGAATACCAAATTGTGGGGAATGAAAATTTGTGCCCGGTCTGGATTCGAACCCGGGATCTCCTGATTACTAGGCGGACGCGTTGACCACTCCGCCACCGAGGACACAGTGACCAGCCCGACTGCAGAGGAATCTTCCCTCTACGTCTTCCGCCACACCCAAATCTCCCTTAGCCATTCTGTCTCCTTCCTATACCACAGCCTATTTGTTCTGTAATGCTCGCAGCCACAATACTGTATTTCCGCATCAGGGAGACCAGACCATGAGGTATCGAGACACAATTAATTGTCGTCAGGAGCCCAGCCCCGGCTTGTATACAATTATATATTTTTGACGACATTACAGCGTTCAATGAATGAAATACATCGCAATTTGCTATCATTTATGGCTTTAGATGGAATACCAAATTGTCGCGAATGAAAATTTGTGCCCGGCCGGGATTCGAACCCGGGTAGCGGAGTGGTCAACGCGTCTGCCTAGTAAGCAGGAGATCCCGAGTTCTAATCTCGGCCGGGCACAAATTTTCAATCACCATATTTTGGTATTCCATCTAAACCTAGTACAGTGAAGCCATAAATGATCGCAAATTGCGATGTATTTCATTCACTGGACGCTGTAACGTCGTCAAATATATGTAAGTCATGAAAGTGTTCTAATTCCGTTAATACTGAAGATTAACGTGTAAGTGACGATGGTTTTGAAACGTTTGTTACGAGTCGTTAATGACTTATTATCAATCACTGGATGGTTATGCGATGATTAACTTGCGCTGCATGATATTCAGAAATCCATCTTTAAGGCACTTCATTTTTTTTCGACGTATTTCCAGAAGTATTTGTTGTACAATGATATAATTTTGCAGCAGAATTCCCTAACATATGTAGATTTAATATATAAAAATATAATGGGAATAGAATTAGTAAATATGGGGAGTGGGGCACACTGAAAAATAAAAAAAAAATTCTCAGTGTTACTCATCCAATAATTTTATTACAGAGTTGTGATTTTTAGTTTTTATAATTCGAATGGCCTTATGTTATTGCTCTAATTTATTTCAGGAAACACCCCTTTGAAAAAAGTGGTAAATGGTTAATAGTACCTCACATCCTGGGTTCAATGAACCAATTTAAAATAAATAAAAGAAACTATTTAGCACAAAAAGTAAATTTCAAAAATATTTTTAAATTAACGTTTACATATATTTTAGTTACAAATCATATAATTAAATCTGTAGACACTGAATCGTAACCACTGGAGTAGCCGTGCGGTCTAAAGCGCCTCGCTGTGGCGCGCGCGGTAGCTCGCCGTCGGAGGTTCGAATCATCCCTGGAGCATGGGTGCGTGTGTTGTTCTTAGGTCAGTTTACCTCAGTTTAAGTAGTTTGTAAGCTACGGACTGATGACCACGCAGTTTGGTCCGATAGAGTTACAAACTTTCTTTTTCTTTTTTGAACAGAATCGTATGTCTTCTTCTGACTCATCCTTTGTTTTCAAAATTTTCACCACATAGTAAAGCGGCATTTTATTTCTTAAGTTGAAATTGGATCTAAATGGAATCACCTGTTTCTGTTAATTTGTCCAATTCAGATTCACCAGATTATTCCAAGTTATCATTGCTGTCTTCATAATGAACTTCTCTATTACCTTTATCAGATCCTTCTCATATAGATGACGATTGGCCTGTTTATTGAGATATTTTTGTGCTTCGCAACATTTTTATGGTATTATTTTGGCACAATGAACAATGGTTCAATGGGCCTCAACAGTTCAACAGTACAACTTCAGACAAACCTCAAGGAGGAGGTATATGAACGTTGTTAATATATGAAGTTATGCAACATTGAACACAGTATTCATATTGTTATAATATATTTGGCATTACACTTGACTTGCTAGATGTGTTTCTTCAGTGACTGCTCACTACATACTGAAGCACACTTTGGTAAGCGTGCAGTAATAAAAAATTCCACCAAAGACAACAAATAAGCCTACACTGGATATTTAGAGCAAAGACTATAGTTCGTACAGCTGTGATACGTATATTATAATATTTGGTCTTCTCTGGGAGACACGAATGTGTCCTGATGTGAACAATGTGGTGGCTATGTTTATCAACATGTGCCATGCAACGTATTAAAGTTCAAGCACGACATGTGCATGTATAATACAATGCAGCTGTGTTATTATAAAGTGCCTTGAAATTGTCAGCTACATTATATTACTCAGAGTTTCAATTTTTTTTATTGTTTGACGATTAACGCAATATGATATTTAGTCTTCAATTTATTATCTGAAGTCACGATTTTAATGACATAAACTAAATGCTGTACACTCTATGTTTCATTTATTTTTGTAATTTATATCTGCAAATTTCAAGACACTTTATAATAACACAGCTGCATTAAACATGTGCAAGTTATGCTTGCACTTTAATATGTTGCATGTTGATAAACCTGGCCACCACATTGTTTACATCATGACATCCGTGTGTCCCAGAGAATACCAAAGATTATCATACACATATCTCTATCATATACATATCTCAGCTTTAAATATCCAATGTAGGCGTATTTGTTGTCTTTGGTGGAAATTTTTATTACTGCACGCTTACCAAAGTGTGCTTCAGTATGTAGTGAGCAGTCACTGAAGAAACATATCTAGCAAGTCAAGTATAATGCCAAATTTTTTTTTTTTTTTTTCAAAATTTTAACAGGTTACGTTAATCAGTTGGATAAGAATGTTCAAATGTTTGTAAATTTATCGGACTCAACTGCTTAGTTATTAGTCCGTAGCTTACAAACTACTTAAACTAAGGTAAACTAACCTAAGGACAACACATAAACACGTGACCGAGGGGGCATTCGAACCCCCGACGGCGAATGGCCTCGCGCATCGCAGCACGGCGCCCCAGTGCGCACGGCTAATCCGCCGCGGCATGTGGCTAAGCTACGTGTAATTTGCCACAATATGTCATTAATCTTGTATATAATTGATAAGTAATGTGTGGTGTCGCACAAGTCTAAAGTGCGCGCCACCTATTTTCGCCATGCACGCACGGCGCGGCGTTCTACGACGTCAGTCACGAGCGCCCTCTGCTACAAGTTCGTTCGTGGCCACCACTGAACGACATCGTTCACTTGGCACTGAGATAGGAACCAGCTAACACTTCGGAATCAGATAGGCACCAGTGAAGACTTGGCTATCGGATAGGCACTAGGCAGGCCTCTAGCTCAACTATGTATCAGCATTCTGCAGTACTGAGCTATGTAAAAGTTATGTATTACTAAGTCTCTAAGAAATATATATCTCGTTCTAATTTACTCTAGTGTTTCTAGTTTCTGCTGTCCCACTGGCTGGTCACCTCCTACCTGCACCAGCGTGCATCCTTTATTCCTGTGTCGGTCTTTCTACTCGGCCACCGACACCTACGACGGAAACGAGACACAAAAGCGGCGACGAGGCTGGGACACAAAATAATGTACTTGATAACTTTTGTCTACATCTGGCTGGTGCTTGATCTTTCCCTTTCTCTTTACCCTCAGTCCCGTACATGCAGAGTCGGCTATCTTAATTCGGATTTGGCATGTTAATATTTACGGGGTGGCCGTATGCTCTTCCTGTCGCCACCCCATGCCCAACGAGAGGAAATGTGCACCCCAGGTGACTGCGTATATTGTTACATGTGTGAAAGTGTAAAGTGTTAAGTAATGTTTGCGAATTGAGTAACTGAGGTGGGACTTGGGGACCAGCCGGATATTCACTCAGAGGGATGTGGACAACCGCCTAAAAACCACATCTAGGCTGGCCAGCACTCCGACGCCCTTCGTTAATGCGCCGGGTGGATTCGAACGGGGGCCGGTTCGCTTCCCCACAAGGCTAACCGAGCGGGTAGGCTGGTGCTTGATAATGGTGTATTAACCGAAAATGGTAGCTGTGGTCAACATGACATTCTACAAATATTTGAAAGCTACTCTGCAAATCACATGTAACTGCCTGGCAGAGGGTTCATTAACCACTTTCATAACCTTTCTCTACCATTCCGTTCTCTAATGGCCCGCGGGAAGAAAGAACACCTAAATCATTCCGTTTTCGATCTGATTTCTCTTATTTTATTGGGATGGTCATGTCTCCCCATGTTGGTGGGTGTAAGCAAAATATTTTCACATTCAGAAGTAAAAGTCGGTGATTGAAATTTCGTAAATAGATCTCGCCGCAACGAATAACTCTTTCTTTTAATGATTTCCACCCCAATTAGTGAAACATTTCCGTGACGTTTTCCCCCTGTAACGTGATAAAACAAAACTAGCAGCCCTTCTCTGGACCTTCTTAATGTATTCCGCCAGTCCTACCTGGTGAGGGTCCCACACTGGGCAACAGCACTTCAGGAGAGGACGCACAAGTGTGATATAGGCAGTCTCTTTGGTGGAGCTGTTGCATCTTCGAAGCGTTCTGCCAATGAAACGTAACATTTGTTTCTCCTTCCTCAGAATATTTTCTATGTGTTCTCTGCAAATGTTTGTAAATCTATCGGACCAAACTGCGTGGTCATCAGTCCGTAGCTTACAAACTACTTAAACCTAGGTAAAGTAACCTACGGACAAAGAGACACACACACCCATGCCCCAGGGAGGACTCGAACCTCCACGGCGAGCAACCGCGCACTCCGCAGCGAGACGCTTTAGACCGCTCGGCTACTCCACCGCGGCAACTTATGGTCAGTCTATATCTGCCCCTGGGTATGTTTTACAGTTTAAAACCTGGTTCCAGTCTAGGTTGTTCGTAATTGTAACTCCTAGGAATTTGGTAGAATCTACGACCTTAAGTTTTGACTGAATTGTCGTGTAATTGAATTTCAGTAGATTCATTTTAGTGGCCATGTGTATTACTTCGTACTTTTCATTATTTAGTGTTAATTGCCAATTTCCGCACCATGTAGAAATTTTGTCTAAATCGCTTTACAATTGCTTTTCATTCTCTGTTGACTTAGCTAACCGATAAACGACAGCATCATCCACGAACAGTCTAAGGGAGCTATTCAGATTATCTCCTAAACCGTTTGTAAACATAAGGAAGAGTAACTGACTGTAATAGCATACAGGATGACTTAGACAAAATTTCTAGTTGGTGCAAAGATTGGCAGCTAGCTCTCAATGTGGAAAAATGTAAGGTGATGCGCATGAGTAGAAAAAACAATCCCATAACGTTCGAATACAGCATTAGTAGTGAGCTTCTTGATGATGTCGCGTCGTTCAAATATCTAGGCGTAACATTGCAGAGCGATATGAAATGGAACGAGCATGTAAGGACAGTTGTGAGTAGGGCGGACAGCCGACTTCGGTTTGTTGGGAGAATTTCGGGAAGATGTACTTCACCTGTAAAGGAGACCGCGTATAAGACGCTTGTACGACCACGTCTTGAGTATTGCTCAAGTGTTTGGGACCCGCAGCAGATCAGTTTAAAGGAAGACATAGAGGCGGTTCAGAGACGAGCAGCTAGATTTGTTACCGGTAGGTTCGACCAATGCGCAAGTGTCACGGAAATGCTTCGGCAACTCAATTGGGGATCGATGGAAGAAAGACGACGTTCTTCTCGTGAATTGCAGTTGAGTAAATTTAGAAGGCCGAAATTTGAAGCTGAGTGTAGTACGATCTTGCTGCCACCTACTTACATTTCGCGTAAAGATCACAAAGACAAGATAAGAGAAATTAGGGCTCGTACGGAGGCATATAGGCATTCTTTTTTTCCTCGTTCAATTTGGGAGTGGAATAGGAAAGGAAATGCCTAGTAGTGGTACAGTGTACCCTTCGCCACGCACCTTACGGTGAATTGCGGAGTATGTATGTAGATGTAGATGTAGATGAAGAGTAGGGGACCTATAACGCTTCCCTTGGGAACCCGATGACTTACCGTCAATTAGTACAAACTGTGTCCTTTCTGATAGGAAATCGTGTGGCAAGAATGGCCGGATTAGGGAGGTGCCTCGGCGTAGCGAAAAAAAAAAAGAAAAAAAAGAAGGTTTTTTTAATTCTATCGGACCAAACTGTGTGGTCATCAGTCCGTAGCTTACAAACTACTTAAACCTAGGTAAACTAACCTAAGGACAAACACACACTCCCATGCCCCAGGGAGGACTCGAACCTCCACGGCGAGTAACCGCTCGCTCCGCAGCGAGACGCTTTAGACCGCTCGGCTACTCCACCGCGGCTCGGCGTAGCGGCCGAGCGCATTGAGGCGTTATGGTACGATGCTTGAAGCCATTCCCCTTCGGGAGTTCGAATGCCCTCCCCCCTCGGGCATGGATATTTGTGCCGTCTTTAGTATAAACAAGTTCATAATTAGTTTGTAGGTTTAGGGACTGATGACCCCGCAGTTAAGTCCTATAAGCTTTATAAACATTTGAACAGTTTTGATCGGCGAGGTTCTTGTGCAGTACCAAATCGCCACATCTGTCGGCAGCATACAGCGTGACGGTGTGATCGAAAGTGGCCGTCGGATATCGTTCCGGTGGCAAGTGGCGATCCCGGAAGCTGGCGATGACAGCTGCAGCAACAGTAGAGCACGGGGGAGCGCGAACCCGCTAACAGGCACCGCCGCCGCCGCCCACGCCGCCCACCAGATGGGCGGCGCTCGCTGGCGGAACGGAACGGACCAGCCGTCCCGCCCCTCCGCGGATCGTGTGTCGACCATCCCTCGGGAGCGTCCACCACAGCTACCCACAGCGACAGCCTAGGCCCGCTCTCCCTTTGTCTCCGCATCCATCGGACTCCAGCTGTGACCGTCGGTATGCATACGGCCACTGAGGATGGCAAAACTGCAGAAGTGTCTACTCTGAGCTAGATCGTACTGCAAGAGCACACACTGAAACACTTGCTGTAGAGACACATTCTGTAGTGTCAAATGATCGTAAACGCTAGTCTGTTTCTAGGAATTTCGATATATGTAGGCCTATAACACTCAAATTTCTTTTGCTTATCGATATAAACCAGACCAGATAGCGGTTGTCAGAGTTGAAGAGCATGAAAGGGATGCAGTGGTTGGAAAGGGAGTAAGACAGGGTTGTAGCCTTTCTCCAGTGTTATTCAATTTGTACATTGAGCAAGCTATAAAGGAAAGCAAGGCGAAATTTGGAGAAGGAAATAAAGTTCAGGGTGAAGAATTAAAAACATTGCGTTTTGCCGACGACATAGTAATTCTGTCAGATACAGCAAAGGACCTGGAAGCGCAATTGAACGGAATGGACAGTGTGCTGAAAGGCGCATATAAGATGAACATTAACAAGAGTAAAACTAGGGTAATGGAGTGCAGTGTAGGAAAATCAGGTAATGCTGAAGGTATTAGATTGGTTAACGAAGCAATAAAGGAGGTAGAGGAGTTTTGTTACTTGGGCAGTAAAATAACAAATGATGGTCGCAGTACAGAGGATATAAAATGCAGAATGGCAATGGGTAGAAGGGCGTTCTTGAAAAAGAGAAATTTGTTAACATCGAATATTGATTTAAGCCTAAGGAAGTCCTTTCTGAAAGCATTTGTATGGAGTGTTGCCTTGTATGGGAGTGAGACATGGACGATAAGCTGTGCGGACAGAAAAAGGATAGAGGCTTTTGAAATGTGGTGCTACAGAAGAATGCTGAAGATTAAGTGGGTGGATCGCGTGACTAATGAGGAGGTACTGAACAGAATTGGGGAGAAAAGAAATTTCTGGCATAACTTGACTAAAAGAAGGGATAGATTGGTAGGACACATTCTTAGACATCAAGGAATTGTGAATTTAGCGTTAGAGGGAAGTGTGTGGGGTAAAAACCGCAGAGGAAGACCAAGAGATGGATACAGTAAGCAGATTCAGACAGATGTAGGTTACCGTTCTTATGTGGAGATGAAGAGGCTTGCTCAGGATAGGGTATTGTGGAGAGCTGCATCAAACCAGTCTCTCGACTGAAGACCACAACAACAACATCGATATCTAGAATGCTGACGAAACTCGTGAGTACTTACGTTCAGAGTCAAATGCATATTGATATTTAAGGTCAATTGTCGCCATTTGCGCCGTGAAGATACAAATTCAAATTCATTTCGCAATTGACTTTGCTTTTCTGAATTTAGTAGTGGGCAGCATTAACTGCCTCAAATCTAAGAGCAATATTCTGATTGCTCATTAAATATTTCGAATATATATTCGAATCAGGAAGGCTTTCCGGAAGGCTTTTGATACTGTACCCCACAAGCGGCTTCTAATGAAATTGTGGCTTATGGAATATCTTCCCAATTGTGCGATTGGATTCACGATTTCCTATCAGAAAGGACACAGTTCGTTGTAATTGACGGTAAGTCATCGAGTAAAACAGAAGTAATATCTGGCGTTCCACAGGGAACCGTTATAGGTCCCCTACTCTTCCTCGTGTTTATAAACGATTTAGGAGACAATCTGAATAGCTCCCTTAGACTGTTCGCGGATGATGCTGTCGTTTATCGGTTAGTGAAGTCAACAGAAGATCAAAAGCACCTGCAAAGCGATTTAGACAAAATTTCTACTTGGTGCGAAAATTGGCAATTGACACTAAATAAAGAAAAGTGTGAAGTAATACACATGAGCACTAAAAGTAATCCGCTGAACTTCAATTACGCGATAAATCAGTCAAAACTTAAGGTCGTAAATTCTACCAAATACCTAGGAGTTACAATTACGAACAACTTTGACTGGAGAGAACACACAAAATATTGTGGGAAAGGCGAATCAAAGGTTACGTTTCATTGGCAGAACGCTTCGAAGATGCGCCAGTTCCACCAAAGAGAGTGCCTACATCACACTTGTGCGTCCTTTCCTGGAGTACTGTTGCCCATTGTGGGGCCCTCACCAGGTGGGACTGACGGAAGATATTGAGAAGGTTCAGAGAAGGGCAGCTCGTTTTGTTTTATCACGATACAGGGGGGGGGGGGGGGAAGCGTCACGGAAATGTTGCACGAATTGGGGTGAAAATCATTAAAAGAAAGATGTTATTCATTGCGGCGTGATCTGTTTGCGAAGTTTCAATCACCACTTTTACTTCTGAATGTGAAAATATTTAGCTAGCACCCACCTACTTAGGGCGACATAACCATCCCAATAAAATAAATCATATCGAAAACGGAACGATTTAGGTGTTCTTTCTTCCCGCGCGCTATTAGAGAATGGAACGGTAGAGAAAAGTTATGAAAGTGGTTAATGAACCCTCTGCCAGGCACTTAAATGTGATTTGCAAAGTATCTATGTAGATGCACATGTAGATCAGGAGAAGTCTATTTCACTTTGCTAGAAGAATTACACTCGCCACGTCCTTTTTCACCACATGACTCCTCGTCTGTTACTGCAAACTATTACCTTGCAGATAGGACATCACGAGTCCAGTCGCACAACTTAGGAAAGCGATATAGTTCGAAGTTGATTATGGCTTAAGGGACTTAACTGCGAGGTCATCAGTCCCTAAACTTACAAACTACTTATGAAATACCTTATCCTAAGGACGACACAAACATCCATGCCCGATGGGGGATTAGAACCCCCCGACGAGGAGCGGTCTCGCGCATCGGAGCATAGCACCTCAATGCGCTTGGCCACTTCACTGCGGCGTTGAAGATATCAAAAATCGTTTTGGCACTCTATAAATATGAAATTAGTTTGAGAGTACTCAGTAGATCATGAAAATATAGTATCGCCAAAGTCTCACAAGAGTAAAGATTTGGAGACCTTTGCCGGTTTGATGTTAATTTTTCTAGATATTTCATAACGCTGGAAAAAGTATTTGTTCAAACGTTCTGCTACATGTCGATATCAATACAATGGATCTGTAACTCAGATCACTTTTATTTTCTTTATATATCTGTCCAACATTCCATTCGTCTGTTCTTCGTCCTTGCCTTTTCCTTCCAACAATCGTCGTGGGACAGGCGTATAAAACGCTGTACACGCCGTATACACCTGAGTACCATACCGTTGTTAGACCTCTAATGGAAAGTGGAATCGAAAAGTGTTTTAGCAAGGTTACTTTATTAGCAGATTACAACTGCTGGAGTGGAAGTCACTAGCCCATAAGAGGTTACATTTAAGTTTTATTTAAACGTTCATAAATTTACAACACTACACAAATCACTGGTAATGACACAGTAATATATATATATATATATATATATATATATATATATATATATATATATATATATATTTCCTTAAAACGGTTAAAATCGGCCACGGCCCTAACATCTTGTGAATTAAGAAATTTTAAGGAACTTTAAAATAAATCTAGTAAATCAAATTAACTGTTCCTTCATAACTGTCAATATACTAATCAATCATTTAACCAAACTTCAGCAAAGCTACAAGGAGGGTAATGCTTCTCTCTCTCAATCTTTTCAATATTTACAGAAAAAAATGTTTTCAATTCTTTTCATATAAAAGTGCGCCTCGGTTGCACAGTGGTAGAGTGCAAGGCTTCAATCCCCGCCAGGTTCTAGGATTTTTATCTGTCACTTTCCACTTCTTTCACCTCTGGCACTATTGCTCATGTGAAAATTACCGAGTAGCACAGTGGTTCATAACCCACGTTAAACTGTAGGTCCCCCTATAACTAGCTGGGTAAGTCAGTTCGAAGGTCGGAGGAAGGCAACGGCATACCACCTCCAAACAGGACCATGCCTAGTAAAGCACTGTGGTGTTCAAACCATCTTCGGATTGTTGACTGCTTTACTTTCATATATATATATATATATATATATATATATATATATATATATATATATGCTAGTTGTGATACACTAAACTATTACAATTTAGTTAAATAAAAACCTTTTAATATATAGTGGCATCATCACGAAGATATGTTGACACATCAGGATCCGTCGCCATTGGCAGATCGCATGTTCTGAGGTTGCATAATACACGGTTATATAACTCGTCTGGTCACAACCAAAATAGTGCCTCTGTAACACACAACCACTGTTACAAACAGGTGAAGCACAACAAGCAAACATCAACACTCCGTTGGTGGAGAATAACTTAACGGAAACTACACGTTCAAACCAGCAGGGAAAAATTAAAACAGTATTTTGATACAAATTAATTAAAAACAACCAAACCACATCGGACCTCAATAAATAATCAATATTGCACGAGGTCGGCTTCACAGTGTGTACCTTTACCAAAATAACAATTCACATGTCAGTACCACAACACCGAGCCACACCTGAATCAGGAGAGACGGTAAGGCGAACCTCAAATGTTCAAATGTATTCCGGTAGCAGGAGTTAGCGACTATTACAGAGGTGGCTCACCGTTAATTCTAATAGCTGCGGATACTTCAAACCAGCAGAAATGCAGACCAGCCCCACGCCTCTAGGAGAGAGGGACTCTCCCAGTATCGGTCACACGACACGTCTAACATCAACAGAGTGCTGGACGACCAAGGCGTCCTCCAGTTCCGCGGCAGTCAGCCTGCATACCGTGCCACGTACGACTTGCACACCATCGAGCCAACACCACCTAGAGACAAGGCCTTACAACAGGCCGTGCTTACGTCACACTTAGAGGCCGCGGCCGTCACCTCACTGGCTGGCCACTGGGGCACGCCCACCGCCGCGCAATGGCGCAGCGGCCTCTAGGTGTGACTTAAGCACGGCCTGTTGCAAGGCCTTGTCTCTAGGTGATGTTGGTCTAGCACACCCGTCTTTCCAGTCGCACCAGCGCGAAGCCCCTCTACGTCACAGCAGGTTTATCACGTCACTCTCTGCCCTACAGCCAGACCTCCTGGCGCAGAAATTCCCGTCCCCGAGCGCACGCGTCTCTTAACACGTGACCCAGCCAACCACAGCGCGACCCGTCCAAAGTTTTTCTCGAAGCAATCCCTCACTAAATCAGGGACGTTGCCGTTCAGGAAGGCTGTTTCGTACTCGCCAAAGAGCGACGAGGCCGTTTGGGATACGCGCAAATGACTGCCTTCTACGATTGTGTGTTACTGATTTCAATGTATTCGTCGAAGTAGACTTCGAGTTTGGCTCCTCCACAGACCGACACTTATTTGAAACCTGCTGCCATTTACTCAGGTGAAGCAGCGATGGAGTGGCCGAGCGTTCTAAGGAGCCTTGCTGCGGAGCGCGTGGCTCTTCGCCGTCGGGGGTTCGAGTCCTCCCTACGGCATATCCAGTGCAAGCTTATTTATTATCTTTGGTTGTAATTTTTATTACTGCTCGCTTACCAAAGCGTGCTCCAGTTTGTAGCGAGCAGTCACTGAAGAAACATATCTAGCAAGTCAAGTATAATGCCAAATATTTATTTCCATATTTTTTTCTAGGTGGTACCATGCCACGTTAATCAGTTGTCTAACCTCTGTAAGAACTCTTACATGTAATTTGCCACAATATTCCACAAATCATGTATATATTTGATAAGTAATACACTTGATAATTTTTGTCTATATCAGGCGGGTGCTTGATAATGGTGTATTAACCGAAACCGGTAGTTTTGCGCTAAAAAATTAAGCAGTTGTGATCAATATAACATTCTATAAATAATAGTAGAAGAGCCGGATTATTCAGACCACGGATACAAGTAGGATTCTATACAAAGTAAAAGTTTCATGAAACTTATTCCCCTTCGATCTGCAGCACACTGTAGTCAAAGTGAAACCTTACTAATGATCGAAAAAAGGCAGATCATCGTACAGGCGATATCTTTGGCATCGCGCTCTGATGTACGCTCTTATTTTGGTTGTTATAGCGGCAGTGTGGAACTCTGTCGAATGTTTCCATGTACGAAGAAGATGGCATTCATCTAGGCGCTCCCATGTATCCACTGTTTTCTACGTCTCGTTTACGAACAGAGCTATCCGGGTTACACGATCTTTGTCTTCAGAGCCCCCATACAATCTCTGACAATGGAGTTCGGTGAATGGTTCTATAACATTAACGCAGATGAACTGTGGACTATAATTATCTTACTGTGCTTCGAAACAGTCACCTCCCATAATTGTGCACCGCTGAGCTAGGCGATACATGACCTGGACACTTTGCACGAAATCTTCCTTTACAGTTGTGTTCAAAAGCGTCGTCACGTTTTATTGTACGTCAGAAATATCGTCAAATATCTTTCCTTTCATGGTCAAGGGAATAGAAAGAAGTCTGGAGGACTGAGCCCCGGAGAATATGATGGATATACAAGTTTCACCACAGCCTTTTTTGCAAGGGAATGTTTGACGATATTGGCTGCGTGTGGGCGACCGTTGTCTCCAGGAACCTTGTTGTGCGTGTTTAAATGTTTGTAATATTCAAATGTTTGTTAAGCTTAAGGGACTTAACTACGGGGTCATCAGTCCCTAAACTTACGAACTACTTATGAACTACTTACAACTAAGGACGGCACAAATATCCATGCCCGAGGGGGAATTCGAACCCCGACCGTAGTGGCCGTGCAGACCGTGACTGAAGCGCCTCAGTCCCCGCGGCCACCGCGGTCGGCTAAATGTTTGTAATCTGTTTCTATCAGTCCCTAGGCTTACAAACTACTTAAACTAACCTAAAGACGACGCACTGTAACATATCTCCATAAAAATACTTCTTGTAATAATGATAAAAGTAATACAATTTGCTCATGGTAGGGAGCGATCTTATAAATGTATTTTGTAAATCATGAAATGCCAAGATCGCGGTATTTCGTCTTTATTTATGAGAGACGACCCGGTTTCGATGTACACTGACATCATCTTCTGGTCTCTGCACTAAATAGTAACTTTATTACATTTAGTGCAGAGACCATAAGTTGATGTCTGTGTACATCGAAACCGGTCGTCTCCCATAAATAAAGACGAAATACCGCGATCTTGGCATTTCATTATTTACAAGATAAAATTAATGGTTGTTAATTAAAAAAACTGAATGAAAAACTGATTTCTACGGGAAATCGTAATCACTGTTCAAAATTTATGGTGCGCCAAAAAATAAGGTTTTCCGCCAATTAATTAAAATCTTAACACAAAATCTGCGTGAGGTTAAGAACTGTAATTGGCACAAAATACTAACCGGGCGATATATTGCAAGTTATTGGCGTCGTTGCATTTACATTTAAAGTTGCGTGCCTGCATTTATAAGTGAATAGAAATTTAATCGGCACAACAAAAGCAACGCACCATTCAATCAATCTACTAAATAGTTTTCACTGTACTGATCCTGCTGATGGCAGCCGCAGTTGAACATAACTGTTTGAGACATGTTTCACTGATTTAATCCAAGTTGAGCGCAGCTATCACAAAATCATGGAATGAATTTAATAAGTATAACTGTTGCATCTTCTAAGTGTTCTACTAACGAAACTTAGTCTTTGGTTCGCTTTCCCTACAATATTTTGCCATGTGTTTTTTACAGTTTCAGTTGTTTGTAATTGTTACTCCTAGGTATTTAGTGAAATTTATAGCATGTAGTTTTGACCGAATTACAGTGTAAATGTAGTTTAACGGTTTAGTGGTCATACGGTTGACTTCACACTTCTCATTATTAAGAGTTACTTGCCATTATTGCATCATGCAGATATCTTATCTAAATCATTTTGCAGTTGCTTTTGATCTTCTGGTGACTTTATTAAACGATAAATGACAGCATCATCCGCGAACAGACTTACGAAGCTACTCAGATTGTCTCCTAAATCGTTTATAAAAATAAGGATGAGTAGGGGCTCTATAACACTTCCCTGGGGAACGCCAAATATCACTTCTACTCTTTGACTTTCAGTCAAATACAACGTACTGTGTCCTTTCTGACAGAAAATCACGTATCCAATCGCACAACTATGGTGATATTTCATACGCACGCAATTTGATTAGAAGACGCGTGTGAGGTACAATGTCAAAACCGTTCCGGAAATCTAGAAATACGGAATTTATTTGACATCCCTTGTCGATAGTACTCAACACATCATGTGAGTAAAGAACTAGTCTGTGTTTCATAAGAATGATACTTTCTGAATCCGTGTTTACTATGGGTAAAAAATGTTCAAATGTTTGAAAATATATCGGATTCAACTACTTGGTCTTTAGTCCGTAGCTTACAGATTACTTAAACTAAGATAAACAAACATAAGGACAACATAAACACACATACCCGAGGGGGGGGGGGCGGCTCGAACCCCCGACGGCGAACGTCCGTGCGCACTGCAGCATGCGCATGGCTAATCCGCCGCGGCTACTATGGGTCAATAGGTCATTATCTTCAGGTAGTTCATAATATTTGAGGAAGGTATATGCTCTAAAATCCTGCTGCAAACAGATGGCAATGGTATAGACCTGTAATTTTTCGGATTACTCCTATTGCCTTTCTTGAATATTGACTGAACATGTACTAGTTTCCAGACTTTGGGTAAGGAACGTTCGCTAAGCGAGCGATTGTATACGATTACTAGCTTTGGGGCTATTTCATCAGCTTACTCTGAAAGTAACCTAATTGATATACAATCGGGACCAGTTTGTGATTTAAGTTCCTTTAATATACTAGGGCTATCAGCTTCGAAATAACACACATGGCACCTGTTCTTGATACGAATTATGGAGTATTTGCTTCGTCTTCTTTCGTGGAGGAATTTTTGAAGGCTGTGTTAAGCTGTTCTGCTTTAGCAGAACTGTCATCAGTGGCATCACCATTACTATTGCGTAGTGAAGGTATTGGTTGTGTTTTACCGCTAGTATACGTTACATACGACCAGAATTTCTTAGGATTCTCTACCAAATTACGTGACAGAGTTTCGTTGTGGAATTTATTATATGCTTCTTGCATTGAAGTTCGAGCTAAATTTCGAGTTTCTGAAAAAGACTGACTTTATTGGGGATTTTGTGTCCGTTTATATTTGGGATGCTTTTTTCTTTCCTTTTGCAAGAGCGATCTAACCTGTTCTGCGTACCATGGCGGTTCAAACCCCTCTTTTGTTAATTTGTTTGTTATAAATCTGTTAATAGTTGTCGATATCATTTCTTCGAACGTAAGCCACATCTGTTCTACACCTACATTGTTAGTTTCGAAAGGCTGTGGATTCTCAGTCAGGAAAGCGTTAATCGAATTTTTATCTGCTTTTTTGAACAGATATATTCTTCGTTTATTTTTGGTAGATTTCGGAAATCCGAGTTTCATTCTCGCAACGACAGCTCTGTGTTCACTAATCCCTGTCTCTGTTTTGATGCTGTTTCTTAGCTCCGGATTATTTGTTGCTAAGAGGTCAAGTGTAGTTGCACAACCATTTACTATTCTAGTGGGTTCATGAACCAATTGCTCTAGATAATTTTCGGAGAATGCGTTCAGTACGATTTCGAACGATGTTTTATGCTTGCCTTTAGTTTTAAACATATATTTTTGCCAACATGTCAGGATAAGTGAAAGTAGCCATCAATTCCAAATGAATGCTTGGGGAACGTTTTTGAAATTTGGTCCAGGCTTTTTTTGAACATTTCTGCAATCGAATAATGTTAGTCAGGTGGTTTGTAAAAAGACAACTATTAATTTATTCTTGTTGTAAGGCGTAACCTCTATTCAAACTCATTCGCAGCAACTATCTACCTCAATTACGCTGCAAGATAAACCATTTGTGACAGCAGTGAATACGCCACCACCTGTTTTATTCAATCTTTTCTTCCTGAATACCATTTTGCCATTAATAAAAATTTCAGCTGAACTTGCCTCCGGCTTTAGCCAGCTTTCGGTACCTATGATGATTTAAGATTCTGTACTTTCTATTAGCGCTTGTAGCTTTGGAGCTATCCCCTCATAGGTACGACAATTTACACCTGTTAGCTCACTGGTTTTTCGACATGTCATCGTCCTTTGACCAGTACCCTTTGAGATTGAAACCTTTCCCATATGTTCCCGAGGACCTCGAACCTGAAAAATTGCAAAGTCCACGCCACACAGCTCCCGCTACCCGTATAGCCGCTTCCGGGTATAGTGGATTCCTGACCTACCAGTATTCAGAGGAACACAGAACCCCACCACCTAAAAAATAGCCCAGTCCACGCCACACAGCTCCCGCTACCCGTGTAGCCGCTTCCTGGATTGTGGACTCCTGACCTACCAGTATTCAGAGGAATACAGAACCCCACCACCCGATGGTATAAGTCCTGGAATCTGCAGCCTTCAAGGTCTCTTCGGGTTTTCTGACGGATATTGAAATCTAACTGATTCAATATTTCGACGGTACAACTGTCCGTCATCTTCATGAACCTTCGCTGCTGCTGACTCCCGCTGAATACTGGTGTTAAACCGAAGTTCTGCGTTCTATATAAGCGTCAGTCGCGTGCACTGCGCATGCGCCGCCCGTCACAGTTGCTGCCTCCTAGGCCTAGATAGCCTGTATAGGGAGAGTTTGGCCATGAGCGAGACCGCTGCTGATTGGCTGAGAGCCCAGGATGCCATGTTTTTACCAGATTTGGCGGGCTTTGCATGTGCGCGAATAGCTTTAGTGTGCGTTTCTGTACTGTGGTGTGTCTTAAAAGCTTCTGACAGCGTTTTCACTGTACAGTTACGTACAGGTTGTCTAACGGTAGGCACTGTTCCACTTTTGCATGTCTTTTTTTGGGTCTATATACGTAAATTAACTTCTTGTTCGTTCGTCGTCGACGATAACCTTAGAACTTCGTGGCAATTTTTCAGATTATATGTTGGTTTGAATAATCATTAAGGGCAGGCAAGAGAAATGCCTCGTTGTTTCTCTGTTGGGCTGTAAAAACCGAAGTAAAGATTGTTATATTACGCTTGTGTTCGCAAGGAATGAGGAAATACGGGAACAGTGGACGGTGAAAGTTAACTGAGAAAGCGGGAACCGAAAGGCGACTTTTGGAAACCAACGAATTATTCCTGCCTGTGTGAAGTAAATATCTTCTGCTCTCCCCCCCCTCCCCCCCCTCCAAAGCAAGAAAGGTAGTAAACAAATTCAATAATAGAACTACTGCCACCGAAATTCCCGCGTGGTGTAGTGGTTGCATACTGAATTCATAATATGGTCACGAGTTCGAATATAGTAAGCGGTATTTTTTTTTTAAACAGCATTTGCTAGCTTCTTGTTAGTTCATGGTTCTGGTTTTTGACATGTCGTGCTACAAGGTGTGTTTTGACATGGCTAATGTACCTCCCCTTGGCTGTGTATTATTGGCTATTCACAATTCTGTAATTGGTTACGGGGTGTGACGTGAGAAAGGGAGATATTCAGTTGCCTATTTTGTGTCTGATTCTGATGTTTCAGTAGAGATAGTATCGGTGATACAATATCCCTAAAAGTATCTACAGAATGACGTTTTCGGTATTTCCTAGTTTAGGAAAATGTTGTAAGATCGACAGCACACATAAAAAGGCATTGTATCGTGGTAGAAAACGATAATACTGTACTAATTTTATCGATGGATATGCAGACAGAGAATTCTGGAACAGCACTATTTTCTTTGAGATATACAGGGTGTTACAAAAACGTACGGCCAAACTTTCAGGAAACATTCCTCACACACAAAGAAAGAAAACATGTTATGTGGACATGTGTCCGGAAACGCTTAATTTCCATGTTAGAGCTCATTTTAGTATTTCTCTTTAGATGTAAATTGAAATAATTCGTGCAGACAATTGTCAAAATACCCAATTGTTTCGTTAGTATGTACTATACTTCCTCGATTCACGTCATCAGCACAGATTTTCTGTGAACGTTTGGGCAGGAATTGTTAGTGATGTCTTGATTGGGACTATTGTTGTTCCACCTACGCTCACTGGAGCACGTTATCATGATTTCATACGGGTTACTCTACCTGTGCTGCTAGAACATGTGCCTTTACAAGTACGACACAACATGTGGTTCATGCACGATGGATCTCCTGCACATTTCAGTCGACGTGTTCGTACGCTTCTCAACAACAGATTCGGTGACCGATGGATTGGTAGAGGCGGACCAATTCCATGGCCTCCACGCTCTCCTGACCTCAACCCTCTTGACTTTCATTTATGGGGGCATTTGAAAGCTCTTGTCTACGCAACCCTGGTACCAAATGTAGAGACTCTTCGTGCTCGTATTGTGGACGGCTGTGATACAATACGCCATTCTCCAGGGCTGCATCAGCGCATCAGGGATTCCATGCGACGGAGGGTGGATGCATGTATCCTCGCTAACGGAGGACATTTTGAACATTTCCTGTAACAAAGTGTTTGAAGTCACGCTGGTACGTTCTGTTGCTGTGTGTTTCCATTCCACGATTAATGTGATTTGAAGATAAGTAATAAAATGAACTCTAACATTGTGTGTGAGGAATGTTTCCTGAAAGTTTGGCCGTACCTATTTGTAACACCCTGTATAACATGAAATACCCCTCGTTCTTATTAATCAACTGACAACTGTCGAAATTGCCAGAATATCGTAAAATATGGTATTAACAACCGACAGTCATAGAAACTGTTTGCTTACAAATTTATTAGTCCTGTATGAACATAGATGAACTGCATTTCTTTATCCAAGTGTTGATTAGCAAGCTATAAGATGTGATTTAGTGACATGGGTGGAAATGATGCCTTATTTCAATCCTCAAGTGGCCGTACTTCTGCCAGGAGCGTTATGTAAACACCCGTCCTGCGCGCAGCCTGGTAAAAACATGGCGGACACGGGCCGGTTGGCCACTCTCTCCCTATATAGGCTCTCTATCCTAGACCGAGCTGGTGGCGCCACCGTTAGTGGAATAGGGCACAACGATATATCGCACATTACGTTAATCAGTCACAGGTGCTGAAATTTTAGTCCAACATTGCAACTTGATATTATTTAATAGTGGATTCCATGTTCTACCGCCGCGATGGAGTAACCGAGTGGTCTAAGGCGCCTCGCTGCGGAGCGCGCAGTTGATCGCCGTCGGAGGCTCGAGTCCTCCCTGTGTGTGTGTGTGTGTGTGTGTGTGTGTGTGTGTGTGTGTGTGTGTGTGTTTCCTTATGTTATTACCTTACTTCAAGTAGTTTGTAAGCTCCGGACTGATGACCACGCAGTTTGGTCCGATTGATTTACAAACATTTGAACATGTTCTACTAAGAAGAAACCCCATGTCTCTATTTATTAAATTGTCAGTCAACTTGATTTCTATCGCTTCTCTATAAACACTGTTCCAAAAACCGGAGGTGTTGGCTACTACGCGAGTCTCATCATATGTCATTTTATGTCCCTCCGTAAAACAATGTTCTGCTACCGCCGATTTTTCCGGCTGCAGAAGTGTCGTGTGACGAAAATGTTCCACACATCTATCTTGGACAGTTCGAATCGAACGGACGATGTATGCCTTGTATGCCTTGGAAATATCCTATAAGAGAGCGCTGGATGCAATAACGGCACCTCAAAAGCTGAGACGAATGAACCAGCACCAGTAAATTGCTTATAGAATAAATCGCATCACAAACAATACTTCGTAAAACTATATAACCATTGCACAGTCTAGCGCTTGTGACGTTACACCAGATATGTTAAGGTGTGCATTTTAGAGACCACGATTACTGGACTGATTTCTTGTTTTCGTCCATAATACATACTCCGAAAACCTGAAAAGCAAAGAGCTTGTAACAGAAGAGTTTTCTTTTATGGTATGGAAGTTTTATTAGTGCACATTGTGTTATTTGATGACAGGATGACTGAAGGTTGTCGGTACATTTTAGAAACACAGGTGAAGGCCGTACAACCCCACCCTCGTGACATATCGGACTACTTATATCTGTTGAGAATTACATACTGTGGTCTGTTCGCTAGAGACTCTTTAGGACAGACACACAGTTTGTCTGCCATAAACTCGTATTATGCACTTCAGGTGAACAGTGCGAAACCATATTTAAAATCAAGAAAGACGGAGTACACATGGGCGCCTGAATGATCTGCTTCCGGTTTTTGTGGACGAATAGGGCAATCTAGATTTAACAGCATCTTTGCTTTCGGAACTCATGTTGATTCCTTCAGATGAGATTTTCGGTACGTAGACACTTCGCAATTGGGGCTACAGAAAAATGCTGAAAATCGGGTGGGTAGACAACAGAACTAGTGAGGAGGTACCGAATAGAATTGGGGAGGAAAGGAATTTCTGGCATAGCTTGACTAAACGAAGAAATCGATTAGTAGAACTCATTCTTAGACATCGAGGAATCGATAATTTAGCATATAAAACCAGGCGTCAACTTCCAGTTCAACCACGTGTCATAATCATACTACATACTAAAGTTGTGTTTATTACATTATACCCTTAAAACAATAGTATTACTACCTGGAATCTATTTTTTCCTGTTATTCGTGTCAAATGACGTAATCTCTATGAATTACTCTTGTGTTCTAACGCAACCTGCTGGAATTTCATCTAACGTCTTTTATTTGAAATGATTACACGAGATACAGCCGAAAAGGGCTCTCTCAAACAATGTGTACCACTGATCCAATAGATTTACCAATTCATTTTTAGCGACTTCAATAAAGAAGACTCGAAGACAGAGAGGTGCAACAGGAAGTACCTTTTTACTTTTATTTATTTTTTCTATTGGTGGGGATCCTTTCTCTCCTACACCTCGTCCTTTCACTCGCCAACCTTCTTCGGTTAAATCAATGTTTGTCCCCCGACGAAATAATATATCTTCTATTACTTGAAAAGTGTGACATGGACGCTATGTCCCTTGCAGTTGGTGTCAGTAGTTTCATCGAAAGGGTAACAAAATGGATGTGCCTCCTGCATTCTTCCAGCTGCAAACGGTATATTGAAATATACAGGGTGTCCCACTCAACTGTTCCCCCCAGATATCTCTGAAACTACAAGAGATATTGAGAAACGACTTTTACAGTCATGAAAGTACGGCAGGGGCTTATGAAAGTGGGTACTATGAGACACTCTAAAACGTGAAGAAATATTATATTCAACACAAACTTATGTTTTTTAAAATGGATGCCCCATGTTATTTCTTAAGCCATCGATAGGATGAAAAAATACAAAAAGAATGGCGTTGGTTGCATCGCGATGCGTCAATTACATCCGGAGAAACTGCGAAGCGAAGTTGACGTTTGAAACACATGAGACGCGCTGCTCACTGATGGTTGAGCCTCGGACACGCGCTAGCAGCGCGCCTCATGTGTTTCAAATGTGAACTTCGCTTCACAGTTTCTCCGGATGTAATTGACGCACTTTTTGATTTTTCATTCTATCGATTGATTAAGAAATAATATGGGGTAAAAAGGTAAAGCAGTCATCAATCCGAATATTGGTTTGAACACCACAGTGCCTTACTAGGCATGGTCCTGTTTGGAGGTGGTATGCCGTTGCCTTCCTCCGACCTTCGAACTTACCCAGCCAGTTATAGGGGGACCTACAGTTTAACGTGGGTTCCGAACCAATGGGGTATCTATTTAAAAAACATAAGTTTGTGTTGAAAATAATATTTCTTCACGTTTTAGAATGTCTCATAGTACCTACTTTCATAAGCCCCTGCCGTACTTTCATGACCGTAAAAGTCGTTTTTCAATATCTCTTGTAGTTTCAGAGATATCTGGGGTGAAACAGTTGAGTGGTAGACGCTGTATAAAACCGACGTCTTCTCCGTCATAAGCGATATCTTCATACCGCTGCAGCCTAAGTATTACAAGCACTTAAAGAAGATCACGTCGAAAAGGATCCAAAAGAAGAAGTTGAAGACGTCAACCCGAACGTAAAACAAAGCACAATATTCTGAATACATAAAAAATTTTTCTTACGGAAACGTAGAATAATACCCAGCTAAACCCCAACAGTAAGAGGATGTAGAAGCAAGCAGTTCTTCCATGTCAATTCCACTCCTGTGTTTCAATACCACACACAGAGCCTCGCCTGCACAACATAAATTATTATCTGCAAGGTGTTGGGAGGAAATGGAGATAGGGCAGGAGGAGGAGATTGCTGGAAAGGGCAGAGGAATTATGGACATAAATATTTCAATAGTGGTAATTAATTGGGAAGCGTTTTCTGGGTCGCTACTCTTTAGTAGTTACCAAGTTGTAACTGTTTGAAAGCGTTGCAGGACTTTCTGGTCATATTGTACCGCCGGAAGCCCACCAAGGGCGCGGAGCTGCCGGTATTAAAGCAACGGATTTCCTGGCGGCATTGGCTCACGACACGGAAAGCAGCTACTTTATCAGGCGGCCGCCTGTTTGCTGTTACAACCCACAAACGGCTTTGTGTGGAGCACGGGAGCTATAAACATCCTCCCAAAACAAGCACTCCGGGCGCGCGTGTGATGACGCTATCTGCCGCAACACGGCTGAGACACGCGCCTAGCTGTACAGCTCTCTCCCTCTCTCTGCTATGGCTGCATCTCGCATCCGAGCATACCTCTACCCTCATTTCAATTGTCAATGCACTGTAAACCGTATCAGGGTGTGATATTCCTGGCCTGTGGCCACTTCATATTTCTGGCCGCTGGCCGTTTCTTTGCTAACAACGTACGTATCTTAAACGCGGAAGAAAGACAGCAGTGCAGCATATGTTGAAATGTGGGGTGGGGAGCAGTAGCATATGACAAAGTAGGTGCCCGCATATGTTACTGGTGCTCTCCTCGCATTGGCTGCTGCATTTCACGTGATTTCTTTTGAAATTACTTTTGTTTATTATAAACTAAATATTAATTATTCAGAGCTGAGAATTTGTAATAAATATCTCTCAAGGACAGGCTAGGTTTTGACAATTTAAAAAGTTTAAGGTGCCTTCTCTTATTGTAACAAGAGAAGAGCGATTTTGCAGAAGTTGCGCGACGCCAATGTTTTGGCGCGAAATAGAGCGTCAGGTGCCCTCTCGCATCGCGCCGCAGTTTCAGTCTACATCTACATCTACATGGGATACTCTGCAAATCACATTTAAATGCCTGGCAGAGGGTTCATCGAACCACAATTATACTATTTATCTCCCATTCCATTCTCGAATAGCGCGCTGGAAGAAAGAACACCTGAATCACTCTGTTCGAGTTCTGATTTCTCTTATTTTATTCTGATGATCATTTCTACCTATGTAAGTGGGAGTCAACAATATATTTTCGCATTCGGAGGAGAATGTTGGCGATTGGAGTTTCGCAAGTAGCCCACGCTTCAGCGATAAGCGCCGTTGTTGTAATGATTCCCATCCCAGATCCTGTATCATTTCCGTAACGCTATCTCCCCTGTATCGTGACAATACGAAACGAGCTGCCCTTCTTTGGACTCTCTCGATGTCCTCCGTCAAACCCACCTGATAAGGATCCCACACTGGGCTGCAATACTCCAAAAATGGACGAACAAGCGCAGTGTATGCAGTTTCTTTAGTAGTTCTGTTGCATCTTTTAAGGATTCTGCCAATAAAACCCAGTCTCTGATTCGCCTTTCCCACGATATTATCTACGTGTTCTTTCCAGTTTAAGTCTGAAGTAATAGTGATTCCTAGGTATTTTGTGGAGTTTACGGCCTTCACATTTGATTGATTTATGTTGTAAACAAAGTTTAACGGATTTCTTTTCGTACTCATGTGGACGACTTCACACTTCTCATTATTTAGAGTCAATTGCCAATTTTTACACCATACTGATATCTTATTCAGATCGTTCTGCAGTTGGTTTTGATCTTCAGATGATTTTACTAGACGATAAATGACGGCGTCATCTGCAAACAACCTAAGAGAGCTACTTAGATTTTCCCCTAAATCGTTTATGTAAATAAGGAATAGCAGAGGACCAATAACACTACCTTGTGGAACGCCCGATATCACCTCTGTTTTAGTCGATGCCTTACCATCGATTACTACGAACTGTGTCCTCTCTGACAAGAAATTCCCTATCCAATTGCAAATTTGGGCGATATACCATAACCACGCAATTTGATTAAAAGCCGTTTGTGAGGTACGGTGTCAAAAGCTTTCTGGAAATCAAGAAATACGGAATCGATTTGCGAACCTTTGTCGATAGCACCCATCACTTCGTGTGAATATAAAGCTAGTTGTGTTTCGCATGAACGATATTTTCTAAATCCGTGTTGACCTTGGGTCAATAGATCGTTCTGTTCGAGATAATTCATAATATTTGAATACATGATATGTTCCAAAACCCTGTTGCAAATTGACGTCAATGAAATAGGCCTGTAGTTTAGTGGGTTACTCCTACTGCCTTTCTTGAATATAGGTGTGACCTGTGCAACTTTCCAATCTTTTGGTACAGATCCTTCTATGAGAGAGCGGTTGTATATGACTGTTAAGTAAGGAGCTATCGCTTCAGCATAATCAGATAGAAATCTAATGGGTATACAATCCGGACCAGATGACTTGTTCTTATTAAGTGATTTTAGTTGCTGCACTACTCCGATGATATCTACTTCTATGTTACTCATTACGGCAACTGTTCGTAATTCGAAATCTGGAACATTGGTTTCGTCTTCTTTAGTGAATGAGTTTCTAAAAGCTAAGTTTAGTAACTCTGCTTTAGTAGCGCTGTCATCGGCAGGATCGCCATTACTATCACGTAGTGAAGATATTGTTTGTGACTTTCCCCGAGTATATTTAACATATGACCAAAATCTCTTTGGGTTTTCAGTCAAATTACGAGAAAGTTTCGTTGTGATAAATGTTGTAGGCATCTCGCATTGAAATTCTGTCTCGAGCTGACCACTATATGCGCCGGACCGCGCAGGTCCTGAGTAAAGATTTTTGTGATAGTGATAACAGTCGAGGTCTCAATATGAGCTATGGGCAGCATAGGCCCTATCATATTAACAATAGTTGCTCATTTCTGTTATTATTTATTTAATAAATAGCATGCCTGACAATTAAAAATCTCGCGAGTCGCTTATTATGCTTCCATCATACAAAACATATTTTAGCCTCACTTGTATGCTGAAGAAGAACCAACGACCTGTGTGCTGTCTTCTGCGCTGGGGACACGACTATAGAAGAGAACAGGTTAGTCAGAACTCTATGCTTTCCATAACGTTTTGGACAGCAACTACGGCACCTCGTGCGTACTGTAGGGCGGTACAAACGCACACTGCCACGCAACAGCATCCGAAAGGATGTGGAGGTTTTACGGGACTTGTGGGAGGAAGCAGTACTAACTTCTCCGTCCGCAAATAAAACCCTAGGAAGCCTGTAAGGGTTAGGGGTTTTACGTAGGCACGTTTAACGCACCTTAGCACTTTAAAGAAAATAAAAAAAAATATGTCCCCTTTTCCCCCTAATAGCGCCCATATATCCCATTTGTTTCATTAGATTTTGTTCTGTAAGATTTCTAATCAGTGTGAAATATTTAACTTTCAATCAGCGTCTCCTCAGCTTGCGAATAGTAAAGCGACGTCTTTCAGTAAATCACGCGCGAGAATTGAAAGCGTACCTCCAACAACGGAAAGTGTTAAAATGAAGGAGAGACCTTGAATTAAAATTTGTCTTCCGGCCGGGAATCGAACCCGGGACCTCCTGCTTACTTGGCAGGCGCTATACTAACTCTCCCCCCCTCTCTCTATGGTTAGTTCGGTTCCTTGTGGTCGCTGATCGTGTTTGTTCGATATTGTTTGACGTGATCTTGGCTCAGTTTTTTTTTTTTTTACTGCAGAGGACGTTCATCCCTCTGTCCGGGCACACCACGCCGCCAGGCAACCACTAATCTACCGCGGTGGCCGAGGGGACTGAGGCGCTCCAGTCACGGTCTGCACGGCCACTACGGTCGGGGGTTCGAATCCCCCCTCGGGCATGGGTATTTGTGCCGTCCTGGTTCGTAAGTAGTTCATACGTAGTTTATAAGTTTAGGGACTGATGACCCCGTAGATAAGTCCCATAAGCTCTACAAACATTTGAACATTTTTGAACTAATCTACCGTGACTTAATGGATACAGACACTGCGTGGACTGCCTTACGGCGTGTTTTCCTCCACAACAATTTCAATTCTGCCTCATGCTTCCCTATATAAATAGGTATCAGATTAATATCTATGATATATATCGAGATAAAATATGTCTCTGGAGTTTGATTTATTGTTTGACATTTATATCATCTGTGCTTGAGATGCAAAGCAGTATTATCCCCATTAACATTCTTTGCTGGGGTGCTGTTCCGCTGTTAGTCAGCCTTGGCAACACTGATACGTATTTATATAGGGGAGCGTGAAGGAGATGTGCCGTAACACAGTCCGTGCAGGGACTGTACCCACTAAGTCATGGTAGCTTCGTGGTACAGTGCCTGCCTGGTAAGCAGGAGGCTCCAGGTCCGAATCCTGGCCATGGTACAAATTTTATTTCAGTGCCTCTCCTTCAGATTTAATATCTATGATAAATATCGAGAGATAATATTGCTCTGCACTTTCAATTTTTGTTTGGTTTCAAATGTTCAAATGTTTGTAAAGTCTATGGGACTTAACTACGGGGTTATCAGTCCCTAAACTGACAAACTACTTATGAACTAACTAAGACTAAGGACGGCACAAATATCCATGCCCGAGGGGGTATTCGAACCCCCGACCGCAGTGGCCGTGCAGACCGTGACTGGAGCGCCTCAGTCCCCTCGGCCACCGCGGCCGGCTTTGTTTGGTTTGATAACGGAAAGTGTATTCGAAAAAATCTTTCTTTCTAGCTTTACCGCTGTAATATATCCTACTATAACGAAAATGTGATCATAACTCACCAGAATCTGTAGCTTACTGTTCATGGATGTCAGTTTGTAAAAAAAAAAGTTCAAATGTTTGTAATTCTCATGGGACCAAACTACGTCATCACTCCCTAGACTTACAAACTACTTACACTAAGTTAAACTAACCTAAGGACAACACACACATCCATGCCCGAGGGAGGATTCGAACCTCCGAGGCGGGAGGCCGCGCGATCCGTAACATGGCGCTCCAGACCGCTCGGTTACTGGGTTGGGTATGGTTGTTTGGTTGGGATAGGGGGATTAAACTACTGAGGTTCTCAGTCCCTCGGGGTAAATGAGGATAGGAAAGGAAGGGAAGGGAAAGGAAATGCAGTCCGGGAAGTAAAGAAGGAAGGAAGACTGCACTGGCTAGGGCAGCACGCTCGCCACGCACGTACTCACGAAAGAACCGTGAGCTCCCTGCGGAGCTCGGCTATCCCGCGCGTGCGGCAGTTTGTTATATATAGTGTCTGTTCTGTCGGACATGTCCAGAAGAACAGACACCAGATACGTGTAATTTATAGAATATGCCGATAAGGGCAATGATCCTTTCTTCATTTCGGAGGCAATGCTACGCCCTTAAGTAGGGATGGTAAAAACCGACCGGTTAAAACCGATACCGGTATTTTAGTTATGATTAATCGGTTTTTTTCGGTATTTAGTTAGTGTCGGTTGTAACCGGTTGTTTTTAGTTATTGCCAAGAACCGGGTAAAAAAACCGGTACGACTACTTCCTGTAGTAGTGGTTCAAAATGTGTTTTTTGTAAATAATTTAATAAAATTAAAACTAGTAGACCCTAATATTTCGGGCCATTCCTAAAATTTCCATTGTTGTGAAATATTAGGTCATCACAGTAACTAAGAAAAGCGATAAGTGATAATTTAAGAACAATCCCGGCAGTCAGAAACGGGAAAAAAACGCGTGGCATAAGAACTTAAGAACAGGTTCAGCTATTGAGGCATCGATGCACCTGTTGCCGTGTGGCGTGGCCTATTAGACGACGCGCGTGCACCGGCAGTGTACAAGACTTGCCTCCGTCTGGTCATGCGGCAGTTCCTTGCTGTCGTCGCCAGACATCGGCTGTGTCTTAAATGGCACCATCCCGAGTGTGGAAGTACTTCACGGAGTATTGGAAGCAGTGAGGTACAATGCTCCATTTGCTTTAAAAAGCTGAAAACAGGTGGAGGTACTACAAACAAGCTGTGTCATTTAAGGAGAAAGCATCCAAAATGTTTCTTGGAAGAGAAGGTAAATTCGATTCATATACCTATTATGTAAGCTTGGAATAATATCTTTTAATGTATTATCATATTGTTATGCTAACAAGTTTTATTAATGTGATTCCTTGAAAGCGAGGGGCTTTTTTAATAACCAATATGGGCTTAGGTAACATTGATCATGTTGTGCCTCGCGAGGTAGCCGTGCGGTCTGAGGCTCCATGTTACGGTCTGCGCGGCTGCTCCAGTCGGAGGTTCGAGTCCTCCCTCCTTCCTCGGTCATGAGTGTGTATGTTGTTCTTAGCGTAAGTTAGTTTAAGTTAGATTGAGTAGTTTTTAAGTCTAGGGACCAATGACCTAAGCAGTTAAGTCTCATAAGAACTCACACCTATTTCAACATTCTTTGATCATGTGATACACCGCTTTCCTAGTTCAATTTGCGTAAATTTACACTGAGAACAATCATACTGTTAGTCGGAACTGTGACTTTATTTTTCGAAATACTTCTGCAACACTGATTGAAGTTCATTTACTGACTGTAACTTATATATATAACGAGATATTCGTATGCGCTGGCTCTCAAGTCCAACTTACGGAGTGGTTGGCTCAATATTCGCAACTGCAGGGTGGAAATACTAGGCCAGTAAATCTGTATGCTTCGTATATCGTCTTCTACGGACTCCTGGCTAGGGTTACACACACTCAAGAAGATGTAGTATTGTGAGGGGATCTTGCAAAATATGGAAAGACCAGTGATTGTCGTATAACGTAAATTTACCTAAATTTTAACTAAATTTCCTAAGTCTCGGTTTCGGCCGAAACTAGAAGAACTGTAAATTCGATTACGGTTTCTGTTTCGGCCGCAAAATATGTTTCGGACGAACTCTACTGGAAATAATAGCAATAAAAAACCGAAAACCGGTTATTTAAAAAACCGGTTATCCTGAGCAATTTTTACATTGCGGTTAAACTGGCTATGAAAAGAACAGGTATAACCGAAAACCGGTTGTTTCAGCAATAACCCTTAAGCCGTCCTCTCACTGGACGTGGAAACGCACGTGGAGGAGGAAGTGGTGACGCCAGCGAAGCGTGGAATGAAGGATCCAGCATGTTAGATTTTTTCTTCGTGGAGTGGAAGGTGGCCAGTGAGAAGCAGCCTGGTTTTCACGTGACAAGCACAACTTTTGAGCCACCATTTTGCAAACGGAACACCGTATTTAGTGTTCAAATGTTTGTTAAGCTTATGGGACTTAACTACGGGGTCATCAGTCCCTAAACTTACAAACTACTTATGAACTACTTACGAACTAGGACGGCACAAATATCCATGCCCGAGGGGGGATTCGAACCCCCGACCGTAGTGGCCGTGCTGACCGTGACTGGAGCGCCTCAGTCACCTCGGCCACCGCGGCCGGCGTATTTCGTGCATTCTTTCGTTGTAGCGTACGATATATGAATATAATCTTTTTGAAAGCGTCAGAATATTGAAGAAATTTTGAAAAGGCGTCATTTTAGATATGATTTGTTGCAATAAATTTCCGGAAGCAGCATTTTCATAGCTTTAAAGGTTCTCGTATTTAACGTGTGTCAGTGTTATAATTTGTACAATGTGAATAAATATCGTTCCTTTGCTACTGTATAACGCATTCTATGAAAGAATCGTCTTTGTGATACTATGTCATACATAAATAACATATTACGTCTTTTAGAAGTGTAGTATATCTGAATTCATCACTACCTATCTGTCAGTAAGAATAGCGTAGTTGGTAGTTGGGCCCTTCCAAAAATTTTTATTTTTTCCTTTTTTATTTCCTTAACGTTTCTGGCTCTTTCTTATAATTCAAGTATAATATCCGATATTCGTTGTTATTTCTTTTTAAGACGACTTATTACCGTATAGCTTAGCATCACGAGCTGCAGAGGAAAAATGATGTAAATAAGAGGTTTGCATCTACACTCTCCCAGATATTTGGTTTAATTACGGTTTATGTAACTTATTTGTAAATTTAATACAATTGTAATATTCTGTAATCGACGTTATTTATTAGAAACAAGAATGAACTTTGTCCACGAGAGAATTTGTTGTTCTTCGTTCTAGGCCAGTCAGGTTTCCTCCCCGGTGTTTGAATTAAGTTGCACTTCAGTACTGTGTTGGAATAGTTCAGTTTCACAGTGCAAATTGAACATGACTAGCGCGTGTTTACGGAAGCAGATGCAGTGTATGAGGAACAGTGTTCATGTACAATACTAAAAGCAAACATTATCACAACGGACATTGTCGAGTTGAGGCGTTGTCCCGCGTGTATAACAATTACATTTATTGGTCAGAACTTATTATCTCACAAGGAAAGTACCTGGGCTCGAACAAACACATATACACCAAAATCGTATGAGAGATAATGTAAAGATCCCCTTATTGCACTAGTGATACTCCCGCATCTACAAAACTCTGCAGTCGTCCGTTAGAGGCCTCTGCGTATGCCATGCCGCATTACACTTTGACCTGTCGGTTCGCCAGTAGGGACGGTGCAATGCGCCTCCGAAGTTGCATTTTGTGATGTTATTTGTGTGGTGAAGCGTCAGATGGGGCGGCGATTGCTAATCAATCCTGCTAATGTATTGCGATTAGTTGAGATGAAGTTACGAAGAACCCTCCTTTGTGAATATGGTATTAGTGTAGAAGATGAATAATTTGCATGCTTTCTCGTATCTATTATGGTACAGAAATATGAGCATAAGTTAGATACTGTTGTTGAAGCAGTGGCAGTGAATACCAACAGTCTTTCGGGAAGAAGGTTAAAGTTGCAACTATCATCTCGGCTTTTGATGACAATTCGCTAGAGAACATGTACGGTGATTATTACATAAGTTATAGTTAAGGTATCTGCATTAAGAATGGCGTCTACAATTACATCTACAGTGCTATCTAGAGCATGGTTGCAGAGCTTTGCAGAAAAACGACCCCCACCAGCACATTGAGGTGTACGTAGAGGTCCTGTGACCGGCCACGGTGGCCGAGGGGACTGCGGCGCTCCAGTCACGGTCTGCACGGCCATCACGGTCGGGGTTTGAATCCCTCCCTCTAGCAAGGATATTTGTGCCGTCCTTAGTGTTAGCTAGTTCATAAGTAGTTTGTAAGTTTAGGGACTGATGACCCCGTAGTTAAGTCCCATAAGTTATACATACATTTGAACATTTGATTTGAAGAGATCTTGTAACCAAACGTTCGTACATATATGTTTGTTCGAGCCCATGTACTTTCCTTGTCAGAATATGCAGAATATCTACAACGTGGAAAATGAGAATATGAGCAAGACAATTGGAACTGGTGGAAATGATTTATTTTACCGTCGACAATTTATTTAACAATTTTTGCCAAAAGTGATTTTATCTTAAATTTCTTTATTATTTACTACCGCTTTCAGATAAATGTACCGTCTTCGTGCTTACAAAAATACAATTTCTGTAAGAGTATTGCATGCCACATGCAAGCATAAGAAAGCAATTCGTCTTTGTTCTTTTTATTTTATTTTATTTTATTTTATTTTCTACGATCGCTAACAGTTATCGTGAAATTTTACGCACATCCATCTTTGTAAACACAATGATCTACGCGCCAGCCCGCAACGGACACTGGAGAGCGCTGTGGTCGTAAAGCAAATCACGATGAGCAGCACGTTCCGTGGGATGTAGCGGGTCGTTTCAGAACGTGCTGTAGCTAGGTAGACAGCACGTCTGGCCTGCACCACGTTGGGATAACACGTCCCGTGTGAGGACGGATTTACTCTTATGGGAATCAGTTTGAAAAAATCGCAAGTGTGACTAGTGGTAGTGGACAGGTTAAAGTTGAAAATTTGTATCTGACGGGAGGCGTGCTTCAGTAGTCCGTGCAGGTGTGATGATCGCTGTGTCCCTAGCGGTTTAGGGGTCAGAACATCTGCCTAGGAAGCAGGAAATCCTGGTTCGAATATATCTACTGGGTACACGTTTTCAACCTTACCGATTCGCAGTTATTGTCACACATTCTGTAAATAAGAATCTATCATTGTCGGCCGCAGTGGCCGAGGGGACTGAGGCGCTCCAGTCACGCTCTGCATGGCCACTACGGTCGGGGGTTCGTATCCCCACTCGAGCATGGATATTTGTGCCGTCCTTAGTCTTAGCTAGTTCATAAGTAGTTTGTAAGCTTAGGGACTGATGACCCCGTAGTTGAGTCCCATAAGTTCTGCAAACATTTGAACATTTTTGAATCTATCATAAGAGTCACGAAACTCCCAGTGATTTTCTGCAACTTCGATATTGCAGCGCTGCCAAGCGGCTGGATCGTAAAAATGTATGGCGAAACGATTGCGTGTGTCTTTGGAATGAAACACTTCATTCAAAATACCATCGCATTTACGAGCATTCCTGGCGCAAAAAACTGTAGCATATATTAAAAGTATAATCCGGAAATTTATTTGCTATGAAGCAAGAGAATAATATTAAGACTAACAAGAGTTTATGTACGGTTGTTAGTTACACTTTTAGGCATGGAAGAAAACCTTTGCCAAGCCCATTTCCTTCGAAACTTCATCTCTTAATGAGAATCGCAAATGCTTAAACTCTACCTCGTAATATTACTGCTGTATGAAAGTAATGTCTGAACGCTTAGTTCCTTACTTCAGTTTCACAAAAATTGTAGACCTGTATACCGACATATTGGCGGTTACCTACTATTTTGAAGAAGTGAATGCGTAGCTACAAATAAATATTTCCCTGTATAAACTGTTAATATTAGCACGTCACATTATTGAAGATATTTAGTTTGATGCGTGCTAAGTAACTAAAAATTCATGACAGTTACACGCAGGCACAGAAGCAAGGGCAAAGTGAAAAGAGCTTTTATGAGGCGATGTAGAATGTAGCCTCTAAGGTCTGGTTTTGTATTTCATCAGGCTGCAATTCATTTCTGATCTAAAAACGTTTTTTAGTCTGCTATTGTGAGCCGCTTGAATTACACTGCACTGGCATTTTGTTATTATAGACTGTCATTAACAGAAGCAGTGATATTATTTGAATGACGTTTTCATATTTGTATTAGAAAATTCACAATCATGTTTAGTGATTGTGAAATGTGAAAGTAACAGCATAAAATACAGCAACTAAACGTTTGTAAAGCTTATGGGACTTAACTGGGGGGTCATCAGCTTCTAAACTTACAAACTACTTGTGAACTAACTTATAGCCGCGCGGGAGTAGCCGAGCGGTCTGGAGCCCACGTTGCGGATCGCGAAGACTCCCGCGTTGGAGGTTCGAATCCTCCCTCTGGCATGGATCTGTGTGTTGTCCTTAGGTTAGTTTAACTTCGTTTAAGTAGTTTGTAAGCCACGGACTAATAACCATGCAGTTGAGTTTTTGTACTAAGTTATACTAAAGACGGCACAAACATCAATTCCCGTGCGAGGATTCGAACCTCTGACGCAGGAGACCACGCAAACCGCAATTTGGCCCTCCAGGCCATTCGCCTGAGCCCGCGGGGCTACAGCAACTACTCCTTTTGTATTTTTTTTAATAAAACAATTCTGTGTATTACGCTGCGTACACTAGGACACAGAGTCTACAGGAAACCGAAGCACACCAATAGGTACCTGCATGCGGATTCTCATCATCATCCAACACAGAAGAACGCTGCATTATGCACATGACAGCACGAGCTCACAGGATTAGCCACGCTGACACAACAAGAACTGAGTCACCTTAAGGCAACATTCCACGCGAATTGATATAGCAACAGGACCATACAATAAGCTACGAGGTCCAAGGAAGACAAGATAGGCAATGATGCAGAAGAAACTCTTCCTATAGCTCGTCTATGAAAGACGTCAACGTACGTATAGGCAAGGTCCTTATCCGAGGAGGAATCGAACGGATTTTAGAAAGTGGCCGCAATATCCGTGACCTGTTGAGGCCCACGAGGGATACACTGCAGGCGTGTATGAACTTCAATGTTATTTTGGCGAAGTTTATGTTACTGAAACCGGGAGACCCATCAGCACTCGCGTTTCGGAACATGAACGTTACATACAATTGGGACAAGTCAACAAGTCAGCTGTGGAAGAACACCAGAAGGAATGCGGCGGTACTATTGCGAGAACCCCGCGTGCTTGCCCGGGAACCTTGAATAGAATAACGCAAAATAAGAGAAGCCATAGAAATAATTAAACGACTTAACAACAGGAATAGGGAAGATGACTACAAGTTACCTTCAAAGTGGCTACCTGCAATTCCTGCCCAGCGAACCGCGTGTGTGCGCCAGCCAGCAGCTCCACTTGACCCGAGTTCTGCAGTGTAAACAGCGGCCACAGTAGAACTGACGTGCGGCTTGAACGTTTGCAGTAGGAAACACCATCCCCTGGATGCTAGTTGCTGATTGGCTGTTGCCTTCCAATCTGATACAAGATTCTGGCTACTAATGACTTACCAGGGAAGCAAACGTAAGAGCCAACTGATACGCTACTGCCATCCGATCACCGTCTTACATGTATGACGTCGTATTAGATAACCGAAAAATTCACGCTATATAAGGCAGTATCCAACAGTTAACCGCCCATCCAACCCGCCTGGTAGCAGGCAACGCCTTTCCGTGCTGCTAACGTTGGTGCCTGCATTCCAGTCCAGCTGTCGCCGAGTCGTGCCGCTGGGGTACACCTGGCTCTGCTCGTGCTGTTGACACCGCCGCCGCCGCCGCCGTCGCCCGCCATCGCTGCCGCTGCGCCCCGCCCGCCCCAGATGGATCGAGGTCTTCCTTCAGTTGCCTGCCGCTAATCGCCGCCTCGGACGTGCCGAGGATTTGGCGCGCCCCGTCGTCGCTGCCGCGGAGAAGCCGCCCCTCTCTGGGGGCCCCGCTGTCCTTCCACCACCTCCTCCAGGGATCGACAGACCCCTGCTCTTCATCCGCCGCCGCCCCTCGTCGACGCCCCGCTCCTGTCGGAGGCCTCCAGCCAGCCCCCGCAGCCCGAGCCTCTCCGCAGTCCCTGCCGCCTACCCTGCGGTCGACGCTGCACCTCTATCATCACCATCGTCGTTTTCTTTTGGACTGTCCCCCTTGCTTTCCTATTTCACCCCGCTGTCTACAATTTTATCCCACCATTAGCATCATCCCCACTACCACCACCTCTGTCCTCTATACTACCGCCACTGCCGCCCCGACCACAACTACCTGGAGTCCCAACTATGTGCACCCCTCCCACGACATCCCCATCGTCTTTTCCACCACTGACGTTTCTAAGGTCTTCCCCCCTCCTCCTTCCACCTCTACCTCCCACTTACCTCTCCTACTGACTTCTCACCCATCTCACCTGCTCGCATCACCCAACGCTGAGCTACAGTGGTTGACACTCCACACACACCACCTCATCACGACACACCACAACAGGGCCTCGCCCCCGCCACATCCTCATCGACTCTGTCCCATCCTTCTCCACAAGTGCCAGGAAGAAAACCGACGAACGCGAAATCGCGGACCCCGCTCCTGCTGCCTCCATGAAGACTCCTCCTACCCCTCCTCCTCCCACACCCCAACCTAAAGCCATGGAGACTGCATCCATCCTTCCCCAAGCCCAGCCAGACCTCTACACCTACCTCCCCTCCCACCAAGAACCCTGATTCCTCGATAAAAAAAACCCTCTCCCTCAACTCAGGAAATACTTCCCGGCTGCTCCCATTGCCCAGCTCATCCACCAATTGTACTCATTAAATCACCCAGCCCAATTCCCAAACTGACATGCTCCAGCGCCTCCCTGCCATCCACCTTGGCCCTCACGCTACCCTTATTCCATACTACATCTTTTCGTCTCCCTGTCAACTTCTCCCTCCCTACCGCCCGCCCGTACTCACTGCTGTGATAACCAAACTTAGCCTGGGAATCACAGAGGAGGACGTTTTGGGAGAACTTAACTCCAACCCCGATATATACATTTGGTCCACCAAGCAGATTCACAATGCCACAGGTGCTACATACCTGATGCGGATCTTTACAGAGTCCACGTCATCAATAGATCGCATCCTCCTCAAGGGGGCGCTCAGCTACATCTGCCACCACAAGGTGGAACCTTCCTGCTCCCCACCCCAGTCCTACCACTGCGCCAGGGTTCTTGTTTACAACGACCAACTGACACAGCACGGCGGCAAACCTCCTACCTATCCCCACTGCACGTTCTCCCACCTCCACAAGCACTGCCCAAACCTAGCTTTCCCTCCTGTTTGCAACACCTGTGGCGACGCCCATCCTACATTATCCTATAAGTGAAAATCCGTCCCTGCTCCCACCAATCCAGAACTCACAGTCCCCGTTCGTCCCATCGACGCTCCCTTACATCCCAACAACTCCCTCTGCCCCACTCCCGCCGTCAAGGACGTCATCTGCTTCGTGACCACTGTCCTCCAAAACATCCATCCCTTCCAACATCCTGATATCCTCCAGCAGATGGCCCTCGCTGCCTGTTCCGTCTTTCAACTTGAGACCTTCGCCACCTTCTCCCTAGCCCACTGGGCTCCTGGGAGGCTATCCTCTTTTAAGCACACCCTAACTCTTTTTCCGTCACCTCCCCCCCCCTCCGCTCGCCCCCAGCTTCCAGGACTTGGACCACATTCCTCCCTCAAAATTGAACACGTCTATCACCGCCCATGACATAGTTGACACTCTTCGCACCAAACGCAACACCATCCCCGGTCATGACTGACACCTCCGGGCCTGCTCCCCCCTCCTTCCATGCAGTCCTCGCAACCCTTTACAATGTTGTCCTTTTCACCGGCTTTTACCCTGACCTGTGGAAGACCTCCCGTTATCATGTTCCTCAAACCTGACAAGCCTGAAAGACGGCTGTCTGCCGTCTTCCCTAGATTTTTAACTTTGTAATTTATACAAATTCACTAGACAGGCTTTCTGCTAAACGAGAACCCCTTTCATTTGGGGGCATATTTTTAAATTTTATTTTCTGTAATACTGTGTTAATATTACTGGAATTTTATTATGCTAATAATTTATCATTGTGTCCATGAATATGGCAATATGAACGGTTTCTCAGTGACGCCACTGTCCCTGTGATAATACTGTATGTGCATATATGAGAATCTTCTAGCATGGATGTCTGAGTGTATGTCTGAGAAGTTTCGTTGTCGGCTGCTAGCTGCTCGCTACTAATGTTTCTCTGGCTTCATGTCGATAGGTAGTCGTTACCAACCTCAGCTTTTGATGTTACTAAAGAGGTTTCTCCTCCCTTTGGTTTCAAGTTGGGTTGGCAATGCCCAGTAGTGAGCCCCGTTAGGACGCGCGAGTCTAAGCTCTCCCCACCACCTCGATTTCCTTGGCTTTTTACCGATTTCCGGCCTCTGATGGGTCCCTCACTGACCGTCTGGACACTCTGCGGCTGCGCTTCGACCTGGTAAGCCGTTCTTTCTTTCCTCCCTTGATATGGTAGCGATTCTTTGTATAGTGTTCAAGTCAGATTTCAGAACTTATGTTCATTTTTCGGAATAAGTTTCTCCGATCATGTACGGAAGTGTATTCAATTTAATTTCGGTGATTTTGCCTAGGTAAATGCGGTGAATATGTAACTAATTCGGTTTGATAACGGCTGAGAGTTGGTAACCTTTGTGAGACTAGCTGGCGGTGTACGAACTCTGTTTAATTTCTTTCTAGCTTAGTGGGATGTAACTAATGTGCGGAAATATTTTTATTCTGTGTAGTGCATGTGAAATATTCTTTTACATTTTCTCCTTACACGAGTGATATGTTCTTAGAACAAAGCCTTTCGCTACCCCTGTGTCTGTTTCTATGTCCTTCAGGCAAGAAATTATGCACATATCTTTCTTATTTTCCCTACTACATCGCGATCTCCTCTCTGTCTATTTTAAATTGCTGTTTCGTTTCCAAACTTGTACTTTGCATTCAGACTCCGTCAGCCTTGAAAAACCCCCTTTATTAGCTTGCTTATGAAATACTGCGTATTTCCAGGGGCTGCATGCCGTATTTCTTAGTTGATTTACCCCGACTTTGAATTTATTCCACTTTTCCGATTTTTGGACTTCGTCCATCCGTGTAGAATCTTCCCAATCGAGTCTAACTGTATTTCTTTAGCTTCCTTATGATATCCTACGCATTTCTAAGTGCTGTATGCCATAGCTGTTTTTCTTTATTTTCTTCAAGGGTTTATAGCTAGTCACTTGAGTTCTCGCCACTGATCACATACCAGTGCCTTACTATTGTGTAAAGAAAGACAGACCAGAGCCACCTACGAAGTTTATTTTGTGTTGTTATGGTACATATTGGTTCGGTGAATTTCGCCTATGATGGCAGCGCCTGCTTCTGCTTCGTATCAGCACGCTGAGTTGGGTGAGTTTCGCTTTGCTTCGCGCGTGTGAGTGGCTGAACGTTTGTAAATCCCTCCTAAAACGATGTTCAGTTCGGATTACTTTAAGTCATTTCTCAATGGGATGCATTTTTATTGTTTAACAATATTGGTTCCCTCATTTGCTCATGTTTGAACTGAGTAAATAATTTATTGTCAGTAACATTTTATTCTATTTATGAATATTAGTTAATGAATACCTTCCCCTTTTATTTAATGTTGTTTTTCACCAGTGCTGAGAACAAACTCAGATGCATTTATCATATTTTTAATTCCGTTGCGCCATAAATGTTCTCACAGCCATCTTCATGAAATGGTTTAGTCCGGGGTGGCTTGTGTATTAATCATTGTGTGTAATTCTCGTGATCTACGATGTGTATCGGCCACCGTCTCTTTGACTTCTTGTTACTAAAGTAAATTTTGAGTCAGTTCTAAATTCTGGGCCAGGGAATAAGATTCTGTTGAAGGAAGTAGTAGTTCACGCGAATCCTTTAGCTGGTCTTTTACGGACAGAATGATATGTTTAAAGTAAGCTTTTAACTGGCTCCTTTCAGCTAGAGTTAATTTTGCAATTAACGGTAGTCTTTCAATTGGTTTACCGCTGCCAGGATTCGCTATTCTAGCGGATCATTTGTTCAATAGTTTCTTTTGTTTTAAATGCGTGCGGGAATATTTTAACCTTTTTGTCCCAGTGTGTGAATGTGTGTTTTTAGCAGTGCGCATTAATCTATTTCACTTTATGTTTTCAGCACTGGTGTATTTTAGTTGTGTTAGATTTGTGTAATTTTGGGTTATTTTATTTAATTGTTTTCGTAAAAAGAGCATTGCATTGCAGTGCATTGCAGTGAAGATTTTAATTCGTGTTTTCTTGTGTGAGTTTTAAGTAGGCTATTTTTTGCGTTGGTAACCTCTTGTCGTTGTGACCGAATTCTAAAGATGTATACGTATTCTGCCTTGTCCGTTTCAACTCGTTCTAGGCGATTAAACCGTATTGAGGACCGTGAAATGTCCACTACGTTAGATCTTTCAACGGAAAGTGGAAGTGGCGGGTACAGACGTTGAGAACGAGGCTATTTTAGACGTGGACGCTACCGGAAGCGATAGCAGGGGAGAACAAAATACGCCATCAAACGTATGGCGATTTCTGATACCTCTCAAAATATTTCCAATTCCGTTACTAGGCCTGTGTCCGGTTTCGACGCGATTTTAGGCGACATCAATGCTTTCATCAAGGAACTGAAAGCAGAAATGAAAGTAGGTTCCATAAGGGAAGCACAGAAATGAGATTGACAAGAAGTGCAAAATAGCTAAGCAGGGGTGGCTACAAGGCAAGTGCAAGTCCGTAGAACAATGTATAAATAGGGGAAAAATAGATACCGCCTACAGGAAAATTAAAGAAACATTTGGAGACAAGAATACAAAAAAAAACTCAGTTGGAAAACCAATTATCAGCAAAGAAGGGAAATCTGAAAGGTGGAAAGAGTATATAGAGAGGCTCTACGAAGGAAGTAGATGAGGATGAAATAAGAGATACTATACTAAGAGATGAATTTGACAGAGCACTGAAAGACCTAAGTCGAAACAAGGCCCCTGGAGTAGATGACATTCCCTCGGAGCTACTGAAGTCTCTGGAAGAACCAACCATGTCAAAACTTTTTCACCTGATGATTAAGATGCCCCCTGTCTCATACATACCCTCAGACGATAAGAAAAATGTAAGAAACTCCATTCCAAAGAAAGTAGGTGCAAACAGGTGTGAAAATTACAGAACCATCAGTTTAATATGTCAAGGTTGCAAAATTTTAACACGAATTATTTACAGCTGGTAGAAGCCGACCTCGGGGAAGACCAGTTTGGATTCAGGAGAAATGTAAGAACATGGGAGGCAATACTCACTTTACGCCTTATCTTAGATGACATATTAAGGAAAGGCACTTACATTTCTATCTTTTGTAGATTTGGAGATGGGTTTTGACAATGGATTGGAATACACTAATTCTGAAATCAGCTGGAGTGTAATATAGGGAACGGAAGTTGAAGAGTTGAAGGGTATGAAAGGAATGCAGAGATTGGGAAGGGTGTAAGACAGGGTTGTAGCCAGACTAGTCTGTTCTTACCTTTTATGTTATGTTTGACTGATAGGTTTTATCTAAGATGACCACTGTAATAATAATACTTTTAGTTATACTGACTCCTGTTTGTCTCAGCTAGCTGTATTTTATTTGATGCATTTTACTATTGTTTTAACACCTTTTTATCCATGAAGATGGTTTATTGACCGAAACGTATAAGGTTTTGAATAAACAGCTGATGGTCTTTAGAAATGCATTTTATGAAATATATTACGGCTGTTGAGACTCGCCTCACCAAAGCATACAGATATGATTCCGTGTTGTTGACGGTATTAAATCGTATGTTGGACACTTTGATTCCAGGCCGAATACATAGAGCGCTCCCATATTGGTCGTGAGGGCATTCCTTCACCAGGATCATCCCAGGAATACGTGGTCGGCGTTGTGATGGCCCTCTGTGTATCTCCTGGAGGCACAGGACGTGGCAGGAATGAAGCTTACATGTGCTGGACATAAGTTGTTCTTTTCAGTTGATAAGCAGTCATTGTTGAGAGATATGACTGTCAGACATGGCTCTGAATACGATGTCGGATTAGACGTAGCTCAGTATGTGGAAGGATTTGCCGGTATTTACCGTTGCCCAGGGGACGCCCGACTGTACATCTACAATCTTCTGGGAGGCCTTGCCGCCGCTGATCCCTTACTAATAAATATTGCGTCTACGTTAGGGGTTCATATTATTTTGTCGCACTCCCCCCCTTTGTAGAACAGATTACTGCACACGGAAGGTGAAGCTATCGCTTCTGCAGAATGTAATACAGACGAGAGCAGCTGGAGACAGGCAGTCTGCTCCATCAATCAAGGCGGCGGCCCGATTGGCTGCAGCTGCCTTGTCACGTGACCCGGGTCACCCCCCCCCCCTCCCCCCTCCATTTCTTTTTCTCTTGCTCTCTCGTTCGTGTTCTCACCTGGCACCCAATTACGGCAGGCGGTCCGCGGAGATTCCTTCGAGTCCAAGTTCACTTTCGTTACAGAAACAAATCTACTACGACAAAACTTGTTTTTGACGTTTTCTTTATTCACGAACGTGTATCCTGTGTCATCTTCTATAAGTCGTTTCTGTTCCCTTAAAGCTTCATCACATTATTTTTTCTTATTTTTTGGCCCACTTTAGGTTACGGTAGTAACACTAAAAGTGGACCTTTGCGATCGTCTTTTGACAGCTCGAAATTTAAATGAAATTAACGGCTTAACTATTCATCTGACACGAAAATTGAGCCGGCCGCGGTGGCCGAGGAGACTGAGGCGCTCCAGTCACGGTCTGCACGGCCACTACGGTCGGGGGTTTCAATCCCCCCCTCGGGCATGGATATTTGTGCCGTCCTTAGTATAAGGTAGTTGATAAGTAGTTTGTAAGTTTAGGGACTGATGACCCCGTAGTTAAGTCTAAAAGCTGTACGCGTGTTTTGGAATGTAGAACCTTTCGTTAAATCAGACAATAAATTGTTCATTAACTCAGCTATTTGGTTTAATTATGGCCCTGATCTTAATGTACAAGAAACAGTGCATTAAATTGATTTTGTGCGCAACGGATCTTTTAAGTAAACAACTGTGACATGTAACCTTTTGAAACAGACACTGACTATACTCAAAAATTTTGACTGCGAGAAAGATATAAGAAAAACCACAAATCACTTTCTTAATGCTTGACTGTGAGAGTTAATGTCGATCAGTTATTATTGAAATCCAAATCAACTATTATCTTACTATCGCACCAATAATGAAATATGTTCAATAATGTTATTCAAATCAACACTCCACTAAATCAAGTAATTATCAAATGAAGGAAGTGGGTTAATTTTCTAACTACGTAAATGAAATATGAAACAGGGTTAAGTTACTTATTATTGATAAACAGCATTACATTACCTACATAATACAACTTCTGACTTGCTGGCAAAGCAGCCTCTGCTCTACATCGGAGCCATACACACAACCCAACCGCTCTCTAAGCGAGCTGAACCACTAGTGCTACTCTCTCTCTCAGTGCGAGCTACAATGCTATGCAATACATGATCTTTGCCAGAGATGAAACTTTACACATATCGATACATACAGTAGAAGCGATATTATACATTTTCTTGCAAGCAAGTTACTCGATACAAAACAGGAGGCACAATATTAGACATTTTCTTATAAAAATAATTTTTTATGGACACGTTTCATCACCCCCCTCCTACCTATTAAAATTTTGTAGGGTGGGTGATGCCAATGGCATTGCCTAGCCAGCAAAATTACTGAATTTCAAGTCCAAAAATCCATTAATGACATCCAAAATTTAACAAGATCAAAACAACAGATGGAGTACATAGAAAATTTTTAAAAAAAATGTGACAGTCGTAAATACATGCCATTTTACAGAACAGTACCATCAAAAGTCATGCATGGAGAGGTACAGGGTGTGACAGGCATAAGCAAATGTCAAAATTTACAGAACATCAGCAATAAGTGGAATATATGACAATTATACATAATGGTAAACATAAGTATATATATAGAATTTCAGAAAACATAGTTTGACAGATGATATAGTGGAGAAAATGAGATAGCTAGAAGTAATACACAAATGGAAAAAAAATATACAATAATAAACATGAACATATACAAAGTTTTACAAAAGATATTTTAACTAATGTCATCATTCTTTAAAGAAAATGTGGTAATTACAAGTAATACACACAGTAGTGTAAGTTCCATGGGTTTACATTTTGTACAAGAGATCAGTATTTTGGGAACATAAAATGAACATTTGTATCTTGTGCACAATGTAGTCTATGTAAATTTTTAGTGCACTTAGTATAAGATAAAGTGTCAGTTTTGTATTCTGTGATGCATTTAAAATGCTATACTTTCATGGATGCTAGAACATACATGTAAAATTTTTGACTACATAGGCTTCTGATCATGTACAAAATAATGTTACTGCTTCAGCACAATAGGATTTCAATATAACGTTTGTCAATCGAATAGGCACAATGACATTTCAGACTAAGTATATGTATCTATCAAGAGCACAATTTTATTTTGGTCACTGACTGTGAAAGAACCATGAAATATACCTAAACACTGGTAATGAACCTGTGGACAACGTTTGCAATGGGAGGCACTGAATAGTATATGCACACGAATAGCACATTAGCTCCTAACATTCATTTTAGGTCTGCACACGAACACAAAACACTGTAAGATTACACCACACTGTAGGCGGGCTGGCTGGTTGCATTGAAGTGGAAGTCATGGGGAAAAGGTTCTGATGTATTCCTCCATGCAATTCGACAACCAAGTGTGCTCCAACCAACAGAGCTATTAGCAGACTGCATCAGCATAGCCAAAATTAGAGCAAACTGGTGGTGGGTGGCCAAGGCTGCAATGGACAGTACTGTGTGGCCAAACATCATCCAACAAACATCTTCATTAAAAGGCCCAAAATCAGTGGTGTATAGTAACTCGTCCATTGTTCTGTGTGCATTCTGGAATCTCGTGTGCGAAATCGCCACTTCCCATGCGTGTCCAAAGTACATGAAATAAAGCATTTTACACACAAATTAGTAACATAGTCATGATATTTCAGTTTAGACTGAAAGAAAAGTCATTGATTAGAACATATCTACAGAAATATTTTCCCACAAATTCAAGTGGTACAAATGGGGTCATGGTATTAAACCATATTTTAACATTACAAGTAGTGTCTTGAAGACGGATACATTTGAATACTAATGAGTAATTTAATTCTTATTTTAGAGTATCTACAACATTAGTGTCATTTCATATAAGCACAAGGCTGTACATACTATGTACATATTGCTTTACAAACACATAATCGTATGAAATACATTGAGGGTGCTTGTCATCAATTTGGCATGATATAACTTAAATTGACATTCCAATTACCATTAGTTCATATCTCTTTAAATTAATATATATCACTATGATGGTGATTACATTACCACAAATTATAACACTTAAATTACATAAGTTGCCATGGCCAGGCTTTTGTCTCAACTGAGCTACATATTTCATTGCCTTAAGGTATAACACATCAGGGTAGTTTCGTGAGAATATCAAAAGAGGTTCAAGTCAACAGGTCATGTCTGTGTCTGTCTGGGTCAACAGTAGGGTCAAACAAAACAATTAGTGCAAATTTTGGCACAGTACTAGATGTACATCACAGTAAATCATCCAATAACATAAACACAGACGTAATATTCGTTAGGCATAGCTGCAGATTTTCATCAACAAGATCATCAATAAAATTTGGAAGATAGTAGTAAGCAAAAGCAAAATATTTCTGTGCATTATCTTTCTAGACTTAACTAGGCGCAGTTTATGGCATAGCTGCAAGTTTGCAAGATAGATGGCTGTGTGGAACGTATAAGCATAACCATACATTGTCATTGAGCTTCATTATAAAATTAATTAGCATAGTGGTAGGGCTTAGGTATATAATTAGTGAGCATAGCGGTAAGCTTTGATTACAAGAGCAATACGCATAGCTGCAAGCATAATTAGAAATATTCATTACACATAATTACAAATAATTACAGATCATCAGAAGGATATGAATCTCACCAATCACACATGCCATTGAAGGCACAATGCATCAATATACAAAATGGTGCACATAAGCACAAAGAGAAAACACAAAAGGGCAGTGCGAGTAAGCACATAAGAAAAGAACAGAACATAGCATCATTAGCAACATAGCGATTCTCCTCATAATTGCTTCATAATCATTGTATAATCTCGTCATCATTAGCAACATAGCGATTCTCCTCATAATTGCTTCATAATCATTGTATAATCTCGTCCACATAATTACATTTATCAAACATCTTTGACTGTTACCAATACCTTCCTTACCATCATTTATCCATAAACAATAATGCATTTTAAAGACCACCATGACATATTGTGTATTGCCTTACTCATCATCCTCCATAATGTTCTTGGCTTACCAAATGCTCATGTCAACTCAAAATCTTCTTCACTTGCTCAGAACTTCGTAAGTTATGCAATTAGTAACACAGAAGAAAAATCTGATATTTTCTGAAACATAGGAACTTGATTAGATTACACAATCAAAAATTTCCATTCATTTTATTTGTCTTGCACAGCCACAGAGTTCGTTATATGCAAATTGCAAGATAATCAAAGTTTCGTATGACAATATCCCAGCGTAGCACAGAGCATAAGTATTCAGAGTTAGAGAAAAGTAACAGTGAGAAAAAGAGGTAGATAGAGCGCACTAAGGAAAAGCGGAAGAATAGTGACACTCAGCTCGAGAACGGGGCACCAATCGCCACTTGGTGTGTCCAAAACAGATTAATGGACTCTCTACCCCATCTTTATTCCCTGAAAATTTTAATATTGGAAATGTGGTGTATGCCTTTCGACTTGTGCGTCTTTAAAGTTTCATTAGTGAAAGAATTACTTTTTGTTTGATCCTCATGCTCTGGATGACGTTTAGAACGCGGCGGGCTTTGTTGCGACCGGCGATCATATCTGTTTGTTTCAAAATATCGACTGCGCGAGGAATTTTCCTCGTCTTCTTCTTCTAAGTCTTGTAAGAGATTTCTAAAGGCTTCAATATCATTTTTGCATCGTGCCGCAATGGCAATTTGACGCAAGTGTAGAGGCAATTTGTTCAAACAAATTCTGATTAATTCCGCAGGGCAGTAAGGTGCCGATAAAAATTGATTTTTGTATACTAAGTTTTGGAAATATTCCACAGGGCTCGAGAAATTTGATCGCTCAAAAGTTTTGAAAGTCGCAATACTGTTTTTAACGCGGTCTTGTGCCGCTTCCGACCAGTATGCGGATAGAAATGAGCGTCGGAACTGATTCTCGCTATAGCACGCTTGTGCAATAGCTCTCATTCTGGTGGCTGGCTCGCCTTCCAGATAACCACATATAAATTCTAATCTGTGCTCAAGTGGCCAATTCGGGGGAAGACAATAATCGAATTGCTGCAACCACTCTTTAGGGTGCAAGTCATTCGGAGAGTTTTTAAATGTCTTGAATTTACGTACAGTCAGGAAATGCTTGTAGTCAAACGCTTCCTTTCGCCCGTGCGGCGTAAGTGAGCGTAAACTACGCACTGCGTCTTCATTGTTGTTACTATGAGGTACACTTCGTTCACGTACCAAGCGACCTACTTGGCTCGAATCATCATTGTCATTTTCGTTCAAATTTTCTTCCACATCTTCGTATGGATTTCCACAAGTGTGGTCAAATTTCCTCTCTATTCGCGCCACGCGATCATCTAATTTTCTGACCTCAGCCTTGTATTGCTGATTAATGGTCATTTGATCTTGTTTGAAACGGTCAAGGGCGAGATATTCATTAGTTTCATTAAACGGGGTAGGATGCGTTACATCCGAACTTTTGTCAGTGTTATCACTAATTTGGGTAATCTTAACTGTAATATCTTCAAACTGTTTATTTATTTTATTGATCTGTTCCGTCGTGACTGACTGGAAGTTCTGCAATTTTTCAACAACTAGATTACTCTGTTGCTTCAATTGAGCGAGTTCAGTAGTTTCCATATTTTCGACTCGTGACGCAAGGCTTTCCACTACCGGGTTGATCTCGTCGCGAATATCTTGTCTTATTTGCTGAGATTCACGTTTGAAAGTATTGAGCAGTTGTTCCCTGAACCGATTGTTGTCCTCGTTTATCTTATTAAAACTACTTTGAATACTCACAAACCTCGAATCGCACGTTTGTTCAATTTTCTCAAGTTTTTCATTTAATTTCTGAGATTGTTCCTCAAGTTTTTCATTTAATTTCTGAGATTGTAATTGACTATTCTCAAGTTTTTCATTTAATTTCTGAGATTGTAATTGACTATTCTCATTTAATTTAGAGAGCTGTGACAATAAAATTTGCATGAAATCATTTGGTAATACGTTTTCCATAGCCGTCGCACAAGTATTTTTTGTAGCAGAGCTAGGCGGAACCGATGCATTATTTTCCGCAACCACATTACAAGAATCGGAATTCTGTATTGTCAAATCCTGTACTTTTTCATTATCCATATTGTCTGTTCCAGAACTAATCTGTTCCGCGTTTTCAGACACGGTATTTACTGTCGTATTTGTATCAGTGCAGTGAGAAGACTCTTGTAAAAATTCAGTTTCTCTCCTTGCTTCATTCAAGGTCTCATTTTCGGAAGCAGTTTTAGTATCAGCGCGGACTCTCCTATTCTTCGACATTGTTAACAGAATTTTGCAGTAAAGTGACCAATAATATTTATTTTCACCTACTGCTAATTTTTTTGAAAATTACACACAGTAATTATGAGAGAACAATAGGTTGAATCGGGCTAGTGCAACATACAATCACAATCGAGATTACGCAAACCGTTAATTATCACACGAGTTCCGCGGTACTAGAACTTTCATCACAACAAACATCAGGCAATATAAAAGAGAGGCTTGTTCAGTAGTAATGCAATTATTTGTATATTCAATTCATCTACTATAAACAATACTACACAATCTCAAGAATGGTAAGTAACAGACTACAGAAACAATTACTATGCTACTGTTGCTACAACAGAGGATGGTGCTACAAAAATTAAATTAAGAGCCAAAAGGTAAGTTGGTTAGTGGAAAAGACAAACTAACTGAAATAAGACTACGTATCTAACTACGTCACGATCCTGTTTGTGAACTATCCTGGCAGAAAGGGCGCCAGATAAAAACTGTACGCGTGTTTTGTAATGTTGAACCTTTCGTTAAATCAGACAATAAATTGTTCATTAACTCAGCTATTTGGTTTAATTATGGCCCTGATCTTAATGTACAAGAAACAGTGCATTAAATTGATTTTGTGCGCAACGGATCTTTTAAGTAAACAACTGTGACATGTAACCTTTTGAAACAGACACTGACTATACTCAAAAATTTTGACTGCGAGAAAGATATAAGAAAAACCACAAATCACTTTCTTAATGCTTGACTGTGAGAGTTAATGTCGATCAGTTATTATTGAAATCCAAATCAACTATTATCTTACTATCGCACCAATAATGAAATATGTTCAATAATGTTATTCAAATCAACACTCCACTAAATCAAGTAATTATCAAATGAAGGTAGTGGGTTAATTTTCTAACTACGTAAATGAAATATGAAACAGGGTTAAGTTACTTATTATTGATAAACAGCATTACATTACCTACATAATACAACTTCTGACTTGCTGGCAAAGCAGCCTCTGCTCTACATCGGAGCCATACACACAACCCAACCGCTCTCTAAGCGAGCTGAACCACTAGTGCTACTCTCTCTCTCAGTGCGAGCTACAATGCTATGCAATACATGATCTTTGCCAGAGATGAAACTTTACACATATCGATACATACAGTAGAAGCGATATTATACATTTTCTTGCAAGCAAGTTACTCGATACAAAACAGGAGGCACAATATTAGACATTTTCTTATAAAAATAATTTTTTATGGACACGTTTCAAGTCCCATAAGCTTAACAAACATTTGAAACATTTGAACGAAAATTGAATGACGGAATTTGTATAGGGGAAAATTCTCTACAACTTTGCTCTCTTGTAATTTTTTCATATCTCGTAGCGTTTCGAACATATTTGCAAAAATAACGGCGATATTGGGATGTATGTCTGTCTGTCTGACCGTCTGTCTGTCTGTCCGTAACGTGTTCCCTGTTTTTAAGACGAACCGGTCAACCGATTAACACCAAATTTTACAGACATGATTGTAGGCCGCCAGAGACCAGGACCTCCCTTTTTTAAATTTTTTGGACAAAAAATACGGTAGTAAAACCAAAAAAAGCCGTTTGTAATATAATTGTAATTGGAAACGAACCGTTCAGCTGACACGAAAATTGAATAACATAATTGGTAGAGGAGAAAATTCTCTACAACGTATATCCCTTATGTTTTTTCGTATCTAAATGTTCAAATGTTTGTAGAGTCTATGGGACTTAACTACGGGGTCATCAGTCCTTAAACTTACAAACTACTTATGAACTACTTACAACTAAGGACGGCACAAATATCCATGCCGGAGGGGGGACTCGAACCGCAGACCGTAGTGGCCGTGCAGACCGTGACTGGAGCGCCTCAGTCCCCTCGGCCACCGCGGCCGGCTTTTTCATATCTCGTATCGTTTGAGGCATATTTGCAAAAATAACGGAGATTTGACTCCCTCCATTGAATTAACGAAAACCAGCCGTTCGGAGATGTCACGTGACATTCCACACGTATTTGATGATTTCCTTATTGTAACTTACACGTTGTCATTTCAAAGCAACGGCACACTGAGGAATTAACAAAAACACATCGTTCTTCGTACGAAAAATGATAATCTAATGTCTACAAATGCCATATTAACATCAGTTAACAACGGCCATCAATAGTACGAGATTAAAGAACTCGTGTTTTGATTTATAGCCGTAGCGTAGTGGGCAAGGTGCTGGACGATGACGCGAAAGGTCGGTGGTTTAAAACCCGCCACTACCTAATTTTTTTTTCCTAAAAGGGTTTCAGACACTCTTATTAATTAATTTATTATTATTTTGGTCCAAAATGTTTGCAAAAACTTATAAAACTACAAATTTAAAGTGGGCCGTAAAACACGTCAGTGCGACTTTTTTCGTTGTGGGCCTATCTTCCGAAGGAGCTGTTATTCTTTTTTCTTCTTTTACTTAGGAGCCGCAAATGACTACGATTATTTCAACTGTTATCATGGCAACTTTTTAGCGTCCTGTAATTTCTTTCTGAAAGGTAGCATTTTCTTGACACCTTGTGGAGTAATCCATGTCTCTTTCAATATAATTGCACTATGTGTTTTCCATTTAGAGTTTCATTGTTTGTATGCGACTGTAGAAACATATTCTCCTTTTCCTAATCACATCTGTGATTTCTTCAGTACGTGTATAAAGTTTACTATCAGTACATTCTGGCTTCTATCCGCGGCTTCACTAGCGTTTACATCCTTGTATACGTGTCAAACACCATCGAAAGTACAATAATCTCGCAACTTGGTTCTTATGATCAGGATCATCAGGATAAAAGAAGTTTACGATTTTCCGGGTCAAATATCAACCGTGCATAGATTGTCCTCCTTTATCCAGATGAAAATAAAGATATCATTAAATACGAAAAGAAAATCTGTTTGATACATCGTCACTAAAACGCCGACGGAAGAAGCTATACATTATACAACGTGTAAATTATGCAGAATTAAAATGTCATAGGAACCGTTTCGCCGGTTTGAAGACGTTGGCACCTTATCTGAGCAGTGTATTTACTATGTTGACTCGTGTTACGTACAACATATCAATCGTTAATGAATGTGATAAATTTCAAACGTCAAAGAATAAATAGCTTTCCTAAGTAGTCTTAAAGTGTATTGGAAGCTATAAGAGAAACGATGACGCTCAGTTGGCCCATATTTCGAATTATATTCTTAAAATCAACAAATATCTTGAATTACACACTTTATAAAAAAGCCTATGTACTTCTATCTCCGAACTCATTTTCATCACAATCAGTTAAGTGGTTTTGTTGTGAAAGCGTAACAAACAGAGCTTCTTCCGCATTGGCAATATATTCCGAATTGTGGCAGCTGTTTAACTGGTACAAAATTTTCATTGGTATTTGTCTTCCAGTAAATTGCAGGTGACTCCATTATCGCCTGTTTGTTCAGAGTTGAACACTCTGCTGCATAGACTGTTTATGCGCGAATTACTGTAGTGTGTAATTTTAGCATTGACAGATATTGATTTCTCATTACATATGTTCCTAGCAGGTAGTACGTTGTTTTAATCTTATTAACTGCTGCTTTAATAGATTCATTCCCTGAAATATTTTGTTCGGTTACTTCTCCTACATGCTTGCTTCTTCTCTCAATTTTCCCATTTTTAGTTATCATTATGTTTGGAGCCGTCTTGAAGATTGTCTCTTTTTTGTAAATGAGATTTGTAAGTCTGATTTTTCAGCTTATTCTTTTTGCCTCGTGGCTGTTTCTATGGAACCTAAAAAAAAAACAAAAAAAAAAAAAAACAAAAAAAAAAAAAAAAAAAAAAAACTATGTAACCTAATCTAGCGCCCTCATTCTTTCTGTTTATTTTGTTTTATGTATTCAACATTCTTAGAGCTTTCATATACTATCTTACTTCAGGATTGGGTTTTATACATACAAAGGTTATTTCATCTTAGTTGCTTAAGAGATAACATTCTAATGTGATAAACAGTAATCAAACAGTACTAATATAATTTGAAGTGATGAGAATGTGTATAATATCCTGAATAACAGTACTGACTAAAAACAATAATTTATTGCTACAGTATTAAACAGTAGTAATAAGGCAGTCGGATTGTAAACTGTTTTCCTTTTTATTAAATATGAATCGTTTCGGCCTTGAGGAGCGTACTTAAATTATATAATAAGTGATTTCGTGAACCAACATCCGTCAATGGTGTCACAAAGGGCATCAATACGAAAAATTATCAGAAATCGGAAATCGTAATTGTGACGTGATGTGGCAAATCAAATAATAAGTAACGTTAGCACCAAATGATGTTGGTCCATCACATCGATTTTTATATTATCTAAGGAAGGCACGCAAAGGCAAAAAAAAAAAAAAAAAAAAAAAAAAAAAAAAAAAAAAAAAAAAAAGTAATTTCTAACAATGAAGAAAAATCAATTGGTTTGAGATTGCCTTATTCCTATAAATTCCCAACCATTTTCTGTGCCCGTCGTAAACATAGAATCGAAGAAGCATTAAAATGACCATTGCCATTCAGCGTCTCCTATGAAGATGATCGTATAAAGATCGAACCGGTAACTGTTCAATAAATATGTATACCATCTAGACTGTTTTAAGGCTAGTGATACTATTACTAATATTGGCGCCGAATAATAAAATAATGACGGCAAGACAGTAATATTCATAGGTGTACGAAAGTGATATCTGCTGAGATACGGATCACTGAGGGATTTAGAAAGTGTGTTGTATGTGGCAACTTTGTCCAGACTATCGCCTTATCCATACCTATCACACAAATTTTGAGCTTACGGAATATCGTCTAAAATTTGTGATTGCATTGGGTATTTCCTGTAAGAGACGCCACATTTCGTTGTAATTAATGGAAAGGCATCGACTAAAACATATCTGGTGTTCCCCAGTGTATTGTTATTTTTCGTCTGCTGTTCCTTATCTACATAAACAATCTGGAAGAAAATCGAGTAATCCTATAAGGTTGCTTGCAGATGCTGCTGCTATTCAGTGTCAAGTAAAGTCATCTCAAGATCAAAACCCACTGCACAACGATTCAGATAATGTACCTGTGTGATGAGAAAATTAGCTGTTGACCCTAAAAGGAATACTGAAAAGAATACGTTGAACCACATCTACAAATAAATAAATCAAATCTGAAGGCCGGAAATTCAAGTACCTAAATACCCAGAAACTACTATTACGATAAACATAAATTGGAAAAGGAAGGAAGAAGAAGTAAGTAAGTTTAGAATTAGGCTAAGGACGGGGAAGAAAATCTGGCGTCTTTTTGAAAGAAACCATCCCGCCGTTTGCTTAGACGGATTTAGGGAAATCACGGAAAACTGAAACACTGATGGTCGGAGGTGGATTTGAATCCCCGTCATTTTTAATGAAATAAATTATTTTGAACTAAGACATTATTTGCCGGCCGCGGTGGTCGAGGGGACTGAGGCGCTCCAGTCACGGTCTGCACGGCCACTACGGTCGGGGGTTCGAATGCCCCCTCGGGCATGGATATTTGTGCCGTCCTTAGTAGTTCATAAGTAGTTTGTAAGTTTAGGGACTGATGACCCCGTAGTTAAGTCCGATAGACTCTACAAACGTTTGAACAAGACATTATTTAAACTAATAAAACACATAGTAGACAAAGACAAACCTCCCCCACCCTCAAAACCACCACACAATATGATCACATAAAACAACAACAACAACAAATCCCTACCCACAAATACACACCTGCAGAAAATCAGAATCTCTCTCTGTCTCTCTCTCTCTCTCTCTCTCTCTCTCTCTCTCTCTCTCTCTCTCTCTCACACACACACACACACACACACACCCAAACACACACACAAAGTCGCTAGCTGAACTAAAATCATATTTATAAACACACACACAATAGTCAGAACATCACACACAAAGTTGCTAGCAGACGCCTGTTTTGGCAGAAACGAAACAAAAACACATCTCACAGCACGAACCAAAGAACTCGAAAGCAAATAACACACATACAGACAATAAACAGAAACAAAACAAACGACATATAGACGTGCCAGTCCACAGAAATAGCTATTTTTCAAAAACTTTTGTAAGAAGTGTTACTGTAAAAAGCGTAAATATAAGCAGTGAAAGCAAGAGGCAATGTGCTACAAATCACACATGAAGAGGAAAACATAAAAACTCGTGAGTAATATTAGAAGACCAATTTATTCAGAATCAAAACAATCCAATTGCATGAGAATTGTTGTCGATCGAATTTAGTAAAAAATCAAACAAATAATGTAATACAAACCATCTCTTATACAGCTGACCACTGCTTTAGAATAAAGCGAAACGCGTCTGGTCTAAAGTAGACTAATTTACAGTTGCATAAGACGGTCCTATAACCTACACAAATTGTATAACTGCAACTGCGGAAAAGGAGGCCAAAAACACGAAGAAATTCGAACAATGAGACAATTTAATGTGAGATCAGACCCCCTATGCCGTCAATGTTAAATTCTTTCAACTTTTAACCCATTATTTCTAAAAGTATTGAAGATATCACCACCAAATTTTTACCAATTGATTATATGAATGTATTTAGTTGACTGATCTAGAATGGGAAAAGTACACATATTGGAAATTGAGATACAGTTTTTTAGAAATATGAGTGTTTATTTGAACAAATTATTGTGTTTTATACAACACAGCTTCAATCATATAACTCTCAGAACATTGATTGTAGACCCATGTAATCACCTCCTGTATATAAGCAATCCCCATAAATTTTATGTTTATATGCTTATTGGTTCATGAGAAAATGGGTCTTTTGCATGAAAATTTACAATTTTGAGAAAATTCAAGTTTAAGTAAGAAGTATATACAAACACACCTTTCTTCTTAAAAAACTGGCTAAAAGCAGCCTGCTCCATAATCTGATCCTTCTTCCTCACCTAAAGTCTTTATTCTTCTCTTCTTTCTTGCTTCCTTGGTCATTTGCTGAGCAGAAATTTCTGCTTTCCGCACTCTTAATCGGTCCGTGGCTTCCAGTGTAGTTGCCGTATTCTACCCCATATTTATTCCCAGCTGATCCAGGTCTTTTAATCTTCCATAATTCCCATCATTGAATGAAATTACTGCATCACACACACCTAATCTTAATAGGAGCAACAACACACAACAGTTTCACTATAAGCACAGTAAACTACAAAACATGTAAACATTTCTTTTTTTTTTCAAAGATATACAAGCATATGGGCAAAGAAAATGAAATAATCAGTGCAGCCAACACATGATAAACAATCCCAAAGATAAAGCGGAAAACCCACAGCCTTCTAAAGCATGTAGTTTCTAAGATTTGAATACAAATGTGAGAGGACGAAAAGATCAATGTTGATATCGCCATATGTCAAGTAAAAATAAAAAAAAAAAAAAAAATAAAAAAAAAATAACTATACATTCAAAAGAATTTTTTCAAAAATTATACACCAACATGTCCAAGAAAGTCCAAATATTTATATAGCGGAAAAAAACGAAAAATAATTTGTTTTCGAAATTTGGGGTCTGATCTCACCTTAATCTATATCTGTATATAAAAGGCTTGTGTGTGTACGTGCTGACAGACTTTTCCCCATGACCACATACTGCCACTCACTCGTGGTTGTGGTGGTAGATAGCCCTTGGTCTAATGATGTTAGTAAGGGAGTTTGGTCGCGGTGCGTGGCAGTGGGTGAGTGTGACGAGCAAAAATTCGCAAAATATGCAGTAAATACTCTTAGGAAAAGCTATATACTCTGTGACTTACGAATTTTACGGAACGAGTCAAAATCTGTTTATTCTTTCAATCGTCAGACAATGCGGCCCTTTGAGACTTTAATAACGACGAGGAATATCAAATACGCAATTTCTTAAATAGATCACATGTTTCCGTCAACCACACATTACCGACTATGAAGAGACACACAAAACAAAGATAAAAATCCAGATAGACTCAAAGATAAAAATACTCGTGGAACATTGATCACTGTCGTGGAAGCGTGGTGGAAACACAGACATACATTAATGAATGTCTCTTAGGCCATAGATATTGATATGCCTGTGCCAGTAAGCTCACTGGTCTGTGCTAATCAGTGCTCTGTGATACATATAGCCGCGACACTCTCTGCCATGAAAGGTGTTATCGTTTGACAGCGGAGTCAAGAAAAACTATACGGCGTATTCCTACTCATATCCCGGCGGCCTCCTGTGATAATGTTGGCAACAGACGTTGAATAACGAGAATCATGTGACATCGTCATAAGCCAATCGCGTGACACGCAAATATTTTGTCGTGAAATCAAGCATACAGTAGGAACAGAAGTATTTATCCACTCTCTATGTGGTTCGGTCATCTTTGCAACGGTTTTATATCGTGTTATTGATGTTGCCAACATATAAACGCGAGGCCGCCAGGATAGAAAGTAAAATTTTACCAAATCACGTACATCCGTTTTTGTCACATCTCATTATGACCAGCACTTTCACGCGAAACTCTTTTGTATAGAGTCTCATGATTCACACAGTCTTACAATTCATTCCAAATTCAAGAAGATATTTGTGAAAACTCTTACAAATCAATATTCGCACTTATACAATGTAATTTGCCAGCCGCTTTCGGCGCTGCTGTTGCAATGTGTAACTTTATGAACACAACCTAACATTGAATTTACCTTGTTCCGAAGCACGGACTTAAATTAATTTCACTCTTAGTATGAAAAACTTTATGAACATTCATCGTTTTCGACAATGACTTTTACTTAATTTGACATCTTGGCTAGGATGTTCAAATGTTTGTTAAGCTTATGGGACTTAACTACGGGGTCATCAGTCCCTAAACTTACAAACTACTTATGAACTACTTACAAACTAGGACGGCACAAATATCCATGCCCGAGGGGGGATTCGAACCCCCGACCGTAGTGGCCGTGCTGACCGTGACTGGCGCGCCTCAGTCACCTCGGCCACCGCGGCCGGCTCTTGGCTAGGAGAACTGAGTTTATTGACAGAGAGATCCAACAAGGATTGTGTTTTTGCTCACCTACGCCCGGAACCCAAAGAACCATGATATACACAGGACCTCCTTTAACAACCGTTGCGAAGCACGGGCATATAAGCTAGTAATTGAGAAAAGGTAACAGAAATTAGATTATGTGTGGTTAAGGTAGTTTGCACAGGTGCAGATGAGGGAGGAAATGAGGTAACGGTCGAGCCGCAATGCTGTTAAAACAGGTGTAAGACTGTAAATATGATAGCGGGCGGAGTAGTTTTCCGTGGCGGCGGAGCAGCGGAAGGAGCAGCGAGAGCAAACAGCGGGGGCAGATAGGCGGTGGCTGCTAAATCACGCTGGAGACAGCGGTTTACCCTGCAGATAGCGCACAGGGCCCGCCACGCGACCGCCCAAGCCGCCTCCTTCCTGCCATAACGCCGGCTTCCGCCTCGTACACCGGGGAGACGTCTACCGGCCAAGACCGCCATCCGCGCATAGCGCGTGCCGACACTCGCTTATCGGCCAGGAAGAACTACGCAGCTGAGACAACACTTGTTGTACTATGCTTTATGCGTCAGCACACCTTGTAACACTACTATCTCGGCTCCTTGCGTTAGTGTAGGTGCGTCCCACAAGGTTCGGTCTTCGGTCCTTTGCTGTTCTTAATATATATTTAATATTCACAGAATATATGACATCAACTGCGATTGGGCAAAGCTGAAAATGTGTACCCAGCCGGGATTCGAACCCGGGTATCCTGCTTTCTAGGCAGTTGCGCTGACCCCTACACCACTGGGGACACAGTGATCACCGCACCTGCAAGGACTACCCATGCACGTCAGATACAAATTCCCAGCTTCGCCCTGCCCGCAGTACTCAAACTCGTAGTTATGAAACTAATTCCCGTAAGACTAAGGGCTTCAAACTTGCCCACCCCACCCCACTAACGATAGGATCATTGCCCATCACCGGCATATTATATATATACATTTCTGATCCTACAGTTGTTATTATTTAATATTCACAGAATATATGACATCAACTGCGATTGGGCGTGCTTAGGTAGTCCTTGCAGGTGCGGTGATCACTGTGTCCCCAGTGCTGTAGGGGTCAGCGCAACTGCCTAGAAAGCAGGAGACCCAGGTTAGAATCCCGGCTGGGTACACATTTTCAGCTTTGCCCAATCGCAGTTGATGTCATATATTCTGTGAATATTAAATAATAACAACTGTAGGATCAGAAATGTATATATATATAATATGCCGGTGACGGGCAATGATCCTATCGTTAGTGGCGTGGGGTGGGCAACTTTGAAACCCTTACAACGTAAATAAAAAATCGAAATTGTCTACATCGCACTTCCCCCGTTTTGTGTTCACTAAAAGCATACTAAATTCGTGCACCATACTTTTAATTATTTTAAAGAATGAACACAAAAGACGAAAATTAAACCCTTCATGTTGAATGTCTGTTAGAGATGGAGATGGACTGCAATTACGCGAAACGCCTGATAATGAAAAGATTACTCTCCTTACCTTTACTCTCCATAATCTCAGAATATTTTCAAATTCCAGTATTTCACAACATTATCACAACATATTCCAAAGATCCAGGCTCACACTGCAATTTGCGACTACCTTCCAAGGCTGCTTGCACAACACTACTCAAAATGTTCAAATGTTTGTATAGTCTATGGGACTTAACTACGGGGTCATCAGCCCCTAAACTTACAAACTACTTATGAACTACTTACGAACTAGGACGGCACAAGTATCCATGCCCGAGGGGGGATTCGAAGCCCCGACCGCAGTGGCCGTGCAGACCGTGACTGGAGCGCCTTAGTCCCCTCGGCCACCGCGGCCGGCACACCAAAGATTGTCCTCGCGGGGCCAAAGATATGATTTTACAGGCATTCAACTGTATTAACATTTCATACCTGCGTTTCAACGTATCGACTGGTGCAGTCACAGGAACGCTTAGATTTGCGAATGGCGGGCCTTGGTCTTCAGCGATGACAGCAGATTCTACCTGCACGCACTTGATAGTCATTCGCACGTGCGACGCTGGCCTGTCGAGCGCTGTCTCTTGTTGTCCTCTCACGGGACGTGGAAACGCACGTGGAGAAGGAAGAGGAAACATCGTAGCATGGAATTCCACGTTCCACCATCCTGCGAAGCGTGGAATGATCAGGCACGTTAGATTTTTGCTTCGTGGAGAGAAACGTGGCCAATGAGAAGCGACCTGGTTTTTACGTGACAGCAGAAGTTTAGAGCCGCCATATTGCAAACGGAACCTTGCATTTCGTGCCTTCTTTCATTGTAGCGTACGATGCATGACTATAATCTTTTTTAAATCGTCAGAAAATTAAGGAACTTTTGAAAACGTACAAATTCAATAATATTGTTTCGCCTGTCTTGTATTGATATTTGGATGTAAAATGTTATATGAACTTCTTTGAGTAACTACGTCTATGGTTTACTCTGTTGTGTAACATCTCTGTCAAAGACTATATTTTATGTGAGTAGGAGCTGAACAGAAAGAGAGAGTCGGTGTGTAGCTCTGCTAGTGATCGGACGTGCTTTGGTTAGCTGCTTTTGTACGAACTGATGGAATAATTTTGAAATCCGATTTTGACAGACGCAATACTGTTTTTATAAGATTTTGTATCATTCTTGTATGTATCAGTCTGAGAAGATTTTGTTGTTCTTCAATCATAAGGTAATGTAATCATTATTGTTAATAATAATTGAGAAAGTTGAACTTCTTTACCTCTTTCAATTTTGTAGTTAGAAAGCTAACCCTCTTCCTTTCACTGAAAGTTATTGGCTATTAAAATCAAAGCATAATATTGACTAAGCTGAGTTTGATTAACATATTTCTTTATTGATGTGAAGTATAATAAAAATAGTAATTGTTATGCAATAATACACAGATGAACAAGATACTAAATTTCTGAAATCAGTCAGTTGGCGAAATAAATTCTTGCAGTTGCATTATTAGAAAGTGGTTTGTGTTTTCCCAGATTTCCCTCGCAGACAAATTTATACTATCGTTAGTGAGCCTTATGCAGACTACGTATTGTTCTTTCTGTGTTCAAAATATCCGTTGCGCTTTCAATGAGTCTAAACCACTGTTTCCTAATTAACTGTGCTGTTATTAATATTAGGCCCATAACTAAACAGAATTATAGTGTTAATGAATAAAAAATATGTTCAACTAATCTTTAATCAGCTTGATTGAAAAGTTAGTTATTGTGAATGTTAAGCTGATGACAATTATTAATGCTGCATTTAACACCAGATTAGTTTTGAATGAGTAGCTTTTCGAAAAGACCTCCTTTAGCTGGCTCACTACTGCCAAATCCTTGTAGCGACCCTGTTTTTCCAATCAATAGAACAGCCTTAACTATAACCCACCAACCAACATACCAGTTTTAACGTGTTATTTTGGATATGATTCATTAGAATAAATTAATGGAAAATATATTTTCATAGCTTTAGATATTATCGTATTTAACGTGTCACTGTTATAATTTGTATACTGTGAAATAATAGCATTCCTTTACATATTTCTTAAAGTCTGAGGGTATTTCCCTGTCTCATATATCTTACGAACCAGGTGAAATAGTTTTGTCATTGTTGGATCTCCCAGAGACTTCAGTAGTTCTGAGGGAATGTCGTCCACTCCAGGGGCCTTGTTTCGACTTAGGTCTTTCAGTGCTCTGTCAAATTCTTCTCTTAGTATCTTCTATTTTATCTTCATCTTCATCTACATCCTCTTCCCTTCCTACAACATTGTCTCTAAGTTCATTTCCTTTGTAGAGCTCCTCTATGTACTCTTTCTACCTTTTCAACTTTCCCTTCTTTGCTGAGAACTGGTTTTCCACCTGAGTTCTTTATATTCATTCGGCTGCTTTTCTTGTCTCCAAATGTCTATTTTGCTGTTGGCGGTATCTATTTTCCCCTCTTTATACATTCTTCTAGCCACTCCTGCTTACCTAGTTTACATTTCCTGTTAATCTCATTTCTTAGTCGTCTGTACCCCATTTTGCCTGTTTCATTTACTGCATTTTTATATTTTCTCCTTTCATCAATTAAATTTAGTATTTCCTGTGTTATCCAAGGATTTTGTACGTCTTGCCTTTCCACCCATTTCCTCCTCTGCTGCCTTCACTATTTCATTCCTCAATGCTACCCATTCTTCTTCTACTGTTTTATTTCCCCCAGTTTCTGTCAATTGTTGCCTAAACCGTCCTCTGAAATTGTTAAGAACTTCAGGTTCCTTCAAATTATCCATGTCCCATCTCTCTATTTTCCTACCTTTTTGCAGCTTTTTCAGTTTCAGCCTACAGTTCATGACCAACAAGTTATGGTCAGAGTCGATATCTGCCACTGGGTATGTCTTACAATTTAAAACCTGGTTCCGAAATCTATGTCTTACCATTACAAAATCTATCTGGTACCTTCCAGTGTCTCCTGTTCTCTTCCACGTATACAACCTTCTTTCAAGATTCTTAAACCAAGTGTTTGTTATGATTAAATTATGTTACGTGCAAAATTCTTCCAGGGCGATCTTCTCTTTCATTCCTTTTGCCCAGTCCATATTCACCTACTATTTTTCCTTCCCTTCCTTTTCCTACTACCGAATTGCAGTCTCCCATCATAATTAAGTTTACCACTCCCTTAATTGCCTGAATAATTTCCTTTACCTCCTCATACATTTCTTCGATCTCCTCATTATCGGCAAAGCTAGTTGGGATATAAACCTGTACTTCTGTTGTCGGTGGCCGGCCGCGGTGGCCGAGGGGACTGAGGCGCTTCAGTCACGGTCTGCACGGCCACTACGGTCGGGGGTTCGAATCCCCCCCCCTCGGGCATGGATATTTGTGCCGTCTTTAGTTGTAGGTAGTTCATAAGTAGTTTGTAAGTTTAGGGACTGATGACCCCGTAGTTAAGTCCCTTAAGCTTAACAAACATTTGAACATTTGAATTTTGTTGTCGGTGTTGGGTTCGTATCTATCTTGACTACGATAATCGGATCATTGCGCTGCTCATAGTAATTTACTCGTATTCCTATTTTCTTATTCATTATCCGACCTACTCCTGTAATACCCACAACTGATTTTGTATTTATAATCCTGTACTCACCCGACCAGAAATCCTGCTCCTCTTTCCACCGAACTTCACTAATCCCCACTATATCTAACTTCAACCTATCTGTTCCTCTTTTTAAATTTTCTAACTTCCCTACCCGATTAAGGGATCTAAGATTCTACGCTCCGATCCGTAGAATGCCAGTTTTGTCTTGATGATCACATCCTCCTGTGAGTAGCTCCGCCCGGAGATCCGAATGGGCGACTATTTTACCTCCGGAATATCTTACTCGAGAGGATGCCATACATATATTCATACAATAGAGTGCATGTCCTCGGGAAAAGTAACGGCTGTAGTTTCCCCTCGCTTTCAGCTGTTCGCAGTAGTTGTGAGGCAAAGTCACATTAGCTGATGTTATAAGGCCAGCTCAATCAAACATCCAGACTGTTGCCCCTGTAACTACTGAAAAGGCTGCTGTCCCTCTTCAGGAACCACACGTTTGTCTGGCCTTTCCACAGATACCTCTCCGCTGTGGTTGCAAGCCACCCCACCTCGGAAATGTTTGTGCTTCGTGGGGTTTGAGGTAAAGTATGATCGCATTAACGTGTAAGACAGCCAGAAAGCGAGTCTCGCAGCGGATACGTGCAGTGTCAAGCAAAAAACCTACCTCCTCCTTCATGTTTATCAGAATGCAAGCTTTTACAATATAGTATGTTTGCTTAAGGATTCATCTTTATTTAATTTAACATAAATCTGAAAATGTCTTTCATTTATATCGGCCGCAGTAGCCGAGTGGTCTGCAGTGCGCCAGTCACAGTCTACACATCCGCTACGGTCGGGGGTTCGAATCCCCCCCTCGGGCGGATGTTTGTGTCGTTTCTAGTACAAGGTAGTTCATAAGTAGTTTGTAAGTTTAGGGACTGATAACCCCGCAGTTAGGTCCCTTAAGCTTAATAAACATTTGAACATTTTTCTTCAAGAAATTAATATTCACTTCAGTCCACTAAAATTTAAACCTCTCTCATTGTCTCTCTGCTGTTGAACTTTCTATTTACAAAATCTAGGCCACAGTGGAATGGCCGATCGCTCGAAGGCATCTTTCTGCGGAGCTCGCAATTGCTCGCCGTCGGAGGTTCGAGTTCTCCCTCGCGTGCACGCGCGTGCGCGCACGTGTGTGTGTGTGTGTGTGTGTGTGTGTGTGTGTGTGTGTGTGTGTGTGTGTTGTCCTTAGCGTAAGTTACTTGAAGTAGTTTGTAAGCCTAGGGAATGATAACTGCAGCAGTCAAGTCCCTTAGATTTACAAACATTTGAACAAAATCTTATGTAACACTTGAGGATCTCAATGCCCCAGATTTGTTCCTATTTCCTCGAGTTCAAACCGCTTTAAAGAAATGACGATATTCCTGACATACAACGAAACGTGACGAGGCTTTTGAACACCAGCTCCAATGAAGACTTCGTGCAAAATTGCCAGGACATATATCACAAAGCTCAGCGGTGTATAGTTATGGGAGGTGACTATTTCGAAGGACATTAAGGTGACTGTAGTTCATAGTTCATCTATATTAATTTTGTATCCCATTCTCGTCGCCAACTTTTGTGTCCCAGCCTCGTCGCCGCTTTTGTGTCTCGTTTCCGTCGTAGGTGCCGGTGGCCGAGTAGAAAGGGACCGACACAGGAATAAAGGATGCACGCTTATGCAGGTACGGAGGTGAGCAGCCAGTGGGACAGCAGAAACTAGAAACACTAGAGTAAATTAGAACGAGATATATATTTCATAGCGACTTAGTAATACTTTTACATAATTCTTGACTGCAGAATGCTGATACATAGTTTAGATAAAGGCCTGCCTACTGATGATTACTAGTGCCTATCCGATAGCCAAATCTTTACTGGTGCCTATCTGATTCCGAAGTGTTAACTGGTTCCTATCTCAGTCCCAAGTGAACGTTGTCGTTCAGTGGTGGCCACGAGCGCGATAGCAGCAGAGGGCGCTCGTGGCTGACGTCGTAAGGACGCCGCGCCGTGCGTGCATGGCGGCGCGCGGCGAAAGTAGTTGGCGCGCACTTTAGACTTGTGCGACACCACAATTAATGTTACAGAATGTGCCGGTAGGTACATGACAGGGTTGGCTACCCTGTTTTGCCATCCGCTAACAAATCTCTGGTATGAAGAAAACATCTATGGAGTGGACGAGGAAGTGACGAGTTGGTGACCGGACGAGCTAGAGGATGCGTCTTGCAGGGCAGCGGGAGTGAATGAGTTGTATTTGTCCTCTGCGGCCTGGAGTGCCGACAGAGGCAGCACAGCAAAACGCAAGCAGTCAAGCTTGCTAGTGTGTTGGAGGACAGACGTTGCCGTATATACAATTTGGCCAAACTATTCTGTGAACGCGATCGTCGTGTGTAAGTAATAGCCAAGGTACACGTCGAGGAACGATTTGGCACAGGTGATATGAGAGGACGGACAGCAATTTGGGTACTGTGGCTGTTTGGGTCATTGGTTATCCACGACACAAAACTGAGTGCATTTCAGTATGTGGGTTGTGAACAGTTCTGTGGCTACGCCACGTCGTCTAAAGGGTTAGCCACCGCTAAGCTGTGTAAGCTATGTTACGGTGTTGGCAGTGATTTCTTGTGTTCTATAGTTCATGCACTGTACCGTCAACCGGCGTGTTGGATTCGCGGTGCCAGTGAAGCTGTAGTTATGTATTGTGACTCATCAAAACTATTGTTAATACGAGTTTGTTGCAGTTACGCTTTCTGCATATTTTGGTAACGTTGTAACTAGCGTGGACGCAATTCAGAGCCAAGCACATATGTCTTGTACTTTAATGGGCTAGTCCTAGAGGATGTACCTGTTATTGAAGACGATAATTTGCAAGCCTTTGTGCATGGTGGTGTTCCGGTCGATACATATCGAACGTCGTAGTTCGTAGTTCGATGTAGTGTTTCTGAACCGTAGAGCCTGTAACCGGAGATTCGGGCGCTAGGCGCCCTCATGGTTTTTATTTTTTTTATTTTTTATTATTATTTAAAAAAAAAAAAAAACCCTATACCTAACACTATATCGAACATTCCATATTCATTATGAAATGTGTGCTATATTAAACGTACGCCAACAGGTTTCCATTCGCAACAGTGTGTAACATATTAAAATTCTATTTAGTGGTTATAACGTGTTTAATTAATGCATTAATTACTCTCGTCAATACTACGTCAAATGTACTTCACGTGAAACACGCAATTTTATTGGTCGCCATAAGTGACACCTGATCGTCTGCTATGCTGCGATATTACGACCTACGATATATATCGACGGGAAGACCGCCGAGCACAAAGGCTTGCAAATTACCCTGAAGACTGTTTGATCTTGAGAAGAATTACCAAGGCAAGCACACGTTCTCAATTTATTGTTTATGTTCTGTGATGATTGTTCTGCATATACTAAATTTGTAGTTATTACTGAAATTTATGAATCCTGCAACGTATATTGATTTGTTGATATACGAAGTGAATTAAGTTTGATGCTTTCAGAAATTTCAATATCTCTTGTACATCGTGGTTAATAAATGTTGTTGAATTTCCACATGCTAAACGCTAACTCAGTCAACCGCATTCCCCTCTTATCCTGACCCACGCATTCTGCCATAACAAGGACTATTCATCGAACCTTTGGGTCAGAGGTTTTTATATGCTGATGTTAGATCCAACGTGACATCGTCGGTTTTATATTTATCCGGGTAGCCCTTTTCTTCAAAGTTGAGGCATTCAGTTTAAAGTAAATGTAACTCAACATAATCTAGGAACGTAGTCTTGAGGGTCTACATCGACATGGGATACTCTGCAAATCACATTTAAGTGCCTGGCAGAGGGTTCATCGAACCACCGTTATACTATTTTATCTCCCATTCCATTCTCGAATAGCGCGAGGGAAGAAAGAACACCTGAATCTCTCCATTCGAGCTCCGATATGTCGTATTTTATTCTGATGATCATTTCTACCTATGTAAGTAGGAGTCAACAATATATTTTCGCATTCGGAGGATGCCGGCCGCGGTGGCCGAGAGGATTGAGGCGCTCCAGTCACGGTCTGCACGGTTACTACGGTCGGGGGTTCGAATCCCCCCTCGGGCATGGATATTTGTGCCGTCCTTAGGATTAGCTAGTTCGTAAGTAGTTTGTAAGCTTAGGGACTGATGACCCCGTAGTTAAGTCCCATAAGTTCTACAAACAATTGAACATTTTGAACATTCGGAGGAGAATGTTGGCGATTGTAGTTTCGTAAGCAGCTCACGCCGCAGCGAAAAGCGCCGTTGTTGTAATGATTCCCATCCCAGATCCTGTATCATTTCCGTAACGCTGTCTCCCGTGTATCGTGACAATACGAGCTGCCCTTCTTTGGACTCTTTCGATGTCCTCCTTCAAACCCACCTGATAAGGATCCCACACTGGGCAGCAATATTCCATAAAAGGACGGACAAGCGTAGTGTACGCAGTTCTTCTGAATGAACAAAAGTACATGTAACTCAACAAAATCTAAGAACGTAGGCTTGAGGGGTCGGAATTAAGGTGAATATTGGGGACTAAGAGCAACGTTTCCAGATAAACGAACAAAACCTGTGATTTAGTGAGGAAGTTCTCGCCATATGGTGGGGCTGATATAGTGCCCTTCGACGTGGCACCGCGTAGCGGCAGCTTTCATGTTTCACGCCGGGTTTACATTTAGATTGGGTGCGAAACGCAGCTGATAGGCGGGCGCCGTATATCGCCCGGCCGGACAGCGGCGCACCCTCCCACGCGCAGATCCCATTTCCGGGGGGATGGGAGCCGCTCTCGTTCTCCCCCGGCCATCCCGCGCGTGAAACAATCGGCAGCACCTGGGCGCCTGCGCCTCTATTAGCCGTGTCCGCGCCTCTCGCGTCCGCTTCGGCCACCTGGGCACCGATAGCGGCCGTCCGTCATCCACCCGGCGCCGGCGCAACCCTAACTCACCCCACAGGTACGAGCGTGGTCAGGCGGCAGATCGTAAATGGAGGGGGCACATCACCAACACCATAACCCCGCGTCCACACATTGGTACCAACGCTGGCGCCAACATTGGCCAATATTCAGTAATTAAAACTTCCGGGCTGAGAGGCCGTGGTCGAACAGTAGAAATTTCTTCCCCTGACGTTTCGTTGCCGGCTGCGGGCAACATCTTCTGAGGTGAGTCGACGACTGGCTGCTGGGCCGTGGAGATCCTGCATATATAGAGGGCATAGAGGGCGCCACCACTCGTCACGTGATGTCAACAGTAAAACTATCTCTGGCTGGCGTCATTACTCTCGATCGAAGGTAATCGATAGTCACGTCTTTGGTACAAAGCAGACCGCCATATCTTGTCTAACTTCAGGCCTTCTTCCTTTCTGTTAAAATTATTGTGGTGTTTAAAAATCTCTATAGCCTCTCTATTCATACGTGCATAATAATGCGATGTCTTAGCTAGCACGCTTGTCTCACTAAATTTTATTTTGTGGTCACCGTTTTCAAAAACATGTTCCGCTACGGCCGATTTGTCCGTGTGTCCCACTCGACAGTTCCTTTTGTGTTCAGTTAGGCAAGTATTGATACTTCTTTTTGTTGTGCCAATATAAACCTTCCCACAACTACATGGGATCTTATACACACCTGGAGTAGCCAAAGGGTGTCGCGCATATTTCGTTGATCGTAAGCATTCACTGATCTTTTTGGTGGGTTTGAATATTGTTTCCACTCTAAACTTGGCCAGTACTTTCCCAATGCGGTCCGTGATTTTGTGGATGAATGGGAGCAACACGGACCGCACCTCACCTCAGAAGATGTTGCCCGCAGCCGGCAACGAAACGTCAGGAGAAGAAATTTCTACTGTTCGACCACGGCCTCTCAGCCCGGAAGTTTTAATTACTGAAGACGCCGGCCGTGAAAGCTTACACGTTATGATTGGCCAATATTTTTGAGACAGCGTCCACATATTGGAGCCAATATTCAGTTGAATTCGTCGAGAGCCAACGAGAACATATCTGACGCACTAATCGCGGCCAGTGCATTAACGCTTTTGAGTGTGAATAATCACATTTTGTCATTGTAAATCAAAGTGGGAAACATACGTAAAAGATGATGGGGTCTTGTATTAGTTCCTACCGAACATTAATTACGGTACGAAATCATTACTTTTTAAAAATATGCTACAGGTAAACGATACACATTATAAAAACTTAGACATGCTACTTTAAATGATTGGAAAAAAAAAAAATGTTTTGGAGGGATGCTATTCTTTTTGCATTACGCTTCGATTTCTTGCTAAAGGAGACAATATTAGAAACTTACACTCCCCTTTATAAATAACCATGTAATTGATATCACTAGTAGTGCTTGAAGTTTGCAAAACGATATTTAAAACTTGACAGGAAATATTAAGTACTGTATTGTTAATTTTAAAAATTAAATTAAGTAATGGAGTGTGTCGAAAGTCTAGAAAGTTTTTAATTTCACAGTTCGCGCCTAAGTTTTGCTGTGGCATTTCGTTTTTTGATGTTTCTTTCACAAAAGAATCACTTTCTGATACAGTTCTACTATATACAAAGAGATTTCGAGTTGGTTTACGTTATAGGAGGCGATCCACTTATAATATTGCAAAAAGATATAAAATAGCCAAGATCGTTTATCATCAGTTTTTATTAACGACGACCGGTTTCACTGAACTATGTCAGCATCATCAGGTCAAATAAAATATTTTACAAGGCCATAATCTGTTAAAAAGGAAAAACGGAAATTTAAAACATGCATGTCATTAAAATAAAACGAGAAGATACGTCAATTAAACCCATAAGAGCAAGATCGGGCATATTTAGAGATGAGACATACCTTGTAATGTCAAACAGTTGTTATATAAAACAATTTACAGTGCGTAGGTGCTCTATGTCATTATAATAAAACATAATTATCACAGTGCGTGACAAAAGCAAACAGATGATAAGCGATCTTGGCAATTTTATATCTTTTTACAAAGAGATTTCGAACGAAGAAAGAAACAGTTTCGAGGTGAGCAGACGACAAAGACAGAATGAAACGTTGGCGTCAATGTGTGGACGACGTACCCATATTGTCCCAATGTCCTTTGATGTTTGGTCGAAATACCGACAAGCAACGGAGCCGTACCAACGTTGGCGCCAACTTTGGTTCCAGCGCTATTTCACCGATCCACACATTGGACGAACACTGTTGGCGCCAACGTTGGGTCCAATGTGTGGATCCGGCCTAACACAGGACACGTGGAACGAGACAAGCAGTGTAAGTACAGGCGACATGGAGAACGAAACAGATGACAATCGCAGCACAGAAGATGACTTATTCCTAAACAATTGAGCACCATAAACATTAGAGTCAAAACCCCCTTTAGCTCTTAATGTACATGAAATGAACGACTACCACCTATGGAGGGAATTCCATGATGGAAGGGCTCGATGTTCATTCCGAGGCCTTCCACCTTGGTAGACTCTCCCCAATAACTTTTACTTTATTGTAAAAAGATATAAAAAAGCCAAGATCGCTGTCATCAATTTTTATTTACGACGACCGGTTTCGCTGATCTATGTCAGCATCATCTGGTCAAATAAAATATTTTACAAGGCCATAATCTTGTAATGTCAATCAGTTGTTATGTAACAATTTGCAGTGCATAGGTGCACTGTGATAATTATGATTTATTATAATGACATAGTGCACCTATGCACTGTAAATTGTTATATAACAACTGATTGACATTACAAGATTATGGCCGTGTAAAATATTTTATTTCACCAGATGATGCTGATATAGTTCAGCGAAACCGGTCGTCGTAAATAAAAATTGATGACAGCGATTCTGGCTTTTTTAATATCTTTTTACAATATTACAAGTGGATCGCCTCCTAAAACGTAAACGAACTCAACTTTTACTTTACCTACCCTTTCCTATCTTCTTTTATTTATCCTTCTTAATAATAATGATTTTTGAGTTGCCCTTCCTTTTCTTTATAATTTGTTGTATCCATTATTCATAGATAGTAATCGAATTAAATTTAAAATTGTAACATATGTAACACCATGAATTTCGACATTAACTTACCTAATTGTTACTATCACTATATACTTAAGCTAAACGCTGTTAAAATGTAAAAGACAACACAAACCATACTTGGTCTAATTACGACCAGCTATATACCTAAAGGCAGCTAGTCTGTATCAAGGACATTTATGGACACTAAGTTTTTTGGCCAATATAAACTTTAAATGTGTATGATAAATGTATTAAGAAGAAACGTACCAATAAATGTAAATGTAATGTTCATAGTAAATAAAAAAAAAAATGAAAACGTAAAATAAAATAAAAAAATTGCATTTCTTCTCTATTTCGCTTATAACTTCCAAGCCATGAGTTTTTGGTGAAAGTTACCTCGGAACAAAGTTGAATAGCGTTAAATTTCCTTCACATTTCTTTGGTCTAAATTACTTTTTGACCAAACTTCTGAAGGTAGCAGGGAGCGGAGTAGAAGGGAGCGGAGAGTTATATTCAACCTATACAAGAAAGAGACGCAGAGGTTGGGAAGGGAGTAAGAGAGGGTTGTAGCCATTCCCCAATGTTGTTCAATCTGTACATTGAGCAAGCAGTGAAGGAATGGAAGGTGAAATTTGGAGAGGGCATTAAAGTGTAGGGAGAAGAAATAAAAAGTTTGCGGTTTGCCGATGACATAGTAATTCTGTCAGAGACCGCAAAAGATCTGGAAGAGCAACTGAATGGAATGGACAGTATCTTGAAAGGAAGATATAAGACGAACATTAACATGAGTAAAAGGAAGGTAATGGAATGCAATGTCAGAAAATCAGGCAATGCGGAAGGAATTAGATTAGGTAATGAGACAATAAAAGCAGTAGATGGATTTTGTTTTTTTAACAAGATAACTTCTGATGGCCGAAGTACAGAAGATATAAAATGCAGAATGGCTATGGCAAGAGAAGCGTTTCTAAAGAAGCGAAACTTGTTAACATCCAATATTAAATTAAATGTTACGAAGTCCTTTCTGAAACCATTTGCCTGGAGTGTAGCATTGTATGGGAGTGAAACGTGGATAAGGAGTTCAGATAAAAATATGATAGAAGCTTTTGAAATGTGGTGCTATAGACGAATGATGAAAATTAGATCGGTAGATCACGTAACTAATGCGGAGGTGCTTAACTTATTCGGAGAGAAAAAGAGTTTGTGGCATATCCTGACTAAGAGAAGGGATAGATGGGTTGGACATTGTAAATGCGACATAAAGTTATTGAGGAGGCAGGCGACCATGATGAAAAGATTGGGTAGTGCTGCTGTGAAGCTGGATAGGTCGCAAATTCTTTATTATAGGTCACACTTCATGTACAGCGTGGCCTCAAAAATGACGCTGCTTTTGTATGTATATCAATCAACATCTTACATCTGTTCACGTGTGCACATGGCACAGAAGAGATGCTAATCTGATTATGGTAAAGCCGAAACGCGTCATTTTTGATGTCACGCTGTACATGAAGTGTGACCTATAATAAAGAATTTGCGACCTATCCAGCTTCACAGCAGTACTACCCAAAGATTCTGAGACATCAAGGAATTGTCAACTTAGCATTAGAAGGAAGCGTGTGGGGTAAAAGTCGTAGAGGGAGACCGAGGGAGGAATACAGTAAGCAAATTCTGTGGAGTACAATCTGAGTTTTCTACCTCGGGGACTCTTGTGCTGACTTTTAAGGGGTAAAAAAGATCTGCATTTCTTCTTTATTTCGCTTATAGCTTCCAAGCCACGAGTTTTTGGCGAAAATTACCTCGGAACAAAGTTGAAGAGCATTAAATTCCCTTCACATTTCTTTGGTAGAAATTACTTTTTGACCCAGTAGTTCCAGAGCTACAGAGTTTCAAAAATACAATAAATTTCTCGAAATTTCACATGTAAAAGATATGTAATTCTAAGGGACCATACTAGTCTGGTCACCAATGACTATACTTCCAAACTAACTTATACGAGGGGTGAAAAGGTATGAAATGGCACTGAGGGTATAGTTGACGTCTCTATTTGTTCCCAGACTTTCTGTGATTGTGACGAAGCCAGATCGTCGTCCGAGTTGAAGCACTTCCTTTTGAGGATTTTTTTTTATTTTATTTTTTTTAGCTGACCAAACAGATGGCATTCACAGGGGGGATATGTCCGGGCTGTAGGGCGGGGATACTCAAGCTGCTCCCACGTGAACTTGGCCAGTACAGTGGATAAGTGTTGACGTGCGTTGAGAGTTACTAATAAAATGAATATTATTTATATTTCTTTGTGTGTGTGTGTGTTTGTGTGTGTGTGTTATAGTGGGACAGATTTGTGAGCCCCTACTCTCCCATAACAGCTTTGTTTCGCAGGAGATGAAAATTAAAGATTGTGTATTAATGAAAACGATTTATTGAATGTTGAGTAATGATTTTTATGATGTGATACTTAAAAGAAAAAAAATTGTGTTTGTTTCTGTTTGTTTCATGGTCGATCGAGGTACCGCAATAAACAGGAGCAGCGTTGCTGTAGCACCGACCAGCATCACAGAGCTGGCCGTTATGTGAAGCTAGCCGACGGTCACGGGGCAACGGACGTCTCTGCGCCTTCTTTATTGCGGGACTTCGATCGTCCTCTAAGAAAATTATTTAACATTATTATTGCTATAAATGTTCGTGAGTTCATATTATGTCCTTGTGAATGTATGATTGGATCAGAAGCAAATAGTATATGCTTGTATTGCAAGTAGACCAATAAACATGTGAGGTTTGACTGAAGAAGAGTTTAAATATTACATCATCTATATGGAATGATTTATTAATGTGAAATATGGAAATTTTTAAGAGTTTATATGATCTTCTACATCTAGGAAGAAAACACCATAAGTTTGAAAAGTTTACAACAGACTTTTGAATTTCAAGAAGCATTCAAATGAAACAGTGGTGTTTTAAATGTGAAACTAAATTATAGTAGGCTGTGGATTTTCGCTCGAACGCCAGTTTAATGACTGAATTGGTGATAAAGAGTTTAAAAGTTGAATGTCAAATTTCATACTGGCCTTTATCTTTCTCCCGCGGGTATAAGGACCTGTTTGTGTTTTAAGAAATGATAGAAATATAAACTATTTTATATACATTATATATATTACATTAGGCGGTGGATATAGACTTCGTAGGGAAGTTCGGTGCCACGGTTCACGAGAGTGTTAAGTTGCTAGGTGACATTAGAAAACTTATAAATATTTACTTAGCAACTGACCATAAGAGCTATAAGCAAGTTTTCTTAATAAGACTGAACCAAATTTAGGACGAGTTTGGTATGGTACAAGATTATTTTGACAATTTAAAGTTCTTCACCATCTTTCCCTTTGTCCCACCGCAGTGTGTGCTGTTAGTGTGTATGATATATGTCTCTCTCTGTGTGTGTAATGATTTAAAACTGAATTGTTGGGTATCTGAACTTATATAGAACAGTTTGCTTGCTGTAAGACTGTCACTGATTATCAATACGGAATGACAAAAATGCCCGTTAAAAAACTGATGATTAAAAACAAGATCATACTGAAAAACATTTCTGAATTTAAAGCCACCTAACTGAATACTGAATATTAAACCATTTAACTGAACACTGAGTTTAATGCCAACTTACTGAACACTAAACACAGTGAACAATTGTGAAAGAAGTTACAGACACTTTCCTCGAGAAGACAACATGTAGGCTGACAACAGCATGTAGAGTGGTACGATAACAATCCATAATCGGTAAATATTTATGTGATATTTTAATGGGATTATGTTCACCCAAAAATCACAAAGATTATCATTAGTCACATTTAGCCCTGTATGAATTGTAATTACCTACTGAGAAACGATGTGAACTATTTGAAAATTGTGCTGCAGAATAAGCGTGTGAGTAAAACCTCCCATTCCCAAAATATAAATAAACTGAAACTGATTTAGTTATTTACGGACCTAGAATAAAAATGCTTTTTCATTTTAATATGGTTAACTCAAGCCAACACAAATTTTAAAGTCAAGCTACATCTGAGCAATTGTAGGTGCGCAATGGATAACATTACTGTGCACTACAATATAGATCCGATTACCCAATGGAGTACTTTGTTACAAAATCTCAATTGTTTGTTAGTTAAGCCATTTGAGAAATAATTGAAGAGAAAATGTTAAATATAAAATGAACAAACAGTAGCTAGAGAATTTCAACTGCGAGAATGAACCAACAGGGGACTGAATCAGGTACCACAAGAAAAATATAGCTTTTTGTTTCATTTCAAATTACGCTTCACACAAATCACATTAAAGGAAGTGAACTGCAACCTGGAAATTTAAATTCTCCCACACTGCTTAATCTCGAGGATAAGGATGAATGACTAACAAAGCATCTACGTTTATATAGTTATATTTACCTTACTTCATGTGACATCTCACATGCACTGCTTTGTAATAAAACTCTTCAGTTTGATGTAAATTACATAGAGTTTAGGTTTCAAACATTTCCATCAGATTAAACACAGACTAATAACTGCAAAACACTAACTCCCGCACCAGCCTCACTGGCGAATGCTACCACAGTCTAACATATACAGTCACGACACTCCCACAGATATTTGTTTTACGCTGTGATAGCAGCGCTGTAAGCGGCCGGCAAGCTACGTTTCTGAATACGATAGTTGATGAGAGCGGATAGTATCGTTCAGATTGACTTCAGTATACTTTTTACATTAGGGAACGTATGTAGTGCCTTATAAATGGGTAGTAATTTTAAAATAGCTCCCCATTTGTCTTTCTTAGGTTTCGTAAGATCCATGACAAGGTACGAAACGGTACATTACAGGACAGTTAATTTACAATTGTCCTGTAACATATAGGCTTAAAATGAATAATTTAATTTTCTATTAAAAATAAGAATGCCTAGGAAACACCATGAGAGATGCCCTTTAGCAGAGAGACGTCAATTTCTACGCAGGAACGTTAAGTATTCTTCATTACAATTCCAGTAACATCGGTGATTGTGGAACATAGGAAACTATATAGAATGCAATAAATACGGTATTTAACATACCAAATCAACCATCACGGCTGTAGCTGAAAGAAAAACGTCACAGACGTGGCAATATAACGATAAAAGCAACCAAACTGTTTTCATACAAAGAAGAACCCAATTCCACAATTGTTGTTACATCTGAACCACAAACGGCAAGAGTCATCAAAACATTGATTTTTTAAAGCTAAAGTAATTACACTTAAAACAACATGTACGCCGGCCGCAGTGGCCGAGGGGACTGAGGCGCTTCAGTCACGGTCTGCACTGTCACTACGGTCGGGAGTTCGAATCCCCCCCCCCCCCCCTCGGGCATGGATATTTGTGCCGTCCTTAGTCTTAGTTAGTTCATAAGTAGTTTGTAAGTTTAGGGACTGATGACATCGTAGTTAAGTCCCATAGACTATACAAACATTTGAAAACAACATGTACGTAGAAGAAAGATGAGTGACATCTAAAAATGTGAGAATCATTAGACTCCATACCGAATTGATAGACGTATAGTCATAGTAAGAACAGACATAATAGAAATTTATTATACAATTATGTTTATATGCAACTTACTTTCAGCGGAATAAGCTGCAAATATACGCATATTCGTAAGTATTTGCTGATGACAGAGTTGTTTTTTTATACCATCGAATCATTTAAATTAGGCTGTTTTTATATTAATGTCCGTATTATGTTTGTCTCTCCATATTTTAATAATGTTTGTAACGCAAAAATTATAGTAAGTATTACGATAATTACGTACAAAAGCGATTATAAACAAAGATCACTACTTCAGCGGCTTACCCACCGCTAGGAGCGCTAGTATCGCAGCAACTGTCAGTTGGTAACAACTTTTACAACAGTGAGTGTCGCGACTGTATATGTTAGACTGTGATGCTACTGACAGACTGAGACAATAATATACTCTTAGGTATCCACAGATATATGACAAAGAGGTTAACAAGAAACATAGTGTACATGAAATTCGGGTGGAATCGAAATCAAAGTATCCAATATTTAGATGTAAGTCAAAGAGGCTAACAGGAAACATAATGTACATGACATGGAAGTGAATTGAAATTAAGATATCGGGGATAGGACCCTCACAGCGTTACATGGAACAGAATCAATCCCTCCGTGAACAGCCGAAGCCGATTGCTATTGATGGACTTGCGTAGGATACGGAGTTTCACAGTACACGTCACTGTTAATGGTTTCTTCGTGCTTTAGGAATTCGGACGTCGAAAAAGTTGACGACACATGCTTCGCGTCCCTACATGTCGCACTACGTTATCCCAATGCGGAAAACTCAAATTTCAAACGGTTTAGCTGTTACGACGTTTTATACCTTTTCATGTGATCATCCCACGTACTAAGGACGATACACACACCATGCCCGAGGGACTACTCGAACCTCCGACGCGAGCGGCCGTGCAAACTGTTTCGTATCCATCCAGACCGCACAACTATTCCCGCCCGTCCCAAAGTTTAAAGAACGGGAGTAAAACACAAGTTCTTGCCTTATAACTTTCATTTTTCAATTTTTTTGTGTAAATTGTATACAGTTAAATACACTTAGATACGTTCCTAAAGCAGAGGTGCCTTTATCTTCAGGCCAGTTTTGTTACAGTTGTGAAATGAGAACGATGGTTGGCGATTTATTATGAGTTACATTACAACGCGGTGTTTCTCGGAATTACTGTGATTTGAATTATTATCATTATCATTTTATTTCTTTATTTTATACTTTATTTTTTTTTTTGTGCTGAGCTAATATGACCTCTTTACCGGTGTCAGAACAGTGCTTCATATGCGAAGAAACTTATGCGCACGTCAAGTGGCTCTAGTTAAAAAAGGAGGAGTTGCTACCCTTCTTGCGTCAAATGTCGAAAGCAAAAGCCCTGTACGTCAACGGTCACTGGAAGGAGTGGGGGAAATTACAGTTCACATGGTTTGCAAAAATAAATTAAATAAAAAGATGAAAAAAATTTACAACGAGCCATTGATTTTTGCCTCATCACGTCGTGGACGTGACTGGATTACAAGTGTTAGCAATGCGTCCCGCTCAAGTAAGCTATCATTATTATTTGACTTCAACAACTCCTTTTTATGCGAATAAGAGGTTACTGAAGAGTTCCCCACTCCCCCACCCATCCCCTTCACATCTCTGCACGGGTCCCTTCCTTCCCCTTTCCTCAAGCGGACTCTCAGCGGTTTACTTTTAACAGTGTATTTTGCTAAAGTGTTGTTTCAGTGTCAAGTTGAGAGTGTTATTTTAAGACATCAGAAACCGCCGAATGGCCCAACAATGTGTTGCCATGTTTTGTTTTATCGTCTCTCTGTTCTCGTCGCCGTTAAGTATGCAAAGTCTGTGTTTTTTTAACCGCTGAAGCAGTTTTTAATACTGACTATCTGAAAACCCGGCGTTGCCCGGGTATTTATTTATTTATTCGAGCCCTTAGTTAGTACTTTTCCTATCCACTTCCTGTCCATCTCCTTTTTTCTAAAAACATGTTACATTTATCAGAGAATATATAAGAAATACGAAGTCACACGTAAAAATGCACTCGTTTCGAAGAATCCAATCACGACATTCACAATAATGATTGTAATAATATCACAGATCGATCACTCGCCGTAATGCGCGAAACATCAAATCGATTTTTTTAAAGAAATGTATTAAAAGAAATTTCTTTTTTACTGCTTTACTTATTTATTCTTATATTTCCTTATTCGTATGCTTATCCTGACAGAGAAAGAGCGGAAGACATTGTAGCACGCATAGACCAAAGATATGGTATGTGGCATCACTTTCCGCTGTCTGTAACCTCCTTGCTATAGAGTCGCAAACGTCATCGCTGGCCTTCAGACCGATTTTTTAAAATATAATTTGACTACTTTCAACCACGAGATCTTCCATCCCCTTATAGCTATCGGCATGGAACTACTATGGTGTACAACGGGAGACTTCGGACAACAATTACACACAGAATTTTATATACACCGATAACTTCCCATCCCAATATACTCCATCCTTTTATCATTATCAACCCTCAAGCAACAATGCAACCAATGAAACCATTTTCAAAGAGTAGTTATTGTTCTGCATCTCACGTTATATTATTCAAATTACTAAATATCTAACCGATCGCTATAAAACCGTGCCCATAACATTCCTCAGGTATAAATTAGTAACTGTACAAATATTTAAGTCTGTGCGTCTTGTCGTTCGGATGTGATAAGTGTATACCAAACATTCACATTAATATATATAGATAAATAGCTAACCGATCGGCATAAAACCGTGCCTAAAGCCATTCCCGGGTAGACATTAGTAACTGTACAAATTTTTAGCTCTTTATGTCTTGTGGTTCAGACGTGATAAACGTACACCGAACAGACATTCACATTTATAGATATAGATTATGTGTAATAATTGCTATATTACTGAAGATCATTTGACCCTTAATACAAGAATGTTTACACCTGTAAGTATAAGGAGAGGCAACGAATTAAAATTTTTGCTGTGGTCAGAATTCGAACCTGGGACCTCATTAATTATGATGTGGTGTGGAGACGTGTGTGAAGAAAGTCCAAGTTGTCCCTTTGTGTGTAATTCTGTGTTAGCTGACCTTGCTGAAGTGCCTGCCTAGTACGCGGGAACTCCTGGGTTCGAATCCTGGCCACAACACAATTTTTAATTTAATTCCTCTCCTTATATGTAATACCTTTGTTATAACGAGACAATGTTTGTCTCATGGAACTGTATTATTGTTTTCATCGTTTGTAACTTTACTGCAAGGTCTAGTATACTGACTTAGGTCTGGTTGAATTACGTCCACCAAAATTACAGTGCCGAGTTTTATAAGCTATAATGTCTCTGTCAGCAGACAACTCCAAACGACATAGTGAAGCATTCTGTAGTAGGTGATGATATATCCAAACTAAAGTTTATTTTACAGCCACGAAAGAAGATAGTTCCATTCAGAAGGACTTGTTATGCTGTGCCGTTGTCTCCACTTTTCAGATCAATTGATATTATATGTCGGTATAAACGCATGCAGTAGCGAAGATCCGCGCGGGAGTAGCCGAGCGGTCTGGAGCGCCACGTTATGGATCGTGCGGCCTCCCGCGTCAGAGGCTCGAATCCTCCCTCGTGCATAGATGTTTGCGTTGTCCTTAGGTTAGTTTAACTTATTTTAAGTAGTTCGGAGGACTAGGGACTGGTGACCAACGTAGTTTGGCGCCATAGGATTACAAACATTTGAACATTTTTGAAGTAGCGACGATACAGATTTTCAAAGTCGAATGATGTCGGAAACCTTACAATATAAATAATCTGAGTACAAATGTTTACGCAAGGCGTCGCCTGTCAGCATATACCGAAACAAATGTGGAGCGTGTTATTGAAACTGTAGGAGCGACGTCACAAGAGCTTAATTTGAATGGAGATAAGTGCCATAGGATTTCACGGGAAGATTTAGCGAAATGGAAACATAATGCAAAACTCGTCCCGCAAGCAGTAACAGAAGAAAAGAGGGATGAAAAGCAAAGAATTTGTCTTAAACTACTGGAGGAAGGCAGACGTGATCCCATATGTTTGACAAAGATTATGGCTGGGGTTCTACCTGATGCTGCCAATACGACTCCACATGAAGCGTCAAACTGCTGAATGGTGAACTCGTGGACCACCAGCAACAAAAAAGTCAACCTTCTAAAACAACGTTGTTTACATTCTATGACAGTAAACGATTAATTCACCATGAGTATGTTCCTCTAGGCCAAACAATGAAACAAACTCTTTACATCTAAATTTTTAAACGTTTATTACGATTAGTTCGACGTCGCCTCCTTGATCTGGGGCATACTCAGGACCGGTTTTCACTACACGTCAAGAAAGACCGCATACTGCTTTATCTGTTAACACGTATCTGATCATTCTGTTATTGCCATCCCCTGTCGCCCATATTCGTCCGACCACTCGCTTTGCGATTTTTTTCTTGTTTCCAGGAGAGAAAAGGTTACTGAAAGGAAAGCTACACCAAGATATCGCAGACATGCAACAGGTCCTGACAATCTTACAAGCGTCACAGTTGAAAATGTTGTTGCTTGTTACCAATACCTGCAGAAATGTTGGCAGTTCTGTACAGATAGTCAAGGGGACTACTTCGATAGAAGTAGTTAGATAAAAAAGAGCAGACACCATATCAATAATTGTAAATATGCCACCAACAGACATTTATTGTTGACGCATTAATATGCACGGTCCCTTGCGGTAATCCAGTGTAGGCTGCGAGCGATCTGAAGTAATGGGCAGAGGGTACTACCATCGTAGTGTACTAAAGGCTGATTTGGATTGGAAGGAAAGCGCGCCTGGACAGCATAAATAAACATAGAAAAAGAGAAAGAAAATAGCGCAACGGACAAGGTAACTGTACAAAATAAATAAATAAATAAAAATGGTTAAGACAACCTCTGGCCCGAAGCGAGAAACCCGGGTTCTTATCCCGGTCCAACACATTTTCAACTTCGCTCGAAATGTTTCAGTATTTCGAATTCATTCTTCCATTGGAGCTAGGATCGTTACTTGGTAAGTACCTTTTTTCTATTTACATAATAAAAAACTTGTTTGGAAACGTTTATGAGAAATATTTCTTGGAAAAAGCGAGAGGAGACAGTATTTGGAAGGCAATAAAACGCTAGAAAGTTGTACAGAGGCATAGATAAGTCAGATTCCTGTCTCGCTGTTCCTTGTCGCCTATATGAAAGAAAATTTTAATGTTGTATGAAGAATCTTCTTAGGGACAGTCAACAAAAACGTTTCGTTGTCGATTATGAAATGTTGTAAAAGTAGAAATAATATCCCAACGCAGTGAAGAATTGGGTGTAATTTTCGATAACATTTAAATCTGGCAATTAATACTGTCACCATATCGCTTACCTCTATGACCTCAAAAATGTTTCGTAACATTATTCCACATGATGTGGAATTCAAATTCGTGCCATCAGCCGTTGTACGGAACGTTCACTATTGTGATATGATTCAGCTTGGTACTAGAAGCTGAAGCACAAGGCGGCTGGAGTTATCCATGAATGTTTGCTTTCGCTATAGTTTCAACGATCGTCGATATGCCCTTATCAGCGCTCGATACGACCTGATAGACCTGGGGCTACGATACGCTGTGTCTACTCCATCGGCTGATCAGTAAGCAAGCACCTTCCTCGTATCCTAGCTGCCCCACCTATGAAACAAAATAATTTGCAAACTCCTTCGCTGTCATTCCTATCCGCCTGTGGCACTACCTGCCCTGATCTCTTCGGACAATACGGTACTCTGCGATGAATAAGGAAAATCTGAGCCGGCCGCGGTGGCCGAGCCGTCTGCGGCGCTCCAGTCACGGTCTGCACGGTCACTACGGTCAGTGGTTCGAATCCCCCCTTGGGCATGGATATTTGTGCCGTCCTTAGGATTAGCTAGTTCATAAGTAGTTTGTAAGCTTAGGACTGATGACCCCGTAGTTAAGTCCCATAACCTCTACAAACATTCGAACATTTTTTGATTTGGAAAAGCTGAATCACTTCCGTCACCCTGTTAAATTTCTCCAAAACTTTAGTGACCAACTTTCCCTCTGTCAAACAGTAACGCCACTGCTCTGCTCTTCGGATTTCTCTACCTCTTCTCCTCACTTTAAATCACGCCACCTTCTCTTCCGTTATATTATTTATCTGGGTATTATTAAATTATTTTTCATTCCCTCTTCTACCCCTTTCTCTATGCCCATTGTTGTTAACACTCATAATTAAACACTCCCTTACCATAAACCTAATATTTTGGTAGCTATTTATCAAGTAATAGCTGAAAACCCGGCGTTGCCCTAAGTTAGCACTTCTCCCATCCCTTCTCTCTCTGTCCATCTCCCTTTTTTTAATATCATTATCGATCGCAGAATATATAAGAAATAATGACGTTTTCCTTTTCCGAGGCAAGATGTCTGAATGTGATCAATTAAAAGTAGATGTACTGGTGTAATATGTGTAAAGTAACGCAATGCACATTAATCTGCGAAGTTTAAATAACAATTAATGTAATTAATTTTACTCATTTTTGAGGAAATGTCGCAGATAAAGCGGAACTGAAAAATATTCCTATCAGATTGCAGAAGTCTATGCACTTTTCCGTTTATCAGGAAAGTAAGTAGTGTAGATCAAACCACACGTAAAAATGCACTTGTTTCGAAGAATCCAATCACGAAATTCAACAATAATGATTGTAATAATATCACAGATCGATCACTTGATGTAATACGCGTAACGTCAAATCGACTTTTTTTTAAGAGATATATTAAGAGAAAGTTCATTTTACTGCTTTATTTATTTATTCTTATATTTTATTATTAGTATGCTTATCCTTACAGAGAAAGAGCTGAAGACTTTGTAGCACGTCTAGACCAAAGATATGGTCTGTGGCATCACATTTCGCTGTATGTACCTCCTTGCTATAGAGTAGCAAGCGTCATCGCTGGCCTTCAATCCGAATTTTTTTATAATTTGACGACTTTCAACCACCATATCTCCCACCCCTTACAGCTATCAGCATGGAACTGCCATGGTGTACAAGAGGAGACTTCAAACAACAATTACACAAAGACCATTCGTTTGCGTTCTGTAGTTTTCGCTGCAGAGCGAAATATTAACACACCCACGCAAGTAGAATTACAACAATGAAACAAAAAAAAAAAAAAAAAAAAAAACATTTTCAAAGAGTAAATATAATTTTCAAAGAGTAATTTGTGTTCCACATTTCGCGTTATATTCTTCAAATTACTAAATATCTATCAGATCGCTCTAAAACCATGCCTAAAACCTTCCTCAGGTATAAATTAGTAACTGTAGAAATATTTAAGTCTCTGCGTCTTGTCGTTCGGACATGATAAGCGTACACCGAACAGACATTCACATTAATATATATAGATAAATAGCTATCCGATCGCCATAAAACTGTGCCTAAAGCCTTCCCCAGGTAGACATTAGAACTGTACCAATTTTTAGCTCTTTATGTCTTGTGGTTCAGACATGATAAACGTACACTTATAGATATTGAGCCGTTGGGCCGCCTCCATTCGTATTGCCCATCCTAACTGTGGTGACTAGGGTCGTAACTGGACACGGCGGTGCCTGCAGCGCTCTTCGTATCTCGTGCCGGTGCGAGGCCAACGAGAAGGACCAACGACAAAGACGGGCCGCGGCGTGCCTTTCAAATGACATAAGCAAGGTAGGCCTGATCCGGCGCGATCGCTAGCTGATTGGCCGGTCGCTGGGGCATAGCCCACTGCCTCATAGCGGCGTGCCACTCAGCTAGCGATCGCGGCGATTCAGGAATATCTTGCTTAAGTGATTTGAGAGGCGCGCCGCAGCCTGTCTTTCTCGTTGGCCTCGGTCTGATGTCTGCCCTCGCGGGCCAGTGGCGTATGCACTGTCCTGAACGACCCTTCCTCCTCCTGCCTGAGCTGTCGCCTAGACACATTGGACCAATTGGGCGATGGGCCGATTCATTGACGGTTTGGCATGAGGAATGTCGCCATATTTCTCTATGCTTTTGGAGAGTTAAGTTCGAGTCCCCCTGTTGTTTGTGCGCCGCTGTTGTACCAGTAGTTGTCCTTTAGCATTGCATTTGCAATTTAATTGATTCTGATGTGTGCTTAACAAGTGGTTCTGTTTACGGAGCAATAATGCCCTTTCGCCTTCACGCAGGAGGACCGCAAAAATGTACCATCATTTGATCAACGTACTAATTCCGAAATCAGGGACATAGCAATAGGTATTTCCGGTGTAGAGAAGCAGCTGAGAGAGCTAAAAACGAAAACGTCTGCTGGTCCGGATGGAATACCAGTTCGGTTTTACAAAGACTATTCTGCGGCGTTGGCCCCCTACTTAGCTTGCATTTATCGCGAATCTTTAATTCAGCGCAAAGTTCCTAGTGATTGGAAAAAAGCGCAGGTGACTCCCGTTTATAAGAAAGGAAAGAGAACTGACCCACAAAATTACAGGCCAATATCGTTGACATCAGTTTCATGTAGAATTTTGGAGCATATTCTCAGTTCGAATATGAATCAGCACGGGTTTAGGAAACATCGTTCATGTGAAACTCAGCTTGCCCTTTTCTCACATGACATCTTGCGAGCCATGGACGAAGGGCAACAGACGGATTGTGTTTTTCTCGACTTCAAAAAGGCGTTCGACGCGGTGCCACACTGCAGACTGCTAACGAAGATACGGTACGAGCTTATGGAATATGTTCACTGATTTGTGACTGGCTGGAAGACGTCCTAAGTAATAGAAAGCAGTACGGCGAGTGTTCATCAGAGACGAGTGTATCGTCAGGCGTGCCCCAGGGGAGTTTGATAGGACCGCTATTATTTTCTATCTATATAAATGATCTGATGGACAGAGTAAGTTGTAATTTGCGGCTGTTTGCTGATAATGCTGTGGTGTATGGGAGAGTGTCGTCTGTAACTGACTGTAATAGCATACAGGTTGGCTTAGACAAAATTTCTAGTTGGTGCGAAGAATGGCAGCTAGCTCTCAATGTAGAAAAATGTAAGGTGATGCGCATGAGTAGAAAAAACAATCCCATAATGTTCGAATACAGCATTAGTAGTGAGCTTCTTGATGCTGTCGCGTAGTTCAAATACCTAGGCGTAACATTGCAGAGCGATATGAAATGGAACGAGCATGTAAGGACAGTTGTGAGTAAGGCGGACAGCCGACTTCGGTTTATTGGAAGAATTTTGGGAAGATGTACTTCACCTGTAAAGGAGACCGCGTATAAAAGACATGTACGACCACGTCTTGAATATTGCTCAAGTGTTTGGGACACGCAGCAGATCAGTTTAAAGGAAGACATAGAGGCGGTTCAGAGACGAGCAGCTAGATTTGTTACCGGTAGGTTCGACCAATGCGCGAGTGTCACGGAAATGCTCCGGCAACTCAATTGGGGATCGCTGGAAGAAAGACTACGTTCATTTCGTGAATTTCCGTTAAGTAAATTTAGAGGGCCGGAATTTGAAGCTAAGTGTAGTACGATCTTGCTGCCGCCTACTTACATTTCGCGTAAATATCACAAAGACAAGATAAGAGAAATTAGGGCTCGTACGGAGGCATATAGGCATTCTTTTTTTCCTCGTTCAATTTGGGAGTGGAATAGGAAAGGAAATGCCTAGTAGTGGTACAGTGTGCCCTCCGCTACGCACCTTACGGTGAATTGCGGAGTATGTATGTAGATGTAGATGTAGATTGCTGTTCCTCGGGTGCGGTTGTACATTTTATGGTTCAGCATTTTTTCCCTCCGTCCGAGTTACCTGTACTCGAACCGTTGTAGTTCATTGATATTTCAAATCAAATGTTTGTAATCCTATGGGACCAAACTACGTTGGTCATCAGTCCCTAGTCTTACAAACTACTTAGACTAACTTAAACTAACCTAAGGACGACGCACACATCCAGGCCCTTGGGAGGCCGCGCGATCGTAACATGCCGCTCCAGACAACTCGGCTTCTCCCGTGCGGTCCATTTCGCCGTTTAGCATTGCTTTTGAATGGGCTGCTTCATGTTGTGAAATTTTGGTAGGATAAACTGTGTAATCTTTTGACACCCGTGGCGACCGTCTGGCCGAGATCAGAACTTGTTTGGTCCTTGGCAGTGTGCTATCTGGTTTACGTTTGTAGGGCAAGTGCAAACAAGCCAGCACTGAGCTAATGGTACATTGTAACCTACCTGCTTAACACTAGAATGGTTGTACAGGATTTCACAGATACACATTCCCGGAATAGGGAATAACAATTGTTCAGTTGCTACTTTTAATACATACATGTTTCCCCCCCCCCTTTTTTTTTTTTTTTTTTTTTTTTTTTTTTTTTTTTTACTGCAACACATGAGGCTAATTAAAACTAACGGTGTTTTGTTGACCCTGTAACTCACAGATACAACGTTAACACCAATGTTCCTCCTAGTGACGCTACCACTGTAGTGTTAAAATTCTGTGCCGTATTAAGATTGCTTTAATTTCAAAGTATCACAAATTGCTGTAATCTTTGTCTAGTAAAGCGCAATCCTTCATACCTTGTCATTTGTACTTTAAAATTTTTTTGTGCATTTGGTCAATACTTAACCTTTACCCTTAACAACCTTAATTATTGTAAACTGATTCTCTGGAATGTGCCACTAAGCCCTTCAGGTTTTCGGCTTTTCTTTTCCTTAATTGACCATTTTTTCTACTGTTACAGCCGCGGTGGAGTAGCCGTGCGGTCTAAAGCACCTCGCTGCAGAGCGCGAGGTTGCTCGCCGTGGAGGTTCGAGTCCTCCCAGGTGCACGGGTGTGTGTGTTTGTCCGTAGGTTAGTTTACCTAGGTTTAAGTAGTTTGTAAGCTACGGACTGATGACCACGCAGTTTGGTCCGATAGATTTACAGACATTTGAATTTATACTGTTACAATAATATCAAAAGGCTTACCTACTTGAAGAATTTATTGCTCGCCTGTCATATACCTTTTATATCAGGCCCAAGTTTATCAGATAAATTGTTATTAATTTGCTATCCTATAACCGTTGCTGAGACGCAGTCATGTTTAAAATATTAAAACAATGCATAAATGCTTCTGTCATAAATTTTCGATGTCCTATTTCTCGAATATTCTCAATGTCACGGAGCACTGTCATACATAAAAATTCCACGAATCGCCGAACATTTTTTTTATTCATTTATTCAGTCTGGTAATATTACGTCTTTTAGGCTTCCAACATGCTTGGTGCCTTAATTTTTAATTGTGACTAGGTTACCTGCAAACATTTATGGAACCGGAAGCGGAGTTGGAATCAAAGAATAGATTTTTTCCAGACAGCAATTTAAAGGCCACCAAAACAGCAATTTAATTTAAGAGAACATATGTACCAAAGCTGGTGGCTTAAGTAGGTAAGCACTTTAATGTTATTGTAACAGTAAAGACATAATTGTCAATTAAGGAAAAGGAAAACCGAAACCGATGAGCTTAGCGACGCATTTGAAAGAATCAGTTTACAATTATTAAGATTGTTAAGGGTAACAAAGATTCACCAAATTCATAACAATGTTTAAAGGTACAAATTATGGTACGGCCGATAGGCCTCTTTTATAACAGCAAAGATACAAGTAATGCTCGGACAGTCACAACAAGTATTTTAGGTGACTAGGCATTTAAGAGGATACATAAATGAACATAAGTTCAATACTTAGACCCCCAAAGATAACAATTAAAAAACAGAAGCTCAAAAAGGACTTACCATTAAATAAAGTACAATTGTCATGAAATCGGTAGGATATGTAACGACCTGCATTAAGATAACGTGATTGGTCAAGCAAGAAGCCAGGTAATCTTAAGGACAAAGAGGGGCAACTTAAAATCATCACTGTCAATCCAGATCGAGGCAAATTTAAAACTAGAATTACATTTCACCAATACCTAAAACATAGGCTTGCAACAGGAAGATAAATCTAAGACTTAAAACAGAATCACAATTTATCTGTTGGACGTGATATAAAAGGTATATAACAGGCGAGCAATAAATCCTTCAAGTAGGTAAGCCTTTGATATTATTGTAACAGTAGAAAAATAATGGTCAATTAAGGAAAATTAATTTGCTATTTATGCATTGTACTCACAGTCGACTGTTGACCTGTGAGTACACTGCATAAATGTCTCTGCCGTAAATAATCTCTCAGTTGCACACCTTACCGACAATATCTCGGATATTCAAAAAAAAAAAAAAAAAAAAAAAATAAAATAAAAATAAAAAATCGACAGTTGAAACTCTTGGGAAGAAAAAAGTGGGGATAAGTAGGTTACCAATATCGTTTCGATTCCTATGGATTCGATTCGTTGTTACCGACAACATCTTATCAGTCTTCCTTAAAGAATCAAGTCTTCTTCGCACGACCGATGATTTCACTGTTAAAGATAGATGCAATTATTTAATTAAATAGCAGGTTATACTCAATTACCGCAACATAAATGAAGTACAGACAGTTTCAGAATGCATGTTGACGTGCGTATTCATGTATTTGAAGTTACAGCTCTTGTTTTTGCGAGTTTGCCGTAAAAATTGGGTATTAGGTCCATCTGATATGCAAGATAGTGTTTCTTCTTTTCTTTAATAAGCAAAAATATTTCAACATTTTTGTATCATCATCAGAGTTTTTCTATTTTTATTTATTTATTTATTTGTATTTACAGCTTTGAAAATATATTTTAGCACTAACCTAGGTATGGAAATTAGACCTAAAAGTAGTATTTTTCGTTGTTTTGGTTATTACCTTGTTCTAGATTGTATGCTCATGCATGACCAATCTGCAAGGTGGGATGACCGTATGGTCTAAGCCATCATACTACAAACTGGGCGGCCGTTCCCGCCGGAGATTCGAGTCCTCTCTCGGCATAGGTGTCAAAAATGTTCAAATGTCTGTAAATCTCTCGGACCAAACTGCGTGGTCATCAGTCCGTAGCTTACAAACTACTTAAACCTAGGTAAACTAACTTACGGACAAACACACACACCCATGCCCCAGGGAGGACTCGAACTTCCACGGCGAGCAACCGCGCGCTCCACAGCGAAACGCTGTAGACCGCTCGGCTACTCCGCCGTGGCAAGGTGTCCTTGTTCTCCTTATTGTTAGTTTAAGTAGTTTCTAAGTTTAAGGACTGATGGTTATAGCAGTTTGGTGCAATAGGTTTACAAACTTAAAAAAAAATCAATCTGGGATATATAGTTTTAGTGAACCCCCGGAATAATGTTGATCGATAAACATGACAACCAGAATCAATGCTGCATATGACTTGGAGCTAGCGGCGGTATTGTCAGCGTCTGTTCACCATGAGGTGCGGCTGTAAACATGCTCCAGGAATTCACAATCCCTCGTCAACTAGTTAAACTAGACACTTGATGAAAGGCAAACATAACTCGTACAATAAATGACAAATTTACCAGGTCCACCCACTCCAATGAGGCAACCAAGCAGTCGGATTCTGGGGAGCTTGGACGAGAGAGCAAGACCGAGTGCTGCGGTAACCTGCCACGAAAAACACCCACTTATATTGGCACTTTCAATATTGAGACATTACAATCTCACAACTTTACACACGAAGTAGAAAGTTCAAATTCTCGCCTTTCAAGAAACACGCTATCCAAATTCAGAAACTATAGACTACAAAAATTGCACAATTATCAAAAGTGGAACAAACAAAAAATTGGTAAAGGAGCATCCTTATTTGGAACAGCCTTTATGGATTAGTAAACCTAAGAATCAAACACACAAACAGAAACTACACCTTTATTAATATGCATGAAACAATGAATGTAGATTATAAAAAATAGTCTAAAAACAGAAAGATGCTGAGAAGAACTTGAACAGAGATGGCTAAAATTCGCAAAAATACTATGAAAATTCTACCGAGTGACTTCAACGCACAGATACAAGAGGGCAGTAAGAAACTGTCCAGTACACAAATTTACCAATAGAAATGGCTCACGACTCATTGAGTTGTGCTAAGAAAAGCTAAAAATTATGTAAACTCGCTTCGAAAACATCCCAAAACACACACACACACATACACACACACACACACACACACACACACACACACACACACACACAAACCCCTTGGCTATTAGCCATCCATCATTTGGAGGGTTTCAGATTGATCATATTGCAATATCATATGAGATATGACTACCAAATAGAAATTTACGATATGCATATACACTGAGGCGCGAATGTCGATTCAGATAATTTCTTAACCAGAATAAAAATTAAATTCAAACTCAAGAAGAAATTCAAAAGAAACTCACCGGTGATCCCAAAATTTGATCTACACAAAATCGAAGACTCCAAGACCACAGAAAATTGGGAAGAACAAAACACAGAAGGTTGGGAGAAATTTCAAAATAGAACCATCAAAAAAGCAAATGATCTGATCTCTCTAAACAAAAAACCAAAACACCTTTGATGGAATTAAGAATGTAAAAATGCATTAGAAGAAAGAAGAGAGCCATTTCAAAATTACTTATTGCACCAAATCAGAAGAAATTTTTCAATCTTCGCAGACAGACATCTAAGATTTTAAGACAAATAAAGACGAAAATATGTTAGTGAGCAACTGCAGTCAGTTGAAGGAAAATTCAAAAACTACAATACACACGATTTCTATAAGAGCTGCGCAAATCAGTTCGAATGGGAACTCACCATAGAAACTTTGCTTTCGAAAACAAGATGGTAAATTGACCCGTCGAATAAAGAAAATTGCAGAGTAGTAGCCACATATTTTTCACAGCTTTTAAATTATCTGGAACGCAAAGAAAATTTCCAGAAAGTGAAGCCAGAAATGTCACTACATCACCACAAAACTCATCAGCACCAACACAAGAAGAAATAGTGCGAAGATAAAGATGTCTCAGGATTGTCCCAATAATCGATATCTTAATTTAGTTAATATATGCCAGAAATTTCTTTCTCCGGATTTCTGTTCAGAATCTCCTCATTAGCTACGTGATCTACTCATCAGATCATCAGTATTTCTTAGTAGCACAACATTTCAAAAGCTTCTATCACCTTTTCCTGAGCTCATCATACGCGTTAACACTCTAACCGCTAGACCTGTACGATTTACGGGCCTAGGATCGCGCGAAAATCACCAGACCCGTGAAATTTTCGAGCCGCTACATTTAATTTAATGCAAAACACTGCCGCGTTAATTTTACGGGTTTGGTCAGATTTATATGTTCTACAGATATTTAGTAACAAAATGCGTCCATAGATGGTACAAATGCGAACAGTGCAGCGTTGCACTCTGTCTGGAACCCTTGCCTAAAAATTTTCCACAGTAAAAAGCAGTATGATTGTGTGTGAAATTTGTGTGCAGTTACTGTAGACTGACAGAAAGATGTAATGTAGTGTCATACTATTGGTTAAAAATAAATCACAATTGCATTATCTTATATGTATGACTTTTCTAAATACTCAAAAACATCTAAGTTATTTCTGTAACTGTACCTTAAAGCAATGCATTCCAAGTAGTTTCTTTCGCACGAAATTAAAGTAGAATAGTGCAGCTTCAAAATACTACGAAATTTTCCACAATCCTAACAGTATTTTTCATTCAGTGATTTTTTTCAATATTGTGCAAAATTTCTCGGTTTCTATGGACAGGTACAGAGAGTGTTAATGTTCATCTTATAACCTCCTTCGTTGACATTCAAAGACCTTACTGTTACATATGATTGGATTCGTCGCGACAGCCGCTTTCAGCAAATAACTACCAAACTATATCATCACAGTTTAAACAACAAAGTTGACCTTCATATCTCTGAAGCTACCCCACCTAGCAACAAAAAACCAACGTCATATTCTGACCCCAGTTGTCATATGAAACGTTTGTGCTACAAACTTTTCAGCTGCTATCTTATTCTTGGAGCTATTTTTGGTGGCTATAGTTAGTGATTCATCCTGTACAAAAATCATTGTTTGTCTGTATACTTGTTGATATTTTATGCACTGATCAACCGAGTGCAATGAAACTTTACTGTTTGTATAAAACAAAAGGAGATTCACTGCTAGTGTACAATTTTATATGGCATCTGGCAGAGGGTACTATACCTATAAATTTCATCAAAATGTACCAATTTATTGCAACCTTGATGAAATATTTAGACTTAACCTTTAAAAGAAGAGTAACATCACCGTCTACCTAAGGTTTCATACGGTACATGGTGGAAGGTACGTTGCAATGAACTTAGACACCATTTCACTAATCATCATAAAATTAACAGAATTATACAATCTTTCACAGATGGAGTAGGAAATGAACTGAGGAGGTGGAGAAGGAGTTGATTGGAGGAGGTGGAGGAGGTGATTGACAGATGAAGGGGAGAGGGAGGGTTTTTCGATCAATTTCTAAGTAACAATATCAACTTAAATGAACCTTTACGAGCTAACATATTTGTACTGTTCAGTTTAAAGGTACTAGATGCTAACAACTATAGAGTAACATGTATGTATATTAAAATAAAAACCAGTGTTTAGCTCAAGGAAGATCCTCTTACAGCTTTGACGTTCGAGGCACGATACTCATCGAATTCCTCGATTACGGAGAAACCGTTAACAGTGCCGTCTCTAATGACCACGCTGTCGACGGGACGTTAAACTCCAAGCTTCCTTCGTTAACAGTAATGTGTTCTGTGAGACACTCTGTTGCTTTCGCACGTCCATCAAGAGCACGGAGGAGAGTGATTCTGATAACGCGCGTCCACATACCTCCAGGGTCACACAAAGTGTACTGACCAAGTTTAAATTGGAGCACCTTGCGATTACTTTTGAATAAAGACTTCAATTCCACAGTGTCGTTTCGTACCCTACATTTTGTGAAGATGCAAGAAAGCTATCACGAAATTTGTTTCACTTTAAATCTGTACATCTTCGCGAAAAACATAACTGTTAAATATCTAACGTCTCACTTATACATACACAACGAATATGAACATTTCTGGCCTCAGAAATAGCTAAGCGTTATTATTTTTCTTTAAACTTACCTCAAAATCTATATGTAAAACCATATATCACGATTTGTTGTGTTTATAACACAAAAACAAGTGTGTTCAAATCAGTTCACGTATTACTAAGTCATAGAGTCAAAGATCTCCAAGAAAAGATATACCAGTTAAAAGTATAAATGCTGTAAATTCGTATTCAGTGCAAATAATCTCCTTGTACTATATTAAAGCCTTGCAAATTAAATGAAATTGTCATATCTTTATGATATAACTAATATTTGTTATATCTCCAAGAAAAGATATACCAGTAAAAAGTATAAATGCTGTAAATTCGTATTCAGTGCAAATAATCTACTTGTACTATATTAAAGCCTTGCAAATTAAATGAAATTGTCATATCTTTATGATATAACTAATATTTGTTAAAGAAGAAAATGTATAGTAATACTATTTGTTGTTAAGATGAATTGCTTTGTTAAAATCTAAAAATTTAACAATACAAGAGCTCAGAATGTTATTGCAATTCTTTATGGTATTAAAAATTAACTTTTATTTAATTAATAATGGATATCATCATATGTTCACATATTGTACTGATCACATGATATAGACTGTCATTTGTCTCAGTGTATATAAGCTGATGCGCAGGCAGTGCAAAAGGTGGTGATCTGTTGTCAGTTAGTAGTCAGTAATGAGTTGACCGCTGTTGTTGGTAGAAGTCAGTTATGAGTTGTTGACACTTGCGAGTTGTAAGTTACAGTTATAATGTGGAATTGTAAGATGTAAAGTGGTCAGAATACAGTGTGGCGTTATATTTGGTTGTGAGACTAAGAGATAATAAAATTGAAAGTACTATATTTTCGCAATCTTTTGGAACCTGAAATAAAATTTTAAAATAAATTTCACAGTAAACAGTAAGAATTACAGTACAACATGAAGACTTTAGATAAGGTAAGTACCATTAAAAACTACTGATTTACGACCATTTATCGTATTACATAATTTGCTCACGGCAGGGAGCGATCTTATAAATATATTTTTGTGAATAATGAAATGCCAAGCTCGCGGCGGCCGCGGTGGCCGAGGGGACTGAGGCGATCCAGTCACAGTCTGCACGGCCACTAGGGTCGGGGGTTCGAATACCCCCCTCGGGCATGGATATTTGGACCGTCCTTAGTGTTAGCTAGTTCGTAAGTAGTTTGTAAGTTTATGGACTGATGATCCCGTAGTTAAGTCCCATAAGCTATACAAACATTTGAACAAACATTTTGCCAATATCGCGGTATTTCGTCTTTATCTATAATTATTATAATTGTAATATATTTATGATGTCTATGTACATCGAAACCGGTCGTCTGTTATAAATACAGACGAAATACAGCGATCTTGGTATTTCATTATAAACAAAAATATTTCTCATACTGAACTTCTTAGACGAACAGTAGTAGTTTTGTTGCGTGTCAATTGAATACCACTCATATATCCCTTTCAGGCCCTGCACGCGCAGTTGGGCGGGTCTGGTTTTGCTCGCTTTTTTTCTCTGTGATTCACGCTAGGAAGTTCAGGACTGAATCACACAATCGTGGATGGAGTATGGTAACATGCACAAAGTATTTTAGTTCCATCCTTCTTCACTGGGTGCCACCAGCAATCAGCGAACTTCCAGTACATTGTAACAATGGCGCCAAGAAAGCAAGCGCACGTTCGAAGGGTTGTCTATATTGTTGTTATATAAATTCGGTTTCGTTCACTTTAATGACATGTACTGTAGGTACGACTCGCACCATAAACTTTATATGTATGGTACGAGTTCACATTTCTGTGCAGTGATGTTGATAAATTGTACTCCAAAAATGTCAAGTGGAACAGTAACGAAAGTAAGGAGGTTATCAAAAGAAAGTGTGTAAGAAGTGCGTCACGTGGACAGTCGCGATTTGGATACAATATTAAATGTAAGTAAACAGTGTTTATGTTCATGTCATCTCGCTACCTGCAACTATTATTATTAATAGCAAATAATTTGTTTCCAAACAGTGAACTCCACCAGCATGCTACACATGTAAAATTCTGAATGTTTTAAGCACCTGAAGCTTGGCACAAGCCCGAAACCGGTCATGTAATAAATAAATAATACGATATTTAATGTGACTGGTAATAACGACGTAGCCAAAGGGTGTCTTTGGGGTCCGGACCTTCCCTGTTACTTAAACGATAAAATACTGCTCAAACTTATGCTAAGGTCAACACACACACACACACAACACATGGTCGATGGTGGACTCTAACCTCCGAAGGGACTAAATGAAATAAGACACGACTTAGCTACCATGTAGTGAAACTGCATGATATTGTTATTATCAGTCATATGACGAAAAAGAGTACGTAGACTATCATCAAAGCCATCTATAGATTTTAACTATCGATACATCTATTACAGCATCGGCTATTGTCCAGTCCTCCTTTAGCCATGGTCCATTGTTGGCCTTACTCCATTATTGACATGTTAAGCACTACAATTCTTATTTGCAGTAGAATATAATGTAACTGCTGTCGTTTATTTCTTTTGTGCTGTTAAGATAGTTTCCAATTATGGTTAACTTCATAACACGAAAGCCGATTTTCATTCGTTCACTAGCGTTATGGTAAGTTAAAATACGTTTCTACAGCAGGTTTATGTTAGCAGTGGAGTCTTCATTTGGAGTGGCAATATTTCAGTATATCATAAGCCACCACATTCAGTACGTGTAATACTTTTTAATGCTAGGTTTGAGAGTAATATTTTATCTAGCAAATGACAACAAGAGTGAAAGCACCAATAATCTTGGAAATAAAATAAATGGGCATTAACCGATTATAGACTTACACGCTACCTAAATCGATATACAAGGTATTTATGCTGTGCAAAAATTAATGCAAATTTTGCGAAACACGGAGCTACAAACGTTGTTCATAGGCAGCGAGCTCGGTGTCATTCAACCGTGTCGTTGCTTGTGTCCAATCACACACACACACACACATACACACACACACACACACACAAAGTTTCTCATTCTGGTAATTTGATTTCGTTCTGACGGTTCTGCTGGCGTATATTGAAACAATTTTTAAGAAATGTTCGCCTCAGTTTTGTATATAAAATACGGTAGTATTTGTAAGAAGGTCTAACAAACGCAAACTATCTACATAAAATATAAATATGTTAAATTTGAATTTGGAATAAATGAAAACATGAGCCTTTGTAAATTTCTCTTTAACTTGTCGGACCCCCCACCCCCCTCACCACACAATATCCTGGCTACGTCACTGTGGTAACGGTTTTTATTCAAAACCCTGCATTAGGAACAGTCACGAAGTTCAAACATACCCATCATGGATAAATCACAGTTAAAGACGTATGTTTATGTATGTACGGTGATGCAGAAGTAACGAATTGGAAAGAGAACGGGGACAGAGAGTGGAAAGGGAAGGACAGATGGGTAAACTTAGGAGTGGAATAGATAAGTACCTAGACGGCCAACACAGCGCCGGTGATACGTAACTGCTACCACACTGTCAGTGGCAGCTGGGGTCTAAAACCACTGGCCTTCTGTCATCATGCATTTTATTTATAAAAGATAGTGAACGCTGTCCATTCTTCTTTTAACCTCCTAACGTTATACAGGGTGTTACAAAAAGGTACGGCCAAACTTTCAGGAAACATTCCTCACACACAAAGCTCATTTTAGTATTTACGGATGAGCTTCATTCCAACGTGATCAAATGGTAAAAATTTCACAATCAACATGTGTGGGCTGACGAGAATCCGCCCGCAATTGTGCAATCACTTCATCAACACAGATTTTCTGTGAACGTTTGGGCAGGAATTGTTGGTGATGACTTGATTGGGCCCCATGTTCTTCCACCTACGCTCACTGGAGCACGTTATCATGATTTCATACGGGATACTGCTGCTGGAACATGTGCCTTTACAAGTACGACACAACATGTGGTTCATGCACGATGGAGCTCCTGCACATTTCAGTCGACGTGTTCGTACGATTCTCAACAACAGATTCGGTGACCGATGGATTGGTAGAGGCGAACCAATTCCATGGCCTCCACGCTCTCCTAAGCTCAACCCTCTTGACTTTCATTTATGGGGGCATTTGAAAGCTCTTGTCTACGCAACCCCGGTACTCTTCGTGCTCGTATTGTGGTCGGCTGTGATACAATACGCCATTCTCCAGGGCTGCATCGGCGCATCAGGGATTCCATGCGACGGAGGGTGGATGAATGTATCCTCGCTAACGGAGGATATTTTGAACATTTCCTGTAACAAAATGTTTAAAGTCACGCTGGTACGTTCTGTTTGTGTGTGTTTCCATTCCATGATTAATGTGATTTGAAGAGAAGTAATAAAATGAGCTCTAACATGGAAATTAAGCGTTTCCGGACACATGTCCACGTAACATATTTTCTTTCTTTGTGTGTGAGGAAGGTTTCCTGAAAGTTTGGCCGTACCTTTTTGTAACATCTTGTATACAAACTCTTGTGAATAGCATGTCATCTGCAACAATGAAAGTGAAAAACAAAAGCAGGAGTTATTTGGTTAGCAAATTTATGTTTTCACACATTTTAAAGATCTTGTCTATGCAACCCCGGTACCAAATGTAGAGACTCATCGTCCTCGTATTGTGGACGGCTGTGATACATTCGTCATTCCCCAGGGCTGTATCAGCGCATCAGGGATTCCATGCGACGGAGGGTGGATGCATGTATCTTCGCTAACGGAGGATATTTTGAACAGTTCCTGTAACAAAGTGTTTGAAGTCACGCTGGTACGTTCTGTTGCTGTGTGTTTCCATTCCATGATTAATGTGATTTGAAGTAATAAAATTATCTCTAACATGGAAACTAAGCGTTTCCGGACACATGTCCACATAGCTTATTTTCTTCCTTTGTGTGTGAGGAATGTTTCCTGAAAGTTTGGCCGTACCTTTTTGTAACACCCTGTATATACCGTCACTGATGAAATATTAAATGCTTCGAATGACCGGACATCACCAGTTGGGATTTTTTGTGATCTCTCAAAGGCCTTTGATTGTGTCAATCATGGTATTCTTCTAGATTAGCTTAAATATTATGGTTTGAGAGGGACAGGGCACAAATGCTTTTAAATAATACTTAACTGGAAGAGTGCACAAAGTTGAAATAAGCAGTTCACATGATATATATGAAACAATTAATTCCTCTAACTGCGGAGTTATAAAAAATGGGGTCCCATAAGGTTCTTAATATATATTAATGATTTACCATTCTACATTCACGAACATACGAAGCTAGTTCTTTCTGCTGGTGACACAAGTATAGTTATCACACCAGGCAAATAGGAATTAACTGGTGAAAATGATATCTTTCAGAAAATGTAGAATATTCAAATTTTTTTAGGTGTTTGCATTGAAGAAGGATTGAATTGGAAGAACATATTGATGATCTCTTGAAACGTTTGAGTTCAGCTACGTATGGTATCAGGGTCATTGCAAAATATGCTGCCACTATTATGTGTTTTTAGTTTTAGTTTTGGTTGCTAGAGGTCTGTCAGTAACGAAAGTTGGAGCCAAAGCAGCGAGCAGAACTCAGCAGTGACACAATGACGCTATTTCCACTTGGCTCGCCCGTCTTATTTCTACACCCCGTATAACATTAGGAGGTTAAATGAAGAATGGACAGCGTTGGCTATCCTTTATAAATCTACATCTACATGGGATACTCTGCAAATCACATTTAAGTGCCTGGCAGAGGGTTCATCGGACCACAATTACACTATTTATCTCCCATTCCATTCTCGAATAGCGCATGGGAAGAATGAACACCTGCATCTCTCTGTTCGAGCTCTGATTTCTCGTATTTTATTCTGATGATCATTTCTACCTATGTAAGTGGGAGTCAACAATATATTTTCGCATTCGGAAGAGAAAGTTGGCGATTGGAGTTTCGCCAGTAGCCCACGCCGTAGCGATAAGCGCCGTTGTTGTAATGATTCCCATCCGAGATCCTGTATCATTTCCGTAAAGCAGACTCCCCTGTATCGTGACAATACGAAACGAGCTGCCCTTCTTTGGACTCTTTCGATGTCCTGCGTCAAACCCACCTGATAAGGATCCCACACTGGGCTGCAATACTCCAAACATGGACGGACAAGCGTAGTGTATGCAGTTTCTTTTGTAGTTCTGTTGCATGTTTTAAGGGTTCTGCCAATAAAACGCAGTCTCTGGTTCGCCTTTCCCACGATATTATCTATGTGTTCTTTCCAATTTCAGTCTGAAGTAATAGTAATTCCTAGGTATTTTTTGGAGTTTACGGCCTTCACATTTGATTGATTTATCTTATAAACAAAATTTAACGGATTTCTTTTCGTACTCATGTGGACGACTTCACACTTCTCATTATTTAGAGACAATTGCCAATTTTTACACCATAGTGATATTATATTCAGATCGTTCTGCAGTTGGTTTTGATCTTCAGATGATTTCACTAGACGGTAAATTACGGCGTCATCTGCAAACAACCCAATAGAGCTACTTAGATTTTCCCGTAAATCGTTTATGTAAATAAGGAACAGCAGAGGACCAATAACAGTACCCTGTGGAACGCCCGACGTCAGCTCTGTTTTAGTCGATGCCTTACCATCGATTACTACGAACTGTGTCCTCTCTGACAAGAAATCCCCTATCCAATCGCAAATTTGGGGCGATATACCATAACCACGCAATTTGATTAAAAGCCGTTTGTACATAGGCCGGTATTACACTATCAAATTATTTGTCAAAGAATTGGACAAAGGAAAATTGGACGTAGTGTAATGGGAACGTTGTCCAATATTTCATCGAATCTAAGGCCTCGGCCTAGATTTGATCAAAGAAATCGCCCGTCTTCTGTTTCCTGCAGTGAGAAATGTGATCGCTTGGAGCGCTAGTAGTATACAGCTCCCTTGTCACTACAGCTGTTTTATTTGGAGGTTAAATATCTGACATTATTTGGACATAACGTTCGTATTCGTAAACATGACTAGTAGTGGAATGTTTGTGTAGTGTTTTCTAGCAACAACAAAATTTAAAAAAATCAGACGGGGCGTTGTATAACAGGCGACAAGGCCAATTCACACTGTCCGTCACGTCAATTCGCGTAGCCTAATACCCTGCGGCGAAATTGAGGTTGAGTTACAATCCGTGATGTAAAAAAGTCATTATATACTATCGGAATTGGAGAAGTAATACTCCTAAATCTTATTTACGGCCGAAGCAGATTTTAGAATGTATGATTTTGGTAACTTGGTGTGCTAAAGTGCTCCTCCTTCGAGGAGGAAGCCCTTGCATCATCTTTATGGAAACCTACTTGCTTTTTCCGTTATGTGGACGACACTTTCGTCATCTGGCCACATGGTATGGATAAACTCCTTGACTTCCTTACACATCTGAACTTCATACACCCCAACATCAAATTCACTATGGAGACTGAAACGGAGGGTAAATTGCCGTTTCTTGACGTCTTGGTCAAGAGAATAGCTGACGGCACCCTGGGTCATAGTGTATATCGGAAGACAACGCACACTGATCTGTATTTACACGCAGACAGCTGTCACCACCCTTCACAGAGGAATGGGGTACTTAAAACTCTAGTACATAGGGCGCGCACTATCTCCGACGCAGAGAGTCTACCCCAGGAATTGGAACACCTGAGAACTGTATTTCGAAAAAATGGGTACTCAGAGTGGCAGATTCAGCGGGATCTCCGCCCAACCACTACAACACAACCTGTGGAAACGGATGAAAACGCAAGGGAGGATGTAGGCACTGCGTTCGTTCCATATACCGGCGCACTCTCAGGGAAGATCGCCCGCATTTTGAGAAAACACCAGGTTGGAACTGTTTATTGTCCGCCGAAAAAAATTCGTGCACTGGTGGGGAGCGCTAAAGATGATCTCGGTTTGAGGAAGGCGGGAGTGTACCAGATTCCGTGTCAGTGTGGAAAGTCATATATTTGACAGACGATGCGTACCGTCGAGGATCGTTGCGTTGAACACCAGAGGCACACACGATTGATGTTTCCGAGCAAGTCGGCGGTCGCTGAACATTGTTTGTCGGAGAATCACGCCATGGAGTATGAACACACTAGGATTCTGGTACAGACGTCGAGATACTGGGACTGCGTCGTTAGAGAGGCCATTGAAACTCGCACAAGTGACGACCTCATAAACCGTGACTCTGGCTATAATCTTAGCAAAGCTTGGGAACCAGCGATTGGGTTAATTAAGAGTAAATCTAGCAAACGTAACGAAGTGACGACCACGGCGGACAGAGCCCTCACACCGACGTCTTCTCGGACGCCGGCGCAATCGGTTCCACTGCGCGGCCGCGGCGCGGGGCGCGGACCGCGGAGGGGTCGCTCCGCGGGCCGAGGGTATTTAAATGGCCCGCAACCGGGCTAGAACCCAGTTCCCTTCGAGCAGCCGAAGCGTGCGGATCTCCGTGCCGGCGCGTTTCCAGGAGCTAAGTCCGTCAGTTCACCTGATGATGGCGACATGTATGATCGCCGAAATATTGTGCCCGTTGGACACTATAGACCGGCAGTACACCCGTGGATATTTTGATCAAAATATAGGATGATAGTGTAATACCCTCTTTTGCGTTTCGTCCAATTTCTTTGTCAAAAAATATGAAAAATATTTCATCTAATTTTTACGTCCAATTTTCCATTTAAAACGTTATTTAATGAAACTTGCTTTATCAACTTAACAATCTTATTCGTATACACTGTTTGAGTCAGCCTTTTTGTTACTCTATTGCAAACTGTGAAGGATGAAGAGCGACAAAATAATTAGCAGAGAACGGCCGGGGTGTTTGCCGATGGCATAAAAAAAAAAAAAAAAAAAAAAAAAAAAAAAAAAAAAAAAAAAAAATCCACACGGTCCCGTAACAAATTGTATTTATCTCGCTGTGACACCCACGGTTTCATCCAAGTGCGTATCCTTTCCTTTTTCCCTCCTCCTCTTCTAAATGCAGCAGACACAACGCAACCGTAGTATAAAAAAAAAAAAAAAAAACAGCTGAACATTGACCATTTTGAAGAAAATTTGACAAAATATTAGATGTGATTCTTCAGTTTCTCCCGGCGTATTTGATGATCAAAATCTCCACGGGTGTACTGCCGGTCTATAGTGTCCAACGGGCACAATATTTCGGCGATCATACATGTCGCCATCATCAGGTGAACTGACGGACTGAGCTCCTGGAAACGCGCCGGCACGGAGATCCGCACGCTACGGCTGCTCGAACAGCTGTACATTACACGGCCATTTTGAAGAAAATTTGACAAAATATTGGATGATAGTGTAATACCCCCTTTTGCGTTTCGTCCAATTTCTTTGTCAAAAAATATGAAAAATATTTCATCTAATTTTTTTCGTGCAATTTTCCATTTAAAACGTTATTTAATGAAACTTGCTTCATCAACTTAACAATATTATTCGCATACACTGTTTCAGTCAGCCTTTTTGTTACTCTATTGCAAACTGTGAAAGATGAAGAGCGACAAAATAATTAGCAGTGAACGGCCTGGGTGTTTTGCCGACGGCATTAAAAAAAAAAAAAAAATATCCTCACGGTCCCGTAACTAATTGTATTTATCTCGCTGTGACACCCACGGTTTCATCCTAGTGCGTTTCCTTTCCTTTTTTCCCTCCTCCTCTTCTAAATGCAGCAGACACAACGCAACCGTAATATAAAAAACAGCTGTACATTATGCGGCAATTTTGAAGAAAATTTGACAAAATATTGGATGATAGTGCAATACCCCCTTTTGCGTTTCGTCCAATTTCTTTGTCAAAAAATATGAAAAATATTTCATCTAATTTTTTCGTGCAACTTTCCATTTAAAACGTTATTTAATGAAACTTGCTTTATCAACTTAACAATCTTATTCGTATACACTTTTTGAGTCATCCTTTTTGTTACTCTATTGCAAACTGTGAAGGAGGAAGAGCGACAAAATAATTAGCAGTGAACGGCCTGGGTGTTCTGCCGACGGCATAAAAATAAATAAATAAATCCTCACGGTCCCGTAACTAATTGTATTTATCTCGCTGTGACACCCACGGTTTCATCCAAGTGCGTTTCCTTTCCTTTTTTCCCTCCTCCTCTTCTAAATGCAGCAGACACAACGCAACCGTAGTATAAAAAACAGCTAAACATTACACGGCTATTTTGAAGAAAATTTGACAAAATATTGGATGATAGTGTAATACCCCCTTTTGCGTTTCGTCCAATTTCTTTGTCAAAAAATATGAAAAATATTTCATCTAATTTTTTCGTGCAATTTTCCATTTAAAACGTTATTTAATGAAACTTGCTTTATCAACTTAACAATCTTATTCGTATACACTTTTTGAGTCATCCTTTTTGTTACTCTATTGCAAACTGTGAAGGAGGAAGAGCGACAAAATAATTAGCAGTGAACGGCCTGGGTGTTCTGCCGACAGCATAAAAATAAATAAATAAATCCTCACGGTCCCGTAACAAATTTTATTTATCTCGCTGTGACACCCACGGTTTCATCCAAGTGCGTTTCCTTTCCTTTTTTTCCTCCTCCTCTTCTAAATGCAGCAGCCACAACGCAACCGTAGTATAAAAAAACAGCTGAACATTGGCCATTTTGAAGAAAATTTGACAAAATATTGGATGATAGTGTAATATCCCCTTTTGCGTTTCGTCCAATTTCTTTGTCAAAAAATATGAAAAATATTTCATCTAATTTTTTCGTGCAATTTTCCATTTAAAACGTTATTTAATGAAACTTGCTTTATCAACTTAACAATCTTATTCGTATACACTTTTTGAGTCATCCTTTTTGTTACTCTATTGCAAACTGTGAAGGAGGAAGAGCGACAAAATAATTAGCAGTGAACGGCCTGGGTGTTCTGCCGACAGCATAAAAATAAATAAATAAATCCTCACGGTCCCGTAACAAATTTTATTTATCTCGCTGTGACACCCACGGTTTCATCCAAGTGCGTTTCCTTTCCTTTTTTTCCTCCTCCTCTTCTAAATGCAGCAGCCACAACGCAACCGTAGTATAAAAAAACAGCTGAACATTGGCCATTTTGAAGAAAATTTGACAAAATATTGGATGATAGTGTAATATCCCCTTTTGCGTTTCGTCCAATTTCTTTGTCAAAAAATATGAAAAATATTTCATCTAATTTTTTCGTGCAATTTTCCATTTAAAACGTTATTTAATGAAACTTGCTTTATCAACATAACAATCTTATTCGTATACACTGTTTGAGTCATCCTTTTTGTTACTCTATTGCAAACTGTGAAGGAGGAAGAGCGACAAAATAATTAGCAGTGAACGGCCTGGGTGTTCTGCCGACGGCATAAAAATAAATAAATAAATCCTCACGGTCCCGTAACTAATTGTATTTATCTCGCTGTGACAACCACGGTTTCATCCAAGTGCGTTTCCTTTCCTTTTTTCCCTCCTCCTCTTCTAAATGCAGCAGACACAACGCAACTGTAGTATAAAAAAACAGCTGAACATTGGCCATTTTGAAGAAAATTTGACAAAATATTGGATGATAGTGTAATACCCCCTTTTGCGTTTCGTCCAATTTCTTTGTCAAAAAATATGAACAATATTTCATCTAATTTTTTCGTGCAATTTTCCATTTAAAACGTTATTTAATGAAACTTGCTTCATCAACTTAACAATCTTATTCGCATACACTGTTTCAGTCAGCCTTTTTGTTACTCTATTGCAAACTGTGAAGGATGAAGAGCGACAAAATAATTAGCAGTGAACGGCCTGCGTGTTCTGCCGATAGCATTTAAAAAATAAATAAATAATTAAAAAAAAATTCTCACGGTCCCGTAACAAATTTTATTTATTTCGGTGTGACACCCACGGTTTCATCCAAGTGCGTTTCCTTTTTTTTTTTTTCCCTCCTCCTCTTCTAAATGCAGCAAGCACAACGCAACCGTAGTATAAAAAACCGCTGAACATTAAACGGCCATTTTGAAGAAAATTTGACAAAATATTGGATGATAATGTAATACCCCCTTTTGCGTTTCGCCCAATTTCTTTGTCAAAAAATATGAACAATATTTCATCTAATTTTTTCGTCCAATAATTTGATAGTGTAATACCGGCCATAGTGACAGAAGGCGAGTGATTTTAGACCCCAGCCGCTGACAGTGTGGTAGCAGCTAATTATCACCGGCGCCGTGTCGGCGCGTGCGGCTGGAGCAAGCTTGCAAACTGTCGGCCGCTGTTCTCGTGCGCGGGCCGTTAAGCGCGCAGGAGAGTGTGCGTCCATTATGCCTTTGCTCCCCGGGAGGCAATTTGCAGCGGCTTGGCATCGGCTGGCGGGCAGGAGCGGCCGCGCTGCCCGCCCATTATCGACGGGTTGTCCGCGCCCGCGGGGGGCCCAATTACTGCCGCACAACAGCAGATGTTCCGCGCCGACGCCCCGTCCGCACTCACAAAGCGCCGCTATCTCGGGCCTCATCGGGTTACCGCCGCTGCTCGTGACGTCACGGCCGCGTGCAGGACGGCAGCACCTCAGCTGCTTGTTGCGTCTGCGCGGCTGCTGGCTGTCATACGCCCAGCACCAGCACCAGGGGGAACAAAGCTATCTTCTTTATACTCGACAAACCAACGTGCGTGGTCGCGGGTAATACCTACCACTATTAGTCTCTTCTCTTCCTGTTCCACTCCTAGAGAGAGGGCGAAACGATGGTTTACATGCCTCATACGAAATCTGGCAATCGTGACAATTATCTCATCCGCCACCTTCCAGACAGTACAAAAGTCCCCGTGCGAACCTTGCACGATTAAGGCCCTGCGCGGAATTAGCAGCACACCAACTGCTGGGATGGAAACCATGCTGGATATGCCCCCATTACACCTTTGGGTCAAGATGGAGGCAGCGGCCGGTGCATACAGACTAAAAACTGGCGCCGACCGCGGTGGCCGAGGGGACTGAGGCGCTCCAGTCACGGTCTGCACGGCCACTACGGTCGGGGGTTCGAATCCCCCCTGGGGCATGGATATTTGTGCCGTCCTTAGTATTAGCTAGTTCATAAGTAGTTTGTAAACTTAGGGACTGATGACCCCGTAGTTAAGTCCCATAAGTTCTACAAACATTTGAACGTTTTTAAAAACTGGCAACAACCGGAACTCTTTGGGATATCCAGAATCACACACTAAAATAGTGAGTGAGGTAAATATAGGAAAGGTTGGGAAAATGCCAGCCGACTATATTATGACCCCATACTGCTTCAACAAGCCTTTCAATATAACAATTGGAAGTAGTGAGCAGTGGGAGAAAATAGTTCGACACAGTACGGGGGATATTGTCTGGTTCACTGACGGGTCAATATCAGACCAAGGTGTTGGGGCCGGGGTATATGGAGTGCAGCCAAGACTGGAGGGCGTCATCTCTCTAGGAAAACTGGCCTCAGTATTCCAGGCCGAAATTTCTGCCATCAGGGCGTGTGTGGAGAAGAATTTGCGTAGGTGCTACAAAGATCGTAGCATCTACATCTATTCAGACAGCCAGGCAGCCCTGAGATCACTGGCAGCTCCTGCAACAAGGTCTAAGTTGCAGAATGTCACAGGGTTCTGGTGGAGCTAGGGGAAAGCAATAGAGTAAACCTATTGTGGGTCCCTGGCCACTCGGGGATCAGTGGAAACGAACATGCCGACAGATTAGCCAGGATGGGGGCAGAGACTCCATTTCTTGGACCGGAACCTGTCCTGACAATCACCAAGGCAATGATCAAATTGGAGCTACGTAACTTGCTCAGAAGACAGCACGTAGAATATTGGACCGAAGTCCATCAATAAAAACATGGCAAGGTAATGATGCCAAAGCCATGTTTTAAAAGGACTCGTGGTTGGGTTGCTGACAGGCCATGGGAATTTCAAAAAACACCTAAATACAATGGGAATAACAGAAGAGGACCCTTAATGTAGGATCTGTGATGAAACTGCATCACATCTTATCTTCGAATGCATTGCATCGAAGAATAAAAGGCACAGGATATTTGGGACAACCAGACCCGAAGAAATCGTGTCTAATAAAGAACTGGTAAAGGGACACCTTGCACTGTTCAAGGGCATTGGTTGGCTTTACTAGACATACAGGGAGCGATACCGCACAATAAACTTAGTTTCGGTGCGGGCAGTGGCGGATTGGACCAAAACTGTTTTGGCTTCCCTGGAAAAATCAATCAAGGCCGCGGTGGAGTAGCAGAGCGCTCTAAAGCGTCTCGCTGCGGAGCGCGCGGTTGCTCGCCGTGGAGGTTCGAGTCCTCCCTGGGGCATCCGTGTGAGTGTTTGTCCTTAGGTTAGTTTATCTAGGTTTAAGTAGTTTGTAAGCTACATACTGATGACCAAGTAGTTTAGTCCGATAGATTTACAAACATTTGAACATTTTGAACAGAGGCAGAGGGGCCAGCCGCGGTGGCCGAGGGGACTGCGGCGCGCCGGTCACGGTCTCCACGGCCACTACTGTCGGGAGTTAGAATCCCTCCTCGGGCGTGGATATTTGTGCCGTCCTTAGTATTAGGTAGTTCTTAAGTAGTTTGTAAGTTCAGGGACTGATGATCCCGTAGTTAAGTCCCATAAGCTCTACAAACAGTTGAACATTTTCAGAGGCAGATAATAGGAGGCCAGTGGGACAGCGCACACTTCACGCAGCCCAGGCGGAGGTATTTAGTTTCTCTGTAACACTTTTACGTTTTACATAAAAAAAATTAAATACACTGTTTTCGGATTCATGCGTGTTTTGCGCTAACGCAGCTTTCTCAATCGAATTTGGCAAAAAAACTATTCGATAGAAAAAAATATTTTTCTGTATCCTATAGCCAAAAATAACTGCATGGTATTGGACGGTTTTTCTTATAGTTATTTCCCGTAGATTTTGTTATAATAGGAACTAAATTACAACGCCGCGCATACTTTGAAGAGTTTGTAGTGAAAAATGTAGTCTCTGGCCACTTTGTGTTTTTTTTTGGAAATTGGAAAAATTGATGAAAACTGAAAGTGCGTTTTTCAATGTGTTTTGAATTCAGCACTATAACTGTCTATTCGCAGGACAGAGCGGGGTAATTTTTGTTCTTTTGTTCATTATGGTCATGTAAAAGTTTTCATTGCGATAAAATTTTGATCATTTGACGTTCAACGAACGATGAACGTTCTTATGAACTAAAAATTTGGGATAGTTACTCAGAAAATTTGAAAATTCGCGAGAAACTGAAAGAGCTTTTTTCAATGGAATATTAATATTATTCGTCTGATTGCGCTAAAATTTTTCATATTTGACTTTCAAAGCAAGAGTAACGTTCTTATGAAATAAAAATTTGGAAAAGTTTTCCGGAAAATTGTAATATTCAGAAAAAATAGATATTTTTCTATGAAATACAAATACCATTCATCTGTGATTCTTAAGTTTCTCCCGGCGTATTTGATGATCAAAATATCCACGGGTGTACTGCCGGTCTATAGTGTCCAACGGGCACAATATTTCGGCGATCATACATGTCGCCATCATCAGGTGAACTGACGGACTGAGCTCCTGGAAACGCGCCGGCACGGAGGTCCGCACGCTACGGCCCTTCGAGCAGCCGTAGCGTGCGGACCTCCGTGCCGGCGCGTTTCCAGGAGCTCAGTCCGTCAGTTCACCTGATGATGGCGACATGTATGATCGCCGAAATATTGTGCCCGTTGGACACTATAGACCGGCAGTACACCCGTGGATATTTTGATCACCATTCATCTGATTGGGATAAAATTTGCACATTCGGTGTTCAAATAGAGAGGAAGGTTCGAAGTGAAGTGAATGTTTGGAATAGTTGGCCAGAAAGTAGGAAAATTTGGGTAAAACTGAAAGAGCTGTTTTCTTTGGGATATCAATGTCATTAGTACGACTCCGATAAAATTTTGCACATTCAACGTTCACCGATACTTGGACTATCTGATGATGCCCTTATAAAGCTACTGGGTGTAAAATACATATGATTTCAATTAATATGGTTTATATTAAGAGGTAAGGGATACGAAGTGCACCGGGTCGCCTTGTCATCTATCATCTATATCTATAAATGTGAATGTCTCTTTGGTGTACGTTTATCACGTCTGAACCACAAGACATAAAGAGCTAAAAATTTGTACAGTTACTAATGTCTACCCGGGGAAGGCCTTAGGCACGGTTTTATGGCGATCGGATAGCTACTTATCTATATATATTAATGTGAATGTCTGTTCGGTGTACGTTTATCACGTCCAAACGACAAGACAAAGAGACTTAAATATCTGTACAGTTATTAATTTATACCTGAGGAACGTTTTAGACGCGGTTTTATAGCGATCTGATAGATATTTAGTAATTTGAAGAATATAACGAGAAATACGGAACCATAATGATTCTTTGAGAAGTATATTTACTCTTTGAAAATGGTTTTATTGGTTGCATTGTTGCTTGAAGGTTGATAATAATAAAAGGGTGGAGTATATTGGAAAGTTATCGGTGTATATAAAATTCTACGTGTGTGTGTTAATATTTCGCTTTGCAGCGAAAACTACAGACCGCAAATGAATGGTGTGGGTGTAATTGTCGTCCGAAGACTGCCGTTGTATACCATAGCAGTTCCATGCCGACAGCTGTAAGGGAGCGGAAGATATGGTGGTTGAAAGTCGTCAAATTATTAAAAAATTCCGGACTGAAGGCCAGCGATGACGTTTGCGACTCTATAGCAAGGAGGTTACGTACAGCGAAACGTGATGCCACAGACCATATCTTTGGTCTATGCGTGTCACAATGTCTTCAGCTCTTTCTTTGTAAGCATACGAATAAGGAAATATAAGAATAAATAAATAAAGCAGTAAAAAAGAAATTTCTTTTAATACATCTCTTTAAAAAAATCATTATTGTTGAATTTCGTGTTTGGATTCTTCGAAACGAGTGCATTTTTTACCTGTGATTTCTTACATATTCTCTGATAAATGTAACATGTTTTTAGAAAAAAGGAGATGGACAGAGAAAGAGTGGATAGGAAAAGTACTAACTCAAGGTTCGAATAAATAAATAAACAAATACCCGGGCAACGCCGGGTTTTCAGCTACTTACTGATAAAGATGATGCCTACTGATGGTTCTTTCAGTTACTGAATTTACAGCGACACTTGTTTCTTTAATCATAAAAGAAATGAAAGAAAAATGCTATCCTAAAACATATCCCTAATTTTTCTTTAGTAGGTATGACATCTCACAAACTAATTTGCTCCTGATGACATAAAAGTTTTCTGGGTATTGTACCGCGTCATGATGTAAGGCTATTACTTAAACAACCGACATTTCGGCCAACGTTACAGTGGCCTTCATGTGGGTATACTGATGTGAGCTGGTTGTTACTACACTTTATATTACTTTCATTTATACATTAAGTCATAATTTTTAAAAATAAGCAATGTTATTGGTGAATTTTTGGCGGAAGAATGGAACTTTATTTTGATAGGATGCTGAGGTGGAAGGGGTGAGGGTTAGCCGTTGCTTCTTGCATAGCGAGACATGATTGGTGTTCATCGGCGAATGGGGTGAGGGCTTCCGTTTCTCTCCTGCTGGCCGTGGGCCGCGCGGCGGCAGTTGCTTACTAGTGACGCTCGCGTGTTGTGATGTCAGTGCGGCCTATTTGCTCCTCTTTTAAGTCTTCTTTAATCAGCATGTGAATATCTCTGAACTGTCGTCTGTTTAGTCAGAATAGCTGAGTAGCTTATAATGAACTTCCATAGACTAGACAAGTTTGCCATATATTCTTCACTTCACCCTGTTGCTCAACAGACATTTCTCTACTCTTATACGCACTTTACCCGAATACACACATACACACACAAATTAAAATAACTGAGTTTTGAAGGAGCCTCAGGAATTCAATCTAACAGCATCTAAAGGTTTGCGGTGAACATGCGGCTTGTGCCGTGTTACACGCAGCTACACGTGCTACACGCTGCCCTCGTCTGCCTGCGCTGACCTGCAGAGACTCTGCGCCTCGCCTCTGCCTCTGTTCTGCTTCTGCTGCGTCACGTGTGCAAAAATGTTCAAATGTTTGTATAGTCTATGGGACTTAACTACGGTTCATCAGTCCCTAAACTTACAAACTACTTATGAACTACTTACGAACTAGGACGGCACAAATATCCATGCCCAAGGGGAGGATTCGAACCCCCGACCGTAGTGGCCGTGCAGACCGTGACTGGAGCGCCTCAGTCCCGTCGGCCACCGCGGCCGGCGTCACGTGTGCGCCTTGAGCAAATGCTGGAAAGAAAGGCGGCATAAACACCGCCTGCAGGATATTTCATTTGAAAATGACATTTTCACTCATCAGCGGAGTGTGCGTTGATGTGAAACTTTATGAGCAGCATGTACACTGGAAAGCCGGCCGTGGTGGCCGAGGAGACTGAGGCGCTCCAGTCACGGCCTGCACGGCGACTACGATCGGGGGTTCGAATCCCCCCTCGGGCATGGATATTTGTGCCGTCCTAGTTCGTAAGTAGTTCATAAGTAGTTTGTAAGTTTAGGGACTGATGACCCCGTAGTTAAGTCCCATAGACTATACAAACATTTTAGACTGGAAAAACAATTAGGGGATCAGTTGAGATATCTGGAATCTGAACTATTGTCATCGGCATAATGCCATACAATGATTCGACGTCTTACAGCTAGTTCTACTGAGTGGAAACAACAACATTCAAATGTTGAAATGTTTGTATAGCTTATGGGATTTAACTACGGGGTCATCAGTCCCTAAACTTACAACTAATTATGCACTAGCTAGTCCTAACTACGGGGTCATCAGTCCCTAAACTTACAAACTACTTAAGCACTAATCCTAAGGACGGCACAAATATCCATGTCCGACGGGGGGGATTCGAAAATCTGACCGTAGTGGCCGTGCAGACCGTGACTGGAGCGCCTCAGTCCCCTCAGCCACCGGGGCCGGCACAACATTACGATATCCGAGATGGCGTAATAACAGAAATTTTCTGTAGAGGCGGCTAGCGTTGACTCGTCTTTACTGTACCAAACGAATCACATAAACAGTTAGGTTCAAATAATGTAGTCAACAGGCAGTGCAATGTAACAACCATGTGACTTACTCGGAGAAATAGCACGGAGAGCCATAGGAAGGTTGGAAGCGGGACAGTCACGTAGGGAGGTGGCTGCGGCTATTGGAGTGTCGAAAGTGTAATTTCCAGGATTTCGACAGAAATTCAGACAACAGCAGTCCTCAAAAGAAGGCAAAACCAGGGTTATCCACGGATAACGTCAGCAAGAGATGACATCTTCAGTTAACAAATTCAAATGTTTGTAAATCTATCGGACGAAACTGCGTGGTCATCAGTCCGTAGCTTACATACTACATAAACCTAGGTAAACTAATCTAAGGACAAACACACACACCCATGCCCCAGGGAGAACTCGAACCTCCACGGCAAGCTCCGCAGCGAGATGCTTTAGACCGGTCGGCTACTCCACCGCGTCGAGACAGAGGGCTGAATCAACACCACCTAGAAGAACCACCCTTTGATTTCGGAAATGCTAATTTCATTAACTGGCCCTTCAAGAGCTGACGTGGTTGGTATTGGTGGATGGGGAAATTCCTCCTTCGACACTGTCTCAAAGGATTTCCGCCAATTATATACAACGACTGTCAAGCTAGGTAATTCTAAACATGTAAATGGTATGACGTAAGGTGCCTGGCATCCATTCGAATTTTGACTTGTGATACATTATTCCTCGTCTGCTAGGCCTACAAGAGTTCTGGGTTGACGAGTCCCTGTCCAACGAGTGCGTACACTTTCGGGTGTTTATAACGTTTATAGTTGTGATGATTGTCCGACTGAGTATGTGGGACAGATGGAGAGGGCATTCTAAATGCGTTTCAGTGTACATCTCTTGACATAAAAAATTTTAACAAAAAAAAAAATAAATAAAAAAATAAAAAAATAAAAAAAAATAAAAAAAAATATTATACACTAAAAATTAAAATAATAATAATAATTGTGTTTTCTTCTAAAACTCAATAATCAACTTACTTTTTCTACTCATCAATATGTAGGTATGATCTATGTGTTTACCACGCAAGAAGATATGTAGGTACCTACTCACTTTAAATGTAACAACACATGTCTATGAATAGCAAACAATGATCAAAATGTTTTTACAGTTCTGCTTAGTAAAATGAAATGACAAATATTAGACTACTTAAAAGTCAATCAAGTTATTATGACAATATAATGTAGTTACAACTATTGTTAATTTTGGAGTCGTTGTCAGGCAAGGTAGGTTAGTAACTACATACATAGTTACAGGTGAGATGTGCTTGTGTCGCACGTGTTTTTCTTGGATGTTGATTGGCTACGTCTAGGATCACGATTAGGTTCTTCCTTTTGGAATACATTATATTATCGTAATAATATTTTTCATTTCATTTTACTTATGAGAACTCTAAAAAGTATTTTGATTATTGTTTGTTCAAATGTTTGTAAGGCTTATGGGACCTAACTACGGGGTCATCAGTCCCTAAACTTACAAACTACTTATGAACTAGCTAATACTAAGGATGGCACAAATATCCATGCCCGAGGGGGGATTCGAATCCCTGACCATAGTGGCCGTGCAGAACATGACTGGCGCGTCACAGACCGCTCGGCCACCGCGGCCGGCTATTGTTTCTTATTCATAGGTATGTTCAAAAATATTCAAATGTTTGTAGAACTTATGGAACTTAACTACGGGGTCATCAGTCCCTAAGCTCACAAACTACTTATGAACTACCTAAGACTAAGGACGGCACAAATATCTATGCCCGAGGGGGGATTCGAACCCCCGACCGTAGTGGCCGTGCAGACCGTGACTGGAGCGCCTCAGTCACCTCGGCCACCACGGCCGGCCATAGGTATGTGCTAAGTTAGATTTAAAGTGGGTAGATACCTACCTATCTTCTTGAGTGGTAGACACGTAGATCGTACCTACATATTGATGAGTAGAAAAGTAAGTTGATTATTAAGTTGTAGAAGAATACGCAATTATTTTTTTACTTTTTAGTGCATATAAATTTGTTCTGGAACAGTATTTTTAAAGTCGGTTTGTTAGTTAAAATTTTAGATAATTTTTTGATTTTTAGTGAATGTGAAGTACACTAACTAATTTTTCTGAATATGGGTAGACCTCCTAAACGTGCTGCTCATATGAGACAGCGCCGTTTAGATGAAGCAAATGAAGCCTGAGAGAAACGCCTATCTCAACAGAGGAAATCTACCTCGAGGACAATTTCAGAGGAGACTTGAGAAGAGCGCAAAAATGGACTTTCAGAAATACGGCATTACATAAAGAATATTTTGAACAGGGAAAATGTAGGAAAAGGTAGTCACCGTCTCGGCTTGATTAACGATCGTCTATCTAATGAGACGGAGGAGTAACGTGCCCACCGACTCGGATTGATTCCAGATAGCTATAAAAGATTTGGCCGCGTATCATTAATTTGCTCAAATGTTCAAATGTTTGTTAAGCTTAAAGGACTTAAATGCGGGACCATCAGTCCCTAAACTTAAAATCTACTTATGAACTAGCTTATACTAAAGACGACACAAACATCCATGCCCGAGGGGGGGATTCGAACCCCTGACCGTAGCTGCCATGCAGACTGTGACTGGCGCGCCGCAGACCGCTCGGTCGCTGCGTCCGGCTAAGAATTGAAGAGTTCCGTTACTTTGTCATGGATCCCATAATCAGAACCTAACCAAACTCTCATCAAACTAACCTTGAAGTATTAAATAATTCTCAGTCTCTGTTGCAATATTTTTATTCTCCAATTACGCTTTTCGCGCTGTTAGCGCATCGTCAAATTGGCCGGAGATGGAGCCACAGAACTGTCTATCTCCGCCCAATCTGACGATGCGCTAACAGCGCGAAACGCGTAATTGGAGAATAAAAATATTGCAACAGAAGCTGCGAATTATTTAATTATTCAACACTGTTGCTGCACCAGCCGCCACCATCACATCATGGAATGGAATGAAATGTAACCTTGAAGTACATCCTTTCCAATAATAATAAAAAACATGAAAAGAATAGTAATAATAATAAAGAATCATCGAAATCAGTTGGCGTGATATTGAGTTATTCGTCCATTTGTCGCGCACATACTTAATGCAGGTTTTAGATCTATATGTTTTTCCTATGGATGGCATAGTCAGAACAAGACCAAATTGAAATGTTACCACACGGAAAGCACCAGCTTTAAAATATAAAATCGGTTCATACAGTCGAAGGTTCTGAGGTAACAAACGTAAAAAAAAAAAAAAAAAAAAAAAAAAAAAAAAAAAAAAGTCTAATTGAGAACCTCCTATTTTGTGAAGTCGGTTAAAAACTGGCAGAACAAGAGATACTCTCCTTTTTTCGAGCACTTGTATGCTGCTTGACATCAGAGCCCACTCACTTCATTAAGTGAGCGTGATATTGTTCAGTTTTACTTTACGTTTTAATGGAGCCACTTTCTACCACGAAGTAGGCCTAAGGTTTTCACCGTAGATCAAAAAAATGTTCAAATGTTTGTAGAGCTTATGGGACTTAACTACGGGGTCATCAGTCCCTAAACTTACAAACTACTTATGAAGTAGCTAATACTAAGGACGGGACAAATATTCATGCCCGATGGGGGATTCGAACCTCCGACCGTAGTGACTGGCGCGCCGCAGACAGCTCGGCCACCGCGGCCGGCTCACCGTAGATCGTTCCCATATTCTTATACCTATTTTGGCATAAATTTGAATTGTACTTAAACAATACTTTTTTAAAAAATCTGTCCCAGTTCTGCTAGTTCTTTTGTTTACTCTGATGTCTAAAGACGCCCTAGTGAAAGCAGAGTAATAAACGACTAATTCGCAACCATCACAGTTTTTTATTCAAAAATTTAACAACTTCTGGCGGTTTCTGTATCATCATCACAAATATGGCATTGGTAGACTTTTGAGATCATTTCCGGAGAAAGAAAATAAATGCGGTCCTATCAGTTTTCCTTGGGGCACACCTGATGATACCCTTGTGTCTGATGAATACTGTCCATCGGAGACAGTGTACTGACTTCTGTTACTTGAGAAGTCTTAGAGCTAATCGCGTATATGGGAACCTATACCACATACTAGTAACCTGGTTAATAGTCTGAAGCTCGGCTCTGCGTCAAACGGAATTTTGAAGGACTGTTATTTTTAAACAGATTTTTTCCGAATGACTTTTTAAAAATTTATCGGGTTATAGAGGGAACACAGAAGAAGCCATGTCCGTAAATGTCATCCCGCGATGCTACGAATGTTTCTTCATCTTCGGTCATGCGAAACAAGTATCGTATAGTGCAAGATCTTTGCTTTCCATATTTTGGAGGTACTATGAACGTACAAAATAAAAGAACCTTCAAAAACTTTTCCCTTCTCACCTGCTAGAAACTTTCTATCCATGCACACGACCGATGTAGCCCTTTCAAATCATTTACGCAGGCGCAAAAATGTTATAACACTGAGGTCTCTAATTCGCCGAACTGACGATCAGCCCATTGTGGGTACAAAAGACTGAGTTCCTCTCCGTCTTATTTTAGAGACCTTAATGTTTTAAGGTATATGCTGTAACTCTCCTCTCACTAAAGGTTTGCTGTCGTTAATTATAGAGTTTATTTTCTAGCACTGTCATTCCGTGAGATGCTACTTTATTATTAATGAATTATGGTTATCAGTCCCACTTAATAATTCTGAATAATTTTTTGAAAGCACAGTGATGGTCCGTTGTTGTGGTCTTCAGTCCGCAGACTGGTTTGATGCAGCTCTCCATGCTACCCTGTCCTGTGCAAGCCTCTTCATTTTGCAATAACAACGGCAACCTACAACCTTTTGAACCTTAGGCTTATATCGGAATTTTATTTAAGAAGAGACAGAAGAGGCACCTTCGATGCAATCTAGGAATTCTTTCCTTCCTGCCAAAATTCACAACTTATAGCACGCGCCCCACCTATTAAGGCGACTACTGGCCCGATCCAGCAAAGATTTTAAACTTTACCGTTGAAAACATTTCAGTGCACTGAAACGGTCGATATGTTTGTAAATTTCGAATTGATGAAATATGTTCATATATTAGATATCAAAATAATCAACTAAAAAAATTAAGTTGGAATCATATGACATAAAATACGTTTAGTATACTCATACTCAAATGTAGTTCTTTTGGGCACAATACATTTACAAACTCAACGAATTTGTCTCTAAAATCTTGCAAGTTGTGAAGCTTGTCCCCTCTTCGAAAATTTGCTGCGGAGACCAATGACTTAATTCCACGTCCTTGTTTACCATAAACAAAATCAAAATTCTTATTTTTTTCGTCGTAAATTTCGTCAAGATATAAACAGTTTATTTACTGCGGATATGACAATAGTTCATTGTACGTTATTTTCAAATTCATTTCACATTTCACTGATCTTCATTGACATATGTACCAACATTATTTACTAGAGAAAATTGCATTCGTGTTTTCATGGCATAATAGGTTAATATTGTGAGCAAATGATTATATACAGCTATTGCCTTCCAAACTGACATAAAGGTGGTGTGTAAGGAGACTGTTTAATTATCATTCTTGATTTTTGATATGAATCATGAACCACAGACAATGCCGAGGTGGGGTAGCTTGCGTGCCTCAACGATGCAGATAGCCGTACCATACGTCCGACCACAGTGAAGGGATACCTGTGGAGAGGCCAGACAAACGTGTGGTTCCTGAAGAGGGGCAGCAGCCTTTTCAGTAGTTACAGGGGCAACAGTCTGGATGACTGACTGAGCTGGCCTTGTAACATAAGATAACATGGCTTTGCCATGCAGTTACTGCGAACGGCTGAAAGCAAGGGGAAACTACAGTCGTTACTTCTCCCGAGGACATGCAGCTCTACTGTATGACTATATGATGATGGCGTCTTCTTAGGTAAAATATTCCGGAGGTAAAATAGTCCCCCATTCAGATCTTCGGGCGGGGACTACTCAGGAGGATGTCGTCATCAAGAAAAACAAAACAGGCATTCTACGTGTTTGAGCGTGGAATGTTCTAACCCTTAATCGCGTAGGTAAGCTAGAAAATTTGAAAAAAGAATGGATAGGTTAAAGTTGGATATGGTAGGAATTAGTGAAGTTCGGTGGCAGGATTAACAGGATATCTGGTCAGGTTATCAATACAAAATCAGTTAAGGTAACATAGGAGTAGGTCTGATAATGAATAAGAAAATAGGAATGCGGGTAATTTACTATGAACAGCATAGTGAACGCATTATCATAGTAAAGATAGACACGAAGCCAATACCGACCACAACAGTGCAAGTTTATATGCCAACTATCACGGCAATTGATGAGGATATCGAAAGAATGTATGAGGAGATAAAAGAAATCATTCAGAAAGTTAAGGGAGACGAAAACTTGATTGTGATGCGGGACTGGAACTCGGTAGTAGGAAAGGGAAGAAAAGGAAATGAAGTAGAAGAATATGGACTGGGAAAAGGAATGAAAGAGGAGATCACTTGGTAGAATTTTGCGCAGAGCACTATTTAATGATCACCAACACTTGGTTTAATCATCATGAAAGAATACTGTATACGTGGAAGAGACTAGGAGACACTGGAAGGAACCAGATTGATTTTATAATGGTAAGAAATAGTTTTAGAAACCAGGTTCTAAACTGTAAGACATATCCAGAGGCAGATATAGACCATAACGTATTGGATATGAACTGCAGATTAAAACTTAAGAGACTGCAGAAGGGTAGAAAGGTCAGGAGATGGAACCGGGACAAATTGAAAGAGACAGAGGTGATTGAGAGTTTCAGAGGGAGCATTAGGCAAGAATTGCTTGAAACGGGGGAAAGTAATCCAGTAGAAGAAGAATGGGTAGCTCTGAGTGATAGGGTAGTGAAGGCTGCAGAGGATCATATAGGCAGAAGGACAAGGCCTAATAGAAATCCATGCATAACACAGGATATACTGAATTTAATTGATGAGAGGAGAAAGTATAAAAATTCAGCAAGTGAAACAGGAAAAAGGGAGTAGAAACGTCTGAAAAATGAGATTGACAGGAATTGCAGACAGTCTAAGTAGGATTGGCTAGAGGACAAATCCAGAACCGTAGAAGAATGCGTAACTAGGGAAAAGATAGATACCGCCTACAGGAAAATAAAAGAGATAGTTGGAGACAAGAAAAGCAGCTTTAAGAATATCAAGAACTCAGACGGAAAACCAGTACTAAGTAAAGAGGGGAAAGCTGAACTGTGGAAGGAATATATAGAGGGCCTATACAAAGGAAATAAACTTCAAGACAGTATTCTAGAAAGGGAAGAAGAAGTCGAGAAAGATGATATAGGTGATATGATACTGCGAGAAGAATTTGACAGAGCGCTGAAGGACTTGAGTCGAAACAAGGCCCCTGGAGTAGATGATATTCCGTCAGAATTGCTAATGTCGTTAGGAGAACCAGTAATGAAAAAATTGTATGACCTGGTATGCAAGATGTATGAGACAGGGGAAATACCCTCTAACTTCAAGAAGAATATTGTAATTCCAATTCCAAAGAAAGCAAGTGCAGACAAGTGTGAAAATTACAGAACTATCAGCTTAATAAGTCATGGCTGCAAAATACTAACACGAATTATTTATAGACGAATAGAAATACTTGTGGAATCCGACCTCGGGGAACATCAGTTTGGATTTAGGAGAAATGTAGGAACACGGGAAGCAATACTCACATTACGACTTAGAAGATAGGCTAAGGATAGGGAAACCTACGTTTTTAGCGTTTGTCGATTTGAAGAAAGCTTTTGACAATGTCGACTGGAATACACTCTTCCAAATTCTGAAGGTATCAGGGGTAAAATATAGGGAGCGAAGAGTTATATTCAACGTATACAGAAACCAGACAGCGGTTATTAGAGTCGAAGGGCAAGAAAGGGGCGCAGAGGTTGGGAAGGGAGTAAGACAGGGTTGTAGCCTTTCCCCATTGTTGTTCAAACTGAAGATTCAGCAGGAAGTGAAGGAATGGAAGGAGAAATTTGGAGAGGGCATTAAAGTGCAGGGAGAAGAAATAAAAACATTGCGGTTTGCTGATGATGTAGTAATTCTGTCAGAGACCGCAAAAGATCTGGAAGGAAGATATACGATGAACATTAAAAAGAGTAAAACGAAGGTAATGGAATTCAATGTCAGCAAATCAAGCGATGGTGAAGGAATTAGATTAAGTAATGAGACAATAAAAGTAGTAGATGAATTTTGTTATTTGGGTAGTAAGATAACTTCTGATGGCCGAAGTAAAGAAGATATAAAATGCAGAATGGCTTTGGGAAGGAAAGCGTTTCTAAAGAAGCGAAACTTGTTGACAACCATTATTAATTTAAATGTTAGGAAGTCCTTTCTGAAAGCATTTGTCTGGCGTGTAGCATTGTATGGGAGTGAAACGTGGACGATTAGGAATTCAGATAAAAAGATGATAGAAGCTTTTGAAATGTGGTGCTACAGACGAATGATGAAAATTGGATCGGTATATCACGTAACTAATGAGGAGGTGCTTAATCGAATCGGGGAGAAAAGGGGTTTCTGGCATATCCTGACTAAGAGAAGGGATAGATCGGTTGGACACATTCTGAGACATCAGGGAATTGTCAACTTAGCATTAGAAGGAACTGAGTGGGGTAAACATCGTCGAGGGAGACCGAGGGACGAATACAGTAAGCAGATTAAAATGATGTAGGTTTCCGAACGTATTCTCAGATGAAGACTTGCACAGGGCAGGGTAGCATGGAGAGCTGCATCAAACCAGTCTGCGGACTGAAGACCACAAAACAACACACGTATTATCCGTAAAATCTCTCATGAACAGTTTATTATGAAATAGTGTCAACTTTGTCTCTAACCAGCATATTTAGTCATGAAAAAAGTCTTCAAGCAGTTTACAATTTTACTTAGTCCCGTGAAGTGAAAAAGTCGTAGATCTATGTTTAGCAGGAATCCATTGTTGATGCGTCAGCTTTAGTTTCGCCTTGTCTACATTTTTATGGAGATATCTCTATATTTATCTAAATACAATGTGGAGATCTCCTAAAAATGTACACATGAGTTATCCACTTTCGGTTAATTACTAAAATTCAAAATCTACTTCTCTTTAATACCTGCAGAATATCTACCTAGTTTATCTGTTTTAAATTGATGAAGAGTGAACTCAGTCATCTTCATAATTATGGGGAAGTTGCTTTTATTGGCTTCTCCTGAGAAGCACATCAGATTAAATTACTTCTCAGTGCCTCTACTCGTTGAGGTATCGAAGGCGATTCCCGTAAGCTGATCGATAGTCCCTGTTTTGGATAATTAATTACTGCCCTAGTGAAGTGCGCCTTTCTCAATGCACAAAGTTAATTTGTTACAATTATGGGACGTGATGAGTGTCCATGAGTGAGGTGCCTAGAAAAGAAAGGTAAGTTATTACAAACATACAAATCAGAATGGTAACAATTCAGTAACTTGTCATGTTTACTGGAAAACTAGAAAGAGGGCTAAGTTTGAGTATTGCAGGACATGTGATAGAGACATGAGCACTGCTTCTGTAGATAAAACGGAAGTAGGAAAACACGCAAAATGAAAGAAACATATAAAACATTTAAAGGCTTAAAAATTGCAATTTTGTGTATGTTCCACAAGTTTATTTTAATTCGTTAAGCGGTTTTCGGCTTGTAAGACCAACTTTAGACTATTTATACTAAAGAATTTACAATGCTTAGATAACGTTACTATATCTAAACATTGTAACTTCTTTGATAGAAAAAATAAAGTCTGAAGATGGCCTTGTAAGCCGAAAACCAGTTGACGAATTAAAATAGACTTGTGGAACATACACAGAATTGTAATTTTTGATTCAATATGATGTTCCACCAAGAACCTTCGGAAGAATCAGTCAAAAAATGTGTAAAGGTTAGTAGACAAAGAGATTCTCTCGTGCTTCTTCAGCATCAAATCACTACGTCAAAGTAGAGGAAGTTAGCTGCGCGCGGTGGTATCAGAACATAACATTTTTTGGCCCACTTTAGGTTAGGGTAGTAACACTAAAAGTTGACCTTTGCGATCGTCTTTAGACAGCTCGAAATTTAAATGAAAATAACGGCTTACCCATTCGTCTGTCACGAAAATAGAATAACGGAATTTGTAGAGAAGAAAATTCTCTACAACTTTTCTCTTTTAGGTTTTTTTTCATATCTCGTTTCGTTTCAGAGATATTTGCAAAAATAACAGCGATTTTGGGATGTATGTCTGTCTGTCCGTCTGTCCGTCCGTAAGGTCTTCCCTGTTTTTAAGACGAACCGTTCAACCGATCGGCACCAAATTTTACAGACATAATTGTTGGCTACCAGAGACCAGAACCTCGCCTTTTCAAATATTTCGGACAAGAAATACGTTAGTAATACAAAAAAAACCGTTTGTAATGTAATTTTAATTGCAAATAAACCGTTCATCTGACGCGAAAATTGAATAACCGAATTTGTAGACGACAACTTCGTTCCCTTATGTTTTTTTTTTTTTTTTTTTTTTTTTTTTTTTTTTTTTTTCGTATCGTTTGAGAGATATTTAAAAAAAATAACGCAGTTTTGACACCCTCCATTATATTAACGAAAACCAGCCGTTCGCAGATGTCACCTGACATTCCTTGCCCAGAACTCTCTCTGGCATACGCCATCTTGCGTTGCGTATTTGATGATTTTCTTATTGTAACTTACACGGTGTCATTTCAAAGCAACGACGCACTGAAGAATTAACAAAAACACGTCGTTCTTTGTACGATAAATGATAATCTAGTGTCTACAAATGTCATATTAGCGTCAGTTAACAACATCCATCAATAGAATGAGATTAAAGAACGCAACTTCTAATTGTAAGCTGTAGCGTAGTAGGCAATGCGTTGGAATGTAACGCTGAAGGTCAGTGGTTCGGAACGCGCCACTACGTTTTTTTTTTTCTTAAAAGGGTTTCAGATACTCTTATTGATTTTTTATTATTTAGATTAATATTTTGGTCCATAATGTTTGCAAAAACTTATAAAACTACAAATCTAAAGTGGGCCGTAAAACACGTCAGTGCGATTTTTTTTCAGAGTATTGAAAAATTTGCTGCAGTTGATTAAATTGATTTGTCTAGTTTCTAATATTGCTAAATGTTACCTGCGTGTAGATAAAGTCGACTTTCATCGTAAAGAATTTGCTCTGAGAGCAAACAAAGCCTGTGGCTCCGAGAAAATTAGTTTTCCGTTTTCTCACGCGTTTTTATGATTCGGTCGACATTTTTCAGTGCTTAGTCTCTGACAAATAAGTTTGAAATATGTAATATTACTTACAAATTTCAGATTTTTGTCGTCGCTAAATAAAGACCAGGGAGTGCCATGGTTCTTCTCTGTTATAACGCAATTCCAAATTCTCCTTTTTCTTTAACTGTTCGCGTCTACTTCTTTCGCTCCAACAGTGTTGGAAACATTGCATCAGTATTGCAGTGGCCTGTGGGGGCCGCGTTTTGTGTGTGTGTGTGTGTGTGCGAGAGAGAGAGAGAGAGAGAGAGAGAGAGAGAGAGAGAGAGAGAGAGAGAGAGAGAGAGACCTGGAATGCAGAGTAGCAGAGTAGTGCTTCATGAAATTTTGCAGCTCATGGATCATCACACGACGCAAGCGAGGATTCATTGGCGACGGTCTGTTCATCAGTGGTGAGTACAGTCTGTTACTGTCTCCTTTTCAGTTCGCATCTGTACTGACAGGTTTTGATATACACTTTCCCATCTAGGCAATCTATGTTAACCTACTGTGAGTTGACAGCGCATCTTACCAAGTCATTCACTGTTTCATAGACAATTTTTATAAGTGCGTAAAGCGGCCAGGTAATGGGAATAACAGTTTCTGAACACTTTACGTCTTATAAATACTTTATAACATTCAGAGCCGTTGCGTGATTTCACACTAAAATTTCTACGCTTTATGGATAAAGCTGGAAAGTATTACTTATCACTGATCTGGGAATTAATTCTTTAATTCGTAATCACTCAAGTACTGGTAAACAAATTGTATTGTTTTCTTCAATAACAAGGCAAAGTTTGAAACACGACGAGTTAAATATTTGTGTTGTCACGTAAACAGTTTTTTTCGGAAAAACGTTACAAACTGCTTTTGCAAATAACAGAATGAAGCATATTATTTTTATCTTAGTTTACTCTTGTGAAGTAGATAGTATGCTATTTATAGTTAATTGTCTCTCCTCGGAATACGTCAAATCATTTCATTATTCCACCTTACTTAATTTACCTAGAGCTTAAACTGAATTCATATTAATTGCCACTGTTTTTGTCTAAAGTGCTTCCGATATTCGGGTCAGCAAGCTTTCAAGGACTTTTTGGTTGCACTTAGCAACTGAAAAAAATTAATGCTACTAAACATTAACGCAGAATATCGTACATAAATCGACTAATGGAAATATCCATAAAGCCATAAGTACTTCATTTTACATGTATGTAACATACAAAATAAAGTTGAACTTACTTATTTATTAACGTGAACATTCGTTAAAAATTCTCGGAATCGAAACTACTTGTGCATAATAGCATCTACGTTTACATCTACATAAATTCTGTGCAAGTCACATTAAAGCGTATGGCAGAGGGTTCATCGAACCTTTTTATGATGCTTCTCTACAGTTGCATTCTTTAATAGCTCCCAGGAAACAGGAACACCTAAATCTTTCCGTTTTCGATTTCATTTCTCTTATTTTATTACGATGATCACGTCTCCCTATGGAGGTGGCTTTTAAAACAATATGTTCGCATTCGGAAGTTCGTGAAATAAATTTCACAAATTTCTCAACGCAACAAATAACGCCTTTCTTTTATTGATTTCCACCCCAACTCGTGTATCATTTCGTGTATGATTTCCCCTATATCGTAATAATAAAAAACGAGCTGCCATTCTATGAACTTTCTCCAAATCGTCCGTCAGTTCCACCTGGTGTGGGACTCTCAATGTGCAGCAATACTCCAAAATAGGACGACAAGTATGGTGTACACAGTTTCTTTAATAGATCTGTTACATCTTCTTAGTGCTCTGCCTATGAAAAGTAGCCTTTGTTTCGCCTTCACTAGAATATTTTCTATCTTTTCTTTCCAATTTAAGGTGTTCGTAATTGGTATTCGTAGTTAGTTAGTTGTATCGACGACCTGTAGATTTGACTGAGTAGTGAGTACTGATTTCGCACGCTGACAAGGTGTGTACAACGCTCTTTAGACACCATTACAGTTTAACAGAAGCAATTTATGCGGTAGGGACTAGTTTCTCCAAACCTTTATTACTGTTGAGTTAACGCATTAGCTTTAGAATTATGTATCGTTTTTCTCCTCGTTACCGTGTTCAGTGTACTTCTCGGATCTGACAAATTATCGGTATTTTTATTATTTTCTTTTTGACGTAAGATTAGTGTTTTCTTATCACATACGGTTATTTCTTATAACAATTTCAGAGTTTGTTCTTCATTAACTGCAGAATCTTTATTCTCCTGATGCATTATCCGGATTTCGGCTTTAGAACCATTTTCAAGCGCAAATTCCATTAAACCAGTTGGCATATATTGCTTCTGAAGTCGTTATTATCGAAAATAGTTGGAATTCATTCCAACTATAGAAATTACACACACAAAAAGTAAGGAAAAATCCTGTAACTTTCGCTAACACTGCTGTAACACACATGCAGCATTATATTTCTTGTTCTGTGTGTCAACACTAAAGCTTCAACCAACAACAGAACATTTTCGATCGCATGATCTAATCGTGAAATTTAATAATCTTTAAGCTTTAAATTTAAAAAAAAAATTACAAAGTTGTTTTCAAAAGTTTGAATTCCTACGCCGCCTTTAGTGTTTCGAAGTAGTGGTCATACATGTGTTGTGTGTGGAATTAATTTTTCGTGTCATTCACATTTCATGACATTTATATCGTCATATAGCGTCAGGCTTTAAGAGCTGTGACTTTTCCAGTCGGTGTATGTTTATGGAGGCATGTGAAACATTGATCTCTCTAGTGCCTGGATGTTGAACTTCAACTGTCTCAGAGTGCCACCCGTAGACCTTACTATTCTGTTCCCTTCCAAAGTACAAGGCTGCTATTAAGTATTACAAGGAAGCGCAAATACGTTTCGATTCTGTTCCCATATCAGATACAAGCAAGCAATTCTTTGTCACGTAATAACAGTTAGAAATTCGTTTGAAAAATTTAAAAAAAGGAGGAAAATGCGAAATACAATAGAAAGATATCAGACTGCACAATACAACTACAGGGTTACAAAAACGAAAAGAAGAAAAAATAGATTACATTCGTAACAATGTAATACAATTGCATAACTTCAAGGTACTTGTAATTATGTGAACTTACACGGCCGGAACTGTTAAAATTACCAAAATAATTTTCAACGGTGATCGCTCCGTAGCGACTCGGGGTGTGATTCGGACATCCAAACAAGTTACGATCACCATTGAAAATGTCCTCTGCAGTTAAAGATGAAACGCTGAATTCCAGTAATAAATCCATTCGAGAATGGCAGAATAATTCAGAATATTTCAGTAATTTTATTTATATGCGGCTGTAGGCTTTCCTGGCGTGTATTGCTGATGAAACTTTCTCGGGTCTCCATCCGAGTGCCGGCGTTGATATATCACAACGTTTTGGGATGTGGCATACTACCCATCTACAAGCGAAGATGGGTAGTACGTCACTTCCCGAAACGTCGCGATATATCAACGCAGCCACCCGCTGGAGACCCCAGAGACCTTCATCAGCAGTTTTATCCTAATGTTTGTCATGTTTATGTCCTGTCACAGTCCCCAGTGTAACACTTCACCTTTCGCTTGGCAAAAGAGTTACTGTCCTTAATTATAGGTTTTATTTTTTAGTTGTTAGAGCATTAGCTCTGCTATGTAGTCATAGCTTGAGTTGCTGCTGTTTATTGTTGATGAATGGTCGTTATGAGTTGCAGTTAATAATTCGAAAAAGGCACAGATATGACCTGTAGTACACTGGTCAAAACAATTAGAGGATCAGATGAGGTATCTAGATTTTGAAGTACTGTCATAGTCAGAATGAACTAAAATGATTCGACGTTTTTCTGTCAGTTCTACGAAGTTGAGACAACAACATTTCGGCAACCGAGATAGTGGTAATAACAGAAAGTTGCTGCAGAATGAAACTTTTTTTTCGGGAGGTAGTATGCAGTTCTATGTAATGACTTACTTGACACAGGAACGGTTGAAGATGCACTTAATCTCGTGCATAATCGAACACAAGGTATGACTAAAGCGGTAATTAGATACGTGAATAAACTATATTTGAACTTTCTTTCACACAGTTAAACAGAAAAATTCTGTAAGTCAATATGTTTGAAAGATAAACAATTACCTCATAGTTCTTAAGATACAGTTTTTAGATTTAATGTTTACCAGAATATTTCTCTTACAAACAGCAGCTGAAATTATCCGCCCCTGAAAAAATATTTTCGTAGTATCGATGATGAAAAGGAGCTCATAGCCCTTAAAGCTACAAGAATTTCGGAGCCAATTTTTATAAGACAATTTTTTTTCTTGTTTTGAGTCATCTTACCTCCTCCCAAAATATAGAAAACAAAGAGCTGGTATTAGAAAAAAAAATGTTTTTCACAGTATGATGAACATCTGTTTATAGCGTATGTGGATGACGTTTCCGGACATGGATTAAAAAAATTTAGTGTACTGTGGCTTCTCCACATACCCTCGTATTTTTAAATTGTCATTGTGAAACTTGCTGCGTGAAATAACAATTGGCTTACTACGAGGATCCTCAATATGTGGTTAATAGTCACTATTTCTTCTACAGAAACGGGAAAGAAAGAAGTATACAACGCACAACTAGAATGGGCTACTATTGATAATGAACTTGGCATGAAAATGCTAATAGAGAAAAGAAAAACGTAGAATTTCCCAAAATGTATGGCGTTTGTAGATCTAGAGAGGGATGGCCGACAATAACTATGGCAATAACTAACGGCTAAACGGAACTACCCTTTGTACATAACAATTCCAAAAAGTTTATTTAAAGGCACCTACTTAATACTCAATTTTTCTAATTACTAAGGCATAAATTTCAAAATGTTCAACTTAACTGCGGGATTATCAGTCCCTAAACTTTCAAACTACTTATGAACTACCTTATACTAAAGACGACACAAACATTCATGCCCGAGGGGGGATTCGAACCCCCGACAGAAGCGGCCGTGCAGACTGTCACTGACGCGCCGCAGACCGCTCGGCCACTGCGGCCGGCAGGGATAAATTTAGTCATTAATAAGGGCGTAAAACAAAGCATTGTTTCATCATCGACGCTTATAACGTTCGATTGTTTGTTTGGGGCAAGGGGACCAAAGTATTAAGGTCATCAGTCTCTCGGTGGGGAGGGGAAGAAATAAGGGTAGGAAAGGAGGGGAAGGGAAAGGAAAGGAAACGCAATCACGGGAGGAAAGAAGGAAGAAAGACTGCATTAGCTCGGGAACCCGTGCTCACCACGCACGTACTCACGAAAGAACCGTGAGCCCCATGGGAGGTTTTAAGCTCTATGTGAACTATATCTTACACAGATGAAAGGAACGGTTACCACCCGGAATTCAGTTAGGCAGGACCACTTTAAATGTGCTATTATATACTGTAGACGCAGTGCTAACAGTCACTGCATAAAAACTGAAAATAATCTTCAAAGAGATACTTCAACTATTTATTATAAAGGAATTGTATACAATAGAGCTTCAAAGATTCTTCTACATCCTTACTTCCACTGCCAGCTACTGCAGTTCTCGCAGCCTGAAGACACAAATCGCTGCCAGTGTATAATTTTGTTCTAACGAAATATTACATACCTTTTCCAAGTCAAACACGGACATTAAGACGATAGTACTATAACAAGATACAAGCTACAGAAATAAAATTACATTGGGCTCTACGGGAAAAAAACTACGTGTTGTGTTAAAATAAGAAAGCAAGTTATGGAACTGCGGAATCAATCACGAATATTTGCAGTACAAATAAACAAATAAAAATAAAATAAATCGACGAATATGGAAGCAGCTGGGAGTGAACAATAAATAATTTCGAAAATGGAAAATACTGACCTGTTGGCTGAAGAATGCCAGGAAGACCGTAACTAAAAGAAACTGAGGTTGTAGCATGCCGAAGAGCCTTATCCTCCGAAATCTGAGGATGACGTTCGACACTTTTTGCGGTTTTAACGAGTTGTGGTCATTATATTTCAATCACACCGTCAATCAGTGACTATGAAACTGGAAAATGATGTTTCTGTTTCAGTTAGTATTTAGCCTTTAATGCGATATTTTTCCCGGTAGTTGACAGTTGTAGAAATCTGTATTTTGGTGTTTCAGGACACGTTACACTTACTAATTCATAAACCTCATCATTATGTATGTACCAGCCATGCATTGACTTCCTGATCCGAAGGAAAATGAAGAATTAATTGGAAGCCATTCAGCAGTATATGATCGACGTATCAAAATGCAATAACCCTAAGATGCAGGGCCAACGTGGAATGACTTAGCAGCAGTTCCCAACTTTCTAGCTGTGCGAACTAGCTACTAAGAAATTTAAATAGTTTGAGGCCTAGTAACTAAAGTAGAAAGTATGAACATACACTATGCACACAATAATGCGCACAACGTATATGTGCACTATGTCTCTGAAGTTTCCAGAGCCGTGTCTGTATTTGGAATATGCTTCCTTTTTAGCATTTCTCTATATAACTGTTTAAAAAAATGTTTGTGGAACTTATGGGACTTAACTACGGGGTCATCAGTCCCAAGCTTACAAACTACTTATGAACTAGCTAAGACTAAGGACGGCACAAATATCCATGCCCTAGGGGGGATTCGAACCCCCGACCGTAGTGACCGTGCAGACTGTGCCTGGAGCGCCTCAGTCCCCTCGGCCACCGCGGCCGGCTATAACTGTTAAAAACAGTGAACGAAACACAGGTGCGTAGGATGTCATCTATAACGGTGTATGTATAATATACACATGGACTTTTTTATATATTCTGAAATGTTACTTGTGAAAATTACATGCCATATCTTTGTCTGTTTTACGATGTAGCTATGAAAATTATTGAACATGGCGAAATCTCTATGTTAATCTCTTCTACAAACTTGCACAAATGCAAATGTGTTAGCAGCCACATGTGAAGAAAACTGGATGAACACTTGTCTAGAAGATAAACAGAAATTAGTCGCAAGTATTTCTTTATCATGACAGGTCAAGATTTCGTCAACTGTGTGAGCATTATCCATGCATAAAATGTACATTATATGTACAGTTTTAATACAATGTTAATACAGCATATTCTCCACGGGGATTGAGCATTGTAGCGTAGCGGGTAAGACACTCGAGAGATTCGGAATTAGTTCTCTGGCTGACCATCCAGGTATCGTTTATCTGCAAGCAGTTATCTCAGTCCATACAAATGTCGGGATGATTTCTTTAAATAGCTAAGTCCGCTTCCTTCAATTGGTAAAAGATATGAGCAAAGTGTACGTTGCGCTCTTCAGTCCAAACACTGGTTTGATCCATCTCCTATCGCTACCCTATCCTGCACAAGTGTCTTTGAATAAAGGCGGGCTAAATCCCTTTGAACCTGATTACTGTATTCGTCTCTCGGTCTCCCTCTGCGACTTTTATCCCCCACAAATCCCTCCACAACTGAATTCAGGATTCCTTAATGTCTCAAAATGCATCCTATCAGTCTACCCGTTCATGTCGTCAAAGTATGCCACAATTCTCGACAACTTCGACATTAGTTACACGATGTACCCATCTAATCTTCAACATTTGACTACAGCAGAAAAAAAACCCTAATGCAATTTTTTTGTCTGAACTCATTATCCTGCACGATTCATTTCCTCACAAGGCTTCACCCCAGGCAAATGCCTTCAGAAAGCCCTCCAAACCTTTTAGATAATATTCGCTGTCAGCACATTCCTTTTCTTCGGAAATGCTTTTCTTCCCATACACATACTGTATATTATATCTTCTTTACATCAGCCATCATAAGTTATTTTGCTACCCAAATAACAAAATCCATCTATTTCTTATATTGTCTCGTTAATTAATCTAATTTCTTCAGCATAGCCTGATTTTCTTAGACGAAATTCCATTTCGCACGTTTTGCTCTAATTAATGATCATATTATAATCTGATTTCCAGGCACTTTCCATTCCGTTCAATTGCTCTTTCGGGCCCTTTGTTGTGTCTGGAAGAATTAAAATGTCATCGGAATCCGAAAATAGCGATTATTTCTTCTCCCTGGACTTTAATTCAGTTCCAAAATTTCTCCTTGCTTTCCTTCATAGCTTTCTCAATGTACAGACTGAATAACAGTGGGGAGAGGGTTTGACCCCTACCTTCTTTCCAACCACTACGCCCCTTTGATGACTTTCGACTCTTATAACTGTTATGTAGCTTTGAAGAATTTGAATATAACTTTCGTGCCCTGTATTTTATCCCTGATATCTTTATAATTTGAAAGTGGGCATTCCACTCAACAATGTCAAAAGCTTTTTCCAAATCTACAACAGCTAAAAACGTAGGTTTGCCATTCCTTAATCTGTCTTCTAAGATACGTCGTAGTGTCAGTATTTCAGTGTCCAGTGTTCCAAATTTTTTCCTATATCCAAAATGATCCTCCCCGAGATAGGCTTCTTACCGTTCGCCTACACATAATTCTTCTTAGTACTTTGCAGCCAAGTTTTGTTAAACCGATAGTTCTCTGATTTTCACAACTGTTAGAACAATATTTCTTTGGAATTGGAATTATTACATTGTTCTTGAGGTTAGAGGGTAGTTCTCCTGAGTCATATGTCTTCCTAAGCAGGTGCAAGAGTTTCTTCAAAAGTGGCTCTCTCAAGGACATCAACTGTTCAACAGGGAATATCTTCTACGCCTAGGGCTTTGTATCAATTGAAATCTTCGAGTACTCCATACAATTCCTCTCGCAGCATCGTATCTCCTGTCTCATATTCGTCTACTTCCTGTCCTATTTCTACAATACTGCCTTCATATTCAGTTCCCTTGAGGATCTACTGTCTCTCTATAGAGTTCTTCCGCCTTTCATCTCTCTCTTTGCTTAGTTTTCCATCTGATCTTTTGATATTCATATAGTTTTTTAACTCTGTCCAGATGTCTCTTTAAATTTCCGTGGTTGAGGAAAAAATGACTGATAGTATTTCGCTGGCAGTGGAAAGAGAAGTTGTGAGTAAAGTTACTGATCTCAACTTAACGCAAAAGACTTGGGTAAATTAGAAAGCCTCTTGGTTGTGTCTCATGAAGCCATGTGAAGCTAATAATGGTGATGCGTTCGAGAGATGGGGACTTTAAGATCGTCAGTCTCTTTCTTAAACGTACTTTTTATCTGCTTCAACAAGTGTTACGATTTGTATCTCTTGTTTACATCCACTGTTTTCAATCCCTTCATTGTGGCTTACGAACACTGAATTTGATGACTGGGTAACCGCAAGGAATGGACGCGTGGTCGTTCCCGCCGGAGGTTCGAGTACTCCCTCGGACATGTGTGTGTGTGTGTGTGTGTGTGTGTGTGTGTGTGTGTGTGTGTGTGTGTGTGTGTGCGTGCGTGCGTGTGCATGTTGTCCTTTTTTGTGTAAGTTAGTTTAAGTAGTTTGTAAGCGTAGTAGTTAGTCCATTAGGCTTATAAACATATGAACATTTGATACCTAGGTATGTCGTCAATTTACATAATGAATTTTTTATTTCAAATATTTCAACAGCCAAAGTTGCAAAATAGGTGTATTTACATTAACGACTAATTTCAAACTGCCCTGAGCCCATTCGAAAGTCCTCCATACCGGTGTATCTCTTCAAATATAAAGATGTTTCCTACAATTTACACTCTTACAACTACAACTACGACTTCTTACTTTAATATATACAGGTTCACATGTTCCTTCAGTTTTCGCAAGAGCGATTCAGCCCAACAGATTGGAATGAAGTGTCGTTCGTCAACGAGCTGAAAGTAGTAGACAGTAAACCTACTATTACGACCTTGACTAATAATTTTTAATCTAGACATTTTAAATATCAAACGGCTTTTTATCAGATCGTAATAGTAAGCTACACATTGCGCCTGGACTACTTGTGGCCCTTCCAACATTGAAGTCATGCGGGTTGTATACGTAACCGGACCCTGTAGCCTGACACGATATCCACAACGCAAACACAAGTCCCTACAATGAAAAAAAATTTTTTTTCAGTAACTGTGTTTCCACTATGACTCAACATAACTAAGTCTCTATTTTATCGGATTCTAATCTGAATATATGAATGTAAGAAGCAAGTAACACCCTATTGTTCCTACATAATTCTGTTGTGAACATAAGTTTTATTTTTGCCACAATGGTTTCATCTTATTTCGTCTACATTTGCAACACTGCTGTGAAATCCACTTACTCTTTCATTATGTTCCAGTTATGGATGACGCCGCTGAAAAGTAAGAAAACTGTAACACAACCATCGTCGCGATTACTTCGTATCCAGAACTTAACCCGCGAGAACTTGCGCCTTTAAAAGTTACGTGATCGATCGCGTGTATAGCATTTTTCTGACAGTTAAAGTTTCCAGGAGCTCAGTCCGTCAGTTCACCTGCCGACATGTATGATCGCCGAAATATTGTGCCCGTTGAACACTGTAGACCGGCAGTACACCCGTGAATATTTTGATTAGTTAAAGAAGAGTTTGTAATGTACTTAATATGTCTAAATAAGTATTTCGAGTTGTAATATAACATTTTAATAAATATATTCACCTTTACTGCTGCTTATTAGCTTTATTTAATTATCCACTACAACTGTTTCAAAAAAAATGTTCAAATGTTTGTTAAGCTTATGGGACTTAACTACGGGGTCATCAGTCCCTAAACTTACAAACTACTTATGAACTACCTAACACTAAGGACGGCACAAATATCCATGCCCGAGGGGGGATTCGAACCCGCGACCGTAGTGGCCGCGCAGACCGTGACTGGAGCGCCTCAGTCCCCTCGGCCACCGCGGCCGGCACAGCTGTTTCGCCGTATTTGGCATTGTCAATTGGTTGTCTATTTGTTGCCAATAGACACACAGCATCTGTACCTCTATATGATTTTAATAGGTACTTTCTTAGAAAGTCGTTTTTTTAATAATTTTTAAAATAATGACTTTCTTGTTTGACAGCTATTTTGATTCTATGTGTTTACAATTTACAATATTTCTTGGAATCTTCCTGATTTATTATTTCTAGTTATTTCATATTTCTATGAGATGCTAGGATATTAATTACTAACACGTTGAACGCAAAAATTCTGTAACCCTGTTAATGGTTATTTACACTGTAATGCTACGATCACAGTTTTTGAAATAGAAACTTTGAAGTTGTATTTTGTAAAAGTCATTTATAATAAACAGTAAAGTAAGTCCTTGAAGATTATTATGAGGTATTTTTCTGTGACTGTCATCACTACGTCTACAGTATATCATAGGACATGAAAGTGCTCTAGCCTAACTAAACTGCGGGTTAACACATAGCATGAAAATAGCTGTCAAACAAGAAAGTCATTATTTTAAAAATTATTAAAAAAAACGACTTTCTAAGAAAGTACCTATTAAAATCATATTGAGGTACAGATGCTGTGTGTATATTGGCAACAAATAGACAACCACTTGACAATGCCAAATACGGCTCAATAGCTGTAGTGGACAATTAAATGAAGCCAATAAGCAGCAGTAAAGGTGATTATATTTATTAAAATGTCATATTACGATATACGCACTGCTGCAGGCCCATTTATGAAAAAAAATTCTAGTTGTGTTTATAAGAAAATACACATATTTGACTATTTGAAATCTGTAAAATGTCGATTGTTTTAAAATTACTGTGAGCAAAATGCTGACAGCGCAAGTGCTCGCGGGTTAAGAATAACCACTTAACCACTTCCCGCCGCGTAACTGCATATTGCCTGTAAAAGTTGTGCTCACGAACATGGCAAGGAAAGTATATAAGCGGAACAGAGACGAACGGTATACCATTCTAGCTCGCAAATGTGGCATTCCATTGGTACCGGCGACTTTATGTCACGTCATGTGATCATTCACATGTATACGAGGATGTCGGAAGCGGCCAAATATGTCTTGTACACGTGCGATGTCATGAGCTCCGTGGAAAGTGAAACCACGAGTAGGGGACTTTCACAATACGGAGATCAATTGCTATCCCGCAGTGTAACTGAGCGTAGGTGATTATCTGTGAAAAAAAAAAAAAAAAAAAAAAAAAATATATATATATATATATATATATACATATATATATATATATAATAAAAAATATAAAAAAAAATTGCGCCGGCCGCGGTGGCCGAGGGGATTGAGGCGCTCCAGTCACGGTCTGCACGGCCACTACGGTCGGGGGTTCGAATCCCCCCTCGGGCATGGATATTTGTGTCGTCCTTAGTTGTAAGTAGTTCATAAGTAGGTTGTAAGTTTAGGGACTGATGACTGTAGTTAAGTCCCATAGACTCTACAAACATTTGAACATTTTTAAAAAATTGAGGGAATTCAATGACTGTAATGATGCTAATGCAAACTGAGTGTAATGCTGGCGAAAGTACAAGTTCTCCAGAGCACTCTGATCGCGGTCTGTCAAATGAATTCTGACACTTTGTGCACGAAATTTTTCCACGCTTACCTTTTACAAAATGTGTGTGGTTTTCGAAACAGTATTCTTGGAACGGGTGTATTAGAATAAATAAATAAAAATTAAGTATAATTAATCAGAAGTAGTGTGAGAGAGAATGTGTACAGATGTTAGTGTGGCGTGACAGATAAGTGTTGTATCGGGGAATAACCGTGATATCGAAATATGATTTCTCTTCCAAACAAATTACCATGTTTTAATCAGGTGATGCAATTAATTTTGATAAAAAGAAATAGTTTCATAATATGATTACTGTCTAGTTATCTAACGAAGTAGTATTTACGTTTTCGTGACAAACTGCAACTCAAATTAAATGATAGAATCTCATATGTGGAATTGATTAGACACGCGAACAATTTATCTCCTACTCGAGATGTCTGTAGTAAATAAACCTATTGTCACTGTAAATTTCTCTTGTTGAATCTAAGTGTGTTCTTCTCTAGACAAATTTACAGTGATGCATGAACTAAGATACGTGTAGTTCATAAAAATAGTTACTGATTGTTTATATGTCAGTAAAAGGGGATCACACTTCTAGCATAAATGAAATACAAAATTGTGTAGTGTTTTCAAGCACATAATAAAAAATAAAAACTGTTAAGTACTGCACAATCAGAAAGAAGTGACAAATTCCTTCTGTAGTTATCTCGTCTAAGTGTATATTGAGGTCTAGCTTAATCACATAAGTACTTAACATTCTACTGTTTTTCATAATCAATGAAAAGTGAGCAACGTGTTAAAGAGTATGTTCATCTAAGTACAGCACAAGCTCTGGTTCTAGTACATAATTACAATTTTTCAGCGTAACTTCCTTCTTTCGAAATACTGGTTTTAAAATTTGATCCTGGGTAAACAGAGAAGGTGCAAACCATGAAAATGAACAATGATCACCTTCTCCAATAGAGCAATACGTTACATATTTATTATTCAGCACCATAAAACTTTAACGAATGGAAACACTAAATGATTGTCAAAAATTTATTTAATTAAACGAAATAACATCTATGTTCGATAACGCCAGTACTCTCTCTGTCTTTGTCTGTCTGTATGTCTCTCTTTGTTTGACCAAAACAGCTAAGAAAAATTTTACCAACTGTGCGAAGCGCAAATAGTAGTGAGTAACAGGAGTAAAAAACAGAAATGGCATATTTGACTATGCTTATTATTTCTGAGTGATACAGCAATAATCAATGTTACAAAGAAAATATAAGAGAATTAAATTACCTTATTGAGTTCGTTTATGTTCTAGGAGGCGATCCAATTATGTTATTGTAGAAAGATATAAAAAAAGCCAAGATCGCTGATCATCAATTTTTTATTTAAGACGACCGGTTTCACTGAACTATGTCAGCATAATCTGGTCCAATAAAATCATTTTACAAGGCCATAATCTTGTAATGTCAATCAGTTGCTATATAACATAATTTAGAGTGCAAAGGTGCACTATGTCATTATAATATAACATAATTATCACAGCGATTGGCAGTAGCAATTACAAGATTATGGCCTTGTAAAATAATTTTATTGGACCAGATGATGCTGACATAGTTCAGCGAAACCGGTCGTCTTAAATAAAAATTGATGATCAGCGATCTTGGCTTTTTTATATCTTTCTAAATTACCTTACATCGTCCAAACAATTTTCATATTTCATTCTATTCATTTCTTTTCTTGCTGCATAAAATCCTTTGTTATAAGCCTTTACAGTCTCAATTAAAAAAAGCCTATGTACAATTTTTCGCATCTCTCCTCAACGGATAACACCAGACTCCGTGACTCCCTAACTCCATCTGCTCTATGAGTATTACAGATATACTTACCGGTGAAAAGTAACATCTCTGACCAAAGTTCACTATCCATAATTAATACAGCTCTCCCAATGCCGTTTCAACTTCTGGAAGCAGTATTTATGCCCTTGATTGATTGCGCAAGCGCCGTCTGCGAAATATCTTTTAATTTATGGTTGTCCATTCAACATGGTTGCAAAAATAGAAGAACTTGTTGGCAACCCAATACATCCCAAGATGCTGTGTCAGAATATCATGACATGATCCAACTGAAACAATACGTTCTTCTCGGACTCTTAACACCGAGTATGGCTTAAGCACTCATCAGCGTGTTCTTCATGCATCATTTGGCGTATCGCTATAAACGTTTTGTTGTGTTTCAGGCAGTGGCGGCGCTAGACGAAAACTGGGCGTCGGCGAACTCGTCTTTGCGAGGCCCCTTTTATTTTTTCATTAATGAAGAAAATGCTAAATGAGCTGAATTATACATCAATAATCATTATATTAAAATTCTATTAGTATAATATACGAGTATTATTGCAATAACAAAAATTACAATAAACAAACATTTATTAGAGGAAGTTTTCGCCTTTTCGTCTCACTGAATTTTTTAAGATCACATCTTAATACTAGCCGCTATTTTGGTTTTATATGATAGTCTTTCTTGGATCATTGTGCTTTTCAAGTTAATCAATTTTAACTGTGTGAAGCTTCTCTCGGCCGAAGCTGTACTGATCGGAACTGAGTATGATTCTGATTGTTATATAAACTTTTGCATACACTTCTTCCAAATAGTTTTCTAAAAAGTACCGAAGAAATTGTTTTGCAAGTATTTAACTAAAAATAGCATAACCGCAGCACTCATACGGAAATAAATACGAACAACTAAATAGCTGCCGGCCGGGAATGGCCGAGCGCACTAAGGCATAATACTACGACGAGCGAGATCCATCTCGCCGGAGGTCGAATCCCACACTTGAATAGGATTGTTGTGTTCGTCCATTAGTTAAGCTAGTGTAAATTAGATGTAGGTCGTCGCTACATAACCTAGCAGTTGGGAAGCGCCGTTAAACATGGAATACGAAAAAAGAAGAAAAAACTAAAATATTAACAACGTTTTGCGAGTGCCCCCACAGGCGCGAGGCCGTCGGCGGTGGCAACGTCGCCGACGCCTAGCGCCTGGTTTCAGGTAAAAGTTAATGCAGACGCTTGTTTCCTCTACCATCTCGAAATCCGTAAACGGTGGAACACATCTTTCTGCTCAATACAGCACTGGACATTATTAACTAGCAGATGTACAATGATGAAACCTACGGGACACATTTAACGAAGGGGTGTGCAGGGATGCACAGCCCATCTTGCTTCAACACTCCTTTGCTGTGAAATTACGAATGCACCGGATGTCTTTGAAGAGACATCGTAGTTAAAAGTGGAACTCTACTGCAGACAGCCCCCACACGTGCTACCATCTCTGTCTATATAAAAGCGAAAGGACATTCATTCACTCACTGGCTAAACACGAAATCTCGAAACCTACTTCAACTATGAAGCTGAAATTTGTCAGGAATATAGTTAATAGGTAGAAGTCGTCATCTAAGAAAGTATTTTCCGATAGGGACGATAGTTCAGGAGATATGACGTCATAAACAAAGAAAACTTCCCCGTCTTGCGGCACGTGATAGTGTGACTATATCAGTCCACTGTTTGAGGAGGAGAGCAATTAGCGACTTGCAACAACCTTTAAAAATAATTTCAAACCTTTAGAAAACTTTCTCTCGCTGACAATCTCAGAAAACTGATGAAAGAAAAAAAGTTTGTCGCTTACTACTTTTTCGGCGTTCATGCAGTTCAATTACGGCACTTGCCATGACGCTATAATGTATTACTCGCACACTACTAATTGTATTCGTGAGAAATTTTACAGACGGTATTCGCATATACCACTGAACGTACGTTCAAAATTTTATCATAATGCGACACGCAGTTCATGAGGTATGGAGTCATAAATAATTATGTTCATAAAAACCGCCTCATCACACGTGACGTTTTGATTTATTACGTCTTTCCTACTAACTCTATGCGCGACGTATTTTGAAGACATTTGACATATACACCACCGGATGCTATGACGTCAAAGACAATGAAATGCATGAAAATTCGCCCTAATAAGCATGAGGCTGTATAATTTACTACGTCTCGTGATCATATCTCATGAACTACGTGTCGTACTGTGATACAAATTTGAATGTATATTCACCTGTATGTATGTATACTGTCTGTAAAATTTCCTGCAGCTTCCATTTGTAGTATAAAAATTATAAATTGTAACGTGTTACCGAATGCCGTAGTTTTAGTCCATGAACAGGGGAAAGCCGCGGTGGAGTAGCCGAGCGGTCTAAAGCGTCTCGCTGCGGAGCGCGCAGTTGCAATTCTTACACTTACGGTGACCGTCCTCATGGATTGAAGCTTACGTGTGCAAAATTAAAAAAGAGTCGCTTGGTGCGAGATCAGTGCTGTATGGCGGTTGCTGTAGGCGCTCCCACCCAAGAGTTGCAATATAGTTTTGCGTTGCAGTCGTCGAGTGTGGTCTCGCATTGTCATCCAACAGAAGAACGCCAGATCTGAGAAGGCCAGGCCGTTTTTTCCGAATCGCCTCTTTCAATTTCGACAGAGAGCCACAGTACAGCGCAGCACTGATGGTTGCTTCCTCCAGAAAAGTCCAGCAACAGAACTCGTTGTGCGTCCCAGAAAGCACTTTACCTGCAACCCGAGTGATTTTGTACTTTTTTCCACTCCATAGTCACTCAACGCTTTTTCCGTATTAACGCCCTGATTTTATCATGTTGTTTGTTAAGCTTAAAGGACTTAACTGCGGGGTCATCAGTCCCTAAACTTACAATCTACTTATGAACTACCTTATACTAAAGACGACACAAACATCCATGCCCGAGGGCGGATTCGAACCCCCGACCGGACCGTAGCGGCCGTGCAGACTGTGACTGGCGCGCCGCAGACAGCTCGGCCAACCTCATTTTTTCCTTGACGGCTTTTTGAAGCTTATAAAGAGGTTTGACAAATGTCTCAATGTACTTGGTAATTATGTAGAAAAATAAAGATATGTCTTCTGTAAAATCTCAATCTTTTTTTATTATTTTTCTTTTTATTTTATTTTTTTCTTTCATACACAACTCTGCCCATAGTTGATAGGGGAAAGCATCACCTGTTCATCGGCCGTTCTTGAGAGAATCATGAAACCCATAATTTTTGGATACCTAAAGTGCAAATTGGGTATGTCCATTTCTGTATAATAGTTGAAATTTTTACTTCTTAAGATAATGTTCTAATTGAATCTTGTAATTATATATATATATATATATATATATATATATATATATATATATATATATATATATATATATATATATATTTCACAGTGCACATGATATCCGGTTTTAGACGTGAATTGAGTTCTGACGTATCAAAGAGATGGCAAGTGTTCAGTGATCATCACAAGGCTTCCGAGTTCACCGAACAATGTATGACGCGTAGTCTCCCCCTGAGGGGGATAGCGGACGCATCTTTGAAATTTTAAATACGAGTAGTAACGCCCGTTTTCATTGCAGATTCAGATTCCTCGCCCAGAAAAAATAAATAGATAATAAAAAAAAACCTAGAGTTTTGCAGTTGCAGTTGTGGCATTCGTGGTAGATGGCGCTGTATTCCCAAAAATGTGTTTTTTCTCGTGAATGCACAGAAACAGCTGTTCAATTAGTTCTACGAAACGCACCTATCGATACCCGTGAATCCCCCTCCTCTTCGTTCCGTTGAGGGTTCGTAAAGTGAAGGCCGACCACAGTGCACTTCCTTTCATCATGAATCGTAGTGCACCGTATTGTCGCAGCAGCGCTTACGTATTACACCGGGAATATAAATAAGTAGACAGCATCCACTGATGATGCAACGTGTACTTTTCTTGCAACAGGTCTGTAGTAAGTTTGATGTGTGTTTTTATAGAGATTCCAAGACGGGTAATCGCCTCCTATTATCAACTTATCAACCTTATCGTTCCCTCGCAGGTACAAGGTTTTGAAATTGAGTACCTTGCGTATCTTGTCTTACATCGCTGAAAAATTACGTTCTATGCCCTCTAAACTGTAATGTTTCAAATAGTATGATAAATAAAATTTAACATCGTTACACAAGTGGAAAATAATGTGTCGAACAAATCCTACGTAAAGAAACTTCCTGGCAGATTGAAACTGTGTGCCGGAACCGGGACTCGAACCTGGGACCTTTGCCTTTCGCGGGCAAGTGCTCTACCGACTGAGCTATCCCGACACGACTCACGATGCCCCCTCACTACTTCACTTCTGCCAGTACCACGCCTCGTACTTCACAGAAGTTCGCCTGCGAACCTTGCAGGACTAGCACCCCTGGCAGAAAGGATATGGTGGAGACATGGCTTAGCCACAGCCTAAGGGATGTTTCCAGAATGAAACTTTCACTCTGCAGCGGAGTATTCGGTGATATGAAACTTCCTGGCAGATTAAAACTGTGTGCCAGACCGGGACTCGAACCTTGGGGCCGGCCGCGGTGGCCGAGGGGACTGAGGCGCTCCAGTCACAGTCTGCACGGCCACTACGGTCGGGGGTTCGAATCCCCCTTCGGGCATGGATATTTGTGCCGTCCTTAGTCTTAGCTAGTTCATAAGTAGTTTATAAGCTTAGGGACTGATGACCCCGTAGTTAAGTCCCATAAGTTCCACAAGCATTTGGACATTTTTCGAACCTAGGGCCCTTGCCTTCCGCGTGCAAACGCGTGCACCGGCTGAGCTACCCCGACACAACCCACGATCACACGTCACTACTTTACTTCTGCCAGTACCTCGCCTTGCCTCTTTCTGGAAATGCTAGGTATTTTTTGGCGGGGAATCCGAATCTGAATTAAAAATGGAAGTTCCTATTTAAGCGGGGGGTGGGGGCGGAGGGGAAGAGTTGATGTCCTCCGTGGAGGTATTCGTTTTGTATCTGTGACATTTTTTGTGTATGACACGTATTTTTCGACTTACTAGTACTTCGATTTGTCAAGTTTAATGAGACGCACCGTGTATCGTTTGGTTTGACTAGCATTATGCCCAGAAAAAGAGTAGATGTTGGAAATAAAAGGAGGTATTACTCACCCTCACCACTGACTTCCACTTTATTGCTCTCATGACTAATCCCGAACGACAGGCGGTATCACTTATCGATTTACACATATGACAATAACTTTACTTATTTATTTATTTATTATGGTTTTCTGTTTCATAGGACCCAATTTAGGAGTGAGACTCAATGGTCATGGAACAAGTCAATACATGAATTTTTACCCAAGAATGGTAGTAGAAATTTTTTAAGTAGTCGTATGCAATGACAAAGACAAAGTGAAAAGAATCAATGAAGAAAAAAAAGAATTCGCTTAATTGTTTAACTTTTCTAGGAATTCATCGACGGAATAAAATGAGTGAACCATGAGGTAACTCTTCAATTTAGATTTGAAAGCGTGTGGGTTAGTGCTAAGACTATTTCTTGTGGCAGCTTATTGAAAATGGATGCTGCAGAATACTGTACATCTTTCTGCACAAGTGTCAAGGTGGTGTGATGCAAATTTAGATTAGACTTCTGTCTATTATTCACTGAGTGAAAGCTACTAACATGTGGGAATAAGCTGATATTATTAACAACAAACGGCATTAAAGAAAAAAACGTATTGTGACGCCAGTGTCAAAATTCCCAGACTACTGAAAAGGGGTCGACATGACGTTCGTGAACTTACACCACATATTGCTCGAACCGCCAGAAATATCCTTTTTGCATCATGCGAGTTACCCCAAAAAATAATGCCGTACGTCGTAAGTGAGTGAAAGTAAGCGTAATAGACTACTTTTCGTGTTGAAAAATCACTTATTTCAGATATTGTTCTAATGGTAAATATAGCAGAATTTAGTTTTGGAACAAGATCCTGAACATGGGCTTTCCACGACAGCTTACTGTCTATATGAATAGCTAGAAATCTGAACTTTTCAGTCTCACTTATCATATGCCCGTTATGTGTAATCAATATGTCAGCTTTCGCCAAATTATGTGTTAGAAATTGTAAAAACTGAGTTTTATTGTGATTTAATATTAACTTGTTTTCTACAAGCCATGAACTTATCTCTTGATCTGCATTATTTGATACTGTGTCAATATTACGAGGAACATCCTTCACTACCAAGCTGGTATCATCAGCAAACAAAAATATTTTACTACTTACAAATTGTGAGTGCAGTAGAGAGATTAAGTACCAGCTGAAAAACTCAGAATCTCTGTACTTCCCTCTCTCAAGTCACTGATTTTCCTACAATTCAAACTTTCTCGTTTCTGTCTATCCCATTGTCTCTTTCCTGCCTTTCTCTCGCTGTTCCTTACCAGTTATCACTATTTCTCTTCCACCCTCACTGTCCCTGTGTCCCGCTGTCTCTTTCTTTACCCTCATTCAATCTCTCTTCCGTTGCCAGTTTCTCACAATTTCCTGTATTCTTCTTAATTGCCACTGTCTCCTCTTTACACACGTTCATGAAGCTTCGTTCAGGTTTGTTACCCATAGATCGAGAAAGTTTTAACAAGTAGATGATGGGAGGGGGGGGGGAGGAAGGGAGGGAGGGACGTAGGCACAGTATTTTCGTATTGTCATTTCCCCTTCTGGGGTGCCCAGACATCCCGCCCTCGAAGCTTATTTATGGTCTCCATTCATCAGTCTTTTTTATTTCCACTGCCTTCTCTCTTTTACTGTCCCTGCTACCATATATCATCTACCTCTTTACTTTCCATCTCCTATCATCACTGTTCACCTTTCTGTCCCACTGTCATTGACAGCTCTCTCCTACTGTCACAAACTGTCTGCTAGCATGAAAAGCGCGAATACGTTCGCAAAGAAACATTTGTGGTGATGAAGGCGGAAAGAAGATTGAAGATTGATATGACACTGATGTGAAGCTGATTTGACACTTTTTTGCCGGAGTCTTATTTTCGCTTGCTTTTGTTCCAAAAAAAGCATTTAAGCATTTGCCCGTTGGGCCCTTATTAAACGAATTCTACAGGTCAGTAAAGTTTTGACAGGTTATTTATCTACCTTGACACATTTAAAAACTTCCACACCCAAGAAGACGCCTGCTTGTTGAGCCGGTGCGATGACTATCGCCCCTTGTATATCGATCTATCGGATCGTGCTCGCCTGGTTATCTTTGGCGCACGAGATCGTTCCCAGGGGGCTCTGCCCTGGAAAGTAGAGTAACCACGTGATAGTATGCTTACCAGGGCGATGACGGCAAGGACGAGTGCGCCAGGAGGTACACACGAGGTGGTCATGTGTGTCAGTGTGTCCGTCTGCGGCAGCATGGCACGGAGATCGCTGATGTGGTGAAGGTTACCGCTGCTTCTCCAGTTTGTCTACAAGCGAACGGCTGAGTTCGGCGGGGAGGGACTGTCTGCCTTACCAGCAAGTGTGGTTTCCGGACTTTGGAACGATATTTCGAAGTTGTCCGTGCGCATGGTGGTGCGTTTCCTGGGGCAACGACTGACTGCTATTATATTGCAAACTGCTAAAGGAAGTGCTCCGGCTTACCCACCCTATGTGTTATTCAGACTGTTACTAGTTGAGTGTTGCTGAGCTACCTAAGTGGTGAAAATTTTGGCCCCCTGCAAGTCATTGTTCTGTCTTTGTTTCAAAGAACCCTTGTGAGAAATGGTTTCAGACGTCTATGACTAATGCCTTTGAGCTTGTAAGTTTCGTGTACTTTCTGGCGTCGAAATTTAGGTGTTTTGTGTTTGTATTTTTAATACCTTGCATATTAATAGTTGTCCCATTATAGAGCCAGGTTCTGTTTTGGTTGTGGCTATTGTGGTGGGGTCCGTTGCTGGCGTGTTTAGTGGGACTGTCGATTGTTACGTTCGAGCGGGCGCAGTTCCGTTTACCGGATTGGCTGCCGTCCGTGTGCTCCTGTGGCTGAAAGTACGCCAGTTGGAGTTCTGCCTGGGCTCCCACCTTAAGTTACGTGATTCTATATGTTTAAATCATGTAAACTTTTAGGCGATTCCTGTAGTGTAGTTTCTGTAGCGAGTTACGTGATGCCAGAGGCTCTGTGCACTTTCAGACTTAAAGTGGCTTGCCACGTAACATTTTATAAAGGACTGAACCAAATCATTTAATTACGTAATTAAGTCAACTGATTGTTCCCCTTTAGATACGACTTAGGTAAATTAGTTTTCAAATTTATCTTTTTTCTTAAAAGCGTAAATGAGTTAATGAAAACTTATTTAGTTTGTAAAAGAGTGTGGATTTATTTTTCTGGTTACATTTGTCTGTTGTGTTGTAAAAGCTATTTTTCGGGTTGAAGAACCTTTGGACCCTATCGTTTACTGTATGTATTTAGAATTCAATTTGATTTGTTTTTTGTAAGAATTTTGGGAATTGTTTTTTTTTCTAAAATTGTTACATCTATTTAAATAAATTTTGGGCCTCAGTGAAAGATGTTCAATACAATCCTTGGGCAGTCCTTCCACATTTCCTGCTCTAAAGTCTGTTAATCTACTGCTCGCTGGTCAAGTGTTCCTAATTGGCGGTATCACGTATAATATAAAGTTAACTCGAAATGGTGTGCACTACAACTCAAGTTCACTATACGCCACTGTACATTAAAATACACAGTATTTGTTGGCTTCACCTACGGAATACCAAGGTTTAATGCTGTTTGACTCGAGAGTACAAAGATTATTGTGCAACAAAAAGCCTAGTGACTCCAGGTGGCAACATCGACTAACTGGCAGGGCAATATAGCCTTTGAAAGTGTGATGTGCTTTCTATACAGAGGCAACGCTTTATAAATTGTTTGGTAACCTCAGAAGTTTTCCGATGATCCCTAAACACTAACCATCTGTTTGATACCTCAGTTACAACTACATTCACGTCTAAAAATCGGATAATATGTGCACTATGAACACACATGTTACAGAAAGGGTAACCATATCAAAACAACCACTTCCATGAACCACAGACATTGCCGAGGTGGGGTGGCTTGCGTGCCTCAACGATACAGATAGCCGTACCGTAGGTGCAACCACAGCGGTTGTCAGAGTTGAAGGGCATGAAAGGGATGCAGTGGTTGGAAAGGGAGTAAGACAGGGTTGTAGTCTTTCTCCATTGTTAGTCAATTTGTACATTGAGCAAGCTATAAAGGAAAGCAAGGAGAAATTTGGAGAAGGAATTAAAGTTCAGGGTGAAGAATTAAAAACATTGCGTTTTGCCGACGACATAGTAATTCTGTCAGATACAGCAAAGGACTGGAATGGACAGTGTGCTGAAAGGTGCATATAAGATGAACATTAACAAGAGCAAAACTAGGGTAATGGAGTGCAGTATAAGAAAATCAAGTGATGCTGAAGGAATTAGATTGGGAAACGAAGCAATAAAGGAGGTAGATGAATTTTGTTATTTGGGCAGTAAAATAACAAATGATGGTCGCAGTACAGAGGATATAAAATGCATAATGGCAATGGGTAGAAAAGCGTTCTTGAAAACGAGAAATTTGTTAACCTCGAATATTGATTTAAGCTTAAGGAAGTCCTTTCTGAAGGCATTTGTGTGGAGTGTTGCCTTGTATGGGAGTGAGACATGGACGATAAACAGTGCGGATAGGAAGAGGATTGAGGCTTTTGAAATATGGTGCTACAGAAGAATGCTGAAGATTAGGTGGGTGGATCGCGTAACTAATGAGGCGGTACTGAACAGAATTGGGGAGAAAAGAAATTTCTGGCATACCTTGAAGGGATAGATTGGTAGGACACATTCTTAGACATCAAGGAATTGTAAATTTAGCTTTGTAGGGAAGTGTGTGGGGAAAAAATCGCAGAGGAAGACCAAGAGATGGATACAGTAAGCAGAATTCAGACAGATGTAGGTTGCCGTTCTTATGAGAAGATGAAGAGGCTTGCTCAGGATAGGGTATTGTGGAGAGCTGCATCAAACCAGTCTCCGGACTGAAGACCACAACAACAACATCAAAACAAATTTCAAGACTCAGAACATCATCTCAAGAACATACAGTAAAAATGTCAACTTATAGCTATCTACAGTTCCTAATGTAGGAACCCAATAATTATGGTTTTTCATGGAACTTCTCATGAACAGGTGATACTATTATGAGCCCACACTATAAAACATTCAAATGAATAACAAACCTGATTCTCTGTTTGCCTAATGTGGAGGAAGTGTTTACTGTTTAAACTATAACCTTGTATTCCTATTCTTACGTTAGGTGAAGAAATGTTTGCTTGGATAAAGGCTATTCAAAACGCTCAACTGCTTGTCAATGCAAAAAAAATAAAAAAATAAAAAATAGTAATAGTAATTCCTAGGTATTTTGTGGAGTTCGCGACCTTCCTTTTGATTGATTTATCTTGTAAACAAAGTTTAACGGATTTCTTTTCATACTCATGTGGACGACTTCACGCTTCTCATTATTTAGAGTCAATTGTCCGTTTTTACACCATAGTGACATCTTATTCAGATCGTTCTGCAGTTTGTTTTGATCTTCAGATGATTTTACTAGACGGCAAATGACGGCACGGCGTTATCTGCTACTTAGATCGTTAAATCGTTAATGTAAATAAGGAACAGCAGAGGACCAATAACACTACCCTGTGGAACGCCTGATATCACTTCTGTTTTAGTCGATGCCTTACCATCGATTACCAGAAACTGTGTCCTATCCTCTACAATATTTATTGATTTATACAAACTAGTTTTCGGCTGTTACGCCATCATCACATACAAAGGAGTAAGCTTTGTACCTGATGGCGTAACAGGAAAACTAGTTTGTATAAGTCAATAAATATTGTGTGAGTTTTAGTGGTTATGTATCAAATATTATACCAAGCACTAACGGAACATTCAATCAATGATATCGTAGTATCTGTATTGGCCTAGGTAAATTCTACACTACTGGCCATTAAAATTGCTACACCAAGAAGAAATGCAGATGATAAATGGGTATATTAGAACTGACATATGATTACATTTTCATGCAATTTAGATGCATAGACCCTGAGAAATCAGTACCCAGAACAACCACCTTTGGCCATATTAACGGTCTTGATACGCCTGGGCATTGCGTCAAACAGAGCTTGGATGGCGTGTACAGGTACAGATGCCCATGAAGCTTCAACATGATACCACAGTTCATCAAGAGTAGTGACTGGCGTATTGTGACGAGCCAGTTGCTCGAATGAAGGGTAGAGCCACGGGTCGCAACACATCTGAAATGTAATGACAACTGTTCAAAGTGCCGTCGATGCGAACAAGAGGTGACCGAGACATGTAAACAGTGGCATCCCATACCATAACTCCAGATGATACGCCAGTATGGCGATGATGAATAGACGCTTCCAATGTGCGTTCATCGCGATGTCGCCAAACACGGATGCGACCATCATGATGCTGTGAACAGCACCTAGATTCATCCGAAAAAAAAAAAAAAAAATGAATTTTCGCCTTTCGTGCACCCAGGTACGTCGTTGCGTACACCATCGCAGGCGCTCCTGCCTGTGATGCAGCGTCAAGGGTAACCGCAGCCATGATCTCCGAGCTGATAATCCATGCTGCTGCAAACGTCGTCGAACTGTTCTTGCAGATGGTTGTTGTCTTGCAAACGTCCCCATCTGTTGATTCAGGGATCGAGACGTGGCTGCACGATTCGTTACACCCATGCGGATAAGATGCCTGTCATGTCGACTGCTAGTTACACGAGGCCCTTGGGATCCAGCGCGGCGTTCCGTATTGCCTTTCTCAACCCACCGATTCCATATTCTGCTAACAGTTATTGGATCGCAACCAACGCGAGCAGCAATATCTCCGATAGATAAACCGCAATCGCGATAGGCTACAATCCGACCTTTATTAAAGTCGGAAACGTGATGGTACGCATTTATCCTCCTTACACGAGGCTTCACAACAACGTTTCACCAGACAACGCCAGTCAACTGCTTTTTTGTAAGAGAAATCGGTTGGAAACTTTCCTCGTGTCAGCTCGTTGTAGGTGTCACCACCAGTGCCAACCTTGTGTGAATGCTCTGAAAAGCAAATCATTTGCATATCACATCTTCTTCTTGTCGGTTAAATTTCGCGTCTGTAGAACGTCATCTTTGTGGCGTAACAATTTTAATGGCCAGCAGTGTCGTTATTAATTCCATTCAAAACTGATTGTTATCCGTGGTTTTTTCAGCCGGTTTGTGCCTTGGCCTGTCATATGGTTTCTGTATTTGCTACTGCTACGATAACTACAAAACTGGAATCGGTACCTATATGCGCTAATTATAGTTATCGATTCCATCTGTTTCGTCAGAAAAGTAAGTAATTTTGTTGGCTCAGGTTTTTTACGGAAGGAAGGAATCTTAGGGTTTAACGTTGGTTTTTACGAATACGACATTAAAGAAATTTGTTAATATAATGTGTATGATGACCATGGTTTGACAAAAATTCTTGTATAAACATATAGCATCATACATCAGCAGCTTTTAGGCACCAACAAAATCCGCAGAGATGTTATCATTCCAGTAAACCTGTTATCTCTCTTCCATTACTCTGATATATCCTCTAAAATGATCGTCCTCCAAGTGGCAAAATCTCCTCTGTTGTCAAGTAATTCAAATTATTTGGTAACATCAAGTGAACTTCTCTCAGAAAGGCACACTTTGCAATGTGGGTAGTAATAGTGCGCCTATTTAGCAAATAGTATGCGGAAGAAATTGGTCTACATTACGACGAATATGCGTATATTCATTACCAGTTATTGACTCCTTACCTCTAGTAATTCTATGACCATTTTCAGCCTAAATGGTGGGCTAGCCTGTATAAACGTGATTAGGAAAAGACCGCCGACTGCGGCTGGACATCTTTATTTAGATGCAAAATCGACTAAAGAAGCTGTATCGATAACCTCCATGATTCTTGTGGCAGCAGGCTTATAATCTCTGCCACGGCGTACTTGGCACTATCTCAGGCACTTTGGACCGCTGGCTTTGTTATCGGAAGACGCTGTTTATGCCAAATGTAATGGCTCGTACAGGTCGCTTGCGAACGTGGATTTCTACAGCAGAGCACAAAATCTGAAATGATTAGCTGGAGATCTGTAGTTTTGGTCGTGCTGTTGGTCGTATCTTGTGGTGAGTTTCTGCAACAGATTTCTGATCATTCAGTTCAATCTGCATCTTTCTTATTTGATCTCTAAATCTGTATTTGCTGTCCAGTTTAGCTCAGTCGTTAATTATTCAATTTGTTTCGTAATGTTTCTCTTGGTACTATGTTTTTTTTTCCATAAATCTGGTCGAGACAGACCGTGTATACGAAAAGTGCCTTGTTGCACGGTAATTCGGTTTTCTTAATAACATGTTGCTCCAGAAATGGTAGTGTTAACCAATTTGGGAATGTAAAAGAATCTTTATAATAGGAGCGTAGATTAGAAAGTACGATAGCCCAAATCGGCTTTCTGTCTTGTTCTTGATACAGTTTACCGTTTTGACGAGGTCTACTTTGACGGATCTCGGAAGGCAAGCATTTGTAGCATCTGTTTTTTCATTATTGTTAACTACAATGTCTCTATGTAAACTAACTCGTATTTTAATTTTCTTTGGGTTGATTACGTAATTGCTACTCAACTGTGAACTATACAATCTCGACCAACTTTAAATGCTAAAAGGAACATTTTTTTAGTCATGTACCTTACACTTAGTGACTCTTGTGCAACCGTTGTGGAAATCTATATTATCTAGTGATATATTCAACCTTACCATTGATCTTGTACTTCACGTTTGTTTTTATGCGAACCCTCGCGAATTCATCTCCTGCTTCAGCGTTCCTCGTCAAAGACTGGTACTTGAAAAGCTCCGTCCGGAGGTTACTCCCTGATGAGTTGGTTATTGACCTTCAGCTGTCTGTGCGTGCCAGCCAAATATGTTCATATTTCGTTTCTTCTCAAACTAATATGGCCTCTATGAAATATTACAAGAAAACGAAAAGAAAATTCATCTCGATTCCGCTCCTACATCACTGTATTACATAGCATATGAACTTAAATTTCAAACCAAGAGCTAAGCAAGAAATTGTTTGTTAATAACTGATGAAAATTCGTATGCCAAATTGAAACATGACGAACGATGCGAAATCACGTGCAAATTACATGAATGTGCAGGCACGTTTCAGTTCTATGCTCAGACACCAGAGTTGGCCTATACATCCAGTTTCTATAGAGATCACTGGTTAACACTTGCCCTAACTTCCTATCCTCAGGAAATAACAATTTGAAAAAGAACTGTTGACTGTATTTGTGTTATCGATTTAAACAATCTTGCTCTCTTTGATTAGTACCGAGCGAGGTGGCGCAGTCGTAATGCACTGGACTCGCATTCGGGAGGACGGAGGTTCAAATCAACCTCCGGCCACCCAGATTTAGGTTTTCCGTGATTTCCGTAAATGACTTCAGGCAAATGCCGGGATGGTTCCTTTCAAAGGGCACGGCCGACTTCCTTCCGTAACCTTACCCAAACCTCCGAGCGTTAGCTCCGTCTCTAATGACTAAGCTGTCGACGGGACTTTAAACTCCAAGTTTCATTCATTTCATTAGTACGTCCTACCATGGAACGCAGTTATAATCATAACGCTGCTCAAAAAATAACTTCTGCTTTGGGCCTGCAACTTGCTGTTGTTGTTGTCGTCGTCTTCAGTACGCAGACTGGTTTGATGCAACTCTCCTCGCTAACCTGTCCTGTGCAAGTCTCTTCATCTGAGAATACGTTCGGCAACCTACTTCCTTTTGAATCTGCTTACTGTATTCATCCCTCGGTCTCCCTCTACGTTTTTTCCCCCTACACACTTCATTATAATGCTAAGTTGACGATTCCTTGATGTCTCAGAATGTGTCCAACCAATCTATCCCTTCTCTTAGTCAGGATATCCAAGAATCTTCTTTTCTCCCCAATTCGGTTAAGCACCTCCTCATTTGTTACGTGATCTATCCATCTAATTTTCATCATTCTTCTGTAGCACCGCATTTCGACTGCCTGTTTGACTGACAGATTGAACAACATACGGGAAAGGCTACGACCCTGCCTTACTCCCTTCCCAACTTCTGCGTCCCTTTTTTGCCCTTCCACTCTAATAACCGCTGCCTGGTTTTTGTATAGGTTGAATATAACTCTTCGCTCCATATATTTTACCCCTGATACCTTCAGAATTTGAAAGATTGTATTCCAGTCGACATTGTTAAATGCTTTCGTCAAACCTACTAACGCCAAAAATGTAGGTTTGCACTTCCTTAGCCTATCTTCTAAGAAAAGTCGTAATGCGAGTATTGCCTCTCGTGTTCCTACATTTCTCCTAAATCCGAACTGATCTTCTCGGAGGTTGGATTCCACAGGTTTCTCCATTCGTCTGTAAATGATTCATGTTAGTATTTTGCAACCATAGTTCAAGTTTATTTCCTTTGTATAGGCTTACTATATATTCCTTACACAGTTCAACTTTTCCCTCTTTGCTTAGTACTGGTTTTCCGTCTGAATTCTTGATATTCATACAGCTGCTTTTCTTCATACAGCTAGGCAACTTGCATGACCTTGTAATAACGCACTTTTAATTCTTACAGTAGCAGCTGCAAATTAATTATTGGTTCTTGCTCTTTACAATAGTCCACGACATGCTTGATTCGGGATATGTGCCGCTTTCAACTGATTCTGTTAATTTTATGTTGTTATGCGTTTCGCCTCTACGTCCACATATTATTAATGATACGTGTTATATTCTACTAACGTATAGTTTGACTAATTTACATAAATCGTCTTGGAGACTAAGTTCTGTCATGTATTAAGATGCTCTTCCAGGGGACGCCGCCATGTCGTAGGTACCTTCAGTGCCGGCCGAAGGGTTTGCGCGTTACGTTCAAGTCGAGACCTGTGCCGGCCGTAGCGTAGCTACTCGCAGGTTCACTCAAGCTTTTCTAAGGGAGACAACCCTGACAGAAAATCTGGCAGGTCGCGATACCTAGAGGTGGCAGCCCCAAACACGCGATTTAATTTGCGCAGTGCTCGTATCGCAGCCAGGGGTTTGTAAAATTACTGACGAACTCACAAGCAGCCTCGGATGAAGGACTGGATCAACTGGTGACAACCGGAAAATCTTAATGGACAAACGATTTGGCATTACAGATCATATGTTTTTGACAACGTGGAATGTTAGTCATCATCATCGGTGTTCCGCCAAAAGGCAGTTTTTCCCCAGGTAGTTCTCCACGCTGTCCGGTGTTCTGCCATCCTCTTCAGGTCCCCATATTTTCCTCTTCCCTTTATCTCATCTGTCATCTTGTATCGCCTTCTACCTCTGTCTTTCCCCACAAACCAGTCCTTCCAAAACATCTGCTAGCATGCACTCCCTTCTCAACGAATCTCCCAACCACTTCTTTTTCCTTTCTTTTATAACCTTCAGCAGACATCTTCTCTCCCCAACCATTTCCAGCACTCTTCCATTACTCATTGTGTCCAGCTTATCCTCTCCATTCTCCTCCACATTCACATCTCAAATGCTTCCAACCTTTTTTCATCCTCTCGTCTCAGCGTCCATTTTTCTGCACCATATAGTGACACACTCCAGACGAAACATTTGTCAAGCCTTTCCCTTAGACCCCCATGTAATTTGCCACAGTCTCTCTGTTGAGTGCCTCCTCCGTTATGGCAATTCGAGTTTTCACCTCCTGGTGGCATCTGAAGTCTCTGGTTACTGTGCTTCCAAGATATTTAAATGCACTTATTTGGCTGATGGTAGTTTGTCCTATTTTAATACTGGCAACTCTGTGTCTTGCACTGAAGAGCATACTATCTGTTTTTGCTGCGTTTATTTTAAAAATGTTTAAATGTTTGTATAGTTTATGGGACTTAACTACGGGGTCATCAGTCCCTAAACTTACAAACTACTTATGAACTACTTACGAACTAGGACGGCACAAATATCCATGCCCGAGGGGGTATTCGAACCCCCGACCGTAGTGGCCGTGCAGACCGTGACTGGAGCGCCTCAGTCCCCTCGGCCACCGCGGCCGGCGCGTTTATTTTCATCCCATATTCCACACAAGCATCATTTAGATCTTTCAGCATGCTGTTCGCTGTCCGCTCACTTTCTGCCACTTGGAATGTTAGAGGGTTGACTAATAAAGAGGATGAGTTAAATGCTCAAACAAAGGAACGTAGACATTGCAGTAATAACAGAGACCAAGGAAAAACTTGAAGTTACAAAGGATTTGGCAGATTATTGGATGGCTTAGCGGCGTCGCAGAAAATATGCCAATGCTGGAGTAGTAATTTTAGTCAATGAGACATTGAATTGACATAACTTCATTAATGAAAGAATAATAAGTCATATTTCAGATTTCAAGAGGCCATCTGACAGTTACAGGTGTCTATGGCCCATAGGAGGGAAGCAAGGAAAATACTGATACTTTTTATGATGATCTCCAGAAGGAAGGTAACAAAGTCAACAAAAGAGAGCATGTTTTAATTTCTGGTGATTTTAATGCAACAGTTGGAAACCTACCTACACCAGGAATAATAGGATTATTTGGAAAAAAGAACTCTTAATAATAATGGACAGGAGTTACGCCAATTTGAATCCTTTAACAACTTTAAAATTACTAACATGTTTTACAGAAATACATTCACAAGTTTACATGGAATACACGAGGATTCAAGTCTGTGATCGATTATATTCTTGTTAATGATAAAATGAAGAATCTTATGCAGGATATACGTGTTTATAGGGGAAGTGACACAGGTAGCGATCATTTCCTTTTAGGCAATATCATAAAGATACTATAAAAATGAAAAAAAGAAAGACAAAAAAAAAAAAAAAAAACCATGAGGTTTGACCTCTTGTCAAAATACAGCATCAGAAGACTGTATCAGCACAGATTGCAAGATAAGCTTGCCTCACTACCATTCAATAAACACATCGATATAGAATGGAATAATATTACGACCTGCATCACTGAAGTAACCTTAGAAGCACCTGGTAAAAGTAAGGAAACAAATGGGAAAAGACGCGTCATAATATGGAACACAAATCAAAGAGGCCATACAAGAGAAACAAACAGCTTATATGAAGTTTCTGCAAATAAAAACAACAGAGAGCTGCAAAGAATACAAATTAAAAAGGAATACAGCGAAACAAATAGCACGCAAAGTGCACCAAGAATCATGGGATAACTTCATAAGCGTCATAGAACACGATGAACATGGCAGACGGAAATGCCCATATAGTCTTGAAAGCCCTGAACAAGGAAGAAGAAGACACTGCCTCACTGAACATCGTACCCAATGAAAAATGGATTAATTGTTATACAGGCCTATGGTGTACACAGGCTACGGAAAATGAAACTGAAGAAAGCATGTACAATGAAACAGTAAACCCAATTACTATGGAAGAGGCTTTGAAAAGCACGAAGAACAAAAAAAAAAAAAAAAAAAAAAAAAAAAAGTTCAAATGTTTGTAAAGCTTATGGGACTTAACTACGGGGTCATCAGTCCCTAAACTTACAAACTACTTATGAACTACTTACGAACTAGGACGGCACAAATATCCATGCCCGAGGGGGGATTCGAACCCCCGACCGTAGTGGCCGTGCAGACCGTGACTCACGAAGAACAGGAAAGCTACTGGAATGGGTGAATTAATGCAGAGCTTATAAAATATGCAGACTCTTCACTAGATAAAAGATTTTTTCAATTAATAAATGAATGATATGAATGTTGGAGGAGCTACACGATCCCAGACAAGTGATTTATAGCAGAATATCTGTCATCAAGAAAGGCAAAGACTGTAATAACTATCAGACCTATAAACACTGACTGCAATATATACTCTAAATTAATCAATAACTGCCTTAACCCTCTCATGCGTCGCGTCCTCAAATGAGGACACTTAAATTTTGTCTCATTTCTGTCATCTTTTACATCTGTGGTGACCGTAAAAGCACAGGTACCTCATATGAGTCCTAATGATGAATGCTAGAATGTCTCCTAGACAGCAGTGTTAGTCGTTGGGCTACCAAAGAAACGGAAAGTAGAGATTACAAGAAAGAGTAGAGGCAGGCCTTCAAATGAAAGTAGATTGTTGTCTGTACATCAAAAAACAAGAAAGCCTGACATTCGGTACCCAACGACTTATGCTTCAACTCTGGCCAGCCAAATTAGATGATCCCAATGCCAAGAGGTGTCATGATAGGGACTGCCAACGGAAAACACGTTACATTTGAGAAAGGTGTAAGCTTGCTGTGTGTCCTAAGGGCCTGAAACAATTTCATTGTACGAAAAATACAAAATAGTGTACACTCTTCATGTATTCTTTGATATTATTAATACATGTTCCATGTAAAATGTACCAGTTTTACTACTCACTGTCCTCTTTTGAGGACTCCTCCCTACTGCTCTATGAAACTATTTTTTTAGATAAATTATGATGAATTCTGTACAACATAGGTATTAAGTTACCAAATAATGTATCAGAAATTTTGTTCATTGTCGGATTGATAATTCGTGCATGAGAGGGTTAAGACCGTAACAGAAGCTGTTATTTCGGAGGAACAAGATGGCTGTAGATCAGGTCGTTCATGCACAGACAATGTGTTTCTAATTAAGAACATCGTGGAAAAATACAGAGAGATTAACATAGAAACCCATATGGCGTTTATCGACTTTGAGAAGGCTTTTAACGGTGTCAGCCGTGATGGCCTATGGAATATTTGATCTGAATGCGTGTATACTTGTCACCTATTAGAATTATGAAAAAGTCTTTACAAAAATACATGCATTGTAATAAACACAGAAAAGACTAAATTAAAAGAAATAAGTATTAATTAATGTGTAAGACAAGGCTTTGTATTCTCATCTACGCTTTTTAATATATACATCGACTTCATTCGCCAGAAATGGAAGATTAAAGCAAACGAAGGAATTGAAATATCTAATCAGGAATACCTGAACTTGCTTCTATTTGCTGATGACATCGTTATTATTCAAAAGAATGAAGATGACCCCCAAAGTTCAGTATATCAGTTGAACAAAATTTGCAGGAAAAATAAAATTTCTAATTGTAGAACTAAAATAGTATCTTTCCGAGGAAAATACCCAATCAAATCAGAAATTGTTTTGGATAATTCACGTTTAGAACAAATCTCTCATATTTAGACTGCTATATAAGTTTAGATTTTGCTTCCGACCTAGAAAATAAAAGAAACGAATTCCAAGCTGTCTTTGGTAGCATAAGTAGAACATTTGTCCATAAAGAACAAAAAGAGACCATTTTAAGATTCTACGGAAACGAAAGCTGGGTTACTACGAAAAGACAAGAAAATAAAATCCAAAGTAGAGAGAGAGATGAGGTTCCTGAGAAATACAATGGGTTGCACAAGAAGAGACATGATCAGGAATGACATCAGAAAAAAAAATTAAATATTTTCAACATGAACAAGAAAATCCAACAATATCGAGAAAACTGGAGGCAAAATTTTCATAGAATGCACAGAATACTCCAAAAGATCCTGAAATACAAACCGAATGGTAAAAGAAATATTGTAAGACCACTGACCACTGCAAAGATGGGAATGATTGTGAGTTCGGAATAGGCAACATCCTAAACCTTGAAAGGAAGATGTTGTTGATGATGATGTATTAAGATGTTAATAAAACTAAACTGTGTTCCTGTGTAGCATAAAATACTTTTGGAGAGTAATTTCACTTAAATCATTCCAAATACTTTTTGTTTAGAGCAAGTTAAATTTTAGTTGTGCGATGATTTTTACATAGTGATACCTTTTTTCCAATTAATTAACAGTGCTGGTGGTCAGAGATAGTTTAGCTCATATATATTGTACATTTTACAGTTGTGCAATGTAAAAGTTCTCTTTTTTTAATTGAAAGGTAGTCTCTGTTGCAAATTATTATATTTATTTATCTTTAAAGCGTTTCGCGCTTTTGGCGCATCATCAGAACACTCACAAACAGCTGGATGGCATTAGCTGGTGTAAAAGCACACGATGTTCAGCATTTTGGAGTGGATAAAATCACATCAGCAACGTTGTGATTGATAGGTCCGCGTTCACAGAATGAATATAGATATATCATATGAGCAAACGTTACTGCGCGGACATCTGATGGTCAAGTGGCGTGAGAAAACCGCCATCAGATGTCCGTGCAGTAACGTTTGCTCATGTGATATATCGATATTCATTCTGTGAACGCTGAGCATCGTGTGATTTTACACCAACTAATGCCACCCAGCTGTTTGTGAGTGTTCTGATGATGCGCCAAAAGCGCGAAACGCCTTAAAGAGAAATAAATATAATAATTTGCAACAGAGACTACCTTTCAATTCAAATATGGATTCACTGTTGGTACACCAGGCCAATGAACTTTGGAGTAACGTATATAAAAGTTCTCTTCGTTTTTGCACAGGAATATATGTTTTAGTCGTATTGACTTTATCGTTCTGCAACGTCGATAAGGTTTTCGAAATAATTTTTGTTTTAGATCTGCCGTTCTTCATTATGTAGTTCGAAAATTTATTTTCGTTTTTATAGGGTTTCAGTTGTTCCTTTACAAATTTTATGATCAATTTTCAGATCGTCGTTTTCTATTCTCTCCGCTTTATTACTTCTTCCTACGAGATAATCATAAAGCTTGATTGGTTACTGAGTCTTAAAACAGACTGTAAAATTTAGTCCTGTTCGTCCGACTTACAAATAAGTGTTGTTATTAAACTCAGGCAAATTGTATCCGCACTTTTTTTAGAAAAATTAGAGATGCCAATTTAGCTGTAAGTTATTGTTCATGCGAAACGATAGTCTTAATTTAGTATTTTTTAATAAGATGTTTATTGTCTGCGACATATTGCCTATGGACAAGTTTCTGCCACGTATCGCACGACGGCTAAAAAGTGGCAACTCAAAAATCCAGTTCTTGAAAAAATCGATATTGTGCTTGCTGTTACGAATCATAAACTAGCCTACAGCGAAAATTACACTATCACCCTGAAGCTTACAAATTGAGAGAAAGAGAGCCGTGAGGTTTTCCGTGTAAGTTGGGGTTCTTAAGAAATATTTTTCAGGGCTAAACTAAAATTGGCCGTTTTTGACTTTTTTAACTTTTTCTTGCTGGGATACGATATGTTGGTTTAGTATTATCTGTATTTAATACTATGTCTTTATGTCGTGACTTGTTATGCCCTCAAGCTAAATGGGCTAGAATATTCGACTGTTTTGTGTGTTCCGACGCCGTGGGTAGACCCATCAGCATCTACCGATTGTTTTATGTGTTTGTACTAAATGTGGTGAATGCCAAGAATCCGGTTTCACGTCGACAGCGTCGGTAATATTTGAATTACTACGAGAGACGTGTGACGTGCATGGTGCTACTAATCACAAAAAATGTTCAAATGTTTGTAGAACTTATGGGACTTAACTACGGGGTCATCAGTCCCTAAGCTTACAAACTACTTATGAACTAGCTAAGACTAAGGACGGCACAAATATCCATGCCCGAGGGGGGATTCGAACCCCCGACCGTAGTGGCCGTACAGACCGTGACTGGAGCGCCTCAGTCCCGTCGGCCACCGCGGTCGGCTGCTACTAATCAGTGACTACTAGCAAATGCTGTACTGTATAAAGATTAGTCAATATTTAGAATTGTGAGACGAAGGCCGTGACAGTTTTATATGTATCAATATATTACTTTCTACCAATGCAAATCTACTTGTGAATTATTGTGGGAAACCTCAACTAAAGACCTGTGTATACTGTTGGACAGCCACAACTCGATTATAACAGTTCCTGCGAATATTTCACTGATTTAAAGTGTTCATAATTAAGCGACTTCGAGTGGCATGAATTTTTGTTTATAACAATATGTCTATTGGTATGCTTTCTGTAATTTTCAAATTTCTTGTGATTATATTTGTTGCTTATTTTTAGTCTAACGCCTTTTAGTCTAACGTCTAACGGTGTTGGGTCAAGCCTTGTCTCTAAACGGCGTTGTCTAGGCGGCCATTGAAGGATACCAGCAAGAACTCAGGTACTATTCGCGTTAATACAGGATGGCGCAAATAAAGCTGGGCCGGCCGTGTCTTGGAATACATTTACAAAGCTTTTTGCCTGACACATTACCTTATTACTCGGCTGTAGTACAATACCGGGATCAAAATTTAAAAAATTGGAATATCGTGATCTTTTTAAGCGAAATTCGACAGCACTAATCTCTATACTTATAAGACGCATTTGTTGTCTGTTCTCCTATAACGCAAGATCCAGACAACCAAATAACTTGAAAATTGGTACACGTACACAAAATTACATGATAAAGGCACTGACCTTGATGAAATTTTGCACAATTGACCTTCAAAACAAGAGGAAGGGCACTGTCTACATAAAATTTCGTTCAGTGCTTGATGAAGGGTACTTATGGATTACATCAAAATTCACAGTTTTGCTGCGATCTTGATGACATTTTGTACACTTGACCTTGAAAACAAGATGAAGGTTATTGTCTACATAAAATTTAGTGCAGTGCCTGGGGAGAGTACTTTAGTTAGAGACTTCGATTGCAATCTCTATACATATAAGACGCATTTGTTGTCTGTTTCTCTCTTCCCTTATAATTCAAGATCCAGATAACCAAATAACGTGAAATTTGGTACACGTACACAAAATTACATGAGCAAGGCTTAAATAAACCCGGGCAAAGCCGGTTACTTGCAGCAAGTTTACGCATAAATTCCACAACAGTGAATGCCGTTGGCTCCTGGAACAATGGACCTTTTCGACATAATAGCAAACTACCCCCATCACCCACCCTCCATTCCATCACTAGCCTTGCATTTTCCAGTTATTAGTGCTGTGAACAACACACGAAAATAAGTACTGGCGGTCGGAGAATTATCTTTAAGGCATCATTTAACCCTTTCGGTCAGAAAACTATTTTTTTTCTGAATATAAAACAAACATAGCTTTGCTATCCAATTCTTCGAATTAAATTATGAGTTTTTAGATGTATAAAATATTTCGAGACGATGCCGAGGGCGGTGGGGTACAGTGCGTCTCCAAATGAGGACATTGCGTTCAAGTGGGTGCAATATAAGTCCAAAAGTCAAAGTATTTTATATGATTTTATTCCACCAAAATACATAAATTACTCAAAACTTACTTAATGATTGTATATGGATTTAGTGGTCTTACACTTGCGAAGAATGATAATAATAATAAATAAATAAAAGAAATAATTTTTATTTTTTCTATCCTGACATAGATGTAACACAATATAATTTGGTTTTGGCTTTGCAAAACGTTTGCTTGCACCTGGCGAATGAGTTTATTGACAAATGTAGTTGAAACGAACATCAGCTTCTGGACGAATTTAAGCATTGGCTCGTTTTGAAGTACTTGGTGAGGGCAATGGACTCTGCCCCGCCCCCTCCCCCGCCCTTTCCAGGCAACTGGCTGATCTATTTTTTTTAAAATTTCTTTTTCAATTGGCAAATTATTGATAAAGGTGGGGAGGGAAGAAGGAAAGAAAGAATGGACAGTGCCTGCATTAAGGCAGATAATTAAACAATGGCGACAAGTGAAAATGTGAGCCGGGCCGGTAATCGAACCCGGGTTTCCCGCTTCGGGCCAGCGGTCGCCTTAGCCACTTGGCTACTTATGCTCGCCTCCCGTTCGTCCCAAACTTCGACAAGTCTCACGCTACGGCTGTAGCGCCCCTACCGTCCATGCCCTCTTACACTCGCCATTACGGATTCCCGTAGAACGTATGACCGCATCTGTGATGAAGTAATTGAAGCTAACGCCGTCTTCGCGTGTAAATGCTTATTATATTGGTGTGGTGTCTGTACTTTCGGGCATATCCGAAAGAACAGACACCACACCAATATAATAATTATATATGTTTGTCAGTACTTTCGCCACACTAGCCCTTAAGAGTCCTCTTGCTGAAAATTATCTCCAGGATCATCGGGTACATCGTAAGGTTCAGGTGAATTAAGAAGCTCTGTAACTTGTTCATCTGTAAGTGGTCTTTTTCCGTCTTGGAGCATTGTGAAATCACCATAAGTTCATTAAAAGATAGAGAAATAATTTAATAAATGTCTATTCTATTATAACCTTTCAATCACAATGTCCTCAATTGGAGACATGTATAAAGTTATAAAAATGTTCAAATGTTTGTACAGTTTACGGGACTTAACTACGGGGTCATCAGTCCCTAAACTAAACTACTTAGGAACTAGCTAATCCTAAGGACGGCACAAATATCTATGCCCGAGGGGGGATTCGAACCCTCGACCGTAGTGACCGTGAAGACCGTGACTGGAGCGCCTCAGTCCCCTCGGCCACCGCGGCCGGCTATAAAGTTATAAATATGTCACCTTTTGTTCTGAAAGACACCTCTGGTTTTCACCTTTCCACGCACAAATATTGCTTTTTAAAAAAAAAAAAAAAAAAAAAAAAAAAAAAAAAAAAAAAAAAAAAAAAAAAATCTAAACCGCCTGAAAAGAGGTACAAACATTACTGGGAAGCGTCGATGTGACAGTGCACATTCAGTTTCGTTTTGCGATTCCACAGATTGATAAGAGATATCGACAGTGCTCTCAAATAAACTCTCTGCTTGTGACAATATGAGGACAACAATCTCAAATGGTAAAATTTAAGGAATTTTATTAAAATGTTCAAATGTTTGGATAGCTCATGGGACTTAATTACGGGGTCATCAGTCCCTAAACTTACAAACTACTTATGAACTAGGTAACACTAAGGACGGCACAAATATCCATGCCCGAGGGGGATTCGAACCCCCGACCATAGTGGCCGTGCAGACCGTGACTGGCACGCCTCAATCCCCTCGGCCACCACGGCCGGCAATTTTATTACTCGAAGCATTCATTTAGTACGTCCTTATACGTGGACGCCATGACCGAAAGGACTGAATTAAGAGTTGCCGAGTCATTTATCGTCCAGTAAATTCATAAACTGCAGAAACGATATTGATAATATATCGGCAGCACGAAATTTGGTAACTGACCCTAAGTAATTAGAAGTGTTTAGTGGTCCACATTCTGTCAGTTCGTAGTAATTGATGGAAAGACAGACTAAAACAGAGGTAATCTCTGACGTATGTCATACCTGTTGTATGTAATTTGCTGTTTTGTATCTATGTAATCATCCTGAAACAACCGAATGCGCGATTGAATGTACGAAGTTCGTGCCAACGGTACCTTCACCAATTTCAGAGGAAAAAAAACCTGGGAAAATAGTGGGTAATACAGGCGAGTAAATACGGTATTCGCGGAGGTCAGTCTGGAGGGAGATGACTTTGTGTGGGGTGCCCTTGAGTCGAAAGTGAATCTCAACAACCCGCATGGTCTTCATAAACTGCAGCAGAACATTTTGTTTGCCATGGCCTCAAACCAACAGTCCAGCTGCAATCCGCCTTCAGCAACTCGAGGACCACTACTCAAACGTGCCAAGACATGAACGGTGGCCACTCACAACTTTTGTTGTATTCAGAGTAGTAGTTTATTTCCTTTCCACTGATTTCTTACTACCTTGAAACCGTGTAGTCCAGGAGACTTTTATTTGCTCCATCCTGTAAACTCAAATGAACCTTGTTCCTCTAAGATCGAGTGACTTTGTACTTATTGACAAGCTCTTCCTAACATCGTAGAAGTATCTCCGTTCGACGGTACTATAATACTATCAAGTTATTTGGCAATTTGATACGATTCTATAATGAATGAAGTTTCAGCACGTAATCTAGCGAAGATTCGTTTGACCTCCTCTGCTGAGAGCTTCGCTTTTCTGTGAGACATTGTAGCCACATGTTTCACAGTAGTGCTGACTTTTTGAGATGTAAGGAAGGTCAGGCTGTTGACCCTGGTCGTATCTTCTTTTCCAGTGGGCACCTCGTCGCTTCCGCGGACGTCGGGCCGGCAGAGAAGAGCCCTAGTGCTGCAGCAGGCTCCCAGCAATGAGTTCAACGTTCTGCACGCCAACGGGTCCAGCATCTGCCTCCGTCTGGCCGCCTCGATTTCCATCCTGGTCCAGTACAGGACGGAACGCATACGGGTGCGTGTATGCTCGACACAGGAGGTTCTAAAACTACTGAAACTTTGAAACTTCCTGGCAGATTAGAACTATGTGCTCAAGCGGGATTCGAACCTGGGACGATCTCCTTTCGCGGGCAAGCACTCTACCGACTGAGCTATCCCGGCGCGTTTCAGAGTCTGTCCTCCTCACAACTTTACTTCCGCCAGTACCTCGCCTCCTACTTTACAAACTTAACAGAAGTTCTCTTGCGAACCTTGCAGGACCAGCAGTGGGTTGGTTCAAAATGTTCAAATGTTTGTATAGCTTATGGGACTTAACTACGGGGTCATCAGTCCCTAAACTTACAAACTACTTATGAACTACTTACGAACTAGGACGGCACAAATATCCATGCCCGAGGTGGGATTCGAACCCCCGACCGTAGTGGCCGTGCAGACCGTGACTGGAGCGCCTCAATCCCCTTGGCCACCGCGCCCGGCCAGTGGGTTGGGTTGGTTTGTTTAGTCGGGATAGGGGGACTAAACCGGAAAGGTTATTACTCTCCTGGTTGGGAGAGGAAGCAGTGAGGATAGGAAAGGAGGGGAAGAGGAAAAGAAATGCAGTACAGGAAAAGAAGGAAGGACTGCATTAGCTCGGGGTCTGTGCCTGCCACCACAGACAAATATATACAGACGGGAAACCTCCGTAAGGGCCCGGTCCTACACTCAGGGGTGCGGGGAGGGAGGGTTTCCAGCAGTTCCGTAAGATGTCCCATGATGGCGCTTCGGTCAGAAGCAGCTCTTTAAACTGGCCAGAGCAGGCGGCAGGTAGCAGCTCTCCCCACCACCACATCCCCTCAAACGCCAGCAAGCTGGACACAGTCGTGGCCTCGTGGCAGGCGGCACAAGCTCTCCCCTCAGTCTCCCCCCCCCCCCCTCCACGCTACCCTCTGACTTGCGAGAGGCACCCTAAGCCAGCGAACCGCCTGACACCTGCTAGCATCTTACGGAATTACTAGGGGAGCGTAGGACAGTGGTTTAGAGGGGGCTGCTCCTCTGTATATGTTACTCTGTGCTGTCACACAACTAATCACGAAAGAACCGTGATCCCCCTGGGGATAGAGGGGGGGGGGGAGTATCAGCAGCCCTGCAACAATGGATATGGTGGAGATATGTCTTAACCACAGCCTATGGAAATTTTTCACAATCATATTTTCACTCTGTAATGAAGTGTGCGTAGATACGAAACTGCCTGGCAGATGAAGGCAGTGTGCCGGAACCGGGATTCGAACCTGGGATCGTTGCCTTTTGCCGGCAAGCGCTCCATCAATTGAGCTTCACCGGCACACCCTGGCAGCTTTACTTCCTCCAGTTTGGAAAATAGGAGGCGAAGTACTGGCGTACGTGTAGCTATGACGACAGGCCGTGAAACATGCTGGGTTAGCTCAGTCGGTAGAGCGCTTGCCCTCGAAAGGTAGAGGTCCCAAGTTCGAATTACGATTCCTCACATATCTCTAACTTCCTGGGAAGTTTCGTATCAGCATACACTCCGTTGAAAAGTGAAAATATCATTCTGAAAACATCCATTAGGTTGTGGTTTAGCCGTGTCTCACCATATCCTTTTGGCCCACTTTAGGTTACGGTAGTAACACTAAAAGTGGACCTTTGCGATCGTCTTTTGACAGCTTGAAATTTAAATGAAAATAACGGCTTAACTATTCATCCGACAGGAAAATTGAATAATCTAATTTGTAGAGGAGAAACTTCTCTACAACTCTGCTCTATTATGTTTTTTTCATATCTCGTAGCGTTGCAAATATATTTGCAAAAATAACGGCGATTTTGGGATGTATGTCTGTCTGTCCGTGAAGTGTTCCCTGTTTTTAAGACGAACGGTTCAACCGATCAGTACCAAATTTTACAGACATGATTGTAGGCCGCCAGACCCCAGAACCCCCCTTTTTCAAATACGGTAGTAATACCTAAAAAAAAGCCGTTTGTAATATAATTGTAATTGTAAACCAACCGTTCATCTGAAACGAAAATTGAATAACCTAATTGGTAGAGGAGAAAATTATCTACAACTTAGCTCCCTTATTTTTTTTCAATTCTCATATGGTATGAGACATATTTGCAAAAATAACGGAGATTTGACACCCTCCATTGAATTAACGAAAACCAGCCGTTAGGAAATGTCGCGTGATATTCCTCGCGCAGAACTCTCTGTGGCATACGCCATCATGCGCGTATTTGATGATTTTGTTATTGTAACACGTTGTCATTTCAAAGCAATGACGCACTGAAGAATTAACAAAAACAAATCGTTCTTCGTACGATAAATGATAATCTAGTGTCTACAAATGCCATATTAGCATCAGTTAACAACGGCCCCCATGAACCACCCCCATGAATCACAGACATTGCTGAGGTGGGGTGGCTTGCGTGCCTCAACGATGCAGATAGCCGTACCGTAGGTGCAACCACAGCGGAAGGGTATCTGTGGAGAGGCCAGACAAACGTGTGGTTCCTGAAGAGGGGCAGCAGCCTTTTCAGTAGTTACAGGGGCAACAGTCTGGATGATTGACTGAGCTGGCCTTGTAACATCAGCTAATGTGGCTTTGCCACACAGCTACTGCGAACGGCTGAAAGCAAGGGGAAACTACAGCCGTTACTTTTCCCGAGGACATGCAGCTCTACTGTATGAACATATGATGATGGCATCCTCTCGGGTAAAATATTCCGGAAGTAAAATAGTCCCCCATTCGGATCTCCGGGCGGGGACTACCCAGGAGGATGTGATCATCAGGAAAGACAATACTGGCATTCTACGGGCCGGAGCGTGGAATGTTAGATCCCTTAATCGAGTAGGAAAATTAGAAAATTTAAAAAGGGAAATGGATAGGTTGAAGTTAGATATAGTGGGGATTAGTGAAGTTCGCTGGCAGGATGAACAGGATTTCTGGTCAGGTGAGTACAGGATTATAAATACAAAATCAGTTGGGGGTATCACAGGAGTAGGACTGATAATGAATAAGAAAATAGGAATGCGGGTAAACTACTATGAGCAGCACAGTGATCGCATTATCCTTGTCAAGATAGATACGAAGCCAACACCGACAACAGTAGTACAGGTTTATATGCCAACTAGCTCTGCCGATGATGAGGAGATCGAAGAAATATATGAGGAGCTAAAGGAAATTATTCAGACAGTTAAGGGAGAGGAAAACTTAATTGTGATGGGAGACTGGAATTCGGTAGTAGGAAAAGGAAGAGAAGGATAAATAGTAGGTGAATATGGACTGGGCAGGAGGAATGAAAGAGGAAGTCGCCTGGTAGAATTTTGCACGGAACATGATTTAATTGTAACAAACACGTGGTTTAAGAATCACAAAAGAAGGTTGTATACGTGGAAGAGACCAGGAGACACCGGAAGGTATCAGATAGATTTTATAATGGTACGACATAGGTACCGGAACCAGGTTATAAACTGCAGGACATACCCAGGGGCAGATATAGACTCTGACCATAACTTGTTAGTCATGAGCTGTAGGCTGAAGCTGAAAAAACTGCAGAAAGGTAGGAAAATAAGGAGATAGGACTTAGATAGATTGAAGGAAAGTGAAGTTCTGGAGAATTTCAGAGGGAGATTTAGGCAACAATTGACAGAAACAGGGGGAAATAAAACAGTAGAAGAGGAATGGGTAGCATTGAGAGATGAAATAATGAAAGCAGCGGAGGACAAAATAGGTAGAAAGCCAAGACCTACAAAAAATCCATGGATATCACAGGAAATATTACAGTTAATTGATGAAAGGAGAAAATATAAAAATGCAGTAAATGAAACAGACAAAATGGAGTACAGACGACTAAAAAATGAGATTGACAGGAAGTGCAAAACGGCTAAGCAGGAGTGGCTAGAAGCCAAATGTAAATCTGTAGAAGAATGTATAGCAAGGGGAAAAGTAGATACCGCCTACAGGAAAATAAAAGAAACATTTGGAGATAAGAAAAACAGCTCTACGAATATCAAGAACTCAGATGGGAAACCAGTTCTCAGCAAAGAAGGGAAAGCTGAAAGGTGGAAAGAGTACATAGAGCAGGTCTACAAAGGAAATGAACTTAGAGACGATGTTGTAGGAACGGAAGAGGAAGTCGATCAAGATGAAATAGGAGATACTATACTGAGAGATGAATTTGACAGAGCCTTGAAAGACCTAGGTCGGAACAAGGCCCCAGGAGTAGATGACATACCCTCAGAGCTACTAAAGTATCTGGGAGAGCCAGCCATGACAAGACTATTTGAACTGGTGTGTAGGATGTATGAGACCGGCGAAATGCCCTCAGACTTTAAGAAAAATGTAATAATCCCCATTCCAAAGAAATCAGGCGCAGACAGGTGTGAAAACTACAGAACCATCAGTTTAATAAGTCATGGTTGCAAAATATTAACACGAATTATATACAGAAGGATGGAAAAACTGGTAGAAGCCGACCTCGGGGAAGATCAGTTTGGGTTTAGGAGAAATGTAGGAACTCGGGAGGCAATACTCACTTTACGTCTTATCTTAGAAGATAGATTAAGAAAAGGCAAACCTACATTTTTAGCTTTTGTAGATTTGGAGAAAGCGTTTGACAATGTTGACTGGAATACACTCTTCAAATTCTGAAGTCAGCAGGGATAAAATACAGGGAAAGGAGAGTTATTTACAACTTGTACAAAAGCCAGACCGCAGTTATTAGACTCGAAGGACATGAAAGGGAAGCATCAGTTGGGAAGGGAGTAAGACAGGGTTGTAGCCTTTCTCCAATGTTATTCAATTTGTACATCGAGCAGGCGGTGAAGGAAAGCAAGGAAAAATTTGGAATAGGGATTAAAGTTCTGGGGGAAGAAATAAAAACATTGCGTTTTGCTGATGACATTGTAATTCTGTCAGAGACAGCAAAGGACCTGGAACAGCAGTTGAACGGAATGGACAGCGTGTTGAAGAGAGCGTATAAAATGAACATTAACAAGAGCAAAACAAAAATAATGGAATGCGGTCTTAGAAAATCAGGCGATGCTGAAGGAATTAGATTAGGTAACGAAACAATGAAGGTGGTAGATGAGTTTTGTTACTTGGGTAGTAAAATAACATGCGATGGTCGCAGTACAGAGGATATAAAATGCAGAATGGCAATGGGAAGAAAAGCATTTTTGAAAAAGAGAAATTTGCTAACATCGAATATTAATTTAAGGGTAAGGAAGTCTTTTCTGAAGGCATTTGTGTGGAGTGTTGCCTTGTACGGGAGTGAAACATGGACGATAAGCAGTGCGGACAGGAAGAGAAGAGGCTTTTGAAATGTGGTGCTACAGAAGAATGCTGAAGATTAGGTGGGTAGATCGCATAACTAAAGAAGAGGTACTGAACAGAATTGGTGAGAAAAGGAATTTTTGGCATACCCTGACTAAAAGAAGGGATCGCTTGGTAGGACACATTCTTAGACATCGGGGAATCGTAAATTTAGCATTGGAGGGAAGTGTGTGGGGTAAAAATCGCAGAGGGAGACCAAGAGACGCGTATAGTAAGCAGATTCAAGTGGATGTGGGTTGCCGTTTTTATGAGGAAATGAAAAGGCTTGCTCAGGATAGAGTAGGGTGGAGAGCTGCATCAAACCAGTCTCCGGACTGAAGACCATAACAACATAACAACAACAACAACGGCCATCAATAGAATGAAAATAATAGACGCATGTTTTGATTGATAGCCGTAGCGTAGTTGGCAAGGCGTTAGACCATGACACTAAACGTCGGTGATTCGCCGCTTCCTAAATTTTTTTTCCCTAAAAGGGTTTCAGACACTCTTATTAATTAATTTTTTATTATTCATATTATTATATTGGTCCAAAATGTTTGCAAAAACTTATAAAACTACAAATCTAAAGCGGGCCGTAAAACACGTCAGTGCGACTTTACCCTGGCCTACTAGTGATGCAAGATGAACTTCTTTGAAGTTTGGAAAGTAGGAGGCGAGGTATTGGCACAAGTAAAGTTGTGAGGACGGACCGTGAGTTGTGTCGGGATAGCTCACTGGTATAGCGCATGCCTGCGAAAGGGAAAGGTCCCATGTTCTAATCCCTGTTTAATCTGCCAGGAAATTTAATGTACTCGCTGGATGTCAATCCTTCAAACCTTTCCCTATACCCTCGACTCAAATTCGCTTTGAAAGAAGAGAGATTTGACGATATTCCTGACATCCAACGAAACGTAACGAATCTTTTGAAAACCACAAAAAAAAAAAAAAAAAAAAAAAAATCTTCGTGTTAAGTTTTCAGGACAGGTATCGCAGAGTTGAGTGGTGTTTGGTTAAGGAGGTGACTATTTCGAATGAAGATTCATAGTTCATCTATGTTAATGTTGTAGGACTGTTCACCTAATTTCATTGTCAGAGGTTGTATATGAGTAGTTTCGGTACTCACATGGTCCCATTATTGGATGTTTGCTGAAGATTGATTTATAGTGCCCTTCCTTCCAAAGTCTATTCTCTAAAACAGGTTTTTGCTTCCCTTTATGATGTATGTGTTACTTTGTGACATTACAGATAAAGGGGCGTTCCCCAGCCGGCCGGCTAACAGTTTGGACCTAGTGAATGGAGCTCAGGTCGTTAGGAAAACCCTAATCTGCTCGGAAACATGAAACGGCGGTCTTGTATGAGCGAGGGCGGCTGTCCCAGACTGCAATTGAAACACAATGTAGCCACACACGTTATGCTAAAAATCCGTATAATGTCAGGGAATGATCATACGGAAAATATAAAATGGATTCAGGAGACTCGGGAGAATCAAACGCCGTAATTACCATTTAAATATCCCTTACAGATGAAAAACCGATTAACTTAAGTACTATAATAATAATAATATTGTAAGACTTATATTTTCAATTATTGATACAGTTCAAGAAGCATGTGGGCAGCATTGCACCGCACTACCTATCTTAAAAGACGCTCCACGTTACTTACGTATTCTTTCAATAAACTTTGTTTTACTCCCTTATTCTGCCATTCTTTGAGGTAGTAATATTCTTGTGTCAGAACACAGATTCCACCACAGAAACTCAAGAACCCAGCAAAGCACATTACATTTATATATGTATTTTATTATATTTAATATTATTCTTAGTAACGTTCGTTTTATGTTGTAGACTGCCTCTTAAATATCTCATGGCCGACTAAAATAGTAGATATGCAGCAGATAATTTATACATAAACAATTATATGTATTTGTGGACAAGAACTGAATATATTTGCATAAAAAGCCATTATAAATTAAATATTAATTGTGTAAATATATTTCGACGGCGGCAGTATATTTGAACAGGTGAGACGCCAAGCTTAATAGCTACCTGAGCAAAGAGCTTCAGTCTCAACCGATTTTAGTATTGTTTAATATATATTTGTTTTTTAAATGTAAACAACATTTGTAGGAAGGTGGTCAATTCTGTGATAGTAAAATGTATAATATTTTGGAAAGGAAATTCTATTTTAAAGATGAGGCGTTAGGATGCGCGGAAGGATACAATTTTGGGAGTAGGGAGAGCACGCTTTTCGAACGTTTGGGAAGGGGCTCGTAACTTGGACGTGGTGGTGAAAGATTGTGGCGCTGGGCGGTCTGAAGCCGCGTTACGAACTTTGTGATTTGATGAGATAGGCATGTGTGGACTGTGACTGCAGAACTTAATCTCTGCTTGAAAAGTGATAAACTATGCACGGTAGTAGGGCTGTGGAACTGTGATAATTCAGCAATCGTGTACTCGTGAGATTAGAAACTGTGTTTTATAACAAATACTGTAATTATTCGCGGATTAATTTGGAACTGCTATGTTCGATGGAATTAATTAATTTACGAGTGATAATTTGGAACTTTTACTCTCGAATGCGTATGATACTTATTGTACCTCCCATGAACAATAGTTGGGGAAATATCCAGTTATTTACTGATGTATAAAGTAGGACCACCTCCGCCTTTTCATGTCCAAAAAGAGTAATCATTATCTTAGAATTAATTTTGTTGGTTATTCAGAGCTTTAATTTAAGTTTGTTTAAATATATTTTTCGCATCATCATCTGCAGATTGATAGACTGGCTAAACTACAGATTAATTATTGATCTTTTTTAAACTATTTGGTAGCTGTTTAGGGCATAGAAGCTGACATACATAACTCACCCCTATGAACAGAGAAAACAAGCCATAAACCTTTTACTACCCTGAGTTATGTATTGCCCAATTCTTATTGGTGAGTACCGATAGGCAGGCTGCAAGTCTACTAACCTTCTGTACTATTTTGCAAAATCACTGTGTATTAAATTATATTTTCGGCTTTATCTCTTTCAGCGGTTAGAACAATCTCTTGTATTTTAGTTGCTAAAGACTCTAAATTCTTTAGTATCCTATAACGTGAATATCTTTGGAGTTTTCTAAACATTTCAGGACACAGAAGTGAAATTTGCGATAAGTGATAGTGGGTAAATACATGTTGTCTGCATTCAGTACTTCATCTTAATTCATTTTTTCTATTTTTTTTCTTACAAATTGCAGTAGAACTTTTAGGAAAGTATGATTCTCACTGAATGCTACCATTATCCAAAACGTATGTATGTTTCACGATTCCTCGAGATTGCAGAAATTTGCGAGAATATTCAACATTTATACAATAAATTGCTAAATTTCGTGTATTTTACAGCCTTTTAGGTAGTTGCTTAAACATACCAATAAATTTCATTATTTGCTAGATGTGTGTCAATTAATAAACGGCAAGCACGAGCTACGAGTGATTAAATGTAGAGAGCAACCACTCAAGTTAGTCCAGTATTGGCAATTATTGCCGTATGGAAGTGAAACTTGGTAGGCGAAACCGTTTAACGCAACAACAAAATTTTCCAATTTGCAGCCCTAGGTGTCAATCTGGCATTGTATACCGTTCACGTCAGTGTCTCCAGTGCTCGTATTGAACATATTGTGTAAGCGATAGTTGGTAATAAAAAAGGCATGCTTTTGTTTGTCTAAAAGCTGTCGTATGGTATTTATTGTTATTACTTAGAGCCATCCAGTCTATACTATCTCACTCAATTGAGGCAGAAAACCCTAGAAATGAGTTCGGTTATTTCGATATCCCCTTCCAAGTGAACAATCCCTCACTATTCACTGCTAAGCTAAACACAAAGGCTCAAAGAGTCGTAGCGTTCTGCTTTGATATATGGTCAAAAGTGTATGTCATACGATTGTCCCTTAAAGATTACAAGCCAGAGATGTCAAAAACAGTAATTAATGCATAAAGATGTAACGAAACTTCTGAACGATAAATCACTACATTCAGTAGTAGTCAGTTGTTTTCAGTTCATAAAAAAATTAAATGACTGAGTACCTGTTGCTTTTAAAAATATTTGTATTTATGTCTTCTACGTTATTTCATGGAGATACTATGTCGTTGCTGATAAAACTCTTCTGGGTATTGGACCGCGGTCCAATACCCAGAAGAGTTTTATCAGCAATGACAACGGCCGCGGAAGCCTTAGTTTACAGATACTATATCCTTCCACACGTCATTTTACGATCAACAGATGCTGACCTGAGACTGTGCACACATTGTTTTACTTCTGCGAATACTTATCGAACTTTCGACACAATTATCTCGCTGATCACACGGATTGTATTTTTCCCCCTAAGTCACGTATCGTATCATAATACAGAACAAAACGTACATGTGGTTTAATTACACTGCAGTTTCCTCTAAAAAAATCAGTTAAGTGACGTATAGTATTAGTGGTTGAAAGTATACCATAGTCTATAAAATATTTATTAAAATAGGGGAAGGTTGGGTATCCCCGGATGGCAGGTAACCGCGGACATTTCAGTTTCTAAGAAACCAAGTACCTTGCGTTGACAAGACTGCATTTGAAATGCGCGCCCTGTGGAGTAAAAACATATGCAAGTCAGTTGTGGCATAGACGCCTAGCGAACTACTCGCAACCGTGAATTTTGTTTGCGGCAAAAAAAATTTCGTCGCTCCTGTTAAACTTCGTTGGCGGTTTTCACGCATCAGAAGTAAGTTGTTTAACGTTTAAAGTTGTAGGAAATTTGATATATTTAAGGATTGTGATAATATCAGTAACATTTCTCGTACAATTTAGGAGCTGTGTCTAAAAATATTGTGCAACAACAATGGAGTTGCCGTGGACACAATAATGTCGCATACCTCCGGACGTTGTTTAATGTTTTTAATTTCTCTTACTTATGCAAAGTAATTTACAGTGGGCTTTCTGTTGTTGGAGGAAGACTTGAAATATGCCGAGATTTAAGGGAAGAAATACTAATAGAGGAAAATGGGACGAAAATAAAATGAAAGAAGCAGTTAAATGCGTGGTGGAAGGAAATTTATCAGTGAGTGGTTGCAGCATTTTGAACAGCATGTTCGGCAAAAAAAAAAAAAAAAAAATAAAATAAAATAAAATAAAATAAAAAGAATCCTGTCCTCTTAATTTTGGATAGCCGTCAGTATTAGAATATGAACGTAGACGTTACATTCTATGTCGAGCACCCCTTCCCTACCACTCCATACAACTCGTAAGTTATAGTCACTGAACAGAACATTTTTAAACCTTTGAAGGCTGCATCTGCAGCTGTAAATTCAACGTGGATTAGACGAAATCCTGCAGCTAGAATCACTGAGTGATATTGCTGAACTTGTGAATAAAGCAAACGGTTTCAGACGCATAGGAATTTATCCTTTCGACCCACGAATCTATTGCTTACTGATTTTTTACAACGACCACAAATGTTTTGAAACTGTTGTCACAACCTACTGAGGCTTCAAAAAAAAAAAAAAAAAAAAAAAAAAAAAAAAAAAAAAAAAAAAAAAAAAAAAAAAAAAAACTATAGTCACACGGGGACGAAAATCTCAAAAGAACGAGTTTGAATATCATCTCCATATGAAAAAGGTGTAGAAGAGAGACAGAAAAGTAAATGCAGTAAAAAGGACAAGTCGAAAAAACAAGAAGGTAAAGGCACTAAAGAAACGTTCAAGACAAAGACTAATATTCACAGTCTCTCCGTAGAAGATCAAGGAAAAAACACTGAATGCATCATGTGTGGAGAAACCATCGAAGAAGAGTGGATTCATTGGTATGACTGCAAGGACTGGGACCATGAAGATAGTGTGTGTGTATAGATTCTACAGATATTTATTACTTCTGCGATGTTTGCAAGGTCAAGAAACAACTGGAGCACCACTGAATGCTGTGTCCGGAGCTACCCTCCAAATGTTGAAGTGCCAACAAATTAATTCAAAAGTGTTTTTAAGATAGTTCATAAAAATTATTACGTGTACTTAGTTCTAAGTGATGTGATTGAAGAAGTTACTGGTTTCATTTTACGGTGAAAATAAAGACAGGAAAATTGGCCCACTTTAGATTATGGTAGTAACACTAAAAGTAGGCCTTTGCGATCGTCTTTTGACAGATCGAAATTTAAATGAAAATAACTGCTTAACCTTGCATCTGACACGAAAATTGAATAACCGAATTTGTAGAGGACAAAATTCTCCACAACTTTGCTCTATTATGTTCCATAGATATTCGCAAAAAAAAAAAAAAAAAAAAAAAAAAAAAAAAAAAAAAAAAAAAAAAAAAAAAACGAGTTTTGACACACTCCATTAAATTAACGAATACCAGCCGTTCGCAGATGTCACGTGACACTCCTCGCCCAGAACTGTCTTTGGCATACGCCATCTTGCATTGCGTATTTGATGATTTTCTTATCGTAACTTACACGTTGTCATTTCAAAGCAATGGTACACTCAAGAATTAACAAAAAGACGTCGTTATTCGCACGATAAATGATAATCTAGTGTCTACAAATGCCGTATTAGTATCAGTTAACAACAGCCATCAATAGTATGAGATTAAAGAAAGCAATTCCTAACTGTTAGCTGTAGCTTAGTGGGCAATGTGTTGTACTGTGACGCTGAAAGTCAATGGTTTGGAACCCACCAGTACCTAATTTTTTTTCCTACAAGGGTTTCAAAAACTTATTAATTAACTTTTTATTATTTAGATAATTATTTTGGTCGAAAATGTTTGCAAAAACTTATAAAACTACAAATCTAAAGTGGTCCGTAAAACACGTCAGTGCGATTTTTTTTTATACTGTTGTTATACTAGCAATTAATATGTGTGTCCGTGGCCACCCGACCTTTCCCTAACTCAAAATGTTACGAAGATCGAATGTGCCAAGCACTGACTGAATAATCACTTTCAAAAAACCTTGCCGAGACATTGCTCTAGTGTTAATGACTTTTTTTTCCTCTGTCATCGACAGGACGGAGCAGTTCAGGTCATAGTTCCCCGTCTCAAAAATGAAAATGTTGAAGGAAGCTGCGGTCCAGACGCCTTTCTGCATCTGTCCTGGACTTCATCTGACGCAGCGACTACGTCTCCAACGGGAGAGGAAGCCAATGTACTGAATGTGGAAGAGGCGGCGGGGTTAGAGCCAACAGCATTTCTCGATGCCAACACAAACAGCCTGCATTTTCAATTTGTTCAGCAGAACGACTTGTATTTCATAGCAAACATTACAGGTTCTATCAATATTGACAACGTTCCTGTTGATTATTCACCAAGCAGTAAGTTTCACTTTAGAGTGTCTCTTTCTTTACCAATTGTCCTCGTATTTATTTTAAAAGTTGTTAAGAGAACCGACAAACTGTCCTTTATTTATTTCAACTGATTTGTCTAAGCATGCTAAAACCTATGGGATATAGGCTTTGAAATTTATTTAGTTTCATGAATGCCGTTTTATCTTACACTGTTTTCTATAAAATGTTATCAACATCATAGATATTTGAAAACTAACCGTTATAAGAAATGGGAAGGCAGCCATGTTGATTTGGATAGTTTGTTTATTTTCTCCTTTTAACAGTTGTCAATGCCACAGCAGTCAATAAAGACTGCATATGCAGTGCAATTATGCAGGGTTCCAGACTGTAAACACAGTAAGATAAGCATTTTCAATCTTTTAGGGTATGTCTATACATATGATGTATCAAATACTTATACAGGATTTAGGATCAGAATCTTCATGCCAAAGAGCGATAAATGGAACATGAAGACACAAGAAAACACGCTTTAATACGTTTTAAACGACAAGACATCCTTTGAAGTTCTGAACTCAGAAACTAACCCGAAGTATACAATACTATACGCTCGTGCTTCACAAGGAACGTTAAGGAAGGGATATTATATGTTTTAGATTTTTGGATTCCGTACCTCACTTACAGAATCACTTTATCAATAAAATCATTTTACCTTATTTTTAAAGGCAAAGGGTCAAATGTAAATGAAAACTATAGAAAGAAGAAATGGAGTTCCGTTAAGGTTTTCAATATAAAAAGCGAAATCAGTAAAACTGTATCTCATAGAAAAATAAATTCTAGGTAACTATGCATTCTTAAACATAATTTGGTGCCGTTTGATTCAGTCACTGACGTAGGTTTCCGAAAAAAAAGAAGAAAACTAATTTTGATGAAATACTGCTATATGTTACTTCAAGTTGGGCTGAAGTTAGCTACAAAAAGCTACGAAAATTTAAACAGTAGTTTGTTAAAACAGAAAGACTGTTAGTGGAGACGTCCTTTTCTTATGTCAGTACGCGAATGCACTAGCCAGGCCATGCACTGTTATCTCTTTCATATACTCCCGGATATTGTGAAATCGTTTTGAAAACTATCTTGATATGTTTCTGAAGTAAATGTGTGTGCGCTACCTACTTTAAGTGGCTGACAGACAATAATCACGAAGAATGGAATGTGAGATTTTAGTGTCACGGTGGTGGTTGAAGAAGTCTTATTAAATAAACGCAGCGAAAAATTGATGGTGCCTGTTAGAGAAGAAAATTGAAATAATCATAATTATGAAACAGTCATGATTATAAAATGTAAATTGAAGAATAATAATCTGGAACAAACTGAAAAAAAGAAAGGAAACGCCGTTAGCAGTCATAAGCAAAAAAGGGAGTGTTGCAGCGAACATGGGCTTCGCCATAGGGATGATATTGGAGAAAGATTAATTGAATTCTGCAATAATTTTCAGATGGTAATAGGCAATACGCTATACCTCCCTGAAGACACGGGAGGTTTGTAACGTACCTGTGTCGCAGTTTGATCTTCTTGTCTCTCGACGTTTTGCGCTCTTGGTAAAGAATGGCTGAAATAGTTGGGGGCAACACTTGTCTACCACAAATAATGTAGCTGACACAATGGACTTTTGCTAACTGACACTTTAATGGAAAAGTAAATTTCCAAATCTCCTTTTAATAGCCATCGTACAAGTCTCATTATTTTGTCCATCCAAATACTACGACAGATTCGTACATTCCACACCACAATAATTACTTTAACTCAGTTCATGTGTGGAATAGCACTATACGTCCCTAGGCTTACGAACTACTTAAACTTACACTAGGGACAAAACACACACACACACACACACACACACACACACACACACACACACTCACACACACACACACAGCGATGCCCAATGGAGGACTCGAAACTCCGACGGCGAGCAACATCGCGCTCCGCAGCAAGGCCACTCCACCGCGGCTCATATGGTATTATTATATACAGAGGCCAAATTAAAACGAAGTGTACGTCCAACCATGGGCTGAAACAGACTAACTCGCATGGTGCGAAAGCACCACCGTTTATACATTCGGAACAGTGGCCCGAAAAATTACACAGATTTAAATATACATTTCACGCCGCGGCGGAGTTGCCGAGCGCATTGAGGCGCTATGCTCCGAAGCGCGAAACGGTTCCCCGTCGGGGGTTCGACTTCTCCCACGGGCATGGATGTTTATGCTGTTTTTAGTGTATGTTAGTTCATAAGTACTTTGTAATTTTACTGACTTATGACCCCGCAGTTAAGTCCCAAAAGCATAGCAAACATTTAAATATACATTTAACGCTATTTACAATAAAAAATTAACTATTTCAATAATCCATATACATTGACGGTTTATAAAAGAATTGCAACCAGCTGCCTCTTTGCATGTTTTTTATTTCATCCAGAACTAGTTTTCGAGCCACTGCAGGCTTATCTTCAGTGGATACTTTACAGGAACATTGATTATCTTCCGCCAAGTGTAGGTATATACTGACATGGTGATTTGTGTTTTTATTGTAGGTGTACGTGTAACCAAGTTAGCATTGGGCACTGACGGTTTTTTACACATGAGAGCATTTTTGCTACACTTAGCGTTACACATTTACAAAATATATACACTGTGTATGTATTTTGTATATGTGTAACGCTAAGTGTAGCAAAAATGCTCTCATGTGTAAAAAACGTCAGTGCCCAATACATTACTTGGTTACACGTACACCTACAATAAGAACACAAATCACTATGACATCATATACCTACACTTAGCGGAAGATAAACAATGTTCCTTTAAAGTATCCACTGAAGATGAGCGTACAGTGGCTCGCAAACTAGTTCTGGATGAAATAAAAAACATCCAAAAAGGCAGATGGTTGCAATTCTTTTATAAACCGTCAATTTACGCTACAGCTGCAGTTCATGTCCAACACAGATATTTTGAAAACCCATATACAGGAAACGTTAGTGTGTATTCTACTGTTCAAACTGAGATATGAATTTGTACCTACTAAATAAGATTTATAGCGAAATATAATACATTTGGAAACAATGCTTTCTGATGAAATGCTAATTACTCAGAAGTTAATAAATATCAAATGTTCGTAACATGAATTGGAAACCTTAGCAATAATTACTTTATTATTATACAAACCGATATCACCTAACTTCATCAGAAACATGAATGTCATATTACTTATATTACTTACACTGTAACAATCTAATTATAGCACGGCATAATTAACAACCGTTAATTAAACTAATCAATGCACACAAATATGAATGTACACAAATTCAGATAAAAAATTAGCGACACAGAATGAAGAAACTCTTGAGTCCCTTATAAGCTGCTGATGTTTTAACTCTTATATTTTTTATATTTAGACTAAGTGCTATGTTGCACGTCCTATTTGATCTCCAATATTTAAATAAGGTGACGAACTTGTAAAATTTGATGAAGATGATGGTGGCATAGCACACTGAAACCGATCGACATAAAATAAATAATTATTTATTATTTTATGGTCTTGACTTTCTACTTTTGAAAATAATTAATCTATCATTTCGCCTCCACAGCCTGCTATGTCAGGTAATGTCAATAAAGGTTTTAATAAAACAGTTGACAAACATACGTTATAAAAGGAATTAAAACATTGGAATGCGTCCAGTAAATGATCGAGAATCTAGGATACAAGTGCTGCCCTGTGGAGGGAGGCATAAAAACGAGCTATTCTCTCAAGTATTGGGATCATAGAGGCAGGATGATTCAAAATACGTGCCGGGGAAATTCCAACAACTTGGGTGCACTCCAAGTGGAGTTGCTGCGCTTCACCGGGCAAAAGTAAATACGGCAAGATGTCTGGAGGTATCTCGCGACTATTGGCACCTCATTGTATTTCAGAGTGGTCAGGAATCGCTTCAACACTCCACCTTCGTTCAGCTAACAGTAAGAGCAGGGTTGCCTGACGTCTCGGTTTTGGCCCACTTTAGCTTACGGTAGTAACACTAAAAGTGGGCCTTTGCGATCGTCTTTTGACAGCTCGAAATTTAAATGAAAATAACGGATTAACTATTCATCTGACACGAAAATTGAATAACCGAATTTGTAGAGGAGAAAATTCTCTACAACTTTGCTCCCTTATGTTTTTTTCATATATCGTAGCCTTTCAAAGATATTTGCAAAAATTAACGGCGATTTTGGGATGTATGTCTGTCTGTCCGTAACGTGTTCCGTGTTCTTAAGACGAACCGTTCAACCGATCAGCACCAAATTTTACAGGCATGATTGTAGGCTGCCAGAGACCAGAACCTTCCCTTTTCCAAATTTTTCGGATAAAAAATACGGTAGTAATACCTAAAAAAGCCGTTTGTAATATAATTGTAATTGCAAACGAACCGTTCATCTGATACGAAAATGGAATAACCTAATTGGTAGAGGAGAAAATTCTCTACAACTTAGCTCCCTTATGTTTTTTTTTCATATCTCCTATCGTTTGAGACATATTTGCAAAAATAACGGAGATTTGACACCCTCCATTGAATTAACGAAAACCAGCCGTTAGGAGATGTCACGTGACATTCCTCGCGCAGAACTCTCTGTGGCATACGCCATCTTGCGCGTATTTGATGATTTTCCTACTGTAAATTACACGTTGTCACTTCAAAGCAATGGCGCGCTGAAGAATGAACAAAAACACATCGTTCTTCGTACGAAAATGATAATCTAGTGTCTACAAATCCCATATTAGCATCAGTTAACAACGGCCATCAATAGTACGAGATTGTAGGACTCATCTTCTGTGGGCAAGGCGTTAGACTATGATGCCAAAGGTCGGTGGTTCGGAACCCGTTACTACATAATTTTTTTTCCCTAAAAGGGTTTCAGACGCTCTTATTAATTAATTTTTTATTATTTATATTATTATTTTGGTCCAAAATGTTTGCAAAAACTTATAAAACTACAAATCTAAACTGGGCCGTAAAACACGTCAGTGCGATTTTTTCGATACAGTACAGAATTTCGATTCAGAATGTGAGCGATCCGAAAATATCTTTCGGGATGCCTGTTAATTTCCGATTTTTTTTATTCCTAAGGAATATTCTGATACCGTCTATGTCTTCTCGAAATGCTGTCGTACATTTATATTGTAACCCTCACTTTTAAGCAAAACAATAATTTTAGTTCCATTGTTGCATTTGTCAGGATATCTGGTCAAAAAGAGTTCACTGAATCAGAAAGCAGTAAAGATGGAAATAATTCTGGTAGTAAATCGTGTAAGGAGAAATTGATCCATTATTTCGAAAGATAGGGGCTGGATCTAAAAGAAGCGTACAACCTGTTGCTGAATCTGTGTAAATTCATTTTCAGTATTCCAGAGTAAACATATAATGAATATTATCTCTCGGGAATGTGCACTGGACTGAGGAACAAAGTAGATGACAAGTGTCAACGGCCGGGGCAGTAATAAAATGTGTTTTAAATTGAATACTGTAAATTGGAAAGGGCGCAAGTCCAAAATGAGGAAACCTGAAATAGATGTTTTATATATGCCTTGTTTTATACTCTATGAAGGAGTTTGAAAATTTAGAAAGGTCGGCCACGGTGGTCTCAAGGTGAAGCGCTCGAAACCGAAAGGTCGCGGGTTCGAAACCCGCTCGCATCACGGATTTTTTCAGTCTGCGTTCTAACCCAGCCTTCACGTCTCAACGATGTGAGAAACGACACGTGGGGTGGATTCCACGTTATCCTGTAGGTCCGGTTGGATAAATGGAGTAGGCTAGGGACTGGCAAATCATCGAAGTGTCGAACTGAAAGACTTGCACCATGCCAATGCGCCACACGAAATTATTATTATAGTTCAAACAGGTCAACATGTCGTGATGAACACTTTAAAAAGGTATTCTGCATTTTTAACCCATCTAATATACATTACTTCGTTTGGCACTTAGACCCTTTCTAATTTAAAGTATTCATTTATCTAATAAGTTGCTCTAAGTTTTATGAGTAACATCTTCTTTCCAAAACTCTCAGTTCATATAGAAACGAGACGTAGTAAAACCAATTACATAAGCTCCGCATTTCAACATATTTCACTAGAAAATTTTCTATCTCTAATAATGATTTCATTTCCAGTGATTTCCTGGAAAACAACATATTAAAAGTTGGTTTATACCGCATTTTGTCGCTTGGTACGGCATGTAACCACTTCTGAAGCATTAATCTGTCCATCTTGGAAGTTGTGTTGCGTTGCCGTTTGTACGTGTCTGTGAGTTTGGTTCCTTTTATTTTATTCCAGCAGTGAATTGTCTTGTCTTTGGTGCTGTGGCGAAGATTATGCTAGCATTATTGATCTGTCAGTGTCAACAAAATAACGTCCAAGTAATAAAATACCTCGATACAAACGTCTGTGTTGTAGCGGCGGATCGAGGGTTCCATTTTGGAGGGGATCACGGGTCACTGTTTCTGTTTTCGACCCCGTCTCCTTCCCTTCCAGAAAAATGTAACTTGTTATCATACTCCATTTCAACATGTATATGTGTACGAAATTAATAACGGTAAAATATATAATTTTAATATAATTATTTATGTTGTTCATAATATATATGACTTTTAGTGTCCTTTTCTTCTCTCGTTTCGGCCTGCTAAGGACCACGATGTTTATCTCTCTTCCCTGATATACTTTCTTATTTTGCCATGAGATTTTCATTTTGGCTGACTGTGCTTCTTTTTTCTCTTCTGACCATTTGCTGGCAGGACGTGGAACTGGCGTAGTAAGCGGAATAAGTTTTTTTAGTTATTTCTACCGTTTCTCTGATAACTTGTCGGTCCTGTATGTCCTCAAATGACATTTTAGCTTTCTGAAAATCCTTTGTAACTTGAATTGCCCATTTGGAATACGATTGCGTTTTTGAAATTGATGAGTGCATGCGACGAGTAGGTCATTGGGAGTACATTTTAGTGTAATAAAATCAGTAATAATAACTAATAATGTGTTTACACGAGTAAAAAGCACGTCCCATCAACAAAAAATAATCACCATTCTTCAGCAAAATTGCAGTTCGGTAAAACGCTGTTTTTGAAAAATATGTCTCCAAATTATTGCAAACTACATCTGTCATGTACTTAATTTACGAACTCTTATAGGATTCTTGACAATGTCATGATTTGCACAATGTAAAATCGAAGAGTCTATTCAGTGTTTGCAGTACGACTGGAATTTGATATGCGGGCTGTGGGTACAAGAGTGTGTTAAGGAACGAAATGCTGATTACTTGAGTCACCTATATGCAGGGGTGGGAGGGGGTGACGGTGTTAGATAAGTCTGGGATGTACGTGAACAACATACAATGTGGATATCTGAAGTGCTTAATGTGACCAATAAAAATAAATAAAACTATTTTAAAAAATACATATTCCCTAAATTTTCCGGACACGTTTCGTATGCAAAGCCGAAAGATATGTCTACAAAAGGAAAACAGGTTTTTTTTTTGGGGGGGGGGGGTTGAGTGGGTGGGTGGGTCACGACCATCCCTCTCGATCCGCCACTGTGTTGTGCATGAAATACATGACATGAAAAATCAATAGTTCAACCACAAATTTTAAAACAAACATTTCACTATTTACTGCACTGTATTAATAAGGAAAACACCAAATTAAAATTTTTCCAAAGCTAATTTCATAATGTGGGACTGAAAGGGTTAATATTTTAAAATGAAGACGCCCGACAACGACCGTAGACCGTAGAGCACTTGCCCGCGAAAGGCAAAGGTCCCAGGTTCGAGTCCCGGTCCCAGCACACAATTTTACCTGCCAGGAAGTTTCATATCAGCGCACACTTAGCTGCAGAGTGAAAGTTTCATTCCGGAAACATCCCTTAGGCTGTGACTAAGCCATTTCTCCGCCATATCCTTTCTTCCAGGAGTGCTAGTCTTGCAAGTTTTGCAGGAGAAGAAGGAGGCGAGGTACTGGCGGAAGTTGTGAGGCGGCATCGTGAGTCGTGTCGGGATAGCTCAGTGGTAGAGCGCTTGTCGCGAAAGGCAAAGGTGCCAGGTTCGAGTCCCGGTTCCGACACACAATTTTAATCTGCCAGGAAGTTTCATATCAGCGCACACTCAACTGCAGAGTGAAAGTTTCATTCTGGAAGATTTATTTTGTTTGCAGAATATTATTTCCATTTGAATATCCTTTCTTGAATTTTATTAAATAAATTAAAGGATAAAATTGCATTTGTTTATTTTACTAAATCAGTTGAACACAAGAGTGATTTGCATAAGTATTTAACTCTTATAGGTTTAAGGAAAATGTTCCGACATGTCATTATGGTCGTTTTTAGCCACTTTTATAGAAACGCCCCGGCTTGCTAGCAACCCTAAGTAAGTTGGATAAGATTGTTGTGGCTCTCACCTCTACTATTGTGTGATGCTTTTCCCATGTTTTTTCAGGCAACGTAGTCGAAGTGTCTATAACTGGCCAGAAGCTTTTGGAGGCCCCTGTGGGAGTGGTGTCTATGTGCGACGGCGAAACGCTGGTTAGCGGGAAAGCCCAGGGCAACATATCAGCCGTCACGCTGTTCTTAGGCGATGTACAGCTACTGGCGTACTACCAGGACTCCTACTGGCCAAACCAAGGTACCTTACTGTAACTAACGTGCGTATTAACACACCTCTTCAAGTTATCTACAAGCTTCTGGATTTCCACCGCAAAGTTTGCTTGTCAAACTTCTTGGAATTCGAAACACTGTTTTTTTTTTTCTTGTTACTCAAACATGTTTCGGCACTCCTGTGCCATAATCAGAAGTGTTTTTGTTTATTTACATATGTGAAAATCAACAAACATTGTTTTCATGTTCACTGACTGTTCCATCGGTTCTTGACAGAATATTCGATACATTATGAATGAAACACACAAGATAACTGTGAGATATTCTACAAATGTAGTGGATTACTGATTTACTGCTGTTAGGCCATCACCAGATAAACATTACAAGTTTAAGTTTCAAAGATCTTCAGTTTGTAGATGTATTACCTTCAAAGGAGGCTACCGCTTTGGTTTATAACTAACCTGCGGGAAATTATTACAATTCAAATTGTGGTGTAAATTCCTGACATTGTTAAAATATGACTTTATCCTATGATATATATACAGAGAAACAATAGAAATTGTCTGATAAATATTGATCAAAAATTAGATAATCTTAAACAGGTCTAATGTCTGGAAATATGGAAGCGGTGTGAATATATGTTAAAATTTTAACTGGTTAAATTAAACTTGACAAAAGATTACCTTAAACAGGTCCAATGTCCGGAACATCCTTTCATGCTTCCATGTTCCAGACATTGCACCTGTTTAAGATAATATTTTGTTAAGTTTAATTTAACCAGTTAAAATTTTAACATATATTCACACCGCTTCCATGTTTCCAGACATTAGACCTGTTTAAGATTATCTAATTTTTGGATCGATATTTTTCAGCCAATTTCTATTGTTTCAATTTATATTTCTTAGGATAAGGTCATAATTTATTATATTGACTCATATTTTATCAATGTCAGGAATTTACACCACAACTTGAATTGTAATAATTTCCAGCAAGTTAGTTATAAATCAAAGCACTAGTCTCCGTTGAAGGTTATATATCTACCAACTTAAGGTCTTTGAAACTTAAACTTGTAATGTTTACCTGATGATGGCGTAACAGCCGAAAGTCGGTTCGTAATCCACTAAATTTACAGAATATCTCACAGTATCTTGTGTATTTCATTCATAATGTATTGCGTTAATAATAACCTTTGTGTGAAAATTAGGCCTAAAAGTCGTATATCTTATTTTAGTGATTACCTTGGATTTACATTGTATGGGCATATGGGACCCTTGTTACAAAATGAGACGTTGGAGCGGCGTCATCTGCAACCAAATAATTCTGCGTGAACATTATGGAAGATATAGAGTGTGAAAACATAACTTTTTGAGCAGTAATATTTCGATTATCAGCCTTTGTTATCTATTACATACCGTTCGGTTTGGAACATACTTTCTGCGTTTCTGTGAACAACACGCAAACACCACATATATTTCGCCGACTTTTTGCTTTCACCTTTACATTTTGGCAAAATCGAGTGTGTTTGCTTTGTTATTATGCGCCCTTACTAGTAAGGTTTCACTTGTTCTCCAGTGGGAATGGCGATAGATTTGAATTTTGTTTATTTCTCTCTCTGAATGTGTATGTGTGTGTCTGTGTTAATGGATGTGAATGTGTGTGTGTGTGTGTGTGTGTGTGTGTGTGTGTGTGTATCTGTATCTGTGAGGGTGCGCGTGTGCGCGTTTTAACAGTCTGTGTCATCATTTCTGTATAGCTCCTTTAATGTGTTAGTGTGTTTTTGCATAGTGTGGTATATTCATTCATAACTAATTTTTCTCCTGCAATTGCTTTTTATATGCCGTAGTTTTCTTCTGTTGTTAGTTTCTGTTATAGGCTGTGGCTTTGTTTTAATATTCTTAAATCTGTTTCTATTTTGTTTTGGTGGTGCTTGTACGCTATTAGGTTGTCTGCAATATTTTTTTCCAATAGCTGTGACGGTTTAGTGCTCTGAGATGTTAAGAATATCTGGTTCTGAAATTCCCATACGTCTGACTTGTGTATAGAGATAGACATGTGTTGAAAGTGAGTTCATGTATGCCTGAGTTGTTGAATTTGTCTGTTCGTGTTGTCTGGGTTCTAATTTTTTCAGTCCCTTGTTGTCTGTCCTGTATACTATTTACACGCTCTGTATCTTTAATATATTCCTATGCTGTGAATTATTTTGTTATTGTAGATATGTGCCATTTGTTTCAATTTCTGTATTGTTATGTTATGTCTTGTATGTAGTCCTTGTCTGTGTGTTGTTGAGTTAGGACTCATGTGTACATGGTCTGTTACCTATTTTTCTTTTGTTAAATGAATAAACTGCCCATTTCGACACCGTTTCGAAGACGGTTGGGACGAAGAATCAATTTTATAAATAATTGTGGTTTTACAAACTTAACCCTCGCTATATCAATGTGTTTATCCTTAATGCAAATTATCAATGGCGGGGGAGAATGATACTTTATTACTCCCCTTCTACAGAAGAGGATAACATTTTTACTTTCAGGAGGTTGAACATTTTTATTTTCACCGAACGCCAGTTTTAATTAAACTCCTTTCTAAATATTCGGGTCATTTCAGCATAATTTTTGTAGAAAATATTCTGTACGCTTTAAATTGAAAAGTATATTAGTTAATGATATGGTTTAATTGCTTAAAATCATTTTAAAATATCCTACAGTCATATAAATTATGCGAATTTTATTTGCATCATCAAGAGATTTAATTGCTTAAGGACGTATTTGAAGTGTGTAGTGTACTGATTTCATTACGTAGTTTTTAATGATATAGAAAAAGTTTCTAAAAAATATCAGAACATATTCTGTGCTCGAATTCAAAGAAAAACTTAGAACACAATCAACAACTCTTCTCCAGGTAACCAGAAGGGACTTTGAAAAGACCTGTCAGTAAACTCCGATGATGACTTGAAGATCACGGAACAATAGAGATATGTGGATGCAGTACTCATGCATTTTTGGAAGATAATTGACTCATTTTACATGAAATGTACATGAAAGTACGTTGATATTGGGTTACTAATGAACTTGTGATTTGATTGATAATTGTTTGGGTCGAAAGATGCAGCTTGGCATTTTGGATGGTGGATGCTGTGCATTGCAAAAAGTGTACCTGAGGTTCCCACTGTGTCCGGGTGGTGTAGTGGTCAGCGCATCTACTTAGTAAGTTGGGAACTCGAGTTGCAAACCCGGTCCTACACAAATTTTGAACTTCTCCCTTTGATGTAATTCAACGCTAACAGATAGCATGTCTGAAATTCCTTTGAGATAAGATCATAATAGCCGCAAAATTAAAACGCAAAGCAATGAAAGACATATGCTGCATGTGGGTATTACATCAAACGGGGAATTATGAAATTTATATCGGATCGGGATTCCAACCGAATTCCCTACCTCCTAGGCGTATGAAAGGTACACGGGAAGAACGGGCTCATTGATTTCTTAGAAATTTTCCAGAGAAGCATTTAAACATTGACTTCCGTGTAGAACCTGTGTTTTACAAACTATTAATACCTATGACAAATGTCTCAGTAATTTAATTATAAATTAAGAAAAATAGTAATAATACAGATAACAAACAGGTTAAGTTAGATGGACTTAAGCTTATCATATATAACTTTTTCTGAACGTTACTTTACTAGCAACACAGAAATCAAACCGCAGGTGTAAATACTATGCTGGTCATATTATTACAGGCAATTAAACTCCTTTAAAATCTTAAATCTTGTTTCTCTTGATAAGAACTAATAGCACATCTTGGTACACTGACAGTCATCTCTCTTCTCATGTAACTGTAACTTCAACTTTTTATTCCGTGTGGAAAATCTTCCGTACGATTTACGTTCGTTTGTTTTCGTTTCCCTAGTGCAGTTCACTGACACACAAATTATATAAAACAGTGGCGTAACCGGGGTCGTGGTTTGGTGGGTCTGAAGTCAATCCAAGCTGACGTGATTTCTAAAAGGAAAAAAAATCATAGTCTTGGGGGGGGGGGGGGGCTGCAGCATGGTCTGAGGGGGATTGAGGGTTTAGAGTGGGCTACAGCATGGTCTGGAAGGGGGGGGGTCGAGGAGGGTCTGTATGGGGCTGCAGTCCGACAGCTTCTCCCCCCCCCCTCTGGATATGCCACTAATATGAAAACCTGTTCTCGCTAACTCTGCTAGAAAAACACTGAATAAAGAGAACGTACTTTGCCCTGCTACTCATCAATAAGCATGTAACGCTCTCGGGGTATTATATCCCAGCTATCTTGTCCACCCAAAATATCTCTGGAACAATAACAGCTATTGGAAAACGACATTCAACGGCATCGATGTACGGCTGGGGCCCATGAATGTACATATTTGGAAACATTCTAAAACGAAAGCAAATGTGTTTTTCAACACAAACTTATGTGATTTTAAATGGACACCCTATATTTTTTCTTCAGCAATCCATAACATGACAAATCACATAAACAATAACGTTGATTGCATCGCAATATTCCAATTACATCCCGAGATATTGCGACGCGAAGTTGACACTTGAAAAACCCGAAATGCGCTGTTAGCGCACGTCCAGAGGCTCAGGCGTGAACCCCATGCTGGCCGTAATCGCGATGTGATTGACATGCGTAATCGCACTTACATACTTACCAAGAGGTCCGAAACGAATAATACGGTCTGCTGCCGTCCTGCATTAAAGTCGTACATTCCAGCAGGTATTTATCCCATAGGCTAGGGGTGATGCGGTTCTGTAACATATCTGTGTACCGCAACGTTAGTCACAAAGTTAACTTCGCTTATCGTTAATGCGTTACTAAAAAGGTAATGCCGTTCAACGTTAAAACTTTACTTAACTGTAGATCTAGCGCAAGTGACAGTGAATCAGTCACTCATAATAGTAAAATTCATATTGATGGTTCATATTGTGTACTTAGACACATAAAACGTGCAAGAGGGAAACCATTATGTGCTTATGAGAGTTGATGGCAGCAGACCGTATTATTCGTTTCTGATCTCCTGATAAGTATGGAAGTGCGATTACGCATGTCAGTCCCATCGCGATTACGGGCAGCATGGGGTTCACGCCTGAGCCTCAGGACGTGCGCTAGCAGCGTATTTCGGGTTTTTCAAGCGTCAACTTCGCGTCGCAATATCTCGGGATGTAATTGGAATTTGCGATGCAATCAACGTTATTGTTTATGTGATTAGTCATGCTATAGATTGCTGAAGAAAAAAATATAAGGTTTCCAAATATGTACATTCATCGACCACAGCCGTACATTGGTACCGGTCAAAATCGTTTTCCAATAGCTGTTATTGTTCCAGAGATATTTTTGGTGGACGGGATAGCTGGGACACCATATATATATATATGAAATGTTTTGATTACGATCGTTCGCTAATTGTCGGTGGATATTTAGTTGGACTTCACCGTGTACCTGCCCATAATTATTCCCCTTGCCGTTAAAACACTCCACTTTCAAACTATGCACTTTACCCTGATGAAATATCGCCGATAAAGGATTGCCATTCATTAATAAAAGATAATTGAAATATTGAAATAATGCAATAAGATTTGGTTGCACTGCAGCAAAACAAAAATAATTACAGTTAGGTTGAAGGTTCACATACTGTTTTAAATCAGTAGTACACAATGTTAATGATTGACAGTCCAATTCCAGAATAAATAACATCTTGAGCTGTTAAGCATGTATTTCACTCTATGCTGATCCAATATGCTGTTCACGTGCGATGATAGTCCAACATTAATTACAGCAATTGTTGACAGTTCGGTAGCCGCGGCGGATTAGCCGTGCGTACTGGGCGCCGTACTGCGGTTCGCGCGGTTGTTCGCCGTCGGGCGTTCGAATCCCCCCACGGCTACGGATGTTTGTGTTGTCCTTAGGTTAGTTTACCTTAGTTTAAGTAGTTTGTAGCTCCGGACTAATGACCAAGAAGTTCGATAGATTTACAAACATGGGAACATTTTGGAACAGTTCGACATGACCGATTTCGAAGTGGAAGCCGATAATCTTGATGTCACGGTTGCGACGAAAGTTTGTATATTACGAGATCAAAACTCCACGTTAGTCAGATGCTCTTGATTTAGATCCGGACCGCGGAAAGCCGAAAACTGGACTGCCAAAAGAATTTCGAAGGTCTAATTTACAAACTCTAATTATTGAAAAAACAATTTTTTCTGTAGATAACAACACCGAGCTACATGGTAATGGGAAATTAAAATGTGATTTGGTTCAAAGTGTGTCATCATTCTGTCGCAAGCTGGTTCTTTGAAAGAGACGTTTTAAGTCAAGAATTTCTTAATTTCGCAACAATTTTTGAATATAAGAGTAATCCTGAAATAGATATTTCCATATTATACAATTTCTTGGCAGATCTTAAGAAGGAATTTGCAGTACGATTCAAAGACTTTTCAGAAATAGACAAGTTGTCACGATTCTTAAAATCACCTTTTCACGTTTATCCTGCATCAGAATGCACATATGTGGCTGCGACATTGTTCCACCTTTCAGAGCCTGTACTCCGAATGGAGATAATAGACTTCCAGGAAGACATTTCCTTGCAAACGTATAAAACTGTACCCACTGAAGTATTTTGGAGTCAACATGTCCCGGAAAAATATGAAAATTGGAAAGAACTAGCGATCTACCTGACTGCTATGTTTGGCTCCACATATATTTGTGAAATTTCATTTTCAAAAATGAATTTTTTTGGAGAATAACTTTCGCTTAAGGCCGCCCACTTTGAAGACACTATTCGCATAAGGTCCTCCGCACGTCAAATTAACTTTTTGTACATCCTTGAGACCGCAAATTAAATTTTTCCCATGAATTTTTTAACAGATATATGCACATTTCATTGTATTTCACACTTTCTTAGTCAAAATTAAAGTAAGAAAATAGTATGTAGAATGCATGAACAGTTTCTGCGCTTTCTAATAAAAGTGACCATTTCATTCCATACTTTTTGTGAGTGAAAGTAAAAATAAATATCAAATAATACAAGTTTCTCTGGATTGCTTGTACATAGTCATTTTACATCTATTGTAATTCATATTACTTTGTTAGTGAAAATTAAAATAAAAATTAGTAAGGAACATTGAGATTTACATCTGTACCTCGATAAAAATTTTCAAAAGTATCCGGAGCCCATCTGACATTATTGGCCGACTTCTGGTCAAAGCAAAAAGCAACAATGTGGTCGTACCTCTGAACATTTTATGATTATCGGCGTGAACAATGCAATACCTTTTTTCTCTTTTTCTTCTTTCCAGCTATGAGATTTTTTCTTTAATCATTTCATTCGCAAGAAACTCCTTTGCTCGTAATAAGAGTAGTCTATATTAAAGTACACATTGATGGTAGACAGATCAGCATTCTCGAAAAAAAAAAAAAAAAATTCGATGTGGCCCTTCTTTCCGTGCACCCTTCATATGCACTGATCAGTGAACCATCTGGGTGTAGTCGTCACAAGTTCACCGTCAGCCGTATGATGATACCGTCAAACCCATATTTTCAACTTATTCCCAATAACTAAGGTGGCCAACCGTCCCGGATTCTGCGGGACCGTCCCGGAATCTGACGTACCGTCCCTCATTGGAAACTTCATAAAAGTGTCTCGCAAAATGCCTAATTTGTCTCGCAAGTCCCGCATCCCGATGATTTTTCACATTCCAACGAATGCAGATTATTCCCACGTCTCGTAAGCTTTACGAATCAGGATATTAAGATTTATGACAGTGATTCTGTGCAGTAATTTTGTTGTCTAGCAAAGAAATAAATATTTAGTACGACTAGGTGAAAAACCTGTAGCTGTTAGCGCGGGGTGACCGCTCTTAATTCTCTGAGATTGATAACGATCTCAATAACAATAGGTTACAAACGAAACCTTCCGGGAGATGCCGAAGTACTACTGACGGTTTTTTATGTTAGAAGTTAGTCCGCGTGGAGACTCAACATTGTTGATTTGTGTTTGCGTGCTTCGCCGGGTTCCGTAAATAGATTTGTTTGTTTTACTTAGTAATGCCGCCGACTTTTACAAAAATGGGGGAAAAAAGAATTGTCTACTGACCAAGGACTTGCAAAAGGGATTACCCATTTACAGAAGTGTACACCACCTTAAGAAGTGCGATTCAAAACGTGTAATGAGGTGTCCTGAGTTGCTCACGGCAGTAAACATGTCATTTAACGTGCATCTTCAAATTTTCGCGGCGCAATGACTGTTCAAAGAAGTTTCGGGCGTGCAGCCGCATAAAGTTTACTTCTTCTAATATTTCGGCTGAGAAACGTTCAGCCATCTTCAGAGGCGAGTCGAAGACTGACTCTCCAGCACACGCTTCGTCCTTATAAACGCGCGGGCCGCGCTACTGCGCCTGCGGCCACAGATACAAGGCGCCAAAGACGTTACTCGGCGGCAAGGAAGTACACGTATGTGTAAATTATGTCTGTGGCTGCATGGTCCATTACTGTGGAGAAATCGATGTATTATGATCTACGCTGTGGTGGCGTCTTTGTAAATTTATTAAAGAAAGTGCCGGATTCCATGATTTATCTATACTGAAGCCACTGTCTCTGTTAATTAAATTGGTCCCCAAGCGAATTTCTATTGCTTCTTTCACTACTGAGTCCCAGAAAGATGAAGTGGAAGTTAAAATTTTGACGTTTTCGTACGTCATGGAGTGTCCAGTATCAATACAGTGCTCTGTCACTGCCGATTTATTTGGTTGTAAAAGACGGGTATATCTCTGGTGTTCCGTGCATCTTTCCTGGACTGTACGTGTCTTCTGTCCTATGTACGAAAGGCCACATTCACATGGGATCTTGTAAACCCCGGCCTTCCGGAGCTCCAAATCATCCTTTATAGAACACAAAAGTGCTGCTGTCTTTGGTGTGGGTCGAAAAATTACTTTAACGTCGTGTTTATTCATAATCCGTCCGATTTTCGACGACAGGCTCCCAACATATGGCAAAAAAGCCATAGATTTAAAACTTTTTGAATCATCTTCTGTATTCTTTGCACGTACCGTTGGCTTCGTATGTAGTGCCTTATGTATCTGTTGTGGAGAGTACCCGTTTGCTTCAAAGACTCTCTTCAGGTGTAGAAGCTCGTCCTGCAGACTGCTCTCATCAGCAATGACGTGTGCTCTATGGGCCAGTGTTCTAAGAACACTCATCGTCTGGGATGGATGATGGCAGCTATTTGCATGTAAGTATAAATCAGTATGCGTAAGTTTCCTATATACTGAATGTCCTAAGGTGCCATCGTCTTTACGTCGTACCATTACATCCAAAAATGGAAAGTATCCCTCTTTTTCGACTTCCATTGTGAACAGGATTTGGTTGTGGATGGAATTCAGGTGGTTTGAAAATTCTAGTAACTTATCTTCACCGGGAGGCCACACAACAAATGTGTCATCAACATACCTCCAGAACACTGTGGGCTTCAATCTGGCAGATTCCAGCACCTTTTCCTCGAAGTCCTCCATAAACATATTGGGCACCAAAGGGGACAAGGGACTACCCATGGCGACACCGTCAGTTTGTTCAAAGAACTCGTTATTGAATAAAAAATATGTCGAGGTCATGACATGTTTAAACAAAGCTGAAATCTCTTTATCAAAGTTCTTTCCAATAAGAGATAATGAGTCTGAAAGAGGAAACTTGGTAAATAAGGACACTACATCAAAACTGACTAACAAGTCAGAGCTGTCCAATTTCAAAGATTTTAGTTTGGCAATGAAGTCAGCGGAGTCACGTATGTGATGAGCACATTTTCCCACCAATGGCCTTAATAACGACGCTAAATGTTTGGCACAATCATAGTTAGGAGAGCCAATGTTGCTCACTATAGGACGCAATGGGACATCCTTTTTGTGGATCTTCGGAAGTCCATTGAGTCTTGGAGATGGCTGAACGTTTCTCAGCCGAAATATTAGAAGAAGTAAACTTTATGCGGCTGCACGCCCGAAACTTCTTTGAACATGTCATTTAACATCTGAAAATATATATATATATATATATATATATATATATATATATATATATATATATATATAAGGGCTCAGACCGCCACAGATACATCATCACTGTCAACTTATTCCTGTCAGGAAAACTTCGCTAAGGGGAACTTGTAAGAACAGAATGTTTGTGGGCTTTTCCACAATGTAAGTCAATATCAGACTTTTATATCGACGGAATTGATTCAAAAAGTGTTTCAAAAGAAGTTTCGTGGCGGGAAAACTAAGTGCGAAGCCGTAATAAAGAATGTGAAAGCATTTTTTCTTTAGCTAAGCTTCTGACAGAACTTCAGAACTAAAGACTGCTGGCCGCGGTGGCCGAGGGGACTGCGGCGCTTCAGTCACGGTCTGCACGGCCACTACGGCCGGGGGTTCGTATCCCCCCCTTTGGGCATGGATATTTGTGCCGTCCTAGTTCGTAAGTAGTTCATAAGTAGTTTGTAAGTTTAGGGACTGATGACCCCTTAGTTAAGTCCCATAAGCTGTACAAACAAAAGACTTTCCATTTATCAGTATCTGTACAGCAGTGGCGTAACTAGGACTTGGCTTTTGGGGGGGATAGAGCTGCTTGACGAGCAAAATTTTAGTCAGTTTCCAGACAGACTACCATCTACCACTCTCGACGAAGAAACTAATTCACTCCCATCCAATGAAAGCTTATGGTAAAACACCCCAAGTTTCGAATCTTTACCTTTACCAGATTTCTGTTATACGATTTTCTTTTTATTGTTTTTTTTTGGGTTCTGTGGTGGTGGGGGGGAAGTTCTATCCCCCTCATCCCCTCCCATAGTTACGCCACTGCTGTACAGACATTTAAAATCACAAAGACCTCAAAATATGTCCAATATTAGTGCGGTACTTTCATGCAAAGACGAATTAATGTAAAAATGTTAGACATCCTGAATTTTCCTGATGAAAATGCAGTTATTATGTATCATTCTTCAACGGACATACTGGAAAATCAATGGGGGGAAGAGATAGTCATGGGAATTCGTGCATATAGTTCCAACAGAAATTTTGTCGAAGTGAAACGTGAATGACATATGCAAAGCTTTCTTCAAACTTCATGAGGGAAAAAGAGTTGGCGTGGGGTGGGCAGTGCATATTGCACACAGCTGTACACAAACATCAACAGATTTGTTACCAGTGCACGTCGAATATAGTGTTATGAAGATTTATTCTTACTTTAACACTGTGCGTGTAGAAGGCTCAAAGTTTTTGCGAACACAGAAATGCAATGCAAAAGAATCGTGGGATATAGTAAAACACGATGGCTTGCACTTTTGCCTCCATTAGAGAGAGTCCTCACACAGAGTCGCGTGTTCGTAGTACCCATATACATCCTCGAAACGCCCCGCATTGGGATTTGAAAAAGTTGGCCTCCTTATCAATAACGCAATTTAGTACCCACATACGGTATGCGTCGTTAATTCCTTGTTCCTTGAACATTGATTTCATTCTGCTGAAAGAGGACTATCGTCACAACGTGGATGGTGTGTTTGCAGTGAGGTCGTGCAGATCTTCGCCTGTGCTGGAGACAGACGACACAGTGGCCATCGTCCTGGGCACGCTGGCGGCCGTGGTCGGCGCTGGACTGCTGGGCGCTTTCATCTACTACCTGCGCATGCGATGATCACTCCGACACTGTGCTGCAACTCGCTGGAGTCACTCCTTCTGTCGTGACGTCTCGCATAAAGAATAACCGCCAGTTACGTGAGGCACAGCACTACGACCACTGCATTGCATATAAGTTTAATCTTTTTTCGAGATGTTCGACCACTGCATTGCATATAAGTTGAATATTTTTTCAAGATGAAATAATTATGTTAGTTTTTTTTTCCAAGGACTGACATTCTATTCTGAGGATTTTTTATCGTTTGATTTATTTTTGTTACAGTATGTACTCACATATCTGTAATGATTGCCCTGGAATGCTCTGTAATGACTGCTCTGGAACTGGCAGCAGGAGACGATAATACTAAATTAAATTTTTTAATAATACCATGTAATTATTTTATTCTCTGGTTTTCAAAAATATAATGCAGCAAGGTGAAGACAAATGTCCATTTTTAGACTGACACAGTTTACCGGTAAAAATTTGTTCAGTGAGTACTTTACGCTTTTATTTCTCTTACCAGTCACGCTAAAAGGAAAAGCAGTCAACAATCTGAAGATTGGTTCGAACAGCACAGTGCTTTACTAGGCATGGTCCTGTTTGGAGGTGGTATGCCATTGCCTTCCTCTGAAGTCGAACTGACTTACCCAGCCAGTTATAGAAGGACCTACAGTTTAGCGTGGGTTCCGAACCTTGGTGCTACTCGGTATTTTTCGTATGAGCAATGCTGGCAGACGTTATAACGCAGAACATTCTCTCGCTGGTTAGCAGTCGCCGCACGCTCACAGCCTGAACATCTACAGCGAGGTATGGGGGACAGGGTTGTACCTTGGAACATTTTTTACATTTGAGTTTTTTTATACTATAATTTTTTTACAAGAAATTTGAAAATTTACCCCATCACAGGCACCAATTTTAGGTATTGTTGAATGAACAGCAGTTTAGGCTAGCTCCAATATTTACACAATTACTCACCAATAAAGACTTATGTGACATTGTCCCAAGGTACAACCTATGGTTTCACCTTGGGACATTGGTGGTTTTACCTTGGGACACGGTGATTTATTTCCGTTTCTTAGTTTTATGAATGAAAAAATCTTTTTGAAATTTGGTAGTACTTGTTTATTTGTTAGTCTAAATACAAAAGTTATTTTACCTTAAAAAAGTAGGTGGTGGTAATAAAATATTAAATGAATGAAACCCACAACACACCACTGGAGCTGGAAGTTCTTTTCCTTTATTACTGCTACCTCCAGAGCTTCTGCCAAGCTAGAGAATTTCTTCATCAGAAGAAGTGGAAGATGAAAACTCCTTCGTCTATTAGGTGGCTTCTTTCTTTGGGAAAGATTTCTCTTTCTTGTTTTTCCCTCTTCAGTTGTGTACTGTAGAACTGTTTCATCAAGATTCTAGACTTCTGATGTTGAGGACCAAACCTGGAATAAACTTCTTGGAGTTTCTTAAAAAAAAAAAAAAAAAAAAAAAAAAAAAAAGGTTCAACATTGGGTTCGTTGAAAGATGTCATTTGACCTGGTTCTCTAAGGGATATTCTGTTCTTTTAAGACTTCCGAAGTGTTCTGTAGCATTGTCTTCCAGCCAATTCCTCTTCCTCCCATGTCACTGGATATTTAATGTTGTTAGGTTTAGCATATAGGAAGGCTAACTTTTTCAGATCATTCACAGTCACACCAGAGTTCCAACGCACAGTCCTTACTATATAAGAAAGAAGTTCTTCCTCTTACTCTGTAATGAAGACTTTTTTTTGTAGCACTGATGGCTTCATATTTGAAATGAGTTTGACCAGAAAATTTGTGTATTTGGATGTGCCTAGCAAGAGTACTTTTCGGCACTCCATATACTTCAGCCGATTCTCGTATAGATAGTTTCTGTGTAATAACATCATTGGCAGCTGCCTCTATACACTCCGCCTTTGGTTTTTTCTATTTCTTTCCCGCCTTACTTCTACCCATCTAAAAAGGTATACGAACTTAAGTAAAACTGTAGACGAAATGTTTGATTGTACCTTGGGACATGTCCTAAGGTGCAACCAGAGAAGTGTCCCAAAGTACGACCAAATACACAATAACAGAAAACAGTATCCTAGCCTATGTACACATTCATATATTTATAACTTATGGTATAAATAGCTTACTTAAACAATGCCCTACAACACTGTATTTAAGAAATATCAATAATGATGCTTAGCTTTTATTTGTGTCTTCTAAGGAGAGTGGCTATATTTTACTTTCAAACCAGAATACTTGTAAAACTCCTCCTCAGATCATAAACATCATCCAAAAACATTATGGCTTCCTATTCCCTCTGAAAATAGGCTTGACACTTTACTTTGTAGTTCTTAGAGTTGGCACTCGAATGCACTGCCTTTATTAAAAAGTGTCCCAAGGTAAAACCGTCCCAAGGTACAATCCTTTCCCCTACTGTTTTAAGTAATTTTTTAATCCTGTTTGTAAATTTATCGTAGCTACTAATGGTGTACCTGTTTATCTCTATAGCACATCGTCTTTTATTGTATTTTCAGAGGTCTGAAGATGATCTAATCTTAGATCGAAACCAGTTACCTGTAACAATAAATTGTAAAATTTTGCGAACTAGACTGTTATTTTATCTTTAAGTAATTATAAGTTCGCTGTTTTTTCCAAATAAGGAAACCATGTTTTCCAAACTGACTGACATAAATATATTTAACCTGAAAGTAATATGTTTTTATACAAGTTGCACATGTTGGAAGACGCGAAAGTTATTTATAGTATTAATTACATTTTTCTGCCAGGATCATGTTCTATTTTGTAACTCCTTCAATTTACAAATAACCGTTTCCAACAGACAAGCTGCCATCTTTAGATCTTGCGAAATAATTTCCAAAATATGAATATTTCCCCCATAATGAAGGCCATCTCAATATTAATACGGCAGTGCCACACGGGCTTGTAAACTATCCATAGCAAGTAATGTAAAGGCGGGTTGGTCCCTTAATACGTGACAGTCCTACTGCATCAAACCGCCTTTGCACTTAGAGCTAGGGATCGTCTACATATCTCATTCGACGCTCGTAGTAAGCTTATGTGGCGCTGCTATATCAACATTGAGATGTGCTCTCATTAGGGGGGTGGGGGGTGACATACATGGTACAGTTAATACGTTCTTTATACTGATGATAAAAGTTCAGTAATCACTCCCGACAAACAAGAGTTAACTGATGAAATTGTAATTAATGTCTTTTAGAAAACTATTCGGTAGTCCTCTCTAAATGGACACTTGTTACATTTTGATAAAACAATACATACGGTTCTATATGTTAAATGGCATGACACTATTAGCATATGTAGTATGAACAGCAGTCTGTAGCTAAGGTAGAATATTCGAAGTTTTTATCAGTGTGCATTGAAGAGAAATTGAATTGTCGATCTGCTGAAACGTTTGAGTTCAGCAACTTATGCTATTAGGGTTACTGCTAATTTTGGTGACAAACATCTCAGTAAATTAGCTTACTATGCCAATTTTCATTCACTACTCTCATATGACATAATATTTTGGGGTAATTTATCATTAAGCAAAAGAGTATTTTGGGTAAACTTTGTGTTACCCATGAAGCATGTCATTCTTCGTCATGTTATATGTGAACCATGTTCCACATAATACCACACTGTTTCAGTGTTATGTTATGATCATTTTTAAGGTTTTATTCTTTTATACTATATATAAATTTTGTCTGCTACAGTTAATATTGACTTCCAGCCACTCATGTAACAGATTTTTCATTGATACGTGACTTGAATCTTGTCACTCATAATACCTACTGATTTCGACATTATGATACGTTCATTTCGTAACGATCTTTGCTGTATACCTTACACAAGCTGTCCCATTTCGTGATTGTAGCGTCATTATTAAGGCTTTTATTCTTTTGTGGTGCATATATTTTCACCCTTCACATTTAATGTAGACTTTGAGCCACCCTTGTAAATAAATTATTCACTTTTTCATGCGACATGAGGCATTACGCCTATATAACCACACTGACTTCAGTGTTATGTCATTATCATTTGTTAGTGAGCTTCGGTTTTATACTATATATAAGTTTTATTCTCTGTACTCAATATAGACATAGAGCTACTCTTGAATTCACTTTCTTATAGATCCATGACATGAGAAGTGTTAAATAATTGTTACATCTTTCATATATAAGGAAAAAAAGTATTTGAAAGTGAGGCGTTCTGTGGTAGTGATAATTTATCCATGTTGTTTCTTTGTGACACCACTGTCACCTGATGGATGCCTATAGCAACACACCTATGAAATGTTTACCTGGTTCAGTCTCCTTGTTACTTGTAGCAAGAACACGCGTAATTTTTAAATGTACAATACAGATGACGATGCACTTTGGTGATGAAAATTTTAATCGTTTGACAAATTTCTTTTTCTTGTATTTCATTTTAACAAGTAACTCTTTATTTTATGTGAGTCTCAAAGGTTTTGTACGTGTATCGTTAATTTTTATCTTATTTTTATACAAATGAGCACTTTAGAGATTTTAACAATCTTTATAACTTTTTGCAGTGAAAGTAGAAGAAAATTGGTATAAAAAATTATCTCTGAAGATGATGACATAGTTAATCGAAACCGGTAAGAAAAACAATAAATAAACTAGCGTTCTCGGTTGAAGTAAATGTGTTTTATAAAATAGTATTCATTGCAAAAAAGCGTATAGTTAGAATAATTTCTGGAGCCTACCCAAGATCATCTTCCAGACACTTATTTAAAGATCTAGAGAGCTTTATCGTAGCTTCGCAATATACATATTGTCTTATGAAATTTGTTAACAACCCAACCTAATTCAAAAGTAATAGCAATGTGCATACTACAACATTAGGAGAAAGGATGATCTGCGCTGTTCAAGGTTAACTCTAACTTTCGCACAGAAGGGAGTGAATTGCGCTGCCACTAAAGTCTGGTTACTTACCAGATAACATCAAATGCTTGACAGAACCATTTACAAACAATTTGAAAGAATTTCTTAATGACAACTTCTATTTTTCAGTAAATGAATTACTACACAGAAATTACTAATTTTACGAAATAATAAAAAATAATATGTAATATTATCTTTTACTAAACTAACACGTCCCACCTCATTACGAAATCTCGTATTCATTATCTATGGAACAAATATTCATCTGTTCTTGAAGTTTTCCCGGCGGATATAACTACGCGCACTGTACAGGAACGATGCGTTGAGCACCAGCGGTATACACGCCTTCTTCAGTCCAACAAGTCTGCAGTAGCCGAACATTGTATTTCTACTGGCCATTCCATGAATTACAAAGAAGAAAAAAATTTAACTACAGCTTCTACTTTCTGGGATTCCTCACATGTTTATCTTTGAAGTATATATTCATCTATTTCTAGCGCAGCAGTTACGAGTGTGATCTTCGAGCATGCGCAGTCTAATCCTCGGTAGCTTTGCATCAGGTGATTTACCGTATAAATAGGCAAGCGCAGACGCTGAGAACTCAGTCTTGGACTCGGTTTGAAGATGGCAGTAAGGCTTGCAGCCGAAATATAGGACGAACAATTGTCGCTGACCCGGGTGCACTCCACAAAAATATTCATCTAATCTACTCTTAGCCTGATCTAGTTGAACACCTTCACTAGACATCCACGATGGTGGTTTATATTTTACTTGGTCATCTCCACTAGGATGTATTTTAATTTCCATCTTTTTAAAAAAGTTTTTAATTATACTTGCATATAATGTGTTTGTGCCCCTTGTGAAAAATTGTGATTATAAACTGTAAACATCCGAAATATAATTCATTTCTATTTTTTGTGCCACAGATCTGATAATGATGTATCAAAATGCTTAATGATAAAATATAGTGTGACCAAGACATACCAAGAAAAAAAAATCATGCATGCCAACGTAAGGTCCACAAAAAATTGAAGGTTTTACGAACCAAGAGATAAATAAGCGGTTATACCTGTCGTTTAGATTTTCTGCTGAGAGTCTCAACCAAAATCTGCCACAAGTCCAAATGGTCAGCATGTCATCTGAAAAATACATCTTAGTTATTGTCTTCATTGAAATTTTGTGTGTGGTACACCCTGTAAATAAACAGGGTGATTCATGTAAGACGTAACACACCTTTTATTTCATGTACGGATACACATATGAAACGCAGTTTTCGGCACATGCTACAGCGTCGAGCGGTACATATATTTGGTGTACGGTTTTAGCACTCATGGCCACGAAAAAAATCTTGATAGACTAGACATATGACGTTTTTATTTACAGGTGTACTGCTCCAGAAATGATCATTTGTATCATTTTGACACCTACGCATGAAATGTACTTGTGGTTCTCGTTGTCGTTATAAACCAGTGGTTTCCTATCTTTTTTAGACCAGAGACTATTTTGATTTCTTTGTTGTAAACAAAGGTTACAAGGTACAAGAAAAATAATATGTGTCAAACAAAAAATAAACTTTTAACTTACTCGTTAATTTCAGAAGTAATAACTACTGACAGTACTACTATAATAGCAACTTTTAGTAGAAGATTAAATGACTGATTGACAACGTAAAATGGTATTGATAAATAAAATGATTAAAAGTTCGAAATTTTATATCTTTCGCATGCATGATTGAGCTCTTGTGGACAACTTGTGCTACAAACCGAAGGTAATGGATCAGTGTGGCATCAGAATATATGCGGGAGGCTTCTAGACGTATACGCGAACCCTCCCGTCAGATCAGGAAGCTTGATAGAGGGCGGATATTGGCATGAGACAATGTTGAGCATCCATAAGATAAATTGCTGCTCATGCGGAACAAAGTGTTTTGGCACTGCAACAGGTGTATGCGGAATGGCTCACGGAAGGCCGCACAACATGACGAAATTGGCCAGGCGCACCACCCAGACGATCCCCCGAGAAGATCGACACTTCATCCGTATGAAACTGTAGAAATCTGGGTCGTTATAGGCTCTGGCGCTTCAGTGGGACACATCGAACACTTGCAGGGGTGACCGGCCGCCACTTGCCTGCCTACTTATGACGTGCAGATGCATACTAGACGGCAAACGTGTATGGGACAACGTCACAGGAGACAGGTATGGCATGTGAAATTACCGCCCAATAGAAATATTGGTAATTAATAGCATTTGATAATTAAACAGTATGACGTTCACTGCAAACATTGACCATGCCAGTGCACTAAATTTTACACAATTTTAATCTTATTAATTATGGTAGCAATGTATGTACGCAGTTGGGTGACAACATTTATAGTTAGGCCATAGGTAGAACTTCTCCACGTTGAGATTTGCTCTATGCTTGTAGCTGACGGGAGGCCAGCGAGCAGGCCGACGTTGGTGTCTTGTTCCAGCTTAGGATTTTCCAGGCTCGTTTCCGGTGAGGGGAGAGAGGGACAATGGCGAGTGCCAGGCGCAGTGCAGTGCACAGCGTGAAATAAAATATTCTAATACTACTTGCATTTGAAGTAATTCGATGCAGTTAGGAACTTTTAAGGCCCTCATTACAAAATAGCCTGTTGACAAATAAACAATACATTAGCTGATATAGTCACATCTGGCGTAATATGTTTGACAATGAAAAGTAATAAATTACCAATGAATACAACACAGTTACACATCTAGCATGGCAATATTTGTTTATATAAGTAATAAATTAACTATTTATCATTTTATTTTCAATTAATCTTGTGTATTTTATCTTGAAATATTTAGTTAAATCACTTATCTGTGATATAAGAAATTGCACGATTATAATAAATAGTGCAAAGGATGTTTATACCAATATAAAAACCTAATAAGAAATATTTTGATTTTCAGTACAGTTTTAGAAATGTACTGACTGAACGCTGTACGTTGGCAAGTCGGTTAGAACAGCTCACTTGGGGAAGTTGATGACGTAGGGAAAAAACCCGGCAGTTGGGCTTTTGGCGCGCACGCGCGCGGCCCAAGTAGTGGGGAGTCGGGAGCGAGTGGTGTAGCTGGCCGGGCGCGGCGTCGCTCTGCACGGTCGGCACGTGGATCTCCAGGTGGAGACAATAGATTTTTGTGTGGCAATTGCCAGGTGTGGTTGCTCGTCGTAGACTGCACCAAGTTGAATCGAGTGTTACTGTGTGTTGTGAATATTTAGCCGGTGGAACAAGGTGTGCATCGCACTGAATTAAAGTGACTGTGTTTTGTTAATGTAACACGTGTCGTCGCATAGGCATGAACATAAACGGTGTTTGAGACAGGCACATGGTGTGAAAACAATTTTCGACAAATATTCATTTTGTATGGGAGCTCACGAGCTATAACTTTATTTGATAAATGTGTCGACATATAGACGTATCAGCCACAGGATTTTAATATGGTGTAATAAACAACATAAAGTGAACTTTCACGTGTTTTCAAAAATAGTTGTTAGTACATGTGTAGGAATTTGGTTCGCAGTTGGTGGTTGTGAGTTTTAAAAATTAATTTTTCCCTATTTAAACTCTCACCCTGAACTTTCACCCTCGCAAGCATCAGATTGGATTCCGTTTATTTCGAAATGATGTTTGCACTTTGGTTCGCCGTTTACGGGAAGGGAGGTGGGAAAGCGGCATCACAGTGACAGCATTTACGCAAGACTACAGCGCCGACACGAAGCCTTAGCATTTAGAGTGTTACTGGCAAATCTAGGATCTGGCGTTGTTACTTTTTTATTTTTATTTTAATGTAGCCGTCACCTTTCTACTAAGTGAAGAGTCGTCTCGTCAGAAATGACGCCAGTACCTGATTAGAGAATGAAGAGTAACTGATAAGATATAGCTTAAATTGCTGCAATTGGAAACAGTTCCAGTGGTACCTACATTCTAGCTTGATTTCATTTATAAATGAGAAAACTGTTGCTCGTAATGTTGAAAATTCAGTCATATGACACGGGGCAATAACTTCAGACCGGGAGCAAAAACGTTAGATTATGGTTTCAAACCACAACACGGCAGAGATAGGTAGACGCCATTTATGTGGGAGACGAACATCTATGCTATCTATGGTCTGTGCCATAGAGTGGAAACTCTCTGGAGTGAGCAACGAGCTTGAAATTTAAGCTCGTTGGGAGTGAATATTGCGTTCTGTCTTCTCTAGGAGGTGCTGGTTCTGATCATGTTATCAACATTAAGCTAGCATTGTCACGTGATATCATTATATAAATACGCGAACTTGAAAACTGAAGTGCCGATTTTCTACGATAATTTTATCAGGAGGCCAATGAAAGTTATATAATTCGAAAGATGGTTTGCTGTAGATGTGAACAGTACAATAATCATTAGTGTACATAGCCGTTGGCAGTGGTAAAACTGAGTAGATGTTTTCAAAGCTATAGCTCGGATCACGATTTAAAATCTCCAACTCTAATAAAAGGTGAACGTTAAAAAATGAAGTGCTACCAACAACTGCCCTAGGGATGATCGATATTAGAAAAACATCGATGGTAACATCAATGTCCCATTCCAAGAAATCGATGTAAGATGAGCACCGAAAGGAAAACATCAGGGAATATCAGTGTTTTGGGTGCCGAAACAATCACTCCTCGGCAGAACCAAAGACACATTACTAGACTGGCACTACTGAATACAGTATTATTGCTCTTCCTGTCACTTTAATCAATGTATCAACAGGTATGCGCTTGGCCACTCCACCGAGGCTATAGTACTTAACTGTAACTACTCAGTATAAAGAACAATATAACCGTATTATTAACCCTTGTGAATGTTTTTGACCGTGTGTGTGTGCTCTAACGGACGAGAAATCATAAAAACTCCGTTACCTCAGACACAGTCATGAGACATAGACGAGGTTAGATATTACTACACTAAACATTCATGTTTTGAAAACAATCGACAATCAGCTTAGAAAAGACGGTCACCAGATTGATTAGGCAAACAGTAACAGTGCATGCTGTAATTTAAACTAACATCTACAATAATGTTTGTACTTGATGCTTCATTATTTAAACTATAACCGTACGTAAATGTATCCATGCAAGAACCACAGTGAACACTAGGGAGCTGCCTTTGATATAATAATTTCCGTATCTGTGCTAAACTACTGTACTCTCTGTCTGTATTAACTTCAGTGTAGTACTGGCAGAAGCTGTTCATAGCACAGGACTGCAAACTTCTTGTTACTGATGGTATTACTACAGATTTGATTATCATGCGCACAAATAGCAGTATCTGAACATATGTATTTTAATGCTGTAAAACTCTTGATGTTGCAAGGTTTCAGAATTCTGGACAGTACTATTTCTTATAGAAGTTACTAAGAAAAAAAGGTCATGAGTTCTGGTATAGTTACTTTGTTTCTGAAATAGAAATAAACAATTTTCTTCATTATAATTTCTTTACTAAGGCCACATTACGGAAAAAACCATAGTAAAACCGTTTTTCAGTTTAGTAGGCTAGCAACCTTAACAAACGACACAGCTCACAACCTAATGACTTTTACTTACTTACACCAAATGACAAGTTTATTATTAATTTTATGCATACCTAATAGTTATGATTATTCTCAGTAATTAACCATTGGGAAACTACCTCTAGCTTCCTCATTTATGCCAGTATTGGTGAGGGAAAAGGAATCTGACCTCTCATTTTTCGTATAAGTCACTGACCACTAATTAATGTAAATAGGGTCACTTGTTTCAAAAAGCAAGACACTTGATATCCTACTACATTGAAATAGGTAAATAGATAAGTGCAAACATGAAATATCCTAATCTTACTCATTGTTGACACGTATTTGGCAGAATTACACTTAGCACAGCAGAAGATACAACTTTCAATGAATAGTATTTAACTGCACACTTATAGCAACCAAAGGAGCACATGAAGAGACCTCTCATTGTCATTACTACTGCTTCACACTAGCAAAAATCACTATAAATAATGACAGTCTTTTCATTTAGAAAAATTCAGGATTCTCGGGATAAGCAATAGCTAAAGATCCTTAGCTAGGTTCACAACCTGTGATGATATTATGGTAAGAATAGCAAATTTTACGTAAAGCATTATAATTTTAAATAAAAACACAAACATCTGGTTCATACAGTACTAAAAGCTTTTACTTGAGCGACGTTTGACAGTGGTGGGAGAAATACGTGGCAAACGTTTTGGTAGCAACTGAGAACTCGTTTCTTGATGTGATAATACCTGATAATTCATCTTTTAGGAAGCGGATGAATATTACATAAAGCTCTGATAAATTATCTATGCCACCGTACTTGCAATAATTCCATCTCCGAGGCATTATGTAGTGGAATCAAAGTAATTTTTTGTGTCTATCATTGCCCCTTAGCTCTCATTGAAGTTTACTGTTCGGAATCTGGTGCACAATTGTCTGTCGATCCTTGTTGTCAGGTACCGAAACATCTAGATTCCGCCTGAAAAAAAAAAAAAAAAAAAAAAAAAAACCACCCTTTTCATCATCTATCACTACTTTCCGTTCTGGTGATATTCATTCCATGTATTATATGCAACTAATTTCATTGCCCTAAGCATGAACTAATAATTCATACGATATTTTGACATAAAAAATCTGAAAATATTAATAATTACAAAAGTAATGTATAAGTAAATAATACAGGTATATAAATATAGTTCACCGTATTTAAACATACGCAGCTAAAGTGACACAAAGAACATAAGTATACAGACATAACATTATACATAATCAATAGTCTGAAACAGTAAGACACATAATTCAATATTCACGTCGATTATGAAACAACATAATAGTGTTACAATTTCTGGTTTAAGTAATATTTTTTGTTCAGTTATTGAGAGGTGCTTCAAGTATGTACAGTTAAAGATAGAAACTTGGAAAAGAACACTTGTTTCAAAGTACTGTCAACTGATGTATTAATTATGAATGTTGTAACGAAGAATTGTTTCATTTACGTAAACTTGCAAGCGAGCACATGATAAAGTGACAATTCACTCCTTTGTTTCATAGAACCATTTTTTAAATAATGAAATGAAAGAGCTCCTCACTATTTGTTGAACTTCAGTGGAATAGTTAATCACTACAGGTTTTTTTTACTAGTAATCCTTCTTTTACACTTTTGTGAGTAATGGATTATCTTTTTGAATTATTGAAGAGATGTAGTACTTATCTGTTACTATACATGCGTTTTGTTATGCGAATTGTTGAACACACTATGTTCTACATTCTGTACCTAGAGTAAGAGTAGTGTATTGCATTAAGGTTGCTGAGACGTTACTTAGTTATTAGTCTATACTGACAATGAAGATTGTTTGCATATGGTACCAGGGAAGTATTTGATTTAACTTTTTTATTTTTATGTTTGTCGTCTTCCAACTCAATATGATAGATATTTGAAGTATTTTATGTAATTACATGCAACTTGTTGCTACATTTTATGAATTATTTAAACATATTCATAATTGTATGACTAATTGCTCATCAATGCAGAGATCGCACAACTGAATGTCATTACGTTATGTGTGTGCCTACCCACAAGATTGTTGATAACTAAATCAGTTTTTTTACATCAGAAATTGTACAATGAACTTTTTAAATAGCAGACAAGTGTGAGACACAATGTAGTAATTAGGTATGATTGGCAGTGAACAGAATATACTCGATGAGTCTGAGAGTCTGCTTCAACGTAACCATTTCATGTAACCACGTCTTCATCTACTTTCAAGAGCACTATGCTACGACGAAAACTAAAAGAACACAGTGTTGCTTTCCTTTGTACGAAATCACATTAAATGTTCCTTAGTTAGAGATATCGCGTCCGTAGTTGATACCTATTGAGAGCTGTTATACACTGTGATTCACATATTTATGAATACTTCCCAGATAATTTGAAAATTTAAGGAAGAGGAAAGAAAGGACTGACTTTAACTGCACTACGGCACTGAAATAGTGGCGAATAGTGAAATTTTGAACGGTGCCGGGAATTGAAACTGTGTTTCCCGATTCGGACCAGCGGGGACCTTGTTAGTCTTGGCTACCCACTCTCGCTTCCAGTATGCATCAAATTCTGACTAGTTGCACACTACGATTACAGCGCGCCCATCGTCCTTGCCCTCTTATACCTGCTAGTTTGGATTCCCACACGAAGACGAACATTATTGCCGCAACTGCCGTGAGATACTGAACTACACGCTGTCTTCGCATAGAAATCTCTACTTGCACAATGATGAATAAGACATCATGAGATTATGGAGATGAGTTTGTGTAACATAAACGAAATGACATAAATGATTGAAAGCATTCGTCATTTCTCATAAAGAGAAGTGTCTGAGCTGCAAAACTTAGTGAAAATTCTTTTCATACACGACACATCTACACAAAAATGTAATAGAAGTGAAAACTGCATGGATGCATAAATCATGCGACCTTCATACTGAGTCGTATTTCAATGTGTACAATGAGTAGCTTATTATATTTACCATTACACGCATTACCTTTCAGTTTAATTTTCTTTGACATCATTTCCCTGTAGTTCACACCGCCAGTTATGCAAATATGTTGTATCAATTGACCATTAACTGTTTGATGAAAATAATTTTCTTGTCTTTCTCTAGGAATGGTAATTTTCGTATGAATCATGTGTATTTGATCGACGGTATCATAAATGACGAATTGCGCGTTAAACACACTCGTTATTTATTTCAGGTGTATAATCAATAAAGGACCTGGAAGAGCAATTGAATGGAATGGACAGTGTGCTGAAAGGTGCATATAAGATGAACATTAACAAGAGCAAAACTAGGGTAATGGAGTGCAGTCTAAGAAAATCAGGCGATGCTGAAGGAATTAGATTAAGTAACGAAGCAATAAAGGAGGTAGATGAGTTTTGTTACTTGGGCAGTAAAATAACAAATGATGGTCGCAGTACAGAGGATATAAAATGCAGAATGGCAATGGGTAGAAAAGCGTTCTTGAAAAAGAGAAATTTGTTAACATCGAATATTGATTTAAGCCTAAGGAAATCCTTTCTGAAGGCATTTGTATGGAGTGTTGCCTTGTATGGGAGTGAAACATGGACGATAAACAGTGCGGACAGGAAGAGGATTGAGGCTTTTGAAATGTGGTGCTACAGAAGAATGCTGACGATTAGGTGGGTGGATCGCATAACTAATGAGGTACTGAACAGAATTGGGGAGAATAGAAATTTCTGGCATACCTTGACAAAAAGAAGGGATAGATTGGTAGGCCATATTCTTAGACATGAAGGAATTGTGAATTTAGCGTTGGAGGGAAGTGTGTGGGGTAAAAACCGCAGAGGAAGACCAAGAAATGGATACAGTAAGCAGATTCAGACAGCTGTAGGTTGCCGTTCTTATGTGGAGTTGAAGAGGCTCGCTCAGGATAGGGTATTGTGGAGAGCTGTATCAAACCAGTCTCCGGACTGAAGACCACAACAACAATCAATAACATTTGGCTTATGGAGTGTATAATATTTTCTCTTGCCAAACTAGTAAGAAACTAATTTGGAGTATTTCCGTAACCAACTACTCTCAAAATTACTTTACTTTTTAAAATATTAGGTACTAGACGCAAACCGATGAATTAGTTTACTTTGATAGTATCGCCAGAAGCGTTTTTACATCGACATACGACATTATATTCGAGTTAAGTGTGAATAGCTGCAAAATAATCTTCATTGGATTAAAGAAACCATTTCCACATTAAGCTTGCCTTCTGGCTCAATTGCCATTGCTGTAGGTGTTGTGAATAATGTTTCTCTGTCTGGCAGATATTAACACTAATCTTGAAAAAACCAACATCTCTTTTTTTTAAATTCTTTTTGCGTTGATAATACAACATTGCGCACCAGATTGATTATGAAATTGTTAAAAGTCAGGAAACCTATAATATATATTTCAGTGCTGTCATGTGATATGAAAATTGTATTAGTTTTCCCTCCATGTTACTCTATGTATACAACGTAAGTAAATGAGTAGGCTGCAGTTATTAACGAAGATCATGTTAACATATATCTGAGTTCATGGAGTAAAACTACGGAATTTGGTACGGGGTTACATTTTATACTTAGCGGAAAATTTTCAGACAATATACATACAAAAAAGTGAATATACCGTGGAAATTATAGAGCAATACGGCACGTAGTTGATGATATATGAGGACATAAACAATAATGTTAACTAAATATAACCCCATTACCCATCAGTTTTTAATTTATTACTCTTTACTGCTAACTGTATTCGCAATAGATTTTACAGATACAGTATACAGCACTTAAAACAATGAATATACCTGCGATATTATGTCACTGTAGACCACATAAATCAACAGATATGACAGCATAAACACTGCTATGGGGCAAAAACTGTCACAAGATACATCACTTTTTAATAGGTTCCTTATTTACTACTATCTACTCGTGTACTGCAGTCAGCTTAAGGAAATTCCTTAAAGATGTGAGTACTGACGAGAACAGCTTTGATCTGTACAGCGAAAACTGCTGCAGCATTACATACAAGGTAAGAATAAACTAAATGAAGATGTTCGTGACTGTTGTAGACATTGCGTAATAATCAACTGATGTTTACATATAGCATACGAATGTAAATGTGGCTTAAACTTTAACAAAAACAATATTAGCGATATATAGGAATGATCTTAGCAGTTGGGGGAATGGTTGGAAGTATGAAATTCGTGAATTTAATTATATCTACCCACAGTCCAAACTGTAGGTACTAAAGTATTTCCTTGCGTTTCAAAGCGAAAACCTGAAATAATAAAAATAATAATAATAAAAGAAAAAAAATCCGCAACCAAGAAACTCCAGAGGAAGGCAACACAAGACTTGTTAAGTTGCGCAAGAGAATCTGGTTCTAGAGCCTCTGAAACAAAACAGCAACTCAAGGGCTCATACTAGCTCTTGGACAGGTAGCAAGAAATACAGCTTACAGTCAAATTTTGAATTAAATGAATAGTACATATAATTTGTATCTTGATTAATATAGTTCTTCGTTTGGAATTTGGATAATGCACTTACAATTCTGTTCATTATGCATAGTTCTTTTTGTTTGACTGTTCCATAATTTTTAATCTGTTTTCATGAGTACATGAAGATGCCATCTTTTCGGAATATTTAATGTCGTTTTCAATATAAGACTGCTTGTACGTACTAAAATTACTTCCAAGTGGGATGTTTATCCTATTCATTTCCAATGTCACTCTACGATAATGAAATAAAATTTCCAATTGTCAGTTTTTGTATGAGTAACATTCTAAAATTATTCTCACATCAGTCTTCTTTGTTACTTTGAATTATTCCAACAGGAGCACGTGACAATGCAACAGTATTTTGTGAAACAAGAATGTAAATGAGCCAACGTTGTCATCCTTCACGTGACAACTTTCTTGATATCAGATATTAAAGTACATGACGATCTGTAAATACCTTAGTGTGTTTTCTAAGTGAAAAGAAATGAAATTTGGCAAATGTCCACACTACGGCTAACACTTATAACTGAGTGAATAATTATCTTCGCTTTTACAGAATATGCGACTGGCAAAGTTCTACGTTTCTGCATCAGAACAGAATTTTTTTTTAATAATTTCCTCAAGTAAATGAATAAGCCTACAAAGTGCCGATTTCGAGGTATCAATCATTAAGCAAAAATCAAGAGACAGATCTGGATCAGATAATATGCGTGCGGGAAGTAGAGCAACTTTTGGACTTTAATATCCCCTCTGGGCCTTATCATCTGTGTCGAACATTGCGTTTACCTGTTAAGTCACATAATCTTGGCGTAGATAAGCCATGACAACTGATCAAATGACGACTTTATAAGACCAAGAAATCCTCTGACGTTTGTTTGTAGGAATTCGCATTTCATCAACAACTTTCACTTTCTTAGCATAATGCTGAATTCCTCTAAAAGATATGGAATGATCAAGAAACTTAATCTGTAATTTGCCAAACTATGATTTGATTAACTGTGACGGCAAAATCGAGAAATTCCCGTAATACCAGACTGCATGCTGGCCAAGAGTTCTCTTCTGCGATGCCACAGTTTTCTGTTTCTGTCTCTTAAATTTCTGCAATTGTGAAAATAATCTCTGGAGCGTCGGTTGCTCATATTGTGTGGCTGACGCATCACATCGTTCGTGTTTTACTCACGTCTTTTATCAGACTGTGCGTTGCGTTGCGTTACGGTCTGTAATTTCGCCGCTGACAATAATTTTGGTGTGCCTTCATTGCACAATTCAGACTCTTACAATAAACCTGAGAATCTTACAATTCATTTCTTTAAGGTCTTGGAAGAACTACGAGACTTTAGCTATTCGGACTGAAACACTACAGAAGTTTGCTGGTACCCACAAAGGAATTTAGACGACGACAGTTTCCAATGTGCCTTAGTGCCCACGGCAATATATATATATATTTGACACGAACCTGCGACATAACTGACTAGGAGGCAGACAGGAATGTATGTATACTGACTTGTTCCATGATCAATTTGGTCCTGCGAAACATTATAATTATGTATGAAAATCGCCATACATCCGATATTCATGTGCTAACGATCTCATTCTCGTTACTGGCTGTCTCCCAATATAACCGCACATAAATTAAATTTTATGACCAGTTATACATGTCGGTGTAAGGGAATAATTATTTTGTTGGAACCATTCTTTTTGTTGCATTAATTTGATCATGCTGAACATCAGAAAATGTTAATAATAAAAGTTGTTTCTTCTCAATGCAGAAGAAGTTTGACAAGAGCTGTAAGCTGCTTGTTTTTCAAAACTATGGCATTTGCCAGTAAGCTCACATACATGCCAGGAATTGGTTTGTTAGCGAAAGTTTCGCATATCACCATTTTGTTGTTGTTGTTGTGGTCTTCAGTCCGGAGACTGGTTTGATGCAGCTCTGCACAATACCGAATCCTGAGCAAGCCTCTTCAACTCCACATACGTACGGCAACCTACATCTGTCTGAATCTGCTTACTGTATCCATCTCTTGGTCTTGCTCTGCGGTTTTTACCCACACACACTTTACTCCAACGCTAAATTCACAATTCCTTCATGTCTAAGAATGTGTCCTCAAAATCAATCCCTTCTTTTAGTCAAGGTATGTCAAAAATTCCTTTTCTCGCCAATTCTGTTCAGTACCCCTTCATTAGTTATGCGATCTACCCACCTAATCTTCAGCAATCTTCTGTAGCGCCACATTTGAAAAGCCTCTATCCTCTTCCTGTACGCACTGCTTATTGTCCATGTTTCACTCGCACAGAAGGCAACACTCCACACAAATGCCTTCAGAAAGGACTTCCTTAGGCTTAAATCAGTATTCGATGTTAACAAATACCTCTTGCCAAAAACGCTTTTCTTCCCATTGCCAGTCTGCATTTTATATCATCTGTACTGCGACCATCACATGTTATTTTACTGCCCATGTAAGAAAACTCATCTACCTCCTTGATTGTTTCGTTACCTAATCTAATTCATTCAGCATCACCTGTTTTTCTTACACTGCACTCCATTACCCTAGTTTTGCTCTTGTTAATGTTCATCTCATATGCACCTTTCAGCACACTGTCCTCCTATTTTCATTTTCACGACTGAGAATTTTCTCAATACTGGCAAGATTTTCAAGTGTTTTCATACCTTACGTTTCTGATTGATTGTCATTTGGCCATCTTTCAGTTTATGAAACATTGGCAAGGCCGACATTCCGCGGAATTAGCAAATAGAATCGTTTGAGTAACTCCTAAGATTTTCTGCCAGTTATTTATTAGTTGTGTTACTTTTGCTCTTTATTCCTCTGTTTTGCTACCGCTGTCATTTGTTCTGTCTCTGGAAATTCAGTGTTTGACTGTAGACTCAGTGATTCGAACTGACACTCTAATTCCTGTATCTGTAGTAATTCATGCTGCGTACTCTTTTGTCTTGTTTGATAAATTTCGACAGTATGCACATGATCAAGTCTGAACTGAATGTTTTATTTCAGATATGAATTGCTTGAGCACCAATTTAGAATTCGCTCAGAGATTTCATCTCACTTAAATCTCAAACACTCTTGAGTCACCTGGCAGTATTCTCTTCCGTTAATTAAAGTTTTCCCTCACTCATCCCTAAACTTACCATTGTGCTTTTTCGCATTTAGTTACATATAATTTTTTATCCAAGGGACCAAACTGCTCAGAACGTTGAAAGTCTGCATGTTAACAAAATTGTTTCCCTGCCTTTTAAAATTCCCAGTCTGTTGTTTCATGAATAAGGTACGTAATCTTTGAATGGAATAACGTGCTTCAAATTAAAGAAATTTACATAAAGAAGGTTATCTTGCAGTTTAGCTGTAGATGCAGTATTTGAATCTTCAATAATATAATTAGATTGAGAAGCGTAGTTCTGACACATCAGATTATTTACTGTTGTTTCCTGTTCATTACGCGGAACTTGTGAATGATAATTTCATCTGCGTCTACCCAGTATAAATTTGTCTGATTCGCCCATTTAATAGGTTTGAGCAGAGCATCTCAAGCTAACAGATACTTCATTTGAAACTACCTTAGTTGTGATTACACTTTCTACTTCTGCTCCTGTTCTCATGGCCAAGAATTTTGAAAATTAAAAATTGTCTCACACGTAAAACTTGGTAATTGTCCCTACACTGGTGAACACTGTCACGTTACACAGGAACTCAAATAACTGCTCAGTACTTTACGAGAAAAATGATTCAAGGGTCTACAACGGAAAGAAGAAATTATAAGAAATGTCTGCTGAAAAAAAAAAAAAAAAAAAAAAAAAAAAAAAAAAAAAATTAATGCAAAGCAACGCGCAAGAATGGGTAAGTGCAATACAGCACACCTCAATGACACAATGACAATGTAGTTAGTCTGCGAAATTACTGCAACACAACCCACGTCGATGCAACAGAAATACTTACTTAAGGTATAAAAATTCTTAGCAGATGCCCTTACATATGTAGAGAAATCACTTTTTCAGTAGAGTAGCATACTATACAGATGGTTTCGCGAAAGATATCTGTACGTAAATAGTTGATGTGTGACACTTTCTCTTCATATAAAATGTGCTAATTACGCAGATGGAAATATCAAGATAAAACCAGTTAATTGAAAATAAAAATATAACCTAGTGCATCGTATTCACGAAGAATATAAATTACTCTGGCAGATATTACATAATTACACTGAAATCAGTTAATTTTCTATTCCTTCTAATGGACCAGGAAGTATTTAATTGTCAGTATTATGAAATATACGAAGGCTAAGCGCTTCAGTACTGTAGTTACAGTGCTGTGTCTGTATAGATAATTGTGATTTTTTTTGTAAAATGTAGCAACTAGGATTTCTCCTATGGTTGTTTTTTCTGGTCTGATCACCAAACAATTATATTTTTAAATCCTTATACACTGTAAGAGTGCCACTTCATCTAATGTAACGCAAATTCTTCAACTTCGTTTCATCACAGCAGTAACTATAGTACTAACTGGAAATTATAAAACTGATACGCCATAGTTATACTGCAACACAATTACGCACACAAAACATACCGTAGGCTACAAAAATCAAGAGAAACTGACTCCAGAGTGACTAAGTTTCGTAACGTTTAATGTCTCTAATGACCAAGCCCTAAGCAGACTACGAAATTAATAAAATTGGCAAAACTATGTCACACTGTTGGTCGCAAGCACCTATAACCAAAAGATCACTCTCCGAAATTTGTAACTGCATCAACGAAAATAATTTTTATTTCTGAAAATTAATTCCTTCAAATGACATTCGCTCAGAGCAATGAATTCTCAAACACAACTGTATCAGACTTCAGAAGCAACATTAAGCACACCGAGTGGAATCCATTTCCACAGAAAAAATTAGCATAAACATTACTGCAGTTCTAAAGGTAATATATCAAATAGTGAATGCAAAATATCCTTCTCAAGCAAGTAATACTTTTAATGCTCATGACTAATTACATTTTCAAAGTCACAAAAGAAACCGTTTTGACATAATTAACGTATGCTAATTTCTTTGAAGTTGAATGTAAACAACATTCCTTTAATCACTAATTACTATCAAGTTTTCAGCAACTCTCCGCTTTACAAGTCAATGTACTTTCAAATAAAATGAAAATAAATAAATAGATAAACTTAAGACTGTCAATAAAATACATTCTTTCCAAAGTAACATTGAATAATCTGCTTGTCACTATTAATTATACTGATTATATTTACCTTCCTAAAACATTCCCACCTTCTTACAAACTGTAGAATATCATTTACATTATCACTTCCCGCTTCCTTCTCGTCGATTCTTCTGAGTGGAGACAACAACATTACGGCAACCTCGATAGTGGTAATAACGAAGTAGCCGCCCGGAGGAAGGGCGGGGGGGGGGGGGTGTTGGTTGTGTTTACTCTACCAAACGAATTGCACAATGAGTTGGGTTCAGATAATTTAATGCAACAACTACGTGTCTTACTCGAAGGCATGGCATGGAAAGTCATACGAAGGTTGAAAGCAGAACAGACACAGAAGGAAGTGGCTGCAGATATTCGAATGTCTCAAAATGTAATTTCCAGGACCTGTACGGCATTTCAGAGAACAGGAACCGTTAAAACAGGACAAGGCCAAGGTCGACCAGGAAGAGATGACCATTATCTCCGGTTAACAGCCTGTTGAGACAGGAGGCTGAATGCAACTCAGTTGCAACGCACCCTCCAGGCAGCAACGGAACGCGAAATTTCAACAAATTTAGTCAGAATCGCCTTCGGTAATGTGTCCCATTAAAACCGCAACACCGTTTAGCCCGCAGAAATTGGCCGGAGACATTTCTGAATTGGAGTCGTAACGAATGGCGCCGGGTTCTGTTCACAGATGACTCAAGATTTTGTTTTTGAAATAATTTATACTGCAGCAGTTACTTTTTACTAATATTTTTAGAAGCACGACGCGTTTCGGCAGCAAGCTGCCATCATCGGGTACATTTTACAGTTACAGGTTCATTATTGTTTTATTATGTTTTGTGTTGTAGGTGTGTGAGCGCTCTAAGGCACTTCGCTGCAGAGCGCGCGGTTGCTCGCCGTCGGAGGTTCGAGTCCTCCCTGGGGCATGGGTGTGTGTGTATGTGTGTGTGTGTGTGTGTGTGTGTGTGTTTGTCCTTAGTTTAGTTTACCTTAGTTTAAGTAGTTTGTAAGCTACGGACTGATGACCACGCAGTTTGGTGCGATAGATTAACAGATATTTGTTGCGGGTGCCAGTGAGGTTATAGTTGGACGTTTTAACCTGTCCAGATTAACCTAACTGGCACCCACAACACAAAACACAATAAAACAGTAATAAACCTGTAACTGTAAAATGCACCCGATGATGGCAGCTTGCTGCCGAAACGCGTCGTGCTAATAAAAGTATTAGTAAAAAGTGACAGCTGCAGTATAAATTATTTCAAAAAGTGTATAACACAGTCGCATACCTCAAAACAATCCACATAACATGGATAAATTTATGTTCAAGATTTTGTGATCTGTCGGACAATCGTCGATCCCTCATCTGGAGAGAATGTAGGAACAATCCTGCTTTTGTGCAGGAAACACAATATCATGCTACTCAGTGATTCGAACTGACACTCTAATTCCTGTATCTGTAGTAATTCATGCTGCGTACTCTTTTGTCTTGTTTGATAAATTTCGACAGTATGCACATGATCAAGTCTGAACTGAATGTTTTATTTCAGATATGAATTGCTTGAGCACCAATTTAGAATTCGCTCAGAGATTTCATCTCACTTAAATCTCAAACACTCTTGAGTCACCTGGCAGTATTCTCTTCCGTTAATTAAAGTTTTCCCTCACTCATCCCTAAACTTACCATTGTGATTTTCGCATTTAGTTACATATAATTTTTTATCCAAGGGACCAAACTGCTCAGAACGTTGAAAGTCTGCATGTTAACAAAATTGTTTCCCTGCCTTTTAAAATTCCCAGTCTGTTGTTTCATGAATAAGGTACGTAATCTTTGAATGGAATAACGTGCTTCAAATTAAAGAAACTTACATAAAGAAGGTTATCTTGCAGTTTAGATGTAGATGCAGTATTTGAATCTTCAATAATATAATTAGATTGAGAAGCGTAGTTCTGACACATCAGATTATTTACTGTTGTTTCCTGTTCATTACTCGGAACTTGTGAATGATAATTTCATCTGCGTCTACCCAGTATAAATTTGTCTGATTCGCCCATTTAATAGGTTTGAGCAGAGCATCTCAAGCTAACAGATACTTCATTTGAAACTACCTTAGTTGTGATTACACTTTCTACTTCTGCTCCTGTTCTCATGGCCAAGAATTTTGAAAATTAAAAATTGTCTCACACGTAAAACTTGGTAATTGTCCCTACACTGGTGAACACTGTCACGTTACACAGGAACTCAAATAACTGCTCAGTACTTTACGAGAAAAATGATTCAAGGGTCTACAACGGAAAGAAGAAATTATAAGAAATGTCTGCTGAAAAAAAAAAAAAAAAAAAAAAAAAAAAAAAAAAAAAAAAAAAAAATTAATGCAAAGCAACGCGCAAGAATGGGTAAGTGCAATACAGCACACCTCAATGACACAATGACAATGTAGTTAGTCTGCGAAATTACTGCAACACAACCCACGTCGATGCAACAGAAATACTTACTTAAGGTATAAAAATTCTTAGCAGATGCCCTTACATATGTAGAGAAATCACTTTTTCAGTAGAGTAGCATACTATACAGATGGTTTCGCGAAAGATATCTGTACGTAAATAGTTGATGTGTGACACTTTCTCTTCATATAAAATGTGCTAATTACGCAGATGGAAATATCAAGATAAAACCAGTTAATTGAAAATAAAAATATAACCTAGTGCATCGTATTCACGAAGAATATAAATTACTCTGGCAGATATTACATAATTACACTGAAATCAGTTAATTTTCTATTCCTTCTAATGGACCAGGAAGTATTTAATTGTCAGTATTATGAAATATACGAAGGCTAAGCGCTTCAGTACTGTAGTTACAGTGCTGTGTCTGTATAGATAATTGTGATTTTTTTTGTAAAATGTAGCAACTAGGATTTCTCCTATGGTTGTTTTTTCTGGTCTGATCACCAAACAATTATATTTTTAAATCCTTATACACTGTAAGAGTGCCACTTCATCTAATGTAACGCAAATTCTTCAACTTCGTTTCATCACAGCAGTAACTATAGTACTAACTGGAAATTATAAAACTGATACGCCATAGTTATACTGCAACACAATTACGCACACAAAACATACCGTAGGCTACAAAAATCAAGAGAAACTGACTCCAGAGTGACTAAGTTTCGTAACGTTTAATGTCTCTAATGACCAAGCCCTAAGCAGACTACGAAATTAATAAAATTGGCAAAACTATGTCACACTGTTGGTCGCAAGCACCTATAACCAAAAGATCACTCTCCGAAATTTGTAACTGCATCAACGAAAATAATTTTTATTTCTGAAAATTAATTCCTTCAAATGACATTCGCTCAGAGCAATGAATTCTCAAACACAACTGTATCAGACTTCAGAAGCAACATTAAGCACACCGAGTGGAATCCATTTCCACAGAAAAAATTAGCATAAACATTACTGCAGTTCTAAAGGTAATATATCAAATAGTGAATGCAAAATATCCTTCTCAAGCAAGTAATACTTTTAATGCTCATGACTAATTACATTTTCAAAGTCACAAAAGAAACCGTTTTGACATAATTAACGTATGCTAATTTCTTTGAAGTTGAATGTAAACAACATTCCTTTAATCACTAATTACTATCAAGTTTTCAGCAACTCTCCGCTTTACAAGTCAATGTACTTTCAAATAAAATGAAAATAAATAAATAGATAAACTTAAGACTGTCAATAAAATACATTCTTTCCAAAGTAACATTGAATAATCTGCTTGTCACTATTAATTATACTGATTATATTTACCTTCCTAAAACATTCCCACCTTCTTACAAACTGTAGAATATCATTTACATTATCACTTCCCGCTTCCTTCTCGTCGATTCTTCTGAGTGGAGACAACAACATTACGGCAACCTCGATAGTGGTAATAACGAAGTAGCCGCCCGGAGGAAGGGCGGGGGGGGGGGGGGGGGGTGTTGGTTGTGTTTACTCTACCAAACGAATTGCACAATGAGTTGGGTTCAGATAATTTAATGCAACAACTACGTGTCTTACTCGAAGGCATGGCATGGAAAGTCATACGAAGGTTGAAAGCAGAACAGACACAGAAGGAAGTGGCTGCAGATATTCGAATGTCTCAAAATGTAATTTCCAGGACCTGTACGGCATTTCAGAGAACAGGAACCGTTAAAACAGGACAAGGCCAAGGTCGACCAGGAAGAGATGACCGTTATCTCCGGTTAACAGCCTGTTGAGACAGGAGGCTGAATGCAACTCAGTTGCAACGCACCCTCCAGGCAGCAACGGAACGCGAAATTTCAACAAATTTAGTCAGAATCGCCTTCGGTAATGTGTCCCATTAAAACCGCAACACCGTTTAGCCCGCAGAAATTGGCCGGAGACATTTCTGAATTGGAGTCGTAACGAATGGCGCCGGGTTCTGTTCACAGATGACTCAAGATTTTGTTTTTGAAATAATTTATACTGCAGCAGTTACTTTTTACTAATATTTTTAGAAGCACGACGCGTTTCGGCAGCAAGCTGCCATCATCGGGTACATTTTACAGTTACAGGTTCATTATTGTTTTATTATGTTTTGTGTTGTAGGTGTGTGAGCGCTCTAAGGCACTTCGCTGCAGAGCGCGCGGTTGCTCGCCGTCGGAGGTTCGAGTCCTCCCTGGGGCATGGGTGTGTGTGTGTATGTGTGTGTGTGTGTGTGTGTGTGTGTGTGTGTGTTTGTCCTTAGTTTAGTTTACCTTAGTTTAAGTAGTTTGTAAGCTACGGACTGATGACCACGCAGTTTGGTGCGATAGATTAACAGATATTTGTTGCGGGTGCCAGTGAGGTTATAGTTGGACGTTTTAACCTGTCCAGATTAACCTAACTGGCACCCACAACACAAAACACAATAAAACAGTAATAAACCTGTAACTGTAAAATGCACCCGATGATGGCAGCTTGCTGCCGAAACGCGTCGTGCTAATAAAAGTATTAGTAAAAAGTGACAGCTGCAGTATAAATTATTTCAAAAAGTGTATAACACAGTCGCATACCTCAAAACAATCCACATAACATGGATAAATTTATGTTCAAGATTTTGTGATCTGTCGGACAATCGTCGATCCCTCATCTGGAGAGAATGTAGGAACAATCCTGCTTTTGTGCAGGAAACACAATATCATGCTACTGGACGAATGGTGTGGGCTGGAATCAATATTGGCGGACGTGCGGTTGTCTATGTCGTTCAGAACAGCGCTTTGACTGCTCAGAGTTATAGAGACGAGATTCTTCGACATATTGTTGTGACATATGGCTTCCTTTGGTGGACGATAATGCTCATCCCCACAGAGTTGCACTGGTGAACAACTTTCTTGAAGCTGAGGGATTTGAACGAATGGAGTGGCCAGCTTGTTTACCGCATTTACAGCCCACTGAGAATGCCTACATCAAGTGTGTTGACCTTAGGTTAGTTTACCTCAGTTTAAGTAGTCTGTAAGCTACGGACTGATGACCGCGCAGTTTGGTCCGCTAGATTTACAAACATTTGAACCGATTCCTTGTTGTCTAAGAATGTGTCCTATCAATCGATCCCTTCTTTCAGTCTAGGTATGCCAAAAATTCCTTTTCTTCCCAAGTATGTTCAGTACCTCTTCATTAGTTAGGCGATATACACATCTAATCTTCAGCATTCATCTGTAGCACCATATTTCAAAAGCCTCTATTCTCTTCCTGTCCGCACTGTTTATCGTCCATGTTTCACTCCCGTACAAGGCAACACTCCACACAAAAGCCTTCAGAAAAGATTTCCATACACTTAAATTAATAGTCGATGATAGCAAATTTCTCTTTTTCATAAACGCGTTTCTTCCCATTGCCATTCTACATTTTATATCCTCTGTACTGCGACCACCAGTCCTTTTTATACTACTCAAGTAACAAAACTCATCTACCACCCTATTGTATAGTTACCTAATCCAATTCTTCAGCATCGCCTGATTTTCTAAGAGTGCATTCCATTACGATTGGTTTGCTCTTGTTGATATTCATCTTATATGCTCCTTTCAACGCACTGTCCATTCCGTTCATTTACATTTCCAGGTCCTTTGCTGTCTCTGACACAATGTCATTGACAAAACGCAATGTTTTTATTTCTTCACCCTGAACTTTAATTCCTTCTCCAAATTTCACTTTGCTTTCTTTTATAGCTTATTCAATGTACAAATTGAATAACATTGGAGAAAGACTACATCCCTGTCTTACTCCCTTCCAAATCACTGCGACTCTTTCATGCCCTTCAACTCTAATAACAGCTGTTTGTGTAATGTACAAGTTGCAAATAACCTTACGTTTCCTATATTTTACTCCTAATAACTACTGAATTTGAAAGAGCGTATTCCAATCAACATTATCAAAAGATTTCTCCCAATTTACAAAAGCTAGAAATGTAGTGTTGCCTCTCCATAATCTATCTTCTAAGATTAGTCGTAAGGTGAGTATTGAGTTCTGCGTTCCTTCATTTCTTCTGCATCCGAACTGATCTTCCCCGAGGTCAGCATCTGTTAGTATTTACATCCCTCTGTAAGTAATTTGTGTTAAAATTTTGCAACTATGATGGTTGATGGCTCTGTAATTTTAGAACATGTCTGCGCTTGCTTCCTTTGGAATGGGGATTATTACATTTTTTTCTTAAAGTCTGAGGGTATTTCGTCTGTCTCATACATCTTACTCACCAGGCGAATTAGTTTTTCATGACTGGTTTTCCAAGAGACTTCAGTAGCTCTGAGGGCATGTCATCTAATCAAAAAATCAAAGCAAATGTTTGTATAGCTTATAGGACCCAACTACGGGGTTATCAGTCCCTAAACTTACAAACTACTTACGCACTAGGACGGCACAAATATCCATGCCTGAGGGGGGATTCGAACCCCCGACAATAGTGGCCGTGCAGACCGTGACTGGAGCGCCTCAGTCCCCTCGGTCACTGCGGCCGGCTGTCATCTAATCCAGGAGCCTTGTTTCGATTTAGGTCTTTCAGTGCTCTGTCAAATTCATCTCTCAGTATAGTATCTCCTATTTGATATTCATCTACTTCCTTTCCTACAATATTGTCTCGATGGTGTTCAAAACATCCAGCAGCAGATACTGTGTGACGAATCATGGCTTCTCTACAACAGGACTGCGCAATAAGAGTAATGACAATGTTTTGCAGTTCTCAAATAAATAATACATTAATTCTTAAAGTAGGCCAAAATATTTAAATTAAAATATCACATTTAGGTTTTAACTATTTAGTTAAGTTTGATACGGTCGGAGGTTCGAATGCCTCCTCGGGCATGGATATTTGTGTCGTCCTTAGTATTAGCTAGTTTGTAAGTTTAGGGACTGATGACCCTGTAGTTAAGTCCCATAAGCTATACAAACATTTGAACATCTTTTGCAAAGTGCACCCTTGCACATTGTGTCAATCGCATCCATGTAGTCTCACTAAAAATTCCTGTTCAATCGTATTTCGTAAATTGTTTACTGGATTAATAAGAACGCCGTAAATTGAGTCGTGGGTTAGAGTATGTGTTTCACAAAATTTGTAATTATTGTAATACGCAAACTAAAAGTCGTGTTTTGACTCATGTTAAACTTAGTCGTTTTATTTACATTATTAGTGGTTTTGAAGTGCACGCATATGTGTTTTGACAATGTTGTGTATGTCTACTATTATTGAGACTCGTAATGTTAATGTATTTCAAGTTGTGTTTTAATTTTTTATAAAATGGTCGTAAGTTTGTTAATTTTGACGATAGTTTCTTAGTGCCAAATGGACTGATATAATGAGTGTAGCATTTACGATAAGTATTTAATTTAGGATCCAGTGATATATAAAACACGGTCTGTCCTAATTTGTTTAAACAAACGGTACATGTGTAAGAATGTTGTGCAATAGTTATAACACGTATTATTGTATTTTCCCCGATAATACACACATTTATGGGAACAACATATTCCATAACCATGCTTAATGCATTGATAGTGTTTGTAGTAATTATTTATGAAACTATAAAAGTTGAAAGTCACGTAAAAAGACAGCCCAAGTTATGAAACTTACTGGCAGATTAAAACTGTGTGCCGGAACCGGGACTCGAACCTGGGACTTCTGCCTTTCGCGGGCAAGCGCTCTACCGACTGAGCTATCCCGACACGACTCAAGTTATGAAACTTACTGGCAGATTAAAACTGTGTGCCGGAACCGGGACTCGAACCTGGGACTTTTGCCTTTCGCGGGCAAGCGCTCTACCGACTGAGCTATCCCGACACGACTCACGATGCCGCCTCACTACTTTACTTCCGCCAGTACCTCGCCTCATACATTCCAAACTTCACAGAAGCTCTCCTGCGCAACATGCAGGACTAGCACTCCTGGAAGAAAGGATGTGGTGGAGACATGGCTTAGCCACAGCCTAAGGGGTGTTTCCAGAATGAAACTTTTCACTCTGCAGCGGAGTGTGCGCTGATATGAAACTTCCTGACTGATTAAAATTGTGTGCCGGAACCGGGACTCGAACCTGGGACCTTCGCCTTACGCGGGCAAGCGCTCTATTGACTGAGCTATCCCGACACGACTCACGATACCGCCTCACAACTTTACTTCCGCCAGTACCTCGCCTCCTGCGAACCTTGCGGGACTAGCACTCCAGGAAGAAAGGATATGGTGAAGACATGGCTTAGCCACAGCCTAAGGGATGTTTCCAGAATGAAACTTTTCATTCTGAAGCGGAGTGTGCGCTGATATGAAACTTTCTGGCAGATTAAAACTGTGTGCCGGAATCGGGACTCGAACCTGGGACCTTCGTCTATCGCGGGCAAGCGCTCTACCGACTGAGCTATCCCGAGACGACTCACGATGCCGCCTTACAACTTTACTTCCGCCAAAGTTATGTTTCAATCAACATACTATTTTTTAAACGTATTTTACTAATGGTGTTGATATTTTAAACAAGTGCGGAAATGTGATGTTTTACATGTCCGATGGTAAAGTTTTATTTAGGGTTCCTCATATTTCGTGTTTGTGATGTTGGCAATGCCAAGCAACTCGCGATGTTTGGGGAGCGCAAATTATCAGAAACGTTACAATGTCAATGCTTAAAAGCTGTAGAGTTGCTTCGCTGCAATGCGCGGTATTGTTTTGTGGTGTAAGCTAGCATTATTTGTGGAAACGGCGATGCTGCAGATAAATTGGAGATAAATGGAGAGTGTGCAACGCGTGCGTGAGAGTGTCGTGTCGTGCTGGAAGCGACAGCACGTTTGTGGGAGGGGCCGGGAATCAAACAGTGGGAGTGTTCGGTCAGGGGGCGGGGCCGCTATCAGATGCAGAGGCAACGTACACGCATCACACGCAGACCACAGCTCGAAGCGCGACATCCCTCAGACACCTTCTGTGCTCAGCTGTCGCTCGCAGTGGCATTACTGTTGAAGCCAACGAGTCTTCCCGAACCTGCTAACTCTTGCCAGTCACATGATTTACATCTACATCTACATCTACATACATACTCCGCTATTCACCGTAAGGTGCGTGGCGGAGGGTACACTGTACCACTACTAGGCTTCCTTTCCTATTCCACTCCCAAATAGAACGAGGAAACAAAAGGAATGCCTATATGCCTCCGTACGAGCCCTAATTTCTCTTATCTTGTCTTTTTGCTCACTACGCGAAATATAAGTAGGCGGCAGCAAGATCGTACTACACTCAGCTTCAAATTCCGGCCCTCTAAATTTCCTCAACAGAAATTCACGAAAAGAACGTCGTCTTTCTTCCAGCGATCCCCAATTGAGTTGCCGGAGCATTTCCGTGACACTCGCGCATTGGTCTAGCCTACCAGTAAAAAACCTAGCTGCTCGCATCGCTCGCCTCTATGTCTTCTTTTATAATGATCTGCTGCGGATCCCAAACACTTGAGCAATACTCAAGACGTGGTCGTACAAGCGTTTTATTCGCGGTCTCTTTTACAGGTGAAGTACATCTTCCAAAAATTCTCCCAATAAACCGAAGTCTTACTCACAACTGTCCTTACATGTTAGATCCATTTCACATCGCTCTGCAATTTTACGCCTAGATATTTGAGCGACGCGACAGCATCAACAAGCTCACTACTAATGCTGCAGTCAAAAATTATGGGATTGTTCATACAATGTAAACTTTCACGGCTGGCGTCAACTTCATTTAAAACTTCCGGGCTGATAAGCCGTGGTCGATTTATAAAACTTTCCCCTAACGTTTCATCTTCGGCTGCGGAAGACATCTTCAGAGGTAGTGTGGCGAACTGCAGTTCGATACACTACCTCTGAAGATGTCTTCCGCAGCCGAAGATGAAACTTTAGGGGAAAGTTTTATAAATCTACCACGGCTTATCAGCCCGGAAGTTTTAAATGAAATTATGGAAATGTTTTTCCTACTCATGCGCATCACCTTACATTTTTCTACATTGAGAGCAAGCTGCCATTCTTCGCACCAACTACAAATTTTGTCTAAGTCATCCTGTGTGCTACTACAGTCAGTTAAAAACGACACCCTCCCATACACCACAGCATCATCAGCAAACAGCCGCAAATTACAACTTACTCTGTCCATCAGATCATTTATATAGATAGAAAATAATAGCGGTCCTATCACACTGCCCTGGGGCACGCCTGACGATACACTCGTCTCTGATGAACACTCGCCGTCGAGAACAACGTACTGCGTTCTATTACTTAGCAAGTCTTCCAGCCAGTCACAAATCTGTGTACCTATTCCATAAGTTCGGATCTTCGTTAGCAGTCTGCAGTGTGGCATCGCGTCGAACGTCTAGAAAAACAAAATCCGCCGGTTGCCCTTCATCCATGGCTCGCAAGATGTCATGTGAGAAAAGGGCAAACTGAGTTTCACATGAACGATGTTTCCTAAGCCCGTGCTGATTCATAGAATGAAGATTTTCTGTTTCAAGGAAATTTATTGTATTCGAACTGAGAATATGCTCCAAAATTCTACATGAAACCGATGTCAACGATATTGGCCTGTAATTCTGTGGGTCAGTTCTCTTTCCTTTCTTATAAACGGGAGTCCCCTGCGCTTTTTTTCAATCGCTAGAAACTTTGCGCTGAATTAAAGATTCCCGATAAATGCAAGCTAAGTAGGGGGCCAATGACGCAGAATACTCTTTGTAAAACAGAACTGGTATTCCATCCGGACTAGCATGATGATGGCGACAAGATCCTTTGTCTATTCAAGGTCTCTCTTTCCCTCCCACGAGAGCGTGGTATCTTCCGTCCATTCCACGTCCCACAAACGGTTACGGCACTGTTGGTTAGCTCCCAACTGAAAATATTGTGACACTGCCCAACGAGCGTGACCGGACAGCTTTTACGCAAATGTGTGACAATCTCTAAAACATCCCCAGTCCAATTATCTAACAATCCAGGCCATTTTTACAACATCCGACCTTTCTTTTTGGATTTCATTTACATTTACCAGTCCCATCCACTTTCACGAAAACTACGGCCCTCCACCAGCCCCCCAATCCTACTGTACAAAAATTTCCCCAAATCATATGGCGTCGTGCATGGAAAGCGGTGCATGCAGTTTTTTCTCGATTCCAGCGTCCAGTCCGCCTGGAGTATCACCGTCAACTGCAAACAAGTCAACCGTTTTCGCCTGCAGAGTATCAGTCTCGCTGACACACCCATGGACGACACAGATAACAACCGATCCGATTGTGGTCCGCAATGGCCTAGCGGTCTGCGGTGCGCCAGTCATGTTCTGCACGGCCACTACGGTCGGGGGTTCGAATCCCACCTGGGGCATGGATATTTGGGCCGTCCTCAGTATTACCTAGTTGATAAGTAGTTTGTAAGTTTAGGGACTGATGACCCAGCAGTTAAGTCCCATAAGCTCTAGAAACATTTGAACATTTGAATGTGATCCGTCTTACGACGTCTGGAGGCACGCACAACATATTCTGGCTTTCCTTACCCGACGTACATCTGCTCAGTTATCGTCTCAGACGCTACTATTTCCGGACACGATTTATTACCCGTCGACGAAAACGAACGGCCACGTCGTCCGCTACCTTTTCGACCGTGACGATAAATCAGAACTGGACTATTGGACGTACCTCAATGATGCCCACTATGCAAGCGTTCGTAACTCCAGATACCAAAAGTACTTTTCAATTTTTTTTGAGCGTTATTCACGATCCGCCTCCAGCTGGAACGTCCAGACTATAAGTTAATTTGATGTTCTTGTTGATACTAGTCCTGAACGAACTGCAAACGGAACCTCTACAAAAATGTTGTATGTTCTACCACTGAAGGCATGTGTGGATCTGCATAGGGAAGACATAAAAAATTTAAATAAAATAAGGAAAAAGAAAAAATTAATAAATGAGATAAACTCAAAAAATAAATTGAAAAAATCCTTTCTATACCCTATACTTTCCTTCTCCCCCTTCTTAAAAGTCATTCCACACTGCATATGGTGTGCGTATCCGGACGTACGCTAGCTACTTTTAAAAATATCGGTTCCCATGTTATCAAATGTTCACACTGCAGGCCACGGCCACGTGCTACGCCAGCTACGCTGGACACGCGTGGCTTCCGTTCGCTCTCCGAGCGATTTTTCTACTACGGCCAACATGTAACGCTTAATCTCTCAGACTTCCAACGAGGCTAAGTCGATGGTGCGCATTTAAAAGGAGCATCAGTGGTAACAACGGCTGCACCGTTAACGTTTTGAAGCGGTACTGTAGGTACGCTTCATGCACCTTAACCAACTCTTAGGTACTACAAACAGCAGCCCAAGGCCCTGCAAAGATACTCTTAACTTTAAACTATCGTTTATGAATTACTCAAGTGTGTCTTGCGTAGTTATTAAGGTTACCAACTGTTGGTCATGGAAAGTGGCAACTGTGTTTCATTTCGTTATCACTTGATTGTATTTTTATCGGCTGTGGCACACTTCTTTCTTCCCGTTACCCTTTCCTATCATTGTGAGAATGGGTGTACGTGGTGTGGCTATGCTGAGGTTTATTAACGGATCTACATCTACATAAATACTCTGGAAGTCACATTGCAGTGCATGGCAGAGGGTTCATCGATCCGCTTTTATGGTGTTTCTCTACAGTTCCATTCTCTAACAGCTCGCGGAAAAAGGAACAGCTAACTCTTTCCGTTTCCGATTTGATTTCTCATTGTTTATTTTGATGGTCATGTCTTCTTATTTTGGAAAAAAAAAAATGTTCGCATTCGGTAGAGAAAGTTGGTGAAAGGACTTTCCCAAATTGATCTCATCGTAACGAATAACGCCTTCCTTTTAATGATTTCCATCCCCAAATCGTGAATCATTTCCGTGGCACTCTCTACCCTATATAGCGATTATACAAAACGAGCTGCTCTTCTCTGAACTTCCTCTAAATCCTCTGTCAGTCCCGCGTGGTGTGGATAAAATATTCAAATGTTTGTATAGTTTATGGGACTTAACTACGGGGTCATCAGTCCCTAAACTTACAAACTACTTATGAACTACTTACGAACTAGGACGGCGCAAATATCCATGCCCGAGGGGGGATTCGAACCCTCGACCGTAGTGGCCGTGCAGACCGTGACTGGAGCGCCTCAGTCTCCGCGGCCGGCGTGGTGTGCATCTCACAATGCGCAACAGTACTCCAAAATAAGACGCAGAAGTGTAGTGTAGGCAGTTTCTTTAGTAGAACTGTTGGATCTTCTAAGTGTTCTGCAAACGAAACGTAGTCTTTGGTTCGCTTTCCTTGCAATATTTTCTGTGTGTTCCTTTAAATATATTTGTAATTGTTACTCATGGGTATTTAGTTGAATTTACGGCCTGTAGTTTTGATTGATTTATCGTGTGAATGAAGTTTAACGGGTTTCTTTTAGTGTTCATATGGATGACTTCACACATCTCATTATTAAGGGTCAATTGCCATGTTTTTTGCTCGCATGCAAATATTTTATCTCAATCGTTCTATAGTTTGCTTTTGATCTTTTTCCGATGCCATGGAGAGCACAGGGTGCAGCAAGCTGCAGGTGGTGGCTCATGTCGGGACCAATGATGTGTGTCGCTTTGGATCGGAAGAGATCCTCTCTGGTTTCGAGCGGCTATCAGAAGTGGTAAAGACTGCCAGTCTTGCTTGCAAGATGAAAGCGGAGCTCACCATCTGCAGCACTGTCGACAGGACTGACTGCGGACCTTTGGTTCAGAGCCGAGTGGAGGGTCTGAATCAGAGGCTGAGACGGTTCTGCGAACGTGTGGGCTGCAGATTCCTCGACTTGCGTCAAAGATTGGTGGGTTTTCGGGTTCCGCCAAATAGGTCAGGAGTCCACTATACTCAGGAAGCGGCTACACGGGTAGCGGGGGCTGTGTGGCGTCGACTGAGCGGTTTTTTAGGTTAGAGGGCCTCGGGAATACACAAAAAGGGTTTCAGTCTCAAAGGGCTCAGGTAAGACACAGGAAGAAAGCAAATCTATAAACCATTGGTATAACAGTTGTAAATTGTCATAGCTGTATTGGGAAAGTTCCAGAGCTCCAAGCGCTGATATAAAATACTGAGGCACAAATCGTTATAGGTTCTGAAAGCTGACTGACGCCTGAGATAAGTTCGGCCGAAATTTTTTCAAAGGGCCAAATGGTCTTCAGAAAGGATAGAATAAATAAATAAGGGGGTGGCGTGTTTATTGCTGTTACTAACGGTTTATCCTGCAGCGAAATTGAGACAGATACTTCCTGTGAGTTGGTCTGGGTAGAGGTTATTCCTGACAACCGGAATAAATTAATAATTGGATCTTTTTACCGGCCCCCTGACTCAGACGATGCGGTTGCCGAAATTTTCAAAGAAAACTTGCATCACATTTCAAATAGGTATCCGAAGCATACTGTTATAATCGGTGGCGACTTTAATTTACCCTCGATATGTTGGAATAATTACGTATTCAAACCCGGAGGCAAATATAAATCATCGTCCGAACTAGTTCTGAATGCTTTTTCTGAAAACTACTTCGAACAGTTAGTTCATGAATCCACTAGAATAGTAAGTGGTTGCGGAAATACCCTTGATTTCCTAGCAACAGATAATCCTAAGCTAGTAAAGAGCATCAAAACAGATACAGGGATTAGCGAACATTGAGTTATAGTTGCGAGACTGAAAGTCGAAATGCCCAAATTCACCAAAAATAAACGAAAAATATATCTATTCAATAAAGCAGATAAAATTCGCTTCACGCTTTCCTGAGTGATAGTCTCCAGTCTTTCAAAACTAAAAATGCGGGTGTAGATCAGTTGTGGCTTACTTTCAAAGACATAATATCAGTAGCAATCGAGAGATTTATACCAAATAAATTAATAAAAGAGGGGGCTGACCCCCCGTGGTACACAAAACAAGTCAGATCACTGTTGCAGAAACAAAGAAAAACGCATGCAAAATTAAAAAAGATACTGAATCCACAAGACTGGCAATCTTTTACTGAAACTCGCAACCTAGCGCGGACTTTAATGCGAGAAGCCTATAGTAGTTACCACAACGAAATCCTGTCTCGTAATCTTGCAGAAAATCCAAAGGAATTCTGTTCATATGTGCTGTACACTAGCGGTAAAACTCAAACGATACCTTTACTACGCGATAGCAATGGTAATACTACCGATGATAGTACTGCTAAGGCAGAATTACTAAACACAGCTTTCCGAAATTCTTTCACCAAAGAAGACGAAGTGAACACTCCAGTATTCAATCCAAGAACAGCTGCCAGCATGAGAAACTTAGAAGTACATGTTCCTGGAGTAGTAAAACGACTTAAGTCACTAAACAAAAACAAATCTTCCGGGCCAGATTGTATACCAACTACATTCCTCTCAGAGTATGCTGATGCAATAGCTCCATACTTAGCTATCATTTACAACCGAACACTCAGCGAAAGGTTCGTACCCAAAGACTGGAAAGTTGCCCAAGTTACTCCAATATTCAAGAAAGGCAATGGGAGTGATCCCCAAAATTATAGGCCTATCTCATTGACGTCGATTTGCAGTAGGATTTTGGAACATATACTTTGTTCGAATATTATGAACTACCTCGAAGAGAACGAACTATTAACCAGTAGTCAACACTCTTGCGAAACACAGCTTGCCCTTTATTCACATGAAGTGTTAAGTGCCATCGACAAGAGATCTCAAATCGATTCCATATTTCTGGATTTCAGGAAGGCTTTTGACACTGTACCCCACAAGCGGCTTCTTATGAAATTGCGTGCTTATGGAATATCTCCCCAATTGTGCGATTGGATTCACGATTTCCTATCAGAAAGAACAAAGTTCTTTGTAATTGACGATAAGTCATCGAGTACAACAGAAGTGATATCTGGCGTTCCACAGGGAAGCGTTATAGGTCCCCTACTCTTCCTCGTGTTTATAAACGATTTAGGAGACAATCTGAATAGCTCCCTTAGACTGTTCGCGGATGATGCTGTCGTTTATCGGTTAGTGAAGTCAATTGAGGATCAAAAGCAACTGCAAAGCGATTTAGACAAAATTTCTGCAAGGTGCGAAAATTGGCAATTGACACTAAATAAAGAAAAGTGTGAAGTAATAGACATGACCACTAAAAGAAATCCGCTGAACTTTAATTACGCCATAAAACAGTCAAACCTTAAGGTCGTAGATTCTATCAAATACCTAGGAGTTACAATTACGAACAACTTTGACTGGAGAGAACACACAGAAAATATTGTGGGGAAGGCGAACCAAAGGTTACGTTTCATCGGCAGAACGCTTCGAAGATGCACCAGCTCCACCAAAGAGACTGGCTACATCACACTTGTGCGTCCTCTCCTGGAGTACTGTTGCCCCTTGTGGGACCCTCACCAGGTGGGACTGACGGAAGACATGGAGAAGGTTCAGAGAAGGGCAGCTAGTTTTGTTTTATCACTTTACGGGGGGAGGGGGGGAAGCGACACGGAAATGTTGCAAGATTTGGGGTGGAAGTCATTAAAAGAAAGACGTTATTCATTGCGCCGTGATCTGTTTGCGAAGTTTCAATCAGCGACTTTTAGTTCTGAATGTGAAAATATTTTGCTAGCACCCACCTACTTAGGGAGTCATGACCATCCTAATAAAATAAGAGAAATCAGATAGAAAACGGAACGATTTAGGTGTTCTTTCTTCCCGCGCGCTATTAGAGAATGTAACGGTAGAGAAAAGTTATGAAAGTGGTTAATGAACCCTCTGCCAGGCACTTGAATGTGATTTGCAGAGTATCTATGTAGATGTAGACTTTACTAACCTATGAGTGACAGCATCATCCGCGAACAGTATAAGAAAGCTGATCAGATTGTCTCCTAAATAACAGTAATAATAATAAATCTAAGGGACTTAACTATGTTGGTCATCAGTCCCTAGGCTTACAAACTACTTACACTAACTTAGAGTAACTTAAGCTAAGGACAACACAAACACTCATGTCCGAGGGAGGACTCGAACCCACGACGGCGAACGGCAGCGCGCACGGCAGCAGGGCACCTTAATGCGCACAGCTATTCTGCCGCGGCTCTCTTGAATATATAAATGAATGTTTGTCTGTATGTCCTTTATGTGTTCATAAACCATTCATTCGATTGGATTGCAATGAAACTTTGGTGAACTGTTCACCGTACGCCCACGAAGGTTCCTGACCCAAAAAACAAACGAGCACTATAAATCGCTCAGGAGATATGACGTCGTAAATAATGAGAGGCTTCCGCGTGAGAATACCCAGATATATGCGTCAATTATTGGAAACAAAGTTTGCATTTAATTTCGAACGTTTATGAAGCGTTTTGTAACTGAAACCCCTCCCTCACAAAATGATGTAACGAAAAGAAGTCTACCGCTCACAACAATTTCGCTGTAGATGCCGTAAAACTGTCGCATCAGGCATGACATTTTAATTAGTTTTCTACGCATTCATGCTGATGGGACGAATATGAATGAAATTTGGAACAGAGGTAGCTTATACCATGGTTAATTCATTTCGTAAGCCACCGTCTGGTGCGTGGCGAAGGGTACCTTACATTGGGTTAATACGTTTGTTTCTCTTCACGTTGAAACAGCTGGACAGAATTGAATTAAATTTGGAATTCAGATAGTTTATACCCTGAATTAACGCATGAGCTTCATTCAGGAAACCACCGTACCGTGCATGGCGGAGTGTACCTTACAATGGGTTAGGGCACCTGGATATAAACGGGCATGCGCATCAATTTCTGCTATAGCGGCAGCTCCCGCCGCCATTTTTGTTCCAAGCGGTGATAGCGTAAGCATGTGAAACGCGGAGTTTTTCTGCTGTTATTTCTTTTGAAATATCGCTTGCTTCATCTCTAATACAATTACCAAAAATAAAATATGTAATTTGATTAAAAATCTCGCCGTAATAAATTATTGTGTTGTGGTTAGACAAATCGTTAAATATGTTCTGGTATTTCACCTCATGGGTGTGTATTGTGAGCAACTTTCTCGCATTCGACAGTTCAGTTTTACTGGCTACCAGATGCACTAACAAAGATGCACTTCAGTTTAGTTTAATACATTCTGTGCGCCAAAATCAAGCAAAAGCATCGATTATCATCCAAAACGAAGATAAAGCATTTTGACAAGTTATAGTTTCAAAACACTTTTCAGCTAATGGAATTATAACACCTATCAGGGATTTAATAAAATTCTGTCTGTGATAAAATTGGTCAATTTTACTCACGGCCTCGGCGGCGTAGTGTGCTGATGCAGGCAACGACCTTAGAATGCTCTTTGAAAACTCGGACAGGTAAAAATAGAGAATGCTTTGGTGAGGCGAGAGTCAACAGCCGTAATATATTTCATAAAATGCATTTTTATAAAAACCATCAGCTGTTTATTAAAAACCTTATTCATCTACTAGTTTCGGTCATGGACCATCTTCAAGGATAAAAAGGTGTTAACAGAGAATGGCAAAATACATCAAATAAAATAATACAACTGAGATACACAGGAGTCAGTACAACTAAAAGTGTAAAAAATTGCTATGGTCATCTTAGATAAAATCTAACAGTCAAACATGACATAAAAGGTGAGAACGGTTGATTCATAGACCGTTCTCACCTTTTATGTCATGTTTGACTGATAGATTTTATCTAAGATGACCATAGCAATTTTTTACACTTTTAGTTGTACTGACTCCTGTGTATCTCAGTTGTATTATTTTATTTGATGTATTTTACCATTCTCTGTTAACACCTTTTTATCGTTGAAGATGGTCCATGACCGAAACTAGTAGATGAATAAGGTTTTTAATAAACAGCTGATGGTTTTTATAAAAATGCATTTTATGAAAAATAGAGAAAATAATTTTTCATGTTTACCAACCTCTTGTATGTATCCTTGTCCGGTCAGTAAATTAATTATCCTCGTAATGCGAACATTTTGTTGCCGCCATTACCAAACTACGCTGCCGATACCGTAACTAAAATTAAGATCGCAGTAGCTGTAACTAAAATTAACATCGCAGATGCTTCAATTATCGTTGCGAGCCGTATGAGCCATTATAACTAGTAAAAAACAGTGTGCGTCATTTAAAAGTAATTAGTATTGTTTGTCTAAATATTTATACTGTTTGTTATCGTCAATGTATGTATAAATAAAAGTCTGTAACAGTATTTAATAGTGTCGCAACCTCCGCTAAAAAAGACACGTGTCGAAACCTGTCGTGTACAACGTGTAGAAATTGTGCATAACTACAAATAAATTAACCCACCTCGCATAGTATTGAAGACCTTATTGGTGTCCATTTCTCACGACAGCAGTTTTTTAACCATATTTTACGCCTTTCAGGATCCACTGCAAACGAGAAAAACACAAAACCATTTTCTGAACGATTAGAACAATTCGCAGCTGCACAGCCCACCATGCTGAAAGCGTACTGCCTGCCATATTCTACAGTCGCGCTTCGAACCGAAGGAACAAAAATAGCGAATGTGCATGCCCGTCTATATTCAGGTGCCCTGCAGTGGGATAATACGTTTGTTACTCTTGACGCCCAAACGGCTGGACGGAATTAATGAAATGTGGAATGAAGGTAGCTTATACCCCGAATTAATACATGGGCTAACTTTTGTAAGCCTCCGTAGGTGCATGACGAAGGGTACGTCATAATTATTTCTTCTGCAGTAGCAAAGCGCCGGGTACTAGTTTATAAAACAAAAATGTTCAAACGTTTGTAAATCTATCGGACCAAACTGCGTGGTCATCAGTCCGTAGCTTACAAACTACTTAAACCTAGGTAAACTAACCTAAGGACCAACACACACACCCATGCCCCAGGGAGGACTCGAACCTCCACGGCGAGCAACCGCGCGCTGCGCAGCGAGACGCTTTAGACCGCTCGGCTACTCCACCGCGGCGCCCTATAACACTTTCCTCGGGAACGTCAGATATCACTTATGTTCTACACCATAACTTTCCGTCAATTACAACGTACTGCGCCCTTCCCGATAGGAAATCTCTAATCCATTAGCACATCTGTGCCGATATTCCATAAGCACTCAGTTTTGTATTAATAAGATAGAACAGATATGCTTGGGTAATTCAAAGATGCTTCTGCCAGGCTCTTAAATGTGATTTGCAGAGTATCCCATGTACATGTAGTGAAGTAGTATCTCAACGAAGGAAGCGAGGGACTTGCCACACGAAGAAAATGTTCACATGTTTGTAATCCTATTGGACCAAACTACGTTGGTCATCAGTCCCTAGTCTTACAAACTAACTAACCTACTAGCTACACACACACACACACACACACACACACACACACACACACACACATATGCCCGAGGGAGGATTCGAACCTCCGACGCGGGAGACCGCGAGGGCGGAGGCCACCTCCTCAGCCAATCAGAACAAGGCGATTCAACTGAGAGCCGTTGGGATCAATGGAAAGAAAGTTGCGGTGGCTTATGGTGGGACGACCAAGGCAACAGGACGTAGAGCGCGGAGATGCGACGTGATGTTAAAAGCGAGCTTCCAATGCTGTGTGCTTTGGAGTATTTTGTTATGCGATCATTTCATTGGGAGTTCAGTGGCTGTAGTAACGCGATACTATTATTTTTTGTGGGTTAAATCGTTTGATTTTAATACTTTTTGTACCTTGAAATTGGAGCACTTGCCTCGTGGCTGGGACTCTTGTTCAATATAAGTACCGCTCATGGGGTCGCTTGCTTGTTAATTTGGTTCGAACTGCTTGTTGTAAGTCAAGGTTTAATTTGGTGGCGCAAAGTTGTTTCATGCTAACGGTTTCTTTGTGTCTCGTACTTGTACACATGGTTGCGTCTTGGGTGCTGTATGATGTAAACTGTAAAGGTACGTAATAAAACTAATACTGATTGAGTTTAAGCAAGGTTAAAATGAAGGGAGAGTATTTTGCTATCAGATTATTTTGCGGGGCTAGTGTGTGAACACTAGCTGCTTCTCAGTCGGTGCCACGCGGCGTCATAATGAACAGTCACCGTGGCGGATCAGCCGTGCGCACTGGGGCGCCGTGCTGCGGTGCGCGCGGCCGTTCGCCGTCGGGGGTTCGAGTCCCACCTCGGGCATGAGTGTTTGTGTTGTCCTTCGGTTAGTTTTAGTTTAAGCAGACTAATAACTCAGCAGTTGAGTCCTACAGATTTACAAACATTTAAACATTTAAGGCACGACACATTTGTCTTGTGTTGTATATTACCTGTACAATTGTTTGCAGGATTATTTTATTTGTTTTTGTGTTGATTATGTCTAGTCTTTCTAACTGTTTTGTGTTGTGGCTACGTAGTGCACCATAGTTTATCATTCAGGCTTGGAGGTTTTTAGTGTCATGTTTTATAATTTATCAGCTCCATCAGAGCAATATTTCGCAAGTGATTTGCATGGTGAACATCGTTTTCTGCTCTTTAAGAACATTCGAGGTTCGCTACACGAGCGACAAAGTTTCATGCTTTGTTCAGGCATTTCTATGGCTAGCTTTCATAGCTCGACGTGTTTTCACCTGAGCTGCTACATGCAGCCAATAATCCACCTTCCTTTGTTGATTTCATTTAACGTATTTTTCGTATGGTTCTACATGAGCAAGCTGAGATCCAAGCGTAATCTCCCCCTTGTTTCCATATAGTGTGGCCGCCAAAGTGTTATTTCGAAGGGGACCAGTAGGATAATATACTGTGTTTTCTTTTACTGTAATAGTCATGAAATTCATGGCGTTTCAACTATTTGTAATGAATTTGTTACCCGTATCTTTGAGTATAATTCCAGGCAACCACTGTACCGAAATAATATAATCAATGATAAAATAAATCAATGATAAAATAGTAGTTAGGCAATTAGAATGTTTGCTCTCCTTTTTGGCACGAACATAGAAGGCGGTTACCAACCCATTACTACTTGCGTCGGCTTCGTGTGCGTGTCTTTATGATCCGTTGCGCATATTAACGTTGGTTGTGGCTTGGGCCTAAAACTCATAGTTCATACGAAAGTACAACCGAATACGCGCACTTAGCCTCAGCACATAGCAATGACAAATACCAATAATCACTTTTACGCCTTTTAATGAGTTTTAGAGACTATTTGTGGCTATGTCATGCCAGATAAAGTCTAGTGGAATAGGATCAGCTGTTTACACCAGTCGTATAGAAGCGTTATGTAACTGTTTAAAGTCCACTACTCTTCATTCAGCATCTTGGTATCAGATGTTTATAGTTCTTTAACAGAAGGACTGAAGGATTTCTTTAAGGTGAGTTTTAAAGGTAAAAATGTTACTATGTCATCTTCGTAGTGCGCCAATGTTGATAACGATCGTTGAATGGTCTTTTAAAACTCAGTCACAAACATTGAGGTAAATAATCCTTTACCAGCAATTAAATAACCTTTTAAAATGAATTCTTCGTTGCCAACATTAGCACACTATGCCGCAAACACCGTAGAGTAAAATTTAATCACTTTGTTTTCTTATTTAATTATTATTTATATTTTAATTTTCCTCACTAGAATACGTATCACAAAGAAACAATATAGTTATATGATTCCACTGCTGCTATTCTTCTTAGCAGCAATAGTATTGGCATATGTAGTGTTAAGCCAGTTGTTGTCTTCAGAATAAACAATTTCTATGGAAATGTTGTAAGTAGATGGTCCTCCTTCTGATTGAAACATAGCTAAATTTGTTTCAAAGAGCACTTTAGTGATTACAAATTCTACATCCGCCCTTATGAATTTCTTATATCCAAATAACATGATAGTCACATTCTCACCAAACGCAGATGATAGATTTCTGTGGTCGGTGATGCAATATTCACAATCTGAAGCGTTCTCTCAATAGCTTGTCTTTGCTCATCAGTGTGCTCTTTACCATATTTTCTAATTTTCTTGATAGATTGTATGTTACGCGGTTCCAACGCCACACTATCTTCCTCCTTTGATATTTTAGTCTTCAACAGAATCTGCAAAGAAATAGTATAACATTAAAAGTTGCTAAGCATAAATCAGTGTACAATAAACTGTGTATACCGTTTGAATAAATATCCCTTGTGAAGACAATTAACTTTTGACTCATTACATATCTAGCATACATCATGTTATTGTATTTATTGTAGTTATTCTTTGTTTTATAGATGCCATCATCATCTGAAGAGTGGAGAACTATTTCCCAAGAATACCACGATAAATGGAACTTTCCTAACTGTGTAGGGGTTATGGATGGCACCTAATAGTGGTAGTGTTGTTTGCAGTAGTGAATGTACATTACCAATTCATATACGTGCACACTGGTTACCAAGGTAGTATCTGAGATGGGGGAGTTTTAGGCACAGTGTATTTGGTGAAGCACTTCTGGGCCAACCCCTTTTGTATTTACGGCTGACGATGCGTTTCCATTAACAGAAAACATGATCATCTCTTTCTTACAGATGTAGCTCCCCATTCACCGAAATGTGTGTTCAATTATCGAATATCTAGATCCAGAAGAACTGCAGAAGACACTCATGGAATACTGGTGGCAGTTTTTTGTATCCTGCACAAAACAAACTTAAAAGTGGAAAACACTGCAAAACTTGTTTTGGCATGTGCATATCTACACAATTTTTTGCGTTGTAATACATAGAGGCAACAGTGACAGTGAAGATGCAGAAACAGGAAGACTAGTACCAGGATCTTGGCGAAACAACAACGTCAATGTACAAGGTCTTCAGCAGGTATCAAGTAACCCAAGTACAAGAGCCAAAGAAATAAGAGTATAATTTATGAAATTTTTGTAAGCTTTTAGATTATCCATTACCCGTGACCGAATTTCAATATGCTGTAAGAAAAACGCAACCAGTCACTTTCACTTGAAAAGATACTGTCTATTGCATTAACCGGTCTTCGAAACTTTTCAGGTCCATCTATAGACGATGCATGTTACAGGATCATTTTAAGTGTGATGTTAGGTGCTACTTCCGTGATGGGAGATGGAAACATACTTTAATAACACGACTTGCTTGTTGTTTAGGTCCTGTTTTGTATCTGGAAATTTACGTGAAATTTGTTCATTTACTCACTGCGACTGCATGCCTTTTTTTTTTTTTTTTTTTTTGCTAATTTCTATTTCACGGGTCTTCTTGTGTTTATATAAGAATAACACATCAGGGGGTCGAGTACCCTGGCAAGCTATATGCTAAATAATGTATAATCAAATTTGATTATATAAATAAGAGTTTTTGCTTACCTTTCCAACTGTGTGTACGATATAAAAACCCGCTTCAGGCACATCCCTGGATAATATGAAACTAATTGCACTAAACGTAAGCCAAATGGAAGAAGTTCCACCTGCGCTTCCATTTTTCTACTGCATCTTTTTTTTTTTTGTCCCGCATTTAGCATGAGTCCAGAGACTTCGGAATTTTTTGTAAGCATCATCAACTGTGATGCCGAAGACTTTAGCTGCGCCGGCCGCGGTGGCCGCGGTGACTGAGGCGCTCCAGTCACGGTCAGCACGGCCGCTACGGTCGGGGGTTCGAATCCCCCCTCGGGCATTGATATTTGTGCCGTCCTAGTTCGTAAGTAGTTCATAAGTAGTTTGTAAGTTTAGGGACTGATGACCCCGTAGTTAAGTCCCATAAGCTTGACAAACATTTGAACATTTTTGAACTTTAGCTGCAACTTCCCAGCTATGTTTCTTCACATTCCTGTTTATTGTAAAGATTGTTTTTGACGCCTCACAACTCAGGCCTTAGATGTATGGCATTTATAAATGAGTTTCATTATTTGTCCACTTCTCCGTTCTTGATGTATGAAATAAGTTCAGTAAACGAGACAAGAGCTTGAAGTAATTCAAAACGTGCGCGCAAACTTTCGAACTAGTGAACAAAAGCAAATCGATACTCTATCCCTCAGACAATTGACAGCAGCGCCGTCGGCGAGAGAAGTTGGAAACAAAGGTGAGAAGAAGAGATAAATATTTATAAGGACAGAGAGAGATATTGCTCTGAAGTACGAAATATTCTCCACCGTTCGTGGACAACACGGCAATCACTCGCCAATACCTCGGCAACTACATGCAGCATCAACAATATTGACCATTCATACCGAAATATTGCTGTGCATTGTATCATATTGCAGCGGTGATAACGCCAACTCGATTTCGACTAAATATTTCGGTAAAATGTGTTTTTGTGACCTAATACGTGTGTAGGACTGGAGTTGCAGTATGTATTGAAGAATTGTTCATATGTAATTAATGCCTGAAGGAAATTAATTCCGCGAAGTTATCTGATACATAAATACGTAGTTCCAAACTTATAGAGCCGAATTGTGGTACTACGGGACAATAGAGTGATGTTGACGGCAAATCAGTTGTTCTTAAACATGTTTTAATAATTTCAATACGATTATAATTATGGAATCTGACTTAGAGAAAGCCGGCCGCGGTGGCCGAGGTGACTGAGGCGCTTCAGTCACGGTCAGCACGGCCACTACGGTCGGGGGTTCGAATCCCCCCTCGGGCATGGATATTTGTGCCGTCTTTAGTCTTAGCTAGTTCATAAGTAGTTTGGAAGCTTAGAGACTGATGACCCCGTAGTTAAGTCCCATAAGTTGTACAAACATTTGAACATTTGAACTTAGAGAAAAGAAACATTCGGTCAATCGAACTAAGTTATCACTTCTAGAACATAATATTTGAAGGTATGAAGCACTATGCTAGACGTCTTCTTTATATATAAAGCAATGTGTCCGCGTGCTTGTTTGTCCGTACGTATTGCATACAAATCTACAGTTTTGTTCCAATCTTTATGAAATTGTGTACACATATGCTTCAATCCATGAGGACGGTCGCCGTAAGTGTAATAATCACGTATAACACATAGTTCACGAGATATGACGTCATAAACAATGATATATGCATAAAATTGCTGCATTAAGCGATAATGCTGCTCATTTTCTCCCAAACCACTGGCCCGATTTCAACCACATTTAGTACACATATTCCTTACTGTAAGTTAACAATTGCTGTCCAGGCGATATGACGTCATAAACAATAGGAATCGCGAAACACTGCCACATCGTGTGATGAGACTTTATTTATACACTCTATGAAAATGAGAGTACTTAGCGTCCTGCAACAAAGTATTACATTTTTTCTCGCTGACAAACAGATTAAAATGATGAAAGGAAAAAAAAATTTCTCGCTTACTACTTTTCCGCTGTTCATGGACTAAAACTACGGCATTCAGTATGAAGTTATAATCTATAGTTTCTACACTACAAATTGTAGCCGCAGGAAATTTTACAGACAGTATACACACATAACTATATGTACCTTCGAAATTGTGTCACATTACGACGCGTGGTTCATGAGATATGAGCACATAAACAGTAACGTTAATGGAAAACCGCCCTATCATGTACAAAGTTTTAATCTATTACTTTTTTACAACTAACTGTATTCGCAACAGATTTTAAAGGCATGAAGCACTTACACAAATGAATATATACCCGAAAAATTATACAATTGTACAACATATAACTCAGCAAATAAGAGATAGTACGAATTTTATATGCCATTTGTATTTTGATTACTATCTTCCTTTGCTTGGATACTGCACGTATAATTTTGTACATTATGCAGTACAGCCATATTTCTGATATATTCTCCGATAAATGTAACACGTTTTTAGAAAAAAAGGAGATGGTTAGAGAGAGAAGGGATAGTACTAATTCAAGGTAGGAAGAAATTAGTTAAATACCCAGGCATAGCCGGGTTTTCAGCTAGTTATACAGGTAAAGGGTCATTATAATCTGCCCTAATATCAAGACTTTAATTCAGGGGAGAACTTTCAAACTGATTACATGATAGGGAATTGGAACAATGTATGTGTTATCAGCACCAGAGATATTATCACTGCGATATCGGGTTTAAATGACGTTCTGGTGTTTTTCCTCATGCGATTAATACTGCCCGCTGTCACACATTACACGTGTAAAACTTTCTTTTGGCTAACTAAAAGAAACTGAACCGAAATTTCAAGATTATTTTGGAACTATAATTAAGAATGCAACTGTCAGTTTACACTGAAAGAGCATTTTCTGGCATTATACATTCCCTTGCGGAAAAAAACACCACGGTCAAAATACAATCAAATACCACTTGCTTAAAGAGTCCTTACCTATTACTCGAACTCTCCATAAGTGAAAATCGATCGGAAACTGCAGTGAGCTTGACCTCAGATAACTCTAATTGATACTAATGTTTCCATCCGCAATGCTTTTGGTAGAAAATATATCGTAGTTAGAATTAATTCTTAGCCATTTTCTATGATGTTACTAAAAGATATACACATAAGTTCTTCCAAATTACTTTGATTTTTTTATGACGGGTAAATTTCATATTTCCTAAATATGTGAAACGTCGATCGTGACACGTTGAATATTTTACCGTACTACAGTGACAATATGTCGGTTTTTTTATTGATATGGTGTCTGCATGTAATATTAACAAAACAAAACCGCCTTTTCGATGACCGTCTTCTGTTATGAAACATTATTAATGAACGAACAGTGTAGAATGAACAGAGATGAAAAACAAAGCAACATTCTGTAACCTTCCCCTACCCTACGCTTCATACGTAGGTCAAACAATTTTCAGAAACATGAAGTACCACATTGTGTGCCACTGCTTATTAAGATATACAGCCTAACTGCGTCAGCTCACATAACTCAACGACTGTCCGAACTCAATGACATTACACGACTGCTGGCACTTACCCACTGAACTACTGGTGAAGCACACCAGCGGTATGAGAATTACTTCAAAGAATATAAGCCTAAGTCAAAAACACTACTATGTATTCTTACAATTCCTGGAGTCCGCGTATTCTGTGTCTTACTCTACGATCGCCTCTCATAAGTCTTCATAGCATGTTTTCTTGGAATGTTGAGTAGTCACCAGTCATCCGTTCTTAATGTCTGAGTGATTACATCATTTTATGTCTTGCCACGAATTTTATGTCTTGCCAGCCGCACGCCTCAGAGAATATTTTGTTCATATTATGCGTTTTACACACGCAAGTGCAGTTGACAGAATTAACGTCTAATTGCGCGTACCATTGATTTTTGTAGCTTGAGTGTTACAATCCTTGGTCGCTGTACACGTAGCGCTTATCTTTGACTTCTTAATTATGATATCGTGCTTGTACGTCACTTCGTAGTACAATGTCAGAAACAGATACAGAGATACGCTTACGTAAGTTGAAAAAGAAACGTAGTACTGAACGGAAGTTAGTAACACGGTTCAGTAGAGCGATAGATGAACGAGATACAGGCAAAGATACCGATTTCGAGTACTTTCGAACACGATCGCAAGAGACATTAGATCGTTTGCGAGTGCTAGATGATGCAATTCAAGATTTACTTTCCGACACAGACTATGATGCTGATGTCAGTAAATGCGAAGACTATGTCGACACCGCTGGGAAAGCTATTTTGAAGGCAACAAGGAAGGCGAAAGATTGTTCTAGCTCAGTTGATTCAATATCGACACCTACGACATCGTCAGCCGCGGTAGCAGCTCCTGTGCCTGTCACGCATACTGTCAAACTTCCCACAATCAGATTAGCACCGTTTTCAGGAGAAGTAGAAAAGTGATCTCGATTTTGGGAGCAGTTCCAGTCGTCTATAGGTAGTAATCCTTCAGTTTATACTGTAGACAAACACGCCTTCCTCCGAGGATACTTGGAAGATGAACCAAGAAAGGAAGACAGTATAAAAGGTAAACACAAAATAAGCCCATGTACCATTATACCCGTTTGTAATTCCGCCTTGTAATTTTGTTTAAATTCTGTCACACAGATAATCTGAAGATGCCCTGCTAAAGGGCGAAACGCGTCATTAATTAATAAAGTAATTTGCAATCAAGACGGTTTTTGTACTGAAGGAATATTTTTTCTCACTGATTGCTGTACACCATGGACTGGAAATTATTTTATATGAAAATTGGTTTGGAATGCTTTTATTCAGAAACTAAGCTACCTTACAAAACATATTACATTTAAAATTGACATCAAATGTGTCGCGACCATTTTTCCAATCTGTATTTGGGAAATAAAATTCTGGAAACCTCTTACTTGTTTTTTAACCAAACTGAGTAAATAACTGATATGACCTCGGTGAAAACTCCATTACAATACATTCCTTTTTAAAAATTATTTTGGTCTAAGAATGAATATTACAGCGAACTGATTTCAGCTGGATTGACTAATTTAGAAGTAGTAAGTATTTTCCATAGCACAATTAAAATGTTGGAGAAACTTAACAATGTTTGAATGCAACACAATAAACACACGTTGTAATTTTTTGACAAATCTTTGTCTTTGTAGCCTCCTTTACAAAGAGTATCTTGATATCGCGGCTCGGCCGCTTCCTGCGGCTCCTGTGTCCCTTGATCGTTAGTTCTTTGCATCGGCCCATGCCCGTGCGGACACGGTTTAGTTTAGAGTAGTCATGGGACAACCGACTGTTTTTAACAACCGATTGGTCAATCGGTTGTTTTTTCGTTCAGTCGGTTTTTTTAGTCGAATGAAACAACCGAATGAAAATAGTCTCTGTAGCCGTATGAATGTTTTCACTCACTGGCGGGGTTTGAGTGGTTTCAGTAGATGCGAAACAATGGAATGAAACCAGTCTCTGTCGGTTGCAGCCACTATATGAATGTTTTCACTCATTCAGTGGGTTTGAGTGGGTTCAGTCGATGCGCGAGCACCAAATGAAAGAAGTCTCTGTCCTTTACATGAATGTTCTCGGCATTGAGTGGTTTCACTTGATGCGATACAACCGACTGGAAAAAGTCTTTCACAGTTTCTGCAGTTATATGGATATTTTTGTTAATTCATCGACTTTGTGTGACTTTATTTGCATACTCCTTCAACCTTTTCGGATATAAATGAACCGTGATTCAGCATGAAACATTCTTAGAGACAAATCTTAAAAATATAGCAGTGTGTCCGCTGTGTGTGTGTTTCTATTGCATGCAAATCTGCAGTTTTGTTCCAATCTTAATTAAATTTCGCACACTTGACCTTCAAAGCAAGAGGAACGTTACTGTCGACATCAAATTTCATTCGGTGCATGGCGAAGGGTACTTTACCTACTAACTTCGACAAATTCCGTTTGTATTCGAATTTTAATGATATATTTCACAATTCACCTTCAAAGAAAGAGAATGGTCACCGTCTACATCTACTTTAGTTTGATGCATGAGAGAAGCTATTCCAGACTTCGACACCAATTAGAGGTTTATTCCGATCTTGATGAGATTTTGCACACTTGACTTTCAAAACAATTGGCAGTTCACTGTTCATCTAAGATTTTGTATGGTACATGGCGGAGGGATGGAATAAACCTCCACGCCGTTTCTCCGATAACCACAGAAATATCTGTGACAAGAGTGAATAATTATGAAAGTTGAGAGGAATGTTTTCATACACTGTTGACGAATACAGACGCGCTGAAGAAATTTACAGCACTGATAAATGTTGTATGTCTTCTCGTACTCCTTCAAATTAGATGGAATTAACAAAAAAATATAAGAAATATTTTTATACAAAATACTTTAATAAACGTATTTTTCACAATACCTAATGTTTTAGTGATCTTCGAATTTGGATCTAGCAAATAAGCTCAAAGTTAAAATACTTAACACTGTCCTACTAGTACCTTAGATATGTATGAACAGTAAGCCGCAAACCGCACGTTTCTACCTGTTCCCACTCCGGAGATACAGTATGCGAGATTAAATTTGTAGCGACCATTTTGGAACACCCTGTAGTTTCCAGGCTTTTTTATTGAGACAGTAAGAAACCGACAACAATGGGCGATTACACGCCCCGCCCGCCGAACACTGTTGTGTGGAGTTTGGCGCGCGCCTGCTGGCGAATGGCGATTTCAGCAGTGAAAACGCAAGCGAGGCAGCACCCCTCTCGTGTCCCCGCTCCCCGCGGTACTTCGTGGTCATCGGCCACTTACCTTCTGCAGATTGTGGGTGTCTGCGAAAATAATCTGATCGGGCCCAGATGATCGGCGTTTTTGAAGTCTGGGGTGGGCGATTAAAGTGATTGCAGGCCTGCTCCAGCGATATGAAAAAACTTACTGCCTGTTTTCACTTGAAAAGAAAGTATGAGTGATTCAGTCAATGTACAAAACTGCAAAAGTTTCGCATGTTTTCATTCAGTTGTTCCCACAGACTACTTTCATTCGAAAAAAATAAACGAATGTTAATCCAACCTAGTTAAACTACGACCGACTGACTGTTTCATTCGGTTGCTCCCACTGACTGGTTTCACTCAAAAGAACGAATGAAGAGCCCAACGTACTGTGTCAGTTTTTTCATTCGGTTGGTCCCATCGACTGATTTAACTCAAAAGAAAAGGAATGAGTGGTCCAACCGACTGTGTCGATTTTTTCTTCGGTTGCTCCGACCGACTGTTTTCACTGAAAAGAAGGAATGAGTAGTCCAACCGACAGAATCGGTTGTTTCATTCGGTTGGTCCCACCGACTGGTTTCACTCAAAAGAACGAATGAATAGTCCAACCTACTGAATCGGTTGTTTCATTCGGTTGGTCCCACCGACTGGTTTCACTCAAAAGAACGAATGAATAGTCCAACCGACTGAATCGGTTGTTTCATTCGTTTGGTCCCACCGACTGGTTTCACTCAAAAGAATGAATGAATAATTCAACCGATACGAGAAACTACAACCGAATGATCGATTTTTTTCCAACAACCGAATGAATCGATTGTTTTCATTCGATTGTTCCCATCACTAGTTTAGAGTACTACAATGTTGCCTGTCTAGGTGAGAGATTGATTGCGTCCGGATACTTCTGTTTCCAGAGTGATTCTATACACTCCGCAGACGGATGAGTTGCGTTTGTGCAACTTTGCCTAGATTTCAGTCGTCTAGGTACAGACTGGTGAGCCGTGGTGGAGTAGCCGAGCGGTCTAAGGCGCCTCGCTGCGGAGACATGAATGTGTGTCTTTATCCTTAGGTTAGTTTACCTAGGTTTAAGTAGTTTGTAAGCTACGGACTCATGACCAAGCAGTTTGGTCCGATAGATATAGAAACAAAAACAGACGGTGATTAAATAGTAGGTGCCTCCGATCATTAAGTTGTTTATACCGTTATTTGGAGCTCAGAAACGATCTTAAAATTTGAGGCGGAGCAATACTCTTCCTCGTGTTTATAAACGATTTAGGAGATAATCTGAATAGCTCCCTTAGACTGTTCGCGGATGATGCTGTCGTTTATCGGTTAGTGAAGTCAACAGAGGATCAAAAGCAACTGCAAAGCGATTTAGACAAAATTTCTACTTGGTGCGAAAATTGGCAATTGACACTAAATAAAGAAAAGTGTGAAGTAATACACATGACCACTAAAATAAATCCGCTGAACTTCAATTACGCGATAAATCAGTCAAACCTTAAGGTCGTAAATTCTACCAAATACCTAGGAGTTACAATTACGAACAACTTTGACTGGAGAGAACACATAGAAAATATTGTGGGGAAGGCGAACCAAAGGTTACGTTTCATTGGCAGAACGCTTAGACGATGCACCAGCTCCACCAAAGAGACTGCCTACATCACACTTGTGCGTCCTCTCTTGGAGTACTGTTGCCCCTTATGGGACCCTCACCAGGTGGGACTGACGGAAGATATTGAGAAGGTTCAGAGAAGGGCGGCTCGTTTTGTTTTATCACGTTACAGGGGGGAAAGCGTCACGGAAATGTTGCACGAATTGGGGTGGAAATCATTAAAAGAAAGACGTTATTCATTGCGGCGTGATCTGTTTGCGAAGTTTCAATCACCGACTTTTAGTTCTGAATGTGAAAATATTTTGCTAGCACCCACCTACTTAGGGAGACATGACCATCCCAATAAAATAAGAGAAATCAGATCGAAAACGGAACGATTTAGGTGTTCTTTCTTCCCGCGCGCTATTAGAGAATGGAACGGTAGAGAAAAGTTATGAAGGTGGTTAATGAACCCTCTGCCAGGCACTTAAATGTGATTTGCAGAGTATCGATGTAGATGTAGATGTAGACAATGAATACGATGAATAATGTCAAGAATTCGACTTTCAAATGAGGTGTTGAAACTGCAACTAATCTGCTAGAGCGGTGGTCGTAATTTACTGAGTTGTGACCATTTTTCAACCGCTCTACCAACTTGTATAATTTTGTACGATTCATACAACCTTCACCATAAATTTTGAACAATCTTCCGTACATATTCACTGATTTCTTGCCTTTAGCAAGTAAAAAACGAATAACATAACCAGTGGTGGATACAGTGGGGGGGGGGGGGGGGGGGGAGGGGAGAGCACAAGGCCGAGAAAGGTGAACATGTCCTTATAGGCTAATATATATATTGGCCTATAAGGACATGTGCCAAAGCTGTGATGCCACCGCCGCCCCCCCCCCCCCGCCCCCCAAACTCCCCATAAAACAAGCTTACGATTTTATCTACGAATCTGGAAAATGTTGTGAGTAGTTGATAAAAGAATGAAGCGTTATTGAAAAAGATTGTAAACATGAAGAGCAGTCTTTTCTGTTATACCTTGAAAATGACGGGCGTTCATCTTCCGAAATACTGGCTGTTGTCGAGGACGTTACCCAACTATATTTCCGTAAATTATTTGAACATAACATACAGAGTAATTTAGAAATAAAATATATGACGATGATTAAACCACAGTCAATTGTGAAAAGTTTAAATTTTAATCACAAAATAAGAAACCAGAGAAGTCAGATTCTGAATGCCCTGTGTTCAGCTGTGAGCACATTTGTTTCCATCCTTTATCATCATCAAGGATGCTCACAGCTGAACAGTGAACATTCAGGCTCTGAGTTTAATTCGATTTAAACCGTTCCTCAACTTGGCCAGTTGAGTATATGCGAATCCTTATACAAAGGAAGCCATGCGAAATTGGAATTGGTTTCTCTACATATTTACAACTATCGAATAATTGCACTGAAAGTTGGACACTACTGACCACTTGAAAATTCAAACAATTGTACAATACGGTCGAAAAATAAGTTTTATACAATGATGTCCACAGGATTATGATATTAAATGCGAAATGACTGAAACATCCTACGGCATAATGGTCCACAAATTATATATATATATATATATATATATATATATATGTATATATATATATATATATATATATATATATATATATATATATATAAAGTTTGTAATCCTATGGAACGCAACTGCTAATGTCTTCGTTCCCAGTCTTTCAAACTACTTGAACTAACTAATTCTAAGAACATCAAGCAGCCGAACGCGGTGGCCGAGTGTACTGCTGCGCGCCAGTCACTGTCTGCACGGCCACTACGGTCTGGGGTTCGAATCCTCCATCGGTAATGGATATTTATGCCGTCCTTACTGTTAGCTAGTTCATAAGCAGTTTGTCAGTTTAGGGACTGATGACCACGTAGTTGTGTCCCATAAGCTCTACAAACATTTCAACATTTACATTTCGACAACACGCACACCCAATCAAAAAATGTTCAAATGTCTGTAAATCTATCGGACCAAACTGCGTGGTCATCAGTCCGTAGCTTACAAATTACTTAAACCTACGTAAACTAACCTACGGACAAACACACACACACCCTTTCCCCAGGGAGGACTCGAACCTCCACGGCGAGCAGCCGCGCGCTCTGTAGCGAGGTGCTTTAGACCGCTCGGCTACTCCACCGCGGCACACACCCAATTCCGAGGGAGGACTCGAACCCCTAGCGGGAGCGGGAGCGTACTCCGCGACGTTGCGCCCCAGATCACACGGCCATTTCCGCGCGGCGCCTTGTCAATTTGATAAATGTAGAGTTCCATATTCCCGATACTCTTTTTTATTTTGTGGTAAATTTTCAAACTTTTCGCTAATGTGGTTGAATCATTGTAATTTTTTTGTAATCGTAGGCTCTTGGGAATGAGGCCATAGTCCGGCGAAACTAGTAGTGTATTGGTAATTAGATGGAAGTACATTAATTCGACAAGTGAAGACGATTTTACCCGGTGATGCAAGAAGCAGAAAACATCTGCGCTACTTGCAGGACATCGATTTATTTCGGAGCGCTGTCAACGTTATGCTGCCCCTAAACACGAAATATTACTGCACACATTGTTACGGGTAACGTTTCCCACTCTGCGACGCTGCCTTCCACTAACTGCTCCTCGCCTCCCGGCAGCCATGGTACATGCCTCCTGCCGCTGCCAACAGCCAGCGCACGTATCCTGCACTTACCCAGGGCCGGATCTAGGGTATTTGCCAAGGGGGGCTAGCTTAAATTCGCCGCCCCTTCTTTCACCCCCTCCCCCCGTAAGGATCGACTTTTTGACGCTAATTGGGTCACATATTTCTAAATAAATATCACAATCTCACAACATGAACTTATTCTATTGACTGAATTAAGATCAAAGGAAAACAGAACAATTTTAATACATACAAAAATATTTCAAGATTACTCATCGTACAAAAATCAATTCAAAATTTCGCTTTTCGAGCTTTTTTTGTTTTTGATATCATAGTTTAGAGAAGCAGCTCGTTTGAGCTCTATGGATATTATACTCAGATTTGTTAAGCAGTCGTGCTCCTCAAATGTGTTTAATTAGTTTCAGCTTGCTGAAACTTCATTCTTCAGACGAAACAGAAACTGGAATGGGAAGATATATTTTAACGATGTAGTAAGGTTGGGACACCCCTCTACCAATTGATTTTTATAAATTAAACTTAATGTTGATGATGCAGTGGAATCGTTCTGTATACTGCCAGCGCATGTTGTCTGAAACTTTCAACTTCATGTTCTTCCTCGCTAAGACCATCTGCCAGTTCCGCTGCTTGGGCCTTCAAGTCCTCCACTTCCATTTCTCGAATTTGCACATGACACAAAAAAACTAATTCAAAATTCAAATGTTTGTAGAACTTATGGGACTTATCTACGGGGTCATCAGTCCCTAAGCTTACAAACTACTTATGAACTAGCTAAGACTAAGGGCAGCACAAATATCCATGCCCGAGGGGGGTTCGAACCGCCGACCGTAGTGGCCGTGCAGGCCATGACTGAAGCGCCTCAGTCCCCTCGGCCACCGCGGCCGGCGAAAACTAATTTTTGCACCAATTTTCTCAAGTGCGGTAAACCTGGTACTAAGATCTGTCAATTATTCCTTATTTTATCTGTGAATGTTGGATACGTCATCCTCACAAATCTCATCGGCCATTTCCTTCTTTCTTCGAATCATTTTTTCGGAGAATGCCGTTGATACCTCATTATCTTCTGCTAGCACTTTGGCCTCAGAAATAGATTCAGGCGTACATGAATCATATGAAATATGAATATTCATTTATCTAAAAAAAAGGAAATCTATGCAAATTAATAAATATTGTGCTTTTACTTAAGCAATAACGCAAACATCTCCCACATTCTGGCTAATATCTAGTAGATTTTTAAGGTTTGATTAGCTGAAGTACCTGTGACAGGGCAACACTGAAGTCAGCAACCAGGAATTCTAGTTTTATTAAAATATTTCGTTATTTCTTACAGTGATTATACTTTTAATAATTCTGTGTCAGATAATTTTATTAAATTATACCGTAAAGATACATTCTGGAAAAAAAAAAAAAAAAAAAATAAAAAGAGAGAGAGAGAGAGAGTCGGTCAAAATTTGCCGCCCTCTAAATTCTGCCGCCCGGGGCAACTGCCCCATTTGTCCCCCCCCCCCCCCTAGATCCGGCCCTGGTATTCCCGATACTCTTTTTTTATTTTGTGGTACATTTTTAAACTTTTCACTAATGTGGTTGAATCATTTTAATTCTTTTTTTTTTTTTTTTTTTTTTTTTTTTTTTTTTTTTTTTTTTTGTTGTAATCATAGGCTCTTGAGAATGACGCGACAGTCCGCCGAAACTAGGAAGTAGTGCATTGGTAGTTAGATGGAAGTACATTAATTCGACAAGTGAAGACGATTTTACCTGGTGATACCAGCAGCAGAAAACATCTGCACTAGTTGCAGGACATCCATTTATTTCGGAGAGCTGCCAACGTTACGCTGCCCCTAGACGCGAAATATTACTGCACACATTGTTACGGGTAACGTTTCCTACTCTGCGACGCTGCCTTCCAATCACTGCTCCTCGCCTCCCGGCAGCCATGGTACACGCTTACTGCCGCTGCCAACAGCCAGCGCACGAATCGTCAATTTACCGTAGACAAACAGTACAGTATCCGATTCCTGCATAGCTGTTTCATTATCAAACAATGCACTGAGCAACAATCAAACAGCCAGTACATATGACGCGCTACATTTGGTATTCCCTCAAAACCTAAAATCAGATTTTCTGTGTCGCGTTGTACTGAATCAATTTCTTCTTCTTGCTTTGTAAACATACTACGCAAAACGTAATGAGGTTTCAAGTAAGCTTTCGCGATCAACAAAATTACACTTGATTGTGTTTCTAGAAGAATTTCTGCTAGCATGAAAATCCTTTCTATCTGATGTGCGGAAAAATGCCATTAAAATTTCGAGCCGGCCGCGGTGGCCGAGGGGATTGAGGCGCTCCAGTCACTGTCTGCACGGCCACTACGGTCGGGGGTTCGAATCCCCCCTCGGGCATGGATATTTGTGCCGTCCTTAGTATTAGCTAGTTCATAAGTAGTTTGTAAGTTTAGGGACTGATAACCCCGTAGTTAAGTCCCATAGACTTTACAAACATTTGAACAGTTGAAATTTCGAATTAGCTCAAATAACTGGAATATCTAAACGTGTAGCTTCAAACAAAACTGTTTATATTGCGTGGCAATACTATTTATTAGTGTATAAGAAAAGAATCCAGAGAGATAAACTGATCACCGAGAACACCTGAATGCGCCAACCTGAACGCAACCCTAGGACTTAACGATTTATTCACGTAGTTACATCCTTTAACTTTATTTACGTGTTTATAAAACGTACACGATATATCAATTATGTCCCAAGCAATCACAAAAAAATAAACGACTTTTATTTAGTTTTATCGTAAATTAATGGCAAAAAAGGAGCAATAAGTAATTAAAAAGAATCATAACACAAAAAGTCAATTACGTTATGTTAATTACAGGGATTTTGTCAGTCTAAACTCACAGTTACGTGCTGTCTGTTAAGTAAAATTAAATAATATTTATACTGAGATTGTCGTTTTCCCTCCCTCACCCCCCCTCGTCTCTCTCTCTCTCTTCTTTCTCTCTCTCTCTCCCCCTTCTTTCTCTCTCCCTCCCCTCTCCCTCTTTCTCCCTCTCTATTTTTGACACGCTATCTGGAGGGCGGGGGGGGGAGGGGGTACGTACCCCAGTGCCCCCCTTCAAATCAGTTCATAAACATAACTTTTTCAAGAGATGTTGAACTGAAACTTCCTAGCAGATTATAATTGTGCGCAGGAACCGGGACTCGAACCTGGGACCTTTGCCTTTCGCGGGCAAAGGTCCCAAGTTCGAGTCCCAGTTCCGGCACACAATTTTAATCTGCCAGGAAGTTTCATATCAGCGCACACTCCGCTGCAGAGTGAAAAGTTTCATTCTAGATGTGGAACTGATGTAGGGCACTTACCCTGGAAAGCCAGAGGCCGCAGCTTCGAGTCACGGTTCCTGCACATACTTTTAAACTGTCAGGATGCACATTCCGCTACAGAGTGAAAATATTGCTAAGGAAACATCCTACTTGCTCCCCGCACGCCTACAGCGCGACTCCGTTCTAATGGCTGATGCTTTCATCCGGAGTGTGTAGTAGTTGGGGCAAACACTTTGCACCTCTGAACTCAGTTACAGTCAGCAAACAGACGGTGGAGAGACATGTCTCTTGAGCGCTATCTAATCGTCGACGACCGTGACAAATAAATTAGTAACACTTGAAAACCGTCAGTGTGCACGTACTGTACCGTGGTTCTACTGATCACAGTCCGGCACTGCAGATATTTCGAGTGTCTTTCGAACCTAACTCCACTTGTGTCGGGCAATTACCGACTGCAGAACCCACTTTCCTAACATAATCTTTACTTTCGAGATCTGACGCAATTCCATTCGAAGAAGGTAACTCACAGGTGTGGGAGATAACTAGGCTTCATACTGCGATACGCAAAAAATTCCAATTAAAGTAATTATTTGTTTTTCATTAGGCAGGTAGGGCTGATATGCTGATATGTCTTACTGAATCAACAGGATAAGGTCGTAATCAAAAGACATCATTTGCAGACATATTACGGCTTATTACTTGGAATAATGACTTGTGAGTGGGGAGATAAGGAAAGAAAAACTTGAAAGAGTAGCGATGGGAACGTCTTATCGTCATTTTTCACACGATATGTCCATTAGTGTTTTCTGAAGAAACTATTAGCTGTTCAGTCACTTCGGTTCAGCACATGTCCTATCACCTATCATGCACAGGTTGCGACATGGGCGCGGATAAGTTGTTCCATGCGTGTAGGCGTCGACGCGACGGTGCGTACGGTTTGTAGTGGTACAGCCGTCTATGCCGCATTCACCTGGTTTCGAAGTTCATCGCTGGTGATTGAAACTGGGCCACACCGTCGTTTCTAAGATGAACAGTCGCGACGATCATTGCTGTGAAAGCTGTTACTGTTAAGCCCTTTCTACACGGTACGTGCGACACGCACAAGAAAATCGTTGTCACCTGCAGCGCTCCTTGCGATAGACCATCGAACTACAAAGAAGCGTTTACACGGTACGCGTTTGTCGAGATGTCTGCTTCACGTGTTTACTTCTTACATTGTCAAAGCAAGATCACTTTTCGAGGCTGTCAGATATATCGGGATTATTGTAAAGATTAAAATATTTATTTGTCTATTATTAGTTTCTCCATCACCGGATGCTTGCTGTTGCCGCAACTGTGGTTCAAATTTAATGAAAGTACAGCTCCAGTTGCATTTATTGGTGCTTTATTTAAGCCCACACTACCGGTTTCGGCCTCTATGTTAGGCCATTTTCAAGGGTGACAGAGGTTATGCCATAGAGAAAGCAACGTTGCTTTCTCTATGGCATAACCTCTGTCACCCTTGAAAATGGCCTAACATAGAGGCCGAAACCGGTAGTGTGGGCTTAAATAAAGCAACAATAAATGCAACTGGAGCTGGACTTTCATTAATTTGTCTTTTAGACTGCCTCTGTAAAACTGTATTTGATTGTTTCCATGCAGTTCATGTGAAACTACGTCGCTCACTTGAGTAAAAGTCCGATTTATAAAAGTCGGTTAAATACTTCCAGGCCGCGCGGTTTGAGGCTTTTATGTATATCATGATCAAGCTGTCTATGAAAGTCATCTATACATTGATCTTTCACTGGGATAAAGCTTCAAATAATGCTCACCGCAAACAAATATTTCACCTGTTAACTACAGCATGTTTCAGGAGAAATAGCACATATTTTAGGAGTGGGTAATAAAGATGAATTGCAGTAAAAATTCTGTATAATGTATGTTCCGTTTTTAGTGGGTATATATTTCCGATTGTAGGGCCTGCAGTGTGGTAAATATCGTTGAGGAACATTGTAATATAATATCTAGAATCAATGCTTACAGTTTATCGTTTGTGGCTACAGCTGTTTCAGCATTTTGCCATCATCAAGCGCCTGCGAGTAAAGGAAATGTAAATTTGAATATTTTGACTGATACTTTCGTCGGAACTTGGTAAATCATCGTAATGACTTATTTAAATATCCGGTTTTCGACCTATTTTAAAGTCTGAAGATGCCCTTGTAACCGAAAACCAGTTAACTAAGTGGAAATGAACTTGAATAACAGACACAGAGCTGTACTTTGAAGCCAGTATGATGTTCTACCAAGAAACGATGGAAGTATCAGTAAAAATGTCTACATTTACATTTACTCTAAGTTTTTTTTTTTTTTTTTTGTTTTTTTTTACATTTCATGTCGACAGCAATACCTCTGTTATCAATAAAATTGTACACATGTTATATGGATTTTTTATTGCAATTCGTCTATAGTACTGCTCTTGAGAAAGCCTGTATATATCTACAGGGTGTTTCACTAAGTGTGTTTGCCTCAGCGTAGCTGACTGGCTGGTGGTCATGAGACAGTGGGCCGTGCCCGAGGGGATAGCCACTCGGCCAGTCAGCTAAGCTATCGCAGCCTACGCCCCCGGAACTTTGAAGGGTTGTAGCTCCCAAACTAACAGTGATAGGAATGTAGTTTAAATTGATTTGGACGCAGCTGATTTAAACTAATCCAATACACGATAGAAAAAAAAAAACTATTAGTCCATTAAAAAAAGTATATCTTTGTGGTGTAACTCTTTGGAAAATGATACAATAAACTATGTTCATAGCTCCGCAAAAAGTGACCTACCGTATTGAAATTTCCCGTCACCTATTATTTTATAAGTTACAGAAGCAAACACACTTAGTGAAACACCCTATAAAAGTCGAACAACTACGTTCCCCCTGAGCGGAAGACAAGTACACATTTCTCAAACAAATTCGCGAATTGGCCCTGTTCGTCAGTTTGCTTCCCCACTCGGTCGTCTGCGCATTTGAGAAGCACTTCCATAAATGTGAGAATAGGATCCATGCTATTCCGTCTACTAGCGATCGTATGCGTGCGTCTTTTGCAAGTGGACGCGTCTATACGGTACGCTGCAGGCGTAACCGACGCATCATGGGTAATCTTGTAAGCTCTCACTCCCCGCCGTGTAGAATGAGCTTTAGACTGTGGTTGTTAGCATCTGATAGTTGAAACGACCCAGCTGCACCTAGCGGTGGGCAAGACGCCGTAATAGTTAAATTCATTTATGACTATTTTCTACTTAATTAGTAAAATAGTTATTATAATTTGCGTGATCAAACCATTAGCAAAATATCTAGAGACACGAATAATAGCGCAATAAATGTGAAAGCAGTCGAATTTCATTGATTTAGAAATACTTGGGAATATGTGTTGCCGGCCGCGGTGGTCGACTGGGACTGAGGCGCGCCAGTCACGGACTGCACGGCCACTACGGTCGGGGGTTCGAATCCCCCTCGGGCAATGATATTTGTGCCGTCCTTAGTATTACCTACTTTATAAGTAGTTTGTAAGTTTAGGGACTGATGACCCCGTAGTTAAGTCCCATAAGCTATACAAACATTTGAATTTTGAATGTGTGTAAACAAGCTGAAAACCCAGTGTTGCCTGGGTATTTAATTATTAACTCAAAACTTGAGTTAGTAATTCTCCTATCCCTTTTCTCTCTTTGTCCATTTCCATTTTGATATCACATTTATCAGAGAATATATAAGGATTAAGGTTGTTCTGCATTATATACACTACTGGTCACTAAAACGTCTATACCAAGAAGAAATGCAGATGGTAAACGGTAGAGTATTCCTAGACGGGTGAAAGATCTCTTGTGCGCGTCGTTTAGTGATGATCGTGTGCTCAGGCACCACTTTCGTCATGCTTGGCCTTCCAGGTCCCCACCAAACCTCAGTCCGTCCGATTATTGGCTTTGGTGTTACCTGAAGCATGTGTGTCAATTATTACCTCTCTATCTACATTATTTCGTGATTTATTAAGTTTTCAAATTTATACTGACTTTTTGATCATCCGGTACATTATAGCCTACTAGAACTGACATGTGACTACATTTTCAAGCAGTTTGGGTGCATAAATCTTGAGAAATCAGTGCTCAGAATAACCACCTCTGGCCCTAATAACGGCCTTGATACTCCTGGGCATTGAGTCAAACAGATGTTGGATGGTGTGTACAGTTACAGATGCCCATGCAACTTCAACACAATACCACAGCCACCATTGATCAGACATTTTCAGTTGGTGGGTGATCTGGAGAATGTGTTGGCCAGGGCAGCAGTCGAACATTTTCATTATCCAGAAAGGTCCACATGCGGTCGTGCATTATCCTCCTGAAATGTAGGGTTTTGCAGGGCTCGAATGAAGGGTAGAGCCACGTGTCGTAAATGTAACGGCCATTGTTCAAAGTGCCGTCGATGCGAACAAAAGGTGACCAAGATGTGTAACCAATGGCACCCCATACCATTACACCGAGTGATACACCAGTATGGCGATGACGAATACATGCTTCCAATGTGCATTCTCGGCGTTGTCGCCAAACATGGATGCGACCCCCATGATGCTGTAAAGAGAACCTGGATTCATCCGAAAAACTGACGTTTTGCCATTCGTGCACCCAGGTTAGTCATTGCGTAAACCATCGCAGGTGCTCCTGTCTGTGATGCAACGTCAGGGGTAACCGCAGCCATGGTCTCCAAACTGATATTCCATGTTGCTGCAAACGTCGTCGAACTGTTCCTGCAGATGGTTGTTGTCTTGCAAACGTCCCCATCTGTTTTCCAGGGATCGAGACGTGGCTGCACGGTCCATTGTAACCATGAAATTACATGTGGTGTTCCACCAGGATCCATCTTAGGGCCATTGCTTTTTCTTGTGTACATTAATGACCTCTCATCAGTTACACTGCCAGAGGCAGAGTTAGTTTTGTTTGCAGAATATACAAGTATTACAATAAATAGCATGTCTAGCTTAGTTTTAGGAAGGTCTGCTACTGAAATCTGTCATAAATAATACATCCCTTTTCCCAGCAAACAGCTCAGTTCATACCTACAATACTAGGAACAAAAATGATCTACATAAGGACTTTACAGCACTTACTTTAGTTCAAAAAGGGGTCCACTACTCAGAAACACGTAAATTTACCAACAACCATAAAAAATTTAGCTACAAATAAAGATCATTTTAAGAAGAACCTAAAGGACTTTCTAGTGGCCAACTCCTACTCCACTGACGAATTGTTAAATAGAACCAAATGATACATGTATATGTATCTATTCATACTATTAGTATTATTATATTATCTGCTTGTAAAAAGTGTATGTACCTGTATTACTAATATTTATTATCAGCTTGTAAAAAAAAAAAAAAAAAAAAAAAGAGTAAAAGGTCATGTTTCATATCCACGAAGATGACCTCAACACGGATCTATGGAACGAACCACCGACTAATCTAATCTACGTCGTGAATAGAGTTAGCATGAAAGTAATTGTTTATGATTCCATATCTCATGAACTGTGTGTCGTACTAAGGTAAAATTTTGAATGTCCGTTGAGTGGAATGTGTATATACAGTCTGTAATATTTCACGTGAAAACAATTGTAGGAGTAATAAATTGTAACGTCATGCCAAATGCCATAATTTTACTGCATGAACGCCGAAAAAGTAGTAAGCGACAAACTTTCTCCTTTTCATCATTATGCTGGTGTCGTCAGCAAGAAAAAGTTTGCTAAAGTTTTGAAATAAAGTTTAAAGTTTGTTACATGTCGCTAAGTTCTCTCCTCCTGAAGTAGTGGACTGATAAAGTCGCACTATCACGTGCCGCAAGACAGTGAAGTTTTCATTGTTAATGACGTTATATCTCCTGAAGTATTGGACGTATCACAAAATCCTTTCTTAGCTGTCGTCTTCTATCTATAAACTACATTCCTGTCACATTTCAGCTTCATAGGTGAAGTACTGTTCGAGATTTCATGTTTAATCAGTGAGTGAGTGAATGAATGTCCTTCCGCTTTCATATTGAAAATAAAAGAATAAGAACATATGAGGAATGTAAATTTTTGTTATGGTCTCTTATTCTATAATAGGCACTTCTATGATGGATTCTAATGATTCGTACCAGTGGTGCAGCGACGGGGGGTGGGGGGGGCGCCTAATGGGGCTGAAGTCCTCCCCCAACCCCCCAACACTATCCAAGGATTTTTTTTTGACATGCCAGAGCCGAAATTTGAAGTAGTACATGTGTAATAAATCACAACTTAACTATGATTTGTCGCCACTGAGAACGTGTGCTGTTGTTACTGTGAGCGGTTTTAGTGCCACCTTGTCCAGCTTTGATGCTGCCACTATAGTTACTGCTATGCCGAAGTTACGAGCCGATTGCGACCTGTTGCTTAGCAGGTTAGCGGCGCCACCGAGTGGAATCTTATGAAGGCCGTCAAAAACTACGAACAACAACAGCATAGAGCCTCATGTTTATTACTCAGTTATAACATCGGCAAGCTTCTTATGTTTCTGATAGCGAATGATAAGAATAAATCCAGCGTCATTGAAACATCTGGGTGGGGAGGGGGGGGGGGGTGAAAAAAAGTACTTTTGCCCAGTTATTGACCTTGTCATGGATCTTCTTAATGGCATTTCCGGAGAATCCTTCCATTCTGTCTGTAAGGCTTCCTTACGGTGACGATGACCGTCGTAATTACAGAAATAACAGTTTAATAAGTCATGGTTGCAAAAAACTGACACGAATTATTTACAGACGATTGGTAAAACTGGTGGAATCAGACCTTGGGGAAGAACAATTAGAAATTAAGAGAAATGTAGGAACACGCGAGGCAATGCTCACATTACGACTTATCTCAGAAGATAGATTAAGGAAAGGGAAACCTACGTTTTTAGCATTTGTAGATCTGGAGAAAGCTTTTCACAATGTTGACTGGAATACATTTCTTCAGTCCCTGAAGGTAGCAGGTGTAAAATAGAGGTTTGTAAGAGCTACATTCAGTTTCTACAAAAACCAGACAGCAATTGTACAATGTACTAGCTGGTTTTTCTTTTGTTGGCAGTAAAGAGAGGTTGATATTTATCGAAAAAGGACAATAGAAGTAACGAATTCCTGGAAAGATTTGTGTAAGACATTCCCAAGTTGTGATCATTTTTGTACAATATTGTTTATATTCACTTCCTCCTTTTATGAAGAAAATATAAATTGTTTCAGTTTAAATTCCAACCTCAGGTATGTTTCCTGTTACTCATTCATCCCGAACCCCACTTAATTTTTTTAATACTGCAGATGTAGAGAAAATTAGTATTTGTGTAGTTAGTGTATTCGAATTGCAGAGCTGCGAATTCTGTATCTAGTTTTGACCTTGCAATGGCAGCACTTTTTGGCAGTATTTCTGAGAGCAGTTGCCCATGTGTTTCCTTGCGCACAGGTAGGCCAAAAAATCAGTGAAAACCGTTGAGTGAGATAATTCAGGAGGAATTGCCGAGCTCAGATCTAATTGTCAATCAGTCACTTCTAAATCAACCTGGTATCCTGTTGTCCAAACATCTGCAATCTTTAATGAGACAGCTTATTTTCTTACAGAGACAAATTGCCCATTCTATGAATAGAGTAAAAAGGCAGAATTTATTTTCATTGCATACTTAGGTTTGTTAAAACTCATGCTTACCTAACTGGATAAAGTGTGCAGTCAGATTAGCAAGTTTGAGTTGAAGTGTAGATTCATTTACAACTCAACACGACGGAATTGTTTGAGAAGCCACTAAAGTAGAGTCAGGCAATTTCATGGACAAACTGCGAGTACAATACTAAACATTATTATTTTAATTAAACTACTTTTCATTATATATTTATTTGATCAATAACAATCTTTACAGTATTTTATTTATTAACAACTTCCAAGAGCTATGCAGTGTTCCACTGGACGAATAAATTCGGGAAAGGAACGGGTAATACCTTTCACAAAAACGTAGATTTATTTAGATGTTTAATATTAGCGACTTAAAGTCACAGATCATATATCTCTGATTGTACATTGTTCATTTAAAGTGAACCTAGCTGCTATTTTTAAGTCATGATGCACTTGAGGCTTAAAGCGGGCTTCTAAATACATGTCACCTCAAAAATTTAGAGCACTAAATACTGGGACGCTATAGTTCGCATTTATGCTAACGTAATAACTTCCAGTTAGTTGTAAGCAAGCAGTTATGGTAAATTTTGTGTTGTGTCTAAAAATCGTTAGAGAGATACTGAGTGCTGTTTGTTTGTATATTATGTTAATTATCTTGGTTCCTTCTTTTCATTCTCCACCCCGAGGAGTGGAGCGGGCTGTTTGAGATACAGTCCGTAAAGAGTCGCGGTTCTATTCAGCCAATAGCAGACAAGCCGATAGCGGGGCAAAGGGGGATCCCAATTGGGAATAACGCCTTACAACCAAGTAAAATCCTAGAACTGGGGAAAATGGAACCAGTTTAATTTATTTCTGGGACATTAACCCAGATTGGAAATAGATTATCTGGCGAGCACGAGTGCCCTCCCGACAACCGAAAATTAGACGCCTGAGTTGCTCTTGTAAACTCACAGGGATCAAAAATGGACAAGCGTTTTCCTACAAGAACCGCACGCGGAGTACGGTATCCTCTACGTCGTGATGATTATCAGGCGAGCACGAGTCTCGAAGTTGCATATTTAAATGGACCATTATTTTTGTGTGGCTTTGCGAGAAGGGTCGCGTGGTATAAGGCGTCTTGCTACGGACTGGGCGGCCGCTCCCGCCGGAGGTACAGGTCCTTCCTCGAGCGTGCGCGAGCGCTATGTGTGCGTAAGTTAGGTTCAGTAGTTTGTAAGTTTAAATATAAATTCAGTAACCCTGAGACGGGTTTTCGTCTCGAATATGTCCAAGACGTTACAGATAAAGGAGAAGCAACGAATTAAAATTTGTGACGTGGCCGGGAACTGAACCCGGACCTCTATGTTTAGGGGCAGACGTGTTACCGTTTCTTTATTTTTATTTTTTTTTTTTTTTTCTGCTGGTAGATCTATGATCTTCGGTCGTTTTCATTGTTCGTGCTTGGTCGTTCGTTGATCATTTGGCTCAGCTTTTTTATTACAGAGTACGTTCAGCCCTCTGACCGGGCGCAATGAGCCACGGCGCCCGGCAAAATTAGACCACCACACCAATGACGATCAGGGCGCCTCGGAATAGTTTAAGTATGACTTCCCGCCACGTCACAAATTCAGCTTCTTTGTTCCATAGATAATTGCCACTACTGCCAAGGCTCTCCATGCAGCGGAATAGCATCTCGGCAATGGGCATGGTGGAACATTCCTGCTAAGATGATATAAACACCAATTTAAATATAAATTCAGTAACCCTGAGACGGTTTTTCGTCTCGAATATGTTCATGACAGCCGGCCGCGGTGGCCGAGGGGACTGAGGCGCTACAGTCACGGTCTGCACGGCCTCTACGGTCGGGGGTTCGAATCCCCCCTCGGGCACGGATATTTGTGCCGTCCTTAGGATTAGCTAGTCCATAAGTAGTTTGTAAGTTTAGGGACTGATGACCCCGTAGTCAAGTCCCATAAGCTATACAAACATTTGAACATTTTTTTGTCCATGACATATCTCCTTTATCTGTAATGACTCGGACATATTCGAGACGAAAAACCGCCTCAGTTTTACTGAATTAAAAAAAAAATTGATATTTATATCAGCAGGAATGCTCCACCATGTCCATTGCCGAGGTGCTATTCCGCTGCATGGAGAGCCTTGGCAGTAGTGGAAATTATCTAGGGAACACAGTGGCTAAATTAAAGTTTGTGACGTGGAGGAAAGTCGTACTTAGATTATTCCGAGGCGCCTTAATCGTTAGTGGTACGGTGATCTAACGTTGAGACGTCTGCCCAGTAAACACGGAGGTCCGGGTTCGATTCCCGGCCACATCACGAATTTTAATTCATTGCTTCTCCTTTACCTGTAGTTTGTCAATGTAGTGACTGATGGCCATAGGTTTACAAACATTTGAACATTATACAATGTTTGGTTGTGTAGCCATATTCAGCACACACACACACACACACACACACACACACATACACACACACTCATGTTGCCAATAAAACCTGCATTTACTCATCTGAATAAACATCTTAACAACCTTTTCACGAAAAAAAAAATCCTCTTTCTCTCTCTCTGTCTATCTGTCTCTCTCTCTCACACACATACACACACACTCATGTAGAATGAAGTCGTATCTATATTATAAATATATAACGTTGGCAACACTCACAGACCAAACGAAAAACAAATGAACACACTGTAGTGAAATGACAAATGAACAGGCAGTCATTCCACATATAACAGGCGATATGTAATCAGTATACATTTCAAAAAGTGAAGTGATGTGATGTGCTGAGATGAAAAGATGAAAAGGAAAAAACGAAACAAAAACACAAGAAAAGTGCTGTACACAGCCCTGAAACACACGCCAGGAAACAACGAACTCCAGCCAAGAAGACGGAGAAGCAGTAGTAACATGTAAGGAAGAGACAACACCGTGAGTAGACCGAATATTAAATTAGAAACACATAGGCCTAACGTGCAAAATGTTTTTTAAAAAACTGTTTTTAATCTATTTATCAAAAGAAATTGTACAAACCTTTCTATCATTTACAGACCACAGAAGATGCTTTTAAAATAAAAAAAGCGAAACGCGTCTGGTTTAAAAATAAACCTCTTAATTGCAGTCAGCATAAGACAGATTACCTCTTATAATCAATTTGAACATTATGTTTGTGACATAAACGAAAGTAAGATGTGTTGTATGTAATGGCACACAGTTAATCACCACAAAGCCGCTTTTCAGATTTCCAGCTGTTTTCAGTAGAGCACTTACGGGAACGTGCGGCCTTTGTGCGTCTGCACATCAAGCGCTAACTCTTGCGTCAATCGGCTGCATGCCGCCAATGCTGTGTGATAATGGGTACGGGCAATGCGTCAGCAGTGTGTGGATGACAAATCCCAGGCTTAACGGGAGGCGTCAGCGATAGACCACACTGGCGCGGTGATCTTTATGTTCCCTCGTTATCACGAGGAACCGAGTTCTAATCCCAGCTGACGTTCTCCATTGTTTTACTATCATTTACTATAGTATAGTGTATCATCAATATATTACACAACTTTGTAATATTCGGTACGATCCTTTGTGTCCCAGCCGAAAACACAATACAATTTGTTATGTTGGCAGTAATCACACTGCGTCTGGTGGGACCAAAGAGGTTAGAATAAATGGAGATGACGTCATCTATGCCGAGCAAGTACGTCAGTTGAAGCCTGTCCGCCATCTTTGTCATTTTTGGAAAGCTATTTCTCCTTTAAAACTATGCGTTAATTTGACCGTCTTACTGCTAATGCATTGAACTGACAGTTCCTGCAAAATATGTACTTTCAAACAATATACTTTCATTTTAATAAATAGTAATAAATGTTCATCATAATATATTTGAAAAATTAATTTTAACGGATAATTTGCACTCTTTTAACACGTTGTACATCACGGCAAAACCGATGGACGTTGTATTCCTGTTTTAAGTGACATGAAACATTAGCTCTACAATACGAATCCCTTCTCCAAAACTTAGCAATATGGCGGAGGTAGGCTTAACTTTTCCTTGGGTGGTACCAACCTCTTTCAAACAACTACTACCTTACAATAGTCAGTCAGTGACCTTCAACGTATACGTAAGCCACAAATTACATTTGATGACCTAGAAACAACCACCATTAGGTCCCGTATAGTAAGAGTGGCCACTTACCTTACCTTTGGGAGCCGCAAACTTACAGAGCTCTTTCGAAGCGAGTCAAGCGTTTCACGACTTCAATATAAAATCCTATTTTCGGTGTCCTGAATAGCTGCAAAATAAATTCATTCTAAATGTTATGTGTAATTATTTACTGTTTTTAAAATTTTTAACGCAGTTGCAATCTGCTCCTTAAGAAATAAATTATTGAGTTTTGTACGTTAAGACAGGTTGTTCAACTGTGTGACATTACAGATACAGGGGCAAGCTGATTGTATCCATGTGAAAGGTGGGTTTTGTCAATCTGTTGGGTTCCCCAGCCGGCCGGCTAACAGTTTTGAGCTAGTGACTGGAAATAGGTAGTCAGAGTTTCTCTCATCTGCTCGGAAGCTGCGATGGAGTAGCTGAGCGGCCTAAGACGCCTCGCTGTGGAGCGAGCGGTTGCTCGCCGTCGGGGGTTCGAGTCCTCCCTGGGGCATGGATGTGTGTGTGTTGTCCTTAGGTTAGTTTACCTTAGTTTGTAAGCTACGGACTGATTGCCACGCAGTTTGATCCGATAGATTTACAAACATTTGGACATTTTTTCTGAGCAGAAACAGGAAACAACTGTCTTGGATGAGCGAGGGCAGCTATTCCAGATTGCAACTGAAATACAATATAGCCACACACATTATTCTAAAAGTCCTTCTAAAATCAGGGAATGATCATACGGCAAATATAATTATATGAAAGGATTTAGGAGACTTTGGAGAACCAAACGTCGTAATTACATTTTCAATATCCTTTACAGATAAAAAGCCGATAAATTTCAGTACTATCATAATAATATTATAAGACATGTATTAACAATTATTGATACGTAGCGTTTATCAGTAACAGATTAAGAAGCAAATGGGCAGCATTGCACTACGCTATCTAACTTAAAAGACGCACGACGTTATTTACATATTCTTCCAATAAACGTTGTTTCATTCTCTTGTTCTGCCTTTCATTGAGGTAGTAATATTCTTGTGTCAGGACATGGATTCCACCACAGAAACACAAAACATGAACCCAGCAAAGCGCATTACATTTTTATACGTATTTTATTATATTTAATATTGTTCTTAGAAACGTCCGTTTTATGTTGTAGACTGCCACTTAAATATTTCATGGCCGACTAAAAATATCAGAAATTCAGCAGATAATTTATATATAAACAATTATATGTATTTGTGGACAAGAACTGAAAATATTTTCATAAAAAGCCGTGATAAATAAAATATTTCTGTGTAACTATATTTCGACGGCAGCAGTATATTTGAACAGTGAGACGCCACGCTTAATAGCTACCTGAGCAAAGAGCTCCAGTCTCAACCTTTTTAGTATTGTTAAATATATAATTGTTTGTTAAATGTAAACAACATTTGTAGGGAGGTGGTCAAAGCATTTAATTCTGTGATATTCAAATGTATGATATTTTGGAAGGGAAATTGTATTTTAAAGATGAGGCGTTGGGATGCGCGGAAGGATACAATTTTGGAAGCAGGTAGAGCACGCTTTCCAACGCTTGGGAAGGGACTCTTAACATGGTGAAAGGTTGTGAAGCTGGGCGGTCTGCAGCCGCGTTAAGAACTTGTGATTTGAAGAAATAGGCATGTAAGGACTTAGAAAATTTACGGGACTATGACTGAAGAACTTAGTCTCTGGTGAAAAGTGGAAAACTATGCTCGGAGGTAGGGCTGTGCACCTGTGATAATTCACCTATCGTGTACTCGTGTGATGACAAACTGTGTTTTATTACAAATATTGAAATTAATAGCGGATTAATTTGGAACTGCAATGTTCTATGGACTCCACTAACTTACGAGTGATAATTTGGAACTTCTACTCTCGAGTGCATGTGGTACTTATTGTGCCTCTCATGAACAATAGTTGGAGAAATATTCAGTTGTTTACCGATGTTTCAAGTAGGACCACCTCCGCATTTTAATGTCCAAATGAGTAATAAACTCCATTTATAAATAATTACTTCGTGAGTGAATCACTTCTTTATCTTAGAATCCATTTTGTTGGTTATTCAGAGTTTCAAAAATGTTCAAATGTTTGTAAAGCTTATGGGACTTAACTACGGGGTCATCAGTCCCTAAACTTACAAACTACTTATGAACTACTTACGAACTAGGACGGCACAAATATCCATGCCCGAGGAGGGATTCGAACCCCCCGACCGTAGTAGCCGTGCAGACCGTGACTGAAGTGCCTCAGCCTCCTCGGCCACCGCGGCCGGCTATTCAGAGTTTAAATTGATGTTTGTTTAGATATATATTCGCGTCATCATATGCAGATTGATAGACTGGCTAAACTACAGATTAATTATTGATCTGGTTTAAGCAGGTTGGTTAGTTCTTTAGGGAATAGAAGCTGACATACGTAACTCACTCCTATGAACAAAGACAACGAGACATAAACTTTTACTACCCTGAGTTATGTATTGCCCAATTCTTATTGGTGAGTACCGATAGGAAGGTCACAACTGAAAACTGCGTTTTTGTCTTGAAGCTGTCAGCATTCAAATATTCCAATTTTATGCATCCATTATTCGAAAATGATAACACTTTGCGACTTCCAATATACTTATCATATATATTCAAATATTTACGAAATTTATTCTCCCAGACGCGTCCCACAAGATAATGAAGAGAAAAAGGTTTATCGCTTACTACAATTTCGCTACACTTTTCTCTTCTTATTAATGATTTGTTTAGTGTTGCCGGCCGCGGTGGCCGAGGGGACTGAGGCGCCCCAGTCACGGTCTGCACGGCCACTACGGTCGGGGGTTCGAATCCCCCCTCGGGCATGGATATTTGTGCCGTCCTTAGGATTAGCTAGTTCATAAGTAGTTTGTAAGTTTAAGGACTGATGACTCCGTAGTTAAGTCCCATAAGCTTAACAAACATTTGAACATTTGTTTAGTATTTGTATATGCTGAACAACGTCAGTGAAGAATGCTGTATCTAATGACCAATGTGGCTCATTAAGCAGAGGGAAAGATTTTACTTTTTATTGCAAAAATTACTTGACAGTTGTAAACCCGGCGTTGCCCGGGTGTTTATTTATCCTTCACTCTCGTAGTCCACTTCCCCTTCCCTCCTCTCTCTGCATCCACCTCTTTCCCATCTCTCTGTTCGTTTCCACATTTCCCTCTCTCGGCAACGTTTTCTGCAAGGTACTCTCTGTCATGTACGATACAAACATTTATGTATCCAGTAATCTTCCTCTTGGTTTAAATGCCATGTGTGCAAAAATTCATAAATATTACAGCAGAACTAAGCATTTTGTAAAATTTCTTAATTTAAGTACCCTCCAACATGTTAAAATGTTCAAATGTTTGTAAATCTATCGGACCAAACTGCGTGGTCATCAGTCCGTAGCTTACAAACTACTTAAACCTAGGTAAACTAACCTAAGGACAACACACACACCCATGCCCCAGGGAGGACTCGAACCTCCACGGCGAGCAACCGCGCGCTCCGCAGCGAGATGCTTTAGACCGCTCGGCTACTCCACCACGGCCCTCCAACAAGCACCGAACGAAATTTTATAGATGCAGTGACATTCCTCTTGTGTTTAAGGTAGAGAATGCAAAAGTTCATCAATATCGGAACCAAACTGTACATTTCTATGCCATAGAAACACAGGGTCACATTGAAAAATGCTCTTTGTTGTTCTCAAATATTCCAGTTTTATTTCATACAATCCTTGTTCTGAGAATAACGAGAACAACAGAAAGAGAAATCTATGAAATCGGCTGAGCCGTTCTCAAGTTAATGGCGCGATCAAGGTATTTTTGGATCCATTTGTATGTTGTAAAGTACCCTTCCCCCTGCACCGTATGAAACTTAAGGTAGACGGTGGCGTTCCATCTGTTTTGAACGTCAAGCGTTCGAAATTTCGTGAAGATCGGAATGAAAGTGTAGATTTCATGAGTCTGTAGGAGAAGTATGCTCCGCCATGCACCTATAACAAAATACTTTATTAACTGATGTTTTCTACCTATAAAATACATGCCTGCCAAATTTCAGCTTCATAGGGGAAATAGTTTTCGAGATTTTGTGTTTAGTCGGTGAGTGAGTGAGCGTCCTTTCGCTTTTATGTAGACATAGATTAAAAATACAGATTGTTTAATTTTGGATGCAAGAGAATTGAGGGAGACTTGCAGATAAAAATAGTAACATGCAAATCTGTAATGCTAACTTTATCTGATACAAGGTCGTGCCTGATGCGACAGTTTTACGACATCTACAATCAAACTGTTGTGAGCGGTAGACTTCTTTTCGTTTCATCATTTTGTGTGTGTGGAAGGGCGTCAGTTAAAAAACGCTTCATAAACATTTGAAACGACATGCAAACTATGTTGGAGGTCTCTAACTACTCCCATTTTCAGTAATTGATGCATAAATCTGGGTATTCTCACGCGGAGGCCTCTCATTATTTATGACATCATATCATATATCACTAAGCAATACCCAGAAACATCATCAGAGAGGTCGTCATTGCTGATTTCTTCTATGAAGGATCTAAAATATCTGTGTGTATTGGCATTTGAACGAATGAAGCTACAATTTTTAATACTACCTGCAGAACATGTGGTTATTGAAAATATTTAGATGATAGATGTTCTCTGTGAATAATGCAGTGGACGCGTAGAAATTACATTTCTCGTAGTGATCACAAGATAAGAGAAATTTGGGCTCGTACGGAGGGATATAGGCATTTCTTTTGCCCTCCTTCTATTTGGGAGTGGAATAGGAAAGGAAATGCCTAGTAGTAGTACAGTGTACCCTCCGCCACGCACCTTACGGTGGATTGCGGAGTATGTATGTAGATGTAGATGTAGAAATTCAGGTATGAAGTGTCAGTTTTTAAAAGCCTCACAATGTCTTGGTTTTTACCTGTCAAAGACGCTACACCATCAGTCGCAATACTGACAATCGTTCCAGTAGGCACTGAATATTTCGCTAAATCACCGTCCAGGGCTTCTTTAATGTCACAACGTCGTGTAGTATCCTTGAAGGTAACAAGATAGAAGAGTTTTTCTATCGCCTCCAACTCATTTGATACATACCTCACAAACATAGTAAGTTGCGTTTTGACTTGTCCAAAGTTAGACTCATTGCTAAACAGTCACTTCTATGTTTTTGCAAAGTTACAATTCACCGCTAATAGCAGATACTCTCCTTTCTATTGTGAGTTTAAACGCGGGCATTTGGTCAACCAGTTTTTGCAGTTTCTTATTTGTAGGGTCTAATATAAAAAGAACTTGTGCAGTATTGTTCTTTACAAATCCCCCTCCCCTTCTATGTAAGCTTTCCATGATTTTGCAACATTAAAAAGCCAAGACAAAGGCAGCTTCGGTTCTTAAATCTGCAATAATAAACATGATAATAATCATACTCTAAGCTTTAAGTACAAAAATTTATATTCCCTTAACTGAGAACCAATAGGAAATTCTTTCCCGAAACCACACTGGTTAGTGTCGCGATGGCGTTTGAGGTTACTGACTTTGTACTGTGATGACGTTATTTGATACAAAAAAATCGCACTGGCGTGTTTTACGGCCCACTTTAAATTTGTAGTTTTTGCAAACATTTTGGACAAAAATAATAATCTAAATAATGAAAAATTAATTAAAAAGAATGTCTGAAACCCTTTTAGGAAATTTTTTTTAGGTAGTAGTGCGTTTCGAACCACTGACCTTCAGTGTCAAGTGTAACGCAGTGCCTACTACACTACAAATAACAGAAATTCCGCTCCTTATTTTCACACTATTGATGGCCATTGTTAACTGATACTAATGGTATTTGTAGACTCTAGATTATCATTTATCGTACGAAGAACGGCGTGTTTTTGTTAATTCTTCAGTGCGTCATTGCTTTGAAATGCCAACGTGTAAGTTACAATCAGAAACTCTTGAAATACGCAACGCCTGATGGCGTATGCCAGAGAGAGGTCTGGGCGAGGAATGTCACGTGACATCTGTGAACGGCTGGTTTTCGTTAATTCTATGGAGGGTGTCAAAACTCAGTTATTTTTGCAAATATGTCTCAAACGATACGAGATATGAAAAAAACATAAGGGAACAAAGTTGTAGAGAATTTTCTCCTTTACAAATTCGTTTATTCAATTTTCACGTCAGATGAACGGTTTATTTGCAATTAAAATTACATTACAAACGGCTTTTTTGGTATTACTAACGTATTTCTTGTCCGAAATATTTCAAAAAGCGAGATTCTGGTCTTTGGTAGTCAACAATTATGTCTGTAAAATTTGATGCCAATCGGTTGAACGGTTCAACCTAAAAAGTGGGAACACGTTACAGCCATCGTCAAATCGCCGTTATTTTTGCAAATATCTCTGCAACGATGCAAGATATGAAAAAAACAAAAACATAATAGAGCAAAGTTGTAGAGAATTATCCCCTCTACCAGTTAGGTTATTCAGTTTTCGTGTCAGATGAATGGTTCGTTTGCAATTACAATTATATTACAAACGGCTTTTTTGGTATTACTACCGTATTTTTTGTCCAAAAGTTTTGAAAAAAAAGGAGGTTCTGGTATCTGACGGCCTACAATTATGTCTGTATTTGGTGCTGGTCGGTTGAACGGTTCGTCTTAAAAACAGGGAACACGTTACGCCCAGACAGACAGACATACATCCCAAAATTGCCGATATTTTTCCAAATATCTCTGAAACGATACGAGATATGAAAAAAACATAAGAGAGCAAAGTTGTAGAAACTATTCTCCTCTACAAATTCAGTTATTCAATTTTCGTGTCAGATGAATGGTTAAGCCGTTATTTTCATTTAAATTTTGAGCTGTCAAAATACGATCGCAAAGGCCCTCTTTTAGTGTTACTACTGTAACCGAAAGTGCTACCAAAAATTTCCAGAGTTTCGGGTCTCAGCAAAGAAGTGTCATTTGTGTAATGTAAGTGGAAGTCACTTCTTACTTTTTAAAGCAGGAGACGCACTGCATTGAAGCAAAAGCCGCATGTCGCTCGGGAGCCGCGTTGTGGTCACCCTTGCTGTATAGTGACAGTCATATGAACCGTTCATGAACAGGAACTTATCCTATACAACAGGAATGCGAAGAATATATACATATTTTAATATTTTTATCAACGATCATAAAGTAGACATTACCTAACACTGCAGGTTTTGGAGGCGATCTGATAGTTTAATAAGCTTCAAAAGTGCAAACGCCAAGATCGCGTAATACTTATTTTATTTAATGACCACCGGTTACGGATGAGTGAGCCACCATCTAGTCATATTACATTTACCAACTTATATAATATAATATGACGAACTCAAACAACCCGCTCCACTCCTCGGAATGGTGAATGAAAAGAACACGTTCGTACGATGATGGTGACACAGTCCTTCGAAACAGGTCGTCATTAAATAAAGTAAGTATTACGCGATCTTGACGTTTTCACTTTTGAACAACATTAGATTTCCAGTAGGTTATAAATATGTGGTCACGCTTTGTCAAATACGCACTCTGCGGTGGTAATCTAAATCGACTATGGTCCGAAATATACTAAGTTAAGAGGACACCTGTAAGCTAATGCCAACACAATTTTTTGATTCTACCGCATCTGAAACGAGTTTTCCGTAAGGTCTTCACGAGATAAGCGGTGACTACAATTTATCGACATAACGACATTTATTATCGCAAGAATGATAAGCAGAATCTAAAATCCAGATAGGCAGAACTTCTCTGAAATAAATCACAATCTTACTCTAATCGAGAATCCTGACAAACAACTTTAAGTATGTGGCTCTTCACTTTAGTGACCTTAGCAACGGCAAGTTTAAATTGTAGCGTACAGTTTGCAACTTCGATATCATACTAAAAGGAACACTGAACAAACGTACCACATAAACAGCAAAAAAGTGTTACATCACCTTGGATCCAAGGTCTCCTTAACAATACGATGAATTTGTATATTGCATAAAAGGACACATCCTTATAATGTCCATAGTTGTCACCTAAACCACACAAAGCTGTAATGATACGCTGTGGGTAAAACGGTCGACCAGTTCCAGTCATAAAACCACGAAGGAAGTGCACTCAAAATGTTCAAAAGTTTGTAAATCTATTGTAACAAACTGCGATGGTCATCAATCCTTCGACTTACAAACTACATAAATTAACTTACACCAAGAACAACACACACACACACACACACACACACACACCATTGCCCGATGGAGGAGTCGAACCTCCGGCGGGAGCGGCCGTCCGTACTATGAGATCAACTCCGACGCTTGGTCGTATCCGCTTTGTTACTCATCAAGGGAAATTCCCAGACGTCTTGGAGTGAATCAAACCGGTGTTGTTTGGGTGTGTAAGAGATTCACAGATACAGGGTCGTGACTTGCCTCGCTGGGGCCACCCAAAGGCTACCACAGTGGCTGATGACCGCTACCTAGTAGTTTCGTGTAGTTCGCGAACGAACTAGTTCGGAAGAGCGTTCCCACAGGCGAACTACGCGAACTAGTTCGTAGATCCCTCGCCTCTTAGTTCGTCCGCTCCTTTTCCGAAGACTGACGGAACAGAGAGAGGATGCGAGAGCGCGCAGAATCGCGTGATTCCTTTCTGCCAGTTACCGTCATTTCGAGCTGAGATGCAACTCAGCTGTAGTTTCATAGACATGGGCAAAAAATACGGGTAATAGCACGCGCTTGGGCAACACTGGTCATTATATAAAAAAGCTGTCATAACAAAATAAAGAGCTCTTTTATTAGCAGTAGCAAAAGCCAAAAAGAGCGGACGAACTAAAAAGAGCGACCTACTTCGCGGCCGAGCAGCGAACTAAAATATGCGCGATCGGTCGCGAACTAAAATATGACAGATCGGTCGCGAACTAAAATATGCCAGATCGGTCGCGAACTAGAATATATGCAATTGGTCGCGAACTATTATGCCAAACGTATCTCGCTTCTTAGTTCGTTAGATTCTTTTCTGAAGACTGACGGGCATTAGCGAGAGGGCGCGCAGCAGAATAAAAAATCACGGGTTTGCCTTCTGCTGATGAAAACAATTTCGAGGTGAGCGTCTGCCTGCTAGATCACATAGTGCTACAAAATTTCTGTTTTGAAGTATTCTGCACTCTGTAATATCTGACTAATAACTTCCATAACTTATTGGTCATGAATTGTAGGCTGAAACTGAAAAAACTGCAGAAAGGTAGGAAAATAAGGAGATGGGACCTGGATAAACTGAAGGAACCTGAAGTTCTTGAGAATTTCAGAGGCAGCAGAGGACAAAATAGATAGGAAGGCAAGACCTACAAAAAAATCCTTGGATATCACAGGACATATAAATTTAATCGATGAAAGGAGAAAATATAAAAATACAGTAAATGAAACAGACAAAATGGAGTATAGACGACTAAAAAATGAAATTGACAGGAAGTGCAAAATGGCTAAGCAGGAGTGGCTAGAAGGCAAATGCAAGGATGTAGAAGAATGTATAAATAGGGGAAAAATAGATACAGCCTACAGGAAAATAAAAGAGATATTTGGAGATAAGGAAAACAGCTCTATGAATATCAAGGATATAGATGAAAAACCAGTTCTCAGCAAAGAAGGGAAAGCTGAAAGGTGGAAAGAGTATATAGAGAGGCTCTACAAAGAAAATGAACTTAGCGGCAATATTTTAGGAAGGGGAGAAGAAGTAGATAAGGACGAAATAGGAGATACTATACTGAGAGATGAATTTGACAGACCACTGAAAGATCTAAGTCGAAACAAGGCCCCTAGAGTAGATGACTTTCTCTCAGAGCTACTGAAGTATCTGTGAGAAACAGCCACGACAAAACTGTTTCACCTGGTGAGTAAGATGTATGAGACAGGCGAAGTACCCTCAGACTTTAAGAAAAATATTATAATCCCCATTCCAAAGAAAGCAGGCGCAGACAGGTGTGAAAACTACAGAACCATCAGTTTAATAAGTCATGCTTGCAAAATATTAACACGAATTATGGATGGAAAAGGATGGCAAAGCTGGTAGAAGATCAGTTTGGGTTCAGGAGAAATGTAGGAACTCGGGAGGAAATACTTTCGGCTTATCCTAGAAGATAGATTAAGAAAAGCCGAACCTGCATTTCTAGCTTTTGTATATTTGGAGAAGGCTTTTGACAATGTTGATTGGAATGAACTCTTTAACGTTCTGAAGCAAGCATGAGTAAAATATAGGGAGCGTAAGGTTATTTACAACTTGTAAAAAAACCAGACAGCGGTTGTCAGAGTTGAAGGGCATGAAAGCGATGCAGTGGTTGGGAAGAGAGTAAGACAGGGTTTTAGAATTTCTCCAATGTTATTCAATTTGTACATTGAGCAGTCTATAAAGGAAAGCATGGAGAAATTTGGAGAAGGAATTAAAGTTCAGGGTGAAGAATTAAAAGCATTGCGTTTTGCCGACGACATAGTAATTCTGTCAGAGACAGCAAAGGATCTGGAAGAGCAGTTGATGGGAATGGACAGCGTGCTGAAAGGTGCATATAAGATAAACATTAACAAGAGTAGAACTAGGGTAATGGAGTGCAGTCTAAGAAAATCAGGCGATGCTGAAGAAATTAGATTAGGTAACAAACAATAAAGGAGATAGATGAGTTTTGTTACTTGGGCAGTAAAATAACAAATGATGGTCGCAGTACAGAGGATATAAAATGCAGAATGGCAATGGTTAGAAAAGCGATCTTGAAAAAGAGAAATTTGTTAACATCGAATATTGATTTAAGCCTAAGGAAGTCATTTCTGATGGAATTTGTGTGGAGTGTTGCCTTGTATGGGAGTGAGACATGGACGATAAACAGTGCGGACAGGAAGAGGATGAAGGCTTTTGAAATATGGTGCTACAGAAGAATGCTGAACATTAGGTGGGTGGATGGAGTAACTAATGAGGAGGTACTGAACAGAATTGGGAAGAAAAGGAATTTCTGGCATGCCTTGACTAAAAGAAGGGATCGATTGGTATGACACATTCTTAGACATGAAGGAATTGTGAATTTTGCGTTGGAGAGAAGTGTGTGGGGTAAAAACCGCAGAGGAAGACCAAGAGGTTGATACAGTAAACAGATGTAGGTTGCCATTCTTATGTGGTGTTGAAGAGGCTTGCTCAGGATAGGGTATTGTGGAGAGCTGCATCAAACCAGTCTCCGGACTGAAGACCACAACAACAACAAATTCCATAATGCCAAGATATAGAGATAACTCTAAACTTAAACGCAAGAAATTATCCACCAACTGTTTCTTTTGGTTTGTGTGATACTGTTAGCGGCACAAGCAGCAAGCGCATGAAGCAGCTATGTGGGGGAGCTTCTCCCTCCACCGACACGCGCAGACCACGCCGCTTAGCCGTCACTGGGAGCGGACGAACTAAAAGAACGAACTAGGTCGCAGCAGAGCCGCGAATTAAAATGAGCGCTCCCGATCGCGAACTACGAGGGCTATCCACAAAGTACATTACGGTTTCGTTTGTGTCCGTTAGGGGCGGGGCTAGAGCGACCATCTTGGTGTCATGGCATTCCGCCACTCAGTCGGCACTATGTAACGTTCACTGTTTTTATTTTTGACAACACACATTATTGTTTGTCTTTGACTTAACATCAAGAGAACCTCGACTGAACATGTAACAACAGCTGATTTGGAGTTGCCAGCAGCATTTGTACGACATGTCCAACAGTTGTCTCACCCCCCTTTGCTATTGGTCGGCCATTTGGTAAACCAAGAATTCGAGAGGTCTTTTCCTATACATGTGCACTGTAGTTTTTAATGTAGGCCTGTCACTTGATAATGGCAACAACTATTGCCGAAACTAGTAGTGAAATCAAGTAATTTTGCTTTAAATGTGAAATCAAATGTTCAAATGTTTGTAGAGCATATGGGACTGCAGGGTCATCAGTCTCTAAACTTACAAACTACTTATAAACTAGCTACAACTAAGGATGGCACAAATATCCATGCCCGAGGGGGGATTCGAACCCCCGACCGTAGTGGCCGTGCAGACCGTGACTGAAGTGCCGCAGTCCCCTCGGCCACCGCGGCTGGCTTTAAATGTGATCTAGGCTACTCTTCTTTAAGAAGTGCTTCATTCTAACCATTTAAGATTACTCTCCTACCGACAAATGTCAGCTGTTATTAATGAGTTTTATGATGTTATTGAGATCTTCGCTTTGTTTTATTATGGAGGGTGGCTCGTCATCTGGAGTTTGTGACAGTTGCCCAGAGTGACAATTGCCCAGAGTCGGAAAGTGTTTAATGTATTCGTGCTTTCTCGTCGTCAGTCATTTCCTATTATCGTTCTGGCGTGGGTTGCTTACTGGCAGTTCGAGGAAGGTGCAAGTGGCTGGCAAGGGCGCAGGCTGAGACACGGTGTACTCTAAACAGAACACACTTTTATTGTACACAGAAAACTTCCATAGTGGAAACAAAAGAACATAAAAGTACTTATCTTTTCACAGTCACTGCTGTATCATGAAAACCGTAACAAAAATCAAACTTGGTACAATGTCCTGTTCATGTCTAACTGAACATTCAATAGTAGACATGATCTCCGTTACTTGAGTATATACAATAAAACTTAAAACAGTCTGCAGACAACCTTTCCTGTAGTCCACTCTTCCAGGGCACATCTACCACACAACTCACTTTTCACTTCACATAGCTTGCTTAGCTAACGTCGGTTGGCGGTTGCGCTGTGGACTTCAGGAGGGCGTGGCGGACACCTTGCGATCTCATTGGGGGCCGCTGGCAGCGACCGTCTGTTACTTCTTCTTCCGTTGTGTGGTGCCAGCCTTGCCTTGGTGGTTAGGACACCACAGCACAGAGTACAGAGGAGAAGCCCCCCCCCCCTAAACCACTGTCCTACATTCCCCTCGTAGTTCCGTAAGATGCTAGCAGGTGTCAGACGGTTCCCCGGCTTAGTACCGGAAGACGACACTAGAGGCGCTTCTGAGGGTAGCGTGGAGGGGAGGCTGAGGGGAGAGCTTGTGCCGCCTGCCACGAGGCCACGGCTGTGTCCGGTGTGACGGCATTTGAGGGGAAGTGGTGGTGGGGACAGCCACTACCTGCCGCCTGCTTTGGGCCGTTTAAAGGGCTGCTTTTGATCGCAGCGCCATCATGGGACATCTTACGGAACCTTCCCTCCCCGCACCCCTGAGCGTGGGACCGGGCCCTTATGGAGGTTTCCCGTCTGTATATATTTGTCTGTGACCACAGTGTTGACACTTGCCCAGAGCCCCAGACACTGCTTACAGGTAGTGGACAGGTAGTGGACAGTGTGTTCCACAAGTAGGGTACACCGGCCTGTCCACCGCAGGTAGCATCGGGCTCGCTAGCCGTTTGCGCTGTGAGAAATGTTCAAATGTTTGTATAGTTTATGGGACTTAACTACGGGGTCATCAGTCCCTAAACTTACAAACTACCTATGAACTACTTACGAACTAGGACGGCACAAATATCCATGCCCGAGGGGGGATTCGAACCCCCGACCGTAGTGACCGTGCAGACCGTGACTGGAGCGCCTCAGTCTCCTCGGCCACCGCGGCCGGCTGCGCTGTGAGAGCTCACGGTAAAATGAAACGGTCCGACGTCGTTACATAGCACAGCACGGCCGAGTGCAAGCGCAGGAGAAGTGCAGAAACAATGTGCCGTCCTCAGGCGATTTACCATAATGAGGTTCAGTATATACAGTAAAGAGTTTAAAGGGAGACTCCACCCAAAAATTTAACTCTTCTTCTAATTTGCCAATTGCAATGTAATTTTAAAATAGCGTCTACTCTTAATGGTATTCCAGTACACTAACTTTTGGTTATCAAGCCACAGTATGCACACGGAAGATTTTGCAGGTATATTCACAAGACAGTTCACCGGTTATGTGCTTTCATATTATGAGGAATATTAATCACTTACTTTTTGTGTTTATTTAAAATTTCAACCTTAAATTTTCTTCAATTATTGGTACTTAAATGAGACGATAAATCTTCGATAGTTTTAATGCGTAGACGTATGCAAACACATCAAGACTACTTCCTGCAAAAAATTTAATTCAGATTAATACTAATTGTAAAAAGTTGCCACTGAATTATTGCAAATACATACATCCATTAAAATTTACCTATGCAATAAGGCTTTCCCTACTTGCTTGTTTGAGGCTTCTTATAATTTCAACACCAGGGTAGCCATTTCTGAATAAAAATCCAACCACACACTTCTAGAGTAGGATCAGTGGTACAGATATGTGAGTGAGAGCCGCTGCATTTTTCTTTGAAGTTCTTTCATTGTACCGAACAAGAATTCAGTGTATTCCATAATATATATTTACACAGTAAATAGGAAAAGTAACTGATATCCAACGGCTGTCATTAGGGGGTTCTCTGGACACCTTAGTCTCTTCTGCATTGATCCATAACTCATTTTATTGCATTTTGCGCTAGGTCCGCCTTTTCTTAGCCCTTTTCTCTTTGTCCATCCTCCTTTTTTCTAAAAACATGTTATATTAATGATAGAATACATAAGAATTAAGTCTGTGCTGTATAATGTACAAAATAATGAGCAAAGAAAGGTAAAAATCAAAACGCAATAATATAAAACATTCATACATTCATGTAATTCTAAATTTGACTATAAACAATATTTATCGTTACTTGTCCAGTATCTAGCATGAATAAATTCTTTGGTAATCTAATCCCTAGGAGATATCAAACTAACTGTGCAGTATTTAATAGAGTGCCCTCTGATTTATTAATCATAATAGAAAGTGCAAGTCTCACTGAAAACTGCAGTCTCTTGAAGTTAAAAAGTAGATTTGTCGGAAATATTGGCTGCTCGTTGGATGTAAACTATTTCATTCTCTTCCTTTCCTTGTAGCTCTATAGAAGTTCAAAAATGTCTGTAAATCTATCGGACCAAACTGCGTGGTCATCAGTCCGTAGCTTACAAACTACTTAAACCTAGGTAAACTAACCTAATGACAAACACACACATCCATGTCCCAGGGAGGACTCGAACCTCCACGGCTTTAGACCGCTCGGCTACTCCACCGCGGCTCTCTATAGAAGTCCATTGCTTTCGCCTGTAGCCCCGTGCGCTTGTCAACAGCACAGTCGGCTTTCAGACATTTTCTTAGTTAGACAGGAATACAGGAGTGTCCTAGTACTCAATAAGAAATGGATTAAAACGTGATGCATGATGAGACATATTTATTGAATTTGTTTTGTACAACTCTATGATTGACCTAGTAGATATTCACTTGTAAAAGCGTTGTACGTTTGTAAAATCTGTTGCGACTATGGTTAGTAGTTAAGAAGTAATATATTGTAACTTAATGCGTGATAGGGAGGTTTTCCATGACCGTTACTGTTTATGTCTTCATATCTCATAAACTGTTCGAAACGTTGAAACGTTTGTGAAACTTGTGGGACTTAACTGCAGGGTCATCAGTCCCTAAACTTACAAACTACTTACGAACTACCTAATAATAAAGGCAGCCCAAACATCCATGCCCGAGTGGGATTCGAACCCCGACGGGAACGACCTAGCAAATTCAAATTAAACTGTTTTTTAAGCTTATGGGACTCAACTACGGGGTCATCAGTCCCTAAACTTACAAACTACTTATGAACTAACTAATACTAAGGATGGCACAAATATCCATGCCCGAGGGGGGATTCGAACCCCCGACCGTAGTGGCCGTGAAGACCGTGACTGGAGCGCCTCAGTCCCCTCGGCCACCGCGGCCGGCGAACGGCCTAGCCCATCGCAGTATAGCGCCTCAATGCGCTCGGTCGCTCCGCCGCGGCAACTATGTGTCGTACTGTGATACAGTTTTGAAGGTACAATCAGTTGCATGTGTGTGTAGTGTCTAAAATTTTTTTCCAAGTACGAAATGTATTGTAGAAATTATAAAATGGAACGTCATACCGAATGCCGTAGTTTTACTCCATGTATAGCGGAAAAGTAGTAAGCGAGAAAAAGTGTAATGAAGTTTGGAATTATGTTTATGCAAGTCACTAATACCCTCATTCTCATATAGTTTATTTTGAAAGTCTTGTCGCATTATGTCGCAGTTTCTTGGAACTTCTATTGTTTATGACGTTATATCTCCTCAATCACGTGTCGTATTGTGGTTCTTAGAAGTTAACAGCACTTGTTAACTTACGGTAAGAAATATGTGTACCAAATTTGCTTGAAATCGGTCCAGTGGTTGGGAGGAAATGTGCAACATTGTCGCATGATGCAGCAGTTTTTCGCGGATGTCATTGTTTATGATGTCATATCTGCTGAACTATGTATTGTACGTGATTATTACACTTACGGCGACCGCCCTCTGGATCCGAAGGCCATGCGTGAAGAACTTCATTAAGATTGGAACAAAACTGTAGATTTGTATGCAGTACGTACTGTACACACAAACAAAAACACACGGACACACTGCTTTATATATAAAGAAGAAGATTCGAATACAGACATGGTTTTGGGATCCAAGATTAAACACTCAAAATATGTGAAACAGTCTATTGTTTTTAATTGAAGCTTTAAGGTAGCGTCACCCGTTAAAATGAAAGTAGCTGTTTCAAAGAGTTGAAAGGAACACGTTGGTTGTGTAACTGCAAAGTGTTCATCGCGATAACATTTCTGTTCCGTATGTCCAATATATTTATTCTGTGCAAAGGAGTCTTGATATGCTTAGTGTTACAAATAAAATGCTTTTAAAAGGTATACCGGAAGAAAGTCGTCATTATATGATAGCAGTGAATAAATGTCTCAATAATTTTCCAAACATTTTCACTGTGTTTCAGGAGGAACGCTCATCGAGCTATTCTGTAGTAAGACCAAGTTACTATATTGCTCTTCAGCTTGCATAAGGTTGTGCCTTTTCGCAGATTTTTGCGTTATGTTCACAGTGTGGAAACTTGTCTACAACTAGAAGTTATACACCTACCGCGTAAAGTTGACGCAATTAGTTTCATTGCAAACTGAATTTCTTGGACTTAAGTTTTACTATGTAAATTTGCAGTTACGATTATGCTGATCTTTAGATTTGTATATACATGCTGCTTTCTTTACGCAAAGTACTAAATTCACATATAGAAGATCAATGACAGATTTCATCTTAAGAGCTTGTCTTCGAATTACCATTTCTGGAATAATGGTATCAGACATTGATCCTTTAGTGAAAAGGAAAAAAAAAAATGAACTGATATTCTGTGTGTTTTTAAGTTTAATATTTAAATAAAATTACAATGAAATGTAAATTTAAATTTCGTACTAAAACGGCAATTATCCTAAGGCTGTAACAGTCGTAAGAAATACGATGTTACGTACTTGGCTGCACCCCTGTCCGTGCGTGATCAAAATTACTACAATAGTCTTAAAAATAAATTTACCACGAAACGCTTTAGTGAGATACTTCGAATCAATATACGATTGCTCTACTGAAACGGTGTGAGCGCCAAGTGTGTCCCAATAAAATTATTTAAGAAGGTACTAAAAAAGGCAAGCATGACTACATAGTTAAAGATCTATAATTGCCATATAAATTTTGCTTTTTTTTCTCCAGGATGATACTATTAAAATGGCCCCAGAAATGCCCTTTTTTCTTGGACAGTTCCGTCTTTTCATTTAATACTTTGTTCGATTCTTTCTTTAGTTCGCAGAATATCGGCGGTGGCTAGACACTGAAGGACGAAGAACCCTCCTTGGGGAACAAACAATGATAGTATGAGGGTATTACACTACGGAGGTAAAGGATCGTTGCTCTCTGATTTAGAAGAAATCGTGACATTCTGCGCACTAAAGAAGGAGTCGAACAACGTATTAAATAAAAAGACGGAACTGTCCAAAGGCCATTTCTTGGCCCATTTTAATTACGTCCTCCTGGAGAAATAGCAAAATTTATATGGCAATTGCAATCATGCTTCAGACGTTTTAGGGGTTTCTTAAATAATTTTATTGGAACAAATTTGGCCCTTTCCGTGAGAGTCAGGCCGTCAATCATCTTTGACTTGTAGCTGCTCATAGATTATCGCTGAAACACAGTGCAGCTAGCCGGCAGTCCATAGTGGTTCTTCAAACCGACAAGTCCGATTATTGCACGAAAATGCACCGATGCTGCATATATTTTAAGGTGGGCGTTGCCTAATGACTGATTCATTTTAATTATTAGGTTATTTATCCTGGAAAGGGTAATTGTTCCGTGTGTTCGCATCTGAATTTTTAAGTCGTATTTTACGTTCTTTCCTTGTTTCTTGTAGGACTTGAGAATGGGATAATGTTGGTCCCGAAACATGTCGCAGTGGCAGTTTTATATACCTGACAACTGGTGCGAGAATTGGCTACATTTATCAGCAGCGCTTCGGTGAGGATTTCGACATAATGGACGACACTTCTCGCAATCGTCGTGCACATCTGTTAGTGCGTTCCCTCATGATAACGTCATCGCGAGATTAGAGCAGCCATCATGTTTTCCAGACATGAACAAATAACGAACATGCCTCAGATACATTGAGATAGTCTGTTATCGTGCGAATCAACCCACCAACCACACAGAGAGCTATTTCGAATCGCCGTTGAGGAGTACTACGTAGTGCACAGAATATCACTACGAATGCAGGCATGCATCAGATAAAAAACTGTATACATATAACATGTGGAATTGTCAGTAATCAGGGTACGTTTTAGCCATACATTGCAAACAACCCTTTCAATTCATGAATCGCCTCTTCAGTAATGGCTGCCTTCATAGGGGGGACAAGAAACGTAAACTCAGGAAAGGCGGAAATATAGACCAATAAGTAGGTATGCCTCGTTTGGGTCTTGGTAATCGATAAAATCAAGATGCAACTTATCCCTTACCTTCTGACTGGTTTAGATGCAAACTTCATCCTGCTTTCATATTATATGTCGGTTTGTTCTCCGCACACAGTTTATAAACTTTTTTTCCACTTTAAACCATATAAACGTATCCCGTGATTTATTCCTTGTTTTAAAACTTGCCAAATGGCCCTCAGTCGATGATGCATGATAAGTCTGGAAAATATGTGCCATTAATTCTTGACGGATCACAATGTTGGGTTTCTTTATCATAACGAGTGCGATTCGGTAGCACAGTAGTAGATTGCCAGACTACTTATACAAAGGTTACAGGTTCGATCCTCGCCAGGTCCTAGGATTTTTATCTCTCACTTTCCACTTGTTTCACCTTTGTCAGTGTTGCTGATGTGGAAATTATCAAGTAGCACCGTGGCTCGGAACCCCCCAATCTTCTGATTGTTGGATGCTTTACCTCTATCATAACGAGCAGTTGTAATGTTGTTTTTAGAGAGAAATTAAGAAGGGAGGAGAATACCATGGTTCTAAATCTAAGGGACTTAACTGCTGTGGTCATCAGTCCCTAGGCTTAGCAACTACTGGAACTAACTTACGCTAAGGGCACACACACACACACACACACACACACACACACACATGCCCGAAGGAGGATTCAAAATGGCGAGCAGCCAGCCAGCTCCTTAGAGCGCTCGGCCATACCACCACGCTGGAGGAAAATATTTGTTGATATTTTTGTTACATTTTACAAAATGTAAAATGACAATACGAAACAAAGTAAATATTTCTTCAGATTTGTGTGCCGCGGCGGAACGGCCGAACACATTATGGCGCTATGTTCCGATGCGCGAGGCCGTTCCCCGTCGGGGGTTCAAATCCCTCTTCGGTGTGTCGTCTTTAGATAAGGCAGTTCATAAGTAGTTTGTAAGTTTAGGGACTGATGACCCCGCAGTTAAGACCGTTAAGCTTTACAAACATTTGAACAAATTTGTGTACCAGAGTAAAAACCACGATAGAAGAGTCGTAATTATAGCATCGCTGCTTAATATATGAAGCAAGAAATAAAAGCTAACATTCAAAGTTCTGTGAGCGAAGCACTCGCCCTACTTTAACTCTCGTCATTATTGAATGCAAACCCCTCTTCTGTAATTCCTGCTGAAATTCAACCCTTTTCTTCTTATTCAAAATGTGGTCATCCTAAATACGAGGGTTGGACTTAAATAGTGGCAACACTGCTGTGGAAACACTTTACAATGGCATCTACTATTGTCGCTGATAGCACACGTTGTTGACTTACTTCCCTTAACTCCGAGCAAGTGGACTCGCCCGTTCAATGTCACCGGAGTGCGCACAATCGAGGGAAGAACACGGTCACTGGTGAACGAGCGGTCTAACGCAACGGTGTCATTATCTATATCTATAAATGTGAATGTCTGTTCGGTGTACTTTTATCACGTCTGAACCACAAGACATAAAGAGCTAAAAATTTGTACAGTTACTAATGTCTACCCGGGGAAGGCTTTAGGCACGGTTATATATATATATATATATATTGAATGTCAGTTCGGTGTAGCTTATCACGGCCGAACGACAAGACGCAGAGACTTAAATATTTGTACAGTTACTAATTTATACCTGAGGATGGTTTTAGGCACGGTTTTATGGCGATCTGATAGATATTTGGTAATTTGAACGCGATAACGCGAAATGCGGAACAATAATTACATCTACATCTACATAGATACTCTGCAAATCACATTCAAGTGCCTGGCAGAGGGTTTATTAACCACTTTCATAACTTATCTCTATCGTTCCATTCTCTAATAGCGCGCGGGAAGAAAGAACACCTAAATCATTCCGTTTTCGATCTGATTTCTCTTATTTTATTGGGATGGTCATGTCTCCCTAAGTAGGTGGGTGCTAGCAAAATATTTTCACATTCAGAAATAAAAGTCGGTGATTGAAACTTCGCAAACAGATCACGGCGCAATGAAAAACGTATTTCTTTTAATGATTTCCACACCAATTCATGCAACATTTCCGTGACGCTGTCCCCCGGTAACGTGATAGAACAAAACGAGCTGCCCTTCTCTGAACCTTCTCAATGTCTTTCGTCAATCCCACCTGGTGAGGGTCCCACAAGGGGCAACAGTACTCCAGGAGAGGACGCACAAGTGTGATGTAGCCAGTCTCTTTGGTGGAGCTGGTGCATCTTCGAAGCGTTCTGCCGATGAAACGTAACCTTTGGTTCGCCTTCCCCAGAATATTTTCTATGTGTTCTCTCCAGTCAAAGTTGTTCGTAATTGTAACTCCTAGGTATTTGGTAGAATCTACGACCTTAAGGTTTGACTGATTTATCGCGTAATTGAAGTTCAGCGGATTTCTTTTAGTGGTCATGTGTATTACTTCACACTTTTCTTTATTTAGTGTCAATTGCCAATTTTCGCACCATGCAGAAATTTTGTCTAAATCGCTTTGCAGTTGCTTTTGATCCTCTGTTGACTTCACTAACCGATAAACGACAGCATCGTCCGCGAACAATCTAAGGGAGCTATTCAGATTGTCTCCTAAATCGTTTATAAACACGTGGAAGAGTAGGGGACCTATAACGCTTCCCTGTGGAACGCCAGATATCACTTCTGTTTTACTCGATGACTTACCGTCAATTACAACGAACTGTGTTCTTTCTGATAGGAAATCGTGAATCCAACCGCACATTTGGGGAGATATTCCATAACCACGCAATTTCATAAGAAGCCGCTTGTGGGGTACAGTGTCAAAAGCCTTCCTGAAATCCAGAAATATGGATTCGATTTGAGATCCCTTGTCGATGGCACTTAACACTTCATGTGAATAAAGGGCAAGCTGTGTTTCGCAAGAGTGATACTTTCTGAATCCGTGTTGTCTACTGGTTAATAGGTCGTTCTCTTCGAGGTAGTTCATAATATTCGAACAAAGTATATGTTCCAAAATCCTACTGCAAATCGACGTCAATGAGATAGGCCTGTAATTTTGGGGATCACTCCTACTGCCTTTCTTGAATATTGAAGTAACTTGGGCAACTTTCCAGTCTTTGGGTACGGATCATTCGCTGAGTGATCGGTTGTAAATGATAGCTAAGTACGGAGCTATTGCATCAGCATACTCTGAGGGGAATCTAGTTGGTATACAATCAGGCCCGGAAGATTTATTTTTGTTTAGTGATTTAAGTTGATTTACTACTCCAGGAACATCTACTTCTAAGTTTCGCATGCTGGCAGCTGTTCTTGGATTGAATACTGGAGTGTTCACTTCTTCTTCTTTGGTGAAAGAATTTCGGAAAGCTGTGTTTAATAATTCTGCCTTAGCAGTACTGTCGTCGGTAGTACTACCATTGCTATCGCGTAGTGAAGGTATTGTTTGTGTTTTGCCGCTAGTGTTCTTCACATATGACCAGAATTTCTTTGGATTTTCTGCAAGATTACGAGACAGGATTTCGTTGTGGTAACTACTATAGGCTTCTCGCATTGAAGTCAGCGCTAGGTTGCGAGTTTCAGTAAAAGATTGCCAGTGTTGTGGATTCTGTGTCTTTATAATTTTGCATGCGTTTTTCTTGTGATCTGACCTGTTTTGTGTACCACGGGGGTCAGCCCCCTCTTTTATTAATTTATTTGTTATAAATCTCTCGATTGCTACTTATATTACGTCTTTGAAAGTAAGCCACAACTGATCTACACTCGCATTTTTAGTTTTGAAAGACTGGAGACTATCACTCAGGAAAGCGTGAAGCGAATTTTTATCTGCTTTATTGAATAGATATATTTTTCGTTTATTTTTGGTGCATTTGTGCATTTCGACATTCAGTCTCGCTACTACAACTCGATGTTCGCTAATCCCTGTATCTGTTTTGATGCTCTTTACTAGCTCAGGATTATTTGTTGCTAGGAGATCAAGGGTATTTTCGCAACCACTTACTATTCTAGTGGGTTCATGAACTCACTGTTCGAAGTAGTTTTCAGAAAATTCATTCAGAACTAGTTCTGAAGATGTTTTATATTTGCCGCCGGTTTTGCATACGTAATTATGCCAACATATCGAGGGTAAATTAAAGTCGCCACCGATTATAACAGTATGTTCAATGTTCAAATGTTTGTTAAGCTTATGGGACTTAACTACGGGGTCATCAGTCCCTAAACTTACAAACTACTTATGAACTACTTACGAACTAGGACGGCACAAATATCCATGCCCAAGGGGGGATTCGAACCCCCGACCGTAGTGGCCGTGCTGACCGTGACTGGAGCGCCTCAGTCACCTCGGCCACCGCGGCCGGCTATAACAGTATGCTTCGGATACCTATTTGAAATGTGATTCACTTTATTTACTGTTTGAAAATGGTTTTATTGGTTGCATTGTTGCTTGAGGGTTGATAATGATAAAAGGGTGGAGTATATTGGGATGGAAAATTATCGGTTTATATAAAATTCTGTGTGTGTGTGTGTTAATATTTCGCTCTGCAGCGAAAACTACAGAACGCAAACGAATTGTCTGTGTGTAATTGTTGTTCGAAGTCTCCCGTTGTACACCGTAGCAGTTCCATGCCGGTAGCTATAAGGGGGTGGAAGATATGGTGGTTGAAAGTCGTCAAATTATTAAAAAAAAAAAATCGCGATGACGTTTGCGACTCTATAGCAAGGAGGTTACATACAGCGAAACGTGGTGTCATAGCCCATATCTTTCATCTATGCGTGCTACAATGTCTTCAGCTCCTTCTCTGTAAGGATAAGCATACGAAGAAGGAAATATACGAATAAATAAATAGCACACTACTGAAAGATAGCGTATCTATCATAATCAACCAACACGCGAGCGGAGCCGCGGGTTTAAGCTAGTATTTTCTATACAGAAACAACGGAGCTGGATCAAGATTGAATGTGCCAGCGGTCGTACGTTACGGGTCGCTGCGAAAGTCAACGAAAAAAATGTTTGTAGAGTCTATGGGACTTAACTACGGTGTCATCAGTCCCTAAACTTAGAATCGACTTATGAACTACTTACAACTAAGGACGGCACAAATATCCATGCCCGAGGGGGGATTCGAACCCCCGACCGTAGTGGCCGTGCTGACTGTGACTGGAGCGCCTCAGTCCCCTCAGCCACCGCGGCCGGCAAAAGTCAACGGTGTGTGAGAACCCCATTATGGCAAAAGTTACGGTGATTCATGTGTACTACCGTGATAGTGTTATCCTAACGCATTACGTTCCTCCACGGCAGATCATCAGTGTACAGTATTACTGTTCGTTTTTGGAGCATCACCTCTGATCAGCTTTGCGAAAGAAGCATCAACATTTTCTACGCAACGCTCACACCATTTTGCACGACAATACGCCGGCGCATCCGGCGCAAGCTGTGGCTGCTCTTTGATTTGCAGAGTAGATAACTCAGATAACATTTGAGACCAAACAGGAAAAATTGATATCAGTTCTCGGAAGACAACACACGGTCCTGAAGAGAGGGAATTAGACACTTGACGTTATTTCGTGATAGATAACACATCCGTCGCAGATACAGATATGGGAAACACTTCACTTAGGATTTCGAAACAGAACACTTGAGTGCCAAGCTTTAGCTGGCGTGTCACTGTGCTGCAGCTTATGTCGGCCACTTTGATCGCGTATCAGACGGCTGCGTAATGCCAGATATCGCAGTGAAGGTGGGCAAGAATTGGCAGACTACTGGGGTTAGGACCATTGCGATCATGTTAACTGATTCTTCCGTCGGTTCTTGGTAGAAAAAATTAATTATGAAAATTAAAATACACAATTTTGTATTTGTTCTACAGGTTTGTTTATTTTGTTAATCGGTTTTTGGCTACTTAGGCCATCATCAGACATTTACGTCTTTTTACAATGCAAACAACATTTCAAAGTATTTATTCAATAGTAAGGACATATTCAACCTCTATCACAGAGTGGTATGTACAAGAACATGTGCAAAAATTGTGGGAAAGTGTATGTTGGTCAGTCTGGCAGGGCGGTAGCTATTAGATTGTCTGAACACGAGATAAGCTGGAGGTTAAGACGACAGATTCAAACTTTGCTGAACATCTGCTCAGAGAAAACCATGATTACGATGTACACTGTAAAATCTACATCCCCTGAAGGAAAACAGAAAGATGACACTACTGGAAATATTGAAAATCAAACATTTGGCTCAGGATGCCAGTTTAGTATTAAACGATCAGATCCAGTTCTCCTTTGCACCTCTACTGAAATAAGTTTTAGTTTCCAATCAATGGCGGATACAGAATTTTTTTCTGTAGAGGGTGATCATGTCCTTAAGGACTTTGTGAGACTAATTCATACACACACACACACACACACACACACACACACATATATATATATATATAATAACTGCTATAGGAAACACACAAAATATGTTCCAAAGCCACAGTCGCTTCTTAGAAAAACTTTTTTACTTTTAGTTTCTGCCCACTATGGCGTTATTTTCAAATGCCTATGATCACAAGAATATTACAATGATACTGACACATTAAACAGTGTAAATTTCCTAAATCTGTGGGCACACTTGTTTCAGCCGGCCGCGGTGGCCGAGGGGACTGAGACGCTCCAGTCACGGTCTGTACGGCCGCTACGGTCGGGGGTTCGAATCCCCCCTGGGGCATGGATATTTGTGCCGTCCTTAGGATTAGCTAGTTCGCAAGTAGTTTGTGAGTTTAGGGACTGATGATCCCCGTAGTTAAGTCCGATAAAATAAAATAAAATAAATAAATAAATAAAAATAAAAAATAAAATAAATAAAAAAAAAAACACTTGTTTCATCCTTCAAATTTTCAAATGTTTGTGAAGCTTAAGGGACTTAACTGCGGGGTCATCAGTCGCTAAACTTGCAAACTACATATGAATTACCTTATACTAAAGACGACACAAACATCCGTGCCCGATGGGGGATTCGAACCCCCGACGGCGACCGACCTCGCGCATCGAAGCATAGCGCCTCAATGCGTTTGACCACTCCGCCGCGGCTATTTCATCCTTCATCATCATAAAGAGTGAAACACTTGCCAACAGCTGAACACTGGTATTCAGGCTCAGAATTTAATTCAATATGTAACTGATTCTGAGCTTCGCAAGATGAGTATATGCGAATCCCTATACAGAGGAAGCCGTGCGAAATTGGCATAGGTTTCTTTACATATTTGCAACTTTGGAATAATTGGACTAGACTGAATAAGACTGGCCACTTGAAAATTCAAACAATTTGTACAGTATGGTCGAAAAATGTTTTGTACGTATGAAATGAGACAAACGACTTAATGGTGACTGTACAAAAACGTAGGGCATATTGTTTCACAAAAAGCTCAAATGTTTGTGGTCCAAAGGGCCAAACTGCTAATGTCATCGGTCCCTAATCTACTTCAGCTTATTCTGAGGACAAACCACACACCCATGTCCAAGAGAGGACTCGAACCTCGGGTGGGAAAGGCCGCGTACTCAACGACGTTGCGACACAGATAACACGGTCATTCCTGTGAGGCGCACATGGTTTTATCGATTATCAAAGTTTTCACTGTTTAATGCGGTTGAATTATTGTAATATTTTTTTAAAATCATAGGAACTCGAGAATGACGCATTAGTGCGTCGAAACTAGTCGTGCATTGGTAATTAGATGGAAGTATATTTATTTGAGAAGTGAAGACTATTTTAGCTACTACTTGAAGGACATCCATTTATTTCGAACTGCTGTCAACTTTACGCTGCCCCTAGACGAGTAATACTAAAGCAAACTGAAAGACCACCGTTAATTGTAAAATTAATTCTTGCTGAAAGGAGCCGCTTAAAAGCTTACTTTAAACATATAACTCTGGCCGTAAGACCAGCTAAAGGATTCGCATGACCTACTGACTACTTCCTGCAACATAATTTTGTTCCCTGGCCAAGAATTCAGATCTGACTTGAACTTTACTTTATCAGCAGGAAGACAAAGAGATGGTCGCCAACATACGTCGTAGGTCACAAAAATTACACACAATCATTAATATACGTGCCACCGCGTACTAAATTTCATGAAGGTGGCTGAGAGAACATTTATGGCGCAACGGAATTGAAATATAATAATTTGCATCTGAATTTGATCTCAGCTCTGGTGAAAAACAACATTAAATAAAAAAGGGACGGCATTCGTTAACTGATATTCATAATTAGGATAAAGTTTCACTGATAATAACTTATTTATTCAATTCAATCATGAGCAAATAGGGGAACCAGTTTTGTTAAACAATAAAAATGTATCCCATTGAACATTGGTTTAAAGTAATCTGAACTGATTTACAATCAACAAGCATTCATCCACTCACACGCGCGAAGCAAAGCGAAAGTCATCCGGGAACTTAGTGTGCTGATATGACGCAAAATCAGGCGCCGCTATCGTAGGCTAAATTCAGCGAACTAGGATGTACCACACAACACAAGAAAAATAAACTTCGTAGATGGCTCTGGTCTGTCTTTCTTTACCTGACATGGTGCGCCATAATAGCGAGATTAATTTCCATTCAAATCAAACCGTGAGCATACAGACTTACTGAGACACACGACACGTGTCTGCTACATTACATATTCACACCCCACTGAAGGTGAAAGGTCGTATTCAGTTCAAAAAAATGTTGAAATGTTCGTTAAGCTTATGGGACTTAACTACGGGGTCATCAGTCCCCAAACTTACAAACAACTTATGAACTACTTACGAACTAGGACGGCACAAATATCCATGCCAGAGGGGGGATTCGAACCCCCGACCGTAGTGGCCGTGCTGACCGCAACTGGAGCGCCTCAGTCACCTCAGCCACCGCGGCCGACCGTATTCAGTTTCTACAAAAATCAAGGGAATCATAGATTACGAAGCAAGAATACACAATAGTAAGGCACTGGTATGTGAGCAGTGGCGAGAACTCAAGTGTCCAGCAATAAACCCTTGATCTCGGAGTTCCGAACCACGTGGTTCCGAAAAACCAGTAAAAAATACAAAATTCAATTTCCGGAAAATAAAGAAAAATAGCTATGGCATGCAACCCTTAGAAATGCGTAGGATATCATAAGGAAGCTAAAGAAATACAGTTAGACGCGATTGGGATGGTTTTAAACGGATGGACGAATTCCAGTCTTCAAAAATCAGAAAAGTGGAATAAATTCAAGGGCGGAGTAAATCAACTACGAAATACGGCATGCAGCCCCTAGAAATACGTAGTATTTCGTAAACGAGCTAATAAAGGGGGTCGTACAAGGCTAGAAGAGAATTTACTGCGGGAGTCTGAAAGCAAAGTACAAGTATGGAAAGGAAACAACAATTTAAAATAGACGGAGAGGAGATCGCGAGGTACTAACAGAAATCAGAAAGATACCTACATAATTTCTTGCCTGAAGAGCATAGAAACAGACAGGGGTAGCTGAAGGCTTTGTTCTAAAAACACACGACATGGAGTACATATCACTCGCTGAAGGAGAAAACGGAAAAGAATATTTCACAAACACTACACAGAATAAAAATATTCCCGCACATTAGCCACATCCCACAAAGCTAGAAAGAAATTAAACAGAGTTCTTACACCACCAGCTAGTCTCACAAAGGTTACCGATTCTCACCCGTTATCAAACCGAATTAGTTACATGTTCATCGCATTTACCTATGCAAAATCACCGAAATGAAATTGAGTACACTTCCGTACATGATTGAAGAAACTTATTCCGAAAAATGGAAGTTCTCAAGTCTAACTTGAGCACCAGACGAAAAATCGCTACCATATCAAGGGAGGAAAGAAAATCAGAACGTCTTACCAGGTCGAAGCGCAAACACAGAGTGCCACATGGGCCGGAAATCGGTAAAACCCAAGGAAACCGAGGTGGTGAGGAGAGCCTAAACTCGCGCGTCCTGCTGTGGCTCGCTACCGGGCATTGCCAACCCAACTTGTAACCAAAGGGTGGAGGAACCTCTTTGGTAGCATAAAAAGCAGATTTTGGTAATGTCTCCTATCGACACGAAGCCAGAGATGCAAAGCGCGCAGCCAGCAGTCGACGACGAAAATTTCAAACATACACTCAGATTGCCATGCTAGAAGATACTCATACATGCACATACAGAATAAAGCAAGTACACATTCTCACAGGGACAATCGCATCACAGAGACACCGTTCATTTTGCCACATTCATTGACACAATGATAAATTAGTAGGATAATAAAACCTCAGCAATATTAACACAGTATTACAGTAAGTAACATTTAAAAACATGAAATAAAATGCTATTCCTCATGCCTCCGAACGAAAGGGGTTCTTGCTTAGTAAAAAAGCCGGTCTAGTGAACTTAGATAATTTACAAAGTTAAAAACCTAGGGAAGACGGCAACCATAGTACATGCCTCCTGCCACTTCCAACAGTCAGCGCACGAATCGTCAACTTACCGTGGATGAACAGTACAGTAACCGGAATAGCTGTTTCATTACCAAACAATGCAAAAACTAGAAAAAACAACGTATCCTAAAAGGTCGCCCAACTACGGGTAAGAAACTAACAGTCAGTAAATACGAGCAGGTCGCGCTGAGTTTGATATTCCCTCAAAACCTAAAATCATATTTCCTGTGTTTGCGTTGTATTGAATCAATTTCTTCTTCATTATTTGTAAAGTTGCTTTGCAAAACGAGATAAGTTTTCAAAAAAGCTTCCGCGATCAACGAAATTACACTTCAAACTTCCTGGAAGATTAAATCACAAACGTGATTCGAACCTGAGACCTTTGCCTTTTACTGACGAGCGCTCTACCATCTGAGCTATTCTTGCGCGCTTCACGGTCCGTCCATAAAATTTTACTTCTGCTAGTACCTCGCCTCATACTTTCCAGATTTCACAGAAGTTCTCCTGTGAACCTTTCAGAACTAGCACGCCTCATTCTGAAAAAAAAAGAACCCTTAGGCTGTGGCTGAGCCATGTGTACACCACATCCTTTCTTCCACGAGTGCTAGTCCTGCAAGATTCGCAGGAGAACTTCCGTGAAGTTTGGAAAATAGGAGGTGAGGAACAGGCAGAAGTAAAGTTGTGACGACGGACTGTGAAGCGTTTCTGGATAGTTCAGGCGGTAGAGCGCTTGCCCGCGAAAGTCAAAGGTCTCAGGTTTGAATCCCCGGTACAGCACGCAATTTTAATGTGTTAGGAAGTTACATATCAGCGCACACTCCGCTGCAGCGTGAAAATGTGATTCTGAAAACTAAGCTTGACTGTGTTTCGAGAAGAATTTCTACTACTATGAAAATCCTTTGTATCTGATGTGTGGAAAAAATGCCGTTGATATTTCTCATTTGTTCCTGTAACTAAAAAATCGAAACGTCTAGCTTCAAATAAAACTGTATATAATGGGTCTATGAAAAGAATCAGATAAACCGTTTACCGAAAACATCTGAATGCGCCAGTCTGAACGCAGCCCTTGAAATTAACTTTTTCTGTTTTACATAGTCAAATCCCTGAACTGTATGTACAATCTTTGACAAAAAACCTGGCCGCCGGTCGGCCGCCGCTGAGCCCAAGTTCGAGCCGATCGCGACATGGGACAATAAAAGTGGCCGCGCTGATTCGCTCTAAGTCCGGCTATCTGCACAATCTGGCAACACTGTAGACTGCGGGAGTTCATACAGTACTTCTAGTGTGCTGTTAGAAGGTGTGTAGGTCAGCTACATTCGTGGTCCCGTGGTAAAGTTCGTGACTTGCATGTGACAGTATTAGCGATCGAAACCGACTGTGGACAAAAATTTTAAATTTACGTTCCACGTGCATACTGATGCCACATGTATAAGGGAAGCATATGCATAATGTATTTCAGTTTTTTATACACTGTTAATAACATTTCGGCTCTATAACACTGTTGCCTTTGGCCGTAGCACTCGGCAGAGCTCTCCGCGGCCCACTCGCCGGCAGCAGCGGTGGCGGCGCTACACAGCGCTGCCTTGCAGTCTGCCCACAGCGCCTGCTGCCGCTCATCGCCCTGGATATGTAAAATGCTGTAGTGTTGCTGAGTGGTGATCCAAAAAAAAAAAAAAAAAAAAAAAAAAAAAAAAAAAAAAAAAAAAAAAAAAAAAAAAAAAAGGTTGCGATGTGTATTTCAGACACGATATCAACAGAGCAGACCACCCATTTTGAATGATGACCATACTATTACACTAATACATAATACATTAGAGAGGCAAAACATTTTCATAGTCATTGATCCAATCAAATGGCACTCTACGATGTTTAACACTTATTTCTGGTTTAAATCGCGATCCTTATCCTTTCAGAAAAACCCTTCATGTAATTTGTTATTGTCATCATTTCATATGTTTTCATCAAGACACTGTGCGTAACTGCACTACAATGTTTAATGCCGTTGTTTGATTCCTCATGGTAAATGTATGAGCTAAATTATGTGAATACGTTTCAGCACACGTTATAAAGCAACACAGCCACACTGAAATGTGTCCCATTTCTACAGTAGATATTTTGCATGAACGAACTATATCAATCATTATGTTCACTTCCTGTGTAAGCATCCCCTAGCATGTGGGTCCTAAGAAAATAGTAAAAATTCCCATCGAGGGAGGTCAATTCGAATTCCTTCAAAAGCGTTTGTAGTGAAGCAAAAAAGACATCTAATACCATTTCCGTAATTTGGAGTCGACCTTTCTGAAAGCCTTATTGTATAAAGCTTTTCTTCTGATTCCATTAAAGAGTTTCTTCTTGCATATCTGCAGCGTATAAAGTAAAATAAAACAAAGTAAAACGGAATACCACCGACAAACGCACTGTCTCCAACCGGGATTAGAACTGCCGACCCACAGCTCAGTTGCATCGCGAGACACGAGCAGAACCACACTGCCAACCACACGCTGCCGGCTGGTGTCCTCAGTCTCTCACATATTCAATGCTGAGCCTCTAACCTATCTTGAAAGTTAACCTGAAAGTAACCTATGCGAATAAAAAAATTCCTTGAGTGCAAAAGTTAAATTCCTGTCTCTCATATCACATGGGCATTATACAGCATGAGTCATGAAAGTAGAAGAGGAATGTCAAGTGAACTTAGCTAGACAACTCAGTACCACTTGCGGAAGTAACTGCACTGTCACAGTGTTGCCAAATATTAGCAACGATGTTGCCAGTTCTTAGCTATACTAGGAAGACCTGAGTAGCGATAAGCGACGCGAAATCGCCCTCGTCTCATACTGGCTTCTAGAGGGGAGTCGCGGATTTTGGTTAATACGCGGCGCAATCTCCTGATAGTTTCCATCGTCACACTTTAGGATGCAGATATTTAATTCGTCCAATGAGGCCGAAACCAGCGTTCATATATTTTGAAACTTAACAGCATTATGATATAATTTCAGCAAATGACTAGAGAAGTTAAACATACTGATATTGTACTTGAAACATACGGCAGGTCAAAGACTAAGATATGTAAACTTCAATCACGATTTCAGTTTCACCTCCCCCCTCCCCCCAAAAAAAGACAAAACAATTACTTTGTTAGATTTCAGCAAAAGCTACTTTGTTTTTAATTTTTCGTGAAAAGTTACTGTATCAACGTAGCCTTATCCGTCACGAAAAACTTCGCATCTTGAAAGTGACTGCGTTTCAAAATGCAGCCTTACGACCGCACAAGTAATATTTCACGTGTTGGTTTGTTTGAAAGCCAGAAGAAACATAATCATCTGATTACGTGTGCAACACTGTAATTAGTTCATTTGGGGATTCAGAAGACAGGATACTTAAAATTACGGCCATGAACACAGAAACTAAACTGTGTATGTGAGAAGTGTGCAATTCTGAGGTTTTTCATCTGCAAACATATACATATAATCCACAGACTACTAACCAGCTTATTGATTTCGCAGTGTTACAGCCTTGTTGGCCCAACAAATGACGCTGAGAATCCGAATCCATGTGTATGATGGAATCTTCGAATTATGCCACCCACGACTTGCATGTGTTGTTGCTTAGTATATGTCGTCACGATGATAAATCAACAGAAATTATTACAAAATTTTTGCCTACTTTTTCATATAGTTGCATTTTCCGTAAAACCACACATTCTTTCCGGTCTCTTGGCCACATGGGAAAGAACGCTTTTGCAACTGAATTAATGATAATAATGATAGTAATCAATGGCGTTTACCTCATTACAGCAGAATGATAACGATTACAATAACAATAGAAAATGCCGATCTCTTGGTTGACACACTGAAATGAGTTTTGGTATTTAGTTGCTGTATACAGTTTAGAGGAGAAAAATAGACCTAAAGCCACACACATCACTAGTACAACGATATCTCACTAATCAACTATGCTTGATGTAGATCAGGAGACGAGAATAGCGTCACCGACCTAAATTGAGAGTACTGGTTCAGTTGTCTGACATTTGTTGGCAGTTAATACAGTCCCGACATAAACCACAAAATTGTTTGCAATTTAAACAGGGGTCGACCTTCCTGCGGTCAAAAATTTAATTCAGGATAACAGAATCATATTAAGTCAATGACCAAACTCATATCCTCAAGAATATTGGAAAATACCTCGAATGCTGGAAATGAGGAAACGATCAGAGTTGTCTAGCGTTGTAATCAATACTGCCAAGCAATAGCAAGAACTACTTGGGCATCCCACAACATCCTCATTCCTACAAACAGCATGCTAACTGGCTTTTAGCCATGCTGCGCTACCAAAGGCCATTCTAAGTAAGGCTTCAGTCCAAAAGCAGACCAACAGCATTGAAAAATGCTAATGAATAGATAACTTACACTCATCAACTTCAGGGGATAGTTTCTTTTAACAAAACGAAGAAAGTGCAAAACGACTACTTTCTCCAAAATTCTTGCGGACTGTTGTCCCAAAATGGATGTATATACGTTCAGTCTTGTCATACGCGGCTCACATTCCAGGAATATCACAAAAATGAGTATCTGGCGTGTACCGTCTTAGAGCAGCTATTACGCAAGTTTTTACCGATATTCATAAAACTGACCAGACGGGTTTTGCTGCAGAATATAGCGACTTCTATTAGATCCGCGTAACCTTTCCCGACAAGAAACTGTTTTCTTCGTATAATGATGCCCCTGTTTAAGTGAATTATAATGTTACTGTTTAATGTTGCTTCAGAAGAACTTTTTGCATTAAATATATTTATCTTTGCAGGTGCTTCAGAGTAATTGTAATAATTAGTTTCCCTTCAAATAAATCCATTTATTCGATCTATTATTTGAAAAGTAATTGCAACCGCGAAAAGTGAAATTGTACTATAAACCAAACAGTTTGGTTACTTTAGGTCTATCGTCCATGGGCAGAACGCTTCCATGTGAAATATCTCCACGAAAGGCAGAGAGGTTCTCTTACTTAGTACAGTTCGGCTCGGATAGCCGGTCCTCTGTGGAGAAGAGATGTAACTGTGTGTTGAAGAAAGAAGTCATACCTAAGAATCCTGCCTATTATTTTTATTTTTCTCCTATATTTATATTTTTCAGGCTTATATTCGCCTTTACTTGTCACAAAATAATGACATATCTTTTTCTCTGCAAGTAGCATTACATTTTCCGTTGTCTCTAGATGGATCATACTTTGTCTCTGCCGGTCCCAGATCTCACGTCGAAAGAAAAATGTCCTCCACATCATTCATTTCGTAGGAGGCGGTTGTATATTTACCATTGGTATATTTACTTGTACGAATATTGTCCGCAAGCGTAAATAGTTTGCTCTTGCTGTTCGTCTCCAATTCCCTATAATTTTCCTCGTGAAGTGGATGAACTGTGCTTTATTATTGTTAGTACCATTAGATTTTATTTCAAGTTGAGCTTTGAATTTATATTTTTAATTACAGTTACATTTGTTTGTTGAGTATGTTTGACAGTATTGAAGATCAACAAGTTCTCATAACCATTAGAGCTAATGTATAACGATCATTTTTGTCTTGTTTCATCTGTAAAACTTCCTCTCAAAATGTGGAACACTTCTTTTAACATCCTTCATTTAAAACCGGTATGTAGGCAGTGGACATTCACGGATTACTCATTTATTAACGTCATTGATAATGATAATTAGGATAAGATATATTTACAAATTTTGTACTCAATCCATTTAATTAAATTACAACCAAATGTTTCAAATGTTTGTTAAGCTTATGGGACTTAACTACGGTGTCATCAGTCCCTAAACTTACAAACTACTTATGAACTACTTACGAACTAGGACGGAACAAATATCCATGCCCGAGGGAGGATTCGAACCCCCGACCGTAGTGGCCGTGCAGACCGTGACTGGAGCGCCTCAGTCCCCGCGGCCACCGCGGCCGGCAAATTACAACCCTCCGCATTCTACGGCATCTGTTCTAAATCAATGAATAAGAGATACGTCAATACGTTTAGTTACTATCTTTTAACAAGCAACAGTGCAATTGCTTTCCATAATACTGATTTAAACCGTGGCACAATTAATAGATCAATTTTAATTTTAATCGTTGTAACACGTATTTATTAGGTTGCTTTATTGTCTATTGTGTGTTTCTTACAAATTTTACAATTGATTTTATACTAACGATAGGCCAGAAACTTAATTAACGTAACTGAGAACCGTGTGACAATGCAATATCTATTCGCGTTCATTTTTGCGAGTTGGTGCAGTGGCATCGCACTGGATTCATATTCGGCCATTTGGATTTGAATTTCCATGATTTTGCTAAATAAGTCTAGGAAAATGGCGGAATGTTCCCTGCGGCAGTGTGCGGCCAATTTCCTTCCACATCCTTATCACAACAATCCGTAACCTTCCTTCTTTCTTTCTTTCGTGTCTCGTGTGCAATATTTTGTTTATGTTTCCGTGTGTTGGTACAAATTTTGCAGTTCATTTCAAACCTGAACAAGAGACCTTAAACTTTCAACTCAACTTAGAACTGGATGACACTGCTACATTAAAGCCATTTCTTAATTGATGTGTGGTGGAGGCACTTTTTATACAACTGCTATTTCCTCCTGTTTCTCTTCCAATCGTGAATGGTTCGCCGTTAAAACAATTTCTGGTGAAACTTAATGTGAGTTTATATTGCCCTATCTTTTACCTTCGCGATCTTTCCGTGACTAACACGTACGAGGGGTAAGGTGAATTAGAAATAAAACAGATTTATCGAATGTCTCTGTTGTATTCTCATGCAAACGTTTAAAACCGAAAGGAAAAATTTCACACATACAAAATTTGAAAATTGTAAAACAGTCATTTAAATGAAAAATGCTTGTAAAATGGTTTTAAAATAGACTAAGACGTATAAAGTAACTTTTTCCACTCGAAAATTGCTACCGCGTTAAAGATAGTTCCAAAAAAAAATTCGAATTTTTAATAGCTATGTCAGTCATCATAGTAACACTGGAACGTAAAGTGTTCTTGCTTCATGAGTAATGTTAGCAGTAGCGTTTAGTCGCCATCGACTTGAAGGGTAATTTTTTCACTAACATTCTGAAGTCTATAAGAGGTATGACGCGGTGGCGGCAGCCACGGTCGTTTTGGTGAATGCGGCACAACGAGCGAGCGAAGGCGCGCGCATTTGGAAACGGAGAAGACGGAGCGCGCCTGCTGTAGGGAAAGGATAGTTGTCGTTCTGAATAGACGAAGCCATCAAACGGAGTCTAACAGATGTTCGGTAGACCTCCCCGAACTTTCGCGGCTTGACTGTAACATAAGAAATAAATGAAATTCACGAATTGCATTGAATGGTTAGTAAATTAATGTCGTCCGCTATCTGCCGACGATACCGCTCGAGTGATAATCTATCGACGTGAGATACATGGAACCTAAAAGTCGCCATAAAGTTTGTACTCTGAAACCTATCACCGCGCTGTAGCGAGCAAATTGCAACTAAAACTATGTCTGCAACGAATTCGGCCATCAGACTACGTAACATTTTATGAAATCAACGAGGCAGGTAACAGTAAGACAGGTTAGAAATCTATCGAGCATATCAAGGAACGTGCTAAAAATCAGCGTTTGATTCATATGGAACGCTATTTAACGTAGCAAGATGTTCTATCAATAACAGGTCGCTTGTAATTTCCATATTGACCTGCCGACATTTTATTTTATCAGGAAGCAAATTCGAAGGAAACTGGTCAGAATTGGAGTATTTACGAAGACTTTTCTGCGACAAATTGTGCGTCTTTTTGTTATTTAATGGAGTAAAGTAAACACAACGATAAGGCCTACTATACAACCATAAACCGAGAAACAAAACTAGAAAATTTCATTGATATTTTTTCTTTACTCTTTTAAAATAGCTGGCCACATGGCACATATGCAATTTGGAGGGCACAGTGTCTCGAGCATGAGTGGAATTACGGATCCTAACATGCAGGACGCCAGCTACAAAAACTCGTTCATCAGACCATCAATGTAATCAATATTTTCCAACGTCGTAGCTAGGGTCTATTGTTTCGCAACTTTGGCATCATGTAGATGTGAGTCTGATTTGTAAATCTGCAAACAGTTGACATTTTCTCGTCACCTCCATTAAATATTCTGTAAAATTAATATCAGAATATGCACATTCTAGTAGCTGAATTGTGTTCAAGAAGGTCGTTTCATACATTAACTACTCCTACGCTCTTTCACGTTGCGAGCAATCTTCCTCAGCTGTGAGTAAATCAATGAGGTAAGGTTTACAGCAGTAATGTCTAGCTGTATAATAGTCACTTTCTAAACGCCTAGCTTATTTTGAAATCGGGTCAGTTTTGTTGCAAAAGCTGGATCTTATCAATTCATCTCGTTATGTCTTTCAAATGTTCAAATGTTTGTCAGGCTTAAGGGACTTAACTGCAGGGTCATCAGTCCCTAATCTTACAAACTATTTGTGAACCACCTTATACTAAAGACGACACAAACAGCCATGCCCGAAAGGGATTCGAACCCCCGACGGGGAACGCCCTCGCGCACCGTAGCATAGCGCCTCGATGCGCTCGGCCGCTCCGCCGCGGCGTTAGGTGTTTAAATTATCCGCTTACTGTCAAACAAAACCATTCGTGCCAACTGTCTCCTGGCAACCTCATAGTAGATGCCATAGCCACCTACTTCAAGAATATCAAGTGACATCACAAACAAAACGACAGACCATTTTCTTAAATGAATTTATCTGTTGTTCTAAAAGGATGGTAAACTTTTAAATATTGATAAAACAACTTACTTGTAAATTACTTCAAATGTTGTCATCACATAAAGTAAATAATAAATTCTGAAACCGCATCAGCTGTTTTTTAATTAATTAGATCCTAGGTTTACAGGTCCACGGCCATTTAGATGTTAAATATTTTTCATATGAAAATTCATTACAGAGACCCAACGTTCAAATCACTTTCATCTGTCATGGAAATAAAATTTTATTAAACCAGTCCAACAGAAATTATTACTGTCGTTCGGAATAAAATCCAACGACGTTAAAATGTGGGACAAATAGTCGCGTAATTTTGATTACTGTATTGTCCAAGAAACCAGTAGATTGCCGACGAAGTGAAGGTGTCGAAATTAAAGAAGACTGTCTAAAGAATCAAAAAACCGATAGATGACGCATTTGTATTTTGTTCATCTTTGCATCAAGTATTGCGGGAAAGTAAAAAACTTACTAATATGCACAACTACCCAATTTATTTTGTTTCAGTTTCAAGAGGAATAAATTCAAAACATGCTTATCTAAACATAATTTATTTATTACACTGCGTCGATGCTTTGGGTACATTTCCATAATAGCTGCTCATTTAGGTAATATACCTTAAATGTGAGACGCGTATGACAAGACAAAACGTAGATACAGTCCGTTTTCGAACTACAGTGCCTAGTATCATTGGACAAAATGATCGTTCGCACTACTTTTTCGTTTTGTTACAAAAAGCTCTCACTGAAAGTTGGTGAGGGTAAGTGTTTGATACCTTACTGTTTAGTGACGGATGGGGCAACGTTCATTTCCAGTAACATTTAATGAAATGTCGAAATGTAACAAAGTAATTGTTTTAGTATGTTTTTTTTTTTTGGGGAGGGGGGGGGGCAATATCAGTATGTTTCGCTTCTCTAGTCATTTGCTGAAATTATATCATAATGCTGTTAAGTTTCAAAATATATGAACGCTGGTTTCGGCCTCATTGGACGAATTAAATATCTGCATCCTAAAGTGTGACGATGGAAACTATCAGGAGATTGCGCCGCATATTAACCAAAATCCGCGACTCCCCTCTAGAAGCCCGTATGAGACGAGGGCGATTTCGCGTCGCTTATCGCTACTCAGGTCTTCCTAGTACAGCTAAGAACTGGCAACATCGTTGCTAATATTTGGCAACACTGTGACAGTGCAGTTACTTCCGCAAGTGGTACTGAGTTGTCTAGCTAAGTTCACTTGACATTCCTCTTCTACTTTCATGACTCATGCTGTATAATGCCCATGTGATATGAGAGACAGGAATTTAACTTTTGCACTCAAGGAATTTTTTTTATTCGCATAGGTTACTTTCAGGTTAACTTTCAAGATAGGTGAGAGGCTCAGCATTGAATATGTGAGAGACTGAGGACACCAGCCGGCAGCGTGTGGTTGGCAGTGTGGTTCTGCTCGTGTCTCGCGATGCAACTGAGCTGTGGGTCGGCAGTTCTAATCCCGGTTGGAGACAGTGCGTTTGTCGGTGGTATTCCGTTTTACTTTGTTTTATTTTACTTTATACGCTGCAGATAGCAAGAAGAAACTCTTTATTGGAATCAGAAGAAAAGCTTTATACAATAAGGCTTTCAGAACGGTCGACTATAAATTACGGAAATGGTATTAGATGTCTTTTTTGCTTCACCACAAACGCCTTTGAAGGAATTCGAATTTACCATGAGGAATGAATCAACGGCATTAAACATTGTAGTGCAGTTACGCACAGTGTCTTGATGGAAACATATGAAGTGATGACAATAACAAATTACATGAAGGGCTTTTCTGAAAGGAAAAGGATCGCGATTTAAACCAGAAATAAGTGTTAACATCGTAGAGTGCCATTTGATTGGATCAATGACTATGAAAATGTTTTGCCTCTCTAATGTATTATGTATTAGTGTAATAGTATGGTCATCATTCAAAATGGGTGGTCTGCTCTGTTGATATCGTGTCTGAAATACACATCGCAACCTTTTTTTTTTTTTTTTTTTTTTTTTTTTTTTTTTTTTTTTTTTTTTTTTTTTTTTTTTTTTTTTTTGGATCACCACTCAGCAACACTACAGCATTTTACATATCCAGGGCGATGAGCGGCAGCAGGCGCTGTGGGCAGACTGCAAGGCAGCGCTGTGTAGCGCCGCCACCGCTGCTGCCGGCGAGTGGGCCGCGGAGAGCTCTGCCGAGTGCTACGGCCAAAGGCAACAGTGTTATAGAGCCGAAATGTTATTAACAGTGTATAAAAAACTGAAATACATTATGCATATGCTTCCCTTATACATGTGGCATCAGTATGCACGAGGAACGTAAATTTAAAATTTTTGTCCACAGTCGGTTTCGATCGCTAATACTGTCACATGCAAGTCACAGACTTTACCACGGGACCACGAATGTAGCTGACCCACACACCTTCTAACAGCACACTAGAAGTACTGTATGAACTCCCGCAGTCTACAGTGTTGCCAGATTGTGCAGATAGCAGGACTTAGAGCGAATCAGCGTGGCCACTTTTATTGTCCCATGTCGCGATCGGCTCGAACTTAGGCTCAGCGGCGGCCTGCCAGCGGCCAGGTTTTTTGTCAAAGAGTGTACCTATGAGTAAAACAATACAAAATAGCTCATTTATCTCCGAGGCATTCACGAAACTATAAACAACATTTATTTATTTTTATCGTAAATTACAGACAAAAAAGAGCAAAAAGCAATTAAATGGAAGTATAAAACAAGATGTCAAATTACGTTATGTTAATTACTGAGATTTTGCATTTTTAAACTCACAATTACATGCTGCCCGTAAGTAAAAGTTAATTATTCTTTCCCTCCCTCCATTCCTCATCATATCTCTCTCTCCTCCCCCAATCCCTCTCTCTCTCTGTCTCTCTCTTACTTTTCGGCGGGCCGTCTGGAAGGAAGGGGGACACGTGCCCCTGTGCCTCCTCTCCTGAATACGCCATTGTTTCCAACTTTTCATTTCAACAAACATAATCATGTCAGTTTTGATCGTTTACATATACTCATCATATTGTCGCGTTGAAAGGGAAGCTGGCTTGACTTAGAAGGCAACTTAACACAGCATTTATACTGAAAGCACGTTTATTACGAACTTAACATACACGCAGCACTGACTGCGTCTCAGGCAGAGTGCTCTGCTATTTATACACAGACAGAATTTACCAGAAATTAGAAGAACAGTTAAGAAGCAAGTAGAATTTACAAGTGAACATGAGAAAGATGTAGAACCTTCTGGAATTGTTAATTACAAAGAAATAAATTTTTTGCCCGTGGGCGGGATTGAACCGAGGACCGTCTGTACCGGAGACCGTGACGCTATCCCCTGCACCACGCCGGCAGTGGTTGATCGTTCTCTCTCGCGGTATTACTCCCTCTCCTGGAGAAATAGAGACCCGCTGTTATGATCCCTGTGGAGCCAGCTGCAATGTCCTGGATCTTGACCGTGTCATGGGTCCTCTGTATGACAGTTCAAGAGAATCCGTCCCTTCTCCGCGATTATCGACGACAGACGTTCCTGTCGTGGCTTCATCAGGAACATTACTGTCCTTAAAGTCCCTGAACAAGAAGCAATTGTCGTCTACCTGCTCTTCAGGATCGTAGTATGGCTTCATGCGCAGGACGTGAACAATGTCTCTTCGTTTTTGACGTTTCACGACGACTCATAAGCCTCAACTTCGTATGTGACGTCTGACAGGCGGCGTACGACACGATACACACCAAAGTATTGCTTCAATAACTTTTCTGACAGTCCAACCTTCCGTACAGGGGTAAAAATCCATACAAGATCTCCTGGGCTGTACACAACAGGTCGGTGCTTGTCGTTATACCGCTGACGGTTCTTCTCCTGGGCGACCAGTGTCCGTATGCGAGCCAGCTGTCTTGCTTCTTCGACCCTGGTGATGAGCTGTTTAACATAGTCATCCTGAGTGTCGTCCGGTTGGAACGGGAACAGCGTATCCATTGTCGTCTCAGCTTCACGGCAGGAGCAGGAAAAACGGAGTGAAACCTGTGGTGTCTTGTCTTGCGGTATTGTAAGCAAATGTCACGACTGGCAGAATTGTATCCCAATCCTTCTGCTCAACATCGACGTACATTGGCAGCATGTCGGCTAACGTCTTGTTAAAACGTTCCGTAAGACCATTTGTCTGAGGATGGTATGCAGTTGTCATTCTGTTGACAATGTTGCACCGTGACATTACCTCTGATACTAGTTTTGACTGGAATACTTTTCTACGATCAGATATCATGACACGTGGTGCTCCATGCTTCAAAATAATGTCTTCTACAAGGAATTTTGCGATCTCTGGAGCTTCTGCAGTTGGCACAGGTTTGGTGAGAGCGTAGCGTGTGAGGTGGTCAGTGCAGACTATTATCTAACGGTTACCGGTTGTCGACTTCGAGAACCTCCCTAAAAGATCGATCCCAACTCAGTGGAATGGAGCCGCTGTCGGCGGAATCAGTACGAGATGTCCTGGAGGTAATTGCGGCACATGCTTCCGTCGCTGGCACTCTTTACAGTGACTCACATAGTGCTTGACAGATCGGTAGAGACCTTTCCAGTAATACCTGCGTCTGATTCTGTCTAGGGTCTTCACGAATCCCAGATGACCGGATATTGGAGCATCGTGGAAATATTTGAGAATAGCTGGCTGGAGGTGAGCTGAACAGCAAGTAGCTATTTGGGGCCCAGTGGATCGTAGTTGTTCTTATACAATGTTCCGTTTATAAGTTGGAACTCTCCATTGGTCGGTTCTCCTTTCTCCAAGGCTTCTATCGTTTTTAATAGTGCTGGATCTTTCCTCTGTTCAGCTGTAACGTCATCTAATTCAGTAAGAGCTGAAATTTCATTAATGCTGTTGTGTTCCACTAATGGATTCCTCGAAAGGCAGTCGGCATCCTTGTGTTTGCGCCCGTTCTTGAATACCACTGTGACATCGTACTCTTGGAGTCTTGGTGCCCATCTTGCTAGTCGACCTGATGGATCCTTCAAGCTAGTCAGCCAACACAAAGAATGGTGGTCTGTCAAGACGGTGAATGGTTTGCCGAATAAATACGGCCGGAACTTGTTGATAGCCCAGATAACCGCGAGACATTCTTTTTCAGTTTATCTCGGACTTTGAGAGTACTCTTGACGCATAGGCTATCACTTTTTCAGCACCTTCCTGAACTTGTACAAGCACTGCACCAATCCAATAACCACTGGCGTCTGTGTGAATTTCCGTTTCTGCATTCTCGTCGTACAAGGCTAGCACTGGTGCGGAAGTTAGAGCCTCCTTAAGTGCCCGGAAAGCTCTTTCTTTTATCTCATCCCAGTAAAATTTGGCGTCTCCCTGCAGAAGTTCTTATAACGGACGTGCCTTGTTACAAAACCCTTCTATGAAACGTCGGTAGTATGAGCACAGTCCGAGAAAACTTCTCACATCACGAATGTGCTGAGGAGTTGGAAATTCTGTGACTGCCCTTACTTTATCTGGATGAGGACGGACACCATCTCCGTTGACTAGGAGTTTTATATCTTTGGCGACGAAGAGGCACTTCTTTGGATTGAGGCGGAGACCTGCAGTCTGAACACACTTCAACACAGTTGACAGGCGACTCAGATGTTCTTCAAATGTTTTCGAGAAAACGACAATGTTATCTAAATAACAGAGACACGTCGTCCACTTAAGGTGAAGCAAGTTGTCGAGTGTGGCTGGAGCATTACATAATCCAAATGGCATTACTTTAAATTCATAGAGGCCGTCAGGTGTAATAAAAGCCGTCTTCTCCCTGTCAGCTTCGTCAGCCTCGATTGGCCAGTAACCTGTCTGCATGTGCATAGTTGAGAAGTATGTAGCTCCTTTCAAGATGTCTAAGGTGTCATAATTACGCGGCAATGGGTAGACATCTTTCTTTGTGATTCTGTTCAGCCGCCGATAGTCGACACAGAATCGCCAAGTGCCATCCTTCTTCTTTACGAGGACTACCGGAGACGACCAAGGACTCTCCGAAGGTTGAATAATGTCATCTCGCAACATCTTCTCCACTTCCTCCCGAATTATTCGTCTTTCAGCTGGCGACACTCTATACGAACGCTGGCTAATTGGCGGATGATCCCCAGTATTGATACGGTTCTTTATCGTGGGCCGTTTCGTCTGACTTTTCCCCTGCTGAGGTGTGAACGCACCCGAAAATTGGCGTAGTATACCTAACACCCGCTGGCGTTGTTCCTTGGTCAGTCCAGGCCCTATTGGCAGTTCCACGTTTGTTTCCTCCAGCGTGTTGTCTGTACTAACAGCAGGGCATGGGTCTTCATTGATGACGTTGAGCTCACCGTCCTGGATTGGTTCAGCTGTCCCGATACACATTCCCTTAGGGATACGTTGTGACCGCTCGTGACAATTTGTGATCCAAATCTCTCCTTGACCACCGGTAATGCTTATGATAGCCGCTGGTATGTAAATTTCTTTTGTGAGCCTGATAAACTTTTTACTATCAACAAGAACTTCACAGTTTAACCAGTCATCTGTGTTTGTGACTGCAACTCTTCTCATTGTCAACGGCGGCATGGTCACATTGTCAACGACGAATAACTTCCCAGAAAATTCTGTATTACGTATATCCGACGGAACAACTTCTTCAATTTACAGCTCCTCTCTCTGCAGTAGCGTACGACATGTCCAGGGCGTCCACAGTGGTGTGTTGTCTTCTGTCCTCCAGACGTCTGTTTTTTTTTGTTTTTTTTTTTTTTTTTTTTTTTTTTAGCTTATGGGACTTAACTACGAGGTCATCAGTCCCTAAACTTACAAACTACTTATGAACTAACTAATAGGACGGCACAAATATCCATGCCCGAGGGGGGATTCGAACCCCCGACCGTAGTGGCCGTGCAGACCGTGACTGAAGCGCCTCAGAACCCTCGGCCACCGCGACCGGCCGTCTGTTCTTCTTCGGGGCGTCATAGTTACCGGGTGAGTTGGCTGTGGTCGCGTCGGCCGGTTCATGGGTTGCCTTTTGGCGGCTGCAGCGTAAGTCATAGCAGGGCTACGCCATTCTTCACGTCGGGTGCGATTGACGGGGCAGACAGGAGCTAATGTTTGAAATACCTCAGAAGCGTCGGCTCCCTCGTGACTTACAGGGCTCTCATCCATGGCCATAATCTGACGCTCGCTCGGTCTAATAGTCCCGGCTGCCATGCACTGTTGTAATTCTTCTCTCACGATTTGTCGTATGAGAGAAGCGAAGTCATGCTGGTCTTCCACAACGGCTACAGGAACTACATTTGGGAGTCTGTCATACTTCTTGCGTCCAACCCTCCTTTGTTGCATCTCTTCAATACGCTGGCACCACTTGATGAACTCTTCTGTCGTAGCGACGTATTTTATCAGAAGAGCTTGGTACATATCTTCTGCAATTCCCTTCATCAGGTGCGTGATTTTGTCCGCCTCAGTCATGTTCGGACTATGTTACACAGGGCCAAAACATTCTGTATGTACGATTGTGTCGGCTCACCATGTCGTTGGGCCCGGTTCTTCAGTTGTTCTTCGCCGAGCGGATTTGTCGCTGGCGGTTTCCAAACGTCTTCGTTGTTTTCGAACAATTGCTGGGCTGTTCTGTCCAGGTAGAAATAAACGTTAGCCAAGCACATCGTATGATCCCACATGTTGTACTTGGGGACTCGGTGGAACCCTTTTAGCCATTTGTTGGGGTCCTGTCCAGCATCTCCAGAGAACACCGACGGGTGTCTGATGTGCAGCTGGCTTATTGCTGGTTTCGTCTCCATCGTTCTTCTGATAATACTCGGATGTACTCGGTGTATCCCTTGTATTCCGGTGCCAGTCCGTGTAAGCGACGGCTTTTACGTTGCCTAATCGGAGCCACGGTGATTCAGTTGTTGCACAGGATACCCGGCGCCTCCACCAAACAATGTCGCGTTGAAAGGGAAACAGGCTTGACTTCGAAGGCAACTGAACACAGGACTTATACTGAAAGCACGTTTATTACGAACTTAACATACAGGCAGAGTGCTCTGCTATTTATACACAGACAGAATTTACCAGATATTAGAAGAACAATTAACATAAGAAACAAGTAGAATTTACAAGTGAACATAAAGATGTAGAACCTTCTGGAATTGTTAATTACAAAGAAATAAATTTTTTGCCGGTGGCCGGGATTGAACCGGGGACCGTCTGCACCGGAGTTCGTGACGCTATCCCCTGCGCCACGCCAGCAGCCCGTGCTCTCTCGCGGCAATATTTTCATATAAATGTTAATAACGCTCATAAATACGTACCTGCAATGTACTTTTCTGTGAACTAGTCGATTTTCTGTGATAGCATCTTAGTAAATCGTAACATGTTTATAACATCTTTGAAGATATGTACACTACAATAATTTGTAGCCGAAAGCCGGTTTATGACGAATAAATAAGTTTTGCAGAACATCAGTATTTTGTACCTCTTTGATATTTACGTCTGTGCTTATTTTACGTCTGTAAATGTCTAGTAATGGCCTAAGAAGCCGAAAATCGATTAACAAAATAAACAAAAAATGGTCAAATGTTTGTACAACTTATGGGACTTAACTATGGGGTCATCAGTCCCTAAGCTTACAAACTACTTATGAACTAGCTAAGACTAAAGACGGCACAAATATCCATGCCCGAGGGGGGATTCGAACCCCCGACCGTAGTGGCCGTGCTGACCTTGACTGGAGCGCCTCAGTCACCTCGGCCACCGCGGCCGGCCAAAATAAACAAACCTGTAGAAATGTTCAAATGTTTGTAAATATATCGGAACAAACAGCGTGGTCATCAGTCCGTAGCTTACAAACTACTTAAACCTAGGTAAACTAACCTAAGGACAACACACACACCCATGCCCCAGGGAGGACTCGAACCTCCACGGTGAACAACCGCGCGCTCCGCAGCGAGACACTTTAGACCGCTCGGCTACTCCACCGCGGCCAAACCTGTACAACCAACACAAAATTTTGTATTTTAAATTTCATCATTGCAATCGCTCGTGGAAGTATTAGATTCTACAAGCTATCCCGAATCATCCGAAATAAGTATGTTCAAATGTTCAAATATTTGCAGAGCTTATGGGACTTAACTATGGGATCATCAGTCCCTAAACTTACAAACTACTTTTGAACTACCTAATACTAAGGATGGCACATTTATCCATGCCCGAGGAGGGAGTCGAACCCCCGACCGTAGTGGCCGTGCAGAATATGACTGGCGCGCTGCACACCGCTCGGCCATCGCGGCCGGTGAAGGATCTTTCTTTCTATGTCTTCGTAGCACATTACACTTGTCTACATTGAGATTCAATGCCATTCCCAGCCCTATGTGTCAATTCGATGCAGATCCTCCTGCTTTTAGGTACAATTTTTTATTGTTACAACCTCTCTATATACTACAGCATCATCCGCAAAAAGCCTCAATGAACTTCAGATGTTACCCACAAGGTCATATATATATATATATATATATATATATATATATATATGAGTGAATAGCAACGGTCCCACGACATTCCCTTGTGGCACAACTGACATCACTCATACTTCGGAAGACTTCTCTCCATTGTGAAATGCTGCGTTCTGTTATCTGGGAACTTCCCAATCCAGTCCAGAAATTGGTCCGATAGATCATATGCTCTTACATAATTCGTTAAACAAATGTGGGGAACTATATCAAACGCCTTGAGGAACTGAAGAAACACGGCATCTACCTGGGAACCCGAGTCTATGGCCCTCTGAGTCCCGTAGACGAATAACGCGAGCTGGGTTACACACGATCGCCTTTTTCGAAACCCATGCTGATTCATACAGAGCAGATTTCTGGTCTCCAGAAAAGTCATTATACTCGAATATAATACGTGTTCCAAAATTCTACAACTGACTGACGTTAGAGATATATGCCAATAGTTCTTACATCTGTTCGACGTCCATCTTGAAACGGGGATGACCTGCACCATTTTCCGATCTTTTCGAACGCTGCGCTCTTGTAGAGACCTAGTAGACCTAGTGAACACCGCTGCAAGGAAGGTCCCCGTACTCTGTAAAATCGAACTGGTATTCCATCAGGTCCTGCGGCCTTTCCTCTTTTGAGCGGTTTTGATAATTTCTGTATCCCTTTGTTCAAATATTTGTAAATCTATGGGACTTATCTATTGAGTTTATCAGTCTCTACGCTTACAAACTACTTACACACATGAGGTCAATAAGCACACCCATGTTTAGGGAGGGCTCTAATCTCCGATGCGGAGAAACTACTCTACGCACCAAGGAGCCTTCGAACGCTCGGCCATTCCACCGCGCCAGTTATCCGGTCTTTATAACGTGTAGTTGTTACTGTATACTTGAAAGGCCCAAGAAATGAGATCACCTCGGAAAAAAAAAAAAAAATGCACTGATAATGAAGAAACTTCTGGAACCATACCACACAGTCACACAATCTGAGTGTAGTGGATGTTGCTACTGCACCGTGCAGAGTAAAACGTGCCTCGTCCGTTCAAAGAATACTCCTTGGTCACATGTCGATGTCCACGCATACCAATAAACGCAGCGCAAAGTATCGACACTGTAACCTAATCGGGGGCTGCATTTGGTGCATGAATCTTGCAGATATACCAGTACAAAACGCTCCGCTTAATCTTTTGAACTGTTGGCCAAGAGATGGACAATTTCCGGCCCACAACTCGAGCACTGGCTGTATGAACCTGCAAAGGTTCATACAGGGTGTCCAGAAAAGGACTCCCTGATTTCAAAATTAAATATCTCGAAAACAAAGATCGAATGAGGAATGCAGTAAACGGTATGTTTATTGTGAAAGCTGTAAGAAGTTTATACAGCAGTTTGAAATAATAGTTACAAAAGCTACTAACAGATGGCGCTGTAATCGCCATACATAATGCCTAGGATAAATAGTGATCCGAAGCCCAGAACGATCAGTTCACTATTGAAACGTGAAAGAAGGCGAAGTTTTCAAGCACGATTTAATGTTGCCGGCCGCGGTGGCCGAGGGGACTGAGGCGCTCCAGTCACGGTTTTCACGGCCACTACGGTCGGGGGTTCGAATCCCCCCTCGTGCATGGATATTTGTGCCGTCCTTAGTATAAGCTAGTTCGTAAGTAGTTTGTAAGTTTAGGGACTGATGACCCCGTAGTTAAGTCCCATAAGTTTAACAAACATTTGAACATTTTCGAATTAATGTTCCAAAAGGACCCGATGCGAAAACCATTCGTACGCTCTTCGTAAAATTTTAACGAACAGGCAGCGTAACTGATGATCTATTGGGGAATGTTGGCCGCAAGCCAACCGCAGTTACGCCTGAAAATACCGCCACAGTTTCTGGAATTATTCAGCGAAATCCAATGTCATCCGTCTGTTGAATTGCATCTGAGACTGGTTTGAAGTGTTCCAGCACGCAGAAAATACTGAGAAAGAGCCTACACATGTTTCCATTTAAATTTCAATCGCACCAGGCCATACGCGTACGAGCTGTGCAATAAAGGGTTGCCTTTGCTAATCAGATGCTCACAATGATTGATAGTGAAGGATTTTATGTTGGCTGCATCTGGTTTACAGATGAAGCACACTTCCACTTCATTGGATACTTGAATAAGCAGAACTGGCGATTTTGAGGTTCTGGAAAGCCATATTGGTGTGAAGCGAAACCCCTGCATTCTCCTAAAGTAACTGTGTGGGCTGCAGTATGCAGCAGAGGCATTATTGGCCCTTTTTTCATTCGAGAAACGGTCACTGGTGCACGTTACGTTGCAATTTTGGAACAATTTGTCGCCACACAGCAAGCGTTAGATGATCGACCAGGTACTGAATGGTTTATGCAAGATGGAGCCCGACCACATCGAACCGACCAAGTGTTTCGCTTTCTTGAGGAATACTTTGCGAATCGAGTCATTGCTTTGGAATATCCCAAATTTACTGGTGCAGCATGGATTGGCCTCCATATTTGCCGGATTTGACTTTTTTTTTGTGGGGCACAGTGAAAGACGTGGTCTACCCGAAGCATCCCGCCACGTTGGACGAGCTTGAATCCGCGATCTCTGTGGCATGTGAATCCATTTCGGTTGTGTTGGCGAATTTCATACTTCGTTTGCGCCACCTGTGTAGTGCCAATGGTGAACATTTTGAAAACATTGTGATGTGATTGTTTGCAAAGAGTGTTTTCATACGATTATTTCAAACTTATGTATGCTGATATGAGCTATACGGCGTACAGAGCCATCTGTTAGCAGCTTTTGTAACTATTATTTCAAACTGCTGTATAAACTTCTTACAGCTTTCACAATAAACATACCGTTTATTGGATTCCTCTATCGATCTTTGTTTTCGAGATATTTAATTTTGAAATCAGGGAGCCCTTTTCTGGACACGCTGTGTCTTCTGGTGTTTACTAGCCACTTTCTGCTCTTAATAGAAAATAAATTTTTTAGTTAATACCTGCAGGTTAAAAGTGGATAAACTGTCATTAAATGAACCATAATTTCCTACTGTTCTTATGGAGCAAAATGTTCAAATGTTTGTAGAGATTATGCGACGTAACTACGGGGTCATCAGTCCCTAAACTTACCAACTACTTATGAACTAGCTAATACTAAGGACGTGTAATGTCCTTCAGATTTTTCACTGTCGTTGTGAAAAGTGAACTTACGTTGTATGTAACAAACTGTTTTGACAGGCCACTAGTGTGAACAACGTTTGCAACCAGAGACTTTATGAAAATGCAGAGAACAATTAACTTTTATTATATTTGTAAATAATTAATATAAAATATGTACGAAAAAGAATTCCTTCTGGTTGCTTATTATCGCTTGTGCACTTTGTTATTAGACATTGTATTATGAGAAGCGCGGTCAGATTTGATTTTTCGGATGACAATGTTCAAATGTTTGTATAGCTTAAGGGACTTAACTACGGGGTCATCAGTCCCTAAACTTACACACTAATTATGAACTAGCTAACACTAAGGACGGCACAAATATCCATGCCCGAGGGGGGATTCGAACCCCCGACCGTAGTGGCCGTGCAGACCGTGACTGGAGCGCCTCAGTCCCCTCGGCCACCGCGGCCGGCCGGATGACAATGGAACCAATTATAGTAAAGGTGTGTAATATTCCAATATTCTAGAAGTGGATCAAAATATACTGATGGGCTTAAAAGTGCATTTACATTATTTGAATTTAGATTATCCTGACATCACATTTATAAAATGTTTGTAAGAAGTTTCAGCCAAAACGTTAGCAGTTGTCGCAGCTTGCATCAAGCGATTGAAATTGCATAAGCCGCTGAATATCAAGCGAAAAATTAAAAGTAACGGATCTTAGAAATCAGGGCCGGGAGATCGTAAGATTGATAGAACCTTAACATAATTTATTATTCAGCCTTCTGGACTTCAATGACAATCTCGAGGTTTGTAAGTGATAAAATAAAGTGTGATTGAAACTTGTGGACAGATAAAGACAGTGTCTTTCATATAAATTGCTCTCTCAATAAAAGGGGAAGTGAATATCGCAGTTTTAATTCAGTAAAAAAAATATATGTGGTACTAAAAACTTATTGAAAATATTTACGTAAGATCAGTTAGCCTATCAGAGACTCGTACCTTCATTCAGTAATGATATGTAGTAATTTCAGTGCTGTGTAACAAAATAGAATTTTACTTAAATATCATATCCTCTTCAGTCTAGGAGGGCACATATGTGCACCTTGGTTCGTAAACTGTTTTCTCTGTCTGTGGCGTATTTTGTATGCTCATACCGCGAGTGCACAATCGTGTACCTTTTTGCTTTCGAATGACGCCACTTTCATAGCCCTTGCAGCAGTACTTCTTGAGCTACACGAATCAGAAGTTTGATATTAGTGTAGCTGGCAGCCCGGCAGCGTCGTTATGACAGAATGTAACAAGTAAATAATGCATAAAGCTGTATGTGTTTCTCTTTGTTGTAGTGAGTGATAAGTTTGAAGAATCATCTGAAATACAGCAAATGTGAGTTATTTCAATTTTCCTGGGGAATTAACGCTGATGTTCTCATAGTACACGTCTGTTCTTAGTGTGCACTTTTACACTAGCTCTGTACTTCAGAACGTATCATATTTTGATAGCTCATGTGCTAAGTGATGAAGAGATATCACGCATACTAAAGAGAAGTGTTGCAGAATATTCGAATTCTGTATCCGAGGAAGATTTATTTGCTGTAATTAATCGACAGCGAACGATTTCTGACTCCCCACGTGATTCTCCTAACGAAATTCAGTCTCAAAACATTCAAGATTTAATGAATGGTGATATTTAAAAAATCCATAAGAGGTTTGACGTGAAGAGCTCTTTGGTTAGTGTTTTTGTTACTTTCTTTATTTGCAACAAAATGTGTAAATTTTCACATCAAATTTTTTTTGGTACCTATCCATGGATTGTTCGTTACTTTTCTGCATGACTGACATTGGCGCATATCTGGAAAGTGATTCCAGTAGACCCAACGGAGATTTGGAATCTTTCACTGAACTCTTTCCAGTTGAATTCTGAGAGGTTGTGACATATTAGAAAAACCTCAAATCTGTTCCGACTAGTTCATTTAGTTTCAAACCAACCGCATCAGAAATTTTGCATCATGTTGGGATTAATGTTGTCATGGAGACTCATGCAAAACTATCTGGCAGTAACAAACACTTGTAAATATGTATTGTAAAATGTCTTATTGAAAATAAAATATTTAGGTTGTACAAATACAACATACTGTAATTAATTTTACCCTTAAATACAGTATGTTCCCTTAAGAAAAAAAAGTTAAGAAATATTTTACGATTGAAACCCGAGGTACACAAGTGAGTACCATCAACGTACGAAAAATGAAAGTTTTCCAAATTGCAAAATAGAGAAATATGGTGCCTATGTAACCCAATAAATGAACAAATATTGACATTTTCAAAATTTTAAATTAACCTTGGCACTGGGACTGAAGAGGATATATGAAGATTTTTGCACTCAGGCTAGTTGCAGGGATGGGTTCCATACAGCTTTGTCGAATATTAATCAAAAAACTATAGATGAAAGTTCAATTGGTCATAAGTTACATGGAGCTGTGTTGAAATGATACTCATATTAACTGAGGGCCATTAACTAAAATTTTAACTGACTGAGTTAGCCATAGACTTGAAACTATAGCAGCAAATATTTCAATGAACGTAATTGGAAATTAAAACCTTTTATTTCAAATACAGATTCTATGAAATGAATTTACTATAAAGGAAAAAATAATTTTTTGAATAAACAAAGGTTTAAACCTAACAGAACTTAAAACCAAACGAGTATCATTACAGACGGCACAAATATCCATCCAGGGGGGATTCGAACCCCCGACCGCAGTGGCAGCGCTGTCTGTGACTGGCGCACCGCAGATCGCTCGGCCACCGCTGCTAAAATGTTCAAATGTTTGTAAAGTCTATGGGACTTAACTACGAGGCTATCAGTCCCTAAACTTACAAAGTACTTATGAACTACTTACGAACTAGGACGGCACAAATATCCATGCCCGAGGGGGGATTCGAACCCCCGACCGTAGTGACCGTGCAGACCGTGACTGGAGCGCCTCAGTCTCCCCGGCCACCGCGGCCGGCCCACCGCTGCTGGCAGCGTGATTACGCACGGAGTTGAGGGCCGAGGGTGCCGTGTGAAGCAAATCTCTCGAGGGGCTACGTGCACACGACTCCGAATTTCGACTTTACGTGGATGTGTTATACCACAGACAAATATATACAGACGGGAAACCTCCATAAGAACCCGGTCACACGCTCAGGAGTGCGAGGAGGGAAGGTTCCGTAAGATGTCCCATGATGGCGCCGCGGTCAGAAGCAGCCCTTTAAACTGGCCAGAGCAAGCGGCAGGTAGCGGCTGCCCCCACCAGCACTTCCCCTCAAACGCGGGCACACCAGACACAGCCGTGGCCTCGTGGCAGGCGGCATGAGCTCTCCCCTCAGCCTCCCCTCCACGCTACCCTCAGAAGCGCCTCTAGTGTCGTCTACCGGTACTAAGCAGGGGAACCGTCTGACACTACGAGGGCAGTGTAGGACAGAGGTTTAGGTGGGGGGGGGGGGGCTTCTCTTCTGTATATGTTACTTTGTGGTTATACCCTGGTGTGTGGACGGAACTTTCTTCACGGTATGTTAAGGCTGACCGTTCGCGTTGGCACGGGTCGTGGTGCATCCTTCCATCTTGATAATGGACAGTTGTTGTTGAGCAAAGTTATTGTATAGAGGACTCTATGGCTATATCACGCTTGCTTCTTGAAGTATGAAATATTATGTGTTGTAATGCCTTGTGTCATCACAGTGTGTTTCAGGTTCCGTGTAAGGGGCTATAGTCGGAAATTGTGTGTAAAATGTGTTTATGTTCGAGTTGTTTGTGTTACTCGGACGAGCGTTGCCGAGTTCATGAGTTCCTCTAAAGAAATTATGGCCAATGTTGTCGAGCTCGCACGCCCTTCCGAAGAAATTGAGACCTAGCTTCGCACTAATTGTAAGAAGTGGGTGGAGCCTGAAGTTGAGGTCTTACAAGTTGCACTGAGGAACTTCCGTGCATCGAGTCTGTAACTTAAGTAAAAATAGTATACATACTTATGTAAAATTTTTAATGAAGTTAACTGTTCGGTTACCACCGCAACTAGCCTCGAAGTCATACTTAGCGCCTCCTCGAACCACAGCCAGTCGGCTTGAGTCTAGCGGCCGATACACATGGTGATCTGTCAGTTCAGTTGTATTCGCACTTCCGCCCAGCAAGGAAATGCAGGTTTTAATCACCTTGATGGACCTGATGAAACTCACTACACCGACCACAATCTGCAAGTGTAAAAATTATGTATTCTCATTCTACGCGGATTTACCAACATCATCCATGGTTCTCACTAATCATTATAGTGGTTGTTTATTGTAGGGCTACCCGTCACGTCGCCTTATGTCACAGGCCAAACAAATTCTACAAAACTGATTGCCGACTTTTCTATACTTTCACCAAAAATGACAAGAACCGCACGGTAGACTTCTTTTTTATGTTTTTGACGAAAAGAGCGAAGGTGCTTGCGCTACGACCTCACCATTAACCCTGTTATCCATCACAAATGACTTATACGGAAAACTTTGTAAGTAACATAAAAAAATATTTATTGCAATTACTAGCCTACTGGCTTATATATAAATTTTTGCATGTAACTTCCTCATACATAACTAGTTCGGATTTTTTGTTTTTTAATATGTCATTTTCAGTCTAAATATGCATTTCATTAAAACAATTATCATCCTGTGCAGTAAAAAATCACCTGAAGAAGTAACTGTAAGTTGTGAAACCGGTAGTGCGGGTCTTCACTATCTAATAAAATAACAGCTCAAGTGGACCAAGGACTTTCATTCAGACTATTACCATTTTAACACCAAATTTTTAACTGTGTGGAAGTTTCTTAATTATGTATAAATAGTTTAGCCGTGGTTGCCCGTCATACAAAGTTCTTTTCTAAAATCTTATAGTAAAATTTAGCCCTAACAGAGCTAGCCAGTGAACAAATCTGTTGTTGTTGTTATGGTCTTCAGTCCGGAGACTGGTTTGATGCAGCTCTCCACCCTACTCTATCCTGAGCAAGCCTCTTTATCTCCTCATAAGAACGGCAACCCACATCCACTTGAATCTGCTTACTATACGCGTCTCTTGGTCTCCCTTTGCGATTTTTACCCCACACACTTCCCTCCAATGCTAAATTTACCATTCCCCGATGTCTAAGAATGTGTGCTACCAAGCGATCCCTTCTTTTAGTCAGGGTATGCCAAAAATTCCTTTTTTCACCAATTCTGTTCAGTACCTCTTCACTAGTTATGCGATCTACCCACCTAATCTTCAGCATTCTTCTGTAGCACCACATTTCAAAAGCCTCTATTCTCTTCCTGCCGCACTGCTTATCGTCCATGTTTCACTCCCGTACAAGGCAACACTCCACACAAATGCCTTCAGAAAAGACTTCCTTACCCTTAAATAAATTCGATGTTAGCAAATTTCTCTTTTTCAAAAATTCTTTTCTTCCCATTGCCATTCTGCATTTTATATCCTCTGTACTGCGACCATCGCATGTTATTTTGCTGCCCAAGTAACAAAACTCATCTACCACCTTCATTGTTTCGTTACCTAATGTAATTCCTTCAGCATCGCCTGATTTTCTAAGACCGCATTCCATTATTTTTGTTTTGCTCTTGTTAATGTTCATATTATACGCTCTCTTCAACACACTGTCCATTCCATTCAACTGCTCTTCCAGGTCCTTTGCTGTCTCTGACAGAATTGCAATGTCATCAAAACGCAATGTTTTTATTTCTTCCCCCTGAACTTTAATCCCTATTCCAAATTTTTCCTTGCTTTCCTTCACCGCCTGCTCGATGTACAAATTGAATAACATGGGGGAAAGGCTACAACCCTGTCTTACTCCCTTCCCAACTGATGCTTCCCTTTCATGCCCTTCGAGTCTAATAACTGCAGTCAGGCTTTTGTACAAGTTGTAAATAATTCTCCTTTCCCTGTATTTTACCCCTGATGACTTCAGAATTTGAAAGAGTGTATTCCAGTCAACATTGTCAAATGCTTTCTCCAAATCTACAAAAGCTAAAAATGTACGTTTGCCTTTCCTTAATCTATCTTCTAAGATAAGACGTAAAATGAGTATTGCCTCCCGGATTCCTATGTTCCTCCTGAATCCAAACTGATCTTCCCCGAGGTCAGCTTCTACCAGCTTTTCCATTCTCCTGTAGATAATTCGTGTTAAAATTTTGCAACCATGACTTATCAAACTGATGGTTCTGAAATTTTAACACCTGGTTGCGCCTGATTTCTTTGGAATGGGGATTATTACATTTTTCTTAAAGTTTGAGGGCATTTCGCCTGTCTCATACATCCTACACACCAGTTCAAATAGTCTTGTCATGGCTGGCTCTCCCAGAGACTTGAGTAGCTCTGAGGGTATGTCATCTACTCCTGGGGCCTTGTTCCGACCCAGGTCTTTCAAGGCTCTGTCAAATTCATCTCGCAGTATAGTATCTCCTATTTCATCTCGATCTACTTCCTCTTCTCTTCCTACCACATCGTCTGTAAGTTCATTTCCTTTGTAGAGCTGCTCTATGTACTCTTTCCACCTTTCAGCTTTCCCTGCTTTGCTGAGAACTGGTTTCCCATCTGAGTTTTTGATATTCGTAGAATTGCTTTTCTTGTCCCCAAATGTCTCTCTTATTTTCCTGTAGGCGGTATCTACTTTTTCCCTTCTTATACATTCTTCTACAGATTTGTATTTGGCTTCTAGCCACTCCTGCTTAGCCATTTTGCACTTCCTGTCAATCTCATTTTTTAGTCGTCTGTACTCCATTTTGCCTGTTTCATTTACTGCATTTTTATATTTTCTCCTTTCATCAATTACATTTAGTATTTCCTGTGATATCCAAGGATTTTTTGAAGGTCTTGCCTTTGTACCTATTTTGTCCTCTGCTGCCTTCACTATTTCATCTCTCAATGCTACCCATTCCTCTTCTACTGTTTTATTTCCCACTGTTTCTGTCAATTGTTGCCTAAAGCTCCCTCTGAAATTCTCCAGAACGTCACTTTCCTTCAATTTATCTAAGTCCCATCTCCTTATTTTCCTACCTTTCTGCAGTTTTTTCAGCTTCAGCCTACAGTTCATGACTAACAAGTTATGGTCAGAGTCTATATCTGCCCCTGGGTATGTCTTGCAGTTTATAACCTGGTTTCGGAATCTATGACTTACCATTATAAAATCTGATACCTTTCGGTGTCTCCTGGACTCTTCCACGTATACAACCTTCTTTTGTGATTCTTAAACCACGTGTTTGTTACGATTGAATCATGTTCCGTGCAAAATTCTACCAGGCGACTTCCTCTTTCATTCCTCCTGCCCAGTCCATATTCACCTACTATTTTTCCTTCTCTTCCTTTTCCTACTACCGAATTCCAGTCTCCCAACGCAATTAAGTTTTCGTCTCCCTTAACTGTCTGAATAATTTCCTTTAGCTCCTCATATATTTCTTCGATCTCCTCATCATCGGCAGAGCTAGTTGGCATATAAACCTGTACTACTGTTGTCGGTGTTGGCTTCGTATCTATCTTGACAATGATAATGCGATCACTGCGCTGCTCATAGTCGTTCACCCGCATTCCTATCTTCTTATTCGTTATCAGTCCTACTCTTGTGATACCCCCAATTGATTTTATATTTATAATCCTGTACTCACCTGACCAGAAATCCTGTTCATCCTGCCACCGAACTTCACTAATCCCCACTATATCGAACTTCATCCAATCCATTTCCTTTTTTAAATTTTCTAATTTTCCTACCCGATTAAGGGATCTAACATTCCACGCTCCGATCCGTAGAATGCCAGAATTGTCTTTCCTGATAACAACATCCTCTTGAGTAGTCCCCGCCCGGAGATCCGAATGGGGGACTATTTTACCTCCGGAATATATACTAATAATAAATCTGTAAATGTAAGCTTGTCGCTGTTCACTTCAATCTTCAAAATTACTGGACGTATCTTCATGTGGTTTTTCACAAATCAAATGTTTGTTAAGCTTATGGGGCTTAACTACGGGGTCATCAGTCCCTAAACTTACAAACTACTTACGAACTACCTTATACTAAGGACGGCACAAATATACATGCCCGAGGGGGGATTTGAACCCCCGACCGTAGTGGCCATGCAGACCGTGACTGGAGCGCCCAGTCCCCGCGTCCATCTCGGCCGGCGGTTTTTCACAGGAAACATGACAAAAGTTTGGGTCAACATATAGGCATTATTTTTCCAAAATCGGAACACGGAAAAAAAGATATTCTAATTTTAAGCGTTTTCAGAAACCGTCGTGTCTGTATGTTCAACTATTACAAACCTCTTATCTTTCACAGGTAACTTGAGCGTAACTTTGGACAACATATAGACTTCGTTTCATAAATGTCGGATCAGGGTAAAAAAGGATATCGTAATTTGAATTTTTTTATCTACGACCATCATGTCTGTGTCTCTTTGGACACGTTTATATCCAAAACATGACGAATTTTCATAGAGGTTTCACATGTAACCTAAGCACACCGCGCGGTTACATAAAAGCTTCAATAATTAAAATAGGAGCAGAGAAAATAAAAATATCATAATTTAATCATTTGCTTAAAAGCCATCGTGTATGTCTATTTGTTGAGAGCAATCTCTAAAAGTACTACAGGATATTTCATGGTTTTCCACCGGTAAATCGAGAATAGTTTGGAGAGTAACATAGGCTTAATTTAATCAAAATCGGATCAGAGGAAGGAAGGATGTCGTAATTTGAAGTTTTATGCGTATACTATGCTTATAAGTATGGTTTAGTACAGAAAATTTGCAAGAGTACTGTACGAACTTTCATGGGATTTCATAGGTCAACTGAGAGTACCTTGGGGCAACATATAAGCTTCATTTCATCAAAATCGGATCAGGGGAAGAAAATGTATCGTAATTTGTAGTTTCTGTTGTATGCTATGCTTGAATTGCAGCGTAGTATATGTAGTATAGCAAAGATTCGATAGAGACACTGTTACTGACGTTATGTACCAAATAATAGGTGGCGATCTGGTTTGTTTATTCTCATAACTAAGTTGTAATACACTGAAACTAGGGCTACGACTTTCCTTTCGGCAGAGGTGTAAAGTTTTGATGTTGGCAACGGCGTTGAATCCTTTTTGAAAAATCAGTCACGTACAATGAGGAGAATTATTCTTTGTGTTGATAATGAAATAAATAATTGATGTTGTTCCGATCAGTAAATTAATGATCCTCCGAAAGCGAATATTTCGTTGGTAACGTTAACATGCTAAGTCGCTGTCACTGCCGCATGTTTTACAATGTCATGGAGAGGAAAAATTGCTTCTTTCCACGGGTATCATAGGAATTTATAATATAACGACGTTCCTTCCCGTCTATCAATGTTTTCAATTACTAAGAAAGAACTAATAGTTGGTGTTGCTGCATTTATTTATTTTCGATGGTTATGCCACCGAACAGCAACGAACCATAAAAGGTGCTGTTGGTTTTGTAGTTCTGCAAAGAAACAATACATGATCGTGTTATGCATATTCCCTCAGTAACAGAAGTATTTTGAAGTAAGAGCCGCAATCTTATCTTTGCAAATACAAACTAACATTGAACAGCGAGTTGCTGATTACACTTTGTATATTAAGAAATCAACATCATTTCTTTGCTTCTTTTGACAGGGAACATCTGAATATAAAATCTAACGACACTCCTTCGCGTCTGACGGTGCTCCAATTTACATAAAATTTCTTTGCAAGGAAAATCGAATTTATGTAGTTCTCTTTCTGATTTCGGTGTATCCTCATTACATTTTGAGTACGTTCTGTTTAGGAATGCCTGGAAAACGCCCTAGTACAGGAAAGAACAAAATGAGGCGACGTTAGTTACATAGTACATGAAATAACTAATTATGGCGTTGCTGCGTTTTTTCGTTCTCATAACTATGGTGTAATACGCTGCAAGAAGGGGTACAATTTTACTTATGCGCGGCGGCGTTGTATGCTGATGTTCGCAACGGCCGTTGAATGCTTTTTCAAAAATAAGTCACGTAGAATGAGGGGAATAATTCTTTATATTCACGATGAAATAAATAATTTGTTGTTCTGGTCAGTAAATCAATCATCCTTCTAATGCGAATAGTTCGTTGCGAACGATAGCAAACTAAACCGCTGCCACTGCAAGTAAAATTTAATCCATGTAGAACACATTTTTTTCATCCTAGTTGTACCCCATATGCTTTACAATGTTACGGAAAAAGTGCATCTTTTTGGCGGGAATAACCACTAAATTAATAGAAATATCTATGGAATGACCACTGTGTTCTGTGCATCTTCGCAACATTAATCTGGAATTACCACGTGATATTGAGGCAAATACAATCTTTCCAGACATTTATATGTTCTTACGATTGGTTTGTACCGCACTGGCTGCAAAGAAGCCCCAGATACGTTTCACAAAGGAACCAAGTAACGTAAAATTATATCCAAATAAATGTCACAGAAGCAACAAGAAAGGAAGCGTAACTGAAAGAGCCATTTACATATAGTCATCCATCTTAACGGATCAAAAAAACGGACCAAGAAGAAGTCAGCGATTAGTAGATTTTTAACAGCATTACGTTGAAACGATACTGTAGCATCATTCCATTTCACATACCTGAATTTGTTTCATGCAAGCCATAGTGTTGTGTGCACATTACTTTCTAATTTTATTTTTGTGTTTGACCTTTCGTGCCACCTTAATCATTCATTCGGGGGTTCGAATCCCCCCTCGGGCATGGATATTTGTGCCGTCCTAGTTCGTAAGTAGTTCATAAGTAGTTTGTAAGTTTAGGGACTGATGACCCCGTAGTTAAGTCCCATAAGCTTAACAAACATTTGAACATTTAATCATTCATTTCGGGGCTAGTGCTATGAGCACGATGATTATTATTGCTATTGTAATTACAGGCATCATAACTGAGGCCCGCTCACATAAGGAGCTTTGCTCCACAGCACCCATCTCCCTATCCTACCAAGTGTGTGTGTGTGTGTGTGTGTGTGTGTGTGTGTGTGTGTGTGTACGTGTGTGTGAGGCTGCAGCTGGAAAGGCAGAGATGCTCATAGGTAGAAGGTTAGCCAACTTTATTTCTGTATTGGACAGCGAGGTCTTCTGAGGGGACGTGGTCGACAGATGTCTGTGATTTGCGATTCCTCCCCGATTCGCAAGTTGGCAGGATGGTCCCGTTAGGTGACTGGCCAATTGCAGGACGGCTCCGGCCAAGTTGAACGGGAACGGCGGTTAGGCTAGAGGGCAGACATTTTGGGGCAGAATGTTTCCGGGGCGTGCTGCGGACGGACCTTATGTTGGTCTCCGAGGGTAATGTATTTGGTAGTGTGTGTGATTTGTGACAATTTTGGAACAGATTAGCAGGAAAATGGTTCAGTAAATGCACAATGTTAGAAGTCCATTTTCTAAATTTTTGGGAGCTTTTTCACGGAATTAGAACGAGTTCTGTTCTTTTCGGATTAGGTTCAGTTCATGTGGGGATGGCCGCGGTGGAGTAGCCGAGCGGTCTAAAGCGTCTCGCTGCGGAGCGCGCGGTTGCTCGCCGTGGAGGTTCGAGTCCTCCCTGGGGCATGGGTGTGTGTGTTTGTCCGTAGGTTAGTTTACCTAGATTAAGTAGTTTGTAAGCTACGGACTGATGACCACGCAGTTTGGTCCGATAGATTTACAGACATTTGAACATTTGAACATTCATGTTGGGATCTCTGTGTACCAAGTTGGTTTATTTCAATATAGTTAGGGTGGGAAATCGAACGATGTTCGCTTTGTCGATTTGAGATTCTACCGTGTGCACGGAGGAAATTTATTAATGAAATCTCGTGGTGGTTCGTTCAAATGTTAAAATGTTTGTTAAGATTGTGGGACTTAACTACGGGGTCATGTCCCTAAACGTACAAACTACTTACGAACTACCTTATACTAAGGACGGCATAAATATCCATGCCCGAGGGGGGATTCGAACCCCCCGACCGTAGTGGTCGTGCAGACCGTGACTGGAGTGCCTCAGTCCCCACGGCCACCGCGGCCGGCGTGGTTCGTTAATCGTTATGTTGTCCTGGTGACCATCTGACATGGTGGACCAAGATACACAAAAAGAAGTGGACGTGAAACCCTCTTAATCGGATTTAAACTAACTGAAACAGTTAGCTAGTGAGTAGTAGGTATCTGTGACATATGATTTTGTGTGATCAATTATTTTGTGGGGATTTTCTTTGTGGCACTTTGAATTTACTTGTGTGTCGCCACGTGGGTAGTACATCATGGCACTATGATTGTGGAATCCAGCCAGTAGACAGAGTGTGAAAGCTTTTGGTACCTTTCTTAATCCCTCTGCGAAATATTAATTGTATTCTAAATGTTTTAACTGAAATGCCTCATAAAATTTCTTGCTTAATTGAGTAACGACCAGATCTCATAAAAAATGCGAATTTGTTAAAAGGGAAACTGCTTTCTTTATACTAATTCCCCGTCCTTGTTTGTACGCATAATATTCAGATAGGAAATCATGTTAGGCACATCCCTTGAGGTAAGCTACTGCCACCGCTATACAATTAGGCCGGCCGCGGTGGCCGAGGGGACTGAGGCGCTTCAGTCATGGTCTGCACGGCCACTACGGTCGGGGGTTCGAATCCCCCCTCGGGCATGGATATTTGTGCCGTCCTAGTTCGTAAGTAGTTCATAAGTAGTTCGTAAGTTTAGGGACTGATGACCCCGTAGTTAAGTCCCATAGACTATACAAACATTTGAACATTTATCCAATTAGTTGCCACAGTTTCCGTAAGGCGAATTCCGTTGCGCATCATTTATTTAATCATGGCACTAACATGTTTTTATCCCCGGAACAGGGTGGCAACTGATACGAAAGCGGAGAGTGGTAAGCTTACAACGTGACATTTCCACCTTAATGTTGAGGAAACAAAATCAGTTCTGCGCATCTGAATGCTCACTCAGACATATTTCTGCTCTGTGCCTGCCAATAGAGATAATACACACACGCGAGCGATAAACTCATCAGAAACCTCTCTGCATGCATAATTGTTCGGTACAACATTGTGATTAAAATTTCTAATTACTTTTGGTGCGGACCACATTAAGATAGAGAAAGACGTCTTCTTTTGCAGAGACAATTGTACTTGGAGCTACAACCTGACTTCTGAATATATAGTTCTATTACACAAGGTCGATTTCAACTTCGTGCTTTATGAAGTAATCACTGCAGGACGTGAGGACATGTTAGCTGAAAGAGTGGTCAATGCTGCTAACACAGTCAAGACAATTCGCTGGAAATACAATAATTATGAAAAGTTCTATACAGACGATCAGCTGACGCTATTCCTTCAACGATTACCCAGACTTATTTTACAGCACATTGACGCCAGATAAGAACTGCTCCTTTGATTGAATTACCAGACTTTCAGCATTCGTCGAGTTTAGGATAATAGGGAGCACTGCATACAGAATAACTAAATTATCCCCAGTGTAGCACTGCAACATATTAATACTTCAGCATACAGTTACTGTGAGAGATAAACAGTTTAGTACTACACCATAGAACCAATGGCATTGTTATTATTATTATTATTATTATTATTATTACGCATCTCAAAGATAAAATTGTTTTCAGAAGATTACGCCAGACAGACAATTACACGCCGCAGTCTTAACTAAATGAACACAACCTAACATTGAATTTACATCGTTGCGGAGTACGGACTTAATTTCTCTTTTTGTATGAAAAGCTTTATGAAAATTCATCTTTTCGACAATGACTTCAACTTAAATTTGACATCTTTGCTAGGAGAACTGAGTTTATTGACACAGCGATCCAACAAGGATTCTGTTTTTGCTGACCTACGTCCGGAACCCTAAAAAACCATGATATACACAGGCCCCCCTTTAACAACCGTTGCGAAGCACGGGCATATAAGCTAGTAGCTAATAAACAACTAATGCAGTAAATCATATTAATAAAAAATAAAATTACAATTAGATAGGAGTGTTTATACAGGTCGCAATTCTAAAATGTGGAAAAATACTGCTATAAATCTTTAATCTTGCGGCTATGAGGTTCCGTGAGCAGCACAGCGGCACGACCGGTCGAAACATTGATGCATCCACTGTGGAACACTCAAAGAAGGGCAGCAGGATTTTCAATAGTTTCCGGGGCGACAAACCAGGTTTCGAATAAACTTGCATTCTTCACTGTAGAGCTGCGCTGAATTGGAGATTCCCGGCCCATTAGATCTTTTCTGTCAACTGAGCTATGAAAACACAATGTATACGACTGTTATCACATCTTCACTCATGCCAGCACGTCATCTACTACCTCCCATATTTCAAACACTTGGCTAGCATCTCGAAAAGAAAGGGTGTTGCAAACGAGATTGATCGACTCGTCCAGGAATGTATTTTCACCCGGAAACATTGTGGCATATTGAAACTGTATGCTGAACCTAGACTCGAATCTAAGGACCTGTATCTTTCCGGTAAAATGCTCTACTGAGTGAGCTACCCGAGTACTAGTCGCGACTTCCTGTCGCAGCGTTACTTTCGACAGCAGACCTCCTCTGATATCTAGTCAAAAGTCTCACGTTCAAGTCTAGCGCAGCTTACAAGTACAGACATGAAAATGAAGTGTTTCATCACCACGATTCTTAGGTTTCATGAGCGTTTACATAAATGTGGAATAGATATATACAATAACAACGTATCAGTTCTCTTTATTGCTCCTGAAAACACAAAAATGACAAGCTGTATACCAACTGCATATCGTATAGAAGTAGAAAGTGTCATCTCTCTTCTCTGATAACATGGGGTGAATAGGGTTAATGCGGGAATCTTCCACTGCGCAGCGCTGCGATCGTTTTGAGCGATGTTGTGTTAATGCTTATAAACGCTCTGTCGTGTCCTTCTTTGTTGATTTATGGATATTTTATATGAAGAATTGTGTAATGGTACAAATTGTTAGTGTGTTCGATATGCAATTGGACTGTACGACGTGAATGCCAGGCAAATATTTCGATTGAAGCGAACATTAGAGTGGCAGTCACCTAAACTGAAGTGACGACACCTTCGTGTTCTGTGCCTGGTTACAAGTCAGAATATAGAAGTTGCAAGGAGCTAAGAGATTTACAAAATTTTAACAAATGTAAAAAAAAAGTTATCCAAAAGAAAAGGCGCTAACAAGATACCCCTACAGTTGTCATGCTCACTTTATCGAAAATTTAATATTATAAAGGTAGAAACAAATTCATTTTTTGTGGAAACGAAGTAGAACTGCCCAGAATTTTTTGGCACTTGAAATCAAAATAAGTTCCCCACATTTTTAGTGAAATTATCCAAATATTTGTCTACCCGATTAAAGCTATGAAAATCTCCTACAGATAGTTAAGCTGCTTAAAAACTGTGAATATAACACGCACAAATTAGTGATACCACTTCTGATTTAAATAGAACCTAGTTTTTGATCCACTTGCCAATGCAAAGCACAAGTAAACGAAAATCAAAAAGTAGCTTGGCCAGGGCAAACAATAAACACACGTCAGAGAAGGGTAGAGTAATTGTGCTGTCGAAGACGCACTACAGTCACATCTGTGCAAGCAGAATTTTATCTTTAGATATACAGGTGCCTATGAAAGCTTGCTTGGCCGCGGTGGAGTAGTCGAGCGTTCTTAGGCGCCTCGCTGCGGAGCGCGCGGTTTCTCGCCGTCGGAGGTTCGAGTCATGGGGCATGTGTGTGTGTGTGTGTTGTCCTTAGGTTAGTTTACCTTAGTTTAAGTAGTTTTTAAGCTACGGACTGAAGACCACGCAGTTGGGTCCGATAGATTTACAAACATTTGAACATTTGTCTTGATTGACTATCGGCTATGAAAATATAAAATCTGATTCAATTGCTGGAAAGTAATGACTAAAAACACAATTTTACGAGAGGTTTAAAGATCGTCAATATTCTGCAATACGTATTATAGAACTGAAAACGTTCCACTCTAGTTTATTTGCAGAATTACTAAAATTGAGTTCGTAGTAAATTTCACGATCATTATCTAGTTGGTCTTATGCTGGAATATGAAGTGAAACGGAAAAAATAAATATTAGTGTTACCGTATAACATTTAATAATTAATTTTTTTCTTTTTCTTGCTACATTAATATATTGATAGTTCAAAATTTAATTACTGTGTGTCTTTTCTTTAATTGATATTTCATTCCACCGATGGGGCGGGCTGGCAGCGCTGAAGGCGCTCTTCAGCCTACATAATTACAAAACAAAGAAGATATACAAACAAAAGATAATAAGTACGTAAATGGAACAAAACGAAACACACAACATGGCGAAAAAAATGAAGGTAAGACCTCGTTGAATGGAGTTCATTGAAGAATGGATAAACATATATGGCGACGATGACGGAGTAACACAAACACTGCAGCACTGATGCTCACGGACATTTAAAATACACAGGCGTCAGAATCGGGGTGGCCGTTCAGTTTCATTAAAAATAAACTGATTAGATTCACTCTGACGAACACAGACAAGTCACATGCATAAGTGTAATGAATATAGTGAGATGTTGACGGGGAAGGAGCAAGGGGAGGAGCGAAGGAGGGGTGGAGGGGGGGGGAATGACAGGGGGAAAAGGGGCAGGAGAGAGGAAGGGGCCACAGGACCATACGGAAAAGGAGGGGGTGGGATGCCCCATGAAGCTGTAAGGAGGAGGAAGGGGGATACCAGAGGGTCTGGCAGGACAAGGGAGGGTGGGAGGAAGCAAGGGAGCGAGCTCTAATAGGGGGATCAGACAGAGAGGTGGAGGGGGGAGGAGGAGAGGGAGTATCAGAGCTGGTACGAAGGGTAGGTGTCTGGGCGGAGGGCATCGTCAGGGAGGGACAGAGTACGGAAATTGCCACGGGTAAGGAGGGTGGACAAGTAGACAGCATGGGGGATACAATGGTAATGGCATGGCAACGGACCAGGATTGGTGAGGCGAGGGACAGTAGGATGAGGGAGATCTAGTTTTTGGTAGAGGAAACGGAGGAGAAGGTCTCAATAAAGCGGACAAGGTGGGGGAAGGGGATGAAGTCATATAGGAGCCGCATGGGGGATGGGGGTTGGGAAGGGATACGAAAGGTGAGGCGGAGGTCATGGCATTCCAGGATCTCTATGGAATTGTAGGATGGAGGGGCAGAGATTCAGGCAGTATGGGAGACACAGAAGATGGCACAGATTAGGGATTTGTGAGTATAAAGGATGGTGGAAGGGTTCAGGCCCAGGTTCGGCCAACAAGAAGTTTGAGGAGGCAGAGGTGGGAGTGCGCTTTTTCCTGGACGATGCGTAGGTGGAGGGTCGAGGAAGGGTCGAGGAGAGGCTGTGATCTATGGTGAGGCGGGGATTGGACAGTTATGGAGGGTAAGGTAGAAATCTCAGGGGCGGAAGGAGAGGGTGGTGCGATCTACAATAATCGTCTGGGTTTTGGTAGGATTTATAGATAGGAGCCACTGGTTGCACCATGTGGTGAGAAGTTCAAGGTGTTCTTGGTGAAGGGGCTTGGAATGGGCAAGGGTGGGAGCTAAGGCAAGTAGTGTCGTCAGCTTTTTGGAAGAGGTGTATGAGAGGGGGGGGGAATATCTGCAGAATACAGGAGATAAAGGAGGGGAACACGCCGGCAGAGGGGCAGAGGGATAAAGATGGGAATTGGTGTTGCGGACGGTAACATAGGTAGGGCGGTCGGAGAGGAAGGAGGCAGTGGCCCGGGCAGGGTTGATGGGAAGTTACTGTGTGTGAAGTCATGCAGTTATTCACTGCTAGATTCTCCTGTTTCCATCCCATAACAATTTAAAAAAATAGCATTGAGATTGCGCTTAAATAATCTAGTTTATACATGTTCCCACAACATAGGGACCTGTATGTGAATCGCGAGTTCATAACATGCAATATAGAGATACAAATGCAAAAATGTAACTTCAGTGCGTGGGAGAGTAGCTCGTAAATAGGAGCTAGCGCCGCCAAGCGCCGAAACGGCTGTACTCGACAAGTGATCACACTTGCTACTTCTAGTCGTTATGCCAATAGCCAATAGCCTGAATCCGTGTTCCTGATTGTATCAAACACTGGCACCCCTAATACCTAAAAACACGTGCTCTTAGACTGACACATGCCTGAGGCGTTCAGTTCACTAGAACAGTGTTTTTTAACCTTATATAATGTGCGACCCCCTTTCAACAAACAAACAAAAAAAAAAAAAAAATATACTGGTGACCTCGCCCAGCCCCCACCCCTCCACATCCTCACGAACCGTAGAAAAACTATATTATCGGAAGAAAACAAATTTAAACTTCTTTATTTTGTTATATCATTCCTTTAAATTGTTGGACACTTTCTCTTTTTCCTGAATGATACACATAATCCAATTTTTACAAGATTTCCGAAATAAAAATATATTTCACTTAAGATTCGGAAGTTAATTATTTTCACTAAGCAAGATGCCACTGCATACACAATTTGTAAAGAGGTAGGTTTTTTAGATTCTATCAGAATTAATTATTGTGCAATATATTCTACCTATCACTGCGGTCTAAAAATTGGTAATTGCTCTAAATAATGAGATGTGCGCAGTTGTCCACATGAGTAGGAAAATAAATCCGTTAACTTTGTCTACAAGATAAGTCAATCAATTGTGAAGGCCGTAAACTCCACTAAATACCTAGGAATTACTATCACTTCAGACTTAAACCGGAAAGAACACGTAGATAATGTCTTGGGAAAGGCGAACCAGAGACTGCGTTTTATTGGCAGAACCCTTAAAAGATGCATCAGAAGTAGTAAAGAAACTGCATACACTACGCTTGTCCTTCCATTTTTGGAGTATTGCTGCCCAGTGTGGGATCCTTATCAGCTGGGTTTGACGGAGGACATCAAAAGAGTCAAAGAAGGGCAGCTCGTTTTGTATTGTCACGATACGGGGGAGACAGCGTTACGAAAATGATACAGGATCTGGGATGAGAATCATTACAACAACAGCGGTTATCGCTGCGGCGTGGGCTTCTTACGAAACTCCAATCGCCAACATCCTCCTCCGAATGCGAAAATATATTGTTGACTCCCACTTACATAGGCAGAAATGATCATCAGAATAAAATACGAGAAATCAGAGCTCGAACGGAGAGATTCCGATGTTCTTTCGTCCCGCGCGCTATTCGAGAATGGAATGGAATATGAATAGTATAAAGGTGGTTCGATGAACCCTCTGCCAGGCACTTAAATGTGATTTGCAGATTATCCTGATGTACATGATCGATTGGCACCTGAAAATTTCAGGCTTTGCCCTTAATCATCAACACACTATGTTACACTAAGAACTCCGTAAATGTAACCTTAAATAAATTTAACTTAGGCGTAAGTTTTTGTGTTGAGCCCCTTAATTATTTCATGGTGCAAGTACTTGCTCCTATGATGGCGACCCCTCGACCAAGACCCACAGGTTGAAAAACATTGCACTTGTTCGTCTTGAGGCTCTTGGTCCAGATTGTTCCACTGCTCAACGGTGATTCAGCGTAGATCTCTGATTGTCGGGTAAGTCTTCCGTCCAAAAACAGCCATTTTAACTGTATCCCATACGTGTTCGATACAGTTCATGTCTCGAGAACATGTTGGGGATTCTAATCTTCCAATTTCTTTATCATGAAGGAACGCATTCACAAGATGAGCCCGATGAGCGATAGAGTTGTCGCTCATTAAGCCGAATTTCTCACCGAAATGCTGTTAAGTTTGCACCATTCGTGGGAGGATTTCGTGCCTGTAGCGTACGGCAGTTTGATTGCCTTTTACGACCACTAGTGGCGTACGATGGCCCCACATGTGGCATCCAAAAACATCAGCGAAGCACCACCTTGCTGCACTCCCTGTACGAGGTGTCTACGTCATTGAGACTGACACCGATGGTTCCAGAAACATCTCTGGCGACTGTCTGGTTGAAGGCAGAAGCGATTTTCACCTGCGAATAACTCTTCATGCTAATACTGACGATTCATTCGGCATACCGTCGGGCCCATCTGCGTGGAATCTTGGTGTCAAAGCTGGACCTCAAGTTGCATGTCACACAGCTTATTGCGTAAAGCTTGAGTCTAATTACGACGTCCTGTAGATATACATCTACATGGGGTACTCTGCAAATCACATTTAAGTGCCTGGCAGGGGGTTCATCGAACCACCTTTATACTATTTATCTCCCATTCCATCCTCGAATAGCGCCCGGGAAGAAGGAACACCTGAATCTCCGTTCGAGCTCCGATTTCTCGTATTTTATTCTGACGATCATTTCTACCTATGTAAGTGAGAGTCAACAATACATTTTCGCATTCGAAGGAGAATGTTGGCAAGTAGCCCACGCCGCAGCGATAAACGCCTTTGTTGTAATGAATCCTATCCCAGATCCTGCATCATTTCCGTGACTCTGTCTCCCCTGTATCGTGACAATACAAAACGAGCTGCCCTTCTTTGGACTAACCAACCTGATAAGGATCCCACACTGGGCACCAATACTCCAAAAATGGACGGACTATCGTAGTGTATGCAGTTTCTTTTGTAGTACTGTTGCATCTTTTAAGGGTTCTGCCAATAAAACACGTTCTCCGGTTCGCCTTTCCTACGACATGATCTACGTGTTCATTCCAGTTAAAGTCGGAAGTAATAGTAATTCCTAGGTATTTTGTGGAGTTTACGGCCTTCACTTTTGATTGATTTATCTTGTAAACAAAGTTTAACGATTTCTTTTCGTACTCACACGGACGACTTGACACTTCTTATAATTTAGTCAATTGACAATTTTTGCACAATAGTGATATCTTATTTAGATCGTTGTGCAGTTGGTTTTGATCTTCAGATGTTTTTACTAGACGGTAAATGACGGTGTCATCTGCAAACAACCTACTAGAGCTGCTTAGTTATTTCCCAAATCGTTTATGTTAATAATGAAAAGCAGAGGACCAATAACATTACCCTGTGGAAAGCCAGATATCACCTCTATTTTAGTCGATGCCTTACCATCGATTAATACAAACTGTGGCCTCTCTGACAGGAAATACCCTGTCCAGTCGCAAATTTTGGGCGAATACCGTAACCACGGAAATTGATTGAAAGCCGTTTGTGAATTACGGTGTCAAAAGCCTTCTGGAAATCAGGAAATACGTAATCAATTTCAGAAGCCTTGTGGATAGCACTCATCACTTCGTGTTGTGTTTCGCATGAACGATATTTTCTAAATCCGTGTTCACCTTGGGTCAATAAATTATTCTGTTCGAGATAATACATAATATTTGAATACAGGATATGTTCCAAAACCTTGCTGCAAATTGACGTCAATGAAATAGGCCTGCAGTTTAGTGGGTTACTCCTACTGCATTTTTTGAATTGCAGTGATTTAAACCCGTACGATTTTTATATGTGGGGAGCATTAAAAGAGATACTGTACAAATCAAATATTCACAGTTTAGATGAACTAAAAACAAACATTCATCATGAAATCACTGCACTTTCAGAGAGGGAACTTCAGAGTGTAATTAACAACTTCCTCAGCAAGTGTCAGAAATGCTCGAACAACGAAGGGAAGCAGTTCCAGCACCTCCTTGCGTAATACAGGTGAGTAATAAACTTTTCTTTCTTCGTTTTTGTGTTATGTATGTCAGAAATAATTTGCGTGCCAACCCATATTAAATTTAGTGTGAACGTCGGGGCTGTAGCTGCCATCGCCGGCAAGTCGCACGTCGCAAAGGCGGTTGCACTGTGCGTTGATCACCCTGCAGCTTATATGCCCGTGCTTCGCAACGTTTGTTAAAAATGGACCTGTGTATATCATGTTTTTTTAGAGTTTCGGACCTAGTTCAGAAAAAAAAACAATCCTTTTTGGATCGCTCTGACAGTAAACTCAGTTCTCCGGGCCAAAATGTCAAATTTAGGTCACTATAAATACGATTAATGTTCATGAAGTTTTTAGCCGCTCATGTCTATTTAGAAAGATTCTAACGTTTTCTAGGCATTTATAAATGTACGGTACCTAAACTCACCGAAATCACAAAACAAATTACCAGTGACCTCTGTATAACCAGAATGTATAACTCTGCTCTGTCTGAGCATAGAACTGTAGTATGCTTGTGCATTCGTATGTTTTTCTCGCGAATTTGCATTGTCCGCCATGTTATAATTATTCAAATGAATTTCCATCAGTTATTATGTGACAAATAAAATCTATATTTCCTCTGGTTTTGAAATTTATGTCAATGTGCAAAGTAACAGATTCGCGTGAGTGCGTAAACGAAACACATTCCCTTTTCGTTTTTTTGTAATACTTCATAGCAGGATAGCATCCATGTTGTAATTAGTCAAGAAACAGAATATGAACATCTTTGGCTGGCACGCTCAGAAATATGTAGTTCAACATCCAGCTTCGACCATAGATATTAACAGACCGGGCAAACAGCAGAACAGCTATACATAAGCCATGGTATGAACATAGGACCAGGTGAGTGGGAAAACATTAGCCGGATACGAAGAAACAACTTAGGAGTTTTCAAGAAATGCCACCATTTTAAACAAATAATATTTACATGTGAAATTTAACGTTACGCCGTCACACAATACGCTCTGAAAATTAATAAGCAAAGCGGACACTACCACGTGACAGTTGGCATTGCAATGCTTAGCTGCAGAGATGTTAATGCCATGAAATAGATTCCATGCCCAATCTACCAATATCTATGGTAGAAGACATCAAGGCATAGACCATATATAATATAGACTGTGCGTGACGTCATTACACTGAAACCAACATCTAAGTCACGTGACTCGAGGCAACAAGCCGTTTCTTCATAACGAGAAATGTGGAGTTGGCAGATGTAGTTTTTCCCATTTATAACTGAAATGTGGCTTTGATTTTAACAACAAAGCTTCTAATCATATCCTTATAACGCTTTTAGCAGTACTGTAAACGTTATTTATCCGCAATTCTTAATGTTAATGCGATTGTTATAGTTTTTACATGTGCCTAGGTGAAACGTATAAATGACTTGCTCTTAGAAAGTGAATAGTTGTTTTTGTTGCTCTGCGAGTCTCTTGCTCTACAACCGCTATGGGAGTAGAAGGCGAAAAATCAGTTTTACAAACGTTTTCTCAACAACATGTGTCATGCTTTTATAGGAACCAAAATGGTCTATATCTATAATATCAGATTTTTTACACAATTAAAGCGTTTGTATTTTACGATTTCTGCATATGCATATGCCAATACGTAAACGTTGCAAAGTACTCTCTATTTACATTAGAGTAAGTGATGCGCAAACACAACAAAAACAAATTTTTTAGAAATGACTTGCTTGATGATATATAAATTTAGTCAAGACCAGTTAGAATTGTCCTCCCGTCGATAATTACATTCTTCAGTTAAGGAAAAAAAATGCTTCACAAACACTATATGTAATTCTATTTCTTGTGCAAAGAACTGAATAAGTGTCAACTTGTCACATATAAAAACGATCATAGCATTAATATTATTATAATTGTACAAAAACACCTTTAGTACTAAATGTATAATAAGCGTGCAAAAGTCGTTTTACTGTTAAAATAAATGACTTCAGCTGAAAACTAGAAGAACTGTTTCTCATAAGAGGTTCGTTTAAGAAGCTACCAGTTACCACATTCCAGTACACTGAGCATGCGCAGAGCTGTTGCAGTGCCTCGATACCAGCTCTGCACATGCTCAGTGTACTGGAATGTGGTAACTGGTACCCCCGCTTAAACGAACCTAATGACGATAACTCAGTCACGTGACTAGGGGCAATGTTATAAGTTGGTTTCAAGCCACAACACGGCAGAGATAGGGACACGCGCAATCTATGCTATATTTAGTCTATGCATCAAGGTATTATAGAGACCACTGCAAATTACCAAGGAGGTTAGAATAAAGGGAGATAAATTATACGTCTTCTGAAGCCTGTCCGCCATATTGGTCTGTTCTGGAATGCTATTTCTCCGTTAATGCTACGTATGAAGTCGACCTTCTTACTGTTAATGCATTGAACTGACAGTCAGTGCAAAGTATGTATTTTCAAAGAATATAATTCTTGAATAAATAGTAATAAATAAGCATCATAATATATTTGAAAACTTAATTTTAATGGCTAATTTGCATTCTTTTAACTCGTCGTACATCACGGCAAAACCGTTCAGACATTTTATTCCTGTTTTACGCCACATAAAACATTTGATCTATAATACGAACACATCTCCAAAACTTAGCAATATGACGGAGGCAGGCTTCACATTTTCAGCGTAATGGCGTCTCCCTGTATTCTAACATCCTTGCAAATTACACATATTGCATTCTTTGCAAAGAATTCCTATATAAATGAAAAGAATCAATACAGTCAATCGGGGTAGCATTGTAGCACTTTTCTGCATTTTTTGAAAATACTGTACTTAAAATAAATTACGCATTACAACAGACATTGTAACATTTTACATCTACAGTTACTGAGTGCTTGGGAAAGTAAAAATGTATACTAATTATGTCCTGTTAGGGTAAAATTTCAATTTTAATACTGGCACAAAGTTACACTGTCATTCAGGGTAACTTTAGACCAGACTTAAAAAACACAGAATGTTTCCTATATCTGATGTTCTGGGTAACTTTATACCATGCCAAAAGGAAATCAGGTGTTGATATGAAGTAAAAACAAAGTGTTAATTTAGTATTGACATTTTACTCCGAAATATCAAGATATTTGTGTGGAGCTGGCACTGACAGCTCCCGTATTAAGTAAACACAAATAGAGAAAAAGACATTTATTGCAGTGAATTGTTTATAATACACATTGCAAATAATAGTACACACATTTTCTTCATAACACAACACAACATATTCAATAATACTAAATAGGAAATAGACTCCTTCAAATATCCTCATCTGATGAACACAGAAACTCATCACTGATATGAACCATGCCCCTTTTATTAACGGGCTTCAGGCAGGATTCATCAATTATTTTTAATGTACTGTCCTTGTTGTACCAAGCTGAATCCTCTCTCTCTCAGCCAAACGTATTTTTTTTTCCTTTCTTAGCGATGCAACTTATTTTGAATGTCATACGATTGTCTCGCTCCTCCACTGCAGTGATTTTTCCAGGATAACATTTAACCTCATACACTTCAATGACACAATCATTTACATGAAAGTCATCTTCACATGTAGGTGATTTGCTGAATACATAAGTTATCATTCCTTCTTCTACAACAACGTTCCCCTCAGCTATTACAATAGGGCCGTTTACAAGTTCCTTTCATCGGTCAATGTTCACATCTAATTAAGTAATGATACTACAGCTCTCAGGAGCATCTGCTAACACATTCTTTTTATCCAAAGTTCTGTGTTCTAGCATGGGTGCTTACTCCACCTCTTGTCTTCGGTCCTGATTTTGCTCGTGATGTACCAGGTTGCACAAATTCTAGCACTTCCCTCGGTTGATTTTCTTCTTCTGCCTCATTTGGGGGTCGTCTCTTCTTTCCGTAGTTACCACTTACTTCTTTATTCTCATAAAATGCCCTAACATCTTCTGCAGACAAACTCTTCCCAGGTTCTATGAGCAACTTAGACTTTTTGACAGTCTACACATCGAGATCTGACTGTCTTACTATCTCCAAATAGTTCTTGAATAATTCAGTTCCCACACTGCTTATCATTGCTTATTATTGAACCTCTATTGTAATTTTTGAATAATTTAAAAATGAGTGACAGCAGTTTTACAATCATATGACAAATGTTTATATATTTATTGGGATATGAATTTCCAAATTTGTACTCTCAAATATGCTAAATTGGTTGGCACAACCATCAAATCACGTAGTTCATGCCATACCAAGTCATTTTAGAAATTTTAATGCTACAGGATCTTAATTTATTATTCTAATTTCAATTTGGTAAATGTACCATGGTCCTGGTAATTTTGTACTGGTACAATGGTACCCTGAAATGAGCATGAATCTGCCACTAGCTATATAACAGTGGTTATGTCAATAGAGTAAATCAGAATTTCAAATCTAGTTATATCACTGCAAACTCAAAGCATTATTTAATTGTTTAAAAACGAAATATTATTAAGAAGGTCATTACTTGTACTTACAATCACAAATTGAAACCACTAACGTCAGATGCTCTCTTCACAGTCAACACAATAAAAGACTAACCACAACCAAAAGAGCTTTTAGGAATGTGGAAAGGTAGTTGAAATACGAAATATAAATAACAGAGATAATAAAACTGTTACTTTTAGTACAAAATATCACTAGACGGAACACCAGCAACTGAAACAAAAATAGCGAGTGGTACAAAGTTACCCTGACTGGTAAAAAGTTACCCCGATTGACTGTAATGACGAAGGAATGTCGTTATGTTTTAAACGTGAAACCTACGGAAGGATTCAAATAAATGTTAAGTTTTTAATACACAAAGCGGCATCAGTAACTATCTGTTCAATGTTTCTTGGTATTCGTAGAGATAAGATTGCGGCGCTTAATTGTGTCACAGACGAACTGTTCCTTGCTGTACTACGCCATACTTATTACGCAGCAGTGGCGACTATTAGATCTTTCGTTTACTAAAGCACCTCTAGTCTCCATTTACACGCGAAACCCCATAAAAGCTCATGTAGTACATTTGAAGATTAGCCTTTGCAGATAGACACTGATTGCTTCTAGACAAATGCTTAAATTGTGATATCTTTACTTTCTCTGATCCGATTTTAATGAAATCAAGAGTGTAACCAACCGCACATATGCTCAAGCTACGGCTGAAAATCCTATGAAAATTCCAGTAGTTTTGGAGATAAAAAGAGTTCAAAGAGACAGACATGACGGTCAAAGATACAAAACTTTAAATTACGATATATATTTTTTTTTCCGTGATCCCGCTTTTATGAAAAGAAGTGGCCGCATGTAAATCCGTGAAATAGTTCCGGAGATTAGAGATTTGTAATAAATTTCTTCGCAACAAATATTAAGGAAAGGATACCACCACTTATTGTAGAGAAATACAACATAGTTCTGAGCTTGAAAAAAACAGAATTGCCTTCTATTACTTGTTTGGTATACTCCGTAACTAAGAGGGCCTCTAAAAGTTCTTTACTAAACCATTCTCTAGGCGTTTCTAAACAAAATGGACTCAAGGTCCAATAAGTATGCACCGAAAACAGAAACTACATAAATTCGGTTTTTCTGGCAAAGAATTCATATTAAATGAAAACATCGATAAACATGAAGTAACGTCGTTACTTTTTAAATTCAAATTATACCTGTCGCCTGATACTATTTTGTTTAAATGAAGCTTATATCTTGCCCCACGTTGCCCCAAGGTACTCTCAGGTACTCTCAGTTCACCTATGAAACCCCATCAATCTTCCTATAGTACTCTTGATTTGCTGTACTACGCCATACTTACAAGCATAGTACACGCATAAAACTTCAAATTGTGATATCTTTCCTTCCTCTGATGAGATTGTTATGAATTGAAGCCCCTGTTAGTCTCCAGACTATTATTAATTTACCTGTGGAAAACTATCAAAGTTCGTGTAATAGTTTTGGAGATTATCCTCTAGAAATAGACATACACTGTGGCTTTTAAACAAGTGATTAAATTATGATTTTATTTTCTCTGATCCGATTGTAATTATTGTAGCCGTTATGTATCCGCACAATATGCTCAAGTTACGTGTGAAAACCTCATGAACATTCGTCATGTAGTTTTGGAGATAAACGTGTTCAAAGAGACAAACAGAGATGACGTGGGATAAAAAATTTCAAATTACGATATTCTTTTTGCGTGATCTGGTTTTTTATGAAACGAAGTCTATATATTGTCCAGAGCTACGTTCAAGTTACCTGTGAAAATCCCATGCAAATTCGTGAAGTAGTTTTGAAGATAAGAAGTTTACTATAGTTGAACAAACAGACACGGTGGTTACTGAAAACACTTAAAATTACGATATCTTTTTTCGTGATCCGATTTTGATAAAATTATGCCTACATGTTACGCAAACTTTTCTCATGTTTCCTCTGAAAACCGCATGAATCTTCGTACAGTAGTTTTGAAGATTGAACAGCGACAGGCCTACATTTACAGATTTATTATTGCTATCATCATCATAAGTCGTTGTGCTCATTGCTGAGCGTCGTGACCCCATGAACCAAGCGTCTTCATCCCGTACGGTTGTCAGCTTCTCTCAGTGCCTGCTGAAGAGGTAGACCGGAGATCTTCTTGATTTGGTCTATCCATCTGCTCGCTGCTCTTACTCTTGGTCTTGTGCCCTCGATCTTTCCTTGTAAGATTATTTTTTCTAGGTTTTCTCCGTCTCTTCTCACATTATGGCCAAAGAACTGGAGAATTTTTTCGTCGATTCGAGAAGAAAGGCGTCTGGAGATATTCAGTTGTTCAATAATGGACACATTTGTTCTTCTTTCGGTCCATTTTATGCGTAGCATCCTACGCCAGCACCAAAGCTCAAACGCATCAATGCGTTGTTTGTCTCTGGCCTTGAGTGTCCATGATTCACAGCCATAAAAGAAGACAGAAAACACGAGTGTTTTAACTAGCCGGATCTTTGTGCTATTTGTTATAGTTTTATGCTCAGCTAGATCTTCGTGAGCTTCTTCATAGCCACTCGTCTTAGCGTGATCCGTCATCTTATCTCCTCTTCACATCTACCTGTGCTGCAGATGGTTAACCTAAGATAGGTGAAGGACTTCCAGTTTCTTTAATTGACCTGTGAGCTGGATCTGTTGTTCTCCATCAATTAACATTAATTTGGACTTACTGAGGTTGATGTCTAGTTCATATGCTAGACTAATGTCTTTTATTCTAGTTATTTTATTATTATTATTATTATTAACATCCTTGCTTTACAAATCCACGACCGGATTCACGTCTTTAAAGACGCATCTTTAGGACCAACATTCTAATGGCTTTCATCTGTCATCTGAATAAAAATTCATTAAATAGGCACCAGTCCGACAGAATTTATCACTGTCATTCAGAATTAAAACGAGGGACGTTAAAATGTGATTTTGATTACTGTATTGTCCATGAAATCAGTAGATCGCGAATGAAGTGAAGGTGTACAATAGAAGGTCTTGAATCAGAGTCATCGGGGTGTGGTAGACCTATGTAAGCACTGATGGTTACACTGTGCGGCGAAGTGAACTGGTCCATCTATGCTTTATCACAGCCCCATGACTCTGATTCAAGAGTTTTATTTCTTCTATTGCACACCTTCACTTCAATGGTGATCTACTGGTTAAATGAACAATACAGTAATCAAAATTACGCGCATATTTGCACACATTTTAACGTCCCTCGTTTTAATTCTGAATGACAGTGATAATTTCTCTCGGACTGGTTTCATATATCATGGCCTATATAATGAAATTTTATTCAGATGGTAATCCTTAATGAATTTTCATATGAAAAAATTTAACACATGAAGATTTTTCTTTAAAGACGTGAAACTGGTCGTGGATCTGTAAAGCAAGAATCACATCATAATAATAATGAAATTAAAGAAAGAAGGAAAAAAAAAAAAGAAATCAGCTGAAGAGGATCCAGAATTTGTTTTACGGGATGACAACCTTTGATATACAACACACTTACTTCAGCCAAGATCGCTAGTTTATTTGTTGGTTTTTTTACCGGTTTCGAAGAACTATGTCATCTTCAGTCTCCATGTTACTTGTGACAAGAACACACACGATTTTTAAACGTGCAATACAGATCTCGAACCATTTTGGTGACGCAAATTTTAATCGTTTGACAATGTTCTTTTACTTATATTTCATTTTCACAAGTAACTTTTTACGTGAGTCCCAAATGTTTTGTACAGGTTTTGTTAACTTTTATCTTATGTGTGTACAAACAAGGACTTTACAGATTTATCTTTATAACTTTTTGCAGTGAAAATAGAAGGAAATTTATATATATATATATATATATAATCACCTTCAGAAACAATATATATAAAAGTTTCTGAAGGTGATATTGTTCATCGAAACCGGTAAAAAAACAACAAATAAACTAGCGATCTTGGCTGAAGTAAGTGTGTCGTATATAAAATTGGCATAGGCATAATATGTCACTTAACGACAACCTTTGAAGTTCTATCAATACTTAAAATTTTGCCATCATTGTGGAACAGTTGATAAATTCATAAAAGAAAATGTATTTTCTGAGCTGTGGATGCTCCAATTACAAAATAATCTTAATCTAAAGACTGTATCCTTGATGCAGTATACACATTCAACGACAGTGTTCAGGAGCCTTGGACGTAAGGGGTGATACAACACTTTTATGACGTGTGCATAATCTGATGCGATTTACAAACTATGTGCATGGTTGACTGATAAAGTCTGCTGACATTAGGAAACATGAACTTGCTACAATGGTACTGCCAACAGCTGAAAGCAAGTGTAAACCGCAGTCGTGACATAAAAAAAACACGCACATACAAATTCTAGGAAGCCTCCATCGTCTCATCCACTCTGTCACTCATGTAAATCAACAGGCACACGGCTCTGCAAAAAAAAAAAAAAAAAAAAAAAAAAAAAAAAAAAAAAAAAAAAAAAATCATCTTATACCTCCTGTTGCAAAGTGTACGTGCATACCAGTTATCAGTTGCCACATCGATTTATAGATAACATTCATTGGCTACGGAACGAATTTAATCTCGGCTGCGATATACTTGCCGCTATCTCAAGCACTTTGCGCAGTTGGTGGGGTTTATAAGTCAGAGCTAGAAGTGGTGTAACCAAGTCTCACGGTGCTCATTTGGCGGCGTCTGTTGTCCGGAACACAGCCTAGTCCTAGCGGTGATGACGAGGACTTTGATTCTGGCCGCCCTTGCGGTCGTGACCTGTGGTGAGTTTCTGCAGCGCAACAGATATCTAAGATTTCTGCTTCTCCAATTTACCCTGCATCTCGTTCATCTTGAATATAGCCCATGCGTAGTTCTTATCAAATGCCCGGGCATGAATTCCATATTTGTCCAGTAATTTTTTTTTCTAGAATTTTATCGTAATATTTAAGATTTGTATATCTGCAGTTTAATCTGCATCTGTTTCATCTCTCAAATATTTCTTCCAGTTACGCCCATACGTCGTTTCTTAATCTGATGTCCGGGGGACGAATTTCGTATTTGTCCTGTATTTATTTTTCTAGAATTTCATCGAAACCTTTTCTTTTGTTGTTGCGTTAATAGCGACCCGAGATTCAAGAGAGACTCACAGTTCCACGCTTCACGTATTTCAAAAGTCAACTTGGCTTCGCATTTTCTCTGGATTAACGGACTTATTACGATGAAACCAACTTATTCTTTTTGTGATTTTTCAAGCTATTGATTGTGTAGGAAACAACAGGGGGGTATCCATTACAAAAACGTCAGTTTGTGTCGAAAATAATTGCTTACGTTTTAGTGTCATATTAATTACTAAGATCATGCTGCACGTTCATGACCGTGGAAGTCTATTTGCAATATCTATTGTAGTAGCAGGGATACTTCCGTTGAAAACATTGAGTGGGAAACGCTGCATAAAAAAGTGTATTAATATGCAACGTTGTCACAACGTCAACTCAGATTGTCAAGAGCATTCGGAAATTAACGGTTTTGAGCAATTTTCATTTGTGTAGATTATTCAAGAATGAGTATGACGAAAAAATTCTTATCGCCTGTTTTCTCACTATCTAAAGTGCAGGGGAGTAGTAGCACAATTGTAGACAACATTTTCGTCTATTTTTCATCAGTGGAGATGCACTTTGATGGTGAAATGGTAAATATACTTTCACGCTGCACAACTTTCCTACTGATATTAGTATAGAAACACACTCTTTTTAAACGTCATTAAAAAGAATGGTTGCCATATATTATGCAGATAATGTAGATGATCAATGTAATACTTTTATCAGTAAATGTCTGATGTTCTTTGAATAGGCATTCCATTAGATCTTCACTGGCACGTGAATTGTTGACTAATTGGATAAAGCAGAGCGTAGTCAAAACGTACGCTAGTAAATATATTTTTGTTATCAGTAAGTCTGTACAGTATTTGAAAATGATTTTCTGAAAATAAAAAGTAATGTTTTACTTAGTTTCTCCAAGAAATTATATAACTCTTCGAAAATGAGTTTCAATCACAGTTATCTTTAACATACATCCGCGATAATGAGGAGGCCATGACTGATAAATTGTTGAAAATTAAAATTGTTCTCGTGGGTATCAAGTCTTTGATTGTCCGTCTCTAAAGATGTGGTGAACGACGTCAGCTCTATTAATAAAATAATGTGGCACCTTCAGCCGGTAAGTTATGGAAATTGTATTCGGGTACCACTTTCGATCATTTATTGTATCGGCTTCGGGACCCTGTGTAATGACAGTACACAACACCTACTACAATTGGTTTATGTTATAAAGAATCCAAATACATGTAGAGCTATATATGGTATGTATTTATCAAAAGTCAATGTGTCTATTCACTGTGGAAAGACACATAGGTTGCCGCATAATACGTTTTGTAAAAGATAAGATCGCTCCACCAGCTTTCGAGATGTCAGACCTTCACTTTAGCTAGTGCTTCATTTACCACCTACACTCATCGATGATAGTATATTGCAACGGAAATTGATTAGCATGCCCCTGGATATTACTTCCACAAGGAAGTCTCACTCTACAGCGGAGATTTTACTGATGTTAAACTTTGTAGCAGATTCAAACTATATGTTGACCTAGAGTTGAATGTAGGACCTATGCTTTCCCTGGTAAATGCTATATGAAGTGAGGTATCTAAACACGAACACTACTCATCGTCGCAGCTTTACTTCCGCCAGTACCCCCTTCTCCTGTCTCTAGATAAAGGAGACTCATTGACATCCCGGTCCAACACCTGTGCGTGGTAGCTGTCATAAGGTAACCAGTCCTTCCTATAGAAATGAGCCGTAACATTTCCCGAGGATATGCAGCTCTAACATTTTGCAATTAGAGATGCACAAAAAACACAAAAACGAGTAGACTTGACAAACTAACGCTCGCAATTCTCCATCATCTCATCACACTCTCATACTTACAGGGTGACAAGTATTGAACTATGTGAAACACAGTTGTCACAACTTGTGAACGATTTGGATTGGAGCGTTCAAACTGCACGCTTGGCGGTCACTACGGTCGGGGGTTCGAATACCCCCACGGGCATGGATATTTGTCCCGTCCTTAGTAGGTAGTTCATAAGTAGTTTGTAAGTTTAGGGACTGATGACCCCGTAGTTATGTCCCATAAGATCTACAAACATTTGAACATTTGAACGCACCTTGTCGTTGGCCATTTTCACGTGTAAATGTGCGCTTGTCAAGACGTAATATGTGAGCAGTAACAGCCAAACTTCTAAATGTTCAATTGTTTGTATAGCTTATGGGACATAACTACGGGGTCATCAGTCCCTAAACTTACAAACCATTTATGAACTAGCTAACACTAAGGACGGCACAAATATCCATTCCCAAGGGGGGGGATTCGAACCCTCGACCGTAGTGGCCGTGCAGACCATGACTGGCGCGCCGCTGTCCCCTCGGCCACCGTGGCCGGCGCCAAACTGTGACTCGGAGGAAGTTGAAGCTGAAGACAACCGATTCAATTGTGCTAACAACGTAGAATTTGATTCGCAAGTTTGAGAGAAAGGTTAGTGTTCGTGATGACAGTGGTGGCAATGTCGGTCGTCCAAAAAAGAGTGAACATAACTCAAAATGTTCAAATGTTTGTAAATCTATCGGACCAAACTGCGTGGTCATCAATTCGTAGCCTGCAAACTACTTAAACTAAGGTAAACTAACCAAAGGACAACACACACACACACACACACACACACACACACACACACACACACACAGGGAGGACTCGAACCTCCGACGGCGGGCAACCGCGCACTACGCAGTGAGGCGCCTTAGACCGCTCTTCTACTCCAGCGCGGCTGAACATAACTCAAAACATCGGGAAGACACACGCTGTTTCAAACCAACCCCAGGAAATCCATCATACGAACAGCACAACCTGCAACTCTTCCCAAACAAAATTCAGACCCGTCAGCCATTAAGCACCAGGGTAATGGAACAGCGCTTGTTTTTCGCCATCACTGTTGTCCATGACGAACAGGAGTTTGAGGTGAATGTGGTTTGGTTTAGCGACGATGCCGACTTTCATTTGGATGGTTTCCTGAATAACAAAAAGTTCGCGCACTTGTGCGACGTAGAATCCGCATTTTGAGGCTGGAATTCTCTTCATCCTCAACGGGTAACTGTGTTGGATAGAGTTCACAATTTCGTAATTAAACAATGGTATAAGGGACGCTTTAAAAATACAGTGGCCACAGATGGTGATGCGACTGTTATTTATTGACGCGTTTCGATGTTGTCATCGTCAAAATCTAAAACATGGGGTAAATCGTAAGAAACTTTACCCCACGTTTTAGATTCTGACGATGACAAGGTCGAAACGCGTCAATAAATAACAGCCGCATCACCACCTTTGGCCATTGTATTTTTAAAGCGTCCCTTATACCATTGTTTAATTACGAAATTGAAAATGGGCGCATAGCTCACTGGTGGTTTCAGGTCAAATTAGGTGTAAAGTACAGTCACAGAATAATCGTCGCGATGTTCCTTGATGGCACGGTGACTACCGATCTGTACGGGACGGTGTTGGAAGATATCCAGATAGTCCAAAATGACCCAGATTTCGACAAGATGTGGTTCATGCAAGCCGGAGCTCGATTCCATCGAAGCAGGAGAGTGTTTGATGTCCTGGAGGAGGACATTGGGAACGTTCTCGCTCTAGGGAGCCAGAGGCCACTGGCATCGGACTCGATTGACCGCCATATTCTCCGTATGTGAACACATGCCACCCCTTTCTGTGGAGATACATAAAATGCAAGGTGTACAGCAATAAAGTCGAAACCCTGAGCTGAAAACAGCCATTTGGCAGGTAATACAGAGTTACGCTATTCGTCTCCGCCACACCGTTACCACGAAAGGCAGGCATATAGAACGTGGTGAAGCGCATGAGTAGGATAAACAACCCCCTTATGTTCGAATACGGCATTAGTCGTGAGCTTCTTGGTGCAGTCGCGTCGTTCAGATATCTAGGCGTAACATTGCAGAGCGATATGAAATGGAACGAACATGTAAGGACTGTTGTGAGTAAGGCAGACAGCCGACTTCGGTTTATTGGGAGAATTTTGGGAAGATGTACTTCACCTGCAAAGGAGACCGCGTATAAAACGCTTTTACGACCACGTCTTGAGTATTGCTCAAGTGTATGGGACCCGCAGCACTTCAGTTTAAATGAAAACACAGCAGCAGTTCAGAGGCGAACAGCTAGGTTTGTTACTGGTAGGTTCGACCAATGCGCGAGTGTTACGGAAATTCTACGGGAACTCAAGTGAGGATCGCTGGAGGAAAGACGACGTTCTTTTCGTTAATTTCTGTTGAGGAGATTTAGAGAGCCTGAATTTGAAGCTGAGTGTAGTACGATCTTGCTGCGGCCTACTTATATTTCACGTAGTGATCACAAAGACAAGATAAGAGAAATTAGGGCTCGTGCGGAGGCATATAGGCATTCTTTTTTTCCTCGTTCTATTTGGGAGTGGCATAGGAAAGGAAATGCCTAGTTGTGGTACAGTGTACCCTTCGCCACGCACTTAACGGTGGATTACGAAGTATGTATGTAAATGTTCTAACCTAAATCCAAATATCTGTAGTGACGTTTCCATGTCGAAGAAATTGTGACCATGCTCTTATTTGTAACTAAATAACGTTTTGTTTCATGTAGTTCAATAATTATCATTCTGTACAAATCAACAGACGCGAAACCTAGCAATAAATATGTTTTACTACTCCATCTTCTACCTCCTGTAGTAGACAGTACCTGCCTTGTAGAAATCAATTGCCACATCGATTTGTAGATAACCTACATTGGTTTCATCACCGAACGAATTTAATTTCCAACGCGATATACTTGCCGATATCTCAAGTACGATGCACCGCAGTGTGGGGATTATCAGAAAGTGCTAGAGGCGGTGCAACCAGGACACGCATTTCTCATTTGGCGGCGTCTATTGTTCAGAATACAACCTGGTCCTAGCACAATGGCGAGCAGGGCCTTACTTCTGGCCTTGCTTACTGTAGTGTACTATGGTGAGTTTCTGTAGCTAGTCAGATATTTAAAATTTCTCCTTTCTTGTATATCCCGCATTTGTTTGATCTTATTTCAAGCAAGCATGTTTAGATGTGTAATTAATTAATCAGATGTTTGGCGATGAATATCCTAATCGCCATGTAATTGTTTTGTAGAATAGGCTTAAGTAGTTTGTAAGCCTAGGGACTGATGACCAATCTAGTTAAGCGCCTTAGATTTACAAAAATTTGATCATTTTTGAGCTACCTCTGTACTTGTGTTGCAATAACTTCTTACGTCAACAAATTAGAAGACCTACAGAGCAACTCTCACAGAGAAAAGTAAAACAAAAAAGTGAAAAGATATAAGGCCTTTCGAACATCACTGTGGTATACTACCCATGTTACTGTTCGAGCCTGTAGAACATCTTTGTATAGTTTTAACTTCAGTTTACGCCATAGCTTGGTGATAATTGGCATTTTATGAGTTACTGAAACATTTACAAAGGGAAAGAAATCGAGAATGGGTCGATATTTCGAGGACCACCTGCGATCGAAACCGATACCTTTAGATCTACAATTCTTATTCCTATCTGCTACAGTTTTTCAAAGCACAGTGGTGTAAATTACTTTCCTTTTGCCTAGTCTGTTTGTTCCTAAATATTTAGTCCTGTAACATTTTGTTGATGACGACTAGCAGATTTATATACGACTACTCGCCGTATCCCTCTTAGTTTATCCATGTAAATGGCTACTCATAGCAGGACGTTGAAACTTCGTGGTTATGTTCAGTAATCGGTGCGCTCGCGGAGTATGGTGAGCATAAATTGCAGCCGGCCGCGGTGGCCGAGGGGACTGAGGCGCTTCAGTCACGGTCTGCACGGCCACTACGGTCGGGGGTTCCAATCCCCCCTCGGGCATGGATATTTGTGCCGTCCTAGTTCGTAAGTAGTTCATAAGTAGTTTGTAAGTTTAGGGACTGATGACCCCGTAGTTAGGTCCCATAAGCTTTACAAATATTTGAACATAAATTGCAATTCCACTTTCTGTCACCAGGCGAAAATGTGGCGCTGTAATCAGTAGAAAGTGAAATGCTTTGGCTGTGAAAAGCTGTTGGTTTCATGATGCTTATTTATGTCGTTCGTGAAGTGACTTTTGGTGTAAAGGATTAAGAAGGTTCAAGTATCCAATACGAACTGCAGTGGCTATTGAGCAGAAAGATCGTGCATTGCTGATAAAGTTGTGTTTTCAAAATAGCAGCAACAGCTGCACTGCATTGCGGGGATATCGCCGACAGAAACAGTTGGGCTAAAGTATACTTCAAGATATTTGACGAAACAGGTGAATTAGGTGGTGCACCAGCAAGAGAGGTGTACCAGTACCGTGGCGGTTGTTGGTGCAGTTGCTGTCGGTGTAGCAGAGCGTGCAGCACGGGAAATGTCCCTCTCTTAGCCAACAGTTCAAAAGATTAAGCGGCGCGTTTTGTACTGGTATATCTGCCAGATTCATACGCCAAATGCAGCCCCCGGTTAGGTTACAGTGTCGTTACTTTGCGCTTCGTTTATTGGCATGCGTGGACATCGACATATGGCCAAGGAGTATTCTTTGAACGGACGAGGCACATTTTATTCTGCACGGTGCAGTAGGAACTTCCACTGCTCTCAGATTGTGTGATTGTGTGGTATGGTTCCACAAGTTCCTTCATTCTCAGTCCATTTTGTTTTTCGAGGTGATCTCATCTCTTGGACCTGTATACAGTAACGGCTACACGTCATAAAGACCTTTTCGGATAACTTTCACGGTGGAATGGTCGAGCGCTCTAAGGCTCCTTGGTGCGTAGAGTAGTTTCTCCCCGTCGGAGATTAGAGCCCTCCCTAAACGTGGGTGTGCTTATTGACCTCATGTTAGTGTAAGTGGTTTGTAAGCATAGAGACTGTTAAACTCAGTAGTTAAGTCCCATAGATTTACAAACCTTTGAACAGAGGGATAGAAAAACAATCAAAAATCAGTCAAAAGGAAAGGCCGCTGGTCCTGATGGGATACCAGTTCGATTTCACACAGAGTACGCGAAGGAACTTGCCCCCTTGCTTGCAGCGGTGTACCGTAGATCTCTACAAGATCGTAGCGTTCCAGACGAACGGAAAATGGCGCAGGTCATCCCCGTTTTCAAGATGGACGTCGAACAGATGTAAGAACTATTGGCCTATACATCTAACGTCGGTCAGTTGTAGAATTTGGAACAAGTATTATGTTAGAGTATAATGACTTTTCTGGAGACTAGAAATCTGCTCTGTAGGAATCAGCATGGGATTCGAAAAAGTCGATCGTGTGTAACCCAGCTCACGTCATTCGCCCACGGGACTCAGGTAGATGCCGTGTTTCTTCACATCCAAAAGGCTTTGATACAGTTCCGCACAGTCATTTAATGAACAAAGTAAGAGAATACGAACTATCGGACCAATTCTGTGACTGGATTGGGAAGTTCCTAGATAACAGAACGCAGCATGACATTCTCAATGGAGAGAAGTCTTCCGAAGTAAGAGTGATGTCAATTGTGCCACAAGGGAATTTCATGGGACCGTTTCTATTCACCATATATATTGTAACAAAATATAGTACTGAAACGCAGGAGGATCTGCATCGAATTGAGGCATAGTGCTGGGAATGACATTGAATCTCAATGTAGACAATGTAATGTGCTACGAATACACAGAAAGAAAGATCCTTCGCCGGCCGCCGTGGCCGAGCGGTCTGCGGCGCGCCAGTCACGTTCTGCACGGCCACTACGGTCGGGGTTTCAAATCCCCCCTCGGGCATGGATATTTGTGGCGTCCTTAGTATTAGCTAGTTCGTAAGTAGTTTGCAAGTTAAGGGACTGATGACCCCGTAATTAAGTCCCATCAGCTCTACAAACGTTTGAACTTTTTCTTTTCTTTCTTGAAAGATCCTTCATCATTTAGCTACACTATAGTAGGTCAGCAACTGGAAGCAGTTAATTCCATAAATTATCTAGGAGTAAGCATTAAGCGTGATTTAAATAAAACGCCCATATAAAAGTAATCGTCGGTAAAGCAGATGCCAGACAGATTTATTCGAAGAATCCTAAGGAAATACAGTCCGAAAACAAAGGAAGCAGGTTACAGCACACTTGTACGCCCACTGCTTGAATACTGCTCACCGGTGTGGGATACGTACCAGTTGGAGTTGATAGAGGAGTTGGAGGAAGATCCAACGGAGTGCAGCGCGCTTCGTTAGATGATCATTTAGTAACCATGAAAGCGTTACTGAGATGAACGATAAATACCATTGGAAGACTCTGCAAGAGAGACGCTCTGTAGCTCGGTACGGGCTTTTGTCGAAGTTTCGAGAACATACCTTTACAGAAGAATCAAGTAGTATGTTGCTTCCTCCTACGTATATCTCGCGAAGAGATCATGAGGGTAAAATCAGAGAGATGAGAGCCCACACAGAGGCGTACCGACAATATTTCCGCGAACAATACGTGACTGGAATAGGAGGGACAACCGATAGTGGTACTCAAGGTACCCTACACCACACACGGTCAGGTGGCTTGCGAAGTATGGATGTAGATATAGATGAACACGTGATTTCAAAGAACAGAATTGTGTCGATACCACTATTTTGATCCAAGATGGAACGAGGACACATGCCGATCGCCAGGTGAAACATGTTGTTCGAGAAACATTTTGGTGAGGGCCGCATCACTATCGAGATGTATCGCCTTCCAGATCCTCTCGACCTTAACCATGTGACTTCTGGTTGTGGGGATATTGGAAGGAACATGTCTGTTCACATTCTTCCTCATATGAAGGACAGCATAAGACGTCATATCGCCCACATGTGATGCGGTCAACTGTCGACCATGCGCGTGTTACGGACGCAATACATTGCCGAGTTAGGGCACAATATTGAATACATTTGTAACTTCTGATCAAAACCTAATAAATGTGCCAGAACGACCGTTATCGCATGTTTGATCATTCCTCCCCTATTCCTGCACCCACATTACATTCTGACTGCTTATAGCCGGCCGCGGTGGCCGAGGAGACTAAGGCGCTTCAGTCACGGTCTGCACGGCCACTATGGTCGGGGGTTCGAATCCCCCCTCGGGCATGGATATTTGTGCCGTCCTAGTTCGTAAGTAGTTCATAAGTAGTTTGTAAGTTTAGGGACTGATGACCCCGCAGTTAAGTCCCATAGACTTTACAAACATTTGAACATTTGAACAATTTGACTGCTTACAGCCCCATATTTTCACCTGGTGGGAGAAGCGCATCGGTCACTGAACATAGCTACGATGTTTCGGGTTTCTGCGATGTATAGAGGCCGCACTGTAGGACACTTAACACCGTCAATTTCATTTTAACTATCCTGTACGATACCCTGTTTCCAGAGAACACAATCCTTAATGATGTAGTGTAGATATTGCGAGTGACATTTTAAACTACCTCCACTTGTGTCGGGCAATTAGCGACCGCAAATCGCACTTTCGTCGTCTGATCTTTACTTTCAAGAACTTACGCAATCCCTATCTAACAAGGAAACACTCGAGTGGCCTGAAGAGATAGTGTCACGGCGAAATTTCATCCCCCCGTCTGAAATAATTATATGTGATAAGCTTGTCATTTACGTTTCGAGGACAGCTTACAGTTCAATACATGATAACGTTGTAATCAGTAGACATCCTTCGTAAAGCGTACTTATATTAAAACTTATCGCAAAGTACAGCAACACACTGCGAGTTGGAAGATAAGCACGACTTAATAGCTGCACAGTACCGTCTCTGCTTAGGCATTAATCAGCGTGAAAATTCTGTCCGTGCACAGAATGTCGATGGCACACGATGTGTCTGCGTTTGACCAAATGCAGATTGTTATGGCCACAGGCTCAGCACGATCATTTAGGACCCACATAACGTTTTGTGTGTTCTAGAATTGCTATGGTCAGTGTCTTCAGCAAGTTGAGAAACCAAGATGAAATTATATCCAAACAATGAGTGGTGGGGTGGCCTCATTACAGAGTAAAAATGGTAAGAAACTTTCTATTGATTTTGCGAACGGCAAAGCTGTAGAACACGTTTTTTTTTAAGCATGCGTTACTTTCTGTGTTACCCATGTACGTGGAAATTCAGTTAAATATGTGAGAATCAATGCCATGAACAGGCCAGTTCACTACGGAGCTACAAATTAAAATTTTCAGATGCTCTGTCGTACATTTTTAGTTTCTGAACGATGCACAAATCTCAGATGACATTAATGGAGGAAAGAGCTTAGTGCTGGACAGATGAGGGATCTTGACGCCTGCCCTTCCTATTGTTTCACTGGTATATCACCTCGGTATGTGTAAGCAGTGACTTTTAATACATCTTCAGCTGGCACCAAAGGTCACTTGAAGGTTTGCAAGAAATCTCCCTGCCATGCTACTGATCTCTTTATAGAATGCGTTATTTACACTGCTTCTCACACTAGTAGTCTTGGAGTCTGACCAACGACTACTTCCTTCTGAAAGGCTCTGCGTCTCACAACACAAGAACGGCGATGGCATAACTAGCGATAGCTCTAACCTTGCAGTTCTACATTCTGAGGCTCTCACTCCTCATAGGCAGCCAGTGTACACAGCTTACAAAGAAACATTACACATATCCAGATACAGAAATGAAATGAAGATATTAAAGACACATTCATCGACGTTTCTTTCAAGTACTGGCCTTCTTTGACGTCACTGGTAGTTGGAATAGATTCGCTCATCTGATTCAAATATTAGGACAGATATGTAGATTATGGGACAGTTTTTGGAGAAACTGAGCTCTAATGAGAGGATAGAATTTGACAAACGGCATTGTTATGTTTTGTTTGTTAGTGGACGCTGCGTGGCTTCCATGGACATCCCTACAGCAGACAAGGGATTTGAAGGAGGCGCCCAAAAACGAATTCAACATCAGCGCCACCGATTCGAAGACCATCTGCCTGCGATTGTCCACGTCCATTTCCATCCAGGTGCAGTACAAGATCAACAACGAGGTAAGTCTGCATGTTACGTGAACTGCTGTCACCGTTAGGGAGATTTGTACTCATTTATGGATATTTTATTTTACTTTATTTTTATTTTTATTTATTTATTTACTTTTGCGTAGATCACTGGTACACAGAATTATTCACAATAAAAATACTGGGGCCGTGTTTCTGAACACGTCAGTTGCGACGCCCAAGGGGTCGCGGTTATGAGGGAGTGATTGACCGTAAAGCAACCAGCCAAGAGCATATCCGAATATTAAGGGTTACGTAGCATAAAAATAAGCATAAGAGAACGGAAATTTATTTTCTATTTAAAGTACGTCATTCCTTCGACATTAGTTCTGAATTTTTCAGATGGCAACAGAAATGGTTTGTGATAAATACACCATGTTAATAAAGACTGAAGGCAAAGTCTGACAAATGTTTTCAGGTACTAGTTGATAGATAAATGGACAATACAGGTAACTGGTAATGACTAATCGAACAATCGATCCACTTCTTTACCAATTGACTGTACAATGAAACGTTTTCAACAGACGTGGTTCACTTACCTGTCTTACATGCAATGCAAAAAATTCGTTATGCAACATGTATTTTTCTGTAAGAATTATTTTAAAAAGAATGACACTGTATTTCATTCCAAAAAATGTACTACTAACAAGGAAAGTACTTGGGCTCGAACAAATACATATACATCAAAATCGTATGAGAGATAATGTAAAGATCCCTTATTGCTCTAGCGATTCTCCCGCATTCGCAAGTTTCTGCAGTCGTCCGTTAGAGGCCTCTGCGTGTGCCTTGCCACATTGCACTTGGACCTGTCGGTTCGCCAGTAGGGACGGTGCAGTGTGCCTCCGAAGTTGCGTTTTGTGATGTTATTTGTGTAGTGAAGCGTCAGATGGGGTGGCGATTGGTAATCAACCCTGCTAATGTATTGCGATTGGTTGAGATGAAGTTACGAAGAACCCGCCTTCATGAAGATGGTATTAGTGTAGAAGATGAATCATTCGCATGCTTTCTCGTATCTGTTATGGTACAGAAATATGAGCATAAGTTACTGTTCTAACACTAACACATAATGATGTTAACAGGTGATAATGACGAACAACTCATTGCAAGCGGTAGTGCTAGGGTAAGTGTGGGAAGAGGCGATGGAAGCAGTGGCAGTGAATACCAACAGTCTTCCGAGGAGAAGATTAAAGTTGCAACAATCATCACGGCTTTTGATGACAATACGCTAGAGAACATGTACGATGATTATTAAATAAGTTATAGTTAAGATATCTGCATTACGTTTGGCGTCTACAATTACATCTACAGTGCTATCTAGAGTATGATCGCAGAGTTGCCGGCCGCGGTGGCCGCGGGGACTGAGGCGCTTCAGTCACGGTCTGCCCGGCCACTACGGTCGGGGGTTCGAATCCCCCCTCGGGCATGGATATTTGTGCCGTCCTTAGTCTTAGTTAGTTCATAAGATAGGAGTGTTTATACAGGTCGCATATTCTAAAACACTACTATAACCCTTTAATCTTGCCGCTATCAGGTGCCGTGAGCAGGTCAGCGGCACGAACTGTCGAAACATTGATGCATCCACTGTGGAGCACTCAAGTTAAAGAAGGGCAGCAGGATTTTCAATAGTTTCCGGGGCGACAAACCAGGTTTCGAATAAACTTGGCTGGCCGCGGTGGCCGAGAGGACTGAGGCGCTCCAGTCCCGATTTGCACGGCCACTACGGTCGAGGGTTCGAATCCCCCCTCGGGCATGGATATTTGTGCCGTCCTTAGTATTAGCTAGTTTGTAAGTTTAGGGACTGATGACCCCGTAGTTAAGTCCCATAGACTATACAAACATTTGAACATTTTGATCGCAGAGTTTTGCAGAAAAAAAGACACCCACCAGCACATTGAGGTGTACGTAGAGATCATGCAAGCAAACGTTCATACAGATATGTCTGTTCGAGCCCATGTATTTTCCTTGTAAGTTACAAAATGTTCTGTAATTTATAAAACTCTTTTTTTTTTTTTTACAAGAAGGAAACGTGTATCAAACATCAGACACAGTGTAACTCTGGTCTAGAGAACGTATGTTTGGGAAGTGGCAGACCAACATGTGGGGACTCTTCCTCCAGTCCACCGGTCCTGAAATGTGTGCATTAGACGGTCGCGAACATTTACCGAAAGTGTGGTGGCGCGCCATCATGCATCGTCCACATTTCTAATTATTGCTGACACGTCACTCGCTCCACTAAGGCAATGCGTTAAAGAGAACGTCACCATCGTGCAGCCCATTTACCCTTTATTTGGCAATAATGCTTTCAAGCAACATGAAAATTGCGCAAGTTTTTCTGCAAGTTTTCATGTTCAATCCTTGGACGGACAATAGTGCTTCAAACCAAGATTTAAGCTATGAAATTCGGAGTTGTTTCGTTGTATTTTGTGAAATGTTTCGCAGAAATTTGAAACTTGATATTGCTAGCGTAAGTTACTAGGGTTCTGCAACTTTGCGGCAGTATTTCTTTCTGACACATGGAAAGCTGCTTATAAAGGCAAAGAGGAAGCCTTGAAGGTAAATTTTTATACAAAATTGTATTGGCGAATTATTATCTGGAACACTGCAAATGGACTGATATTTTTTGGGAAGTGGTCAACCAGTCCAGAATATGAAAAAATCGGCATCTCATGGATCTGTGAATTATATACGATATGATGGATTTCAAAATTGACATTTGTCAGATTATGGGCCGAAAGGAGTATTTAACTTTGTCTTCACGGTACCTGACTATAAAACCTTGAAATTATGGGATCGTTGTGGACTCTGTACTATAATGGACTTCGTTTTGGTCATTTCACATGAAATATCAAAAAAATACAGCCATCCGAACAACAAAGTAGTACTGATAATGCAGCAACCGTGTGCTTATTATGGACAATGTCACTTGTAGGCGACACTATGATTTGAAAACATTCATATTAAACAGTTCACATGACCCTATACGTCTGAGTAACTTTATTGTTTTTCTTCGTGTCATATCTGTGTGTGCCAACTAAAGGGTTAACCTTTGTGGTAGCATATATGGCTCTATTACTTTTTCGCAAAGTATGCAAATATCCGCAACTAAGTGTCGTGCAGCCCTTCCTATAAGTACGTCCTTATCTCAGAAACTGTAAATTCTGGTATTTGACACTCCGCCTCACATTTAGTTGACGTTAATTTACGTTTAAGTGCTAGGTTGTTATGTATGTGGTGTCAGATATTTCCGACATGTCCCGCAGCTATAACGAATTAAAGCCATTAGCTGCAAGTGCACACAAATGTGAAAATGACATAACAATCAATTTAATAAGTTATAGTTGCAAAATACTAACACGAATTATTTACAGACGAATGGAAAAAACTTGTGGATTCCTACCTTGGGAAAGATTAGTTTGGATTTAGGAGAAATGTAGGAACACGCTAGGCAGTACTCACATTACGACTTATCTTAGAAGATAGGTTAAGGAAAGGGAAACCTACGTGTTTAGCATTTCTGAATCTGGGGAAAGCTTTTGACAATGTGTGTGTATTGCAAACTGAATTGTTGAGTGATTGAATGTGTGTGGAACAGTTTATTTTCCGGTAAACCTGTCTATGATTAACACTACGAAATGAAATATCAAATACACATTTAAAACTGATGAATGAGTGAGTGAAACAGGCAAACTACGCCGTGCGAATTTAAAGTGTCATCTGACAGTAACTGTGGATTATTAAAAAGGTCGGGATGAGAACCTCAGTTCAATGAACAAATTGTTACAGAAATTTCAGACACATAACTCGAGAATAAAACAGTATGCAGACTGGTACGATAATAATCCATGATCAGCAGAGAAAAAATTACGTAATATTTGAATGAGATTGTGATCACCCAAAAAATCTAATATTACACTTGGTGAAAAAAGGCCGTCTGTCGTCTTCCATATAATTTTTTATAAAATTGTAATTTATTTGATGTAGCTAGATTAGCATTTTGTTAAAACTAGAACCCCACTCTTTTCAGGGCATGATGAATAGCATATTTTTTTTATTTCATGTTTTAAAATATTAATTTCTGAAATTTTAGTTAATATTGCTAGGATTTTGTTATTTTAATAATTATTACTGTCTCTGTGAGAATGTGTACTTGTTTTATTTTTAAGTAGATGTGCGAGAATCTAATGGCTGTCTGAATGTGGTTGGTCATAGCTCGCTTTGCGTGGTTCTCTCTGGCTCAGAGTCGATAGTTAGTCGTTACCAACCCCTGCTGCTGATGTGACAAAAGAGGTTTCTACACCCTTTGGTTACAAGCCAGTCGACGAGCCTTCTCTGGGATGAGTCACGAGATGATCTCTCCCCACCACCGCTGTACTAGTGGGTTTCCCAGTTTCCAGTAGCTCCCCTGCGCCTCCTGGCCACTAGGTCTTCACTTTGTGCTCGGACCGGGTCGAGTTAAGGTTAGTTCTTCTCTTGTGCCTGCGGAAATGGTAGTGTTCGTTGTCTAGCATGTTTAACTTAGACTCTTGAACTTTGATTCATTTTTCGAAATATTTATTCCGGTCGTGCGCGGAAATGATCTAGTTTTTCAATCCAGTGATTTCCAACAGATAAACGCGGTGTATGTGTTACTAGTTGCAGTTTGATAACGGCCTGGTATATTCAATCCTTTTGTGATTATGTGGCGGTGTACGAACTCTGTGTAAATTCTCTCTAGCTTTGTGGGGCCCGATTTCTAAAAGACAATATGTTCATTTTTGAACAGTGCATGTAAAGCATTTCTTATCGTTTCCTTACGTTTTGTTCCATGTATATCAGGCAAGTAACTATGCGTGTAGCCTTCTAATTCCCACAAACATTTCGCGATCTTCTCTCTCCGCCTATTTTACTTTTGCTGTTTCTTCCCCGAATTTGTAGTATGCACTCAATCTTTGTCAGTAATACTCTCCCAGCCTTGTACAACCTCCTTCAATAGCTTGCTTATGAAATTTTATGTATTTCTAAGGGGTTTACATGCAGTAGTTATTATTCTTACTTTTCCGTCTTTGTAATTATTTCACTTTTTTTTTAGACCGGACTTCATCCGTCTCTGTAATCGCTCCCTATCGCGTGTAGCTGCATTTTGTTTCCTTTTTTAAATCTAAATATTTCTATGGGTTACATTCCGTAGTTAATCTTCTTTATTTTTCGGAGACTGAATTTATACATTTTTATCGGTTTTCGGAACCACGTGGGTCCCACCTACGACTTACGGGGTTTGCAACTCGTCACCTGAATTCACGCCTCTTCTCATTAAACCAGTGTCTTAGATAGTTTACTCTCAGATTGCAATTTAAGAGTCCGCCGTGATTTTGTGTAATGAATCCGATTTTTAACCACTTCACCTTCAGTGGAGTGCGATCATGTAACGTAGCCGCGTGTCGCCGTTAGCGTGTTTGCTCGCGGTCTAATCTAAACGCAACTTAACTTTGCTATACTCACGCACCAACTCAAATCAGGCATGACAGACCAGAGCTATCCTCGCGGTTTCATTGTATATTGTTGCGTGGTACCTCCGGCTTTGCCGAATTTCGCCTACGATAGCGGCTTCTGCTTCTGCGTCGTTTCAGCGAGCTGTTCTTGGTGAGTTTCGCTGTTGCATTGCGTGTGGGTGTGCGCGCGAGTGAGTGTTGTTTGTGAATCCTTCCCCCCAGTAGCGTTACGTTCTGTGTAATTTATGTTAAATTCAATGCTGGGCATCGTCTGTGTAAGATAGGTTAACTTAAATACATTATTTCTGTGAGATGCACTTTTATTATATTAACAAAATTGTTTCCCCATTTTGCTTGCTTTCGACCTGAATAAACAAGTTAAACTCAGGAAAATTTTGACTTTCCTATAAATTGTAGTTGTCACGCACCTTCCCCCTTTTTTATTTAACATTGTTATTCACCATTGCTGAGAAGAAGCTCAGATGCAATTTTTTATGTTTAAGTTACGTTGTGCATTGAATTTTTTTTAGCCACCTATATGAAATAACTTTAATTGTGGTAGCTTGTTTATTAATGCCTGTGTGTAATTTCGTGTGAGCTACTACGTATATTGGCCACTGTATCCTTAACTTCATGTTATTAGAGTAATTCGAACCAAGTCAGTTCTCAAGTTTTCGCAGCAGGGAGTAGCCGGTAGTTCACACGGACCTTTTGCTAATTTTACTGCTAACATTAAGCTTCTTATAACAGTATATTTTTATCTGGGTACCTCCTACCAAAACTAAGCTTTTATTTCGTACAGTGGTCAACTTTTATCGGTCACTGATACCCCTGTGTAAAATCTCATTGCCTAGTACCAAGGAATGTGAACAGACTGTTTGAAACTTGTGCTGCAAATCAGTGACTTCCCATTTCAAAATATAAATAAATTGAAACTCATTAATTAAATCACTCCCTTATGGTAAAACTGCTTTTACCTTTAATATACTCAAATCAAGCTAAAAAAAAGTCAGATTGAAGGCGAATACACCTATGCAATTGTGTCATTTGCAGCATTCAAAAGTATAAAGAGATAAATGTTGGATATGAAAATGAGCAAGCAGTACCCGAACAAACCACGGGAATGAACCAACAGAGGGCTGATTCATGTATAACAAGAAAAGTAAAACTTATTGTTTCATTTCAAACCGCCTTTTACATAAATCATATTTCAGATTAAGACATTGCAACTTTTGCAAACTTGATTCCTTTTCAAAGAAAGTGAACAGCAATCTAGAAATACACCTACACTGCTTTAACGTCGAGGATCAGGATGAATGACTAACAAACTATATTCCATTACGAAGTTATATTGACCTTCAAGCTTCAGCAACACATTTCAAATCATAGAAAGTCCCCTGCTTTGTAACAAAATACTCTTTTTCAAGTAAATCACATAACTCAGTTTGCGACACATGGGCCGCGGTGGAGTAGCCGAGCGGTCTAAAGCGTCTCGCTGCGGAGCGCGCGGTTACTCGCCGTGGAGGTTCGACTCCTCCCGAATGAAGACGAAGCAAATACTCCACAAGTCGTATCAAGAACAACTGCCAGTTTGTGTAATTTGGAAGCTGATAGCCCTAGTGTATTAAAGGAACTTAAATCACTGAAAAAATTAAGTATCCTGGTCCCGATTGTACAGCAATTAGGCCCTGGGGCATGGGTGTGTGTGTCGTCCTAAGGTTAGTTTACCTAGGTTTAAGTAGTTTGTAAGCTACGGACTGATGGCCACGCAGTTTGAACATTTGCAACACATGTTTGTATCAATAATCAGACTTACCACTACTTTACACATATAGCATTAGATTGCCAACACGACAGCAACAAGGACGGCACAAGACTAGCTGAAGAACAAGACTGCGCGAACAGGGAACTTCGATAAATGTACTCTTAATCACAAATTTCAGTCAAAGAGGCTAACAGGAAATACAGTGCACATGAAATGTAGGTGGAAATGGAATTAAATATCGGGAATAGACTCCTCACAAAGGACATGAAAGGGTCGCAGTGGTTTGGAAGGGAGTAAGACAAGAATGAAGCCTTTCCCCAATGTTGTTCAATCTGTACATTAAGCAAGCTGTGAAGGAATGCAAGGAGAAATTTGGAGAGGGAATTAAAGTGCAGGGAGAGGGAATAAAAACTTTGTGGTTTGTTGATGACACAGTAATTCTGTCACAGACAGCAAAAGACCTGGAAGAGCAATTAAACGGACTGGACAGCGACTTGAAAGCAGGGTATAAGATGAACATTAACAAGCGTAAAACAAGAGTAATGGAATGTAGTGCAAGAAAATCAAGCGATTCTGAAGGAATTTGACTAGGTAATGAGAGAAGGAAAGTAGTAGATGAGTTTTATCATTTGGGTGGAAAAATAACTTCTGTTGGCCGAAGTAAAGAAGATATAAATTGCAGAATGGCGAGGGGAAGAAAAGCGTTTCTGAACAAGCGAAATTTGATGTCATCCGATATTAATTACATGTGAGGAAGTCCTTTCTAAAAGTATTTGTCTGGAGTGTAACACTGTATGGGAGTGAAACGTGGAAGATAAGAAGTTCAGACAAGAAGATGATAGCTTTCGAAATTTGGTCTACAGACGAATAATGATCAGATGGGTAGATAAAGTAGCTAATGAGGAGGTGATTAACAGGATGGGAGAGAAAGAGTTTGTGGCATATCCTGACTAAGAGAAGTGGTATGTTGATGGAACACACTCGGAGACATCGTCAGCTTAGCATTACAAGGAAGTGTGTGGGATTAGAATCATAGAGGGAGACCGAAGGACGAATACATTAAACAGTCTCAAAAGAATGTAGGTTGCCTTCGGAGGTGAAGAAGCTTGCACATGACAGGTTAGCGTGAAGATTTGAATCGAACCGTCTGCGGACTGAAGACATGAAGATCAACAACAACATTCATCCTCAGTGCAACACAATAATACACGTCACTTACACCCGCAGCAATGTCTACAAATGTATTCAGGGAAAGTAAGCTGACTTCTTAAATCCTTTCGTCCACGACGACTCGTTGATAACAAATGTCAAAATTAACACTTGGGTATCTGTCGAGATATTAGTTTTGCAGAAATCAGTTTACTTAATTTGCTCCCCGTTGCCCCTTGACATAAAGCCTGCCTTTTTTCAAAGGGCGAAGGAAGTTACTGCAGAGCATGAAATTTGCAGTCCAAGTCTAGAAAGAGTGTAATTTCCCTCAGCCGCCCGCAGTGGCCGAGCGGTCTGCTGCGTGCCAGTTACGGTCTGCACGGTCGCTGCGGTCGGGGTTTCGAATCCCCCCCCCTCGGCCATGGCCACGTTTGTGCCGTCTGTAGTATAATTCATAAATAGTTCATAAGTAGTTTGTAAGTTTATGGACAGAAGACCCCGTAGTTAAGTCCCATGAGCTCTACAAACATTTGAACATTTGAATTTTCCTTATACAATATTCATCTAAGAAAATTCAGTTCTGAGGTCATACGGGATATAGTTAACAAAATCATTAGCCATTCTGGTCCCAGAGTCTGTGCTTCGTGAGACGGCCACTAAAGCGCCAGGGTCGTCTATTTAAAAGGCGAATATTGAAGACTAAAGTTAAAGGCCATAATTCGTGGTGATAGGCGTATCCATAACTCATTTCACACAAAAGGTAATCTTCTGCCCCAGATTTCAAACAAAAATTCGAACAACGAGCCGCGGCGGATTAGCCGTGCGTAGTGGGGCGCCGTGCTGCGGTGCGCGCGGCCGTTCGCCCTCGGGGGTTCGAAATTCCCCTCGGGCGTCGGTGTGTGTTTCGTAATTAGGTTAGTTTGACTTAGTTTAAGTAGTTTGTAAGCTACGGACTGATAATCTAGCAGTTACGTTTGATAGATTTACAAACATTTATTTATTATTTTACGAACAATGAACTCCCTGGTTCTTCATAGGTGACCAACATCGTCCACCACGCATTACTTAATCTAGTGACAAAAGAGCACAGTCAACACAAACAGTTCTACCCCTTCATCGTCCTACAAACGCCATTGCCAGATAACTAGTGGTTTGGAGACAGTGTACTTTGCACATACGACAGGGAATAACGTTAAACTTTTCGTACAGATATCCCAATGTTGTTGTTGTTGTTGGTATGGGGGGGTTTTAGGGGGACTAGACTACTATGGCCATCAGTTCCCCGCTTCATAGCTAGGCGACACGCAGAAAAACATAATCATCGAAAAATGTGCCTGAGCGAAATTTAAAACGGCGTAGAATAAAAGAATGCACCGTCAATGAAATATTGACAGAGTCAACAAGAGACAATACGAAAGACGCCAGACACACAGTAACAAATACGAGACAAAAATGACAGAGCCAGTGAATGTTGTTGACCGACCATGTGTATAAAAAGGGGAAAAGCCAACCACAAAGCGTACAAAATAAACCACCCAGAGGACTCACAGCAACTGGTAAATCCCTCCAGCACGAAGAAACCGTAAAACCAAATTAACCGCGGAGGCGTCGTCGCCGAGAACCAAAGAGAGAGTGTTCGGAAGAGTAAAAGAATGCCGCAGTGGAGCAAAAATGGGACAGTGGAGTAGTAGATGGACCAGTCAGTGGAGCACCGCATTGGCACACGGTCCTCTCGACGGAGGAGGTGACCATGCGTCAGATGGGTGTGACCAATGCGGAGACGGCAGAGAACCACGGAGTGCCTACAGGACTCCAGCTGCGAGGACTTCCAGACATATGTTGTATCCGTTATCGTCCACAGCTTATTGGACACGTCTAGAGCGGCCCATTGGGCGTTCCACAGTTCACGTACTTTATTGCGAAGCAACGGGCGGAAGTCTGCTTCTGGGAGGCCGATCGCCAGAGGGCGGCAAGTGGTAGCCTGTTTGGCTAGCTGGTCGACGGTCTCGTTGCCCGGAATGCCTACATGGCCCGGGGTCCAAACGAATGTAACAGAGCGACCAGTCACACCAAGAGCCAGTATCGACTCCTGAATGGCCCTGACCAATTTATGACGAGGTTAACACTGATCAAGGGCCTGTAAACCGATCAGCGAGTCACTGCAGATCAGAAAGGAAGTCCCGGGGCACGTGCGGATGTGTTTAAGGGCGCGGTATATAGCCACCAGTTCTGCAGTGAAGACGCTGTGCCAGGTGGCAAAGAGCGTTGCTCAACATAGGCGCCATGCATGTAGGCATATCCGGTGTGTGGTCGCCATCCGAAGAACCGTCCGTATAAATGACCTAGGAGTTACAGAACTCACGAAGCAGGGCAGAAAACAGATGCCGTAGGACCAGAGGAGAGGTAGAGGTCTTCGGCTCACGGGAAAGATCCAACCGAACCCGCGGTCGAGGAATGGTCCAGGGGGGAGCATGGAAAGTTGAGCGGAAGGGACGGTTAAGAGGGAAGGAGTCAAGGGTCGAGAGAAGCGATTGGACCCGCGCCGCTATCGGGAGTCCCGACCAGGGTCGCCTCTGCGGCAAACGAATGACCTCCCCTGGGAAAAGGAGTCTGTTATTTGGATGCTGAGAGGTACAGTGGACTCTGGCAGCATACTGGGCGAGGAGATATTGTCGCTGGTATTGCAACGGGGAGACTCCAGCCTCTGCGAGAAGACTCGTGACTGGGCTCGTACGAAATGCTCCAGTGGCCAGACGGAAGCCAGTATGGAGGACTGGGTCGAGTACTCTCAGTGCAGATGGAGAGGCTGAGCCATAGACCTGGCTCCCGTAGTCCAAACGAGACTGCACCAGAGCGTTATACAGCCGGAGGAGGATAGGGCATGCTGCCCCCCAGACAGTATGGCTGAGGCAACGAAGGATGTCCAGATGTCGTGAGCACCGTTGCTTGAGCTGGCGCAGATGAGGGAGCCATGTCAAACGTGAGTCGAAAAGGAGACCCAGGAAGTGGTGTGTGTCCACAACCTGAAGGAGCTCACCATCAAGGTAGAGCTCCGGATGTGGATGTACCGCCCGTTGGCGACAAAAGTGCATTACCCTGGTTTTTGCAGGGGAAAATATAAACCATGGGCAGAAGCCCAATTCTGCGCCCGATGGATGGCTGCCTGCACTCGTCGTTCAGCTACACTTGTACTAGCGGTGGAATAGTACAGGCAAAAGTCGTCCGCATAGAGGGAGCAAGAAACCGATGGCCCCACTGCAGCCACTAGGCCATTAATGGCCACTAAGAAGAGGGGTACACTTAGGACGGACCCTTGTGGTACCCCATTCTCTTGGATATGGGAGCAACTGAAGGAGGTGCCAATGCGGACTCTAAAGCGGCGTGAAAGTAAAAAATTCTGAATAAAAAGTGGGAGGGAGCCACGGAGACCCCACGCATGTAGTGTGGCAAGGATGTGATGACGCCATGCCGTGTCATATGCTTTCCGGAGGTCGAGAAAGATGGCGACGAGGTGGTGACGTCGTGTGAAGGCAGTACGGATCGCCGACTCCAAAGAGAGGAGAGCGACCTTGCAGGAAAGCACCTTGTTGTGGGGCGAGCAGACCCCGATACTCGAGAACCCAAAGAAGTCGCCGGCTCACCAAACGTTCAAAAAGTTTACAAAGAACGTTTGTGAGGCTTATGGGACGGTAACAGTCAACGTTCAATGGACCTGCACCTGGTTTCAACAGAGGGATAACGATACTCTCCTGCCATTGGGATGGGTTTGGTCCCTCGATCCAGAGACGATTAAAGAAATCCAAAAGATGGCGTTGCGAGTGTTCTGAAAGATGTTTTAGCATTTGACAGTGGATTCGGTTCGGTTCTTCAGATGTATTGGGGCAACTGGCAAGAATAGTTTGAAATTCCCACTCTGTAAATGGCGCATTGTATGGCTCCTGGCGGTTTGTGCGAAATACCAACTGCCTTCGCTCAGCCCGCTCTTTTAAGGTATAAAAACCTTGGCTGTAGGCAGTGAACGCCGAATTTAGAGCAAAGTGCGCTGCAAAATACTCGGCAATGATGGTCGGGTCGGTATGGATTGTACCGCGGATAGAGAGACCCGCGACCCCTGTCGGTGGATGGTGGCCTGATATATGGCGAATCTTCGTCCAAATCTGGCTAGAAGAGACACGGGGTCCAATTGTGGATACATATTCCTCCCAGCATGCTTGCTTGCACTGCCGGATAAGCCGGCGTGTCTGGGCCCAAAGACGTTTAAAGACAACCAGGTGGTCAATGGTGGGGTGGCGCCGAAACTGCTGCAAAGCTCTGCGGCGATTGCGAATTGCTGCTCCTATCTCCAGTGACCACCAGTGTACTGGTCTTCGCCAGGATACGGTAGAAGAAGATGGTATCGCGGACTCAGCAGCAGAAACGACAACGGAAATAATCTGGTCGACTGCCATAGTCGCATCAGCAGGGAGCGGGGTATCCAGCTGATGTGTATGCTGCCCAGTCGGCCCTATGGAAGGACCAGTGGGGTAGATGTGCATGGCGTCTGGTGGTGGGGAACCGAAAGGAAGATGGGAAAGTTGTCGCTTCCACAAAGGTCATCATGGACCCACCAGTTAAGGAGTGGACGTAAGCCCGGACTACACACACAAAGGTCTATGGCGGAAAAGGTGCCATGGGCCACACTAAAATGGGTAGGATCTCCTGTATTAAGAATACAAAGGTCAAGTTGGTTAAAAAGTAGTACAAATTCTCGACCACGTCCTGTAGTCACGTTGCTCCTCCATATGGGGTGATGTGCGTTAAAATCTCCTAAAATAAGAAATGGTGAAGGAAGTTGATCGATCAAGGCTGCTAGGTCAGCTGGTGCCACTGCTGCATCAGGAGGGAGATAAAGGGAACAGATGGTAATGTCCTGCGATGCTCGAACCCTGACAGCGACTGCCTCCAGAGCTGTGTGGTGTGGCACTGGGGAACTGTAGGCAGAGGTATGTGCATATAGACATACCCCGCCCGACACCCTATTGTAGATGGTGCGGTTACTGAAGTACCCCCGGTAGCCCTGAAGGGGAGAGCAACACAGAGGTGGAAAAGGGCTCGACAGCTGACGCAATTCAACCAAGTGACTGAAAAAACCTCCACAATTTCATTGGAGGATCAGACTGCCTCCTGGTTGACGGTGCATGAAGATGAAGATGGAAGAGGAGTGGCATGAGCACTCGTCTCTGGCTGTGAAGCCTGATCCTCGGCAAAGGCTAAATCTTCTTGCGTTGCGAGAAGGATGACATCATCCTCAGGCGCGTCAGGTGCAAGGGCTGGGGGCACTGAGGCCTCCAGTGTCTTCTTGCGCTTTACCGTCTTTTCTTTCTTGTCTTCCCGTCGTTCCTTGGGCCTACCGGAGGAGGGGTGTTTCTCCGGAGGGGCTTGAGGAGTGTCGGAAGACTGGGGAGCCAGGCGGCTCCCCAGCCGCTTCCTGGTATCTACTTTCTTAGGCGGTGAGTTTGGAAGGGAGGAACACGTTCCCTTCCCAGAAGTAGAAGCCAGAGAAGGGGAACCCTTTTCTGGCTGGGGAGTGGGGGTAACCACTCCTGATGTGGGGGGCAGTACAGGCCCCACAGAAGATGGTATGCCCCCAGATGTCTGGCTGGCCGAGGTACAGGGGTGGCCCATAGGGCCCACAGATGGAAGTACAACAGGGCGAGAAGTGGCCACCGGTGGTGGCGCCATCGTTGTAGCAGCAGCGTATGAACTTAGTAATGAAACAGACTGCAGCTTTTCATATTTCTTTCGTGCCTCTGAATATGTTAGTCGGTCCAACGTTTTATACTCGACTATCTTCCGCTCTTTATGTAGAGCTGGACAGTCCTGCGAACAGGGAGAGTGGTGACCGCCGCAATTGACACAATAAGGTGGAGGGGCACAGGCAGTGTCAGGATGTAAGGCACGGCCACAGACCCTAGAGGTTGCAGCAGCGTTGCAATGAGAGGACATGTGCCTGAAGCGCCAACATTTATAGCATCACATTGGAGGGGGGATGTATGGCTGGACGTCACAGCGATACATCATGACTTTGACCTTTTCGGGCAGATTGTCATCCTCAAAGGCCAAAACAAATGCGCCAGTGGCCACCCTCTTATCTTATGATCCCCGAAAAACGTGGCGGACAAAGTGGACTCCGCGTCGTCGTAAATGGTCACGTACCTCCTCATCTGTCTGCAAAAAAAGGTCTCTGCGGTATATGACCCCCTGTACCTTATTTAAGGACTTGTGAGGCGTTATTAACACGGGGATGTCGCCTAAATGGTCACACGTGAGGAGGTTTGTGACTGAGCAGGGGTCTCCGCCTGTATCAAGACCGAACCATCGCGCAGTTTCGACATTCCGGTAACTTCACCAAACCTTTCTTCGAGGTGTTCGACGAAGAAAGAAGGCTTAGGTGCCTGGAAACATTTCCCATTCTGTCTGGTACACACTAAATATCGTGGTGTATATGGCTCAGTCTGCTCGTGGGCCCACGTTCCCCCCATGACGGAGTTAGGGAAGGAAACGATTTGGGGTCGTATCTTGCAGCATTGAAATTAAACTTACCACACTTGGAGACACCTGACTTAGAGCCAGGATTTTCAGAGGGTTGTTTCCTCTTCATTGCGGAATGTCCGCCCCGATGCCACCCACTCCGAACCAGGGGCTCTCCTCAAGGGCGCCACCCAGCCACAGCAACACCACCTGGCAGGATGACCATTGCCGGGAGTCCTGATGCCCCGCAAAGAAAAGCATCGACTCCTTGGCATTCATGAGGTGGTCACAGCTCAGGCATCGGCAGTGTGATCCCTGTGCAATTCAGGGGGCTCAACCATGAGGGTACATAACAGCCCCACCACACAGACTGGCTACCGTGCTGGTGACCTAGCGGGGGAGGGAGCTACGGCGAGGAAAGGAATGTGGAAGGAAAGGGCGGGAATCCGCGCCGTAGGGGCTAGGTTGGGAGTTCTTCCCCAAATGGCTCACACTTACTCGGAAATTTTGATGGAGGTCAAACCACAATGGGGACCTAACTGGGCCAAAATCAGTGAACACGGCAAACAAAGACAATTGCAAAACCAGCAGTACCGTGGAAATAGCCGGGCCATCAACGCGAGAACACCTAGAGACGAGGTTGGAGAAGGGTAGGGTGGGAAAAAGGATTAGGAAGGGAGGGAACCCGGGTGAAGAAAAGCGGCCTGGGAAACAGGAAGGAAGGCCGCAATGGCTCGGGGACCCGTTCGCGCCACACACGTACCCACAAAAGAGTTGTGGGCCCCCTGGGGGGACAGATATCTCAATTTTTATCGTGGCTTTGTCTTGATCCAGTGCCACCATCACGTATTCTCACTTATTCGTTATTTGAAAGAAATTTATTAATTTTTTTGTAACTATAATTCACTAATTTCTGAAATCTTTTACCCCACAATCATTAAAGGAAAGTAGTGACAGATTATTTAATCTCACTAGAGTTAACCATATAAATTCCATTACGTACCATAAGGAATACAAGTAATTTTTAATTTTTTGTTTAGATCAACTCAAAATATTAATAAATTAAAGCATTCAGGACTATCACTATTGTAGTGTCCTCTTTCATTTTTAAATGTCCAAGTCATTTCGATATAGGAATACTTACATGTTACTGATTTTTTGCTATCCTTCACAGGAGAAACTTTGGCAGCTGGAAGTTCCTCACATTGATGAAAAAAATGTGGACGGTAGTTGTGGTCAAGATACTCAAGATGCTCGACTCACTCTGACTTGGTTTCCGGAAGTAACGACGCAAACCCCAACACCCACAACGGAGCCCTCAGCCGGCACGTCGGAGCCCTCAGCCGGCACGTCGGAGCCCTCAGCCGGCACGTCGGAGCCCTCAGCCGGCACGTCGGAGCCCTCAGCCGGCACGTCGGAGCCCTCAGCCGGCACGTCGGAGCCCTCAGCCGGCACGTCGGAGCCCTCAGCCGGCACGTCGGAGCCCTCAGCCGGCACGTCGGAGCCCTCAGCCGGCACGTCGGAGCCCTCAGCCGGCACGTCGGAGCCCTCAGCCGGCACGTCGGAGCCCTCAGCCGGCACGTCGGAGCCCTCAGCCGGCACGTCGGAGCCCTCAGCCGGCACGTCGGAGCCCTCAGCCGGCACGTCGGAGCCCTCAGCCGGCACGTCGGAGCCCCCAGCCGGCACGTCGGAGCCCTCAGCCGGCACGTCGGAGCCCTCAGCCGGCACGTCGGAGCCCTCAGCCGGCACGTCGGAGCCCTCAGCCGGCACGTCGGAGCCCTCAGCCGGCACGTCGGAGCCCTCAGCCGGCACGTCGGAGCCCTCAGCCGGCACGTCGGAGCCCTCAGCCGGCACGTCGGAGCCCTCAGCCGGCACGTCGGAGCCCTCAGCCGGCACGTCGGAGCCCTCAGCCGGCACGTCGGAGCCCTCAGCCGGCACGTCGGAGCCCCCAGCCGGCACGTCGGAGCCCCCAGCCGGCACGTCGGAGCCCCCAGCCGGCACGTCGGAGCCCCCAGCCGGCACGTCGGAGCCCCCAGCCGGCACGTCGGAGCCCCCAGCCGGCACGTCGGAGCCCCCAGCCGGCACGTCGGAGCCCCCAGCCGGCACGTCGGAGCCCCCAGCCGGCACGTCGGAGCCCCCAGCCGGCACGTCGGAGCCCCCAGCCGGCACGTCGGAGCCCCCAGCCGGCACGTCGGAGCCCCCAGCCGGCACGTCGGAGCCCCCAGCCGGCACGTCGGAGCCCCCAGCCGGCACGTCGGAGCCCCCAGCCGGCACGTCGGAGCCCCCAGCCGGCACGTCGGAGCCCCCAGCCGGCACGTCGGAGCCCCCAGCCGGCACGTCGGAGCCCCCAGCCGGCACGTCGGAGCCCCCAGCCGGCACGTCGGAGCCCCCAGCCGGCACGTCGGAGCCCCCAGCCGGCACGTCGGAGCCCCCAGCCGGCACGTCGGAGCCCCCAGCCGGCACGTCGGAGCCCCCAGCCGGCACGTCGGAGCCCCCAGCCGGCACGTCGGAGCCCCCAGCCGGCACGTCGGAGCCCCCAGCCGGCACGTCGGAGCCCCCAGCCGGCACGTCGGAGCCCCCAGCCGGCACGTCGGAGCCCCCAGCCGGCACGTCGGAGCCCCCAGCCGGCACGTCGGAGCCCCCAGCCGGCACGTCGGAGCCCCCAGCCGGCACGTCGGAGCCCCCAGCCGGCACGTCGGAGCCCCCAGCCGGCACGTCGGAGCCCCCAGCCGGCACGTCGGAGCCCCCAGCCGGCACGTCGGAGCCCCCAGCCGGCACGTCGGAGCCCTCAGCCGGCAAGTCGGAGCCGAACAATACCGTAACTACTCATTTGAGATTGAAAAGGAGATCATTATTTGAAGCCATAGTATCCGATTCTGCTAATGCCAACAGTCTTCAATTCGACTTCAAGCAGAAGGATGACTCTTACTTCCTTGGAGACATTACTGGTGTCTTGAATATTGTTGACGCTCCTGACGACTTCCCAGCTGACAGTAAGTTTTTGCTTGTAATGTTTCTTTTTTCTTTTAATGGTGCTCAACATGTTCTTTAGTTGTTTCTCTAATACTTTGATCAGTGATCTGATGCAAGCTACAGTCTGTAGTTACTACACAGTAAACCTGCCGTGGCTCACTTATGTAATTTCCTTAACAAAACCATGGTGGTATTCATCACTTTGGATCTGTTGAGTTACAACTGAATAAATGAAATATTTTGCTCTTATGCTTTTCGCTTTTATTACATGTGAAATAATCGCATTGGTCTAAAACGTAGATTCACTAATATTTCCTTTTTTTACATATTAAATATATTTTATTGAGGCTATTAACAATGAAATTTATTGCTTTTTCAAATGTTCAAATGTTCAAATGTTTGTTAAGCTTAAGGGACTTAACTACGGGGTCATCAGTCCCTAAACTTACAAACTACTTATGAACTACTTACAACTAAGGACGGCACAAATATCCATGCCCGAGGGGGGATTCGAACCCCCGACCGTAGTGACCGTGCAGACCGTGACTGAAGCGCCTCAGTCTCCTCGGCCACCGCAGCCGGCTTATTGCTTTTCTGTGAGATAGATTAAATTTCAACGTACAAATTTTATAGTGTGCTCTGGTTTCAGTACTGTTCATCTGTGTACTGCCGTTTTGTTTCTGCAACACTGGTAAATGAAAAATAACTTGCCGTATCAATATTGTTGCCAACAGTTGTACCTCATTGTACAGCAAAAACACACACACACACACACACACACACACACACACACACACACACACACATACACAAACATACACAAACGCCAGAGAGAGATCAGAGTTATTTGAAAGACATTCGAAACTGTCCAATGATTTTTGTATAAAGGAAACGAATTTCCTGAAAGAGTGCGAGATCTTTTTTCAATGAGAATAAAAACGCCTGCATCGCCAAAATTATATATATATATATTGATTACTACGTTTCGGCTTCTGCCATCATTAGATCTAAAAACACTGGACCTAAACAATAAAGTTCAGCGTCAATAACAAAATATATACCTAGTAGGCAGTTGACGTACCTACTACGTAGATATTTTGTTATTTACGCTGAACTTTACTGTTTAGGTCCAGTGGTTTTTACATCTAATGACGGCAGATGCCGAAACGTAGTAATCAATATCTATAATTTTGGCGATCTAGACGTTTTTATTCTCATTGAAAAAAGATCTCGCACTCTTTCAGGAAATTCGTTTCCTTTATACAAAAATAATTGGACAGTATCGAATGTCTTTCAAATAACTCTGATCTCTCTCTGGCGTTTGTGTATGTATGTATGTATGTGTGTGTGTGTGTGTGTGTGTGTGTGTGTGTGTGTGTGTGTGTGTCTAGCCCCCACTCCTCTCTGTTTGGCAAAACGATTTGGGTTGAAACGTAACCAGGCTTTTTCCACCTATTTATTTCAGTTCACTGACGATGTCCCAGAAATAATAAAGTCCAAACTAAGCGGAAACATAATTCGTCTTATGAAGTTTTAGTTAGACGTAGTCAAATTAATAATTATCAGTATATTAATGAACACAACTGAGAACTGTGAAAGAAAAAGATCTCAAGGTGATTTAGTTGTCTAGTTTTGCTGTCTGGTTGCGACCAGCCCTGGAAGTTACAGTATAATAACCACGTGAGATTGATCACTAAAAGTGGAGTTAAAATATGATTAGTCATTTATTACTCCGAATGCAACACGCTACAAATATTGTTCTACATCTACATACATACACTATAAGACGCAGTACGGTTTACATCTGCAACAGCCTGCCACTGAGTTGCTTCGTTATTTTCCTTTCACTCCCAAAGACTTCATTCTTACTCCAGAACGAGTCTCCTTAGTATTCTACATGCGATTTACTTTACTGATCAACCACATCTTCACAAAAGTGTCCGAGTAAACAAATATATTCATCAATAGCAATCCGATGACTGTTTAACGATCATTCTAAACCCATGTCAACGTAGGGTGGTGCACCATCGTGCTGAAACCAGTGCGTCACAGCTAAAGGAAGTTGGATGTCTTCCAGGAGACGTCCAAGGTCCAGTTCATTCTGTAGGAACTGCAAATACTGTCGACCAGTTAGTGTGGGAGGCAAATAAACTGGTCCAATGATGTGGTCGCCTAGAATCCCGTACAGTGCGCCAACACCCCAGTGCGATTGCATGTGATGGGGTCGTAAACAGTGAGGATTTGCAGTACCCCAGTAACGTAGATTATGACTGTTCACACTGGTATCATAGGCAAAACAGCATTCATCTCCAAATAAAATCTGCCAAATAGGATTTACGCCTACCCCTGCAGAACGATACCCGATTCTGGGAAGTCCTGCAGAAAGCGTGGTGTCAGTTCCCTGCGGCACTAGTGCGTGGCCGGCCGCGGTGGCCGCGGGGACTGAAGCGCTTCAGTCACGGTCTGCACGGCCACTACGGTCGGGGGTTCCAATCCCCCCTCAAGCATGGATATTTGTGCCGTCCTTAGTCTTAGTTAGTTCATAAGTAGTTTGTAAGTTTATGGATTGATAACCCCGTAGTTAAGTCCCATAGACTTTACAAACATTTGAACATTTTGAACTTGTGCGTGTTCGCGAGGGAGAGATGTGACGTAGGTGTACCAGTTTCTTTGGCTCTTCACTGTGTTTTCTTTCCTGTTCTACGACCAAACAGAGCGTGGAAAAAGCGACAGCTAGTATGCCTCCGTAAGAGCCTTTATTTCTCTTGTCTTACCTTTGCGCTCCTTGTCCGAAATGTATGTTGCCGGCAGCAGTAGTTATTCTGCAGTCACTTTAAAATTCCTTGCAAATATTCTCTATAGCGGCGATTCGTTATGGAATCTGGTCGGGGGCGCAAATGGCAATCACTGTAGGAAATACGACGTTCTTTCGAAGAAACACTGAAGAGCTAATGAAATTCGTACGTCTGTCTAACATGTAGGATCCCTACGATCACGCATAAGTTCAAATGTTCAAATGTTTGTAAAGCTTATGGGACTTAACTACGGGGTCATCAGTCCCTAAACTTGCAGACTACTTATCAACTACCTTATACTAAGGACGGCACAAATATCCATGCCCGAGAGGGGATTCGAACCCCCGACCGCAGTGGCCGTGCAGACCGTGACTGACGCGCCTCAGTCCTCTCGGCCACCGCGGCCGGCCACGCATAAGTGCCACAATGCAACGTGGCTGTGTTATGTTGTGCTGCAGGGAAGTGACGCCACGAATCCTACAGAGCTATCCGTAAATCGGAGGGGGTGGACAACACATTGCAAGGCATCCCAGACATGCTCAATAATGCTCATGTCTGGGGAGTTTGGCGGCCAGTGGAGAACTCAGAATGGTGCTTATGGAGCCACTCTGTGGCAATTCTGGAGGTGTGGGGTATCGCATTGTCCTGCTGGAATTACCCAAATCCGACTGAACGAACAATGGATATGACTGGATGCAGGTTATGTCAGAACGTGTGCGTAGTGTTGCAACACTCTTTGTGGGTTGATAAGCTTTGCAGCTACCTATAGTTCAGGTATTGATATTCAATATAACGTTGCAGAGTTGCTACGTATATTGAGATATCGATGACAAAACTTATTAGTTGCTACAAGCTTACGCCTACAACAAGGTGCAAATCCGAGAGGATTTTTCTTTAACCGTGTGTTATCCTAATGAAAAAGGGCATCGGTGATAACATTCAGTGCGGTGAACATCGGTTGCATTGGAAAACAAGACAATGATATAGGTACCAGGAGTCAGAAAGAGCAATATTATCAAACAAAATTACCATTAAAAAAATTCAATTTACGGTCGCCAGTCCTTTAGGGACAACAATTACCGAGTATCTCAATGACTCGACAATTACTGAATAAGTAAAATATTTCCTAAAAATTTAGAGAACATTATCAAACTTAATTTAAATGCAACACTTAAGTGGTGTGGTCACTTTCTAAGGTAGCAGACAGCCTCACCATAATCTATATATAAAATTGTAAGTAAGCATTATATGGAAATGGAAATTTCTTGCATTGAATTTCTTGCATACGTGTCGAAGACCATCGAAAGTACAATAAATTGCCAACTTTGTTTTTAAGTTACGACCAGGATGATCACAATAAAAGAAAAGTTTCAGATTATCTGGTTTAAATATAAACCGTGCGTAGACTGGAGGTAAATACTGTCCTCATTTATCGAGACGAAAATAAAGAATATTATTAAATATGAAAACAATCTCTATTTGTTTCATCGTGACTAAACCGCTCTCTGAACAAGCTATACGTTATAGAACGTGTAAATTAAAAGTATTCCCATTCAATTTTTGTGGTGTGGCACAGCAACCGTGTAAGTCGAAATTCTTGAAGGAAGGACTGTCTTGTTTTGAAAAATCTGTTCTTTATTTAGTTATGACGCGTTTCGCCCGGTTAAAGCATTTTCACATAGCTTGGCTGTTGTACCTGTAGCATAGAGAAGGTCTTCAACTAGGTTGGAGTTTCTTGAAGATCGACGAAACACATCATATCTAAATAAAAGACAGATTTTCGCATCCAAGACAAATCTTTTATTGAAGAACGTGTATATTATGCAGGATTCAAATGTAATAGAAATCGGTTTCCGCAGTTTGAAGACGTTCACTTCTTGAATCGTAAAACATATCAACCATTAAAATGACGGTACGTCAATAAATATGATAACGTCAAAGAGTAAATATCTTTTCCAAGGTGTATTCAAGCATCTTAGAAGCTAGAAGAAAAGCGCCGATGCTGAGCACCTCTGTTTCAAGTTATGAACTTAAAAAAAAAAAAAAAATCTTGAAGTCAGCACATTATAAAGTAGCCTATGATCTTCAGCGTTAAAGCTATCTCCATACCTAATTTCATCAAAATCGTTTAAGCTGTTTAGTCGTGAAAGCGAAATAAACAGAAGTTCTTTTGCATTTATAATATTTGTATGGATTAGTTCCCGTGCTGTCAGTATCGGACCGCGAAGATTTTTCCATGAAGATTGTAGGTCCCAATACAAAAAAGTTTCGGAACTACTGGCATAGCTATGGGACACAATCTAGAGGTCAGTTCGTTGCCAAACTTCCGTACCGGTAACCCCTGAGGCAATTACGGACGTCTATAGAGGCAGTATGGTTGAATATGCCTGCAGGGGACTTACTAAGTCTATACTACGTCGAGTTGATGCACTTTGTCAAGCAAAAGGAGGTGCAACGCGAATTTGGGAGGTATCCCACGTCGTGTCACCTCATTGTATTCCTACCTGTATTACTTTATACTGAGCTTATATGATAATTCAATTTCACCACTGGAGACTAAGCCTTAGCCCCTATGGGACATTTGCCTTCTGTTACTAATCACGCAAGCAAAGAGACTCTGCTTGTAAGTTGAGTCGAATCATATTCAGTGATGTCGTTCTCCATTGTTCACAGGCGAGATACTCAAGCTGTCTGTGACTGGTAAGACACTGTTTATGGCGCCGAAGGGAGTGATGTCCACCTGCAATGGAACGACGGTTATCCAAGCTGAGGTCGAGGGCAGCGACGTGGCCGTCAATATCACGATGACTAACGTAGAGATGCTGGCCTACTGGGACAAGTCAACTTTGCCAACACAAGGTATCTTCCTACTTCCTCTATTACGTTCCCATATATTCCGGTATTTGTACTGATTTACTGACAGAACCCATGAAATTTAAGGAGAGGAATGAAAACTTGCCTCTAGCGTGTGTGTGTTTTCATACGTGCTGATGGTCATTATTTTTGAAACGGCTGTAGAAACTCCTATAAAATTTGGATAAACGGCTTTGATATTATGTTCGAGAGGCTTACTCATCAGACATTTCACGCCACGAACCAAATAAATAAACGTTGCGTTATTGGCATTGGACTTAAAAAAGGTAGTATTTCTCGACAATGGTGCCAGACTTCAAACCTTAGCAGTAAATTATACAACCCCTCATAACCTACTTCTAATATTATAGGGGTAAATTTGGAAAATTACATAGCAAGTATATACGGCATCTATCACTGGTAGCGTGGCATGTGGTTACAACTGAGGTCTTAAACAACATCCTTTGTACAGCTGACTGTAAGTAAGTATATTGTAATCATGTGGGTAAAGTTGAAGACATAAAGGTAGTTAAAATTATTACTTTAGATACAAAATGAACAAGACTGAGTATTGCAGTTTACACACGTTACGACCATCGTAGTCATTCTGATGAGTATAATGCTACGAGTTTGTGTCCAAAAATCCACGAATAACTGTTTGTTCATATTGTGCGCAACGTAGAACTCATTTTTATTTTCGGTTCCTCTTGATTTAAGAATCTCGTCTAGAATTTTGTTTCTAGCAAGAGCTTTGCTGTCTTTCAGTTTCTTCAGAGCTAACTAATTTTCAAGAGAGTTTCGGCCATGCTATGTGTACTTTTTTCTATTCATTCTTCAACATTATTTTCAGGTTGTTCTTCTCCACTGTACTGTTTTACTGTGTACTGTTTTTCTCTTCTTTCAGTTTCATCATTAACTGACATATGTTCATTGGCATGCATAACAGTTCTTCTGTTTGTTATAACTCAAAAAATTGTTTTAATGGTTTACAAACTACGGCTTTGTTTCTGTCGATCGTGCATACTCATCTGGGACAAATACTTCCTGCCTCTAAGCAGATTTTCTTCCTCGGTCATTAATATTTACGTTGTTCCTCCTCTTGAAATTTTTAAGATGTTTGCTATCTTTCAACATATTAAGCCAGAGAATTGTAATTCACTCTTTCCTTTCCTCTACTCTTCCGATTCAAATTATTTCTTCTATTACCTCTAAAATACAAGCTTTCATAATATCCCAACTACTTCGAATGTCAAATGATCCATTTGATAATGTATTTTATGATCTATTTTTGTAGAAAATACATGGTAATTTTACTGTATTGATTACATTCATTTACAAAAAGAAAAAAGATCCCGAGGAATCTTTGTACAGTACTTTTTAATAGTTTTCTGAGTAGAAATCAGATTTTTACAGAATTTTAACAGTTCAGTTGGTAAACTTTGTAACGTACTCTCGTTTTAATTTATTATTCATAATTGCCAATGTACAGGTTGTATGATGTAACATGTTCTCGACGTGCCTTGTACCATCTGTGTATATATATATATATATATATATATATATATATATATATATATATATATATATATATATGGCCAGGTACGTTTGATCGCGTTATATCTAATTATTTATATATGTAAATGATATGAGATGCAATAAACTATATATTCATAGATCTGATAAATTTGGGTCACCACTATCTTTTACAAAACATAGAAAAATATATTCCTGACCTAACTGAACAGTGGCGTACCAGAGCAAGGCCAAGAAAAAATAATAATAAAATTCTATCATGAATCAATTTATGAATAAATCATCATATCATCCCCCAATAGAAACAAACTATTTTCCCTCCAAAATGGTGACTGCGGTTAAAGAAATAAGTTTATACAAAATTGGTAAAATTGACATATATTGGCAAAATAATGCACAACCTAACCAAATACAATTGCGTGTGACTAGGTGTCCCACTGCTTACAAAAATGTAATGAAAAGAATTCTTAAATTACCTCTAAAATGAGTATACTCTAGTACAAATAAAATGAAACTTAATTCAAATAACTGGATGTATCATTTAGGAGCCTATCATTGAAAGTCAATTTGTAAATAGAGCTCGCTTCTCATCCCACTCCGAGTGAAAAGAAACAAGGTAGCTACAGAAATACTATACCAAAGACTGGGTGTCGATCGTGCAGCGGCGGCGTCGATGTCAGAAGTCTGGTGCAGCAGGTGTGGATTTTATCCACGAAAATACTATCACTTCGCCAAGCAGAGATGCGGCAGTATATAACAGAAATAGCAAGATAGTGTGAGCTCACGAGAGCAGCACACTGCAGGCAAGATTCGCGTAAATAATAAAGCAACAATAAATTGCCAAAGGGTGGTCGCTCCCAGCGAAACAACACTCTGAAAACAGATACACGCAAACCGCAACTGCGGTGCCCAACTTGATACGTTGCGCCACAGACAAATATATACAGACGGGAAACCTCCGTAAGGGCCCGGTCCTACGCTCAGGGGTGCGGGGAGGGAGGGTTTCCACCAGTTCCGTAAGATGTCCCATGATGGCGCTGAGGTCAGAAGCAGCCCTTTAAACTGGCCAGAGCAAGCGGCAGGTAGCGGCTGCCCCCACCACCACCTCCCCTCAAACGCCAGCAAGCCGGACACAGCCGTGGCCTCGTGGCAGGTGGCACAAGCTCTCCCCTCACCCTCCCCTCCACACTACCCTCTGACGTGCGAGAAGCACCCTAAGCCAGCGATTCGCCTGATACCTGCTAGCATCTTACGGAACTACGAGGGTAGCGTAGGACAGTGGTTTAGAGGGGGCTGCTCCTCTGTATATGTTACTCTGTGGTTGCGTGCAGAAGCGGAGGCTACTCGGTGGTGGCGCCTCACAGAATCCTGCCAAAACTCCGACCCCAAACTAACACCCTACAACCCACTGACTTCTCTCCCCAGCCCAGATCCACCTGAGCACGCGGCCGCGCCTTACTCGTCAGAGAGCCAATCTCATCGACCCGCTAATGGCCTACCCAATCAGAATACACGGCCGGGAGTCGCATACAACCAAAGATGAAAAAAAAAAGTAGCAACGACAGCCAATCGCGGAGTTTGGCGTCAACGGCTCTTTAACCTCCTCCCAACACACACAACTTTCTCACGCCAAGTCACGTACGCCCGTGAAATACCAGGAAATTCTCTGCGAATTATCACTGGTCGGCATCTTGGCGCCTATTTTTACTACTGCTGGCGACACTGTCCTGCTGTTGCCAGACAGATTTCACTTCGCAGAGACACGAACTTAAAGCGTCATGCCATTTGTTAAATCGTAAACTATGCTACCTGCTACTGACAGTTTAGGTACTGAAAGAAAGCAGGGCGTCTGGCATCCATCAACGTTTTTTCCTCTCCTGCTCACACAGCCAAAGAAACACCGCGGCGCCAGGCCGGTACTGGTTGCTCTAAACAGCTAATGCATTGTCCGAGCTCACAGCACGCCCGAAACCGCAGGTAGGCGGTGGTCAGGCGTGTCGCCCTGCGAAACTTGCCGGCCCCCCTCCAATTCTAATAGGGACCCCTCGGGTGGCCAGATTTCTCCGATACCCTGCAAGGAACGTGACCTACGTTGGATTCCTGTGTTCTAACCGACCGCCCAAGAGCCCTGTCCCACGCACCTCTACAACGCCAACTCGACAGCAAGGAAGAATTTGAAGTCAGAAGCACTACACCAAAAAGAATAACTAAATAAACCGATACATCTGAATCCTCCCAACCAATAGCAGAATATAGAAGTCAGGAAACATGTAAAAAATAAATAAATTTCATGCAACGAAACACGAAATTAAGCAATTAAATTAATAGAGAGAGACACATGAAGCGAGAAATAAGAAAACTGATGGACAAAAATGACCACCACCTTTCAAGGTATGATCCCTTTTTAAATTACATCATATTTAAGTTTTAGATTAATAGCTTCAAAAAGTAGTTGCTATCTGTTCGTATCACTAGAAAATCTCTGCGTACACATTCTTCCAGAAAAAAAAGGTAACTGATGAAAATTTTTTATCTTTGCAGATTTCTACATATTTGTTTGCTCTGCTATTTCTTCTTTGTAATCCAAATTTACTAGTCAACACTTCTGAAATTCCCTCATCAACTACAATATTGATATCCTCCTAAAATGACAACACTTTGATCTCCTTTCATTCTTCCTGCAATATCTTCTTCTTTCACTTTCATCGTTTCAATGACGAGGATTATTATTATGTCTATTGGTTTCTGGTAAAATAATTCCTTCGAAATATTTTACCTATCCATATCCTCCCATTACCAGCTTTTGGGGATTTTAGGACTATAAGTTCATTTCATTTATATTTTCACGTTCCCAAGGTTCCCCAAGCAGAGTTCACCTTCACTGTTGTCACAAATGTTATACGAACTCTTAAATCTTTTTGTTTCTACAGTAGTCTTCGTCAGAAAATTAAGCTCAAAGTGCATTTGTGCCTATCCCGAATGCTACAGCAAGGAGGAGCTGAGATATCATTGGAAAAATTATTTCGGAGACATTGTGTTGTACAAATATTACACGACTGCAAACACAGTTTAATATGAAGTGAGGGAGAGGATTAAATCAGTAGTGAGTGTTTTCATCTACATACATATTCCACAAACCACCCAAAGGTGGGAGGCGGAGGGTACCTGGTACCACTAAGAATTACTTCCTTTACTATTCCACTCCAAAATAGAATGAGGGGACAACGAATACTTAGTATGCATCAGAACGAGTTCTATTACATGTGATTTTATTTTTATGGTCTTTACGCGAAATGCAGTTTGGCGACGAATGATTCTCCAGCCCGCTTAAAAGTCCGACTCATTAAATTTCTTCAACAGTGTTTCTCGAAAAGAACGTCACCTTTTCCGGCAGCGGCCCCCCATTTAAGTTCTCAAAGCATCTGAGTAACACTTGCGCATTAATAAAACCTACCAGTAACAAACCTAGCCACCCGCCTCTGCCTTAGGTCAGTAACTTTCTTTAAACCGATCTGGTTGGGATCCCAAACACTTGAGCAATACTTAAGAAGGGACGTACAAGCGTTTTATAAGCGGTGTCCCTTATAGAAGAATCACATCCTTCGAAAATTCTCCCCTTACACTGAAGCCGATCATACGTCTTCCCCATGATTTTCCTGATATGCTCCTTTCATTTCATATCGCTGTGCAGCGTTACGCCTAAGTATTTAACTGACGCGCCTCTGTTAATCAGAACACTATTAATACAATAATGCAATATTAGATTACTACGGGATTGTTTCTTCTAGTCGTCTGCATCACGTAACATTTTTCTACATTTAGCTCTAGTTGCCATTGCTCACACCACCTAGAAATTTGGTCCAAATCATCCTGCATTCTACCACAGTCATTCAATGACAACACTATCTTGTACACCACAGCATCATCAGCAAACAGTCGGAGATTGCAACTCACTCTCTCCGTCATCATTTGTATAGATAGAAAATAATAGCAGTCTTATCACACTTCCCTGGGGCACCCCTGATGATACCCTAGTCTCTGATAAAACACTCGACATCCAGGATAACGTACTGGGTTCTATTACTCAAGAAATCTTCGAGCCATTCACTTATTTGTGTACCTATTCCATTAACACATACCTTCGTTAGCAGTCTGTGGTGTGGTGCCGTGTTCAAACGCCTTTCGAAAATAGAGAAATATGCAGTCTGTTGCCCTTCATCCATAGCTCGCAAGGTGTCAAGAGAGAAAAGGGCAAGCTGGATTTAGCACTATCGATGCTTCCTAAAGCCGGAAATCGTTTTTTTTTTCGACCTGAATCACGATATGGTCCTCTTAAATAATGATTCTATAGGCCTATTTTAAGTCTTCCAGTAAGCTTTATCAGGTTATTCTGATATTCATGTACCCCAAGGCATATATATTGATCTAATAATTATTTGTCTTATGGTATATGTAGAAAGTCACTAGGTCATGAATAATGACGAGGTGTCTGTTATGCTTGCAGTGAAGTCGTGCCACCAATCTTCTGCGGCGCCGAAGTTGGAGAACATGGAGGCCTTCGTGTTGGGAACGGTAGCTGCTCTGCTAGCGAATCTCGCTCTGTGGTGATCTCCCGAAGGGGGTCCGAGGCGTTGCTTCGCAGCTTTGTGGGACCTACATCATGACTACTGCATCCAACATCACGTTTATCCGCTCATACCTGTGGCAAAATCTTCCCGTGATCCAAGCTTGCAAGATTTTTTACAGCCGTTAATAGCTGTCTTTTCCTTCGCCAGTAACGTTCGACAAACATCTAGAACAACAAGACGCAGTAACCGATGTATGGACGAATTTATCAAGAGATAAACAATTTTAACCAAACATGCATTATTTATTTTATTTTCTGTGAGGATCAATGTACTGTACTGCTTAGAAGAGTATTATTTTTCTGTTTCTATTGTGACAAAGTGAGTATTTGTTGTTCTTTCGTCTCATGTAATGAAATTTGTTTTATAATTTTCCTGTTTTTGCCAATTAGTACCAGTGGCACTTTTTGTAGATGTATAAGAGGCAGAAACCGATATGAAAATTTTATATTGTTATGAAAAATTTTAGCATTTTGTACCATAAGCCTGGAAAATGTAAAATTGGTAATATGCTTTGAATAAAGTGTTACACCACAGTTTTTAACAGTTTAATAAGCCATAGTTGCAAAATACTAGCACGAATTATTTACAGACGAATGGTAAAACTTGTGGAATCCGACCTTGAGGAAGACCAGTTTGGATTTAACAGAAATGTAGGAACACGGGAGTTAATACTCACATTACGACTTATCTGAGAAGATCACCTACGTTTTTAGCCAATGTAGATTTGGAGAAAGCATTTGACAATGTCGACTGGAAGACACTTTCAGATTCTGAAGGCAGCAGAGGTAAAATATAGGGACAGAAGAGTTATGGTCAACCTATACAAAAAACAGGCAGCAGTTATTAGAGTCGAGGGGCATGAAAGGGACGCAGAAGTTGGGAAGGGAGTAAGGCGGGGTTGTAGCCTTTCAAACATCAAATGTTTGTAAATATTATGCGACTTAACGTCTGTGGTTATCAGTCCCTAAGCTTACAAACTACTTAAACCAACTGAAACCTAAAGACAACAGACAGCCATGCGAACAACCGCGCGCTCCGCAGCATGGCGCTTTAGACCGCTCGGCCACTCCAGCGCGGCTGTAGCCTTTCCCCAATGTTGTTCAATCTGTACAATGAACAAGCAGTGAATGAATACAAGAAGAAATATGGAGAGGGTATTAAAGTTCAGGGAGAAGAAATAAAAACTTTGCGGTTTGCCGATGACATATTAATTCTATCAGAGACTGCAAAGGATCGGGAAGAGCAATTGAATGGAATGAACAGAGTCTTGAAGGGAGGGTATAAGATGAACATTATTAAGAGTAAAACAAGGATAATGGAATGTAGCGTCGGAAAATCAGGCGTTGCTGAAGGAATTAGATTAGGTAAGGAGACAATAATAGTAGTAGGTGAGTTACGTTATTAGGGTAGCAAAATAATTTCTAATGACTGAAGCAGAATGGATATGAGAAGAAAAGCGTTTGTGAAGAAGCTAAACGTATTAACATTCAATATTAATGTAAATGTTGGGTAGTCCTTTCTGAAAGCTTTTGTCTGGAGCGTAGCATTACATAGTTGTGAAACGTGGACGACAAGTTCAGTCAAAAGATGATAGAAGCTTTTGAAATTTGGTGCTACAAACGAAAGTTAGATGGGTAGATTACATAACTAATGAGGTGCTTAACCCAATTTGGGAGAAAAGGAGTTTCTGGCATATCCTGACTAAGAGAAGGAGTAGATTGGTGAGACACATTCTGAGACATCAAGGAATCGTCAACTTAGAATTAGAAGGCAGCGTGTGGGATAAAAATCGTAGAGGGAGACCGAGGGACGAATACAGTAAGCAGATTCAAAAGGATGTAGGTTGCCGTACATATTCTCAGATGAAGAGACTTGCACAGGACAGGATGGCGTGGAGAGCTGCAGCAAACCAGTCTGTGGACTGAAGACCACAATAACCACACTTTTAAGGGTCACGATTATTACACTCTTGTCATTTTTCAGTAGAAACTGTGCCACTTGTTTAAGTTGCTCGTAATGGAAAAATGGAATCGTTAACTGACGAGGCTGAGCTCATTATTTTTTCAGTTCCAGCAGGTTTGTATGCTTTCTCGTCTCATTCGAGGCTTCCAGCAACATAGGCCAGTGGCACCTTCCTGTAACTGGTACTACGTCTTAGGAACTCGATTCAACACAGTTTGGACAACACGTTTAGGATTCTAAATACAACTCAAGAAATATCCAGTCACTTTCAAGATAAAGAAATGATTCTTTCATAGATACTTGGTAAATTGTGTAAATAAATTTGCACAAAGGCCAAAACATTGAATCCTTCACTGAGCGTGCCTAAAGAAGTTACACGTGAGGTCGCGTGGATGACGTAATCCACTGAAATATTCTATGTTTTCGACTGTACATACAATTTTCCTTTAGTTTTTTTTTCCTTTTTATCTATTGTGAATTCAATAGACATAAAATGAATTTACACGTTAAATTGTTTTATTGTTCAGTAAATATTAATCTCAGCTCATATAAAAACGACCGGAAACACGAAACAGACAATTCTGAGTGTTTTCAATGAGTTTTGCAATGGAAAATTTCAAAATATACAATATGCGTTTCATTATTTGGTATAACTGAAAATTATGTCATTCAGAACACTCTAGTTTTCATTCTTCCGTGGCACATTTTTACTCCAATTGTTTCCATCACTTACCACAGATTGTTCTTAATCACTACTGTCCTCACATTCTTCATGATCACTTGCCTCCTGTTTCAGAGCTATGATCGTCTAACACTACATCGCTGTCCTCACAGAAACTGAGAGCACTATCAAATTTGAATAGCTAATCCTCTTAATCATACTCTTCCAGTCACTTTCTCCAAACATTAGGTCTAAGCTGCTCTCCTCATGATATAAATTGTGGAGGCTGTGTTTCAAGACACAAGTAGTTTAAAAGACGCAATAGTCATTTTCATATCGTAAAATGCGCATATTGGGCACCTAAAATAGGCTCCTTCATTACTTCATTTAGGCTATATCAAACTTAAAATAGGCTACAATAAATATGATACGGAGAAAATAAAAATAAATTGGAATATGTAATGATGATATGTGAACATCTTATTTGTCACTAAAAACAAGGAAAAGGAAAATATGCACAGTTACACAGCGTAGCAAGAACTCTACAACATTAATGTTGAACGTAAATCCAAATATTTTTAGTTTCTTCAAGATAAATATATTCATAAAACATTTACGTAGCAACAGTTTAATTAAAACATTCGTGGTTTCACTCATTCAGGCCATAGTTGGATTCACAGCAAATAACCAAAACCTTTTTTAGATTTTCTAGTGAAAAAATCGCACTGGCGTGTCTTACGGCCCACTTTAGAATTGCCTGTAGTTATAAGATTTCTTGTAAACATTTTGGGACACAAATAACAAAAAAATTGATCGACTCTACTACTGTGATAAAATTAGTTGATATTTGAGATTAGTTTTGACAAATATACTCTTTTTTTTAACTTTTACCTCTTTAAACTATTATTTTAATATCTGTTACATTTTCATTACCTCTTAATTTATTCATCTTTGGGAACGATATTAGTGTATAAATAGGAGAGATGAAAAGATCGCAATTTTTATTTTATTTAATCAAGACGACCGGTTTCGACACTATGGTGTCATCATCTGGTCTCATTGACATTAAACTGCATCTTATAGTGTTCCAAATAAAAACATGATAGGTATTGCGAGCGTGAAGGTCGGGGTGAGAGTTTAAAATAGAGAAAGTTTAATTTTTAAAACTCACAACCACCAGCTGCGAACCAAATTCCTAAACATGCAAAAACACGAACTGTTATTGCGACTGTTTTACTCGTTTTCTAGGGGATGATATCACACGTTCGCAGCTTTCCTTCCCTGCATATGATTAACAAAACAAATTCATAATAAAATCAAGTTCACGAGAGAAATGGGTGTACTAACTACTATTTTTGAAAACACGTGAAAGTTCACTTTATGTTGTTTATTTCACAATATTAGAACCCTGTGGCTGATACGTCTGTACGTCGACACATTTATCAAATAAAGTTATAGCTCGTGAGCCCCCAGACAAAATGAATATTTGTCGCAAATTGTTTTCACACCATGTGGCTGTCTCAAACACCGTTTATGTTCATGCCTATGCGACGACACGTGTTACATTAACAAATCACAGTCAATTTAATTCAATGCGATGCACACCTTGTTCCACCAGCTAAATATTCACAACACACAGTAGCACTCGATTCAACTTGGTGCAGTGTACGACAAGCAACCACACGTGGCGATTGCCACACACAAATCTATAACCTCGACCTCGAGGTCCACATGCCGACTGATGCTGAGCGACGCCGCCCGGCCAGCTAGACCACGTGCTCCCGTCTCGTCACTTCCTGCCCTAGCGCGCACGCCCCAAAAGCTCAACTGCCGGGGTTTTTTCCCCTACGTCATCAACTTCCCCATGTGAGCTGTTCTAACCGATTTGCCAACGTACAACGCTCAGCCAATACATTTCTAAAACTTTACTTAAAATCAAAATAATTACACTACACATTAAACAAATTTCTTCTTAGGTTTTTATATTGGTATAAACATCCTTTGTACAGTTTATCATAATCGTGCAATTTCTTATATCACAGATAAGTGATTTAACTGAATACTTCAAGATATAATACACAAGATTAATTGAAAATAAAATGAGAAATAGTTAATATATTATTTTTATAAACAAATATTGCCATGCTAGTTGTGTAACTGTCTTGTATTCATTGGTAATTTATTACTTTTCATTGTCAATTAAACAAATTATGCCAGATGTGACTATATCAGCTAATGTATTGTTTATTTATCAACAGGCTATTTTGTAATGAGAGCCTTAAAGGTTCCTAACTGCATCGTATTACTTCAAATGCCAGTAGTATTAGAATATTTTATTTCACGCTGTGCACTGCACTGTGCCTGGCACTCGCCATTGTCCCTCTCTCCCCTCACCGCAAACGAACTGGAAAATCCTAAGCTGGAACAAGCCGCCAACGTCGGCCTGCTCGCTGGCCTCCCGTCAGCTACAAGCACACAGCAAATCTCAACGTGGAGAATTTCTGCCTATGGTCTAACTATAAATGTTGTCACCCAACTGTGTACATACATTGCTACCATAATTAATAAGATTAAAATTGTGTAACATTTAGTGCATTGGCATGGTCAATGTTTCCAGTGAACTTCATACTGTTTAATTATCAAATGCTATTAATTACCAGTATTTCTATTGGGCGGTAATCTTACAGTGTACTGGATTATATATAAAAAATCATGTGCTGCTGAGTAGTCCAAATGGATGGCTGGTCGAAATATACATAAAATAATAACCACCATAATGCACATGTCAGGGTGGTTTTATGACGGTGTTCAACATTTGGCGGTCGGAAATCATTCACGTGACATCCCTCACCCCAAACATTGCACGAAACTTTCTCTTCTATCAGCCATCTTGCTTTCTGTCTCGATTCAGTTTTGGCGATTTCTTACTTACTTACTTTCCGTGTCCGGAACTAGACTTCTAACTTCCAAAAATTAGCAGCCGATATGGCTTTGTCGTTAGCCTCCCATAAGTCTTCCATTGTACAGGGCTTTTCTAAATATGGACATATAAGCAGGTGTTGAGGATCCTGTACAGCACCACAAAGACAGAGTGTTGTCATTATCTTTTAGGAAGCTCCATCGCTGCATGTTTGTCTTGTACTTTGGTGCTTCTACCCTCATACGGTTCAGGGTTCTCCAGATTGTGTATGTCAGGTCTCCACCAGGTGCCAGTTCTTCTTTTGCTGCTTTATGGGGGCTTCTAAAATCCATTTCCCACCTAGCAATACGGTTCTCTGCGGCCGACCCTTCCAGTGCTCGGGTACGTGACGAAGCCGTCGGTCAGCAGGCTGGTGTCCATATAGAGGGTGACGCATGTCCTTTTCTTGCTTGGTTTTTTCAGCTTCGGCATCAATGTCACGTCGTATGTTGGGCGGTGCGATCCCCATAATTAAGTACATCTTGTGTACTGGTGTTGGTTTCAGGCACCCACTCACAATCCGTGCCATTTCATTCACCGCGATGTCAACTTTCCTCGCATTGGTTGACGAACTCCATACTGGAGCGGCGTATTCCGCAGCTGATACACTAAGCGCAAGGGCTGAGGTTCTCAGAACCTTTGGGTTTGCACCCCAGGATCCGTTAGTTAATTTCCTAATGTTGTTTCTCGCTGAGACTTTCTCCCTTGTGCCATTGCAATGATGGTTATAGGTCAGTGTGCGGTCCAGTGTGACACCGAGATATTTGGGCGTCGGACAATGCGCGAGTCGTTCACCTCTCCATGTAACATTCAATTCCCTATTTGCCTCCGCGTTCTTTAAATGGAAAGCACAGACCTGCGTCTTGGAAGGGTTCGGCCGGAGGTGGTTTGCCTCATAATACTGGGAGAGGGATTCCAAGGTACTGGATAATTTCTCCTCTACGTCCAGAAAATTCGTACCTTGTGCTGCAACTGCAGTGTCATCGGCATACATAAATTGGCGCGTGGTTTTTGGCAATGGTTGGTCATTTGTGTATATATTATACAGAGGACGCTTCCCTGAGGAAGGCCATTCCTCTGATTTCTCTACCTGCTCTTCTTAACCTGGAGACAGACAAAAAATCTCATGTTTTGCAGGAAAGCAGCAATCAGTGATGTTAAATGATGGTCTTTTGTTACATCATATACTTTCCTGAGGAGCCTCCGATGGTGTACAGTATCGTATGCGGCTGTAAGGTCTATGAAAGCCACTCCCGTGATCTCTTTTCTCTCAAAACCGTCTTCGATATGTTGGGTCAGGTTCAGGACTTGACCGCAGCACGCAGTTTTGGTGATTGCCGACTTATTTGGCTTTTGTAATCTTGTGTGCCTTTGGTGTTCGCTGCATCGTTCTTCAATGGTACGGCGGGCAGAAGATGGTTTTAACTGGTATCTGGGTAAAATGCATTCAATTTTCCCCAGTAAGACCCCACAAAACGGAATGAAAGCCATGGCCGTATTTTCCTCAGGTTCATCATCAGTTTCCGCTCGTTGTGCTGGGGAATGTAGAGCTTGCCGGATTTGCCCTTCCGTGTAACCGTTCTTCAGAAACACAGACTTCAGATGGTACAATTCTTGTTGGAGATTCTCCTTGTCAGACAGGGCGTGAGCTGTGTGTACAAGAGATTGTGGCATGCTATTCCTCTGTGCAGGGTGGTGGCTGCTGTCTGCATGTAGGTACAAATCAGTATGAGTCTTCTTCCTATAGACGCTGTGTCCCAGCGTGCCGTCATCTCGTCTTCTAACCAGAACATCCAAGAAGGGGAGCATCCCATCCGTTTCGACCTCCATGGTAAACTTAATATTCTCGTGCCTGGATTTGAGATGTGCAATAAACTCCGTCAGCTTATCTCTTCCATGTGGCCATATAACAATCTGAAGAAACAAGTGGTCTTTAGATTTGCTGACTCCAAAGCTTCCTCCTCGAAATGTTCCATGAACAGGTTTGCGACAACGGGAGAGAGAGGACTCCCCATAGGAATTCCTTTCGTCTGCTCGTAGTATCCACAGTCAAATAGAAAATATGTTGACGTAAGAAAGTGTATTAAGAGGTTGGTGGTCTCATCATCAAATTTCTGTCTGATTAGTTCCAAAGATTCAGGTAACGGCACTCTGGTGAACACAGACAGCATGTCGAAAAAAAGTATGTAAGATTTCTTGAACATCAGGTTGCTGATACGACCCAGGAAATCAGTGGAGTTGCGTATATGGTGTGGACACTTCCCCACTTAGGGGGAGAGCAACTCCTTGAGGTATTTGGCGAGAGGATACGTCGGGGGTACCAATGTTGCTCACAATCGAACAACATGGCACCTATTCCTTGTGAACCTTCGGCGATCCATACAGCCTCGGAGGAACAGAGGCCCTAGGACGTAGCTTCTTTTTAACCTCTTCAGGGAGACCGGAATCTATGATATGAGCCAGAGTGTTCCTCTCGACCTTCTTGGTAGGATCGGCGGCAATCTTCTGGTATCCACTGTCATCTAGTAGGTCTTGAATCTTCTTAGTGTAATCCTGACAAGATAGGATAACTGCAGCGTTACCTTGTCCGCTGGTGAGACCACTCGTCTGGACCTTCACTTACCTTCCGAGCTCTTCTTGACAGTGTTAAGGACGACCTTGGACTATGTAAATTATGAGTTTACAAGATACCTTGCTATACGAAATTATGATGTTACAAGGATAGCACTTTCCGAATCGGAATTAGAAAGTCCACATAGGAAAATGCAGAATTTAAGGACACAAAGAGTAGAAGAAACTCGTTCTGTTAGCGGCTTATTCTAGTACTGAAAACACGTCATTACAGCCAGTTCATGGACAATTAATAAACAGAAGTAGAGATTATGATAGGGGAAGTGAGGAAGAACATTTAGAATATGTAGAACCTATTGTACATATTGTAAATATGTCACAAAGGCAGGCACAAAATAGTTTTGCGGGGTTGCCAGCGCCACTACTTGTTTTTGTAACCTGCGCATATGTGCCGACACACTTGATTCAGACAGTATAGGGAGGTCAGTTGGCGGAGGTTCATGCAACACTTCACGGGACAGTGACAGACGCAAGTGCTTCTCAATACAATCACAATGTTAGGCAGTACAGATTGGAACAAATTGTGAGGATACAGATTTTTAGGTTAGTAACCTCTTTGATACGTTTTGGTCGAACTATAGTTATCGTTGGTGTGCAGCGAGAGCTGATGGCAACAATGCTTAGGTTGGAATGTTCTTTGTTTGTTGGCCGGTGTGCGGCAGGCTCCCGCCGACCGCAGAGCGATGCGGGAGCATGTCGGCAGTGAGTTCGTAACCTGCGTTTAGTGGTGGCTAAAGTTTTTGCCATTCCGTCGTATCGCATACGGGTTGCAGTTGCATATTGAGATGTTTCAGTGTGGACGTGTAGACATTTATCATTGTGGCACGCGGCTACTTAATCAGTGTACAGAAAGGAAGAGCTTTTAACATTTGTCGTTCCACAATAAAGGAAGTTAACGAAGTTTACTGTTATGGATCAACCTAGTAATTGTCGGCATCCCATACCGTCAAATCACTGGAACAATTATTAAATGATTAAGCATAAAATAGAATGTAACGACCGCCCATCGAGGATTAGGTGGACGCAGCGGTGACCATAAAAATGGCAACACGGTGACAAGGACGTCGATTCCTTCAACAATCTTCGGATCCGGAGGACGATCGATAGCAACAACACCTGGTGAGTGTTAAATATTCAGCGGCGCCTCGAATTTCAATCAACGTTGGACAGGATTAACATAGTGAACAGTTATTTCATCATTCTTAAAGTGTGTGTGATAGAAACATCATTTAATAATGGCGGATCAAACAGGAAATGGTGATTAAAAATGCTCAGTCTCTGTTGCAGTATTTTATTCTCCAATAACGCGTTTCGCGCTGTTAGCGCATCGTCAGATTGGAAAAAGACAAATGTTTTGTTACAGTCCGTGTACCTGGCAGCAGCGCATCTAACGTTGCAAAGGTGAGTATATTTGAAAATTCAGACTTACTTGGGCGGAGATGGAGCCACAGAACTATCTATTGCTGTGTAGGAGGTATCTTAACAATTTGTGTTATTGGGCGCCTGCAAAGAGGTAAACGTACAAAGTACGTAAGGATTATTTGAACTAGAATAACTAGGGACTAAAGGGGTGTGGCATGGAAATTAATGGAACGCTTTTATATGATAAAACTCAGCATAGCAGCAGAGGAGTCGCTGTCGCGGCAGGTCCACGTTTACAACTGGTAGTATTTTTAATAAGTGCGGAACATATGCGACCGTTAAACAGAGCGGTATGGGCAGAGTTACGCCTGCGAGAATGAGCGGCTAGAGATGTTTGTGACGTGAGGGAATGAATCTTGTGAAATGATACATGTTGGTATGAAACAATAATAAATGAATGAAAACGAAATTATTAGAGGCCTGAGGGTGGGACGGGAGAAAGATGTTGTGAATTGTCAGAAGGGGGTGATTTTGGAAAAAGATGGATAACATGATGTCGTAAAAATTTTGATTTTTTGTGATCAGCTGTTTGTTGAGACTGTTCTGGGGACCGTTTTACAAACTTAGTGATTTCTAATTCTTCAAGAAGTGAGTTTTTTTCCTTTGGGGGCGATGTGAAAAACTTCTAATTTATCAAGGGGGGGGGGGCTGAATGTGTTTGCTTCTTGTGACGTGCTCAGAAAAGACCAAATTATTTTTGGCAGCGCCTTTCTTAGTTAAAAGATGTTCTTGGAACCTAGTTTTGAAGGATCGCCCAGTTTTCACCAATTTATGATAAGGGGCACTGCAAACATTGTATTTTGTAGACGCCTGACTGGCAAAAAGAGTCTTTAACTAGCCGTTCACTGTGGTGAAAGCGATACTGAATCTTGTCGTTGATCGAGAAGGCTACTTTTATGTAGGTGGTTTTAAGAAGTGCGGCGAGTCTGTAAGAAAGATTTCCTATGAATGGTAAGGAGACGTAGATGGATTCAGTAGTGATGGTGCTAGGAAGGAGAAAGGTGTTATTTTTAGAGCTCTTTCTTCTGTACAATCGGTCGACCAGGTTCGCCTGGTATCCGTTGGTTCCAGCAATGACTGAGGCGCTCCAGTCACGGTCTGCACGGCCACTACGGTCGGGAGTTCGAATCCCCCCTTAGGCATGCATATTTGTGCCGTCCTTAGTCTTAGCTAGTTCATAAGTAATTTGTAAGCTTAGGGACTGATGACCCCGTAATTACGTCCCATAAGTTCTACAAACATTTGAACATTTTTGGTTCCAGCAATGTGCCGCAGGTTAGCTAGTTCTTGCTCAACTGTTTCACTGTTTAAAGGAAGGTTGCATAAGCGGTCGATCATTGACGAGAAAAAGCTGACTTTATGACTGTACGGGTGACAGGATGTTGAGTGGATGACAGCGTCACTGGTTGTGGGCTTTCTGTAAATCGCAAATGTGATGTGATTGTTGGATAAGGTGAGAGTTAGGTCCAAGTAGTTGATGGAGCAGTCGGCTGACATGTCCTGATGAGTGAAAACCATTTTTAGATGCAGACTGCAAAATTCGTTCGAAAGAGATGGTACTTCAGCTGTGGCTGCATTAATTATGATGAGAATGTCATCCACATATCTGCAATAGAAGAGTATTTTCTTGCAAATAGAGGAGGCTTGCGTGAAATAACAGTTTTCAAGGGTGTTCACAAATATATCAGCTAAAAATCCCGCGAGGCAGTTTCCCATTGCAAGGCCGTCTGTTTGTTTATAATGGTTGTTATTGAAGGAGAAATAATTGTACGACGTAATGAGGCGGAGGAGAGAGATGAGCTCGTCAATATCATCTGGATTTAGTTTACCATATCTGGATAGGTCGTCAAAGATGATGTCTATTGTCTCTTGGACGGGAACATTGGTGTATAGATTCTTTATGTCGAGAGAAACCAAACAGGCAGAGGACGGGAAAGATTTGCCTTGTAATTGTTGAATTAAAGTTTGTCGGTTGGGAATAGAGTAGGTAGTTTCGAAGGTGAAAAATTCCTTGAGCATTTTTAACGTAAATTTGGAAATAGGTTCAATACGGCTGTCTCTATAGTTCACAATTGGTCGAATCATGAAGAGTTTTTTGTGGGTCTTAATTTGGGAGCGGAGGGTTGGGATTCTTGGATTCATGACCTTGTATTTGTAATGATTATCAGGGCAAGTTATATTGGTGCAGTTAAGAATGCAGGCTTATAACTCTTTAACATAAGTCTGTGTTAGATCATGGTCTAGCTGTTGGATGCCATTTTTATTAAAAAAGCTAAGAGTTTTGCTAATATAATCAGATCTGTAAACAATAACAGCTGCATTGCCCTTGTCTGCAGGCACAATAATGGCATCATTTTCTTTGAGCTTTTTGTTTATGGACATAACAATTTTTTGATCTATGCTGACGGAATTGGAGGCTAACTGTCTATCGATTAATTCACTTGCCTTACATGAGATTTTTAATTTTTCTGATTTGTCATCAACTGCACGATCAAAAGCAATTTTGAAGTCAGCAATGAGATCAGGTCGAATGTTGTGCTTTAGACCTTTGTTGGGAAGCACATTCTGTTGATTGCTAAACTGAATAGATGTGAGATTGACCACTTTATCAGCGAATGAGCAAATTCCTTGGTGTTTACTGCTTTTATCAAGACCATGATTCGTTGCGTGGTACTTTTTCCGTAAATGTAATATCTTTTTGAAATGCTTTTCCTTAATGGGAGTGCAGTTATCTCCTACAAGGTTGCTGATAATTTTCATGAGTTGGTCTAATTGGGTGTGGTCAAGCAGACGAACAAGAGAAAAATATTTATCATATGCCACACGGTTAAGCTTATCTTTAAGGGAGTGGAGGCGCCTTATTTCAGAATTGAGTAAGACTCTGGCGCATTTGAAGAGTGCTTTAGAGGGGAAAACATTTTTTGTACCTTAAGGGAGCTATGTAAAAACGTGGGAATGAGATTTTCTGAAATACACTGCTTGTTGAAATCGATGCTCATGGAAGTCTTCATTATCTTGAGTTTCAGTTTTCGAAAGGATGCGGCCACTTGTTTTGCCCGACAATGCAACCTTCTATACATTTCATTCCATTCCATGATGGTGGTGGTGGCGGCTGGCGCAGCACCAGTGTTGAATAATTAAAAAATGCTCAGTCTCTGTTGCAGTATTTTATTCTCCAATAACGCTTTTCGCGCTGTTAGCGCATCGACAGACTGGAAAAAGACAAATGTTTTGTCACAGTCCGTGTACCTGGCGGGCAGCGAATCTAATGTGGCTAAGTTGAGTAAATTTGAATATTCAGACTTACTTGGGTGGAGATGGAGCCACAGAACTATCTATTGCTGTGTAGGAGGTATCTTAACAATTTGTGTTCTTGGGCGCCTGCAAAGAGGTAAACGTACAAAGTACGTAAGGGTTATTTGAACTAGAATAACTAGGGACTAAAGGGGTGTGGAATGGAAATTAATGGAACGCTTTTATATGATAAAACTCACCATAGCAGCAGAGGAGGCGCTGTCGCAGCAGGTCCACGTTTACAACTGGTAGTATTCTTAATAACTGCGGAATATAAATGCGACCGTTAAACAGAGCGGCATGGGCAGAGTTACGCCTGCGAGAATGAGCGGCTAGAGATGTTTGTGACGTGAGGGAATGAATCTTGTGAAGTGATACATGTTGGTATGAAACAATAATAAATGAAAACGAAATTATTAGAGGCCTGAGGGTGGGGCGGGAGAAAGATGTTGTGAATTGTCAGAAGGGGGGTCATTTTGGAAAAAGATGGCTAACATGATGTCATAAAAAGTTTGATTTTTTATGATGAGCTGTTCGTTGAGACTGTGTTCTGGGGACCGTTTAACAAACTTAGTGATTTCTAATTCTTCAAGAAGTGAGAGTATTTTCCTTTGGGGGCGATGTGAAGAACTTGTAATTTGTCAAGGGGGGGCTGAATGTGATAGCTTCTTTTGAGGTGCTCGGAAAAGGCCGAATTATTTTTGGCAGCGCCTTTCTTAGTTAAAAGATGTTCTTGGAACCTAGTTTTGAAGGATCGTCCAGTTTGGTGAATGTATGATAAGGGACACTGCAAACATTGTATTTTGTAGACGCCTGACTGGCTAAAAGAGTTTTAAACTTGCCTTTCACTGTGGTGAAAGCGACCTGTTTTAAATGAGCAACGTACCACTGATCTCATTGCTGACTTCAAAATTGCTTTTGATCGTGCAGTTGATGACAAAGCAGAAAAATTAAAAATCTCATGTAAGGCAAGTGAATTAATCGATAGACAGTTAGCCTCCAATTCCGTCAGCATAGATCAAAAAACTGTTATGTCCATAAACAAAAAGCTCAAAGAAAATGATGCCATTATTGTGCCTGTAGACAAGGGCAATGCAGCTGTTATTGTTTACAGATCTGATTATATTAGCAAAACTCTTAGCTTTTTTAATGAAAATGGCATCCAACAGCTAGACCATGATCCAACACAGACTTATGTTAAAGAATTACAAGCCTGCATTATTAACTGCACCAATGTAACTTGCCCTGATAGTCATTACAAATACAAAGTCATGAATCCAAGAATCCCAACCCTCCGCTCCCAAATTAGGACCCACAAAAAACTCTTCCTGATTCGACCAATTGTGAACTATAGAGGCAGCCCTATTGGACCTATTTCCAAATTTACGTTAAAAATGCTCAAGGAATTTTTCACCTTCGAAACTAGCTACTCTTTTCCAAAACCGACAAACTTTAATTCAACAATTACAAGGCAAATCTTTCCCGTCCTCTGCCTGTTTGGTTTCTCTCGACATAAAGAATCTATACACCAATGTTCCCGTCCAAGAGACAATAGACATCATCTTTGCGGACCTATCCAGATATGGTAAACTAAATACAGATGAAATTGACGAGCTCATCTCTCTCCTCCGCCTCATTACGTCGTACAATTATTTCTCCTTCAATAACAACCTTTATAAACAGACCGCCTTGCAATGGGAAACTGCCTCGCGGGATTTTTAGCTATTATATTTGTGAAAACCCTTGAAAACCTTTATTTGATGCAAGCCTCCTCTATGTGCAAGAAAATACTCTTCTATTGCAGATATGTGGATGACATTCTCATCATAATTAATGCAGCCACAGCTGAAGTACCATCCCCTTTCGAACGAATTTTGCAGTCTGCATCTAAAAATGATTTTCACCCATCAGGACATGTCAGCCGACTGCTCCATCAACTACTTGGACCTAACTCAAATCCAACAATCACATCACATTTGCGATTTACAGGAAGCCCACAACCAGTGACGCTGTCATTCACTCAACATCCTGTCACCCGTACAGTCATAAAGTCAGCTTTTTCTCGTCAATGATCGACCGCTTATGCAACCTTCCTTTAAACAGTGAAACAGTTGAGCAAGAACTAGCTAACCTGCGGCACATTGCTGGAACCAACGTCTACCAGGCGAGCCTGGTCGACCGATTGTACAGCAAAAAAAACCTCTAAAAATAACACCTCCCTCCTCCCTAGCACCATCACTACTGAATCCATCTACGTCTCCTTACCATTCATAGGAAATCTTTCTTTCAGACTCGCCGCACTTCTTAAAACCACCCACATAAAAGTACCCTTCACGATCAATGACAAGATCCAGTATCCCTTTCACCACAGTGAACGGCTAGTTAAAGACTCTTTTAGCCAGTCAGGCGTCTACAAAATACAATGTTTGCAGTGTCCCTTATCATACATTCACCAAACTGGACGACCTTCAAAACTAGGTTCCAAGAACATCTTTTAACTAAGAAAGGCGCTGCCAAAAATAATTCGGCCTTTTCCGAGCACCTCAAAAGAAGCTAACACATTCACCCCCCCCCCCCCTTGACAAATTACAAGTTCTTCACATCGCCCCCAAAGGAAAATACTCTCACTTCTTGAAGAATTAGAAATCACTAAGTTTGTTAAACGGTCCCCAGAACACAGTCTCAACGAACAGCTCATCATAAAAAAATCAAACTTTTTATGACATCATGTTAGCCATCTTTTTCCAAAATGACCCCCCTTCTGACAATTCACAACATCTTTCTCCCGCCCCACCCTCAGGCCTCTAATAATTTCGTTTTCATTTATTATTGTTTCATACCAACATGTATCACTTCACAAGATTCATTCCCTCACGTCACAAACATCTCTAGCCGCTCATTCTCGCAGGCGTAACTCTGCCCATGCCGCTCTGTTTAACGGTCGCATTTATATTCCGCAGTTATTAAGAATACTACCAGTTGTAAACGTGGACCTGCTGCGACAGCGCCTCCTCTGCTGCTATGGCGAGTTTTATCATATAAAAGCGTTCCATTAATTTCCATTCCACACCCCTTTAGTCCCTAGTTATTCTAGTTCAAATAACCCTTACGTACTCTGTACGTTTACCTCTTTGCAGGCGCCCAATAACACACATTGTTAAGATACCTCCTACACAGCAATAGATAGTTCTGTGACTCCATCTCCGCCCAAGTAGGTCTGAATTTCCAAATTTACGCACCTTAGCCACATTAGATTCGCTGCCCGCCAGGTACACGGACTGTAACAAAACATTTGTCTTTTTCCAGTCTGTCGATGCGCTAACAGCGCGAAAAACGTTATTGGAGAATAAAATACCGCAACAGAGACTGAGCATTTTTTAATTATTCAACACTGTTGCTGCACCAGCCGCCACCACCACCATCATGGAATGGAATGAAATGTAGGAAATGGTAACATAAAGGGCAATATGATCTTAAATAATCAGGACAATTTGAAAGTGATACTAACAATATTGCAGAAATACTTACTAATAGTATGGGACAAAATGTAGTAGAAAATGAATATTCAGATTTGGGTGATAGTAAGCAAACGAGTGAAGTAGGCAGTAACAATGTAAGTGGAATATCCGGAACAGACCTTGTAATGATTCAGCTTTTGCAAGAAATAAAATTAGTTCGTTCAGAGATACAAGAAAATAAAAAGGCTCAAGAAGAAAATAGGAGGGAACTAGACGAAAAATTTGAAAATTTTGGTCAAAAAATTAGTAAAACATTAAGATCAGAATTCGAATTAGACTTAGAGCAAAGAATCACAAATTTTCGTAACGATTTTCAAGGTCAATTTGACGAGTTTGTAAAAGAGTGTAAAAAATCGTTACAGCAGGAACAATTAACTTTTAGAACAGAGGTCAAGATGCATTATCAGGCACTTAGTGATGAAGTAGTTGAAGTTAAAAAACAAATTGGATCTCAAACAAATATGCTTAAGAAAGCTACGTTAAGTAGTGCAGTGACAAATCGGGAGGTAATTCGTGCAAAAACCTTATGTGAAGAAAACAAAGAACCAGTCATCAAAGTTGTAGCGGGAGTACAGGAACAATATTCAGTGTTATAATCTAAAGTGCAGGAGCTCGAACAGTTTATTCAAAATGTTAAAGTTCCTAATCAGGCGATAGATACAGAGTTAATCAGAAAGGAAGTAGACTCTACTATAAATAAAAATGGCATTTCTGGAGGTTGTGCGAATATCATTTTTGACAATATGTGTAGTAAGAAATTATTTAAAGAATTTGATCCCCACAAGTCATTGCATCCAATGGACTTTATTACACAATTTAAAGTAGCGTTTGCAACGATTCACAATGGAGCTGAAAAAATAGACATTTGTGTTCGACATATGACAGGAGGTGCGAGAACATGAGGAACATGGGGAAACCGTGTGCTCGACCAATATACTACATTTACTGATTTTGAAAATGCCTTTCTGAATAAGTATTGGTCACGTGAGAAACTGCAGAGTATTAAAGAGACGATTCTTTCTATGAGCAGCTATGATCGGAGCAGTGGGTCAATGCGCGACTTTCTTCAAAAGTACTGGGAACGAAATGGTTACTTATATAGACCCGTTAGTGAAGACGACTTGATTACCCTCTTAATAAAGCATTTGCCGTGGAGAATTAGGAGACAGTTGGCAATGAAAACCTATGATAATTTTGATGAATTATTGCGAGTGGTTGACCGACTTGAAGAAAATGATAATGAGGAATCACAGGCGAGACCAGGCCAGAATGCAAATCCTATTCAAAATTTTCACTTAAATGAATCGCCACAGTCTAACAGTAAATGGTATTCGCAAAGAAATCAACAAATTGATAGGCCTAATCGAAACTGGCATAATAATCCGAGAAGGAATTGGATGTCAAACAATGAGGGACACCATGAGGACGCGTACAGGAGAGACAAAGATTCGAATAGGAGAGAACATGATCGTTCGCGATGGCGTAATAATGATGACAGACAAGGTCAACGCTCGCGATCTCCGGAAAACTAAGAAGAGTTTCGGATGGGACCCGCTCAGAAACTAATGAACTTAATAATGGGTCAGAGATTCGTGTACAACTCATTAAACATGTAAAGGATGAAATTAAAGCTGAACTGTTGCGTGAAGTTGTGCAAGAAGTGGGAAAGATTTTCGATCCAGTAATTGAGTTATGTGTTAATGGTAGAAAAATTACAGCTATTGTCGATTCTGGAAGTGATACTACAGCTATTTCAAAGAAATTGTATGAGCAGCTCAAAGAAGTAGAAGAAATTCTTGTTTTTCCAGTTAATAGTGTACACATTATTACCGCAACTGGACTGAGAAGCCCTGCTGTAATGGGACAAGCACTTATAAAATGTAAAATTGTTAACAAATATTTTGATGTGGTAGCATTAGTTCTTGATTCACTGTCCGTAGATTGGATCTTTGGTAATGATTGGTTTGCCGAGAAGATATGTGAGATAGACTATGCTAAAGGATTGTTAAGTATTTGTCATCATAACGAAGAAATTGAGGTGAATTTTGTCGGACTACTACAGGAAAAGGAAAATGCGTCATCAGGATTGAAGATTAAAGTTAATCACAATGAAGTAGCTGAGGATTTTGAGGGAGATGTAACTGTACCGAATTGTATAGCTGTTGATGAAAACGAAGAAGATCGTAGAATTATGTTTAAAACTGAAGAAAAGATTAAAGACCTAGATCATTTGCCCCAATGCTCCAAGGAAGAATTGCTTGAAGTTTTGCGGATACATGCCAAAGTATTTTCCAGTCAACCCGGATTGATGGAAGGATGCAAATGTTATATTAAAGTTCGACCGCATGAGCCTGTTAAATGTAAACCTTATTCGGTGCCCTTAGCAAAAAGGGAAGCTGTGAGTAAAGAAATCAAGCGAATGTTGGACAATGACATTATTGAGAGGTCAGACAACGAGTACTGTAATCCGATACACCCAGTAATTAAGAGAGACGGGTCAGTCCGCTTGGTTTTAGATGCGAGGTCAATTAATCCAGTTATCTTGCCGCAGAGAGATCAGCCTGAAAGTATTGAAGAAATTCTGCAGAAGTTTGCTGGTACTCGATATCTTAGCAGCTTAGATATGACAAGTAGCTATTGGCAATTGGAAGTGGATAAAGATAGTAGAAAGTGCACAGCCTTTTTGCATAATGGGCGATGCTATCATTTTAAACGGATGCCTTTTGGATTAAACATTTCCTCAGCAGCGTTTGTTAGAGCTTTAGATGAAATTCTTGGAGAAGAACTATTGCAGGACGTCATTGTCTATGTAGATGACATTTTAATTGCCTCACCATCGTGGGAAGACCATATGAAAACACTAGACCAAGTTTTACATACGTTCGAATGGTGGAGTTACACTTAATCTCAAAAAATCTGAATTCGCGAAAGCATAGGTACAATTTTTAGGACATGTCATCTCATCAGCTGGGATAGAACCTGATCCGCGGAAATTGGAAGCAGTCAGAAACTTTCCTGAACCCATGTGTAAGAAACAACTTCAATCATTCCTTGGTTTCTGTGGATATCTTCGTCGGTACTTAAAAGGACACTGTTTGTCATCGCCTGCACTTTTGTCATTAATAAAGAAAAATGCCGTTTGGAATTGGGGACCTGAGCAAAGGGAAGCGTTTCTCGAAATAAAGAAACAACTTTTGGAAGCTCCGCTACTACATCCGCCAGACCTTAAGGAACCGTTCTATCTTGGCACGGATGCAAGTGAATATGGAATTGGTGTGCATTTGTACCAAATTATTAATGAAAATGGGCAGGAACAACATCGTACTGTTGCTTTTGCCAGTCGTGTATTGACATCATGGGGAAGGAAATACACTGTGACAGAACGCGAAGCGCTTGCGGTTGTGTGGGGATTTGAGCGCTTTCGTTACTTCCTCTTAGGACGTCATACTATTCTGAGAACTGACCATAAGGCTTTATCTTTTCTACTCTGTTGTAAGTTGCTTCAAACCGCTTAACTAGATGGATTCTGGCCCTACAGGAATATAGTTTTGAGATACAGTACATTCCCGGCGAAGAAAACGTCGTACCTGACACTTTATCAAGATTGACGGGACATCTGACAGGTGTGCGAACAGAATCACCACGTATAAAAGAAAAAAAATTAACTTCATCCGAGGAGTAGAAGGAGAAGCTACTATCCGCCGTTTTCTACGCAACATCAAGAATGAACAAGTCAGTGATGACATTTTGAAGATGATGAAATCAATGTATACAGATGAGACGCAGAAAAAAATTAGATATTACTATTTGCTTCATAATGACGTTCTCTACCGAAGAACGGATGGTAATTCACATTCTTGGAAACTTTGTATCTTACAACACATGGTCAATGTTTTAATACGATACATTCATCTGAGTTTCGCCCATTTTGCTCCAAAGAAATGTTTACAGCAACTACAGAGACATGAAATTTTTGCCAATATGTCTAGGCGAGTGCGCCAAATTATTAAGGAATGTGATTTATGTCAGCGTACCAAAGTGTCAAAAACGCAACATAAAGGACTTATGCATAACATTTTGCCAAAAGAAGTAGGTGATGTCATTGGAATTGACCTGTACGGACCTCTTCCAGTACGGATCGCAGGGAAATTTTACTCAAATTCTTGTGGTTGTGGAGCTGTTTTCAAAATATATTCGTTTCTTTCCGTTAAGAAGAGCCAATAGCAAAATAATTGTGAAAAAACTAAAGGAAGATTACTTTCAGAATACGATTCGTCCTGAAAGCATTCTCTCTGATAACGGAGCTCAATTTCGCTCCAAAGTTTGGAATACGTTCATTGAAGAACAACAAATTCGTCACATTACTACATCCACATACAGGCCTGCTTCTAATGGTGCTGCAGAACGTACGATGCGAGAGCTTGGTCGTTTATTTAGAGCCACAAACATAAGAGCTGGATAACAAAATTGTCTAACTTTGAAAATGTTGTGAATAGCCTGGTACACAGTAGTACTGGTCTACCTCCTTGCACTGTATTGTTCGGAAAGGAACCAGAAAATATATTTGAAGAGGTTATTCAGTTTCCATTGCGAGATGAAATGACAGATGGAGAAAGACAGAAAATCGCGCTACGAAAGATGGAGGAAATGGCTAAAGCACGAAAGGAAAGACACGACCGATTAGTAAAACCTGTTGTCTACAAAATTGGTGATTATGTATTACAACGTTCAGATTTCAAGTCATATTCGGCCAAGGACGAAATCAAGAAGTTTTGACCTTACTATGTGGGACCGTTTAAGATTAGTAAGATTGTGCATCCAAATTCAGTTGAATTACAAAAACTTAATGGTGAAAAATATTTTGGACTACATCATGTAGAGAATATTAAATTATACCATCGTAGGATGGAAGACAGTGATAATAAAACAGATTAGGGGAATGATTATTTGTTGATTAATTTTTCCCAGTGATGTAGGTTAAAGGACAGGTGGAGTTCGCTCCCAATGATACTTAGTTTTTGTTTTGTACTGTTTCTTTGCGTGTGAAATATGTGTAGATGAATAATATGAAGATTGTGAATCACTGATTGAACATACGATCACGTGTGACGAGGTCGCGAGTGTGACATGATGTAGCGGCGCGTACTTTATTGGGAAACACGGTACATTGCGCTTTGTTTAATTCTGTTACAAGGAGATGCGGCAGTACCGACGTTCGTCACTAAGTGGCGCAGTTGTCGTTTGTCAGCTGTTGCAGTTCTGCTTTTCTACACAACGCAGCGCAGAGGTCGCCGGAGCGGAATTCAGCTGTTTGGGTTAAAGTCTGGCACTCACCGCGGGGAGGCGCGCAAGCTGGAGTTGCTAAGCGACGCCGCCTTCGCATCACTGCTGACGTCACGTGTTGTTTATAAACAAAACTATGTACGACGGTGGTGTTATAATTTCGTGCATGCGTGTGGGTTAGGAAAATATTAGCAGAGTACTCATGTGAACAGTGATTAATATTTATATTTCATTTTTCGTGTGAAGTACCTTTGTGTGGTAGGACCAAAAAGCAGAGTACTCGTGTGAGGTACGATTCATAGTGTAACGAGAAGTGATAGTGCGAAGTATTCCTTTTTCAGAATTTGGATGTTTGGTCGAAAGAAGGTATTTATGTAATCAATTTATTCTATGCTGAATGCCACTACGACAAAAAAGTGCCCACTCTTTTTTCTCTTTCTTACCTCTATATTTATTTTGAATTTTACATAACATCGATGAGCGTTATGTATTTTCGTAGGTCATTTTGTAGTATCAGTTATCAATCTGAGCCTCTTTGTTGTTGTGGCCTTCAGTCCGGAGACTGGTTTGATGCAGCTCTCCACAGTACCCTATCCTGAGCAAGCCTCTTCATCTCCACATAAGAACGGCAACCTACATCTGTCTGAATCTGTGTACTGTATCCATCTCTTGGTCTTCCTCTGCGATTTTTTCCCCACACACTTCCCTCCAACGCTAAATTCACAATACCTTGATGTCTAAGAATGTGTCCTACCAATCTATCCCTTCTTTTAGTCAAGGTATGCCAGAAATTTCTTTTCTCCCAAATTCTGTTCAGCACCTCCTCATTAGTTACGCGATCCACCCACCTAATCTTCAGCATTCTTCTGTAGCACCATATTTCAAAAGCCTCAATCCTCTTCCTGTCCGCGCTGTTTATCGTCCATGTCTCACTCCCATACAAGGCAACACTCCATACAAATGCCTTCAGAAAGGACTTCCTTAGGCTTAAATCAATATCCGATGTTAACAAATTTCTCTTTTTCAAGAACGCTTTTCTACCCATTGCCATTCTGCATTTTATATCCTCTGTACTGCGACCATCATTTGTTATTTTACTGCCCAAGTAACTCATCTACCTCTTTTATTGCTTCGTTTCCCAATCGAATTCCTTCAGCATCACCTGATTTTCTTACACTGCACTCCATTACCCTAGTTTTGCTCTTGTTAATGTTCATCTTATATGCACCTTTCAGCACTCTGTCCATTCCGTTCAACTGCTCTTCCAGGCCCTTTGCTGTATCTGACAGAACTACTATGTCGTCGGCAAAACGCAATGTTTTTAATTCTTCACCCTGAACTTTAATTCCCTCTCCAAATTTCTCCTTGCTTTCCTTTATTGCTGGCTCAATGTACAAATTGAATAACAATGGAGAAAGACTACAACCCTGTCTTACTCCCTTTCCAACCACTGAATCCCTTTCATGCCCTTCAACTCTGACAACCGCTGTCTGGTTTTTGTACAAGTTGTAAATAACCTTCCGCTCCCTATATTTTACTCCTGCTTGCTTCAGGACTTGAAAGAGTTAATTCCAATCAACATAGGTTTGCCTCTTCTTAATCTATCTTCTAGGATAAGCCGTAAAGTGAGTATTGCCTCCCGTGTTCCTACATTTCTCCTGAAACCAAACTGATCTTCCCCGAGGTCGGCTTCTACCAGCTTTTCCATCCTTCTGTATATAATTCGTGTTAATATCTGAGCCTCTTATTACAAGGATACCACTCTGTGTTTAATGAGTAGTTTAGTTTATTTTTTTCTGTGTTTGTTTGATGTATCATCCTCTTTCTACCAATTTTACGCTTTTGATGACCTGTATGCACAGACATTACAAGCAATTTTCTGTAGGTGGATTTCTAATTAAGTAACCTTTAATTACTGTTTGTGTTGATGACTTGAAACCTAATGGTTTATTGTTCCTTTTATGTGAAAGGGCTACATGACTGTAACATGATGCAAATGTTTTGATGTTAGGCTATATATTTGGGATCAATTTTAGATAATTGCACATGTTCTGCTATGTGCAAATTGGCACTTTAAAGGGATCTTTAAAATTTTATGTCCGTTCTGTCTCAAATGTCTGATGGATAATTGGTATATATTTTGCACAAATTGCACTCACTTTGTAGCTAGGTGCAATTGCTATGAACAATGTTGTTAGATGAAAGACAACTGTAACCTATGAAAGTTTATTTCAGAAATTTAATTTTTTCTATGATCTGATTTAACAGTATATAGTCCAATGATTAATATTAGTATGTATGTGTACTCCTGTATGTAATATTTTTGATACTGTTTTCATTATTTTTCTTTATCTTCTTTTCTACTCTCTGGGCCCTATTACATCTACAATTTCACACTGAAACTTAATGTCGCCATAAATTTTCAGGTGAAATTTATTTTTATAGTCTGGGGATATGTGAGGATACAGGGTTTTAGGTTAGTAACCTCTGTGATCCGTTTTGGTCGAACGATAGTTATCGTTGGCATGCAGAGAGAGCTGCTGGGAACAATGCTTAGGTTGGAATGTTCTTTTTTTGTTGGCCGGTGTGCGGTAGTTTCCCGCCGACCGCAGAGCGAGGCAGTAACATGTCGGCAGTGAGTTCGTAACCTGCGTTTAGTGGTGGCTAAAGTTTTTGCCATTCCGTCGCATCGCATACGGGTTGCAGTTGCATATTGAGATGTTTCAGTGTGGACTTGTAGACATTTATCATGGTGGCACGCGACTATTTCATCAGTGTACAGAAAGGAAGAGTTTTTAACATTTGTCGTTCCATAATAAAGGAAGTTAACGAAGTTTACTGTTATGGATCAACCTAGTAATTGTCCACATCCCATACCGTCAAATCATTGGAACAATTATTAAATGATTTAGCATAAAATAGAATGTAAAGGCAACTTCGCCCATCGAGGATTAGGTGGACGCAGCGGTGTCGTTACAAAATGGCAGATTTGGATGCATCACAATTCAGTCCGACAAATGCCGAAAATGAATGAAGTGAAAGTAATAAATCGCAGGTACACAGTTAAGCAATAAGAAGCACTGCAGGACAGAACGCTTTATTGGAAATGTTAAGCCAAATGAATCAGGAAGTTAATAGTAATATGAAAAAGCAAAATCAAGATATTATAAAGCAGTCAGGAAATAAAGCAGGGTATGATAGGACAAAGGAAATAAAGGAAGGTGTTCAGCAAGTGAAAGTCCAAAAGGAAGAAGGTATAGCTACACCCGATAACCAGATTATGCTAATTAATAAAGATGCTAAAGAATCGAGAGAGAAAATTTAGGCAGTGATCACAAGGTTAACAAGAACTAGCGTTCAGACGTAGACAAGGTACAATCGGACATGGTTAAGGTTGACAAGAAAGTCAAACGTTTTACTAAAAAGGTAACTCGTACAGCGATTCAGGTAACGGAAGAACAAGCAATTCAGAGTAAGGTAGCAAAAGTAGTGCTTAAACGTTATGATCAGCGTATCAGTAAAATAGTAAGACCAAAGATCAGTTAGAGAAATTGGGATGTAAATTAATACAAACAATTGAATAGAAAATAGAAACAGACTGTACATGTAGTGAAACTACAGATACTTCAAGTATCAAGTCAGTAAGTGGGACGACGAGAGCAGGAAAAGGAACATGTAGAACGTAGAGCAGAGGTAACACAAGGAGTAACATCAAGGCCCAATGTGGGTAATAAATCGACATTGGGATTGCCACAAACGCAAACTCGGAATATAGAGAGATTTGAAAATGATAAACAAATTCCAGCAGAAAGACAAACAATCGAGCTGGTAAATCCCATGACTCAATTTAGTAACAATACATTTTCAGTACCAGAGGTACCACAAATGACAAGATCTGAGGTTGACAAAAAGAGCTTTTGTTCACCTTTGCAATGTTATGACATGAATTTGGATATGCAACAGGTAACATGCAGATGGGTAATACAATGCCACACAGTAGACAAGAGAATATAGTAAATAGCAGGATGTGTGATTCTATGAATCAAACACAATTTGGTAACATGAATAGATATACATAAATGTGGCATCTGTCCTGAGAGAATGGACGTCACTTCTGACCCTATAGTTTTTATTGTTTTCACATTCACAAAATATATGACTTTAACTGCAAATGGGCAAAGTTGATAATATGTACCCGCCGGGTCCGAATCCTGGCTGGATATACATTTTCAGCTTTTCCCATTCGCAGTTGAAGTCATATATTCTGGGAATATGAATAGTCATAATATAGACCATTTCTTGACAGTAAGAAAATTTCAACATTTTAAGGATGAAGTGTGTAATATACATGCAAGGACATTTAAAAATCAATCTGAGGTAGAACTACCGAATTATTGGAGCTTGTTACGAAATTGTTTATCTTTCCAACAGTTTAGAGCAGCATTTTTGGACAGGTATTGGTTGCAGGAAACTCCTAATACGATAAAATATGAGTTACTTCAGATGACACCATATAAAAGTTCAGGGGAGAAAAGTGTAGCAAAATTTTTTGATTCTATGGATAAGAAAAATCAATGTTTGGATAGACCATACGAAAATGGAGATTTGATACGTGTATGTCGGATGAAGTTACTTGTAAAATATCAACAGGCAACTGTAGAAAAGAAAGAGAATGTGGAAGAATTTAAGGAGGTATTGAGGGAATTGGAGTTTATGTTTAAGGAGGTGGATTTGTGGGAGAAACAGAACAAGAAAGAGAGAGATTTAGGAATGATTATTCTGGGAATAATAGGAATAGAAATAATAATGTTTATATTAGACAATAATTTCCAATGGAGAATTATGACAATTCAGGTCAATGGGGTGGGACAGATGATTCGAGACATTGAGGAAAATAACAATCATAGAAAGTATAATCAGGGGTATAGGAATAACCATAATAATGGTAACTCTTACAGAGGAGGATATGGATTCATAAATGGTAACAATACTGAACAAGATTATTATAAGAGAGGAAAGAAAGAACACACCATTTGTCTCAAAAGAGTAGAAACAAATATAGGGGAAATTTTTCTCCCTGTTTAAAGGACCAGTAAATACACGAGAGGCACACTATAATGTGGTAGAGCTGACCAATCATAAAACAGGAAAATTCTTAGGAGTATTTCATACCAGCCATTTAAAATCTTTTGAAGGATAAAAAAATAAAAGAATAGATCTAACACATAACTCCATAGCCGAAGCAGTAAAGAAGAGGAACAGTATGTACAAGAGGTAAATATAAACTTTATAACAATGTTTTCTGAATAAAAATATATACTATATACAGAGGAAAACAAGATAAATAAAAGAAATAATATAAAAGAAAGTAAAGTTAGGTTTTGGGAAAGGGAAGAGTATTTTTGTGAATTAGGCGTACTAAAAGTATGCTACACAAAAAATACAAAAAGAATGAAGAAGCAAGTAGAATATAAGATATATTATATTGCAAATCAAAGTTCATTTTATTTAATATGTAATCAAGTAATTTTTGCTAGCAATGTTTTTGGTTAAAAATATGATATAAGGGAATCATTGTAACTGAGGTTATTCATTTAAATAATATTTTTTTCAAGTAGTGTAAATAGGGAAGACTTAGACTTCTTGCATTGTGTAATGGTAGAGTTGCAAAAAAAAAAAAAAAAAAAAAAAAAAAAAAAAAAAAAAAAAAAAAAAAAAAAAGAACATTAACGAACGCCATATCCACCACCTTCATTGATGAAAACCTCTAGATAGCGACAGAGTCATTACTGTCATGTTGAGTCAGCACTGAGGGCGAAGACCACTATATCACTGAAAATGCATCCAGATTGGGCTTCACAAAACAAAACAAGAGGAGAATTATGTACAGCACAGACCTTACTATATGTGTCGGCAGTGATATATTACGACAGAGCGAGGTGAAATGGATTGGATGTACATGTTGAATGAATTACAGCATATTTCTGGAATTTCGAGATTGAGGGTTATCAACAAATCTATGGAAAGATAGTCAGATCCCACCCACTACTATTTCACAATAAACTCACAAACCCTAGCCCAAGAAGAATTCAAGAGAGAAGAGAAGAAAGAAGACAGAAACAAAGAAGATCACAAGATGGGCAGAAGTTCAAGATTCCTTTCTTTCCCAATCCTAAAATATTTTCATCTTTCAAATAGTTATTGCAGTATGGTAATTAATATTGACCACTTCACAATAACTTCTCTTTGCACAAACATGTAAAAATGCAACTTCAACTAGTAGTCTAAATGAGTCTTGGACTCATAAACCTTATCTACGACAATCCACAATCCATTATTCTTCCACCAATATCTACAGAGGTGTCATACTAATCCATGGTGTGACAAGAATGGAACAACGATTTAATATTTGACAGTCGTCAATTGCTGTCAATAGGAGGCAAGATACTCAGGTTGAGCCTCATCGAAAACTTAAGGTACCGGCATTGTGTGCTGTAGTGCTCCTCACTTGATTCGTAAAACCGATAAAATGAGTCAACGAGAATCTGGAATCACAGTGGACTGAAAGCCCATGGGTAAACATTAAAAAAAGCAACTAAGATAAAAAAAGAGAAACATTAAAATTTGAAAATTGTTGCAGAGTCAGTGAGGTATATTAAAATACTGCAAATTGTTTGACACAATCGTTAGAGTCAGCGAGAACATTTTCTTTTACCAGTATAGGTTGTAGAACTTTTGATAAAACATGAATTTCTGTAATATTGTAAAAATTTTTATTACTTATGTCTCTTTAATATATATATATATATATATATATATATATATATATATATATATATATTAAAAACATAAATATCAATTTTTTTAACAAACCGAGGATAATGTAAGAAGTGATGCTTCTTCATTCTACAATTACACAGACACACAAATAAATAAGAATTGAAAAGTAAAAACAAATATACTCATTGAAGCTTTTCCAAAGATTTTATGCAGAGCTGATCTAAAATCATAAATAATCACATACACTGTACTCTGTACACAAACGAATTTAAAGAGTGATTATAATATCATAATTGGTTTTTCTTGCAACAAAACAGGAACACGTAATGGCAACGAAAGAGATATATTGAAAATGTGTAAAAGTAAAATTTTTATATTCGAACAAAACAAAATTGTATATCTTCTAATTAGATGGAAAAAGGGTTTAAGAGAAAATTATTTTTGTGAAAAATGGCTGGACATTCGTTTAATATCGATAATATTTGCCAGATTTTGTTAATGTTTCCTCAACATTAACAAATCCCAGACAAAGAAAATTGTCCCATGGGGAGGGATATGTAAGGAGTCAAGTCACTCAGAAATATTTTCCTACATATTCGGACCTTTAAAACAGTACTTATTGCTTACGAGTAACATCTCAGTTAATTTATTTATTGCTTTTAAAGAAGTTGTTATTCGAAGAACGGCATTAGATAACGAGTGCGACAATTAGCTTTTTTGAGGATGAAGCAAGTAACAGTTCAGACATACACACTGAGGGTAATATTTTTGGTTACAATTTGTCATTTAAAATACCATGGCAGACAGTACTTGGCAACGGTATTTCATGTGGTCGTAAAGTAAGGTGCAATACTACGTTATTCGTGGGCGCGAATCTCTGCGTAGCGGCAGGTGACCTCGGAAGTGGGGTGAGCCTTAATGCGGTAGTAGCGGGTCCATAACTGGCCAGTTCGAGGGCGCGGCCTGCGTGGGCTACACATTCTAGCGACAGCGCGCGGCCTCCAGCGACGCGACACTGCTGCTACAAGCGGCGACATGCGGCGACATGGCCGGGTGTCCGACGTGAGCAGAACAACTTCTCTCTACAAGATGGCCGCTACAACCGATCAGCTGTTTCTAAAGTTTGCCATGCGTAAACCGTAGAATAATGATAGCTGTAGAGTAAGGCAAAAAAGTTCCGAGAAGGAATTGGAGGTCAAACAATGAGGGACACCATGAGGACGCGTACAGGAGAAACAAAGATTCGAATAGGAGAGAACATGATCGTTCGCGGTGGCGTAATAATGATGACAGACAAGGTCAACGCTCGCGATCTCCGGAAAACTAAGAAGAGTTTCGGATGGGACCCGCTCAGAAACTAATGAACTTAATAATGGGTCAGAGATTCGTGTACAACTCATTAAACATGTAAAGGATGAAATTAAAGCTGAACTGTTGCGTGAAGATGTGCAAGAAGTGGGAGAGATTTTCGATCCAGTAATTGAGTTATGTGTTAATGGTAGAAAAATTACAGCTGTTGTCGATTCTGGAAGTGATACTACAGCTATTTCAAAGAAATTGTATGAGCAGCTCAAAGAAGTAGAAGAAATTCCTGTTTTTCCAGTTAATAGTGTACACATTATGACCGCAACCGGACAGAGAAGTCGTGCTGCAATGGGACAAGCACTTATAAAATGTAAAATTGCTAACAAATATTTTGATGTGGTAGCATTAGTTCTTGATTCACTGGCCGTAGATTGGATCTTTGGTAATGATTGGCTTGCCGAGAAGAGATGTAAGATAGGCTATGCTAAAGGATTTTTAAGTATTTCTTCATCATAACGAAGAAATTCCTCCGGTTAACAGCTTCTATCCTAACAAACCCGAATTCTTGTGAAATTTTAGTTCAGTACATATATATTCTTTTTTGTGTCCCAGCCTCGTCGCCGCTTTTGGTGTCTCGTTTCCGTCGTAAGTGTCGGTGGCCGAGTGGAATGAGACCGACACAGGAATAAAGATAACACGCTGGTGCAGGTACGGAGGGGAGCAGCCAGAAACTAGAAACACTAGAGTAAATTAGAACGAGATATATATTGCACAGAATTTATACAATACTTAACTTTTACATAGTACTGCAGAATGTTGATACATAGTTGTTAGAGGCCTGCCTAGTGCCTGTACGATAGCCAAGTCTTCACTGGTGCCTATCTGATTCCGATGGTCCTAACTGGTTGCTATCTCAGTCCCAAGTGAACGATGTCGTTCACTGGTGGCCACGAGCGGAGTTGCCGCAGAGGGCGCTCATGGCTGTCGTCGTAAGAACGCCGCGCCGTGCGTGCATGGCGGCGCGCGGCGAAAGTAGGTGGCGCGCACTTTGGACTTGTGCGACACCACATTCTTTGTTTAAATAAATTAAATGCACCAAAATCGTGTTTACTTTCAGTAGCCAATGAGGCCAAATTTTTACCCAGTTTCACCTTACTAGAAATATAGAGAGATGTTTTTCTTACAGCGGATGAAATCTAAGTTTGTTTAAGTAATGTTATAGAGACATATCTTAATTCAACAAGAAGCATCTTGCTGACTTCTACGTGACTTGACGCTACGTTTTTCCATGCAGGAGCCACGCGTACACTATTAGATAGCTGGAGATCAATAAAAATCAGTTGGAAGTTTATGCAAAGTTACACCACAGCAAGCATCAATATTCGCTATAGAAGTTATAATAAGAAAATCATGAAATACAGGAAACAAGATGGCGTATGCCAGAGAGTTCCGGACGAGGAATGTCACGTGACATTTCCTAACGCCTGGTTTACCTAAAATCAAGAAGCGGTGTCAAATCGCCCTTATTTTTGCAAATAAATCTTAAACGATGCAAAATATAAAAAAGGGAGCAAAGTTGTAGAGAATTTTCTCCTCTGCATGTTTATTTATTCAGTTCCTGTGTCAGATGTACAGTTAAGCCGTTCTTTTCAATTAAATTTCGAGCTGTCAAAACGCAATTGCAAAGGCCCACTTTTAGTGGTTCAACAGCAACCTAAAGTGGGCCTAAACTGTTGCGCCTGTCAGTCAGAATGAATTTATACGCCGGATAAGAATATTCTACAGCAACAGATATGACAGGGGCGTACTTCATGCCTTATGTGCGATTCCATCTGCATGCTGAGTTAAGTGAGATTTCTGAACACTCGAACCCTATTACGAGAGAGAAACAAAATGCAGTATAGAATCTCATAACCTAATGTAGCGTCCCAATTTATAGCCACACTAGGATTTACAGGTCGTTCTTGACTTCATCAAGATGCAAGTGCTGTCGGCAGTACTCGATTAAGACAGACAATTTTTAATTTCGATTTCAGCAATGACGCAGCTATCTGCCGTCGGAGCAATTAACGGTAATGTGTGCGAACGCCTTATGCGAACTATTTTGAAACTGTTTATACCTTACCTCTATCCTAACAACCTATCCAGAAATTGGAAAGAAAAATCCAATTTGTTTCTTTAATAAACTGAGTTTTTTAAGAGTCAACAAACGTAAAAAAAATTGCAATCACTTTTTTATTTCAGTAACTAGGGTCAACACTTTAGTATCCGAACTAATCCTCACTAGTTAGACTTAGTTAATTTTAAGATTTTTTCTTACAGGAGATGTCATCTATATCTATCTTGGGATAATTTGATAATGTTTCACCGTTTGTAGGTAGACAAGGAGCATCTTTCTGAATTTTATGTGCCACGCTGTTGATGTACTCCTTGCAGGAGCATCGGTTACATTAAAAGGTTAGATTTGTCCGCTACGCATTACAAATAGTTGGAAGAGTAGTATCAAAATCACAACAGCGTACCAATTGCACGTCAGAACGGTAAAGAACGTCACAAACTTGTATGTCACACACTCTTTTGGTAACAAAACAAAAACAAAAGGAGAAGAAATAATGTTTATAAAAAATATCCACTTTACTGACGGAAATAGCGAAAATCTGCAAATACATCTTACAATTCAAGCAGAAAGCCTGCATAGAAACTAAAGATTTCGAACACTGCAGCATACACACACGGCATTTTACCGGACATGACGAAAGCCACTCTGTCACTCAAACACTGTTATACCTGGAAGTAATTCGTCTGCAAGCGCCGTTAACACTCGTCCCGAACACAAACTGAGGAGTAACATGAACACGCCTTCACGCTACCTGATCCATTGTATAGACAGACCAGCCACAACCCGCTATACTTTGTGGCCGCTCTTTAGATTATAAAGTTCCGAAATTTAATACTCACTCCCTTTAGCGACCCTGCTCTGTTAAAATGCACACAATTCTTTTCGAAAAGTTCCATGTTTTTATAACATTTCCTTAGATCGCTGTCTTCTCTTTCCTCATGCCAACCAGTATTTCGACAGTTAAGTTTTCGATCTCCATGTATTCGTGTAATCCACCAATTTTTTGGTTTAATATGCAATTCTACACCTTTTGAAAATTCTCCTAGATGAGAGAATTCGGGTATATTAATTTTATCTCTTATTTCCTTTATAACGCGAATGGTAAAGCACTACATGTCTTCTTGCATATACCCATCTTGCTCTCTCTATCTCTCTCTCTCTCTCTCTCTCTCTCTCTCTCTCTCTCTATTCGCCATATCCTGTTACAATATTAAACATTGCAAACGATTCATTTTCAAATGCTCTAAGTCTTTACAACTTTTACCTGACACAGGTCGAACTTGCAAATACTGCTAATCGAATACCGCTGAAGACATTTAAAATTGTTCTTTCTCTACATTTAAACAAAACTAAACCCTATTGAACAACGGTATTTCTTTGGAGAGTTACAATAAACAAACAAAAAATGCGTGAAATAATTTAAGATCAGTTTACCGATTACTGACTGTCTACACTACAACTTTTTTTTCGCAATCACTGACTTAACAACATCCTCTTTCGAAATGACACTCGCCAATACAGCAACCACGGAACCGCCAACATCTCCCTCTTAACCAAGAGGACATAAACCTGCCCAATGCAACACAATTGCATCAGATTTTCAGTTCTGTAGAGCAAGATCGACCAGTTCTTTACCCAAAATATAGACAGAGAGAGACAAAAATTCTTTCTGCAAACACAAATCAAGCTCTTTCTCTGTGTTAACAAAGCTTTTCTTTTCTCATTCCACTAAATCTAACTCGGATTTAATTTTTTAAATCGATAATTAGAAGTATCTGTCTACCGCAAACGAAGATGCTTACTCTAGTAACTGGAATGTTAACCTACACACCGCAACAGAAGATCGTTAAAAATTTTTTGCCATCACCGTAAAACACCAAGAAACCTCACGTATTTCGAAGTCCTTTGTCCAAGTAAGACGATGATAGATGATCTATCCTACTAATAATAGTAGACGATGCTTAAGCACAACGAAGTTCAGTAGACCCTCTAGATGCCAAAACACTCATTAACGATGACCGTCTGAGCTACCATCTTCTCTCGGAACAGTATTACACAATAAAAACGTTTAAACCAGCAACTTAAAGACGAAAGTAGTGCACCTTAGGTCTCACAAACGACAGCTCACAGCGTGAGAAGAGCGCCACATAAACGGACATCGAAGATGTTATGTATACACTTATTTAGTTACAGTACAACTGTATATTACAACATAATGATCGCAAACGCTTCTAAGACACCCCAGTGAGAGAGACGATCATCACAATGTAAGAAAACGCGACAGGCTTCCGACAGATATTCATTCATCGAAAATTTCTACACGTTTCTCTGATTACCGTGCAAGCGAAATGTACCAATCAACTAACGCTATTGGACAGAGGAGTTCATTACATTAACGGACCCACGAGTCAATTTTCGGCGTTCTTATTAATCCAGTAAACAATTTACGAAACACGATTGAATAGGAATTTTTAGTGACGACTACATGGATGCGATTGACACACTGTCCAAGGGTGCACTTTGCAGAAGATGTTCAAATGTTTGTAGAGGTAATGGGACTTAACTACAGGGTCATCAGTCCCTAAACTTACAAACTACTTGTTGTTGTTGTTGTGGTCTTCAGTCCGGAGACTGGTTTGATGCAGCTCTCCACAATACCCTATCCTGAGCAAGCCTCTTCATCTCCACATAAGAACGGCAACCCACATCTGTCTGAATCTGCTTACTGTATCCATCTCCTGGTCTTCCTCTGCGATTTTTACCCCCACACACTTCCCTCTAATGCTAAATTCACAATTCCTTCATGTCTAACAATGTGTCCCACCAATCTATCCCTTCTTTTAGTCAAGGTATGCCAGAAATTTCTTTTCTCCCCAATTCTGTTCAGTACCTCCTCATTAGTTACGCGATCCACCCACCTAATCTTCAGCATTCTTCTGTAGCACCATATTTCAAAAGCCTCAATCCTCTTCCTGTCCGCACTGTTTATCGTCCATGTCTCACTCCCATACAAGGCAACACTCCATACAAATGCCCTCAGAAAGGACTTCCTTAGGCTTAAATCAATATTCGATGTTAACAAATTTCTCTTTTTCAAAAACGCTTTTCTACCCATTGCCATTCTGCAATTTTATATCCTCTGTACTGCGACCATAATTTGTTATTTTACTGCCCAAGTAACAAAACTCACAAACTACTTATGAACTAGCTAATAGTAAGGACGGTACAAATATCCATCCCCGAGGGGGGGGATTCGAACCCCCAGCCGTAGTGGCCATGCAGACTGTGACTGGCTCGCCGAGGAGACTGAGGCCGTCCTTAGTCTTAGTTCGTAAGTAGTTTGTAAGTTTAGGGACTGATGACCCCGTAGTTAAGTCCCATAGACTATACAAACATTTTTTTTTTTTTTTTTGACTGGCGCGCCGCAGAACGCTTGGCCACCGCGGCCGGCCATTTTGTAGATATTGGTTATCCTCATTTAAACAGTATTGTTGAGAGTCAAACTCACGATCTAGCCAGGAAGTGTATTTTGTATCCTCCAGCCTGGTAATGCCTTGTTCCTGACCAAACGGAGAAGTAATAGTGTCCCGCAAACGTCGAGAATCAAAGGATGCGTTGTTCCTCTCGCCCATATGGGGGTTATTTAGCCTTTCGCCTTAAAATATCAGTCAAATGCATAATCTGCAGAAGGAGCCGCAGTTATACTCGTTGGTTATGGTGAGATTTTTTTGTGCTCAGTAGCTTGATTTACCCTAACAAGAAATAGAGGTCGGTCTATTGCATTTTAATTTTTTCGTGCCTCTGCACAATTTTTCGAGTCGTTGGTTGCGAATGTAAGCAAACGAGGAATATTTTTCTGTCGACAGACACCTTACGCTTCGTTGGTGTGTGTAGATTTGCGAGTTGTCTGTTGGCGTTGCAAGATACCTTATGCGAAGGGCAACAGGCGGATTGTGTTTTTCTCGACTTCAAAAAGGCGTTAGACGCGGTGTCACACTGCAGACTGCTAACGAAGATAAGAGCTTATGGAATATGTTCACAGATTTGTGACTGGCTGGAAGACTTCCTAAGTAATAGAACGCAGTACGTCGTTCTCGACGGCGAGTGTTCATCAGAGATGAGTGTATCGTCAGGCGTGCCCCAGGGGAGTGTGATAGGACCGCTATTATTTTCTATCTATATAAATGATCTGATGGACAGAGTAGGTTGTAATTTGCGGCTGTTTGCTGATAATGCTGTGGTGTATCGGAGGGTGTCGTCTGTAACTGACTGTAATAGCATACAGGTTGACTTAGACAAAATTTCTAGTTGGTGCGAAGAATGGCAGCTAGCTCTCAATGTAGAAAAATGTAAGGTGATGCGCATGAGTAGAAAAAACAATCCCATAATGTTCGAATACAGCATCAGTAGTGAGCTTCTTGATGTGGTCGCGTCGTTCAAATATCTAGGCGTAACATTGCAGAGCGATATGAAGTGGAACGAGCATGTAAGGACAGTTGTGAGTAAGGCAGACAGCCGACTTCGGTTTATTGGGAGAATTTTGGGAAGATGTACTTCACCTGTAAAGGAGACCGCGTATAAAACGCTTGAACGACCACGTCTTGAGTATTGCTCAAGTATTTGGGACCCGCAGCAGATCGGTTTGAAGGAAGACATAGAGGCGGTTCAGAGGCGAGCAGCTAGATTTGTTACCGGTAGGTTCGACCAATGCGCGAGTGTCCCGGAAATGCTCCGGCAACTCAATTGGGGATCGCTGGAAGAAAGACGACGTTCTTTTCGTGTATTTCTGTTAAGTAAATTTAGAGGGCCGGAATTTGAAGCTGAGTGTAGTACGATCTTTCTGCCGCCTACTTACATTTCACGTAAAGATCACAAAGACACGATAAGAGAAATTAGGGCTCGTACGGAGGCATATAGGCATTCTTTCTTTCCCCGTTCAGTTTGGGAGTGGAAATGCCTAGTAGTGGTACAGTGTACCCTCCGCCACGCACCTTACGGTGAATTGCGGAGTATGTATGTAGATGTAGATGTAGATGCTACTTCTGCAATGTTATCGATGTGCGCTGATGCATCTGTAGTCAAAGATATGGTTGTGTAAAATACGGTACAGTATGTATTCTACAAGGTTAAGCAAAATTTGGTGTGAATGGTTAATAATGCTGTAGACTGTTGTTACTATGGATGTATTCTTTAAGGTTGTTGTTGTGTATACGTTATATGTAATAAGAGTGTAATAACAAACAGTGTACTATTTCTCCATTGCGTGTTTTTATCGGGTTCTCAAAGGTATAATGTATGGTCGTTAACGTCTGCCTTGCCTTCTTTCCGGAAAACGTAGTCGATGATTGGTTTGATTCGGTGCTTGGTATGACATCCGACCCTAACTAGAGGCGTTTATATTCTTCTTTATCAAATCTGTTTCTTCCTCTATACCCTGATCTAACTTTCATTGTAAGATAAATTAAGCTTTTGCATGTTGCACTTATCTGTATGGCGTCTAAATGTCTGATCTATCAATGCGATTTTCAGTTAAACAAAAAGACGCGGTTAGTTGCTGAAGTTCAAATGTTCATATGTTTGTAGAGTCTATGGGACTTAACTACGGGGTCATCAGTCCCTAAACTTACAAACTACTTATGAACTACTGACGAGCTAGGACGGCACAAATATCCATGCCCGAGGGGGGATTCGAACCCCCGACCGTAGTGGCCGTGCAGACCGTGACTGGAGCGCCTTAGTCTCCTCGTCCACCGCGGCCGGCAGTTGCAGAAGTCATACTACGTCGCGTTGTGTTTGAATTTAAACAGTTCTCCAGGTACAGTATTACACTAAAGCATAATTCGACGAACATTACGCTGTCTTAATAGAAAAGTAATCGAAGGTTGGATGTGTATTTCTTTACCCGTGGGTCTTTTTACCTTAAGAAGGTATAGAAGCGGATCTGTTCTTTTTTTTCGTAGCTCTGTGAATTTTTCGCGATTCAGAATGTGACAAATAGACAGCCTAGACGGAGTGCTGATCTATACTTTACCTTTCTTGGTATAAATTATATATACCAACGTCAGTTGTTGTTTTCTAAAGGACATAAGACGAATAGCACTGGTTCTGTTGTGTGCGAAGATTAGTGGAACATGTACGCATCTGTCAGTATTTTATTAGTATTGAGCTGCATTTTTACGAGGTGTTTGCTGTAGATCATAAGATCTGTACGGGAATCAATTGTGCTGAGGAGCATTCCAACGTCGATGCGATTACCTAAAATATGTTATAGTTTGCATTGGCAACAGCTATTTGTTGTTAAGATTTTAGCTTTTCGTGTAGAATTTTTCGGTTTTACAGGTCTATGAATCTACAAGAAAATACCGGAAGACATGGCACATGTCAGAAGAGCAGTGCTTTGATTGGTAGAGTATGTTAGTTGGTCAGTTATCGGAGATGTACTTCTGTGCTGTTCTAGTCCACAGCTAAGGAAAAGTTCGTTTAAATCGATGTTGTGTGATATGTCGATGTATAGAGTGGAGTTTGATTTTACATCGCAATTTAGCGCTTATCCGACTGTGTAAGTGTGTGTATAAAATAGGTTATCGCTAATTATATTTTCATCTTGCAAGTTATAACGGCTGTTGTAGTCAACTCATACGGTAAATATTTCGTTTGTGTCAACTGCAAGGAAAGGATCTATAGAAGCGTTGCAGTATTTGTCGGTGGTGGCCGAGGAGACTAAGGTGCTCCAGTCACGGTCTGTACGGCCACTACGGTCGGGGGTTCGAATCCCCTCTCGGGGAATGGATATTTGTGCCGTCCTAGTTCGTAAGTAGTTCATAAGTAGTTTGTAAGTTTAGGGACTGATGACCCCGTAGTTAAGTCCCATAGACTATACAAACATTTGAACATTTTTTTGTATTTGTCGGTAGTACGATTGTGCGTGGCTGTCTCTTTATCATCTGTAGAAATTAGAGATGGTCTTTATTGTGTGTCGATGTTACATTAAGAGCGATGGTATAGCTATGACACATCGTTTTTTATTCTTATGGCAGTTGATAGAAGTAATTTAATATCCTATCTTCATAAAATTAGGTTCGTGTATTCATAATCTGGTGCGTATGAGGTATCGTACGGTTCGTTGCAACATATAGGTGTTCTACATTTGTGGACTGCATGTTGAAACATAGTAGCATCTTTATGCTTTAGGGCTGTGCTGTATTTATCTCATATTTTAGTGGTGTTTACTTTACGAATGGTCGTCTCTTGATAGCTTAGAGGAGATGCTTGCGGTGATAAATTATTGTTCTGCTGTCGAGAAGCATCGATTTCAATAAACCCTATGGTTAGGTGATTTAAAGCTGGGTAGTTACCTTCAATGGGATGCGCGGTGAATCGTTAGTTTAGTCTCTAAAGAATTGCTCTTGGCTTTCAATAAGTATTTTCTGGTATTGTATTAGTTCGAAATGGTGTAGACTATTTTGCGTTGTTGGTTTATACTTGTTTGCTTTTCTATGTGTGCCAGTCATTTTTACGGTGTAATTGGTTGTGTTATAGATGTTTATTGGGAGTACTGATTTGTTAGAAAGGGGAATACGAAGACTGTTTGAGCACGAGTGATTGTTAAACGTACGAGGTATGTCGTCTAGTGATTGATAGAAAACGTTTCAGAAACACTGTCTTGCACTGTCTTGTGGAGTATGCTATGGAAGAAGACGCATTATCAATCGGTTAGATGTTTGTGGGGGATCTACCAACAACGCAGAGACACCAAGATTGTTGCATACTAGTTTGTTTAGAACTTGAGTAGAAAAGAGCTGGGATGGCTAGATCAGTTTGTTGTAGACTACTGCTGATTGCAGTCGTAGTTCGGTTGCAGATGGATGTTGTTAGAAGCGCTTACATAGAGCTTAGCAGAATAGTTGGGATAGAATTGAAGAGAAAAGTGTTTGAAATACTCTGAAATATGAGGTGCAGTGTCTGCCTCGAGTTTTGTATGATGTGTTGCGATAGAGCTCTAAAGAAGACGATTTAGGATTACGTTCTTGTGGTTGTAAAAAAAACTTTGCACTCTGTGTGTTACGAAGTATTGCCTGTTTGATACGTATGGAGAGGTCAGGAGCGTACAATGCACTGCCCACATATAATAAATATTTAATGAATCCCATACAAAACTTAGGATATAGGTATAGTAATTAGTGAATGAGTGACTTGGATGAATGAATGAGTGATGATACGTGGAGATGAGCACAAGCACACATGTAAATATTCAAATAGTTGCAGCAAGCTGTATCTTATTCGTAGGCGCCTTTGTATAGACAGTAAGTCTATAAAATTTTGCATCCAGTCATTATTAAAATATTACTGAAAGGTAAAGTAATTACGAAAAAGCAAGCATATCTTAACTTACAGATTACGGAACTGTCTTAGTCAGCAGAAGGTACGATTTCTTTAAAAGGAAAGCCATGGACAACACTATTAAGGTATGACAGTTGTCATCAGGAGTCACTTGATTGTGTAAAGGATATTTTTTTTTTTGATTTTGTCAATCAGTGTAAGAGACGTTCATTTTAAGAAATTTATTTTCATAGAAAGACATGTCGTCCTCGAAATTCTATTTAAAACTATGTATGTACCATAAACAAATGGGAAAGAATCTGTTTCAAAAGATTGGCCTGTTTCGCACAGAAAGTTAAGGTACACAAGCTTTATTCTGCAAGATGCAAAAACATAAAAGTTTTTAGCATCTCAAGTAACCTGTGAATCGACTCGCCGCTAGAAGAGAACACGAAGAAAAAAGATTGACACCGTCGACGCCGACAGGAGAAATTTTATCGACGTAGATTTAAGATGACAGGAACATGTCAACACCATTTACATATAAACAAATTGAAATGTCAACGTGTAGATACTCCAGTGAAATCGCTATCTATTCACTATAATACTAGTTTGCAAATAGGAAAAAGATAGCAAGCCAGTAATCGTGACCAGACCGTACACTGATGTACAGCTGCAGTGACATCCAGCGAGAGTAGAGCAAGGCCGCGGTAGACGAACCCATTGTTGAGCGCGTAAATGCCGAAACTTAGGCTGACTACTATTGTGTATCTTAACTGGTAATGTCGTTGTGTTTGGTATTGTAGACTAGAAATTTCAATGAAAATTTTCTTTTAACAGTCTCTCGACCTTATACACTATCGCCTATCTTTATTGCTAAGTTAAATCTGTCTCTGCATATTTTTTTCTGCTAATTTAAATGCAACTAATGGACTGGTCTGGTCATGCCTTAACTTAAGTGATGCATTTTCTGTGTTTTAATGTACGTAGCTGGTCATAAAATGGGCCAAACTGAACACGGACACTATTAAGACACAAATTTATCTATTGATTAGCAATTCTTTTAAAAGGTTTTGCAAAATTTGCATGTAACAAATCCATTTCAATATAGATATCATTTTTCTAACCCTATAACAAAAATATCTAACCCCGGAATTTGTAACGAAACTAATCCATGAACGGATTGCGAATTGTGTCCATAAAGAGAGAGAGAGAGAACAGAAATAATTTAGGATAAGCAAAGTATACTGATGTGGGCGTACGCCTAAACCTTTGTAAGTAACATTTTATTGTAACATATTTATGTACGCGTACTGTCATGTCAGATCGGTTGTTTCAATTTGAGTTAAACAAAAGCACTATACTTACATAAACCTACCCCAATTCAATCTCTCGAAATTACAAACAACAACACACAGAAACGAAAACGCCACAAGTGTGGACTAATAATGTTTCTGTGCTTCCATTTCAGAGAAAAATTTTATATCATCCGTAAATGTTAAGTTACTACTGAATGTTAAACTTTGTCTTTTCATGTACCACTGCCAACAAACGAGTACCTATTAAGAGACCTGTAGCTACAAACGGCTACCTACACGACGTCACGTGCCATTCTCGCATGCGATATCGATCCTCAATCGAGACGGCGGGACATTTGAAAGCTGTTCGACGAGATGCGCATATCGGCCGCGCGCATCGTATCCTGCTCGAACGAAGATGAACCAACTGCGGTCCAGAAGAACCAGTACAGCAAGAAAATTCTAGACAACTAAGGATTATATTGTAAAAAGGGAACTAAAAAAAACAACGCAAACTTACTAATACAAATGTATAAAAACAAAGAAAAGTACCCGTGAGAAAAAAAAAAAAAAAAATTATGCATGTATGTAAATATGCTTTTGTAAAGAACTATTCTGTAAATATTATTGTAAGTCGATCTTATGAAGAAAACCTATATATGAAAAAAATTAACGACCTAAGATATATTACAATCAAGGAGCGTTTTTCTCTCTCTGAACCTTAAGCTACCTTCCCTTGTTTCTGTCTGACGAGAGAAAGAACTACTTTCCGATTCATCTGTCTATGTTCGGCCTCTGATTAGTACAGACGTATCTATAGTAGCTACTATTGTTTCATTTATCCAGCATGTAAGTAAAGTGCTTTTGTGAGTTAAATAGATCATGAAGTATTTAAAAATTTAATATGACGGGTTTTCAGTTATCATTCTGGTAATGAATCTGGCCTAAATACTTTTTCCCCTTGAAGTTGTGTGGTCGCCAAGAAACTGCTACCTCAAGTTCCGGAACCGCCAAGACTTTATGGGCCGGCCGCGATGGCCGAGGAGACTGAGGCGCTCCAGTCACGGTCTGCGTGGCCACTTCGCTCGGGGGTTCGAATCCCCCCTCGGGCATGGATATTTGTGCCGTCCTAGTTCGTAAGTAGTTCATAAGTAGTTTGTAAGTTTAGGGACTGATGACCCCGTAGTTAAGTCCCATAGACTTTACAAACATTTGAACATTTTGAGACTTTATGGACTCCCTAAGGTTCACAAAGATGGGGTGCCGTTACGTCCCATTGTCAGTAACATCCGAGCACCTACATATTTGTTGGCCAAATATTTGACGGGAATATTAAGTCCTTATGTGGGTAAATGCCCTCATCACATCCGTAATTCCGTGGATTTTGTTAAACGCCTTAACAGCTTCAGGCTGGATATCATGGCTAGTTTTGACGTTTCGTTGTTTACGAGGGTGCTCCTTCGAGAGTCACTAGATTTGATTGGTCAGAAGTTTGACGAGAAGACCACCGAACTTTTTAGGCATGTCTTGATCTCCACGTATTTTCCTTTCAATGGCGAATACTACAAACAAACGGAGGGAGTCGCCATGGGTAGCCCACTCTTCCCTGTGGTCGCAAATTTGTACCTGGAGAATTTCGAGGAGAAAGCCCTGGCATCATCTGAATGGAAACCTACTTGCTTTTTCCGTTACGTGGACGTCATCTGGCCGCATGGTATGGATAAACTCCTTGACTTCCTTACTCATCTGAACTCCATACACCCCAGCATCAAATTCACTATGGAGACTGAAACGGAGGGTAAATTGCCGTTCCTTGACGTCTTGGTCAAGAGAAGAGCTGATGACACCCTGGGTCATAGTGTATATTGGAAGACAACGCACACTGATCTGTATTTACACACAGACAGCTGTCACCACCCTTCACGGAGGAATGGGGTACTTAAAACTCTAGTACATAGGGCGCGTACTAACTCCAACGCAGAGAGTCTACCCCAGGAATTGGAACACCTGAGAACTGTATTTCGAAAAAATGGGTACTCAGAGTGGGAGATTCAGCGGGCTCTCCGCCCAACCACTACAGCACAACCTGTGGCAACGGATGGAAACACGAGGGATGATGTAGGCATTGCGTTCGTTCCATATACTGACGCACTCTCGGGGAAGGTTGCCCGCATTTTGATAAAACACCAGGTTGGAACTGTTTTTTGTCCGCCGAATAAAATTCGTGCATTGGTGGGGAGCGCCAAAGACGATCTTGGTTTGAGGAAGGCCGGCGTGTGCCAGATTCCGTGTCAGTGTGGAAAGTCATATATTGGACAGACGATGCATACCGTCGAGGATCTATGCGTTGAACACCAGAGGCACACACGATTTATGTATCCGAGCAAGTCAGCGATCGCTGAACATTGTTCGTCGGAGAATCATGCAATGGAGTATGAACGCACTAGGATTCTGGTATAGACGTCGAGATACTGGGACTGCGTCGTTAGAGAGGCCATTGAAATTCGCACAAGTAACGACCTCATTAACCGTGACTGTGACTATAATCTTAGCAAAGCTTGGGAACCAGCGATTGGATTAATTAAGAGTACATCTAGCAAACGTAACTAAGTGACGACCACGGCGGACAGAATCCTCACACCGACGTCATCTCAGACGCCGGCGCAATCGGTTCCACTGCGCGGCCGCGGCGCGGGGCGCGAACCGCGGAGGGGTCGCTCCGCGGGCCGAGGGTATTTAAATCGCCCGCTACCGGGCTAGAACCCAGTACCCTTCGATCAGCCGTAGCGTGCGGATCTCCGTGCCGGCGCGTTTCCAGGAGCTCAGTCCGTCAGTTCACCTGATGATGGCGACATGTATGATCGCCGAAATATTGTGCCCGTTGGACACTATAGACCGGCAGTACACCCGTGGATATTTTGATTATCAAATACGCCGGGAGAAACTGAAGAATCATATTTACGAATTTGATTAAATACTAAAAGTTAAACTTGCCTCTACAACCTCAACCCACAAGGCAGTTAACATTATACCATCCTCCTAAAGCGAATCGTTCGTTGCCAACGATAGAAAACTAAACCGCTGCCACTGCAAGTAAAGTTTAGCCCAGGTAAGACAAAAAAAAATTTTTTTTCCTAGCTGTATCGCATATGCCTTACAATGTCATGGGTAGAAAAGAAGTGCTTCTTTCTACGGGTATTACCACTAAATTATACATAGCGTAGAAATATCTATCGAGTGAGCATTGGATTCTGTGCATCTTCTCAACATTAAGCTGGAATTACTTGCTTTCTTTGGAATTGGAATCACCATATTTTTCTTGAAATATGAGGCTATTTCCCCTGTCTCATACATCTTGCATACCAGGTTGAACAATTCCATGACTGCCTCTCCTAACCATAATAGTTCAGACGGAACCTCATCAAGTCTAGTGGTCTTGTTTCTACTCAAATCTTTTAGTGCTCTGTCAAATTCTTTCCACAGTATCGTATCTCCTATCTTATCTTCCTCTAAAGGCTGTATTCCCCTTGCACAGTCTGTGGTAATAAGAAAGAGACAGTGTGGCGAATGGAGATTTGGGTGTGGCGAAATACAACACGATCAAATCAATGAAACGAACGCAGAACAGGACCAATCACCAGACCTTGCCAAAAACTTACGCAACACATCAATGTGCCCCCCGTAACTGGGTCGATACGGGTAAGAGAAGACAATTAAAACGAACAATAATTCGGACCAAAATCGAACATGGAGGAAGAATTATTTACGCGAAGACATACCCGGGTACCCGTTGCGGAGAGTCGGACCCGAAGAATGTTTATTTCCGATATCTGAAGAGGACATCACTCTTCTGTCATCCTTCCAGAAGCATATATTAAGTTCGATTTATTATATTTCGTACTATCTTTTTAATTATATTTTATTTAAATGTTCCAAAGAAAATACAATATGTTGGCCATGTGAATCCAATGACCTGAAGGAAGGCAAAGCAAATAAATGAAATTAATTCCTCAAAAAAAAAAAAAAAAAAAAAAAAAAAAAAAAAAAAAAAAAAAAAATCGCTGGTTCAATCCTGCCGACCGGCAAAAATTTATTTCCTTGTAATTAAAAAAGAATAAAAAGCGGAAGAACCGGGTTCGATTCCCGGCCCAGCTCACATTTTCACTTGTCGCCATTGTTCCACTTCAATGTCCAAATGCAGCAACTATCAATCCTTTTCTTTCTAATTCTACACAAAAAAGAGAGGAAAAAAAAAAAAAAATCCCGCCCGGGCACAAATTTTCATTCGCCGCACATTGGTATTACATCTAAACCTAGTACAGTTAAATCTATAAGTGATGGCAAATTGCGATTTATTTCATTAAAAATGAACGCTGTATCGTCGTCAAAAATGTATAATTGTTCAAAATTCCTTTTTCTTTCTTACTTCTACTACAACAGTTTATTATTTGAGGTAATACATTTGTAAATGTCATATGTTTAACAAGTGGTGTTCTTACAGTTTTCTGTCAAAAACTCTCTAATCTGTTAATGTACACAGTTTTCTTCCGTCTTAATATAAATTTTTCTTGTTTTATCATATCAGATTGAAGATAGTGAACACAGTGTAATGTCATGGCCGCGTAACTGGAGACAAGCGTCTATACAAAGCAATATTAAAACCGAAACTATCACATTGCAACTGTTGTAGACCTATTACGTGTCGAGTAGTGCCTGTCCACAAAAGTAATTGAAAAACTGTATATAAGCGGCGAAGAACGGAGTGGTGCTAGTGTTTTATCGTTTTTTGTCGTTTTGCTTGTGCTAGTTTTAAGGTAAAATTTCGAAGGACAGCTATGCAGCTACCTCGCCTTACACAATTACGAATGGTTTCATTGTGGAAAAAAATGAAATGTCAAGGTTCAAGCTAACGTGCTTTTTTCTGTTTATCGACACTTTCTTTACCATATTTAAACACTTTCATATCATTTTGCCCTTGGTACCGTAGGAATCTTTATGAAATCTTTTTAAATATATCGAGACAGTCTTGAAGATCAATGTTCGTCTACCTGCGGTGTACAGTCGTCCAGACAAATTACATGTAGCCTTTTGGTATCGCCATTCGCGCTCAAAGAACTACCACACATCGGATCTACGTTTTAACATATCTAGAAACATTATTTTATCATTAAAAATGAAATTTTTACTCACATAAAGACGTGTCACACAAGAAAATTTTGCGAACATTATCTTCAAAATACCTGATTCTGTGTGTAATACAAAAATAGGAAAGGGCACGTTCCCGCAAGTTGAAAACAACCGCCTCATTTATTTTTCCTCTACGGTAGTACCAGAAATGCCCGTGTGGAGCGCTATCGTCGGATGCGCCTTCTAGCCAGCGATATTCCGTCGCGCCCCGTTTTCTCTGGTTAGCCTCCAATTAGCCAGGCGCCTCCTACGGTAACACCGGGGATCACCGGATGTCGCACCTTCGACTTACCCGGTAGTTAATCACGTAAGCAGACCAGCACCACTTCAGAGAAGAGAGCATGTATAGGGAGAGGGTGGCCATGCATGATACCGCTGCTGATTGGCTGAGAGCACAGACGCCATGTTTTTACCAGACTTGGCGGGCTTTGTGTACGTAAGAATTGCTACAGTGTGCGTTTCTGCACCGCAGAGGTTCTCAGATGCTTTGGACAGTTATTTCACTGTACCGTTACACACAGCATGTGTTACGGTAGGTACTGCTGCACTTTGGCACGTCTCCTGTCCGTTCTATTAACGTAAATTGTGTTCTTCGTCGGAAGTTGACGATAACTTTACAACTTCGCGGCAGTTATTAAGATTAAATGTTTATTTGAACTGATTTACTGAGTGCAATTAATGTGTATCCCGTGTTCATCAAGGACAATCAAAACAAAGGGCTCGCTGTTCCGCTGTTGCCTGTAAAAACTGAAGTGAAAATGGCTATATGATGCTTCGTTCGGAAGGAATGAAGAAAGACGGAAATAGTGGGCAGAGAAAGCGGGAATCGTAAAGGTGACTTATGGAAACCAACAAATTATTCCTGTCTGTGTAAAGTAAATATTTTCTACTGCACCCCTCTCCCACCGCCCAGTGCAAGAAAGGCTCTGGTGACAGTCGGTAAATAACGTGCAATTTCTGTAGCCCTCATGTGGTGTGCGGATTGCATACTAAATTAGTAATTTGAAGGTCGCAAGTTCAAATCTTGTCACCGTTACATTTTTTCACTAATATTTTCTACTTTTTTTTTTTAGTTCGTGGTTTTCATTTTTGACATTTGTGCTACAAGGCACCTCCCTCTTGGCTGTGTATTATTGGATTTTCAGTTCTATGATTGGATACGGAATGTAACATGAGAAAAAGAGACGGCGGTGGGGACTATTGATTAGTTGTGGATATTCAGTTACCTATTTTGAGTCTGTTTCTGCTGCTTCATTAGAGATACTATTGGTATATCTCCGATTTTCTGTGATACTGTGTTCCTAAATGTATAGAATCACATATTTGGCTTTTCCCAGTATAGGAAAATGTTAGAAGAGCAACAGGAACACACTTAAAATTTACTGCATGGGAGTGGAAAGCGATAATCGTGTACTAATTTCAGCGATGGATATGCAGACACAAAAAAACTGGAAGTCTTTGTGATACATAACATGAAATACCTCTTTCTTATTCATATTTTTTCAACTGTAGATGTTACCACATCATCGTAAAATATGGTATTAACACTCGACAGACATAGTCACTGCTTCACAAGACTTATTTACTTAATAGTTATGCCTATACAATCATAGATGAATGGCATTTGTTATAAACTCTTCTTTTCGGCGGTTCATAAATGTGGAAATATTTCTTTATTGTTTTTCTCCGAAATTATGCGTATTTTTCCTCTTACAGACCGTTGGTACGTAGGTGTTGGCCTTCTATTTCTTAGTTTCAACACTGGACCTAAGCACCTGGCAAGGAACGACTGATGCATTTGTTTACAGTTAGTCGTGCACTCAAAATGGCTGCTGCTAGAAGTCGGAAAGGTATAAACATAATTATGTTCAAAGATTAAGCTAAAAAGCTGTATTTTTTCTATAGTATGTTAACTCTCCTAAATGTTGAATTAATTCCGATTTGAATACATTTTATTTATTACTACGAAATAACTCATTATCTGAAGGTCCTCGTATGTTGAGCGTAGGCCATAATAATATGAATATGCTGACTTCAATTTCGTCTTCGAAAGTGGAGTAGTGAAATAACTCTTTTTATACTTTAGATATATGAATGAAATATTAACGGATGAGCAAATGGAAGCGCTTCTTAATGACAGAACTGTGGAATTATCTTTGTAGATCTTGTGATTGTCAATTTTTGGGTGATGTACCGCAGATGATCAGAAAATAAAACACCCAAACAAAGGTTTCACTCATGGATTACAAAATGGATGTAGGCAAAGCTATGATTAACTATAAATATGTTGAGCCTGTAGCTAGAAGAGGAGGGCGCCCTTGTGTAGAGATTTCATTTGATAGTGAAGATGCAGTCGTACACAGTATGGATAAAATGCCAAGAAGAGCTCTGTCACAACCAGTTGCATTAATTAGGCCATTTACCAAAATTTGTTGAGACAAAGAATGTCTCAAAATGCAGGAAACATGGCTGCAATTCAGACAAGGGTCATCTGAATCATATGTGAAATGTATGTGTGTGTTATGAAAAATTATGGTTTTGAAGCATATCACAAAAAGTAAAGATTCATTTACTGGAAATATCAAGTTATTATATGACAGAAATTATTGCTTTTATTTATTTTCTTTCATCTGTGAAACTGTCAATGAGTATCAACAGGAACCTGTATTGGAAACAACGTATTTTAAATATTAAAAAAATACTAATTTTCCGTGTAGATTAGCATACAATAAAATATTTATTTTGTTGAAAAAAAAATTGAAGCGTGACTGTCATTTCGTTTCATTGCTCAGATGTCTCATTATGTCAACTTAGCAAATGAAATTTGAATTGATTCTCTGGGGAATGGTTTGCAACTCTGTGTTGCAGACTGTAAAAGCAATTGTAGAAACAGATGGCAAAGGTGTACACTTTATTTTATATCATTCCTGTTATAAGTCACTCTCCTATTTCCCCCATCCTTGTGTGCTGGGGAGTGCGAGTGAATGTAATAATATTTATTTGGTTGTTGTTAACGTGTTAGAGCCAGATCGAGATGTTGTGAGTTTTGTCGCGGGTTAAAGTTGCTGCTAAGTCGGTTATTTGTGGCATTATCATGGGGAGTATTAGTTTGTTGAACGGGTTTTTGAAGTTGTTTCAGGAACATATTCTTTTTGAGTGTCAATATTCAAATTTACAGTGATTTTCTTTGTAACTAGGACTTTGCGCTGGAAATGGGTAACTTGTAGTTTGTGAGTCCAGTTGGTGCAATGGTAGTCTTTTATTAGTCATAATTTGTTCCTCGTGTAATTTCGATTTGTTTAATGCATAAATGTGGAGGATTAATCTCGGAATTATGACGATTTTCTTTGTGCAATGTAATCAGGGTGTACGTTGTGCCACGTGGTGGCCAGTACATAGTAAGTCTGGTAACAGAGGATCTGTTGCAATTGTTTACCCTGCTCATGCACTAGTATTATAGTGATTACGTACAATTTAGTGTTAAGTAGCCGGTTTTCGTAAATGTTTTTAGGTTTGCTTTGTAATGATTGTGCTATGATGATAGGCCCACGGGTTGGTAATAATGTTGCCAAACGTGATGTATTCATGTAATCATACCCAAAATCCGCAGAATTAAGAGAAGATTCAGTGTGGGGCCCACACTGATGGTGTACGTTCACCACTTAGACGGGCATTGTAATATTTTGTGATCCCCTGTCATGTACTAGTAGTAATCAGATCAGTAATGCAAATCCCATTCTCGAGTAATATTTGTGTTTCCGTTCACACCACTTTGCTGTCCCTGGATTGCAACTGCCGCCCGGTAAATCTTCCTTTGCGTGCCTTGTGTGAATGTGTTATATCATAGCGGGGAATCTGAGAAAACTCCTTGCTTCCATATCCTTGCGAATGACGAGATTAACCTGTTTTGTTATTTTTTTAGAGCTTGCTAGGAGGCCCATTCAGATAATAGCAACAAAAGATTGCATTTAAATTCTCTTTAATACATCTACATCTACATCTACATACATACTCCGCAATTCACCGTAAGGTGCGTGGCGGAGGGTACACTGTACCACTACTAGGTATATCCTTTCCTATTCCACTCCCAAATTCGGATACAACTGGAGGAGGAGTGTTCATCGCTGTGGATAAAGATATTGTTTCTACTGAGATCGATGTTGAAAGTAACTGTGAAGTTATCTGGGCACGTATAACAGGTCTAAAAGAAGTAAAGTTAATAGTCGACTGTTTTTACCGGCCCCCCAGTGCTGCTGTAACAGTTTTAGAATCATTCAAAGAAAGTCTACACCAGGTAGTGCATAGGTATCCGGGCCATGTAATATTAGTCGGAGGAGACTTCAACCTTAAGAGTATAGATTGGGACCTCGCTACTTACATTTCAGGCGGTACAGACAAGCAGTCTTGCGAGCTACTTTTGGACACATTCTCCGAAAACTGTCTTGAGCAGTTAAACCGTCAACCCACGCGCAATGGAAATATTCTAGACCTTTTAGCCACAAACAGGCCTGACCTTATTAACGATGTCTGTGTAGAGACAGGAATTAGTGATCATGATATAGTCATAGCGTCGATGATGACCAAAGTTCATAAACCAATCAAGAAGGCTAGGAGCGTGTTTTTGTTGGGAAGAGCCGATAAGCAAATGTTACGATCGCACTTAGAAAATGAATGGGCATCGTTTAATTCCGAGACTATGGATGTAGAGGAATTGTGGGCTAAATTTAAGTGCATTGTTAATAAAGGGTTAGAGAAATATGTGCCAGTAAAGACGATTAAGGATGGAAAACATCCACCTTGGTATAATAATAATAATGTTAGAAAGCTGCTGAGAAAGCAAAGGCTGTTGCACTCTCGATTCAAAAAAGAACACGCAAATGATGACAGGCAAAAGCTAGTAGAGATTCGTGCGTCTATAAAAAGATCGAAGCGCGAACCATACAATAATTATCACAGCCATACCTTAGCAAAAGATCTTTCCGAGAACCCGAAAAAATTCTGGTCCTATATAAAATCGATAAGCGGGTCAAAGCCCACTGTCCAGTCACTCGTTGATCATTCCGGGGCAGTAATAGAAGAAAGCAAACAGAATGCTCAAGTTCTAAATTTAACTTTAAGAAATCTTTCACGCAGGAGGACCGCACAAATGTAACATCATTTGATCAACGTACACATTCCGAAATGAGGGACATAGCAATAGGTATTACCGGTGTAGAGAAGCAGCTGAGAGAGCTAAATACGAAAAAGTCTGCTGGTCCGGATGGAATACCAGTTCGGTTTTACAAAGACTATTCTGCGGCGTTGGCCCCCTACTTAGCTTGCATTTATCGCGAATCTTTAATTCAGCGCAAAGTTACTAGTGATAGGAGAAAAGCGCAGGTGACTCCCGTGTATAAGAAAGGAAAGAGAACTGACCCATACAATTACAGGCCAATATCGTTGACATCAGTTTCATGTTGAATCTTAGAGCATATTCTTAGTTCGAATATAGTAAATTTCTTTGAAACGGAAAAGCTTCTTTCCATGAATCAGCACGGGTTAAGGAAACATCGTTCATGTGAAACTCAGCTTGCCCTTTTCTCACATGGCATCTTGCGAGCCATGGACGAAGGGCAACAGGCGGACTGTGTTTTTCTCGACTCTAAAAAGGCGTTCGACGCGGTGCCACACTGCAGACTACTAACTAAGATACGAGCTTATGGAATAGGTTCACAGATTTGTGACTGGCTGGAAGACTTCCTAAGTAATAGAACGCAGTACGTTGTTCTCGACGGCGAGTGTTCATCAGAGACGAGTGTATCGTCAGGCGTGTCCCAGGGGAACGTGATAGGACCGCTTTTTCTATTTATAAATGTTCTGATGGACAGAGTACGTTGTAATATGCGGCTGTTTGCTGATGATGCTGTGGTGTATGGGAGGGTGTCGTCTGTAACTGACTGTAATAGCATACAGGATGACTTGGACAAAATTTCTAGATGGTACGAAGATTGGCAGCTAACTCTCAATGTGGAAAAAGTAAGGTGATGCGCATGAGTAGGAAAAACAATCCCATAATGTTCGAATACAGCATTAGTAGTGAGCTTCTTGATGCTGTCGCGTCGTTCAAATATCTAGGCGTAACATTGCAGAGCGATATGAAATGGAACGAGCATGTAAGGACAGTTGTGAGTAAGGCGGACAGCCGACTTCGGTTTATTGGGAGAATTTTGGGCAGATGTACTTCACCCGTAAAGGAGACCGCGTATAAAACGCTTGTACGACCACGTTTTGAGTATTGCTCAAGTGTTTGGGACCCGCAGCAGATCAGTTTAAAGGAAGACATACAGGCGGTTCAGAGACGAGCAGCTAGATTTGTTACCGGTGGGTTCGACAAATGCGCGAGTGTCACGGAAATGCTCCGGCAACTCAATTGGGGATCGCTGGAAGAAAGACGACGTTCTTTTCGTCAATTTCTGTTGAGTAAATTTAGAGGGCCGGAATTTGAAGCTGAGTATAGTACGATCTTGCTGCCGCCTACTTACATTTCGCGTAAAGATCACAAAGACAAGATAAGAGAAATTAGGGCTCGTACGGAGGCATATGCATTTAAATTAACATGATATACTATTTATCTTAAAGAATTTGTGAATAATTAATGATTTTATCCCACATGCGTGTCGATGTAATTTCTAAATGTTCATACAACCCTATTCAGCACTAGTAATCCCATTCTTAAAGTCTTTGCTGTGGCCTGCAATGGTGCACTGGAGCATAAATATCATTGTAACGTATCCGTACCATTTGAGTACGTATATTGGATCCGATTAATTAGTTCAGATGCGTTTGTAATGTTATCCGTTACACGGGTCAATCTTAAGACTCTTAAATTTCATTAACGTTGTCGGGCGTGCTTATTTCGGACGTGTCGGGAAGCCATATGTGTACTCAAACTGGATAATGCTTGTGTAGACAAGTCATTCCACATACAAACGTGTGGGAGTCATATTGCATTGCAATAGCTTGCAGTAGGCACCTTCAATTACCGGACACAGAGGCAGACAGAATGGTAAATATACAGTCCAGACACGAGGTAATATAAAACGACGACGAGTACGTTACTAGGTTTTTCAGGAAAAGAGAGAAAAAATGCAATTATAGAAAAGTAGCTTATCATAAGTGTGACCTAGGGTCCACACATGTGAACCTCAATTTGTGTCTTAGGGATTCATCAATTTTTTTTGTCTTTTGCATTTGTCATGCTTGGGTACTAGTTTGTTGGAAAATATGAATAGTTAACGCAGTCAACAACCCGAAGATTCGTTTGAACACCACAGTGCTTTACTAGGCATGGTCCTGTTTGGAGGTGGTATGCCGTTGCCTTCCTCCGACCTTCGAACTGACTTACCCAACCAGTTATAGGGGGACCTACAGTTTAACGTGGGTTCCGAACCATGGTGCTACTCGGTATTTTTCACATGAGCAATACTGCCAGAGACGAAAGAAGTGGAAAGTGACAGATAAAAATCCTAGGACCTGGCGGGGATCGAACCCGCGACCTTTGGATTTGTAGTCTGGCACTCGACCACTGTGCAACCGAGGCGCACTGGAAAATATGAAAAAAAAAAAAAAAAAAAAAAAAAAAAAAAAAAAAAAAAAAAATTCATCCCAGGAGTGAAGAGGTTAACCACGTATTTAATAGCAAGTTATAAGATGTACGTTAGTCTCATGTGTACAACTGATGCCGTGTTTCAATCTGCGGCTGCGTCGCTATCTAAATGCACATCTCGCTCGTAGTCTGGTAAAAGCATGGCGAATCTAAATGCACAACTCGCTCGTAGTCTGGTAAAAGCATGGCGGACACTGGCCGGTTGGCCACTTTCCCCCTATACACGCTCTCTCCTTCAGAGTACAGGTGGCCGTTGCGGTCTGCTGCGGTGAGCGCGTGTTAACGCGTTCACTGCTGCTCCCTCGCACTGGCGACTGTGGTGGCAGTGCGCGGGGTGCATCTGGTGCGTCACCGTGCACACATGGCTGCTAATGAGGTTACATGGCCCTCGACAGTGATACCACTGCGAGCGACAGCTGAGCACAGCAGGTGCCCGAGGGATGTGTGATGCGTGTACGTTGCCTCTGCATCTGATAGCGGCCCCGCCCCCTGACCGAACACTCCCACTGTTTGATTCCCGGCCCCGCCCACGCATTTGCTGCCGCTTCCGGCACGACACGCGATTCTCACACACGCGTTGTTGAACCTCATTCCTAATTTATCTCCAGCATCAGCATTTCCGTTACAATTTTTCGGTTACGGTGAGAAACTGCGTCCCGATGCCCATCAGCCAATGCCAAATTCCAGCCCTCTGACACACAGAAGCCAAGTGACCAAATTCTTGTTCATTCATTACCCTCGGACTTCAAGAAGAATATAGTGCTAACAATTCCTAAGAAAGCAAGTGCAGAGTAATGTAAAAGTTACAGAACTATCAATTTAAGACACGGTTGCAAAATACTAAACACGAATTATTTACAGACGAATGGAAAAACTGATGGAACTCGACCTTGGTAAGATCAATTTGGATTTAGGAGAAGGTAGATTAAGGAAAGGGAAACCTACGTTTTTAGCACTTGTGGAGCTCGAGAAAGCTTTTTACAATGTTGACTGGAAACACTTTTTTCAGATTCCGAAGAAAGGACGGGTAAAATATAGGCAACGAGGAGGTAAATTCTTACTTACTCCTTGGCGCTACAGCCCACGGTTTCCTTTCCCCGCTACTACTAAAAGAAAAATTTGTATTTTTATATTATTTCGTCATGTAAAAATCATTATCTATGAATGTCAGTCACGATCGGGGGTTCGAATCCCCCCTGGGGCATGGATATTTGTGTCGTTCTAGTTCGTAAGTAGTTCATAAGTAGTTTGTAAGTTTAGGGACTGATGACCCCGTAGTTAAGTCCCATAAACTATACAAACATTTGAACATTTGAATGCCAGAGAAAAAAATTTAAGAACATCACTTTCAATTATTTTTAAATACATAAGAGAGTAACCACTCTTGGCTTGTACTTCGTAATGATAGCATCTTGCAAACGAGATCTGTACTTTATTATTTTTATGTGGCCGCTTTTGCATGTACTTGTAGTTTCAGGTAAATATATGTGTTGTGCGCGGGTCTTACTTTTACAAATAAACCCCAGCTCTCAGTTAAATTCTCACTTATGAATTTTTATTAATAATTTTGCCTTATCCTCCCTCCGCCCATAATGTCTTTTTCAGCCTTGTTGAATCACCGCAACAATGGATGGCACTGTTTTTAGTTAATATTGAATGGTGATATTTCGTGTAGCCTGCCATTCTTGTTTCAAAATTTATTCCATAATATTATAATTTATCGGCAATAGAATCTGCAATCGGTTTTCTTGTAGATTTTTAGAAGTCCAATGTGTTTGACTTACATAATATTCCTATCCGATTTTTATCATGTCACTTATCTTACTTTACGGTTTGCTACACGAGTCGTAGTTCGCTATTGACGAACTGCCATCCACTGTTCGGCGAGTGGTTATCATATTATGAAAATTGAACCACCGATGGATCTCTTGTTAAAGGTAACCGCTCGTCGATTCTTTTTGTAATGTTCTGCCTGTGCAACACTCCATTAGCTTGCCATTTCATTTAAATGCATGTAATAATTTTTCCAATTTTTTTCCGTAATTTTCTGATTGGGATCTTTCATGGCTTCTAACTTCAAATCTCTTCCTTCTCTAAATTTAATCTCAAAAATTAATAGCCGGGCTGGAACATTATATTACCCTCAGACTTAAAATATAATAGTGATAACAATTCCTAAGAAAGCAAGTGCAGAGTAATGTAAAAATTACAGAACTATCAATTCAAGACACGGTTGCAAAATACTAACAAGAATTATTTACAGACGAATGGAAAAACTAGCGGAATCCGACATTGGGAAGATCAATTTGGATTTAAGAAACACGCGAGACAATACTAACATTAAGACTTATCTTAGAAGGTAGATTAAGCAAAGGGAAACCTACGTTTTTAGCACTTGTGGAGCTCGATAAAGCTTTTTACAATGTTGACTGGAAAAACTTCTGCAGATTCTGAAGAAAGGAGAGGTAAAATATAGGCAACTAAGTGGTAAATTCTTACTTATTCCTTGGCGCTACAGTCGATGTAGGGCCTTTTCCTCCTTGGCAATCTTCTCCCTCTCTTGTTTTCTACCTTGGCCCTCCATTTTCTCCCATCCTTCTCAGATCCTCTTCCACATTGTCTAGCCATCTGGTCCTTGGTCTACCCCTCATACGGCGTCCACCTGGCTTTCCTTTGAAAACCCTTTTTGACTGCACTACTCTCTGCCACTCTTTCTCCGTGTCCCACCCAACGTAGTCTATCTCTTTATTTCTGCCACAATATCTAGTTTGTTGTACAACTATCTGATTTCATTATTATTTCTAATTCGCCAAAAACACCTTTCATTCACGGGTCCATATATTTTTCTAAGTATCTTCCTTTCCCACCTCAGCAACAACTCCTCGTCATTTTGCGTCATAGACCAAGTCTCCGAACCATACAGCATCACAGGGCTCACTACTGTACGGTAAACAGTCAGCTTCTGGTTCCTACTTGCTTTGAATACTTTAATCAGTGCAAAGTAACTGCTATTACCGGTTTCAATCCTTGCACGTATTTTCTCTCATGTCATTACTATGTTACCAGAGATCCAAGATATTTAAAGCTCTCACTGCGTTCATATTCTTTCCCGTTCAAAGCAATGCTTCTTTCTCCTTCACCGTACCTGTTCCTAGATGTTAACATATACTTGGTCTTTGACTTGTCACACCCATCTCCAATCCATATCTTTGTAATTTCTCAAATTTTTCCTCTAGGTCCTGTTTCCTCCTCGATAGCAAATCAATATCATCTGCATTGGCAAGCTCCTGCGTGACTCTATTAGTGTTCCCCCAGGGTTGTTGCTTTGTGTCTTTCGCATTACCTTCTCAAAGGCGACATTACATAGAATAGTGAAGACCACATCACCCTGCCGCAATCCTTGATTGACTTCAAATGCCTTCGATAAATTGTCCTCAACCTTTACTTTGCACACTGTTCTATTCAGTCATTTGTACCAGTCTTACCAGTTTGGTGGGAATTCCTGCCTCTTGCATTGCCTTCCACAGTTGGTCCCTTTTGATGCTGTCATAAGCTTCCACAATGAAACTTTCACTCTGAAGCGGAGTGTGCGCTGATATGAAACTTCCTGGCAGATTTAAATTGCGTGCCCGCGAGAGGCAAAGGTTCCAGGTTCGAATCCCGGTTCCGGCACACAATTTTAACCTGACAGGGAGTGTCATAAGTTTGTTTGAAATCTATGAACAGCTGGTGGACATCAATGTTATACTCCTAAAATGTTTCGAGGATCTGTCTGATGGTGAAGATCGGATATGTAGTGGATCTATTACCTCTTAGACCACAGTGGTAGTCTCCTAAATGCCTTTCTACATATGTTCTTAGAGGCCCAGCCATGATTTTTACCTAATATTTTATGTACTACACAGAGCATTGCAATTCCTCCGTAATTCCCACAGTTGGATTTGTCATGTTTCTTATGTATACAGCAGAGTTTTGATGTATTCCAACGCGCAGGACACCGTGCCCACGGGTGCGGATCCTGTAGGGGGATGCTTGTCCACTGTTGGTCGAGCTGATCTCTAAGAGATTACGAGAGTAATTCGGGCGTACGATCTTTGATTGTTGTTGAGCGCAGTCATGTTCTCTCGATAACCCATTTTTAGTCCGGGGCAAGTCCTGGAGATAAAATAAATTGGTCCCAATCCCCCGGTTCCGACCAAGGTTTTCGGGAGGTTTTCCTTGGTTGTAAGGCGTATGCCGGAACTGGTAAGCCCCTCCCACTTATTCCCAATTGGGATTCCCCCTTTGCCCCGCTATCAGCTTGTCTGATAATTGGCTGAATAGAACCGCGACTCTTTACGGGCCGGATCTCAAACAGCCCGCTCCACTCCTGGGAGTGGAGAAAAAAAAAAGAGAATAAGATGTATTCCATTGTCCTGGCATACTTTCTTTCTCCCATATTTCAACTATTATCTCTTGTAAAACCTTGATTTGTGTTTCTCCACCACATTGATCATTTATGCTGTAATATGGTCTTTTCCTGGAGCTTTATTTTTTTTCAACAGTTATAATACTAGATTTAACTTCTTCCATTGTAGGTTCCATGATTGGTTGTTGTTGATCTTTCCCTCCAATAAGGTTTCCATCCTTACCTTTACAAAATACTGCTCTTGGTTGATACCCTTTCTTTATATCCTTAACTCTTATATAGAATTTTCTTGTTTCCTGAGCAATCTTACTCTCTTCTAACTCCCCAATCCAACGTTTTTCCTACATTTATCTGCTTCCGTTCTCTTCTTCTGGTATTCCTCTACAGTAATTCTCGTTGTCCTCTGCAGCATTCTTTTCCTTGCCTTATTTCTTTCTTCTATCTTCCTCATAAAATCTTAACCAAACCTGTGTTCTCTCCGCCTCATTTCTACCCAGTACATTTTCAGCTGTTTCGCGTATTATACCTTTGACCATTTCCCATTTTTCCTCAATACCCTCTCCTGCCTGATATTTGGACTCATTAAGTCTATTTTCAAAATTGTTTTGAATTGTTGCATCACATTTTCATCATTTAACTTCCCATCATCAAACGTTGGCACAATAGTTTCCTTGGTCTGCCTGTAATTGGCTACCCTCTGTCTATATATGATTCTAGCATAGATCACTATCTCCATCTGCACCAAGACAGCTATACACCTCTAATATATCTGAAGCATGACGTCTGTCTATGAGTACGTGGTCAATCTGCGTTTTTGTGATCCCATCTGGGGAGCACCATGTAACTTTCCTTACATCCTTTCTTTGCATTCATGTGCTTTTAATAATCATGTTACTGTCCATGGTAAAATCAATTAATCTAATATCATTATCATTAGAAACTTAATGCAGGCTCTCCTTACCAGCTGTTTTCCTGTATGCAATCTCTCTCCTACTTGAGCATTGAAGTTACCAATAACCACCTTCGTATCATTTTTTGCCGTCCTTGATATTTACTGTTCTAGTTGCTCATAGAATATATCTTTTTCCAACGACTCTGCATCTTCCGTTACTGCATATGTAGATATGAAGGATATATTGAAGAAATGGGCTTTCATTAGAATACTATACTAACACGAATTACTTAGAGGAATGGAAAAACAGGTGGAATCCGACGTTGGGGAAAATCAATTTGGATTTAAGAGAAATTGGGGAACACGAGACAGTACCAAAATTAAGACTTACCTTAGAAGGTAAATTAAGGAAAGGAAACCTACGTTTTTAGTATTTGTGGATGTCGAGAAAGCTTTTGACAATGTTGACTGGAAAACACTTTCAAATTCTGAAGAAAGGATGGGGTAAGATATAAGCAGCGAAGAGCTATATTCAACTTGTACAAAAACCAGACTGCAGTTACTAGACAGGGTCGCATTGGTTGGAAAGAGAGTGAGGGTTGTAACCTTTCCGCGTGTTTTTCAGTTTGTACATTGAGCAAGCTGTGAAGGAATGCAAGGAGAAATTTGGAGTGGGAGTTAGTCGAGGGGGAGGGAATAAAAACCTTGCGGTTTCTTGACGACATAATAATTGTCAGACAGCAAAAGTCCTGGAAAAGCAATTTAATGGAATGGACACTGTCTTGAAAGGAAGATATGAACATTAACAAGAGTAAAACGAGGGTAATGGAATGTAGTGTCAGAAAATAAGGCGCTACTGAAGGAATTAGATTAGGTAATGAGACGATAAAAGTAGTAGACGAGTTTTGTTATTTGGATAGTAAGATAACTTCTAATGGCCGAAGTAAAGAAGATATAAAATGGAGAATGGCTATGGGAAGAAAAGCGTTTGTGAGGAAGCGAAATTTGACATCCAATATTAAATGTTAGGAAGTTCTTTCTAAAAGCATTTGTTTGGAGTGGAGCATTGTATGGGAGTGAAACGTTGACGATAAGCAGTTCGGACAAAAAGATGACAGAATCTTTTGAAATGTGGTGCAACAGACGAATCATGACAGATGAGTAGATCACATGATTAATGAGGTGCTTAAACGAATTGGGAAGAAAAGAAGATTGTGGCATATTCTAAGAGAAGGGATAGGTTGGTGGGACATCACATGGAATCGTCAACTTAGCATTAGAAGGAAGTGTGTGGGGTAAAATTCGTAGAGAGAGAGACAGAGGGACGAGTACAGTTTCAAAAGGATGTAGGTTGCGTACCTATCCTCAGATGAAGAGGCTTGCACAGGACACGGCACCGTTGAGAGCTGCTTCAAACCAGACTGCGGACTAAAGACAACAATAACAACGTTACATACTGTGTACATCGCTAAAGGTCGTGATCGAGAGATCGCAAGTGTATGGAGAACTTGTTTTGGAAATTAAAGCATTTCCTGCAGTCTCATCTACACTTTAGCGACATCATAGCGATAGCAGCGTTTATTGATTAGCTTTCTACAACAAGGAAGGAAGCTTTCGATTTAACTTTCCGTCGACAGCTTGGTCATTAGAGACGGAGCTAACGCTCGGAGTTATTGGATAAGGATGAGGAAGGAAAATTTGCCATGCCCTTTGAAAGAAACCATCCCGGCATTTGCCAGGAGTGAATTAGGGAAATCACGGAAAACCTAAATCTGGATGGCCAGAGGTGGATTTGAACCACCGTCCTTCCGAATACGAGTCCAGTGCGTTACCACTGCGCCACCTCGCTCGTTTCCTGCAACAAGATTATATACAGGGTGTTACAAAAAGGTATGGCGAAACTTACAGGAAACATTCCCCACACACAAAGAAATTATGTTATGTGGACATGTGTCCGGAAACGCTTAATTTCCATGTTAGAGCTCATTTTAGTATTTCTCTTTAAATGTAAATTAAAATAATTCGTGCAGACAAGTGTCAAAAATACCCAATTGTTTCGTTAGTATGTACTGTGCTTCCTCGATTCACCGCCAGTTGGCTCAATTGAACGAAGGTAATGTTGACTTCAGTGCTTGTGTTGACATGGGCCTCATGTTCTTATCCCTACGCTCACTGGAGCACGTTATCATGATTTCATACGGGATACTCTACCTGTGCTGCTAGAACATGTGCCTTTACAATTAGTACGATACAACATGTGGTTCATGCACGATGGAGCTCCTGCACATTTCAGTCGGCGTGTTCGTACGCTTCTCAACAGATTCGGTGACTGATGGATTGGCAATTCCATGGTCTCCACTCTCTATTGTCTCAACCTTCATGACTTTCATTTATGGGGGCATTTGAAAGCTGTTGTCTACACAACCCCGGTACCAAATGTAAAGACTCTTCGTGCTCGTATTGTGGATGGTTGTGAAACAATACGCCATTCTCCAGGGCTGCATCAGCGCATCAGGAATTCCAGGGAGGATGGATGCATGTATCCTCGCTAACGGAGGACATTTTGAACATTTCCTGTAACAAAGTGTTTGAAGTCACGCTGGTATGTTCTGTTGCTGTGTGTTTCCATTCTACGATTTATGTGATTTGAAGAGAAGTAATAAAATGAGTTCTAACACGGAAATTAAGCGTTTCCGGACACATGTCCACATAACATATTTTCTTTCTTTGCGTGTGAGGAATGTTTCCTGATAGTTTGGCGGTACCTTTTTGTAAAACCCTGTATATTATACACGAGGGGTGTTTAAATTAAAAGGTACAAAACGATACCGTGGGAATAACTGAAGTCTTTATTAGAACGTAGAGGCCTCAGGAGAACTCTCCCACTGCTTAAGGAGCCGAAGGATTTCCTGTTCCAGAATTCTTGTGGCTATGACAAGAGCCAGTCCTCTGTGTCCTTCAATCCGTCGTCCAAGTTGAAGCGCTTCTTTGTGACGTTTTCTTTTAGTGGGCCAGACAGCTGGCCAGTACACCTTCTGTGACCCTGAATGTGGTGTCGCACAAGTCTGAAGTGCGCGCCACGTACTTTCGCCGCGCGCCGCCATGCATGCACGGCGTTCTTACGACGTCAGCCACGAGCGCCCTCTGCTGCAATCCCGCTCGTGGCCACCACTGAACTGCATCGTTCACTTGGGATTAAGACAGGCACTAGGACTCATCAGTAGGCAGGCCTCTACGTAGTTAACCTATGTCTCAGCAGTACACCTAGTTGTCAGTAATGAACTTTGTAAAAAGTATATCCTAATTCTACGAAATATACAACTTGTTCTAATCTAGCCTAGTGTTTCTAGTTTCTGCTGTCCCACTGGCTGGTCACCTCCGTACCTGCACACGCGTGCATCCTATTTCCCTGTGTCGGTCTCTCTCTACTCGGCCACCGACACTTAGAACAACCGGCGGCAACGAGACACAAAAGTGGCGACGAGGATCGGACACAAAACTGAAGACATGTGGACGTGCTTTATCATGGGGCAGAATCACTCCTTTCCTAAGCAGCCCAGGCCGTTTGCTCTTTATGTACTTGCAAGAGACAATGGAGACTCAAAGTATACTTCAGTGTTAACCTTTTTTTTTTTCGTACGCGAAGAAATCGATCAGTATTAGACTTCAGACGTCGAAAAATTCGTTGAGCTCACCTACAAGGAAAGTACATAGGCTCGAACATACAGAAATACACCAAAATCGTATGATACATAATGTAAAGATCCCTTATTGCACTAGTGATATTCCTGAATCTGCAAATCTCTGCAGTCGCCCATTAGAGGTCTCTGCGTGTGCCATGCCGCATTGCACTTTGACCTGCCGGTACGCCAGTAGTGACGGTGCAGTGTGCCTCGGAAGTTACGTTTTGTGATGTTATTTGTGTAGTGAAGCGTCAGATGGGTCGGCGATTGGTAATCAATCCTGCTGATGTATTGCACTTGGTTGACATGAAGTTTTTGAGCCCTTCATGAATACGGTCTTGTAGAAGAAGAATCATTCACATGTTTTCTGGTATCTATTATAGTGAAGAAGTATGAGAACAGATTAGAAACACTATAATAGATAATAGGTAACATGCGAATGATTCATCTTCTACACGAATACCATCTACACGAAGAAGGTTTCTTCGTAACATCACCTCAACCAGTCACACTATATTAGCAAATTACCAATCGCCGACCCATCCGACACTTTACCACACAAATAACGCCACAAAACGCAACTTCAGAGGCACACTGCACCGTCACTACTGGCGTACCGGCAGGTCAAAGTGAAATGCGGCATGGCACACGCAGAGGCCTCTAATGGGCGACTGCAGAGTTTTGCAGATGCGGGAGTATCACTAGTGCAATAAGAGACCTTTACGTTATCTATCATACGATTTTGGTGTATTTCTGTTTGTTCGAGCCTAAGTACTTTCCTTGCTAGTCTGCTGAGGGCGCAGCCTTGAATCTTTTAGAGGGAAGCAGGACGCAACATTCATGTCCGTAGATATCGCACTATCTCAAAGCAGAATTTGTAGATTTTACCCGGTTTGGCTGGTAAGACATAACGTACCATTTCATTTGAACACCTCGTAGAGAGAGAGAGAGAGAGAATATATAAAAAAAAAAAAAAAACTCTTAAGAGCGAACGGATTCAATCCTTAGGCGATTTTTATACTTATCCGTACTATTACCATTTTTACTTTGCAGTTAGAGGTGGACAAGCGCGCGTGCAACACACACACACACACACTCACACACACACACACATGTAGGTATACACAAACTAACGCTGACAATTCTCCAACGTTTTCAAACTCTCATACTTACAGGGTGACATTATTGAACTATGTGAAACAGTCACAACTTCTGAACGGTTTGCGTTGGAACGTACGAACTGCACGCTTCGCCGTAGGCCATGGTGGGAAATATTGCGCCAATGAGCTCGCGTCTCGTTGTCGGCCATGTGCACGTGGAAACGTGCTCTTGTCAAGGCCTAATATGCGAGTAGTAACAGCCCAACTGCGACTCTAAGGAAGTTTGTGCCCGAGTTCAAGCTGAAGACAACCGATGGTAACAGAATTTGATTCGCAAGTTTGAGAGGAAGGTTAGTGTTCGTGATGTCAGTGTCGGCAATGTCGGTCGTCCGAAAAGGGTGAACATCCCTTGAAACATCGAGAAGATAAGCGCTGTGTTTCAAACCAGCCCTAGGAAATCCATCAGACGAGCAGCACAACCTGCGTCTCTTCCCAAACAAAATTCAGACCCGTCAGCCATTAAACCCCAGGGCAGTGGAACAGCTGTTGGTTTTTGCCATCACTGTTGTCCACAGAATTGACGAAAAGGGCTTTGAGGGGAATGTGGTTTGGTTTAGCGACGATGCCCATTTGCATTTGGATGGTTTCGTGAGTAACAAAAATTCGCACATTTGTGGGACGGAGAATCCGCATTTGAGAGACTGGGAGTCTCTTTATCCTCAAGGGGTACCTGTGTGTTGTGTAATGTTCAGTCACGGAATAATCGACGCGATATTCCTTGATGGCTCGATGACTATCGAACGGTACGTGAAGGTGTTGGCAGATATCATCCCGATAGTCCAAAGCCGGCCGCGGTGGCCGAGGGGACTGAGGCGCGTCAGTCACGGTCTGCACGGCCACTACGGTCGGGGGCATGGATATTTGTGCCGTCCTTAGTGTTAGCTAGTTCATAAGTAGTTTGTTAGTTTAGGGTCTGATGACCCCGTAGTTAACACTTTGACTGCCGGCCATGGAAACCATTCCATCCCTTAGAATGCCGGACTGTCTGCTTGCATGAGTAACCCCAGCTGCACTTAGTTTCTTTATCTTCAGTCTGGCGTAAAGAATTGTCTCTTCTTTGAAATAAATCCAGAACTGAACACAGAGCATCTAAATCACATACAACTCCGACGCCAAGGGCCCCACTAAAACTTCTCTACTTCACAAACAGTCTGTAGAGTCACTACGATCTGTTGCTGTGTCACCGCTCTGTCACAGTCACCTCTCAGTACTTTCCGGGAGAATAATTTGCGGCCGGCCGCGGTGGCCGAGGAGACTGAGGCGCTCCAGTCACGGTCTGCACGGCCACTAGGGTCGGGGGTTCGAATCCCCCCTCGGGCATGGATATTTGTGCCGTCCTAGTTCATAAGTAGTTTGTAAGTTTAGGGACTGATGACCCCGTAGTTAAGTCCCATAGACTATACAAACAACAACAACAACAATAATAATTTGCGAGAAGTCATGTCCGTTGATTTACCTACTGAGTGAGCGGCCACCACTTTCTACCTGCCCCGTTTCATACAATGAATGCACCCGTCGGACGATTTAGAAACTAAATAAAAGATCTATAGGCTGGTTTAGACACTAGGTTTACCAAATAAGGTGCCCTTTGAAAGGAACCATCCCGGCATTTTCCTAGAGTGATTTAGGGAAATCACGGAAAACCTAAGTCTGGATGGCCGGAGGTAGATATGAACCACCATCCTCCCGAATGCGAGTCCAGTGCGTTACCACTGCGCCACCTCGCTCGGTAGAGGAGTTAGAGGAAGATCCAACGGAGAGCAGCGCGCTTCGTTATAGGATCATTTAGTAACTGTGAAAGCCTTACGGAGATGAACGACAAACTCTAGTGGAAGACTCTGCAAGAGAGACGCTCTGTAGCTCGGTACCACTACCGTCTTTACCATAGGGGCACAGGGGGCTCAGGGGGGCACATGCCCAGGGCCCCCAGCCTGATGGGGGCCCCGAGAAACTCATTCTTTTCTTCTAGGCAATGAGTTTTTATTAAAGTGAATTTTTATAAAGACCCAGAAATTGTCTCGAAACGAGTCGTATATGGTGTGGCAAGTGACTTGGTTTTCACAAGCATAGTACCGTTTTTTGTTCCTTTGAACACATCTGGTAAATAACTGAATTATTACTTAGACTTCAACGTGTATAGATGGGCATTAAAAAAATAATCTGACATACTTTAACTAGTGGAGAAGGTACTTCACTTACAAGACGTATTTTCGCTTATTCCGAGAGAAGTGACTTCATTGTGGGACGCTGCTTGTCATGTGGAAGTTGCATGTCAGTCTCTCCACAAACGTAAGAACTCTTCTTTTTATTCCTACTTTTTCCTCCCACTTTCTTTACTCTTCTTATAGTCCCAAGTGAAACGCCAGTGGCAGTTTGAACTTTATCAAGAGAACTGTTTTATGCGATTTTATCCTGTCTTTTACGTCTTCCGACATAAACTTAATTGCGCTATACACAATATCTCGCGTCTGGTTATGCAGAACTCTTCCTGTACCAACTGGTGGAGACAGCAATGACACGCTTTGCATGACAGTTTCTTTTTAATTTTTTTTTTTTTTTTTTTTTTTTTTTTTTTTTTTTTTTTTTTTTTTTTTTTTTGGCTTCAGGCAGAGCCCATTTAATCAGATCTAAATCTTTAATATAAGGAAGCAGAAATACATGAACTTCAATAACTAGAAGGGTCTGGAGCAGATATATGCGGCCTCCCCTTAGAACAAAGTAATGGACTCGCCCGGCGCTTAGGACGACAATCGCAACGACCCCCTACGAAGAAATCAATGGACTCGCCCGGTGCTTAGGACGTTACTGCGCATCGGCCAATGCATCCATTCCCGGTGAATTCGGCAATGTTGGAGTTTCTGCCGTCCGAAGCGATAGTTCGTTATCGGGGTGCTTCGAAGCGCCATTTGATTGTACGTGATTTACACGATTCACCCTGTTTACTTGGCAGTGACTACTTGATATTTTTGTAGTGTCTTTCAACAATGTCAAAAAGAATATACTTAATTGGTTCAGAAAAAATGAAAATAAACTGGCAATTCCGTCAGCAGACTTCCTAAACTTACGTCATTTTTCACTGTTGAAGAAAGGAACAGGCAGATTGATGCATCTACCTCATCGTCTAAAGATATCTCTAAATCTCAAGTTAGAAACGGTGCCCATGTTTAACATAGAGGATGACAGGTGTGTTCTGAGGTCATCAGGTCCACTTATGACCACCGACGCACACACCACAACATGCTTCTTCCATCTCAGGCCACTTGGATTCACCAGACTGTTAGAAAACATATCTCACGACCCTGATAAGTACTATGATGAAATTTTAACGGAAGAAGTCCGTGACATTTAGATTTACAAGGGCGCAGAGTTTTTCCAAAACAAAAATAGCCAATGTTCCAATCTTTGTAAATCTATCGGACCAAACTGCGTGGTCATCAGTCCGTAGCTTACAAACTACTTACACTAAGGTAAACTAACCTAAGGACAACACACACCCATGCCCCAGGGAGGACTCGACCCTCCGATGGCGAGCAACCGCACGCTCCGCAGCGAGGTGCCTTAGACCGCTCCGCTACTCCACCGCGGCACATAAATAGCGACTTCTCAGAAACCACTACACATTTTGCTGATATAAGAGGTAAAACAAAAACCAGAAAATTAACTAGGACTGTTTTCACTCGCAAACTGACGAATGGTGAGTGTGTAGAAAGAAAGTGGCTTCTGTATATACTATCCATGAAATCTGCGTACTGTTATTGTTGCCGTCTATTGAACAACACTGTCGGCAATAATCTGAGTTCTTCCAGGAGATCCCAAGATTGGAAGCATATAAACAACTTGTTGCAGGAGCATGAGAACAGTTTACGCAACAGGGAAACACTGATGAATTATGTTGCAAGAAGCAAAATTGTAGGACGAGTTGATACTGGATTGCTTTTCCAGTTTAATGTTGAGATCAACTATAGGAGGAGCATTTTTAAAAGAATTGTTGCAGTTGTGAAATTTTTGGCGTCAAGGGGACTAGGGTTTCACGGAGAAAATTATATTTTTGGGTCTGAAAACAATGGAAATTATTTGAGATGTTTAGAATTTCCTTTTCTTGCTGATCATATACGAAAGTATGGCAATCGTAGCAAAGAAAATACATCGTATTTGTCTGCAAATGAATTTATTAATGTAATGGGACAGAAAGTGTTAACGACGATTGTCAACGAATTAAAAACAGTCAGATACTATTCAATAAGCGTGGATTCTTCGACAGATCTCCCTCAAGTTGACCAGCTAACTATCATCGTTCGGTATGTAAAAGATGGCCAGCCTGTTGAGAGATTCTTTTCCTATGAAGGAGCATAGGGCTCAAAGTATAGAAGATACTGTTATGAAGTTTAAGGATAGCTTTGACATTTCAATAAAAGATTGCCGCGGACAGAGCTATGATAATGCAGCAAATATGGCTGGAAAGTAATCCGGTCCTCAGACAAGAATAAAAGAAAAATGTGAATTTACTATTTTTGTACCACGTGCCACACATTCACTAAATTTATTAGGTGTTCAGGCGGCTGCAGGGTGTTGCTGAAGCAGTAGCATACTTCCATTTTGTTCAAAAATTGACTTCTGCTTCGAACAATCGTTGAAATTTTTGAAAGAATGTTTAGGTGCAAATAAAGTTCTGAAATCCCTCGCTGAAACCCGATGGTCTGCTCGTGCTGACGCTCATAACGCTTTGAATAATGGCTATAATGATATTTTTGAAGCTTTGAAGTCAATTAGTAGCAACGCTGGTCAGCCAGTGGAAACAAGAAATGAAGCTCAAAGCCCTTGCAAGAAAATGAATAAACTCGAGATCATTCTCCTAACGGAGATATGGAATGACCTTTCGAGAATTATCAACAACACAAATGTAACTTTACAAAGTAGTACCGTCACAATTGACTTGCAACAAAACGTTTTGCATCTATTTCCGATTTCATCAGTTCCGCACGCAGTAAATTCGATCAGTATGAATCTTCTGCCAAAGAGAAAAATCCAGGTGATGACTATAAGGGTAATTCTCAAGGGACTGGAATTTGCAGGAAGCATGTCACTTTTTCCGAAGATTCGTCAGAAACTGTCCAGCTGAGTGCCAAAGAAGCATTTCGTGTAAAAGATTTTCTGCCTATAATCGATACATTGGATTCTTGTTTGAAGCGACGTTCAGAAGCATACGAGAAAATTCTCAGTTAAAACAAATCTATTCTGAACAGTTGAGAAACAGGTGCAAAAAAATTGCAGAATTTCATCATGCAGACGTTAATGCTGATGGACACATATCAGAATGTTTTCATTTAAAACAATTGTTTGAAAAAATTTCCAAATGAATCTCCAGAGCTAAGTACATCATCCTTACATTCAGTAATAAAAGCAGATAAAATAGAAGAAACCTTCCCGAATGTAGAAGTTGCTACCCGGATATTCCTTCGTCTAATGGTAACCAACTGCAGTGGAGAGCGTTCATTTTCCCACTTAAAGAGAACCGAAAATGAATTACGAACGACTATGCTACAGGAACGACTTACTAATTTGTCAATCACGTGCATAGAAAGTGACAACCTTCAACAGTTGGACTTTGAAGACGTAATAGAAGATTTTGGATTTCAGAAATCCAGAGAAATCCCGTAACAGCAACGTAAGTCCAATTTGCAAAACAGTAATCACTAATCTTTTATTTGTGTATTTCTAACCATAATAACCAATAAATTCACTAAACAAGTGTACATTATTCTGATAAGTTCATTCCCAGGAAAATTCTGTTTTGTTGTAGGGTCAAGAGACACACTCCAAAAATGCATGTTTTGTATTCTCGAAATCTTTAAAGAAATAATTAATTTCAATGAAAGACTAATTTGTGGAAGTATTTTATCCATTTCAGCAACTGTTCAGATTATAAATTTATGAAATGCAGCAACCAGTTGCTTGTGGTTATTTATTTTTAACTTTAACGACTGGTTTCGGGCGCTTGGGTGCCCTTCTTCTGGTCTCTATACAGACAAACAAGTGCATTGGTATACAGTAAAGGCTGTAGAACGTACAAAAGTCGGTTACAGAAATTTGAAGCAATTACGAACCAAATAGATTGTAATAAAGATAAGTTCAAGTAATGGGATAAAATTAACACTTACATTTTTGTACTGTTACTTAATGAATGTACATGCTAGTAGGATAATCAACGCTAAGTGCAGAGATTATGGAATGAATAACAATCATCTGCTGACAAAGTATCTATGGATGAGGCTTATAGTAAAAGAGTAACGATAAATAAGGAAAAAGGCTATGGGAAAACAGTAATACTCAAAGTAGTTGAAAAGAAAAGCATAAATAGAGGATCAAGTGACTGATAAATCAGTCGCTTAGTAGATTAAAATTCAGTGGTCTAAGAAGTATAATGATAAGTGGCGCCATAGGCGGAATATTTCAGAACAACCAGCTGACACAGTAGTAGGATGCTTAGAATGACACTGTCAGGGCATCTGTCAATATAAAGAATTTGTCATTGTGTCTATAGTTTCAAATATTAATGGGGATAGATTGATGAAATGATTATCATACAACAAATAAGTTAAGGATGTGGGTTATAAGTTTTAAGATGCGTGAACTAATGTGCAAAGAAATGTGAATGGTTACAGTAATATTAACCTAGTGTTACAATTGGTACATCTAGTCAGACAACTGAAGAGAGTTTAACAGTCAATTTGCTAGAAATATACCAAAGAGGATAATCATGTAGAGCAGATCATGGTGCTTTAAGATACATCTACATGGGATACTCTGCAAATCACATTTAAGTGCCTGGCAGAGGGTTCATCGAACCACAGTTATACTATTTATCTCCCATTCCATTCTCGAATAGCGCGCGGGAAGAAAGAACACCTGAATCTCTCTGTTCGAGCTCAGATTTCTCGTGTTTTATTCTGATGATCATTTCTACCTATGTAAGTGGGAGTCAACAATATATTTTCGCATTCGGAGGAGAATGTTGGTGATTGGAGTTTCGCAAGTAGCCCACGCCGCAGCGATAAGCGCCGTCGTTGTAGTGATTCCCATCCCAGATCCTGTATCATTTCCGTAACGCTGTCTCCCCTGTATCGTGACAATACGAAACGAGCTGCCCTTCTTTGGACTCTTTCGATGTCCTCCGTCAAACCCACCTGATAAGGATCCCACACTGGGCAGCAATACTCCAAAAATGGACGGACAAGCGCAGTGTGGAGGCTGGTTTTCTAAAAATAAACAAGTCACTATTAAAATGGTAGTGACTATTGCATAGTGCAGTTTAACAAAGTGGAGGCATAAAATAACCTATCTTTAATATGGGATGGGGGGATGGGGAGATGAGGGAATAGTTACCAAAAATTACAACAATTTATAATTTGTGGAACTAATCATTAGTATTTGGTTTTAGTATTTTAACCAATTAAGTCACGATATAAATGTACACCGTTGTGATGCATTCATTTACATGGCTTAAGACGGTTCTGCTCGGTATGGACTTCTGTCAAAGTTTCGAGAACATATTTTTTACCGAGGAGTCAAGTAGTATGTTGCTTCCACCTACGTATATGTCGCGAAGAGATCATGAGGGTAAAATCAGAGAGATTAGACTCCACACAGAAGCATACCGAAAATCGTTATTTCCGCGAACAGTACGAGACTGGAATAAGAGGGATAACCGATAGTGGTATAGTGGTACTCAAGGTACCCTCCGCCACACGATCAGGTAGCTTGCGAAGTGTGGATGTAGATGAACACGTGATTTTTTAGTTTTGCAAGAACGGCATTGTGTCGAAACCACTAGTTTTATCTAAGACGGAACGGGGCCACATGTCGCTCGCCAGGTGTAACATGTGCTTCGAAAAACATTTCGGTGACTACTGCATCACTTTCGAGATGTAGGGCCTTCAAGATCCCCCCCGACCTGAATCCATTTTACTTCTTGTTGTGGAGATATTTGTAGGAACATGTCTGTTCACATTCTTCCTCATATGAAGGACAGCATAAGACTACATATCGCCCACATGTGCTGCGGTCAACTGTCGACCATGCGCGTGTTACGGACGCAATATTTTGCTGAGTTATGGCACAATATTGAATACCAGAATGAAACTTTCACTCTGCAGCGGAGTGTGCGCTGATATGAAACTTCCTGGCAGATTAAAATTGTGTGCCGGAACCGGGACTCGAACCTGCGACCTTTGTCTTTCGCGGGCAAGCGCTCTACCACTGAGCTACCCAGACACTACTCACGATGCCGCCTCACAACTTTACTTCCGCCAGTACCTCGCCTCCTACTTTCCAAACTTCACAGAAGCTCTCTTGCGAAACTTGCAAGACTAGCACTCCTGGAAGAAAGGATATGGTGGAGACATGGCTTAGCCACAGCCTAAGGGATGTTTCCAGAATGAAACTTTCACTCTTCAGCGGAGTATGCGCTGATATGAAACTTCCTGGCAGATTAAAATTGTGTGCCGGAACCGGGACTCGAACCTGGGACCTTTGCCTTTCGCGGGCAAGCGCTCTACCACTGAGCTACCCCGACACGACTCACGATGCCGCCTCACAACTTTACTTCTGCCAGTACCTCGCCTCCTACTTTCTGTGAAGTTTGGAAAGTAGGAGGTGAGGTACTGGCGGAAGTAAAGTTGTGAGGCGGCATCGTGAGTCGTGTCGGGATAGCTCAGTGGTAGAGCGCTTGCCCGCGAAAGGCAAAGATCCCAGGTTCGAGTCCCGGTTCCGGCACACAATTTTAATCTGCCAGGAAGTTTCAATATTGAATACATTTGTAACTTCTGATCAAATCCTAATAAATGTGCCAGAACCACCGTTATCGCATATTTGATCGTTCCTTCCCTATTCCTGCACCCACATTACATTCTGACTGCTTACAGCCCCATATTTTCGCCTTGTGGGAGAAGCGCGTCGGTCACAACATAGCTACGAAGTTTCGGCTTTCTGCGAGGTATAGAGCCCGCACTGTAGGTCCCTTAACACCGTCGATTTAATTTTAACTATCCTATACGATACCCTGTTTCCAGAGAACACAATTCTTAATGATGCAGTGTAGATATTGCGAGCGACTTTTTAAAGTACCTACACTTGTGTCGAGCAATTAGCTACCGCAAATCGCACTTTCGTCGTCTGTTTACTTCCAAGAACTGACGCAATCCCAATTTAAAAAGGAAACACTCGTGTGGACTAGAGAGATGGTGTCACGATGAAACTTCATCCTCCCATCTGAAATAATTATGTGATAAGCTTATCTTCATTTACGTTTCTGGGACAGCTTACAGTTCAATACATGATAACGTTGTAATCAGCAGACAGCCTTCGTAAACAATATTTGTATTAAAACTTATCGCAGAGTACAGCAACGCACTGCGAGTTGGGAGATAAGCACGACTGTAAAGCTGCACAGTACCGTCTCTGCTTAGACACTAATGTCAGAAAACTATGACCATCTACCTAATAGGCAATATGTGTATCTTCGTCAAAGGTAAAAGCGGCGACGAGCATTGGCATGGAAGCAATGACGTCTTGGAGGGTAGTTGGCTCTACTTGTGCTTATATATCATAATTTTTGAGAAAATTCCCCACAAGAGAGCAACGGTCACGCCACGTTCAGTCTTAAAGATATGATCGGTCAGGTTCAGGTCAGGAAATTTTCAGAGGTAGGGGGGAGGGGGGGGGGGATTACGGGGCAGCAGCAGAGCACATCAACTCGCCATCTTATTCCTGCAACCAGGCCATCAGATTCCTGACCTTGTGACATGTACCATTACAAGCTTCCTAGGGTTTTATTTGCGGACGGAGAAGTTAGTACTGCTTCCTCCCACTAGTCCCCTAAAACCACCACATCCTTGCGGATGCTGTTGCGTAGCAGTGTGCGTTTGTACCGCCCTACAGTACGCATGAGGTGCCGTAGTTGCTGTCCAAGACTTTATGGAAAGCATAGAGTTCTGACTAACCTGTCTTCTATAGTTGTGTCCCCAGCGCAGGAGACAGCACACAGGTCGTTGATTCTTCTACAGCCTACAAGTGAGGCTAAAATAAGTTCTGTATGATGGAAGCATAAGAAGCGACTCGCGAATTTTTAATTGTCAGGGATGCCATTTATTAAATAAATAATAATATATGAACAACTATTGTTAATACGAAACGGCCTAGTTCATGTTGAGGTCTCGACTGTTATCACAATTATACGAAACTTTACTCATGACCGGCGCGGTCCGGCGCGTATAGTGGTCAGCTCGAGACTGAAACTGCGGCGCGTTGCGAGAGGGCACCTGACGCTCTATTTCGCGCCAAAACAGGGCCGTCGCGCGCCTTCTGCAAAATCACTCTTCTCTTGTTACAATAAGATAAGGCACCTTAAACTTTTTAAACTGTCAGAAACTAGCCTGTCCTTGAGAGATATTTATCACAAATTCTCAGCTCTGAATGATTAATGTTTAGTATATAATAAACAAAACTAATTTCAAAAGAAATCACGTGACGTGAAATGCAGCAGCCAATGCGAGGACAGTACCAGGCGGGCTTTCCCACGGGAGCCAGCACCTACTGTGCCATATGCTACTGTTCCCCACCCCACATTTCAACATATGCTGCACTTCTGTCTCTCTTCCGCGTTTAAGACACTTACAATGTTAGCAAAGAAACGGCCAGCGGCCAGAAATATGAAGTGGCCACAGGCCAGGAATATCACACCATGTCGTTGGGAAATAAGATCGTCATAATTGGTTGTACGTGGTCTCCAAACAGTGGAAAATACTTGACTTGGCAGAGCGGGGATGGCCACGCGGTCTGAGGGTCGTGGATTGTGCGGCCGCTCCCACCGGAGGTTCGAATCCTCCCTTGGGCACGAGTTCAAATGTTCAAATGTTTGTAAAGCTTATGGGACTTAACTACGGGGTCATCAGTCCCTAAACTTACAAACTACTTATGAACTACTTACGAACTAGGACGGCACAAATATCCATGCCCGAGGGGGGATTCGAACCCCCGACCGTAGTGGCCGTGCTGATCGTGACTGGAGCGCCTCAGTCACCTCGGCCACCGCGGCCGGCTGGGCACGGGTGTGTCTGTGTTATCCTTAGCATAAGTTAGTGTAAGTCCTGAGATCGATGAACTCAGGACGGCTTTACAACGTCTTACTATACACCTTGTAGGTCCGCGAAATCTCCTCGGAAAGAAAATCAATATACATATATAAAAATGGAACGTGGGAGGTGTGTCGGTATATTTCACTTGGTAGCCAAAATTATTCACTGCAGACCAATGGTGGTTATGCATGAGAGTAGCCTTTAAGTTCGCGGTGTGCACTATGGTGTTTTGGTCGCGGTGTGTGGCGGTGGGTGAGAGTGGCGAACAGAAATCCGTAAAATGTGGAGCAATACGACGATCAACAAATGCTCAAAGATAAGAAGACTCGAAGATAAAACACTGGTAATCACATAGATACATTAACTGAGCATCAACTAAGCTGGCAATACACCAATGATCTCAATATAAACACTGGAAAGACGACTGTAGTGCCTTAGCCTCCAAATAATACAAAGCCTACTCGCTAGGGGCAAACCCTTGTCGCCGCTCTCGTTGAAACAGCAGCCGCTAGAGGCTACCAAACACGCGCGTAACTTGACTGAAGTGCGTTCTGCTACAGTGCGTTGTAATCACATTGCGCATCCTAAAAGAGTGTAACTTACTGTTTTTACGTGAAAATTTACAACTGTTTAAGTGTTTGTGGAAAATGGTATATTGTTGTGTGCCACTCTGCAATCAGGGCTCACGGATTAAAGCTCCTGGAGTTAATATTCACGAATTTCCGAGTAATGAATCCACGAGACAACTATGGATAAAAACAATAAGTAGACAAGGTATGTGCATTTCTAAGTGATCAGTGCTGGTATAATTTATTTTATTGTTGCGTAAATATTTCATTTTTATCTCTTATGTAGGTGATACAAATTGGCAGCCCAATGAGCATTCTGTGGTATGCAGTAATCATTTACTTACCTCAGGCTATAAATCCGGCCTGAAGATAAAGAAATTGAATCCTGATGCAGTTCCCAGTGTTTTCGAAATGTATCCGCCAAGCAAACAAATTAAGATAAAAGAACCGAAAAGAGAAATTGAAAGATGTGGGATTTTTGGTATGTGTCGTCGAAGAAAATATACATTGTGAGGATTGTGACAACAAGATCAGCAGTGTACAGTCTCCGTCACCAATGATGGCCTTAATAAAAGGAAAAGATAGAGGTGGTCTTCGATACCCCAAACCTACATTCGTCATGTTCCTGGCAAGACTAGAAAGTGTGACTAACGAGGCACTGGAATCAGTCTTAGACAAGCCAAAAGTACTGTTCACACTTTTACATATGTTACTGCCTCATATTAGTCGCAACCCCGCGTTGCCGTGCGGTAAGGATTCGCATGCAGAGCTACTGAACAGATTAATACTGCAAAAATTTCTGCGGCCCTACTTACCTAATTTCACGAACAATATGACAGACCAGGTACGTAGGGAATATTTTGCGAAAAGAAATGAAAATTTAGAAAAGAACCTCTCTAGGAAAAGCCGCAAAACAATTACCATCAATTAGACCTAATAATCAGTGTACATGATAATAACAAGAAACAAACGATGTTATCATTGTTAAATAAAGACAGTAACATGAACTTCAATATTTGTTCTCGACATCAGTGACCAAAATGAACCGTTGTGCTATATGGACATATTTTTAAGCCTTATTTCCTATTCGGTTCCATAAGAATCTAGACGGAATGAGGTTGGCTTGTGGCGCCAACAGCGGAATAAGTTTGAACTACAGCGGCGACACTCCTCATCAGACGTAAGCTCCTAGTGAGTAGGCTTTGTATTATTTGGAGGCTAAGGTAGTGCTTAGGATCAAAAAACTGACTACTGGACTAAAGAGACAAATAGGCAATACATCGAGCGTCACGGTTTCATAATACATAGTACCATCTCCATATTTTCTTTGAGCTCACTGCAATACACAGACTCAAGACATACGTTAATGTATGTCTGTGACAGAAAGTTCGTAATTCATAGGTTACTTTGGTTTAGCGGACAGTATCGCGTTACTAACAGATTAATACCATTCAGTTAGGTGAGTAATTAACATCTGTGTTTGTATTCTTTATTTTAGCTTTTCTAGAGCAATAAATAAATGGTTGAACTGCATTTAATGCTGCCCGGCTAGCGCTCGCTATCTGGCGTCTGACTGATTCACAGGGAATGAGAAGATTCCTGATTTACTAACCAGACAAGGGTACATCGAGAACTTTCCAACCATAGAGCAGGAACAGCAAACCTACTCACAGGGAACGAGAGGAATTGTCTTTACGCCACCTAGCGTAAATGCAGTTGTACCAAATACTTTTAGGAAAAGCTACGTACTCCGAGACTTACGAAGTTTATCGTACATGTGAAAATACGGTTATTGTATCATTATTAATGCGAGATAGATACAAAGGAAGAAACAGACATACATTAACTACACAGGCATTACACAGACTGTAGACATACGTTAATGTATGTCTGGTGAAGGAAAGATCGTAAGTCATATATAAATATATGCTGCTCAAGTGGCAAAATTTCATTGCTGGTTCCAAAATTACCTCAATGTGAATTCTTTGAATATATATTTACATAAGAATTCTTTGCAAGGAAAATCGAATTTATTTAGTTTCCTTTCTGATTTCGGTGTAGGCGTATCCTCATTAGATTTTGAGTTCGTTATGTTAAGGGATGCGTAGAAAACGCCATAGTACAGGAAAGAACAAATTGAGGAGATGTTAGTTACATGGCACACCAAATAACTAACAGATGCCGATGTTTCGTTTTTCATTCTCATAACTGTGGCGTAATACACTACAACAAGGGGTACAATTTTACTTACGGCATCGGCGTACTGCGCTGTTGTTGGCAACGGCCGTTCGACGCGTTTTGAAAAATCAGTCACGTAGAATGAGGGGAATAATTCTTTATGTTCACGATGAAATAAATAATTTATGCTGTAAATTAATAATCCTCCTAAAGCGTATAGTTCGTTGCTAACGATAGCAAACTAAACCGCTGACACTGCAAGTAAAATTTAACCCAGCTGTATCCCACATGCTTTGCAATGTCATGGAAAGAAAAGAAGTACATCTTTCGACGGATATAATTTGAATTTAAGAAGTAACGACGTTCCTTCGCGGCTATTTGTTTTCATTTGATAAGAATTCTTTGCAAGGAAAATCGAATTTATGTAGTTTCCTCTCTGATTTCGCTGCGTGCTTATTAGATCTTGAGTCTCTTCTCTTTAGAAATGTCTAGAAAACGGTTTCGTACAGTAAAGAACAAATAAAGGTCCTATTAGTTACGTAGGACACCAAATAACTAATAGAAGGCAATGCTGCTTCTTTTATGCTCATAACTGTGGTGTAGTTCTCTACAAGTGCTTGTATCCTTTCTTTAATATCCGTTACGAAGCCCGAGTGTACAGCTATCTATTTCGAAATCTAATCTCCTAAAGTACTTCACAGATTTACATGGGGCACCTTCGTTTCATAAAAGGGGGATCACGGGGAAAAACAGATAGCTTATCGTAATTTAAATTTTGTATCTACGACCGTTATGTCTGTCTGTCTCTTAAAACACGTTTATCTCTAAAAGTACTTAACGAATTTTCGTAGGATTTTCAGGCGTAGCTTGAGCAGATCGTGCGGTTATATGCACGTTTCGTTTCATCAAGATCGGATCAGAGAAAATAAAGATATCACAATTTAAACATTTGTCTAAAAGCAATCACTATCTATCTGCAAAGGCCAATCTCCAAAAGTACTACACGAGCTTTCATGGGGGTTAAAAAGCAAAGGATACATGGCACTGTTATTATCACTATTTCTCATCTCAACGATAGAAGAGTTTTCAGAAGTTTACGCCAAACTGAAAATTGCACACCGCAGTCTTAACTTTATGAACACAACGTAACATTGAATTTACATGATTCCGGAGTACGGACTGATAAAAATTTCAATGTTTGTATGAAAAACTTTATGAACATTCATCATTTTCGACAATGACTTCTACTTAAATTTGACATTTGGCTAGGAGAACTGAGTTCATTGACAGAGCGATCCAACAAGGATTTTGTTTTTGCTGACGTAAAAACCCATGATATACATATGTCCCTCTTTAACAAACGTTGCGAAGCACGGGCATATAAGCTAGTATATAAATAAAAACACTTTCCTTATACGAGCACCAAAGGACCTATAGATGCACACGTAAATATTACCCAGACTGCAATTTTTGATGAACTGGTGGCTTTCATGATGTGGGTTTGCACCGTTTTCTTTCTCAATTTATTAATCTCACCTCATGACCTGCTAATCGTGATGTCAATTTAATAAAGCGATACCACCTATACCTGCAACGTAAAGGATCTAAATGTTCACATTTCGCTATATTGCGGACACACACAAAACAAATATAAACTTCACTAATTCGTTGCAACTCATCATAACGTGTGTCGTGTCCCACTCACCCATTCACCAAAACAGTTGACGATTGTTTACATGCTTTATGTTTAATACACTATGTGATCAAAAGTATCCGGACACCTGGCTAAAAATGACTTAAAAGTTCGTGACCCCCTACATCGGTAATCTACATCTACAACATCTACAACCATACCCCGCAAGGCGGGGGGTACCTTGAGTACCACTATCGATTTTCCCTCCTATTCCAGTCACGTATTGTTCGCGGGAAGAAGGATTTTCGGTATCCCTCTGTGTGGGCTCTAATCTCTCTGATTTTATCCTCACGGTCTCTTCGCGAGATATACCTAGGAGGGAGCAATATACTGCCAGACTCCTCATTAAAGGTATGTTCTCGAAACTTCGACAAAAGCCCGTACCGAGCGACAGAGCGTCTCTCCTGCAGAGTCTTCCACTGGAGTTTATCGATCATCTCCGTAACGCTTTCACGATTACCAAATGATCCTGTAACGAAGCGCGCTGCTCTCCTTTGGATCTTCTCTACCTCCTCAATCAATCCCACCTGGTACGGATCCCACACCGGTGAGCAGTATTCAAGCTGTGGGCGAACAAGCGTACTGTCACCTACTTCCTTTGTTTTCGGACTGCATTTCCTTAGTATTCTTCCAATGAATCTAAGTCTGGCATCTGCTTTACCGACGATTGAATTTATATGGTCGTTCCATTTTAAATCCCTCCTAATGACTACTCCCAGATACTTTATGAAATTATTTGCTTCCGGTTGCTGACCTGCTATGGTGTAGCTCAATGATAAAGGATCTTTCTTTCTGTATATTCGCAGCACATTACACTTGTCTACATTGAGATTTAATTGCCATTCCCTGCACCATGCGTCAATTCTATGCAGATCCTCCTGCATCTCAATACGATTTTCCATTGTTACAACCTCTCTATATACTACAGCATCATCCGCAAAAAGCCTCAGTGAACTTCCGATGTTATACGCAAGATCATTTATGTATATCGTGAACAGCAACGGACCCACGACACTCCCCTGTGGCACACCTGACATAACTCCTACTTCAGAAGACCTCTCTCCATTGAGAATGACCTGCTGCTTTCTGTTGTCTAGGAATTCCTCAATCCAATCACACAATTGGTCTGATAGACCATATGCTCTTACGTTGTTCATTAAACGTTTGTGGGGAACTGTATCAAACGCCTTGCGGAAGTCGAGAAACACAGCATCTACTGAGAACCCGTGTCTATGGCTCCCTCTAAGTCTCGTGGACGAATAGCGCGAGCTGGGTTTCACACGAACGCCTTTTTGGAAACCCATGCTGATTCCTACAGAGCAGATTCCTAGTCTCGAGAAATGTCATTATATTCGAACATAATGCTGGTATTCAGTATGGTGTTGGCAAACCCTTAGCTTTGATGCAGCTTCCACTCTCACAGGCATACATTCAGTCAGCTGCTGTAAGATGTTTTGGGGGAATGGCAGCTCGTTCTTCATGGCCTGCTGTACCGAGGGGAGGTGTCGATGTGAATGGGTGGCGCCTGGCACGAAGTTGGCATTCCAAAACATCCGCTGTGCAGGCCAGTCCATTACAGGGCTGTTATTGTTGTGTAACATCTCCGCCACAGGACGTACATTAAGATCAGTGCCCAATCATACTGAAAGTGCAATCGCCACCCCCGAATTGCGCTTCAACAGTGGGAAGCAAGAAAGTGCTTAAAAATCAGTGTGGGTCTGTGCTGTGATAGTGCCACGCAAAACAATAATGGGTGAAAACCTCAACTATGAAAAACACGACCACAACACGACTACAACACCACCGCCTACGAATTTTACAGTTGGCATTACACACACTGGCAGACGACGTTCACCGGGCATTCGTGACACTCATACCCTGCCATCAGATCGCCACATTGTGCACCGTGATCCGTCACTCCACGCAACAACGTTTTCCCCACTAGTTGTCCAATGTTGACGCTCCTTACACCAAGCGAGGCGACGTTTGGCATTGACCCGCGTGATGGGTGTGGCTTACAGGCAGCCTCTCAACCATGAAATCCAATTCTTATTGAATCCATTATTGATTGTAGCATAATGGAATGCCGAAACTAGAAGCTAAAGAATAAACGTTTGAATAAAACATACGGCTGTTGGTAACCTGTTTTTCTACGTCATTCTACTTAATGAAATCACTGACATAGTACTTTGAATTGATCCTCATGCAGTTCGTAATCCCTGTCTCTGGATAGCTGCCTGTTTATTACACTGTACGGCCCTCTTCAACTGTCAGTGGTCAGCCGGCCGCGGTGGCCGAGGGTACTAAGGCGTTCCAGTCACGGTCTGCACGGCCACTACGGTCTGGGGTTCGAATCCCCCCCCTCGGGCATGGATATTTGTGCCGTCCTTAGTATAAGGTAGTTGATAAGAAGTTTGTAAGTTTAGGGACTGATGACCCCTTAGTTAAGTCCCATAGGCTTAACAAACATTTGAACATTTTTGGTCTCTGTCAGTCAATAGACGAGGAAGGCCTGTTATGTTGTGCGTATCCCTTACTTTCCACTTCATTATCATATTAACAGTGGATCTAGGGATGATTAGGAATGTGAAAAATCTCGTGTACAGACTTCTGACCACGTTGAAAATCCGTAGGTTCAGAGTAAAAGGTGTACGTGAAGTTTAAAGTTGAATCTATCGTTTAATCAGACAACAAAAGTAGTTTATTGTAAAGTTACTCATTCTAAACCTGATCTGATATTAGTTGCAGTCCAAATAGTTTTCATATATTGGTTAGCAGTCAAGATAACTAAGTCATCAAATAACTTCATCAAAATTTAACTGAACACGTAAATTGTTCATTAACACATTAATTTGGTTTAATTATGGCCCTGATATTGATGTATATACTGTTAAATGATCCTTTAACAAAGCAACTGTGACATATAACCTGCATGAAACACACATTGACTATACTCAAAAAAATTTGACTGCGAGATAGGTTTTAAAAACACAAACAACTTTCTTAATGTTCGACTACGAGAATTTTATGCAGGTCAGTACCTGATTACCAAAACTCAGTATGGTGTCGCACAAGTACAAAGTGCGCGCCACCTACTTTCGCCGCGCGCCGCCATGCACGCACGGCGCGGCGTTCTTACGACGACAGCCACGAGCGCCCTCTGCTGCAACTCCGCTCGTGGCCACCACTGAACGACATCGGGCACTTGGGACTGAGATAGGAACCAGTAAAGACTTCGGAATCCGATAGGCACCAGTGGAGACTTGGCTATCAGTTAGGCACTAGGCAGGACTCTAGCTCAACTATGTATTAACATTCTGCAGTACTATGTAAAAGTTAAGTATTGTATAAATTCTGTGCAATATATATCTCATTCTAATTTACTCTAGTGTTTCTAGTTCTGGCTGTTCCCCTCCGTACCTGCACCAGCGTGCTATCTTTATTTCTGTGTCGGTCTCATTCCACTCGGCCACCGACACCTACAACGGAACGAGACACAAAAGCGGCGACGAGGCTGGGACACAAGACTCAGTATCACACTCTATTAACTGCAGTGTTGCATAGCAATCATTTACTACGTTACCAATAAAGAAATATGTTCAACAAGATTACCAAAATCAATACTGCACTTTAAATCTACAAATAACTAATTATCAAATAAAGGAAGTAGGTTAATCTAACTTGAAACGTGTCGGTAGAAAATGTATATTTCTGAATTTGTAAGAAAATGTCCTCCTGTTTTGTGTCGAGTAACTTGCTTGCATGGAAATTTATAATATTGTATCTACTGTGTGTATCGATATGTGTACATAAATCTGAAGTTTCGTCTTTGGCAAAGCTTATGTATCGCACAGCATTGTAGCTCGTGCGGAGAGACAGAGAGTCAGACTTGTGGTTCAGCTCGCTTAGAGAGCAGTTGTGTATGTGGCTCCGATGTAGAGCAGAGGCTGCAGTGCCAGCAAGTTGGTTTGATTGTATTTGGAATATATTCCATTTCATATAATTGTGAAAAAGGTTGTACCACCTCTGGAATGAAGGTAATTGCATTTCATGTAATTGTGAAAAGGTTGTATCATTTAGATAATGTAATGCTGATTATTAATTATAAGTAACAAAGTTAACCTGTCCTTTCTGTTTCATTTACGTAGTTAGATTAACCTACTTCCTTTATTTGATAATTAGTTATTTGTGGATTTATAGTGCAGTATTGATTTTGGTAATCGTGTTGAAAAGATTTCTTTATCGGTAACGTAGTAAATGATTGTTCTGCAACACTGCAGTTAATTGAGTATGATACTGAGTTTTGATAATCAGGTAATGATCTGCATAAAATTCTCGTAGTCGAACATTAAGAAAGTGGTTTGTGTTTTTAATACCTTTCTCGCAGTCAAATTTTTTGAGTATAGTCAGTGTGTGTTTCATGCAGGTTACACGTTACATTTGCATTGTTAAAAGATCCGTTGTGCAAATAATCAGTTTAATGCATTGTTTCTCATTTAACAGTAATATCAAGGCCATAATTAAACCAAATTACTGTGTTAATGAAGAATGTACGTGTTCAGTTAAATTTTGATGAAGTTATTTGATGACTTAGTGATCTTGACTGTTAAACATCAGTATATGACAACTATTTGGACTGCAAGTAATGAGTAACTTTAAAATAAACCACTTTTGTTGTCTGATTAAACGGTAGATTAAAGTTTAAACTTCACGTACACCTTTTAAGAGTGGGGCCTCATTCTTCTCTCTCACAATAATGATTACTGAGGTCGCTTATGCAGAGTTCGTATCTGGCAGTTTGTAGCAGCGCAATGCACCTAAAACGAAGAAATGTATATTTTTGGGGTCTTCAGACGTTGGACACTTTTGATCACATAGTGTATGTCCCATTTGGAACTCTTGTCAGGTCGCCGACTCTACGACCGCACTGCATGTTGCTAGAAAATAGCACAGTGAGGAAAATAGTTTCACCACCTACTTGGAATAAAAGCATTTTTCATATTCACGGAATATGACATCAACGGCGAATGGGCAAATGTGAAAATCCCATCCGGGATTCTAATCCGACTCTCCTGCTCCCTAGGCAGTTGGGCTGATCACTACACCACTGGGGACACAGTAATCACCGCACCTGCAAGGTATACCTAAGCACGCCCCCCGTCAGACACAAATTCAGTAAATATCAGTTTTTGAATACACCACCCCCATGAACCACGCTTTGCCGGGATGGGGTGGCTTGCGTGCCTCCATGATGCAGATAGCCGTAACGTAAATGCATCTACAGCGGAAGGGTATCTGTGGTGAGGCCAGATAAACGTGTGGTTCCTCAAGAGGTGCAGCAGCCTTTTCAGTAGTTACAGAGGCAACAGTCTGGATGATTGACTGAGCTGGCCTTGTAACATCAGCTAACATGGCTTTGCCATGCAGTTACTGCGAACGGCTGAAAGAAAGGAGAAACTACAATCGTTACTTTACTCGAGGACGTGGAGCTCTACTGTATGACTATATAACGACTTCTTGGGTAAAATGTTCCGGAGGTAAAATAGTTCCCCATCGGATCTCCGGGCGGGTACTACTCAAGAGAAAATCGTCAAGAAAAACAAAAAAAGGCATTCTACGGGTCGGAGAGTGGAATGTTTTAACCATTTATCGCGTAGGTAACTTAGAAAATTTGAAATATAAATGGATAGGTTGAAGTTAGGCATTAGTGAAGTTCGGTGGCAGGATGAACAGGATTTCTGGTCAGGTGAGTAGAGGGTTATAAATACAAAATCAGTTGGTGGTAAAGGAAGGAAGGAAGCATGGAGTTTAACGTCCCGTCGACAGCGTGGTCATTAGAGACGGTCAGTTGGTGGTAGCACAGAAGTAGGTCTGATAACGAATAAGAAAATAGGAATGCGGGTGAGTTATTATGAACAGCATAGTGAACGCATTATCGTAGTAAAGGTAGACACGAAGCCAACATCGACCACAGTAGTGCAAGTTTATATGCCAATTAGCAAGGCCGTTGAGGATATCGAAAAAATGTATGAGGGGATAAAACAAATTTAAGGGAGACGAAAACTTGATTGTCATGGCGACTGGAACTGGGTTGTAGGAAAGGGAATCGAAGGAAATTTAGTAGGTGAATATGGACTGGGAAAAGGGGAAAGGTGGAATTTTTCGCAGAGCACAATTTAATGCTCACCAACACTTGGTTTAATCATCATGAAAGAAGGCTGTATACGTGGATGAGACCAGGAGACAGTAGAAGGTACCTGGTAGACTTTATAATGGTAAGGCAAAGGTTTATAAGCCAGGTTTTAAACTGTAAAACATATCCAGGAGCAGATATTGACTCTGACCATAACTTATTAGTTATCAACTGCAGATTGAATTTTTAGAGACTGCAGAAAGGTAGAAAAGTTAGGAGATGGAGTGGTTGAGAGTTTTAGAGAGAGCATTAGGCAAGGATTGGCTAAAACGGAGGAAAGTAGTACAGTAGAAGAAGGCTGGGTAGCTCTGAGAGATAGGGTAGTTAAGGCCGCAGAGGATCATATAGGCAGAAGGACAAGGCCTAATAAAAATACCTGGATAACAGGATATACTGAACTTAATTGATGACAGGAGAAAATACGAAAATTCAGAAAGTGAAGCAGGCAAAAGGGAGTACCAGCGTCTGCAAAATTAGATTGATATGAAGTGCAGACTGGCTAAGCAGGAGCGGCCAGTAGACAAATGCTGAAGCGTAGAAGAATGTATAACTAGGGGAAAGATAAATACCGCCTACAAGAAATTAATAGATATTTGGAGACAAGAAAAGCAGCTGTGTGAATATCAAGAACTCAGACGGAACACCAGTACTAAGCAAAGAGGGGAAAGCTGAAGTGTGGAAGGAATATATAGAGGCCCTATACAAAGGAAATAAACTTTAAGGCAGTATTCTAGAAATGGAAGATGAATTGGAGGAAGATAGGTGATATTATACTGCGAGAAGGCCCCTGCAGTAGATTATATTCCGTCTGAACTGCTGATATAGTTAGGAGAGCCAGTCACGAGAAAATTGTTCCATCTGGTATATAAAATGTATGAGACAGAGCAAATACCCTCAGACTTCAAAAATGAATACCGTAATTGTAATTACAAAGAAAGCAATTGGAGACAAATGTGAAAATTACAGAACTGTCAGTTTAATAAGTCATGGTTGCAAAATACTAACACGGATTATTTACAGACGAATGGAAAAACTTGTGTAATCCAACCTCAGGAAAGATCGGTCCGGATTTAGGAGAAATGTAGAGACACGCGAGACATTACTCACATTATGACTTATCTTAGATACGCCAAGGAAAGGCAAACCTACTTTATTAGCGTATATAGATTTGAAGAAAGCTTTTGACAATGGCGACTGAAATACACTCATTCAAATTCTGAAGGTAGCAGGGGTAAAATATACGGAGCAAAGAGTTACATTCAACCGACGCAAAAACCAGACACCAGTTATTAGAGTCGAAGGGCAAGAAAGGGTCGCAGAGGTTGGGAAGTAAGACAGGGTTGTAGTCTTTCCACTATATTGTCCAATCTCTACATTGAGCAAGCAGTGAAGGAATGCCAGGAAAATTTGGAGAGGGAATTAAAGTTCAGGAAGAAGTAAAAAAATTTGCAATTTGCCGATGACATAGTAATTTTGTCAAAGACCGCAAAAGATCTGGAAGAGCAATTGAATGGAAGGAAGGTATAAGATTATAACAAGAGTAAAATGAGGGTAATGGAATGTAATGTCAGAAAATCAGGCGATGCGGAAGGAATTAGATTAGGTAATGAGACAATAAAAATATAGATGTCTTGTTATTTTGGTAGCGAGGTAACTTCTGACGGTCGAATTAAAGAAGATATAAAATGCAGAATGGAGAGAAAAGCGTTTCTGAAGAAGCGAAATTTGTTGACATCCGATATTAATTTAAATGTTCGAATGTCCTTTCTGATAGCATTTGTCTGGAGTGTAGCATTGTATGTTCAATAATGTTCAAATGTCTGTAAATCTATCGGACCAAACTGCGCGGTCATCAGTCCGTAGCTTACAAACTACTTAAACCTAGGTAAACTAATCTAAGGACAAACACACACACACACCCCAATGCCCCAGGGAGGACTCGAACCTCCATGGCGAGCAACCACGCGCTCCGCAGAGAGACGCTTTAGACCGCTCGGCTACTCCACCGCGGCGAGCATTGAATGGGAGTGAAGCATGGGCATGGGAGTTCAGACAAAAAGATGATAGAAGTTTTTGAAATGTGGTGTTACAGACGAATGATGAAAATTAGATGGGTAGATCACGTAACTAATGAGGAGGTGCTTAACCGAATTGGGGAGAAAAGGAATTTCTGGCATATGCTGACTAAGAGAAGAGATAGATTGGTGGGACACGTTGTGAGACATCAAGAATTGTCAACTTAGCATTAGACGGAAGTGTGTGAGGTAAAAATCGTAGAGGGAGACCAAGGGACGAAAACAGTAAGCAGATTCAAAAGAAGGATGTAGGTTGCCGAACATATTCTAAGATGAAGAGACTTACATAGGACAGGGTAGCGTGGAGAGCTGCAGCAAACCAGTCTGCGGACTGAAAACAACAACAAATCGACAGGCGATTGTGCGATTCTTGATCTGCCACTGCATGGTGTAAGACGGCTGTCTGCCGTCTTCCCTAGGTTTTCAACTTTGTAATTTATCTAAGCTCACCAGACGGACATTTTTGCTAAACGAGAACCCCTTTCGTTCGGAGGGATGAGGAATAGCGTTTCATTTCATATTTTTAAATGTTCGTTTCTGTAATATTGCAGGTATTGTATTATGCTAATAATTTATCATTGTGGTAATGAATGTGGCAAAATAACGGTTGCTCCGTGACGCCACTGTCCTTGTGAGAATGTGTACTTGATTTATTCTGTATGTGCATGTATGAGAATCTTCAAGCAGGGTAGTCTGAGTGAATGTATGAGAATTTTCGTCGTCGGCTGCTGGCTGCTCGATTCTAGTGTTTCTCTGGCTTCGTATCGATACGTAGTCGTTACCAACCTCTGCTTTTGATGCCACCAAAGAGGTTCATCCACCCTTTGGTTACAAGTTGGGTTTGCATTGCCCAGTAAGCGAGCCTCGACAGGAAGCGCGACTTTCAGCTCTCCCCACCACCTCGGTTTTTCCAGGCGTTTCTACCGATTTCCGGTGGGGATCCATCGGGTGGTGGAGGGGACTCAGTGGCGGATACGAATATTCTGTTGTTGCACTTCGACCTGGTGAGACATTCGGAGTTTCGTTCCTCCCTTGAGATGTAGCGATTAGTGTGGTGTCGCACAAGTATAAAGTGCGCACCACCTACTTTCGCCGCGCGCCGCCATGCACGTACGGCGCGGCGTTCTTACGACGTCAGCCATGAGCGCCCTCTGCTGTGATCCCGCTCGTGGCCACCACGGAAGGACATCGTTCACTTGGGACTGAGATAGGAAACAGTTAGCACTTCGGAATCAGATAGGCACCAGTGAAGACTTGGCTATCGGACAGGCACTAGGCAGGCCTCTAGCTCAACTATGTATCAGCATTCTGCAGTACTGAGCTATGTAAAAGTTAAGTATTGTATAAATTCTGTGCAATATATATCTCGTTCTAATTTACTCTAGTGTTTCTAGTTTCTGCTGTCCCAATGGCTGGTCACCTCCTACCTGCACAAGCGTGCATCCTTTATTCCGGTGTCGGTCTAATTGTACTCGGCCACCGACACCTACGACGGAAACGTGACACAAAAGCGGCGACGAGGCAGGGACACAAAAATTAGTTGTCTGGTTTGTTAGACTTCAGATCTTAGGTTCATTTTTCGGGATAAGTTTCTCCGATCATATACGGAAATGTATTCAATTTCATTTCGGTGATTTTGCATAGGTAAATGCGGTGAATATGCAAATAATTCGGTTTGATAATGTCTGGGAATCGGTAACCGGTGTGAGACTAGCTGGCGGTGTATGAATTCTGTTTAATTCCTTTCTAGCTTTGTAGAACGCGACTAATATGCGGGAATATTTTTACTCTATGTAGTGCATTTGAAACATTCTTATCCGTTTTCTCCTTCTGCGAGTGATATGTACCCCACGTGGTATGTTCTTAGAACAAAGCCTTCAGCTACCCCTGTGTCTGTTTCTATGCCCTTTGGGAAAGAAATTATGCATGTATCTTTCTGATTTCCATTAGTACTTCGCAATCTCCTCTCCATCCATTTTTAAATTGTTGTTTCGTTTCCAAACTTTAACTTGCATTCAGACTCCCCCAGTAGATTCTCTTCTAGCCTTGTACGACCCCCTTTATTAGCTTGCTTATGAAATACTACATATTTCTAGGACCTGCATGCCGTATTTCTTAATTGATTTCCTCCGACTTTTAATTTATTCCACTTTTCTGAATTTTGAAGACTGTGTCAAACCTTCTCAATCGCGTCTGTGTTTCTTTAGTTTCCTTATAATATTCTACGCATTTCTAAGGGTTGCATGCCGTAGCTATTTTTATTTTTCGGAAATTGAATTTTTGGATTTTACGTGTTTTCGGAACCACGTGGCTCCGAACTCCGACTTCAAGGGTTTATAGCTAGTCACTTAAGTTCTCGCTACTGCTCACACACCAGGGCCTTACTATTGTGTATTCTTGTTTCGTAATCTGTGATTCCGCTGGTTTTTGTTGAAATGAATGCGATCTTTAAGCACTTCGCCTTCAGTGGGGTGCAAGTATGTAATGTAGCAGACACGTGCCGTGTGTCTCAATAATCCTGCATGGTCACGGTTTCATTTGAATGGAAATTAATCTCGCTATTATTGCGTACCATTTCCAGTAAAGGAAGACAGACCAGAGCGACCTACGAAGTTGATTTTTTCTTGTGTTGCGAGGTGTATCATGGTTCGTTGAATTTCGCCTAAGATAGCGGCGCCTGCTTCTGCTTCGTATCAGCATGCTGAGTTGGGCGAGTTTCGTTTTGCTTTGCGCATGTGAGTGGCGGAATGCTTGTTGATTGTAAATCCCTCCCCCGACGATGTTCAGTTCAGATAAATTTAATTTATTAGTTCTATGAGATGAATTTTTATTGTTTAACAAAATTGCTGCCCCCATTCTATCATGTTTGAACTGAATAAATAATTTCTCAGTGAAATTTTATCCTCCTTATAAATATTAGTTTAGGAATACCCTCCCTTCTAATTTAATGTTTTTCACCAATGCTGAGAAGAAATTCAGATGCATATTCTATTTTTAATTCCGTTGCGCCATAAATGTTCTGTCACCTTCATGAAATTCAGTTCGCGGTGACTTGTATATTAGTGATTGTAATTATCGTGATCTATGACGTATGCTGGCCACCTTCTCTTTGTCTTCCTGCTGCTAAAGTAAAGTTTGAGTCAGTTCTAAATTTTGGGCCAGGGAACAAGATTCTGTAGCAGGAAGTAGTCAGTAGTTCACGCGAATCCTTTATCTGGTTTTACAGCCAGAGTTATATGTTTAAAGTAAGCTTTTAACTGGCTCCCTTCAGCTAGAGTTCATTTTACAATTAACTGTGGTCTTTCAACGCGAGCATCCGAATATAGTCATGTTCACCTTCACCAGATAATCTTCTTTGACCAACGGCTATCTGTACTGCAATCATTAGCGTCATAACCGTACATTCTCAACCTCTTCTGAATGTTGGTCGCTGTTTACTTCTCACAACGCAGGATCTCTATAAGAGCGCGTTGCATCAAACGAACGTTTATTGCTACCACCATTTTGCAGAACTTTTGTGTCAGCTTCACATACAGAAAGAGGTTAAACTAATGTTTTGTCAGGGGGATGAATTTTTCTACTTACTCTGTGAACTCCAAAATTGTAATACAAAATCTGAATTTTAAAAATGTTGTGCACTACTTTTGGTGTACATAGTTTTCTCAATATGTTAGTTCTGTCGGACGGTAGGCCAGTATTTCCCCACAAAAATGGTCAAAAGTGAAGGTAACATTTTATTTGAACAGGCAATTGACATCTATATAACTAAGAAGCATATAAATTATCGCTATCAAACCTGGGCATTAACGTATAATCTCAGACGGCGGTTCATATCGAAACGATAGGTTTCGAACAAGCTAATGTTACGATTTTTGCGAATATGTCATAATAGTAAATGATGTGGTTAGCCAGGAACCTAAGACTACAGATTTTAAAATTTTCGCAGTACTTGTAGGTTCCTGCCTAACCACATCCTTTAAAATCGTAACGTGTTCGTAGAAATCGTAACAGTCGCTTCTTAGATACCTATCGTTTACATACTTACAATTTGTATTAATTACATAACGTTGACTGACAAGTGTTTTCATTGACAAAGAATTTTTATTGGTTGCTGTCAATTTACATTACGGGCATGGGTGATTTTGTCCTTAGGTTAGTTTACCTTAGTTTAAGTAGTTCGGGAGCTATGGACTAATAACCGAGGAGTTGTGTCCGATAGATTTACAAACATTTGAACATTTTGAACACACATATAGTGACTAGTTTTCTATGTACACTTCCGATTCACAATCTAGTTTCAATGTTTAGGGCGAGAAACTCCTTTGAATCATCACGTCAATAATCAACATCGGTATCAGCTTCAGAAATCAGCTGTTCCGACATATTTGTTTCTCGTCACCGCTAGCGGAGCGAGAGTCGAACGTCCGGTATATATCGATATCACCGCCGTTTCATTAGAAAATTACCCCCATATTGTTTCTTAGGCGATCAACAACATAAAAACATAAAAAATCGCAGAAAGAATGGCATTGGTTAAATCACAATACATCAATTACATCTAGAGTTACTGAAAAGCGAACTTGATACTTGAAATAAATGAAGCGCACACTAAACGCACATTACGACACTCGTCATTTCCATGATGCCCATAATCGTGCACTAGCTGCGCGATCTATTTATTTCAAGCATCAGTGTCTCGTGATTGAAATACTGGGATGTTACCAACACCATTAATTTTGCGATTTTATCATGTTCTCGGTTGCATAAATAAAGTGGGGTATCCATTCAGAAACTTTGTGTTAAATATAATTTTTATACCTTTTACTCTCTCATAGTGTAACTTTCATAAGCTTCTGTGCCTATGAAAGAAGTATTTCTATATGTACTGTTGCACCAGATATATTTGGGGTGAAAAGTTCAAGTGGTAAACCTTATATATACACTGATCAGCTAGGACGGAGTGACAACCTACCTACCATCCGTCTATGTGTCAGCAGCGTCACCGTATGGGGTATGACTGCAATTGCAGCTTGGGGAGAAGCATCACTCCGAGTAGCATCAGTAACTACAAATGTTGTTGTTGATGTGGTTTCTCTACATCTACATCTATATGGGATGCTATGCAGATCACATTTAAATATGTGGAAATTCGGTTAAATATGTGAGAAGCAATGCCCTGAACAGGCCAATTCACTACAGAGCTGAAAATTAAAATTTTCAGATGCTCTGTAGTACATTCTTAGTTTCTGGTCGATGTACAAATCTTAAAACAGTAATGGCGAAAGAGCGAAGTTCCGGAGAGATGCGCTACCTTTATTCTTGCTCTTCCTATTATTTTACTGGTATACGACCTTGGTTTGTGTAACCAGTGACTTTAAATAGATGTTCAGCTGTAATGTGGCACCAAAGGTCACTTCAAGATCGGCAAGAGCGCACTGCCATGCTAGTGATCTCTTTATAGAAGGAATTATTTACACTGCTTCTCACACTAGTAATCTTGAAGTCTGACGACCAACGACTACTTCCTTCTGAAAGGCTCTGCCTGGGATGCGGATGCGTCTCACACAACACAAGAACGGCGATGGCATAACTAGCGATAGCTCTAACCTTTCAGTTCTACCTTCTGAGGCTCTCACTCCTGATAGGTAGCCAGTGCACACAGCTTACAAAGAAACATTACACATATCCAGGTACAGGAATGAAATGAAGATATTAAAAGCACATTCATTGACGTGTCTTTGGTGTCACTAGTAATTCGAATGGATTCGGTCATTTGATTCAAATGTTCGGTCAGTAATCTAGATTATGGAACAGTTTTAGGAAAAACTGAGCCCTAACGAGAGGAAGGACATATATAGAATTTGAAAAACGGTATTGTTATGTTTTGTTTGTTAGTGGACGCTGCATGGATTCCATGGGGACAGCAGACAAGGGATTTGAAGAAGGCGCCCAACAACGAATTCAACATTAGCCCCACCAATTCGACGACCATCTGCCTGCGATTGTCCACGTCCATTTCCCATCCAGGTGCAGTACAAGACCTCCGACAACCAGGTAAGTCTGCATGTTATATGAACTGCAATCACCGTTAGAAAGAGCGGTAAACATTTCTTTACTTAATTTTATTTTTATTTATTGCGTAGATCACTGGCACACTGAATAATTCATAATCAAAAGGCTGGGGCCGTGTTGCAGTACGTGTTAGTTGCGACGCCCAACGGGGAGGGGTCGCGGCTATGGGAGAAATTAGTTGACGATAAAACCATCCAATTGCATGTCTGAATAGTAAGGGTTACGTAACATAAATTGTCGTAAGAGAATGGAAATTAATTTTCTATTAAAAGTACGTCATTTCTTTAACGTTAGTTCGGAAACATTCTGATGGCAACATAGTTTGTCATCAATACACCATCGTAATAAAGACTCAAGGCAATGCCTGAGAAATGACTGCAGAAACTAGATGATAGATAAATGAACAATACAGTTAAGTGATACTGACTAATCAAAAAATCAGTCCACTTCTTTAGCAACTCACTAAGCTCAGTGCCAGCTGCCGCCAGTGTCACGTGGTCCAGAGCGCTTAGTATCAAAATTTAATTTGGATGAAATTTCATTGACAGTCAATGTCTTAATTTGAGTGGGACAAAAAAAAAATAGAGGTAGATCGAGGGACGAAACAATTTGAAAAGAATGTGGGTTGCCGTCTAATTCAGAGATGAATAAGCTTGCACATGACAAGGTAGCGTGAAGTGTATAGATTGTGATCAAACTGAACAACAACAATAACAATCCTTAATCCAACACAATAATACACAATTCAGTTAGAACTGCAGCAATGTCCTTTACAAATGCCTTCAGGGCAAAATGTTAAAATTTATAGTTGGGATCTTTCGAAATGTTAGTTCTGTAGAAAAGTTTTCACAATTTGCTTCTTGTTTCCCCTGCATATAAAGCCTGCCTTTTTGCAAAGAGCGAAGGAAGTCCTGCTGAACATGAAATTTGTAATCCAACTCTAGAAAGAGTGTAATTTCCCTCATTACACAAATCATCATACGGCATACAGATAACAAAAGCTTACGATTAGCCACACTGGCCTCAGAGCACATGTTTCGTGTGACAACCCATAAATCACTAGGTTCGTTTGTTTGAAAGGCGAATATTGAAGACTAAAGTTAAAGACCGTAATTAGTGCTGACAGGTGTATCCATAACTCACTTCACGCAAGAGATCTTCTGCGCAAGACTGCAAACAAAGATACGAACTGTGAACTCCCTGATATTTCATATGTGTCCAACATCGTCCACCACACACTACTTCAAGTAATGACAAAAGTACAATCAACACAGATAGCCTAATCATCCTACATACGCCATTACCAATTTTTATCGAGGCTTTTGCTGTATCCAGTGCAACCATTTAATATCCTCACTTATTCAATATTTGAACGGCATTTATTAAACTTATCATGCACTAATGTATGACATGCTTCTACATCACTCTCACTAAAGAAAACCTTTTTCAGATTATCTAATCACATTACAATTAAATGTGTAAATACCAATGCATACCATAAGGAATACAAGTAGTTCCTAATTTTTAGTTTAAATATGTTAAAACAATAATTATAACATTCAGGACTAACTATATGTATTTTAGTGTATCCTTTTTATTTCTAAACACATAAAAGTCAATTCTTTTGCTAACCTTCACAGGACAAACTTCTGCAGCTGGTAGTTCCTCAAATTGCAGAAGAAAATGTGGGTGGTAGTTGCGGTCCAGAGGCCTCTCTCCAACTGTCTTGGCTTCCAGAAGTAACGACGCAACCCACGGAGGGTCCCAGCAGCACTGAGGCCCCGACCACGACCAGCAGCGACACCCCGACCACGACCACCGAGGTGGCCCCGACGACGACGACGACCACCACCACTACAGAGGAGTCCCCAACGACGAAGACCAGCACCACCACCACAGAGGAGACCCCGACGACGAAGAACACCACCACCACCGAGGAGACCACGACGACAATCACCACCACCACCACCGAGGAGACCCCGACGACGACCACCACCACCACCACCGAGGAGAACCCGACGACGACGACGACGACCACCACCACCACCGAGGAGACCCCGACGACAACAACCACCACCACCACCGAGGAGACCCCGACGACGACGACCACCACCACCACTGAGGAGACCCCGACGACGACGACCACCACCACCACCACCGAGGAGACCCCGACGACGACGACGACCACCACCACCACCACCACCGAAGAGACCACGACGACGACCACCACCACCACCGAGGAGACACCGACGACGACGACCACCACCACCACCACCGAGGAGACCCCGACGACGACGACCACCACCACCACCGAGGAGACCCCGAAGACGACGACCACCACCACCACTGAGGAGACCCCGACGACGACCACCACCACCACCACCACCACCGAGGAGACCCCGACGACGACCACCACAACCACCACCACCACCACCGAGGAGACCACGACGACGACCACCACCACCACCGAGGAGACCCCGACGACGACGACGACCACCACCACCACCGAGGAGACCCCGACGACGACGACCACTACCACCACCGAGGAGACCCCGACGACGACGACCACCACCACCACCGAGGAGACCCCGACGACGACGACCACCACCACCACCGAGGAGACCCCAACGACGACGACCACCACCACCACCGAGGAGACCCCGACGACGACGACCACCACCACCACCGAGGAGACCCCGACGACGACGACCACCACCACCACCGAGGAGACCCCGACGACGACCACCACCACCACCGAGGAGACCCCGACGACGACGACGACCACCACCACCACCGAGGAGACCCCGACGACGACGACCACCACCACCACCACCGAGGAGACCCCGACGACGACGACGACGACCACCACCACCACCACCGAGGAGACCACGACGACGACCACCACCACCACCGAGGAGACCCCGACGACGACGACGACGACGACGACCACCACCACCACCGAGGAGACCCCGACGACGACGACCACCACCACCACCGAGGAGACCCCGACGACGACGACCACCACCACCACCGAGGAGACCCCGACGACGACGACCACCACCACCACCGAGGAGACCCCGACGACAACGACGACCACCACCACCGAGGAGACCCCGACGACGACCACCACCACCACCGAGGAGACCCCGACGACGACGACCACCACCACCACCACCGAGGAGACCCCGACGACGACGACCACCACCACCACCGAGGAGACCCCGACGACGACCACCACCACCGAGGAGACCCCGACGACGACGACGACGACCACCACCACCACCACAGAGGAGACCCCGACGACAACCACCACCACTACCACCACCGAGGAGACCCCGACGACCACCACCACCACCACCACCACCGAGGAGACCCCGACGACAACCACCACCACCACCACCACCGAGGAGACCCCGACGACGACCACCACCACCACCACCACCACCGAGGAGACCCCGACGATGACGACCACCACCACCACCACCGAGGAGACACCGACGACCACCACCACCACCGAGGAGACCCCGACGACGACGACCACCACCACCACCGAGGAGACACCGACGACAACCACCACCACCACCACCACCACCGAGGAGACCCCGACGATGACGACGACCACCACCACCACCGAGGAGACACCAACGACCACCATCACCACCGAGGAGACCCCGACGACGACGACCACCACCACCACCGAGGAGACACCGACGACAACCACCACCACCACCACCGAGGAGACCCCGACGACGACCACCACCACCACCACCGAGGAGACCCCGACGACGACCACCACCACCACCGAGGAGACACCGACGACAACCACCACCACCACCACCACCGAGGAGACCCCGACGACGACGACCACCACCACCACCGAGGAGACCCCGACGACGACCACCACCACCACCACCGAGGTGACCCCGACGACAACCACCACCACCACCACCACCGAGGAGACCCCGACGACCACCACCACCACCACCACCACCGAGGAGACCCCGACGACAACCACCACCACCACCACCACCACCGAGGAGACCCCGACGATGACGACCACCACCACCACCGAGGAGACCCCGACGACGACCACCACCATCACCACCGAGGAGACCCCGACGACAACCACCACCACCACCACCGAGGAGACCCCGACGACAACCACCACCACCACCACCACCGAGGAGACCCCGACGGCCACCACCACCACCACCACCACCGAGGAGACCCCGACGACAACCACCACCACCACCACCACCGAGGAGACCCCGACGATGACGACCACCACCACCACCACCGAGGAGACACCGACGACCACCACCACCACCGAGGAGACCCCGACGACGACGACCACCACCACCACCGAGGAGACACCGACGACAACCACCACCACCACCACCACCGAGGAGACCCCGACGACGACGACCACCACCACCACCGAGGAGACACCGACGACAATCACCACCACCACCACCACCGAGGAGACCCCGACGACAACCACCACCACCACCACCACCGAGGAGACCCCGACGACGACCACCACCACCACCACCACCACCACCACCGAGGAGACCCCGATGACAACCACCACCACCACCACCACCGAGGAGACCCCGACGATGACGACCACCACCACCACCACCGAGGAGACACCGACGACCACCACCACCACCGAGGAGACCCCGACGATGACGACGACGACCACCACCACCACCACCGAGGAGACCCCGACGACCACCACCACCACCGAGGAGACCCCGACGACGACCACCACCACCACCACCGAGGAGACCCCGACGACGACGACCACCACCACCACCGAGGAGACACCGACGACAACCACCACCACCACCACCGAGGAGACCCCGACGACAACCACCACCACCACCACCGAGGAGACCCCGACGACGACCACCACCACCACCACCGAGGAGACCCCGACGACGACGACGACGACCACCACCACCACCACCGAGGAGACCCCGACGACCACCACCACCACCGAGGAGACCCCGACGACGACCACCACCACCACCACCGAGGAGACCCCGACGACCACCACCACCACCACCACCACCGAGGAGACCCCGACGACAACCACCACCACCACCACCACCGAGGAGACCCCGACGACGACGACCACCACCACCACCGAGGAGACCCCGACGACGACGACCACCACCACCACCAAGGAGACACCGACGACAACCACCACCACCACCACCACCAAGGAGACCCCGACGACAACCACCACCACCACCACCGAGGAGACCCCGACGACGACGACCACCACCACCACCGAGGAGACCCCGACGACGACGACCACCACCACCACCACCACCGAGGAGAACCCGACGACGACGACGACGACCACCACCACCACCGAGGAGAATCCGACGACAACGACCACCACCACCACCGAGGAGACCCCGACGACGACGACCACCACCACCACTGAGGAGACCCCGACGACGACGACGACCACCACCACCACCGAGGAGACCCCGACGACGACGACGACCACCACCACCACCACCACCACCGAAGAGACCACGACGACGACCACCACCACCACCGAGGAGACACCGACGACGACCACCACCACCACCACCACCACCGAGGAGACCCCGACGACGACGACCACCACCACCACCGAGGAGACCCCGACGACGACGACCACCACCACCACTGAGGAGACCCCGACGACGACCACCACCACCACCACCACCACCGAGGAGACCCCGACGACGACCAACACAACCACCACCACCACCACCGAGGAGACCACGACGACGACCTCCACCACCACCACCGAGGAGACCCCGACAACAGCCACCACCACCACCACCACCGAGGAGACCCCGACGACGACGACCACCACCACCACCGAGGAGACCCCGACGACGATGACCACCACCTCCACCGAGGAGACCCCGACGAAGACGACCACCACCACCACTGAGGAGACCCCGACGACGACGACCACCACCACCACCGAGGAGACCCCGACGACGACCACCACCACCACCACCGAGGAGACCCCGACGACGACCACCACCACCACCGAGGAGACCCCGACGACGACGGCGACCACCACCACCACGGAGGAGACCCCGACGACGACGACCACCACCACCACCGAGGAGACCCCGACGACGACGACCACCACCACCACCACCACCACCGAGGAGACCACGACGACGACCACCACCACCACCGAGGAGACCCCGACGACGACGACGACGACCACCACCACCACCACCGAGGAGACCCCGACGACGACGACCACCACCACCACCGAGGAGACCCCGACGACGACCACCACCACCACCACCGAGGAGACCCCGACGACGACGACCACCACCACCACCGAGGAGACCCCGACGACGACGACCACCACCACCACCGAGGAGACCCCGACGACGACCACCACCACCACCGAGGAGACCCCGACGACGACCACCATCACCACCACCACCGAGGAGACCCCGACGACGACGACCACCACCACCGAGGAGACCCCGACGACGACCACCACCACCGAGGAGACCCCGACGACGACGACGACCACCACCACCACCACCACCGAGGAGACCCCGACGACCACCACCACCACCACCACCACCGAGGAGACCCCGACGACAACCACCACCACCACCACCACCGTGGAGACCCCGACGACCACCACCACCACCACCACCACCACCGAGGAGACCCCGACGACAACCACCACCACCACCACCGAGGAGACCCCGACGATGACGACCACCACCACCACCACCGAGGAGACACCGACGACCACCACCACCACAGAGGAGACCCCGACGACGACGACCACCACCACCACCGAGGAGACACCGACGAGAACCACCACCACCACCACCGAGGAGACCCCGACGACGACCACCACCACCACCACCACCGAGGAGATCCCGACGACGACCACCACCACCACCGAGGAGACACCGACGACAATCACCACCACCACCACCGAGGAGACCCCGACGACGACGACCACCACCACCACCGAGGAGACCCCGACGACGACCACCACCACCACCACCACCACCACCACCGAGGAGACCCCGACGACCACCACCACCACCACCACCACCGAGGAGACCCCGACGACAACCACCACCACCACCACCACCGAGGAGACCCCGACGATGACGACCACCACCACCACCGAGGAGACCCCGACGACGACCACCACCACCACCACCGAGGAGACCCCGACGACAACCACCACCACCACCACAACCGAGGAGACCCCGACGACCACCACCACCACCACCACCACCGAGGAGACCCCGACGACAACCACCACCACCACCACCACCGAGGAGACCCCGACGATGACGACCACCACCACCACCACCGAGGAGACACCGACGACCACCACCACCACCGAGGAGACCCCGACGACGACGACCACCACCACCACCGAGGAGACACCGACGACAACCACCACCACCACCACCACCGAGGAGACCCCGACGACGACCACCACCACCACCACCGAGGAGACCCCGACGACGACGACCACCACCACCACCGAGGAGACACCGACGACAACCACCACCACCACCACCACCGAGGAGACCCCGACGACAACCACCACCACCACCACCACCGAGGAGACCCCGAGGACCACCACCACCACCACCACCACCACCGAGGAGACCCCGACGACAACCACCACCACCACCACCACCGAGGAGACCCCGACGATGACGACCACCACCACCACCACCGAGGAGACACCGACGACCACCACCACCACCGAGGAGACCCCGACGACGACGACGACCACCACCACCACCACCACCACCGAGGAGACCCCGACGACCACCACCACCACCGAGGAGACCCCGACGACGACCACCACCACCACCACCAAGGAGACCCCGACGACGACGACCACCACCACCACCGAGGAGACACCGACGACAACCACCACCACCACCACCGAGGAGACCCCGACGACAACCACCACCACCACCACCGAGGAGACCCCGACGACGACGACCACCACCACCACCGAGGAGACCCCGACGACGACGACGACGACCACCACCACCACCACCGAGGAGACCCCGACGACCACCACCACCACCACCACCACCGAGGAGACCCCGACGACAACCACCACCACCACCACCACCGAGGGGACCCCGACGACGACCACCACCACCACCACCGAGGAGACCCCGACGACGACGACCACCACCACCACCGAGGAGACACCGACGACAACCACCACCACCACCACCGAGGAGACCCCGACGACAACCACCACCACCACCACCGAGGAGACCCCGACGACGACGACCACCACCACCACCGAGGAGACCCCGACGACGACCACCACCACCACCACCACCGAGGAGACCCCGACGACAACCATCACCACCACCACCACCGAGGAGACCCCGACGACCACCACCACCACCACCACCACCGAGGAGACCCCGACGACAACCACCACCACCACCACCACCGAGGAGACCCCGACGATGACGATCACCACCACCACCACCGAGGAGACACCGACGACCACCACCACCACCGAGGAGACCCCGACGACGACGACCACCACCACCACCGAGGAGACACCGACGACAACCACCACCACCGAGGAGACCCCGACGACGACAACCACCACCACCACCACCGAGGAGACCCCGACGACGACCACCACCACCACCGAGGAGACACCGACGACAACCACCACCACCACCACCGAGGAGACCCCGACGACGACGACCACCACCACCACCGAGGAGACCCCGACGACGACCACCACCACCACCACCGAGGAGACCCCGACGACAACCACCACCACCACCACCACCGAAGAGACCCCGACGACCACCACCACCACCACCACCACCACCGAGGAGACCCCGACGACAACCACCACCACCGCCACCACCGAGGAGACCCCGACGATGACGATCACCACCACCACCGAGGAGACCCCGACGACGACGACCACCACCACCACCACCGAGGAGACCCCGACGACAACCACCACCACCACCACCACCACCGAGGAGACCCCGACGACCACCACCACCACCACCACCACCGAGGAGACCCCGACGACAACCACCACCACCACCACCACTGAGGAGACCCCGACGATGACGACCACCACCACCACCACCGAGGAGACACCGACGACCACCACCACCACCGAGGAGACCCCAACGACGACGACCACCACCACCACCGAGGAGACACTGACGACAACCACCACCACCACCACCGAGGAGACCCCGACGACGACCACCACCACCACCACCGAGGAGACCCCGACGACGACGACCACCACCACCACCGAGGAGACACCGACGACAACCACCACCACCACCATCACCGAGGAGACCCCGACGACAACCACCACCACCACCACCACCACCGAGGAGACACCGACGACCACCACCACCACCACCACCACCGAGGAGACCCCGACGACAACCACCACCACCACCACCACCGAGGAGACACCGACGACAACCACCACCACCACCACCGAGGAGACCCCGACGACGACCACTACCACCACCACCGAGGAGACCCCGCCGACGACGACGACGACCACCACCACCACCACCGAGGAGACCCCGACGACCACCACCACCACCGAGGAGACCCCGACGACGACCACTACCACCACCACCGAGGAGACCCCGCCGACGACGACGACGACCACCACCACCACCACCGAGGAGACCCCGACGACCACCACCACCACCACCGAGGAGACCCCGACGACGACGACGACCACCACCACCACCACCACCGAGGAGACCCCGACGACCACCACCACCACCGAGGAGACCCCGACGACCACCACCACCACCACCACCGAGGAGACCCCGACGACGACGACCACCACCACCACCGAGGAGACACCGACGACAACCACCACCACCACCACTGAGGAGACCCCGACGACAACCACCACCACCACCACCGAGGAGACCCCGACGACGACGACCACCACCACCACCGAGGAGACCCCGACGACGACGACGACGACCACCACCACCACCACCGAGGAGACCCCGACGACCACCACCACCACCACCACCGAGGAGACCCCGACGACAACCACCACCACCACCACCACCGAGGGGACCCCGACGACGACCACCACCACCACCACCGAGGAGACCCCGACGACGACGACCACCACCACCACCGAGGAGACACCGACGACAACCACCACCACCACCACCGAGGAGACCCCGACGACAACCACCACCACCACCACCGAGGAGACCCCGACGACGACGACCACCACCACCACCGAGGAGACCCCGACGACGACCACCACCACCACCACCGAGGATACCCCGACGATGACGACCACCACCACCACCACCGAGGAGACACCGACGACCACCACCACCACCGAGGAGACCCCGACGACGACGACCACCACCACCACCGAGGAGACACCGACGACAACCACCACCACCGAGGAGACCCCGACGACGACAACCACCACCACCACCACCGAGGAGACCCCGACGACGACCACCACCACCACCGAGGAGACCCCGACGACGACGACCACCACCACCACCGAGGAGACCCCGACGACGACCACCACCACCACCACCGAGGAGACCCCGACGACAACCACCACCACCACCACCACCGAGGAGACCCCGACGACCACCACCACCACCACCACCACCACCGAGGAGACCCCGACGACAACCACCACCACCGCCACCACCGAGGAGACCCCGACGATGACGATCACCACCACCACCGAGGAGACCCCGACGACGACCACCACCACCACCACCGAGGAGACCCCGACGACAACCACCACCACCACCACCACCACCGAGGAGACCCCGACGACCACCACCACCACCACCACCACCACCGAGGAGACCCCGACGACAACCACCACCACCACCACCACTGAGGAGACCCCGACGATGACGACCACCACCACCACCACCGAGGAGACACCGACGACCACCACCACCACCGAGGAGACCCCAACGACGACGACCACCACCACCACCGAGGAGACACCGACGACAACCACCACCACCACCACCGAGGAGACCCCGACGACGACCACCACCACCACCACCGAGGAGACCCCGACGACGACCACCACCACCACCACCGAGGAGACACCGACGACAACCACCACCACCACCACCACCGAGGAGACCCCGACGACAACCACCACCACCACCACCACCACCGAGGAGACACCGACGACCACCACCACCACCACCACCACCGAGGAGACCCCGACGACAACCACCACCACCACCACCACCGAGGAGACACCGACGACAACCACCACCACCACCACCGAGGAGACCCCGACGACGACCACTACCACCACCACCGAGGAGACCCCGCCGACGACGACGACGACCACCACCACCACCACCGAGGAGACCCCGACGACCACCACCACCACCGAGGAGACCCCGACGACGACCACTACCACCACCACCGAGGAGACCCCGCCGACGACGACGACCACCACCACCACCACCACCGAGGAGACCCCGACGACCACCACCACCACCGAGGAGACCCCGACGACGACCACCACCACCACCACCGAGGAGACCCCGACGACCACCACCACCACCACCACCACCACCACCACCACCGAGGAGACCCCGACGACAACCACCACCACCACCACCACCGAGGAGACCCCGACGATGACGACGACCACCACCACCACCGAGGAGACACCGACGAAGACGTCCACAACCACTACCGAGGAGACCCCGACGACGAACCCCAACGATGGGGGCTCGACTGTAGTTGAAACACCTACTAATTTGATATTAAAAAAGAGATCATTGTTTAAAGCTGTAGCGTTCGTTTCTCCTAACGCCAACATTCTACACTTCGACTTCAAGCAGCAGGATGGCAATTACTTCCTTGGAGATATAAGGGGTGTCTTGAATATTGTTAACGCTCCAGCAGACTTCCCAGCGAACAGTAAGTTTCTTGTGATTTATTAATGGTGCTGAATATGTTCTGTAGTTATTTGTATAATACTTTGGTCAATGATCTGAAGTATGTTACAGTTCTTAGTTAGTACAGAGTAAATCTGGCGTAGTCGCTTATTATTTTTATTCCTTAACAAAATCATGGTGATATTCATCAATTTGGATCTGCGTATTTACAACGGATTATTTCGTTTTATGTGTTTTCGGTTTTATTACTTGGGAAATAATGCCAGTGGTCTAAGACATGGAATTTTTATATATTTACAATTTCCTACATTTATTGTGTAAGCAAAGAAATTTATTGCTTATCTGTGAGATGAAATTCCAACCGACAAATCTTATACTGTGTCTAGCATTACTCAAGAACTAGTCTCCATTGTATTCTACATGCTATTTCTTTCACTGATCAACCACGTCTTCCCACAATTGTCCCAATAAACCATTATCTGTCCTAATCCTAAATGCGATTACTCTTACTGTTTGCTCATCATTTGAAACCCATGTCATGCTATGGATCAAGTACACAAACGCTTGTAAAACTATTGAACGAATCTATTTTGTTCTTAATTTCTTTGACCTACACTCTTTTAAACTAACTTACTCTAAGGACAACACACCCTGCCCGATGGAGAACTCGAACCTCCGACGGCGAGCAACTGTGCACTCCACAGCTAGGCGCCTTAGAGCTTTCCGTCACTCCACTGCTGCTGCTATTGATCCATAAAACCAAAAGGTTAGTACGTACGGGCTCCCAGGTAGATGACGTGGGTTTTGACTTCCGAAAGATGTTCGACACTGTTCTGCATCGTCGCCTGATAAAGTGAGAGTACATGGAATATCAGAGCAGCCATGCTGGAATTTCTAGCTAACCGAACGCAGCAAGTCATTCTTAATGGAGACAAGCCTTCAGACGTGAAAGCGATTTCTGGAGTTCCACGGGGTTTTATGACCGTTGGTTTTCACTATTTAGCCTTCGGGCTGCGGATGCATTAGGGTGCGTATTCCCATATCAGTATATCTGTGTAGTCTTTTCTGGAATACATTACAGTAGTTACACTAACTGCTACCGGACAGACAAGCGGCCTTCTTAGATCTAAACCAGGAGGAAAACGTACACAGATGGCGGCACAGCTCAGTGGAGGTGCGCTTGTAAATGCACTTTCCGTTTGGACAAAGCCTTGCACTAACGTGGCCGGGAAACACAAAACCAAAAAGGACGGCGTCTGTGTGCTACCTGCTATAACCAATAGCAACGGCAAACACTGCAAGCAGGTAGTTCCAGAAAATACTATGGCTGTCAGTACAAAGCGTTGTTGTGACGACTCGTTTGGTTTCGCTTGTTAGTTGCTGCTAAGACAGCTCTGAAGTATTTCCCACTGGGGAAATCGTTTGTTGATGTGCGTTCTGTGTGTAAATTGTAGAGTTACACCCGTGGTATACGGTCGGGAAGAGGGGGAACCAACCACTATAATAAAAATCTCATCCTTAAATAAAACATGATCATACGGCCGCAAAGAACGAATGTATCCGAAAAAATGGGGTACAGTCTTTGATTCAGGATGAAATCGTCCTCGGTTCCTATTTTGTTGACAACTCATTCTCAGACCAACCTGTCCCTTTCCTAAACACGTTATTTTCTACAATCCGTTCCAAATGGTGTAAAAATTCTTAGCAGTCACAAGAATTGCTATACATGAGAACGAGTTTCACTCAGAGGCACATAAAATATTTCTTCTCAATTGCTTAGTTTTAGACAAATTATATCGCAAAGAATTTAACTGTATTTCTTACTCCAGCAGAGTAGTCAGTGTTAAGCACAGTGGAAATTGCGCAGTGTTCCTCTGCGTCACTGACTTAAAAAAAAATTCTTTGGAATAAATATTTTACTGACCTTTTAATGGTGTTCAACGTTACAATGGAACTAGAACAAACTGTTATAACTGGGAGTGTGGAAGTTCTGTCTTCAATCCACTTTCGCAGTGATTGTACAGAGTGTAGATATACATAGGCATCGGTACTCCGCAAGGCACTTCACTGGTGTGGCCGAGGGTACTTCACGTGTCGCTGTCACCTGCTCCTATTTCAGTCGCATATGGTACGCTATCGGAACTTCGACGGAAATCCGTTGGTCGATATAGAAAGTCTGTCATAAGCGTCTGCCACTGGTATAGGCAACGATGCCTACGGAAATTATCGTTCTCCTGGATGATAACAGATCCATTGTTCTTTTAGGACTTGCTAAAGTGCATTTTAATTGCCTGTCTTCCACGAGGGAACATCTATGAGGGCGGCATTGCATGTAGGGGAAAGCGACTGTTGAAAATAAATTTGATTTTTTATAAGCAGCCACAAATCGCTATAATTATTCATTAATTTACCAGTTTCACTCTGTGTACAACAGCATTGTCAGAATAGTTCTATTTATATAATCATATATACAATAATTTAAAATATTTAGTATGACAGCTGAATAATCGGATGTTTTCAAAAGCTGTCACTGTCAGTTGTTGAAAACATCCGATTATCCAGCTGTCAGACTATAACTACTTTAAATTAATGTACCGGGTGATCAAAATGTCACTATAAATTTGAAAACTTAGTAAATCGCGGAATAATGTAGATAGAGAGGTAAAAATTGACACACATGTTTGGAATGACTTTCGGTTTTATTGGAACCAAAAAAATTTCAAAAAAATGTCCGACAGAAGGCGCTTCATCTGACCAGAAAAGCAATAATTAGCATGGCTAATTAAGACAAAGCAAATATGTTCTTTACAGGAAATTCTCAACATGTTCATGATCATTCCTCAACAATAGCTGTAGTCGAGGAATAATGTTGTGAACTGTAAAGCATGTCTGGAGTTATGGTGAGGCATTGGTCTCAGATGTTGTCTTTTAGCATCCCTAGAGATGTCAGTCGATCACGATACACTTGAGACTTCAGGTAACCCCAAACCCAATAATCGCACGGCCTGAGGTCTGCGGACCTGGAAGGCCAAGCATGACGAAAGTGGCGGCTGTTAAATGCCTGTTCAAATGTTTGTATAGTCTATGGGACTTAACTACGGGGTCATCAGTCCCTAAACTTACAAACTACTTATGAACTACTTACGAACTAGGACGGGGAGGATTCGAACCGCCGACCGTAGTGGCCGTGCAGACCGTGACTGAGGCGCCTTAGTCCCCTCGGCCACCGCGAGTGGCGGCTGAACAGACGGTCATCACCAAACGACGCGTGCAAAAGACCTTTCACGCGTCTAGCAATATGGGGTGGAGCGCCATCCTGCATAAAAATCGTACTTTCCAGCAGGAGTTTATCAGCGAAACTGGGGATGATACGATTCTGTAACATAACGGCGTACCCCTCACCCGTCTCGGCAGCAGTTACAAAACTAGAATCACACAGTTCCTTGAAGAAAAAAGGTCCGATAACGGTAGATGTAAATCCAACCCACACTGTGATTTCTCTTTGTGTAATGGACTTTCCACGACATTTCTAGGATTTTCGGGAGCCCAAATTCTACAGTCGTGGGAGCTGACAGACCCTCGGAGCGTGAAATGAGCTTCGTCGGTCCACAATACGTTACTCAACCAATCATCATTTTCTGCCATGTTTTGAAACTCCCTCACCGCAAATGCCCTCCGCTTCACTACATTGCCAGGCAACAGTTCATGATACCGATGTATATTGTAAGGGTAGCATCGGAGGGTACGCCTAAGTGCCAACCAAACAGTTGTGTATGGAATGCCGGTGTGACATGCGACTGCACTGGAACGTTGTACGTTTCAGAGCCCGGGGATCTTGGCTTAATCGCCCGGGTCGCGAGGACGGTACAAATCTCTATAAAAAAACAAAACTCAATCATAAGGTGTGCTATGTGCCAAGAGGATGCATGGCTGTTGAGGTTGGACGGTCGATAGTGAGCAACCTCTGACGAACCTGCCACACCTCAGTTGTACAAAGTTTACCCTGGCAAGCATGGCTCTGCCTGGGTGGACCTTTTTTTCCCTAGCTGCTCGTGGGACGAAAATAAAACGAGCAAATAAAAGCGTGACCGGCCGCGAAAACGGCGTCTCTAAACGAGGTCACCCCATGGGAGGAACGAAGGGCCCTTAATAGAAAAGAACCGTACTCGCCACAATATCTTGTATGTGCGCGTTCCGATGGTGAGTCATTCATGACCAACAAGCCTCAGTTCTTTGTTGAACAGCTAGAGGATAATTTCAGCGAAGTGTACTCGTTCTCGAAAATGCAAAGTGGGGCTGTGCTGATACAGACGGCGTCCCCAGCCCAGTCGAGGGCATTACTTGCCTGTGACAAGCTGGGTGATGTTCCGGTTAGTATCACGCCCCATAAGTCGCTAAACATGGTCCAGGGCTTAATCTACCACAGAGATCTTCTCTCTCAGACTGCTGAAGAGTTGCGGGCCAATTTGGAACGTCGGGGGTGGGGGTTCACTTCGACCAGCGTGTGTATAGGGGACCTAAAGATCAGAAGGTTGCCACCGGTGCTTTTATCTTGCCCTTCGAAGGCAATACACTGCCTGAGAAGGTCAAGGTAATGATATACCGGTGCGATGTAAAACCCTATGTCCCTCCCCCTATGCGGCGTTTCAGGTGCTGTAAGTACGGGCACATGTCCTCCCGTTGTACTTCCAGCCCTAACTGCCGGGAATGTGGGCGACTATCGCACGCAGACGCCCCATGTACTCTACCTCCAGTTTGTGTGAATTGTGGGCAACACCATTCGCCATGCTCGCCGAACTGTTGTGTATTACATCGAGATAGGAAAATCATGGAGATAAAGACCCTGGAGCATTTAACATATTCAGAGGCACGTAAAAAGTTTGAATGGCTCAATCCAGTAAAGATGACAGCATCTCTTACCGCAGTCACAGCGACACCAGTTTCACTGCGGTCAACTGAACCAGTGTTCCCTCAATCCATGGGCCCTACGGGCGTAAATCCATGACCTTGTGGACGCCAGAAATCGCTGCGGCCATCCGTGATCGTCGACAGGCGCTCCAACGCCAGCGCCATCATCCCACCATGGAAAATCTAGTCGCCTTTAAACGGCTCCGGGCCCGAGCTCGACAGCTCAATCGACAGAGTAAGCAGGACTGTTGGGAGCAGTATGTCGCCAACATTGGCTCCTGTGCATCCTCATCTCAGGTGTGGTCTCAGGTTCAGCGCCTTTTGGGCACTATCTAACAGCAGTAATTCCCAGCTTAAACATTCAGGGCACTGTCTGCACAGACCCCATTGCTATCGCAAAACACACGGCTAACCATTACGCTTACAACTCCGTAACTGCAGTTCACAGTGCGGCCTTCTGTGCACTGAAAGTGCGAGTCGAACGGCAGCATTTGTCATTCCGTACCCGCCGTGACGAAGCGTACAATGCGCCATTCAGTCAGTGGAAATTCGAAACTGCTCTTGCTGCATGCCCCGATACCACCCTGGGACCAGACCGGATCCATAGCCGATTCCTTCGCCACCTTTCAGCAGAGTCCCAACACCAGCTTCTCGCCCTGTTCAACCATCTATGGGCAGAGGGGGCTTTCCCATCACAGTGGCTAGAAAGCATCATTATCCCCATGATAAAACCTGGTGCTGATCCACAGGTGGCTGATAGTTACCGCCGGATCAGCCTCACTAACGCCCTTTCCAAGCTCTTAGAACGTATGGTTAGTCGGCGGCTGATGTGGATACTTGAACGTCAGGGTCTGTTCTCCCCACGACAGGGGGCCTTCCGCCAAAGCCCCTCCACTCTAGATAACCTGGTAGCTCTGGAGTCGGCCATCCGTACGGCATTGAGCAGGCGTGAACACCTTGTTGCCGTCTTTTTTGACCTGAGGAAGGCATATGACACCACCTGGCGCCACCACATTCTCGCTACACTGCATGGTTGGGGATTGCGGGGCTCGCTACCGCTTTTTATACAAAACTTCCTTTCGCTACGCTCCTTCCGAGTTCGTGTCGGTACCTCTCTTAGCTCACTCCGTATACAGGAGAAGGGAGTCCCACAGGGCTCTGTTCTAAGTGTTCCTCTCTTTTTGATCGCTATCGACGGCCTTGCTGTGGCAGTGGGGCCATCCATATCTTCATCACTGTATGCCGATGACTTTCGCCTCTATTTCAGTTCTCATGGCATGGGTGTGGCTGAAAGGCGTTTGCAGGGGGCCATCACAAAAGCTCAGTCCAGGGCCATGACCCATGGGTTCTGGTTCTCTGCCGCCAAAACTTCTGTCGCCGTCGGGCAATACACCTAGACCCTGAGCTGTATGTGGGTCAGACGCACTGTTTCTTAGGTATGCTGTTCGATGCCTGCCTCACGTGGGTCCCACACCTTCATCAGCTGCGGAAGAAGTGTTGGTGCCACCTCAACGTTCTTCGCTGCCTAAGCCATACCACTTGGGGAGCAACCTGTACATCTCTCCTGCAACTGTATATGGCTCTTATCCAATACGATGATAGCGTCTTCTCGGGTAAAATATTCCGGAGGTAAAATTGTCCCCCATTCGGATCTTCGGGTGGGGATTACTCAGGAGGATGTTGTCATCAGGAGCGTGGAATGTTATATCCCTTAATCGGGTAGGAAAATTAGAAAATTTAAAAAGGGAATGGATAGGTTGATGTTAGATATAGTGGGGATTAGTGAAGTTCGTTGGCAGGATGAACAGGATTTCTGGTCAGGTGAGTACAGGATTATAAGTACAAAATCAGTTGGGGGTATCACAGGAGTAGGTCTAATAATGAATAAGAAAATAGGAATGCGGGTAAACTACTATGAGCAGCACAGTGATCGCATTATCATTGTCAAGATAGATACGAAGCCAACACCGACAACAGTAGTACAGGTTTACATGCCAACTAGCTCTGCCGATGATGAGGAGATCGAAGAAATATATGAGGAGCTAAAGGAAATTATTATTCAGACAGTTAAGGGAGAGGAAAAGTTAATTGTGATGGGAGACTGGAATTCAGTAGTAGGAAAAGGAAGATAAGGAAAAATAGTAGGTGAATATGTACTGGGCAAAAGGAATGAAAGAGGAAGCCGCCTCTAGAATTTTGCACGGAACATGATTTAATCGTAACAAACACGTGGTTTAAGAATCACATAAGAAGAGACCAGGAGACACCGAAAGGTATCAGATAGATTTTATAATGGTAAAACATAGATTCCGGAACCAAGTTATAAACTGTAAGACATAACCAGGGGCAGATATAGACTCTGACCATAACTTGTTAGTCATGAACTGTAGGCTGAAACTGAAAAAAACTGCAGAAAGGTACGAAAATAAGGAGATGGGACCTAGATAAATTGAAGGAACCTGAAGTTCTGGAGAATTTCAGAGGGAGATTTAGGAAACAATTGACAGAAAAGGGGGAAATAAAACAGTAGAAGAGGAATGGGTAGCATTGAGAGGTGAAATAGTGAAGGCAGCAGAGGACAAAATAGGTAGAAAGGCAAGACCTACAAAAAATCCTTGGATATCACAGGAAATATTAAATTTAATTGATGAAAGGAGAAAATATAAAAATGCAGTAAATGAAATCGGCAAAATGGAGTACAGACGACTAAGAAATGAGTTTGACAGGAAGTGCAAAATGGCTAAACAGGAGTGGCTAGAAGCCAAATGCAAATCTGTAGAAGAATGTAGAAAAAGGGGAAAAATAGATGCCGCCTACAAGAAAATAAGAGACATTTGGGGACAAGAAAAGCAACTGTACGAATATCAAGAACTCAGATGGGAAACCAGTTCTCAGCAAAGAAGGGAAAGCTGAAATGTGGAAAGAGTACATAGAGCAGCTCTACAAAGGAAATGAACTTAGAGAAGATGTTGCAGGAAGGGAAGAGGAAGTAGATCGAGATGAAATAGGAGATACTATACTGAGAGATGAATTTGATAGAGCCTTGAAAGACCTCGGTCGGAACAAGGCCCCAGGAGTAGATAACATACCCTCAGAGCTACTAAAGTCTCTGGGAGAGCCAGCCATGACAAAACTATTTGAACTGGTGTGTAGGATGTATGAGACAGGCGAAATACCCTCAGACTTTAAGAAAAATGTAATAATCCCCATTCCAAAGAAATCAGGTACAGACAGGTGTGAAAACTACAGAACCATCAGTTTAATTAGTCACGGTTGCAAAATTTTAACACAAATTATCTACAGGAGAATGGAAAAGCTGGTAGAATCTGACCTCGGGGAAGATCAGTTTGGATTCAGGAGGAACGTAGGAACCCGGGAGGCAATACTCTCTTTATGTCTTATCTTAGAAGATAGATTAAGGAAAGGCAAACCTACATTTTTAGCTTTTGCAGATTTGGAAAAAGCGTTTGACAATGTTGACTCTTTCAAATTCTGAAATCAGCAGGGGTAAAATACAGGGAAAAGAGAGTTATTTACAACTTGTACAAAAGCCAGACCGCAGTGATTAGACTCGAAGGGCATGAAAGGGAAGCATCAGTTGGGAAGGGAGTAAGACAGGGTGATTAGACTCGAAGGGCATGAAAGGGAAGCATCAGTTGGGAAGGGAGTAAGACAGGGTAGTAGCCTTTCCCCCGTGTTATTCAATTTGTACATCGAGCAGGCGGTGAAGGAAAGCAAGGAAAAATTTGGAATAGGGATTAGTTCAGTGGGAAGAAATAAAAACCTTGCGTTTTGCTGGTGACATTGTAATTCTGTCAGAGACAGCAAAGGACCTGGAAGAGCAGTTGAATGGATTGGACAGTGTGTTGAAGAGAGCGTATAAAATAAACATTAACAAGAGCAAAACAAAAATAATGGAATGCGGTCTTAGAAAATCAGGCGATGCTGAAGGAATTAGATTAGGTAACGAAGCAATAAAGGAGGTAGATGAGATTTGTTACTTGGGTAATAAAATAACATGCGATGGTCGCAGTACAGAGGATATAAAATGCAGAATAGCAATGGGAAGAAAAGCATTTTTGAAAAAGAGAAATTTGCTAACATCGAATATTAATTTAAGTGTAAGGAAGTCTTTTCTGAAGGCACTCGTGTGGAGTGTTGCCTTGTACGGGAGTGAAACATGGACGCTAAGCAGTGCGGACAGGAAGAGAATAGAGGCTTTTGAAATGGGTGCTACAGAAGAATGCTGAAGATTACGTGGGTAGATCGCATAACTAATGAAGAGGTACTGAACAGAATTGGTGAGAAAAGGAATTTTTGGCATACTCTGACCAAAAGAAGGGATCGCTTGATAGGACACATTCTTAGACATCGATGAATCGTAAATTTAGCATTGGAGGGAAGTGTGGGGGGTAAAAATACCATAGGGAGACCAAGAGACGCGTATAGTAAGCAGATTCAAGTGTATGTGGGTTGCCGTTCTTATGAGATGAAAAGGCTTCCTCAGGATAGAGTAGGGTGGAGAGCTGCATCAAATCAGTCTCCGGACTGAAGACCATAGCCGGCCGCGGTGGCCGAGGAGACTAAGGCGCTTCAGCCACGGTCTGCACGGCCACTACGATCGGCGGTTCGAATCCCCCCTCGGGCATGGATATTTGTGCCGTCCTAGTTCGTAAGTAGTTCATATGTAGTTTTCTAAGTTTAGGGGCTAATAACCCCATAGTTAAGTCCCATAGACTATACAAACAGTTGAACTTTTTTTTTGAAGACCATAACAACAACTTCACAGTGAAACACAACAGAGTTGTTTGACATCTATCTGACGCCATTATTTGCAAGTATGTCTTGTACAGTTTCCAGGTACAACTAGACTGCTCTGTCGTGAAACCAAAGAAGCCGATGAAACATCTGCTAACGCAAAATGCAGTTGGATGTGAAACATCAGATGAAATCGCATGTTTTAAGAGACTTCTCGCTCTTATGGCCATCAGATAGATGGTCGGACTCAACTTATCTCGGGATGTCTCTAGCCTCACCCCCACCGACTACAGCTTTTGCGCCGTTTTATATATATAAAAGTTTTAGTAAGGCCAGTGCCAACAGCCGTCATATATTTCATACAATGCATCTTCAACCATCAGCTGTTTATTAAAATCCTGAAAATCGACTAGTTTCGGTCCAGGACCATCATCATAGATAAAGAGGTATTAAAACGGGTTAGTCACCAGCATTAAATAAGATAGATGTGGCTGAAAACAGCAGGAGTCACATTGAATAAATTTACAAATGTCATACTAAATTACCATAGTCAAACTTAAAATGCGAGAATGGACTGTGACAACACGCAGTCAGATAGGTTTTGCAATACCTTGACATTCGCATAGAATACAGTTAAAAAATACGCAGTCAGATTAACATAACGTTGTGCAAAGGCATTCAGGTAGAACAAGTTCATACACATTCAGTTACATTTCTTAGATCATATGGTAAAACACATAACGCAGCAGACGTAAATTTTGTAAGAGAGGAGGACAATCAAGAAACTTTCAACTTCCTTGCGCTTAAATTAATATTCGATGTTTTCCAAATTTCGGTTTTTCAAAAACGTTTTTCTTTCCATTGCCATTCTGCATTTTATATCCTCTGCACTGGGACCATCATGCTTTTTACTGCCCAAGTAACAAAACTCATCTACCACCTTTATTGTTTCGTTACCGAATGTAATCCTTCAGGATCACCTAATTTTCTAAGAGTGCGATCCATCACTTTTGTGTTACACTGATTAAATTTCATCCTATACGTTCCTTTCAACACCCTGTCAATTCTGTTTCTATTGTTCTTCCAAGTCCTTGCAGTCTGACAGAATTAGAATAGCATCAGCAAAATACAGTATTTTTTATTTCTTCACCCTGAACTTTAATTCCTTCTCCAAATTTCTCCTTCCCTTCACACCTTGTTCAATGCACAAATTGAATAGTAATGAAGAAATGGTTGTAGCCTATCTTGTTTCCTTCCCAACCAATGAATTCCCTTTCATGTCCTTCGACTCTAATAATTGCTGTTTGGTTTATGTACAGGTTCTAAATAACCTTCTGTTCCCTACATTATACCCCTACTGACTTCAGAATTTGATAAAATATATTACAATCAACATTGTTAAAAGCTTTCTCCAAATCTACAGAAGCTAGACATGTAGGTTTGTCTTTCCTTAAACTATCTGCTAAGTCTTACGGTGAGTATTGCCTCCCATGTTCTTATAGTTCTCCTGCATCCAAACTAATCTTCTCCGAGGTCAGCACCTTCCATCCTTCTGTAAGTAATTGGCGTAAAAATTTTGCAACCATGTATTATTAAACAGATGTTTCTGTAACTTTCACACATGTCTGCACCTGCTTTCTTTGGAATGGGGATTATTATATTTTTTTATAATCTGAGGGTATTTCGTCTTTTTAATACATCTTACTCACCAGGTGAAATAGTTTTGTCATAGCTGATTCTCCCAGGGACATCAGTAGCTCTGAGGGTTGTCATCTACTCCATGGGTCTTTTTTCGTATTAGGTGTTTCAGTGCTCTGTCAAATTCTTCTCTCAGTATAGTATCTCCTACTTCGGTCAGATTATTCCTGATGTTAGTTGCTAGGAGATGATGGTAATATTAGATTGTGACATCTGTCGAAGTCAAGGTACCACGATGACAACAAGCCACTTTGCCAGCTGGTGTGACTCTGGTATGCAGTGGTCTATTTTTATATGCAGTGGACTCGGTCCTCTAGTCCAACCGACCACAGCATTGACTGGAAATGGTTATATGTGACTACTTGGAGACCATGAGCTTAAGTTCCCAAACAACAATGGAATTTTTACGGACGAAAATGAACCAATTCACTGGGGCACAATTGCCCGCTGATGCTTTTGAAGAACATTCTAGACAGTTGCAGCGTATGATTTGACGATCCGGGTTGTTCCACACGAATCCTGTAGCACAGAGGATCCCAAACTATGGGGTTATTAATGTGGCCCCAAGGGGCTCAGCATTAATTTGCAGAGTATGGGCTTGACGAACCCAGGGTCCTCAGCTATGGGCTGTGTCGCGCCAACAGTCCACTATACCGTAACGTCTGTGTGTGCTTCAACGACCATCGTTCGGCGCGACGGTGGAACGTTGTACGTTTCAGAGCCTGAGGATCTTGGCTTAATCACCCAGGTCGCGAGGATGGTACAAACCTCTATAAAAAAAACCTCAATCTCAAGGTGTGCTATGAGCTGAGGAGATGCATGGTTGTTGAGGTTGAACAGCCGCTAGCAAGCAACCTCTGAGGAACCTGCCACACCTCAGTTGTACAAAGTTTACCCTGGCAAGCATGGCTCTGCCTGGGTGGACCTTTTTTTCCCTAGCTGCTCGTGGGACGAAAATAAAACGAGCAAATAAAAGCGTGACCGGCCGCGAAAACGGCGTCTCTAAACGAGGTCACCCCATGGGAGGAACGAAGGGCCCTTAATAGAAAAGAACCGTACTTGCCACAATATCTTGTATGTGCGCGTTCCGATGGTGAGTCATTCATGACCAACAAGCCTCAGTTCTTTGTTGAACAGCTAGAGGATAATTTCAGCGAAGTGTACTCGTTCTCGAAAATGCAAAGTGGGGCTGTGCTGATACAGACGGCGTCCCCAGCCCAGTCGAGGGCATTACTTGCCTGTGACAAGCTGGGTGATGTTCCGGTTAGTATCACGCCCCATAAGTCGCTAAACATGGTCCAGGGCTTAATCTACCACAGAGATCTTCTCTCTCAGACTGCTGAAGAGTTGCGGGCCAATTTGGAACGTCGGGGGTGGGGGTTCACTTCGACCAGCGTGTGTATAGGGGACCTAAAGATCAGAAGGTTGCCACCGGTGCTTTTATCTTGCCCTTCGAAGGCAATACACTGCCTGAGAAGGTCAAGGTAATGATATACCGGTGCGATGTAAAACCCTATGTCCCTCCCCCTATGCGGCGTTTCAGGTGCTGTAAGTACGGGCACATGTCCGCCCGTTGTACTTCCAGCCCTAACTGCCGGGAATGTGGGCGACTATCGCACGCAGACGCCCCATGTACTCTACCTCCAGTTTGTGTGAATTGTGGGCAACACCATTCGCCATGCTCGCCGAACTGTTGTGTATTACATCGAGATAGGAAAATCATGGAGATAAAGACCCTGGAGCATTTAACATATTCAGAGGCACGTAAAAAGTTTGAATGGCTCAATCCAGTAAAGATGACAGCATCTCTTACCGCAGTCACAGCGACACCAGTTTCACTGCGGTCAACTGAACCAGTGAAAATAAAACGAGCAAATAAAAGCGTGGGCGGCCGCGAAAACGGCGTCTCTAAACGAGGTAAAACTGAGTTCAATGCGTCTACCTATGATCCTAAGACGTTTCCTTCCCTGGCCACCCCATGGGAGGAACGAAGGGCCCTTAATAGAAAAGAACCGTACTCGCCACAATATCTTGTATGTGCGCGTTCCGATGGTGAGTCATTCATGACCAACAAGCCTCAGTTCTTTGTTGAACAGCTAGAGGATAATTTCAGCGAAGTGTACTCGTTCCCACTGCCAGGCGATGTGGACATCGCGGTTCACCAGGTCACCAGTTTGATAGTTTCAGCCGCAGAGGCAACCATTCCCACCACTTATGGCTGCCCACGGCGTAAGTCTGCCCTGGTGGACGCAAGAAATCGCTGAGGCCATCCGGGATCGTCGTCGGGCGCTCCATCACCATCGTCGACACCCCACTATAGAAAACCTTATCGCCTTCAGACGGCTTCGGGCCCGAGCTCAACAGCTTATCTGGCAGAGTAGACGCGACTGTTGGGAGACATGTCGCCAGCATCGGCTGTCGCGCCTCCGCGTCTCGGTTGTGATCCCAGGTTAGGTGCCTTTTTGGGTACCGTCCACCAGCAGCGATCCCTAGCCTACACATCCAGGGTAACCTATGCACTGACCCGACTTCCATCGCTGAATTCATGGCAGAACATTATGCTCACATCTATGCAACATCAGAATACAGTGTGGACTTCCGTTCACTGAAAGAGCGGGTTGAACAGGCTTAGTTGTAGATAGTTAGTAGGCTTTCTTTCACACACATCGAGTAGAATCGTACAGCTCCGCTTTCAGTGCATGGGAATTCGAAACGGCCCTTGCCACATGCCTGGATACCTCTCCAGGACCAGACGGTATTCACAGCCAGTTCATCCAGTATCTTTCCATGGAGTTTCAACACTAGCTTCTCGCCCTGTTTAACTGTTTATGGGCAGAGGGGGCTTTCCCGTCATTAGACCCAGTCTTACATTCTGGAGTTCGCTTGGCGACAGGGGCTTTCCGCACGAGCCCTGTGACAAGCCTACTAGTTGAAGCTGGGGTACTTCCTCTGCGGTTCCGCCGGCAGCACCTGCTGGCTTCGTACGTTGCCCATGTTAAGGCCTTGCCACACCATCCGAACCACCGGCTTCTTTTTCCAGGCGCTGCACTCTCTATCCCTCCAAGACGACCTCGGTCAGGTTACCCAATATCGGTCCGCGTTCGTTCTCTACTTTCGTCCCTCGAATCCCAACCACTCCTTGCCACTTTCCACTACTCCTTTCAAACCCCTCCTTGGTCCATCCCCCGTTTGCAGCTTTGTCTGGATCTGTCCAATAGATCAAAGAACTCCGTTTTTCCAACGCAACTCCGACACCAGTTCCTGGATCTCATCAACTCTTTCCGTGGTGCTGAAGCCATCTATACTGATGGGTCCCTAGCTGATGGTCGTGCTGGGTATGCATGTCTCCATGGTGACCATGTCGAACAACATTCATTGCCCCGTGAAAGTAGTGTCTTCACTGCAGAGCTGGTCGCTATCCTCAAGGCTCTAGAACACCTCCGAGCCTGCCCCACGGGGTCATTTGTCATCTGTAGTGACTCCCTGAGTGGCTTGCAGGCACTCGACCAGTTCTTCCCTCGTCACCCGTTAGTGCAGTCCATTCAAGACACTACTTACTCTCTTGGCCAATCTGGCCGACGTGTGGTCTTCCTGTGGACCCCCGGCCATGTCGGCATACCAGGGAATGAACGTGTTGACCAGTTGGCCAAACAGGCCACTACTGCGCCTCCCTTCACCATTGGCGTCATGGAATCAGACCTCAGGCTATCATTGCACAAGAAGGTGCGTGATGCTTGGAGTGCTGAATGGTCTACCATGAGTGGAACAAACAAGCTCCGAGCAGTGAAGCTCTCCACAACTCTGTGGAAGTCTTCACTGTGGCCCATACGTCGAGAGTCAGTTGTCCTCTGCCGCCTCCGAATTGGGCATACCTGGCTGACCCATGGTCATCTCCTCCGCCGTGAGGCCCCACCTGTGTGTCGGTGTGGAGCAGCGCTGACAGTCATCCATCTTCTGATGGACTGCCCAGTTTTAGCTACATTGCGCCAGTCTATTAACCTACCAGACGCGCTACCTTTAGCTTTAGGCGACGATGCCTCCACGACTCATTCTGTTTTAAGTTTTATTCGCGCAGCTGGTTTTTACAACTCCATCTAGTGGTGGGTACTATAGCCTGATTCTTCAGGTCCCCACCTATCCAGCGCTTTTAAACCCTTTTAAGACCCTTCTGTAATTTACCGAGGGGTTTTTAGTGTGTGAAGTATGGCTGGCTCATCCCGTTTTTTCTCTGCGATCAGCCAGCCGTGTTTTTCTGCTGTCCAGTTTTAGCTGAGATCTCAATTTCCTTTTTCCATATTGTGTCTCTTCCTTTTGTGTTGTAAGCGATTTCTTCAATGTCAGCTTACCCCATTTGTGAGTTTTCATCTTTGGAGCTGTGTTCTACTTTTTATACTCTTGACAGAGGACTCTTAGCTAGGGACAGGGGACTGATGACCTAGCTGTTTAGTCCCCTTAACACCACCACCACCAACAACAACAACAACAGCTTTCCCATCACAATGGCGAGAAAGCATCATTATTCTGGTGATCAAACCTGGTGCTGATCCATAGGTGGCTGATAGCTACCACCCAATCAGCCTCACCAACGTTCTGTGCAAGCTATTCGAACTTATGATGAGCCGGCGTCTTATGTGGGTACTTGAACATCGAGGTCTGTTGTCCCCACGTCAAGGGGGTTTCCGCCAAGGCCGCTCCACTGTTGACAACTTAGAGGCTCTGGAGTCCGCCATTCGTACGGCATTCAGCAGGCGTGAGCACCTCGTTGCAGTCTTTTTCGACCTCAGAAAGGCATACGACACCACTTGGCGCCATCATATTCTGGCTACACTGCACAGTTGGGGCTTTAGAGGTCCGCTTCCCCTCTTTATTCAAAACTTTCTTTTCTTCCAATCTTTTCGGGTACGGGTTGCTACTTCCCTCTGTTCTCCTCACGTCCAGGAGAATGGTGTCCTGCAGGGCTCTGTCCTTAGTGTACCCCTCTTTTTAATTGCCATCAATGGACTTGCTGAGGCAGTGGGGTAATCGGTTTCTTTTTCCCTGTTCGCTGATGACTTCTGCCTATGCTTCAGCTCAGCTAGCGTTGGGGTAGCTGAAAGGCGTCTACAGGGAGCCATTCGAAAGGCGCAGTCACGGGCCTCAGCCCATGGGTTCCAGTTTTCTCCATCGAAAACCCGGGTTGTGCATTTCTGCCGCTGTCGAGCTGTCCACTTGGACCCAGTGCCATATTTATATGACGAACTTCTTCGTGTTGAAGAGGCTCACCGATTTCTTGGCATGCTCTTCGACAGCCGGCTCACTTGGGTGCCCCATCTTCGCCAGCTCAAGCTGCCTCAGCTACACTAGTTGGGGAGCCGCCCATACAAGTATTTTGCAGTTCTACAGAGCGCTAATTCAGTCACGCTTTGACTACGGGAGCTTTGTGTATGGTTCGGCAGCCCCATCTGCATTGCAAGTCTTGGACCCAGTACTCCACAGTGGCGTCCGTTTAGCGACAGGGGCCTTTCGGACAAGTCTAGTGGAAAGCCTACTTGCTGAAGCTTGAGTCCTTCCCCTGCGATTTCGCAGGCAGCAGCTGTTATCCTCCTATGCTGCCCATGTTCATGCAATACCACACCATCCGAATCGCAGGCTTCTTTTTCCAGCTGCTGCACTCCCATCTCCACAACGAGAGAGGTCGTGTCTTCCGATCGCGGTCCGTGTTCTTTCCCTCCTGTCATCTCTTGAGTCCCTTCCCATCCCTCCTACTTTTCACTGCCCTTACCGCTCCTTGGTCTCTTTCACGTCCGTAGCTTCGGCTGGACTTGTCGCATATATCGAAAGCCTCTGTAGCGCCACTGAGTCTCTGTCGCCAGTTTCAGGCGGTTTTAGGGTCGTTCTGTGGCGCTGGAGTCGTGTACCTGGATGGCAGTACTGGATGTCCATGGTGAGCATATCGAACAGCATTCACTGACCTTTGGAAGTAGCGTATCACTGCGGAATTGGTTGTCATCTATCAGGCACTTGAACATCTCAGAGCGTGCCCTGGGAAGTCTCTGGTCATCTGCTCTGACTCCCTGAGTGGCTTGCAAGCCCTCGCCAAATGCTTCCCGAAACACCCTTTGGTGCAATCTATACAGGAGTCTGTTTCCAGGCTTGTTCGGTCTGGTTACTCTGTGGTCTTTGTTTGGACCCCAGGCCACATAGGCATTCCCGGAAACGAACGTGTGGATCAGCTGGGCCGGCCGCGGTGGCCGAGGTGACTGAGGCGCTTCAGTCACGGTCTGCACGGTCACTACGGTTGGGGGTTCGAATCCGTCCTTAGTATTAGCTAGTTCATAAGTAGTTCGTAAGTTTAGGGACTGATGACCCCGTAGTTAAATCCCATAAGCTTAACAAACATTTGAACATTTGGATCAGCTGGCTAAGCAGGCTACTACCTCCAGTCCATTGGCTATAGGTCTTCCGAAGAGCGATCTCCGATTAAAGTTCCATCGGAAGATAATTAACCTCTGGAATTCCGTGTCGGCTAACTCTGCCCAACCAAACAAGCTTCGTGCAGTGAAGTTATCTACGGTCGCATGGAAGTCCTCACTGCGGTCATCCTGTAGGGCATCGGTTGTTCTCTGCCGCCTACGAATCGGCCACACATGGCTGACACATGGCCACCTTCTCCGGCGGGAGGACGCACCACAGAGTGACTGTGGCGCCACCTTGACTGTGGTCCACATTCTGGTGGACTGTCCACTTTTAGTTTCCTTGCGACAATCTTTTAATCTGCCAGATGCGCTTTCATGCTAGGAGACGATGCTGTTTATGGTTGACCGTGTATTACATTTTATTCGCGCAGCTGGTTTTTATCATGTGATTTAATTGTGGGTACCTAAGCCTGATATTTCAGGCACCCACCATTCAAACGGTTTTAAGGTTTCACTTTCGTTCTGTCAGTCCCATCTTTGACTGGCGGTTTTAGTGTGTGCAGAATGGCTGGCTCATCCTATATTATCTTTGTGATCAGCCAGCCACAATCTTCTGCTGTAAGATTTTAGTGTTGTCTGTTTCGTCAACTACTTTGGTGGTTTTCCTTCAAATGTTGTAGTCTTGCCACGCATTATCACTCTGTCTCGTGCATTAGACATGGAGTACTTTTTTACCGGCTCATTACAAAATGTTCTCTCTTGGCTAGGAACAGGGGACTGATAACCTAGATGTTTAGCCCCCTTTCAAAACCCACCACCAACAACAACAATATTAATGTGCGTCGCCGGACCAGTTTCAAATAGCTAAGTGAATTATCTTACCAATTTAAATAAAATACTGAAGTGTATTTCAGGAGCAAAATTTGATATCTGAAAAATTATGTACAAAAACCGTTACAAACAAGAAACCACTGCGGGTAATGACGTACTCTTAGAGATACGATAACAATGCACCAGTAGCATTCGTTTGTAATTGAAATATGCCAACGTAGCGTGCTCTCCCGTTTGTGACAAGTCTTATATGAGTACCCATCCACTGAGTTATTCTTTCTATGACTGCAAGACTTTACTGGGTGTATCTGTGTTTATTATGACCCTTTGTTTTCTTTTGTACTGCATTTCTACCTTCTGTTTACTTCGTTGTGGGCGGGAGGATTAAGACCAGCTCATCCCACATCGAGCTGGGAGGGAGAGTATCGATTGTTCGCAAATATATCTTTGACTGATTTAAGGAGATCCACACAGACACACACACTATATATATATATATATATATATATATATATATATATATTGTTTGACTTACCCAAAGTACAGGCTCGGCGATAGAAACAAAAACACAAATAAAAACACACAAACATTCAAGCTTTCGCCACCAGTGGCAGCTTCTTCAGGAAAAAGAGGTAGAAAGGAGGAGAAAGGGAAGGATACAGGTTTTAAGGAAGTGGAAAAGGAGTCATTCCAATCCCAGGAGCGGAAGGACTTACTTTAGGGGAAAAAGGAAAGTAAACAAATACACACACACTCACAAATATCCATACGCAAACACACCTAGACAGACATTTTGTGTGTTCGTGTGTGGATATTTGTGAGTGTGTGTGTATTTGTTTACGTTTCTTTTTTTCCCTAAGGTAAGTCCTTCCACTCCTGGGATTGGAATGACTCCTTTTCCACTTCTTTAAAACCCGTATCCTTCCCTTTCTCCTCTCATTCCTTCCTCCTTTTCCTTAAGAAGCTGCCAGTGGTGGCGAAAGCTTGAATGTTTGTGTGTTTTTATTTGTGTTTTTTGTTTCTATCGGCGAGCCTGTACTTTGGGTAAGTCAAACAATCTTTATTTTATACATATTTTTCCCACCAGGAAAGTCTCCTCTCTCTCTCTCTCTCTCTCTCTCTCTCTCTCTCTCTCTCTCTCTCTCTCTCTGAATATTCATGCAGGGGCCTATTAAGTCTACCACGTCGAGTTGATGCACTTTACCAAGAAAAGGTGGGACGCGTTTTTGGAAGGTATCCCACGCCGTGTCACCTCATCGTATTCCCACTCTTATTACTACTGGGCTTATATGATAAATCAATTTTACCACTGGAAACGGAGCCTTAGCCCCTATGGGACATTTGCCTTCTATTATTAATCACGCAAGCAAAGAGACTCTGCTTGTAAGTTGAGTCGAATCATATCCAGTGATGACGTTCTCCATTGTTCACAGGCGAGGTACTCAACCTGTCTGTGACTGGAAAGAAACTGTTTATGGCGCCTAAAGGAGTGATGTCCACCTGCAGTGGAACGACGGTTATCCAAGCTGAGGTCGAGGGCAGCGACGTGGCCGTCAATATCACGATGACTGACGTAGAGATGCTGGCCTACTGGGACAAGTCAACTTTGCCAACACAAGGTATCTTCCTACTTCCTCTATTACGTTCCCATATATTCCGGTATTTGTACTGATTTACTGACAGAACCCATGAAATTTAAGGAGAGGAATGAAAACTTGCCTCTAGCGTGTGTGTGTGTGTTTTCATACGTGCTGATGGTCATTATTTTTGAAACGGCTGTAGAAACTCCTATAAAATTTGGATAAACGGCTTTGATATTACATTCGAGAGGCTTACTCATCAGATATTTCACGCCACGAACCAAATAAATAAACGTTGCGTTATTGGCATTGATTGGACTTAAAAAAGGTAGTATTTCTCGACAATGATGCCAGACTTCAAACCTTAGCAGTAAATTATACAACCCCTCATAACCTACTTCTAATATTATAGGGGTATATTTGGAAAATTACATAGCAAGTATATACGGCATCTATCACTGGTAGCGTGGCATGTGGTTACAACTGAGGTCTTAAACAACATCCTTTGTACAGCTGACTGTAAGTAAGTATATTGTAATCATGTGGGTAAAGTTGAAGACATAAAGTTAGTTAAAATTATTACTTTAGATTCAAAATGAACAAGACTGAGTATTGCAGTTTACACATGTTACGACCATCGTAGTCTTTCTGATGAGTATAATGCTACGAGTTTGTGTCCAAAAATCCACGAATAACTGTTTGTTCGTATTGTGCGCAACGTAGAACTCATTTTTATTTTCGGTTCCTTCTGATTTAAGAATCTCGTCTAGAATTTTGTTTCTAGCAAGAGCTTTGCTGTCTTTCAGTTTCTTCAGAGCTAACTAATTTTCAAGAGGGTTTCGGCCATGCTATGTGTACTTTTTTCTATTCATTCTTCAACATTATTTTCAGGCCGTTCTTCTCCACTGTACTGTTTTACTGTGTACTGTTTTTCTCTTCTTTCAGTTTCATCATTAACTGACATATATTCATTGGCATGCATAACAGTTCTTCTGTTTGTTATAACTCAAAAAATTGTTTTAATGGTTTACAAACTACGGCTTTGTTTCTGTCGATCGTACATACTCATCTGGGACAAATACTTCCTGCCTCTAAGCAGATTTTCTTCCTCGGTCATTTATATTTATGTTGTTCCTCCTCTTGTAATTTTTAGATGTTTGCTATCTTTCAACATATTAAGCCAGAGAATTGTAATTCACTCTTTCCTTTCCTCTACTCTTCCGATTCAAATTATTTCTTCTATTACCTCTAAAATACAAGCTTTCATAATATCCCAACTACTTTGAATGTCAAATGATCCATTTGATAATGTATTTTATTATCTATTTTTGGAGAAAAAATGATTACATTCATTTACAAAAAGAAAAAAATCCCGAGGAATCTTTGTACAGTACTTTTTAATAGTTTTCTGAGTAGAAATCAGATATTTACAGAATTTTGACAGTTCAGTTGGTAAACCTTGTAACGTACTCTCGTTTTAATTTATTATTCATAATTGCCAATGTACACGTTGTACGTATGTTGCCAACACAAGGTATCTTACTACTTTATTACGTTCCCATACATTCCGGTATTTGTACTGATTTACTGACAGAACCCGTCAACCTGAAATCGGCTGCGGAGAGGTGGTTGCTCTAACACCTAAACCTTCAGATGTCAAAAACCTCAGATCGGTACCGAGCGTTGTATATCGATTATCAACCGAAACTTTTATATAATTCGTGCCATGTGCTGCCGTCCACGAGTACCTGCGTAAACTATCATAAGTAACACCTAACCTACGGAGTAGAGGGAAAGCATGACTGTGTGCGTTTATCACGTTGCGTTCCCGTGGGCTAGGTGGTTGAGCGTTAGTTCATCGAACAGAGGGTCATAAAATCAAGCCCGGCCTCGAGCATCTGCTTCTTTTCTTTTTTTTTTTAACTGCAGCAGTACATTGAAAATTGTTAAAAAGGCAACTTGTTCCTCACATGTAAAAGGGCAGTTTCGATTTTCTAGCAATGTGTTATCGGCAGTTTGCTCTTGCTTCGTTTATTTGAAAGTAGGCATTATTCAAATGTTCAACTGTTTGAATAGCTTATGGGACTGAACTACGGGGTCATCAGTCCCTAAACTTACAAACTACTTATGAACTAACTAAGACGGTCACAAATATCCATGCCCGAGGGGGGATTCGAACCCCCGACCGTAGTGTCCGTGCAGACCGTGACTGAAGCGCCTCAGTCCCCTCGGCCACCGCGGCCGGCAGGCATTATTCGTTGTTTCACAGTAAACATAATCAGAACATAAGAATAAAGAAACAATTGCATCACACATACAGCAGTATTAAAACTAATAATAGTAACAATAACAAAACTAATAGTGATGTTAAAAACAATAAGCGTAATTAATGTAATAACACTAGTTCAAACGTTCAAATGTTTGTAAATCTATCGGACCAAACTACTTAAACCTAGGTAAACTAACCTACGGTCAAACACACACACTCATTCCCTAGGGAGGACTCGAACCTCCACGGCGAGCCACCGCACGCTCCGCAGCGAGACGCTTTAGACCGCTCGGCTTCTCCACCGCGACAATAACACTAGTAATAATGAATTATTATTGGGAGAACGTTGGGAAGTTGCACTTCATCTTAAAAGAGACCGCTTATAAAAGGCTTGTACGACCACGTCTTGAGTATTGCTCAAATGTTTCGGACTCGCAGCAGATCAGTTTAAAAGAAGACATACAGACAGTTCAGAGGCGAGCAGCTAGGTTTGTTACTGGTAGGTTTGACCATTGTGCGAGTGTCACGTAAATGCTCCGGGAACTGTATTGGGGATCGCTAGAGAAAAGACGACGCTCTTTTTCATGAATTTCTGCCAAGGAAATTTATAGGGATGGAATTTGAAGCTGAGTGTAGTACGATCTTCCTGCCACCTATTTACATTTTGCTTAGTGATCGCAAAGACAAGATAAGAGAGATTAGGACTCGTACGGAGACATATAGGCATTCGTTTTTTTTTCCTCGTTCTATTTGGGGGTGGAATAGGAAGGGAAAGCCTAGTAGTGGTAGAGTGTACCCTCCGCCAGGAACCTTACGGTGATTTGCGGAGTATGGATGTAGATGTAGAAAATAAGTACATAAAGTTCAGGTATGAACACAAATACCACCACAGACGTACATTGTCGTTCATTCAGGAACGAAGGTTTTGTAATAGTAGTCGATTCTTTATTTGTATGTTCTGATTATGTTCATTTATTCTGTGAAACTACTGCGAATAAAACCTACAGATTTGCTACTTTCATATAAACGAAGCAAGAACTGCCGATAACACATTGCTGTAAAATTCAAACAGTTCTGTTACATGTGACGAACACCCTGCCCCTTTTAACAATTTCTAACGCATTGCAGTTTAAAAAAAAAAAAAAAAAAAAAAAAAAAAAAAAAAAAAAAAAAAAAAAAAAAAAAAAAAAAAAAAAGCCCATGGCACGAATTACATAGAAGTTTTGGTTCATACTCTATCGATATACAACGTCTGGTACCGATCTGAGTGACATCTGAAGGTTTGGGTGTAAGTTGAAAAGCCGTTCCTGTAGAACCAAGCCCCTACCACGCCATAGCGGAGAAGCGAGGCAACTGTCCCCGAATTGAAGTGGCTGATCGCCGCCATTTGCAGGGAAGAATCCTAGTTCTGCGGTTGTCATTTGAAGTATATGAGACTCAACAAGAGCAAAATGAAGCACAAAATAATCGCATGTCTGTTTAAAAAACTTACTGATTATTGCTGTCTGTTTAAAAAGTATTCTTAAATGAATGAAGTTTCCTAATTTTCGAAATAACGTCTGCATACAGACGAAATTTAAGAATGTAAGGCTCTTTTCTGATAAGGTGGAACGACTTTTCATCCAGATATTTGCATAAGATGATTCCATAAAACTTGTAAAGTAGCAGAGAGTGCGATTATTTTTTAATTTACGTAATTTTCTGTCAGGGTCAGTTTACTTTTCTCCGACTACTCTGTACGTTTTGTACGCTTATTTTTGTACATCACACTTTTGTCTGCATTTCTTTCCATATTACATATAATTTTTTTTTCAACTTCCTAGAATTTGGCTATGAATAACTGTAATAACTGATAAAATTTTAAATACGCATTTTAAGAAAATGTTCAAATGTTTGTAGAGCTTATGGGACTTAACTACAAAGTCATCAGTCCGTAAACTTAAAAGTACTTATGAACCAGTTTATACTAAAGACGGCAAGAACATCCATGCCCGAGGGGGGGGGATTCGAACCCGCGACCGCAGCGGCCGTGCAGACCGTCACTGTCACGCCGCAGACCACTCGGCCACCGTCCGTGGCCGGGAAATAGCCATTTCATTCGCACATTACTTTCTAACAGAGATAGCACTTCTCAAAGTGGTTGAGTATGCAACATTAGATCAAGTAATGACCATTTACCATGTACAATCACCACCTGTTAGGTGTCCAAAAACAATTATTCGACCTACTTCTGCATCATACTTATATGTGATAAATACCGCTTATACGCCTAGTTCTTCATTCAGCTCAAATTACTATTTTTAGTAATTTATATGCAAATAAAATATAAGTACTTGACATGCACCGAAGTACGTTTCTCAGTTTTAGAGAATCATTTGTAAGAGGAAACCTAAACAAAAATGTAGAAATGTTAAGCTTATGGGACTTAACTACGGGGTCATCAGTCCCTAAACTTACAAACTACTTATGAACTACCTTATACTAAAGACGGCACAAATATCCATGCCCGAGGGGGGATTCGAAACCCCCGACCGTAGGGACCGTGCAGACCGTGACTGAAGCGCCTCAGTCTCCTCGGCCACCGCGGCCGGCACCTAAACAAAAACAAACGCTAGTGATTTCTTATTTCTCCATGAAAATACTGCACGGTGAACTGTGAAATGTAACAGCGTTTCCGTCTTCGTCTTTGCTTCCGTTCTCACTGTTGCAATTAAAAGCAGCAAACGAACGAACCACGTTACGCGCGACTGCCCTGCAAATGGCGGCTTCTGTCACGTTCAGTGTGGGGACGCGATACTAGCGCCAGAGAGTGGTCTAGTTTTTATTTAGTAAGTCTATGTGTAGAACATAGAAATTTTTTTCGTTTAACATTACAACGTGTCACGATTAGCGACGAGGTGTCTGTTGTGCTTGCAGTGAAGTCGTGCCACCCGTCGTCTGCGGCGCCGAAGTTGGACAACACGGGGGCCTTCTTGCTGGCCACGGTAGCGGCCGTGCTGACGAGTCTCTACCTGTGGTGACCTCCTGAAGGAAGAGGCGAGCCAGCTGCGCTGCGGCTTCTCGAGAGCTTCGCGACAACTGCATCCGACATCAGCTCCATCCGTTCACACCTGAGCCAACATTTTCTCGTGACCTAACCTCCTCAGTCCTGCGATTTTTTTTTCAATATTTTTGAGTTTTGTCTGTATTTTATGATTAACAATATTCTAAAAAGGCCTCAAAAATATATTTAAAAAAAATTCCTGACTCTTTCTTATCTACAAAAACTCATGTCCCCTCTAGGGAACATCAGGACACTAGGTACCACAACTGTCAGTATGGGCAGCGATATTTCTCTATGCAGTTCGTGTTAATACACTTATGTTATTAATGCCATAGGCCGATTTTCCATTAACTAAAGAGTTGCATGGAAATTTTAATGCTCACATAGCCAACAAACCGCCTTTCCATTATGTCAACCGTTTTAGCATTGCTGCAGAGTGAAGAAATGGCAAGATAGTGAATCTTCCTCAGTTCCAAGAAGTGGTGCCACCTTCTGTTTGTGTGTTGAGATGCCTAACAGTGCGACCAACATTTTAAAATTGACACCAGATTTATTATGTTTTATGTCCCCTACAGGGAACGCACGGACTGAGGAGGCTAAACCTGCAAGATTTTTGCGGGTGGTGACAAATTAGTTCCGCACTTCTTTTGCCAGAAAAGTCCCACATAAATTTAGTATAAGAATAACCAGTAAGCGACATGTGCACTGGACGAATGAGCCAAGATATGAACCAGTTGAACCAAACCCACATTATTTAGTTTCCTGTGTAGAATCAATGAGCTGCAAAAAAAGGGTATTATTTCTGTTTCTGTTGTAATGAAGTATTTTTTTAAATGTTTTTGATATGTCGCGTTTTGCAGCTCTTAAATGTTGTGGAAAAGACAATTTTATATATTCCACCAAAGCTGCTTTTATTTTAAATGCTGACTAGTTTCGGGCTTTGCCCATTTTCTTAAGCCACATTCATATTTATTTTTATTTAGATACTGCTTAGGTCACGCTGTTTGTTGTTTTTTTTTTCCTGTCATGTAATAAAAGTAACGGTCTTTTTTCGTGCTTTTACCAACTAATACCAGTGTCACTATCCTAAAAGTTAAACGTGGCAGATTTCTGTATGTGTAAGAGAGAGAAAGCAATTTAAAAGCTTTATACTGTGATGAAAAATGTTAAATTAATAATTTGCTTCTAATAAAGTATTACACCGCCTTGTAAGGGTCATTATTACATTGTTATTTTCCAGTTGAAACTGTGCCGCATATTTAAGTGTATGAGAGTGGAGAACGAGCTCAGTATTTTTCATAAATATTTTCAGTTGCAGCAGGTTTGTATGTTACAGCTCAGTTCTCGTCTCGATTGTGAGTTCACTAACATTCGATACTTCTTTAACGCGTTCGGGGCGGTTAACTAGAGATTGATTTTCACATGGGTTTGACTATTTTTGTGACGTAAATCGAATCTTACGTGGCCAACAATATGATATACGAGGCGCGTCCAGAAAGTAAGTTCCGTTCGGTAATAAAATGAAATTGTACACAGATACAGAAGAAATTTTTATTGCACAAAATTCTACAACTCTTAAACTACTTTTCCACATAACTACCGAAATTTTGTAGGCATTTGTCATAGCGTGGCACCAGGTTTTGTATACCTTCTTCATAGAAATCTGCCGCCTGTGTCTTCAACCAGTTGGAAACAGTTTCCTTCAGCTCGTCGTCATTGGTGAAGTGATGACCGCCAAGGAAAGACGAGATGTAAGAACAGATGAAAGTCGCTAGGAGCGAGGTCAGGGCTGTACGGAGGATGGTCAAACACTTCGTTCTTCATCGTGCACATCAATACGCCCGCCATTGAACTGTCGGACCCATCTTCTCACCATCGAATCACTCATCGCATTTGGTCCGTAAACATCGCAAATTTTCCGATAAATTTCACTTGGTTTCACTTTCCTCGCATTCAGAAACCGAATCACCGACCTGATTTCACAGGTGGCGGGATTTTCAATCAACGCCGACATTTCAAACAAGCACAACAAAGCGTACATAACTGACAGCGATCTCCAAATGGCGCACGTTCTTCTCCTTGATACACATCGTCTACAGCGCATGTGCGGAACTGCAATCGCAGCGCTGCAGGGGAGATAAATTGAAACGGGACTTACTTTCTGGACGCGCCTCGTACACCAAGAAAAAAATTATACCACAATATCAGTATAATATTGACGTCACGCCACAGTGGCGTCCGCAGGCCGCTAGGATAGCGACGAACCTCTATGTTAATCGAATTTTTTTTTCCAGTTCGAATTCGTATTTTTATAGGCATATTTCATATTCTGATCTATTTCGTAATGTTACTAATTTTTATTTTTACTTTCCATGGGATACAATTCAAATTTAGACACATGATTTTCAGAAAATTGGGGACAAGTAATAATCGATGTAAAGAATCTGTTTATTAAAGCCATGACAAGATTATTTGAACTGGTGGTATGAGACAGGCGAAATGCCCTCAGACTTTAAGAAAAATGTAATAATTCCCATTCCAAAGAAATCAGGCGCAGACAGGTGTGAAAATTACAGAACCATCAGTTTGATAAGTCATGGTTGCAAAATTTTAACACGAATTATCTACAGGAGAATGGAAAAGCTGGTAGAAGCTGACCTCGAGGAAGATCAGTTTGGATTCAGGAGGAACATAGGAACTCGGGAGGCAATACTCACTTTACGTCTTATCTTAGAAGATAGATTAAGGAAAGGCAAACCTACATTTTTAGCTTTTGTAGATTTGGAGAAAGCATTTGACAATGACTGGAATACACTCTTTCAAATTCTGAAGTCAGCAGGGGTAAAATACAGGGAAATGAGAGTTATTTACAACTTGTACAAAAGCCAGACCGCAGTTATTAGACTCGAAGGTTATGAAAGGGAAGCATCAGTTGGGAAGGGAGTAAGACAGGGTTGTAGCCTTTCTCCGATGTTATTCAATTTGTACATCGAGCAGGCGGTGAAGGAAAGCAAGGAAAAATTTGGAATAGGGATTATAGTTCAGGGGGAAGAAATAAAAACATTGCGTTTTGCTGATGACATTGTAATTCTATCAGAGACAGCAAAGGACCTGGAAGAGCAGTTGAATGGAATGGGCAGCGTGTTGAAGAGAGCGTATAAAATGAACATTAACAAGAACAAAACAAAAATAATGGAATGCGGTCTTAGAAAATCAGGCGATGCTGAAGGAATTAGATTAGGTAACGAAACAATGAAAGTGGTAGATGAGTTTTGTTACTTGGGTAGTAAAATGACATGCATGGTAGCAGTACAGAGGATATAAAATGCAGAATGGCAATGGGAAGAAAAACATTTTTGAAAAAGAGAAATTTGCTAACATCGAATATTAATTTAAGGGTAAGGAAGTCATTTCTGAAGGCAATTGTGTGGAGTGTTGCCTTGTACGGGAGTGAAACATGGACGATAAGCAGTGCGGACAGGAAGAGAATAGAGGCTTTTGAAATGTGGTGCTACAGAAGAATGCTGAAGATTAGGTGAGTAGATCGCATAACTAATGAAGAGGTACTGAACAGAATTGGTGAGAAAAGGAATTTTTGGCATACCTTCACTAAAAGAAGGGATCGCTTGGTAGCACACATTCTTAGACATCAGGGAATCGTAAATTTAGCATTGGAGAGAAGTGTGTGGGGGTAAAAATCGCAGAGGGAGACCAAGAGACGCGTATAGTAAGCAGATTCAAAAGGATGTGGGCTGCCGTTCTTATGAGGAGATGAAAAGGCTTGCTCAGGATAGAGTAGGGTGGAGAGCTGCATCAAACCAGTCTCCGGACTGAAGACCATAACAATAACAACAACAAACAGGAAAATAGTTTGTATATATATATATATATATATATATATATATATATATATAACAATTTTCAGTACATTAAGAAAAAAAAAACAGTAAGTGAAACAAAATCACTTCCACTTATGTATATGCATCTGTATTAGGAACAAACCTCCATTTCAAAACTTCAATGAATATACGGAAGAATTAAAACGTATTGACAATATATACATAATGTACAACAACAAAGAAAAAGAATTACACTATAGGCTACACATGTCCAGGATATAGCCAGAGGTGTTTCGAACCCCTATCTCCAATTTGGTCAAAAAGCCCAGGCCCAGAGTACTTCTGAACAAAAATCTTCGCTATGTCCCTGGGGAAATTGGTCTTATGAGATAACGCACCTTTTAAAACGAAAAATATCCAAGTGTTGGAGTAATGATGATGAATATTGGAAGAGCTGGATGAAATCAGTTGACACTTTAACTCACGAACGAACCGAACTCAATGACAGCAGACTGTCTACTGAGGGCCTGGCGAGAGTGTTCATTTTAACTTGCAAGCCGGAATGTGCCTATGAGTCTCGGTCACATGTGCGTTCACGGGCGTGTTAAAGCACTCCAGAACGTATCTAACAATGGCCAGTGATGTCTACCTGTAAATGGAACCACGTCTTAGGAACTCGATCCAACACAACGTTCACAACACGCTTAGTATTCTAACAGAGATATTTCGCAATAAACATCCAGTAACTTTCGGGATGAAGAAATACTGCTTTAATACATACTTTGCAAATTTTATAAATCAATTGCAACAAATACCATAAGAGTCATTGAGAACTATCAATGAAACTTTTCATTCTGCCGGAACCAGGACTCGAACCTGGGACCTTTGCCTTTCGCGGGCAAGCTATACCGACTGAGCTAGCCCGCGAAAGGCAAAGGTCCCAGGTTCGAGTCCCGTTCCGGCACCCAATTTTAATTCTGCCAGGAAGTTTCAGAACTCTCAATATTTACAGATGTTTAAAACGCAAACGACATAACATTTTTTAAAGTTAAACCTCCAACAGGACATAAATTTGATTTAGAAAATGAAAAATAGTTTTTTAATGGCCCTTGACTACAAGTTAAAACAACATAATTAAATGAAAGTTCTTGGTAGACTACGCACGTGTCGTACCGACCTTTACTTACTGACATGCTCGCCGATGAAGTTAATCAATTTTTTTTGAAGGTAGATGGTTCCTTTCAGTTGAACTCTGATGTCACCTTGTTTTTTCGTACTTCCTTAGAATTTTAATCAGCCGTTTATATCCTTTCCTGTGTATTGTTTCCTTTAGTTTGCTTTTCATACTTAACTCAGAACTCATTAATACGCTCGCTGGCTTCTGTCTTAAAACACTCGGTCACGTCTTTAATATGTGGATTAGGTCTTTCTATAAAATTATTTTGTTGTGCGTGCCTCCTACAGCTAGAATTGCACCGTCTGTAGCAACTCCAAATACTGATTAGAAATCCATTTTAGAACGATAAGTCTACAATACAGATGAAAACTGAAAAAGCTTTGCGATATGCAGTGCTTGTGAATGTATCTCGAGCCAACAATCTTAGACATCTTCAGGTCGAAGGAATGCAGGAGCAGCAGTCATACGTATTTGCAGCTTTATTTTCTGTTTTCAGAAGTCTGTCCCACCTCTTGTACTTTTCTCCAGACAGACTTCTTCATGTGGCAGCCATGCACTTAAACAGCTGGGAATAAAGCTTTAAGGGCAGAAAATGCCTAAAACGTTTCACAGTTGCATTAGGTCTTCTGGTGACTAATAATCGATCAACGACAACATTATTTGCGAACAGTGTAAGAAAGCTACTCGGATTGTCTCCTAAATCGTTAATAAAAATAAGGAACAGTAGGGGCCCTATAACACTTCCCTGGGGAACAACAGATATCACTTCTGTTTTACTCGATGACTTTGCGTCAGTTACTACGTTCTGTGTCCTTTCTGACAGGAAGTAACGAAACCAATCTCCCAACTGTGGCGATATTCCATAAGCACGCAATTCCATTAGAATACGCTTGCGAGGTGCGGTGTCAAAAGCCTTTATAAAATATAGAAATACGTAATCGATTTGAGAACCTTTGTCGATAGCATAATTTCATATAAGTAAGGAGATTGCTGTGTTTCACAAGAACGATATTTTCTCAATCCGTATTGACAATAGGTCGTTCTCTTGAAGGTAGTTCATAATCTTCGATAAAAGTATATGTTTCAGAATCCTGCTGCGAACCTACGTCAATGATATACGTCTGTCAGTTTGCGGATCACTCCTATTGCCTTCCCTGAATATTGGAGTAAACTGTGCAAGTTTCCAGCCTTTGGGTACGGATCTTTCGCTGAGTGAGCGGTTGTGTACAATACCTAGGTAGGGAGCTATTGCATCAGCATGCTACGAAAGGAACCTAATTGGTATACATTGTGGACCGGAAGACTTGCTTTTGTTAGGTGTTTTAAGCTGCTTTAAAGAAACTGACTGGCAGCTGTTTCTGACTCGAATTGTGGAGTATTTATTTCGTATATGTTTAGGAATTCTCCTTTGCAGCACTATCATCAGTATTATAACCTGCGCGAGAAGCGCTCTCGGAAAGAATAAATGAAGATGAAGGTTTAACGTTGTATCTACGATTTGGATAGTTTTTGTGAAGGAGGGGGAAGTAAATCGGCCGTGCCTATTAAAGACATCATCCCCGCATTCCCACGGTGTGATGTAGGGCAATCAAGGAACACTTAAAATCTGGATGGCGGGAGACATGTTAGAGCTGCCGTCGTCCTAATGTGTGTCCAGTAGCGCCCTATGATAGTTTTCTCAAAATGTCTGAGTATGGCAGCTGGAGGGTTGTGTTGAAGTCTGATCTATAAAGCGAGTTTCCAGTACTATGGTATCTTGCAGCAGGTACCGTGACTTACCCGCAGTACACGGCTGCAGGTGTGGCAGCCGCGTTACAGGGGAAAAACTCGGTTTATGCACTTCGTATACACTGTGAACAAAATTGTTCTTGTTTGCGGAAGACAAAGCTAGTAGCTATTCCAAAGCCTGAGAAGAGTCCCACAGATCTACATCTACACGGGATACTCTGAAAATCACATTCAAGTGCCTGGCAGAGGGTTCATCGATCCACCTTTATAGTATTCATCTCCCATTCCACTCTTGAATTGCGCGCGGGAAAAAAGAACATCTGAATCTCTCAGAGCTCTGCCTTTTTTGGATTTTATTCTAATAATCATTTCTACCTTTGTAGGTGGGAGTCAACAATATATTTGCGCATTCGGAGGAGAATGTTGGGCCTACCTCCCACCTCTGTCAAATTACAGCAGGCAGGTTTCCGTCCTGGGACGTCATGCTGTGAAATAATTTTGAACATCACATAGCACTTACGACAGAACGGTTTAGTAGGAAAAGTCGAAATCTACCCCGAAATCATTTACACAGGAAGAAGACAACGAAAGAAACGCACTGTCAAAATTTTAGCTGCCAAGAGGCACTGCAAGTATTAAAAAGAAAAACCCCCACACACGTACTGCAACAGCTTTCAGCGACAAAGAAAAGGCAGTCAAATATATATGTTGAACGAGGAAAAAATCACTTGAAGTTAAGTAGTGTGCAAGGGCATTTTCGTTTCGTAAAATCTGAGCAAGAACTTTATAAACGGAAGAATGAATTACATTAAGTAAGATTACGCGTTACGCCGAACCACAAAAACGTCAGAAAAAACTTTTTTTCCAGAGATATAGAACTGCTCGTGGACATCTACGAGATTGGACCGTCAGAATTTCATTGCTAGTTTTCAGGCTTCGTCGCCCTGGCTACACAGCTTCTAGAAATCGTACAAGATAGGAAGTCGCAAAATTACAAACTTTACGTTACGTAACGTGTAGAGTAGTTGACAGTGATAGACAATGCTATAGAGAAATTGATAGCTGACATAAAGACGAAATTTTGTTATCCCCGCAACTGCTGTTTATAACGCTGGTCAGTCAGATTTCGAGAAAGAACTGCCCTTTATCGTTTCGGGGTGAAGAAAGACTGATTAAAAATCAGTGAAAAAAAGGTTGTATGAACGGGATTTGATCTCTGACTCTCTGTTTCACAAAGCGCGTTCTGCAAATAGACCAGTAGACCTTATACGTATAGCGAAAAGACCAGCTGTGTCACCTCTTTAGATGATGCTCGACCTCGGTAATTAGTGTTCTCTTTATACGTTTCTGCTCAATGCTAATTAGAAGCCAGAGGAAAATGGAAACCGACATACAAGGGAAATTTTGGACCAGTGCTGAGGAGAGACGGAGATGCAATTCCGTGTAAAGTGCACGATCTCTATGCATGTCCCGCTTCCATACAAATTGAGACACGCAACTACTTAGTTTCCTTCGCCATTTTGCATATTCCGTCACGAACAGTGCGCACGCCACGCACTGTAATGCTCACTGAATAGCAAAGTTAAGCATTGTGAACATTTCGCAGTTCTGCGCATGACGTCACCGTAGAAGAGTGAGGTGGCGCGTGGCTACAGTTATGTACCGAGGCGCGTAGCAGAGTAGTGTTGTTCGTTTGATTTTGTGTTGTTATTTGTGGTTTTCGACAGACTTTTTCTGTTAAAATGTCCGGCTGTGTTGTAACAGAGTGCCTATCTTGTACTTAATGCCCGAGGAAGCGGAAGCAGCAAACTTTTTCAACTTGTAAATGATGCGTTTGACATTCTGAACGCCAGAAGAGTCAACAAGAACGCATTATCGTGTGGTTATGGAATGTACAAGGATCTACAAGAAAGAATTTTAAGGGATGTAATTGTGTGCGGAAAAATTATGTGTAGGCAGTAAAAATAGTTTGCTTTCGTTACAGAACGGAATCATGACCACAATTCGTTCCTTATTTACAATGTTTTCAGACCTGCATCACCTGCAGTTAAGGTATATTTTAACTGCACGACTAAACCAGGTCGTATTCAAATGTTCAAATGTTTGTACACCTTATGGGACTTTACTACGGGGTCATCAGTCCCAAAACTTACAAACTACTTATGAACTATTTACGAACTAGGACGGCACAAATATCCATGCCCGAGGTGGGATTCGAACCCCCGACCGTAGCGGCCGTGCAGACCGTGACTGGAGCGCCTCAGTCCCCTCGGTCACCGCAGGTCTCATTGAAGAATTTCTCAGATAAGAGGCATCGGTCATTTCCATTTGAAACGACGGTAAAACATCGATTCCGGCTGCTACTCTTGGGTCAAAATACAAACAATATTCCTCTGTCAAAATGAAACTTACAAGGGAATGGTCAGACTTGTCATGCCGAAACATGTATTGATTTTTTTTAGCCCTGTTAGGTAAGTCTGTATGCAGAATGTTAGCTGCTGACATTACCTGGAAGTCACCTAAAATTTAAAAAAATTAAAAATAAATTAAAAAAATCACGAAAATGGGTTGACGCTTGCTGTGACGGCTGGCCACCCCTGGAAATGGCGAGTCGCGAGCTGTTGTTATGGTGAGCGTTGTGCGCATGGTTGAGAGGTGCGGCCGTCTTAACGCGACGTTCACTAAAGAGGAATATCGTTGCACGATTTTTGTGGAAAGGGGAAACTAATATTCGTTTCTGTGGCATGCACTTCCTTTTCATTTCTGGTACTTATTTCGAAAAATACCGTCCTGAAACTGGTTAGAGATGTGAAAGATATTCTGCACTTTTACATCTACACTCCGCAAGCCACTTTACATTCAATCTCCCCTCACAGGTGATGGCAAGCTCCGTAAATGTTTTTTCTGATTACCATGGAGATATACCACAGACGCCAAATGAAGCAATCAACAGAAAACACGAGTGAAGACTGCGTGATGTGCGACATGGTAGTTAAAGTTCTAGACGAGCATGTAAATAGCGCAGACATGTGGCTAGAAACGACTGAAACACTCGATATTGCAGACTGTGAATGTACAGACGGCGAACAAACGGAAGAAAGTTCCACACATGATGACTCTTCGAGTGATAGCACCACGAACCATCATCAATTATCTCCGAAAGCAACACCAGCAACTACAATTACATTATCAGTTGGTTGAACGAAAGAGGTAAGAAACGCCTACGTGTCAGTACTGTTCAAAATAGGTATCGCTTTGTCCGTTCTGAACGTGCATTGTATAGATGGAAAAAGGAAGTCGCTGTACGACGTACGAGTCGACTGCAAATTGCAACGTAGATAAATGCGCGGCTTTTTGAGCAATTTACCGATACCAGACGACAGTCATTGAGTGTCAGCGACACAACTTTGCGTGATTGAACGTTAGAGATTGCCAACGCAGGAGGCGCTAGAGAATTTACAGCTTCTCAGAGTTGGATTAGTCGCTTCAACAGATCACATAAAATTGTTGCACAGAAAATAACAAAATTTGTATAGAGAAATAGGTCGGAAAATGAAGTGACTCAAATGGAAATGATAGCTTTTCTTACGACTGAAAAAAATAAGATCGCCAGTTTTAGTGAATCTTATGTTTAAAATGCAGATCAGTCAAGTTTCAAAAGGAAATGCGCGCGAAAAGAACACTGTCATTCAAAGGGGAAAACACATTGAGGCAATTGCGCAGTCCACGACTGTACTTACCCAATCATACACTATAATGCCCATAATTAGTCTGGATGGTTCATTGCTGCCTAAACTATATGTCTGTCTTCAAGAAACAACTGGACCTTTTGGGCCACGTGTCAAACAGACAATGTCCTACACAGACAATATTGTGGTAGACGCATCGAAGTCTGGAAAAAAGGGAAATGATAACGTTACACTTTTCATGCGTCATGCTTTTCTTCCGTTCTGCGGGAACAAATCTCTTCTCCTTCTAGATTCGTGATCAGGTCATAAAATGTTCAAATGTTTGTATAGTCTATGGGGCTTAACTACGGGGTCATGTCCCTAAACTTACAAACTACTTATGAACTACTTACAACTAAGGACAGCACAAATATCCATGCCCGAGGGGGGATTCGAACCCCCGACCGTAGTGGCCGTGCAGACCGTGACTGGAACGCCTCAGTCTCCTCGGCCACCGCGGCCGGCAGGTCATAAAAGTTATGATTCATTAAAATCTGTATTTCGAGCTCACCCTGACAAAGAAGTAGAGATACTTGAGATTCCACACGGCACGACGAACGTAATTCAAACGTTAGACAGAGAATTTTTCCGCCAGTGGAAGGCATTTTATAGAAAGCCATCTGAGAAAATTATTGTGTGCAAATCACTGCAGTTTTCTATCAACGAGGCAATATTCTCAAGTTGCAATCAGTCGTACATTATCAGTTTTCCTCCCCTCGGTTTCAAAATGTGATTAAATATGCGTGGCACGCCTCGAAATATACTGATATTAGACCTCATTCCTTACTAACACCGGCCGAGTTTTGTCTACGGACGTCTGACATCGTCTGTGTTTTGCAGGGCTGTCATGTATCGTCTTTGCTTGTATGTTCTTGGTGCACAAAAAACGTATGTTTTGAACATTGTATCAATATTTCGCATTTTTGGGTAATTACAAGATATAAAAGTATGACGTGTTCTAAACCGTATATGTATTTGTGTCTATTTCATAGCTATTTGGAAAGAATGTTTTAGATAACATATCAGCTACATTTGTCAACGTTTCTTCGACCACGACCACATAACCCGGAAGACTCATGTATTCTTTGCAACGTAATGTTGTTTGGTAAACGTCTATTAGAAAAGTGCTCCGCATACAATCGTCGTCCTTCATTTGCGTTACATTGAACGCGTCCATAAAGATGGTGAATGTCTGCCTCTTCCTGACTGTAATACTCCATAGTTCATTTATTTTAACTATTCGTTCGGTATATTAAAACTGGATTACTACATAAAATGATACACATTTAGCATTACATAATAGAAAAACTTGTATACTATAAGACTTATTGTTTTATCAATGAATACAATGAATAATAACACCGTCAGCTGTATTTTCATTTTGTTTTTTACTGGCAACCAGTTTCGAACGGACCACGCCATCATCATCAGGTCGTTAAAATAGGGTAAACTGTATTTTCTGCATTAAAAAACAACAAAATGACTGGTGTCGTACAATCATAGAACATAACAGTAAGGCATTGTTCGTGAGTTTATGTATGTACACGAGATCACCATTAAAACTATGCACGGTGCAGTCCATCTGGTGTACCATTGATTGCATGAGTCCACACTCACACTGAGCCCCATGTTGTCATAATCTTCCTGCCCCTTCCGAAGCCCGTCTTCGCACGGTTTAGTGCAGACCATACTCTTCTCTGATCAACAACCTCACTTCTTCACCGTGCTTCTACTCCACAATCTTCTCAGTTTTTTTCCTCTATCGTAGGAAAACACCTCTTTACTTGTTTTCCATAAAGGTGACTTTCACTTCAAGCAGTTTTATGCTGTCAAGCCCTGGCATATCGGAAGTTTTGAGTTCGATATTATCCTACAATATTCTCTGCGTGTTAATGCCTTCTTCTAATTCCAGGTAGTGCTATGTTAGTTAGTGCAGGTACCCAGGTCTTAGAGTTCCAGGTATTAGTCTCATTGCTTCTCGTAGTTGAATATAGATTTTTGTTACGGGTGCAATTCTGGCTCATTAAGGGTGCACAACACTAGACCACGCTATGGGCTCTGTCTTTAGAGTTCGATAAAGCCTTACTCCAAGATAATAATACACGACTTGTACTGTACGTGCACTTAACATCGCCCAGCGTAACACTCTACTCCACGGTGACACTACTCATGACAGTTGTGTTATAGCAGAATTACTAAACACAGTTTTCAGATATTCTTTCACCAACGACGACGAACCAAATACTCCACAATTCGAACAAGAACAAGTGCCAGCATGCGTTAATTTAGAAGTACATATCCCCGCGTATTAAAGTAACTTAAATTTCTTAACAAAAGTGAGTCTATCGGTGCATATGCTATACCAATTAGGTTCTATAAAGAGTATGTTCGTGCATTAACCCCATACCTAGCTATGATATACAACTGCTCGCTCAGCGAAAGATACGTACACAAAGACTCGAAAGTTCACAGGTCACTCCAGTATTTAAGAAAGGCAGTAGGAGTGATCCGCAAATTTACAGGCCTATATCACTGACATCGATTTGCCGCGGGATTTTATAACATATACTTTCGTCAGACATTATGAACTACCTCGAAGAGATCGATCTATTGATCCATAGTCAACACGGACTCAGAAAGTATATTACTACTCACATGATGTAATGAGTGCTATCGTTAAGGGACCTTAAATTGAATACATATTCAAGGCTTCAGGAAGGCTTTTCTGACACTGTACCTCACAAGTTAGATGTGGTGGGGATTAGTGAACTTCGGTGGCAGAATGAGCAGGATTTTTGGTTAGGTGAGTACAGGGTCATAAATACAAACCCAAAAATACAAATACAAATGTCTGTAAATCTATCGGACCAAAGTGCGTGGTCATCAGTCCTTAGCTTACAAACTACTTAAACCTAGGTAAACTAACCTACGGACAAACACACACACACATGCCCCAGGGAGGACTAGAACCTCCACGGCGATCAACCGTGCGCTCCGCAGCGAGGTGCTTTTAGACCGCTCGGCTACTCCACTGCGGCAATACAAACTAATTTAGTGGTAACGCAGGAGTAGATTTGATAATGAATAAGAAAATAGGAATGTGTGTAAGTTACTATGAACAGCATAGTCAACGCATCATTGTAGCAAAGATAGACACGAAGGCAACATCGACCACAGAAGTACAAGTTTATATGCCAACTAGCTCTGCTAAGGGGATCGAAGAAATGTATGAGGAGATGGAAGAAATTATTCGGCCGTTAAAGGAGAAGAAAACGATTGTGATGGGGCACTGGAACTCGGTAGTAGGAAAGGGAAGAAATGTAAATGTAGCAGGATAATACGGCAAGGGGAAAAGGAATGAAAGAGGAGATCGCCTGGTAGAATTTTGTGCAGAGCACAATTTAATCATCACAGACACTTAATCATGAAAGGAAGTTATATACGTCGAAGAGATCAGGAGACACTGGGAGTTACCACATTGACTTTAGAATGGTAAGGCAAAGGTTTAGAAACAAGGTTTTAAACTGTAAGACATATCCAGGGTCAGATATTGACTCTGACCATAACTTGTTGTTGTTGTTGTTGTTGTGGTGGTCTTCATTCCGGTGACGTTTGATGCAGCTCTCCAACGTACTCTACCCTGAGCAAGCATCTTCATCTCCTCATAAGAATGGCAACCATTTGAATCTACTTACTATATGATATCTTGGTTTCCCTCTACGATTTTTACCCCACACACTTCCTCCAAGACTAAATTCACAATTCCTTTATATCTAAGAATGTGTCCTACCAATCGATGCCTTCTTTTAGTCAAGGTACGCCATAAATTCTTTTTCTCCCCAATTGTTCAGTACCTCCTCATTAGGTACGCGATCACCCACCTAGTCTTCAACATTCTTCTGTAACACCACATTTCAAAAGCCTCTATCCTTTTCCTCTCCACAATGTTTATCGTTCGTGTTTCACTCCCATACAAGGCAACACTTCACGCGAATGCCTTGGGAAATGACTTCCTTATGCTTAAAACAATATTCGATGTTAACAACCTTTTTTTCAAAAACCCTTTTCTTCCCATCGCCTTGCTGCATTTTATATCCTCTGTACTGCAACAATCAAAGTTATGTTGCTGCCTAAGTAACAAAACTGATCTACCAAATTTATTGATTCGTTACCTAATCTAATTCATGCAGCATCAAAAAAAATGTTCAAATGTTTGTAAAGCTTATGGGACTTAACTACGGGGTTATCAGTCCCTACATGCAGCATCACCTGATATTCTACGTCTGCATTCCATTACCTTTATTTTGCTCCTCTCGGTGTTCATCTTATATGTTCCTATCAATACTCTGTTCATTCCGTACAATTGCTCCTCCAGGTCCTTTCAAATGTTCAAATGTTTGAATAGCTTATGGGACTGAACTACGGGGTCATCAGTTCCTAAACTTACAAACTACTTATGAACTAGTTAATACTAAGGACGGCACAAATATCCATGCCCGAGGGGGGATTCGAACCCCCGACCGTAGTGGCCGTGCAGACCATGACTGGCGCGCCGCAGACCGCTCAGCCACCGCGGCCGGTCCAGGTCCTTTACTGTCTCTGACAGAATTACAGTGTCACCCGCAAAGTCTTTATTTCTTCACCTTGAACTTTAATTCCTTCTCCAAATTTTTCTTTGCTTTCCTTTATAGCTTTATGAACGAACTGAGAAAAATGGGGAAAGGCAACAAACCTGTCTTACACCCATCCCAATCTCTGCATTCCTTTCAAGTCTTTCAACTCTGATAACTGCTGTGTGGTAATGGTACAAGTTGTAAATAACCTTCCGTTCCATATATTTTACTCCTGATAATTTCAGAATATGAGAGAAGGTTTGCCTTTCCTTAGTCTTCTAAGATAAGCCGTAAGGTGAGTTTTGCCTCCGGTGCCCAAGGTCGTCTTCTACCAGCTTTTCCACCCTTCTGTAGATAATTCGTGTTAAAATTTTGCAACCGTTATAAGCTGATGGTACTGTCATTTTCACAGCTGTCTGCACCTACGTTCTTTAAAATGGGGATTATTACGTTTTTCTTAACTTCTGAGGGTATTTCCCCGGTCTCATACATCTTACGCACGCACCAGGTGAAATAGTTTTGTCATGGTTGGCTCTCCCAAGACTTCATTAGTTCTGAGGGAATGTCGTCCACTCGAGGGGCCTTGTTAGATCTTCCAGAGTTTTGTCAGATTCTTCTCTCAGTACAGTATCTCCTATCTGAAACTACATCCTCTTTCCTTCCTACAATATTGTCTCTAAGATCATTTCCTTTGTAGAACCCCTCTATCTATTCTTTCCAACTTTGGGGCTGATTAGGGCACTGTAATAATTCATTGGTGACAAGCGGAAATGTTTGTCGGACCGGGATTCCAACCTCGGACTCCTCTACTGCTGGGCTATCCGGAGCGCGCTTTCTGTCCGTTCCAAAATTCCAACAATTCGGAGGCATCGTCCATAGACCTTTTATGCTCACCATCCGGAATCCTGCATGTCGTTGAATGATTTTTTCTGGATCTGCGGCGAAGAGACGAGTCCTAACGTCATCTTCACGTAAATATACCATTGCCCTTGAACGTCCAGAACAATTTTTGTTGTTCGAGTTTGAAGCGGGTCTGTTTGTAAATCTATCGGACCAAACTGCGTGGTCATCAGTCCGTAGTTTACAAACTACTTATACCTAGGTAAACACACACACACACCCATGTCCCAAGGAGGACTCAAACCTCCGACGGCAAGAAACTGCCCGCTCCGCAGCGAGGCGCCTTAGACCGCTCGGCTACTCCACCATGGCCGAAGCGGGTCTCTTGTACACTTGACACATGTAAGAATCGATGCAGACTAAGCAGAAATGTGATAATGTCAAAACAGCTTCTTTTATCCAATGTTGTTGTTGTTGTGGTGGTCTTCAATCCGCAGACTGGTTTGATGCAGCTCTCCACGCTACCCTGTCCTGTGTAAGTCTCTTCATCTGAGAATACGTTCGACAACCTACACCCTTTTGAATCTGCTTGGTACATTCGTCCCTCAGTCTCCCTCAACTATTTTTACCCCACAAGCTTCCTACTAATGCTAAGTTGACGATTCCTTGATGTCTCAGAATGTGTCCAACCAATCTATCCCTTCTCAGTCAGGACATGCCAGAAACTCCTTTTCTCCCCGTTTCGGTTAAGCACATCCTTATTAGTTACATGATCTACCAATCTAATCTTCATAATTCGTCTGTAGCACCACATTTCAAAAGCTTCTAGCATCTTTTTATCTGAATTCCTAATCGTCCACGTTTCACTCCCATACAATGCTACACTTCAGACAAATGCTTCCAGAAAGGACTTCCTAACATTTAAATTAATATTGGATGTTGACAAGTATCGCTTCTTTAAAAACGCTTTTCTTCCCATAGCCATTCTGCATTTTATATCTTCTTTACTTTGGCCATCACAAGTTATCTTGCTACCCAAATAACAAAATTAATCTACTATTGTCTCATTACCTAATCTAATTCCTTCAGCATCGCCTGATTTTCTGACATTGCATTCCATTACCTTCGTTTTACTGTTGTTAATGTTGCTCGTATGTCTTCCTTTCAAGACACTGTCCATTCCATTCAATTGCTCTTCCAGATCTTTTGCGGTCTCTGGCCAAATTACTATGTCATCGGCAAACCGCAATGTTTTTATTTCTTCTCACTGCACTTTAATGCCCTCTCCAAATTTCTCCTTGCATCCTTCACTGCCTGCTCAATGTACAGATATAACAACATTGGGGAAAGGCTATAACCCTTACTCCCTTCCCAACCTCTGCGGCCCTTTCTTGCCCTTCGACTCTAATAATCGATGTCTGGTTTTTGTGTAGGTTGAATATATTTTACCCCTGCTATCTTCAGTATTTGGAAGAGTGTATTCCAGTCGACATTGTCAAAAGCTTTCTCTAAATCGACAAACGCTTCTAAGATAAGTCATAAAGTGAGTATTGCCTCCCTTGTTCCCACATTTCTCCTAAATCCCTTGATGACGCCATGCTCCTGAGTAGTCCCCGCCCGGAGATCCGAATGGGGGACAATTTTACCTCCGGCATATTTTACCCAAGAAGACGCCACATCTCATAGTCATACAGTAGAGCTGCATGCCAGCAGGAGAAGTAACGGTTGTAGTTTCCCCTTGCTTTCAGCCGTTCGCAGTAACTGCATGGCAAAGCCATGTTGGCTGATGTTACAAGGCCAGCTCAGTCAATCATCCAGACTGTTGCCCCTGTAACTACTGAAAAGGCTGCTGCCTCTCTTCAAGAACCACACGTTTGTCTGGCCTCTCCACAGATACCACTCCACTGTGGTTGCACCTGTGGTACGACTGTCTGCATCGTTGAGGCACGCAAGCCACCCCACCTCGCCAATGTCTGGGGTTCATGGGGGTGGTCTTAGAATCTACAGTAAGATATTAATTGTAAAAAGTGTAATGGGTCGTAGTTGTTGTGTGCCAAGCTGCACGTCCAACTACGGCAAATCATACGATACCTCAACATTCAAGTTTTCCAAAGAAACAACTTTAAAGAACAAATGGATTAAGTTATTTCACAGGGACAATTTCGAAGTGAACGATAATACTGTGAAAGGCATTAAGCATTTCGAACTCAAGTTTGTGGTTAGGGAAGACATTTTTCCTGTGGAAATCGGCGAACTCATACGTGTGCCACGAAAAATTCCAAAACTAACGAATGACGCATATCCTACCATATTTCCCAATCAACCATCTTATCTCACAATACCAGTTCCTAAGGAGAGGAAGAAACCTGAAGAACGTTTACAGCAAATCTTGCAACGAGACGAATGTAGTTTCAGTAATTTGCGTGAAAATGACAATATACTCGACTTTGACCATTTTAAAAGTGAATTGCAGAAAAGGAATGTTCATCCATTTACAATTTTCATAAAGGATGACTATGTTTCTTTTATTAAATTAAAGGATGATGCATTTAGTGATGTACCATTAGTTAAAGCGTGGAAATCCGCGCATTGTTGATAAATAAAATAATTCAGTGCATACCTGTTCCTGTTTCTTCCTTTTCCCTATTGCATATAGCTGATACCATATAAGTGAAATATCTACATGATTAATTGGACTAAGTGCAGTGTCACTTCACAGGAAATTTTTCACACAAATTTTAATATAAATACAATATACAGTTATGGGAAAGATGTGTTGCATGGCTGTGAGCAACTCCTAAATACAAAAGCTGATTCATTCATTCAGAAATGGTCATAAAATTTTCTCATAGAATTATTATTCACCTAGGTAAGTGTGATAGTCATGCAGTTAAGACATGATAATGTTGATGCGAAAGTTTGATATTCTTAATGAGGGAGGGAGGATGGTGGGATTATTCCTGTTGTTAGTCAAGATTGCATTTTCAGAAATACTGAAACGTGTCTATAGAAAATTTACATTCCTGAATTTGTAAGAAAATGTCTAATATTGTGCCTGCTGTTTTGTGCCGAGTAACGTGCTTGCAAGAAAATGTATAATATTGCTTCTACTGTGTTTATCGATATATGTACATAAATCTGTGAAGTTTCATCTTTGGCAAAGATTATGTTCCGCATAGCATTGTAGCTCGTGCAGAGAGACAGAGAGTCAGACTTGTCGTTCACTTCGCTTAGAGAGTATTTGTGTCGTGTATATGGCTCCGATGTAGAGCAGTGGCTGCAGTGCCAGCAAGTATATATATATATATTGCATTTCATATAATTGTGAAAAAGGTTGTACCACCCCTGGAACGCAGGTAAAAGCATTTCATGTAATTATGAAAAGGTTGTATCATTTAGGTAATGTAATGGTGATTATTGATAAATAACAAAGTTGACCTTTCTTTCCTGTTTCATTTACTTACTTAGAAGATTATCCTACTTCTTTCATTTGATAATTAGTGGATTTAAAGTGCAGTATTGATTTTGGTAATCTTGTTGGTACCGTAGTAAACAATCGTTATGCAATACTGCAGTTAATTGAGTATGATACTGAATTTTGATAATCAGGTACTGATCTGCATAAAATTCTCGTAGTCGAACATTAAGAAAGTGGTTTGTGTTTTTAATATCTTTCTCTCGGTCAAAGATTTTGAGTATAGTCAGTGTGTGTTTAATGCAAGTTACATGTCACAGTTGTTTTGTTAAAAGATCCATTGCGCACATAATCAGTTTAATGCACTGTTTCTTATTTAACGGTATATAAATCAATATCAGGGTCATAATGAAAGCAAATTACTGTGTTAATGAACAATGTACGTGTTCAGTTAAATTTTAATGAAGTTATCTGATGACTTAGTGATCTTGACTGTTGAACATCAATATATGACAACTATTTGGACTGCAACTAATACCAGATTATGTTTTGAATGAGTAACATTAAAATAAATTATTTGTGTTGTCTGATTAAACGATAGATTCAACTTCAAACAACACGTATACCACTTATAAAATTAATCACTGCTTTTACATTATTTTAATGAGTAGCTATTTTTTGAAAGTATTGATGGTCATGCCTTTATATTTGAACAATGTACGTGTTCAGTTAAATTTTAATGAAGTTATCTGATGACTTAGTGATCTTGACTGTTGAACATCAATATATGACAACTATTTGGACTGCAACTAATACCAGATTAGGTTTTGAATGAGTAACATTAAAATAAATTATTTGTGTTGTCTGATTAAACGATAGATTCAACTTCAAACAACACGTATACCACTTATAAGATTAATCACTGGTTTTACATTTTTTTAATGAGTAGCTATTTTTTGAAAGTATTGGTGGACATGCCTTTATATTTCAACATGTTTTGTTGCTGTTATGTAACGAGATGTGAACTTGTGTTTATGGTCTAACTCAAAGGAAGGTTGTATAACCGAAGGGATGAAAATACATTCAAAATTCCCACAGCAGTTTACACCATAAAGGCCGACAAGTCGCTATTCAATTTCCCTGCTGTTCACGGACGGCCACTGACGCGAAATGTGAGGCCTTGGCTTGGCCTAAGACTGCCGTCATCTTGGATTCTGCCTTCAGGTCTGATATATTGGCCCACTTTAGGTTACGGTAGTAACACTAAAAGTGGGCCTTTGCGATCGTCTTTTGACAGCTCGAAATTTAAATAAAAATAACGCCTTAACCATTCATCTGAAACAAAAATTGAATAACCGAATTTGTAGAGGAGAAAATTCTCTACAACTTTGCTCACTTACGTTTTTTTTCATATCTCGTATCGTTTCAGAGATATTTCCAAAAATAACGGCGATTTTGGGATGTATGTCTGTCTGTCTGTCCGTAACGTGTTCCCCGTTTTTAAGACTAACCGTTCAACCGATCAACACCAAATTTTACAGACATAATTGTAGGCCGACAGAGACCAGAACCTCCCTTTTTCAAATTTTTCGGACGGCAGTAATACCAAAAAAAGACGTTTGTAATATAATTGTAATTGCAAACGAACCGTTCATCTGACACGAAAATTGAATAACCTAATTGGTAGAGGGGAAAATTCTCTACAACTTCGCTCTATTATTTTTTTTTCATTTCTTGCGTCGTTGCAGAGATATTTGCAAAAAGAACGGTGATTTGATGGTGTCTGTCTGGCTGTAACGTGTTCCCACTTTTTAGGTCGGACCGTTCACCCGATCGGCACCAAATTTTACAGACATAATTGTTGGCTACCAGAACTTATACAGAGAAGCAGCCACCCCTAAACTACTGTCCTACGCTCCCCTCGTAGTTCCGTAAGATGCTAGCAGGTGTCAGGCGGTTCCCCGGCTTAGTACCGGTAGACGACACTAGAGGCGCTTCTGAGGGTAGCGTGGAGGGGAGGCTGAGGGGAGAGCTCGTGCCGCCTGCCACGAGGCGACGGCTGTGTCCGATGGGCCGGTGTTTGATGGGAAGTGGTGGTGCGGGCAGCCGCTACCTGCCGCCTGCTCTGGCCAGTTTAAAGGGCTGCTTCTGACCGCAGCGCCATCATGGGACATCTTACAGAACTGCAGGTAACCCTCCCTCCCCGCACACCTGAGCATAGGACCGGGCCCTTGCGGAGGTTTCCCGTCTGTATATGTTTGTCTGTGGCCCTGCACACGTACTTGCTAATGAGGTTTTATGGCCCTCGACAGGAAAGAGAACTGACCCACAGAATTACAGGCCAATATCGTTGACATCGGTTTCATGTAGAATTTTGGAGCATATTCTCAGTTCGAATATAGTAAATTTCCTTGAAACGGAAAAGCTTCATTCTATGAATCAGCACGGGTTTAGGAAACATCGTACATGTGAAACTCAGCTTGCCCTTTTCTCACATGACATCTTGCGAGCCATGGATGAAGGGCAACAGGCGGATTGTGTTTTTCTAAAGGCGTGCTACGAGGTGCCACACTGCAGACTGCTAACGAAGATACGAGCTTATGGAATAGGTTCACATATTTCTGACTGGAAGACTTCCTAACTAATAGAACGCAGTACGTTGTTCATCAGAGACGAGTGTATCGTCAGGCGTGCCCCAGGGGAGTGTGATAGGACCGCCACTATTTTCTATCTATATAAATTATCTGATGGACAGAGTAAGTTGTAATTTGCGGCTGTTTGCTGGTGATTCTGTGGTGTATGGGAGGTTGTCGTCTTTAACTGACAGTAATAGCGTACAGGATGACTTAGACAAAATTTCTAGTTGGTGCGAAGAATGGCAGCTTGCTCTCAATGTAGAAAAATGTAAGGTGATGCCCATGAGTAGGAAAAACAATCCCATAATGTTTGAATACTGCATTAGTAGTGAGCTTCTTGATGCTGTCGTGTCGTTCAAATATCTAGGCGTAACATTGCAGAGCGATATGAAATGGAACGAACATGTAAGGACAGTTGTGAGTAAGGTGGACAGCCGGATTCGGTTTATTGGGAGAATTTTGGGAAGATGTACTTCACCTGTAAAGGAGACCGCGTATAAAACGCTTGTACGACCACGCCTTGAGTATTGCTCAAGTGTTTGGGACCCGCAGCAGATCAGTATAAAGGAAGACATAGAGGCAGTTCAAAGGCGAGCAGCTAGGTTTTTTACTGGTAGGTTAGACCAATGCACGAGTGTCACGGAAATGCTCCGGCAATTCAATTGGGGATCGCTGGAGGAAAGACGACGTTCTTTTCGTGAATTTCTATTGAGTAAATTTAGAGGGCCGGAATTTGAAGCAGAGTATAGTACGATCTTGCTGCCGCCACATTTCGCGTGGTGATCACAAAGACAAGATAAGAGAAATTAGGGCTCATACGGAGGCGTATAGGCATTCTTTTTTTCCTCGTTCTGTTTGGGAGTGGAATAGGAAAGGAAATGCCTAGTAGTGGTACAATGTACCCTCCGCCACGCACCTTACGGTGAATTGCGGAGTATGTATGTAAATGTAGATGTAAATCATGTGACTTGCAAGAGTTAGCAGGTTCGGGAAGACTCGTTGGCTTCAACAGTAATGCCACTGCGAGCGACAGCTGAGCACAGCAGGTGTCTGAGGGATGTCGCGCTTCGAGCTGTGGTCTGCGTGTGATGCGTGTATGTTGGCACTGCATCTGATAGCGGCCCCGCCCCCTGACCGAACACTCCCACTGTTTGATTCCCGGCCCCGCCCTCGCATGTGCTGTCGCTTCCCGCACGACACGTGACTCACACACACGCACTGCCGGGCCATACTCTTAATTTATCACTAGCATCAGCGTTTCCGTTAAAATTTTGCGGTTACGGTGAGCAACTATGTCTCGATGCCCATCAGTAAGTTCCGAATTCACCAGCGTAAATGGAACCCATACCCTCTGACACATAGGACCAAAAGTGGCCAAATTTTTATTCGTTACAGCAGACTTGGCTGTGGGAAGTGCGGAAGGCCGCGCGATTCGCAATGTGGTGCTCCACACCGCTGGGCTACTCCCGGGTGGTGATGAACTCAGCACGTCGGCCGCGGTGGCCGAGGGGAGCCGGGCGCCGTGGCTCAGCGCGCCCTGTCAGTGGACTGAAAGTCCTCTGTAATAAAAAAGCTGAGCCAAACGATCAACGAACGAAGAATCACGAACAATAAAAACGACCGCAATCCATAGATCTACCAACAGAACAAAAAAAAAAAAAAAAAAAAAAAAAAAAAAAAAAAAAAAAAAAGAAGGGGGGGGGGGGGACTGAGGCGCTCCAGTCACGGTCTGCACGGCCACTGCGGTCGGGGGTTCGAATCCCCCCTCGGGCATGGATATTTGTGCCGTCCTTAGTCTTAGCTAGTTCATAAGTAGTTTGTAAGCTTAGGGACTGATAACCCCATAGTTAAGTCCCATAAGTTCTACAAGCATTTGAACATATTTTTTTTTCTTCTTCTTTTTTTTGATCTCAGCACGTCGGCCAACACGTTCAGATACTCGCTTCGTGTGCCGACAGCTGTAGTGCGTTACATTCACCGATTTGTGTGTCTAATTTCGGTTAGTTCTGGCCTGTTAGGCGACGTCGCACAATAATTCCGGCCCACACATTTCCGGCTGTACCGATACTGATGATTCGCTGTCTCCATGCTATGATGGCGGAATGATAGATGCGGAATGCTCCTTCCGCTGCTATTCCATACTCCAACTTCGGCAATGTGTGGAAGCAGCATTTACTGCTACAACCCAACAACACATCCAGACCATGCAGTGAAGGCTTTCACGACCGGCAAGATGACCGCTACCAGTAGCACCTCTGAGGATGTCCAGCGCAGCTCTGGACGAAACGTCAGGAGCAGATACGTTTCTTCGACCACGACCATATAACCCGGAAGATTCAACAGCAATAAACACATCCAGACTTTACTTCAGTCAGTGCTGAAACCTGTAGGAACGTTTGTACAGAAAGGGCGACACACGTTGGACTATATTTATCACCATACTAGCTTAAACCCGCGGCTCCGCTCGCGTATTGGTTGATTATGATAGATAATCAATTTTTTTTTAAAGACATGTATTAAAAGAAATTTGGTTTTTTACTGCTTTATTTATTTATGCTTACATTTCCTTACTCGTATGCTTATCCTTACAGAGAAACAGCCGAAGACATTGTAGTACGCATAGACCAAAGATATGGCCTGTGGCATCACGTTTCGCTGTATGTAACCTCCTTCCTATAGAGTCGCAAACGTCATCGCTGGCCTACAGTCCGATTTTTTTTTTTTTTATAATTTAACGACTTTCAACCATCATATCTACCACCCCCTTATAGCTATCGGCATGGAACTGCTATGGTGTACATCGGCCGCGGTGGAGTAGCCGAGCGGTCTAAAGCGTCTCGCTGCGGAGCGCGCGGTTGCTCGCCGTGGAAGTTCGAGTCCTTCCTGGGCCATGGTTGTGTGTGTTCGTTCTTAGGTTAGTTTACCTAGGTTTAAGCTACGGACTAATGACCACGCTGTTTGGTCCGAAAGATCTACAAACATTTCAACATTTGATTTGGTGTACAACGGGAGACTTCGGACAATACTTACACACAGACCATTCGTTTGCGAAATATTTTCACACACACAGCATTTTATATACACCGGTAACTTTCCATCCCAATATACTCCACCCCTTTATCATTATCAACCCTCAAGCAACAATGCAACCAATAAAACCATTTTCGAAAAGTAAATATAATTTTCAAAGAGTAATTATTGTTCCGCATTTCGCGTTATATTCTTCAAATTACTAAACATCTATCAGATCGCTATAAAACCGTGTCTAAGACCTTCCTCAGTTATAAATCAGTAACTGTACAGATATTTTAGTCTCTGCGTCTTGTCGTTCGGACGTGATAAGCGTACACCGAACAGACAATCACATTAATATATATGGATAAATAGCTATCCGATCGCCATAAAACCATGCCTAAAGACTTCCCTTGGTAGAAATTGGTAACTGTACAAATTTTTACCTCTTAATGTCTTCTGGTTCAGACGTGATAAGTGTACACCGAACAGACATTCACATTTATAGATATAGATGACCTTGTTTCGAAGTAAAAGCCTTACTCATTGGAAAGTAGTTTATTAATACTTAGGTAATGATGCGTTTCTTCGTGACAGCAGGGCATGATCAAATTACAAGGCACTATTCGCAATGTTGACGTTAGGCATCGCAACATAAATATCAGAAGGTGTGGTTGCATTTCGGAAGTTTATAAGAAGAGCATTGAGATTTTATGCAGTCTACCGAACTGATGCCGCGTTGTATTTTCGGTCGTTAGACCCCAGTGCTGCCTGCCTGGAGCAGATCTTCACGTGAACCCACCGACGCGACTTGCGCGGCGATGATAGAGAAATGATGATGAGGGCAACACAAGACCTAGTGGAGATAATCCCCAACCGGACTGGGAATCGGGCCCTCTGCATGGCAATCTACCAGGCTGTACACTGGGCTATGGAGACATGCATCTACCGAAATCCACAGTTAGGTCACCTTATTAACGTTTCGATGCCTAAAGCCAACGGTATCACACCATTACAAGTGCCTTATAATCTGATGGTATCCTGTTGTTAGAGCGAAACGCGTTATTAGTCAGCATTAATGGACTACTTTCGAACCAATAAGACTTTACAAGGTGTTTCACTAAGTGTGTTTGCCTCTGTAACTTATACAATAATAGGTGACGGGAAATTTTAATGCGGTAGATCAACACAAGAAATGTTACACTTTCTGCGGAGCTAAGAACATAGTTTATTGTATAATTTTCCAAAGAGTTACTGCACAAAGATATAATTTTTTAAATGGAACAATAGTTTTTCTATCGTGCATTGGAATCGTTGAAACCAGCTGCGTCCAAATCAATTTAAACTACATTCCTATCACTATTTATCTGCAAGAGTACCTTAATTCCCTTGCATCCGATATTAAGCAATCTGCTTTCTTAATTTCTGTTTATATAAAAGCGAAAGGACACTCACTCACTGACTAAACACGAAATTTCGAAAACTACTTCACCTATGAAGCTGAAATTTGGCAGGAATGTAGTTTATAGGTAGAAAACGTCACCTAAGAAGGAATTTTTTGATAGCTGCATGGCAGAGCAAACTTCTTCTGCAGACTCACGAAATCTACAGTTTCATTCCGATCTTCACGAAATTTCGCACGCTTGACCTTCAAAACAAGAGGAAGGTCGCCATCCACCTTAAGTTTCATACGGTGCTTGGGGGAGGGAATCTCGAAACATAAAAAAGGATCCCTAAATACCTTGGTCGCGCCATAACTTGAGAACGGCTCGACCGATTTCACAGATCCTTTTTCTGTTGTTTTCGTTATTCTCAGAACAAGGGTTGTATGAACGAAAACTGGAGTATATGAGAACAAGAAAGTGCATTTTTTCAATGTGACCCTATTGCAGAAAAATCTATGGTTTTTGTTCCGATATAGATGAAATTTTGCACACACTACCTTCAAAACAAGAGGAATTACGTTCGGTGCATGGTGGAGTGTACTTAACTCACGGAATTTTACAAAATGCATACTTTTGCTCCAATCTTTATGAATTTTTGCTCACATGACCTTTAATCCAAGAGGAAGATTACTGGGTACATGAATGTTTGTGTGATACATGACAGAGGGGTTCCTTGTAGAAATCTTTGCCGAGAGAGGGAAAGGTGGAAACCAACAGAGAGATGGGAGAGAAAGAGGTGGATGCAGAGAGAGGGAGAGGTGGAGGTTCGAGTCCTCCCTGGGGCATGGGTGTGTGTGTTGTCCTTAGGTTAGTTTACCTAGATTTCAGTAGTTTGTAAGCTACAGACTGATTACCACGTAGTTTGGTCCGATAGATTTACAGACATTTGAACATTTTGAACAAACATCTGCCTTATCAACGAATAATTTTGTGTTAGTTCAACTATCACTCCATATGCATACTCTCAGATAATTTTGGAATTTGTCTTGTTCTGAAATCGTATAATGATGCAATAAAGTAGGCTTTTTTCTCTGCATTCACAGCAAACGTCCATTCTACTACAATTCTGTATAATTTCCCAGAGTTGTCATTTCTCAGTGTAATACCACGTCACCCACAAAACGTCTCCTGACAGCTTTATATACAAAGGAGAGAGTCCGTGTGTGAGTGTGTGTGTGTGTGTGTGTGTGTGTGTGTGTGTGTGTGTGTACGAATAGTATACAAATCTACAGTTTTCTTCCAGTGTTTATGAAATTATGCACACGTAAGACTCAATCCAGAGGACGCTCGCGTAAGTGTTAGGATTACGTACAACACATTGTTCACGAGATATTGTTTAGTGTTAGTGTTTGTATAGCTTATGGGACTTAACTGCGGGGTCATCAGAACTACTTTTGAACTGACTAATACTAAGGACGGCACAAATATCCATGCCCGAGGGGGGATTCGAACCCCCGACCGTAGTGGCCGTGCAGACCGTGACCGGATCGCCTCAGTCCCCTCGGTCACCGCGGCCGGCTCTGTGTTTGTCCGTAGGTTAGCAAGGATGGGGCCCCTCCACGCCCACACCAACGTGGTGACCATCACAAACGTTCTACTGTCACGTCCGTATTTAGCTTAGTTTGCTAAGGTGGATCACGGCATGTGGGAACCACAATGGTATCCGTACGTGTGGGCACGATCACCCATTAATACGGTGCATCTAGAGATAGAATTGGTAGAAAGGTATACGAAGGGTAAAGGTATGTAAGGGCAGAGGAAAAAGAGTGCCGCCGGCCGCGGTGGTCGAGGAGACTAAGGCGCTCCAGTCACGGTCTTCACGGCCACTACGGTCGGGGTTCGAATCCCCCCCTCGGGCATGGATATTTGTGCCGCCCTAGTTCGTAAGTAGTTCATAAGTAGTTTGTAAGTTTAGGGACTGATGACCTCGTAGTTAAGTCCCATAGAAAAAAAAAAGTGCCAAGGCAAGAGCCAAGGGGAAAAAACCTCTGCGACAGTGGGGCAGGTATGAAGGGCAGTAGCGGTATGCTATCCGCGACAGATCATACAAGGTTAGGTAATGTTAGTAATGGGTATTTTCTCAGTACCGTTAACTTTGCTAGGTTCGTCATAAAGAATCAGTCCGTTTGATGCGAGGTTCTGCTGCAGCTGAGCTCCTGTGAAGTCTCCTGGGTGGGCTGCGGCAGATTACCCGTGAACATCGGCTGTGGCAGAATACCTGTAACATAGCCAAGTCTGTCAAGGTAGTTAGGCATTTCGGTCATAGAACTGGCTAAGTGTGCGGGACTGTTTAGGTTTGTTTGTGTTTAGTGCGCTGAATATGCTTTCCCTGCTTTGCCTGTAGGTCGGTTGTGGGCTCAGCTGGCATTGCCAGTCAGATTGCTGTTCTGCAGGGGTTTGCCATTTTCATCGTGTTTGCGAGTTGGTGTTCTCTACGACCGTAGGTGGTTAGTCTCTGAGGAGAAGTGTTTTGGGGCGTTTATGTTTCCACCTATGATTGTGATCGTGGTTCCCCAAGCGTAGGACGAAGGGGTTGTTCGAGTGTCTCGAGTTGTTGTACAGTCGTGTGGCGAGTTTCTTGAATACCACCGAGAGACGCTCTAGGCGGTATTCGTTGTGAAGGTCCACGGTGCGTGTGTATCGTGGAGCGTTGCTGATGATGCGTAGTACCTTGTCCGTAGGTTAGTTTACCTTAGTTTAAGTAGTTTGTAAGTTACGGACTGATGACTACGCAGTTTGGTCCGATAGATTTACAAGCATTTGATTTGATTTGAATGAAGCGAAGGATAATTAGCTGCAGGCGAGTCTTCAGGGTAGTGTGAAGAGAAGGATATTTTGTGTTATCTTATGACAAGTTTTCTTGTCTACATTTGTTAGTCTCCCGACATCCTTGATACTACTACGCGGCACCCTTGATAGTACTTCGCGACACACCAGAGTGTCGCGACACCCTGTTTGGAGAGCTCTGCTATAAGCTGTAACTGTAGTGCACACGACGAGCGGTGCTGTGTGTGTGTCTGTACGTATTGTATACAAATCTTCAGTTTTCTTCCAGTGTTTATGAAATTATGCACACGTAAGACTCAATTGTTCACGAGATATTGTTTAGTGTTAGTGTTTGTATAGCTTATGGGACTGAACTACGGGGTCATCAGTCCCTAAACTTACAAACTACTTATGAACTAATACTAAGGACGGCACAAATATCCATGCCCAAGGGGGGGATTCGAACAGCACCCCCTATACAAGAAAGCCTGCGCACGACGTCACAACATGGCGGCGGTGAGAGGCTTAGAGTCCTCTGAAAGATTGTAAACATTAGCAGTGCACGCTGTTTATAGAGCATTCTTTCGTTCAGGAGTGTATTTATGACGTAAACTGGTGTTGTGTACGGTGTGATCGCCACGCTGGACGATGTGTGTGTGTGAGAACAACGTAACTTTTGGGCCACTGTCGTAATTTCCTCTAAATTTCGGCACGGAACAGCGAAACGGCATTTTGTCAGTAAAAAAGAGATCACACGTTGTTCTCACACACACACATCGTCCAGCGTAGCGATCACACCGTACACAACACCAGTTTACGTCATAAATACACTCCTGAACGAAAGAATGCTCTATAAACAGCGTGCACTGCTAATGTTTACAATCTTTCAGAGGACTCTAAGCCTCTCACCGCCGCCATGTTGTGACGTCGTGCGCAGGCTTTCTTCTATAGGGAGTGCTGATTCGAACACCCGACCGTAGTGGCCGTGCAGACCGTGACTGGATCACCTCAGTCCCCTCGGCCACCGCGGCCGGCTCTGTGTTTGTCCGTAGGTTAGTTTACTTTAGCTTAAGTAGTTTGTAAGCTACGGACTGATGACTAAGCAGTTTGGTCCGATAGATTTACAAACATTTCATTGGATTTGAATTAAGAGAAGGATAATTAGCTGCAGTCGAGTCTTCACGGTAGTGTGAAGAGAAGGATATTTTGTGTTATCTTATGACAAGTTTTGTTGTCTAAATTTGTTAGTCTCGCGACACCCTTGATACTACTACGCGGCACCCCAGAGTGTCGCGAAACCCTGTTTGGAGAGCTGTGCTGTAGCACAGTCTAATATACGCAGTCGCGACACTACCGCTAATTTTTGTTATACCAGGCGACTGCAGCGCTCCTTGCGGACGTAAAGCCACGTTGCTCTATATCGTATATGAGACGTGTGTTTGTTGTGTGTTTTAGTGTACGAACTGGTTTTTACGAAGGGAAGCGTGTGTAGTGCAATAAATTGCAGCAACAAAAACTAGAATACGTCATATTTATCATTCTTTAGGTTTTCTACAGAGCCTGAGAGGTATGTGACATAAAGTTTTGGTAATGCTTATTTACAATTATGTTGTGAGCAACAGACACACATTGAAGATTATTTCTTTTTAGAATCAAGAAATGGCTTATAAATAGCAGGCGACAAGATCTTTTGAATAAAGTTGTCGCGTATTTACGTGATAATGTGAAGTTCTGCTTGCTACACTTCGATGCAAACCAGTTCATGAATGATGAACGGAAGAAGCTGGTGTGGAATGCTGTGCCTAGATTGTTTGATGTTCCAAACAAACCACCGAAACTGGGAATGAATAGGAATCTACCGCAAAGAAGTGATAATGTAAAGGCGGAAGAAATTAAACTGTGGTGGTTGCTGCTACATCACAGCTAGAAACATTTTTGTCTGGGCCTTCGAAAGTAATTCACTATAGAGGCAAATGTATAAGAAATGTATGGAAAAGAAGTGTTCATTGTTACCGTTATTAATGTTTGAAAGGTTAAATGTTTTCCGCTTTATCTAATGGAAACCACAGTGTAGTATGTTAACCTATTTATCGGAAACAACAGAGCCGTCTTATTTTACAGACGAGTGTCGCCCCGCCCCCTCCCACTCCTCCCTCATCTACGAACCACATAATGACAGACTGTGATAATGACTTAGGACCATTCATATAATATGACATTGAGACTGTAGTGTAATCGACGTAATATTATCTTAAAATATCATATAAATGAAATAACCTCGTAGCAAAATTATATTAGATGAAAGTTTCATAGCCAGTGGGTGTTCTCATAACTAAAAAGCAGGGGAAAAAATTTCGCACCTTTTAACACCGGGAAGACCAATTACATGCTTCTCATGTGCGAAATACTATGTTTACCAGCAAAGTAAGGTACAATGTCTGAAGAATTTCGTCATAAATATGTTGCAGTTAGCGTCAGTTTATCACGGGTTTTTACTAAATTTACATTTGTTAATATTTAACTGTCCATTAGAAGTTCTATTATAGGCTTGTCTGCACAAAATACTATGTTTGTCTATCACTACCGGCAAGGTAAGCTGCAAGCAATTTCTAAAGAATTATTTCGTAACATATTGCACAATTGCAGTCTGTGTCCGATCACAACGAGTTTTTGCTCGGTTTACGTTTCTTTTGCACTCAGTCATGTGCCAAGATACTTAAATAAAGCTCGAAATACAAGAATATGTACAATATTTAGCAAACCAAACAGAAATGTAATTAGAAGCGTGCATTATTAATGTGTCGTATACGGCGTTAAGGGACAGCCGGCTTTACGACCGCTTGGAGCGCTAGTGTCGCTCCAAATGTCCGGCGGTAACAGCTTTCACAGCAGTGAGTGTCGCGACTGTATTTATTAGACTGTGGCTGTAGGCTGTAACTGTAGGGCACACGACGAGTGGTGCTGGGAGGGGAGTGGGGGGGGGGGGGGTTGGCAGCAGGTATGGAGAGGCGCGCCGGCCGGAAGCAGATGCGCCTCCGGGCCGGGGCCTCCGCATCCGCCCACGCTAATGAGGCGCTATCATGGCGGCACTTGATGCACGTCCGCAGATTCCCGTCTGGGTGGCTGATAGGCGAGCTGGCCGCACGCACCCCGGCCGGGCCGCAGTTGCCGGACGCTGCGCTTACGTAGGCCAGGCGTACCCTGTAGAGGTCTGCAAATCGCCGGTTTCGCTCGCTCGTACTCGGTCGAGTGCGCAACGCTCGGCGGTGGCGCGCCGAGTGTGTTACGCTCGCAGCGAGCGTGTTGACACTCGAACGAGGCTACGGGGTGCGGGGAGGGCAGAGCCAGCACAGTGTAGTGCTGCCACTGCAATCACAAGGAAACCTACCGCTCTCCGATTTTTATGAATTTGCACATGTTGTAATACATGAAAAACAATGGGACACAGTTTTTTTTTTTTTTTTTTTCTTTTGCGTCGGAGATACATATTTAAGGGGCGAAACAGTCCCTCCAAAATTGTCGCTTAAATAGAAACATGGCGATAACGTAGAGACTAGAGAAGCGATTTTAATTATGTTTGGTATGAAAATATCTTTTGATGAAAGACAAATTCCATAGATTCAACTTCGATAAAATCAAAATAAATTTTTGAGCTATCCCCCTAATTGTCACTCTCCCTGCAATGTACTTAGGCCGATCTCTTATCAAGACACGGAAGAAAGCGAGGATCCTATATATCGCACAAAAGCTTGCATACGTTCTTTATTATGTAGATACGAAAGACGACAGTGGCAGTGGGGGATATATGAATGTTGCAATTGGAAAAATTCCCGTTAAGGACTCACTCGCAAAAGGTAGAGGCGCAGTAACCACGCACAGTGCCAAAATGCTACGGGAATATATATTAACCGGGTGCAACAGAGAGACATGCACAAACCTAACGGGTGTACATCAATATCGTGTATTTAATATCAATATAAGAGACGGACAAAGTATTTCAGGACTTGAGAGTGATAAGAGGAATGGATATAAAATATAATCACGTCCCCCTTAAGACGGAAAGTAACACCTACCACTAAACAGGCACTAACAGTCCACAAAATAGGAACAAGAAAGAAAGAAAGATCCTGGAAAACTCATTTAGTAAATTATTTAGCACAGAAACTTTATGTTAATCACGTATAATAACCTGTATGGTAAAGTATAAAATGCGAAACTGAATGGCTAGTTCAACTGGATTGAGAGAAAAGCTTTCGAAGCACCCGGTAAAGGAAACAATTCCAAATTTCGAGGTCAGGATGTATTCTCAAGCATCTAATTTGCTCCAGACACTCGCCTTGGATTCGAGTGGCGCTGCGGTGGGCGACCGAGTGGCGAGCGGGCTGTGTGGACGGTCGGGCCAATCGAGCGTGCCCCGCTCGAACGAGCGAGGAGGAAGTCGAGCGCAGCCACACGCCTTGCCGCAAGCTGCAGTACCGACACCTGTCGGACTGTCAGAGAACGACATGTATCTCGCGATTCGAGCGAGCAACCGAGCGAGGTGCAGACCTCTAGTACCCTGCGTCTGCTCTGCGGTTTGGATCACGGGTCTGTGAGGAACTTGCAAAGGAATTTCTTACGTCAGCTGAAAATCGATATCGAAGTAAGACGATGGGGAAATCGGAAAATGTGCGTTCAGCAGGAATCGGAACTCTTCCTTCTTCCGTCGTAGCTTAAATAATGGTGAGGATATTCCACCAGTACGCAAGACAGTTTAAATGTTTTGGCCCCCTTTAGGTTACGGTAGAAACACTAAAAGTGGGCCTTTGCGATCGTCTTTTGACAGCCGAAATTTAAATGAAAATAACGGCTTAACTATTCATGTGACACGAAATTTGAATAACCGTATTTGTAAAGGAGAAAATTCTCTACAACTTTGCTCTCTCTCTCTCTCTCTCTCTCTCTCTCTCTCTCTCTCTCTCTCTCTCTCTCTTTTTCCTATCCCGTAGCGTTTCAAAGATATTTGCAAAAATAACGGCGATTTTGGTATGTCTGTCTGTCTGTCCGTCTGTCTGTCTGTCCGTAACGTGTTCCCTGTTTTTAGGACTAACCGTTGGGGTAAAGCACTCGACTGGAAACCGAAGAGTCGCGGGTTCGAAACCCGGTCGGACCTCGGATTTTTTCAGTCTGCACTTTAAGCCATCCTTCACCTCTCAACGATGTGAGGAGTCGCCAGAAACGACACGTGGTTTGGATTTCACGTTAAGCTGTAGGTCCCCTTTCCCCGGTTGGATAACTTGGGTAGGCTAGGGACACGCAAGTCGCCGAAGTGGCGTCCAATTGAAAGACTTGCACCAGGCCAATGAGGCACACGAAATTATTATTATTATTATTATTATTATTATTACAGGACTAACCGTTCAACCGATCAGCACCAAATTTTACAGACATGATTGTAGGCCTCCAGAGACCAGAACCCCCATTTTTCAGATATTTCGGACAAAAAATACGGTAGTAATACCAAAAAAGCCGTTTGTAATATAATTGTAATTGCAAACGAACCGTTCATCTGACACAAAAATTGAATAACCCAATTGGTAGAGGAGAAAATTCTCTACAACTTAGCTCCCTTACGTTTTTTTTTTTTTTTTTTTTTTTTTTCATATCTCGTTTCGTTTGAGACATATTTTCAAAAATGACCGAGATTTGACACCCTCCATTGAATTAACGAAAACCAGCCGTTCGGAGATGTCACGTGACATTCCTCGCTCAGAACTCTCTCTGGCATCTAACGTTGCGTATTTGATGATTTTCTTATTGTAACTTACACGTTGTCATTTCAAAGCAATGCCGCACTGAAGAATTAACAAAAACACATTGTTCTTCGTACGATAATCTAGTGTCTACGAATGCCATATTAGCATCAGTTAACAACAGCCATCAATAATATGAGATTATAGGACTCATCTTCTGATTGATATCCGTAGCGTAGTGGGTAAAGCGTTCGTTCGAAACTCGCCACTACCTAAATGTTTTTTCCTAAAAGAGTTTCAGACACTTATTAATTAATTTTTTATTATTTAGATTATTATTTTGGTCCAAACTGTTTGCACAAACTTATAAAACTATAAATCTTAAGTAGGCCGTAAAACACGTCAGTGCGATTTTTTTTCTTTGGAGCCCAAAATGAAGAATATGTCGTTTAGTGACATTTTTTTCTTTTACTTTGGGGCCCAAAATGAGGAATACGTCGTTTAGTGACATAATTGTAATTGACTTTTATACCTTTTACACTGTTAGTATAATGCTTCATGTATTTATTTACAATGAGCTCATTTCGGCTTTTATTGCCATCATCAGTTTTACTGTAATACAAAAGAGGTAATTTATAATTAGTAACTGATACCGCCAATTACGGAACACTTGACCAGCGAGCAGTAGATTATCAGACTTTAGAGCAGGAAATGTGGAAGGGCTGCCCAAGAATTGTATTGAACATATTTCTCGCCGCCGTCAACATACTATCACTCCTTCCTGCAGGGCAGAGCCCCATTGGAACGATCTCGGGCGCCGAAGATAAACAGGCAAGTACGATCCCATAGATCGATATACAAGAGGGGCGATCGTGATAGCACCGGCTCAGTAACACATTTAGATAAACTGTCGTATATAAATTTTATGGCTATTACGATCATACATTTAATGTCGCTGTCCTTTCTGCTTAAGATGTTACTGGTTTTATGCAATTATGATTGGCTTACTTGCGTCTAACACACTTTATATTTGCTGCCTCAGTAAAAATTACAGCTATAGTCGAAATGTTTCACCGATATTATAAAATGTTTACATAGTTTGAAAATGTAAGGCTTTTGGGACTTAACTGAGGGGCAGTGTTGCCAACCTGGTCCCACGGAAAGAAGTAGACGCGAATCGTAAAAAGAAGGAGAAAAAAGTAGAATTTCGAATGACAATGCTGCAGAGATCTCATGGATGACGACTAAAAAAATTACCTGAATATTATTTATTTACAGCTTATCTGTAATTACACCATGTAGAAGAATAACTTACAAAAGATTATGTTAGAGTCCCTTGACCTACAAATCTCTTCATATTATTTTACTGTTTCTGACTTTCAGCATGTTTTCCAGCCCTCTTTTGCCTACAGAAGCAATGTTAATGTCTATGTCACATGACTTGCAATATGCAAACGTATCCCCCTTTTTACGTTTCATTAACTAACCCTTTAAGTTACTGGATTGCTCCCATTCTGATCCGCAAGTTTGAGAGTACTTGGCTTTTATCCTAGCTCCCTCACTTATGGTCACTCATTATTTAACACAACACAATATAACATAAAACATAACGCAACACGAACGAATCACTACAATCTGTACTATTAAACGTGAATAACGCAGTTCACCAATCCGCTTTGTTTGTTGTCCCCTAACTTTTGCAGAGTGATCATTTCACCTGAGCGTTTGGCAACAGTTTTATTGCTTGTTGTTACAATGATTTTCTACAACTTGTCATCTGCAATGCAAAACAAACAGTTTATATATCTTGTTCCTCAATTATGGGTTCGAGGAAACGTGGAAACTAAGTAATAAACAAACCACAAAGAAAACACGATAAACCAGGAGCTAAGGAAAAGAAATGAGACGTAAGTAATAAGACGAAAGAGGCGTTTTATCGAACCCAAAATTGAAAAACAAGCACTATCAACTGTTAGTTTTGCCTGCGGATGACAAGTTATACAAAATCATTACAACAACAAGTAATACGTACTGTAATGAGTGAGATTAACGTAGCCTAATGTGAAGTATGTACAAAAATGTGAAATTTATATTTCAAGGCCTAATTTTGACAAAACTAAAAATATATAAATTTGTCTTGAATTTAAGCGAACTTCAGAGTGAAAGATCTTGTAAAAAGCTTTAGATGCATCTCAAAACAGTTTTGTACAGTACCACTATAATTTTCAGAACAACAAAGAAATCCTACTGATGATAGCACAAAATATGCTGAAACATCATGAGAAAAGTTAAAAAAAAATGAAGTGTCTTGCATACAGCGGAAGAATGGTTTTAGTTTGAAAGTAAAATTAAAATTAAAACCATGCTATATCGCAGAACTGTTGTTTTTATTTCGTGACCGGTTTTAGCCAATGTAGGCTATCTTCAGGTGTCTATCATTATGATGACAGGTGGTGGCAAACCGCAAAAATGTGGACCAGCTGTCAACATGGTGATAGACATCTGAAGATAGCCTACACTGACTGAAACCGAAATAAAAACAGATCTGCTATCTGGATTGCTTTAATTTTAATTATAACCATTGTTTTAAGATCGCTGTTCTCCATTGTTCTTTCTAAAATTACTAAAATGAAAATGGCCAGTACGACGGCCTAAGCAACGATGGTGTGACACCCTCCATGAAGACCTCAACATCTGACGTCTCCATCTTGACCAGGCACAAGACTGTAAGAAGTGGAGACAGCGAGCCGAAACCACGGACTGGCAGTATGCGGGGTGAACGCTAAGGAAGAAGAAGTTTCAGAGTACGTAACTCTCCAGCAGAGAACGAGACGCCTGTAATTTATATTAGATTAATACTTGTTCCATAGATCATATATACAACATTTCGTAATGAGGTGGAACATGTCAGTTTAGCAAATGTTGTCTATATAAGACAATCAAAATTTAATTTTTTTTAATTTTTATTGTTTTATATTTCAATTTTTATCTAAAAATTCATCTAAACTGTAGAAGGAGTTGCCATTCAGAAATTACTTTCTTTTTAAATACTAATTGCCTATCTGTCAGACTTCTGATGCTACTTGGTATGTGACCAAAGACTTGCATGACAGCCTAATTCACCCCTTTCTGTGCCAAAGATTTAACCTTGAATAGTGACTATCGCCCTTCTCCTAGTGTTATAGCTATGCACACTGCTATTGCTTTTAAATTAGGTCGGATTTTTAATAACAAATTTCATGAATATATATATATATATATATATAATCATGAAATTTGTTATTAAAAATCCGACCTAATTTAAAAGCAATAGCAGTGTGCATAGCTATAACACTAGGAGAAGGGCTATAGTCACTATATATATATATATATATATATATATATATATATATATATATATATATATATATATATATATCCAGCAATCATTGTGATTACACGCTTTTGTGCAAAGAATACATTTTTACTCAATGTTAATTTGCCCCAGAATATGATCACACATGAAAGCAGTGAATGAAAATAGGCATAGTCAGCTAATTTACTGAGATGTATGTCACCAAATCTTGCAATCACCCTGATAGCATAAGTAGGTGAAAAACGTTTCAGCAGATAATCAATGTGTTTCTTCCAATTCGATCTCTCGTAAGTGCAAACATCTAAAAAATTTTCAATATTATACCTTAGCTACAGATTTATGTTCAAAGTCTAAATTTATTAATGGTGTCATGCCATTTACTGTATGAAACTGTATATACTGGGTTTTATCAAAGTTTAATGAGAGTCAATTTGTAGAGAACCACTTAATAATTTTCTGAAAGATATCATTCCCACTTTCATCAGTTAGGATAACGTCGGCCGAAACGGGCCGACATATGAATCGGGTCAATTTTAAAAATTCCCGCCTAATCGCCATTTACGAAGTAGTGTGAGAAGTGCTGCCACACAGCGGTGACTCTTGGAACTCTGTGTATGAGTTGGAAAGTGTTAAACATTGTCAGGCATGTTCGTTGTTGTGTAAAAATTTGTGGAAGATTGCGCTGTTTGGGGAAAGTTCTTAAATTTTTCCTCCTTCGTAAAACAGCTTTTAATCCAAATTCATATATTTCTGGTAATTTGTTAAGTATTCGTTTATAAGTAAGTTTATATAATGGAGAAAAGATTATATGCTTCTGGAGGACTGCCAACGAAGGGAAAAAATAATTTGCATTTCCGTCGTATCGGGTGCAATCCGGGTGAAAAGGGACAAGCTTTTATTTCGATTCATTGCAGTTATTATATTGTTTCGGTTTTTATTATTTCGTTTTCGGTTTTTTTTGCAGATGGGGAAATTTAAAAGAAAAAACCGTTACTTTGTGGAGCGAAGGATGACATGTAAAATGCAATTAACGTTTACCAGGACGGTAGAAGTCAGCGCCATGCAGCGGAATTGTTTAAGGTACCGCATTCCTGTCTACAACGGCGACTGCATAGTGGAAGGGATTATCCAACAAAGGCAAAAGGTGGTCAAATAATATTTAATAAGGGGCAAGAAACAGAACTTGTTTCAAGAATCCTGAGGTTATACGCATGTGGCTTCCCGTTGGATTCAGATACTGTCAGAATGGCTGCTTACGAGTTCGCAGAATGCAACAGAATAAACCATCCATTTTCTGACGCCAAAAGAATGGCAGGTAAGGAGTGGCTAAAAGGGTTCATGGAACGAAACCAAAATTTGTGTTTGTTTTAGTGTAAATTTGTCTTTTATTTCGATTCTAACAACTTCTGACACGATTCAGCCGACCTTATCCTAATTCCTGTTTGTCAGACGTGATAGCTATACTTGTGTCATCAACAAAAAGAACTAGCTTAGCATCTTCGTGAATGTAGCATGGCAAGTTATTATTATATGGCAGCTAGCTCTCAATGTAGAAAAATGTAAGGTGATGAGCATGAGTAGAAAAAGAATCCTATAATGTTCGAATACAGCATTCGTAGTGAGCTTCTTGATACTATCGCGGCGTTCAAATATCTAGGCGTAATATTGCAGAGCGATATGAAATGGAACGAGCATGTAAGGACAGTTGTGAGTAAGGTGGACAGCCGACTTCGGTTTATTGGGAAAATTTTGGGAAGATGTACTTCACCTGTAAAGGAGACCGCGTATAAAGCGCTTGTACGACCACGTCTTGAGTATTGCAGCAGATCAGTTTAAATGAAAACATAGAGCCGGTTCAGAGGCGAGCAGCTAGATTTGTTACCGGTAGGTTCGACCAATGCGCGAGTGTCGCGGAAATGCTCCGGCAACTCAATTGGGGATCGCTGGAAGAAAGACGACGTTCTTTTCGTGAATTTCTGTTAAGTAAATTTAGAGGGCCGGATTTTGAAGCTGAGTGTAGTACGATCTTGCTGCCGCCAACTTACATTACACGTAAAGATCACAAAGACAAGATAAGAGAAATTACGGCTCGTACGGAGGCATATAGGCATTCTTTTTTTCCTCGTTCCATTTGGGAGGGGAATAGGAAAGAAAATGCCTAGTATTGGTACAGTGTACCCTCCGCCACACACCTTACGCTGAATTGCGGAGTATGTATGTAGATGTATATATTAGGAACAGCAAAGGACCGAAGACTGAACCTTGTGGGACCCCATTTTTAATAACTCCCCCGTTACAGAAATTAATTGTTTCTTCTATATCACGTGTACTGCTTATTTCAACTGTATGCACTCTTCCAGTTAAATATGATTTAAACCATTTGTTGTACCGGCTGCGGTGGCCGAGGGGACTGAGGCGCTCCAGTCACGGTCTGCAAGGCCACTATGGTCGAGGGTTCGAATCCCCCCTCCGTCATGGATATTTGTGCCGTACTTAGTATCAGCTAGTTCGTAAGTAGTTTGTAAGTTTAGGGACTGATGACCCAGTAGTTGAGTCCCATAAGCTATACAAACATTTTTGAAACCATTTGTGCACTGTCCCACTCGTACCACAACTGTATTGTCAACTGCTTGTGGAAGACAAGAAGGGGAAGGCAAGTGCGAGCAACGTCTGGCTGATGTCTGTCTAAAGCTGTGTATAGGGAAAGTATAGCCAGTCCCCCAGCGTCGGCCATGCTGGGTCTATTCCGCTGCTGCTTACACACCGAGCGACAGTACGTTCCCAGCGCTTAACAATAGTTATCAACCGATTTTGAAAAAAAAATATTCAATGGAAAATTGTAATTTTTTCGCGTGTTATAGGGTGACATATTCGCTCTATAATGATCTCAATTTCTATTCATTATTACTGATAGTTTCCGTGCTACATCAAATTAAGTAAACTACTGCGCAATATTTTGAAGATTTTGCAGAGAAAAAATCGTATTGCGCAGACTTTGCATATGGTTGATTCTAGCTCATACAATGCTGCAGACTAAATGTAGGTAAGATATCGAAATTTTATTTAAGGTTCAGAGCAGAACGATAGCTCTTTTCATTCTCGAGATACAGGGTGTCATATGTGACGGACAGATGCGGGAACTTCGCGTAGTTCTGTCCATGTGGACCTGGCTGCTTACGGAATACTTATCTTCCGATTTCATTGAGCTGCACCGTAGCCAAATATTTCAATAGACCATCGTCATCGGAACATAGTGTAAATTAAGAAAACAATTGAGTTCACGGAAAAGTCTTTGATGAGTATTTTCTTCCGTATTATGTACTTATATCTTACATGAACTACGAAAAATGCAAGGAGATACCCACTACATGTCTTTACCAGAAACAGAAATGTGAGGTGTCTTGACAACGCCAATTACATTTGAATGTAATGATATACTCTAACACATGGAAACGAATGAAAAACGCTTGTTTCTGGAACTGTATGTTAATTTCATAGCTAAACGAGAATCTAGTTCACTCTCTAATATGAAGAAAAGTGATTTACGACAACTACCTGCAGATAAAATCAACAACGCATGAATAATTTATCTTCACGACATTGTGCAGAAATTTTCTTCACTAATTTAATCAAGTTAGAAATCTATTCGTCAGTGAATCTATAATCTATTAATTTACATTATGAATTAAAATCATCACAGCACAAGAACAGAAGTTCGCTTCTGGACTCCTAATTTTCTCTGACAACTTTCATCAGCCAGACTCCATCTTCCTGTATTTCTGATGCCTAATGGAAGTGCTATAATGTTTACCTCCCTTCTTCGCTTCTTAAAAACACCCAAAAGTACAACACTGTGGCATTATTCAAACCAAAACACACAAATATTCACAAGGTTACTCATGGGAGCCAAGCAACGTATAGGATTCAAGATGGCGGAAAGAACCACGTGCCTCGATTTCAGCCAATCACGAGCTGCAGACGGTGGCACGCGGCGCGGAAAAAGATGTCCATACTTTCCCTTTATTGTTATTGTTTTTTTACGTTCCATAGGACCCAATTGAGGAGTGAGACTCCATGGTCATGGAACAAGTCAATACATTAATTGTTACACAAGAATGGTAATAGAAAAAATTTAAGTAGTCCTTTGCACACGAAAATCTTAAGACAAAGTGAAAACAATCAATAAAGAAAAATATGAATTAGCTTAATTGTTTAACTTTTCTAGGAGTTCCTCGACAGAATAAGAGGAGTGAGTCATGAGGTAACTCTTCAGTTTAGAATTGAAAGCGTTTGGATTAGTGCTAAGATTCTTTAGCTCTTGTTGCAGCTTATTGGAAATGGATGCCGCAGAATACTGTACACCTTTCTGCACAAGTGTCAAGGTGGTGTGATGCACATGTAGAATCGACTTCTGTCTAGTATTCACCGAGTGAAAGCTACTAACTCGTGGGAATAAGCTGATATTATTAACAACAAACGACATTAAAGGGCCGGCCGCGGTGGCCGAGGAGACTAGGCGCTCCAGTCACGGTCTGCACGGCCACTACGGTCGGGGGTTCGAATCGTCTCCTCTGGCATGGATATTTGTGCCGTCCTTAGTATAAGCTAGTTCATACGTAGTTTGTAAGTTTAGGGACTGATGACCCCGTAGTTAAGCCCCAAAAGGATACAAACATTTGAACATTGTGTGTAATCAAAATGTCAGATTTCGTCAAGTTATGTGTTAGAAATTGTAAAATCTGAGTTTTACTGTGATTTAACATCAACTTGTTTTCTACAAGCCATGAACTTATCTCTTGAACTGCATTATTTGATACTGTGTCAATATTACGATCAAAATCCTTCACTACCAAGCTGGTATCACCAGCAAACAAAAATATTTTACTGTCACCTGTTATACTCGAAGGCATATCATTTATATAAATAAGAAACGACAATGGTCCCAAAACATACCCTTGGGGCACCCCATACTTAATTGTGCCCCATTGAGATCGTACGCCATAGCCATTTTCTACACTACGGAGAATTACCTTCTGTTGTCTATTATTAAAGTAAGAGGTGAACCAGTTGTGAGCTACTACATCTACATCTACATACATACTCCGCAATTCACCGCGACGTGCGTGGCGGGGGGTACACTGTACCACTACTAGGCATTTCCTTTCCTATTCCACTCCCAAATTGAACGAGGAAAAAAAGAATGCCTATATGCCTCCGTACGAGCCCTAACTTCTCTTATCTTGTCTTTGTGATCTTTACGCGAGATGTAAGTAGGCGGCAGCAAGATCGTACTACACTCAGCTTCAAATTCCGGCCCTATAAATTTACCCAACAGAAATTCACTAAAAGAACGTCGTCTTTCTTTCAGCGATCCCCAATTGAGTTGCCGGAGCATTTCCGTGACACTCGCGCATTGGTCGAACCTACCGGTAACAAATCTAGCTGCTCGCCTCTGTACCGCCTCTGTGTCTTCCCTTAAACTGATCTGCTGCAGGTCCCAAACACTTGAGCAATACTCAAGACGTGGTCGTACAAGCGTTTTATACGCGATCTCCTTTACAGATGAAGTACATCTTCCCAAAATTCTCCCAATAAACGAAGTCGGCTGTCCGCCTTACTCACAACTGTCCTTACATGGTCGTTCCATTTCATATCGCTCTGCAATGTTACGCCTAGATATTTGAACGACGCGACAGCATCAAGAAGCTTACTAATAATGCTGTATTCGAACATTATGGGATTGTTTTTTCTACTCATGCGCATCACCTTACATTTTTCTACATTGAGAGCTAGCTGCCATTCTTCGCACCAACTAGAAATTTTGTCTAAGTCAACCTGTATGCTATTACAGTCAGTTACAGACGACACCCTCCCATACACCACAGCATCATCAGCAAACGGCCGCATATTACAACTTACTCTGTCCATCAGATCATTTATATAGACAGAAAATAATAGCAGTCCTATCACACTCCCCTGGGGCACGCCTGACGATACACTCGTCTCTGATGAACACTCGCCGTCGAGAACAACGTACTGCGTTCTATTACTTAGGAAGTCTTCCAGCCAGTCACAAATCTGTGAACCTATTCCATAAGCTGGTATCTTCGTTAGCTGTCTGCCGTGTGGCACCGCGACGAACGCCTTTTTGAAGGCGAGATAAACACAATCCGCCTGTTGCCCTTCATCCACGGCTCGCAAGATGTCATGTGAGAAAAGGGCAAACTGAGTTTCACATGAACGATGTTTCCTAAACCCGTGCTGATTCATGGAAAGAAGCTTTTCCGTTTCAAGAAAATTTACTATATTCGAACTGAGAATATGCTCTAAAATTCTACATGAAACTGATGTCAACGATATTGGCCTGTAATTGTGTGGGTCAGTTCTCTTTCCTTTCTTATAAACGGGAGTCACCTGCACTTTTTTCCAATCACTAGGAACTTTGCGCTGAATTAAAGATTCGCTATAAATGCAAGCTAAGTAGGTTCCAACGCCGCAGAATAGTCTTTGTAAAACCGAACTGGTATTCCATCCGGACCAGCAGACGTTTTCGTATTTAGCTCTCTCAGCTGCTTCTCTACACCGGAAGTACCTATTGCTATGTCCCCCATTTCGGAATTAGTACGTTGATCAAATGATGGTACATTTATGCGGTCCTCCCGCGTGAAAGATTTCTGAAAGGTTAAACTTAGATCTTCAGCTTTTCGTTTGCTTTCTTCTATTACTGTCTCGGAATGATCAACGAGTGACTGGACAGTGGGCTTTGACCCGCTTATCGATTTTACATTGGACCAGAATTTTTTCGGGTTCTCGGAAAGATCTTTTGCTAAGGTATGGCTGTGATAATTATTGTATGCTTCGCGCATCGATCTTTTTATGGACGCACGAATCTCTACTAACTTTTGCCTGTCATCATTTGCGTGTTCTTTTTTGAATCGAGAGTGCAACAGCCTTTGCTTTCTCAGCAGCTTTCTAACGTTATTATTATACCACGGTGAATCTTTTCCATCCTTAATCGTCTTTACTGGCACATATTTCTCTAACCCTTTATTAACGATGGACTTAAATTTAGTCCATAATTCCTCTACATCCATAGTCCCGGAATTAAACGATGCCCATTCAGTATCTAAGTGCAATCGTAACATTTACCTATCGGCTCTTCGCAACAAAAACACGCTCCTAGCCTTCTTGATTGGTTTATGAACTTTGGTCACCATCGACGCTATGACGATATCATGATCACTAATTCCTGTCTCTACACAGACATCGTTAATAAGGTCAGTCCTGTTTGTGGCTATAAGGTCTAGAATATTTCCATTGCGCGTGGGTTGCCGGTTTAACTGCTCAAGACAGTTTTCGGAGTTTTCCACGTAATGTCCCAACTGCTGCAACAATATTTTGTGATGAACACAACGAAACAGAGCTTTAATGTCTGTCGGTGAGGTACCGCTCTGCCACGGTCGTGGTCGGAGGCTCAGGCGGCGTGACGAGATGCGCTAGCAGACCGGAAGCAGGCAGCCACGCCGCGTGCACAGGAGGCCGTTGCGCCGGCGCTGGGCCCATAACGTTCGCACGCGAGGAGCACGGCGGGAAGCGCAACGGCTGCTCCTGGAGCCAGAAGCGGTCAGGCGGAACTCTCCACTGGTTGGTGTCGACACCTGCCCAGAGCCGTCTTCACACGGGACGTGTTGTCCCAGCGTGACGCAGGCCAGACTTGCTGTACAGCAAAAAAGACTCTAAAAATAACACCTCCCTCCTCCTTAGCACCATCACTACTGAATCCATCTATGGCTCCTTACCATTCATTCATAGGAACTCTTTCAGACAGACTCGCCGCACACCACCAACACAAAAGTAGCCTTCACGATCAATGACAAGATCCAGTATCGCTTTCACCACAGTGAACGGCTAGTTAAAGACTCTTTTAGCCAGTCAGGCGTCTACAAAATACAATGCTTGCAGTGCCCCTTATCATACATTGGCCAAACTGGACGAGCCTTCAAAACTAGGTTCCAAGAACATCTTTTAACTAAGAAAGGCGCTGCCAAAAATCATTCGGCCTTTTCCGAGCACCTCAAAAAAAGCAAACACATTCAGTCCCCCCTCGACAAATTGCAAGTTCTTCACATCGCCCCCAAAGGAAAAAAACTCTCACTTCTTGAAGAATTAGAAATCACTAAGTTTGTAAAACGGTCCCCAGAACACAGTCTCAACAAACAGCTCATCACAAAAAAATCAAACTTTTTACGACATGTTATCCGTCTTTTTCCAAAATGACCCCCCTTCTGACAATTCACAACATCTTCCTTCCGCCCCACCCTCAGGCCTCTAATAATTTTGTTTCCATACATTTGTTATTGTTTCATACCAACATGTATCATTTCACAAGATTCATTCCCGCACGTCACAAACATCTCTAATAATACCAAGCTACCGCTTGGCAAGCCGCTCATTCTCGCAGGCGTAACTCTGCCCATACCGCTCTCTTTAACGGTCGCATTTATGTTCCGCAGTTATTAACAATACTACCAGTTGTAAACGTGGATCTGCCGCGACTGCGACTCCTCTGCTGCTATGGTGAGTTTTATCATATAAAAAGCGTCCCATTAATTTCCATACCATACCCCTTTAGTCCCTAGTTATTCTAGTTTAAATAACCCTTACGTACTTTGTACGTTTACCTCTTTGCAGAGGCCCAATGACAACACAAATTGTTAATACACCTCCTCCCAGTCTGGATTTTCAAATTTACTCACCTTAGCCACATTTGATTCGCTGCCCGCCAGGTACACGGACTGTAACAAAACATTTGTCTTTTTCCAGTCTGACGATGCGCTAACTGCGCGAAACGCGTTATTGGAGAATAAAACATTGCAACAGAGACTGAGCATTTTTTAATTATTCAACACTGTTGCTGCACCAGGCGCCACCACCACCATCATGGAATGGAATGAACTGGCTGTCGATATTGTGCTTGTTAGTTCGCAAGGGAAGAAAAACTAACTGGAGCCGTTCGATTGCTGATCCTCTGTACCACTTCTTCACGACCATGTACCAGATGACTAGGAACATGTCACCATCATCTCAGTTTGTTGTCAGAAACGACTTTTTCCGTGTGGTTACAGAAATGGAGGCGTTATTGCTGAACATTCCCGAGAGTTCTCCGCAGTGCATAAAAGATCAGCGGCTATCATCACAAGTTGTCCCCGAACAGTAACCAAACACCTAGTCCATCCCAGACCACTTCATCAACACCTGCTTCATCACATTCCAACAGTCCATCCCAAACAATTAATGTATTTACCAACAGCCGTGAAGTTTGTTGTTTATTTGATCTTTGACTTTATTGCTGTTACATATTTTGACAGTTGCTGTCACATGTGTGTATTAACACACGTTTATGCAGAAACTATGAGATATCAAATAAACCGGTGTAAAGGCCATTTCAAGTGTTTTCTTGGATATCTGTTATAACATACGACCTGTAGATGGTATTTTTATGATACCGAAAACGGTATTTAAATAAACAAACATTGCGGCTGTTGGTTTGTTTGTTTGTTTGTATAGCTTATGGGACTCAACTACGTGGTCATCAGTCCCTAAACTTACAAACTACTTATGTACTAGCTTACACTAAGGACGGCACAAATATCCATGCCCGAGGGGGGATCCAACCCCCGACCGCAGTGGCCGTGCAGACCGTGACTGGAGTGCCTCAGTCCCCTCGGCCACCGCGACCGGCACGGCTGTTGGTAAATACATTTATTATTTGGATTTAAAATAGACCAGCCGCACACCCACTTCCAGAATAAGATGGAACTTCATGGATTCCACAGGAGAATCGTGAATTGCAACAAAGCACTCGAGCTACAGCTTCAACTCGACATGTGTTACCTACATTTATTAATGGTTTTCTCTGAAAACTGAGTTTCTGTTAAGTAAAAATTTCGATATTTACATTTTAAGTACAGAGGCAATTTTTGTTTGTTACTAGAGAACATTTGCGCTGTTAGAATATTACGTTTATTCATTAAAGATTTTTCTATAAAAACTGCATTGTTTCTCTCTGCCAATAGTGATCGTAATATTATATTACATAATACCTATAGGTCACGCATTTCAAATGTTTAAAACCTAGCTACTCTCTTCGCAGTTCCAATCGGTCTTGACACGTTGCATCCCTCACTCTCAATTTGATTCTTGATGAGACCATGCACTTCTTGGAATTGCTCACGGTTTAATCTAAAATAGTTCGTCAGTTTTTCATCGTGAAACTCCTTGGTTAAAGTGAATTCCCCATGAATGTCTTCTTGTATGCACATTTTCTGCTTTTTGTTTCATCAAAGTTATGTTTCGAGCAAAAACTCAAAATCGCAATTGGATTCTGAACCTAGATCTCTTAACACAGCAGAAAAGTACTCGCCATCCATGCCAGGTGCACGTCTTCCCCCCACCCCTCGCCACTTTCACGCAACGCAGCTGACTTTCCGCTGCAAACTGCGGCGTGGAACTGCGGTCCAACTTGCGGCGATTGTCGCCGTGACTCACGCTCCGTGAGAAATTTACCGTGAGTCACCCTGCGTCACGTCACGGACCTGCGTCTCAACTTGCGGCCTGCCTGTAATGGGCGACTGCAGAGTTTTGCAGATGCGAGAGTATCGCTAGTGCAATTACCTCTACATTATCTCTCACACGGTTTTGGTATATTTGTGTTTGTTCGAGCCCGAGTACTTTCCTTGTAAGCTGTAATCATTTTCTCTCCGTGATTGGAGATCTGGCATAAGTATGGGGTCCTTCGACACATTATCCACATCATCACGGCATTGTAAACGTAATTTTGGAAGATAAATGAGTGCGCCTCGGTTGCACAGTGGTAGAGTGCCAGACTAGAAAGTCTACTACAGCTTGTTGCTCGGCCTGTAGCAACCTGTTAAAAAAATCTTTTCATTCTCCACTCCGAGGAGTGGAGCGGGCTGTTTGAGATCCGGCTCATAAAGAGTCGCGGTTCTATTCAGCCAATTATCAGACAAGCTGATAGTGGGGAAAAGGGGGTTTCCCAATTGGGAATAAGTGGGAGGAGCTTACCAGTTCCGGTGTACACCTTACAACCAAGGAGAACCTCCCGAAAACCTTGGTCGGAACCCGGGGATTGAGACCAATTTAAATTACCTCTGGGACGTTGCCCCAGACTACAAATGGATTATCGAGAGAGCACGAGTGCACACACGACAATCAAGGATCGGACGCCCGAGTTACTCTCATAAAATCGCAGAGATCAGCTCGACCATCATTGGACAAGCATCCCCCTAAAGGAACCGCACTCGTGATCACGGTATCCTCTGCGTGTAGCGGCCTGAGGCTGATCGACACTTAAATGAACGTTAGGTACAAATCGACATCGAGAAAATAGCCTCATTATGCCTGTCATATACGAAAATACACAAGAAAAATATAAAATCCATCAATGGTCATGTCTTTACCAACTTCATCATTTTCTGAGGACTGATTACTTGCTCACTGCCATTGGAAGAGTCCAACTGCCAACTATCATGGTGACTTGACATTTCTTGTACTAGAACGAGAATGCCGATTGCGCGTAGGTATCATGTAAAAATTTGCAAAATAACGTCAAAGTAGCTTTGCTTCTCCATCGAAGGCGATATTTCATTATCGCCTGTGTCGACCCTAATCGAAGGAAGTGAAAAAATGAATTCGCCCCCGGGTGGACTCGAACCACCAACCTTTCGATTAACAGCCGAACGCGCTAGCCGATTGCGCCACGGAGGCCCTGGCCTGCATCCGTTCCTCTTCGCAAGGTCGCGGGTTCGATCCCCGCCAGGTCCTAGGATTTTTATCTGTCACTTTCCACTTCTTTCCCCTCTGGCAGTATTGCTCATGTGAAAAATACCGAATAGCACCGTGGTTCGGAACCCACGTTAAACTGTAGATCCCCCTATAATTGGCTGGGTAAGTCAGTTCGAATGTCGGAGGAAGGCAACGGCATACCACCTCCAAACAGCCCATGCCTAGTAAAGTACTGTGGTGTTCAAACCAATCTTCGGATTGTTGACTGCTTTACCTTAAACGAGACTTATTCTGTTCTCTATTTCCAGAAATCATTTGACGGCACTTTGGTTTTTTTTTTTTTTTTTTTTTTTTTTTTTTTTTTTTTTTATCAGTGGTTTTGGAGTCCGGCTGTGTCCAGGTTTTGCGACGGCGTGTACGTGGCCTTTCCCGGCTGTGCAGGCCTGTCTGTTCCCAGACCAGCGCCGCAATCCTTCCGGCCAGCGCCTGCTCCTCCCGGTTCCCACGGCGAGCACACTGGTGGACTCTGGTACCAGGCACCGCTGGCTACGTGGGAACGCTCGCGCATGCGCAGTAGTGCACGATTTCCTCGTACAAGTAGTTCCGCAAAATGGGACCAAACATCGATGGTCTTTAATCCTTATACTTAAAAACTACTTAAACTGACTTAAAGGGCAGCTCGCACACACCCATTGCCCGATGGAGGACTTGAACCTCCGGCGGAAGCGGCCGCCATGTCCGTAGCAAGATGCCCTAGAGAGCCTGCATAGAGCGGCCAACCGACCGTTGGCCGCCATGTTTTTACCAGACTGCGAGTGAGACGTGCATTTACATAGCGACCCACGCTGAAATAGAGCCACTTTACGATTGAAATAAGGCATCAGTTCAACCCATGAGGACACAGCACATCTTCTAGCTTACTAAATAGTACGTGGTTAAAACAAATGGCATTCATCTAGTTCAGAGCTTTCCAAACTGGGTGTCGCGACACCCTGGGGTGTCGCTTCGTAGTATCAAGGCTGTCGCGAGACTAACAAATTTAGACTCTAAACAAAAAAACTTGTCATAAAATAACACAATATATCCTTCTCTTCATACTACCCTAAAGACTCGCCTACAGCGAATCATCCTACAATACACCACAAAAAAGTATTCCAGTGATTGTAGAGCTTATGGGACTTAACTACGGGGTGATCAGTCCCTAAACTTACAAACTACTTATGAAGTAGCTAATACTAAATACGGCACAAATATCCATGCCCGAAGGGGGGGGGGGGATTCGAACCCCCGACCGTGACTGGCGCGCCGCAGTCCCCTCGGCCACCACAAATCACGTATTAAAGGAATGATCGCCGGCCGCGGTGGCCGAGGGGGCTGAGGCGCTCCAGTCACGGTCTGCACGGCCACTACGGTCGGGGGTTCGAATCCCCCCTTGAGCATGGATATTTGTGCCGTCCTTAGTATTAGTTAGTTTATAAGTATTTTGCAAGTTTAGGGACTGATGACCAGGTAGTTAAGTCCCATAAGCTATATAAATATTTGAACATTTTGAAAGGAATGATCGGTGCACATTAATTGCGTGCTCAGCGGCTAGGCGGCAGCTCTGCTTCAGCAGCAGTAGACACGCAGAGTTCGTTCAAGCAGCTGCCACTTGCCAGATTCCAGCAAACTGCGCATGCGCAGAGCTGCTGCTGATACTCGATAACAGCTCTTCCCATGTGCAGTCTGCTGGAGCTGGCAGCTGCTTGAACGAGCCTTCACTGTAGTCTGCTATCCTTCTGAAAAAGCTGCAGCTGAGCGTTTTTCAATGGATTTCTTACAATTGTCAATCAATGACACAGTGGCTGTAAAAGCTGTCACGGATTGTAAAAGCAGTCACAATTGTCCACTGATTAAAATCTATTCCGTAGCGATATTTGGTATGGAGTATGGCCTTGAGATTGACGGAGAGTACTATTTTAAATGCAGTGATCGTTGTTTCGAACACTGGTATTCGTTTATATATTTTTCGGGACTTACGAGGTAGTGGTGAAGCAAGAACCTAAAAATAGAACTTAAATAATAATTCATCTCATGTCATAAAATACATCCTCTTTCTTTCTGAAAATAATGTGATAATTTTGAACTGAAAGGGAACAGCCACTGTGCTGTCTAAATCAGAAATCCGACCAGCTAATTTCCAGTTGCCGTTTTCAATCGATACTGCAAAACCGTATCTGGCCCTGACATGTACACAGGACAGCGAAAAACGGTTTCCGAAATTCAGTTTTCGTGTTTCGGAAGTTGGGTCGCATGTAGAAGAAGCAAGTATTACTGTGTGAGTTAGGCATAGTTGTCTGCGGTGTTACTCGTACATCTCCGTAGTTCCTAATGTTTCCTTTTCTTGCGATGAATGTACGTAATTGCTGCAGACACGATCAACATTTAATATATCAATGCGTACGAGGATTCAGTTTCGTTCACAAACTACACTTAAGCGATACTTTATTTCCATCCCCTCGCCCCCCCCCCCCCCCCCGCTAGAACCGTCTACATTCTACCATATGTATTTATATTAGTGAAAGGGTGTCGCGCAAAACTGTAAGCTATAAAAGGGTGTAGCCATGAGGGAAAGTTTGGAAACCACTGATCTATGTTTATACAGGCGTAATAAATTTGTAAGAAAATAAGTCTCGTGAAGCATATTTTACGATGTTCTGGTAACTTCAACAGTTGCCAGTTGATTAATTAGAAAGAATTTCGTGTAATGTATCGCAAAGAAAGGATGTCATTTCAGATTTTGCTGTATGCATATCCATTTCTGACATTGGTACACTATTATCAATTTCCGCCCACATATAAGTGTGTTCCTGTTGATCTTATGACATTTTACTACGCAGGAAAATACCAAAACGCCATTCTATGCATACTATTCAGAACACAGTATCACAGAAAACCGGAAAAAAATACTGATACTATCTCTACTGAAACAGCAAAAACAGACTCAAAATAGATAACAAAATATCTACAGCAAGTCAATAGTCCCGCCCACCTGCCTTTTCAAGCTTATATCCCTTAACCAATATAAGATTGTGAATAGCCAATAATCCACAGCCGTAACTGTGCTTTGGGAGGGGGAAGCATAAAATATTTACCTCACAGGAATAATTCGTAGGTTTCCATAACTCACCTTTACGATTCCTGCTTTCTCGGTTAACTTTCACAGCTCACCGTTTCCGTATTTTCTCATTCCTTGCTAACACAAGCATCATATAAAAACATTCCCTTCGGTTTTTATAGCCCACAGTGGTACAAAGAGGCATTTTTCTTGATTGTCCTTATTGATTATGTAATACACATTAATAATAACACTCAGAAAACCACTTCAATTCAATGTTTAATCTTAAAAATTGCCGCGAAGTTCTAAAGTTGCTGTCAACGACCGACAAACAACAAGTTAATTTACGCAAGTAGAACCGACAGAAGACGTGCACAAGAGCAGCAGTGTCTATCGTGTTACAGCCTGTAACAAACTGTACAGTGAAATCGCTGACAGAAGCGATGAAGAGCCTGTACAGTACAGAAATGCACGCTGTAGCTATTTAGGCACATACAAAGCCCGCCAAATCTGGTAAAAACATGGCGTCCTGGGCTCTCAGCCAAAAAGCAGCGGTTTCACGCATGGGCACACTCTCCCTGTAAAGGCTCTCCACCTTAGACCACTCGGCTACTCCCTCCCTGAGGCCGCAAGTAATTCACGCAGATCCGCTCAAACTCTAACGAAGAACTATAAAAAGAAGCTGATACAGAACGCCAACATCCAGATTACAGTGGAAACCGTGTCTAACTGGACTGGAATATTGAGCACGAGAGAGCACTGACAAAAATACTTGGTTAGAACTCAGCTTTCGACAAAATATGTTGTAAAATATCCGTGGCCGATAAAAACTAACGATCCGGTAATCATTTGAGGTCGTTGTGAGTGGAAATTAATAGCAAAACCAATAACACGCCTAGAAAAGCCAGGGACAAAGAATGGTCAAAACAGTGGAGCAATCGATTAAGAGCCGATTAAGCATGCGACGTTCTGAAGCGGAATGATCTAGGGTGGCAGTAGAAGACCGCTAAAGGAAAGCCATTTAAGAAATCGTTCACGCAGGAGGATCATACAAACGTATGAAACTATATGAAAAAAGTAAATTAGATACAAACTACACCGTGTACACCCTTTTTTCAACATGCGACCACAGATATTTGGATTTAGGTTATGACGTGTTTAATATGCTTGTCTTCCGTGGACCCACCGATATGTCGGAACATCTAAAGGCTGTTTTCAGCTAAGCAATGTTGTTCCAGTACGTTTATCTTTATCTAGCTGAACCCCCGCTTCTTCGCATGCGTAGGCTGGTTGGTCTGCACCAGTTGTTTCTTTTTAATCCTGATGATAAATCCATATCTTAAGTTTCGTAGTTAGAGCTTGTAATTTGAGTTAAAAGCACCATATTTTTGAAAATCAATTTTTGCATCTCGTATTTCACCCCCTTATTGGTTGACTTTCCAAAAATACCGAAACTCGTGTCTTTTTAAAGCTGATGAAGAGTCCATATCCTAAGTTTCATAGTTATAGCTTGAAAGTTAACAGCAACATATTTTTGAAAATCAATTATTTGCGTCACCTATTTTACCCCTTATTTGTCGAATTTCAAAAAATGCCGAAACACGTGTCTTTTAATTTTGAACCCTGAATTAAAATCCGAAATTTTGTAGTTCTAGCTGCAAAATTGCCTAAATAGCTACGTATTTTCAAAAAAACGTTTCATCCCCTATTTCTCCCCCTTACGGACTGAATATCGAAAAATTCCTTCTTAAATGACGCCTACAGAGTAAGATCAACACCCTCCACAAATTTCAAGTTTCTATCTTCAGTGTTTTTGGCTGAGCGATAATGAGTCAGTCAGTCAGTTAGTCAATCGGGACACTTCCTTTTATATATAGAGATATAGATCCTCAAGTAAGAGATGCATGTGTTCACATCCGGAGAATATGGCAGCCAAATCGAGACCCTTCCCTGTGGCGTCTGGGAATATCAGAGCCAGAATACGGTCCCCAAAGTGCTCCAGCAGGAAGTAAAATACTCAATTTTTTACAAAATCATGTGGCAACAGCTGTAATATACTTTAAAAATGTATATTGCCAACAATCATATGTTTTTTATATTTATAGCTTTACAGGTTCCGGTTATGAACCATCATCAGAAAAGCAAATTAAACTGATTACGTTGGTACAATGTCCGTCATTTTACCCATGTCAATCAATAGAAGATACGTAAAATGTCACTTGACATTAGGTGATGATAAATAATGCCAGGATGCGTTGTAGTGACCCAATATGTATGAATTCAATGATTATGCTACAAATATATTAAGTACTACATAGTTGATATAATAACGTTAGCAGAAATCTAAGTATTCATGTTGCGAAAATAGTATATCTTTGACAGCCATCACAGGATATATCTTTGATGAGGTCTCTTGGTGACTTGGCACCTCATCAAAGATATATCGTGTGTTGGCTGTCAAAAATATACTCTTTTCACTCCATGAATACTCAGATTTCTGCTAACGTTATCACATCAACTATGTAGTTCTAAACATATTTGTAAGATAATCTTTGAATTCATACACCCTGGTTCACTACAACGCAATCTGGCATTGTTTTATCATCAACACCTAATATGAAGTGACATTTTACATATCTTTTACGGATCGCGAGAGCCGCGGTGGAGTAGCCGAGCGGTCTAAAGCGTCTCGCTGCGGAGCGCGCGGTTGCTCGCTGTGGAGGTTCGAGTCCTCCCTGGGGCATGGATGTGTGTGTTTGTCCTTAGGTTAGTTTACCTAGGTTTAAGTAGTTGTAAGCTACGGACTGATGACCACGCAGTTTGGTCCGATAGATTTACAAACAAACGGATCGCGAGGCCTCCTACGTCAGAGTTTTGAATCCTTCCTCGGGAATGGAAGTGTGTGTGTTGTCCTTAGTTTAAGTAGTTTGTAAGTCTAGGGATTTATGACCAAAGTAGTTTGGTCCCAAAGAATTGCAAACATTTCAACATTTTTGAACATATCTTCTGTTGACTGACGTGGATAATGTGATAGACAATGTAACAACGTAATCAGTTTGTTTAATTTACTTTTCTGATGATGGTTCGCAAACGAAACCGGTAAAGTTATAAATATAATAAACAGCTGATTGTTGGCAAATTTTTAAACATAAAACGCTCTCCTCCTTGGATGGGTACGAGCTCCGTATTGCATGAACATCAATTAGAAATCAAAATCATTTTGCATAATGTGGATGTAATAAATTGGAACATCTTCTGGGCAAAGGTCCCAGGTTTGAGTCCCGGTTCCCGCACAATATTTTAATCTCCCAGGAAGTTTCATATCAGCGTACACTCCGCTGCAGAGTGAAAGTTTCATTCTGGAAACATCCCTTAGGCTCTGGCTAAGCCATGTCTCCACCATATCCTTTCTTCCAGGAGTGCTCGTCTTGCAAGGTTCGCAGGAGAGCTTCTGTGAAGTTTGGAAAGTAGGAGGCGAGGTACTGGCGGAAGTAAAGTTGTGAGGCGGCATCGTGAGTCGTGTCGGGATAGCTCAGTCGGTAGAGCGCAACGGCCCCAGGTTCGAGTCCCGTTTCCGGCATACAATTTTTATCTGCCAGGAAGTTTCATCTTCATATACCGTTCGACAGTCACCGTACCATCAAGGAATATGTCCGTGACTGGACATTCCAAATCAGTCACCCGAAGTGACTGAAGAGACTTCTCGATCGCGAAATGCAATTTCTCAGGTCCTCAAAGGAGCCAGTTTTGCCAATTGATGAACCCAAACATATCAAAGTGGGCTTCGTCGCCTAAACCATATTCATATTCGCATAGAGTGGGTTTTTATAAACCGTAAGTCAGTATATGGTAATGTCACAATAACATATGTGAAAAGGCTGTTGCGTGAAGCTGTTGCCAATGTGGATGCTGCATCTTTGTATAAAAAAAAGGGTCGAGCTCTTCGAAAAACTGATTCGGGCAGCGCAGACAATGTAAGGGATCATCAGTAATCATTAATGATTTGTCTTGGTGATGACGACGATTCTGGCAGTGATGACAACGTGGACAACTATGGATCAGAAAAAAAAAAAACATCCTCCCACGCGCATGGATGTTTGTGTTGTCATTAGTATAGGTTAGTTCATAAGTAGTTTGTAAGTTTAGGGACTGATGACCTCGCAACAAGTCCCATAAGCTGCACAAACATTTGTACAGTTTCTTTGACTGTTCATTGTGTGTTATAGCGATTACACTCTGTTCTACATCTACATGGGATACTCTGTAAATCACATTTAAGTGCCTGGCAGAGGGTTCATCGAACTATATACTATTCATCTACCAATCCAGTCTCGAATACCGCGCGGGAAGAAAGAACATCTGAACCTCTCCGTTCTAGTTCTGATTTCTCGTATTTCATTCTTGTGTTCATTACTACCTATGTAAGCGGAAGTCAATATATTTTCGTATTCGGAGGAGAATGTTGGTGATTGGAGTTACGTAAGTAGCCCACGTCGCAGCGATAAACGCCGTTTATGTAATGATTCCCACAACGACTGGATGCAATTGCACCATTCTCGCCGTAAATTGGTGTGTGAAAAGCATTGTGATTATAATACGTAGAGAGAGAAGTTACTATCTTGATTATTATCTCGTATCTGTCATGATCCAATGCTTATTTTCTATACTTCATTGCTCCATTATTGAAAGCGTGTGCGTTGTTGTGCTCTTGTCTGTATTACTATGCCGTTAATTAATTGCTGTTTTGTGGTAGCAACTAGGGATGCAAACGATACATCGATGTTTTGAACAGCGATATATCACCGATGGATCGACGACAGAAGTCCAAAACTATCGACATCGTTCAACAATTGATTTGCAACTCCATTATTACATTATTAGTTGCTCAGCCAGCGTCAGCTCAAGCGCGGTGCTCCTACTGTCGTCGCTCGTCGCTGTTTTCATACTTTTCAAATAGTAGTGAAGTGAAATATGAAACAAACTGATGATTAATCTGACGTTTGTCCAGCACGGGCTGCTGGCATTACTGAAATTTCACCCTCCAACATCAGTGGAATCGAATCTTTGACAGTGTTACCCAGTCAGACTGATATCGTACTGTCAAATCCTCAGTTAAAACATCAAAAGTCGACGAAAAATCCGAGACAAAAGCCAACAAGCCAAGTATAGCATAGATTTTCATTTCAGCAAGGAACATGTTTTTCTAAACGTCATTGATGAATATTCATTTTAAAAATACATTATTAAGTAATAACTGAAAGATGCATAATGTTTAATTTTCTCCACGTCGATAGCTAAGAAAAATGCAATACATCAACAAACCGCAGGTTATTTCGCATGTAATGAACAAATCGATGTAAATCCCAAGTAAAATCAGCGCAATAGGTAGCGAAACCTTATTCCCAACTTCTTTTTCATTTTAATCTGTCATTTCGCTGTGTATTCGTAGCCTAGTGAAAGAACATAAATAAGGCAGATACTTTCTGGCAACACAACTTCATTTCAGTGTGTTTTTCCTAATATTTATTAAACGTATGGAAACATCGGAAAAACATCGATGTATCGTTTTTCCAGAACGATGTTTTTTTAACATCGATATTTTTCCTCAAGAACATCGATGTCTGAACATCGATGTTTTTATCAACGATTTTGCATCCTTAGTAGCAACTCAAGAACGAATTATTATATGCACTTTTATTGCTCAATAGCTTACATTTACGAGCTGCAACTGAAAATCGTTTCGTCTGCTGTGTGTATAGAGGCTAGTGTTGCAACTTCGCTAAAGCAGTGTAGCCAACTTAACTCGCCGTAACGAGAAACGTCAAGTGCAATGTTTCAGCTGCCCGGGTATAAACCGTTTTGCAAACGATCGCGGCTTGTGCCGTCTCCTTTGTAAGGATACTTCCGCCACGCGCTGGCGATCGCGCCCGTCCCTTGTTCTTGTGAAAGAAAGCGGCGAGAAGCCCGACCCGCCACCATAGCGCACGGGTCGCCGGAAGCGCGCGCAGCCAACCGTGGAGGCCGGAAGGCCCCTGGACTGCACGTCCGTTACCGGCCGCTGCCCCCGCCCGCTGCGGTTGGCAGGCGTGTGTCCTGCTCTGTGCAGTCGCCTCTGACCCGTTAAAACGGCCCACTCTTCCCGCCAATCCCTGTGTCAGCTGAAAAACTGTCACTTTACACAACATACTCACGAATTATCTACAGGGGAATGGAAAATCTGGTAGAAGCTGACCTCGGGGAAGTTCAGTTTGGATTCAGGAGGAACGTAGGAACCCGCGAGGCAATACTCACTTTACGGCTTATCCTAGAAGATAGATTAAGAAAAGGCAAACCTACATTTTTAGCTTTTGTAGATTTAGAGAAAGCTTTTGACAATGTTGACTGGAATACACTCTTTCAAATTCTGAAGTCAGCAGGGGTAAAATACAGGGAAAGGAGAGTTATTTACAACTTGTACAAAAGCCATACCGCAGTTATTAGACTCGAAGGGCATAAAAGGAAAGCATCAGTTGGGAAGGGAGTAAGACAAGGTTGTAGCCTTTCTCCGATGTTATTCAATTTGTACATCGAGCAGGCGGTGAAGGAAAGCAAGGAAAAATTTGTAATAGGGATTAAAGTTCAGGGGGAAGAAATAAAAACATTGCGTTTTGCTGATGACATTGTAATTCTGTCAGAAACAGCAAAGGACCTGGAAGAGCAGTTGGAATGGAATGGACAGTGTGTTGAAGAGAGCGTATAAAATGAACATTAACAAGAGCAAAACAAAAATAATGGAATGCGGTCTTAGAAAATCAGGGGATGCTGAAGGAATTAGATTAGGTAACGAAACAATGAAGGTGGTAGATGAGTTTTGTTACTTGGGTAGTAAAATAACATGCGATGGTCGCAGTACAGAGGATATAAAATGCAGAATGGCAATGGAAAGACAAGCATTTTTGAAAAAGAGAAATTTGCTAACATCGAATATTAATTTAAGGGTAAGGAAGTCTTTTCTAAAGGCATTTGTGTGGAGTGTTGCCTTGTACGGGAGTGAAACATGGACGATAAGCAGTGCGGACAGGAAGAGAATAGAGGCTTTTGAAATGTGGTGCTACAGAAGAATGCTGAAGATTAGGTGGATAGATCGCATAACTAATGAAGAGGTCCTGGACAGAATTGGTGAGAAAAGGAATTTTTTGCACACCCTGACTAAAAGAAGGGATCGCTTGGTAGCACACATTCTTAGACATCAGGGAATCGTAAATTTAGCATTGGAGAGAAGTGTGTGGGGTAAAAATCGCAGAGGGGGACCAAGAGACGCGTATAGTAAGCAGATTCAAAAGGATGTGGGCTGCCGTTCTTATGAGGAGATGAAAAGGCTTGCTCAGGATAGAGTAGGGTGGAGAGCTGCATCAAACCAGTCTCCGGACTGAAGACCATAACAACAACAACTCGATGTGGGATTTTCTGTTGGAGAGGATACAGTTTACAGTAATCGATGGTAAGGCATCGACTAAAACAGAGTTGATATCCAGCGTTCCACAGGGTAGTGTTATTGGTCCTCAGCTGTTCCTTATCTACACAAACGATTTGGGAGACAATCTGAGCAGCCCTCTTACGTTGTTTGCAGATGACGCCGTCTACTGAAGTCATCTGAAAACCAAAACCAACTGCAGAACGATCTAAATATCAGTATGGTGTAAAACTTGGCAATTGGCCCTAAATAATGAGAAGTGCGAAGTCGTCCACATTAGTACAAAAAGAAATCCGTTAAATCTTAATGGATAAACAAGCAACCCTCGGACGCAAATTAAAAATTATTTGACCAGGTTTTGGCAATGACTGAGATTGCCTTCATTAAAAAATATAAAACTAAACAAGTCACATAACCGGCCGCGGTGGCCGAAGAGACTGCGGCGCGTCAGTCACGGCCACTACGGTCGGGGTTCGAATCCCCCCTCGAGCATGGATATTTGTGCCGTCCTTAGTGTTAGCTAGTTCATAAGTAGTTTGTTAGTTTAGGGACTGATGACCCCGTAGTAAGTCCCATAAGCTATACAAACATTTGAACATTTTGAACAATTAACATAATAAAATATACTACTCAGCTGTACAGCTTACGTCACAAAGTTTAAAAAGAAATTTTTAGAAAAAGCTAACCACTATGGGCTGCACGCCTGCACGGAGTCCTGGGAGTCTGTGACTGGTTTTGTTTTATATTTTCTGATGAAGGCAATCTTAGTCATTGCCGAAACCTGGTCAAATAATTTTTAATTTTCGACCGAGGGCTGCTTGTTTATCCATTGACGTTGTAACGGTCGCTGACAATAGTTGCTATGTTTAAAATTTTCCATCAAACTTTGTTTACGAAATAAATCAATCAAATATGAAGGCCGTAAACTCCACTAAATACCTAGGAATTACTTGAAGTGTCTTGCAAATTAAGTCGTGACTGTTCTATCAAGACACAATTTATTGACTGAAATAGTGGAGCTAAGCCACGCAACAAACAAAACAATAATTCTTATAATTATAAAATAACAATTTTCCTTGGAAGTTTTTGTTTAAATTCTTCTCATAACAGTTTCTTCAGTATAACTCTCTCGAAAATATTGCATTATACTTGGCAACCAAAATTCACAAGCAATGCAGCTGCTCCTAAAGCAGAGTAATGAAAGGAAGAATTTATTACGATCCTTTGGTTCTTGCGTTCCTGGCGTAACTTCCCGTGGAATGCAAACGTGGCCGGGAGTTGGGCAGCGCGGCGTGGCGAGACGACGGCCGAGAGACTCCAGCAGCTTCCAGCGGCGACTCCGTTCCTCGACGGCGGCGTGGTCCAGGACGCCTTGACGTGGCTGTAGGGCCGGTATTTAATGCGGCGCAGGAGACACTCGAAGCTGATTGGCGGTCCGCGGCGTGCTGTGATAGGCCGCTTTCGTGTCTACTTCCCCCACGTCAAGTAGTTCGCGGTTTCGCTGATACAGCGCCGGCGCCTGGCGGGAACGGCCCAGCGACATCTCTCGGCCACGGCTGGCCTGCGTGCCTCGTGACGTAGCTGAGTCGAGGCGAGGCGCGGGGTTTAAGCAGGGTACGATCGGTGACACTGTTGCGCCGTGGCGCGTGTACTGGCGCACTTTTGTCTGTTGCCGTTTCGCGCCACGGCAATCTAAGTAGTACTCTTAGGTTGTTTGCAGATGACACCGTCATTTACCGTCAAGTAAAATCATCTGAAGATCAAAACCAACTGCAGAAAGATCTGAATAAGATATTACTATGGTGTAAAAATTGGCAATTGACTCTAAATAATGAGAAGAGTGAAGTCGTCCACATGAATACGAAAAGAAATCCGTTATACTTTGTTTACAAGATAAATCAATCAAAAGTGAAGGCCGTAAATTCCACAAAATACCTGGGAATTACTATTGCTTCAGACGTAAACTGGAAAGAACGCAAAGATAATGTCGTCGGAAAGGCGTTTTACTGGCAGAACCCTTCAAAGATGTATCAGAACTACTAAAGAGGCTGCATACACTACGCTTGCCTATCTTTTTTTGGAGTATTGCTGCTCAGTGTGGGATCCTTACCAGGTGGGTTTGACGGAGGACATCGAAAGAGTCCAAAGAAGGGCAGCTCGTTTCGTATTGTCGCGGTACAGGGGAGTCAGCGTCAAGGATATAATACAGGATCTGGGATGGGAATCATTACAACAACGACGCTTATCGCTGCGGCGTGGGCTACTTCGGAAACTCCAATCGCCAACACTCTTCTCCGAATGCGAACATATATTGTTCAGTCCCACTTATATAGGTAGAAATGATCAGCAGAATAAAATACGAGAAATCAGAGCTCGAGCTGAAAGATTCAGGTGTTCTTTCTTCCCGCATGCTATTCGAGAATGAAATGGGAGATAAATAATATAACGGTGGATTAAAATTGTGTGCTGGAACCGGGACTCGAACCTGGGACCTTTGCCTTTTACGGGCAAGCGCACTATCGACTGTGCTATCCCGACACGTCTCACAATGCCGCCTCCCAACTTTACTTCCGCCAGTACCTCGCCTCCCACTTTCCAAACTTCACAGAAGCTCTTCTACGAAACATGCAAGACTAGCACTCCAGGAAGAAAGGATATGGTGGATACATGGCTCAGCCACAGCCTAAGGGATGTTTCCAGAATGCACAGTCGGGATAGCACAGTCGGTAGTGTGCTTGCCCGCGAAAGGCAAAGGTCCCAGGTTCGACTCCCGATTCTGGCACACAATTTTAATCTGCCAGGAAGTTTCATCATCAGTGCATACTCCGCAGCAGAGTGGAAGTTTCATTCCAGTATAACAGTGGTTCGATGAACCCTCTGCCAGGGACTTGCAGAGTATCCCATGTAGATGTAGATGTAGATGTATTGACAAGCCGCAGTCCCGGTTCCATCACTAATGGTGGATTCAGTGATTCCGTATACAATAGTCAGTCTTTATTTAAAACGTGGAACTGTAGATAGGTAAAATTCTCTACTGGGTGTGGCATACCAGCTGTCAGCCGATACCCCAAATAACATGGCAGACGCCAGCGCAGTTTGTCTCAAACATGGCGGATCTGTCGCCACCAAGCCCGTCCCACGCCGTAGAGGAGAATCGAGGCAACTGTCCCCGAATTGAAGCGGCTGATCGCCGCCATTTGTAGGGAAGAATCCTAGTACTGCGGTTGTGATTTGAAGTATATTAGACTCTACAAGAGCAAAATGAAGCACAAAAGAAACGTATGTTTGATGTGGCTATGTAGACTTTCCCGGCGTATTAATTGACCAACTTCTTCACGGGTTTCCAGCCGGATCATTCTGTCATCTGAACACAATATTTCCGCGGTCCAGCTGCCCGCCATCATCAGGTGAGGAAGCTAAGCCGCTTTCGCCGTGAGTGACTGAAACTGTGGAACGGCTGGCTCTATATACTCAACGAAAGTATGAAGGCGCATGCGCTAAGTACAGAGGGCGTGCGTTTACTCGTAGCTGCTGAACCCTGGCGCGAGAGAAGTTGTAGCGTCTCCAGTGGTGTCTATTGTTAAAAACGATATATCGTTATAGATTGTCATTCGTTGCTATGTGCTGCAGATGCCGATGTTTCTTTAGGTCTGATAACACAGGATTCCACGATTTACTTAGAAAATAACCACTGTCACGATTAATTTTGTTATCTGTTATTCTGATTTCAATTGATTCTTTCAAAACACAATCCCAGTAACGTGAGGTGTTTGCAATAACTTGTGTCTCGTCGTATAGCATCCTGTGTCCCTCTGAAAGACAATGTTCAGCCACCGCGGATTTTTCAGGCTGCATCAATCGCGTATGGCGGTGATGTTCAACACATCTGTCACTTACGGTGCGAATAGTCTGCCCAATGTATGTTTTGCCGCACTCACAAGGTATTTTGTATACGCCAGGCTTTCTCAGGCCCAAATCATCTTTAACAGAGCCAAGAAGTGCTCTAGTCTTAGCTGGCGGACGAAATATACACTTTATTTTGTGTTTCTTCAAAATCCTTCCTATCTTGGCACACACGTTATCAGCATAAGGAAGGAAAGCAACAGAACGGGAAGTGTCTTAAGCTGGTTCACGTGATGGTCCGTCTTAGCTTCGTCAACTGATGATGGCGGCCAGCTGGACCGCGGAAATATTGTGTTCAGATGACAGAATTATCCGGCTGGAAACCCGTGAAGAATTTGGTCAAACTCATGTTTGTTTTAAAAAATTACTGATTATTGCATTCTGTTTAAAAACTATCCTTACATGAATGAAGTTTACTCATTTTCGAAATAACGTCTGCATAGAGACACGAAATTTAAGAATGTGAGGCTCTTTTCTGATAAGGTGGAGCGACTTTTCATCGAGATATTTGCCAAAGATGATTCCGTGAAACTTGTAAAGTAGCAGAGAGTGCGATTATTTTTTTAATTCACGTAATGTTCTGGCAGATCCTCTTTACTGTGTTTTGCACGCTTATTTTTATACATCATATTTTTGTGCACATTCCTTTCCATATTACATAGAATTTTTCTTTCAACTTCATCGAATTTGAGTATGGGTAATTGTAATAACTCATAAAATTTTAAATACGCATTACATTCGCACATTACTTTTTAACAGAGATAGTACTTCTCAAAGTGATTGGGTATGCAACATTCGACCTTTTGCGAAGTACAATCACCACCTGTTAAGTGTCTAAAAACAAATATTCGACCTACTTCTGCATCATACTTATATGTGATAAAAACCTCTTATTCATTGAGCTCAAATTAGTATTTTTAGTAATTTATATGCAAAGAAAATATAAGTGCTTGACATGCATCAAAGTACTTTTATCAGTTCTAGAGAATCATTTGTAATAATAAACCTAAACGAAAACAAACGCTCATGATTTCTTATTTCTCCATGAAAATACTATACGGCATACAAGTAATGACTGATCTCTGAAATGTAACATTGTTTCCGTCTTCCTCTTTGCTTCCGTTCTCAGTGTTGCAATTAAAAGCAGCACACGAACGCATCATGTTTACGCACTGTTTCCCTGCAAATGGCGGTTTCTGTCACGTTCATAGACTTACTAAATACAAACTAGACCGCTCGCTGGCGCTAGTGTCGCGTCCCTACATTGAACGTGACAGAAGCGGCCATTTGCAGGGAAACTGTGCGTAAACATGGTTCGTACGTGTGCTGCTTTTAATTGTAACAGTAAGAACGGAAGCAAAGACGAAGACGGAAACAATGTCACATTTCACAGATCAGTCATTACTTTTATACCGTATAGTATTTTCATGGAGAAATAAGAAATCATGAGCGCTTGTTTTTGTTTAAGTTTCCTCTTACAAATTATTCTCTAAAATTTGGAAACGTACTTTGGTGCATGTCAAGTATTTATATTTTATTTGCATGTAAATTACTAAAAATACTAATTTGAGCTGAGTGAATAACTAGGCCTATAAGACGTATTTATCACATAAAGTATGATGCAAAAGTAGGTCGAATAATTGTTTTTAGACACTTAACAGTTGGTGAATGTACTTCGTAAATGGTCAAATATTTGGTCGAATGTTGCATACTCAAACGTTTTGAGAGGTACTATCTCTGTTAAAAAGTAATGTGCGAGTGAATTGCATATTTAAAATTTTATGAGTTATTACAATTATTCGTACCCAAATTCGAGGAAGTTGAAAGAAAAATTCTATGTAATATGGAAAGGAATGTAGACAAAAATGTGATGTACAAAAATAAGCATGCGAAACGTACAGGGTAGTCGGCGAAAAGTAAAGAGGACCTTGTGACGCAACACAGTAGCCAATGGTGCTTTCCAGTCATGTGTGCGTACAGGGTGATATATAAAACGATGCTTTATGTATTTTTCCTCATTATTTGTATTTTTTGTAATTTATTATGTATTTGTATATTTTGTTTCTGTAATGTATTTGCATTGTCCTGCTAATTTCCATATATGCCAAAAATATTGTGAATGTAGTAGACACGCTGGGTTAGCAAGGGCTTTGCTATTGTATAGAATCATCTTTGAGTAGGGAGTTTTTCATCGCTGGTAGCGCAGAGGCGCACAGCGAGGAGGAGGCCCTCTTGAGAAGTATGGCGGACAGACGGATTCGTGATACGGTGCGGTCAGTGATATACGGCAAAAGAACGTGAAGGAGAATGCATGTTCGATTGGCACTAGTGGAGAAGACGGCGAAGAGGCTATATTATTTATTCATAAGGCCACAGCTCAAATAATTAATAAATGCATCGAGAGGAATGCTGTACGCCCTAAATTGTAATTAACATTCGTCGCCAAGAAGAGCCTGTGTTTGCCAATTGTTAAGTGCCAACAGTCTCCAATCAGCAGCACCATGTCGCACACCAAATTCAGTAAGATCTGTCCTGTTTGTCTTAGCATGTACAGCTAACCAGCGTATTAGTGATGATTGTTCAATAGTGAACACTGTTATTTGTGAACCTGTGTTTAAAAATCATTACCCATAGTCATTGTCCAGACAAGTTCCTTCCTGATCCATTGTTTTACCGAGAATATTCACAACGTTATAGAAAACTAAAAATCAAAGCCATTAATTTGTTCAGAAAAGTATTGCTAAATGTAGCTTATGCCAGTGTTGCTGATCAATAGGTCGCTAAGTAGAATGAAACTGCTAGACTAATTTTCAATTTCAAGAGATATTTCAATAACAGTGCAAAAGATTAATTGTTTTCCACTACATATTATTTTGAGGTAAAGTTTTAACTTGCAAGCACTGATTAGTGAAAACAGTGATTATTTGGTAGTGTTTGAAATGCTAATAATTCCTGCTTAAAGAAAGAGTAAAAGTTAATCAGAAGGTTAAATTGTTCTTTTCTAAATATTCAGTGTTATCACGACAAGTCATTAATTAATTTTTGAGCTTGTCATTAGTACAGTTAATAGTTCAGTTGCAACTTGATTATTGGTAAAGCACCTGGCATACTCACTGTTGAATGATTTCTGGTACTTATATAAGCAATTAATTATTTGAAGCTGTAAATAGTAAGTATCAAAGTGAGAGTTTTGCATGATCTGCTGCATGCTGCATTTGCGTAGCTATTGCTTACATTTCACTGTCTTATATTCAATCCCTGAGATAATGGACTATTTCTCTGTAATTAGTATATTGTCAGTGTCTTTTGTACCGGATTTGACGCACATACTCAGATTTCCTGCCCACCCAAATTTTACGTAATTTTTCACGTTGTTAATTAACTTTGCTATTATTGAGATCCCACTAAATTATTTGCTCGTACAACGAGCTGGCGACCGTAAATCAATAAGTTATACACTTTTTCAAAATTAATCCCGGTGTTCCGTTTGTTCCGCACTTTTATTATTTAAACTTTAATCTTTTTTATTCCAAATTATACTTTCCACTTTCTTTATTCATATGGATCGTTGTTGTCTACCAAAGAGGTGCAGCAACGTTCCGGTTATAGCCTCCACTACATCATCGGCTTCATTACCGATAGCTTTTCCACCAAATTAAGATAATTAGGCACACGGGTCATATTTCTAATTATCATATACTAACCGGTGGTGTAGGACGGGTAGGTTTATAGCCTGACAGAAAATTACGTGAAATAAAAGATAATCGCACTCTCTGCTACTTTACAAGTTTTATGGAATTATCTTATGCAAATGTCTCCATGAAAAGTCGTTCCACCTTATCAGAAAAGAGCATTACATTCTTAAATTTCGTGTCTCTATGCAGACGTTATTTCGAAAATTAGAAGACTTCATTCATTTAAGAATACTTTTTAAACACTGCAATAATCAGTAATTTTTTTAACACACATGCGATTATTTTGTGCTTTATTTTTCTCTTGTTGAGTCTCATATACTTCAAATCACAACCGCAGTACCAGGAATCTTCACTTCAAATGGAGGCGATCAGCCGCTTCAATTCGGGGACAGTTGCCTCGCTTCTCCGCTACGGCGTGGTAGCGGCTTGGTCACGTTCAACGAGCTATATAAACTACATATAGTGGCTATCTCTGGGTTAATAGCGCTCCTCGTGGCAGCAACCAGGAACTTTGGCAGCCATTTTTTCCAACGTCTAGTGCGCCGAATACGAAAGTTAGGCCGACGCTATTTACCTGTTTTTGGTCCACATTTTATGTATCGTTTAAGTATCCGCAGCATATAAATTTACGAATCGCGGTAATAAGACTGTTGGAATATCGTATTTTCAGTTAGTATTTGTATGTTTTCCTTTCTAATATTTCGTGTACTCGTCTTTTGACCTACTACATTTCTGCATACAGTAGTCCTACTGTAACTAAAGTAAGCTTTAATTATACATATTTTTTCCTTTGAAAAATGAAGATGAAGATGGTTAGCCAATATGAGGCGATATAAGTGGAAACCTACTGCATACAGTTGCATTTGTTCATCGCATTTTGAGGAGAAATACATGTATGCAACAAATGATACAAAGCAACTTCTGGCTAATGCGATTCCGATGATGTTTTCGTTCCCTGAACATATTCAAACAGCAAAATCGCCAGCAAGGAGATCTCAAAAAAAAAAAAAAAAAAAAAAAAAAAAAAAAAAAAAAACTCAGATGGCTGAATCAGCTACCTTTGAAGATATGTCATGTAGCCAAGCAGGAGAGAGGGAATCTCTTTTATTACCTATTGCAAATCATGATGTAAGTCATTGAGAGAGCAGTAAGCCTATTCATTGTGACCGTGACTATATGCCAGAATACGAAATGCTGACATTATATTCCGAAAAAGTAGTTGGATATAGCCTATATCTGGTAGCATCATTAGGCAAGTGAGTAGAAACGTAAGTGTTTAGATTGCTTGGAAGAATGAGAATGAGAATCACGCAGGATTGATCGGATTATAAGGAATTAAAAACAGCCTGTTCAATCCCTCTAGAGATCTTGTAGAAAAAGCAGATTAGGCAAATGTACACGAAATTAATACTGTTTAAAGGACAGTGAATAGGCGTGGTTTTTTGTATGTAGGAGATGATGTTTAGCCGATGTAGTGTATTTGCCGTTTGTAATTAAACTTCCCGATTTGCCTGCTACACACTTGTTTTCTATCATTTATCCTTTATCCATATTAGCTTGGCTATAAAAATAACAATAAGCAGGTAGATAATGGTTTGTTAAATCATTGCACAAAGTGAAAGTGACATGATTCAGTGCTATAGCAGACGACTGGTTACGCTACGGTCGGGGGTTCGAATCCCCCCTCGGGCATGGATATTTGTGCCGTCCTTAGTCTTAGCTAGTTCATAAGTAGTTTGTAAGCTTAGCGACTGATGACCCCGTAGTTAACTCCCATAAGTTCTACAAACATTTGAACATTTGAACGACTGGTTACGCCTAGGTCACATTCTAAAACATGGCGGCAGAACTTTCAATTTGCTTCAAGTATGGCAGCACCTTAGTCAATGTTGTTCATATAGGCCGTTGGTCACGTTCAATGTGGGGACGCGACACTAGCGCCAGGAGAGCGGTCTAGGTTTTATTTACTAAGTCTGTGCTCGCCACTGTGTGAAATTTAAGCTCGTGGGAGCCACTGTGCACGAGCAAAGTTGAGCTGACGGTTGCGAGCAGAGGCCGGTAGGTGGCCGTGAAACAGCAGCTCTGAGCCGGAGGACGGGCACGGTCTGGTGGCGGCGACGGTTGCCCGTACCGCACCTCCCGGAAGCGTCCGCACCCGCCCGTGACGAGGACCGGCCGGCGTGGCGGCCGAAGACACTCTGCTGCGATTTGCCGCCCGCCGCCCCGGCTGACAGCGCCGCAGAGACGCCGCTGTTCCACGAGTAATTTATGGCGGCGGAGCGCCCCGCGCACGAGTCGTCCGCAACCGCAGCTTATTCTCTCACCGGGTTTCATCCCAGCGTCCAACGCCGTCCTCGCTCGGGAAGCGTTTCTCTCCGAGAATTGCGCCGTACTTACTGTCTGGCGCGATTGCTACACACACTGAAACGACCCGCTGCAGCACACAGAACGTGCTGCTCAACGTGATTTGCGACCGCTGCGCTCTCTAGAGGTGGTTGCTTGCCTTTTTTGGGCGCGCAAATTGCATACTGTGTGTAAGTTAGCCGTGTTGAAACAACAGGAATTATTTCCATTTTTTCATCTTCCGTTGGTGTTCACGATATGTTGTTGTTGTTGTGGTCTTCAGTCCGGAGACTGGTTTGATGCAGCTCTCCACAATACCCTATCCTGAGCAAGCCTCTTCATCTCCACATAAGAACGGCAACCTACATCTGTCTGAATCTTCTTACTGTATCCATCTCTTGGTCTTCCTCTGCGATTTTTACCCCACACACTTCCCTCTAATGCTAAATTCACAATTCCTTGATGTCTAAGAATGTGTCCCACCAATCTATCTCTTCTTTTAGTCAAGGTATGCCAAAAAATTCTTTTCTCCCCAATTCTGTTCAGTACCTCCTCATTAGTTACGCGATCCACCCACCTAATCTTCAGCATTCTTCTGTAGCACCATATGTCAAAAGCCTCAATCCTCTTCCTGTCCGCATTGTTTATCATCCGTGTCTCACTCCCATACAAGGCAACACTCCATACAAATGCCCTCAGAAAGGACTTCCTTAGGCTTAAATCAATATTTGATGTTAACAAATTTCTCTTTTTCAAAAACGCTTTTCTACCCATTGCCATTCTGCATTTTATATCCTCTGTGCTGCGACCATCATTTGTTATTTTACTGCCCAAGTAACAAAACTCATCTACCTCCTTTATTGCTTCGTTTCCCAATTTAATTCCTTCAGCATCGCCTGATTATTGATATTGCGCATAGCATCGGTACCTCATTCAGGCTGTTAGCAGATGACGCTGTAGTATATAGATAGGTAGTAACAATGGAAAATTGTATTGAAATGCAAGAGGATCTATATCGAATTGACGCATGGTGCAGGAAATGACAATTGAATCTCAATGTAGACAACTGAAATGTTCTGCGAATACATACAGAGAAAGATCCTGTATCATTTAGCTACACTATAGCGGGTCAGCAACTGGAAGAAGTTAATTCCATAAATTATCTGGGAGTAGACGTTAGGTGGCCGAGGGGAATGAGACGATCCAGTGACGGTCTGCACGGCCACTACGGTCGGGGGTTCGAATCCCCCCTCGGGCATGGATATTTGTGCCGTCCTTAATATAAGTTAGTTCATAAGTAGTTTGTAAGTTTAGGGACTGATGACCCCGTAGTTTAAGTCCCATAAGATATACAAACATTTGAATTTGAATTTTAACTGATATGAAACTTCCTGGCAGATTAAAATTGTGTGCCGGAACCGAGACTCGAACCTGGGATAGCACAGTCGGTAGTGCCCTTGCCCGCGAAAGGCAAAGGTCCCAGGCTCGAGTCCCGGTTCCGGCACACAATTTTAATCTGCCAGGATGTTTCAAATCAGTGCACACTACGCTGCAGAGTGAAAGTTTCATTCTGGAAACATCCTTTAGGTTATGGCTAGCCATGTCTCCACCATATCCTTTCTTGTAGGAGTGCTAGTCTTGCAAGTTTCGCAGTAGAACTCCTGTGAAGTTTGGAAAGTAGGAGGCGAGGTACTGACGGAAGTAAAGTTGTGAGGCGGCATCGTGAGTCGTGTCGGGATAGCACATGGTTTCGTGTGTGTCTGTGGACACGGCGCCAATACTTCAGTTTCATTGTTTTGTAAGTGCCATAGTCGCCGCAGAATGAAACTTTTGGTAGCTGTAAAAGTTGTGGCAGAGCTATTGCTTCTCTGTGTGAAGTCGCTGCATAAGACTGAACATAAAAAAAGAATAAGGAACGTGTTTGGGTCTGTGACTGGATTAAAAAAAGACGTCAGATCGGTTGCTTAGCGACCTTGCTAAACAAATTGTGATCGAAGATCCTATAAGTTATTTTCAGCAACTCAGAATGTCACCAGAGCAGTTTACGTTTCTTTTAAACAGAGTTAGGAATGGAATAAACAAACGAGATACTGTTATGCGTGAAGCATTGTACCAGAACGGAAATTACAAATTGCATTAAGTTTCTTGTCAAGTAGATATACGTCTCTACAGTACCTGCACCGTGCTCCGAAATCCACAAGTGCCATAGTTCGTTTGTATAGGTATTTGTAATTGAATGTACTTTAGTCTGCAATTCACTAATCATTAACCCATCAATATTTAATTCACGAATAATTCGTTCAAGACCACTAACACGCCGTTACTTGTGCCTGAAATTTTCATCGTTAAAATGGCACAATCACCTATGCATCCCATATATGTTCAAAAACCGAAATATTTCTTCCTTTCCCTCCTTTATGTTGTGTTTTATTCTGTGTTGGTTATCACCTAACCTAAAAACACGCGCAATCAGTTTCGCCAAAGTTGGAAGGTGCCGAAACTGTTAAGTTTCGCCAACGAGTTTCGCGAACGCCTGCCGCGCATGCGCACTGGCCAGTAGCGCAGTTTCATGAAACGTAGTGTCACCGTGTAAACTAGCCTTTATTCTCTCACCAGCGTCCAACGCCGTCCTCGCACGGGAAGCGTTTCTCTCCGTGAAGTGCGCCGCACTCACTGTCTGGCGCGGTGGCTACACGCTCTGAAACGACCCGCTGCAGCACACAGAACGTGCTGCTCAACGTGATTTGCGACTGCTGCGCTCTCTAGAGGTCGTTGCCTGCCTTTTTTTGGGTGCGCAAATTGTACACCGTAACTTAGCTGTGTTGAAACAACAGGAATAATTTCCTGCCGGCCGCGGTGGCCGAGGAGACTGAGGTGCTTCAGTCACGGTCTGCACGTCCACTACGGTCGGGGGTCCGAATCCCCCCTCGGGCATTTGATATTTGTGCCGTCCTAGTTCGTAAGTAGTTCATAAGTAGTTTGTAAGTTTAGGGACTGATGACCCCGTAGTTAAGTCCCATTAGCTCTACAAACATTTGAAACTTTTCTCATTTTTCAAATGTTTGTACTTCCTTCTGGCTGCTTCACTGCTGAATTCTTATATTTTCTCCTCTCATCAATTAAGTTCAGTGTATCCTGTGTTATCCAGGGATTTCTATTAGGCATTGTCCTTCTGCCTATATGATCCTCCCCTTAATAATGATAAATATCAGGTTACTGCAATTTACTCGATAAATAAGTCAGACCTACAGGCCGTCAATTCTATTAAATACCTAGGAGTAACAATTACGAACTTATTAAATTAGTAAGAACACATAGAAAATGTTGTAGGGAAGGCGAACCAAAGACTACGTTTTATTGGCAGAATAGCCTGGTGTGTGTGTGTGTGTGTGCATAGGACACAATATTTCGGCAATCGGACATGTTATCATCAGGTGTGCTGATGTACGTCCTTGGGGCGGCCTGGGTGAGGTATATCTCAGATTCTCCCCCCTTCTCCTTCGGGCGCTCCGTCTGAGCCCATCGCGGTCCGCGTCCCGTCCACGGTTCAAATCCCGCCTCCTTTCGACCGTTGTCTGGGCGTTCCCTTCTAGGTCTCCTGGTCCGCGCCCAGGGGGGAGGGGGGGCGTCGGCAGAAGCGTTCTATCTGTTTCTTCTCCACCCTCAAAGTCAGTACATTATGGGACGTTTAGTTCTTCGTGTTATTCTGGGTAACAGCTGGTTCCCAATCTTTGCTAAGAAATAGGCGTTGCCTCGATTCAGTTTTGGTTTCAATTTTCTGATAGCCTTTTTGATGATGCAATCCCAGTAATTCGAAGTTTGTGCTAGGACCTTGGTCATAATCCATACCATGGAGGTTCGACAGCCAATGCTCGGCAATTGCCGACTTATTTGGCTGTTGTAATCTTGTGTGCCTTGGGTGGTCGCGGCATCGTTCCTCATTGGTACGAATAGTCTGCCCTATGTGGCAAGGTACCTTGTACACTCCTGATGTACGTAGACCAAGGTCGTGCTTAACACTGCCAAGGTTACTGGTTTTTACCGGAGGGCAGAAGATGGTTTTAACTTGGTATCTGCGTAAAATGCGTCAAATTTTTTTCTGATAGGGCCCCACAAAACGGAATGAAGAACCACGGAATCTACCTACACTACACTTGTGCGTCGTATTTTGGAGTATTGCTGTGCATTGTGGGATCCACACATTGTGGGACCGACGGAAGATTTAGAGAAAATTAAGGGAACGGCAGCTCGTTTTGTATTATCGCGATATAAGGGAGAGAGTGTCACAGAAATGATGCACGAGTTGCGGAAGAAAACATTAAAAGAAGAGCGTTATTTGTTGCGGCGAGATCTATTTGCGAAATTTCTTTCACCTAGTCATTGTTAGCACCCACCTACACAGGGAGACATGATAATCATAATAAAATAAGAGAAATCAAATCGAAAACAGGTGTTCCTTTTTCCCGCGAGCTATTAGAGAATAGAACTGTAAAGAATATCACAAAAGTGGTTCGATGAATCCTCTGCCATGCACTTCAGTGTGACTTTCAGAGTATCCACGTAGATGTAGATGCATTTAAATAGTGTGGGTGCCAGAAAACTTGCACAAGGGGCAATGGACTTAACAACCTTCTCTCCCTCCCTCCCTCCCCCCCCCCCTCTCTCTCTCTCTCTCTCTCTCTACCTACCTATCCGAGTGAAATGGTTGCTGGTGGACGTGGGACAAACCATGTTCTATGTATCACTCTGCAGTAGATTCCGCGCTGATATGAAAACTTCGTGACAAAGCGGTGTATCTGGCCGGGATTCGAATCTGGGACCGTTGCCTTTCAGCTGTTTTACTCGAACTTTTACCGGGTGATGCATAAGGCAGTAAAATTTCAAACCTTAATAAATCACGGAATAATGTAGACAGAGAGGTAAAAATTGACACACATGCTTGGAATGACATGGGGTTTTATTAGAACAATAAATAAATAAATAAAAATAAAAAATAAAAAAGTTTAAAAAATGTACGTTAGATGGCACTTCATCTGATCAGAAAAGCGATAATTAGATAACAAATGAAGCCAAAGCAAAGATGATGTTCTTTACAGGAAATGCTCAATATGTTGACCATAATTCCTCGACAGTAGCTGTAGTCGAGGAATAATGTTGTGAACAGCACTATAAAGCATGTTCGGAGTTATGGTGAAGCATTGGCGTCGGATGTTGTGTTTCAGTATCACTAGAGATGTCGGTCGATCACGATACACTTGCGACTTCAGGTAACCCCAAAGCCAATAATCGCACAGACTGAGGTCTCGGGATCTGGTAGGCCAAGCATGACGAAAGTGGTGGTTGAGCACACGATCATCACCAAATGACGGGCACAAGAGATCTTTCACGCGTCTAGCAAAACTTTGTTTTTCTTTTTTGTTCTAATAAAACCCCATGTCATTCCAAGCATGTGTGTCAATTTTTACCTCTCTATCTACATTATTCCGTGATTTATTAAGTTTTCAAATTTATACTGACTTTTTGATCACCCAGCTATCTTGTCCACCCAAAATACCTCTGGAACAATAACAGCTATTGGAAAACGACTTTCACCGGTATCAATGTACGGCTGGCGCCCATGAATATACATATTTGGAAATATTTTAAAACGAATGCAAATGTGATTTTAACACAAACTTATGTTTTTCTGTAATGGACACCCTATGTTTTTTCTTCAGCAATCCATAGCATGACAAATAACATAAACAATGGCGTTGATTGCATTGCAATATTCCAATTACATCCCAAGATATTGCGCCGCTTGAAATACGCGAAACGCGCGGCTATCGCACGTTCTTAGCAGCATGGGGTTCTCGCCTGAGCCTCAGGACGTGCGTTAGCCGCGCGTTTCGCGTATTTCAAGCCTCAACTTTGCGTCGCAATGTCTCGGGATGTAATTGGAATATTGCGATGCAATCAACGCCATTGTTTATGTGATTTGTCATGCTATGGATTGCCGAAGAAAAAATATAGGGTGTCCATTTAAAAAAACATAAGTTTGTGTTAAAAAAACGCATTTGCTTTCGTGTTAGAATGTTTCCAAATATGTACATTCATGGGCCCCAGCCGTACTTTGATACCGGTGAAAGTCGTTTTCCAATAGGTGTTATTGTTCCAGAGATATTTTGGGTGGACAAGATAGTGGGACAACCATATATAACGTCCTCCTGAATGCGAGTTCATTGTGTTACCACTGCGCCACCTGTCTCGATTTGCGCATTAGGAGCACTACACTCGTGCGTTCAAAAAGTGGTGCGGCTGTATACAGACACGAGTTGTGGGTGTCCCTTCAGACGCAACCACATCTCAGCGCCACTAACAACTGTGCCGATGACGAATGCTGCATGAACGCGGTAATCTTATCTTGCATCTTATAATGCAGTGGAAAACTGCATAAAAGCGGATTTCCAGAAACGATTGTGGAGTGTTTACATGAACAACCAAAAGCAGAATTGGGAAAGTCGGTTTAACAAATTCGGTTTGGAGCTTATTTAAGTGAACAGAGTGTGTGGTAGGTGCTGCGAAGCGGAAGCGGTTGGTTTTAAACTGTTGGAGACATTTCAGTTAGTAATTAATAGACCAGAAAACTCAAGTCTCCGTTTCGTTCAGATCCCTGATGGAACGTTTTAAGTAGCCAGTGATGTATCAGATTTATCGAATGATGTGTCGACTACACTATTTTATTAATCATTATTTCAATAAGCATATTGGTGTATCTCGTTTATTTTCATTGCAAAAAAAAAAAAAAAAAAAAAAAAAAAAAAAAAAAAAAAAAAAAAAGATAGGGAGACTTAAAATTCAATATATGGGTTTTTAGAAACCTCGGTGTCATAGTTAGTCTCTCTTCTGGTGGAATGGCCTGCTTTTTCCTTGATTCCTTTTGCCGATTGCATCCAAAAGTTCTTGAATTCTTAGACGTAAGGAAATAGGGAAAAAATAATCATCTTGTTCAAATCATCAAATAATTTGTGAAACAGTTGTACTTATGTGTACATTCTTCGTCTGAATACGAGTCATAGCCAGAATCAAGTCAGCTTCTATGTCCTCTTCGATATTGACGGATTCTGTACACAACGCAAGCAGACCTTGCATCGTTGAAACGCGCGCTTGTAGCGACACTAAAGCGCGTCTCCTGCGCCACTGAACGTCTGGCGCCACCGTCATCGGAAGAACTGTGTGCGTACCACTGACAAGGGGAACACCAAGTATGGTACCAACGAATTTTGATGGGTCGCAGGTATGTTGTGAGGGAATTCCTCCAGACCATAAACCTAAAAGCATTTATTCCAATGGGCCGTGATTTCTAAGAAAATTGAGATCAAATTAGCAGCAAAATTGCCACGGTTAACGTGTCTACTTATACATGGCAGCTACCTCTCAGCGATACAGCATGGTGCAATCGACAAGATGCTAGGCTCGCATGCAGGAGACCCGGTTTCGATACCTAGCGGCAGAACAATCTTAAAAATTGTAATTGCTACTTTTTATATTTCAAAGAAAATTAAAAAATAATTCAGCGAAGAAAAAGACATAAAGAAATAAAAACAAAAATAATGAAAAGTCAAACGATTAAAAAAAACCAAGAAAAAAAAATAAAAAATAAATAAAAATCTTCCCCTTCGGGTTATTAATTTCCAGCATCATAATTATATGCCTTTATAATATGTCTCTGCCAACATGTGAAGTATTTCATTGGCAATCTCTTCGCCCATTGCAAGGGACGTTCCAGATATCGTGCTTGGCTGTGTGTCTGTGAGCAGATTCCAATTGCGAAGCAAACATTCGGCGTATTTTAAGGCGTTAGTGAGTTCACCTTTTGACTGCGCATCACACACATCCATTTCTGAAGAAGTTTCGTGTGATGGGCCTGCTTCTATCATAGCGCATTTGTTCTCCACGTTGCACTACTTGCCGCACGCAGGAACGACACGCTAGGAATGACTAACCGACTGGCCGTAGCATAATAGTCCACTGGGACGCGTCACGTGGTTACACACGTCATAGGAGGAGATAAAAACAGCACGGTCAGGAACTGTAAACATAGGTATTAAATGTCTCCTAAATATTATAGGTATTAACAAAAGATTGTTTACTGATTTAGAAATATGCTTCAATCGCCTTAAAAGTGTGCTTCGAAAAAACAAAATGAATAAAATAATCGTCGCGTAATACATAACGTATTGAGCGAATGTTACATGTTTTTATCCTGACCATTTACTGCAAACTTTTACATAAGAATGGTTATAAAAATACATAATAATGCACAATCATCGGACAGGCGTGAAAAATAATTGATCCATGTCAGACTTAATACCATGTCGCCTGCACGGCAGCCTCGCATCTTGTCGTTTACACCACGCTATCTCGCTAAGCGGTAGCCGCCATGTATAAATAGACACGTTACGCGTGGTAATTTGCTGCGAATTTGATTTCGATTTTCTTAGAAATCATGGCCCATTGGAAAAAATCCTTTTAGCTTGATGGTCTGGAGGAGTTCCCTCACAACATACCCATCTTATTCCGTTGGTACCATACTTGGTGTCCCCTTGTGAGTGGAGCTGCAATGTGGCCCCTAACTTCCTGGAGACACTACTTGTGGTCGATAAACGCGCCGATGCAGACCACCCATTTAGCTGCGACATTTGGTATCAGAAGAGCTATTGAGTGGTTGCGTCTGCAGGGGCCCTTTATTCAAGGATTGAGCAGATGCCCTTCCTATCACCTCCCTTATACGCCAATCCCACACCCCTTTCCTTCCCCGGGGGAAATATGTCCATCCCAAGTGTCTGCAAGCAGAGTTACACGTATGGAGCGTGAGTAAGTTTTCTAAATGGTTGCGAGTCGTGTAACTACAACTATGTGTTGAAACGTATCCGAACACCGCCAAAACATTTGGCGTCTGTAGCACGTCACCTTCGTGGTGTAGCAATTTTAATGGCCAGGAGTGTATGTAACCGTCCGTTAATCCGGGCGGTTTAACGTTCCTCTTTGTGGGATGAGGTCGGTGGATCGTTTCTGATCAGCCTACAGTATTTAAGCGGTTTTCCATATACCAGTCTGGAGACGCCATTCTCCAGGAAAACTTCCAGCACCTGATTGTACGTATTCCTGCGAGAGTGAAAGCTGACGTCAAGGCTAAGAGTGGACCAACACCATATTGAATTCCAGCATAATCGATGGAGGACGCCACGAACTTGTATGTCACTTTCAGCCAGGTGTCCGGATACCTTTGATCACATAATGTAGGTGGAACTTCACCTATTGATATATGGAAAACCGCCAAAAAACTGTAGGCTGATCAGAAACGACCCACCGACCCCGACCCATGAACAGAAACCTTAAACAGCGCGGATTAACTGACGGTTACATACCTACTCCAGGCCATTAAAATTGCTAAAATTGAAGATGACGTGCTACAGACGCGAAATTTAACCGACAGGAAGAAGATGCTGTGATATGCAAATGTTTAGCTTGTCAGAGCATTCACACAAGGTTGGCGCCGGTGGCGACACCTACAACGTCCTGACATGAGGAAAGTTTCCGATCGATTTCTCATACACAAACAGCAGTTGACTGGCGTTGTTGTGATGCCTCGTGTGAGGAGGAGCAATGCGTACCATCACCTTTCCGACTTTGATACAGGTCGGATTGTAGCCAATCGCGATTGCGGTTTATCGTATCGCGACATTGTTGTTAGCAGAAGACGGAATCGCTGGGTTCAGGAGGGCAATAAGGAACGCCGTGCTGGATCCCAACGGCCTAGTATCACTAGCAGTTGAGATGACAGGCATCCGCATGGCTGTAACGGATCGTGCAGCCATGTCTCCATCCCTGTGTTAACAGATGGGGACGTTTGAAAAACAACAACCATCTGCACGAACAGTTCGTCGACGTTTGCAGCAGCGTGGACTATCAGCTGCGGTTACCCTTGACGCTGTATCATAGACAGGAGCGCCTGCGATGGTGTACGCAACGACGAACCCTGGGTGCACGAATGGCAAAACGTCATTGGAAGCGTGTATTCGTATCGCCATAGTGGCGTATCACCTGGCGTGCTGATATGGGGTGCAATTGGTTACACGTCTCGGTCACCTCTTGTTCGCATCGACGGCAGTTTGAACAGTGGCCGTTATATTTCAGATGTGTTACGACCCGTGGCTCTACCCTTCATTGGATCCCTGTGAAACCCTACATTTCAGCAGGATAATGCACGTCCGCATGTTGCAGGTCCTGTACGGGCCTTTCTGGATACGGATAATGTTCTACTGCTGCCATGTCCAGCACATTCTCCAGATCTCTCACCAATTGAAAACGTCTGGTCAATGGTGGCCGAGCAACTGGCTCGTCACACTACGCCAGTCACTAATCTTGATGAACTGTGGTATCGTGTTGAAGCTGCATGGGCATCTGTACCTGTACAAGCCATCTAAGCTCTGTTTCACTCAATGCCCAGGCTTACCAAGGCCGTTATTACAGTCAGAGGCGGTTGTTCTGGGCACTGATTTCTCAGGATATATGCACCCAATTGCGTGAAAATTTAATCACAAGTTGTAGTATAATATTTTTCTGCAATGAATACCCGTTTATCATCTGCATTTATTCTTAGTGGAGCAATTTTAATGGTCAGTAGTGTAAATTATAACAGTGAAAGTGTGAAACACGCTCTTAAACTGTGGGTACGTGTTTTTCCGTAATTTTACTGTAGCAAATCATAATAAAAGAGTGCGTTTTTAGAAGATCCTTGATTTGCTAATTCTCTGAAAGAGCTTATATTCGGATGACGCATGCTGTAGTGTAAAAGGAAACGAAATACGGACCTTGACTCTAATCAATATGGCGGCTCCGAAGCGCTCTTTGTGACGTGAAAATAAAGTCACATCTCACAGGACACGTTCCACCTCAGTAGGCAATAAATATAACATTCCAAATCATCTCATGCTTCGCATGTCGGTGGAACGTGGAATAATACGATGTAACGCTACCAGTTCCTCGGCGACGTGCGTTTTCACAGCCCTCGAGAGTACGGCGCAATTCACAGCTGGACTCGGTGACTGGACGGCAGTGAGGCCGCGTCGTGTCACCAGAGTGAGTGCTGTCCCCAGGGTCACGGCAACGAGAGTGCCCAGACGCAGGCGTCCGCTCGCCGGCCGTTCTCCCACGCTGCGTTTCGGTTGCTGCCGGATCACACGTGCGTGACACACACGCTGCCGTGAGACGTACAGGAACTGCTTATTATTGCCTAGGTCTTCATTTGTGGGGCACTGTGTTTAGGTAAATGACACACTAGCTTGAAAGACTAGAAGGAGGAAGTCCATACTCACAGGACATGGACTATATATATATAGGGTGGTCAGAAAATGTCTGAAATGCTTGTCAGGACGTTGTAGGGCAGGTTGTACTAAGACATAAATGTTAAGAAAAAAATTTTATACGTCGCGCCGTTTCCGAGTTATTTAGCTTAGAAGTTAGCCAATCACGTCGTTTGGCGCGCAGATTCGAACAGCTCACAAGAGGCAGAGTTGCCAAACGTATCCTCCATATTGTATTGATATTCTATAAACTTGTATATAAAAAGCCGTTGTAACGTGAGACACTGTGTTCTGGGAGTAGAGAACTGGACATGTGAACAGAAATCATGAGTTTGATCCCCACCAGGGTTATCGTTCTGTTTTTCTCCAAAGGAGGAAACACATCTGTATTTTTTGTCTAATCATTTATGTATGGATTTCGTGTAAGTAACGGAACTGTACATCTTTTTTTGCATAAACACCTTGCCGTTGGCCCCAAGTATGCACATTTATTCCAAAAGCTACAGTATCCATAACATTCAATAATTGCTCAAAATGCATCCGACAGAGGTCTAAAAATATGTACCTGTTTGGACATAAATATGGAAAAACAATAAACGTCATACACAGTTAATGGTCATACATGTAACAAATACGGGGAAAGTAATGTATAACATAAATCAATAAACTGATATTTTGGCAGCTTTTTAACGTAAGAACGTTATTTTCAGGAGCGAAACGTAACACTAAATTCACAGTAGCTGCTCAAAGTGTCCTCCTCCAGCCTGACGGCACGCATTGCAAAACTGCGTCATTGACTCCGCAAGCTTTCCGAAATCATTGGTTTATCTGATTTCATCGAAGGCTACAATTATCCTCGCAAGAAGCTCTTCAGTTGTGTCTACTGGGGTCGCGTAGACCTTTGCGAGTACAACACATCTAGATGCTTACGTACCGCAAAAGCAAAGTGCGGCGGTGCGCCATCGTGTTGGAAGCACATTTCCTGACAGACCGCCAGAGAAACGTCTTCTAAGTATATCGGAAGGACGTTTTCATGGAATGCTAAATATGTCGTTCCATTTAAATGGGGAGGGAGTAGGACGGGCCCCAACAAAAAGTCGCCTACGATACCTGCCCAAATGTTCACGCTAAACCTATGCTGATAGTTTTTAACGTAAGTGCCATGCGGATTTGCGTCCATACAAATGTTGATGTTTCGGGAATTGAATGGTCCTTCTCTGGTGGAAAATACCTCGTCTATCCAGAACACCATCTTTGCGAAATGTGGATTTTGGTTACATTTATTTAAGTACCACACGGCATATTGGTAACGAAAGGGGTAGTCGTCTTCAACCAAATAGTGCACCATCTGTAGGTGATACGGAAATAGGTTTTCGTCGTGTAAGACGTCCGATACTACACCTTGCGAAACCTGTAACGACAAACGAAAGGTTATATTTTGCCATGTGTAGTTTGCAGGCATTCTTTAAGAATGTAGTAATAACGTGACTTACTCCCAAAGCAGTACCAATGGCCATCGAGCTGGTACTAGGTGTTGCAGCAACCATTTCGAGAACGTTTTCTTCGAACTGAACGTTCCGTATGTAACGTTCTCGTCCAGCGTCAACATTGGGTACAGCAAAACTTCCAGACTCCCTTAACCGTCTATCAACAGCTAAAAAGGTATTTACACACGAAATAACGCGGCTGGGAAATCTTTCGTGGTAGATGTCGCGGGTAGCTGGTGCATATTGACCCGCAGCGCCGTAAGTTAAATGCATATCTGCGTATTCCTTGAAGGAGTACCAATGAAGGGCCATTTTACCACTACTTGTGTGTCACGACGACGTCCGTCACTGCTCTACCACACCTCCTTCCTTGTACCTTCGCAGCTGCACGATCTCTTCCGGCAAAGATCGATTGCATACGATTCCCAATGATTATCCAATGACAAGTAGAAAAAGGGTCACTACACGGCCGATACAATTACCGTGGGATATTGGCATAGCGTACATCGTATCGCAGGGATTACTGATGCATTGGCTAGAATTCGATCCCCACTGCCGTCGAATATTTTCACGTGTTTGTTTTTGTATCGGTCCCTTGTTCGGTCTGACAAGGAGAGGACGCCTATTCATAGTGGCAAGAACACAGTTCAGCAATTGAACACACGAGGGGCATACGATCGAATCCGCGTGAGGGACTACATCTACATATCTACATACATACTCCGCAATTCACCGTAAGGTGCGTGGCGGAAGGTACATTGTACCACTACTAGGCATTTCCTTTCCTATTCCACTCCAAAATTGAACGAGGAAAGAAAGAATACCTATATGCCTCCGTACTAGCCCTAATTTCTCTTATCTTGTCTTTGTGATCTTTACGCGAAATGTATGTAGGTGGCAGCGAGATCGTACTACACTCAGCTTCAAATTCCGGCCCTCTAAATTTACTTAACAGAAATTCACGAAAAGAACGTCGTCTTTCCTCCAACGATACCCAATTGAGTTGCCGGAGCATTTCCGTGACACTCGCGCATTGGTCGAACCTACCGGAAACAAATCTAGCTGCTCGCCTCTGAACCGCCTCTATGTCTTCCTTCAAACCGATCTGCTGTGGGTCCCAAATACTCAAGACGTGGTCGTACAAGCATTTTATACGCGGTCTCTTTTACAGGTGAAGTACATCTTCCCAAAATTCTCCCAATAAACCCAAGTCGGCTGTCCGCCTTACTCACAACTGTCCTTACGTGTTCGATTTCATATCGGTCTGCAATATTACGCCCAGATAATTGAGCGACGCAACTACATCAAGATGCTCACTACTAATGCTGTATACGAAAATTATGATATTGTTTTTCCTACTCATATGCATCACCTTACATTTTTCTACATTTAACGCTAGTTTCCATTCCTCATACCACCTAGAAATTTTGTCCAAGTCATCTTGTATGCTATTACAATCAATTAAAGACGACACCCTTTCATACACCAAAGTGTCATCAGCAAACAGCCGCAAATTGCAAGTTACTCTGTTCATCAGATCATTTATATAGATAGAAAATATTAGTGGTCCTATCACACTCCCCTGGGGCACGCCTGACGATACACTCGTCTCTGATGAACACTCGCCGTCGAGAACAACGTACTGCGTTCTATTACTTTGGAAGTCTTCCAGCCAGTCACAAATCTGTGAACCTATTCCATAAGCTCGTATCTTCGTTAGCAGTCTGCAGTGTGGCATCGCGTCGAACGCCTTTTTGAAGTCGAGAAAAACACAATCCGCCTGTTGCCCTTCGTCCATGGCTCGCAAGATGTCATGTGAGAAAAGGGCAAGCTGAGTTTCACATGAACGATGTTTCCTAAACCCGAGCTGATTCATGGAAGGAAGCTTTTCCGTTTCAAGGAAATTTACTATATTCGAACTGAGAATATGCTCCAAAATTCTACATGAAACCGATGTCAACGATATTGGCCTGTAATTGTATGGGTCAGTTCTCTTTCCTTTCTTATACACGGGAGTCACCTGCGCCTTTTTCCAATCATAGGAACTTTGCGCTGAATTAAAGATTTCTTAAAGGTTAAATTTAGAACTTAGGCTCCCGTTTGCTTTCTTCTATTACTGCCCCGGAATGATCAACTAGTGACTGGACAGTGGGCTTTGACCCGCTTATCGATTTTACATTGGACCAGACTTTTTTCGGGTTCTCGGAAAGATCTTTTGCTAAGGTATGGCTGTGATAATTATTGTATGCTTCACGCATCGATCTTTTTATAGACGCACGAATCTCTACTAAATTTGCCTGTCATCATTTGCGTGTTCTTTTTTGAATCGAGAGTGCAACAACCTTTGCTTTCTCAGCAGCTTTCTAACATTATTATTATACCACGGTGGATCTTTTCCATCCTTAATCGTCTTTACTGGCACATATTTCTCTAACCCTTTATTAACAATGCACTTAAATTTAGTCCACAATTCCTCTACATCCATAGTCCCAGAATTAAACGATGCCCATTCATTTTCTAAGTGCGATCGTAACATTTGCTTGTCGGCTCTTCCCAACAAAAACACGCTCCTAGCCTTCTTGACTGGTTTATGAACTTTGGTCACCATCGACGCTATGACGATATCATGATCACTAATTCCTGTCTCTACACAGACATCGTTAATAAGGTCAGGCCTGTTTGTGGTTATAAGGTCTAGAATATTTCCATTGCGCGTGGGTTGCTGGTTTAACTGCTCAAGACAGTTTTCTGTTTGCTTTTATTTTGTTCGTGTCAGTTTATGTATTACATACACCGCAAATAAGTCAAAAGTATGACCAACATGTATTTATTAATATTTCTTAAAAGGGATAACAAGGAAAGGCAAGCAAAAATGTGCAACTGCAAGTAGGTTTCCTGGCAGCAGTAACTATTAACCACAACGACCAGTTGGCCGATTTTACTGGAACCAGAAATCTAATGCCCACGTACAGCTGTGGAGGTCTACTGGAAATTAAATTAACGAAATACGAAATCCTGTACGCTTCAATTACAATCCTTTTTCGGATAGTTATTTCCAGAGGCCTTCGCGACGCTGTTATACAGTCCTGTCTTGGACATGGATTTGCAATAACAAATATTCCATTGCCTTTCCTTTTCCTTTATTTTTCCTTTTTTATGAAATATTAATAAATACGATGTATTGTGCATAATTTTCATTTATTTGCAGTGCAAGTAATGCATAAATTGACATATAAAAATTAAAAATAATTTCCCATAATAGGTTTCGAACCATTGATTACCGATCTGACTTCTTCCCACAACACCAGTCGCAGCTTGCTGACAGCGCTCACTTAAGTGTCGTACAACGTTCCAGACCCGCACAAGAAATGCTATTTTTCCTAAACGCTTGGCCATCTGGAGCTCCCAGTGCTATCACGTTCATTTCTGGCCATGGACTGTATATACTACAATTCGAATTAGGCGATGACGAGTAGGCGTCTTCTCCTTGTGAGACAACCACATGGAGAATACGTTTGGCAACGCTGCCTCTTGCCAGCTGTTCGAATCTGCGCGCCAAACGACGTGATTGGCTAACTTCTATGTAAAATAACTGGGAAACGGCGCGACGTATCAAATTTTTTTCTTAACATTCATGTCTCAATACAACCTGCCCTACAACGTCCTGACAAGCATTCATAAACCATTCTGCTATGAAACTTTCGTGAACTGTTCACCGTAGGCCCACGAAGATTTCTGACCCGAAAACAAAAGACCGCGACACATGGTTCATGAGATATTACGTCATAAATAATGGGAGGCCACCTTGTGAGAATACCCAGATGTATGTGTCAATTATTGGAAAATGGGAGTAGTTACAGACCTGCAACAACGTTTGCATGTAATTTCGGACGTTTATGAAGCGTTTTGTAACTATCGCCGCCCCTCCACCCCCTTCCCAACAAAACCCCCTTCACACACAAAACATGATGTAACGAAAAGAAGTCTACCGCCCACAACAGTTTTGCTGTAGATGCCGTAAAACTGTCGCATCAAGCATGACCTTTTATGAAATAAAGTCAGCATTACATATTTGCATGTTACTATTTATTTTTGTCTGCAAGTCTCCCTTAATTCTCCTGCATCCAAAATTAAGCAATCTGTTTTCTTAATCTCTACCTATATAAAAGCTAAAGGACACTCACTCACTGACTGAACACGAAATCTCGAAAACTTCTTCACATATGCAGCAGAAACTTGGCAGGAATGTATTTTATTGGTAGAAAACATCAGATAAGAAAGCATTTTGTGATAAATGCATGGCGGAGCTTACTTCTACAGACTCACGAAATCTACAGTTTCATTCCGATCTTCACGAAATTTCGCACGCTTGATCTTCAAAACAAGAGTAAGGTCACTCTATACCTTAAGTTTCATACGGTGCATGTTGGAGGGTACTTTGCAATATAAAAATGGGTCCGTAAATACCTTGGTCGCGCCATAACTTGACAACGGCTCGACCGATTTCACAGATCTTTTTTTTTTTTTTTTTTTTTTTTTTTTTTTTTTTTTTTCTCAGAACAACGGTTGCATGAAATAAAACTTGAATATATAAGAACAACAAAGTGCTTTTTTCAATGTGATCCTGCGTTTCTGTTGCATAGAGATCTATAGTTTTGTTCCGATATTGATGAAATTTTGCACACTCTAACATAAACAAGAGGAATGTCAGTGTCTGTATAAAATTTAGTTCGGTGCATGGTGGAGGGTACTTACGGAATTTTACAAAATGCGTAGTTTTGCTCCAATCTTTATGAACTTTTGCACACATGATTTTAAACCAAGAGGATGATCGTACATAAATGTTTGTATGGTACATGAAAGGGATGCCGGACACTTGCCACGCCGGACTTTTGCCACGCCGGACACTTGCCACACCTGACCCTTCGCCAGGTAGTCGGATTAGCGACCTCCGGCCATCCAGATTTAGGTTTTCCGTGATTTCCCTAAATCAATCCAGGCATATGCCGGGATGGTTCTTTGCAAAGGACTCGGCCGATTTCCTTCCTCATCCTAACCCAACAACTCCGAGCGTTAGCTCCGTCTCTAATGGCCAAGCTGTCGACGGGACGTTAAACCCTAAGCATCCATCCATCCATCGGATTAGCGGCCCCTCAGGCAAGGGACGCCCTTCCCCGTACTCCTGCTGTTTGCTTCCAAACCTCCGTCTCCTATCTTACTTGATACAGTCCTTACGGAAGAGATCTTTTTCTTCGACATCTCGCCGAAATGTACAATATCCCGAAATCTAAATATTTATAACTATTGGGAAACTAAGGCAATACCGTCGTTTATTTCAGTGTATAATTAGTTCTTCCATCACAAATAGGGATCCATTCTTCCTCCGTCTATACGGTAGATTTCTTGCATACTTACTGATTGCGATAGAAACATTCCATCGCTATCGAAGGAACACGGAAGGAACGACATAAGGACAATAATAATGTTCGCTGTTTGTTTGTAAATCTATCGGACCAAACTGCGTGGTCATCAGTCCGTAGCTTACAGACTACTTAAACCTAGGTAAACTAACCTAAGGACAAACTCACACATCCATGGCCCAGGGAGGACTCGAACCTCCACGGCGAGCAATCGCGCGCTCCGCAGCGAGACGCTTTAAACCGCTCGGCTACTCCACCGCGGCAATGTTCGCTGGTCACTGTATTTGTACATATATTAATTGCTTCATCTGCATTAAAAATAGAATGGAAAGAAGAACGATACACTTCATAACTTTACTCTCTTGCGGCGAAACATTAGTTAATAAAGTGTATTGGATAATGTTAAAACATTGACAGAAAACGTTTACAAAATAAAGATAAGAGGGTCTATGTCTGACAGGTCATCTAAGGTCGACATACAATTTCAAAATATTTGAAATAAGGAATGAAGGAATATAGAATGTCATGCTTGTAACGTAGACTGTTGTTCTACATTGTTTAGCTTTGGTATCTGCTTAGTAGCAGAGGAAGCACCATAGTTCCTTAAGGGAAAAGCCATAATTCCTATGATCTGCACTATAAAAGAAACAAAAAGCACAAAAGGAAATCGTAATGTAATTTGTGTACTAGCTCACAAGCGTAACTTAAGTCGATAGTTCCTGATAGTATGAGCAGATGTTGTACTCGACAACCGGAATAAATTAATTGCTGACTCCGTTTACCGGCCCCCGCACTCTCATGATGCAGCCGCCGAACAGTTCATAGAAACCTTGAGTCTTATTACAAAAAGGTACGCTACTCATATAATTATAGTTGGCAGTGACTTAAATCAACCAACCGTATGTTGACAGAACTACACCTTCAGATAGGGTGGCAGACACATCTTCCGAAATTGTTCTGCTGTTTTTTATTATTTTGAAAAATTAGTTCACTAGCCCATTCAAATTGTAAATGGTTTCGGAAACACAATTGACCTCTTAGTCACAAATACTCCTGAGATCACGACGGATACAGGCGTAAGTGAACACATAGTTGTATCAAGCTCAAATCCGTAACAAAGATATTTACCAAAACTAAACGATACATACATCTATTAAAAAAAAAAAAAAAAAAAAAAAAAAAAAAAAAAAAAAATATTCGGTTGTAATCTTACTAAGAGACAACCTCTTTCTAAATTAACTATGTAAGTGAAGACCATATGTGGCTTACATTCAAAGAAATAGTATCATCAGCACAGGAGGAATTCCTACCAAATAAATTTGTAAGAGACTAAACTGGTCCCGCGTAGCACACAAAATAGAACAGAAAGCTTTTGCAGAAAATTTAGACAAATGCAAAACCCCAAGTATGTCGAAGTGTTACTGAAGCTCATAATTTAGCGCGACCTTCAATGCGACATTCATTTAATAGTATTCACAACGAAACTCTTCGTAGAAATGTGGCGGAAAATCCAAAGAGATCCTGTCTTATATTATCTACACCTGCGGAAAGACTAAGTGAATGTCTTTATTGCACGATAGTGACAGTAATATCACTGATGACAGTGTCAATAAAGTAGAGTTATTAAATGCAGTTTTCCGAAATTCTGCCACCAAAGAAGACGAAGTAAATATTCCACAATTCGAAATGAGAACTGTTGCAAACATAACAAATAAGTAAATACCCTTGGTGATAGAAAGCAAATAATTCAATCAAATAAGTGATGCTGCATACGAAACGATCAAATATATTTTCAAAAAGTTTCTAATGCATAACAAAAATGTCTAATATTTAGCACTAGAAGGAAGTGTGTGAGGTAAAAATCGTAGAGGGACACCGAGGGACGAATACAGTAAGCAGTTTCAAAAGGGTGTAGGTTGCCAAACGTTTTCTCGGATGAAGAGCCTTGCACAGAACAGGGTAGCGTGGAGAGCTGCATCAAACCAGTCTGCGGACTGAAGACCACAACAGCAACAACATTTGTTTATGATATTGTTTTGTAATAATTATTTTTGAACAGTAAGCTCCTTGCCATATTTCAATAGTTTTTACTGGCCTGATTAAAGATAATCAATAACATGGTGAGAAACTTTAATTTTTAAGGACTACAGCTAAATGTACTTCATGAGATCTGCATCTACTGTAAATTTATTTCTATCCTTGTCTACGTTTGGAGATATGGCAATTATTTCAACACTATAGCTGCCGAACTTCTCAACCTTAGGAGAAGATCTGTTTTAGGGTGTCTCTTTTAGGTGCATTTCAGAAGTTAAGATTCTTTTTAAAACCTAAAGTGTGCCTTATCAGTATAACAAAAAATGAGATTTTTAAAAGCTACTTGCGGCTCTGAAGTTACAGGAAGTAATTTTAGAACTCACAATCTTTGATGGTATGACCATAATATTAGAAGGTAGAAAAAAATTCTCTTAACATTTAAACTATGGAAGCTTTTACTTAAGTAGGTAATTGCAAATTGAAAAGTGGTAGATGTAACTATGAATTCTGGTTGCAGGTGGATCATTTGAGTCATTTTTAATGTGTTTGCTTCGTTGAGTCAAATTTCACTCCTCGCCAGTGAACCGAACTGGGACCAGCTAGTTTCATCATTAAGTTATTTAAGGATACTGTGATCTGATACTCTTTTTATTTTTACTTTACAAGGTCGCATTGTTAGGTGGTCCTCACAGATGTTCTCTACGTTCAATACGTCTCCGTTCTTCGAAAGCAGCTTTTCCTTGCAATGACTCTTATTTTCGGCGTAAGCACATCCACACGGTATTATCGTGTAACCATTGTAATGATCAAAAAACCTGCCCATGGCCATTGCAATAACTTCCATACTGACGGTCACACTATGAAATAAATGCGGAAGCGACCAGTGTGCAGTTATCCGAACGGAAGGCGGTGGTGGTGGTGAGAGGGGGGGGGGGCGAGGAGGAGTAAGCCGGGGCACCCGACCCTTCGGAGCAGGTAAAAGTGTGGCAAATGTCCGGCGTGGCAAGTGTCCGGCGTGGCAAGTGTTCAAATGTTCAAATGTTTGTACAGCTTATGGGACTTTACTACGGGGTCATCAGTCCCTAAACTTACAAACTACTTATGAACTACTTACGAACTAGGACGGCACAAATATCAAAGCCCGAGGGCGGATTCGAACTCCCGACCGTAGTGGCTGTGCTGACCGTGACTGGAGCGCCTCAGTCACCTCGGCCACCGCGGCCGGCTGTAAACTGCAGTAACCTGATATTTATCATTATTAATGGGAGGATCATATCGGCAGAAGGAAAAGGCCTAATAGAAATCACTGGATAACACAGGATACACTGAACTTAATTGATGAGAGGAGAAAATAAGAATTCAGCAAGTGAAGCAGGCAGAAGGGAGTACAAACATTTGAAAAATGAGATTAACAGGAAGTGCAGACTGGCTAAGCAGGAGTGGCTACAGGATAAATGCAGAACCGTGGAAGAATGCATAACTAGGGGAAAGATAGATACCGCCTACAGGAAGGTAAAGGAGTTATTTGGAGAGAAGAAAAGCAGCTGTATGAATATCAAGAACTCAGACGGAAAACCAGTACTGGGCAAAGTAGGGAAATCTGAACTGTGGAAGGCATATATAGAGGGCCTACACAAAGGAAATAACGTTGAGGGCAGTATTCTAAAAGGTATTCTTCCGTCACTTACAGCGTACTGTGTCCCTTCTGACATGAAATCACGAATCCAGTCACACAACTGAGGCTATATTCCATAAGCACGTAATTTGATTAGAAGACGCTTGTGAGGTACAGCGTCAAAAGCTTTCAGGAAGTCTAGAAATGTTCAAAATGTTCAAATGTTTGTAGAACTTATGGGACTTAACTACGGGGTCATCAGTCCCTAAGCTTACAAACTACTTATGAACTAGCTACGGCTCAGTCCCCTCGGCCATCGCGGCCGGCGTGGCAAGTGTCCGGACACCCATGACAGAGGGTACCTTGCAGGAAATTTTGCCGTGAGAGTGAAAGGTGGATTCGAATAGAGAGATGGGAGATAAAAGAGGTGGATGCAGTGAGGGGGCCGGGGGAGGAGATGTGGACTGCCAGAGTGTAGGGCCGGCCGCGGTGGCCGAGGGGACTGAGGCGCTCCAGTCACGGTCTGCACGGCCACTACGGTCGGGGGTTCGAATCCCCCCTCGGGCATGGATATTTGTGCCGTCCTTAGTCTTAAGTAGTTCATAAGTAGTTTGTAAGCTTAGGGACTGATGACCCCGTAGTTAAGTCCCATAAGTTCTACAAAACATTTGAACATTTTTTTATAGTGTAGGATAAATAAACACCCGGGCAACGCCTGGTTTACCGCTAGTAACTTATAAGATTAAAACCGGAAACTCTTCACAGAAACGTCCGACAGCGCTCGCGAGCTTCTCCTAGAGGCGTGAGTTGCTCACTAAAACTGGAAGTGAACGGCCTATTAACGCTGTGAGACTCAGAACACTTAATCCTTGAATCCATGATATTTTTACTTAAAAAAATTATTTTAGTGCAACATACAGAAACTTGTTATATAATTTTCAAAGTTGGATAGTTCGAATGTTTTTGTTTGTTATGATTCTCCATACCTGTCTGAATTGGTGTGATTTTTTCTCCTTCCAAAACTGGCTCTTCATGTCAAAATCTGCATAATTATTTTACCGCCGTTTTCTCCAATCAGAAGTTTACACCGCAGCCAAACTCGACACATAAAACTTCAGAGACACTTTCTACAAACTCTGCTGCATCTGTTAAACACGCATTAGTTCACAAAATTCCTCCTAGACGAGGATGAAACAATATTACAAACGATGTTGCAGATACGCAACAGCATGCATTTAAGGGATCTACTGTGAAGATACCTAGCTCTTTAAATGTCTTAGGATGATCTTGTATAGGCTCCAACAATTATTCTGATTACACGTTTTTGTGCAATGAATACTGTTTTACACAATGATGAATTACCCCAAAAAATGATGCCATACGAAAGCAGAGAATGAAAATAGGCACAGTAAGCTAATTTACTGAGACATATATCACCAAAATTTGCAATTACACTAATAGCATAAGTAGCGGAACTCAAACGTTTCAGTAGATCTTCAATGTGTTTTTTCCAGTTCAACCCCTCATCAGTGCATACACCTAAAAATTTTGAATATGCTACCTTTGCTACAGATTATTATTGATGGTGTCATTCCATTTACTGTATGGAACTGTATGCACTGTGTTTTACCAAAATTTAATGACAGTCCATTTGCAGAGAACCACTTAATGATTTTCTGAAAGACTCGTTTACAATTTCTTTAGTTAGTTCTTGTCTGTCAGGTGTGATAACTATACTTTTATCATCAGCAAAAAGAACCAGCTCTGCATGTTCATGGCTGTAGAATGGCAAGTCATTACTATATATTAAGAACAGCAAAGGGCCCAAGACCGAAACCTGTGACACCCCATTTTTGATTGTTGCCCAGTTTGAGGAATCAGCCAATTTTTTAATATTATGTGAATTAATTTCTGCACTATTCCTGTTATGTATGATTCAAACCATTTGTACACTGTCCCATTCATACCATAATACTTTAGTTTATCTAAAAGAATTCCATGATTTACACAATCAAGTGCAACCGTTAGGATCATCAGCGTTCGGACTATTCAACAAAACATCGATATGGACTTTTGGAGCTCGTGTACCCTTTTGGACTGCGCGACACAAAGCTTTGGGCCCGTAAACACCAATATTGGACTGTTGATGACTGGAAGCGAGTCTCGTTTCCAACTGTATCAAACGGATGGATGTCAAAAGGTATGGAGAGAACCTCATGAATGCATGGACCCTGTATGTCAAAAAGGGGCTGTTCAGGCTGGTTGGGGCTCAGTAATGGTGTGGGGCCCTTTGTCGTTACCTGATTACGTGAGCTAACTGGACAGAAGTAAATCATCAAAAATTCCCATTTAATCTTCTTGGTCAAATGACTGATCTAATTACAAATATAATGCAAAATAGTGATAATAATCGACAGAGAGGACTGGAATAAATGTGTTTTACAGAGTATTAATCGGACAAGTTTTTGATAGAAGGGACATTGGTAGGTAACGACATATAAAAATACGATAAGTTGTTACCTACTCCATTTAAATACTGGTTTTATGATGTAACTATGCTGTGGAGAAAAGCCGAAATAGATATCAATGTGTCGCAATTAATACCTCGGACGCCAATCTCGAAAATACCTGGTCTATGCCAATGACCGTGCATTACATAAGATATCAATCTGTCGCAATTAATACCTGGTCTATGCCAATGAAGGTGCATTACATAAGTAACAAAATATCTCCGCGGGTAGTGGCATTTGCGTGAAAATTATAGTAATAATCGGAGTCGAGAGATAAAAGAAAATTGCAGGTTCTAACTAAAAAAATGTTCAAATGTTTGTAGAACTTATGGGACTTAACTACGGGGTCATTAGTCCCTAAGCTTACAAACTACTTATGAACTACCTAAGACTAAGGACGATACAAATATCCATGCCCGAGGGGTATTCGAACCCTCGACCGTAGTGGCCGTGTAGACCGTGACTGGAGCGCCTCAGTCCCCTCGCCCACCGCGGCCGACGTTCTAAATAAAGCCCCAAATTTAAGACTGATAACGAATTGCGATTATAATGGCAGCATAAGATGCATGGTGAGAAAATGGCTGCCAAATTACAAATATTTATGAAACAGAATTACTGAGAAAATTGGAGGAAGAATTGTATTAAATGATGATTCCAGAAAAAAAGTATTCAAGTAATTCATGTAAATAAACCATGCCCAATTCACATCATTTTCAGCACCGAAGAAGAAGGACGGCATCAGCACGTCTGATTCTACTGGCGGTTCTTAGAAGAACAAAGATTATAGGTTCTATTGCTCTCTTTCGCCATGATCAGAGGTTGGGGTGAAATAAACACCACTGATCAGAGGGAAACAACAAAAGTGGAGAATAAAATGAATCTTTATTTGTCTTTCGGGACCCTACGTGTTGTTATAGCCCGTGCAGTTGGAGTGATACTGGGCCCCTGATAGTCTAGACACCGCTGTGACAGGTACGCAGTCTGGGTGATCAGCTGCAACCATTCACGTCCATTATGCATTCCGACTGACTTGCGCAATTCCAGCAGGACAATGCGACACGAAACGCATCCAGAAATGCTTCTGCGTGGCTCCAGGAACACTCTTCCGCGTTTAAACACCTCCGCTGGCCACGTAACGTGAACTTCATTGAGTATATCTGAGATGCGTCGCAACGTGCTGTTCACCCCCTCGTATTCTTGTGGATTTATGACAGTCCTGCGGGATACGGTGTCAGTTCCCTGCTGCACTGCTTCGGGCTTTAGTCCACGCCACGTAGTGCTGTGACACTTGCGTGCTGTCGGGGACCCTACACGATATTACGCAAGTGTAACAATTTCTTTCGATCTTCAGTGTACTTTTGCTCCTTGCTTATCTACATCTACATGTATACTCCGCAAGCCACCCGATGATGTGTGGTGAAAGTACCACTATCGTTTCTCCCTCCTATTCGAGTCACGCATTGTTCGCGGAATGAAAGATTGTCAGTATGCCTCTGTGTGGGCTCTCTCTGATTTCATCTTCATGCTCTCTTCGCTAGATATACGTAGGAGGGGAGTAATATACTGTCAGACTCCTCGGTAAAGGTATGTTCTCGAAACCTCGACAAAAGCCCATACCGAGCGACAGAGCGACTCTCCGGCATAGTCTTCCAATGGAGTTTATCGATCATCTCCGTAACGCTTTCACGATTACCAAATGATCCTGTAACGAAGCGCGCTACTCTCCATTGGATCTTTTCTATTTCCTCTATCAACCCCACCTGGTACGGATCCCGCACCAGTGAACAGTATTCACGCTGTGGGTGAACAAGTGTACTGTAACCTACTTCCTTTGTTTTCGGACTGCATTTCCTTAGGATTCTTCCAATGATTCAAGGTCTGGCATCTGCTTTACCGACGATTGATTTTATATAGTCGTTCCATTTTAAATCACTCCTAATGCCTACTCACAGATAATTCATGGAATTAACTGCTTCCAGTTTCTGACCCGCTATAGTGTAACTAAATGATACAGGATCTTTCTTTCTATGTATTCGCAGCAAATTACACGTCTACATTGAGATTCAATTGCCATTCCCTGCACCATACGTCAGATACAGATCCTCCTGCATTTCAATAAAATTTACCATTGTTACAACCTCACTATACACCACAGCGTCATCCGCAAAAAGCCTCAGTGAACTTCCGATGTTATCCGCAAGGCCATTTATATATATCGTGTACAGCAATGGACCCACGACGCTCCCCTGTGGCACACCTGACATCACTCTTACTTCGGAAGACTTCTCTCCATTTGCGATGTAGTTGAATTACGTTTCACAAATAAGGCAGTGCTTCCTGAAAAGCACAAGAATGGGATGCTTCCAGATGTTATGAATGGTCAACGGTAGCTGTTAATTCTAACACTGGACTATGGACTGATTTTGTCCCCTGTGGCCCGTCCATTCGCTGCTGTAATATTGCAAAGAGTTCGGCTGTCTGTCACTAAAACGATGATACTTTACTCCAGTGTCAGTGATTCGTCAATAGATTGCAGCTAAGGTTCTGAATCATCCGCTACACAACAAATCATCGACAACAGTTTACCCAGCGTATTCACCCCCGCTATCCATCTACGTTCGGTGGGTTGCATCGTATCAGGCTAAGTCTTACAAGACGCTTTCCTTTCCCTTGAATGTAGAACCTTTTCTTGTGTATTTTTTACTCATAATATCATTTTCAATAACAATACTTCTAAACATCTAGAACGATGAACCGGACACTAAACGAGAATATACGCATTAAGTACGCTATGCGTATTTGGTACGATAGTGATTCAAGTTAAAAATTGACGTGTTCTCCTGATTCGGGTTTCTTGTTAAGTTAAACAGAAGTTTGGATGCTTTCTTAACTACTCTCTCAAAAACATCGTTTCCATGGTCGCCTGAAGCGCTTTCCTTACTTCCAGTCTTCTCAACAAATTCTGTTTCAGAAAAAAAGGCAAAAGACAGACCTACTAAAACGCTGAAGTTCCTTATGCAAAACATATCCAAGAAGTGATAAACTTTAACGCTAACACGTTTATTTTTTAAGTAAAAAATCTTCCAGAGTGTGTGAAACTAAACGTCCATTGCCAAAACTACATCTGTAAAGCAGGCACATATATTAGTATACCAAATGACGAATATATGTTATAGCATTAGAAACTTTGTATTGTAAATGCCGTGGTGGAGTGGCTGAGCGCTTTAAGGCACCTTGCTCTGGAGCGCGCGATTGCTCGCCGACGGAGGTTCGGGTCCTTCCTAGGGCATGTGTGTGTGTGTGTGTGTGTGTGTGTGTGTTTTAGGTTAGTTGTTAGTTCAAATAGTTTGTCCTTTTTTTAAACATGGCTGTTAAAGAAAGCACCCTTTCGTCAAAATATAAAATAATAACTTGAAAAACAGTTCTTAGGTTGCGGAAGTTTTGGTAAGATTTTTACTTTACAATGTTTTCGGCTTCACTAGGGGATCATTCATCAGATGTAAAACAATTTTTTTACCTATGAATGAATGTTTTTTTTCTTCAATATTTTATTCATAGGGAGCTATGAGTAAATTAATTTTATTTATTTATAGGGAGCCTTCAACAGTAGTAAATTGTTTTCTAATGAAGGCTCCCCTAGTGAAGCCGAAACCATGGTAAAGTAAAAATTTTACCAAAACTTCTGCAACCGAAGAGTAGTTTTTCAAGCGATTATTTTATAGTTTGTAAATCTAGGGACTGATGATCATAGCAGTTTGGTCCAATAGGTTTACAAATATTTTAATTATAAATGGAAGTTCAAGAAAAAACTAAATACAGGCATGACAACCCTTCCACCTCATAGGTGTCCTCTTACAACCGCGACGTTATTGTTTGCGGAGAAGGGTTCAACTTTAGTACGTTTTGCTATAGAGCATTTATCTAAACAGGCTGACGTTTTAAATTGCTCTGCCTTCCTTATAACAACAGAAATTAGAAAACCGGTATTTCTTAAAGCGGTCATAACTAAATCTTAAGCGTGTGATCGATGATCAGAAAGTCCTTGCACATCGGTATACCAATCAGCACCGATGTGGAAGGGCATAATTGTGATAGAATTTTCTCCTAAGTTTTCAATACCATGATTTCTTAATTCTGTTAGGGAGTTCACGATGACTGATTTCACAATCGTTTGGGGCTTTCTTAGCCAAAACATTTTTCACATTACTTCTCTTTCTGCGTAATGTGACTTCATATAATGAAGGCACTTCTCCTGTTGCCAATCTCTACATCTACATCCATACTCCGCAAGTTACCTGTCGGTGTGTGGCGTAGGGTACCTTGAGTACCTTTATCGGTTCTCCCTCCTATTCCAATCTCGTATTGTTCGCGGAAAGAAAGATTGTCAGTATGCTTCTGTGTGGGCTCTAATCTCCATGATTTTATCCCCATGATCTCTTCGAGACCTATACGTAGGAGGGACCAATATACTGCTTGACTCCTCGGTAAACTTCGACAAAAGCCCCTACAGAGCGACAGAGCGTCTCTCCTGCAGAGTCTTCCACTGGAGTTTATCGATCATCTCCGTAACCCTTTCTCGATTACCAAATGATTCTGCAACGAAGCGCGCTGCTCTCCGTTGGATCTTTCCTACTTCCTCAAGGAACCCCAGCTGGTACAGATCCCACACCAGTGAGCAGTATTCAAGCTGTGGGCGAACAAGTGTAATGTAACCTACTTCCTTTGTTTTCGGACTGCATTTCCTTACGATTCTTCCAATGAATCTAAGTCTGGCAGCTGCTTTACCGACGATTGATTTTATATAGTCGTTCCATTTTAAATCACTCCTAACGCCTACTCACAGATAATTCATGGAATTAACTGCTTCCAGTTTCTGACCCGCTATAGTGTAGCTAAATGATACAGGATCTTTCTTTCTATGTATTCGAAGCAAGTTGCACGTCTACATTGAGATTCAATTGCCATTCCCTGCACCATACGTCAGATACAGATCCTCCTGCATTTCAATACAATTTTCCATTGTTACAACCTCTCTATACACCACAGCGTCATCCGCAAAAAGCCTCAGTGAACTTCCGATGTTATCCGCAAGGCCATTTATATATATCGTGAACAGCAATGGACCCACGACACTCCCCTGTGGCACACCTGACATCACTCTTACTTCGGAAGACTTTTCTCCATTAAGTTTGCGATATAGTGGAATTAAGTTTCACAAATAAAGCGGTGCCTTTTGAAAAACACAAAAACGTTATGGGTGCTCATCGGTAGCTGTAATCCCAAGACTGCACTATGGACTGATTTTGTCCCCTGTGGCCCGTCCATTCGCTTCGGTAATATTGCAAAACAGTACGGCTGTCCGTCACTAAAACGATATCACGATGGTTAACTCCAGTGTTAGTGATTCGTCATTAGATTACAGTTAAGATTCTGAATGATCCGCTACACAGCAAACCATCGACAGCAGTTTACCTAGCGTATTCGCGCCCGCTATCCATCTACGTTCGGTGGGTTGCATCATTTCAGGCTAAGTCTTACAAGACGCTTTCCTCCTCCGAAACTCTTTTCTCAAGGTGTGATACAGCACACAAAAACTACTTACCCTGAATCGATTTGGTTAAGTTTTTATTGAATATAGAACCTTTTTCTGTGTATTTTTTACTCACGATAACATTTTCAATAACAATACTTCTAAACTTCAAGAACGATGAACATGACACTAAACGAGAATATTCGCATTAAGTACGCTATGCGTATTTGGCACTATAGTGGTTCAAGTTAAAAACTGTAATTTTCTCCGGATTCAGGTTTCTTGTTGAATTAAATATAAGGATGGATGCTTTCTTAACTACGTTCTAAAAAAATATCGTTATCACGGGCACCTAAAGCGCTTTCCTTACTTCCAGTATTCACAACAAATTCTGTTTCAGAAAAAAAAAGGCAAAACACAGACCTACTAAAAAAAGTTCCTTATGCAAAACATATCCATGAAGTGATAAATTGTAACGCTAATACGTTTATTTTTTAGCTAAAAATATTCTAGAGTGTGCGAAACTGAACGTGCATTGCCAAAATTACATCTGCAAAGCAGAGACGTATATTAGTATACCAAATGACGAATATATGTTATATCATTAGTAATATTATATTATAAATGCCGCGTTGGAGTGCCCGAACCCTCTAAGGCACCTTGCTCTGGAACTCGCGAATGTTCGCCGTCGGAGGTTCAGGTTCTTCAAAATTCAAAATGTTTGTAAATCTATCGGAACAAACTGCGTGGTTATCCGTCCGTAGCTTACAAACTACTTAAACCTAGGTAAACTAACCTAAGGACAACACACACACCCATGCCCCAGAGAGGACTCGAACCTCCACGGCGAGCAACCGCGCGCTCCGCAGAGAGACGCTTTAGACCGCTCGGCTACTCCACCGCGGCTCACGTTCTTCCTGGGGCATGTGTGTGTGTGTGTGTGTGTGTGTGTGTGTGTGTGTGTGTGTGTGTGTGTTAGGGTAGTTAGTTGTTAGTTCAAGTGGTTTGTAATTTTTTTAAACATGGCAGTTAAAGACAGCACCCGTTCGTCAAAATATAAAATAATGCCTTGAAAAACAGTTCTTAGGTTGCGGAATTTTTGGTCAGATTTTTACTTTACCATGGTTTAGGCTTCACTAGGGGAGCATTCATCTGAAGTCAAACAGTTTTTTAGCTATGAATATAAAATTTTTAAAATTTTATTCAAAGGGAGCATCATTGCCAGAGGTGAAAGAAGTGAAAAGTGGCAAATAAAAATCATAGAATCTGGAGGTGATAGAACCCGCAACCTATCACTTTCAATAACTTACAAATTGTCAAATTGTGGATGAAGCACGCAAATAGCATTAGTTATATATGTTATAGCGAAATAGAACAGATATAATTAAAAGATATAGCCGTCTTTAAATCAGAAAATAAAATTCACAAGCTAGTTACTTTTAAGAGCCCTTTTTTCCAAATAAGGTCAGCTTCAATTTAAGTGCATATACAGAATTAATGTATCATGGTGCCGATACAGGAAGGTTCCAATTACTGCTTTGTCGTTTCAATTGCTTTCAAGAAGAAAAGGAAGATCATTTTTCTCGCAGTTTATTGTAATTTTTCACACAAATTTGACCATACTTCATGCAATCAGCGCATTTTTACCGTTTATAGTCCCAATTGTTAAGTACTTTTCGTGACAGAATAACGACTATGGAGTTGGTAGGTTCCAACTTTCATAGAAAACAAAGACAGTAAAACTGAAGTTTCCGAAATTTGAATGCATATAACGTCTGAAGATGCAGGTCGAATGACTACTATGACAGTTTCTATGACAGTAGTCATTCTTCCAGCAGTCTTCTGTCGGTATGTTCATTCCAATTTCGTAAACTGCAGTTTTGCTGTCTTCCATAATATTTATAATTGTATTGGAGTTTTAGAAGAGCTGTTGTAGTAGACCTACAACATTCATTATACTTACTGCATACAAAGCAAGTATAATTTTGCATGTTAACGTAATGTGTGGTACTCAACTGAGTAAACAGATAAAATGAAAGGAAAATAAACACGTCAAATCGAATAACACGAAACAAAGTAGAACTTTGCTACTATGGACGACCTACAAATACGTTCTCATTTCTTTGTAGTGATGAGACACTCACACATTGATTACGAATTAACAGGTAGTACTTCTGAAACGAATATATTTATCCTGGTTAGCTACACATTTCATTAATGGATAGAAATGCTACTCTATCGCTATTGAAAATAGCAACTAGTCACGTTACATGTTTAGAATAAGTTACCCCAGCAAATGTACCAGCTTCGTGACACGGGAGGACCATCCGCTGAAACTCAATAGGGTCACGAAAGTCGACAGACGTTCTCCACGTTCAAAATTGGGCGTATGTACGTCATAATGACGTTATGGAATAGTACTCTCCTACACCCACGTAAAGCTCTGCATAGGGAAAGTATGACAATCATTTTCCACGCCTTTTTCCGCCGTCTGAAGCTCGTGATTGGGGGAAAACATGATATTTCCGCCATCTTGCTCCTATACGATTCTTGTGTTCTAGAACAAATGAATGTTCGTATGTTTTGGATTGAATAATGTCGCAGTGTTGTTCCTAGAAGGGAGGTAAAATTTACAGACTTCCATCTTAATTCATACATGCTGGACAAAGGGTAGTATGAAAATCTTCAAATGAAACTAGGAGTCCAGAAGCTACCCTCGGCTCTGCGCTAATATTAATTATTAATGTAAAATAATGAATTAAAGTTTCACTGACGATGAGATCACGCAGCAGATACCTACGTATTTTAACTTGAATAAATTTGTGAAGAAAATTCCAGCGTAATATCCTGATGTTATATTATACACGCGTTGCTAGTTTTATTTGTATGTATTTACTGAAAATTTTTTACACAATTTTTTACACATGAGTAAACTAAAGAGATTATCGTTTAAATATGTAGTTAATATTAGTCTCTTAAGGAAGCTGTTCTCGTTCATTTACATGTCTCTAGTATATTATTACAGAAAACAATATGAACAAGAAAAATGTTAGAAATGTAATTAGCATTGTATTGCCACTTTTAATTTATCTTATATATATATATATATATATATATATATATATATATATATATATATATATATATAAAGTTAGGTAGTGAGTAGTCCGCTTCTAATTTTCTAATTTTCGTATTTCATGTCAGATTTGTGTACATAAGACACATGAAAATACTCAAAGACTGCTCCGTTATCTCAATTGTTTTCTTACTTGAAACTTTGCTCCGACGACAAAATGTTCAGAGTTTGTCTGAATATTCCGCTGCGCTACAGGCCAACTAGAATTAATAGGCGATCTCTTTCAGTCTGCAACCGCAAGCGAAACACTTTTCTTAAAGTGGGACGATAAGTATTTCGTAGACACTCGACGTCCACAATGGCAGAACTGGGTGCACTTCCTCAGTCCGTCCGTCGGAGACAACACCCGATATTTCGAGAATAATATAAGTTAGCGTCCAGCTCTCAACCTTAAATGTTGTTGTGGTCTTCAGTCAGCGCCGGCCGCGGTGGCCGAGGAGACTGAGGCGCTCCAGTCACGGACTGCACGGCCACTACAGTCGGGGGTTCGAATCCCCCCTCGGGCATGGATATTTGTGCCGTCCTAGTTCGTAAGTAGTTCATAAGTAGTTTGTAAGTTTAGGGACTGATGACCCCGTAGTTAAGTCCCATAGACTATAAACATTTTTTCAGTCCGCAGACTGGTTTGATGCAGCTCTCCACGCTACCGTGTCCTGTGCAAGTCTCATCAGAGAATACCTTCGGCAACCTACATCCTTTTGAATCTGCTTACTATATTCGTCCCTCGGTCTCTCTCTACGATTCTTACCCCACACACTTCCTCCTAATGCTAAGTTGACAATTCCTTGATGTCTCAGAATGTGTCCAACCAATATATCCCTTCTCTTACTCAGGATAGGCCAGAAACTCCTTTTCTGCCCGATTCGGTTAAGCACCTCCTCATTAGTTACGTGATCTACCCATCTAATTTTCATCATTCGTCTGTAGCAGCACATTTCAGTAGCTTCCATCATCTTTTTATCTTCTTATCGTCCACGTTTCACTCCCATACGATGCTACACTTCAGATAAATGCTTTCAGAAAGGACTTCCTAACATTTAAATTAATATTGGATGTTAACAAGTTCCGCTTCTTTAGAAACGCTTTTTTCCCATAGCCAATCTGCATTTTATATCTTCTTTACTTCGGCCATCAAAATCTTTCTATGTATTCGCAGCACATTAAACGTCTACATTGAGATTCAATTGTCATTCCCTGCACCATGCGTCAATTCGATACAGATCCTCCTACATTTCAATACAATTTTCCATTGTTACAACCTTTCTATATACTACAGCGTCATCCTCAAAAAGCCTCAGTGAACTTCCGATGTTATCCGCAAGGTCATTTATATATATCGTGAACAGCAATGGACCCACGACACTCCCCTGGGGCACACCTGACATCACTCTTACTTCGGAAGACTTTTTTCCATTGAGTTTGCGATGTAGTTGGTTTAAGTTTCACAAATAAAGCGGTGCCTTTCGGAAAACAAAAAAACGTTATGGATGCTCATCGGTAGCTGTAATTCCAACACTGGACTATCGACTGATTTTGTCCCCTGCGGTCAGTCCATTCGCTGCCGTTATCTTGCAAAAGAGTACGGCTGTCTGTCACCAAAACTATATCATGATAGATCACTACAGTGTCAGTGATTCGTCAGTAGATTACAGTTAAGTTTCTGAATCATCCGCTACACAACAACGATAGACAACAGTTTACCCAGCGTATTCACGCCCGCTACACAACAACGTTCGGTGGGTTGCATCGTATCAGGCTAAGTCTTACAAGACGCTGTCCTCCTCTGAACCTCTTTTCTCAAGGAGTGTTACAGCACAGAAAAGCTACTTACCCTGAACCAATTTGGTTAAGCTTCTATTGAATGGAGAACCTCTTCTTATGTATTGGTCCACTTTAGGTTACGGTAGTAACACTAAAAGTGGGCCTTTGCGATCGTCTTTTGACAGCTCGAAATTTAAATTAAAATAACGGCTTAACTATTCATCTGACACGAAAATTGAATAACCGAATTTGTAGAGGAGAAAATTCCCTACAACTTTGCTCTCTTTTTTTTTTCCTTCATATCTCGTAGCGTTTCAAAGATAATTGCAAAAATAACGGCGATTTTGGGAAGTATGTCTGACCGTCTGTTCGTAACGTGTTCCCTGTTTTTAAGACGATCCTTTCAACAAGTTAGCATCAAATTTTACAGACATGATTGTAGGCCGCCAGAGACCAGAACCTCCCCTTTTCAAATTTTTCTGACAAGAAATTCCGGTAGTAAAACCAAAAAAATCTGTTTGTAATGTAATTGTAATTGCAAACGAACAGTTCATCTAACACGAAAATTGAATAACCTAATTGGTAGAGGAGAAAATTCTCTACAACTTAGCTCTCTTATGGTTTTTTTTTTTTTTTTTTTTTTTGTTTTTTTTTTTTCATATCTCGTATCGTTTGAGACATATTTGCAAATATAACGGAGATTTGACACCCTCCATTGAATTAACGAAAACCAGCCGTTCGGAGATGTCACGTGACATTTCTCGCGTGTTTGATGATTTTTTTTATTGTAAGTTACACGTTGTCATTTCAAAGCAACAGCACACTGAGGAATTAACAAAAATACATAGTTCTTCGTACGATAAATGATAATCTAATGTCTACAAATGCCATATTAACATCAGTTAACAACGGTCATCAATATTATGAGATTTAAGAATTTCTGTTTTGGTTTATAGCCGTAGTGTAGTGCGCAAGGTGCTGCACTGTGACGCGAAAGGTCGGTGGTTCGAAACCCGCCACTACTTAGAATTTTTTTTTCCTAAAAGGGTTTCCGACACTCTTGTTAATTAATTTAGATTATTATTTTGGTCCAAAATGTTTGCAGAAACTTACAAAGCTACAAATCTAAAGTGGGCCGTAAAACACGTCAGTGCAATTTTTTTTCTCACAATATCATTTTCAATAACAATACTTCTAAACTTCAAGAACGATTAACTTGACACTAAACGATAATATACGCATTAAGTACGCTATGCGTATTTGGTACGATAGTGATTCAAGCTCAAAACTGTCATGTTCTCCTGATTCAGGTTTCTTGTTGAGTTAAACGGGCGCCTAAAGCGCTTTCCTTACTTCCAGTCTTCACAACAAATTCTGTTTCATTAAAAAAAGGCAAAAGACGACCTACAAAAACTCTGAAGTTCATAATGCAAAACATATCCACGAAATGATAAGCTGTAACGTTAATACGTTAACTTTTTAGCTAAAAAATCCTCCAGAGTGTGCGAAATTGAACGTGCTTTGCCAAAACTACATCTGCAAAGCAGACGGGTATATTAGTATACCAAATGACGATTATATGTTATAGCATTAGTAGCTTTATATTGCAAAAGCCGTCGAGGAGTGGCCGAGCGCTCTAAGGCACCTTACTCTGAAGCGCGCGATTGCTCGCCGTCGGAGGTTCTAGTCCTTCCTGGGGCGTGTGTGTGTGTGTGTGTGTGTGTGTGTGTGTGTTAGGTTAGTTAGTTGTTAGTTCAAGTAGTTGGTAATTTTTTTTTTAAATCATGGCTGTTAAAGACAGCACCCGTTCGTCAAAATATAAAATAATGACCTGACAAACAGTTTTTCGGTTGCGGAAGTTTCAGTAAAATTTTTACTTTACCACGGTTTCGGCTTCACTAGGGGAGCCTTCATCAGAGGTTAAACAGTTTTTTACCTATGAATAAAAAAAATTAATTTTTAATTGAAGTTAATGAATTAAAGATTCACTGACGATTAGATCACGTAGGAAATACCTACGAATTTTAACTTGAATAAATTTGTGAAGAAAATTCCAGCATAATGTCGTGATGTTATGTTATACACGAGTCGGTAGTTTTATTTGTTGGTAGTTACTGAAAACACCGACATATGTATAAATATGTAAAAATATAACTGAGTAAACTAAAGAGATTCTCGTTTAAATATGTAGTTAATATACAGTTCCTAAAGGAAGCTGTTCTCGTTCATTTACATGTCTTTAGTACAATAGACAGAAAACAATTCAAACAAGAAAAATGTTAGACATACAAATGTAATTAGCATTGTATAGGCAATCCCATGAACCACAGACATTGCCGAGGTGGGGTGGATTTCGTGACTCAACGATACAGATACCCATACCGTAGGTCAACTACAGCGGAGGGGTATCTGTGGAGAGGCCAGACAAACGTGTGGTTCCAGAAGAGGGGCAGCAGCCTTTTCAGTAGTTACAGAGGCAACAGTCTGGATGATTGACTGCGCTGCCCTAGTAACATAAGCTAATGTGGCTTTGCCACACAGCTACTGCGAACGGCTGAAAGCAAGGGGGATTTACAGCCGTTACTTTTCCCGAGGACATGCAGCTCTACTGTATGAACATATAATGATGGCATCCTCTCGGGTAAAATATACCGGAGGTAAAATAGTCCCCCATTCGGATCTCCGGGCGGAGACTACTCTGGAGGATGCGATCACCAGGAAAGACAACACTGGCCTTCTACGGATCGGAGCGTGGAATGTTAGACCCCCTAATCGGTTAGGGAAGCTAGAAAAATTAAAAAGAGAAATGGATAAGTTAGACATAGTGGGGATTAGTGAAGTTCGGTGGATAGAGGAACTGGATTTCTGGTCAGGTGAGTACAGGATTATAAATACAAAATCAGTTGGAGGTATTACGGGAGTAGGTTTGATAATGAAAAAGAAAAAAGGAATACGGGTAAAGTACTATGAGCAACACAGTAGTGATCGCATTATCGTAGTCAAAATAGAACGAAGCCATCACAGACCACAGTAGTACAGGTTTTTTATGCCAACTAGCTCTTCCGATGATGAAGTGATCGAAGAAATATAAGAGGAGCTAAAGGAAATTATTCAGACAATTAAGGGAGAGAAAACTTAATTATTATGGGAGACTGGAATTCAGTAGTAGTACAAGGAAGGGAAGGGAAGATAGGTGAATATGGTCTGGGAAAAAGGAACGAAAGAGGAAGCCACCTGGTAGAATGTTTAACGGAACATAACTTAGTTATAACAAACACCTGGTTTAAGAATCACGAAAGTAGGTTGTTACGTGGAAGAGACCAAGAGACACCGGGAGATACCAGATAGATTTTATAATGGTAAGACATATATTTCGAAACCAGATTTTAAACAGTAAGACATACCGAAGGGCAGATATGAACTCTGACCATAACTTATTAGTCATGAATTGTAGGCTGAAACTGAAAAAAACTGCGGAAAGGTGGGAAAATAAGATGGGACCTGGAAAAACTGAAGGAACATGAAGTTCTTGAGAATTTAAGAAGGAGCTTTAGGCAACAATAGACAGAAACGGGGGAAAATAAAACAATAGAAGAGGAATGGGTAGCATTGAGAGATGAAATAGTGAAGGCAGCAGAGGACAAAATAGGTAGGAAGGTAAGACCTACAAAGAATTCTTGGATATCACAGGATTGATGAAACGAGGGCAAATAAAAATGCAGTAAGTGAAACAGGCAAAATGGAGTTCAGACGACTAAGAAATGAGATTGACAGGAAGTGCAAAATGGCTAAGCAGGAGTGGTTGGAAGGCACATGCAAGGATGTAGAAGACTGTATAAATAGGGGAAAAATAGATACAGCCTACAGGAAAATAAAAGAGATATTTGGAGATAAGAAAAACAGCTCTGTGAATATCAAGATCCAGTTCTCAGCAAAGAAGGGAAAGCTGAAAGGTGGAAAGAGTATATAGAGAGGCCCTACAAAGGGAATGAACTTACAGGCAATATTGTAGGGAGGGGAGAGGAAGTTGATGTGGATGAAATAGGAGATACTATAATGAGAGATGAATCTGGCAGAGCACTGAAGGACCTAAGTCGAAACAAGGCCCTCAGAGCTACTGAAGTCTCTGGGAGAACCAGCCATGACGAAACTAATTCACCTGGTGTGTAAGATGTATGAGACAGGTGAAGTACTGTCAGACTTAAAGAAAAATGTTATAATTCCCATTGCAAAGAAAGCAGGCGCAGACAGGTGTGAAAACTACAGAACCCTAAGTTTAATAAGTCAAGGTTGCAAAATATTAATACGAAATATTTAAAGAAGGATGGAAAAGCTGGTAGAAGCCGACCTCGGGGAAGATCAGTTTGGGTTGAGGAGAAATGTAGTAACACGGGAAGCAATACTCATTTTACGGCTTATCCTAGAAGCTAGATTAAGAAAAGGCAAACCTACATATCTAGCTTTTGTAGATTTGGAGAAGGCTTGAAGGCTTTTGACAATGTTGATTGGAATAAACTCTTTCAAGTTCTGAAGCAATCAGGAGTAAAATATAGGGAGCGTAAGGTTATTTACAATTTGTACAAAAATCAGGCAGCGAATGTCAGAGTTGAAGGGCATGAAATGGTTGAAGTGGTTGGGAAGGGAGTAAGGTTTGTAGCCTTTCTACAATGTTATTCAATTTGTACAATGAGGAAGCTATAAAGGAAAGCAAAGAGAAATTTGGAGAAGGAGTTAAAGTTCAGGGTGAAGAGTTAAAAACATTGCGTTTTGCCGAAGACATTGTAATTCTATCAGAGACGCAAAGGACCTGGAAGAGCAGTTAAACGGGATGGACAGTGTGTTGAAAGCTGCATACAAAATGAACATGAATAAATCCTAAACGAGAGTAATGGAGTGCAGTCTAAGAAAACCATGCAATGCTGAAGGGATTAGTAACGAAGTGTTGATGCTAAAGGAATTAGACTAGGTAACGAAACAATAAAGGAGGTAGGTGAGTTTTGTTACTTAGGCAGTAAAATGACAAATGATGGTCGCAGTACAGAGGATATAAAATGCAGAATAGCAATAGGTAGAAAAGCGTTGTTGAAAACGGAATATTGAATATTGATTTAAGCCTAAGGAAGTCCTTTCTGAAGGCATTTGTGTGGAGTGTTGCCTTGTGTGAGAGTGAAACATGGACGATAGTGCTGACGGGAAGAGGATAGAGGCTTGTGAAATGTAGTGCTATAGAATAATGCTGAAGATTAGATGGGTGGATCGCGTAACTAATTAGGAGGTACGGAAAAGGAATTTCTGGCATACCTTGACTAAAACAAGCGATCGATTCGTAGGATACATTCCTAGACATCAAGAAATTGTTAATTTAGCGTTGGAGGGAAGTTTGTGGGGTAAAAACCGCAGAGGAAGATCAAAAGATGGATATAGTAAGCAGATTCAGACAGACGTAGGTTGCCGTTGTTATGTGGATTTGAAGAGGCTTGCTCAGGATAGGGTATTATGAAGAGCTGCATCAAACCAGTCTGTAGACTGAAGACCACAACAACAAAATGCATTTTCAATATATCTGTTTGTATACTTATATATATATATATATATATATATATATATATATATATATATATATATATATAGTAAGTTAGGTAGTAAGTAGCCCCCTTCATTTATTTCGTATTTCATGTCATATTGGTGTACATAGACACATGAAGATACTCAAAGACTGGTCCGTTATCTCAAGTGTTTTCAGAATCTGTTTGAAAATTGGGCTACGCTACAGACCAGCCGGCTGCAGTGGCCGAGTGGTCTGCGGCGTGCCAGTCACGGTTTTCACGGCCGCTGCGGTCGGGAGTTCGAATCCCCCCTCGGGCATGGATGTTTGTGTCGCCTTTAGTATAAGCTAGTTCATAAATAGTTGAGTCCTATAAGCTCTACAAACATTTTTTAGCTACAGGCCAACCTGAATCAATAGGCGATCTCTTTCAGTCTGCGACCGCGAGCGAAACAGTTTTCTTAAAGTAGATTGATAAGTATTTCGCCTTTAGTATAAGCTAGTTCATAAATAGTTGAGTCCTATAAGCTCTACAAACATTTTTTAGCTACAGGCCAACCTGAATCAATAGGCGATCTCTTTCAGTCTGCGACCGCGAGCGAAACAGTTTTCTTAAAGTAGATTGATAAGTATTTCGTAGACACGCGAAGTCCTCAATGGAAGAACTGGGCGCATATCCCCAGTCTGTCCGTCGGAGATAACACCGATATTTCCAGAATAATGTAAGTTACCGTCCTGTTCTCAACGTTAAATAAAATTTTGATTTCTCACCTTCTTTTCAAATGCAGAATTGCATACGCAAAGTGTACGGAATGCCTATTTTCGTCTAAGAACTCTTTAAAACTTTTCGCACTAGTTTACTTAATTCTATGAATTTCTTAGTAACCATAAGTAATGACGAATAGAAATCCGTATCCTTATCGAGCAAATATCTCGCACTATAAGATGGGAAAAATATTTTTTTCATTGAATAGTTTTCCCAAAGTCAGTTGATGAATATTCTAAGCGTTCAGAACGTTGTAACTCTCAGAGTGTAACCACCGGGATAGGCCTAGCATGGCAGTCGCTGGCCAGCTGGCCGTACTTCCCCTGTACGGAGCTTGACACCCACGCGTCGTGTGCTGCTCTCTGGTGGCCGGAACTGTAACTACGGCGATACGGCTTCGCTCGGCCGCAGTGCCCTGTGTGTGCTTGCGCTTGCGCCGCTGGGTTCAGCGTTTCCTATGTTTCCACAAAACAACACAAGGACATAAATTACCTTCCCCCCTCTTTCTTTCGCTTTCCCTCTCTCTGTCATGGGAGATCCGCAGGCCAGGGCCGGTGCACATGTGCACATGTGCAGGAGATGCGACTCGAGTGCCACGGACGCCGCCGTCTTAAGTTTCGCGGCGTCGTGTTGCGAGTATCACGTGTCGACGTGTGAAACCACACGCCGGTATGCGGCGACACTATTCCGAGGACAACCGAAAGTCGCAGGATTCACAGAAAGACAATAGCTTTTCCCTGTTGAATACCGACGTGGAAAACCATAGTAGTCTACCAGTGCAAGAGCGTACGAAGTCATTAGTCAAAAGAGCAGATGTTTACAAGCAAGGGTGTGCAGCAAAGAAGTCTTGCTTCAGGATTTTCATTTTAATATGTACAAGGTGTTACAAAAACGTACCGCCAAACTTTCAGGAAGCATTCCTCACACACAAAGAAAGTAAATATGTTATGTGGACACGTGTCCGGAAACGCTTAATTTCCATGTTAGAGCTCATTTTAGTATTTCTCTTTAAATGTAAATTGAAATAATTCGTGCTGACAATACGAGAATCCGCACGCAATTGTGCAATCACGACATCAACACAGATTTTGTGTGAACTTTTGGGCAGGAATTGTTGGTGATGTCTTGATTGGGCCTCATGTTGTTCCATCTACGCTCACTGGAGCAAGTTATCATGATTTTATACGGGGTACTCTACCTGTGCTGCTAGAACATGTGCCTTTACAAATACGACACAACATGTGGTTCATGCACGATGGAGCTCCTGCACATTTCAGTTGACAACAACACATTCGGTGACCGATGGATTGGTAGAGGCGGACCAATTCCATGGAATCCGCACTCTCCTGACCTCAACCCTCTTGACTTTCATTTATGGGGGCATTTGAAAGTTCTTGTTCTACGCAACCCCGGTACCAAATGTAGAGACTCTTCATGCTTGTATTGTGTACGGTTGTGATACAATACGCTATTCTCCAGGGCTGCATCAGGGATTCCATGCGACGGAGGGTGGATGCATGTATCCTCACTAACGGAGGACATTTGAACATTTCCTGTAACAAAGTGTTTGAAGTCACGGTGGTACGTTTTGTTGCTGTGTTTTTCCATTCGCGGCCACTACGGTCGGGGGTTCGAATCCCCCCTCGGGAATGGATATTTGTGCCGTCCTTAGGATTAGCTAGTTCATAAGTAGTTTGTAAGTTTAGGGACTGATGACCCATAAGCTATACAAACATATGAACATTTTTTGTGTTTCCATTCCATGATTAATGTGATTTGAAGAGAAGTAATAAAATGAGCTGTAACATGGAAACTAAGCGCTTCCGGACCCATGTCCACATAACATATTTTTTTTCTTTGTGTGTGAGGAATATTTCCTGAAAGTTTGGTCGTACCTTTATATATATATATATATATATATATATATATATATATATATATATATATATATATATTGGAGAATGTGACTTCCGTTTATAAGAAAGGTAAAAAAACTGACCTACATAATTAGAGGCCATTAACATTTATATCAGTGTTCTGTAGAATTTTGGAGCATATTCTCAGCTCGAATATAAAATTTCCTTGAGACGTCTAAGTTTCTTTCTATGAATCAGCACGGGTTTAGGAAACATCGTGCATGTGGAACTAAGCTCGCTCTTTTCTACATGACATTTTGCGCGTCATGGATAAAGAGCAACTGGCGGATTTTGTTTTTCTCGATTTCGAAAATGCATTTGACGCAGTGCCATACTGCAAGACTGCTGACGAAGATACGAGCATATGGAATAGGTTCACAGATTTGCGACTGGCTGGAAGACTTCCAAAGTAATAGAACGCAGTACGTTGTTCTCGACGGCGAGTGTTCATCAGAGACGAGTGTATCGTCAGGCGTGCCCCAGGGGAGTGTGATAGGACCACTAATATTTTCTATCTATATAAATGATCTGATGAACAGAGTAACTTGCAATTTGCGGCTGTTTGCTGATGACACTTTGGTGTATGAAAGGGTGTCGTCTTTAATTGATTGTAATAGCATACAAGATGACTTGGACAAAATTTCTAGGTGGTATGAGGAATGGAAACTAGCGTTAAATGTAGAAAAACGTAAGGTGATGCATATGAGTAGGAAAAACAATATCATAATTTTCGTATACAGCATTAGTAGTGAGCATCTTGATGTAGTTGCGTCGCTCAATTATCTGGGCGTAATATTGCAGACCGATATGAAATCGAACACGTAAGGACAGTTGTGAGTAAGGCGGACAGCCGACTTGGGTTTATTGGGAGAATTTTGCGAAGATGTACTTCATCTGTAAAGGAGACCGCGTATAAAACGCTTGTACGATCACGTTTTGAGTATTTCTCAGGTGTTTGGGACCCGCAGCAGATCACTTTAAAGGAAGTCGTGGAAGCAGTTCAGAGACGACCAGCTAGGTTCGACGAATGCGAGAGTGTCGCGGAAATGCTCCGGAAACTAAAATGTGGATCGCTGAAGGAAAGACGTTCTTTTCACGGAATTCTGTAGAGGAAATTTAGATGGCCGGAATTTGTAGCTGAGTTTAGAACGAACTTCCTGCCGCCTACTTTCATTTCGCATAATGATCACAAAGACAAGGTAAGAAAAATTAGGGATAGGACGGAGGCATACATACATTCCTTTCTCCCTAGTTCTATTTGGGAGTGGAATAAGAAAGGAAATGCCTAGTAGTGTTACAGTGTACTCTCCGCCACGCACTTTACGTTGGATTGCGGAGTATATATATAGATGTAGAAACAGGTCTGATGATGATCTGATGTAAGATCGAAACCAGTCACCTTTATAAAGAAAAATTAGTGTATTATACCTGCGACCCTGGCAGATTTTTTTCTTTTTTTTTCGTATTAAAGTATTTCGTCAGTTCGACGTCCTTCCAAAAGCAAAAAGAAATGTTTTCCAAACTCATTAATCTCAATTTACGAGCACGTATAAGGAACAGTTATAACACTTGCGAATATTTAATTTACCACCACCTACGTCCCAGTCTCAAATTGTTAATCTTTAACATTATTTCATGCGTACTTCATGGGACATTATAAGAATTAATAGCTGAAAATGGACATAGACCTTTTGTTTGCAGCCGTATTGGTGTGAAAAATCGTGGTCTCATCGCCCGCGGAAAGCAGCATCAGTGGAAAGAATTGGCAGACAGATTTGCTTTTTCTGAACCTGAACGCGTTTGTAGTGTAGGATAAATTTCGTCTACGTAGTTTCCCTGTGTTACCGTAGATTTCTACCTTCTAAAGAAAGAAGAAGGAGGGAGAGGAGGGAAATGGTAACCCTGTGGTGCATAATAGAAATGAAATTCTATACACGTTAAACTGCTTACTGTTCTTTTTTATTATTATTATTATTATTAAAATGAGTCCAGTTTGGCGTTGTAGGCATCGTCAGGTTTTCTGTAAATACGAGGGATGGAACCTAAATTGTGTCAACTATTTATTCGCCACCGATACAAAAGCGTTACATGTTTTCACCTGTTACTGTTCTTCAAAGTAGTCATCAGCGTTGTGTAGAACCTGTTGCCAGCGATGTGGAAGGCGTAGTATTCCGTTAGCAGAGCCTATACTGTTGATGGTGCGAATGGAGTGATCTACTGCCTATCGAATCTTTGGTAACAGTTCTGAAACGAATGCCACGAAGCGATTTCTACACCTTCGGAATCAAATTAAAGTTACAAGTACGTAAGTCTGGGAAGTGTGGTGGATTGTACAGTACTTCCCAGTCCCAGTGACTGTGATTATGTTATCCTAGCGCATTACGTTCTTCCACAGCAGACCGTCAATACACAGTATTACTGTACGTTTTTGAAGCACTACCTACTACCAGCTTTGAGAAAGAAGCGGCAGGTTTTATTGGCCTTACATGTGTCTATTCCTTTTGTATTAGCGCATTTGACAGCTTGTGTCAGAGAACATCAGCAAAGTTACATGTGGCGCTTGGATAATTCAGTTGTGTTGTGCTTCTATTCTGGGCTAGGATTTTATTTCAGTATATTATTAACTTTTGGTTCAGCTGTCAAATGCCCTAATACAAAAAGCAGAGACATATGTATACCAAATAAAACCTAGAAATTTGGAAATTATTAACCAGATAAAATACATCATCTAACGAGAACCACAGCGAGAACAACGATATTAAGCGTAAGTTTTAAATGGGTACAAAACTAATGTATAACAACTCCTTCGATTCTAGTTGTAAATTACTTTTTATATGTTTATAGAAAATCTAATGATGACTATGACGCCGGAATAGGCTCATCGTAATTGTGTTGTTGTTGTAGTCTTCAGTCCGGAGACAGGTTTGATGCAGCTCTCCACACTTCTCTATCCTGAGCAACCCTCTTCATCTCCTCATAACACCTGTAACCTACATCTATTTGAATCTGCTTACTGTTTTCATCTCTTCCTCTCCCTCTGCGATTTTGTACGCCTCCGTAGCTCAGTGGAAGCGTCGCTGACTATCACGCAGGAGGCCCGGGTTCGATTTCCAACGGGGGACTGGGTATTGTGTTGTCCTATTATCATCATCTCATCATCATTGGCACGTCAGTCGCCCACGCGGCGTCAACTAGAAAGACTTACACTCAGGCGGCCGAACAATTCCGTAAGGGATCTCCCGGCCAAGAAAGCCATACGCTCATTTCCATTTCCTCTGCGATTTTTTACCCCGAACTCTTCCCTCCAACGCTAAATTCACGATTCCTTCATGTCTACGAAAGTCTTCAATCAGCCGATAGGTATGCCAGAAATTCCTTTTCTCTCCAAATCTGTTCAGTACCTCTTCAATAATTACGTGATCCACCCACCTAATCTTCAGCATTCTTCTGTAGCACCACATTTCAAAAGCCTCTATTCTCTTCCTGTCCACACTGTTTGTCCTCCATGTTTCACTCCCATACAAGGCAACACTCCACACAAATGCCTTCAGAAAGGACTTCTTTACACTTAAATTAATATTCGATGTTAATAAATTTCTCTTTTTCAAAAACGCTTATCTTCCTATAGCCATTCTGCGTTTTATATCCATCGCACGTTATTTTACTGCCCAAGTAACAAAACTCGTCTACCACCTTTATTGTTTCGTTACCTAATTCCTTCAGCATCGCCCGATTTTCTTAGACTGCACTCCTTTATCCTTCTTTTGCTCTTGTTAATGTTCATTTTATACGCACCTTTCAATATACTGTCCATTCAACTGTTCTTCCAGATCTTTTGCTATATCTGACAGAATTACAATGTCATCGGCAAAACGCAATGTAATTATTAAGATAATATAAAAAATTCTGTAATAGATGTAAAATTGTATTACAGTGATGTCACTAAAAGACGTATTCCACACTGCAGGCCTCTGAGAAAGGAAATCTTGGGCTGCATCAACGCACTGCGGTATTTAAAAGGCAACAAGTGAAAATGTGTGCAGGATCGGGATTCCCGCTTAGGGTCGTCCCTCGCCTTAACCACTTGGCTATCCAGAGTACGCCTAGACTAGAGTCTACTTAGCTGTATGCTAGTTCTTTCTACACGAGGTGGCAAGCTTCGTCTGCCAATACAGCTTTTGATATGTATTTTAATTACCAGTCAAGTGACGGCATCGTTTGTTCGTGACATTTCGGTAGGACTTCGCCTGAAAATGAATAGTTTTGAATTCGCTGTTGCCTCTTCCTCTAATTAAGAGGCCCCACGTATCTATTCGCCGATATTCGTTGCAAAAGAGATACTACTCCCAAAATATTGCGAAGTACACATGTTGATGTAGATACATAATGTAATAGGATTGATCTTCAGAAACGAGGGAAGAAATTTTCTTATATGTCGAGTTGTACCTTTCAGTTTGTACTAGGACCCAAACTGTCGATTTTGAATTTTGGTGACGTGACAGATATTATGAATACTAACTTCAGAATGTTATGTATCTTTACTTCTGCGTCCTATTTTTGGAGTATTGCTGCGCATTGTGGGATCCACATCAGCTGGGGCTGACTGATGATTTAGAGAAAGTTCAGAGAAGGGAAGCTCGTTTTGTATTATTGCGATATAAAGGAGAGACTGACACGGAAATTATGCTCGAATTTTGATTGGAATCATTTTTAAAAATGTTGTTATTTGTTGCGGTGAGAGCTATTTGTGAAATTTCTTTCACCAACTTTCTCTTCAGAATGCGAACACATATTGTTAGCAACCACCTACATAGGGAGACATGATCATCATAATAAAATAAGAGAAATCAGATATAAAACAGAAAGATTTAGGTGTTTCTTTATCCCGTGAATTATAGGAGAATGGAATAACAGAGAAATATCATTAAAGTGGTTCGATGAACCCTCTGGCACTTTTCAAGAATGCTGCATACACACTGTACCTCTTGTCCCTTTGGTCCTGTGATTGTAATATTTACACCTGTATATTATTCTGTAATTCTTTCCTGTACAGATACCTGAAGACGAGCAATAATTTCCTGAAACCGGTTGCTGATAAATGTGCAACCCTTTAACAGGTGGCTGTTCCTTTTTAACCTATGAACCACAGTTGCTGTAGTGGGTAAAATATTCAAATAAAGTGTATTTAAGCGATCGAGACTGTTAAAAAAAAATTATTATTATTATTGCTGTGATCGCTCGTATTTCTACTTGCGAAGGTACAGATGGCACTTTTCTCATTTCTTCCCTGCATGTTTCACAGGGGTAATCGACAATAGGTCACCAGCAACACGCCGCACCTTAGTAATCAGCAAACCTGCAATGATCTGTAACAGACAAGCGTCAACAGCCCAGACATTAACGAAGCGGTCAGGTAGGACCTGTTACTGAATGGATCAATCGTAAAAACCCAGTGACAGTCTACCTAAGAGACTGAAGAAAAAGACACCACTGTATCCTTACGCTTATTCTCGTCTTTTACACCCATGTCCTACCTACAACATTAAATTTCATTAGGGTATAAAAGCGATAAGATGATTGCCTCAGTCATATCAAATCTAACACTAAACTAGAACAGATATGCGATACGGTTCCCGAGACTTACTAACGCTGATCTTATGACTCTACGAAGATAGACTTAAGTGATTCGGTGTATTATAGCTTTAATTCTTGTATATAGACTTCGATTTTCTTCAATAAAATACATACATTTTCTTGTTTTTTTTTTTTGTTTTTTTTTTTTTTTTTTTTTTTTTTTGTTTTTTGTTTTTTGCAATAGACTTTCCTCGTTCTGTTCTCTGAGCTCCTAGATTAAATTGTGCAGAATTCCATAATCAGGGACCATACAACGAACATTTCGGACTGAAACTATTTCTTGTCGACAAAGTGTCCGACAGACGAAGATTCTGGGTGAGTTTGATACGCATTTTTCGTCGTATAGAGCCGTCGCTTTATCGTCATTGAGCCATCACTGTGTGTGACAATTAATAAAGGCAATTTCCAATTAGTACACTCCCTGTTGTACAATAAAAAGGAGTACTTTCATATCCTTCGCAGTGATTACATGTAACGATATGTGGGTCACACTCTCGAGTAATCTCTTGGTAATAGCGAAGGCTGGTGCACACGGCTTAATGTGTAGTCCTTATCTCTTAAATAAGCTGTTGGTACACTTTCTAAATGTGGATCTCAAATGAACAAACAGGCTACAAGCTGAGAGCTCTTGTAAGGTTAAGCAAAATTTTGTTTGAAATAGTAGGAATGAATTAAAATAAAGGGATAGGAAGGTGAAAGAAGAAGAAACAGAACAGGATGTCATCGTGACGTAAGAAGCTGTTTTCGAAACGAACAAACTAAACTGAATATTTTTTCTTCATAATTAGCTAACGCAAGGCGGGCTTAGACCCTCATCATGAAACACCGAACGAGATAATATCACATAATATCACAAGCAGCGTCATACGCTAGTCGTTTAAATGTAGATACATATTCTGAAGAAAGCCTCCATCCTATTCTGCAAGATGAATAGTTCTTCATAACGTTCCTGTAACACATACGTTAGGAGTTGGCCAAACTAATGTAAGCATGATGCAAAATATTACATCTTGGCACCACTGCGTAGGTGTAAACCGTGTGCCGCGTGGAAGTGACGGCGTGGTCTAAAGCGTCATGTCGACGTCAACATACGTAGTCCGCAATCCACCCAAAGATGAGTGGCGGAGGGTTTTCACTACCACTACCAGTTACTTGCTTTCCTGTTCCACTCCTATATAGACAGAGGAAAAAACTAATGATGGTATGCCTCCGTGCGAGCCATAATGTCTCTGATGTTATGCTGGTGGTCTTTGCGCGAATTGTAGATTAGCGGCAGTACAATCGTTCTGCAGTCCGCCTCACCTTCCGGCCCTCTAAATTTCTTCAACAGCGCTTCTCGAAAAGAACGTCGTCTTACCTCCGGCGACTCCCAGTTGAGTTCCCGAAGCTCATCAGTGACACTCGCGCCTTCATCGAATCTACCAGTTACAAACCTAGTCGTCCGCTTCCTAACTGCCTCTATATCCTCCTTCAAACCAATCTGTCGGGATCCCACACACTTGAGCAATCCTCGAGACCGGATCGTACAAGCGTTTTTATGTGGTCTCTTTACGGACGAATTGGTCTTCCCAAAATTCTCCTAAAATGTCGACCATCCGCCATTTCCACGACTGTCCTTATATGCTAGTTCCTTCTCAAATCCTTGTACAGCGTATTACGCCTATGTATTTAATCGATTCGACTCTGTCAAGCTGCACGCTACTAATGCTGTATTCGAACATTACCTGATTGTTTCTCCTACTCTTCTGCATCACCTTACATTTATCTACATTTAGTTCTAGTTGTCATTCGTCACACCATCTAGAAATTTAGTCCAAGTCATTCAATGACGACACCCTGCTATATACTACAGCATCATCAGAAAGCAGCCGCAGATTGCAATTCACGCTGTCCGGCAGATCATTTATATAGATGGAAAATAATGGCGGTTCTATCACACTTCCCTGACGCACCCCTGACGATACCCTAGTCTGATGAACACTAGCCATCAAGAACAACGTATTGGGTGCTATTACTTAAATAGTATTCGAGCCACTCACATATTTGGGCACCTAATCGATAAGCTCGTACCTTCATTAGTAGTCTTTTTGTGGTCAGCCTGTTGCTCTTCATCCATAGCACGCAAGATGAGAGAAAAGAGCAAGCTGGGTTTCGCACGATGATCTATTGGCCCAAGGTCAACACGGAATTAGAAAATATCGTTCATACGAAACACAACTAGCCCTTTACTCACACAAAGTGATGAGTGCTATCGACAAGGGTTCGCAAACCAATTCCGTATTTCTTGTTTTCCAGAAGGCTTTTGATACCGTACGTCACAAACGGCTTTTAATCAAATTGCGTGGTTATGCTATATCGCACCAAATTTGCGACTGGATAGGAAATGTCCTGTCAGAGAGGACACAGTTTGTTGTAATCGATGGTAAAGCATCGACTAAAACAGAAGTGATATCGGGCGTTCCACAGGGTGTTCCTTATTTACATAAACGATTTGGGAGAAAATCTAAGCAACTCTCTTCGGTTGTTTGCAGATGACGCTGTGATTTATCGTCATGTAAAATCATCTGCAGATCAAAACCAAATGCAGAACCATCTAAAAAAGATTGGAAATTGACTCTAAGTAATGAGAAGTGTGAATTTGTCCACATGAGAACGAAAAGAAATCCGTTAAACTTTGGTTACAAAATAAATCAATCAAAAGTGAAGACCATAAACTCAACAAAATACCTGGGAGTTACTATTACTTCAGGCTTAAACTGGAAAGAAAACCAGAGCGAACCAGAGACTGCGTTTTATTGGTAGAACCCTTAAAAGATGCAACAGAACTACTAAAGAGATTAACCAGAGCGAACCAGAGACTGCGTTTTATTGGTAGAACCCTTAAAAGATGCAACAGAACTACTAAAGAGATTGCATACACTACGCTTGTCCGTCCTTTTTTGGAGTATATCCTATTTTGGAGTATAGCTGTCCAGTGTGGGATCCTTATCAGGTGGGTTTGACGGAGGACATCGAATGTGTCCAAAGAAGGGTAGCTCGTTTCGAATTGTCACGATATAGGGGAGACAGCGTTACGGAAATGATACAGGATCTGGGATGGCAATCATTACAACAACGACGCTTATGGCTGCGGCGTGGGCTGCTTACGAAAATCCGTTCGCGAACATTCTCCTCTGAAAGCGAAAATATATTGTTGACTCCCACTTACACAGGTAGAAACGATCATCAGAATAAAATACGAGAAATCAGAGCTCGAACGGAGAGATTGAGTTCTTCGCGCGCGCTATTGGAGAATGGAATGAGAGATAAATAGTATAAAGGTGGTTCGATGAACCCTTTGCCAGGCAGTTGTATGTGATTTGCAGATGCATGTAGATGCAGATCGATGCTTCCTGATGCATACACAGAAGCTTTTCCGTCTCAAGGATATTTTCTATATTAGAACTGAGGATATTTTCAAGAATTCTACAGCATGCTACGGTCTGGGTGGACGCTCCCGGCGGACATTCGAAACCTCCTCGGGCATATGTGTGTGTGATTAGTTTAATTAGTTTTTAAGTCAAGGGTCTGATGGCCATATCAGTTTGGTCTCATAGGTTTACAGACATTTGAATATTTTTGTGTAAACAGTGTGGCGTGAGTGCAGTGCACAACTGACACACGAAGACTGGACATTACCTTGCACTATATTACACGTCTTGTTGTGCGACGGTAAACACAAATGCTCGGTGAAAAGCGCGTTATCTCAGGGGTTTCCGAAGAGGCCAGCTCGGTAGTGTGCAGTTAGCGGAAGCATCTGTGGCGAAATCGAATGCACTGGTTGCTTATAGCGGCAGTATCCGTGACAATGACAGCGCACATCAAAACGATATAAGACATCATTGGGTAAGGGAAATAGTAGACGGTACCCGAAGTTAACGGCCAACGACCAAAGAGCATTAAATACGATGCGGCCCGACAACAAAAAAATACCAAGTGTCTGCAAAACTCAACGCTCACTCGAGTAACACTGTTTCGTTAAAAACAGACATGACTGGAGCTTAAACGCTGCAGTTCCTAAGTCACTAACAGGAGCGGATCCAAGACGGCCTGCTGGAGGGGAGGGGAGGGGGGATTGGGGTTGTTTGTTTGGCATAGGGGGACTAAACTACTTAGGTTATCAGTCCCTCAGTGGGGAGGGGAAGGAGTGAGGATAGGAAAGGAAGGGAGGGGGAAATGAAATGCAGTCTGGGAAGTAAAGAAGGAAGGAAGACTGCATTAGCTCGAGGCCCCGTGCTCGCCACGCACGTATTGACGAAAGAACCGTGAGCTCCCCGTGGGGAGGGGGTGGGGGTGAAAGAATTCTCATCGACAGCTTAACTCTAGCTCAGTAGAATAGTACCGGCCACCCCTTTTTACCCCACGCACACCCGATCAAACAAAAGTCTCACAGCTTTGTAGACTCAGTGCAGTCGCTAATAACGGATGCTAGCGAAAAGAAGGAAATAGTGCCACGATCATAAAAACTGGACACTTGCGACTGGAGGAATGTGGAAGCGTCCGATGAATCATACAGTGAAGTCTTTTCAGGAAAGAGTTGTCATAACTCCAAACTTCCGGGCTGAGATGCCGTGGTCTACGCGTAAAACTTTCCCCTGACTGCCGAAGGCATCCTCGGAGGTGAAACTGCAAACTGCAAAGTAACTGGAGTGAGCGCCGTATATAGAGGCCATCCAGGTAGCGTCACTGTCAATCACGTACCAACATTATCGATTGATAATAATCGAGTGTCGTATTGTCGCTGCATTGTTGGCATCCAAATTCTGTTCAGTTTAATACCTTCGTCTTTCCAGTTAAAAGTATTTCGGTGTTTGAAAATTTCTATGGCCTCTCTGCACGGCCGGCCGCGGTGGCCGAGCGGTCTGCGGCGCGCCAGTCACGTTCAGCACGGCTACTACGGTCGGGGGTTCGAATCCCCCCTTGGCCATGGATATTTGTGCCGTTCTATTAGCTAGTTCATAAGAAAAAGCTGGTAGAGTGCTTGCCTGCGAAAGGCAAAGTTTCCAGATTCGAGTCCCGGTTCCGGCACACAATTTTAATCTGCCAGGAAGTTTCATATCAGCGCACACTCTGCTGCAGAGTGAAAGTTTCATTCTAGTTCATAAGTAGTTTGTAAGTTTAGTGACTGATGACCCCGAAGTTAAGTCCCAATAGCTCTACAAACATTTGATTTTCTCTACACGTATGTGCATAACAATGTGATGTCAAGCTATGACGCTCGTGTCATTAAAATTTATTTCATGGTCACCTTCTTGATAAAAATGTTCCGCTAATGCCAATTTATCAGTAGGACCTAGGCGGCAGTTTCGTTTATGTTTGCTCAGAAACTTATTTTTGTTGTTCCGATGTAAACCTGTCCACAACTGCAACGAGTTTTATAAACACCTGGTGTAGCTAAAGGATGTCGCATTTCTTTCGCTGATCTTACACATACTTTTATTTTTCTAGCAGGGCTAAAAATAGTTTCCACATCACATTTTAGTAATACTTCCCAATGCGATTTTATTAATAAATGGAAGAAAAATGTTTCCAGAACGAAGTGCTCCATGTATCTTCTTGTTTGAGTAGCCATTCTTCTTGAACGTCCATGGCAGGCGTTTAATCTCATCTTCCGAGTGTACTGGTTTACATATTTTGTATGCCTTTTTCACTAATGTTTTTATCACACCTTTTTTGCTTTGGGTGGTGGTTAGACTCTTTATGCAGATCTTTTATTTCTCTGTAATTTTTATTTCCTGTAATAGGCTTCCTAGCTAATTGAAACTCTCCACTCTCCTTAGTCATTCCCCACAGACTGTTACTCAAGTTGTTCCTCTCTCCTTTGTTCTTGCTGTGGTAACCATCTCACTCTTACTTATACTAAATTTCATCCCTTATTCTTGTACTGTTTGTTCCCAACCGTCCAAGTGCTCTTATACTTCCTCCTCCTTATTCCCCAAGTCATCAGATCTCTGTGTCCATAGTAAATTGAATTTGTGGATTGATGCTGTTAATATATGACAGGAGGGCATCCAATTCCTTTACATTATGTGTCCATTTAACAAAGGTATCGTCTACATAGCGACACAATCGGCTGGTCTTCTTCTGTAATTATGCAACCCCTGTTGTTCAAAGATCATAAACCAATTAGCCACAGCCAATTTAAGATGGCTTCCCATAGCCGCAAGGTTAATTTGTTTAAAAAAGTAATTATTATATTGAAAGTAAGTTGCGGTGAAGCAGTGTCTGAATAAAGCCACAATATAACTTAGAAAAATATCCGGTATGCACGATATCATGGTAAACACGACACCACATCAAAACTAACCAGGATATCATCAGGGCCCACGCTTATTTCCTTCATTATGTCTGTGAAGTGCGATGAATTCTTAATGTGACTGTCCGTTCCACTAACATAAGGTTGCAGCATTGAGGCCAGGTATCTTGCCAACTCAGGACTTTGAGACCCTATAGGCCTCAGAGTCCGATGAATCATCATTTACATTGCTTACTACAACCAACTGGTGTATGCATCGAGCACCCAAAAAGAAGCCTACGATAAGGCATGTCTGCTTCCTACATTCAAGCACGAAGTGGTTCCTTCATCTTCGGAATTAAATCAAAGTCACAAGGACTTAAGCTTTGCGAAAGAAGCGGCAACACTTTCTGTGCAACTCATCCATAATTTTGCACGACAATGCGCGGGCGCAAATAGCGAAAGCTGCGGTTGCTCTGTTCGGTCGATGGGACTGGGAAGTACTGTACCATCCACCATTCTCCCTGGACTTAAGGCCTTATGACTTCGATTGGATTCCGAAGACGAAGGAACCACTTCTTGGCATTTGCTTCAGAACTGTTCCAGAGATTCGACAGGCAGTATACCGCTCCATTCGCACCATCAACAGAACAAGCTCTGCTGAAGGTTTACTACACATTCCACATCGTTGGCAACGGGTTCTGCACAATGCTGGTGACTACTTTGAAGGACGTAACAGGTGAAAACATGTAACTCTTTTGTATCGGTTGTGAATAAATAGTTGCCACTGTTTAAGTTTCAACTTTCGTATTTATGAATCTATGGAACTTAATCCAAAATTCAAATGTTTGTATTTCTATAAGACCAAACTACTGTGCTCATCAGTCCCTAGAGTTGACTTAAACCACTTATTCTAAGGTCAACAGACACAGACAGGCCCAAGCCCGATGGAGGAAGTGAACATCCGAAGATGGCGAGCAATGGCGCGATCCGCAGAAAGACGGCTTAGAGCGCTTGGCCTTTCAACTGCGGCTACTGTTTGCAGTTGAGAAAGAGTGAACATAATTATAGTGCGCGTCACGTAGGAAGGCCGCCCAGTTTTCAGCCGTTCTGCGCATGCCCCTTCACCAGTATACTGGCAGCCAATTATATTCATTCCACTCCTAGGGATGGCATGCAGCTCACCAAAGGTTTTTTGTGTGCGCTTCGTGCGCTCGCTGCCCCAGTAGACCGCTGTTTACTTCAGCTGCCGGTAGTTTAGCTGTAGAGTGGTATACTCCTTACTCGTTTCCTTGTAGGTAACTCAGTGTGGGTTACCTGGAAACTGGCAGTTGCTTAAACGAACCTAGAACGACCACTCATTGGAAACCGCTCCCTAAATCATACCCTTGCTACTCCTAAGGCGCTTTCACTTCAAGAAGTTGAGACATTGTCACGATTTCCCTGTCCGCGCTTCTATTCCTTCGAACTGCCGCATGGGGCCCTCTCAAGGCTGTGCTTCGCAGCTGATACGGGGCTATTTAAATGGCAAGCCACTGCGAGCGTCCGCTTCGTGCGCTCGCTGCCCCAGTAGACCTCTGTTTACTCCCGCTCCCGGGTCTTGCAGAGTGGTATACAGCCCGACTCCTCACTCGTTTCCTAGTAGGTAACTCAGTGCGGATTACCTGGAATAGAAGCAGGAACTACGAAAGGGGTAAAAGCGTAACGCAGAGAGAGAGAGGCGCAACAGCGGGAGCGGCGGTGCGTCACGGGAGCGCGGCACGTGGCCGGGCGCCGGCTGCCGATTGGCCGGCGGCGGCAGTGGTGGGGGGTCGCGGTGGTGGGGGAAGGCGGGCGGGCAGGCAGGGCGGCGGGCCGGCGCGGCGGGCAGAGTGTCGCGTGCTGTGGCGCGATGCTGACGGCTGCCGCTGCCATGGTGGAGGCGTGTCTGCTGCTGCCGGGCGGCGCACCCGCCGACAAGCAGGTGGGGAGCGCGCGGCGCACGGCGCGCTGCCTGTTCGGGCCGGCGGACGCGGGCGCCGCGGAGCTGCTGCTGAGCCAGCAGCTGGCCGCGGAGCGCGACCGCCTGCTCTGGCGCTTCGGCTTCCAGGTGGTGGCGGCGCTGGCCGAGGACGGCCTCAGGGTGGAAGACGACCGGCCGCAACCCCCGGAGCCGGCCAAGGCGCCCAGGAGGCCGCGGCCCGCGCCTTACCGCCGACAGACCACTGTCAAAGGTACGTCCCGTGGCACGCCTCTGCGTTTTAAGAGCTGCGCGTCCCGTGCTGTCTTCACTCATTCCTTCGCAACTGTCTTGGCGATGCACTTCCGGGTGGCAGGAACGGTTGATTCTTCTTTCTCCATGTGTTCCTCTTACTTAAGTGGTAGCAATGGCGTAACTATGGGGGGGGGGGGAGGATGAGGGGATAGAAAAGAAAAAAATAGATAGAGGGAAAAGTAAAGAACAAGAAATCGTATAACAGCAATCTGGTAAAGGTAAACATTGGAACCTTGGAGTGTTTTACCATAAGCTTGAAGGGAGTGAATTAGTTTCTTCAACGGGAGTGGTAGATGGTAGTCTGTCTGGAAACTGACTAAAATTTTGCTCGTCAAGCAGATCTATCCCCCCCCCCCAAAGCCAAGTCCTAGTTACGCCACTGAGTGGTAGTAACCTTTGAGTGCTTAATTCAGTAGGGTGTAATGTATCGAACTTTTCAGACCGAACCTAACGAATAACAGTGCAAAACCAAGTTGAAGAAGGGGTTAAATGAAAACAATAACATACCCAAATTTTAGTACTTGTACGGAATAATCGTGGGAAAGGCGAACCAGAGACTGCGTTTCATTGGTAGAACCCTTAAAAGATGCAACAGAACTACTAAAGAAACTTATCCGTCCTTTTTTGGAGTGTTGCTGCCCAATGTGGCTATCCTCATCAGGTTAGTTTGACGGAGGACATCGAAAGAGTCCAAAGAAGGACAGCTCGTTTTGTAGCACGCCTCTGCGTTTTAAGAGCTGCGCGTCCCGTGCTGTCGTCACTCATTCCTTCGCAACTGTCGTGTCTTGGCGATGCACTTCCGGGTGGCAGGAACGGTTGATTCTTCTTTCTCCATGTGTTTCTCTTACTTAAGTGGTAGCAATGGCGTAACTATGGGGAGGGGGGATGAGGGGGATAGAAAAAAAATAGAGAGAGAGAGAGGGAAAAGTAAAGAACAAGAAATCGTATAACAGCAATCTGGTAAAGGTAAAGATTCGAAACTTGGGGTGTTTTACCATAAGCTTGAAGTGAGTGAATTAGTTTCTTCAACGGGAGTGGTAGATGGTAGTCTGTCTGGAAACTGACTAAAATTTTGCTCGTCAAGCAGATCTATCCCCCCCCCCCCCCCCCAAAGCCAAGTCCTAGTTACGCCACTGAGTGGTAGTAACCTTTGAGTGCTTAATTCAGTAGGGTGTAATGTATCGAATCTTTCAGACCAAAGCCAAGGAATAACATTGCAAAAACAAGTTGAAGAAGGGGTTAAATGAAAACATAACATACCCAAATTTTAGTACTTGGGAAAGGCGAAGCTGAGACCGCGTTTCAAATGTTCTAATGTTTGTTAAACTTATGGAACTTAACTACGGGGTCATCAGTCCCTAAACTTACAAACTACTTATGAACTACCTTATACTAAAGACGGCACAAATATCCATGCCCGAGGGGGGATTCGAACCCCCGACCGTGCAGACTGCGTATCATTGGTAAAAGAAGAAACTACATTTATCCGCCTTTTTTTGGAGTATTGCTGCCCAATGTGGCTATCCTTATCAGGTTTGTTTGACGGAGGACATCGAAAGAGTCCAAAGAAGGGCAGCTCGCTTTCTAGCACGCCTCTGCGTTTTAAGAGCTGCGCGTCCCGTGCTGTCGTCACTCATTCCTTCCCTACTGCCGTGTCTTGGCGATGATCTTCCGGGTGACAGGAACGGTTGATTCTTCTTTCTCCAGGTGTTTCTTGAAAGAACATGATTTCTTAGACGGATCAGTTCCTCTTACTTTAGTAGTAACCTTTGGGTGCTTAATTCAGTCGGTTGTAATGTATGGCCGGCCGCGGTGGCCGAGGGGACTGAGGCGCTCCAGTCACGATCTGCACCGCCACTACGGTCGGGGGTTCGAATCCCCCCTCGGGCATGGATATTTGTGCCGTCCTTAGTATTAGCTAGTTCGTAAGTTTAGGGACTCATAACCCCGTAGTTAAGTCCCATAAGCTATACAAACATTTGAACATTTTTTGTAATGTATCAAATATTTCAGACCGAAGCTAAGGAATAACAGTGCTTAAACAAGTTGAAAAAGGGGTTAAATGAAAACAATAACATACCTAAATTTTAGTACTTGTACGGAATAATCGTGGGAAAGGCGAACCAGAGACTGCGTTTCATTGGTAGAACCCTTAAAAGATGCAATAGAACTACTAAAGAAACTTATCCGTCCTTTTTTGGAGTGTTGCTGCCCAATGTGGCTATCCTCATCAGGTTAGTTTGACGGAGGACATCGAAAGAGCCCAAAGAAGGACAGCTCGGTTTGTAGCACGCCTCTGCGTTTTAAGAGCTGCGCGTCCCGTGCTGTCGTCACTCATTCCTTCGCAACTGCCGTGTCTTGAAGATGCACTTCCGGGTGACAGAAAGGGTCGATTCTTCTCTCTCTCTCTGTTTTCATTGATACATGAAGATGGAATCTTTTTCGAGTTTTTATTTTCGTTTCTCATATAAGACTGGACAAAAGCATATATACCTGGACATACCGGGTTTAGCAGCTTGTATTTATATAAAATTGGTAAACAATTCACTTAGCCTTAGCTCTTAGTCAATAATTGAAGGGTTCGCATTGTTCCTATATTATACTGTGGTTACTTCATGGCATGCTAATGTGACTTTCCTGTCGTCACCTGATTAGCTCTCGCCTCCTCCCAACCCTCCGGGAGGGGGTTGACGTTTATCCATAACATTTGTTGAGTGAACATCATTTCTTAGACGAATCAGTTCCTCTTACTTTAGTAGTAACCTTTGAGTGCTTAATTCAATAGGGTGTAATGTATCGAATCTTTCAGACCGAAGCTAAGGAATAACAGTGCAAAAACAAGTTGAAGAAGGGATTAAATGAAAACAATAACATACCCAAATTTTTGTACTTGAATAATCGTGGGAAAGGCGAACCAGAGACTGCGTTTCATTGGTAGAATCCTTAAAAGATGCAACAGAACTACTGAAGAAACTACATACACTACACTTGTTCGTCAATTTTTGGAGTATTGCTGCCCAGTGTGGGATCCTTATCAGGTGGGTTTGACGGAGGACATCGAAAGAGTCCAAAGAAATGCAGCTCGTTTTGTAGTGTCACGATACAGGGGACACAGCGTTCCGGAAATGATACAGGACCTGGGATGGGAATCATTACGACAACGGCGCTTATCGCTGCGGCGTGGGCTGCTTACGAAACTCCGATCGCCAACATTCTCCTCCGAATGCGAAAATATATTGTTGACTCCCACTTACATAGGTAGAAATGATCATAGGAATACAATACGAGAAATCAGAGCTAAAACGGAGAGATTCAGGTGTTCTTTCGTTTCGCTTACTATTCGACAATGGAGTGGGATATAAATAGTATAAAGGTTGTTCGATGAACCCTCTGCCAGGCACTTAAATGTGATTTGCAGAGTATCCCATGTAGATATAGAATAACAAATGGTAAATAAGAGTCAAAAGAAATTTCAGCACTGGTCGTAAATTAGCATTTACTTTTATGGCAAATCGATTTCGACTATGGAATGGACTCTTCATTTCGTAATTAAAAGTATATCCTCTGCGTCAGTCGTCGTAATTTACTTTGCTACTCAAATACGGAAACTCTTCTACTGTTTTGTTTCGTTACATAATCTAATCGCCTTGATTTCTTACATTGCATTACCCTTGTTTTACTCTTGTTGATTGTTCATCTTATACGCTCCTTTCAAGACATCGTCGATTCCGTTCAGTTGTTCATCCAGGTCCTTTTCTGTCTTCCACAGAATTGCAATGTCGTCGGCGACCTGTTTTTCTTTTTTTTTTTTTTTTTTTTTTTTTTCTTATTCTTTTCTTTTTTTTTTTTTATTCTTCTTCTTTTTAGTTTCTTCTTATGAACTTTAAATCCTTCTCCAAATTTCCCCTTACTTACCATCACATTTGGCTCAATGTTCAGGTTCGATAACACTACGCAAAGGCTGCAACCCTGTTTTTACTCTCTTCCCAAACACTGCGTCCCTCATTAAGTTGAATATAATTTTTCGTTTCCTACATTTTACGGCTGCTACCTTCCAGTTGCAGTTCTCGAAGGTAATAAAACAGGCAATTTTACTTCATAGTTGTTCTTTTTAATGCTTGGTTCTGCACCCTAACCTGTTGATATTTGTGGCAGCAGCCCCAACAGGTGTTTCTATGCTGTATGCAAAAGTTCGTCTAATAATCCCCATATACTACCGTCTAATCTCTGTTGTGTAATCTATCTCCTTTAACCTTTTTCTGTTATCACTTTTTACAATAGTTAAAGTTCAAAAAGCGGTCACATAACAACCGTCGAGGCATGTTGACGAATAATTTAATAGTCTTTCTGGGCAGCAACGTGGAAGCTACACTTCAGTAGGGAAATCTGACTCAATCTATGGATGGTATTAGGAAATCACCGTTACCAACTCTGAAGGCCTGTAGAGGGGATGCACAAGCGACCTATGATAATTTCTTTATCTTAGAAACAGTAAAACCTATCTTTTTTGTTGTAAGCTCTTTACACCAAAACAAGAAAGAAATGTTCGTTTGACCTGGGCACTAAAATGCAAAGCATTGGACTAATAGAAGCGACAAGTTCACAATATCGAAGAAGGCGACGTGCTCACGGATCTGAAATTATGCATTTTAGAGTCCATGATTATTACACTCCTTGCTAATTTTATTCATTTATTTATTACAGTGTAATGGTGTTTGTAACAGTTTCACTTCGCTAGCCAGAATTTGTTGATATACTACCGATAATGCAGATCCGTATTAGGTCGGTAGTTATCTGGGTATCGCAGAGTAATATTCGATCACATACTTTTGAAAGAATCAGGCCTGTGTATACCATACGTCTCTCGTGATAACTTCTCGTGTGAATTTCGTGTTGCGCAAACAGGTGCCTGTCTGGTTTAGCGATCAATACCTAAGAGGCGTCACCACAGAAGTCACGCTTTTTCAGCATAGCTACGTATATAAACACTTGCAAAGTTCTAAAGCAGGTAACTTACCTCGCCAATGGATGTTAAAATCTGTTGTGAGGCAAGATTTTGAAATTCGTCGCAGTACATTGTGGCTGACAATTCTCTTCGCATCGAATGCCTTTGCAATCGTAGCATCTATGGATACATGTTGTACAATACGGCACATACGTTTCTCATTCCTTATGACCGCAAAGTACACAAGTCAAGATGGCTGCGAGACAATCTCTTAGCCTACTTATCCTATCCTATTTCCCGTTACGGTGTCGCTGCTGCAGTTTCAAACACGCAACCGCGCAGTCGATGCAAGTACATGCTCAGCTGTTAGTAGGCGAACAAAGGCTGGTCTTACTTAGCTGCCTATCGAACGCAATGTAATCCACATTTTTATTGTTTGTAATTATATTTCTACGGAAGAAATGCATACTGAAAAACTGCACAATTTTAGTCCTTGTTGTTCATTGTGTCTAATCGTAACTTTGTCCGACGCAAAGTGGCAGTATCAAGTTCTTGTCCTTATTCGAGTGTAACCTATGGTCAGTGGCGGACTAAGGGGGGGGGGGGGGCGTCCGCCCGGGGCCTCTTGTCTTGGGAGGCCTCCAGTTATCCTGGAAGAACGACATATATGTGTATATTTTAGTTGGAGCTACCTTATCCTCTCGTTCTGAGGCATCCGAATCTCGAAAGCTATTTTTTGTTGACTGGCCCATACCTCTCGTCCTGGGAAGGCCTCAAAAACGCAGAAGTTACTGTAACAGCCTTACTACGCCACTGCCTATTGTGCTTTTTGTTCATCATCTTGGTTATAATTGAAATTGCTGACACGACGTTGTTGTGAGGCATGTTTTTGAAACAGTACAATATATTTTTCAGCAAACTTGTGTTCATGAATAAGTGGCCCTCACAGTGCTGCCTGTTCAGAAACTAGGCAACAGTTAACTCAAGGCGATGGAACTATACTAACGGTGAGATGACGAATTCAATCCACGCTCAGGCATTTGTACTGTCTGGTACGCTTATTACAACTAAGGGGTTTCCGTATTTGTATAAGTTATTTCAAAATTCAAATGTTTGTATAGCTTTGGACTTAACTACGGGGTCATCACTCCCTAAACTTACAAACTAGCTACAACTAAGGACGGCACAAATATCCATGCCCGAGGGGGGATTCGAACCCCCGACCGTAGTGGCCGTGCAGACCGTGACTGGAGCGCCTCAGTCCCCTCGGCCACCGCGGCTGGCTTTGTATAAGTCAGTTGTTGTTCTAAAGCTATTAATACGTCGCGTTTAGCAGTTCCCGGATATTCGAGGAATATATATATGTTGCACCAAAGCTGCTTCTTTTTATGCTGTTCGTCTTTGACCATTTAATTAAGCCACTTTCTTTTGGACACTGGGTAGGAAGACAAAGTTAAGGAAAAAAGTGAGGTTTTTTTCAGGAGTACGTACCGAATCTACAGCAATAAAAAATACAAAAAGGAAACGTAAGGGAAACACAGTAAAGATGCAACAAACGCCGTCGTCGTTTTATGCCCAATATTCGGAAGTCATATAATTTATACGTGGCAAAACATTTATGCACTGTACTGTTTAATTTTTATTCGGAGGTGCGTGAGGCGAAAGATAGTACCTACAGATTAATTCTGAGGTACTTAATCTGGTACGTTGTAGGCTATCGTGATGAGTGCTGTTGCAGTATTACCATTGCTCTTATAAAGGTGGCGTGACGCTAAATCGAAGCGCCGATACGTTGGCAACGCTCACGAATAGTACCAAGTCTTCACCTGATGGGCAAGTGTCCAACGAACAAAAATACGCCACACAGAAGAAGATCGACGACCAAAGAAATCAATCGATACCCGTCAGGCGGAAGAACCCACCCCCCCTTCCGTGCAAATAATGAATAATGGTTACAAACAATTTCTAGCGCCGCTCGAAACCGTTAAAGAAACCAGGTCATTTGACACTCGCTAGCGTGCTTCGACGACCTTCGCTGCGAAGGCGAGAAACTGTGCGGTGTGTACTCATCTTTAAATGCCCTAGTTATCGTTTCTTCTGACTCACAGATAGCTGACACACTAGTGACGGGTCAGCGAATGTTTCTCGCTATCATCGGAGTGGAGCGAGAGTTACAACACTGGACTCGTGCTTTTATGCGTCGTCGTACAATCGTGTCGGGGTCACCTTTGTTCAGGATTCCCTTTGTTTCACCATATCACTTGTGGAGATAGGTGCGATTGTTCGTTGTTTTCCCGGCAACACTGTTAGTCGACGGGACGTTAGCCTCTCCGTTTCTGAAATCTATCGTTAAGAAACTTATCCAGTCAGTTGTCTGAACAGTGTGCGAAACTTTTATGTTCGGTATTTCTCGGTAATAAGCACACAGCAGCGACTCTTTGACAAGTGAGGGCTCAGTCTACGTCCTGGGCTGCAATGCTGACCACAGGCACAGCATCGGCCGTTCTGGGGCGTATAATGGAGATCCGTCGTATTAGCAATGCTGAAGCGATGGCGTCGTCAGTATGCGATGGCAATAGTCTGGCGCGTGATCGCGCGGGAAATGCGGAAGTCGTGATGCAAGTCTCAGGGGGCGAAGCTTCAGGCGGGATGGGACGTTTGTGACTAGAATGGCGATGTAGTATAAAGGAGAATTGCACAATACGTTGTTGCTAATCGTGTTCACTCCCAGCACTAGCTGAGAAAAATTACAAACAGTCTTCGGTAACCAGAATGAAACTTTTACACTGCAGCGGAGTGTGCGCTGATATGAAACGGGCAAGCGCACTACCGACTGTGCTATCCCGACACGACTCACAGTGCCGCCTCACAACTTTACTTCCGCCAGTACCTCGCCTCCTACTTTCCAAACTTCACAGAAGCTCTCCTGCGACCCATGCAAGACTAGCACTCCTGGAAGAAAGGATATGGTGGAGTGCGCACACTCCGCTGCAGAGTGAAAGTTTCATTCTGGAAACATCCCTTAGGCTGTGGCTAAGCCATGTCTCCACCATATCCTTTCTTCCAGGAGTGCTAGTCATGCATGGTTCGCAGGAGAGCTTCTGTGAAGTTAGGAAAGTAGGAGGCGAGGTGCTGGCGGAAGTAAAGTTGTGAGGCGGCACTGTGAGTCGTGTCGGGATAGCACAGTCGGTAGTGCGCTTGCCCGCTAAAGGCAAAGGTCCCAGGTTCGAATCCCGGTTCCGGCACACGATTTTAATCTGCCAGGAAGTTTCAGTCTTCGGTATATTTCTGTGCAAGCCTCAGGGGCCAGACTTGTAGACGGATTCGATCGTTCGTATTAAGAATGATAAAGTCTTTCTCTCTAATTTGCTGTTAATCTTCTTCATTCCCAGAGGAGCCTGAGAAAATTAACGGGCAGTTTTGGGTCTTTTTGCTAGTGTGGTGCCCTAAAGCTTCACAAACATTTGAACTTCTTTTTTTTTCACACAAAATTGTTACACATTATGCCTCAACACCGTTCTACTTTAACTTGCATGTGTCTTACAATTCCTTTTCTCTTTGTGCAGTTCGGTATATCCTGATTTTAGCGTTAAAGTACCTCCCTTCTACTGTAGTTACTTTCGTATAAATTTAACTAAAACACTTTTCTATGCCCATTTTCTTCAGCTTTGAAAAGAGTTCTTTAGTTTGAATGATCAAAATTGTGGGATCCAGTTTGATATATATTCCATTTTAAATTTCATCCCTCTTTACATCTGCATTTAACTCCATTCAGTTATTCACGAATGTAGAAATCAAACTAGCAGCGATAAGTTTAAACCAAACTTACAAATTTCTTAATAACCTAATACGTAGTTTTGATTCTTGCTTCTCCACTTGTATAGATTTGTAATTTCTAAATACGAATGAGAATACGAAATACGTTCTCTTTCTCCCACTCCCCCCTCCTTCCTCGCCCTTCACCTTTGGTCATTTCCTGATTGCCCCTCCCCTTGACATTAAGCATGGGTTATTATTATTGAAAAAGCTTCCAGTCACGGTATGTACTTGTTATTGTTTTAGAATGAAATATCGAAACGATTTTGCGATCGATGGAGCCATATAGAAAGTGCTACGCTGCACTGCCATCTGGTGGCGACAAATAAGAAAGTACATAGAATGAAAACCTCTATGTGTATGTCAACTTCCAAGACTGTCGTCTCTAAAATGAAGTCTAAAGATCTTACACAAACATTCATTTTCGTATATAATTGATATCACTACAGTTCGTTTCGATCATTGGAATCGAAGGCTGGATGTTCAAATTTTTGAAAACCTAAGGGACCAAACTGATATCGAGCGAGGTAGCGCAGTGGTAACACACTGGACTCGTATTCGGAAGGATGTTGGTTCAAATCCACCTCCGGCCATCCAGATTTAGGTTTTCCGTGATTTCCCTAAATCACTCCAGGCAAATGCCGGGATAGTTCCTTTCAAAGGACACGGCCAATCTTCTTCATCCTTACCCAAAATCCGAGCGTAAGCTCCGTTTCTAATGACTACGCTGTCGACGGGACTTTAAACCGTAAGCTTCCTTCATTCCAAACTGGTCAGGTCATCGGTCCCTACTGACACTAACATACACGCAGGACATCACACACACACCAGAGGGAGGACCGGGCGGCCGGGCATTCCGTGACGTATTGGCTCAGACTATGCGTCCATTTCGGCGCGGGAAGGTATCCGTGAAGGCGTGACATGTGAATACAAATAAAGAGAATTCATGAATTCGTTACGACAGCTCAAACACCCTACCTCCGCATCTGTCACTACTGTTAGCCATACAACTCTCACCGGCACATAAAGAGCACAACTTTCCACGCTGCTAGGGAAGCTCTTCGGTTGCACAGTGGTAGAGCGCCAGACTACAAATTCAAAGGTCGCGTGTTCGATCCCCGCCAAGTCCTTGAATTTTTATCTGTCACTTTCCACTTCTTGCACCTCTGGCAGTATTGCTGATGTGAAAAATACCGAGTAGCACCGTGGTTCGGAACCTACGTTAAACTCCAGTGGAAGAATGCAGGAGAGACGCTCTGTCGCTCGGTACGGGATTTTGTCGAAGTTTCGAGAATTACCTTTACTGAGGAGTGTAGTAGTATATTGCTCCCTCCTACGTGTATCTCGCGAAGAGATCGTGAGAATAAAAATCATAGATATTAGAGCCCACACAGAGGCATACCGACAATCCTTCTTTCCGCGAACAATACGTGACTGGAATAGGAGGGAAAATCGATAGTGGTACTCAAGGTACCCTCCGCCACACACCGTCGGGTGGCTTGCGGAGTATGGTTGTAGATGTAGATGTAGAAACTGTAGGTCCCCCTATAACTGGCTGGGTCAGTTCGAAGGTCGGAGGAAGGCAACGGCATACCACCTCCAAAGACGACCATGCCTAGTAAAGCACTGTGGTGTTTTTACCTTTGAAGATAACGAGGAAGGAAAGTCTGGGAGAGCAGTGGTGTTGCAGACAACTGGGCGCCGGCAGTGTTGCAAAACCTTTGCGCAGAACGCCGCGGAACACGCGCAATGAGGGCATCCGCTGACACATCGCTTCCTCGCTCTTCCCAGTAGTAGGAGGAGGAAAAACACGGTGTTCCGTAAACAGCCGTGACCTGCCCTCCAGGCCGCACGCTGCTGGCCTAGTTACTAGCCGACGCCACAGCGCAAACACTGGCTGCCTTATTTCTGCTAATGTTGTAATCCTCCTAAACAGTCATGAAGCTGTTTCACTTGCGTTTGCGATGTCGAAGTCGAAATGTTCACTTACCGTTATTGGAATTTAGTGTTCCTACTTTGTCGTAATCGTTCAGCCTGAAGACTGATGCTGATGCTTTAGCCACGTCGATTTCGAGCGGCGCTAGAATTTTTTTGTAAGCATTATTCATTATTTGCAAGGAAAGGGGGTGGGTCTTCCGCGTCACGGGTATCGACTGATTTCTTTGGTCGTCTATCTCCTTCTGTGTGGCGTATTTTTTATTTGTTGGACACCTGCCCATCAAGACTCAGTTGTGTTTATCCCAGTTCTGCGTACTCAATTTTGTCACGGTGGAGTGGCCGAGCGCTCTAAAGCGCCATGCTGAGGAGCACGCGGTTGCTCACCGTCGGGGGTTCGAGTCCTCCCTCGGTCATGGGTGTATGTGTTGTCTTTAGGTTTAAGATAGTTTAAGTAGTTTGTATGCTTAGGGACTGATAACCACAGATGTTAAGTCCCATAAGATTTACAAATATCTAAACATACATACTCAGTTTTACTGTGTAAGTTTCTTACTTTCTGCTTAAGTATTGCAACCTATATCCAAATCTAAAGTCTGTAAACATTTTGTGTCTCTGGTCCTTGTAGTGCAGATGATAGTTACCGTCGCCAACGTGTGAGGAAAGAACCAGGCAATTCTTCACGCTAGAGGCATACCGACAATGAATTACAGTAAGGTGGCTGATCATCGATGTTCTGGGTGGGCATCATCCCTCGTCAAGGGTGGTATTCAGTCCAAAGAATGGTTTGCTGCAGATCTCCACACTACCTGCCCTCTGCAAGCCTCTTCATCTTCGAAGTCTCTGCGGGTTTTCTGCCGGATAATAAAATCAAACTGATTCAATATTTCGACGGTACAGCTGTCCGCCATTTTTAGATAACTGCTGCTGCTGAGTCGCGCTGAATACGGGACTCAGCAGCAGCAGTTTCCTGAAGATGGCGGATAGCTGTACCGTCGAAATATTCAATCAGTTTGATTGTATTATCCGGCAGAAAACCCGCAGAGACTACGAAGATTTGTCACGCCGGGAAAGCATACGAAGTTACAAGCTTCTTCATCTTCGAACAAGTATGGGAACCTAGAGATATTTTTGAATGTGTATTTTTTCCCGGTCTGCCTCAGCGATTTTTTTTATCCCACACCCGATACTGAACTGAAGATTCCTTGATGACTCAGAATATGTCCCACTTGGCTGATAAAATCCTCCATTCTTTTGGTCAAGTGACCAAAAGTTGGCAAGCATTCTAAGAAATTTCATTGCATGCCGGAATACGTCCCACTAGTAGAAACCTTCTTTCAGTCGAAATATGTCTCAAATTTATTATCTCGCCAGTTTAGTGAAATCTCAGGACTCTACAATCCAGAGGCAACGTAATCCAACCCATCGTTGAACTATGTTTAATCCACTATCAATATAATTCTTCTGGGTATAATACCGCGTCGTCATTTTATAAACTGTACCGACGTTTCGGCCACTGTTGCAGGCGGCCTTCATCAGGGTCTGTGTCTGACTGTACGATCGCCTGGTGTTTATATATCAGCGGATGAGGGAGAGGAAGGGGGGCGTTGGTTAACCTTTATTGGTGGTTATATTATTGCACGCCAATGGTGGAAAGGGGCGTTCCTGATTGGAGTTTTAATGACTGGTTTTTCATATGATTGGATGTTGTATTCTTCTCAGACTTTAAGAAAAATGTAATAATCCCCATTCCAAAGAAAGCAGGCGCAGACATGTGTGAAAATTACAGAACCATGAGGTTGATAAGTCATGGGGTTGCAAAAATTTAACACGAATTATCTACAGGAGAATGGAAAAGCTGGTAGAAGCTGACCTCGGGGAAGATCAGTTTGGATTCAGGAGGAACAAAGGAACCCGGGAGGCAATACTCACTTTACGTCTTATCTTAGAAGACAGATTAAGGAAAGGCAAACCTTCGTTTTTAGCTTTTGTAGATTTGGAGAAAGCTATTGAAAATGTTGACTGGAATACACTCTTTCAAATTCTGAAGTCAGCAGGGGTAAAATACAGGGAAAGGTGAGTTATTTACAACTTGTACAAAAGCCAGACCGCAGTTATTAGACTCCAAGGGCATGAAAGGGAAGCATCAGTTGGGAAGGGAGTAAGACAGGGTTGCAGCCTTTCTCCGATGCTATTCAATTTGTACATCGAGCAGGCGGTGAAGGAAAGCAAGGAAAAATTTAGAATAGGGATTAAAGTCCAGGGGGAAGAAATAAAAACATTGCGTTTTGCTGATGACATTGTAATTCTGTCAGAGACAGCAAAGGACCTGGAAGAGCAGTTGAATGGAATGGACAGTGTGTTGAAGAGAGCGTATAAAATGAACATTAACGAGAGCAAAACAAAAATAATGGAATGCGGTCTTAGAAAATCAGGGGATGCTGAAGGAATTAGATTAGGTAACGAAACAATGAAGGTGGTAGATGAGTTTTGTTACTTGGGTAGTAAAATAACAAATAATGGTCGCAGTACAGAAGATATAAAACGCAGAATGGCAATGGGAAGAAAAGCATTTTTGAAAAACAGAAATTTGTTAACGTCGAATATTAATTTAAGTGTAAGGAAGTCTTTCTGAAGGCATTTGTGTGGAGTGTTGCCTTGCACGGGAGTGAAATATGGACGATAAGCTGCGCGGACAGGAAGAGGATAGAGGCTTTTGAAATGTGGTGCTACAGAAGAATACTGAAGATTAGGTGGGTAGATCGCATAACTAATGAAGAGGTACTGAACAGAATTGGTGAGAAAAGGAATTTTTGGCATACCCTGACTATTAGAAGGGATCGCTTGGTAGGACACATTCTTAGACATCGAGGAATTGTAAATTTAGCATTGGAGGGAAGTGTGTGGGGTAAAAATCGCAGAGGGAGACCAAGAGACGCGTATAGTAAACAGATTCAAGTGGATGTGGGTTGTCGTTCTTATGAGGAGATGAAAAGGCTTGCTCAGGATAGAGTAGGGTGGAGAGCTGCATCAAACCAGTCTCCGGACTGAAGACCATAACAACAACAAAGGATAACCAACGCCCCCCTTCCTCTCCCTCATCCGCTGATATATAAACGCCAAGCGATCGTACAGTCAGCAATCAGACACAGACCCTGATGCAGGCCGCCTGCAACAGTGGCCGAAACGTCGGTACAGTTTATAAAATGACGACGCGGTATCATACCCAGTAGAATTTTATCGATAGCGACAACTGCCGCGGAAGCCTACGTTTGCATATGTTTAATCCAACTCATCGTTGAACCATGTCGTCAGCATTACGGGAAAGGAGTATCTCCTACCTGGAGCACGAGGTTAACTGGAGGCCATTAACGGCGTCCGGCGGAGGTGCGAGAGCTGTGATTGGCAGCTGGGGACTGGAAGCGCAAGCTGGGGTGAGGATTGTGGGCTGGTAAAGCGCAGCGCGCCTGCTCCGGAAGTCGTTAAAGCGTTGCGGGCCATTGTGTGGGCGGCAATCTGTGTGCAAATTAGCAGCTCAGGGGCCACGGCACGGCCAGGCGGCACGCGGGCCACTTCGCGGAACCCGACCGCTCATCCGGCCCTCTGCCTGTCCATTGTCTGCATCTTATTGGCGAGGGCGCGATCAGGCACGTTACTGCGATCTGAAAGTGGTAGCGTTAAATAGATATTTCTTACGTAAAGCGGAATAATTCCTTGAGGCTGTAATGTAGAACACCTACTCTGAATATTATTTTCTTTTTTCTGGTCCACAACATTCTAGTCTTATCGGTAGCCAAGTAGCACGAGATTCACCTTGTGTTTCGAGTGAATTTTCAAGTTAGCCCAGTAGTTTGTGTAATTCGTTATTTTCCTTACTCTACCCCAGTCTTCTTCCTCCTCACATCACCTCTCTGTCCATCTAGTCCCCTCTCTGTATGGTTCCTGTAAAACTTCAGTTCGCTCTTGGTCATTACTAAATCGTCATCCGTGCTTATATCTGCTCTTATCTCCCTCTCCACTCTTGGTCTGTCCTCTCCTCTGTTTCATATCCTATTCAGCATTTTCTCTGCCCATATCGTTCTCCTCCTCTTCTCTGTCAATCTCGTCCTTCGCCTCTTCTCTATCTTTTCCACTTTTCTTTCATCATCTCCTTCCATTTCACTAGCTCCCCTCCTTCGCATTCTCCTCCTCCTCATCATCATTATCGTCCTTCCCCACCATGTCCTCTTCTCCAGCATCTTTGCCTCCTCCACGTCGTCCTCTTCCTCCTGTCTGACCATCATCTCCTCCTCCTATACTGTACATCACATCCTTTGTCTCCTTCATCATGTCCTGCTCCTCCATCGTGTCCTCTTCCATCATTTTCTCCTCCTATTCTGTCCTTCTCTTCCTCCCCCTTCTTCTCTCTGTCTCCTGCTTATCTATTTGCTCCTCCTCCTATCTGTCCATCACCTCGTCCTCCTCTCTATAACTTGCTCCTTCTCTTTCTCTTCCTACTGTCTGTCCATCATTCCCTCATTCCCCTCCACTTCCTCCTCTATTATCTCCTCATCCTTCATCATGTCCTCCTCCTCCTCCTCCTCCATCATTTTCTCTTCCTCCTTTTCTTCTCCTCCCTCCTCCTCATTTCTTTTCGCCTCCTGCTCCTATCCATCTCTATTTCGCCTCCTTTTCTGTGCATCACCATTTTCTCTGTACATCACCTCGTTTTCCGCCACTCTCTCCATCACTGCCTTCTCTGTTCTCTCTGTCCATTGTCTCCTGTCCAGCTTCTTCTTTCCTTCCAACTCCTCCTGTGTCCATCATCTCTTCCTTCTCCCCGCCCATCTCTGTCCATTACTTCCTTCCTAAAATTACATATATTAATATATGTCGTCTGCAGGAGTTTTGTTATATATTTCAAATGGTAAATTTGAATAGTATTATCAAGCAGTAGATGAGACTTGGAAGAGAACTGTATACACAGAAAGATTCCAGGTGGATTCCATCATGGACAGACAGAGTTTCCAAAATCAAATATTGGATTAACGGGATACTCAAGAGCAGATATAAACACTGATGGCGATTTAGTAATGACCAAGAGCAAACTGAAGTTTTGCAGGCACCTTTCAGAGAATCAGTGTACAGTGTACGGTAGCTTACGACTGGTAGCCTTTGCTTTATTAGAAGGTATACGATACCTCGAATCCAAATTTCATGCGAATCCGTCGAAACGTTCCGGGATTAAACACACGTGTATATAAACACAAAATTGTATATACGATTATTTGGCAACTTTTTAGCCTTTCCATCTGATGAACAGAATATAAGGAGAGTAAAAGTGCAGTTTACGCGGCTGCGGCTAGCCGTCGCGCTCGCTGGGTTGGGAACGGCAGAGCAGCCAATCAGGAGTCGCTATGCCGCGGCCAATAAGAAAGAGCGTTACAATTGCACTAAGTAAACAAATCGAAGCGGTGTATGCAAAAGTTTTTGACGGTCTACAAGTTACAGTTGCTATCAGTATGGATGTCACTTGATCACTGTTTCGAATGTATGTACCCTTGTCCAGTCAGTAAAAGTAATGGCGATAATTTCGAAGAATGCTTGCAATCGAGGTAGCTCGGACTGAAATGATATATATATATATATATATATATATATATATATATATATATATATATATATATATCGAGCGTACAGCTGTAAACTGATTGTTTTTGAACTGGTGAACTGGAGATTCGGGCGCTACGCGCCCTCACACACTAAAAAATAAACTTCTCGTTTAACCTATACCTAACTTAATTTTCACTTAAAATGATCAATGCTTCGTACTGGTCATAAAACAAATAAAACATGTTTGACTGCTGTGGTGTATTAATAATAGGTCACTTACGTCCGTAATACGACAATTATCTAAAAATCTCTTATACATGGAAAATCAATTACAATCACACAAACGCCGCACCGATATCCTCGAATAAACTTCGAAATTTAAGCCGAATTTACTCGTCAAGAAACACGCAATCTCATTGGTCGCGGCATCGCGACTTCTGATTGACTGCTCTGCCGTTCCCAACCTAGCTAGCACGAAGGCTAGCCGCTGCCGCATACACCACAGAACACCAAAAATAACAGAAGTGCAAAGACCATGTTATCACACGGAAACACAGAACGACAGCAGCGCTACTAGTGGGCTGGCAGTGAACTTTCAATCCGAAAAATGTGGCGCGAAAATCCATATGCTTACTTCTAAATACACGAATGAGAAAACGTTATATTGGCGTTAGATGACAGTATTTTACATTTATTCATTGAGGGTGGACCTCATAAAAAGGTTTTCGAGACCTTGCAAAGTAACATATATGAGAAATTTAAATAAAAAACTAACAATTGCTTGTGGCTGTTGTTCACAGTCGGCCAAACTTTGTAAATGATGTCATGGTCATCTTTTTGACGTAAAATTATTAGTTTCTAAAACGCGGCACTGCGATTTTGTGCATGTCAGACTAAAAATCAGCTGATATTGCATGCATCTATGTAAATGATTTTTTAATTTTCACATACGCTAAGGCACAATTATATCCTCTCATGTGACCAAAAGAGGAATAGTAGGTTGTACAAATAAATAATTTTACAGCCATATACACTGTCCTTGAAACAAGAATGTAGGCCTGCTGTAATGTCTACAAAAACCAATTTATTTTTATTTATGTTGATTACTACTTATGCATCTTCAGTCATATGAAATGGAACTTCTGTACAGTTCAAATAAATGAAATTTATGAAACTCACAAAATACACACATAAGATCGCAATTAGGAAGACATTGCTATAGAACCTCAAGCACAGAACACCACCTACGAATCAAAACAAATGTGGAGGACTGTAAAGCGTAAATCATCCAATAGGAAAGCGAGATGAAAAATCGCAACGCTCGCAGCGCTCTATGTGGCCTGGCAGCGAACTAACATCGTGTTACCGGAAATCCCTATATGAGTTTCACCCCGCTGGCATACACTGTACACTGCACTTTAACCTGTAAGGAGACGGACCCGTTGCCTGCCTCTGCGCCTGCTGTCGTGCAGTGCAGCAGAGGCCGGACGCGGGCAGTTCGGCGTTGGCCCGCACGTGGCGCGGCGTTCCTGACCTAGGCCGCGGGCCTTGAGACGCAGCCGCGCTGTCTAGCGGTGAGCGCAGCCACTCAGGTGAAGCAGAAACCACTGCAGAAACACACCGCGCCGACTTCCGGAGCAAGTGCCTACCCGTGAAGCGGCCATGCCAAGGCATCCACGGTATAAGCTATAAGGAAGTAGGGTTCAGTACACTTGTTCGCCCACAGCTTGAATATTGCTCACCAGTGTGGGATCCGTACCAGATGGGGTTGATAGAGGAAGTAGAAAAGATCCAACGGAGAGCAGCGCGCTTCGTTACAGGATCGTTTGGCAATCGTGAAAGCGTTACGGAGATTTTTGTGTCCCAGCCTCGTCGCCACTTTTGTGTCTCGTTTCCGCCGGTTGTCGTAGGCGTCGGTGGCCGAGTAGAAAGAGACCGACACAGGAATGAAGGATGCTCGCGTGTGCAGGTACGGAGGTGACCAGCCAGTGGGACAGCAGGAACTAGAAACACTATAGTAAATTAGAGTAAGATATAAACTTCATAGAGACTTAGCAATACTTAACTTTTACATAGTACTTGACTGCAGAATTATGATACATAGACTCGCCTCGGTTGCACAGTGGTGGCGTGCCAGACAAAAAATCCAAAGGTCCCGGGTTCGATCCCCGACAGGTCCTAGGATTTTTATCTGTCACTCTCCACTTCTTTCACCTCTGGCAGTATTGCTCATGTGAAAAATACCGAGTAGCACCGTGGTTCGGAACCCACGTTAAACTGTAGGTCCCCCTATAACTGGCTTCGTAAGTCAGTCCGAAGGTCGGAGGAAGGCAACGGCATACCACCTCCAAACAGGACCATGCCTAGTAAAGCACTGTGGTGTTCAACCCAATCTTCGGATTGTTGACTGATTTACCTCTTTTAGATTAGATAGAGGCCTGCCTACTGATGATTCCTAATGTCTATCCGATAGCCAAGTCTTAACTGGTGCCTATCTGATTCCCAAGTGGCCGATGCAGCAGTCGTGGCCACGAGCGGAGTTGCAGCAGAGGGCGCTCGTGGCTGCAGTCCTAAGAACGCCGCGCCGTGCGTGCATGGCGGCGCGCGGCGAAAGTACGTGGCGCGCACTTCATAATTGTGCGACAAAATGTACAAATGTTTGTAGAACTTATTGGACTTAACTACGGGGTCATCAGTCCCTAAGCTTACAAACTACTCACGAACTAGCTAAGACTAAGGACGGCACAAATATCCATGCCCGAGGGGGGATTCGAACCCCCGACCGTAGTGGCCGTGCAGACCGTGACTGGAGCGCCTCAGTCCCCTTGGCCACCGCGGCCGGCCTTGTGCGACACCACAGAGATGTTCGATAAACTCCAGTGGAAGACTGCAGGAGAGACTCTGTCGCTCGGTACGGGCTTATGTCGTAGTTTCGAGAACATACCTTTACGACGTCCTACGTATATCTCGCGAAGAGATCATGAAGATAAAATCAGAGAGATCAGAGCCCACACAGAGGCATACCCACAATATTTCTTTCCGCGAACAATACGTGACTGGAATAGGAGGGAGAGACGATAGTGGCACTCAAGGTAACCTCCGCCACGCACCATCGGGTGAATTGCGAAGTATGGATGTAGATGTAAAACGCCTACATGCTACGTTGTATTCCATTGTTGGTGTCAGTCCTGCTGGCTATCCCTTGTGTGGGAGAGTTTATACATGTCGGTGGGAGTTGAGCCATTCCTCTCAACACAGCCCCAATCTACGCACGTCGACCGAACCTCGTAATAAAGAGCCTCCACCAGTCACGAGCTTGGGCGGTTTCCTTAATAAGGACCGGCAGTCAGAGGCTCACCTCCAGAATGATCGCCTTCTCCACTCTCCGCTAACTCGACGGAATTGCCCTTGATGCGTTTCACATTGTGGGCCCGCCGTAACGATTGCATCGTGCGCTGCCTGGATGAAGACGGAGTGCCTCGTCGCAGTGTTCTTCACTTAGCCGAGACGTCGGGCCGAATTAGCGCTGATGGGGTGTTCAAGATAAGCCGACCGCCGACTGTGGTAAGAGGGGAGGGGGGGGGGGGTACGGGAGGCGGGACAAGGAAACGCACGACGAATGTACTCCGCACTGGACGGGTACTGGGTTCGATTCAGTATCGTTAATAGGTGAAGGGATATCCCAAACTGTTTATCTCAAAAAATGTTTCAATGTTTGTATAGTCTATGGGATTTAACTACGGGGTCATCAGTCCCTAAACTTACAAACTATTTATGAACTACTTACAACTAAGGACGGCACAAATATCCATGCCCGATGGGGGATTCGAACCCCCGACCGTAGTGGCCGTGCAGACCGTGAATGGAGCGCCTCAGTCCCCTCTGCCACCGCGGCCGGCCTGTTTATCTCGATTGAAAGTGAATTATATAACCAACACGGGCGCGGCACAGTGTTTTACTCATGTAATAAGGAATACAAGTGTATTGTAAGCCACAGTTGCTTGTTAAAAAAGGATATTTTTTAATACTTTATGTGTAATGCACAACTAGTTTCGATGCACTATGGCATCATTTTCAAGTGCTCCACAGTAAAGAAATGTTTTATAAAAGTACAAAGTAAAGACAAAAAGTAAGATACATTACAATTTTGGAAATGGTCAAAAGTGTTACAACATATGATCTTATATGTATCATTTTGGCCAGAAGCTGTATTAGAACCAAGTTGTACAGAAGCCTGTGCTTGAGAGAGATGGTCAGTCCAATTCAACCGGCCGCGGTGGCCGAGGGGACCGAGGCGCTCCAGGCACCTGTGTAAAACCACACTGTTTAGCTCGTGAGTAATATCAATATCCTTCATTGGTAACAGTTAGTAGAACAGTCCTCTACTAACTGCTACCAATGAAGGATATTACTCTCCAGCTAAACACAGGGTGGTTTTACACTGTGTTACAATTACTGTTCAAATGTTTGTAAATCTGTCGGACCAAACTGCGCTGTCATCAGTCCGTAGCTTACAAACAACTTAAACCTAGGTAAACTAACCTACGGACAAACACACACACACCCATACCCCAGGGAGGACTCGAACCTCCACGGCCAGCAACAGCGTGCTCCGCTACTCCACCGCTCGACTACTCCACCGCGTCACAATTGCTGTTGAATGTATGTTCAGCTTGGTCAGATAGACATATTAATGTGACGAAAGTTGCTTGACTATTTTCCTTGATTGTAACAATCTGACTTCTAGGTTGAACACCGTCCAAATGTTTAAAAAAGTCTCTGTAGGCTTCTGACAAGGGTGCCCGATGCTTTTCTTATATTCAGTTATTTCTATATATTTGCGCTATTAAACTTGATAGTCGTTTGCCCTGTAGCTTTGTTGTGACGTTATTTGATACTTCGATTCAGTCACACTAAACTTTTCCATTCAATGCTCTGATCGACAGTGGCACTACAGCGGAAGAACTTGAGAACATACCCATGCCATCGTATCAACATACTAAAAACAAGATGTTTTTGATATACGACAGAAGCAAGTACTAATATCTGTTCGAAATCAAATTAAATATTCTATAATAGTGTGAATTTTCGTGTTTTCAGTTAGATTATTATATGAAGTAACCAAGTGATCTTGTCCATTACGATATAAAACATAACCTCACCTTTCACCCAAACACAACGTAACGAGGGAAGTACACTCTGTGTGTGTGTGTGTGTGTGTGTGTGTGTGTGTGTGAGTGTTCTGTTTGTCTGTGCCTGTCTGTGACATAGAGAGAGAGGGAGAGAGAGAGAGAGAGAGAGAGAGAGAGAGAGAGAATACATAAATTTATGTGACCCCTCCGCCCTACAATGGCACTCAGAATGATAAAAACGTCCAGTGAAGCTGGTGCTCCCAAAATAATAATAAAAACTGTGGGAACTGCGTTGCAAGCGCTGAGGAACAACATCTTCCAGCTGTATTGTCAGATTCGATGATGCAAAAACGAGGTGCAGACAAGTCTAGGGGTGGTCCACATGATACGCTCCCCTTTTTTTACCATCCCAGCAGATAATGCGCAGCCTTCGTTGTCTTCCATTATTATAGCTCGATAAATTCCATCGCACAATAGCATCTTTCGCTGGAAAAAGAAATAACTACCCCGAGAGACACCTTTTTTGCCAATTATCGCACGCAGTTGAGGGAAATAACTTATTTTTTTGTAAACTCGTATCTGTTGTCCGTTTTCTATTTAGTGTCAGGGTCACTAGATTTATTGACTACGTTAATTAACGCCAAATATTATTTTTGTATTGATTTAAGTTGGCGGGGAGGCGAAGGAGACCGATAGGTTTTTCTGGTGATAGCGAGTGTTGTGGAGTGGACGTCGCCGCTTTGTTAAGTTTCTATAGGTAGTCACAGAAACGGACCACCCAAGTGTTGTACTGGAACAGCGGTGATTCTCTATGCAATTATTATGTTGTCCGCTCTAATGAAGACTTTTCAGATAATCTTCAGATGTGGCGGTAATTAACTGACAGTGAGTCTGCGTTGAACGGATTTCATTTCGAACCATTTGGCATCAAGTTTTCTCAAGCTCGTGTGCAAGTATCCAGTCCCTTTAAAAGTTACTTTCGCTTAGTACTCTCCAGCGGATCCTGCAATAACTTTAGCTTGCAGTGCCCTTTCAGAAACTACCATGACTTAAAAGCCGAAGTATTGTGTGTGGCCTATTTCGTTCCCAATCATAACGTTATTTCCGTATCAACCGTGTAACCGTTATCCTTCCCCTGTTTACTCGTCACAACCGCACGTCTCAAGGCGTTATCAGTTCCTCTGTTGTTCGACCTCTGCTCCTTATCCTGTGGCTCACCTGTCACACGCTTTTAAACCTATGTTTACAGACGGGACCCAGAGTCCACTCGATAACAGCTGTCAAGGACACAGCCAACGATTCAAGGCATCCTTGAAATACATCCATCTTGTATTCCTATTTTACTTTTGCACCCAGACAGCTTTCGATCCTTAATGAGTGTCCTGAAATATCGTGTAACTCAATATTTTCATGCTTTCTGTTACTTTTGCTACAAGAGAGAAAGCTGTCTGGCGTATAAATAATGAGTGAGACCACGATCTGTAAGTACCTTTCCAGTAGAATACAAAACCCCCAAGTGCCTGGCGCGCGGGAGTAGCCGTATGGTTAATGCATCTCGCCGGAGGTTCGAGTCCTCATTCGTGCATGGGTGTGACCTTAGTGTAAGTTAGTTTAAGAAATTTGTAAGTGTAAGGAATTATGAAGCATTTTGCTTCAATGTGTTTGCAAACGTTTGAACATTATTGTGACAGTTAACTGTTATTAACCTACCGAGCGGGATAACGAAGTGGCTAGAGCACTGGACTCGCAATTGGGGGAACAACAATTCAAATTCGTCCCGGCCATTCAGATTAAGGCCTTCCGCGTTTTCCCTAAATTACGGCAGGCAAATACGGGGATGCTACCTTTGAAGGGGCACGTCTGATTTCCTTCTCCATCCTCCCTCAAATAATGACCTGATTTTCGACGACACGTTGAACCCTAACGTTTCTTCTTCCGCCGGCCGCGGTGGCCAAGGAGACTGAGGCGATCCAGTCATGGTCTGCACGGCCACTACGGTCCGGGGTTCGAATCCCCCCTCGGGCATGGATATTTGTGCCGTCCTAGTTCGTAAGTAGTTTGTAAGTTTAGGGACTGATGACCCCGTAGTTAAGTCCCATAAGCTGTATATATATATATATAAAAAAAAAAAAAAAAAAAAAAAAAAATTAAAAAAAAAATTTCTTCTTCTTTGTTCTAATCTATATCGTATACCTTCAAACGTTAACTTACAGGTTGAAATATAGATACAAAACAACAAAATATCATTGTTTGTATGGAACTCATGGTTATTCCGCGGCGGCGAGAACGTAGCCAGAACAAGCACGTCGCTTGCGACTGGAATACATTCGGGCAGTAGCTGTGCGGAGTAACAGTGTTGTGATGCCTTAATGTTGTGCGAACACAGACGTTGCACGGGCGACATGGTCAGAAGGCACAGCGGCTAATTGGACGTGTGACGTCGCCCTTGGCAAGGGACAGTTTCGCAGCCGGCAGCAGTGATTGCGATCTCAAGGAAGCGACTATGTATCTGCGAAGCACTCCCCTCCCACATCCTTCGCGCGCGTAACACCGCTATTCCTCTTTCTGCCATCGTTGTGCTTCACGGACACGACGACAGTAAAGTTATTGTAATGGTCCGGCGGTACGCCAGATGTTTATCTTCTGGCTTCCACAGATAAGCTTCCGTGGGATAGTACGGGAACGCCTGCAGAGGATTCTTGGAATTATCGCATGCAGAAACCTCGTGCTACCAGAAGCTTGTGAACGAATATGAAATCGGAGATTCCTGCACCGTGAAAGAACTTGGGACATGTTGATTTGAGCAATTGTACAACCGGGGATCTATGTTTAGAAACCGTCCTCATTCATGCTTAATCCAAACAACTTTCAACTGGGCCTGTAGATTTTCGCTTGTAAGAAATGTAGAGGCAATATTCCGTTCAACAGTGCACAAACAAACATTAATACAAAACGCAGTGAACGTAGTTATTCAGCTTCAGTAAAAGGTTTCGTGAATTACTATTAAAACCGGGCCGTTAGGCAGTCTTTGTTCGTAAACCTGCGAATGCCCCCTTGCATTCAACCGTTTATTTCTTGTTTATTCTTCTATGCTCTTGTTGGGTTTCCTGCACTGCCGAGTTTCTTTCTAACCAGTAACCATGCCTTTGTAACAGTTTACTCCCTTAGTATTATTATTATTTTATTTATTTATTGATATTCTACTTTGTTCGTGACGGTTTTAACTGGTCGTGGACGGCTTGGCGCTTATAAAAATCGACTCTGAAGTTCTGGCTCCAAAGATAGAGAAAATTATTTTCACCGCCGGTATTGGACCAGTAGGAGCAGAACATGTGTAGGCTATGTTCTTAGCATAAGTTAGTTTAATCAGTTTGTAAGCCTAGGGACTGATGATCAGATTAGTTCAATCCTATAGATTTACAAACATTTGAGTCTTTATAGCCAAGAATGTTCCTACACTCTCCTTTAATCTGCACTAAAACATGGTGTTTCCTTAAAAAAACCTTCAAATGTTTGTTAAACTTACAAACTACTTATGAACTACCTTATACTAAAGACGACACAAACATCCATGCCCGAGGGGGGATTCGAACCCCCGACCGTAGCGGACGTGCAGAGTGTGACTGGCGCGCCGCAGACCGCTCGGCCACTGCGGCCGGCTGTTTCCTTAAGTAGTTGATCTGCACATTCCATTTTTGTCGTCTCCCCAGTCACAGCACACATATTAATCGCTTTCAGGTCGTTATCTACAAAAATGTTCAAATGTTTGTAGAGCTTATGGGACTTAACTACGGGGTCATCAGTCCCTAAACTTACAAACTACTTATGAACTAGCTAATACTAAGGACGGCACAAATATACATGCCCGAAGGGGGAATCGAACCTCCGACCGTAGTGGCCGTGTAGACTGTGACTGGCGCGCCGCAGAGCGCTCGGCCACCGCGGCCGGCTATTAGCTACAGATTACTCCGGTTGCTGTGTCATCTTCCGGTCGACATTCGGAAATTCGTGCTTTATCTTGAGAAGAAGTAGTCGCACCCGGATAGGGGTGATAGTGAAGAAATTGTCAAGTGTTTCATTCCAGATCTCTGCCGTTCAGATTCCCCCGCAGAATTCCACATTTACATATCGTATGGGTTTCCTAAGTGGCTCATGACAATTTTCAAATTGTTCATTTCGGAAAAGTCAAGCTAATTAATTTTTTTTGGTCAGCTTAAGACCATTTAAATATTTCAGTTCCTTTCCTTTCCATGTTACTTCCTTTCTAATAGTGTTTTTTCATCTTCTCGCTATTTTGCCTTTCTCTTGCCGGTATCCAAGAAACTACTTTGGGAACCTGCTAAATTGACAAACTTAAATATAAAAGACTTTTTTTGATGTGGTTCTGATTATTTGACATTGTTACTCGCAAGTTATTGTTTTATTTGTGCCATTTTGTTCATCATTGATTTTTTTGAAGTGCGAACAGTGTCATTTAGTAACTGCGAAAGCGTCATAAAGATGACGAACTAACGCCTGTGGCAGACATTACATGATAATCGTTATGCATCACATTGTACTTTATTCTTGCAGTTCTTTCAGCACACGATTCCAGAAGAACAAAGGAAGTTAGGGTTTAACGGACGGTCGACAGCATGACATTTAGAGACTATACACAAAGTATTATGGGTTTGTTACGGACGGGGAAAGAAATAAAAAAGTTGCCTTACCGTTTTACCGTTTGAAAGGAACCACCCCGACCTTTCCTGGAGTGATTTCGGGAAATCACGGGGAACTTCAATCTGGATTGGCGTAGGCTAGTTTTAACCCGCGTCCGATGTCAGAAGACCTGACAACTCTATTGACCTTTAACATTCTTTAAAAATACATAGCGAAAATACAATGGAGGTAAAAATGAATTGAAGCTCACAGGGATGTTTCACCTTCGCGCGGAGCATTCGCGACCGAAACAAGAAACAATTGTTCAAATATTTGTGAACCTAAAGGACCAGGCTCTTCATGTCATCGGTCCCTGCTACAAGTAAATTATGCTAAGGACAACAAGCACACCCTTGCTCGACGGAGGACTCGAAGCTCCGACGGGTGCGGTCGCGTAATCTGTGACGCGGCGCTTCAGACTTTGCGGTCATTCCCACACGACGAAAAGGAAGTGATGGATTTACCATATGAAATGAAGCAATATATGGAGTACATACGCATCCTCCGCCATGCACTTAAATGTGACTCTCGGAGTAGTTATGCAGACATAGACGTGCTAGTACGTGAAGGCAGCCGCGCGCACTGAGCCGGCGTCTATCTGGACGTCCCCATTCCCACGGCACGACTCGGTATCGAGGCCGCAGCGCCTGTGACGTATTCCAGCGCTCTGCTGCAGAACTAGGAGGCCAGAGGCGATGCTACCCGCCTCCTGACCAGCAGCTGCGCAAATATACTGAGATTGCCTTCACCAAACGGAGAGGACATCATCAGGTAGCACACAGGCATAACAGCTGACGGCGTTTGGTTTGAGCTCTAAATAAAAGTTGGAGGTGGAGAGTAACTGACAAGGAAAGTACATGGGCTCGAACAAACAAATCTGTATGAACGTTTGCTTACAGGATCTCTACGTACATCTCAGTGTGCTGGTGAGTGTCGTTTTTATGCAAAACTTTGCAATCATGCTCTAGATAGCACTGTAGATGTAATTCTAGACGCCAGACGTAATGCAGATATCTTAACTATAACTTATGCAATAATCATCGTACATGTTCTCTAGCGTACTGTCATCAAAAGCCGTGATGATAGTTGCAACATTAACCTTCTTCTCGGAAGACTGTTGGTATTCACTGACACTGCTTCCATCGCCTCTTCCCGCATTTACCGTAGCCGTTGCTTTGAAATGACAACGTGTAAGTTACAATAAGAAAATCATCAAATACGCGAGGAATGTCACGTGACATCTCCGAACGACTGGTTTTCGTAAATTCAATGAAGGGTGTCAAATCTCCGTTACTTTTGCAAATATGTCTCAAACGATACGAGATATGGGGGAAAAAACCATAATGGAGCTAAGTTGTAGAGAATTTTCTCCTCTACCAATTAGATTATTCGATTTTCGTGTCAGATGAACGGCTCGTTTGCAATTACAATTATATTACATACGGATTTTTTTGGTGTTAAAATGTTTGTTAAGCTTATGGGACTCAACTACGGGGTCATCAGTCCCTAAACTTACAAACTACTTATGAACTACTTACGAACTAGGACGGCACAAATATCCATGCCCGAGGGGGGATTCGAACTCCAGACCGTAGTGGCCGTGCTGACCGTGACTGGAGCGCCTCAGTCACCTCGGCCACCGCGGCCGGCTTTTTTGGTTTTACTACCTTATTTTTCGTACGAAAAATTTGAAAAAGCGAGGTTCTGGTCTCTGGCGGCCTACAATCATGTCTGTAAAATTTGGTGCTGATGGGTTCAACGGTTCGTCTTAAAAACAGGGAACACGTTACAGACAGACAGACAGACATCTCAAAATCGCCGTTATTTTTGGAAATATCTTTGAAACGCTACGAGATATGAGAAAAACATAACAGAGCAATGTTGTAGAGAATTTTCTCCTCTCCAAATTCGGTTATTCAATTTTCGTGTCAGATGAATGGTTGAGACGTTATTTTAATTTAAATTTCGAGCTGTCAAAAGACTATAGCGAAGGCCCACTTTTAGTGTTACTACCGTAACCTAAAGTGGACCGAAAGATGAGAGGGAGGTGTCAGACAGGATGGTGGTGTGGGTTGGGGCCACCTCGTGCTGTGCGGTGACGTCGGCGGCTGCTGGCGCGGAGAGCGGCCAGTAAACAGAAGCCTGCCTGCCGCGGAGGCCTTGCGGCGTGTTTGGCCTTCGGGCGCGCGCCAAAAGCTAGCGGCAGTCCGCTGCAACGTGGCCACGGCCGGAAATGCCGCCCGAATACGCGCTGCGCTCCTCCGAGCTTCCGACGACTGCAGCGCCTAGCAAAATCACTTTGTGTACTTCGGCGTTTAGCATTCGTAGGAGGCCTAAATTTTGTGCATCTGTACTTGAAACGGAAGTTTCCTTGTTATCGACTGTGGCAGTGTCACAATCTCGGAAATGTTTCGAGAAAGTTCGATTTATTGATTGATTTTGTTGCGGGACTGTTATTGGTAATCTGAGTAGGTACACATTAACCCTGTCATCCGTCACGTCCTCAAATGTGTACACATGCAAAACTGTCTGTAAATCTATGGGACCAAACTACGTGGTCATCAGTCCGTAGCTTACAAAATACTTAAACCTAGGTAAACTAACCTAAGGACAAACATACACACACACCCCTGCCCCAGGGAGGAATCGAAGCTCCATGGACGTTTTCTTGTTATCGACTGTGGCAGTGTCACAATCTCGGAAATGTTTCGAGAAAGTTCGATTTATTGGTTGATTTTGTTGTGGGGCTGTTATTGGTAATTTGCGTAGGTACATGTTAACCCTGTCATCAGTCACGTCCTCAAATGAGTACACTTACAAAAATGTTCAAATGTCTGTAAATCTATCGGACCAAACTGCGTGGTCATCAGTCCGTAGCTTACAAACTACTTAAACCTAGGTAAACTAACCTAAGGACAAACACATACGCGCGCGCGCACACACACACACACACACACACACACACACACACACACACACACACACACACACACACTCACCCATGCCCCAGGGAGGACTCGAACCTCCACGGAAGTTTCCTTGTTATCGACTGTGGCAGTGTCACAATCTCGGAAATATTTCGAGAAAGTTCGATTTATTGGTTGATTTTGTTGTGGGGCTGTTATTGGTAATCTGCGTAGGTACACGTTAACCCTGTCATCTGTCACGTTTTCAAATGAGTACACTTGCAAAAATGTTCAAATGTCTGTAAATCTATCGGACCAAACTGCGTGGTCATCAGTCCGTAGCTTACGAACTACTTAAACCTAGGTAAACTAACCTTAGGACAAACACACACACCCATGCCCCAGGGAGGACTCGAACCTCCACGGCGAGCAACCGCGCGCTCCGCAGTACACTTACATTTTGTCTCATTTCTGTCAGCTTTTCCATCTGAAGTCACCGTATGACGACTGATAGTGAATGCAAGAATGTCCCCTATACGGCAGTGTTAATCGTTCAACTAGTGAAGAAATGGTAAGTAGAAATTACAAGAAAGATTAGAGGCAGGCCTTGTCTGTACATTGATATAAATAGATAAATAAAAAAAAAGAAGAAGAAAGCCTGTCATTCGGAACCCAACGAATTACGCTTCGATGGGGTATAACAGTGGTCAGCCAACAGGTGTCATGATCAGGACTGCCGACGGAAAACACGTTACATTTGAGAAAAGTGTAAACTTGCTGAGTGCCCTGAGTGTCGGAAACACGGTCTAAAGCGTCTCGCTGCGGAGCGCGCGGTTGCTCGCTGTGGAGGTTCGAGTCCTTCCTGGGGCATGGGTGTGTGTGTTTGTCCGTAGGTAAGTTTACCTAGTTTACCTGTACAACAGCCACCTATTTCTTTCTTTCACTTCCAAATTATATAAACATAAACTAATTCTGACTATATTACTTACTTATATAAGTCAAATGGGATGAAATAAAAATAGTACCTACTTTTCAAATTTGTGGGAAAAAAGTTTTGTCCTATAAAAGGTAAAATGAATAGTGATTACCAGAAATTTTAAGTTATTGAAAAGGTTGATATATCGAAAATGACTTACAGAGTAAGCTGCTTTATGAAAACAATGATTTATCGAAAAGGCTTAATTATCGAACGGCATATTTATACAAAAGGCTTATTGATCGAAAACATTTATCAGAAAGTGTGATTATGGAAAATGATGATGATATATAGAAAATGCAGATGTATCGAATGTGTTGATCTATGGATGATTTTGAGTTATATCGAAAATGCTTTGTTGAATATGCTGATTTATCAAAAAGCTGAGTTATCGAAAGGCCTATTTATACAAAAGGCTTATTTATCGAAAACGTTTATATGAAAGAGGCTTATTTATCCTAAACGTTTATCATGAAAGTTGATTTATCGAAAATGATGAGTTATTGATAATGTTGATTTCTAAATATGTTGATTCAGATATAACTTTGGTTCATCAGAAAGGTTGATTTACCGAAGATGTATTACTTAATAAACTGATTAAAATTGGAAGAACCAGCTTTGGCCACATTGAAATCTTTATCTTTTTTACTCAATACAGATCAACTTCGGTCAGTGTCTGATTGTCCTCAGTGCTAGAATCCAAGCCCTGTGGGCCCACAAAAACTTGCACTGGATTCAAAGTGCAAGTTTATGTGGGCCCACAGGGCTTGGAATCTAGCACGGAGGATGCTCAGACACTGACCGAAATCGATCTGTATTGTTTATAAAAAAATAAAGATTTCACTGTGGCCAAAGCTGTTTCTTTCAATTTTAATAATTTTAATGTGGTCGCTCTGCACTAGATTCAGGATGGAGTCGCCTAGCCGGCCGCGGTGGCCGAGGGGACTGAGGCACTCCAGTCACGGTCTGCACGGCCCCTACCGTCGGGGGTTCGAATCCCCCCTCGGGCATGGATATTTGTGCCGTCCTTTGTGTTAGCTAGTTCATAAGTAGTTTGTAAGTTTAGGGACTGATGACCCCGTAGGTCCCATAAGCTCTACAAACATTTGAACATCTTTGAACATTTGGAGTCGCCTACATCTTAATAAACTGATTTAACGAAAGGCTTATTAATCACTGTGCTTATTTATTTAAAAAAGGCGTATTTATCAGAAATGCTGATTTGTCAACAGGCTAATTTGTCAGAAAGGCGTCGGAAAATCTGATTTATTGGAAGTGTGATTTATGGAAAGGTGATTTATTGGAAAGGTGATTTATCGGAAGGGTGACTTACCGGAAGGGTGACTTACCGAAAGGGTGATCTATCGAAAATGATGGTTTATCGATGACTTTAATTCAAAGTGTTTTCACCCTTTTAATGAAAGAGGCTAGATTCAGTAAGACTGCTGAGGGACATAGGAATAGCACTCCGCGTCGAGGAATGTACTGCTACGTCTGTAGACCGTATTGCACATTAAGCAGCAGGGCGATTCTAAAGCCGCTAACTCGTACTAGTACCGGCGCAGAGAGAGGGTGGTAAACAGCGAGGAGGCCGTTGCGTCACCGCGGCCTACTGCGCGGTCACGCGGAGCCCCGCGTGCTGCGCCGAATAACCGACTGGGCGCGCTGCCAGCGCGGGAAACCTTCCCGCCACGGCTGTTTGGGCTGTCGCTGTCGGCGGGTCCAGACCGGAGCCGTCCTTGGCGCTCGGACAAGCTGCGACCTGCCGTCGCGCTACCGGGCAGAGGGGCGGGGCGCGCCAAGCCGGGCTTTGGCGCCAACCAGGAATTCCTCACGTTCCACCCGACCCGGAGCTACGCTTTCGGCCCTCAGCCGGCAGCAAACCGGTGCTCTCCACGGCTAACCGTCCTACTTGTCGTCTCGTGATGTATGCATAGTAGAGTTGGCTACGGTTTCATGGTTTCGAAACTAGGTTTCGATACACACAACAGTTTCAGTGTTTCAAAAACGGCATCTTCCACGGTTTCCAAACCATGCGGTTTCATTCCATTCTGTTTCGGAGCACATTCGCGGTCGATTGTCGATACACTGAAACCGTTGCTTCCTGCCGGTTTCACGGTATCGTGTCGGTTTCACGGTTTCGTGTGGGTTTCACGATTTCATGTCGGTTTCACAACACCGGTGTTTCAAACCACTAATGCAGATACGCGGAACAGACTAATGGTATCGAAATGTGGGGTTTCATTTTACTGAAGCTCCACACAGATACACATATAACTTAAAGGGTAAAGCAGTCAACAATCCGAAGATTGGTTTGAACACCACAGTGCTTTACTAGGCATTGTCCTGTTTGGAGGTGGTATGCCGTTGCCTTCCTCCGACCTTCGAACTAACTTACCCAGCCAGTTATAGGGGGACCTACAGTTTAACGTGGGTTCCGAACCACGGCGCTACTCCGCATTTTTCACATCAGCAGCACTGCCAGAGGTGAAAGCAGTGGAAAGTGTCAGATAAAAATCCTAGGACCTAGTGGGGATCGAACCCGCGACCTTTGGATTTGTAGTCTGGTACTCTACCACTGTGCTACGGAGCCGCACATATATAACTTATTAGTATGTAAACCATTTAGACAGTGTCAGATAGTAGTTGACACTCTTGAGTCTGCAGCTTATGATTACTGATATCAAGATTCGTTTGCAAGAGAATGCTGTATTCCGCAATGACAATGTCTGCTTTATAAATGTAAAAGAACAATAAAACAACGTTCACTAATTGCATTGAAGAACCAGTTAAATTCTAGGTTTATCTACCATATTAAAGACACACGAGTGAAACTACAATCTTTAAAATAAGATACAACATGAAGTCTGAAATGTCATTTTTTATACTAACAAGGATAGATCGCATATTTAATCTCGTGTTAAAAAGTTGGTTTCTTATGAGTGAAAACGAAGTTACCTACTGTCGTTATAATTTTTCGACACTCATGTTAAAAGAATTGCGGCGGTGGTGTAACGGTCAAGTGGTGAACTTCCTTCTTACTTTATTATTTTTGTAATTCCATAGCATTACTTGTGATTATTTAGTGTGCCCTTTATTATCTATAATTTATTTATTATGTATAGAAAGTAGCATTATTTTATGATCCATCACTGTAATATGCGTACCGTATTGCAGTTTGTGAGTTTCTAACGGGGTAAACTTTTACCTATCATACCGGAGGCCTCGTGTGACTATGTTGGCAACATCAACAACACGGGAGAAAATCTTTATCAACATGTTCCCTACAGACCAAGAAGTAAATATATACTCTATGGTTGATAGGTTCTTGTATGTACCCTTGTCCACATAGTGAAAAATATTGCCCTCCTAGAACGACGATTTCATGACAAGACATACATTGCTTCACGGTCTCATGGTTACGAAACAGTGTTTCGAAACCACAGATGGTACGGTTTCATTCGTTTCGAAACCGTCAGATGTTTCACTTTTCACATCTCTAATGCATAGACTCGGCGCTGATTGCAACATATTTCACCTTTCGTTCGAAATACTATCCCCTCCTGTCTTCTCTTCCTCGTATTTCTTCTGTCGTACTAGATCACCTTGAAAGATCTTGCTTTAAAAGCTAAAACGAATCAGGTTCGATAAAGACGTGAAGCACTAAATTACGTCAGGATTGTGTGCCAAAGCACTATCGAAGCAGTCACCTGAATTTCAATCGTCTGATTCTACACGTTCATTGGTATTCAATACACACCAATGTGCTTGGCAGGCGGCTCACATATTATCCACTTTCAGACACTGTTTCACTCTAAAATGAGCAGCTCCAATTCCAGCTCTGGTTTATATTACTTTATTTTTATAATAGGTCAAAGTGGGCGTCAAATAAATAGTTTCGCATTCAGAAGGGAGAATTTTGCGAAATGATCTTGTCGCAACGAAAAACCAAAATCCGAAAATAAAATGAATTCATCTTCAGTCACAAAATTGTGTTATGTTATACAATGCATTACGAGCCCTGAGGGCCTTTATGATTTATCATTCATGTTTAAAGGCCTGGGCTTATTAAAAAGTGGTGCTCAAATAAGTCTGATGCAGTGTGATAATTGGAGTATATATGTAGTATAAATAATCACCAACACAAACACTTCCCTCTTGAGGCACATCTGTATCTTTTCGATATACAAAAAACAAACATCTTTATGAATATCAAAATAAACACCTTTGTATAGAGAATCTTAGCAATACAAAGTGGAACTTCTTCATAGTTATAAGTCTTTGAGTTGTTATTCCACATCTACATCTACTTGGGATACTCTGCAAATCACATTTAAGTGAAACTTCCTGGCAGATTAAAATTGTGTGCCGGAACCGGGACTCTAACCTGGGACCTTTGCCTTTCGCGGGCAAGCGCACTACCGACACGACTCACGATGCCGCCTACAACTCTACTTCCGCCAGTACCTCGCCTCCTACTTTCCAAACTTCACAGAAGCTCTCCTGCGAACCATGCAAGACTAGCACTCCTGGAAGAAAGGATATGGTGGAGACATGGCTTAGCCACAGCCTAAGGGATCTTTCCAGAATGAAACTTTCACTCTGCAGCGAAGTTTGCGCTGATATGAAACTTCCTGGCAGATCAAAATTGTGTGCCTGAACCGGGACTCGAACCTGGGACCTTTGCCTGGCAGAGGGTTAATCGAACCACCTTTTACACTACTTATCTACCATTCCATTCTGGAATAGCGCGCGGGAAGAAAGAACACCTGAATCTCTCCGCTGAGCTCTGATTTCTCGTATTTTATTCCGATGATCATTTCTACCTATGTAAGTGGAAGTCAAAAACATAGTTTCACATTCGGAGGAGAATGTTGATGATTGGAATTTCGTAAGTAGCCCACGACACAATGTACCTCAAGATGGGGAGTGTTCGTAAAGCACAATGTGTCTCGAGAACTGTTTGTGTTGGTGATTATTTATACATACAAATGTACTCTAGTTACTGTACTGCACCAGACTTACTTGAGCAGCATCTTTTAATAAGCCCAGGCGTTTAAACATGTATAATAAATTATAGAGCCCTTAGCGCTCGAAATGCATTGTGTGAAATAAACCACAATTTTGTGACTGAAGGTGAATTAATTTTCATTTACTGAACTACAACAGTAACGGAATGGACAAAATTAAGAAATCTAATTCGTTTCAATGATTGCCAGTAAAGATCACGTATCAAATTCGTGACACTCGAAAAAGCTCCCCCTTTCTTCTAATGTTTCCGCTTTTCCTATCTACACGGGGGCCACTGAAACGTGTCATTTTAAGGACACTTTCTAAACGCCTTCAAGTTGGTAGTAATGAGTGACAAACAGAAGAAGAATGCGAGGCAAAACTTGGTTCAGAAGGTGCGGAACCTGGCATTCTTCTTTGGTTTGTTATTTATAATGCCTACATCAAGACATTTATCAAGTGACAATAAACTTGACAAACTCTTTAAGCCATCAGCGTACAGCAAGGATCAGATATTGCACATAATAACTCGGCAGAGGACGAACAAGCGTAACGTAGACTATCCCCCCCTTCCTCTTCTATCAGTTAAATGTCCTAAGGTACACCTTACCTATAAGATTATCTAGGCAATAATTTCAGTGCAAGTTATTCCTAGTTGTTAAGCTTAGGTATCTATTTGACTCTGAACTTCAAAATGTTATTTAATTGTAGCTGTAATGTATAGCAATTTTTTTAGTATTCAAATGGAGGACTTTATTATGTGACTTGTTTTATTTTATAATTTATGATGAAGGCAATCATACTTATTACCGAAACCAGGTTAAATAATTTTTAATTTTGCGACCGAGGGCTGCATTTTTATCCGTGTACTTCACACCGTCTATTGTTAAGAGGCAGAAGCAACCAGAAATTTTCTCCATCAACCAATTGACTATTTTGTACTGCCATCAGTCTGGGTATGACTATCAGCTCGTTTTTGAAGCGTCCAACGACTACCCTTCTTTTCACCTATCTCTGCTTTAGCAACGCAAAACAAGAACAGTAAAATACTTCACATCCTATGGAAGTGGAGACACATGAAATAGTCTTCACTGTAGTAGGCCTACTTAAATGTCATCCCACATTTCTCCAGTAGTGGAGTTCGCCAGGGAGTAAAAAGTCGCCAAAATGGTTTGAAATTTCATCTGTCGCAACACACGACCAGATGCAGCACTTACCACTGAAATTTATTCTGGTTTTATGGAGCTCTCGAGGTAATCACTGGTGTGTCAAATGTGATGATGGACAAAAGAATGTAGTAAGTCGCACCGTACGGATAGTTTATTCATACCTTTTTCTACCTTATCTTGATTTTTTTATCACCTTACCAGATAGTAAACGACGGCATCATCTGTAAACAAAATATTACTGTTGTATACATTGTTTACCAAATAGTATATAAAGATTACAAACTGCAGAGAGCCTGTAACACCTCCTTAATATATCACTTCTTTTGTTACTATTGCAGCTCTACATCTATGGAAGTAGCACACAGTCACTAGGCTTGCTGTGTGTACGAACTAATCGAGTCACGTCCTTGACGGCATAACTCGGATTACATGCCTTCGTAAACACGCGCAGATAAGGAGTGCTTACTCGACTTCCATTACTTAAATACCACGAGTAAATTAGCTATTCAAGGTCGAAGCAATGAAGAGACGTAACTCCTTATTCGTTCAATACATCAGGCACGAAAGAGATGATTAACATGCAATTATGCTACCATTTGTGAATCAGCAACGTTCTTATACTCGATATGCCTACAGAACAGCGTTTTTATTATTATTATCCGGTTTTACAATGTATTTTAGTTTACATTTTCCGGTATCCCAAGATTATACACTACATGATTCTACATTAATATTATTACTCTCTATTTTTGTGTATCCCCATAAATTTTCTTCTATATTCCTTCTTTGGATAGATGCCTGAATTCCTTGGATCCATGTAGTTGGCGGTCTCCCTTTTTTCTTTCTTTCAGGTGGCTTCCATTTCTTAATTCTCTGTGGTAGTCTTTCGTTTGACATCCTTTTTGTACGCTCATGCCATAAGAGTTGTTTTCCTTCTATAAATCCTTAATTGAATTTTTAACGTCCATTTTGTTCCTGATGACTTTATTTCTGATTTTTTCCCACCTAGATAAGCCTGCAGATCGTCTCTAAAAGTCCATCTTCGATGCCATCAACCTCTTTTCTGTTTGCGATTTAAATGCCCATACTTCTGATTCGTATGGCTTGATGCTTCTGATTATTGTATTGAAGATTTTACTTTTTCTTTCTTTTCTGGTCTGTTGGTCCCATAAGATACCATTTAGTGTCAGAATAGTACACTCCCAGCATTTATTCTTGCATTAATTTCCTTGTCTTGTTAGCCATCTTGTGTGTAGTAACTCCTAGGTATTTGTATTCTTCAGTGTGTTTATCAGTGCTCATTCCTTCTTTTTGTTAACTCTTGGTTTACGTCTCCTATTTCTATTACTCTGAAAAATCCGTGTTGATATTTTGTATTTGCTAGGGATGCGTGATGCTATAAACAACCAGCCGTCATTTGAGGGCCAACATGTAATCGGAAAATGATTTTACAGCGTATTTCTGCTGAGTTTTGGATCAATCTACCAGGCGCGTCGAGGCATGGTCCAAATGAACTATCACAACATCAAAAGAAAAGAAAATAAAGTGTTGGATCAGACACTGGTTATTAGAAACCATGCGATGATAAAGATTAGTGGAACATGTGTTAACCGAGAAAAATTCTTTGTAACGGAAGTACTAGGGAGAGAGGGAAAGATCTAAGTATAAGGGAAAGCAGTCAACAATCCCAAGATTGAACACCACAGTGCTTTACTAGGCATGGTCATATTTGGAGGTGGTATGCCGTTGCCTTCCTCCGACCTTCGAACTGACTTACCCAGCCCAGCCAGGACCTACAGTTTAATGTGGGTTCCGAACCACGGTGCTACTCGGTATTTTTCACGTGAGAAATACTGCCAGAGGTGTAAAAAGTGAAAAGTGACAGATAAAAATCCTAGGACCTGGCGGGGATCGAACCCGCGACTTTCGGATTTGTAGTCTGGCACTCTACCACTGTGCAACCAAGACGTGCGTCGTAAGTGTATTAAATGTAAAATTTAATATGTAGGGCGCTGCTGGGTGTTCTAAGAATCTAATGACGGAGAGATGAATACAAACTGGGGGAATTGGAGGTAGACTGATAGTTTAAGGTGGAATAGAAGAGAAAATAATTGCTATGGTTACAATGCCTCTCTTCAGCATTTCTCTTCTGCTTTTGCTCACTTTTACTGCATTTGGACAGTTATTATTTCCGATGTCGTGCACTCAGTAAAGCATTTAGGGGGATCTGTGCCCTGTAAATTTTCTTTCAGATCTCAAGTGATCTTCTGGTGGTGAATTATGCGGCCAGATAGTCGCAGGAGATGACAAAATAGGCTCATAGAAACCGAAAGCGAAAGCGTCGTACTAGCAGACGCGAGGGTGAGTTAACATCGCTGAGTGAGTTTCCCCAGTGCTCAGCAGTGGCAACGAGTGAGTCACTGCCTCAGCACACTACGCTTTCGTTCGCGGCGGCCCGATGTGAAAGTGAGGGCCGTGCTGATGCAATTGAAACAGTCAGCACGCTCTTCCGGGAGAACAGGGCGCGGGAGTGTTCGCTCAACTTTACTCCGCTTCCACGAAATAACCTTACCTCATCCCATCCAGATCCTGTAGAAAAATATCACTAGATGTAGCTCGTCCAAAGTTGTCAACCTGCTGGTATTTCTAGTTTGTTGGTTTACACTGAGGGGAAATATATTCTATTTTGAACCCCGTCTCCACAGTCTAGAAGACAGTGTGATGGATTTCCACTCTGGGGGCCAGGGTTCGATTTCCGGGTCGGTCGGAGAATTTTTCATATTGGGGACTGGGTGTTGTGTCGGCCTCTTCACCACTGTCAGGCAATTCGTCAAAGTGGCTTCAGTTAAAAAGACTTGTACCTGGCAGGCAAGCTGAAAACGCCCCTAGTTGGTGTCTAACTGCCATAAATGTCACACGATCATCATCATTCTTTGAAAGAGCAGAGGATAGCGGTACGTATGGGAAAGAAGGATCACTTGAAACCCAGCTCGAGATATTCATTCACTAGATACAGAGGGCAGTAGATACAGACTGCATATAAACTTAACATCGGAAACTTCCTGGCAGATTAAAATTGTGTGCTGGAACCGGAACTCCTGAGGTAGAGCGCTTGCCCGCGAAAGGCAAAGGTCCCAGGTTCCAGTCCCGGTTCCGGCACACAAATTTAATCTGCCAGGAAGTTTCATATCAGCGCACACTCTGCAACAGAGTGGAAGTTTCATTCTCTTAACATCGGAAGTTCAATGTGGCTCTTTGCGAATGATGCTTCTGATATGGAGAAGTCGCAATTGTGGAAAAGTGTTGCGAAATGGAGAAGGATGTGTAGGGAATGACAATTGACGCTCAGCATAAACAAATGTAAAGTGTGGCGTTTACATATAAAGGAAGACCCTGTATAATCACGCAGTAGTAGTTACTTCGATAAGATATAAACATAAAGAGCAAAACAAGTGGAATGACCGCATAAAAATATATCAGCCACGGCGGAAAGGCGGAGCTCTCTAAAGCTCCTTGCTGAGAAGCGCGCGGTTGCTTCCGTCGGAGGTTAGAGTCTTCCTTCGTGCACGTGTGTGTGAATGTGTTGTCCTTAGGTTAGTTTAACTAGTTTTTAAGACTAGGGACTGATAACCACAGTAGTTAAGTCCTTAAAACATGCAACAGAACTACAAAAGAAACTGCATACACTTCGCTTATCGGTCCTTCTTTGCATTACTGCTGCGCAGTGTGGGATCATCAGGTGGGTTTGACGGAGGACATCGAAAGAGTCCAAAGAAAGGCAGCTCGTTTTGTATTGTCACGATACAGGTGACACAGCGTCACCGAAATGATACAGGATGGAGATGGAAATCATTACAACAACGGCAGTTATGGCTGTGGCGTAGTTTACTTACGAAACTCCGTTCGCCAACATTCTCCTCCGAATGCGAGAATATATTGTTGACTGCCACCTATGGTCATCAGAATAAAATACGAGAAATCAGGGCTCGAATGGGGAGATTCAGATGTTCTTTCTTCCCGCGCGCTATTCGAGAATAGAACGGGAGATAAATAGTATAACGGTGGTTCGATGAACCCTATGCCAGGCAGTTAAATGTGATTTGCAGAGTATCCCATGTGGATTTAGGTGGAGGTTTGATGAAGAACATTGAAAGAGTCCAAAGAAGGACAGCTCGTTTTGTATTTTCGCGGAAATTATACAGGATCTGATATTAGAATCATTACAACAACGGAGTGTATCGCTGCGGCGTGGCCTACTTACGAAACTCCGTTCGCCAACATTCTCCTCCGAATGCGAGAATATATTGTTGACTGCCACCTACATAGGTAGAAATGATCATCAGAAAAAAATACGAGAAATCAGAGCTCGAATGGGAAGATTCAGACGTTCTTTCTTCCCGCGCGCTGTACGAGAATGGAATGGGAGATAAAAGGTGGTTCGATGAACCCTCTGCCAGGCACTTGAATGTGATTTTCAGAGTATCCCATGTAGATGTAGATGGAGGTTTGATGGAGGACATCGAAAGAGTCCAAAGAAGGACAGCTCATTTGTATTTTCGCGGAAATTGTACAGGATCTGATATAAGAATCATTACAACAACGGAGTGTATCGCTGCGACGTGGCCTACGTACCAAACTCCGTTCGCCGACATTCTCCTCGGAATGCGAGCGAGAATATATTGTTGAATGCCATCTACTTAGGTAGGAATGATCATTAGAATAAAATACGAGATATCAGAGCTCGAATAGGGAGAATCAGACGTTCTTTCTTCCCGCGCGCTATTCGAGAATGGAATGGGAGATAAAAGGTGGTTCGATGGTGGTTCTGCCAGGCACTTGAATGTGATTTGCAGAGTATCCCATGTAGATGTAGAGGTAGGTGTACGGCGCGGTAGGCGTTTCGCGTGGTATCGCCTAGCGCGCGCTGTGACCCGGTGACCCGCATCTCGGGTGCTGATAGCAGCCCCACCGCGTGACGTCACAGAGTGTAGGCTCGGCGCCGCCTACGCGGCGGCACGCTATTACTCACCCGTAGTACGCCTTACCTCACCGCTCTGTCACGTGCTGTTTTTGTCTGCCCGAGAGGCTCCATGTGGCATTGACGTATGCGCGTGCCACTCATGATGAGCTGCCGGCTAAATGGCGTGAGAAGGATGTTCGCGCCCTACCCCAACGTGTACGCTCTGCGCCTCGCAAGGCATCTGCCACCGCGTCGCGCGTTAAGATTTCGTTTCCTCCCATCCTAAGAGTATATTTCATTTGAATGCGGGGTCGTTTCAGTTTCTCCTCTTCTTCCGCGCTGTATTGTCTTCCTAACTTCCTTCAAGTGTTCAAATGTTAGTAAATCTAAATGACTTAACTACATTGGTCATCGGTTCCTAGGTTTACATACTACTTACACTAACAAGGAAAGTACTTGGGCTCGAACAAACACATATACACCAAAATTGTATGAGAGATAATGAAAAGGTTCCCTTATTGCACCAGTGACACTCCCGCATCTGCAAAACTCTGCAGTCATCCTTTAGAGGCCTCCGCATGTGTCTTGCCACATTGCACTTTGACCTGTCGGTTCGCCAGTAAGGACGTTGCAGTGTGCCTCCGAAGTTGCGTTTGGTAACGTTATTTGTGAGGTGAAGCGTCAGAAGGGGCGGCGATTGGTAATCAATCCTGCTAAAGTATTGTGATTGGTTGAGATGAAGTTACGAAGAACCATTCAAAAATGTTCAAATGTTTGTTAAGCTTAAGGGACGTAACTACGGGGTCATCAGTCCCTAAACTTATAAACTACTTACGAACTAGGACGGCACAAATACCCATGCCCAAGGGGGGATTCGAACCCCCGACCGTAGTGGCCGTGCAGACCGTGACTGGAGCGCCTCAGTCCCCTCGGCCACCGCGGTCGGCCGAAGAACCATTCTTCGTGAAAATGGTATTAGTGTAGAAGGTGAATAATTCGCACGCTTTTTCATATCTGTTATGTTTTTCGTATCTGTTAAGGCAAAGAAATATGAGCCTAAGTTATATACTGTTATAATACCAACACATAATGAAGATAATGGGGATGATAATAAACAACTCATTGCAAGCGGTAGTGATACTATAAGTGCGGGAAGAGACGATGGAAGCAGTGGCAGTGAATACAAAAAAATCTTCAGAGAAGAAGGTTAAAGTTGCAATTATCATCACGGCTTCTGATGACAATACGCTAGAGAACATGTTCGATAATTATTACATAAGCTATAGTTGCACATTTCCATTACGTATGGCGTCTACAATTACATCTACGGTGCCATCTAGAGCATCATTGCAGTGTTTTGAATAAAAACGACACCCACCAGCACATTGAGGTGTACTTAGAGATTCTGTACCCAAACGTTCATACAGATATGTTTGTTCGAGCCCATGTACTTTCCTAGTAAGTAACTTATGATAAGGACAACACAAACTCCACAGTGTACAGGATGGCATCACTCTGGGCACAGCGTTGTTACTTAGGAGAAATCATAGACAGGGTGTTTTCATGTTGAAGTGCATTGGGATACAGGATTGTGACTTCGCAAAAGGCTTTTTGAAACTGTGACAAATAATAAATAATAATTGCATTTACCGAAGAGTAACATTAACAAAAAAGTCACAGTTATTGCAAAGTGACTGGGCCATCCCCTGTAAATGTCCGGCCATTGGGGCTTGGTGCAGAGTTTTGTATCAAATGGTAGCCACGGTGATAAATTGCAAGAGGAACATTCAAACATTGGAGGATGCAGGTTTTAATATCATGGTGATTTTAAACTGCACTACTCGCGACTACAAATACCAGGTACCAAAAACTGTTATCGGAAAGTGACAGTACGGGGCCATCCACAGTGTATAGGATGGGACGGAACCGGGCGCGGCGTTGTTCCTCGCGTGAAATCACATTCGGAATGGATCTTTTTAATGTTAAATTGCATTTGGCAGCTTTGTCACTTCGTGAAATGCTGGTAGTAATGGTGACAAAATGCAACAAAAAATAGCTCTTACTGAAAAGTCACTTTAACAAAAATCACTGTTACCGCTACAAATAGCAGGTACCAAAAAGTGTTATCGAAAAGTGACAGTATGGGCCGACCGCAATATACAGGATGGGATGGAACTGGGCGCGGCGTTGTTCCTTGCAAGAAATCACATCCGGAAGAGATCTTTTTAATGTTGAAAAGTGCATTTGGCAGCTTTGTCACTTAGTGAAATGCGGTTAGTAACGGTGACAAAATGCAACAAAAAATAACAGCTACTAAAAAGTCACTTTAACAAAAATCACTGTTACCGCAATGTGAGAATTTGGGGTATTCCCGGCAGACAGGCTGGTAGCGGGCTGGGCGCGGACACAACGCGGAAGCGCGCGCCAGCGGAGGGACCGGCTGGCAGAGGTCGCTGCCTCTAGCGGTACCAGTCACCGGCTCCGCCCGCCGCGGTCGACGCAGGAATGCGAGCCGCCAGCGGAACCGCTGAAATGCTGGGAGTTCATGGCCGCCCGGGCTCCCGGACCGTTATTTCCTATTGGGGAACGCTCTTCAGTTCGGATACCTCAGGGCACTGTTTTTGGACCTAAGTTTTTCGATATACCCTTAACGGATAATTAGGATACAAAGGTATTTGGCGTTGTGGCAGGTGCTCTTTTAAATGTGATGCGCAATAAGTGAAACAGAGTGAAATTTTCACTCCGCCAGTGTGCGCTGATATGAAACTTTTTTAAGGGAATTCGAACCTGGGACCTTTGCCTTTCGCGGGCAAGCGCTCTACCGACTGAGCTATCCCGGACGCTCCACGGTCTGTCCTAGCAGCTTTACAGTTTCGCAGGAGAACGTACGTGAAGTTTGGGAAGTAGGAGGCGAGATACTGGCGCAAGTAAGTTGTGAGAATGGGCTCTGAAGCGTTCCGGGATAGTTCAGTTGTAATTCGCTCGCCCGCGAAGGCGAAGGTCCCAGGTTCGTATCCCGGTTCTGCCACACAATTTTAATTTGCCAGGAAGCTTTATAACGGCGTACACTCCGCTGCAGAGTGAAAGTTTCACTCCGGAAACATCCTTTAGCCTGTGGCTAAGCCATGTCTACACCAAATCCTTTCTTCCAGGAGTGCTAGTCTTGCAAGGTTGCAAGATTCGCGGGAGAACTCACGTAAAGTTTGGAAAGTAGGAGGCGACGTACTGGCAGAAATAAAGTAGTTTTGACAGACCGTGAAGTGTTGCGGGATAACTCAGTGGTTAAAAATGTAAAAAATGTTTGTAAGGCTTATGGGACTTAACTACAGGGTCATCAGTCCCTAAACTTACAAACTACTTATGAACTACTTACGAACTAGGACGGCACAAATATCCATGCCCGAGGGGAGATTCGAACCCTCGACCGTAGTGGCCGTGCAGACCGTGTCTGAAGCGCCTCAGTCTCCTCGGCCACCGCGGCCGGCTAGCTCAGTGGTAGAGAGCTTGCCCGCGATAGGCAAAGGTCCCAGGTTCGAATCCCGGTTCCGCCACACAATTTATTTTGCCAGGAACTTTAATAAGTCATTCGTTCATCAGCTTAAACATCTTCTTATTATTGAACCCGCTCCAGCTCGGTTCTCCCGGGGCACTGTTTTTGGGCCAACGTAGTCGACACACGCCAAACCGATAGATCAGTATGTATAACCGAGCGAGGTGGCGCAGTGGTAAGACACTGGACTCGCATTCGGAAGAATGGTGGTTCAAATCCACCTTCAGCCATCCACAATTATGTTTACCACGATTTACCAAAATCACTGTTGGCAAATACCGGGATAGTTCCTGTCAAAGTGCACGGCCGATTTCCTTCCTCATCCTTACCCATAACTCCGAGCGTAAGCTGTCGACGGGACGTTAAACCCTAAGCTTCCTTCCTTCCTTGCTTTGTGTTGAAACTAGTGTAATTCAATTAGAAGAACGCATACGGCGAAAAAAAAAAAGGCGATGAATAGACACAGTGTTGTCCACTGGTAATAGCGATGAGCCGCGGCGGAATAACCGCGCGTGCTGGAGCGCCGTGTTGCGGTGCGCGCGGCAGTCCGCCGTCGGGGGTTCGAATCCCCCTTCGGGCATTGATGCTTGTGTCGCCTTAGTATAGGTTATTTCATAAGTAGTTTGCAAGTTTAGGAACATGACCCCGCAGTGAAGTCCCTTATATATAAGAAACGATGGTTTGGCGTGTGGGAAGAGTCATCCAGACGCGAGAGCCACCTGAGCGTCCCGCCCACGGCGACAAAGCCCGTCTGGCAGCGAGGAAGGCTCGTCGTCATCCGACGGGAAGTGCGAATGAGGGCCGCCATATCTGCGGTTTCCGTCCGGTCGCGGCGCAGCCTTTGATTTCGCCGCGCGCCACGTACGGCCGAGCAGTAAAGCCGTTTACGACGGGTTCTGCTGCCGGCGCAACTGGCCAGGAGTCGCCTTTAATTGTCCACACTTAGCAGGTGTGCTGTGCAAGAGTCGCATCGTTAGCTCCTTCCTGTCTGCCGGACGCTAACCCCGTAACAAACGCAACGGTTTGTAAAACATTTTGTTACCTTTTATTGCCAACTGTTTTTGTTCCACTGGCACGTTTCAGTCCGTTTGGGTCTACTTCACAATCTTGTAGTTGTGTTGTGACAAGATTCCGAAAATTTTCCGAACGGATTGAAACCTGTACATGAAACAAAATATCCTCTTGTCATAACGCAAACGGGTTGCGGACGCAATAACAGTGTGTGGACTGTTACGTGGCTGAGTTATGAGGAGGAAGCGGGGAGCGGATGAATCAGGTCCTGCGTCACACTACGGCAACTACAGGGAGAGAGGCGAGTTTGGGTGGCGGTGGGGGAGGGGCATAAGCCACACCTACGCCCAGCAGGGCTGGCATTATAGTCTAGCAGAAATAGGATGATTCCTGGTGTTTGCGTCAATCGTCTTTGATCGTCGGCTGCGGCAACAGACCGTTGGAGTAAGTCAAATGCGAGCTTTGCTCTGCGCATGCGCACGTTAGGCTGCGCTGTGCACTTTTGCCAGTTCTGTCAGACAACAGCGACCGGTAGCTATACTGCCCAGCAGGTAACTAACGACTTGGCAACACGGTTGCATTCAGTTTCCGCGGCCGGGACGGTCCCCCAGCCAAGTAAGCGGAGCCGAGGATCATCGTATTTCGGCCCGACTATAGAAACTACGCGACATGTTTCCGTGAAAGTACAAGTAGAGCTCATCGCTTTAATTCTTTCCCTTTTTCCCTGCTCCTCACTTGCAGGATCAGCTTTGTTAATTCGGATTTGACGTGTTAGTATTTAAGAGGTGGCCGGATGCCCTATGCCACATATCTACCACCGTAAGCCTGTCATGGCATTGTTGGATTCGAGTCCCGATCTGGCACAAATTTTCAAGTGTTACAGATCAATAGTTCCTCTTCAGAAATTGGAAAATACTCAATTTGCGATACATATATGTGAAGACTATAAACACTGCTGCACGAATTGACCCAATGAAAGAGACTCCTGATGTGTTCTTGGGGTGTAGCAGTTCATAGAAGTCCACAGTTTCCCAAAGTTGATGTGGTGTAGCATCGGATGATGTATCCTCGGTCAGTGTTTGCACAAACATCAGACGTTTCAGATATGCTGGAGAACTGGAGAACATTAAAGACAGCTATGCGCTCCAAAGGGCGGGGAAGAAGTCTGACGCTGGGTGACATATCTCGTAGCCGGCCGTGGTGGCCGAGGGGACTGAGGCGCTCCAGTCACGGTCTGCACGGCCACTACGGTCGGGAGTTTGAATCCACCTCGGGCATGGATATTTGTGTCGTCCTTAGTGTATGGTAGTAGATAAGTAGTTTGTAAGTTTATGGAATGATGACCCCGTAGTTAAGTCTCATAAGCTTACAGTTGAACATTTTGAACAATGTTGAAAAGTGCATTTGGCAGCTTTGTCACTTTGTGAAATGCGGCTAGTCCCATAAGCTTAACAAACATTTGAAAACACATCTGGTAGCGCATAACCCATTCAAAGTATGATCATCGGCGAGATCCAAAGTATGGGAGGACAAGGGGCTCGTTCAGAGATGTAAAGCTGGATGGCTTGTTTACCGGCAATAGAAACTAGGGGCCGCGGTGGAGTAGCCGAGCGGTCTAAAGCGTCTCGCTGCGGAGCGCGCGGTTGCTCGCCGTGGAGGTTCGAGTCATCCCTGGGGCATGGGTGTGTGTGTTTGTCCTTAGGTTAGTTTACCTAGGTTTAAGTAGTTTGTAAGCTACGGACTGATGGCCACGCAGTTTGGTCCGATAGAATTACAAACATTTGAACATTTCAGAAACTAGGGAAGTGCAGGGGTCGAAACGCGCTATAAAGAGAAACTATAATACCAGGTGTACGATCAGTATGGCTATGCACAGGGCTTCAAAAGTCCCTCACCACGGTGTCTCCAGACTAGTCTGACTATTGTGGTCAGAGTCGGAATTCTTCGGTAAAAAGAATGTCGTTCCATTCGGTTGTCAGTGTCTGTCGTTCATCGCATCACTGCCGACGGAAATACCTGTGGTGTTGCCTCAGTGCTGAACGCAGCAGTTGGACACACGCTGGAGAGTCCATTCTGCTGTGCCTCGCGGAATGACTGCGTTGTGTAACGCGTCATGCCACGGACCGGGCGCCCGTTTCCGCCGGAGGTTCGAGTCCTCCCTCGGCACTGTCGCTTAATTCAGCGTCAGAACAGGGCGCTGGGCGGCGCTTTCGGCGTGTCGCGTGCCGCCGGCGCCACCTGCGCCGGCCTAATTGCGGCTCATCTGCAAACAATGGCCCAGGTGAAGATGGCCCGCAGGCCGCGGTGCGTGGACCCGCATGCATGCTCGCCACGCATGGGGGTCGTCCTCACCTGGCGGCGGCACGCGCATTGTCCGCCACCGGCGTTCCGCGCGGACACCTGTAAAGCGTGCCATACTAGTCCCTGCTAGTCCCTCGCGTCCCTCCACTTGTGCGTTTCCGTACTGGAGAGCAAGTTGGGCGTGTGTAACGGCTCTACACTGATTCATCGGCAATAATACGAGGGGGAGTTTCCCCTGTCGACTGTGGTCAGAGTTGCATATGAAAGGGCGAAAAAGAATAGAATGAGACATTAAAGATAAGACACATCTTTATTTTTCTACATAATTTCCAAGTACCAGTCGTGCTTTTTAAGTAAGTACCGTTTCCAGATGTTCAAATGTTTGTTAATCTTAAGCTGCGGGGTATTAGCCCCTAAACTTACAAATTACTTATAAACTAGAATGAAACATACACTCTTCAGCGGAGTGTGCGCTGGAACCGGGTTCGTATCCCAGCTAAGTCCCAGGTTCGAGTCCGGTTCCGGAACACAGATTTAATCTGCCAGGAAGTTTCATATCAGCGCACACTCCGCTGCAGAGTGAAAGTTTCATTCTGTAAACATCCCTTAGGCCGTGGCCAGGCCATGTCTCCAGGAGTGCTAGTCTTGCAATGTTCGCAGGAGAACTTATGTGAACTTGGGAAGTAGGAGGCGAGGTACTGGTGAAAGTAAAGTTGTGTGGACGGACCGTGAGTCGTGTCGGGATAGCTCAGTGGTAGAGCGCTTGCCCGGGAAAGGCAAAGGTCCAGGTTTGAGTCCCGGTTTCGGCACACAATTTTAATCTGCCAGGAAGTTTTACTTATAAACTAACTTATACTAACAAACATCAATGCCCAAGGGGGGGGAGGGGAGATTCGAACCCCAGACGGGGAATGGCTTCGCACGTCGTAGCATAGCGTCTCAATGCGCTCCGCCACTCCGAGGCAGTTGTTACGTTTTGAAATAAAGATATCTCAATAATTTTATTGTACATGCAAGTCTGTACTGTACTTTACAAGGCCGAAACCGATAGTGTTTTAATAAACCACCAATAAATGTGACTGGTAGAGGATTTTATTTCCACAACCTATAAGGAACTGTCACGGAGTTCTTCAACATCCATAATGGATAAAATTCACTTTATCAAATTATTCACCTCTACTTCTCCAACATCATTTGGTGGATTGTGACCAGTTATCGTTTACATCATCTATATATGTTTGTGTAGCATGTATACATACCTTGAAGAAGTTGAATAAAGAAATATGAATGTAAATGCAACTCGTTTTTCCTCCTGTTTCAGATTTCTACAGGGTGCAGAAGACACCTGCAGAGAAAAAGCTGGAAGCTTCGCCCAGCAGACCATCGGACCCCACGAGTGCGGAGGCCGATGTCGACTGAGCTGGTGCGCTCTCAACTCTCGGCTTGAGCGCTGGAGAGTCTCCCAGAGGACGGGCCCGTCCCAGAACCCGCCGTCTTCCAAGGCAGAGCAGGCGGAGAACCAGCATCCGGACGTCACGTCATCGACGATGCGGTGCGGCCGGTCCTCATCAGTCACTGGATCTTGCATATCTGTTGGTCCGACCTCTGACTGTAACGTCACACAGAGGACTCTGGTGTGGAGCGAAGCTTCCCGGCAATTCTGTGCTGCTATCAGTGATCGTACCGTGTAGCACTTGCCGGTGACTCTATATTAATCCACTTTGGTGTAATGCATTCTTGGTCATACTCTCTCTCCTGTAATATTTATTCCATTCTTGCACACTGTTGTTAACATTTTCTTCCCCCTGAATATGTGTTGATGTGCAATGTTGTAAATAGCCTGTAAAGAAACACTTCTGCCTAAAGCACACAGGAGTGTCTATTATCAATACTGATGATAATGTTTAGTACTTAGTTTGTCCAAGGTGTCTTACTCATTATTTATTTCACTACAAGAATGTAAATAGTCAACGTAAGAATTATTTATGTGTAGTAAGCTAACATACCAAAGCCGGAGGACAGAGGGTGTGATAATATCTTAAATGGTTTTAATTTCGTTTGCTCATTCCCCTAGAAACGTAATATTTCTTTGTCATCAAGATAAAGTTGTATTAATTGGTTCAATATACAGATATTATAAATGTACCAGATAATATTCACAGTGAAATTTTGCATCTCTTACGGTAGTCTTCTTGTTACTGTTGACTGTTACGTGGAAATTGAGAGAAGACTGATTATGAATCTCAAATTATAACTGATCACCCCGTTAATCGCTGTCGAACAACATTTTATTTAATGTGACTTAAATATTTATTTCACTCTTTTGTTGTAAAAGCAATTTTGCCCCAACGCTGAATCGATACTGATTTGTAAAAGTATTATTAACTTACACGCACGCTACTTTTCTAAATTAGTGTCTGCACCGCGTGATGTAGTGTGTCCCTCGCACTCCCAACTTCGAGCACTGTCCATGGTTCGCAAAGTCGTGCCTTACCCGTTTGTTGCCTTTCCTGTTCTGAATGTCATGTGTAGGTCTGCCTTGTTCCTAGCTAGGCATAGATTTCGCCAGCGAATCCCTAGTTTTGTCGCCTCTTCTTGTCTGGCTAGCTTTTCTGAGAGCAGCCAGCCTACAGCGGATAGGCCAAAGAAAGTGCGTAACACTAACGTTGCATAATTAGCAGTGTAGTGTAAGTGTCCCCCCCCCCCCATTGGCGGTTTCGTCTTCTCTTGACTAACCACTCTAGTCACCCCTAAATAATCTTAGTATTTGACATCTGCAATTGCCTCTAAGGGGAAATATGTAAATTATGTGAAAGAGATTGACATAGTCAAAATATTTAATGTAAAAATATATATTTAACTTTATTGCCAATAGTGTAGGCGTACTGGAATAATGAACTGTTGACGGTCTTCATAGCACTGTGTCTTACCTCAGTCGCAAGTACATCTAAAGCAAATGGAATCTCTTTGTGGTATCGTTGTATATTACTGGATGTTGATACAAAAATGAATGTACAGTGTAATTTAATCTGTCTGTAGAGTTCTTTAGTGTGTAATGATAGAAATGCTGTCGTTCAGATTATCAAATAAACGTTGTTATTCCGTTCAGTAATGTCTAGTCTGAATGATACCAGATCTCATTATAACATTTGTTATTTTCTACGTAAGATACAGTATATGTCAGACATCTGAATAAACTATTAACTGTGACTAAAGAAAACTGTATTTAATACCTACAATTACATTTTCCTTGAACTATATATGGATCTTCTTTGAATAACACATAAATCATTGGAATAACATCAGCAAGATATCACAGAAACTTATGAGAGACTGTGTTGCAGTATTGCAAGAGTAAAAAAAAAAAAAATGTGTATCATCCAAGAAGTAAAAAAGTCACAAATGGGTACATTTAAAACAGCATAACGTCCTTTCTAGTCTATCCCACACACAAGAACTACGTTAAACAGTGCGGGCTATTTGTACCAGAAACACAAAGAGGATACCCTGAAAAACTGAACAAACTGCACAATCCCCAGTACAGAAAACAAATGGTTCAAACATTCCACAGAATTCATGCGAAACATGAGAATTACGCGATAGCAGTAAAACAGGATACGTTAATCGACTAAAACATAAGTCAGAGAACTTACTTTTTCACTGAGATAAAACGCATTGAGAGACACAGAAATACAAATCTCAGAATTTTATTATGAATGTAGATTATTATGAACTATTCGAAAATTAACGCCAAACATACGAATTATTACAACTAATACACTGCAAGCACTAAGTAACAATTTTGGTATGCAAGGAGCATAGTGGATACAGCGTCACACACCAAGAGCTACAACTTCAGGTAAGTGAAATAGTTATTAATACAGTAGAGATAAAAAAAATTCAACCATGACGACTTTTAATCGAAGAAACACTACGTTACAAAGAGTATCAAATTCTTTCAGTTTCAAGTCATAAAAACTTAGTTTCGAAGAAACCATGACTTCAAACTTTGTTACCATTACATGGAGACCTGGCCAAAGGAGGTTGTAAAGTAGGACTTAATATTTAAATGTAAGCGTTGTAAAAATCTTTCATTGCACTTTCTACTGCTTTATTTAAGCACAGTAAGAGAGAACATTCAACACGAATAGTATGAATGAGGAAAAAAAATAACCGTATATGAAGGCATGAACAGAAAAAAGAACTTGCATATTGAAAAGCAAAAGATTTTTCATATTCACAGAATATATGACATCAGCCGCGAATGGGCAAAGCGGAAAATGTGTACCCAGCCGGGACTCGAACCCAGGTTTCCTGCTTTGTAGGTAGTTGCTTGCGCTGGCCACGACAACCACTGGGGATGCGGCGATCACTGCAACTGCAAGGACCACCTAAGCAGGCCTCCCTTCTGGGAACACATTTTCAGCTTTGCCCATTCGCAACTGATATCATATTTCTGTGAATATGAAAGAATAACGAGTGCAGGGTGAGCAGTGATGTCTGTTCTTTCGAAACAGACGCCACATGGATATATACAAGATTTTTCTTTTTAATGTAATGTCTATTTGTTTTAGTGACCTAAAATGTCAGTACATATATTTTAACCTAAGAGATAAGTATTCAAGCAATAATGGGTTACCACGTGCCAGAGTAGAAATAAATGAAGTAAAAAAACGTAAGTGGCAAGAGAAGAGAGAAGTAACATTACTGAAAACTGTCACAGTAAATAAGCACAGGACGAGGAAGGCATCACGAACTTACAAGTGGTGCAATATGAAAATAAACAATGCTAATTACTATAGTATGTAAGAACAATATTATCAAAGCACATGGAAAAACAAAAACAATCCAAAGAACAAAGGTAATCAAATTTATAACATTATCTGCATGAAATACATACATCTGTTATTGACACGGTTAAGAAGTTCAAATGATAGAATTATATTGATTAAAATAACATTCACAACAACAAAATAAAAATATTAAAAAAATGAATATTTCACAATTCTGTCAAAAGTTATAACTGTTATAAATAACACATATTAATCAAAGTACACTCATGTAAAATGGTTTTTATAGTTGTCTTTGATGTCAAATTATGGCATGAAAATGCAGTAACACAGCTTTTCCAAATTTAATCAGAACTTTCTGTACACAATCAATAACGTTCGAAAAGAGGCGAAGAGAAGAGTAGTTTGATCACCAGTCTTTTTTTTAAAAAAAGTTATTAACTTTCTAGTAATTAAATCAAATTTAAGTTTGTGCTCAATTTTATTCAACACTTCTCAGTGAAAAATATAAAAGCCAGTGAATATAAAATTGACACATTTATCATGTACCTGTAACACAAAGGACACAACTAATAAAATCACTATGGAGAACTGGTTGATTGCGACTGGATGGCGTATTTAGTGGCGAGGTAGCGCCGTCAGGGAAAAGCCAGGGATAAAGTTCTTCGATTCTGCTCACAGACGTAATAAACTGCAGTAGCCGCTATACTCATATACTGATCAAAGGGCCCAGCATTCAAGCAAATCTGAATAACGAGAACTTCCATATGAGAAGACTAGTAACAAAGACGAGCAAATTATTTTTTCAGATTTTGTGATATTGATATTTGCTTACAGTATTTTCAATGCTGAATCTAAGCGTAACCTCACTGTCGTAAACGAATGAAAATGATTAAAAAAGCCGCTTGAAAGTGAGGCTTACCTTCAACAGCCAGGTGCAAGGACATATTTATTATTATTTTCAAAAATGGCCACTTCCATCCGTAGCCAATCACAATTCGGAAGTCGGTATATGGTAATCATCTTCTTCTGTTTACATGTGTCAGCGCTAATTATACCTGTGTTTTTGTTTAGTTTCGAATTGATTTTTCCTTCTGCAAACGAGATGAATACTTAGCAGTATTGAGAATATAGATGGAAATGGGGATTTAATGCTTAGTTATGTTTCTAGGTCTGGTTCTTTTTTTTTTTTTTTTTTTTTTTTTTTTTTTTTTTTTTTTTAGATTGTAACTTAGAAATCTGCAGAAAGGTAGGAAAATAAGGACCTCGAACCTGGATAGATTGATGGAACCTGAAGTTCGTGAGAATTTAGGATGGAGCTTTAGGTAAAATTTGACAGAAACGGGGGAAAATAAAACATTAGACGAGCAATGGGTAGGCTTAAGAGATGAAATAGTGGCAGGCAGCAGGTAACCAAATAGGAAGAAAAGACCTACAAAAAATCGTTGGATTACACACGACATACTAAATTTAACTGATGAAAGGAGAAGATATAAAAATGCAGTATGTAAAGCAGGCTAAATGGAGTACAGACGACTAAGAAATGAGATATACTGGAAGTGCAAAATGGTTAAGCAGGAGTGGCTAGAAGGCAAATGAAGGTCTGCAGGAAAAAAAAAAAAAAAAAAAAAAAAAATATATATATATATATATATATATATATATATATATATATATATATATATATGACCTACGGGAAAATATAAGAGACATTTGGAGACAAAAAGTCAACTGTATTAATATATTTACTATGATGGAAAAGCAGTTCTCAGTAAAGAAGGGACAGCTGAAATGTGGAAAGAGTATACTGAGCGGCTCTACAAAGAAAATGAACTTAGAGAAAATATTGTAGGAAACTAAGAGGAAATAGATGGAGATCAAATGGGAATTACTAAACAGAGAAAAGAATTTGACAGAACACTGTAACACCGAAGCCAGGATCGGACTGCCGATCCACCGATTGAAAATCCAAAGCGCTAACCACTGGACCACCGCTTTCGCTTTCTTTCCACTTGTTTATAGCTTTAACACACGGTTACAAGTTCGAAAAGTTTGAAGAAAATCTGTGATCCGACGTGGTAGCTTCCCCTTGTTATACGCGTTTGACTGTTAGTTCAAAATCAGTGTAGCGTGCTGTAATTGTATAACAATTCAATGAATGTAACAAAACTTTTACATTGTGTTTAATTTTAGTGAATGTTACTTTTTTGAGCACGTGTAGAGGTGTGTATATTGCTACGTCAATACGAGAGAATTATTGTATCTGGCATTGTTGAAAATCATATTCAGTTTTCGTATACAGATACCACAAAACCTCCCTAAAGTTTGTACTCTCACTTCAAGACAACGGATCTGCGACTTGAGAATTATTCATCTGCGCTGAGACATCATCTGAGGAGACGTCAGGTTAGTAAAAAACTCTATAACAGAACTGTTTCTATTCTGACACGATAGGAGACAACGACGCCCCTCCACGTGTTCTGCATTGCTAGTACAAATGGCAATAGGTGCAGATGGCTCAAGTTTACGCGACTGAGGGAAAGGGGTCAGGACGAAGGAGGAAGTCTTATTTCAAGTGGAAACTGTAGAATTTTAAAAGAGTCCACGTAACATATCATCTCTGACGTACCAGATTCCATGAACTTTGTTTCACCGAGCACTCCAGTCCTTATTCTACAACCCCAATAAAGGCGTAGCAGCTAACTATCATAGTCTGTCTGTAAACTCACGACAGAGCAGCGAGCTTGATGGGGAAAGTGGCCCTTGCCCGAAGAACCCTGCGAAAGCCCCACTGCCACACCAAATATCTGATGGTGATGGCCTAGTGGTGTAGTGAATCGTGTGGATTTGGTTTTTTAATTTTCGTTTCCTGAATCAGATAATTTTGGCATATTTACTTGTTCGGAAGTGATTGATCAGCTTATTACATTACAAGAAAATGTACACACTAGGAGGAGGAGGAGACATCCCTGGGGTAAGGACCGTTGTTTTCTCTAATGTCATTACAGCTTGCATAAACCAGGCGCCACACATATAATTATTGGCTGCAAACAGCCTTTCCACTATAAGACACGTCAGAAACGAATGTGGTTAACTGTAACTGCCAATAAAGAATTCTAATAATTTGTTATAGATGTTGTTGTTGTGGTCTTCAGTCCGAAGACTGGTTTGCTGCAGCTCTCCACCCTACTCTATCCTGATCAAGACTCTTCATCTGCTCATAAGAACTGCAACCTACATCCATTTGAATCTGCTAACTGTATTCATCTCTTGGTCTCCCTCTGAGATTTGTACCACACACACTTCACTCCATTGATAAATTTACGATTCCTTGATGTCTAAGAATGTCTCCTACCAATCGATCCCTTCTTTTAGTCAAGATATGCCAGAAATTCCTTTTCTTCCCAATTCTGTTCAGTACCTCTTCATTAGTTATGCGATCGACCCACCTAATTTTCAGCATTCTTCTGTAACATCACATTTCAAAAGCCTTTATCCTCTTCCTGTCCACACTGTTTGCCGTCCATGTTGCGCTCCCATACAAGGCCACACTCCACAAAAATGCCTTCAGAAAGCACTTTCTTACACTTACATTAATATTCGATGTTAATAAATTTCTGCTTTCCAAAAATGCCTTTCTTCCCATTGCCGTACTGTATTTTATATCCTTTGTACTGCGACCATCATACGTTATTTTACTGCCCAAGTAACAAAACTCATCTACCATCTTCATTGTTTCGTTGCCTAATCTAATTCCTTCAGCATCGCCCGATTTTCTTAGATTGCACTCCATTACTCTAGGTTTGTTCTTGTTAATGTTCATTTAATACGCACTTTTCAACACACTGTCCATTCCGATCAACTGCTCTTCTAAGTCTTTTGCTGTCTATGAGATAATTACAATGTCATAGTCAAAACGCAATGTATTTATTACTTCACCCTGAACTTTAATACCTTCTCCAAATTTCTCCTTACTTTCCTTGATAGCTTGCTCAATGTACAAATTGAATAGAATTGGAGAAAGGCTACAACCCTATCTTACTCCCTTCCTAACGTCTGCATCCCTTTCATGCCCTTCAACTCTGATAACTGCTGTATGGTTTTTGTATAAGTTGTAAATAACGTTCCTTTCCCTATATTTTAGTCCTGCTGATTTCATAATTTGAAAGAGTGTATTCCAATCGATATTTTCAAAAGTCTTCTCCAAATCAACAAAAGTAATCTATCTTTTAAGATAAGCCGTAAAATGAGTATTGCCTCCCGTTTTCCTACATTTCTCTTGAATCCAAACTGATCTTCCCGGAGGTCAGCTTCTACCATGACATATTAAATTGATGGTTCTATATTTTTCACATCTGTCTGCACCTGCTTCCTTTGTAATGGGGATTATTACATTTTTCTTAAAGTCCGAGGGTATATTGCCTGTCTCAGATACCTTACGCACCAGGTGAAATAGTTTTGTTATAGATATTTTCACGAAATCGGTGATTCGATAGACGGAAGACTTTTAGATAAATAAAAAAGCAGAACCGACGTTCCGAAAATTACTTACTGCCGTAAAGCAAAAAAAATGAATTTACCTTGGCAGGAAGATGGAATAGAATTTATTTGGAAGACATATGTACACTACTCTCAATAAGTTTGGGAACACCTAGTAATTATAGACAATGGAAAGCAAATACAATATAAAATGCATTTAGTTGTTTTCCAAATGTTTATTAATTCGATTTTTCAGAAAAACCAGCCTTTGCTGTCATCACTGCCTTGCACACTCTCGGCATGCGCTGCGTTAGTTTTGCCAAGGTTTCAGTTGTAGTCGATCTCCATTCTTACTGCACGACCTCTCACAATTGTGTCCCCACTCATGATTTCTCGCTTTCTGATCCTCTGTCTATTTCATTCCTTAGCAGCCCAATAGGGTTAAAATCGGAGCGTCCATTCCATGTTTTTCAATATTTTATGAACCTCTTGAGACTTCACACAGTTCTGACACAAGCGAAACGTATGTTTCGGGTCGTTTTGCTACAACACAAACCCTTTCCCAATCGACGCAAACAAGACTTCTCAGCATGTCACTGGAGATTGGAATGCTAATCCTTTTGGTTCTTTCCACCTATTTTCACCAAATCTCAGACTTTATTTCCTCTAAAGGATCCCCATATCATCACAGAACCACCTTCATGCTTTACAGTCGGAATTACACACTGAGTATTGAAGCGTTCATGGGGTACACGGCGTACATATTGACAGCGTTTACTTCCAAATATCTCGAACTTGGCTTCATCTGTGAATAAGGCTCTTTCCCGATCCCTCGCTGTCCAATGTTAGTGTGTCTTAGACCACTGAACCCTTTTATTCTTGTTAACAGGGCGCCACAGTCGTTGTCTTGTTGCTACATAACCTCGGAGCTTCTTGTTTGCCAGGCGTCGTCTCACTGTTGACTCACTCACCGGTGTATCCCTCGTTGAGTTTAGTTCAGCAGTCAATTCACTGACAGTTTTCAATCTGTTATGTTTACTGGTCACTACCAAATACTTTCCGTGGCGTTCTGATATTTCTCTGCGTGCTCCTGAGCGAGGAAGATCTTCATAGGAGGCTGTTTGGCTGATGGAAATCTTCAGTTTCTTTCCTATTTGTCGGACATTATTGCCTTCTTGGTGCAAAGGGATTATCATTACCCGTGATTCATAAGGAATCAGGCACTTTGGAGCCATTTTTAGTTACTTTGACGGTGTGTTATACCTTTATGCAAACTCAACTACAAGTGAATGGAACTGTGAACAACGTATCTCTATATCGTCTTGGGGTCTACTCGCACCACCTAGCGTGTTTAGTAAATCTGCTTGAACAGGTAACGTCGGTTTACATAAAAAAACCGAGCAATACCAATATGTTTCAATATGTATGTATATGTACAATAATTAATTATATAATACTGTAAATGCCATTATTAACAGTTATTTGAGCTTGCTATTCCGCATTCTAACCAATAATTCACATGTATAACCTCCATCTTGCTGCGTTGTAATACGTAGCTTGGTGTTTCCAAACTTATGGAGGGCAGTGTAAGTAAAACAAAGATTCTGAAGGAAGTGATTTGACTGACGATGTAGATATTAGCTCGAAGTAAGGAAATGCTATCGCAACAGTAGTTTTTTTTCCGATGAAAATTGAGTCGGAAAAAAACGTTAGTTGCAGAAAATATTGGGAGGGCCTTCTTGGCGTCATGGACAATGTTAGTTAAAGAAACATAATTTTTGTGATCATTTTTCGATCCAGATAGATTTTTACTGAGCAAGAGGGCACTAGCAATTCAAATTCGATTTCGACGTAATTAGTTCTGAATACATATCTCTGTCTCGATTACTTATAACGTATGCACAACAATTATGCTAAACACTGCTTTCCTCCTAAACCGGTAAACACATTCTCGAACTTATTTGTTGTTGAAACTTTCTTGGAAACGATGTGTTGACTGACAGAGGTTCTTATTCTACACTCTGTACCATTGCCTTTCACGGGAAGCGCTCTACCGTCTGAGATATCCCGAAACGCTTCACGGTCGTTCCTAACAACTTCAATTCTACCAGTACCTCGCCTCCTACTTTCTAAACTTCCTGGCTGATTAGTCTGCCCACACTTCGCTGCGGGCTGTGGGTAAGCCATCTACATTAAGATCTACATGGGATACTCTGCAAATCACATTTAAGTGCCTGGCAGAGGGTTCGTCGAACCACCGTTTTACTATTTATCTCCCATTGCATACTCGAATAGCGCGCGGGAAGAAAGAACGCTGAATCTCTCCGTTCGAACTCTGATTTCTAGTATTTTATTCTAATGATCGTTTCTACCTATGCAGGTGGGAGTCAATGATATATTTTCGCATTATGAGGAGAATATTGGCGATTGTAGTTTCGTAAGCATCCCACGCCGCAGCGATAAGCGCCATTGTTGTAATGATTCCCATCCAAGATCCTGTATCATTTTTGTGACGCTGTCTCACTTGCATCGTGACAATACAAAACGAGATGTCCTTCTTTGGACTCTTTCCATGTCCTCCGTCAAACCCACCTGATAAGGATCCCACACTGGGCAGCAATACTCCAAAGAAGGACCGACAAGCGTAGCGTATGCAGCTTCTTTAGTAGTTATGTTGCATGTTTTAAGGGTTCTGCCAGTAAAACGCAGTCTCTGGTTCGCCTTTCCCACGACATTGTCTACGTGTTCTTTCCAGTTTAAGTCCGAAGTAATAGTAATTCCTAGCCATGTATTCACCGTATCCTTTCTTCCAGGAGAGCTAGTCCTGCAAGGTTCGCAGGAGAGCTTCTGTGAAGTCTGGGAAGTACGAGGTGAGGTAACGGCCAAAGTGAAGTTGTTAGGACGGACCGTGAAGCGTGCCGGGATAGGACAGTAGAGCCCTTGTCCGCGAAGGGCGAAGGTCCCAGGTTCGAATTCCGGTTCGGGCTTACAAATTGTGCTATGATGCTTCTTCTGATGCAGACGAGAGCCGGACTCTTGGCGGGTCCACGTAGGAGGACATTGGAGAATATGGGTACATGGTTCTGTAGTTCTTGCAGGTGTGATAGCCGGAGTACTTGGGCTGGCGTAGAGGCTTAGAGTAATTCGCTAGTAAGCAGGACGTACCGTGTTCTTATCCCAGCAAAAAGTTTTCGTTGTTGCTGTTGTTGTGGTCTTAAGTCCACATACTGGTTTGATGCAGCTCTCTGCGCTACCCTGTCCTGTGCAAATCTCTTCATCTGAGAATCCGTTCGGCAACCTACATCCTTTTATTCTACTTACTACATTCGTCCCTCGGTCTCCCTCTACGATTTTTACCCCACACACTTACCTCTAATGCTAAGTTGACAATTCTTTAATGTCTCAGAATGTATCCAACCAATCTATCCCTTCTCTTAGTCAGGATGTTCCAGAATCTCCTTTTCTCCCCGATTCGGTTAAGCACCTCCTCATTAGTTACGTGATCTGTCCATCTAATTTTCATCATTCGTCTGTAGCATTTCAAAAGCTTCTATCATCTTTTTATCTGAACTCCTAATCGTCCACGTTTCACTCCCATACAATGCTACACTCCAGACAAATGCTTTCAGAAAGGACTTCCTAACATTTAAATTAATATTGGATGTTAACAAGTTTCACTTCTTTAGAAACGCTTTTCTTCCCATAGCCATTCTGCATTTTATATCTTCTTTACTTCGGCCATCAGAAGTTATATTGCTACCCAAATAACGAAATTCATCTACTACTTTTAATGTCTCATTACCTAATCTAATTCCTTCAACATCGCCTGATTTTCTGACATTGCATTAAATTACCTTCGTTTTACTCTTCTTAATATTCATCTTATATCTTCCTTTCAAGACACTGTCCATTCCATTCAACTGCTCTTCCAGCTGATACTTGCAGTCTCTGACAGAATTACTATGTCATCGGCAAACCGCAATGTTTTCATTTCTTCTCCCTGCACTTAAATGCTCTCTCCAAATTTCTCCTTCCATTCCTTCTCTGCCTGCTCAATGTATAGATTGAACATCATTGGGGAAAGACTACAACCTTGTCTTACTCCCTTCCCAACCTCTGCTTCCCTTTCTTGCCCTTCGACTCTAATAACCACTGTCTGGTTTTTGTATACTTTGAATATAACTCTTCGCTCCCTATATTTTACTCCTGATACCTTCAGAATTTGGAAGAGTGTATTCCAGTCGACATTGTCAAAAGCTTTCTCCAAATCGATAAATGCTAAAAACGTAGGTTTCCGTTTCCTTAGCCTGTCTTTTAAGATAAGTCGTAATGTGAGTATTGCCTCTCGTGTTCCTACATTTCTCCTAAATTCAAACCTGATCTTCCCCGAGGTCGTATTCCTCAGGTTTTTCCATTCGTCTGTAAATAATTCGTATTAGTATTTTGCAACCATGACTTATTAAACTGATAGTTCTGTAATTTTCACACTTGTCTGCACTTGCTTTTTTGGGATTGGAATAACGATATTCTTCTTGAAGTCAAAGGGTATTTTCCTTGTCTCATACATGTTGCATACCAGGTGATACAATTTCTTCACGACTAGCTCTCCTAACGATGTTTATGTTTACAACAGCTACCAGTAGCTGATACTCAAAATCCGCAGTTGAAATCTCGATTGTACTCGTCAGCTGTGTCGTGTAATACCGGGCCGTGCCATCTCTAGCGCACAGACAGTGGGTGCTAGGTGGCGCCGGCGGCGGCCGCAGGTGTGGGCGCTTCCTCTTCTTCCCCCCGCCTCCTGCCCGCTGTACGCTTCCCCCTCTGTTGACCCCCCCCCCCCCCCCCACTGCTTCCGGTGTCTTAGGCGCCGGCTCTGGCGCTAGGGTTACCGCCACGCGACCTCGCGCCACGCTCTGAGTGGAGGGGAGCTGTCGCCGCTGCACCAACAAACATCGCGGTCTGGTCGGCCGCCTAAAGGGCCCTCCACACGATGTGATTTATTGGACCAATTCGTTGGTCACCCGATAAATTGGGCGCTTTTAGGCGCTACCCGACCAACTTTCCTTGTCGGTCGGTTGGTTTGTGCCTGACCACCCGATCTACGTTCCCACACCACGTCACCCGACAAATTGTACCGTGTGTAGTGCTTCCTGACCAACTTCCATGCCTGAGGTCGTCTGCACAGCGAACACGCGAAAATAAAATCAGTTCGACAAACAGACACCAGAGCAGGGTGGCGCTGCGTGAAGTTGGTCGGAACGTGTGTAGGCCTAGGCCAATACTAGGGAAAAATTGACATGGAGATGATACAACCAGTGTCACTTGCAACTAAATAGGGGACTGATGAGTATTGCAGTTTAGTCCCATTCAAAATGAAACAAATCAAACCAACCAACTAAATAGGTTCACATATATCATTCTGGATGTGGGCTCATCCAGGAGGACAAACTGTGCAATATAAAGATCAACAGAGAAAAGAAAACGACTTTCAGATGTGCCGGCTACATAATGTCTTTCTAAGCATCAGTGTGCAAGTACGAACAGTTTTACGCAATGGATAGTGTCTTAAAAGAGGTTTTCGACAAAAGTAAGGCAAGGGTAATCGCATATAGTCGAATTAAATCACGCCTCTAAAACAATTAAAATAGACAAAAGTAAAGCAATGGTAATCGAATATAGTCGAATTAAATCAGGCTATTCTAAAAGAAATAAAATAGGCAATGACTATGAGAGCCTACGTCAGTTTTGCTAGTGAGGATATATAATACAGAATGGGTATAGAACGAAAGACAATTCAAGAAAAAAATTGTTGTAATATAAGGTTTAAGAAGTGTTTTTTCGGTAAGTATTTGTTTGCAATGCTGCCATGGAATTAGAAACGATAATGGCTTCCGAAATGTGATGTTTCTGAGGATAAGTAGTGTAGATCAATTAATAATGAGCAATAATATAATGGGGCAAAATAAGTGTATGGCCCTGAGAAAATGTTTGAAATTTGACGAAGAACGTTAGTGTAGGCGCGATGATCATCAAACTATGATGTAACTTCTCCGGACTAGCCCAATATTGACGAAGGAAATTTTTACGTCATCAGGATATGAAAAGATTCCGTCCAAGTCAAACTACCAGAATACACAGAAATTAAATTCTTTGCTATGCTGCCCTTGGAAGTGAAATAGCTAATATCAGAATCTTTTCAAATGTTCATACAAGTTATCTATTCTAAACAATTGTTATTATCAGTTGCTGTAAGATTTTATGGGGAGTTATGAAATTTGTTCTGATGAAACGATGGTGAAACATGAGAGTCCAAATGTACGGGCACAAGAAACTAACAAGAATTAATGATCGAATGAAGTGCTACAAACTTAACTACCGCATACTGTATGTTAATGTAATACAAAAAAACATTTTGAGAATGAAAGCGCTTTGTAATAAAATTTCTGAGCACATAATTGAAATTTATTGAGTGCGAGTTTCTGTCCTAGTGGGGATCGGCTTCATGTCTACACCAATGCTGACCAGAGAGGAGTTGGTGCTGTGGAAACCACGAGGTAATGTCTCTGACATGTCTCGCTAACATAAGGTTATCCCAAAAAAGGAATTTTCATTCGTTTTATTTCCAAAACTGTTCAAAGTTACGTATTGTAAAGAAGATAGAAAATGTTATGAAGAATGAAAACATGGTTCGCAGTATTTTTATTTTATTCATTTATTTATTCATATGTGTAACCTGGCAAGATTAGGGCCTTCGGGCCCTCTCTTACAACTAACCATGCGTTCTACATATTTTACATTTAATTGAATTTTCCGTCGGTTCTTGACAGAACATGATAATAATATCAAAAAGGAACAACTTCCTGATGTTCTGAAAAACTTATTTATTCGTCACAAACAGGCTTTAGGCTTCTTAGGCCATCATTAGGTGACAACTGACTGTCATATACATGTTCTCAAAGATGTTACAAACATGTTGCGAATTACAACATGTTTGTAACATCATTGACAACATGTGTATGGCAGTCAGTTGTCACCTGGTGAAGCCTAAAGCCTGTTTGTGGCAAATAAATAAGTTTTGCAGAACATCAGGAAGTTGTTCCTTTTTGATATTATTTTACATTTCTAATATTACAGTAGTTAACTTAAATTAAAAAATTAAAAGTTTAAAACAGTACAGTTAACAAAATGACGTACACACAGTTTATATTCGTATTTGACACATAACAAATACGTCAAGTACACAGAATGGAAAGGTTTCAATTGTGGCTGCTAGCAGAAATGGGCATCGAGGAATGGGTGGAGGAGGGAGGAAGAAGTGAGTGTAGTAATAAACAAATAAGGAGACATAACGGAACAACAGATGGCGAGATTTATGGTGAAATGAAGAGGAGGAATGATAACGGAGGGGAGCATTGCTTTTACTATTACCCAGAAAGGGCGTTGTAAGCTTGTAATACAGCCAACAACGTCGATGTTTTCATTCGTTGAATATATAGAGACTGTGGACCCTCCCTTAACGGAAATAACAGTTATCCGAAACGGCCTTCCTTCCTTAATTATTTTGTCAAGTAGGCTCAACCACAGATATCGTGTAAAAGCATTAAAATATGACGCGTTTCAAGGGTCAATTCCTCATCATCAGATAATCTGTACAAGAATCTTAAAACATGAGACAATGAAGTTATAAAAAGTATAAAAGAAAACGTTGTTACTTTCCTTGTAACCGTGTCTACGAAGAAAGGCCCTCAGCATACTGTGCTTCGTCAGAATTCAGACCAGACCCCAGCACTGGCGGCGCATAACACTATCGAAATGCACGGAGTCAACAACAGGACTGAGGCGCACGTATGCAGATGAAAACAGAGACCTCTGAATTCCAAAGATCATCCACAAGCTAGTGGTTACTTTCAGGTGTCACGAAATCATTTGCACAGTAAGATAGAGGTTGAAATTTAAAATAAACGACTTCTGTTATAATAGATCCACAAAGTTTTTAAAAAAAGCTGTATGTATTACCTTGAACTTTTTCATTTAATGATACGTCGCTTTTAGCGGTATGACGTTGTAATTTACAATTTCTACACTACAAATTGTAGCTGCAGGAAATTTTACAAACAATATCTGCGCATATAGTTGAGTGTACCTTCTAAATTGTACGCCACTAGGACACGTAGTTCATGAGAAATGAGCACATAAACGGTAGCGCTAATGGAAAACCGCCCCATCACAAAGTTTTAATCTATTACTTTTTTTTACTACTGATTGTATTACCAAGAGATTTTACAGAAATATAGCCCTTATACAAATAAATATATACCTGAAAAATTGCAGGAATAAATAAATAAATACCCGGGCAACACCGGGTTTTCAGCTAGTATCTTATAAACCCCTGATTTGTCATATTATGGGACGGTTCGTCCATCTCTCGTTAATCTTGTCGTTAGTAAACGAGAAGATGCCTTTTACGTCCAGTTAAATGTGCTCGTTAAGTACATTGCGTTTGTCATTGCCAGATACACCTCTCGTTTGCTAAGCTGGAGAAAACTAGAAGGTACGATATATATCAGGTTGGCAATAGAAACAAATGAAAGTGCCTTCTGAATAAACAGCTGTTTCCTTTTTTAACTATCAGGGAAGAGGTTAGCAGATAGTTGTTAATTGGCGTTATGGCAAACAAACGTGAAAGAAGCTCGAATTTTATAAGAAGTTAGTGCAAGTGTGTTGTGTCCGCAATAGAGAAATATTAGGGTGCATTGGAATGTAAAGAAACGGACGCTAAGACATGTAAGGATAAGAAAAAAGCGACATGATCGCATGCGGCAAATGAATTCAGTGCTTTCCACGGAAAATGTAGGACAGTAATAATGCTTAGGGCTTAGTACGATAACATGCCAAGTGTATAGTATCTTAGTGCAAACTTGCACATAGGCAAAAATATACTGTTCCTGTAGATAGGAGGGTAAAATTGTACGACGCTTCTCGCCGGCTCCAGTGCTTATGTTGGCAACAGTTAAACAATGAAGTGTAGAATTGTGTTAATATTTTTCACGAGCTACAGAGTAAATGTTATTGCTGCTGGTTATACTCGCAGCAAAATTAATACTGTACCTGCTCTTTGGTTGACAGGTTCTTGTATGTACCCTTGTCCCTTCAGAAAAAAATAATTTTCGTTTTAAATGAAATTGTCACGAAAAAACATCTATTGGTCGTCTGAATTGCCAACATAACCACTGCAGCCCGGCGAGAAACGTGGTACAATTTAACCAAATACTGAATTAATAAGCTTTCAGGCATAAATAATGTATTCTGTTTTCTATTATGACAGATAACTTACAAAATACGTAAGTATCTTTTGTACTCTTGTGATGGTCGTGGAGTTTTTCATGCAGCGTTTCCAAGAAGAAATAGCATAGCAAATTATGCATCATCTCAGCATTCAAAATAATACATCTATTTCGCTTTATAGGAGCAATGACCTCTAGATCGTCTAAAATATTGACATGTTCATTGTCACCAAAATCTCTTATTCCAACCATTTTCATCATACCGATTCTCACTGAACTAGTCGTTACCCATAAGTTTGTCTTTTGATATCGCAACAATAATTTTAAGGTTATGTTGCGTATCTGCATATATCAAATGCTTCTGCTAACTACTGATATGGATGGGGAGAGAAATATGATGATAAAATTTTTCAAATGAAGCTGCTTTCCACACTAGTTTTTCATACATGTAGTGCTTCTGTTATTTTGTTCGATAAATCGGTACTATCGCGTGAATATATTGCGATATTTTAGCGCTTTGTAATCTTTCTATTTTGATACAGATTCTCACTTAACTGATAGTTGGCCGTGTATGGTAAAGCAGTCGACAATCCGAAGACTGGTTTGAACACCACAGTGCTTTACTAGGCATGGTCCTATTTGGAGGTGGTATGCCGTTGCCTTCTTCCGACCTTCGAACTGACTTACCCAGCCAGTTATAGGGGGACCTACAGTTTAACGTGGGTTCCGAACCACCGTGCTACTCGGTATTTTTCACATGAGCAATACTGCCAGAGGTGAAAGAAGAGGAAAGTGACAGATAAAAAATACTAGGAAGGCGGGGTTCGAACCGGGGACCTTTAAATTTGTAGTCTGGCACTCTACCACTGTGCAACCGAATTCTACTCGTTACCTTAACGGCCAGTTTGAGGTCTTTTAACGTCTGGTTAACACATAACGAAACAATGACAAACGCAGTTCTCCGCTAACGACAAGTTAAAATCTTAACCGGAACTTAACGAGACATTGACAAACCGGCCCTTATCAGTCTCTTGGTTTAAGTTATTCCGTAATTTATGATGTAACGTGTTTAGGTTTTAAAAGCAGTTCTACTTTAAAACGCCTTCCTTCCTTCGGTCAGTAGGAGTTTATGTACGTATTGTCTCTAAACATATTTTTAACTGTTATTCAATAGAAACGAAATCAAATCCCAAAGATGATTTTGAAACTACAAACAAAATTTTTAAAAATACTGACCCATCCATATAAAAATTTTGTACATTTCCATTTGCGGTTAACTTCTTGCATTCTATATCACCCAAATTAATATTCAACATTCTGTTGTAACATCTCATCTCAAACAGTTATCTTGTTTTCCGGTTTCAGCAGAAATTGCTACGATCACACCGTAAACAACGATTTCTTTACGACGGTGACGAGGAACGGGTTTGTTGATGCGCAGCAGGAAGCCGTGCTAGGGGGGAAAGGTTACTCCTGCAGTAAAGCAGTGTGTGTTCCGTGAAAGGGCTCGGGTCAGGAACCCTGAGCACAAGCAGAGCAGTAGGGAGGGGGTATGTCACTCCGCCCCCCCTCCCCCCTTCCCTTCAGTCAAAACCCTCGCGCGCAGAGGATGCGCGCCCAGAAACAGGAAGCGGGAGACGGCGCGATGCACATGTGCCGGCGGGGGCGGTGCTCCGCGGACAGGAAGCGGGCCGCACGTGCTACACGTGCAACGGAGCCGCCGCTTCCTGCCCACACACAAGGTGCGCGACGCCCTGCTCAGGGGACGCCTAACGGAACTGCCTGCCAGCGCGCGCGACTAGCGACAAAGGTCGTGGCCTAATCTCGTGCACTGACGCAGAATGCCTAGTATTGCGTACACAAGGTATAAACGGCGGTGCACTGGTAGGAAAGAAGTTTATGGTATAACGTCCCGTCGACAGCGTGGTCGTTTAGAGTCGGAGCTCACGACTCTTTTGGGTAAGGATGAGGAAAGAAATCGCAAGTGCCATTTTGCAGGAACCATCCCGCCATATACTTCTAATTATTTAAGGAAATCAAGAAAAACCTAAATCTGGATGAATGTTCAAATGTTTGTTAAGCTTATGGGACTTAACTACGGGGTCATAAGTCCCTAAACTTACAAACTACTTAAGAACTACTTACGAACTAGGACGGCACAAATATCCATGCCCGAGGGGGGATTCGAACCCCCGACCGTAGTGGCCGTGCTGACCGTGACTGGAGCGCCTCAGTCACCTCGGCCACCGCGGCCGGCAAATCTGGATGACCCTAAGTGGATTTGAACCACCGTTTTCCAAAATGTGTTAGCACTGCGCCACATCGCTCGGTCGTGGTGCGTTTGCAGAAATGTCTTTTGAGCTCCAATGGTTCGTGTGAAACTGTTGTGCCATGAAACTTCCTGGCAGGTTAAAACTATGTGCCGGAACCGGGACTCGAACCTGGGACCTTTGCCTTTCGCGGGCAAGCGCTCTACCGACTGAGCTTGCCGGCCGCGATGGCCGAGGTGACTGAGGCGCTCCAGTCACGGTCTGCACAGCCACTACGGTCGGGGGTTCGAATCCCTTCTAGGGCATGGATATTTGTGCCGTCCTTAGTATTAGCTAGTTTGTAAGTAGTTTCTAAGTTTAGGGACTGATGACCCCGTAGTCAAGTCCAATAAACTATACAAACATTTGAACATTTTCGACTGAGCTATCCCAACACAACTCACGATGCCGCCTCACATCTTTACTTCCGACAGTACCTCGCCTCCTACTTTCCAAACTTCACAGAAGCTGTCCTGCGAACCTTGCAAGACTAGCAGTCCTGGAAGAAAGGATATGGTGGAGACATGGCTTAGCCACAGCCTAAGTAATCCTTCCAGAAAGGGATGTTTCCAGAAAGGGATGTTTTCTGGAAAAAGCCCTTAGGCTGTGGCTAAGCCATGTCTCCACCATACCCTTTCTTGCAGGAGTGCTAGTCTTGCAAGGTTTGCATGAGAGCTTCTGTGAAATTTGGAAAGTAGGAGGCGAGCAACTGGTGGAAATAAAGTTGTGAGGCGACATCGTGAGTCATGTTGGGATAGCTTTGCCCACGAAAGGCAAAGGTCCCAAGTTCGAGTCCCTCTTCCGACACACAATTTTAATCTGCCAGGAAGTTTCATATGAGCTCACACTCCGCTGCAGAGTGAAAGTTTCATTCTGTTGCGCCATGATTTTGGCTGCACGATGTGAATTTGAAGATCGTAGATACGATGTCTGTTCGATCGGACACGTCCGAAATAACAGTCAGCGTTGGTTGACATTACACACGTAAATTCAGGTATTCGATTACTGTTAGGCACTGGAAACAGTGCAACGGCAAAGTTGAAAATATGTACTAGATCGGGTTTCAAACCAAGATTCACGTTTCAGGCCAGCGATTTCTTCTAACTGTAAACCCGGCAATGCCCGGATAGTTATATACTAGCAGGCTTGAGTTGATTACTTGTCCCATTCTCTCTTCGTCCATCTCCTCCTATTCATCTCCTCCTTCATTTCAGTCTACCGCCACCCCTCTCTCATTCACAATTCGCTTCTTTGCGGATGCCCTGGCTCCTGTTCTTTGATCACTTTCCCCATCAGAGGCGCACCTACACAGCTTTCCGGTTACATCACTCTCCGGTATGCGATTCCCTGCGGCGACTCTGACGTTCCTTGCCAAATAGAAAGTGTGACGCATTCTAGATTAACACGTTTTTTTTTCAGTTGTACCCTTCTTCACCCACTCAGGAATCACATAATGGATATTATACGATTCCTGAGTGGGTGAAGAAGGGTACAACTGAAAAAAAAAATCATTTAGTAGCGCAATTAATTTCTAATAATGTATCTTTGGAATACATCTATGTGCGAAACCGTAAAACTAGATATTTGCAATGAGTTGTTACAATAGAATGTTCAATATCAATTTGGGTGATACGGAAGGCAAGAAGTTAACCGCAAATGGAAAGGAACAAAATTTTAATTGGGATGGGTCTGCTTTGAGCACAAAACAATATTTTTTCTTATTATATGCAGAAAAATTTTGTTGTAATTTCAAAATCATCTTTGGGATTTGATTTCGTTTCTACTGAATAACAATAATTAGAGTCAATACGTACATAAATTCGTTTTCCAAGATCGTATCTACAATATTGAAAACAGACAAGAGTATGTTTTATTTATACGCGAAGGTCATTTTTGACATTAGTACTTATTTGTATTGGACTACCAGTGGTTCGGAACCCACGTTAAACTGTAGGTACCCCTATAACTGGCTGGGTAAGTCAGTTGGAAGGTTGGAGGAAGGCAACGGCATACCACCTCCAAACAGAACCATGCCTAGTAAAGCACTGTAGTGTTCAAACCAATCGTCGGATTGTTGATTACCTGCTTTACCTTTTAAGAAAAACTATATTTATGAACGTAAATTATATTAAATACTGGAATAAGAATATGTTTTCACATTTTAACATAATCACCATGAGCATTAAAACTTTTGACAAATCGTGGCACCAGCTTCTGCATCTTAAAGAACTATGCCACCTGAGCGCAACTGTTTTTACTTGTTACGAACACACAGCACCGTGATTTCAATATATTGAACAACTTTTTATTTTCTTAGAGCATAATATACATCATGGAATACATAAGTCATGCAACGTCAATATATATCAGAATTTATAAAATTACAAACGCGCAACATCCTCCCCACCTTGGTCAATTTCAAGAGGAATGACCAGCTGAACAGGCCGTGAGAATATGGCCCCTCCGAAGTTTGTACCTTTCCTTCCCATTTCTTCCCTCATGAAGATCTTCTATCCGTGCCTCCTTCAACATGTGACGTGGAAAACATCTTCCTGTAGAAGTACTACGTCACCCAAATGTACTCGTCCAGAACCTGTCCGTGGTTGATGCCATGGAAGCTTTTGAGCAGGTCCAGACACGGTTTCTTCCACCTGTTACAGAAGTGCTCCACCATGTGTTGCTGCCGTTGGAACTCCTTGGACTAATCCTTCACGACTCTTGGTTCTGGACCTGTGAGCAACGTTGTCAGACACGCAAATACAAGGAAGTGTGTAGGTGTCAGTGTCTTAGTTTCTTTTCCTCCTTGTGTAATTTTTTCTTGCATTTAGTGCTGCTTCTATGCTGACCAGGATTGTGCTAAGACCTTCTTCGTCTGTGACAGGCAACGTGTAACTGACCTCACTATTCGTTTCCAAAATCCTCACCGCCAAGGCGAGTGTGAGATAATGAATCTCCATATTATAGAAAGAAAAGATACCCGTTAAACTAACATAAATCAATGGAATGTGAAGGCCGTAAACTCTAATAAATACCTAGGAATTACTATTACATCGGACATAAACTAGAAAGAACACGTAGATAATGTCGAAGGAAAGGCGAACAAGAGACTGAGTTTTATTGACAGAACGCTTAAAAGATGCAACAGAACTACTAAAGAAAATGCATTCACTTGGCTTGTCCGTTCTCATTTGCAGTATTGCTGCCCAGTGTGGTATCCTTATCAAGTGGGTTTGACGGAGAACATCGGAGAAGTTCAAAGAAGGGCAGCTCAGTTTGTATTGTCACAAAAGAGGGGAGACAGCGTCAGGAAATGATACAGGACCTGGGATGGGAATCATTACAAAAACGGCGGTTATCGCTGCGGCGTGAGTTACTTACAAAACACCAATTGCCAAAATCCTCCTCCGAATGCGAATTAAATTGTTGACTCCCACTTACATAGGTTGAAATGATCATCAGAATAAAATACGAGAAATCAGAACTCGGAGAGATTCAGATGTTCTTTCTTCCCACGCGCTATTCGAGAGTGTAATGGGAGATGATTAGTATGAAGGTAGTTCGATGATCCCACTCCCAGGCATTTGAATGTAATTTTCAGAGTATCCCATGTAGAAGTAAAGATTGTCAAGCCAAGTAATTGTGTGTTTTGTTGCGATTTTGAGAAATCTTGCAACAAAGCCAATTCCTTCGGATTCGGAGTCCTTGTTTGGTTTGATTCCCATTGTTTTTAAATTCCATAAACGCCTTAAAATATCGTCTGTTGCCGTCATTGATTCTAAAAAACGTTGTTTATCACAGGGTTTGCCATGGTGTTCGAGTTACACCCACTAAGAATCCAACCCATAGTTGAAGGATGGCGTTAAGCGAACAAGAGGGGAATCTTTAAACATTTTCCAATGGTCCGATAAGGATCTCAATAGGAAGATCTTCTGTGTCGCTAACTGGAGTTTTCGAGCGCAAATCAAATGTTCAAATGCTTGTTAAGCTTATGGGACTTAACTGCGGAGTCATCAGTCCCTAAACTTACAAACTGCTTATAAACTAATACTAAAGACAACACATAGATCTATGCCCGAGGGAGGATACAAACCCCCGATGGTGAACGACCTCGCGTATCGGAGCATAGCAACTCAATGTGCTCGGCTACTCCGACGCGGCTTTCGAGCACACACTCACTTGTTTTGTTATTTCAGATGGGACAGTTGGGTGGACAGCAAATGAATATGTGCTTCCAAATGCAGAAGGGCAATGGAGGCCCTAGTCTAAGTTTTCTTTATTATTACAAAAATAAAAAAATAAAAATAAAAAATAAAAAAAATAAAAAAAATGCAGTTAGAGACGTTGTGGAACTTTTCAATATCCCTTTCAGAGTGAATTCTACGACACTACGACACGTTGATATTACATATGATATTTCAAAGTATTGATAGATATGTCACGAAGTTCTAAGGTTTTAAAATCCAGTTTATCAATGAGAAACTTCGAAATGAAATTCGACGGACTGCCATTATCTATGTCTGTCTGAAGATAGACGTCGATTTTTCCCACAGAAGTAGTGGTAACTTGCTGAGAAGATGAGGTAGTAGTGTCAGTACAAAACGCTTTATGGTGACGTTTCTTGCATCTAGAACATGAAATCTTTTCCTTCTTACTGCAGTTTTTAGCATTATGACCTCATAACGATTTATCAATCCGCTGATGGGTGTCCGTCACTATATTGCAGTCTCGAGCCCAATGAGTGCTAGCTTCGCAAAATATACAATATGGTCTTTCTCGTTTAATTTTCCGAGATGTTTTGGCTTGTTATGAATTTACGTGAAATGTCGCTGCCGTGGGCGTGAAGTTGGAAGCTGGTCGCTGTTCTCCTCTAAAAAGTTTTCAGTACATCTCCTTCCGATATTTAGGTTCTTTTAGCATAACTAACCCATTCCTGACACATTATGGCAGGAAATGCTCACAAAATTTTCGGTGTGAGAACTATGCCGTATACTACGAAATCTTTCTCCAGGGCACAAAGTGCTTGAATACGATGGTTAGATTCTAGGAATGTAGAGTTCAGTGTTTCAGACGTCTCCGATTGTACTGGCTTTAGCGCAACCAAATAACCGAGGTGCGCCTGTATAATGCGGTCGTTATCTCCGTAACGATGCAATAAAATTTTCTTTGTTTCCTCTTATGTGCTAGCTGTAATAGGTATTCCATCTACTAACAACTGTGGTTCGCCTGACAGATAACCTCGAAGAAAAACATGTTTATTAACTGTAGAAAGCGACGGGTCCTTTTCAACAGCTGATACAAATTGTTCCCAGAAGCTGGACAACATTTCTATATTTCCACAAAATAGATTACGCTTGAATGAAACTTTCACTCTGCAGCAGAGTGTGCGCTGATATGAAACTTCCTGGCAGATTAAAATTGTGTGCCGCAACCGGGACTGAACCTGGGACCTGTGCTTTTCGCGAGCAAGCGCTCTGCCACTGAGCTATCCCGACATGACTCACGGTCACCCCTCATAAGTTCAATTCCGCCAGTACCTCGCCTCCTACTTACCAAACTTCACAGAAGTTCTTCTGCGAAACTTGCAAGACTAGCACTCCTGAAAGAAATGATATGGTGGAGACATGGCTTGGCCACGGCCTAAGACATGATTCCAGAATGAAACTTTCACTCTGCAGCGGAGTGTGCAGTGGGATGTATGGGAACTGTAGGTGACGTGATATGCATTTGCGCTGTTACGCTGTTCCTCACAGCTCGGTACGTCTGCGCCCTATTCATAGCCACTCAGAAGTGCGTGAACAGCGTCATCTTTGGAAATGGGCTTGATTCCATTTCGGTACTTGTGCTCAACTACTGTTTTTTGATTTGTAGAAAATTGTCAGAAATCAGTCGTAAATCATTTTTTGTTTATTCATACCTAGATTTTGATCACAACGTAACCTCCAACATGGAGGTGGAGAAGTTTTACATGTTTATATGTTTGTTTTAAGCGTTTATAATGATCACACAGTGATCGAAATCTAGATCTGAATAAACAAAAAAAGATTTACTATTGATTGTTGGCAATTTTCTGCAATTACAGAGGATTACTGAGACTGCATAATAAAAGGGGAATCTAAATAGGAAGACAAAGAAATCAAGAATTATAAGAGATTTGACAAGCTGAATGCCATGTAAAACTCTGGTACATGGTTAATACAGAAGAAATTCGGAACATAACGTTTTTGCTTCTTCACGTTAGAAGAACAGCGAGAATCTATTAAAAAAAGTGCGGATGCTATCTCCGTCTGTAGTCATAGAAAAATAATGAGTGGACAGTTAATAATTATCACTGACTAGAGGGCAACAGAGAAAGAAGAGAGTAAAACTTTTATCCATTATGTGTCGAAACCTGCGACTCTATGATGAAATATGTTTCAGATATTACTGGGCCAGTCGCCTTTTTTCTTCTCAATAAAGATTTATTGTACCATGACCGGTTTCAAGCTGCCTAGCAGCTCATCATCAGACGGTATATATACATTTAGTGCAAATTACATTTATATCTGTGGCAGGGTATAAAACGAGAAAAAGTAAACATGTCCATGTGTGTTCCGCTTTTGGATAGCATTTCGTAATAACACTGCCCTTCCATCAGCACACCACTGCGATTCCCACGACTTTCAAGTGGTAAAAATTAAACAACACAGCACACACATGATACAGCACAACCACTAACACGTCTTTCAACTTGTAAACAAACCAAAGAGTATGTTTACACCACACGCAAAGAGAGATCATCTGAAACCAAAGACAGACAAAAGCTTATTAAAGGATATAAAAATAATGCCAATTTATATTAAATGTGAATCTCCTAACTGTAAGTAACACCTTGAAGACGAACTTATGTTGTAATTAATCAGTGTAACATACCACAATTAGTGTTTACTTTTCCAAGTTTCCTGCCCTGCCACAGATACAAATGCAATTTGCACTGGATGTATATATACCGTCTGCTGATGAGCTGCTAGGCAGCTTGAAACTGGTCATGGTAAAATAAATCTTAATTGAAAAGAAAACAGGCGACTGATTGCAGTAATTTCTGAAACCTATTTAAAGAAAAGTTTTTTTCTCTTCTTCTTTTGTCACCGAAGTGAATGTAGTGTTTCAGCGCGAACGGGTTTACCTGCTCTGCAACGACAAACAATTTGTGTAGCAGTCGCTACAGAAGAATCTTTTAACGAAGGCAAATCCCAACAAAGTAACGAATTTTTTGTCCGGCAAACAGAAGAGATTCTACTACCTCAAGATTATTACCAAAGGGAAGGTGCGGAACGTATTATCAAGAACAAGGAAGAGAAGAAATGTACATTCGTTTCAACATTAAGGGCTAATATCAGTAATACTAGAGGGAGCGTAGAGCAAAAAACTAAATAGATTGCAATATATCCAAAAAAATGTGTCGGATGTACTGAGATGTTGACTCGGGTAGGAATTCGTCGTAGTCCACATCAAATTAGGCAGCAGATTTAGCTTATTTCAATCATAGTTAAACAACTTTCACACAGTTAGAATGTAGGCGCTAAAATAAAATTGAAGTTGTCTGAGTGAAAGGCCGTTGGTCATCATACGCTGTTCTTTCATTACAGTCGTCGCCCGGGAGTAGCCGGGCGGTCTGGAGCGGCACGTTACAAATCGCGCAGCCTCCCGCGTCGTAGGTTCGAATCCTCCTTCGGGTATGGGTGTGTGTGTCGTCCTTAAGTTAGTTTAACTTAGTTTAAGTAGTTTGTAAGTCTACGGACTGATGACCAACGTAGTTTGGTCTCACAGAATGACAAAATAAATAGAGTCGCGGAGACCTGCACAACAGGTTTCGCAACTTTGTAGTTGCATCTTCAGGTACAAGTAAATGTTTTGCATACAGTAGGTTGAAAAATGGGGGTTCATGTTTGGGTCCGACAATTAGCAACTTCCCTCGGTTCGTCAGAAAATAAAATCGATTGACCATCCAGTTTGTGTCATTTTAAGTAAAGTATTAAAACTCGGATTTTCAGTTTTTAAATATTATTTGGCTGGTTTGTCATTTAAACGACTTGTTGGGTGGTCAGGTTGACGTCGGCGTAGTGGGCGTTAGTAGCTCCATCAGGGTAGTGAAAAGTTGTATTTCCATCCTGCGTGGTTGTGCGGACAGTTCGTCACCTACGGTGTTTCCGCACAACCGCACAGGACGGGAATACAACTTTTTCACTACCCTGATGGAGCTACTTAAGCTCACTACACCGACGACAAGCTGGCCACCAACAAGTCGTTTAAAAGACAAATAAGCCAAATAATGAAACTTCCTGGCTGATTAAAATTGTGTGCCGGAACCGGGACTCGAACCTGGGACCTTTGCCTTTCGCGGGCAAGCGCTCTACCGACTGAGCTACCCCGACACGACTCACGATGCCGCCTCACAACTTTACTTCCGCCAGTACCTCGCCTCCTACTTTCCAAACTTCACAGAAGCTCTCTTGCAAACACGCAAGACTAGCACTCCTGGAAGAAAGGATATGGTGGAGACATGGCTTAGCCACAACCTAAGGGATGTTTCCAGAATGAAACTTTCACTCTGCAGCGGAGTGTGCGCTGATATGAAACTTCCTGGCTGATTAAAATTGTGTGCCGGAACCGGGACTCGAACCTGACACTTTGCCTTTCGCAGGCAAGCGACTGAGCTATACCGACACGCCTGGCGAGGTACTGGAGGAAGCATGGTTGGGAGGCGGCATCGTGACTCGTATCGGGATAGCACATTCGGTAGTGCGCTTGCCTGCGAAAGGCACAAGTCCCAGGTTCGAGTCCCGGTTCCGGCACACAATTTTAATCTGCCAGGAAGTTTCATATCAGCGCACACTCCGCTGCAGAGTGAAAGTTTCATTCTGGAAACATCCCTTAGGCTGTGGCTAAGCCATGTCTCCACCATATCCTTTCTTCCAGGAGTGCTAGTATTACATGGTTCGCAGGAGAGCTTCTGTGAAGTTTGGAAAGTAGGAGGCGAGGTACTGGCGGAAGTAAAGTTGTGAGGCGGCATCGTGAGTCGTGTCGGGATAGCACAGTCGGTAGTGCGCTTGCCCGCGAAAGACAAAGGTCCCAGGTTCGACTCCCAGTTGCGGCCATGTCTCCACCATATCCTTTCCTCCAGGAGTGCTAGTATTGCATGGTTCGCAGGAGAGCTTCTGTGAAGTTTGGAAAGTAGGAGGCGAGGTACTGGCGGAAGTAGAGTTGTGAGGCGGCATCGTGAGTCGTGTCGGGATAGCACAGTCGGTAATGCGCTTGCCCGCGAAAGACAAAGGTCCCAGGTTCGACTCCCAGTTCCGCCACACACTTTTAATCTGCCAGGAAGTTTCATATCAGCGCACACTCCGCTGCAGAGTGAAAGTTTCATTCTAGCAGCCAAATAATATTTACAAACTGAGAATCCGTGCTTTAATGTTTTACTTAAAATGACACAATCCGGATGGTCAACTGATTTTATTTCTGAGGGAAGTTGCTAGTGGTCGACCTGACCATTAATCCTCGTTATTCAACCTAGCAATTATATGCGAAACATATCATTGCATCTGCAGATGCAACTATAAAGTTGCGAAACCCGTTGTGCGGATCTCTACGACTCTAATAATAACAAAAAACCAGCTTAAGTAGACCAACGGCCTTTCCCTCAGACAACTCCAATTTTGACACCTAGATTTTAACTATGGGAAAGTTCCTTAACTCTGTGTCGGTATTTTAGCTTTGGTTGCCCTTCATATAAAATTCTCTGTATTCTTTTAATCATTTTTCTTTCTTTGTAAAGTAAATATGGTGGCATTGAGAGTACTCCAGGTTCAGGCGTGACAACTATGGAACGCAGCGGCAGATCTCGCGATCGGGTGGCGGGCTCTGTGGGAAAGGTTGGCCAGTAAGAGGCGACGTGCGCGGCTTTCGCTGCTGACCCCAATCCACCGCAGCCGAGGAAATGCCAGACCAGCCAGCTACTAGTCACGCCGAGGCCGAGCCCTAGAGCAGCTTTCCACGTCCACGTTCCTGTGCAGATGTTTTGGTGTCACGCAAACAAGACACTCTGCAGATGGATTTTTTGTTCGACTTTCCATATCCAAACGAAGGGCGGGAAAGAGTCAAATACGCCGGCCGCAGTGGCCGAGCGGTATGCGGCGTGGCAATCACGGTCTGCAGGGCCGCTGCAGGATCAGAAGTGACGTCTATTCTTTCAGAACAGACGCCACATGTATATATAAAATATGCCGGTGACGGGCAATGATCCTATCGTTAGTAGGGATGGGTGGGCAAGTTTGAAGCCCTTACTCTTACGGGAATTAGTTAAACTACGAGTTTGAGTACTATGGGCAGGGCGAAGCTGGGAATTTGTATCTGACGGGAGGCGTGCATGGGTAGTCCTTGCAGGTGCGGTGATCACTGTGTCCCCAGTGGTGTAGGGGTCAGCGCAACTGCCTAGAAAGCAGGAGACCCGGGTTCGAATCCCGGCTGGGTACACATTTTCAGCTTTGCCCAATCGCAGTTGATGTCATATATTGTATGAATATTAAATAATAACAGCTGCAGGATCAGAAGTGACGTCTATTCTTTCAGAACAGACGCCACATGTATATATAAAATATGCCGGTGACGGGCAATGATCCTATCGTTAGTAGGGATGGGTGGGCAAGTTTGAAGCCCTTACTCTTACGGGAATTAGTTAAACTACGAGTTTGAGTACTATGGGCAGGGCGAAGCTGGGAATTTGTATCTGACGGGAGGCGTGCATGGGTAGTCCTTGCAGGTGCGGTGATCACTGTGTCCCCAGTGGTGTAGGGGTCAGCGCAACTGCCTAGAAAGCAGGAGACCCGGGTTCGAATCCCGGCTGGGTACACATTTTCAGCTTTGCCCAATCGCAGTTGATGTCATATATTGTATGAATATTAAAAGGTTCGAATCCCCCCTCGGGCATGGATGTTTGTGCCGTCTTTAGTATAAGCTAATTCATAAGTGGTTTCTAAGTTTAGGAACCAAGAACCCCGTAGTTAAGAGCCACAAAAAAATAAAATAAAAAATAAAAATAAAATAAATTAATAAAAAAGAAGGAACAACCGAAAGTCAAATAGGAAGTTAAATAGACCACGTGAAAGTATGGATCTTTACCCACATGAAGTGATAAGTTCCACCGATAAGGAATCTAAAATCGATTCAGTATTTCTGGATTTCCGAAAGGCTTTTGAAACGGTACTTACAAGTGATTTCTAATCAAATTCGGTGCTAGTGGAATATTGGCACAGTTGTGTGACTGGATTCTCGATTTCCTGTCGGAAACGTCACAGTAAGTAGTAACTGAAGGACAGCCATGGAGTAAAATAGAAGTGAGATTCGACTTCCCCATGGAAGTGTTATAGAGCGCCTACTGTTCCTTATCTTTATAAACGACTAGCTTAAACCCGCGGCTCCGCTCACGTGTTAGTTGATTATCTATTTATCAGGAGCGTAAGTAGTGTAGAGCCAATCATAGGTAAAAATGCACTCGTTTCGAAGAATCCGATCACGAAATTCAACAATAACGATTGTAATAATAACACAGATCGATCACTTGATGTAATGCGCGAAACTTTAAGTCCATTTTTTTAAAGAGCTTCTTGCTGTAGAGTCGCAAACGTCATCGCTGGTATTCAGTCCGATTTTTTAAATGATTTGACGACTTTCAACAACCTTATCTTCCATCCCCTTATAGCTATCGGCATGGAACTGCTATGGTATACAACGGGAGACTTCGGACAACAATTACACACAGACCATTCGTTTGCGTTGTATAGTTTTCGCTGCAGAGTGAAATATTAACACACACACACGTAGAATTTTATATACACCGATAACTTTCCATCCCAATATACTCCACCCTTTTATCATTATCAACCCTCAAGCAACAATGCAACCAATAAAACCGTTTTCAAAGAGTAAATATAATTTTCAAAGAGTAATTATTGTTCCGCACTTCAAGTTACATTCTTCAAATTGCTAAATATCTATCAGATGGTTATGAAACCGTGTCTAAAACCTTCATTAGGTATAAATTAGTAACGGTACAAATATTTAAGTCTCTGCGTCTTGTCGTTCGGACGTGATAAGCGTGCACCGAACAGACATTCACATTAATATATATCGTTGCAGTTGGCCGGAACACACAACATTTCATATGTTACCTGCAGCGTACGGCCTGCCATCTGTTGAGTGCATTTGCTACTACTTTCGTTGCAGTTTACGTACGCTATTTATAAGTGTCAGTTCTCCCTTTGTATACAAAATATGGCTTGGTATCTAGATCCCATTCTACACAAAAGTCAATGTTTTCTCTTGCCATGGTACTTAGAGCATATATTTTTCAATTTATATACACACTTCTTTCATTTGTTACAAGAAATGAAAATGAATGCGGCATAAACACCAACATTCAGATTTCTTGTGTTTGTAATTATATGTCAGTTAAGCCGTTTTGGCAGTATCCCAGAATCTTTTTGTATATTCGAAAGTAAAAAAGATAAAAATAAGAAAGAAAAAAATGTCACTATAGCAGGACACGAACCATTACCCGGAATAACGGAAGACTGTTACATGACGCGTTAAACCTCGCGGCTAAACATGACATACCCTACAAGACTCTTCTGCTGTTGTATTAGAAGCTTCTTACAACCGTTACGTATTTCTATGGCTATATTTCAAATAAATAACTTGTAATAAACATTTTGAAAAGTAGCCTATGTCCTAATCCAAGACATACGAAATCTCTATATGAAATTTCATCTAAATCGGTGGTGTAGTTTTAGCGTGATGCGGTAACAAACATACAAACTTTCGCATTTATAATATGTATAGGATTTAGGAGACAACATGCATGAGCAGCTCTATTAGACTGCCCGCAGATGATGCTGCAAAATAATAAAAAAGGAACTTAAATAGTGACAAGAGCTTATTCACAACCGATACAAAGGCGATACACGTTTGCACCTGTTACTGTCGTTCAAAGTAGTCCCCAGCGTTCTGAAGAACCCATTGCCAGCTTTGTGGACGACGTAGTATAGCATTATCATAGCCTGTTCTGTTGATGGTGCAAACTGAGCGGTCTACTGCCTGTCGAATCTCTGGAACAGCTCTGAAATGAGTGCCACGAAGTGGTTCCTTCATACTCGGAATCAAATCAAAGTCCGGGATTTGAACCACTGCTCCTACGGTTGTAAGGGCAGAACGCTACCACCTGAGCTACACCGACAGATGCTGCAATTGGTTTATTGATTCGTATTTACGCTTACTTGCAAAACTTCAAAGTCGATTTTCTAGAGAATTTTTTAGAGCTGCGTCGAATGGCTTTGGCTAATTGTTATGTGAGTTCTCGACTTTACGTACTATATCTAAAATCCGATAACCATATGTCCTCCTTGTGAGTACTGCAAAAACGTAGTGATAGGGTTACGAGAGCAGATAGTCACCTACCATGTATCTCTGAGCTACATTGCCGGTATCAGTACAATCGATCCAGTGAGAGAGGTATTGATAGCCGCGGCGGAGTGGCCAAGCGCATTGAGGCACTATGCTCCGATGCGCGAGGCCGTTCCCCGTCGGCGGTTCGAATCCTCCCTAGGACACGGATGTTTGTGCTGCCTTTAGTATAAGTTAAGTAGTTTGTAAGTCTAGGGACTGATGACCCCGCAGTTAAGTCCCATAAACTCAACAAACATTTGAACATTTGGTATTGATAATCGTTCGACGTCGTCCTCCAGTAGAGAGCGTAAGTGACATAACAGCCACCGTTCCATCTTTGTGTACGCTTAAATAGGAAATGTTTACAGTCACAGGACACCGCGTGATATCAATGTGTGAAGAAAACAAGTGTCAATGCCACAGAGACGTGCTTCCTGCTGACAGGTGAGGAGGTTTGAAAGGTGTCAAACTGCCATTCCAGAGTGTCGAGACGGCACTTTCGGACAATTACCACACAAGTTGGACCTGCTGCGAAAGCTGTGAACCGACTCTGTTTCCAGTGGTCACGCGAACGTTCTCAAAATCGTAGACGAATTTCTGGAAGTCCACGAAGCACGGGCGTCCGTCATCATCGTCGTATTGAATAGGCAACAATGTCATAGGGCACACAGCTCACAGATTTTATGAGCTCAGAAGCGTCAACACGAATTATTATTGTCAACCGTTTACTAACAACGGGACTATGGGCATGCACACTTCTAGCCCGCTTTTGTGATGTTTCTCTACCGTTCCATTCTGTAACAGCGCGCGGGGAAAGCGGAATTCCCGAATATATGCGTTTTAGATGTGATTTATTTTATTAAGATTACCATGCCTCCCCATGTAGATTGGTGGTAACAAAATATGAAGGCAATGAGAACAGAAAGTTGGCGAAAAGAACTTTGCAAATTTCGCCGCCACGAATAACGCCTGTCTTTTAATGATTTCCAACCAAGCTCCTGATTCAGTTCCGTCACATTCTTCTATCCCCTATATTCTGATAATACGAGGGGGAGTTGAAAAATAAGTTTTCCCGGTCGACTGTGGACGGAGTTGTGTATGAAAGAAAAAAAAATAGACTGAGACATTGAAGATAAGACATATCATTATTTTCTACATAATTTTCAACTATATTCAGACATTAGTCAAACAGCTAATAAGCTTTAAAATGCCGCGCAGGAAAAAATCTGTGCGTTTCATACGAAAGAAGCGTCGAACGCTATGGAGTGGAAAAATCCGTCATCACCTGTCCGAAAGAAGTTCAAACGCACTCCATCTGGAGGTAAACTGCTACTCGCCGTTTTCTGGGACGCCCAAGGACTTTTGTTGCTCGACGTTTAGGAAGATGCAATCACCAGTGCTGCGCACTATTGTCCCACTCTGTCGGAATTGAAAGAGGTGATTCGGAAAAAGCGGCCTGGCCTTTTCGGATCTGGCGGTCTGCTGTTGGATGACAATGCGAGACCATACTCGGCGACAGCAACGCAAAACTCTTCGTTGGAGGCGCTGCACCTTCCGCCATACAGTCCTGATCTCGTACCAAGTGACTTCCATCTGTTTCCAGCTTTGAAGAAGACTCTCGGCTGAGGGCACTTTGAAAGCAGTGCTGACATCAAACGCCATTCAACGGTTCTTCCGTATGTAAGGCCCTGATCTTCTACTGGAAGTGTCTTTGAAGCTTATAAAGCGGTATGACAAATGTCTCAATGTACTTGGAAATTATGTAGTAAAATAAACATCCTGCCTTTAATGTCTCATTCTATCTTTTTTTCTTTTAGCCTTCCACACGCAACTCTGACCACAGTCGACAGGGGAAACCAATTTTCCAACTCCCCCGGAACAAAACTAACTGCCCTTCTTTGAAAGTACTCTAAATCGTCAGTCCCATTTGGTGGGGACACAACAATTCGCTGCAGTCCTTCAAATGAGGACGCACAAGTATGGTGTAGGCAGTTTCTCCGGTAGAACCGGTGCATCTTATAAGTGTTCTGACAATGAAGCGTAGCATTTGCTTAGTTTTTACGATATTTTCTACGTGTTCTCTCCATTTAGAGTTCTTCATATTTTCAAATTTTTGTAAACCTATTGAAACACAATGCTGTGGTCATTAGTTCCTAGACTTAGAAACTATGTAAACTAACTTACAGTAAGGACACTTTTTTTTCCACTGCTGCTACTTTTCTCAAGAACCCGCCATCTTAAAACATAAGACGGGTCGTGAGTCTCAGAGGCTAGTCTCTTAGCTGTCACATCCGTTATATCAATTGTCTGAAGGATGTGGCGTAGCCCGTGTCCCACCAGGTGGAGGTGGACCAGTTTCTCATCTTTTTAGTTTTATATATATGCAGCTTGTTTATAATTTATTGAAATAATAATACAATACAAAAATTTAATTAATTAATATCACGATATACAATGTGGTTATTATATAAGTGATATATGATTGAGATTACAATACTAACTCAATTCAGATCATCAGTACAAATGGGTTGAATTTCCCATGTAGTTTATTGTATTATGAATTAATCCTAAACTCTATTTACGTTAGGTAAATAGTTTCCTTATTAAAGTAACATTGGAAATTTCACGATACTATTAAAAATATTTGCAACATTTTAAAAATAACAACTTTAGTAATAGAAACATGGTTTTTCACAGTACAGTATTTGTAATATGCAATATAGGTAACAGAAAAAGTGGTTTAAAAATGTATAACTTTAAAGATTATAAAAGTTTGTGCATGAATTACAGATTCATTACTGGACCATCTCAAAGACATACAGCAGCACTATTAATATTTGTCACATTGTAAAAATGAGCAGTATCATTAATAAAACAATGTTATGTGGTATAGTGGTTGCATAGTGTACAGTATATTTGACACTAATGGAGTTGGACGATTCAAGGAAATTGTATTATTTTGAGATGTCTTATATTAATAAAAGTTTATCACTGAATAAAAATACATGTATAGTCGTTGTTATAAATATTAATAGATATACAATACAATTAATAGTACGTATCACAGTAAGGACAACGCACACAACCGAGTAACCGAATGAGGAGTTGAATCTCCGGCGGGAACGGCTGCCCAGTCGGTAGCATTACAAATTAAACCGCACGGCCATTCCGTGCAGTTCGAGTTCCTTGTTGTTGTAATTCCTTGGTATTTAATTGAATTTGCGGCCTGTAGATTTGACTGATTTATCGTGAAACGAGTAAGACGGACTTAGGCATTTTAAACAAATGCGACTGAATAAAGATGTTTTCGCTATAAAAATTGACTTCATATATGTTGTACAAAATGCCTGAATATTTTGTTCATATTTTCTATTTTGCCTGCGTCAGTCTTATTGTAAATGCGCTGATGCTGACTATTAACATCATGATAAATCTGAAGCATTCAATTAAAATTTGTGAAGCGGGCGGGAATCGAACCCGGATCTCCAGGCTTACTAAGCAGACGTCTTACCATTAGACTACCACACCACTAACAATAAAGGCGCTTCAGAATAAACCAAGTATGATTTCCCTCCACGTCACAAACTAATTCAGCTTCTGTGTTCCTAAGATAATTGCCACTACTGCCGTGGCTCTCCATGCAGGGAAATCGTACTTAGACTATTCCGAGGCAACTTAACCGTTAGTGGTGTGGTAGTCTAACGGTAAGACGTCTGTCTAGTAAGCAAGAAGGTCCGAGTGCGATTCCCGGCCGCATCACCAATTTTAATTCAATGCTTCAGATTTATCATTAATGTCTTTGACATGTTCGAGACGAAAATCCGTTTCAGGGATTGTTTATTTGTATTAAACTATTAACATAGTTGAAATCGATATGCAAAGTTGAATAAGCGTATAACATACAACCAACTCTGAAATTTCTTTTGGTCTTCAGTTTTAATCTGTTAGAAGTTTGATATCAGCGCATACTACACTGCAGAGTGAACATTTTATTCTGGAAACATCCAATGGAGTTGTAGCTCTGCAAGGTTTGCAGGATAGCTTTTGTGAAGTTTGAAATCTAGGATGCGAGGTACTGGCGGAAGTAAAGCAGTGATTACGGACCGTTAGTTGTTCACAGGTAGTTAGCTCAGTCGGTAGAGACCTTATGAGAGAAAGGCAAAGGCCCTGTGTACGATTCACGCTCTGGTAGACAATTTTAACCTGCCAGGAACTTTTATACATCAAGTTTCAATTGCTTCGTGGTTTCCTTAAATTCTTACTCAATTTATGGTTCTAGAAAGTCGGGGAGAGACTACAACCCTTTGTCACTCCGTTATGAACTAATGCTTACTTTTAATGCCCTTACAAAGGCTTGTTTAGTTTCTCTTTAAGTTGTTGGTAAATTTCGTTCCCTATGTTGTAGCTTTATTAGCTACAGCACTGCAAAGTGTGTATTCCAGTCAACACTCTCGAAAACCTTATCTACATCTACAACAAAACTCAGTTACAAAACACGCGCTCCGGAGAGATTTCCTTACGACGATCGCGTGGCGCCAGCCATATAGGCAACCCCCACGACATCCGCGTTAAATGGTCGGCCGAAAGCAATCCTCTCAGGCATGTGCGTCGCCTAGCGATCTCTACGGCTCGTAAAGGCGGATTGTATATGGACACGTCACAGGCGCGGTCATTCTGTTCCATTCCTCCGAGAACGTTCACACTAGCGAGCCTCAGGAAGAAGCCACGCTGAAGCGGACGTCCTACACACTGCCTCATTAGGCGCCATCTAGGGAACCGGAAATGTACCCGTACGTTTTATATGAAGTTAAACGTGTTGTTTCAGCTGCAATATACTATTTACTGTCAAGATGCGATTTATCTTTTTAAGACTGAGACACCTTCGGTTGTTTTATTTAGTTATTCATCAAAATTAATACGTGAACATGAATCCTAAATAATTATACAAGAACACTAATGAAACTTGTATAATTTGAAAGTTACTTTGCATAGTTTCTTGTGAGTGGGGCCCAGTCTGCGGACTGAAGACCACAACAACAACAACAGGGCCTGGAGCATGAATGACGTCAAAACACGACATTTTTATGAGAAATCAGTTTCAGTTGCCGCAAAAAACTTCATTCGTTTGGAAATAATTCAACTGCCTTGACCACAATTGAACTTTATTAAAGCATTACGCGTTCCGAATACGTCATTTTCAAAGGTAAAGCTGTGCTAAAATATTCCCCCTAAAACAATATGTGGCGTTGTGTCGTGCACTTGACCTTTCTATGAGATGTTCTGGGGTAAATTTTAAATGTTGTTTTATGTATGACATAGATCTACGACACAAATTGTTTTAAGAGGGAATTTTTAACACAGATTTGCCTTTGAAAATGACATGTTCAAATGTTTGTCAGTCTATCGGACAAAACTGCGTATTCATCAGTCCGTAGCTTACAAACTACTTAAACTAAGGTAAACTAACGTAAGGACAACACAGCTATGCCCTAGGGAGGACTCGAACCTCCGTCGGCGAGCAACCGCGCGCTCCACAGTGAGGCGCCTCAGACCGCTCGGCTACTCCACCGCGGCCGTGTCGAAACGCGTAAGGCTTTAATAAAGTCCAATGTGGTCAGGACATTTAAATCATTTCCATCAAAATGGCCACCACGTCTCACAAAAGTCTCATGCAGACAGCAAGGAATCGTTATTCTCTTGTATTTATTGATTTATTGCACAACAAGCCTGCCTGTTTTGGCATTACGCCATAATCAATTTTCCATGTCAGTGTTGTGAGTAACGCATCTTATATACATCTTTGTTACGATTAAATATATATATTGTTGTTATGGTCTTCAGTGCGGAGACTGGTTTGATGCAGCTCTCCACTCTATCCTGTGCAAACCTCTTCGTCTCCTCAAAAGAATGGCAACCCACGTCCATTTGAATCTGTTTACTGTATTCGGTCTCGTGGTCTTCCTCTGCGATTTTTACCCCACACACTTCCCTCCTAGGCTAATTTCAGGATTTCTTGATGTCTAAGAATGTGTCCTACCAATCAAACCTTTCCTCTTGTTACGGCATGCCAGTTATTCCTTTTATCCCCCGTTCTCTTCCGTACCTCTTCAAAATGTTCAAATGTTTGTATAGCTTATGGGACTTAACTACGGGGTCATCAGTCCCTAAACTTACAAACTACTTATGAACTACATAAGACTAAGGACGGCACAAATGTCCATGCCCGAGGGGGTATTCGAACCCCCAACCGTAGTGACCGTGCAGACCGTGACTGGAGCGCCTCAGTCCTCGCCGGCAAAGATTAGTGGTTGGTTTGCACCTACCAAACAACCACGTCGCCATGATTATCATCAAAAGGTCATTATTCAAAATTATTGCTATCATACGGGTCAAAATTACAAAATACACCGAGCGAGGTGGCGCAGTGGTAACACACTGGACTCGCATTCGGAAGGATGGTGGTTCAAATCCACCTCCGGCCATCCAGATTTAGGTTTTCCGTGATTTCCCTAAATCACTCCAGGCAGATGCCGGGATGGTTCCTTTCAAAGGGCACGGCCGATTTCCTTCCACATCCTTACCCAAACACTCCGAGCGTAAGCTCCGTCTCTAATGACCACGCTGTCGACGGGACGTTAAACTCCAAGCTTCCTTCCTTCCTACAAAATACGCATTGCACATACGCGGTAGATTTATTTTCAGCCATCTAGTGAGGGCACGTCTCCGAGATTGTAGGGAAGGTAAAGGTGAGTGAAATCTAATGTAAAGTTGTCAGATCGGGCAATAGCTTTGTTAATTACACTAATTGTTTTGAAAATTAATCAAATTTTAATTACATTTACTTGACATTTTATTTATGAGTGTCCAGTCGTCAAGAGTCCAATGTTGGTGTTTACGGGCCCAGGAGAGGCGTAAAGCGTTATGTTGTGTAGTCAGCAAGTGAAGACGAGTGGGCCTTCGGCTCCGAAAGCCCGTATCGATGATGTTTCGTTGAATGTTTCGCACGCTGACACCTATTGATGGCCTAGCATTGATTACTCTTATCTGACATTTTAACGATTCTCTGGAATCGTCGTTGGTCCCGTTCTTGCAGGATATTTTTTCCGACCGCAGCGATGTCGGAGATTTTGTTTCCTGGGTTCCCTGTATTCACAGTGCTATCGTTAAATGGTAGTAGCGTAAATCCCAACCTCGTAGGCACCTCTGCGGTGGGGCGGGGTACAGGCGATGATGAAACTGTCATCCAAGTCCATACTAGTTTAATAAAAGCTATAAGTGAACACCATTTCCAAAAAAATAGCTATTTACATGAAGTTTTCTGTTACCAAACAACATTAACTGTCAATTTGGCCGTGTAAGCTATTAACTTCGATCCGAAGTTCCCGCACCACCAGCAGGATTAAAACAAAATCTTTAATAAAATAAAATAATATATAAGGTCCTTCTGCGAGTGGGGCAGGCGAACTATGTTTAAAGTTGTTCCAGAAATCTTGCTCACCGAAAATATCTCTGGAACGACAACAGCTGTTGTAAAACGACTGTCAATGGTATCAATGTAAGGTGTGGTCTCATCAATGTACATATTTTGAAACATTCTAAAATGAAAGAATATGAGTTTCTTTAACACAAACTTCTGTGTTTATAAATGGACAGCCTATATTATTGCATCAACAATCTATAGCATGACAAACCACATAAACAATGGCGATAATTGCATCGCAATACGCCAATTACATCCCGAGATATTGCGAAGCGAAGTTTGCGCATGAAATACTCGCGGATGGCGCACGTTCTGCGTAGCATGAAGTTCTCGCCTGAGTCACAAAACGTGCGCTAGCCGCTCGTTTCGCGTATTTCAAGCGCCAACTTCGCTTCACAATATCTCGGGATGTAATTGGCGTATTGCGATGCAATTAACGCTATTTTTTATTATGTGACTCGTCATGTTATACACTGCTGAAGAAATTATACAGGGTACCCATAAAAAATAAGTTTGTGTTAAAAACACATATGCTTTCGTTTTAGAATGTTTCAAAATATGTACATTCATGAGCCCCAGGGTTACATTGATACCGGTAAAAAATCGTTTTACAATAGCTGTTGTTGTTCAGAGATATTTTTGGTGAGCAAGATAGCTGGGACAACCTGTATATTCACAGGCAACGTAAATTAAAATTGATTTTCTCAAACTCTAACATCAGAGTTCACTGCATGCTATACTTGAAGTTTTGTATTAACAGTTAACATACTTGAGCTTGCCACATCTGAAGACTAGTCAATGTTAAAATTCAATAACTTTTCAATTATCTTCTTGACGTAGTTCAATACTTTCCATGAATCAAAATCATCTTCTTCGAATAATAATACACAAATTTAATAAATGTTCTAATAAATTCGAAATAACTTTCAAAATACCCCAATATATTTATTGCCGTCTGATCTGATACCTGTCAGCTAGAGCAAGCTCATATAAAAAGGGTAGCTCTTAACGGCATGCCGCGGTGGAGTCGCCGAGCGGTCTATAAAGCGTCTCGTTGCGGAGCGCGCGGCTGCTCTCCATGGAGGTTCGAGTCCTCCCTCGGCCATGGGTGTGTGTGTGTTGTTCTTGGGTTAGTTTACCTAGGTTTAAGTAGTTTGTAAGCTACGGACTGATGACCACGCAGTTTGGTCCGATAGATTTTCAAACAAACTTAATGGCATATAAGAATGTAGCGACATTTTTATTTCTTCTTTGCAAACGATCGACGCGTGCCGGATTCGTAGCGCCGTAGCCGCCGGGTGTTTATCTATAGTTACTAGATACAGCAATATTGGCTGCAGCGGCGACGACGCTGCCCTTGATCATGGCGGCATCTCGATCGTACTCGAAACAGAAATAAAACAATCAAGAAACCTTTTAAGTATCACATCATGACATTACAACATTTATACACAAATAAACATATAGAAATTCATAGTATTTACGTAAAACAAATTTTTTATTATTCGTATCCTGCAAAACAGGGCTGATACAGGAATGTGGGGGTCATCAATGTCTGTTCCACTACACCTCGTGCGTCGACCATAACAAGATGTTCAAACTGTCTTAAATTGTAATAACCTGCCATTGCTTAACTTCTGCGCCAGATACCTGTTGTGTTATATAGACGTTGCCTACCGCAGCGACTTCATCTGAGAGTTTACATATCTCTGTGTTTACCTATGCGCGCCTATAACAATTTCGCAGCTCTTCAGTATACAGGTAAGTATTCCGTTTGATCGAAGACAAAAATTTTACCATATTGAAATAATATGACATCAACTGTGAATGGGTAGAGCCGAAAATGTGTACCCAGCCGGGATTCGAACCTGAGTCTCCCGCTTTCTAGGCAGTTTCGCTGACACAGTGATTACCGCAACTGCAATGACTACCTAAGCACGCCTCCCGTCAGACACAAATTCCCAGCTCTACCCTGCCCACAGTACTCGAATTCGTAGTTTCAAATTCCCGTAAGAGTAAGGGCCCCAAACGTCCCCCACCCCTCCCCACTAACGAACTTTGGGGCCCTTACTCTTACGAGTTAGACTACTGTGGGCAGGGTAAAGGTGGGAATTTGACGAAAGGCGTGCTCAGGTAGGCCTTACAGGTGCAGTGATCACTGTATCCCCAGCGGTGTAGTGGTCAGCGCAACTGTCTAGAAAGCGGAGGACTCGGGTTCGAATCCCGGCTGGGTACACATTTTCGGCTCTGCCCATTCGCAGTTGATGTCATGTATTCTGTCAATATGAAAGAATAAAAATATAATTTTGCCCTCGACCTTGCCGATCTTAGCGCCATCAACTGACTGTTTACATATCTTCGAGTCGCGGGATGGACCTTCGGTGGGTTGAGTCTATTGTGGATCGATGCACGGTCCCAATGATATCGTGAACATTCTCATACCCGTTCTGGAAGTCCGCGCACCACAGAGGCCGGACATGATTAAATATGCCAATTCAAATGTTTGCAAAGATAAGGGAACAAACTGCTGAGCTCAATAGTCCCAAGACTTACAAACTACTTAAACTAACTAAAAAAACGCACACTCCCATGCCCGATGGAGGACTCGAACCGCCGACGGGGAGCGTCCGCGTGAACCGTAGTAAGGCTCCTCAGACCACACGGCCTTCCCTCGACGCCTCCGCCGAAATCGTCGTACTGTATGGGCGGCACTGACAGATCAAACACTTGTGAGAACTTACTATATTGATCTGTAAACGCCTCGGTTAATGTTCTCCATGTGCAATTGTTTGAAGCATTAAACGTCAGTGAACCGAACAACTCTACGATGGTGTACTACATCTTAATGCCTGTTCGGTTCCTTTGCGTTGCTGTGAAACATAAACAGCAGGCGATCGGCAAGGCTCTCGCATGATCCGTGGGAGTCGCCGCTGTTTCTACAAGTTTTAATTTAATCAAGTGCTCCCTTTTTTAAATGAGCTGCTGAGTAATATGGCATAATTTTTACTCGTTTTATGTACTATATTTAAGAAAAAACGAGACTTTTCGGAAATTACATTCATTTTATTTTCTAGAAGTACTTACATTTGCATCTAAATCAGTACTCTTTAACTCTCACTTAGGTACGCGGCAAGAGTTTCGTCGAACAATTTTTAGGCTACTTCTGCACCCTCGAATAACGAGCGGGAAAAACTAACACAAAATATTTCCGTGTTAACTAATATTTCCCGTATTTTATTATCATGATCATGTCTGTCTATATTGGAAGTGGTCAAAAAAATATTTTCGCAATCGAAGTAGACAGCTGGTGACTAAAATTCCATAAATAGATTTCGCCGCAAGGAAATACGCCTTTACGTTCAGGCTTGTCGTAGCGACTCGTCTATAATGTTGTTGTTGTAGTCTTCAGTCCGCAGACTAGTTTGATGCAGCTCTCCACGCCACCCTGTCCTGCGCAAGTCTCTTCATCTGAGAATACGTTTAGCACCCTACATCAATCTGCTTACTATATTCGTCCCTCGGTCTTCCTCTACGATTTTTACCCCACACGCTTCCTTCTAATGCTAAGTTTACAATTCCTTGATGTCTCAAAATGTGTCCAACCAATCTATCCCTTCTCTTAGTGAGGATATGCCAGAAACTCATTTTCTCCCCGATTCGGTTAAGCGCCACCTCATCAGTTACGTGATCTACCCATCTAATTTTCATCATTCATCTGTAGCACCACATTTCAAAAGCTTATATGATCTTTTTATCTCAACTCCTTATCGTCCACGTTTCCACGTTTCACTCCCATACAATGCTACACTCCAGACAAATGCTTTCAGAAAGGACTTCCTAACATTTAAATTAATATTGGATGTCAGCAAATTTCGCTTCTTAAGAAACGCGTTTCTTTCCATAGCCATTCTGCATTTTATATCTTCTTTACTTCGGCCATCAGAAGTTATCTTGCTAACCAAATAACAAAATTCATCTGCTACTTTTATCGTCTCATTGCCTAATCTGATTCCTTCAGCATCGCCTGATTTTATGACATTGCATTCCATTACCTTCGTTTTAGTTTTGTTTATGTTCATCTTCTATCTTCCTTTCAAGACACTGTCCATTCCATTCAATTGCTCTTCCAGATCTTTTGCAGTCTCTGACAGAATTACTATGTCATCGGCAAACCGCAATGTTTTTATTCTTCTCCCTGAACTTTAATGCCCTCTCCAAATTTCTCCTTCTATTCATTCACTGCTTGTTCAATGTACAGATTGAACAACATTGGGGAAAGGCTACAACCCTGTCTTACTCCCTTGCCAACCTTTGTGTCCCTTTCTTGCCCTTCGACTCTAGTAACCCCTGTCTGGTTTTTGTATAGGTTGAATATAACTTTTCGCTCCCTATATTTTACCCCTGCTACCGTCAGAATTTGGAAGAGTGTATTCCAGTCGACATTCTCAAAAACTTTCTCCAAATCGACAAACGCTAAAAACGTAGGTTTCCCTTTCCTTAACCTGTCTTCTAAGATAAGTCGTAATGTGAGTATTGCCTCCCGTGTTCCTACATTTCTCCTAAATCCAAACTGATCTTCTCCGAGGTCGGATTCCACAAGTTTTTCCATTCGTCTGTAAGTAATTCATATTAGTATTTTGCAACCATGACTTATTAAAATGATCTGTAATTTTCACACTTGTCTGCACTTGCTTTCTTTGGAATAGGAATTACGATAACCTTCTTGAAGTCGGAGGGTATTTCCCCTGTCTCATACATCTTGCATACCAGGTGATACAATTTTTTCACGACTGGTTCTCCTAACGATAATAGCAGTTCAGACGGAATATTATCTACTCCAGGGGCCTTGTTTCGACTCAAGTCCTTCAGCGCTCTGTCAAATACTTCTCGCAGTATCATATATCCTGTCATCTTCCTCCACTTCGTCTTCAATTTCTAGAATACTGCCTTCAAGTTTATTTCCTTTGTATAGGCCTTCTATATATTCTTTCCACAGTTCAGCTTTCACCTCTTTGCTTAGTACCGACTTTCCGACTGAGTTCTTGATATTCATACAACTGCTTTTCTTGTCTCCAAATATCTCTTTTATTTTCCTGTAGGCGATATCTATCTTTCCCCTAGTTATGCATTCTTCTACGGTTTTGCATTTGTCCTCTACCCACTCCCGCTTAGCCAGTCTGCACTTCCTGTCAATCTCAAAAAATGTTCAAATGTTTGTAGAGTCTATGGGACTTAACTACGGGGTCATCAGTCCCTAAACTTACAAACTACTTATGAACTACTTACGAACTAGGACGGCACAAATATCCATGCCCGAGGGGGGATTCGAACCCCCGACCGTAGTGACCGTGCAGACCGTGTCTGGAGCGCCTCAGTCTCCTCGGCCACTGCGGCCGGCTGTCAATCTCATTTTTCAGACCTTTGTACTCCCTTTTTTCTGTTTCACTTGCTGAATTTCTAAATTTTCTCCTCTCATCAATTAAGTTCAGTATCCTGTGTGATCCAGGGATTTTGATTAGGCCTAAATGGTCCTCTGCGGCCTTCACTACCCTATCTCTCAGAGCTACCCATTATTCTTCTACTGTATTACTTTCCCCCGTTTCAGCTAATCCTTGCCTAATGCTCCCTCTGAAACTCTCAGCCACCTCTGGTTCCTTCAATTTGTCTAGGTTCCATCTCCTAACTTTTCTACCTTTCTGCAGTCTCTTACGTTTTAATCTGCAGTTCATAACCAATAAGTTATGGTCAGTCTATATCTGCCTCTGGATATGTCTTACAGTTTTGAACCTGGTTTCTAAATCTATTCCTTACCATTATAAAGTCAATCTGGTACCTTCCAGTGTCTCCTGGTCTCTTCCACGTATACAGCGTTCTTTCATGATGATTAAACCAAGAATTGGTGATCATTAAATTGTGCTCTGTACAAAATTCTACCAAGCGACCTCCTCTTCCATTTTTTTCCATATTCACCTACTACATTGCCTTCTCTTTCCTTTCCTACTATCGAGTTTCAGTCCCCCATCACAATCAAGTTTTCGTCTGCCGTGACTTTTTGAATGATTTCTTTTATCTCCTCATACATTTTTTCAATATCCTCATCATTAACTTGCACTACTGTGGTCGGTGTTGGCTTCGTGTCTATCTTAACTATGATAATGCGTTCACTATGCTGTTCATAGTAATTTACTCGCATTCCTATTTTCCTATTCATGATCAGACCTGCGTCACCATCATCTGATTTTGTATTGATAACCCTGTCTCACCTAACCAGAAATCCTGTTCATCCTGCCACCAAACTTCACTAATCTCTACCATATCTAACTTTAACCCATCCATTTTTCTTTTCAGATTTTCTAATTTACCTACGCGATTAAGGGTTAGAACATTCCACACTCCGATCCGTAGAATGCCTGTCTTGTTTTTCTTGATGAGGGCATCCTCCTGAGTAATCCCCGCCCGGAGATCCGAATGAGGGACTATGTTACCTCCGGAATATTTTACCCAAGGAGACGCCATAATCATATAGTCATACAGTATAGCTGCATGTCCTCGGGAGAAGTAACGACTGTAGTTTCCCCTTGCTTTCAGCCGTTCGCAGTAACTGCATGGCAAAGCCACGTTAGCTGATGTTACAAAGCGAGCTCAGTCAATCATCCCCTGTAACTACTGAAAAGGCTGCTGCCCCTCTTCAGGAACCACACGTTTGTCTGGCCTCTCCACAGATACCCCTCCGCTGTGGTTGCACCTACGGTACGGCTATCTGCATCGTTGAGGCACGCAAGCCACCCCACCACGGCAATTGATGGGGGGGTGGGACCTCTCCACTTTTTGTGATAATGCAAAACGAGCCGCACTTGTACATCTACATCCATACTCCGCAAGCCATCTCACGGTGCGCGGTGGGGGATACTTCGCGAACCACTGTTACTTCCTTCTCTTCCAGTCTCATATAGTTCGCGAGAAACATGACTGCCTGTACGCCTCCGTGTGGGCTATGATCTCTCTGATTTTATCCTAGTGGTGTCTTCACAAGATATACGTAGGAGGAAGCAATATATTAATTGAATCTTCCTGAAATGTACGCACTGGGGACACTGACAAAAGCCAGTACTGCGATACAGATCGTCTCTCTTGCAGCATCTGCCACTGGAGTTCCCTAATCATCTCCGCCACACTTTCGCGCTTACTAAATGAGCGCTTAAAGCCGCGGCGGAGCGCCGAGCGTATTGACTGCGATGCGCGAGGCCGTTCCCCGTCGGAGGTTCGAATCCCCACTCGGGCATGGATATTTGTGCCGTCTTTAGTATAAGCTAGTTTAAAAGTAGTTTGTAAGTTTAGGGACTGATGACCCCGCAGTTAAGCCCCATAAGCTTAACAAACATTTCAACATTTTTTGAGGTCGTAACGAAGAGAGCTGTTCTCCGTTGGATCTTCTCTATGTCTTCTATTAACCATACCTGGTATCGATCCTACAGTGATGAGAAATACTCAGGCGCTGGCCGAACGAATGTTTTGCAACCTACATCATTTGTTGATGGACTACGTGGAATGTTACATGTACCACCACGTACCAAAAGTTTTTTAACTATCCGATATTTTAAAATTAATTTATTTGTAGATTGATTAATGTATGAAAACCTCTGTGCAAAGAATACAAAGACAATGATCACGTTCAACTTTTCTCATCTAAAAAAGACAGGAGATGTGTCTCCATTTTCTTCTTCTTGTTCGAACATTGAGACACTAAAGTCTTAAATGAATTGAGCTCTGTAATTATTACGAATTTTCCAGGATAGAAATTTCTGCAGATGTTCGAGAATGAACTATACAAGTTTTATGCAGACATGCTGCTTTTTAATTCAATTGTAATCTATGCAGTTTAACCGAACTTCTAATGTGTTCTCATTTAGTAGAAAATTGATTTCTTTAATATTCCTTCATACATTTTACTAACTGTGATGCAGTTTATTTTTCAGGACAACGGATTCCGCCATTACATCTAATTACGAACCTAATTGTTGGATATGTGATCAGAATAGTAATCACTTTTATTCTATTATTTCACTAAATAATGGTTCCGAATACGATCCTGAGTTTTTGTGCAGAATTATTAATTTCAGTTTTAACAAACTGAGCTAGTGGTGGACTTCGTTACTACATTGGTGACAGTAAATGACAATTCCAACAGGTTCACGGCAGTTTTCCATCTACATTCAGATAAAGAAACGAAGTTTTAAATTAATTTCTTAGACCGTAGCTTGCCTTTTCTTTAACAGTGCTGCATTATTTCATACTTTTAAAACAGAGATTTTTAGGCACCTTTCGATACCCAAGCAAATGCTATGACACCAATTTGAAATATTTCACCCGTTCAATCTTTATAGCACCGTTAGTGATAGCTTTCACAAATATAATTCGGCTTTTACAGTGATTTCATTCAAATCAATATTTCTTTCAATTCTTTCCTTATTAAAATCTCTGAACAGTTTCATTTGCAGGAGATATTCCATTTCAAGGATACTTGCATACAGATGATATTTAAATAAAAGTCGTCTCTAAAATTTTAAGAAATTGGGAGAAATGTTTTATATACTTCCTGAGGATTCTTTCAATGATTATCAGTCTTGCGTCTGCTTTACCTAAGATTGTTTTTATATGGACGTTTAATTTGATATCACCCTTTTAGTATTCTCCCAGATATTTTATGGAAGTAACAACTTCCAGTGTTTGTCCTACTATTACGTTGTAATATATTAAAAGATATTTCTTTCTAAATAAACGCAACACTTTAACCCTCAAGCGTAACACTGCCTTCTCTCTGACAACAGTTGCAGCGTAACACGTTCTGCGCATCTGCTCACCAGTGATGCAAATGGGATATCAAGTACAAGAAAAAAAAATCTGAAACAATAGTGTGAACATTTAAAGATATGAGGATTTAATAGGATAAATCACTTCAGCCACAAAGAGTTTTAATCAAATTATAAAAATTAATTGCTTGAGACTGAGAAAGCACAAACCTTGGCATAATACCCAGTGCATCAAAATACAATAAAAGCTTCTCTTTCTCATTATAATCACCCATCAAAATTCACAGAACTTCATCTTCAGTCAGCCCAGTTATTGCGCACAACATTCGAAAATCGGCTCGCACACAGAGACAAATGTAACCCATGCAGATAATGTAAACTCGGTCAACATGATACTAAGGAAAGCAGGACAGCGAGCGGCCGTCCTTCAAACTGCATCGGCAGAAATGAAAAATGGAATAAAAAAGTGCGGACATCAGGTGAAATCGGTCGGCAACAGACGGCATATGTCGTCGCACACGCTTCAGGGGTTAACTTGTTTATGTTTATTTCACTATAAAGCGTTGCGACTTCTGGATAAACTTCAGCATCATCCGGGAGAAGCCCCTTGGACTTCCAATGTTACCTACGAGGTCATTTATCGATACTGCGAAAAGCAACGGTCCTGTAACAGTCGCCTTGGACACCTTGTACCAAAAAAATGTTGAAATGTTTGTTAAGCTTATGGGACTTAACTGCTAGGTCATCAGTCCCTAAACTTACAAACTATTTGTAAACTACCTTATACCAAAGACAGCACAAACATCATTGCACGAGAGAGGATTCGAACCCCCGACGGGAAACAACCTTGCGCATCGGAGCATAGCGCCTCAATGCGCTCGGCCACTCCGCCGTGGTTCCTTGTGCCTTCTCGCTTTCCTCTGTCAGTCCTTTTCGCGTAGCAATAATCCAGCTGAGGACGAACTACAGTAGTGGTAGTTGCTTCTTTCGTAGATCTTTTGCATCTTATAAGTGTTCTGACAACAAAGCACCATTTTTGGCTAGCCTTCCTCACCGTATTACCTATGTGGTTTTTACAATTAATTCCTTTGTAATAATTTCTAGGCATTTAGTTAATTTGACAGCTTCGAGATTCGTCCAATTTACGTTTAATCAAGCTTTAACATATTCGCTGCGGTGATATGTTGTTGAACTTACGCTTAATGTCAATTTCTACATTTTGCACACATATATGCTCTAGATCATTTTTCAATTGTTTTTTATTTTCTGATAACTTTACTAGATGGTAAAGAAAGCGTCATCTGCAAAGAGCTGCTCGTAGATTATACATATTAGGGAGAGCAGAGGGCCAATGGCACCTCACAATAAACTATGACCTCTCTGAGACGATATCAGGAATTCAATCGCATAAGCGAGACGATAAACCATAGGCAGTTCTTAAGAATTGTATCCAAAGCCTTTACCGCTCCAGTCACGGTCTGCACGGCCACTACGGTCGGGGGTTCGAATCCCCCCTCGGGCATATTTGTGCCGTCCTAGTTCGTAAGTAGTTCATAAGTAGTTTTTAAGTTTAGTGACTGATGACCCCATAGTTAAGTCCCATAGACTGAACAAACATTTGAACAAAGCCTTTACGAAATTTTTAATTTCTTTTAGTCAAGATATGCTAGAAATTTCATTTCTCACGAATTCCATTCATTTTCTTCGTATTAGTTACGCAATCCCCCGACCTAATCTTCAGCATAAGTCTGTAGCCAACATTTGAAGACCTTCTGACCTCTTCTCTTCAGTCAAGTACAAGTTCGCCTCCGTAGTCTAGTGGACAGCATGGTGGATGGCCATGCAGGGGCCGAGGTTCGATTGCCGGTGGGGTTGGAGTTTTTTTCCGGTCGGGGACCGAGTGTTGTGTTGTCCTCATCATCATCACACCATTATTGATACGCAAATCGCCAAAGTGGCGGCGCGTAAAAAAACTTGCACCAGGCAGGCTGAACACGACCCCAGTTTGGGTCTAACGGCCATATATGCCGCACGATTATCATCACTGAAGTACAAAAGTCTAGATAAATTCCTTGAGAAAAGGCATACTTAACGTTAGATGTTAACAGTTCTGTGTATTATACCCACAGCCAGATTTAATTCAACAGTAATCCATTGATAAACGTATAGCCTAATTTCAGGGCCGGCCGCAGCAGCGGAGAGTTCTGCGGCGCGCCAATCGCAGTCTGCACGGCCGCTACGGCCGGGGGTTCGAATCCCTCCTAGGGCATGGATGTTTGTGTCGTCTTTAGTATAAGGCACTTCATAAGTAGTTTGTAAGTTTACGGACTGATGACCCCGCAGTTAAGTCCCTTAAGCTTAAACATTTGATCAACCTCATTTCAGGACACTTTCCGTTCAACTAGTATGCCAGACCCTTTGCTCTTGCTGATAAAATTACAATGTTGTTTCTTCTTCTTTTACTTTATGAAAACATTTTATTACAGCAGTAACTTTTTACCGTAAATTCCAAATGTGACATCGTCACCAATGAGGTATTTGCCTGTTTTCAGACCTCGTTATTAAACAGTGCTATAAGGGCCGCTAAATACAAAGGCCACAGGTGGTGATGCAGTTGTTATTTATTCACGCGTTTCAAACTCGACATCCTCAGAATCTAAAATCTGGCGAAAAGTTTCATACAATTGTATAACGCCATGGCTCTGCTGAACTACATGGTCCTGCTGAACTGTACTTCGGCCCTGCTGAACTATATTTCAGCAAGTTTCATACAAGTGTATAACGTCATGGCCCTGCCGAACTATACTTCAGCAGGGCCCTAGCGTTATACAATTGTATGAAACTTTACTCCAGGTTTTCGATCCCGACGGTGACGATTTAGAAACGCGTAAATAAATAGCCGCATCGCAATCTGTGGTCTTTGTACTTTTAAAGCGTCCCTTATAGCACTGTTTCATAACGAAAACGTTTTACCATTATTATATGAGCATGACGCACTTCGGCAGCAAGCTGTTATCATCACGCCCCTTTCTATAATTGCGAATGTATTATAATATGGTTACTTTAATAAGCTGTGTGTGTCACAGGTGCCATGTGATGAAATTTAAGTCAGCCCAGGAAGTGTTTTAATGTTAGAGCACGCAGCACAAGCGTTAACTACTCCACTTTAACGTTCACGTTCGTGCTGCTTCCTGTGTCCATCGGCAACGCCTGCCATCATAGTGGTATACATCTGAAGATGGTCTACAATAGACTGCTACCGGCAATGAAATAAAACCGATAATTTTGCGATATAAACTGTTTTTAACTGTAGCTATTGTATTAAGATCGCTATTTGTCTCTAATATGCTTTCTAAAATTACTTTTATAGTATGTGTATTATATGATTAAATTACTTTGATCACATATTTACAATTTTATTGGTAGCCCGATTATCTGTATCAAAAACGTTCAAATGTTTGTTAAGCTTATAGGACTTAACTACGGAGTCATCAGTCCCTAAACTTACAAACTACTTATGAACTAGGATGGCACAAATATCCATGCCCGAGGGGGGATTCCAACCCCCGACCGTAGTGTCCGTGTAGACCGTGATGGAGCGCCTCAGTCTCCTCGGCCACCGCGCCCGGCTTATCTGTATCACGGAATAAAAGAACACAATTACTAACACGTCACAAGCTGCCATTTAGGTGCCAGATATTTACATTTTTCCCCAAGATTCTTATAAGCTACGATAAACTACATACAGTATTAAGCACAGTGAAGAGGAGGCTGTTTTTAAATGTAATCATGTAACAGCATATGTTGATCAAATCTTGCTCATGAAATAAACCATTAACATTAGCCATTTTTTTGAAGAAAGTGTTATCGCTCTTAGCAACAGGTTATCATACACAGTTTCATGAAAGAAGATTTATTGTTCTTCATATAGGTCCATTAAATGTTCTTTGTCACTCTTCCGGCACACAATTTTGATCTGACGGGAAGTTGCATTTCAGCGCACACTCCGCTGCAGAGTGAAAGTTTCATTCTACTTCATAAATGGTTGCGGCTCAGTGACTGTTCTGGCCGACTAGAAGCAGTTTCAACTCCTTCACTTGAGAATCGAATTGATGACCACCGTGTGGCTGGGAAATGATAGTTGATAAGGTTCAGGTTTCTACTGGTATTCACAACATTATCTGAAAAGAGCTGAAGTATCGCAAAACATGTGTAAAGACGGCCAAAAAGTAGTTGACGTGGCTACACAAGGAAACAAGGATTAGAGTGTGCACAGAGCTGAAGGAACTCCTGAAAGATAACCTGAGTACGTCCTCAGCAAAACTGTTACTTGTAATAAATCTTGGGATCACTGCTATGAGCCAGAACCAAAAAGGAAAAAAACGTGGAGTGGGAACACACCAACCCATCTGTCAAGAAAAAATTGAAAACACAAGCATCAACACGAGAAATGTTAGCGTTATTTTTGGACGCTGCAGATTCAGTTTTCTTGCGATTATCTAGAAGAGCGGCGTACAATAAACAGACAATACTACTCGTATTTGGTTTTAAACAAAGTGAAGCCAGCCGTAAGACAGAAACTTGATGGATCTTAGAGGAGAGGTGTGACTTTCTAGCAAGACAACGAGCATCCTCATACTGCCCAACTAACCCGTAAAACCATTTACAAAGAGGACTGGAAAGTACTGCCTCAATCCCCTTACAGTCCTGACGGAACAAGTGCATAAATTTTATACGGTTGTTAAATCTAATATTAAAACAGTCCAGATCGCAACCACCTACCACCGAGGTGCTAGTCATCTGATGATGGACTACGTTGACTGAAACCGGTCTTGAAATAAAAAATAGGTATTCTGCGATCTGGAATGTTTAATTTTAATTTTAACCATTGTTTTAAGATCGCTGTTTCTCCATCATGCTTTTTAAAATTAGAAATCATGTTAGGAAGTATAAAAGTATTGTTTTGTAAAAATAAACAGTTTTCTCCTCAAGGCAATTAGCCTCTTTAACGTGTGATTTAAAATTTTCCCGGCAAATTTCTTGATTAAAATAATGTCGGGCGTACAGCCGGGTGACACTGCTTACTCCGCACGATGTTTCGGCCAATAAACCCTTGGCCATCTTCAGGTGCTGCGTACCGAGGACTTGAACATCCGATGGCAAGGCGGCTTAGAATGCTCGGCCACTCCACCGCGGCTAGCGGCGTGTGACCGTCACTTATATATCGTAGTACTAGGCGTCATAAGCTTCAATCGCTAGTCTTCGGTACGCAGCACCTGAAGACGTTCAAAAAATAATTGTAATACTATGGGACCAAACTACGTTCGTCATCAGTCCCTAGTCTTACAACCTACTAAAACTAAGTTATACTAACATAAGACAACACACACATCCACGCCCGAGGGAGGATTCGAACCTCCGCCGCGTGATCCGTAACGTGGCGCTCCAGACCGCTCGGCTACTACCCGCGCGACACCTGAAGATGGCGAAGAGGTTATTGGCCGAAATATCGTGCGAAGTAAGCAGTGACATCTGGCTACACGCTCAACATTATTTTAATCAGTCTCTTTAATTATCATATTTTCACGCCGTTTTTCTGCGTGCCAAATGCAACAGCAAACAGTAATCATATTGCTGTAACGTAATGGAAAATTCTACAGTAAAGTAGACTACGATACACGACGCCATTCTCTTAAGGGGGAATATTGATGAAATTTACCAAAATGTCAATTTTTTATTTATTTTTATTTGTTAGTACAACTGATGGACAATAAGTTCCCAAAGTTACAATGTTGAAATCACATCCGAAGTGCCTGAAAATTAATTAAAAGTGTGACGTGGCCTCCCTGCCAGCTCACTGAACAACGATTCTCTCTATTACTTTTAACCAAACATGTGTGGGATACATCTAGAAGGCCTTGACACATACTCTTTGGTTTTATAGATCATCTTTGTCTCTGTTCCGTATCGCCGGCCGCGGTGGCCGAGGAGACTGAGGCGCTTCAGTCACGGTCTTCACGGCCACTACGGTCGGGGGTTCGAATCCCCCCTCGGGCATGGATATTTGTGCCGTCTTTAGTATAAGGTAGTTCATAAGTAGTTTGTAAGTTTAGGGAATGATGACCCCGTAGTTAAGTCCCATAAGCTTAACAAACATTTTTAACATTTTTTTTCTGTTCCGTATCTTATAAACAATAACATACTAGCTGTATCGTTTATGACGAAGCAACTCTTTTTTGCCTTGTGATACTGACGGAGATTTATACAAGTGTTCGAGTCTTTCTTCATTAATTTATGCCACGATCACAAAGAGTATATAATAACCTAGAAAAACTGCGTTTGAATAATTTACTGAATAGAAGACGTGAGAAACAACGACAAACGTCCGAAGTAAGAACATCTATTGAACATGTGAACTCGTCTCCTAGCAGCTACAAGCGAAAAATTAGTGAGGTAAATGGTGCATACTACAACGATGAATCTTGGTTTCTGGCCACTACTGCTCTTCTAAAAAAGTGCGTACATGGCAAAACCCAGAATCCAAATGAGTCTCTAAATTCACTCATATGGAAATAATGCTCTAAAACCACCTTTGAATATGCTATAGTTCTCAGAATTGCAACCTATGATACAGTTCTTGTATTTAATGATGAAAACGTCGGGAGGATGAAGGTATTAGAAAGACCTGGTAAAGGAAAGAAGACAGACAACAAGAAAGCAGAAGAGAAGCCTTGAAGGGAAAGACGACCTAGAGTACAAATGTGGTGCTTTCTGAAGAAGTGACACAAGAAAAAAGTAAGGTTAAACTTTAAATTGCGTTTTCTGAAAAGTTTGTTTTTTAAAGTTGATGTACCTTTTCGTAAGATTCTGTGAATGCTAGAATTATGAAATTTTCTAAGCATATTTATTTAAACCTAATAAACGTTGTCGCAAGAGTAAATTTTGAAATTGTGATTGGAAGCTGAGATATGGGGCAAGGTGACTGGAAGTTTGCTTGAATTTAAAATTGTACTTGTGGAATTACAATTACAAATATGAAAATTCTCCTATTTGACCTATTCCAAAAATCTGATGAGAGAAGCTTACAATATTTCTCGAATACTTTCTGAGAACATCTACATGTACATCTACATGGGATACTCTGCAAATCACATTTAAGTGAAAGGCAGAGGGTTCATCGAACCACCTTTATACTATTCGTTTACCATTCCATTCTCGAATAGCGCGCGGGAAGAAGGAACGTCTGAATCTGTCCGTTCGAGCTCTGATTTCTCGTATTTTATTCTGATGTTTATTTCTACCTATGTAGGTGGCAGTCAGCCATATATTTTCGCATTCGGAGTAGAATGTTGGCGACTGAAGTTTTGTAAGTAGCCCACACCGCAGCGATAAGAGCCGTTGTGTGATTCCCATCCCAGATACTGTAACATTTCACTGATGCTGTTTCCCCCGTATCGTGACAATACAAAACGGGCGACCCTTCTGTAGACTCTTTCGACGGCTTCTGTCAAACTCACTTGATAAGGCTCCCACAATGCGCTGCAATACGCCAAATGAGGACGGAGAAGCGTGGTGTATGCGGTCTCTTTAATAGTTCTGTTGCATCTTTTAAGGGTTCTGCCAAAAACGCAGTCTCTAGTTCTCCTATCCTACGATATTATCTGCGTGTTCTTTCCAGTTTAAGCCTGATGTAATAGTAAGTTAGGTATTTAGTAATTTAGGTATTTAGTGCAGTTTACGGCCTTCACATTGATTTTTCTTGTAAACAAAGTTTAAAGGATTTCTTTTCGTACTCATGAGAACGACTTCACACTTATCATTATTTAGAGTCAATTGCCCAATTTCTTCAACAAACTGGGGTCTTATTTAGATCGTTCTGCAGTTGAAACTTCCTGACAGATAAAAATTGTGTACCGGAACCGGGGCTAGAAGCTGGGAACTTCAAGTACTTCCGCCAGTACTTCGCCTCCTACTTTCCAAACTTCACAAAAGCTCTCTTGCGAACCTTGCAAGATTATCACTCCTGGAAGAAAGGATATGGTGGAGCCACAGCCCAAGGGATGTTTCCAGAATGAAACTTTGCAGCGGAGTGTGCGCTGATACGAGACTTCCTGGCAGATTAAAATTGTTTGCCGGACCCGGTCTCGAACATGGGACCTTTGCCTTTCGTGGGCAAGTGCTCTACCGACTGAGCTATCCCGACACGACTCACGATGCCGCCTCACAACTTTACTTCCGCCAGTACCTCGCCTCCTATTTTACAGACTTAAAAGAAGCTCTCTCGTGAACCTTGCAAGACTATCTAAGCCATGTCTCCACCATTACCTTTCTTCCAGGAGTGCTAGTCTTGCAAGGTTCGCAAGAGAGCTTCTATGAAGTTTTGAAAGTAGGAGGTGAGGTACTGGCGAAAGTAAAGTTGTGGGGCAGCATCGTGAGTCGTTCGGGATAGCTCAGTCGGTAGAGCGCTTGCCCGCGAAAGGCAAAGGTCCCAGATTCGAGTCCCGGATCCGGCACACAATTTTAATCTGCTAGGAAGTTTCATCTCAGCTTACACTCCGCTGCAGAGTGAAAGTTTCATTTCTTTATGCAGTTGGTTTTAATCTTCAGACGACTTTACTAGACGACAAATGACGGCTTCATTTGTCTAAGAGAGCTCTCAAATTTCCTCCTAAATAGTTTATGTAGATTAGGAACAGCAGAGGACCAATAACACTACCCCGTGGAACACCGGGTATCACCTCTGTTTTAGTTGATGCCTTACCATAGATTACTACAAGCTGTGTCCTCTATGACAGGAAATCACCTATCCGATCACAAATAAACAAATAAAACAACGAAAGCAAATGTGTTTTTTTAACACAAACTTATGTTTTTTTTTAAATGGACACCATGCAATCCATAGCATGACAAATCACATAAACAATGGCGTTGATTGCATCTCAATCTTCCAATTACATCCCGAGATATTGCGACGCGAAGCTGACGCTTCAAATCCCCGAAATGCGCTGCTAGCGCACGTCCTGAGGCTCAGGCGTGAACCGCATGCTGCCTGTAATCGCGATGTGACTGACATGCGTAATCGCACTTCCGTACTTATCAAGAGGTCCGAAACGAATAATACGGTCTGCTGCCATCCCATCGCGATTACGGGCATCATGGAGTTTACGCCTGAGCCTCAGGACGTGCGCTAGCAGCGCATTTCGGGTTTTTCAAGCGCCAACTTCGCGTCGCAATATCTCGGGATGTAATTGGAATATTGCGATGCAATCAACGCCATTGGTTATGTGATTTGTCATGCTATGGATTGCTGAAGAAAAAATATAGGGTGTCCATTTAAAAAAAAAAATATGTACATTCTCGGGACCCAGCCGTACATTCTACCGGTGAATGTCGTTTTCCAATAGCTGTTATTGTTGCAGAGGTATTTTGGGTGGACAAGATAGCTGGGACACCATATATATCAAGGCAGTTTATATGTAAATCGTGGTACAAAATTTCATTGTCATATCTTCAAACCTGTGTATTTGGTTCATTTTTGAAATAGTGTGTGTATGTTTGTTTTTCGTCAACGTCCCCCCTTAAGCGACCGGCCCTGCGGCGGAGGGCCACCTAGGCGACGCTTTCACGCCCCTAAACGGCCCGTGTCACGGAAGCTGCTATCCGTGGGCCGCGCGTGCTCTCAGCGATAAGGCGCGGCTCCTGGAACTGTTAGCCGCGCTCGCTGTCCGTCAACCGCGGCGCCCGCCTGGCGGACGTCTGCTGATGGACGCAGCCGAGCTGAGCCCACAGCGGATAGCGGGGAGGCGGCGAGGGACACACAGTTAACATTCCTGGCGCGCGGCGATAGCCGCCTAATGGACGGCCAGACACTCCACCACGCCTGGATCCATAAACACGAGCCGAGCCCGGCCGGGACGGTCGCGCTCGTAAAGCCACCATCTAATCGGACCAGTCGAAGAAAGCCGCGTGGCGCGCGGCGGACAGGGCGCGCGCCTTGTTCCGGGTGTGACCTCTCAGCCGGGTCAACGGCTGAACGCGGCGGATTAGTCGCGCGGTGCAGTACCTCAGGGGTCCGTGCTAGGTCCTACGTTATACTTGATTTTTATAAATGAGTAACCATTCCACTTGTCAGCGGCAGTGCCAGTGCTGTTCACAAATGATTTATTCCAGGATACAGTTAATTTAATTTACAGCAGGAGGTGTGTGTGACAAGAAAAGAATTAACTGAAACCACTCCTCTCTATATTTCTGCCGGGCGCGGTGGTCGAGGGGACTGAGGCGCTTCAGTCACGGTTTATTTATTTATTTATTGTTTTTTTCTGTTCCATAGGACCCACTTGAGGAGTAAGACTCCATGGTCATGGAACAAGTCAATACATACATTGTTACACAAGAATGGTAATAGAAAAATTTTAAGTAGTCCTTTGCACACGACAATCTTAAGACAAAGTGAAAAGAATCAATAAAGAAAAAATGAATTAGCTTAATTGTTTAACTTTTCTAGGAGTTCCTCGACAGAATAAAAGGAGTGAGCCACGAGGTAACTCTTAAATTTAGATTTGAAAGCATGTGGATTAGCGCTAAGATTCTTTAGTTCTTGTGGCAGCTTATTGAAAATGGATGCCGCAGAATACTGCACCCCTTTCTGCACAAGTGTTAAGGTGGTGTGGTGCAAATGTAGATTAGACATCTGTCTAGTATTCACCGAGTGAAAGCTACTAACTCGTGGGAATAAGCTGATATTATTAACAACAAACGACATTAAAGAAGAAACGTATTGTGACGCCAGAGTCAAAATTCCCAGACTACTGAAAAGGGGTCGACATGACGCTCGCGAACTTACACCAGATATTGCTCGAACCGCCCGTTTTTGAGCCAGGAATATCCTTTTTGCATCAGGCGAGTTACCCCAAAAAACAATGCCGTTCGTCATAAGTGAGTGAAAGTAAGCGAAATAGACTACTTTTCGTGTTGAAAAATCACTTATCTCAGATATTGTTCTAATGGTAAATATAGCAGAATTTAGTTTTGGAACAAGATCCTGAACATGGGCTTTCCATGACAGTTTACTGTCTATATGAACACCTAGAAATTTGAACTGTCCAGTCTCACTTATCACATGCCCATTATGTGTAATCATAATGTCAGCTTTCGTCAAATTATGTGTTAGAAATTGTAAAAACTGAGTTTTACTGTGATTTAACATCAACTTGTTTTCTACTAGCCATGAACTTATCTCTTGAACTGCATTATTTGATACTGTGTCAATATTATGAGCAACATCCTTCACTACCAAGCTGGTATCATCAGCAAACAAAAATATTTTACAATCACCTGTTATACTCGAAGGCATATCATTTATATAAATGGTCTGCACGGCCACTACGGTCGGGGGTTTGAATCCCCCCCCCCTCGGGAATGGATATTTGTGCCGTCCTAGTTCGCACGTAGTTCATAAGTAGTTTGTAAGTTTAGGGACTGATGACCCCGTAGTTAAGTCCCATAAGACTTACAAACATTTGAACATGAACAATCTATATTTCTCTGCCGCTGGCACAGCAAATATAATACACCACTGGGCATTAAAATTGCTACACCAAGAAGAAATGCAGACGATAAACGGACAAATATACTAGAACTGACATGTGATTACATATTTCACGCAGTTTGGGTGCACACATAGATCCTGAGAAATTAGTACTCAGAACAACCACCTCTGCCCGTAATAACAGCATTGATACGCTTGGGCATCGAGGCAAACAGAGCTTGGATGGGGTGTGCAGGTACAGATGACCATGTAGCTTCAACACGATACCACAGTTCATTAAAAGTAGTGACTGGCGTATTGTTACGAGCCAGCCTTGCATGAATGCTGAAAAGTTAATCATTTGCATATCACAGCATCTTCTTAAATGTCGGTTAAATTTCGCTTGTATAGCACGTCATCTTCGTGATGTAGCAATTGTAATGGCCAGGAGCGTAGGTTGTTGTTGTGGTCTTCAGTCGGGAGACTGGTTTGATGCAGCTCTCCACAATACCCTATCCTGACCAAGCCTCATTAACTCCACATAAGAACGGCAACCTACATCTGGTCTTCCTCTGCGGTTTTTGCCCCTCACACTTCCCTCCAATGCTAAATTCACGATTCCTTGATGTCTAATGTGTCCTACCAATCGATCCCTTCTTTTAGTCAAGATATGCCAGAAATTCCTTTCCTCCCCAATTCTGTTCAGTACCTCATCATTAGTTATGCGATCCACCCACCTAAAGTTCAGCATTCTTCGGTAGCACCACATTTCAAAACCCTCTATCCTCTTCCTTTCCGCACTGTTTATCGTCCATGTTTCTCTCCCATATAAGGCAACAATCCACACAAATGCCTTCAGAAAGGACTTCCTTAGGCGTAAATCAATAAAAACAGTCTTGGTTGCACAAAAGCGATGTTTCATGTATTCACGCGTTTCGTCTCTTCTGGGCATTATCGAACGTTGTGGCAGGGAGTAGCTCTTACGTAAGTAAATAAAGTTGCGTGGTTAAATTAGGTTTTACCAATGTCTTCGTTGCTACCAATTCTTGAGCAACAGTTACCATTATCTTTTATAGGTTTTATTTTATTGAATTTAATAATATGACGCTCTGCTACCTCGGATATAAGTTAAACTATGGTATTTAGGTGTATTTATTTGTTCAATCTTCATTCCCCCCACTCCAGTCCATATTTTTTGTTGCGCTGGCATAGCAACCGTAATAGATATTTGGTAAAAAAAAAGTAAGTCTTGGTTGTACAAAAGCGATGTTTCATTTATTCATACATGGCCATCATCAGGTTTTACCAATTCTTGAGCAACTGATCAGTGTATATATAAGTAATGTGAACTTTCCTACATTTCAGAAAGGCCTACGATTCAGTAGAAAGTCAAACGCTATTCCATATTTTAGAGGAATTCAAGATTGACAAACAAGATCAACGAACTAACAAACATTAACAGGTACTACATTCAAAGTTAAATTAATTTCATATATACACACCGGTGTTCGTAATGGACATGGACTTACTTCCGTTTTCTCGTGGTTCTAGAAAAAGACTGAAGACATCTGAAAAAGAAATAAAGGGAATTCAACTCGGAATTAAAAATGAGCAGAGAATCAATGTGAAGTGGCTGGTTTTTGCAGACGATCTAGACATTCAGTACAGTTGCACTATGAAAGACTCCATCAAACAACAGTTCTACAGGTTGCTAATAAAGCATAATATTCTATTTCTCTTTCTAGATCCCGCACTTGCGTACACATTGCACCAGCCAGCAGCAACACAAACGGGCTCAACAATAATATACAACAAAATGGAAAAACTGTTACCCCAGACATAGAACTTAAGTCCCTCGTATCATCTCTTCATATGATCTATACATCATGTACGACACTTCTAGACTATTGCTCTAAAAAGTCTCATGTATAAGCAAGCAGGTCGTGTCTAGCCAAGGACGAGTAAAAAATACATGTTTGTTGTCTGTACATCAAATCAGCAGGGTAAACTGCGTCAACACACGTAGACATATAATCGCGCGCGCGAAAACACATACACAGAGAGACACAGACATAGACACACAGAGATGAAAACCTAGCTAAATACGTTGAACACCTACAGAGTAGCCCACAATTACCAAATTTATTCACTGTTTCAAGGTCACAGTTACGTGCTGAAATCAGTCCGAGATTTTCACTGCCCTAGAGTGCTTTTGCCGCTGCGGTCTAATATCGCTCGCTCTGGAGCTGTAAACTTTATTCCCACATATGACATTGAACGAAGATGTAGTAACTGACGCATTACGGTATAAAGTGGAGTGAGGTACTAATAACAGACTGCACCACGGGTACTTAGGTCGTAAGAAATCGCTCTGCCTTAATAATCTTTTTAAGTGATCCGTTGCTGTGATAGAAGTTGGCGTGATTACTCTAGGAACATCACGCAACACTCATTTTTATTCTCAACTAGCGAAACGCGCCGGTTTCACATGTGTGCAGTTTACTAATGAAGCACTACACTTTTATTTATTTATTTATTTATTTTTGTATCCCATCCTCGTCGCCACTTTTGTGTCTCGTTTCCGCCGGTTGTCCTGGGTGTCGGTGGCCGAGTAGAGACAGACCGACACAGGGAAATAGGATGCACGCGTGTGCGGGTACAGAGTCGGAGGTAACCAGGCAGCGGGACAGCAGAAACTAGAAACACTAAGCTAGATTAGAACAAGTTGTATATTTCGTTGAAATATGATACTTAACTTTTACAAAGTTCATGACTGCCAACTAAGTGTACTGCTGAGACATAGGTTAACTAGGTAGAGTCCTGAATACTTATGAGAGACTGTACTAGTGCCTCTCCGATTGCCAAGTGACCGGTGCAGTTCAGTGGTGGCCACGAGCGGGGTTGCAGCAGAGGGCGCTCGTGGCTGACGTAAGAACGCCGCGCCGTGCTTGCATGGTGGCGCGCGGCGAAAGTACGTGGCAGGCACTTCAGACTTGTGCGACACCACAATTTTTCACAGGTTTACGTCCAAAGAGGCTTAGACGATGGGTTGTCTGTTCGTCGAGAAAGGATTCGTCCAACAGAATATTCCGTATAAGTTATATGCAATGAAACAAAAAAGTTTCATTATGATGATAAATTAATTGAAAATTAAATAAATAGGAATTCAGTTATTTTGGCAGTTCTTTGTTAGTGATTTTAATGCGTCTATTGTAACGCTTGACGATGAACTATATTTTTGTGTTTCCGTTCCTTCTTTTAATTTTTGTCTTAGTCCATACATCACTTCTATCATCAGTTATGGTAGATACTCCATACTTACAATTTTTTCAGATTTCTGAATTTTCCAATCTTTGTTTCTAATCGGTACGAATTCTGATTTCCTAAAACCTTTGGTACGACTATAATGAAGGAAAAAAAGAGTATGTATATCCAAAGTCTTAATGTTGATTTTCGTTCTTCAGACAAAAGTTTCACGGAAAAGTGCATTTTTCTCGAATTTTCCCATTTTTATTTTATACAAACGTTGTTATAATAATTAATAGCAGAAAAAAGTTCAAGACGAACATTTGTTAAGTGGTTATCATTCATACATATGTCAAATGAAGTATTCACTACTTGTGTGTTCATTGCACACCTGGCACGGACTGTATACAGGGGGCACTTCGATACCTGGTCATGAAGTATTTGTAAGTATAATTCCGTGTATCAGTTGGACGGTAACTAGAGTTTCGCAAACAGAACGGCACGACAACGATTTATGCCGATGTCAGCATTTGAAATAGATGAATGGGATGGATGAAGCCGGTTGTAATAATCGGCTAATTGATCTACTTTCAAACAGAAGCATATACGACGATTTTCGGAGAAATGGATGAATCATGGCAAAACACAACGCCAAGAAGGAAGAGGTCGACCTAAAGAGAAGACAGGTCAGAATACAGGAATCGTGTGAGGCGCTCAGAGCATCGAATCATCATTACAAACTTTCCGAGTGCTATTTGCGCTTCAGTGACGCCAAGGATCATTAATCGGTGGCTTACAGAAAGGGGCTCATCTCAAGGCGCCCTTGTGGTGATTACCGTTCACCTTCGTACTCCAACAAGCCCGTTGAAAGTTGTGACGCGTACATTAAGTCTGAAATTGCATTGAGAAGAGTGGCGTGTTCCTTCAGTGTTGGGTACCACTTCGAATTAAAACTCCACGACCAGACGCTCCAGACAACATTAAAATATAACACATTAAGTAGGAGGGAGACAATGAAATAAAATGAAATAACGAAAGTTTTGGAATAGAGTGAGTTGAAACTTTTTGTAAAAGCTAAATTCTAACGTTATCTTTAGGTGTTGCACGCAAAAGAAAGATATAGTTAAAACATAAAATTCTGAATACGTGAATACAAATTGCAAACATGAAATGATTAAATGAAACTTTGGGAAACTGTAATCTTTACATATAAAATAGAGTGTCCGTGTGTTTGTGTGTGGGTATTGTAAACACATCTACAATTTTGTTCAAATCTTTATGAAATTTTGTTCACGCAAGTTTCAAATCATGACGGTCGCCGTAAGTGTAAGAATCACCTACAACACACAGTACACAAGATATGACGTCATAAACGATTAGGTGTGTGAAAAGTGCTGCATTAAGCGACAATGCTGCTCCTTTTCTCGTAAACCAGTGGACCAATTTCAACCAAATTCCTTACCGTGAGGTAACAATTGCTGTAAGGGTAAGAACCACATACGACACATGGTTCAGGATATATGACGTCATAAACAATAGGAGTTTGAACAAACTGCCATATAAAGCGACATGGCTTAAAAAAAAAAAAAAAAAACCTATATTATACTTTTTCTCGCTTACAACTACAGCATACTACTTTTTCGCTGTCCATGGAGGAAACAACGGCATTGCAGGAAATTTTGTAGCCAGTATAGACACATACTGCTGAATATACCGTCGAAATTGTGTCACAGTATAACACGTAGTTCATGAGTTATGAGGACTTAAACAGTAACATTCATGGAAAACCGCCCCATCAGGTTTTAAGCTATTACTTCTTTACTACTAACTGTATTTGTACAAATATTACATACATACAAAAATTATAAAAGTAAATATATACCTACAAAATTATACATTTGTACAAAATTGAATTCAATAAATATGAGCTCATACATAACTGCGGTGCGTAAAATCTCTCACATTATGCACCACGTTGCAACGGGACTGGTTGATGTATGTGTGCGGGGCTACTTAATACGTGTATGTGCGTATGTTGCCTTCAGTACTAACAGTGGTCTACAAAAATGAAAGATCGTATCGATCGGGCTTCTAAAATTATGGATGTGACTGCAATACTACTAGGAGAGTAACTTGACAATTAGTGCGCAACGTAATGCTGACCTACGTAAGGCAAGTTTGGGCACGTCGAAACTTACGCTATCTGACTGCAACATTAGAAGGATTAAAATGTTGCAAAATCTTAGTTGGCTGATAGTCACTTTACGAGAACAATAAAAGAATGTCGTACTGTGTTGCACTTGTTGGCCCTGTCTTAGTATTACTTTACAATCAGTCTGCATACACAAATAATGAATGCGTTCAAGAAATATTATTTTGTTGTAAAAAGGGAAGTGATACCTCGCTTCACACCAACTCACATTCTTCACTTCATATCGTTCATGTCACCCATTGCTAAACTGTACTTAATTACCATTAACTTACAATAACAGCGTCAAGAATAATCACAAACAAAATTATACCAATCAAACTGAATAAATTTATATTAAAGAAAATTAGAAAATTAGCAATCAGCAAATTCGACACGAGTAACATAACTATAAAAATGAAGAATGTGCATATTATTGCGAAGTCGTGCAATGAGGCAGTTTCTTAAACAGGGATGCACCCCTACCCTCAGGAAAGGATTAATTATAAAAAAATCAAAATGTCAAAAAGTGATAGGAACGGTTTTTTATTATTACGTTTGGTTAATGCCCTATCCATGTTATTACAACAATTACAGTGACGAGCCACGAATTAATCAAGGTTGTGTATAGGTTCCTACTGAATGGAAAGTGATATAAAATAAAATGAGCGACCTTGCACAGTACGAAAAGCATTTAAAGTAAATTAGCAGCATCATGAAGAACTCCGGGCTGTGTCCACCGCGAGCTCCAGTGCAACCGTCACGCTCCGCTACTACTCCCCGACTCCCCGCGCGACAACACCGAGCAAATCCCGCCTACCGGCCGCCAAAGATGATGTTGACAATTTTGAACTATGAAGCGCACACGACTGCAGGCGAAAGCATTAGAAATCTATAAAGCTACAAGGAAAGGAAGAGAATGAAACAGTGGACACCCAACGAATATTCATTATTTTCGACAGATCTTACTTTTTAACTTCAAGGGATTGCAGTTTCCGTTGACACTTGCATTTGATATTACGATTAAATACTTCGGAGTGGATCGGACATCTCCATGTTTCTCAAACGGACAGCTATATGTCGCTTGCTCGGGGGTGAGTTCACTCAAGAAATTATTCATATTACATTCTGGAAAAGTACCATAAATATTGTTTATAGTCGTGTTTTGAGTTAAATGAAGGTTTGATACTATATTTCTTTTTTGGATACTGTTCTTAAAATTTTGTACATTACGTAAGTCCACCGCATGTCTTATATATTTTCCAATAAATATAAAATGTTATTAGATTAAAGGAGATGGACAGAAAATGTTTGTTGAAATGTTTGTAGAACTTATGGGATTTAACGAAGGAATCATCAGTCCCTAAACTTGTGAACTAGCTAATACCAAGGACGGCGAAAATATCCATGCCCGAGGGGGGATTCGAACCCCCGACCGTAGCGGCCGTGCAAACTGTGACTGACGCGCCGCAGAACGCTCGGCCACCGCGGTCGGCGATGGACAGAAAGAGAAGGGATAGTAGAGGTACTAAGTTAAGGCTTGAATAAATAAATAAATACCCGGACAAAGCCCGACTATCAGCTAGTTGTAACTAAATTTAAGCGTAGCAGTACATAAAATAAATTCACTCTTAAAACGCTACATTTCCTTCGTTGTGTCGCTCGTTGTAAAGTAAGTACCAGCACAAAATAATTTAACTTCTGGAAGAAAATGATTAATGCTGACACGAAAAAAATAAATAAAAATTAATATAAATAATAAAATAAAGCAATGCACTACAGTTCAAAAGATGGAAATATCTTGGTGATGTCGGAAAAACCAATTGCTGGAAAGCAGATTGCCCATTTATTGAACATTGATTCAAACTCACAAATCCTGACAGAATTTAATTAATCTGTATATCACAGGGACGCTTGAAATAAGACGAAAGAAATTTTACATTCCATAAATGGTATCGGTGTTAGCACAAATCGCATCTCTAACAATTGCTTACGTTCCGGTCCAAAACGAAGATCGCCTTTACTTGAAATAAAATGGATCATATTGCTATTATTTTATTTTATTTATTTATTTATTTTTGTAAATGCTGAAATATGAAAAGAAGACCAAGAGGTTAGATAAAGGAACCACTATTATTATTAAAACAACTAGCTAAACATTCACTCACATCGTTAAATATATTCCAGAATATGTCCAACAAAATTAACATGGGACAAGATAGCAAACACGTCACTCTATGACAACGACCTAAACAAGAGGGAGCCAATCTTTTTGTCAGCGCTACGGGTGCCAGCTCAGACATTCAAGGACTATGTCGCGTTCACTTTTTATCACAGTTCTTAATTTCTCACCGCCTCCTTCTTAATTAAGATAAGTGTTTGCTACTGGCATTATGATATTAAGTAACATGTTCTGTGGAGTTTTGTGTAGTTTATTACATTAATATTTTATATTAAATTTGTCATCTTTTAAATTATTGTCGATACCCCGTTATATTATACCGTGAATGTCTCCTACTCAGTGTCGTGCCGTGTAATTGCTTGCGTATCGATCACCGGTGGAGCAGCGCGTTATTGACCTGTTCAGTTTGTGAAGCTCTCTCTCTTGAATAAATCAACGTGTTTTTCGGATAATTATTTCTCAGCATGTACACCACTCTAGCGACTAGTCTGATTTGAAAAACTCATTCGTGATTCGTCGCTTTTTTTTTCTTTAAATGCGCAAACTATAAGCTTTCATTATTGTCAATCTGAAGACGAGAATGGTTGGTTACATATAGAGCCACGTAGATAGCTAAATGGACTAGGGTCGAAAACTGCTAGTTAGTATGAAATTATCTCTTACAATCGCTGTATGTTCCCTTGCAGAATATATTTCTAGAAACAAATGTAGGTCTGAGACGTATGCCTACTTATTGTTATCTTCTATTCAGATATCTTCATTACTTACGATCTTCACAGTATCTTTCCCCTTGGTTCATTCTCCAACCTCGTCCTCTTACTTACTTTCAATTCTAGATAGATTTTAATTGGAATATGACACTGAGGGATTTAGACCTACTGACAGTGGTTTCAATGTAGTTCGTAAATAGATGGCATGGTGAAACTTCCTGGCAGATTAAAATTGTGTGCTGGAACCGGGACTCGAACCTGAGACCTTTGCCTTTCGCGGGCAAGCGCTTTACCGACTGAGCTATCCAGACACGGCTCACGATGCCGCCTCACAACTTTACTTCCGCCAGTACCTCGCCTCCCACTTTCCCTACCTCACAGAAGCTCTCCTGCGAAACATGCAAGACTAGCACTTCTGAGAAAAAGGATATGGTAGAGACATGGCTTAGCCACAGCCAAAGGGATGTTTCCAGGATGAAACTTTTCACTCTGCAGTGAAGTGTGCGCTGATATGAAACTTCCTGGCAGATTAAAACTGTGTGCCGGAACCGGGACTCGAACCTGGGATAGTTCAGTCGGTAGAGCCCTTGCCCACGAAAGTCAAAGGTCGCAGGTTCGAGTCCTGGTTCCGGCACACAATTTTAATCTGCGATGCGTACCGTCGAGGATCGATGCGTTGAACACCAGAGGCACACACGATTGATGTATCCGAGCAAGTCGGCGGTCGCTGAACATTGTTTGTCGGAGAATCACGCCATGGAGTATGAACACACTAGGATTCTGGTACAGACGTCGAGATACTGGGACTGCGTCGTTAGAGAGGCCATTGAAATTCGCACAAGTGACGACCTCATAAACCGTGACTCTGGCTATAATCTTAGCAAAGCTTGGGAACCAGCGATTGGGTTAATTAAGAGTAAATCTAGCAAACGTAACGAAGTGACGACCACGGCGGACAGAGCCCTCACACCGACGTCTTCTCAGACGCCGGCGCAATCGGTTCCACTGCGCGGCCGCGGCGCGGGGCGCGGACCGCGGAGGGGTCGCTCCGTGGGCCGCGGGTATTTAAATGGCCAGCTACCGGGCTAGAACCCAGTTCCCTTCGAGCAGCCGTAGCGTGCGGATCTCCGTGCCGGCGCGTTTCCAGGAGCTCAGTCCGTCAGTTCACCTGATGATGGCGACTTGTATGATCGCCGAAATATTGTGCCCGTTGGACACTATAGACCGGCAGTACACCCGTGGATATTTTGATCATCAAATACGCCGGGAGAAACTGAAGAATCACAATTCCAATATAATTTCCAAGCTAATGTAGGCCTACAATAAATCAGTCAGTTTTCGTAAATAAAATGTCTTGTTGTTTGCAGATGACTGGCTGTCAAAACTGGTCATTCCACAATTAATGCACATGCAAATCCTGCGAATGACACAATGAAAGTGCGTTGAATAAATTAGACCTAAATCATCTAACCAAATTGTCAAATCAAACAACTTGTCCAGACGATCGTATAACCAAAATATTTAACATGTTATAGAAAATAAACACCAGAAACCCAGGGAAGATGGCACAATAAGTGCCGAAATTAGTTTGGGTATTAAAACAAAACAAAAAAAAGTTTCTTGCACATGGCGGAATCTTAGGATTTCGAATAATCCATCTTCCCATCTAGTTCTTAGTCGACCTCGTCCTCTCTGCCCTCCTGGCTTTCCTTGTAATACTCTTTTTGGTACTTCTTTATCATTCATGCGAGCCATGTGTCCCGCCCACCTCAATCTGGATGATTTCATTATCCTGATGGGTTGGTCTTTGTATTTGATATACGACTCATGGTTGTATCTCGTCCTCTATCTTTCTCTTTCACAGATTGGGCCGATATTTCGTCTGAGTACGTTTCTGTCAAATGCATTCAGTATTTATCTCTTGTTGTTTATGTCCACGTTTCAGAGACATATGTAAGCACTGGTAAGTGATTTATAGAATGTTAATTTAGTTGTACGAGTCAGAAGCGTTGAGGAGAAAAATCTTGTTAGGTCAAAATAGGCTCTCCTGGTTACTATTAATCTCTGCTTAATTTCGTAGGAACTATCATTTACACGGGGTACTGTCGAGTCCAAGTACTTGGAGTGTTCATCTCTCTCAAATGTATAATTACCCATTGTTTCTGCATTTGGCATCTTTTCACTATGTGCTTTCCCAGATGCCATATATTTTGTTTCTTGTTCATTAATAATTAACCCCATGTTCTGTTCGAGAGCTGTAAATGTCTCATCCATTGCATTTTGGGTTCTTGCTACTATATCTATGTCATCCGCTGTGATATTCCTGGCCTGTGGCCACTTCATATTTCAGGCCGCTGGCCGTTTCTTTGCTAACATCTTACGTGTCTTAAATGCGGAAGAAAGACAGATGTGCAGCATATGTTGAAATGTGGGGTGAGGAGCAGTAGCATATGGCACAGTAGGTGCTGGTTCCCGTGGGAAAGCCCGCCTATGTTACTGGTGCTCTCTTCGCATTGGCTGCTGCATTTCACGTCACGTGATTTGTTTTGAAATTACTTTTGTTTATTATAAACTAAATATTAATTATTCAGAGCTGAGAATTTGTAATAAATATCTCTCAAGGACAGGCTAGGTTTTGACAATTTAAAAAGTTTAAGGTGCCTTCTCTTATTGTAACAAGAGAAGAGCGATTTTGCAGAAGGCGCGCGACGGCCCTGTTTTGGCGCGAAATAGAGCGTCAGGTGCCCTCTCGCAGCGCGCCACAGTTTCAGTCTCGAGCTGACCACTATACGCGCCGGACCACGCCGGTCATGAGTTACGATTTTGTAATAGTGATAACAGTCGAGGTCTCAACATTAACTATGGGCAGCATTGGCCGTATCATATTAACAATAGTTGCTCTTTTCTTTTATTATTTATTTAATAAATGGCATCCCGGACAATTAAAAATCTCGCGAGTCACTTATTATGTTTCCATCATACAGAACTTATTTTAGCCTCACTTGTATGCTGTAGAAGAACCTACGACCTGTGTGCTGCCTTCTGCGCTGGGGACACAACTATAGAAGACAACAGGTTAGTCAGAACTCTATGCTGTCCATAAAGTCTTGGACTGCAACTACAGCACCTCGTGCGTACTATAGGGCGGTACAAACGCACACTGCTACGCAACAGCATCCGTAAGGATGTGGAGGTTTTTGGGGACTTGTGGGAGGAAGCAGTATTAACTTCTCCGTCCGCAAATAAAACCCTAGGAAGCTTGTACCGCTTAGGCCAGTTTCTGCACTGATCTATTGAAGATCGTTCCCCTATTCGGAAGGTTTGAGTTTCTCATCACCCTCTCCATGGTGGCATGGAAGAGAAGACATGTGAATGCATCCCCTTGTCGCACTCAGTGTGTTGGACATCATTCCTCCGATACTCATACTACCTTGTGTTTCGTTCATTGTCATTCTCACCAGCCTTGCCAACCATCTCGGGATTCCCAGTTCGCCTAGAGCTTGATATAACTGCTTTCTATTTTTGCTAAGCTGCTTTATAATCTATATAGAGGTGATGCGTGCCAACCCCATAATTCCAGGATTTGTCTTAAGGTGAATATTTGACCCATATTTGACTTCCCGAGGAGGAATCCGCGTTGATACTACCCCGTCCCCCACTGTATGAGTGGGAGGATTCTGTCGAATAGTATATTAGAGAAGTAGTGTGATCTATCTGTAATAAGCACACTCCATTTGATCTTCTTTCTTATATATGAGGCGTATGATACCCTCTTTCCATTGTTGTGGCATTTTCTCCTCTTCCCATATTCTAGAGACCATTTTCAGAAGGCTTTGTTGCAGCTCTCTGCCTGCTTGCTTATTCTGCTGCAATATCATCTGTCCCTGCCGCATTGTTATTTTTCAATTTCTTCATGGCAGTTTTCTCTTCTACTATATTTGATAGTCCGCGCGAGAGTAGCCGAGCGGTCTGGAGCACCACGTTGCGTTCCGCACGGCCTCCCGCGTCTGAGGTTCGAATCCGCCCTCGGGCATGTATGTTTGTGTTGTCTTTAGTATAAGTTAGTTCATAAGTAGTTTGTGGAAGTTTAGGGACTGATGACCCCGCAGTTAAGTCCCATAAGCTTTACAAACATTTGAATATTTGTTGGGGCAGTGTTGTTGTCTGGGTCCTCTTCCCTATTCGTTACTATTTGATTCTCTGGTATAGTTATGTGCATCATAAATATATCGATTTTGCCGGATACTTGTAACTCCATAAGCTGTATGAAGAACCTTTATCAATTTTTTATGTCAGACGATGGGCAGAGCCCGAAGCGCGTCGCGAAGCAATAAATTTTTGAATAGCTACCGATTTTGTGCGATGTTTGCTGGAAGTAAAACTGATTTTCGTAAAATGTATTCTTTTCCATAGCTATCAGAGGTCTTATCAGTGTTAAAAATACGCTGTTTCAGTCCATACCTTAAACCAACCAGAGCTTCCCAAACTGGGTGTCGCGACACCCTGGGGGTCGCGTAGTAGTATCAAGGGTGTCGCGAGACTAAACGAAAAAAAGTGCCGTAAAATAACACAAAATATCCTCTTCTTCATACAACCCTGAAGACTCGCCTGCAACTAATCATCGTTCTATTCATTCAGTGGACCACATATCACGTATTTAAGGAGTTTCTGCGCATGCGCGAGTGGCGTGACTTTTTTTTTTCTTATGGCTCCAATACACAAGGATTTGAGAGGGAACGTGTGCATTAATTGCGTGCTCATCCACTAGGCGGCAGCTCTGCTTCAGCAGCAGTAGACACTCAGGGTTTGTTCAAGCAGCTGCCAGGTGCCAGATTCCAGCAAACTTCGCATGCGCAGAGCTGCTGCTGATAATAACAGTTCTTCCCATGCGCAGTTTGCTGGAACTGGCAGCTGCTTGAACGAACCTTCGCTGTAGTCTGCTTTCCTTCTCCTTTTTTAATAGATTTATCAAAACCACGTCACCCTCGGTAGCTTTTCTTACAATTAAATGCCAATCAATGACACAGTGGATGTAAAAGCTGTCACAGATTGTAAAAGCAGTCACAATTGTCCACTTACTAAAGCTATTCAGTAGCGATGTTTAGTATGGGGTATGGCCGGGTGATTAACGGAGAGTAGTATTTTAAATGCAGTGATCGTTGGTTCGAGCCCTGGTACGCATTAATACTTTTTTCTCTCAGTTTACTATATGTAACAGATTCGGGACCAGAAATTACATTCATATTCTTACTTGTCACAAATACATTTTTTTTTTTTTTTTTTTTTTTTTTTTTTCAAATATGTCGGGACTTCCGAGGTCGTGGTGAATCAAGAACCTAACAATACAACTTAAATAATAATTCATCACTTGACATAAATACATCCTCTTTATTTCTGAAAATAATGTGATAATATTGAACTGAAAGGGAACAGCAACTGTGCTGTCTAAATCAGAAATCCGAGCAGCTAATTTACTGATGCCGTTTTCAATCGAACCAGCAAAACCGTATCTGGCCCCGACATGTACACACGACAGCGAAAAACGGTTTCTGAAATTCAGTTTTCGTGTTGGGTCGCACGTAGAAGCAGCAAGTATTACTGTGAGTTAGGCATTGTTGTCTGCGGTGTTTGTTGTGCATCTCCGTAGTTCCAAATGTTTCCTTTTCTTGCGATGAGTTTACGTAATTGCTGCTGTCAGGATAAACATTAAACAATTAAGCGATACTTTATTTCCTCCTCTCCCCCACTAGAACCCTCTAAATTCTACCATATGTATTTTTATACATTAGTGAAAGGGTGTCACCCAAAACTGCACGCTATAAAAGGGTGTCGCCATGAGGGAAAGTTTGGAAAGCACTGCCTTAAACAGTGTCCAGTACAGGTGTGATTTTGGTGGCACGATGCGGCAGCAGCTTAGGGGGCACCAGAGCTGGGGTCGAGCTGCGTCAGAGGCGGAGGTTGGAGAACCGGCCGGCGCGTCGCGTGCGACACCGGAGCAGGAATTTAAAGAGGCGAGCCGAGCCCGCGGCCTTGCAGGGACGGACGGCAACCGCTCTTGACCCCGTGACGTCACCGCTGCGTGGGAGGCTCCCGCCTCGGTCACCGCCGGCGCTACACTGGTGGTTCTCCAGCCAAACATGGAACAGGAATTTACTTAGCGTTTTCAATATTTTCTGCCTGGTTATCGATCGGCGACTGTACTATAAATTTGGCCCACTTTAGGTTACGGTAGTAACACTAAAAGTGGGCCTTTGCGATCGTCTTTTGACAGCTCGAAATTTAAATAAAAATAACGGCTTAACTATTCATCTGACACAAAAATTGAATAACCGAATTTGTAGAGGAGAAAATTCTCTACTACTTTGATCTCTTGTGTTTTTTTCATATCTCGTAGCGTTTCAAAGATATTTGCAAAAATAACAGCGATTTTGGGATGTCTGTCTGGCTGTCCGTAACGTGTTCCCTGTTTTTAAGACGAACCGTTCAACCGATCAGCACCAAATTTTACAGACGTGATTGTAGGCCGCCAGAGACCAGAACCCCTCTTTTTCAAATTTTTCGGAGAAAAAATACGGTAGTAATAAAAAAAGTAGTTTGTAATATAATTGTAATTGCAAAAAAAAAAAAAAAAAAAAAAAAAAGCCGTTCATCTGACACAAAAATTGAATAACCTAATTGATAGATGAGAAAGTTCTCTACAACTTAGCTCCCTTATGTTTTTTTCATATCTCGTATAGTTTGAGACATATTTGCAAAAATAACGGAGATTTGACACCCTCCATTAAATTAACGAAAACCAGCCGTTCGGAGATGTCACGTGACAAAAAGTATTTGATTATTTTCTTATTGTAACTTACACGTTGTCATTTCAAAGCAATGGCGCACTGAAGAATTAACAAAAACACAACGTTTTTCGTACTATAAATGATAATCTAGTGTCTACAAAAGCCATACTAGCACCAGTTAACAACGGCCATGAATAGTATGAGATTAAAGAACCCATCTCTTGCTTGATAGCTGTAGCGTAGTGGGCAAGGCGTTGGTCAATGACGCTAAAGATTGGTGTTTCGGAGCCCACCACTATCAATTTTTTTTTCCTAAAAGGTTTTCAGACACTCTTATTAATTATTTTTTTATTATTTACATTATTATTTTGCTCCAAAATGTTTGCAAAAACGTATAAAACTACAAATGTAAAGTGGGCCGCAAAACACGTCAGTATGATTTTTTTTTTTTTAAATACAGCTCTGTCTCATGTTACCTTGAAATATGTAACCTACCGACAAACATTCATTTGTAAATAAAGTCTGCAATACGCTGCATACGTCATTGTATTGATTAAAGTCATGAAGTGGTTACAATATGACTTTATTTGATGCGTTTTGGCCTGGGCCATCATCAGAATCCTGCATACATTGATTAAAAGTACGTCAATACAGATGGTTGTATGATTTTGTCGTAACATCAAATAGGGATATATATATATATATATATATATATGGCGACGAGCTGCGACAGGCACATGCAAAAGACACACACATACAACAATTTCAGCAATCGGTCATGGCCTTCTTCAAAAAATGGAACACTTACGCAATCACACAAGCTCACAACACACTCATACAATCATCACCTGCGGCTGTCGCACTTCGAATCACGCTCTGCGGCGAGTAAATCGGTGACGGGAGGGGATGGGAGGGGAGGGGAGTGGGGATAGGAAGGTAGAGTCACGGTGGTGGGTATGGGTTAGATGGGAATAACGAGATGCAGCTTAGGAATGGATTGGGATCTTTCATACATATAAATGAATGTTTATTACATTTAAATATGTAAACTCGTCATATATATATATATATATATATATATATATATATATATATATACCTAGTTTATGTATTTAAATGTAACTTTGTATATACATATAAATGAATGTTTATCGGTATGTCCTCTATGTGTTCATAAACCATCCATTCGATTGCAATGAAACATTGGTAAGCTGTTCACCGTACGCCCACGAAGGTTCCTGACCCAAAAACAAAAGAGCACGACACATAGCTCAGGAGATATGACGTCATAAATAATGAGAGGTCGCCGTGCGGGAATACCCAGATAAATGGGAGTAGTTAGGGACCTGCAACAAAGCTTGCATGTAATTTCGGACGTTTATGAAGCGTTTACTAAGTGACCCCCACCGCAACAAAACGATGAAACGAAGTCTATCGCTTACAAACTGTAGCATCAGGCATGAGCTTGTATCAAATGAAGTTAGGAATACAGATTTGCATGTTACTATTTACCTTTGTCTGCAAGTCTCCCTTAATTCTCTTGCATCTAAAATTAAGCAATCTATTTTCTTAATCTCTATCTATATAAATGCGGAAGGTCACTCACTCACTACTTGACTAAACACAAAATCTAGAAAACTGCTTCACCTATGAAGCTGAAATTTGGCAGGAATGTAGTTTATAGGCAGAAAACATCAGCTAAGAAACTATTTTGTGATAGGTGCATGGCGGAGTATACTTCTCTTACAGACTCACGAAATATACAGTTCCATTCCGATCTTCACGCAATTTAGCACGCTTGACCTTCAGAACAAGAGGAAGGTCACCGTCTACCTTATGTTTCATACGGTGCATGGGGTAGGATACTTTGGAATATAAAACTGGATCCCTAAATACCTTGGTCGCGCCATAACTTGAGAATAGATCGACCGATTTCACTTATCCTTTTTTTTTTTTTTTTTTTTTTTTTTCGTTATTCTCAGAACAAGGGTTGTATGAAGTAAAATTGGAATATTTGAGAACAACAAAGTGCGTTTTTGAATGTGACCCTGCGTTTCTATTGCATATAAATCTATAGTTTTACTCCAATATTAATGAAATTTTCCATACACTACTTGAAAAGAAAGAGGAATGTCACTGTATGAAATTTCGTTCGGTGCATGGTGGAGGATACTTGCACAATTTTACAAAATTCATAGTTTTGCTCCAATATTTATGAATTTTTGCACACTTGACCTTTAAATAAAGAGGAAGATAAATGGGTTCATAACTGTTTGTGTGGTACATGACAGAGGGTACCTTGCAGGAAACTTTTCTGAGACTGGGAAAGGTGGAAACGAACAGAGAGATGGGAGAGAAAGAGGTGGATGCAGATAGAGGGGGAAGGGGAGGTGGACTACGAGAGTGCAGGATAACAGACACCCGGGCAACGTCGGGCTTACAGCTAGTAGCTTATAAAGATAATAGCGGAAAGTCCGTGGCATTTCAATGCGACATCGCTAGCAGTGCCGTCTGATGGTTCGAGTTCTATACTATACTCGCTTTATTGTCTGTGATTCCGTGTTTTATTTTGCTGCGTACCAAAATTTCTTTGAAAAGTTTACATTTGCTACATCTTTTAACATATTACGTTTGATAATAATTTATTTAAAGTTCAGGGTTGGAAAAACAAAGCATTCCTTTCTGCCATGACCTGTGTAATATCTGAGCGCTTCTTGATGCGAGGCGAAAATATAAGAAAAAATTTCTGTAGGAGGTTTTAAAAAAAAAAAAAAAAAAAAAAAAAAAAAAAAAAAAAAAAAAAAAAAAAAAAAAAGACATTTTACAAAACTTGTAAGAAACTGTTTTCTATGTATGAAACCAAATCGAATTAGATAATTCTCATTTCAGACAACTGAAAATGTTTTATATTTAATGAAACGGAACGCGTCTGGGAAAAAATTATCGCTGTATATTGAAGTTGCATAGATGGACAAATAATACCTTTCATAATATTTACAGTTTATTTGTATAGGATTCGAACTGATAATAACGCAATAGATGACAAGTTTGAAGCCTATGCTCTTTCCATGAGATTTAGGAAGCCTAATGGGAGGCACGCCACCAAGCCAAATACTGAAAATGACAATAAAAATGCAAGACATTAATAAAAAATTATGTTTATCCTTGTGCTTCATAAAACATAACATATACTTAAATACAAAAACCTTGCAGTTAAGGTATGGTGATGGTGTGTTTGAAGTCTCGTCTAGGCTACTCTTTGAATAAAGGCATTCAAATAAAACTTTTTACTATACATTTGTTGATGCATTAAATCACACACGTTAAACAAAATAAAAGCAAGAAAAATAAAAATAAAACACTACACGCGAGGAACAAATTACAACAAATTCTTAATTCTTATTTCAGAGATTTTTCTGCACAAAGTACTGGACTCTTCTTTCTTAAAATTTTACCCAAGTCAGCTCTTCTCTTACGAATAATCCAATGGTTGCATCTATAAACAAATTATAATAAAATAAGATAAATAGAAGCTTAAAAGACACCGTTCATTAAAATCAAACGATCTGTGTTGGTCTAATGGTAGCTTGGTGAAGCTACCATAGTTAAATCTTTTTTATTTTTCCGGAATTAGAAGAAAGATTTCGAAGTGCTTTGGTGTTTGTACTTATTACAACCATATACAAGTACACTCCAAGTTCTTAGTTTTGTTAATTTAGTGGACTAATTAAGTATGACTTTTGAGTCTCACAATGTAAATTCGTTGCTCTCCCCCAGTTTTAGTTCACAACTCACGCCGCTAGGAGGTGCTCGGGAGCGCAGTCGCATGTTTTAGGGAAGAGTTTCCGGGATTATCTTTATAAGCTATTTGACCTAGGTTTACACGTCGCAAAGGGCAATTTATTCAGAAAATGTGATATGTAGATTAATAATTACATGTCAGATATGTCTTGTAATTTTATTTCATTTAAGATCTGAAATATAATTTTTAACCTACATCCCATATTGCCTGAAGAAGGTGTCCTTTGAGACATAGAAACCTTGGTTACGTATTTAAATGTGACTTGCGACTGAGGGCTATAATTTTGCAAAATCTATTATTTACTTAGAGCTTCCGAAGGAGCACGAGCTCATCTACCGGGTGATCCAAAAGTCAGTATACATTTCAAAACTTAATAAATCACGGAATAATGTAGATAGAAAGGTAGAAATTGACACACATGCTTGGAATGACATGGGGTTTTATCAGAACCAAAAAAGAAACTATTACTAGACGCGTGAAAGATCTCTTGCGCTCGTCGGTTGGTGATGATCGTGTGCTCACTCGACCTGTGTGTGGACGTGCTCAACAATTTTATGATGTGACATTGTTTTGAATTTTACTTTTTAATCTATTGACATGGAGTCAGCGACATTTTATTTAACAGCTTTTTTAATGTGAGCTTTATGCATACTTCTGAAGAAGGCAAAATTACTTTTGCCGAAACCTAGGTAAACGTTTATGCATGTAAACCATTTTATGCAACTGGTCGGCTGAAACGTTGTTGACTTTTGGATTTCCTTATGATGTTACCCTTAGCGGTGACGAAAGCAGATCAGGAAATTAAATTTTACGCTGTTTACACGTTAAAAAAAGGTATTACGGTTGCTGATATTCAGTCAATTTTGAAATTGTGCATTCCCAATTTTACTCATTTGCTCCGAAAACTCACGCTTAATCCTAAATTTCATCATAGCATTAATGTTTTCACAAACACGAGCAACCACGCAGGAGTAGCCGAGCGGTCTGGAGCGCCACGTTAGTGGTTCGCGCAGCCTCCCGCGTCGGAGGTTCGAATCCACCCTCCTTGTCCTTAGGTTAGTTTAACTTAGTTTAAGTAGTTTGTAAGACTAGGGACTGATGACCAACGTAGTTTGCTCCTATAGAATTACAAACACTTGAATATTTTTTTTGAAGAAAGAGCACCAAATGGTTCCTAATACTAATTACCTGTATTTCCTCATACCGACCTAGTTAAAAAATAACTCTTGCATTCTTGGCGGCATATTAAAATGAAGTTAGACCTCAACAATGTAACTGTGAAAACCGCATCCAGTTTCGTGCAGTAGTTTTTCAGTCATACTCATGCAAAGATGCTGACATACAGACAAACAAACGAAAATAATAATAATAATAAAACATATTTTTGTTTCTGTTACAAAGACCACTCATATTAAATTTTCATGAATATCCCATGTGTACACAAATCGGCCAGTCAGAAGTTTATTATATACTAGTGTTGCCTGTGGTCGAAAATCGACCAATTGTGTCACTGGTATCATGTCGGCGGCCTCGCGTGATATGTTGGCTACATCAACAACACGATAGAAAATCTTTGCCCATTTGTTCGAACCACATAGAATGACTCGATTAGTGTATCGTACAGACCATGATGTAAACAAATAATGCTGTTCCGGCTTTATGGTTGACAGGTTCTTGTATGTACCCTCGCCGCTCAGTAAACATAATGGCCCTCGTAAAGCGAACATTCCATGAGAAAACATCAGCGTTGTCAAGCGATTGGCTAAAATGAAGACTCACAGGATTCTCAGTATTCAGCATCTGTTGCCAACATTATCATAGGAGGCCGCTGGGATATTTGGTAAAATTTAACCGGCACCGGGAGGTATGAAACGGTATCTTTTACGTCTTAAGGAAAATGCCTGACACAATAACAACAAATAAAAACGGAAGTATATACTTCTCATGCCATTTTCGAATTATATAACTTTAATTAGCCTAATATTTGAAATGCAACTACAATTTCGGTGTTCGTATATTTATATAACGCCAAGAAATAATGTTATTTCGATATTCACTTATTTTAATACTGCAAATTCGCTGCATTACAGCGTCTTTGGTCGAGGAGAATAGCCAATCAGTGAGCTGATTGTTGGAGAATGTATAACTTGATTCAAGCTGTAGATAGGAAAATTTCTACTTCCTTTTACCACTTTCAATGGCTAAAAGCACACATAATGTTTATATTCGTGAAATCTACGACACACAATCTTTCTAATTATGTAACTTTCATTGGCCTTCTTCTATGAATAAATTAGTAATCTGTACCACAATTTTCGTGTTAGCGTATTTATATAATGATATACATGTAATGAATAAGACTAATGCTTTTCTAGAATCTAGAAATGATAGTAAAGGGAACGGGCGTATCACGAAAGGCTGGGGCAGGGGCTAAATTTCAGTTGCTGTCTTCTGCAGTATTCAGGTATGCTAGAAAATTTCATACCGAAGTATTCTCAATTAGTACGTTTGAGATTTATGGTGCAACTCAAGAAAACCATAAAAAATTTCTGACTTATCTTTGGCCCTGTGGGTGGAGGTGTGTGCTCCGTGATTTAGGCCCAACATTGAAACATCATACGCGACGTCCTTTCGCGTCCGCCCCCGCACTGGAAGTGTCGGTGCCTCCTTTGTGTGTTGGCTGCAAGCGATACGTATCCAGTGACCGGATGTCCCGTTCCGCGAAGTCCCTCAAGCGTTCAATACGACAGCGATACGACGAGTGTCGGGCACACGAAACGTGAACCTTCCTCAGAGAACAGCCAGGAGCCACCACATATGGAAACGTGCCATTTCTCAAACCGTGGCCTTTCCATCGCCTTCGACCTAACTCCGTGTCCATTCAGTTCTCTTTTCACGCAGCCCGATCTTTATTACAGTAAAACTTCTGTATAATGGACACCAATGGGAAAAATAAAAGTGTCCGATTTTAAGAAGTGTCCGCTGTTAAGAAAAGGATAAAATACAAAATAGTAAACTACCGTTTATCCGAAATGATCGGAATGGCGGCCGGTTCGGATAACGAAAATCTCGGACAAAACCAAAGTCTCCTGTTTTCACGCGTGAAACACACGGTTTTGCGTCAATACCGCTAAGTACGATCGTTAAACGTTCAAAATGTTCAAATGTTTGTTAAGTTTATGGGACTTAACTACTGGGTTATCAGTCCCTAAACTTACAAACTACTAATGAACTACCTTATACTAAAGACGGCACAAATATCCATGCCCGAGGGGGGATTCGAACCCCCGACCGTAGTGGCCGTGCAGACCGTGCCTGGAGCGCCTCAGTCTCCTCGGCCACCGCGGCCGGCTCGTTAAACGTGCGAATGCCACGCCGCTTCTTGAACCGATCCAGCCAGCCACAATTTCCGAGGAATTCTTACTCCTTTCCTTCAATGAACTCATAAAAAGTCATCGCTTTTAGACGAAGTAGAGGATCTCAACTAGCACTCCTTTGGCTCTTATTTGGCCATGCCACAAAAATAAAACCTCTTTTAACTGAGGATATGAACATTTTCTCATTCTTCTTCGAGATTTCATAGCGCTGCTTGACTCTTGAATGGAACAAAATGTTTAAATATCTGATCAGTTTGTTTTTCAATCAGTAATCACACTCGTATCGACGTTCAAATCCGCAGCAACTTTCGCGGGTGGCTCACCAGCATCAATTTTCTGCAAAATGTGAAGCTTTTGTTACAACGAGAACACACTGCTTTTTCGTTTCGCTCCCGTACACGGCATTTTTTTTTTCCTTGGTTACTTTTATCTCTGGGCATTTTAAAGCGTGTAGCGCGAGCACGAAACTTCAAATCAAAAACACTCAAGACGCATTAGACAAAGGTTTTGACTTTTGAAACCAGGTTGTGGCAGCCATCGAATGAAAACATTCGATACACCTATCGCCTTTTCCCTGTCCTACCCAAGGCCTCGCTGCAACGCAAAAGTGAGTCTACTACTCAACGCTTGGCTTCGTCTGATGTACTGACAACAGGCGGATAGTGTTTGGCGCCGCACTCTCATCGTCTGTTTCTGCGCGGCATGAACCAATAGTGTACGTACTGTACTTCCAAGAAGTTCCAATAGATGGCAGTGTCATGAAACCATGCAATACGAATATGAAACACGCTAAACCTTCAAACAACACACGTTAGAATTGACGACACTCAGAGTTTTGGCACGCAAGAGTGCACTGATTCTTTCATGCTGTCCGTTATTTGAAAGGTTTGATTGTTGTTGGGGGACATATTACGATGTTCGTGTCCGTTATTGAGAATGTCCGCTATTCGGAATAATTTTAGCATAAGGGCTAATGTTGTTTTGCAGGGGAATTTTAAAATGTCCGCTATTGAGAGGAGTCCGCTATTGGGAAGTTTTACTGTATTTAGAAACAGATTTTAAACTGTTACACATATCCGTAATTAATTGGCCATCAAATGTAGATTAAACGGAACAAACTGCAAAAAGGCAGAAAAGGGAAGAGATGAAACTTGTATAAACGGGACTTCAGTGTGGGAAAGTAGAAGAAGAATGGGTAGCTTTGAGAGGTGAAGTAGAGAAGCCCGCAAAGGATCACATGGGTAGAAGTACAAGGCCTAGTAGAAATCAGTGGATAACACAGGAGATATAGAATCGATGAAAAGAGAAATTATAAAAATTTAGGAAATGATGCAGGCAAATGAGAGAACAGTTACCTAAAATTTGAAATTGTCAGGATATGTAGATTGGCTACGCAGGAGTGGCTAGAGAATAACTGCTAGTTCGTACAAAATTATACGAGGTGTTCAAAAACTCTCCGCATTGCCGTATGATTATTAATCGCGCGTGCTGCATCATTGTTCGCCTGCCTGCAGGGCCGGCGCAAGCCCAAGTGCCGCCCCGTGCTCGCTGCTAAATTGCCGTCCCCTCCCTCCCGTTTTTACTCTTCAGATCTATCCAGGTTTCGGCCTCTGAGTGGCCAGTCAAAAAGCTTTTAAAATGTGCTTCCACCTAAACCGTCATGTTCAGAGTTACGTTCAGCATGACGGTATAGATGTAAACATAACTCAAAGCATTGAGAATAGCCACACTGTGCCCAAAATCTTTGTAGATCTGGGAAATTGCGACTGATTGGAGAAATTCTCTGCAGATTTGTGCAAAACATTCGCTTGGCACCAGGTCAAAAATGGAGTCAAACCTGACTGAAGAAATCTAGCTAATTTTAATAAGCCTTGTGAATTTACAAAACTGTTCAAATGTGTGTGAAATCTTATGGGGCTTCACTGCTGAGGTCATCAGTCGCTAAAATTACACACTATTCAACGTAAATTATCCTACGGGCAAACACGCACAGCCATGTCCGAGGAAGGACTCGAACCTCCGCCGGGACCAGCCGCACGTCCATGACTGCAGCGTCTTAGACCGCTCGGTTAATCCCGCGCGGCATGAACTTAGTTAACGTCAATAAACATTTTTCAATGGTCGTGAACAGATAATATATTAAACGGAAAACTGTACACAGTAAATAAATGTTGGTAAAGTGATAGTGTGTGAGTAGTGTTGTCAAACAAAAGTGCCGGTCAGAGTTTAATTGTTGTTCATGCAGTCGGAGACTGGTGTTTCATGGCTAAAAATCAAAACGTCCGACTATCAGTCAGAAACGGATAGCAAAAATGTTGAAAAATACGTCGAAACCCAATTTATGCCAGGCTTACTACCAATGTCTTTATCCCTTGTAATTACTCTCAACGCATTTACCCATTTGAAATACTTCTAGGCATTGCAGTTGTTGGACATGTTGGACTGTAGTAATGATCAACGATTTTCTTCCAACATTATGGAAACTGCCATTGAAGGGCTTAGCAAAATTGCTTCAGGCTTAACACATACTCGCAGTATCGAACATTGCATTAGAATTTCCAAATGAAATTGCGTCTTTTTCAAAATTAGTTGTGACTGAACGCGCGGCGCGTAACTGGCTGGCAGCGCTCCACTCATAAGAATACTGGAGGGTACGCCACAGTTCCCGAAGCCGCTCGCTCCGAGGTTTGGTTTAGAATCCCCTCTTGGGCATGAATGTTGTGTTTATCCTAAAAAGGGGGGGGGGGGCGTCAGATTTGCCGCCCCTCGGAAAGTGCCGCCCCGTGCGGCCGCACGTTTCGCACGTACCTTGCGCCGGCTCTGCCTGCCTGGGATACTTCCACTGTTTAAATTCAGCCAGTGTCGGTAATATCGTTCGCGTGTATCGTTACGTGTTGAAGTGAACGTTTAAGTTTACTTCCTTTGTTCGATTGTTTCGTTTTTGCCACTGTTAAAATACTAACCATTGAAGAACGTGTGTTTTAGTCGAACAATTGTTTAAACCTGGTGGCAGATAATTTCATTTCATCAAAAATTTATTTCAGTTTTTTCGGAGACAACAAGCCCTCATCGGATTACTGTGCGAGATCTGATTAACTAATATCGAAGTACGGGTTCCGTGACAGATGCACCGAGAAGTGGTCGTCCAAGCATTTTGTATGAGGATAAATTACTCGATATTTCCGAAAAATGTCCATGGGTCCGAATAGGTAATCGATGTTAGTGGCAGATCGGCCCACACAGTTGAAAAGAAAACAATTAGTTTTCCCATACAAAATGACAGTGGCACATGAATGGAAACAAACCAATGATGAGAAGAGACTACATTATTATCAATGGTTAAAAAAATTTCGTTCAACAAAATGGATTGGATAGTCTTAATGAAACGTTTTTTACTGATGAGTCTTTGTTTCATTTATCCGGGTGCATGAGCTCGCCAAATTCTCGTATTTGGAGTACTGCAAATCCATTACGTGTTCACGAGAAACCATTTTATTCTGTGAAAATAGGAGTTTGAAGTGCAATTTCTAGACGTCAGATTTTGCGTCCAACATTTTTCAAAGAAACAACAAACGCACGATATTGCAGTGATGTTCTACACCCATCATGAGAGCACTTGAGCTAAGTGAAATATTGAATGGTTGTTTTCAACAAGATGGTGCAAGTGCTTATACAACTCGCATTTCAAAGTCACTGCTTGTTGATGTTTTTGGTGATCGCATAGTTTCACAGGGCCGGGGGCCTCCACGATCGCCTAACCTAAAACCACCTAATTTTTTCTTCTCGTATGCAGCCGAAGTAACTGTCTATAAAGACCGTCCAAATTCCACCTAGGAATTGAAAACTGCAATATCCACTTTAATTGCTACTGTTACAAAACAAATTTTACAGCTTACGCTTACAAACATGATTAGACCAATTAAATTGTGTCTGCAACAACAAGGAGGATACTTTCAAAACTTAATAAGAAACATGACCAGGTATATTCACTCTTATAATTACTTGACATGTTATTCAGGTTGTTTTATAGGAGGGAATCTTTAATGTAACGGTTATGAATCCCTTTATGAGATATTTATTGTCGTAGATCGCTTATTGATTTTACATGATGACTAGTTTTGACTCGTTAAAGACTCATGAAATCTGTAACGATTAAAATACAAAACTGCTGTGAATACAAAGTGCCTTTTTGTATATTAAATCTGGTATAATATTTATCTAGATGTTACACAATCTATAGAAAACAGCCAGGTTGAAGAAAATGTTCAAATGTTTGTTAAGCTTAAGGGACTTAACTGCGGGGTCATCAGTCCCTAAACTTACAAATTACTTATGAACTACCTCATACTAAAGACGACACAAACGTACATGCCGGAGGGGCTATTCGACCCCCGACCGTAGCGGCCGTGCAGAGTGACTGGCGCGCCACAGATCGCTTGGCCACTGCAGCCGGCAGTCAGGTTGGAGATACCTTCTTTAAACAGAAAATATTTCTCTTTAAACAAGCTATCTTCAACCTGTTTTCTATAGATTATGTAACTGACATATTTAACATCTAGATTAATAATGTACCACATTTATTGTACAGTAAGGCACTTTGTATTCACTGCAGTTTTATATTTTAATCGTTACGAATTTGATAATGTTTAACGAGTCGAAACTAGTCATCATGAAAAATAAATAAGCGATCTATGCCAAAAAAGATCTCATACAGGGATTCATAACCACATTAAATCTTGATCCAACTCGGGTTTTCCTGTTTTGAAAAGGTAGTGACACCGTTACGTTACACCGTTCGTCACAAGTGGCTGTGTATCCCTCGATTGTGATGTGGGACGAAAAGGTTCAAATGCTTGTAAATCTATCGGACCAAACAGCGTGGTCATCTGTCCGTAGCTTACAAACTACTTAAACTAAGGTAAACTAATCTAAGGACAACACACACACACACACACACACCCATGCCCCAGGGAGGACTCGAACCTCCGACGGCGAGCAACCGCGAGCTCTGCAGCAAGGCGCTTTAGACCGCTCGGATACTCCACCGCGGTGACGTGGGACGGACGAGTACATTTGCTTGGAGGTAAGGTAGGTATGTATTAACAACGTGTGCTATCAGCAACAATTTCCCAACAGTGTTGCCACTACCAGCCGTGGTAGTAGCCACTGTCGTTGAACGTCCACATATTATAAGATTAGATTAGATTAATACTTGTTCCATAGATGACATATACGACATTTCGCAATGATGTTGGACGTGTCAGTCTAGTAAATGTTGTCTACACTTGACAATCAATGTTTTAAGGATTTTTTATTACATTTTTGTTGTTTTTAATTTTTTTAAGTTTTATCTAAAAGTAGATCTACATTGTAGAAGGAGTTGCCATTCAGAAATTCCTTTAATTTCTTTTTAAATACTAGTTTGCTATCTGTCGGACTTTTTATGGTACTTGGTAAGCGACCAAAGGCTTCAGTGGCAGCATAATTCGCCCCTTTCTGAGCCAAAGTTCTATTTTACCTTGAACAGTGAATATCATCGTTCCTCCCAGTGTTGTAGCTATGCACACTGCTATTACTTTTGAATTTGGTAGGATTGTTAAAAACAATATATGTATTGTGAAGCTACAATGAAGATCCCTAGATCCCTAAATAAATGTCTGCAGGATGCTCTTGAGTGGGCTCCAGCAATTATTCTGATTACACGCTTTTGTGCAATGAATACTTGTTTACTCAGAGTTGAATTGCCCCAGAATATGATCCCATATGAAAGCAATGAAAACAGACGTAGTAAACTGATTTACTGAGATGTATATCACCAAATTTTTCAATGAATCCGATAGCATAATTAGCTGAACTCAAACGTTTCAGGAGATCTTCAATATATTTCTTTCAATTCAGTCCCTCGTCAATGCAAACAGCTAAAAATTTTGAATATTCTACCTTAATGTTGTTTTTCACCAGTGCTGAGAATAAATTCAGATGCAAATTATCATTTTTTAATTCCGTTTCGCCATAAATGTTCACCTTCATGAAATGGTTAAGTTCGGGGTGGCTTGAGTATTAATTATTGTTTGTAATTCTTGTGATCTACGACGTATAATGGCCAGCGTCTCTTTGTCTTCCTGCTGCTAAAGTAAAGTTTCAGTCAGTTCTAAATTCTGGGCGAGGGAACAAGATACTGTTGTAGGAAGTATTCAGTAGTTCACACGAATCCTTTAGCTGGTTTTACGGCCAGAGTTATATGTTTAAAGTAATCTTTTAACTGGATCCTTTCAGCTAGAATTAATTTTTACAATTAACGGTGGTCTTACAATCTATATCACCAAATTTTGCAATAACCCTGATAGGAGGAGATCTTCAATATGTTTCTTCCAATTCAATCCCTCGTCAATACAAACAATAAAAATTTTGTATATTTTATGTTAGGTACATATTAATGTTCAAACTCTTCATTTATTAATGGTGTCATGCCATTTACTGCATGAAACTGTATATACTGGGTTTTATCAAAGTTCAATGAGAGTCCATTTGTAGAGAACCACTTAATAACTTTCTGAAATATATTATTTACAATTTAATGAGTTAATTCCTGTTTATCAGGTGTGATGGCTATACTTGTATCATCAGCAAAAGGTACTAGCTTAGCATCTTCGTGAATGTAGAGTGGCAAGTGATTAATATATATATTAAGAACAGCAAGGGACCCAAGAGCGAACCTTGTGAGCCCCCATTTTTGTTAACTTCCCAGAGCACGGTCATTCAACATGGAACTACGCTTGATGAATGTTGCTGCCTGGAACCTGTCTGCTGGAGCTTGCGCAGTGCCTAGGTAGGGGCGAGGGCGCCGGAAGCGAGCACGGATGCTCGCTGGACCGCGCGACCAAGGCTGCTCCGGTAGAGCAGTGGCGCGTGCATCCTGCCACAAGTGCAGCCGCGGTGCAGTCCCACCAGCATGTCGCTAACAGCCAGTAGCACGGCGCTACATCTCTCAGGGGATGGAATCTCATCTCGTACCTTCGGAGCCTGCCGACAGCCACTAGGATATGATGCTTAGGGTGCAAACACCAAGGTCTCTAGCGCCCTCACGAAATTATAAGACGACGACTGTGAATGTAGACAACGGTAATTAAATAAGAACAGGCAAAAGAAGGATGAACTGCAGGCCAGCAAAAGAAACGCACTAACACATGCTGCAAATCAGCAATGTACACTACTGGCCATTAAAATTGTTACACCAAGAAGAAAAGCAGACGATATACGGGCAGTCATTGGACAAATGTGTTGGACTAGAACTTTCACATGATTACATTTTCACGCAGTTTGGATGCATAGATCCTGAGATATCAGTACCCAGAACAACCCCCTCTGGCCATAATAACGGCCGTGATACGCCTGGGCATTGAGTCAAACAGAGATTGGAAGGCGTGTACAGGTACAGATGCCCATGCAGCTTCAACACGATACCACAGTTCATCAAGAGTAGTGACTGGCGTATTGTAAAGAGTCAGTTGCTCGCCCACCATTTACCAGAGTTTCCAATTGGTGAGAGATCTGCAGAATGTGCTGGCCAGGGCAGAAGTCTAACATTTTCCATATCCAGAATGGCCCTTACAGGACATGCAACATGCGGTCGTGCATTATCTTGCTGAAATGGAGGGTTTCGAATGGATCGAGTGAAGGGTAGAGCCACGGATCGTAACACATCTGAAATGTAACGGCCACTGTTCAAAGTACCGTCAGTGCGAAGAAGAGGTTATTGATACGTGTAACCAATGGAACCCCATACCATCACGCCGGGTGATACGCCAGTATGGCGATGACGAATACACGCTTCCAATGTGCGTTCACCGCGATGTCGCCAAACACGGATGCGACCATCATGATGCTGTAAACAGGACCTGGATTCATCGGAAAAAGTGACATTCTGCCATTCGTGCACCCACGTTCGTCGTTGCGTACACCATAGCAGGCGCTCCTGTCTGTGATGCAGCGTCAAGGGTAACCGCAGCCATGGTCTCCGAGCTGATAGTCCATGCTGTCGTCGAACTGTCCGTGCAGATGGTTGCTGTCTTGCAAAAGTTCCCATCTGTTTGTAATGTTTTTTATCGCTGGTGTTGTCACAAGATGTTATCAGTTCTCAGTAGCAATGTAATTTAAAAATTACGACAACACCAGAAAGCACCATTACATGAGAAAATAGCGGAATAAGTTACCTGGTATGCATTCATTGTTTGAAGCTGTGACACTGCAGTTGAACCTGTATGAATTGATTAATATCTTCGTTCTCGTAAACTGATGCTTGGTTTCATGACTATTAATTATTAAAGTTTTAAGACCGTGTGTAATTTTGATCACTATTGTTATCGAAAGTTAAATTATCGGACTTCGCTTTTAACAGAATGAAGATTTCCTGCAGGCATTGAATTCAATGTTTAACACAAAATGAGAGTAAATAAATTTTGCATTCTTTTGTCATCATGAGACGATAGGCAACAATGACCAAGCATCAATTTACTAATATTGCTGAAAATAAATCAATTAAATGAAAGATGGGGAGAAATAGTCATTATTTAAATGAAATAGGAATTCCAAATGAAAGTTAAAGTTTATTAAGTAAAAGGGTGCTAACCAGAGCTCACACTTACATGATTATGGAGGTCGAGTAAAATACGTCCGCTCAGTACAAAGGTAGAAAAACGAAAGACGACAAGCGATTCCGTTTTCTCTCCAGATCGTTTGAAATAGTTGAAGGTATAACTTGAAACAATGATAATCAGAGATTTATTGGCAGAGAGAACGGATGCTTGCGACAAGCGTCGCAGATATAATTTTCAATAAAAAAATATTAATGTATCGCTACATTTGCCCCCTCTGGCTTTGAGTTGGCAAATGCGCATTTCCTACTCAAAGACATCATAAATTTCTTATTATACAATTTTTTTAAATAGATTATTTAAGACTGCGTGAGCCCACTAGATATGAAGTTACAGTTCTGTCTTTTTCCTTATATATATATATATATATATATATATATATATATATATATATATATATATATATATATATATATATAGTTTTTTAATTTTTTTTAACAATTTTCATTAATTTTTTTTTTTATCTCATATTCAAATTGTACAATGTGAAGAGTCGATGGTCGGACCAACGGTGCAGCGAGCGGTCCCCAGCGCGCCCGGATTGCTGACCGGTGGGCGTGGCGGTGCGGCGGCGACGCGGTGCAAGGCGGCAGGCCGATTGATGACGGAGGAATGCGCCGCAGACTCGGCCCCAGCGTTGTAATGGGGTGAGATGCCAGGATGAGTTGCCCTTTGATAGAGCACGGACTGCTTTTCCCGCATCGCCTCGGTGTGGTTTTACATGAAATGAAAGTTGTACATATGCCATTAAGATTTATCCCTTAACTAAAAATTGCAGGTTTGATTACTGAATGAGTTTATTTCTGTATTATTCAGTTGAGTGTTTCAGTACTATTATAGTTTTTAGCGAACGGATGTAAGTGTGAGCTTTGATTTTAATAGCAAATATCGCAACCAACTGACATGAACATATGCCCATTCTTGACATAAATTAATTAATGGAAACTACATTATATACAAGGCATATGTTCAGTTTATGACTTTACCAAAACATGTAATTAACATATTACGTAAATCAAAAATTTTTCATTGGCTCACTGTGGGAGCTTTAATCGTTCATGAAATTATTTACTAAGACTTACATACTACTTCATATATATACATATAGACATTTAAAAAATATGTACAGGCATTGGTAACTGGATGTTACATTTTAGCGAATTTAAGTTGTTTATTTTTCTGACATATGGTATTCTTTGTACGTATCATAGCACAGTTCTTTGATTGGGAAATGCCGTAGAGGCGGTTTTCGCTGTGTTCATTATACAAATATTAGGTACATTTTGTTTATTTTGAAACCATTCACAGTGGTAGTTTGAATTTTCACACGGCGGGATAGCCATTGGGTGCGTGACGCAATAGTCAAGCGTCAACAATGAATAAATTGCTACCGCTGGCCAGCTTCAACAGTGTTCGTTCAAACGTGGCAGCGGCAACCTCGCGAGCATTGCGTACAGCACATAACTCGCCGACTTTGTGTTTTCGCGTGTGTTTTTTATCTTTCTTCCAGAGTAGAAGATTCATCCATAACAGTTCATAGTGAAGATCGTCGCAGCGCGGTGAGTACCTAATTATTTATATTAAGGTGGTTAGGTCCGCTTACTTGCTGCGCTTTCTTCGTTTATTTTTAGGCTGTCATCTCAGCTGCCTTAAAGTCCATTAGCTGAGACAAGACCTACGACTTAGTATGCAAATATATACGAATAGCCATCACTTCGTATATGCACTTCGAAAGTCACTTCACTGCACGATTTTTTTATCATGACTGTTTATGTCGGTATGCCGCACGTAACAAGTTTTTTCGGTTTATTTCAGATCACACTATTTAAGTGTCCATCACCATAATGCTAATATACATATAGTCAAGTACTTGTCAGTCTACACGTTCACTTATCACTTTAATCTATTATGCGAGTGCTACCTTTTGTAATCCGAGCTCACTATTATCAATGACAAAATCACTTCACTAGTTAATTAATATGTTCATGAAGGCATAGACTTCTGTCGCGCACTTTGACTATAAATGCGTCCTAGTTTTGTGAATACAAACACTGTTTGTGTGGATAGTTTTATCACTAAAAGTTTTCTGTCTCTAATTTCTCACAGTAGTATCACTGTCCTTTCAGTTCGTTTTATCACGTTCTATACATATCTTCTGGATTTTATACAGTTCATATTCACCTATCGTTACTTTACTATTTACAAAGGTTATATACAGTGACAAATTATTCTGAAATACTAGTCATTAACAGAGTTCATAAATCTTCAACTGACATACAAGTCACATTTTATCGTTTTTGGTTATTATTTAGTCATCATTATAGTTTTTTTTAGACAATATAGTGCATTGTACAATAAGTCGCGGCCTATGTTCATGTCAGAGGTCGGTAGTGGGGGTCCTTGTTTTCAGCAATATTATTCCTCATAATCTTTTTATTTTTGAGCTTAAAGGTTCGTCATTAAGCATTCATATCACCACATTGAATATATCAGAATTTTTTTTTTTTAAAGGAATGAGAAATGGATCTTTGGAATTTTTTTTATCTGATTTTGTCAGTAATAACATGGGAGGTGACGTCTGTCACACAACATTAGCAGTTAGCGTATAAATTGGGATGGTTCTTTAACATTTTTTTTTTTTTTTAAACAGGTAAGGCAAATAAATTTTGCTGACACAGGCAAGGTCAGACTCATCAGCTAATTTGGTGCATAGATTCGGGCTAAATAGCATTCAGAATAAAGATCGAGTGAGAGAGAGAAAAACAGCATTATAGTTAGAGAAGTCTCTCTAAAATAGTACACAACATAAATTCAGCACATCAATCCATCATTTGCAAAAATTACCATTTATATTATTATTATAAAATATTACGTCAAACTAAAATATTCTAACGTCTCTCATAGCAAAGCACTCCATGCTTCTCTCTCACGTTAAGTTTTGCATGCGTTCTGACCTGCTATTGCCTGTTCTTACTTTATCAGAAATTAAATGTGTAGTTTAGATTTTCTGTTTTAAATACAACGTGTCTGTAGTCCAGAAACATCATGCTAAGTGTCTAATATTTTCAATCGTCGTGTTGTACGTGAGTGTTTAAAGTGTCTTAAAACAAAGTAATAGTCATATAATATATATATGTGTGTCTCCTCCGTCATTTTGATGTTGAGTTGACGATCTTCTTACCGTTGGCAGGAACACAATTCTCGTGCACGTCGTCAGCTGAAAAAGAAGTCTTAAACTACTGCTTATACTAAAGGTTGTTTAGTCTAAAGATTGATTTTTTCAATTAGTGAACGCTTCTGACACATCAGCTTGTAATGTTGTTCAAAATATTTCATATCTGTTGCAAATGTTTTGATACGTATCGTAAATAGTAGTATTGACGCAACATCGTAATGACACTGTCATCTTAATTACTGCCAAGCTGATAAGCATCAGCATAAAGTCGTGTGTAATTTTTAAGACATTTACGTAACTAGAATTGTTCAATAAACTTAGATGTCTTTAAAGGTCATATGTTCCCTCTTAAATAAATTGCACAGTTGTTGACATGTGTGTTACCTGTCAACTGATCACCATTAATCTATAGGTTCCTAGTGGCTTATGAAACTTCATATCATTTTTACTGTCTTTGAAAATATAGCTGACCGCAAATACGTTACGTTATCATGTCTCGTTTAGCAACATTGTTTGGATTTGAGTGTGTGTGCGTGTGTGTGTGTGTATTTGTATGTTTGTGCGTGTGTGTGTGTGTGTGTGTGTGTGTGTGTGTGGCTCGTATTAGGAGCCGTTGGGCAAACAAAACATTAATATATCCTTATCACTACATTTCTTTCCAAAAAAAAAAAATCCTCCTACTTCAGATACATCGTACTAAAATAAATCATTTGCTCCATATATTCATTTTCTTCATCATAAATATTCTCTTATACTTATACTAATAATTATAATAATTAATGCCCATAGTAAGTGTTTTATGTTGTATTAAACATAACAGTGGTTCGATATATCTGTGTTATTTGCTAAGTGTTTGACATGAGAACAGTTACACCGTCAGTTAATATTTGTTGTCCATTACGTAACATTGTAAGAGAAAAAAAATATTTTGTTCAGCTTATTCTCCTTGGATCTGTGAATGTTTTACTTATTCACTAGGAACTAGGTGTCATATTTATCATTTTTGTTTCTCTTGCTTCAGTGATCAGCTTAAAATCTAAGCATAGAACTTTTTCAAATGCTTGTGTGGATATAAACCTCTCACTCTTCCCGAGTGTACTGTAGATAATAAATAACTTCCCTCGTGCGGAATTTGAACAATTCTAAAGGGTCCAGAAAATAGATGTTGCCACTTTTTATTACGTTTTAAGATAGCTGATGGTTTAGGATGATTTCGCAGAAGTACTAGGTCTCCGATATTAAATGTTTGTGTTCTTTTCAGCTGCTTATCATAGTAGGCTTTCCTTTTTGTAGCTGCATCAGTTAGGGCTACTAATATTTGTCTTACCTTTTCTTCCAGTGTTACATCACCTCGGGGAAATTTTGGTATCGGTTTTACCCATTCGTTTGTCTCTTTGGTTTGTAAAACTAAATCGATGGGTGTATAGGGTGTAGAATACAAAGGTAGGTTGTTAACCACTTGCTCAAATAGTCCAATATATTCAACCCAGGATGTTTGTTTGTTGGAAGCATGTTCTGATGAAGCGATTTAATTCACGGAACATGCGTTCCATTGGATTGGCAGAAGGATTGTAACGTGAAATGAGAATGTGATTCAGGTAATATTTATGAATGAAATCTTTCCATGCGTGACATGTGAAAGTTTTTGCATTGTCGGACAGAATTGTCGTTGGCTTCCCGACAAAAGGGAAATAGTCGCGCTGCAGGCGCCGAATCACTGCTTTTGCGGTAGTAGTTTTTAAGGCGTATAACTTCACAAATTTTGAAAACACATCATAGATGCCAAGAATGTGTTTGACGCCTCCGCGTCCAATCGGAAGAGGTCCTGCAGTATCAATTGAAACTAATTGAACAGGTTTATATGGCAAGATAGTATGAAGCGGCATCTTGTTTGACTGATTGTTAGGCTTGCATTTCTGACAGATTAAACAGGATTTCAATGTGTAATGGATTTTTCGTGACATATTCGGAAAATAACAGTATTGCTTAAGCTTACGGAGACACTTTAGTGCGCCAAAGTGTCCCCAAACTCTATCAGTGTGCCAAATTAGAGACTTTTCATATGTAGCAGGTATGCAAACACACCAGAGTTGCGATTGTACATGTCTACGAAAGAAAAGTACTCCTTTGTAGACTTTGTAGTGTTGATTTAGATGTGCATCTGACTTGTCTGTAATTTGTGTGATAATTTTCCTCCACCTGTCATCTGCTTGCTGTAATACCTGCATGTTTTTGCACATATCTAAATAATATGTTCTAAATTCCATGTCCTTCATGAGCATTATCTTAAACTCTGTGTTTCACTCATGGTAGTCTTCAAACTCTGGTAAACCCTGGGGAAGTCTGGAAAGTGCATCAGCTATGACATTATCTGATCCTTTAATGTGTTCAATTTCAAAATCGTATTCTTGTAGTATCATGGCCCATCTGGCTAATCTATTGTGTAACAGTCTGCATGACATTAAAAAGTTAAGTGCCTGATGATCACAGAAGACTCTTGTATGTTTACCAAAGATATAATGATGAAACTTTTTGAATGCCCAAACAATTGCAAGAAGTTCTAACTCTGTGGTTGAATATCGACGTTCGCACTCAGTGAGCGTGCGACTAGCAAAACTGATGACTTTTAGGTACTGTGGATCCAGATTATTTGAAATTTGGAACAGACACGCCCCAACCCCAAAATTTGACGAGTCCGTAACAATACAGAAATCCTGTGACATGTCAGGGTGGTTTAATATGTCTGAGTTAACAAGGGCTTGTTTAATTTTGTCAAAGTCTTGCTGACACTGTTCTGTCCAATTCCAAGGGTTGTTTTTTCGAAGAAGTGAAAGAAGAGCAGTACTATTGAGTAGTTGTTGTGGCACAAAGCGCCGAAAAAATGAACATAAACCGTAGAAGGCTTTTAATTGCTTCCTATTGCGAGGTGCAGATTTTTTCAGGGTCAGGAACAATGCCGTGGGTGAGATAATGTGCCCAAGAAATTTGATTTCAGTTTTAACAAACTTAGACTTTTTCAAGTTGACAGTTACTCCAGATGACAGAAATTTATCTAACACTTTCAAGTAGGATGACATGTTCTTCCCATGTAGAAGTAGCAACAAGTATGTCATCAACGTAAACTGTAATATTATCTAGTAATTCCGGACCAAGTACTGTATCAAGTGCTGTGATAAAGACACCAGAACTCACATTTAGACCAAAAGGCAGTACCTTAAATTGGTACGATCGTCCTGAGAAAATGAAAGCAGTATATTTACGAGACTCTTCTGTTATAGGAACCTGCCAATATGATGCTCTAAGATCAAAACTTGATAGATATTTGACTCCATAGAACTTCTGAAGCTGTTCTTCTAAGTTTTCTGGCCTAGTTCTCACTGGAATGATAATCTTATTGATTTGACGTGCATCAAGCACAAGACGAACAGACCCATCTGATTTAAAAATTGCAAGAAGAGGACTGGAATACTGTGACATTGAAGGTTCTATTATGTTCCATCTAAGCATACGGTTAATTTCTGCTTTGACAGCTGGTTGTTTTGCCCAAGGTATAGAATATGTTTGCCTACAGAATGCTTCATGAGGCTTAACTTGCATGTTATACTGATATGTCCTAATTACACCTGGCCTTTTGTCAAATACTCGTATGTACTTGTGTAGCAAGTGGAGAAGTTGTTGTCTCTGACTATCTGTAGCATTAGTGGATTCGTTAACCTTTTGAACTATAGATTCAAGAGATTCAGTTTCAGATTCCTGAATTCCAGTATAATATTCAAATTGCATTTGATTAACAGTGACTTGCTTCAACCTAACAGAGTTACAAGATTTTCTTGGTGTCACTTCCTTCTTAGTCAGATTCAAAATACAGACACAGTGGTTTACTGTCAAATAACATTTACCTTCCTTAAAATCTAATTTTGCTTCTCGACTTTGAAGATATTCTAAACCAAGTATACAGTCTTCTATGACAGCATCTACTACAAGGAATGAGCAAGTATCAATTTCATCACAGATTTGTAGTTGAACAAGTGTTTGTAACTTAACTGGCTTAGATTTTGCACCTACTGCACCAATGATTTTGCAGTTCTGTACAGGAAAGGTAGGTAACCTCTGAATGTTGTTTATGCGTTTAAATATACTGTAAGACAATACATTAACAGCTGCTCCAGTGTCAACTAAAATCGATGTAGGTATGTCTCCTACTGTTATTAAGATGTGTGCTTGATAGACAACTATAGGTACTTTGTTTTGTTGTGTTTGTTCCTGGAGTAGCTCTTCCCTGATATCGATTCCTTTATTGTAACGCAGCATATTTACTGTGAGAATTGTGCCCTCACTGCCTCTGTCGCTCAATGTCGGAGGGCCAGACACGAGCCGATTTAGTTTGACGTCTGCGTCCCGTTAGAATGTCTTTGAGGTTTATTTAAAGTCTCTGTCACGTCAGTTATAGTCACGGTCGATTCATTTTGTGTCCAGTTTGTTTGATCTGTACTGTCAGTCGTCATCGTTGCTACTGGTATTTGATTGACATTTGGTTGTTGTGCAGGAGTAGTAGAAAAGTTCGGAATTTGTTGATTACCGTTATTGTTAGGAAAAAAAATTCTGTTTCTGTTATTATTATTGTAGTAGTTTCCATTACGCCAGAGCGGTTGTGTGTTACCATTATATTGGTTAGGAAAAGTAGCTGCATTGTTATTGAACTTATTATTATTGTGATTGAAGTAGCCCGGATTAAATCTGTTGTCACGACGGCGTCGGTAATACTGACCGCCGTTAGGTACGTTTCGTACTGCGTTTCCACTGTTTACTCCACTAGTCACTTGTTGCATTTGCGGCTGTCCGGGATTGCTAATAAATGACTGTTGCGGTAACATCTGTGGAGGGCGTGACATGTTTTGATTATTAGGCTGCGGCTGGCTGACATGAATCAGCTGATTACTAGGATACTTGAAGTAATTATTTGCGTTACCGTACCTGTAACCATTATTTCTTGCTCGGTCATCTTCAAAGATTAAATCTAGTGTGTCCACCTCAGTGAGAAAAGTTTCTAAGTTTTGTGTTGAAACGTGTGCTAGTTGCAACCGCAACCGTGTAGGCAATTTGTTTATTAATACGCGTAGTACTTCCCTGTGCGGGAGGGGGTCATCAAAGAATTTAGCTTTGTTTACGTACTTCTCGAAATATCTCCGCAGACTCATTGAAAGGTTGCGGATTATAAACTTCATTTCGAAACCTTTCTTGCACAGCAGGCGACCAAAAGGTGGCTAAAAATGCCCGTTCGAACTCACCATAAGTTTCACAACTCTGTAGGGCTTCTGCAGCCCAGATTCCCGCTTCACCTTGAATGTATCCGACAACAAATCTTATCTTTCTTTTTTCGGACCACGATTCAGGTAATAAACCTCTAAAAGATTGCAGGAAAATGACTGGGTGCACAGTACGGTTCTCATTAATAAAGATTTGAAATTGGTGGTGCTTTATCATACTTTCGTCAAGTTCTTCGGCAGTAGCATGATTTCGTGGTGAATAAGAGGGGGGTATGTTTGATTTCATTTCCCTACCTAGTCGATCAAGGTCATTAGAGGTCGTCAAGCAAAAGTCAGTCTGCGTCCTGTCTGACGTCAAATTGTTAGATGTACCTGGATTATATGGAGAGCTTGGAATATTTGTTGCAATTCTGGGAGATTTCCAATCATGGAACACATTTGTCACAGGTTCATTTGGCCTAGATTGTGTCATCTGTGTATTTAAAATTGATTTCACGTCTGTAAGATCTTTTTGTAAAGTTTTAACAGTATTTCCATGTTTTTCATACACTTTAGTAGCTACGTCTTGAATTACAGTGGTTAATTCTGCGTCTATCTTTTCATTCAACTTCGCTTCTGTATTAGATAAGAGTTGTTGTACCCTATCATGATTTTCTTTAACTATGTTTTCTGCCTGACTCGTAATTCTCGTAACAGTTGTTTCCAAGTTTTCTTGTTGAATTTTAAGCTGTGTAAGATTCTGTGTGAGACTGTCGATAGCTGTTGGTAATGTTTTAACGGTTTCTTTACAATTAGTTACATCATCGACTACAGAAGAGATTTTTGCATCTACTGTGTCCATGATTTGATACACTACTTTGTTTTGTACTTCAGAAAACTTACCATTGATAGCCTGTTCGACTTTGAGTATCTGTGCGTCTATCTGTTTGTTTACTTCCTCAGAAATAATTGAGGGTAAATTTTGTTGTACTGATTCTAGATTTTTAAATCTCGACTCAAATTCATCCCGAGTTATCATTTGAGCCGTGATTTGATTTTGCTGTTCCTCTACTCTGTCTAATTGTTGCTTGGTGGAATTTTGCAACTGCTCTAAATCATGTTTCGTGTTGGCCTGCAAATGATTAATTTGATCGGTCAAGCCTGAAATCTGATTGTTTGTAGCATGTGTAGATGTTTGTAAATTGTTAATTTGTTGCGACATGTTCGCATGTATAGCATTCGTAGATGCTTGCAAATTGTTAATTTGTTGCTACATGTTCGCAAATAATATCTCAAATCGTTTTAACCAATCTTCTTGCGGATTTTCAGATTGGTGTACTGTCTGTGTGGGAAAATCTGTTACGTGTGATGTGGTTGCAAGATTTTCCTCCACTATGTGTGGAATCATTTCAATTGATCTCGCAGCCACATTATTTTCAACATTTTGCGCGGGCTGTGAAACATTACTGTTTTGTTCTGACTCCATTGTAGTAATTTGTCTACGGGTTTTAACCATACTAATAAGTTATCAAAAATTTGGAATAGTGTGGGGAACCTACACACTTCACACGCAAAAAAATTTCTTTTATCAGCACTGTTGAGAAACAATTAAATCACTATTAATATTCGTCACACGCATGCGAGACGCTTCGAGTGAGAGACAAGCGAGGATCGCTTTGTTATATCGATTTAGCAGCCATGTTGGCCATTTTTCCAACTTGTGATTTAAAATAAATATCTCACTACAAAAGAAATTTTGAAAATAGATTTTTGCTAATAGAATGAGGTACTGAATGTGAAATTGCGTACTTGCAAAGACTAAGAGGAAGTAGAAAGCACCAAATAAGCGAAATAATCAGTCTGTCCTTACCTGTGTTACAATTTTCATTGTTGGCTGCTGTTGAATTTCTCGTGATCGGGTGTGGCTCCAAATTTTTATTTTATTATTCGCCGGGTAGTAATTATGATTTTCACGTCACAATCGGTCAGCAGTTGTTCATGAAAAATAAACACATCATGCAGATTAGATGTCATACATTGGTGAATGATTACAAATATTAAAAAAATTTCAAACAATGGTATAATTAATTCACATAAAATTACATTTTTTTTTTACAACGAATCGAAGTCCTGTCACAATGGGCGCCAATTCTTATGTAATGTTACTTTTTTTATCGCTGGTGTTGTCACAAGATGAAAGTTGAAAACCGGAATTGAAATTTAACTAACTGTAAGATCTGCAATGAATATTAATTTTTGAAATTGTTATCAGTTCTCAGTAGCAATGTAATTTAAAAATTACGACAACACCAGAAAGCACCATTACATAAGAAAATAGCGGAGTAAGTTACCTGGTATGCATTCATTGTTGGAAGCTGTGACACTGCAGTTGAACCTGTATGAATTGATTAATATCTTCGTTCTCGTAAACTGATGCTTGGTTTCATGACTATTAATTATTAAAGTTTTAAGACCGTGTGTAATTTTGATCACTATTGTTATCGAAAGTTAAATTATCGGACTTCGCTTTTAACAGAATGAAGATTTCCTGCAGGCATTGAATTCAATGTTTAACACAAAATGAGAGTAAATAAATTTTGCATTCTTTTGTCATCATGAGACGATAGGCAACAATGACCAAGCATCAATTTACTAATATTGCTGAAAATAAATCAATTAAATGAAAGATGGGGAGAAATAGTCATTATTTAAATGAAATAGGAATTCCAAATGAAAGTTAAAGTTTATTAAGTAAAAGGGTGCTAACCAGAGCTCACACTTACATGATTATGGAGGTCGAGTAAAATACGTCCGCTCAGTACAAAGGTAGAAAAACGAAAGACGACAAGCGATTCCGTTTTCTCTCCAGATCGTTTGAAATAGTTGAAGGTATAACTTGAAACAATGATAATCAGAGATTTATTGGCAGAGAGAACGGATGCTTGCGACAAGCGTCGCAGATATAATTTTCAATAAAAAAATATTAATGTATCGCTACATGTTGACTCAGTTATCGAGACGTTACAGCCGTGCGGATAAGATGCCTGTCATCTCGACTGCTAGTGATACGGGGCCCTTGGGATCCAGCACGGCGTTCCGTATTGCCCTTCTGAACCCACCGAATCCATATTTTGCTAACAGTCATTGGATCGCGACCAACGCGAGCAGCAATGTCGCGATACGATAAACCGTAATCGCGATAGGCTACAACAAGACCTTTATCAATGCCCGTAACGTGATAGTACGTATTTCTCCTCCTTAAACGAGGTATCACAATAATGTTTCACCAGGCAACGCCGGTCAAGTGCTGTTTGTGTATGAGAATTCGTTTGGAAACTTTCCTTATGTCAGCACGTTGTAGGTGTCACCACCGGTGCTAACATCGTGTGAATGTAAAGGTAATCATTCGCATATCACAGCATCTTCTTCCTGTCGGGTAAATTTCGCGTCTGTAGCACGTCATCTTCGTGTTGTAGTAATTTTAATGGCCAGGAATAAAAGTTGGCTCACTAAAGTATACAATTTTAGAAGTACTTAAAACGCAATGTCAGAGTATAGCGGTTTGCTGATCTCTGATACAAAAGTTATCAGCAATACATTCTTTCATACGCTTAAACCTCCAGCCTAAAATCTTAGATCAGTATCGAGAAAGTTCACAAAAATGTAAAACTTTCGTCACACTAACTTCGTTATCAGCTAAAACAGTAGGGAGGGCACCACTACGTTTAACAGCTGCCCTCTCGGCACGATATAAAATAGTTATAATGTGCCGTACAGTGATTTGCATGCTACAAGCATCACAAATCTATAGATCCTCTCGACGGAATAAAAAGCTGTGGGTGAAAGGGCTGTGCGTCGGCATCACTTCATGCCGCCTGAATGGCTGGAAGGTTTGCCTCGACCGGACAGCTGGTTCAACCAACCGCAGTATATTACTTGTCACTGCCAGCCACGTCTCCTACAGCTACTGAAGGGACCTCTGCCGCAGAACAGAGTTGACGTCCCGCAAAGCAATAGGACACTTTGTCAATTGGGTCACTGCATGTCGACTTGGCAGCCACGTCAGCCGCTTCATTAACCCGAATTCCCACATGCCTTGGTTCCCAGAGAAATGCCACAATGCAGACTGCTAACGAAGATACGAGCTTATGGAATAGGTTCACAGATTTGTGACTGGCTGGAAGACTTCCTAATAGAACGCAGTACGTTGATCTCGTCGGCGAGTGTTCATCAGAGACGAGTGTATCGTCAGGCATGCCCCAGGGGAGTGTGATAGGGCCGCTATTATTTTCTATCTATATAAATGATCTGATGGATAGAGTAAGTTGTAATTTGCGGCTGTTTGCTGATGATGCTGTGGTGTATTGGAGGGTGTCTTCTTTAACTGACTGTAATAGCATACAGGATGACTTAGACAAAATTTCTAGTTGGTGCGAAGAATGGCAGCTAGCTCTCAATGTAGAATTTTGTAAGGTGATGCGCATGAGTAGGAAAATCAATGCCATAATGTTCGAATACAGCATTCTCGATGCTGTCGCGTCTTCAAATATATATGCTTAACATTGCAGAGCGATATGAAATGGAACGAACATGTAAGGACAGTTGTGAGTAAGGCGGACAGCCGACTTCGGTTTATTGGGAGAATTTTGGGAAGATGTACTTCACCTGTAAAGGAGACCGCGTATAAAACGCTTGTACGACCACGTCTTGAGTATTGCTCAAGTGTTTGGGACCCGCAGCAGATCAGTTTCAATGAAGACATAGAAGCAGTTCAGAGGCGAGCAGCTAGATTTGTTACCGGTCGGTTCGACCAATGCGCGAGTGTCACGGAAACGCTCCGGCAACTCAATTGGGGATCGCTGGAAGAAAGACGACATTCTTTTCGTGAATTTCTGTTGAGTAAATTTAGAGGGCCGGAATTTGAAGCTGAGTGTAGTACGATCTTGCTGCCGCCTACTTACATTTCGCGTAAAGATCACAAGATAAGAGAAATTAGGGCTCGTACGGAGGCATATAGGCATTCTTTGCTTCCTCGTTCCATTTGGGAGTGGAATAGGAAAGTAAATGCCTAGTAGTGGTACAGTGTACCCTCCGCCACGCACCTTACGGTGAATTGCGGAGTATGTATGTAGATGTAGAAATGATACCTCATAGTTGCTCATGGATCAACTGTGTGATAGCTTCAGGGTACATGAACAGTATTGATTGTATGGCACTAAGGGCATCGGAGCAGAGTAGAAATTTTGTGCCTCGAGCACGCCGGATGTGTTCTATTGCCTGGAAGGTGCAATACAGCTCTGCCGAAAAAACCGAGTAGGCAGTGGGCAGGCGAATCCCTATTATATGATCTGGAAACACTACAGAACACTCGACGGAGTGTGGATCAGTCAGTGTACATCATTGTATAATCATGATGTCTTTTTAAAATGTTAAAAAATTCAGATAGAAAAATCGTCTGGGGTGCAATCTTTTTCTTAAGTTCGTTAAATCTAAAAGGAGTCTGTAATAACCAAGAGGGACATCTACTCCAGCCTCAACGTTAAACAGTAATATCTGACGCACCCATATCTAAAATTCAGTCGTTAGCACGAATACCAAACGGCCTTGTATCTCGAAGCTGATTGTGGAAAAGCCTTTCCATAGGCGGCCGAGCAACACAGCCACAAAGCAACAGGATAGGTGAATAAGGGATACAGTGAAACAAAAGTTTCCAGAAAAATATCTGAATCGAACTGGTGGCACTCCTACTGTTGATTTAGTTTCAAAATGGCTGCCACTGAATAGAGCTAAGTCAGTTCAGAGTGCATGTTTCTCCTGGTAAAAAGTAAACATACTACCTAATAATTTGTTTTGTGTCATTTTACTAGTCTTAACAGAGTATTGTGTTGTATATTTGGAAACATCATTGTCTGCCTACAGTTACAGTTAACTAATATCAATTAGTTTTCATGCCAAAACGTGGATTTGATTATTCAGGTTCGTGCAGCGCATTGAAACGTGAGTCATTGAGGCACAGTATAGCGTTTCAGTCTCTCCCATATGATTTAAAAACACATTAATATTGTAAAACTTCTACTTTTTAGAAGTAATTTTAACGCTTCTTTTAAAATGAATTTGAGGAACATGAAAGGGACCCATACTCTGATGTTTATGTTTCGGTATAATTTCAAACCTCTGACAGGAAGGAAAAGACTTTGGAAAAGATTATGAAGTAAGCTATTTTTAGGAGCAGCATACAAAAGGGAAATTCATTTATAAAACTACAAAGACATAACATTAGTGCTCCATAGTCAAATAAAAGTTTTCTCCCAAAACCTATTGGATGTAGACTCAGACTCAAGCACTGCTTACCATTTTGAATGGACTTTTCTTCCATAAATGTGGAATAACTCTCAGTGACTAGTTCCTCAAAGTTATCGAAGTTTATTTACGTGCCAGCTGTGGACATTTTCTTTCTACTACCATGATGAAATGAAGTTTTTATATGTAAAGCTTAAGTAGTGGATATCATTTCATGGTTAAGAGTGTATTTTGATAATGTCCAGTAATTATTATGCTGCTGTGTTTCTGGTAAAAAGTAGATAAATGATACAAGTTGAAACGGTACAAATGTTTCTATCACTGTGTCCCATCAATAGTTTCGATGCATCCCACGCATGAGGCACTGTGAAGCTAATGTAAGGTAATTTCAAATTACAATTACAGATACTAGAAAAAATTACTCAACTGTAAAAGTTTTGTCCTACAATGTGTATTACAATGTCATTGGAATAAACAAAAGTGGATTTACAACTAAATTTGTATTATTAGTTTCATTCTGCCCCATGTTACCCTTATGCGCGACCACATGTGGCACGCTATATCAAGAATTCTCGTCTAATTGCGTCCATGTTCTCGATGGATGGGGATTCAGATGCATAAAATAGTAACAAATATTGAAAATCTATGGGGGGATTTAACTACTGAAGTTATCAGTCCTTAGGTTTACGAACTACATACGTAAACTAGCTTGCGCTAAGGACAAGAACACTGTATAGTAGAAGCAGAACAATCTGCCATTTTTAATCCCACGTACAAGGCACGCATTTAAAGATTTCGAAACACTTACGCTTTTTAATATACCCATAAGACCGTTAAATATACTTTCCTGATGTAGAAAATATTACAGCGTAGTAAATTTATTGGCTTACATTTGACTGTAAGAGGTAAGTTGTTGTTGGGTGTTTAAAGGGGACTCAACTGCTGGGTTATCACTCCCAAGAGGTAAGCATCTTAAAGTTAGTTATTAGATGGATATTTAGAGATATGATGCATTCACTTACATTCCATATTAAGACATAGGGTCTATGTTTCCGTTCTAAATATTTAGGCCGCGCGGGAGTAGCCGAGCGGTCTGGAGCGCCACCTTATGGATAGCGCGGCTTCTCGCTCCGGAGGTTTGAATCCTCCCTTGGGAATGGCTGTGTGTCTTGTTCTTTGGTTAGTTTAACTTAGTTTAAGTAGTTTGTAAGACTAGGGACTGATGACGAACTTAGTTTGGTCCCACAGGATTACAAACATTTGAACATTTAAATATTTTAATATGACATTGTAATTAGTATAATATCCTTTACTGCTTCTTATTAGCTTTATTTATTTGTACACTACAACTGTTTCGCCGTATTTGGCATTTTCAAGTGGTCTGCAACAGTTGAAAAAAATTTTGTGAAAATTTTTTTTCGAAATAAATAGGGAGTACATTATACAGTTTTAAATTTATTACTTACATTACATTTGTTGGCAATACACACACAGCATCTGAACCTCTATATGATTTTTACAGATACCTTTGTTAGAAAGTAGTTTTTTAATAATTTTTAATGTAATGACTTTCTTATTTGACAGCTGTTTTGATGCTATGTTTTAACAAAGATCTTATATAGCATTATATTTTTGGTAATGATCTAGCTTTTCTGAGATGATTAATTTCGAATTTTGTGATATTTTTGAATGTCAATGAATTTACAAATGTTTTATACTCTGGATTTTGTAGTGTCTCTGATTATGGAAAACTGTGTCTCTTTGGTCTCTGAGGTATTGCTTGCCATTTGGAAGTTTGTAATATCTTTGAGTATGAAAATGCGTTTCTCAGGTGTCTAAGATATTTTTGCGTTATCCTTGACTGTGGAACATTACATCTCTGAATTTAGCCGTTGTCAAGCCTAATTAGATCGAAAAAATTTGTAAATAAATTTTGTGTTTAAAATCTGCGTGTTCATTGAGAATTTCGTTAGGTGAAGCTTCCATGTATATGAATATTTCTAATTCTTCGAGAATGTGCATTTCAGTGCCTTTTGAAATTTCGTGTAATATTTTTAAAGCTCTTTCGATGTTTGTGGTGGTGTGGTTTTCAATTTTTTAAATGCTGGTAGAAAGTAGATGGATTTGTTTCTGTCATTCTTGTATGTTCGCTGAACCTCGTTCTAAAACTCGTCCCGTCTGACCTATATAAAATTTGTTACCATTTTCGCAAGTGATTTTATAAATTCCTGAACAGTTAAAGTTCGTTGTGGTTGCTATTGCTTTATGGAGCTTTGTTTGTAGGTTGTTGTTCGTACGGAATGCAAATTTTATTCGTGTTTGTTTCAATAGTGCGTTGATTTTGTTTGATATATTACCTATGAAGGCTGTAGAAATATATTAGATTTTTTGTATGTTTTGGTTATAATTTACAAGTTTTATTTTCGTGAGTACAGAAATTTTATTTTTAGGTTCTTTGCATTTCTCATAAAGAAATAAATATAAAAAATTAAATATTTAGCTAATACAGTTAAAATACATTACATTTATCGTATTTTCTGGTTTATAAATGGTACATCCACATACGTTTACGGTAACTAAGAGTTACATTCGAAAACAGTTACCGGATAATGTTGAATTGCTATACTGTACTTCCCGTATTCCCCCCTCTCATGTTCACATATTTTTCACACACCATATTTCAGAGACGATTTTACGTCAAAAATCTGTTTAGTAACTTCGAATGTCTGGTTTCGTTAGATAACGAGTAAATAACGTCTTTCTGGTAGAAAGCACTTTGAAATAAAGTAAATGTTCCATCCAAACCTTCTTACAGCTTGGCTTAGGCCTACATATTCCCGTGTTGAGCGTTGCATTTAAATTAAACACTGTAAACACTGCACTAATTCGAAATAATATAATTTAAATACCACTAGCTGGGTACTGCCAGATGCACTCACGCATCACTCACGCACAATTAACAACCCTTAGAATACCTCCTTAGTTGGTCTAAATAAAATGAAGAAAAGTAGTTTACTTTAAACACACTGAATGTCGTGTTACGTTAACAATCTGTAGCAAAGTTCAAATAAACCGTTGCTTACATTTATAGGCCCATATTTTCATTACTACCACAGATAGTTGCTCTATTTTTGCGTCCATACTTGGCGTCTGGAATTTAGAAGCCACCTTTTACGCCGATCTACAGTAAGCAGATTGAGGAGCTAGAGGTGCCTAGGGTAGCGTGGTTATTTACATTACAGTGGTTTTTGAAGACAATAACACTACATGATATAATATGCGAATCCGTCCGTGATGATGATCGTGTGGCATTTATGGCCCTTGTGTTCAGCCTGCCTGGTGCCAGGTTTTTTAGCTGACGCCAGCGACTTTTGTGTCAATGATGATGAAGACGACACCACACCCAGTCGTCGGAGAAAATTTCTGCGCCGAACCTACGCTCCCTACGTAGCAGCTCACCACGCTATCGCCGCCGAGTAGCCGAGCGGTCTAAAGCACCTCGCTGCGGAGCGCGCGGTTGCTCGCCGTGGAGGTTCGACTCCTCCCTGGAGCATGGGTGTGTGTATTTGCCCGTAGGTTAGTTTACCTGGGTTTAAGTAGTTTGTAAGCTACAGACTGATGACCGCGCAGTTTGGTCCGATAGATTTACAGACTTTGAACTTTAAATCACGCTATCCACTAGACTACGGGGTTCACCAAACCGCCTGTGGCTGAAATAGCTTATGCGGTTTCCCTGTTATATCAGTTAATAATGCGGCAGAGTAGTCCCCAAACAAGTTGTGATGTAGCATCAACGCGTCTGTCACTTGGTAGATTTCTAAGTTTTAGGATTTTTGACAACGTTACAGCGTTCAATGAATGAAATAAATCGCAATTTGCGATCAATTATCGCTTCACTGTGCTAGGTTTAGATGGAATACCAAAGTGCGGCGAATGAAAATTAGAGCCCCGCGGGGATTCGAACCCGAGATCTCCTGGTTACTAAGCAGACGCTTTGGTCCCTCCACCACCGAGGACACAGTGGTCAGCCCGACTGCAGAGGACTCTTTCCTGTACGTCTCCCGCCACACCCAAATCTCCATTCGCCACGCTGTCTCTTTCCTGATACCACAGCCTATCTGTTCTGTAACGCTCGCAGCCACAGTACTGTATTCCCGCATCAGAAGGAAGAGACCATGAGGTATCGAGACAAAATTAATTGTCGTCCGGAGCCCAGCCTCGGCTTGTATACAATTTTCATTCGCCGCATTTTGGTATTCCATCTAAACCTAGTACAGTGAAGACATAATTGAGCGCAAATTGCGATTTATTTCATTCATTGAACTCTGTAATATCGTCAAAAATATGTAATTGTATACAAGGCGAGGCTGGGCTCCTGGAGACAATTAACTGTGTCTCGATACCTCATCATCTGTTCTCCCTGATGCGGGAATACAGTATTCACGCTGCGAGCATTACAGAACAAATAGGCCGTGGTAATAGGAAAGAGACACATCACGTGTTTAATAGTTGTGTTAGGTTCTCTTACAATAGACCGTGGTTCACCATCACACAGCCTGGCATTGATTTTATGTTTTTAATTAAGACTTGACGCCTAGTGACGTCTTATCTATTTTTACTGTGTGACATGCATGCCAGTATGCATAAGGAGCATATAGTGTACCTGTTTGATCAGTCTGTGTAGTTCGTAAGTACTTACTATATGAAAATACTGATTTATATTACGTATTTTACTTCAGCTTGCGTACATTTCTGTATTTGTACAAATATCCATGCCCTAGGGGGGATTCGAACCCCCGACCGTAGTAGCCGTGCAGACAGTGACTGGAGTGCCTCAGTCCCCGCGGCCACCGCGGCCGGCCTGTTTTTGTATTTTTATTTAATAGTCTTCCGTGAAGATGGTTTATAACCGAAACCGGTAGAAGATTGAAAAGTAATAAACAGCTGATGGTTTACAGTATGCATTTCCTCAAATATCTTACAGCTGTTGAATCACATCTCAATACAAGTTTGAAACAGACAGCGTGGCGAATGGAGATTTGGGTGTGGCGGGAGACGTACAGGGAAGAGTCCTCTGCAGTGGGGCTGGTCACTTTGTCCTCGGTGGCGGAGTGGCCAACGCGTCTGCCTAGTAAGCGGAAGATCCCGGGTTCGAATTTTCATTCGCCGCACTTTGGTATTCCATCTAAACCTAGTACAGTGAAGCGATAATTCATCGCAAATTGCGATTTATTTCAATAAAATATTTGTCTATCCTGACCACATTCTGTGTAAAAAAAAAAAAAAAAAATAAAAAATAAAAAAATAAACCGTCAGGTGACAATCATACGTTTTCAAGGCAAGATTTTATTGTTTTGAGTATTCCCAGATTTCTTTTACTATTTTCTTCATTATATAAATTCGGTGTAATTTCTGAAGTCTAGCTATTGCTAAAAACACATGTGCTACTATAAAAAATGTCTCAAAAAGAGATATGTTGTACTGTTACAGTACTGGTAGTTATTGTGTCCCTGATATACCATCATGTCACGTACTATGCGGCCCCTCCCGCCTGAGGTTCCAGTCCTCCCTTCAGCATGGTAGTGGGTGTGCTGTCCTTAGCATAAGTTAGTTTTAGTATTGTTTAAGGTTAGTGACCCAGCAACTCCACAGTTTGACACCTAATGTCTTACACAAACGTAAAACTTACGTGATCATAACATAAGGGATTTTAAAATTTGTGAACAGTGGTGATTCGAAACTGGACCTCCTGCTTACTGGGTAGTTGCGCTGACCACTATGCCACTGGGACACAGTGATAACCTCAATTGCATATAGTACCGCAGCATGCACCCCATCAGACGCAATCTTTCAGTTTATACGAACTCTACTAATTTAGTATCTCTGACCATTTTCACTCGTTACTGGCGACATTTTCCAAATTCCAGTACGATTTCCTGAAGCATAGTTATGTCTGATGCTTTATAATGGAAGGAAGAAGAAAATTTACAGTTAACTGCTGTTGACGCAAGATAAGCGAAAGGTGCTCAAACTACCGTCCCATATTTAGTACCCTACTGCCTTATAAGAGACTGATGAAAGAACACACAGATTCCTCCTAACAGTGAAAGATTATTCAAAACTCCCGATATTAGTAAAAGCTTATTCTAAGCCTTTTGGGCTTAAATCGGCTATCCGCACTGGTCTATTTGACATTAATTTTCATTTTCATGGCGTTTGCGCTGTGAATAGTATGTACTAAATTTACAAATACATAAATACTCTGCAAATAACATTGATATGCTAGGCAGTGAATTCATAGAATCGCTTCCATGATATTTCTCTGGAGTTCTATTTTCTAATAACTCGTAGGAAAAAGAAACGCCTAAATCTTTTAGTTTTCCATCTGATATCTCTCATTTTATTGCGATGATCGTGTCTCCCTATGCGGGTGCGTGTTAACAAAATATGTTCGCATTAGGAACAGGAAGTTGGTGAAAGAAATTTAGCAAAAAAATCTCACCGTAATAAATAACGCCTTTCTTTTAACGATTTCCATCCCAACTTGTGCATCATTTCCGTTGAACTCTCTTCCGTGTACAAAACGAGCTGCCCTTCTCTGAAATTTCAGTCTCAACTGGTGGGAAGCCAACAATACGCAGTAATACTTACTACAACACAGGCCGCACAAGTGCAGAGTAGGCAGTATCTTTACTTGCTGTTGTATCTTCTAGGTGTTCTGCCAATGAAACGTAGCCTTTGGTTCGCGTTCCCTACAATATTTTCTGTGTGTTCTTTCCAAAATGTTCAAATGTTTGCAAACCTTATCGGACTTAACTGCTGGGTCATCAGTCCCTAAACTTACAAACTACTTATGCACTACCTTCAACTAAAGACGGCACAAACATCCATGCCCGAGGGGGGATTCGAACCCCCGACGGGGAACGGCCACGCGCATCGTAGCATAGCGCCTCAAAGCGCTCGGCCGCTCACCGCGGCTGTTATTTCCAATTTAAATAGTTCGTAATTGTGATTCCTAGGTATTTATTTCATTTTACGGCCTTCATATTTAACTCATTTATAAAGTAAATGTTGTTTAACGGATTTCTATTTCTGCTCTTTTCATTGTTTAAGGTCAATTGCGAATTTTTGAACCGTATAATATTTACATTATTTTGCAGTTGCTTTTGATCTTATGGTGATTTTACTAACTGATAAACGACAGCATCATCCGCGAACATCAGGATGAACGTTTGTAAATGTGGTTTGATTAACGTGGGCAGCCATAAGTGGGCAATTATCGAGATAGGAATTTTATCATACGAGGTATGTCCACAAAGTAAGTTCCGTTTGGTTATATAAGCCAAACGTGAACAGATACAGAAAAAATATTTATCGTATGAAAATCTGCAACTGTTCAACTAATTTTCTACATAACTTCAGAAATTTTGTAGGCACTTGTCATAGCGTGGGACAAGTTTTTGTGTGCCTTCTTCATGGAAGGTTTCCGCCTGTGTATTCAACCATGTGGCAAACATGTTCTTTCAGCTCATCATCGTTGAAGTCTTGACGACCAAGAACAGATTTTAGGTATAAGAAGAGATGAAAAGAGTCTTCTTCCCTTCACGTTGCCGCCTGACCTCACAAGGCGAATGTTACCAAACAACTCTTACGGAAATTTCACTGGGACGTGTTTGATCATCCTCCGTACAGTCTCGCTCCTAGCGACGTTCTTCTTACACCTAAAATCTGTCCATGGTGGTCAACACTTCAGCGATGATGACGAGCTGAAAGAACATGTTACCACATGGTTGAATACACCGGCGGCAACTTTCTACAAAGAAGGTACAAAGACTTCTGCCACGCTATGGCAAATGCCCACAAAATTTCGGAAGCTATGTAGAAAATAAGTTTAATAGTTGTGTATTTTTGTACAATAAATATTTTTTTCTGTATCTGTACACATTTGTTTTATGTAACCAAACGGAACTTACCAGAATGAAACTTTCACACTGCAGCGGAGTGTGCGCTGATATGAAACGTCCTCGCAGATTAAAATTGTGTGCCGGTACCGGGACTCGAACCTTGGACCTTTGCCTTTCGCGGGCAAGTGCTCTACCGACTGAGCTACCCCGACACGACTCACGATGCCGCCTCACAACTTCATTTCCGCCAGTACCTCGCCTCCCACCTTCCAAACTTCACAGCTCTCCTGCGAAACTTGCAAGACTAGCACTCCTGGAAGAAAGGATATGCAGGGTGGCCACCGAACCTTGAAACCGGGAAAAAGCCTTGAATTTGAAAAAAACCGGGGAAAAACCGGGAAAAAACTTTGAATTTCAGCCAGAAACCGGGATTTTTAGCCCATGAGGTCTCGCGACTTTAAGAGTTAAACGATCGTTCGCGTGTATAGTCTATTGCTCAGATTACACGACCAGTTTGGAATGTACTTAATAAGTGAAATGAGTAATCTGTGTAGTTTTAGTAAGAAAAAACCTCAGTTTTTTAAAGTAAAAGTAACAAAATGCTAGTCGTTTTAAAATTATGGTGAGCTATATGCTCAGATCGCTAGTACCTGCGTGTTAAATAATATTCACCGCTTCATTTTTGTGTACAAAAACATTTTCAAATATATTTCTGGGCGGTTTAAAAAGTGTTATAATTATAGGTTACGTATTCCGTTATCTATTTCTGTATTTATCTCGAAGTGTTGTTCAACCACGCGACTCAATTCCTCGCGATGTACGTCGAAGAAACGCGATGTAATAGTAAGGCGCGACTACGAAATCGCAACTAGAATGAAAGGCGATATTTATTTGAACTAAATTTTAGCAATTTTCGTAACTGACACCGCCCTCAGTGATACTCATCAACACAGATCTCGTTTGTCTGATTCTGTGTTGAAAAATTTCTTCACGGAAGCATTTTGATGATTTTAACTATAAACTTCGTAAAAGTTGGTATTGTGATGCTTCATTAGCATAGGCGCCGACTACGGGTATGCTCAGTCGCTCAGGCATACCCCAAAATTTGAGTGGGTATGCTAGGCATACCCCACTGAAAGTTTTGGTATAATTTTTTTCTTTACGTTATATTTCTTGAGTGTAATTAAAATCGACTCTTTCATCCCACTGATGACCGGCTAGCTTTTGTAAGACACCACGCTAAAAAAAATTATTTTTATCCGGCAATTGAATCCACGTTCACATGTGAGTGAAGTGACCGTTTTCTAAATAGTCCGAATGTTAATGGAATTCCGCTTGTTAAGTCAGTTTTGTAAATTGAAGGCGGCAACCTTTGTTTTAAATAACTAGAAATGAAGTGGGTTTGGTACGATACGTTGAAAGTATTTACACTATGAATGTAATTCCCGGTATCTTTTTGTCCATTGTAATTGGTCGCAACCCGAGAAAAATTATTTCATAATTGTTTTCTGGTTATGGATCATTAACACATCACGAAGGACCTATACACGTGACCAGCAAATAATTTTTTTCAGCACGGCAGTGCTTCACGCTACGCTCAACAGCCGCCGAGTTCGTAGGCTTGCGATCGCTGCATGACGCCGCTCAGATAACTCGCAATAACTCGGTGCGACTGCTATTTCAAAAACTTTTCCATACTTTTAGCTCCATTTCATTCGCTGTAATGTATGGTCTAAAATGCATAGAACAGTAAGCTGCCCGATATCGAACTTTTCAATACATGATTTGTAAATCAAGTGCGCAAACTTGACAAAAAGCAGTATTTGAAAACGACTGTTACGTATTTCGAAAAGGTGAATGTTTTATTCGAAAGCTAAGATATTGTACTATCCCGGGTGTCCAAAAATCAGATTTTTTAACCGAATACTTTCATCAAAACCGAGTGAGGAGCGTTACGAAACTAAGAACTCTCGCGGAATGAAAAGTAGACTTTTAATTTTTTCAGAGGCAAGACAAAGCTTTTAAGGGAAAAATAAGTTGATAAACGATGTGGCGTGGTCTTATATACCGTCAAAACTTTTTGCAACTTGAAAATCGGAAAAGTTCATTCTCCCCCCCCATCCCATTTTTCGTCTCGGCTCGGCCTGGCGCACAGTGTGAACACTCTTGCCGGATCGGCACAAGCGGCTCGGCTCGACCCGGCCGGCAATGTTAACGCACCCTAAGGCCATCTACATCTTTCTGAGATGGAACAGAGTGAAACAATCGTTGCAGAGAACAATAGAGTGAATCCAAGTGTGAATCGACCTTACCTGTGCCCGCACAGATGAAGTAATTCACCGTGTTTTAGAGTAAAGTGTTTGTCCGTCATGTCAAAACAGAGTATAACTCGATATCAGAGCTCATACGAGACAGTGTATCCGTGGGTTACATGTGATCCCAAATCACAAACGAATGCATTATGCTCTTGGTGCAACACAAAGATAAATATTTCTACAATGGGCAAGAGTGCTTTGAACAGCCACGCAAGAAACAAGAAACATAAACTTTCCATAAGCAAACAGAAGTCTGTTGCTTTCCATAATATAAGTTATATTTCACTGTCTGTTTAGTACTACAAGAATTTAAAAAAAATGAAACAAATTCATTAGAACAAAATGTTTTCATTAAAATCTGCTGTTGATTGTTATTTTACCAGATGACACTAGAATGCAAATGCCACACAGCTGTTTCTCCACATATGTCTTTGTATCCCCCATTTCATCTCCTCGAAGCTCAAGAACTCGGCTACAACATTGTGCATTATTACGCATGCTGGGTCATTAACATTCATTGATCTTTTAGCTGGAGTTTTCCAGGGCAAAACTTATTTGGCTGTATGGGCTCTGGAAACTGAAAACCATCAGTGGTAACAATCTACATGAAAACCTGAAGGAGGTGAAAAGGTTGTTCATATCCTGAAGGTAAAGTAAATCATAATATATGTATTGAGTTCTCGATCACTAGTTCATGAGATGTAACTGTATTTTAATGTATCAGAAATTATGTATGTTGCATAAACGAATGCAATTCACATTAACACGTACGTGTTCTCGAACTACTTGAACTCAACTTAGTCCATTATATTGGGTGTTAATTTTAAGTTGACAAACCGGAAAAACAGTAGATATTCAAAAATGGTCTTCACCAGCATGTGCGGATGGCAGAGTCTTAGGAAATAATACTCATCCTGAACCGTTTCCATTTAAAATTTTACGCTAGCCACCCACACCTCTCCCAAACGGTGGACACAGTTCAAGTTTAGTATCATTTCCTAAGCCTCTGCTGGCCGTTCATAATGGTGAAAGCCGTTGTTGAATATATACTGTTCTTTTTTTCTAGTTATTCTGGTTTGTCTACTTAAAATGTACACCCTGCACTATACATTGTGTCAGTGTCGAATCTGGGGTGGGGGGAGGGGGTCTATGGGGCTGCAGATTCCCCAAAACCATGAGGAAAACCTCATAATATGAGCTGGTCCTTTTTAGATCAGTTTGAGGTACAATACCACAATTTTTATGAGCTCTGACCCCCCCCCCCTCCCGTTTCCGTGTGGCCGACTTTTCCTGTGTTTAGTCTCACGGTCGGTCAGCCACAGACGGCGGCTTTTACATTTTATTTCTTCTCGTTAATCTGTTCTACTGAGTGATTGTCTTTGTTTTAGTTGTCTCATGCCGACTTTGTTGTCCTTTAACTGACTCGGGGGATATTCCTCCCCCCTAGTTGTTCTCCACTCAGGCTCTTTTACGTGTTAACAACTTTTGTTGTGATGCCTAACGATGGAATGGAGGACTGATGACCTCCGTAATTTTGTCCCCCTAAAACATCCAAACAACAACAATAATCTCCCCAACACAAATTCTGGATACGCTACTGCTTGGTGTATATTACGACGTGACATGGTTCAACTTGGACGACATGTTTTTTAAAAATATGTAACTAGTTTCTTTACGGTGTAGTTGTTTGCTAACCCCTTTGAGCAAAATTAAGTTTCGTGAAAACCTGGAAAATTCTTTTTAATCTGGAAAACCTGGAAAAATCCTTGAATTTGAAAATGAAGATTTGGTGGCCACCCTGATATGGTGGAGACATGACTTAGCCACAGCCTAAGGGATGTTTCCAGAATGAAACTTTCACTCTGCAGCGGGCTGTGCGCTGATATGAAACTTCCTGGCAGATTAAAATTGTGTGCCGGAACCGGGACTCGAACCTGGAACCTTTGCTCTACCAGCGCTTGCCCGCGAAAGGCAAAGGTCCCAGGTTCGAGTCCCAGTTCCGGCACAAAATTTTAATCTGCCAGGAAGTTTCAAACGGAACTTACTTTGTGGACATACCTCGTATAATGCGGATTTCGCTTCGGTTTTGTGGCTAGCTCTAGGGAAGTGACTTACTTCAGTAATGAATATTATCACTACCGATGTAATTACGTGACATACCTGTACAGAAATATGCTTCATTTGGGTTTAGGTACCGGTCTGAGTGAACAGACTTCCTCTTGCACGAAAGTCGGTGTAATTAGCGTAATGATAAAACCTTATCGTTCACTGAGTTCATCAGTAAATTTGAACACAGTCTCTATGCAGTTTCGTGCATGGGAGTCGCGAGGAAAAACGTCGCTCATTAATCATTGCCCGGGTGGCATTGCAGGCATCAGAACGCGAGTGCCTCACGTGTAGGTCCGGAACAGCAATAACGCGAACGACAAAAAAATTAACAGCGTCGTTAAGCACCATTATGAGCGGAATACTAAAGTCCGCAGTCTGAAAGTCGGCACTAGTCGTGAACGGCAGCACTTACAAACCCAGGTGCAGCGCGATGTCTGTCGGCTGATTGGAACACCTGTGCGAAGAAGACGGATGGCCTCCGGAGAGGCAGTAAACTCGCTGAGAGCTCAACTGGTCCGCCGGTCGTAATCTCGCCGTGGAGAGCAGTAAGTGCTCTGCGGGCATTAGAACTAGGCGGAGGCGCAGATGTACCGGCACTCAGCACTGCGTGCGTCGTTATCGTCGCAAGATATAATCAGCAGCGTATATTGTGGACGGGTGGAGTAAATGCTACCGTTCACCTCGTATTCGTACACTAACGACCACTTGACTTAGCGGCAACAATAAACAACCACCTGTAATGACGACGTCCAGGATTCGTGCTGCAGATTCGACAAGACCCAGAAGGTACACTGCAGGCCACAAAAAAATGTAAAACTCTGAAGGGAGTCTGCAAGCAAGATGAAATTTGCAGCGTACGTTCGCGGTCACGAGGATGCACGTACAAGCTGTTCTGTGCGGGCTCAAGTTACCAGCGCTAGTAACGGGCGAAGGAGGCTTCTACTGAACAGGTCGCTCCTATTGTTTTCATGGTGTATTTTGCCTGCCTTAGCTGATCTGTGAAGAAACACAATTTGGACTTCAAATACAAGATTTTGCTCACCAATCATTAACTCGAGTACCAAATGTAACAGCCCACTGATCCGCCACTCCCAACCAATCACCATCATAGACTATGATGTTGATCAGATAACGGAAAAATTAACAGTATGTAGGGGCACTGCATGATGGTCGATACGTCGGTAATTTCTTTGTTGTTTTAAAAATGACTGCCAACCAATCACCAGAACCCTTAAAACATGCAACAGAACTACAAAAGAAACTTCATACACTACGCTTGTCCGTCCATTTTTGGAGTATTGCAGCCCAGTGTGGGATCATTATCAGGTGGGTTTGACGGAGGACATCGAAAGAGCCCAAAGAAGGGCAGCTCGTTTCATATTGTCACGATACAGGGGAGACAGCGTTACCGAAATGATACAGGATATGGGATGGGAATCATTACAACAACGGCGCTTATCTCTGCGGCGTGGGCTACTTGCGAAACTCCAATCGCCAACATTCTCCTCCGAATGCGAAAATATATTGTTGACTCCCACTTACATAGGTATAAATGATCATCAGAATAAAATACGAGAAATAGAGAGAGAGATTCCGGTGTGCTTTCTTCCCGAGCGCTATTCGAGAATGGAATGGGAGATAAATAGTATAATTGTGGTTCGATGAACCCTCTGCCAGGCACTTAAATGTGATTTGCAGAGTATCCCATGTAGATGTAGAAATAGAGAAAATAAATGAACAAGTAACCATCTTAGATGTATGAGCTCCGTATCAGATAACCGAAAAATCACTGTATGTAGGGGCAAACATTCAGCACCATCCAACAGCTAACCGCCCTGAAGAGGAGCACTGCATAGTGGTCGAAACGTCGGCAAATCCTTTGTTGTTTTAAAATGACGCGGCCTGATAACCAGAAATCTTTTATTCAAAATGACACCTGCTGTGGGAGCCAACGAACTTACATTCTGTTAAGACACATGTCTGTGGTGATCGATGCATCGGTCATTGCAGGGGCGAATGGTTTGCCCGATATATACTTTCTCACAGTGGCAATGAATCCTGTAAACACAGGTCATTCTCAGCCCCCAAATCATAACTAAGCTAAGAAGAGCTCTAGTCTTTGCAGGTGGATGAAACGCACTTTTTTAAAATCGTTTCTTTATTCGAAGACACACTTCTGCGTATGGAAGGAAAACAGTCTATCTGCCCTGGTCCTTTTCTGGTTCTGGTAATTGGCCCAATCTGCATGGCACTACGGATCTATCTGTGTAACACAAGCTTCTTATGTTCTAGTTCCTGTGTTAAGGTATCTGCATCCGAGATGGCATAAACCCTTCTACCCAACGTTCTCAGGACATTTGTACGTTGGTTCGGTGGGTGGCAAATCGTTGCAACTCGTGCCAACTTATTGCAACCTGCTAAGTCTGCAATAGCTGCAATGACACCGGCCGTGTGAGAACTTACATTCTAGGCATCTTATTTATCTTCGCGTGTTCCTTATTCAGATATTAGTAATTGCTATTCCACGTGAGCCTATAGCATTTCCAGCAGAGCCGCAGCCGCTTAAAGCCTTTTTCTTCATTGCGCCGTCCGACAATCCAGATAATGTGATTCGATGACCAATACATCTATTGGCACAACTTTGGCGCGTGTTCCTGAATTTATCAGTTGCTGTTGGCTCAGAAGCAGCCTCATCCAGGCTGGGAAATTATGCGATACATGGAATATTAGGCGGAGCGCTTTTTTTTTGGAGACGTAATTTATTTATTTGGGTCTTGGAAGCAGTAACCCACACAGAGCAGGCATAATCTTTGATGGTCCTCACTATGCTTGGCGGACTCGAAGGCCGCTGTCCTTCATTCAGATGAAGGTAGATGCTCCTAGCACTGCTAGTGCCTTTTTGCACGTTTCATCCGCGTGGTGTTCCCAGCTGCCGGTCACCCCTAAGTATTTGGTCTCTGGTGTCCACTATCACGTCGCGTCTTCTTGTAAGTAGGACACGCTGGTTCTTGAAAGCGTCAAACTGTAAACTCAAGCTAGGAGGTCACTTGGCAATGAACCACTGCGGAGATTCGAGTCGACACATCAGGGCTGTCTCGTTACGTTCATTCTTCGAGGCGAAGTGAGAAGGTCTGCAGTATAGACACTGCATAACACAGCACCCAACACTGAGCCCTGTGGAACCCCAGCAAGGACGCGCAGATTCGAAAATGTGGCATCCTCTGATCATGAAAGTCCTGTCCTTTAAGTAGCTACCAAGGAGTCACCCATAGGACTTGGCATACCATGATGTCACACGCTGTGAAAAGAACATGAGACATTGAGGAGGATCATGAAACAGAGCTCCCTATTGGTGTATACCTGGAAGAAGTTCTCGACTACCCTAGCAGCAGGAGAAGCATAGGATGGCCTTCCCGGAACCCAAGTTGTTCGTCAGGCAACACCGTACGCCAGTAACACCACCTGGGATCGCTATATTAAAGGGGAAGAGGTGGCAATGTGGACGTATTGGAATCGTTCTCATGTGTGCCTCGTAGAAGACAACGTCAAAGTAAGCAAAATATTTCATTATTATCGTCTGTAACGTAGGTAAAGTGACTGATAGAATCAGGAATGGCGTGTGTTCTGTAATCACGTTGGTCTAGTGTTTTGATAAAAACGTCTCTATAGCCTCTTTATCAGCATGTCAGTATTTGAAATACATTATGTGAAAATACGTGCAGTTTTCTCAGAAGTCGTTGTGTGACCTGATATGTAGTTTTTCAAAGCGTGCTCCACACATGTCAATAGAAATTATGTGGTCAACACGAGAAGGAACGGAAAGTCGCAATTTCAAGGAAATCGACTGGAACTGCCATCGGTTAACAGTGAGTCAGTTGAGTGCACTTGATGAAGTTTTCACAGCCACTAGAATTGTGTCACGTACTGCTGGCCAGTCGTGTGTTTAACACAATTTTTTCTGTACATAAAAACGGGGACTGTCGTGTCTATTTAATTTGAATTTCCATGAATCTACATCTACATCTACATCGATACTCTGCAAATCACATTTAAGTGCCTGGCAGAGGGTTCATTAACCACCTTCATAACTTTTCTCTACCGTTCCATTCTCTAATAGCGCGCGGGAAGAAAGAACACCTAAATCGTTCCGTTTTCGATCTGATTTCTCTTATTTTATTGGGATGGTCATGTCTCCCTAAGTAGGTGGGTGCTAGCAAAATATTTTCACATTCAGAACTAAAAGTCGGTGATTGAAACTTCGCAAACAGATCACGCCACAATGAATAACGTCTTTCTTTTAATGATTTCCACACCAATTCGTGCAACATTTCCGTGACGCTTTCCCCCCCGTAACGTGATAAAACAAAACGAGCTGCCCTTCTCTGAACCTTCTCAATATCTTCCGTCAGTCCCACCTGGTGAGGGTCCCACAAGGGTCAACAGTACTCCAAGAGAGGACGCACAAGTGTGATGTAGGCAGTCTCTTTGGTGGAGCTGGTGCATCGTCTAAGCGTTCTGCCAATGAAACGTAACCTTTGGTTCGCCTTCCCCACAATATTTTCTGTGTGTTCTCTCCAGTCAAAGTTGTTCGTAATTGTAACTCCTAGGTATTTTGTAGAATTTACGACCTTAAGGTTTGACTGATTTATCGCGTAATTGAAGTTCAGCGGATTTCTTTTAGTGGTCATGTGTATTACTTCACACTTTTCTTTATTTAGTGTCAATTGCCAATTTTCGCACCAAGTAGAAATTTTGTCTAAATCGCTTTGCAGTTGCTTTTGATCCTCTGTTGACTTCACTAACCGATAAACGACAGCATCATCCGCGAACAGTCTAAGGGAGCTATTCAGATTATCTCCTAAATCGTTTATAAACACGAGGAAGAGTAGGGGACCAATAACGCTTCCCTGTGGAACGCCAGATATCACTTCTGTTTTACTCGATGACTTACCGTCAATTACAACGAACTGTGTCCTTTCTGATAGGAAATCGTGAATTTTGCAATAAATCTCGGAAACTGTATAAATTTTGTGTTACTATACGTGTGTTACTTTACAGGTGTTTCATGATCTTCTTCAGTGCTGTTTGGCTGTATTACCTGCTTTTGCTTGTTTTCGTGTCACTGCTTGTGTCCTCCCATCGTTCTTCTACCTGCAGGTATCGTGTCTGTGGTCGTGTTTCTATGAATATGTCGTTTATTCTGCGTTATGCAGCATCAGCCGAGTCTCTTATAGTTACATTCATATGTACATTGCGTGTGAATGGTGGCCTGCTTGCCTCAGGAGAGGCAGCCTTGCTAACAGTCTACAAGTGGGTCTTCTGATGAAATGATAAAATGAAAGCATATAGGACACTGAATTTTAAATAATGTTTCAATTTCATGACAAACGATCCAAGATGTTAAAAATTCCCGAATTAATAAAGAATAATTTGTCACAACAAAGAAAAAAACCGTATCTCCGAGCGAATAATGGTAAATTGCGAAATTGTTGGGATTAAAATTATTTATTGAGTGCTCCTCTTAAAAATATCGATTTCTTTGCAAGTATTAGACATATATTGAAAAATACTTTAAAACCCCTTAAAATCAGGTTCTGTATTACTCGTTAACTTTCACGTCCGCAAACTTGCTACTCACTGTAAGAATAGCTGTAATAAAAAAGATACTTGTGTGGACAATAATTAATCAAAATGAAACTTTCACTCTGCAGCGGAGTGTGCGCTGATATGAAACTTCCTGGAAGATTAAAATTGTGGGGCGGTAGCGTGTGTCGTGTCGGGATAGCTCAGTCGGTAGAGCGCTTTCCCGCGAAAGTTAACGGTTCCAGGTTCGAGTCCCGGTTCCGGCACACAATTTTAATCTGCCAGGAAGTTTCATATCAGCGCAGACTCCGCTGAAAAATGACAGTTTCATTCTGGAAACATCCCTTAGGTTGTGGCTAAGCCATGTCTCCACCATATCTTTTCTTCCAGGAGTGCTAGTCTTGCATGTCTCACAGGAGATCTTCTGTGAAGTTTGTGTGTCTTAACAAAACCACTAGATTGTTATTATTTAATGTACTGAGTATGTTTACTAACCAGAAATGTGAGACAATTCAATTTATCCCTTATGTTTAAAGCTAGAACAGTATTATATATTTTACTTACTTTTTTTCTTTTTTTAACAAAAATGAACGGTTGCAGATTGAAATTTTATTTCCTTACCAGTTTTGAGCAATTATTGCTTTTCTTCAGAAGAGAAGGTAAAGAAAAAATCGTCAGTGTTGTGAAGTGCATAGCTTGTAATTAATAAAATAGAAAAATTAATATAGTATACATTCAAAAATACCTAAACGATACATTATACATACTGTTAATTATAGCAAGATAAGCGGAAGTAAGTATGAACATTTCGCTAATCATGTAATAATTAACAATATGTATAACCTCTCCCATTAATTTTTTTTTTCAAGCTACGAACTTTACTACACTGGCGAATTTTTCTGTATAGTTTCTTCTGAAGAAGAGCAATAATTGCTCGAAATCGGTAAGGAAATCAGTATCTACTTTGGATTGGTTGCTGTTCGTTTTTGGTGAAAAATGGGGAGAGAATAACGTATATTATAAATGAGTTTTCAAAAGAGATAGATTGGCTGACGAGTACTTACCTTTATGCTGTACCGCCGATAGTGGCACAAATGAAGAAAAACAAGAAAAGGAACGGAAAAGGACAAGCTTTTGGAACCCAGTTCCTTCTTCAGGTAGGAGAGAAGGGAAGAAAAAAGGGATGGGAACGGAAGGGAAAGGTAATTCACGACCTAGGTCATGAGGGTGGTGTTTGAGGAGTGTGGAAGTCAGATATACTGCCAGGATATATATAACCAAAGAGGAAGATCAAACAGTAAAGCGAAGGGCTCTGAGGGCCAGGTGTTACTTGGCAGTATCCAAATGGCACGTGTGGTGTAACACATGCCAAGGTTCCTGGAGTCATGCTGGAAGGCACGTTCTGCCACAGGATATTGGGTGTCCCCCAGGCGAACAGTCCGTATGTGACCATTTATCCGCTCAGCCAATTTGTTAGTAGACATACCAACATAAAAGACTGCACAGTGGACACATGTCAGTTGATATATGAAGTGTGTTGTCTCGCATGTGGCCCTGCCTTGATTCGGGTAGGTTTTTCCTGTGGTTGGGCTGGAGTATGTGGTAGTGGGAGGATGCATTGGATAGGTTTTGTAGAGGGATCGGTTGCAGAGATAGGAACCATTAGGTATGGAGGGTGGTTTTGAGATGTTGTAAGGTTGGACGAGGAAGTTGCGGAGGTTGGGAAGAGGGCGGAAGGCTACTCTGCGTGGCGTGGGAAGAACAGTTTGGAGTTATGATCTCATCTCAGGGCATGACTTGAGAAAGTCATAGCCCTGTCTGAGGAATTTGTTGAGGCATTCCAGGCTAGGATTGTACTGGGTGACTAAGGGGACTGGGAACATTGTTGTTGGAAGGAGAGGAATGGACAGCTTGAGAGATCTGCTTGTGGACGAGGTCTGTAGGGTAGTTGCGGGAGAGGAAAGCATTGGATAGATTGTTGTTGTAGGTGGTGAGGGATTCGTAACTGGAGCAGATACGTTTCTTACGTATGCCCAGGCTGTAGGGAAGGGATCGTTTAATGTGGAAGGGATGTACTATTGCTTGTTTATTATAAATGTTTAGGTGATACAAATTCAAGAGCTACGAGAAAATGAAATAGTGTTATTATCAAGTGTTTTTAAAAATTGTTTTTACATAAAAACCACTGAAATACTTTTAAAATCCACCAAAATTCCCACTAGCCACTAGATGCAAAATTTGCCCACTAGACAGGTAAAACAATAACTTGGAAACACTGTGCCGCGGTGGAGTAGCCGAGAGGTCTAAAGCGTCTCGCTGCGGAGCGCGTGGTTGCTCGCCGTGGAGGTTCGACTCCTCCCTGGGGCATGGGTGTGTGTTTGTGTTGTCCTTAGGTTAGTTTACCTAGGTTTAAGTAGTTTGTAAGCTACGGACTGATGACCATGCAGTTTGATCCTATAGATTTACAGACATTTGAACATTTGCAACATTGCGGCCGCCAGCTGACTGGCTGGCCGCTGGGGCATGCCCAACAACACGCAGCAGCACCACCACCTAGAGAGAAGGCCGCGGCGCTCTAGTGTGACGTCAGGCAGAGTAGCTGACTGCGCGCATAGCTGACTGGCTCGCTGCTTTGGCATAGTGGGCCGTGCCCCAGCGGCTACCCAGTCAGCTATGCGCGCGCAACCTACTCTGCCTTACGTCACACGAGAGCGTCGCAGCCGTCACTTTTGGTGGTCGTTGGTACAGCCGGTCACTCAGCTTGCGTTCGCGGCCTATGGGTGTGACGTAGGCACGGCCAGTTCGCGACCAACGGGAAATACAGGCCTGAGAGTGCACATCATGTGACGTAAGCAAGGTAGTTCCGAACCGGCGCGATCGCTAGCTCAGTGGCTGCCCGCTATGACGCAGTGGGCCGTGCACCAGAGGCCGGCCAATCGGCTAGCGATCGCGCCGGCTCGGAACTACGTTGCTTACGTAGCATGAAGTGCGCGCTCAGGCCTGTATTTCTCGCCGGCCACGGGCCAGTTGTGAGGCCTCGTCTTGCAAGGTACGTAGACGAGAAAGGTATGCCAGTTTGGGCTTCTTCACTGTCATTGGTTAGCGCAGTATTACGTCACTCGGCAGTGAGCCGTTGTATTATAAGGCCGCCGTGAACACATTTTCTCCGTCTTTTCTTTTCTCATTTGCAAAAAAAAAAAAAAAGAAATGCTTTTAAGAGGTGGAATACAATTGTGATTAATATATATGTATACTAATATACAAAGGACTGAAAAAGAAAAGCTTCAAACATTATTAACAACTAGCTAACCCGTCCCGCCCCGCGACTTGGCACGGGTAATATTTAAACGTCTTTAACTCGAGAACCACTGAACGTATCGTGATGACGGTTGTTTTTAAATTGTAGCGCTCATAAAGATCTACAATAAAGTCCGTGAGAGCACATCTCTAACTTTTATAGATTTCTCACAATCACTATTTATGTAGTCTGAAGCCATCCAGCGCCAGCCCCTTAGTATTTTTTTATTTTATTTTATTTTATTTTATTTTATTTTATTTTATTTTTTTTATTTTTTTTTTTACCTTTATGAGATATAAAATTTAAAAGAAACCTCATCACGATGCGTTCAGTAGTTCTCGAATTATGGAAGATTAAAGTGATAAGAGAAAATGTGCTTCTGTTTTATATAATAACTTAGTGGCGACGTTCCCTTTCTCTGGAAACGTTGCTAGTAACCTCTATGTTGCTAGAACTTGCAGCATCAGATTTGTTTCCATACCACTTTGGTATTTTTTTACGATGAAACAGCATTTGCTTTAAGCAGCTTCTTTGTAAGTAGAACTAACAATTCATTCCTCGCCGGCCGCGGTGGCCGAGGTGACTGAGGCGCTCCAGTCACGGTCAGCACGGCCACTACGGTCGGGGGTTCGAATCCCCCGTCGGGCATGGATATTTGTGCCGTCCTAGTTCGTAAGTAGTTCATAGGTAGTTTGTAAGTTTAGAGACTGATGACCCAGTAGTTAAGTCCCATAAGCTTAACAAACAACAACAATTCATTCTGCGAGTCTCTTTTGTAATAGGCTTCACAAAAATGTTCGGAACAAATTCCGACATTTTTTACATTTATCTAGTCTTTTCGTTTACAGTGAGAGATCCATATGCGCTAAAATTCCCCATCTTTTGGAACCGAAGGTAAAAAAAAATGCCTTCCGTCTTGCGTCCACTATCATTGCACTCCGCAACAGCACAACAGGAAGTATTCTTACTCATAATTACAGAAAGCATATATGGAAAAATTGTTATCTAGTCGAAGAAAGCTACTTTCAATCCGGTCACGAAACGAGCGAGCGCAAAACACAACTTCCTGCTCGCACGTTTCATAAGGGTACTGCGGTAACTGCTCGGCGCTTGCTGCCAGGTGACGTCACAGAAGCAAAGCGCGCGAGTCAAATTTACACCCCCCCCCCTGCTCGTCTTGTAGGTGGTGTTGGTTGAGCCGGGTGAGCAGCGCTGGCAGTCGTGGGGCCACCTCGTCCTGGCGGGGTGGCTGACCGGCTATCAGGGAGGATGCGGGACTCCTCTGCCCGCCGCGGCGGCCCGCACGTTCCCACGCGGGTGGGGTGATAGCGCGCTGTCGGTGCCTTTCTGACACAGATACCGCCCCGCCAGTCGGCGCATCCACGCCACGCAGCTGCAACGACACCGCAGTAGTCGGCACCGCCAGCGCCCACAGTTTCTTACTGTGTACATTCGCATTTACAGGGGATGGGCAAAACAACTTGGACACCTAACATTACATTTAGGGCAAAATATTCTGAATTGCAATATATATATATATATATATATATATATATATATATATATATATATATATATAAAGAAACATTAACCCTTTTGGTCTTGAATTGCGGTTTTTCATAACCCAGATAGCGCTGACTTCCTTCCAGAAGGACGCGAGCGGCAGCTTACTATTTTATTCTTTTCTGTAAGAATTCGTGTACAGTGTCATATTTTATATAAAGGGTGTCCCAGCTATCTCGTCCACCCAAAATATCTCTGGAACAATAACAGCTATTGGAAAACGACTTTCACCGGTATCAATGTACGGCTGGGGCCCATAAATGTACAAATTTGGAAACATTCTAAAACAAAACCAAATGTGTTTTTTTAACACAAACTTATGTTTTTTAAATGGACACCCTATATTTTACTGTTATGAGTGAATGCGCTAGATCTACAGTAAAGTTTTAACGTTGAACGGCATTACTTTTTTAGTAACGGGTTAACGATAAGCGAAGTTAACTTAGGGTGTCCATTTAAAAAAAACATAAGTTTGTGTCAAAAGCACATTTGCTTTCGTTTTAGAATGTTTCCAAATATGTACATTCATGGGCCCTAGCCGTACATTGATACCGGTGAAAGTCGTTTTTCAATAGCTGTTATTGTTCCAGAGATATTTTGGGTGGACGAGATAGCTGGGACATCCTGTATATGAATCGGATGCTTCAATTGAAGATCAGTTTTAGCTTGTATTGTTGAGGTTTATACAGAAGTCACTAAAGATTTCCTCGTAGTTGTATTAATATTTCTTGAACTTTCTTCAATTTTTGAGACATTTATATGTATATATTTTCATCTTAAATGTTGTTTTAATAATAATGATTCATCATATTAAAATTATAAAACATTCATTTTGACGTCATCCCATAAAAAAGGTCAGTATTGCAAAACTAATGGCGTGATTGTGAAAAAAATCACTTACAACGATCTCGTGTAATTATATCAAGGTTATTAATAGCTTCTGAGAAAAAAATTAAAACAAAAGAAATTCCGTGCTACCTGGAAAAAAAATTGGAACCTAGTATTTTTCTAATGAAATAAAAGGTTTTCGCTTGGTAGGCGATGTGAGATGTTTCTTTTATTTAACTTGTTTTGAAGTTAAGTAAAAGAAACATCTCACATCGCCTACCAAGCGAAAACCTTTTATTTCATTATAATTCTGAGGTGGGCTGGCACACAAAAATGGAATCTAGTTACTAGTATTTTTCATTACAATGCATTTACTTACATTGAAATACACACAGATAATTTTTACGTACTTTGTTGGAAAATTATAGTGTGTACTATAAACAGCACATCAGGTCCCAAATGGAGTAAACTGTTACACATAAGCACTTCATCTATACTGGGTTCAGGAATGTTCGCAGATGGGAAAGTCTGTGTTAAAATGTCGTTGTGACCAATAATACATAAGGAAAAAAAATATTTACATTGTCACTAATTCACACAGTATGGAACGACTTCATAAGTGAACATTCAATAAAATGTTTCCGGGTCTGAGACAGCCAAATACACGAAGAAGGCCATTTGCAACAGTGGCCGAAACTCCGGGCAGCTTCGTTAAGTTTGACAATGTGGTCTGACCAAGGAGGTTAGAATACAGGGAGACGCCCTTAGGCTGAAAAAGTGAATCCTGCCTCCGCCATATTGCTAAGTTTTGGAGAAGTGTTCGTATTGTAGAGCTAATGTTACTTGTCGCTTAAAGCAGTAATAAACCGTTCGACAGTTTTGCCCTGATGTATAAGGTGTTAAACGAGTGCAAATTAGCCGTTAAAAATTAAGTTTTCAAATATAATATGCTGAGTATTTATTACTATTTATTAAAAAAAGTATATTGTTTGAAAGTACATACTTCGCAGTGATTGTGAGTCCAGTGCATTAACAGTAAGAGGGTCAACTTAACGCATAGTTTTAACAGAGAAATAGCAATCCAGCACTGATCAAGATGGTGGGCAGGCTTCAACTGACGTATGTGCTCTGCGCAGATAATGCCACGTCCTTGCGTCTGACACCCATAAACATTTTATTGATTGCGACAACGGCCGCGGTAGACTACGCTTACGTAAGTGAACACCACAGATCAAATGTTCAAATGTTTGTATAGCTTATGGGACTTAACTACGGGTTCATCAGTCCCTACATAAGTAGCTTATATTAAAGATGGCACAAATATCCATGCCGGAGTGGGGATTCCAAGCCCTGACAGGGAACGGCCTTTCGCATCGTAGCATAGCGTCTTAATACGCTCGGCTGCTCCACCGCGGCTGAACATCGCACTTTTTACGTTTGTCTTTTGACTTCAGGGTACAAATTTCTTTCTTACATACTTCTTGACTGACCACAATTTTTTGCCAGTTTCCCTCACTTTCATATCGAATATTCCGCTCTCTTCTTGCAGGTAAGTGTGATGGGCTTTCAGTGTTCGGTCTTCTTCTCTTGAGTCGAAAGTGGAACATTTGTTTTAGCTACTAATTCCTCAGCAATATCAAGAGAAAATTCTAGCAGTCTTTGCCTTTATATTCCGTTTATATTGTACCTAACTGTTGGTGATGACTGCAGTTGTAAAGTAGAATATAGGTCTGTGCCCATTTCCTTAAGCGAATTAATATCCGGCAGAGTTCAATTAATAATGTCAGCACCACGTATTGGAGAATTGTAGAATTTTGTAACTTCAGGTCTGGTTACTTTTACAAATGCCTTATCGGTTTTATTTGCATCGTTCAACACAATCTGGTTGTCTTTTCATACAGCTCTGACCAAATGAAAACAAATTATATATCAATAGCCATGTACCTGGTACTCATAAATATGTTTTAAAATGGGTAGATTTGTCATGCATTATATAGAATCTACGTTCAAAAACTATATCTGTTGAGACCTGTTGTGTTACTTTCGGTACTTTAAGTTTGATATGAATATATTATTACTTTTCTAACATAATAACTCCACTGTTTATAATTATCATTCGCCGCGGTGGAGTAGCCGAGCGGTCTAAAGCGTCTCGCTGCGGAGCGCCCGGTTGCTCGCCGTGGAGGTTCGAGTCCTCCCTGGGGCATGGTTGTGTGTGTTTGTCCGTAGGTTAGTTTACCTAGGTTTAAGTAGTTTGTAAGCTACGGACTGATGACCACGCAGTTTGGTCCGATAGATTTACAAACATTTGAATTATCATTCTTTCAACTATACTTCTGAATAAAAATATTGTCAATAGAAAATACATATATGTCTATATACAATAACATAGTGGTAGAGTGCAAGACTACAAATCCAAAGGTCGCGGTTTCGATCCCCGCCAGGTTCTAGGATTTTTATCTGTCACTTTCCACTTCTTTCAACTCTGGCAGTATTGCTCATGTGAAAAATACCGAGTAGCACCGTGGTTCGGAATTCACGTTAAACTGTAGGTCCCCCCTATAACTGGCTGGGTAATTCAGTTCGAAGGTCGGAGGAAGGCAACGGCATACCACCTCCAAACAGGACCATGCCTAGTAAAGCACTGTGTTGTTCAAACCAATCTTCGTACTGTTGATTGCTTTACCTTATAATAACAACTATATGCTTCCTATGAGTAGTTTTGAATTCTGCAGTAATATTCAGCACAGATACTAAAAGGTAGCAACTGTTACTCTCAGACTGACAAGTGGATGTAATAATACCTTCAGAACACTAGAGCTCAAGTGATTCACAAAGTTTCATACAGAGGTAAGAATGTATAAAAAAGACGTACTTTATTTAGAACGCCAGGTCTGAAATGGTGAATATGTTGTATTTCAGTTAAATAAATAAATAGAAATTATCATGTACGTGTTTTGGGTACAAAATTCATTAAACCCTTTCAGTCGTGGCCTACTAAATAAAGAGCATCACTTATACATACCCTTATCATTTTATGAAACATGTAAAACAATTAAGCTCTAGTGTTCTCATTATGACAACATTTCCATGTAACATTCTGAGAGTAACAGCCGCTACACATTACCCCACTGGAAGATGGTGGATAGAAATGTAGCTCCACCTGGTACGCATATAGTTTCTATCGTGTATTGATGTTCTTTTTATTGGCAATGAATACAGTGATAGATATGATAATACAGAAAAAAAGTGTAATGATTTACTACATCTAATATCCGGGATGTTATTTTTTAATTTTCAAACCAACGGTGAAAGAAATATGTTTGTATATTTCATCGTACATAAATTGATTATAATGAATAATATGTTTCAAATTATTTGATTGAAAAACAAAAAATCAGGGATTAAATGGTTAAATTAAATGTTGACTGAAATATATGGTATTAATTTTGGGTAAAGCTTTGGGAAACTATGTTGTTATGGTACAGCTTTTTCTATATCGCTGCAAATAGTGACATTTAAGCTACTTGTTTCCTAAATTACAACACAGGATGCGGAAATCGCACAAATTCCTACCATTATGGGGTTTTCAGTTGACTTTTTTTTTTTTTTTTTTTTTTTTTTTTAACTGAGGGAATGTGCTATAGTAGTGGATCCCAAACAATGAGTCACGACTCACTAGTGCGTCGCCGGAGACTAATAAAATATCGCATGGAAAAAGGCGTATTGGTATTTTCATTATATTACATTTCACTCAATAAAGATACGTCAAGATTAAGGCCTATCGCTTATTTGAAATGGTAACGATTGCGAATTAATGTATCAACATTAAGATTTTTGCGAACTGATTACTTTACGTAACGGCCACTAAAAGTTACGTTAAAAAAGGAAAGAGCCATCAGTAGCAGGGTTGTACATTTATTAACTACCGGTTTCAGACAGTTATTGCCCTGCTTCAGCTATATTAATTGTGCCCTATATGTTCACTCCGAGCAAGTAGTAATAACACTGAGAATCAAGTGCGGAGATCTGAGCATAATCTACGATTCTGCAACTGGTGGCTGCTTCGTTTTTTAACTTCAAAACCACAATTGCTGAAATGAATAAACTTCCATTGAAAGTGGTTGGTTTATACAAGACTATTACTTAAAATTAATCCTCCTTTTAGGACCTAGTTTCTAAGACTCCCTGATTAATTGTCATGTGGGAAAAACTAGTTTGTAGGATGCAACTTAACGAGCTAAAACATTCATTATCTGAGGAAAAATCCATGATTTAAATGCGATGCGGTCCTTTCTTGGATACTTTCTTTAAAGCTCTCGGTTTGGATCGTCATAAATGGAAGGTACAAAGTACAATTATTGTGGTTTGAATCATTTCTGTTGGCCCGTTTTTGCGTTACAAATGTGGGGTTGTGGATCCGCCTCGATGCAAAAAACGTATTGTTTCCATATCCAAACTAGTTTCGCAGTGGGTTTTGTAATTAACTGCCGGCCGCGGTGGCCGCGGTGGCCGCGGGGACTGAGGCGCTTCAGTCACGGTCTGCACGGCCACTACGGTCGGGGGTTCGAAGCCCCCCTCGGGCATGGATATTTGTGACGTCCTAGTTCGTAAGTAGTTCATAAGTAGTTTGTAAGTTTAGGGACTGATAATCCCGCAGTTAAGTCCCTTAAGCTTAACAAACATTTGAACATTTTTGAATTAACTGCTACTATGGCCTAGAAAGGATCGCGACCAACGCGAGCAGCAATGTCGCGATACGATAAACCACAATCGCGATAGGCTACAATCCATTCTTTATCAAAGTCGGAAACGTGATGGTACGTATTTCTCCACCTTACACGAGGCATGACAACAACGTTTCACCAGGCAACGGCGGTCAACTGCTTTTTATATATGAGAAATCGGTTATAAACTTTCTTCATGTCAGCACGTTGTATTTGTCGCCACAGGCGCCAACCTTGTGTGAATGCTCTGAAAAGCTAATCATTTGCATATCACAGCATCTTCTTCCTGTCGGTTAAATTTCGCGTCTGTAGCACGTCATCTTCGTGGTGTAGCAATTTTTATGGCCAGGAGTGTATTTCGTGAAAATCGACTACTGACACAGCAGTTTGTTCTTAATAAGACGGACTATTCAGTGATACATATATATTCTTGACAAATGATCTCCAAAACATGATTTAGGGGGTCGAAAATTGCAAAATATTGCAAATCAGTATAAAAATTGTACCTACCTTGCTAAGTTCCACACAACCCGCCGCGACAATGAGGTCTAGCAATGTCAGTATAATGGGAGCTGTGTATTGATGAAATAGGCGTACCTATCCAGAGATGGCAGCACTCTAACTGAACTTTATAGCCCTCCCCTATTTTACCCAACCTCCCCGTCTTGCCCCGCCTTCCCCTAGTTGCAAAGGACAATGCGTGACAAATGTAAAAGATCCCATTATGTAAGTATGTTTTGCCGAAACCGATCATCTACATGAAAGATAATTAGCCATCTTAACTGCTTTTTACATAATAAATCATTTAGTTAATAGGCTGTATAGTTTCCAATAGCATGTTATCTATTCTTGTGTCGAAACATCCGCCAATTATTTCAACAACTCATGAATATTCGGCAAGAAGTCGAAATATATCCGTCAATTACTTGAACGATGTTTGAGCTGTAAATTTGACCCTCACTTTCTGCTCTGAAACTCCCCATATTTATTCAATTGTGTTGAGACAAGCCGATTTTACTGTGCAGGGAAGATGTCTGATAATTTTCTGATGCTGTACTGCGAAAAGCACTAATCAACTTTATTTTGGCTTTGTGTGTGGGAACGTTGTAGTTTCTGATTGTGACAATGTTTGTTACCAATCCTACAGTCATAGTAAGCAGTTTCTTGTCAAACGTGGTAAGATATTAATTCACAGTTATCCAATCAGTCACGGTAATGATAGAAACAACTGAATACCATATACATTTAAGGAAACGCAAACTTACATTTCTACTTTTTGTAGATTTGGTGAAAGTTTTGAAAATGATGATTGCAATACACTCTTTTAAATTCTGAAGTCAGCAATAGTAAAATGTATGGCACGGTAGGTTATTTACAACTTGTGCATTAACTGAACAGCTGTTATTAGACTTGAAAGGGACGAAGTGTTTGGTGAGGGAGTAAGGCTTGTAGCCTTTCTCCAATGTTATTCAGTATGTACACTCAACAAGCTGTGAAGGAAAGCAAAGAGAAATATGGAGAAGGAATCAGAGTTCAGAGTGAATAAATAAAAACATTGCGTTTTGCTCATGACACTGTAATTCTGTCAGAGACAGGAAAGGACCTGGAAGAGCTGTTGAACGGAATGGACAGTGTGTTGAAAGGGTAGTGTAAGATGAACATTAACAAGAGCAAAACAAGGGTAATGAAATGCAATCTTAGATAATTTGGCAATGCAGAAGGAATTTTATTAGGTAACGGAACAATAAAGGTGGTTGATGAGGTTTTGTTACTTGTGCAGTAAAATAACAAATGATGGTCACAGTACAGAAGATATGAAATGCAGAATGGAAATGAGTAGAAAAGCGTTTGAAAAGAGAAATTTACTAACATCGAATATTAAAGTCTAAGGAAATCTATTCTGAAGGTATTTGTGTGGAGTGTTGCCTTGTACGGAAGCGATATTTGGACGATAAATAGTTTAGACAGGAAGAGGACAGTAGCTCTAAAAATATGATGTTACAGAAGAATGCTGAAGAATAGACGGGTAGATCGCACAAATAATGAAGATGTACTGAACAAAATTGTGGAGGAAAGGATTTTTTGGCATACCTTGACTAAAAGAATGGATCGATTGGTAGGTCACATTCTTAGCCATCAATAGATCGTAAATTTAGGATTGGAAAGTAGTGTGTGGAGGGAAAATCGCAGAGGGAGACCAAGAGACGAATACATTAAGCATATTCAGATGGATGTAGGTTGAAGGTCTTATGAGGAGAAGAAGCCTGTTCAGGATAGAGTAGGGTGGAGAGCTGTATCAAACCAGTCTCCGGACTGAAGAACACGACAACACAGGCCCAAATCATTACTCTGCCTGACAGTAGGAATCAGGTTTTCGATACTTGAATTCGGTTGTTCATTACGATTACGATTAAAAGAAAACGTTCAGATATTGGTAAGTCTAAGGGACTTTACTGCTGCGATTATCAGTCTCTCGGTTTACAAACCTCTGTAACATACACGTACTTATGCTAAGGACAACACACAAACCCAAGCACGAGGTAGGACTCGAACCGCCGACGGCGAGCAACCGCGCGCTCCACAACAAGGCGCCTTATAACCCCCGGCCATTCCACCGCGCCGACCGCGGTGGCCGAGGGGACTGAGGCGCTCCAGTCACGGTCTCCACGGCCACTACGGTCGGGGGTTCGAATCCCCCCTCGGGCATGGATATTTGTGCCGCCCTTAGTCTTTGCTAGTTCATAAGTAGTATGTAAGCTTAGGGACTGATGACCCCGTAGTTAAGTCCCATAAGTTCTACAAACATTTGAACATTTGCCATTCCACCGCGGCCAAACAATAATTCATCGTATCCCTACCACACGGTTCCAGTTATTAAGCCTCACGTTTTCGTAGCGCCACCTCCTACACACATTTGCGATGGCTTTCGGTACCATATTCCAGACGTACTGATTTTATCAAAATATTAATAATCAAGTCAGTGTCGAGATTTCCTGTAGCTCGTTTCGTGGTAGTTTTATGTGACCTGGCCACCATATTTCTTCGTTTCTCGTTGCCACTTTTCGGGTTTTTCCTACTATTCCTTTTCGCTAGTGATGTTGATTCTGATATTAAGGAATAGAGATGGAAGGTTAAGGCCCAATAGTGATCAGTTGTCTTTTTCCACTAGATAAAATTCATTGACATCATAATAAATAGTTGAAACATTCAGATTACATGTGTACACAAACACAAAGGCAACTGCAATTGCCGGCCGCGGTGGCCGAAGAGACTGAGGCGCTCCAGTCACGGTCTGCACGGCCACTACGGTCGGGGGTTCGAATCCCCCCTCGGGCATGGATATTTGTGCCGTCCTAGTTTAGGGACTGATGACCCCGTAGTTAAGTCCCATAGACTATGCAAACATTTGAACATTTGAGCAACTGCAATTACAAATGCCAATAATAACAATGTTAAGTGAAGGAACAGTAAAAAAATGAATCGTAATTGAGTGATAGGGCTGAAACTAGCTATGGGTTAACAACTATATAGATTTAAAAAACTCATTTTTAAAGTAAACAATTACTAGGTCATACTGTCATCACTATGCTAAGAAGTACTCAGAATTTTCGAATATTAATCACCAGATATCAATCAGAAAACTGTAAATAAAGTACAGGAAAATTAACCAGAGGAGTCTTACGTCGTCAGTTTCTTTCAGAGCAGATTAAAAGTACAATGTTTTAATTAACAGGTACTAGTGGCAGGTTTCGCTAACAGTAAACTAGTAATGTAAACGTAAGCATTCGTATAAAAGATTTGACAGCCTGTGCTGTGGTATCACCACTGACCAGTATTTCAGTTATTTAAAGTCACTGTAGCAAGCGGCAGTAAAAGGATATGCAGTTTTAATCAACAGGCCACAAGTAAATTAACTATGGTGATATCTCCGTAACAGCAGTTACAACTCAGTGCAGGAGCAGGAGCGTCCAGGAATTTGTCACAGTGTTACTATGTACTCAAAAGCACATATTCACACACAGTGTTACAACGGTCGCAAGAGGGGAAGCACAGCGTGGTGTGTGTGTGTGTGTGTGTGTGTGTGTGTGTGTGTGTGTGTGCTGACCTTCCAAAACTCATTCTTCTGGGTACAGAGGACACAACACTTCAACAACCACTTAATTAACACAGTTCGATTATGTAAATCAAGAAACAAACCGTAATGAAAATGCCGAACCTCCTGTTTCAATAATTGGGTTAATTTTACTCCACCAGTTATGATTTTTAATGCTTAGTTGTAGGCTATTTCTAACTTACTGATGTTTCTGGGAAAACTGTTCACTACTGTATGTTAAAACTGGTCTTATGTGGATTGTAAAGTTGTTGTTGATCAGAGTTCTTAAACATTCCAGTTTACTAATGGCTATGTAAACAACCGCTCTCTCAAAACAGGATCTGTACCAAAAGATTGGAATGTTGGACAGGCCACACCATCTTCAAGAAAGGCAGTAGGAGTAACCCACTAAACTACAGGCATATTTCATTGACGTCAATTTGCAGCAGGATTTTGGAACATTTCCTGTATTCAAATAATATGAGTTATTTCGAACAGAATGATCTACGGACCCAAGGTCAACACGGATTTAGGAAGTATCGTTCATGCGAAATACAACTAGCTCTTTTTTCCACACGAAGTGATTTGTGCTATCGACAAGAGTTCGAAAATTGATTCCGTATTTCTTGATTTCCAGAAGGCTTTTGACATCGTACCACACAAACGGCTTGTAATCAAATTGCGTGGTTACGGTATATCGCCCCAAATTTGCGACTGGATGCTGGATTTACTGTCAGATGGACACAGTTTGCAGTGATCGATGGTAAAGCATCGACTAAAGTTGAGGTGACATCGGGCGTTCCACAGGATAGTGTTATTGATCCTCTGCTGTTCCTTATTTACATAAACGATTTGGGAGAAAATCTAAGTAGCTCTCTTAGGTTGTTTGCAGATGACGCTGTCAGTAACCGTTTAGTAAAATCAGCTGAAGATCAAAACCAACTGCAGAACGATCTGAATAAGATATCACTATGGTGTAAAAATTGGCAAGTGACTAAATAATGAGAAGTGTGCAGTCGTCGACATGAGCACGAAAAGAAATCCGTTAAAATTTGTTTACAAGATAAATCAATAAAAAGTGAAGGCCGTAAAGTCTACAAAATACCTAGGAATTACTATTAATTCAGATTTAAACTGGAAAGAACACGTAGATAATGTCGTGGGAAAGGCGATCCAGAGACTGCGTTTCATTGGTAGAACCCTTAAGATGCAACAGAACTACTAAAGAGACTGCATACACTACGCCTGTCCGTCCTTTTTTGGAGTATTGCTGCCCAGTGTGGGATCCTTATCAGGATGGGGGGGGGGGGGGGGGTTGACGGAGGACATCGAAAGAGTCCAAAGAAGGGCAGCTTGTTTTGTACTGTCACAATTCAGGGGAGACTGCGTTCCGGAAATGATAGAGGATCTGGGATGGGAACCATTACAACAACGGCGCTTATCACTGCGGCGTGGGCTACTTATGGTGAAAATGATCACCGGAATAAAATACGAGAAATCAGAGCTCGAACGAAGAGATTCAGGTATTCTTTCTTCCCGCGCGTTATTCGAGAATGGAATGGGAGATAAATAGTATAAAGGTGGTTCGATAAATCCTCTGCCAGGCACTTAAATGTGATTTTCAGAGTATCCCATGTAGATGTAGACACTGACGAGGTAAGGAGTTGGTTAAGTGGGGAAGGCTGCCACAGCAGGCGCCTGATACACTGCGCAAACGGTAAGTGCAGACAGGAGCAGCGCTACCGGCTGCCGGCTGCAGCTCCTGCGTGGGCGGACGGCGGCGGTCGCAGACGCGGGGCGATACGTAGGCTCAAAGCGCCGCTATCGCCCGCCACCGCGCGTCGTTGGCCACAGCCGGTGCGGTCTGGTGTGCTGCGTGCCGTGGCCGCCGAGGGAGACCTACCTGGCGAACAGACACCATGGAACAACAGCCTTTCACGTCACTCCTTTTTCCAATGTTATCTTCAGATAAACGGAAGCTAGAGGTGATAGTATATAGAGTTTACTTCATACAGCTGGTATGGAGTAGAGAAGGCCTCTTGGGTGCATCGCCAGCACCGGCGAGCACCGGTGCTCTGCTGCAGCGCCGGTGCTATGGGGCACGAGAGGCGGCACAGCGCTGTCAGCGCGGTACCGTCAGAAGAGGTGAAGTCGATCAGGTGGGGGGAAGTCGACCGGCAATACAGCATTATAATTTACACTACTTCCGCCTGGCGGTACATCCGGGAACTTCACGCCTCACATACTTGTTGGAAGCCAATGAGTTGCAGAGTAGTATTTACCTGTATCCGTTCAGCGGGATTGAAGGATATAAACAAATGCATTTTGGTAGCCTGTGAATGAAGCAAGACTAAACCTGTTACAATACGACCTTATAGTCATATAATTCTGCTGTTTTCGCGGACTGTTAGTTGGTAAGTGAACTCATTGTCATTTGATTTATGTATTTGCAAAAGCAGACGTTTGTTGTATGGACGAGTAGTGATCTAAAAATTGAATTGTCGTATTTTGTAGGGTGAAGTCGATCATACCGCGAACATACAAGAAGAAGGTGGGAAGAGAGGGAAAAAGGAACTACAATCCAGTATATCTGAAAAATGCCGTTCAGGAAGTGAAGGTAGGGAAGTTGAGTATTCGTAAAGCATCTGAGTGTTACGGTGTGCCCTATACAACGTTAAATGAGTGGGTGAAGGGCAAACGTAGATATAAATATGGTGGGCAGCCTGTTAATAGTTCAGTAGACGAAGAATATTTAGTTCATGGATTGATCAAGTGTATTTGCAGATGTTTCTGATGTACAAAAGACTCCCTTCACACAAATTGTAACAAAAATGAAGCCTAAGGGCATTAGTCGTGGACGCTACAGTTTGCCAGATTTTGACATTTCAACATTGAGTGAAAATTCTTTATGATGCAAGATAATTTTATGTGCACTGGTTTTTCTAAAGCAATTACAATGTTATAACCATAAAATAACCTATTTCTTAATTTTAATAGATGTTTGGTCCCTGAGAAAGACCCTCTACTAATTTAAAACTTCATATAAACATAGCCTACCATACCTTGGGAGATATTTCAATGAAAAAGACGATCGGTTTCACCCCATTGTCTGGGTAAAGCCGTTATAGTTCTTCATAAAATGAGTGATCGTCTTCACTCCACTGGGTGGGGTGAAGACTATCGACCTTTAAATTAAAATAATTTCAAAAGCACAATAGGCTATTTCTATATTCAACAATAGATATAATGTCGAAATCCTAAGGGTTACACGTAATATTTTTGAAACGAATTCTTCCAGAGGTTCCCTCGAAAACAACAGAAAAACTGAATTTTCTGATCGACTTCACCCCTTCTGACGGTAGCAGGGGTACGTGTTGACGACACGCGGAAGTCGTGTTGTTTGTGAATTATTGAAACCAATAATGATGATGTCAATTTTTGTTTATAGACAGAAAGTTGTACTGCGCTCCTTATTTTATAAAAAATTTCAACATTCTTTGTTGATCTTTGGCATCGCATTGAAGAAACTAATTTTCTCATATTACGTACAACAGTTTTGCAGCTTGCAACAAGCCGGCCGCGGTGGCCGAGGTGACTGAGGCGCTCCAGTCACGGTCAGCACGGCTACTACGGTCGGGGGTTCGAATCCCCCCTCGGGCATGGATATTTGTGCCGTCCTAGTTCGTAAGTAGTTCATAAGTAGTTTGTAAGTTTAGGGACTGATGACCCCGTAGTTAAGTCCCATAAGCTTAACAAACATTTGAATTTTGCTTGCAACAATTCATTAAACTTGACCTTGTTTTTATTTCGTTAATATTCATAATTGGAAACTTTTGTTCACAAAGGAACGTTGTTCAGAACATTGCAACACATTTTAGGACAAGGACATGAATTCTCAGGAATTCTTTTTCAAATGTTCGTTAAGCTTAAGGAACTTAACTGCGGGGTCATCAGTCCCTAAACTTACAAACTGCTTATTAACTATCTTATACTAAATACGACACAAACATCCATGCCCGAGGGGGGATTCGAATCCGCGACGGGGAATGGCCTCGCGCATCATAGCATAGCGCCTCAATGAGCTCGGTCGCTCCGCCGCGGCGAATTCTTGTTCATCAAAGGCTATATATAAAGGAATTTAAATCACTACTGTAGACTAATAGTCTGTCGAAATTGAGTTGTCTGTAGTTCTGTCAACTCAGTTTGGATACTTGATGGGGCATCCTCTGCGTGCACAGAAAGAGGCATCATAAAAACTTTCGAGTGTAGTTTTTATTTTATTTCTTCAAACCTATCTTAGAAATTTTTATGTAATAACTGTGTACTCCCGGATGTGGTCATAAGTACAATTAAGAAAGAGGTATATTTTTGGTTTTCTTCAGATCGTGGCAATAGTGCTTTTAATTTAGTAATCAGTTCCCTTCTGTCTGTTCCTTCAATCCCCTCGCATGTTACGGAATGTTTATTTTCGTAGTGACAGCACATTTATATTTACGGTACAGTGTTATATTAAGCATTGTGGTTTCCCATCAGCCTTAAAAAATCTATCTATTAAGCATTAAAAAATGTTACACATAAAGCCGAAACGTCTGTGTTCAGGCTAAACTTTCGCAAGATAGATTAACAGTGTCCTATTTCATAAAGTTCAGAACGGATATTTCAGCGTCTTCAAGAAGACGCGAGAGCGAGCGCTGTCCGTGTCACACACGTGCTGCGACACGGCGAGGCAAGAGTGGTGGGGGGAAAGCACCGGGGCCGCCCGGCGCGATCGAGTTGGAGAGGCCTGACATAGGGCATATTGGGTGAAGCTGTATGTGTGGCTGAATAAAGGAAAAAAGGGAAAATTACCTTCAAAGAGTCTACGACTATCATTGTTCCCTGGCGGGCAACGCATGTGCAGATCTTCTATCTCGGGCGGTCGGACTTCGTGTCGTACAGGAGGGGTTTCAGCGCCTGGTAAAAGGTTTACAGAAAGGGACGGTCAGGGAAGCTACAGACAATGAAATTCGGGATAGCCAGTCGAAACGTATATTAAAATCAAAGCAAAAGAGGCGAGGTAGACCTGTCACAAATTTCCATAAAACCTCACAAGCTGAATGCACTTGGCGTGGCGTGGAATAGACTTGCTACAGGCCAAGTCGCAAAATCTACATCTACTTCTACATGGGATACTCTGCAAATCACATTTAAGTGCCTGGCAGACGGTTCATCGAACCATCGTTATACTAGTTATCTCTCATTCCATTCTCGAATTGCCCGCGGGGAGAAAGAACACCTGAATCTCGTCGTTCGAGCTCTGATTTCTCGCATTTTATTCTGATGGTCATTTCTTCCTATTTAAGTGGAAATCAACAATATATTTTCGCATTCGGAGGAGAATGTTGGCGATTGGAGTTTCGTAAGTAGGCCACGCCGCAGCGATAAGCGCCGTTGTTGTAATGATTCCCATCCCAGATTCTGTATCACTTCCGTAAAGCTGTCTCCCCTGTATCGTGACAATACGAAACGAGCTGCCCTTCTTTAGACTCTTTCGATGTCCTCCTTCAAACCCACCTGATAAAGATCCCACACTGGGCTGCAATACTCCAAAAATGGACGGACAAGCATAGTATATGTAGTTTCTTTTGTAGTTCTGTTGCATCTTTTAAGGATTTTGCCAATAAAACGCAGTCTATGGTTCGCCTTTCCCAAGAAATTATCGACGTGTTCTTTTCAATTTAAGTCTGAAGTCATAGTAATTCCTAAGTATTTTGTGGATTTTACGGCCTTCACTTTTGATTCATTTACTGTGTAAACAAAAATTTTACGAATTTTGTATCTTACTCATGTGGACGACGTCACACTTCGCATTATTTAGAGTCAATTGCCAATTTATACACCATAGTGATATCTTATTCAGATCGTTCTGCAGTTGGTTTTGGGCTTCAGCTGATTTTACTAGACAGTAAATGACGGCGTCATCTACAAACAACCTAATAGAGCTGCTTAGATTTTCCCACAAGTCGTATATGCAAATAAGGAACAGCAGAGGACCAATAACACTACGCTGTGGAACGCTCGATATCACAGTTTTATGCAACTGATCGGCTGAAACTTTGTTGACTTTTGGATGGTTCTTGATTTTTAGCACACTTCGACCGGTTGTCCTCACCTAGAACTATGTCTCAAACTTCCTTGGTGCCGCAGTTGGGCTGTTATTGCTCGCATAGTAGGCCTTCACAAGCACTACACCGTGATATTTTCATTTGAAAATGTCAGACAACAACAAGGCGCTTGCACATGCGCATACTAATTCCCACTGTATCCTGCAGTTAACCGTGAAATTAAAACATCCTAACGTTCAGAAGTTCATGTTGTTCAACAGTTATTACCATTCATCAGTAAACGTTAACAGTTAACACTGTCCATACGAATGCTACCCGTTCTTTGAAACTTGCAAATCAAATTCTTGATTTTTAGCACACTTCAACCGGTTGTCCTCAGCTTGAAATCTGTCCCAAACTTCCTTGGAGCCGCAGTTGGGCTTTTATTGCTCGCGTAGTAGGTCTTCACAAGCGCTACACCGTGATATTTTTACTTGCAAAGTCAGACGACAACAACAAGGCGATTGCACATGCGCATACTAATTCCCACTGTGCCCTACAGTCAACCGTGCAATTTAAACATCCTAACGTTCAGAAGTCCATGTTGTTCAATAGTTATTACCCTTCATCAGTAAACGGTGACAAAAATATATAGAAATTTAGTTGTAGCGTTCCATAGAAGGTGAGCTATGGAAGGTAATCGACAGTACTTTTTCATTGTAATCATCCCAGCATTTGATTCTTTAAGTTTTCCTGGCCTACCGAATATTCCATAAAGTTTCGGGATTGCAGCCAGATTCTGTCGACTTCTTGCCACGATATTTCGGCTGACAACCGTACAGCCATCTTCAGGTGAGTGCGTTCCACTGGAGATTGTTAGTTCCCCACGACGCCTTTATGGCAAAACGGGAACAATCTCGAGTGGAACGCACTCACCTGAAGATGGCTAAACGGTTGTCAGCCGAAATATCGTGGCAAGAAGTCGACGGAATCCGGCTGCAATCCCGAAACTTTATGGAATATCCCAGCATTTGCTTCAAGAGATTTAGCGGAACTATGAAAAGCACATACCAGTATGATGATTGGTTGGTAGAGAGGGGGGTGGGGGGAGCGGAGTGCACTCGTAACATCCACTTTCCCGTGTACGTCTCTAAGGTATTGGTATTGCTCTAAATCGCTCTGTCAAACAGATCCGTACCATATTTCACTATTGACAGTCGTAACTCATTTCCTTTTTCCAGCGGGCGGCTCGCTCACATTTAACATGCAGTGTTTTGCGAGTGTTCGTTGCGGACAAGGACAGCCTTTTCCGCCTAAGGCGAGCGCTATCTTTACTGCATTTGGCTGGTTTTTGTCGAGACGCCTTCCAATAAAGCTCGGCAATAGCGCAGTTGATGAGTTCCAGAATGTCTCTGCCGTCCTCCATTACAGGAGCACTGCGTTTATCTTCGTCGCGACCTCTGCACTCTCTTTTTCTGACTTTTACAAGTAATTCCATCCTGGCTAACGACTTGAACATGTCATTTTATCCACTCATGATAAGCGCTCTGTCCCAAGCACTTCCCATACATCAAATTAAACGGCTATCATCTGTCAACGTAATGAGGAATACAACAGAAAGTGTGCAGATGGCCATTGTTATTTACTACAGCACACAGTGCGATTTGATAGGGGATTTCTTGTCAGAGAGGACACAGTTCATAGTGATCGATGGTAAGGCATCGACAGAGGTGATATCGGGCGTTCCACAGGGTAGTGTTAATGGTCCTCTGCTGTTCCTTATTTACATAAACGATTTAGGGGAAAATCTAAGTAGCTCTCTTAGGTTGTTTGCAGATGACACCGTCATTTACCGTCTAGTAAAATCATCTGAAGATCGAAACCAACTGCAGAGCGATCTGAATAAGATATCAGTATGGTATAAAAATTGGCAATTCAGTCTAAATAATGATAAGTGTGAAGTCGTCCACATGAGTACGAAAATAAATCCGTTAAACTTTGTTTACAAGATAAATCAACTAAACGTGAAGGCCGTAAACTCCACAAAGTAACTAGGAATTACTATTACTTCAGACTTAAATTGGAAAGAACACGTAGATAATATCGTGGGAAAGGCGAACCAGAGACTGCGTTTTATTGGCAGAACCCTTAAAACATGCAACAGAACTACAAAAGAAACTGCATACACTACGCTTGTCCGTCCATGTTTGGAGTATTGCAGCCCAGTGTGGGATCCTTATCAGGTGGGTTTGACGGAGGGTATCGAAAGAGTCCAAAGAAGGGCAGCTCGTTTCGTATTGTCACGATACAGGGGAGACAGTGTTACGGAAATGATACAGGATCTGGGATGGGAATAATTACAACAACGGCGCTTATCGCTGCGGCATGGGCTACTTACGAAACTCCAATCGCCAACATTCTCCTCCGAATGCGAAAATATATTGTTGACTCCCATTTACATAGGTAGAAATGATCATCAGAATAAAATACGAGAAATCAGAGCTCGAACAGAGAGATTCAGGTGTTCTTTCTTCCCGCGCGCTATTCGAGAATGGAATGGGAGATAAATAGTATAATTGTGGTTCGATGAACCCTCTGCCAGGCACTTAAATGTGATTTGCAGAGTATCCCATGTAGATGTAGTGAATTTTTTTAAAGTGACATCTTTAGTTTCAGTAAACAAATATTTTTATTCAAAATAAACTTTCTTTTCCACTCTTTTTGTAAAAGTTTTAAAATCAGGATATGTACGACCGGAATGATAATGTAATGAAAGTGGTTAACACCTCCAACACAATTATTTTGTCAAAGTCACTATACATTCCCTGGGAAACTACCTAATACACTATTATTCATTATTCTGGTTATTCGGTTTGTGTTTTCCCACTTATTACATTTAAACTACTTTCATCAATGACACATTTGTATCGGTATGAAATACTTTTGTGAATTTCGAATACACTACACGGATTTTTCTTTCTTGTAATCAATTTGTAACTAATACCATCAGTTACTGAATTATTTTCAAGAAAAATGTAAATTTAACGACATTTCCTTGCTTTTGATGAAATGTTGTCTGCGAATGTATTGTATGCTGCAGACGTTTTCTGAAATTACATAAATTATTTCGCAAAGCAAGTTTTTTCCACTTGTGAAGCAATGTTACAACATGATAAATTACCTAGAAAGAAACATCTCTTTGTAACTTTGAGCACCGCAATTAAGAAAATCACGTCATTACTGTGCTGTATTTAACAAATAAGAGTAACTGACATTAAATAAGAAGTGTTATCAAAAACTAATTATAAGTTTAATACATTTTTAAATTGAAGCGAATGGAAACTAGCAGACACTATATTTTCAGTAGGCAAAGAAAATTGTTAAGAGATTAAATAAACTCAGTTCATTTGCAGAGAACATACGTTCCACAATACGAGACCTTCGACTGTTTCAAGGTGCAAGTAGTATGGGTCAACGTCCTATACGATATATAATTACTTTCACATGATGTGATTAGCGCTATAGACAAGGGATGTCAAATAGATTCCCTATTTCTAGATTTCCATAAGGCTTTCGACACTGTACCTGACAAGTGCCTTCTAATCTTCTAATCAAACTGCGTGCTAATGGAATACCGTCACAAGTGTGTGATTGGATTCGTGATTTCCTGTCAGAAAGGATACAGTACGTTGTAATTGACAGAAACTCATCGAGTAGAACTGAAGTGACATCTGGCGTTTCTTAGGAAAGCGTTATAGGCCTGCTACTCTTCCTTATTTTTATAAACGATGTTGTTCGCGGATGATGCTGTCTCTTATTGGTTAGTAAAGTCACCACAAGATCAAAAGCAAGATGATTTAGGCAGTTAACACTTAATAATGAGAAGTGTTAGGTCATCCGTATGACCACTAAAAGAAGCCCGTTAATCTTTCTTTACACGATAAATCAGTCAAAACTACAGCCCCTAAATTCAACTAAATACCTAGGAGTAACAGTTACAAACAACATAAATCGGAAAGAACATATAGAAAATATTGTAGGGAAAGTGAATCAAATACTACGTTTCGTTGGCAGAACACTTACAAGATGCAACAGTTCTACTAAAGAAACTGCCTACACTACACTTGTGCGTCCTTTTTTGGAAAATCGCTGTGCATTGTGGGATCTCTTCCAAGTGGGACTGACAGACGATTTAGAGAAATTTCAGAGAAGGGCAGCTCGTTTTGCACTATCGCGATATAAGGAAAGAGTATCACAGGAATGATGCACGAGTTGGGGTTGAAATCATTAAAAGAAAAGCGTTATTTGTTGCGACGAGATGTATTTGCGAAGTTTCTTTCACAAACTTCCTCTTCCGAATGCGAACATATTTTGTTAGCACTCACCTAAATAGGAAGATATGGTCATGAAAATAAAATAAGAGAAATCATATCGGTAACGGAAGGATTTAGAAGTTCCTTTTTCCCGCGAGCTGTTAGATAATAAGATATAAAGATATATAAGATATAAGACATAAAAAGATCGATGCGTGAAGCATACAATAATTATCACAGCGATACCTTACCAAAAGATCTTTCCGAGAACCCGAAAAAAATTCTGGTCCTATGTAAAATCGATAAGCGGGTCAAAGCCCACTGTCCAGTCACTAGTTGATCATTCCTGGGCAGTAATAGAAGAAAGCAAACGGAAAGCTGAAGTTCTAAATTTAACCTTTAAGAAATCTTTCACGCAGGAGGACCGCACAAATATACCATCATTTGATCAACGTACTAATTCCGAAATGGGGGATATAGCAATAAGTATTTCCGGTGTAGAGAAGCAGCTGAGAGAGCTAAATACGAAAAAGTCTGCTGGTCCGGATGGAATACCAGTTCGGTTTTACAAAGACTATTCTGCGGCATTGGCCCCCTACTTAGCTTGCATTTATAGTGAATCTTTAATTCAGCGCAAAGTTCCTAGTGATTGGAAAAAAGCGCAGGTGACTCCAGTGTATAAGAAAGGAAAGAGAACTGACCCATACAATTACAGGCCAATATCGTTGACATCGGTTTCATGTAGAATTTTGGAGCATATTCTCAGTTCGAATATAGTAAATTTCCTTGAAACGGAAAAGCTTCTTTCCATGAATCAGCACGGGTTTAGGAAACATCGTTCATGCGAAACTCAGCTTGCCCTTTTCTCACATGACATCTTGCGAGCCATGGACGAAGGGCAACAGGCGGATTGTGTTTTTCTCGACTTCAAAAAGGCGTTCGACACGGTGCCACACTGCAGACTGCTAACGAAGATACGAGCTTATGGAATAGGTTCACAGATTTGTGACTGGCTGGAAGACTTCCTAAGTAATAGAACGCAGTACGTTGTTCTCGACGGCGAGTGCTCATCAGAGACGAGTGTATCGTCAGGCGTGCCCCAGGGGAGTGTGATAGGACCGCTATTATTTTCTATCTATATAAATGATCTGATGGACAGAGTAAGTTGTAATTTGCGGCTGTTTGCTGATGATGCTGTGGTGTATGGGAGGGTGTCGTCTGTAACTGACTGTAATAGCATACAGGTTGACTTAGACAAAATCTCTAGTTGGTGCGAAGAATGGCAGCTAGCTCTCAATGTAGAAAAATGTAAGGTGATGCGCATGAGTAGAAAAAACAATCCTATAATGTTCGAATACAGCGTCAGTAGTGAGCTTCTTGATGCGGTCGCGTCGTTCAAATATCTAGGCGTAACATTGCAGAGCGATATGAAATGGAACGAGCATGTAAGGACAGTTGTGAGTAAGGCAGACAGCCGACTTCGGTTTATTGGGAGAATTTTGGGAAGATGTACTTCACCTGTAAAGGAGACCGCGTATAAAACGCTTGTACGACCACGTCTTGAGTATTGCTCAAGTATTTGGGACCCGCAGCAGATCGGTTTGAAGGAAGACATAGAGGCGGTTCAGAGGCGAGCAGCTAGATTTGTTACCGGTAGGTTCGACCAATGCGCGAGTGTCTCGGAAATGCTCCGGCAACTCAATTGGGGATCGCTGGAAGAAAGACGACGTTCTTTTCGTGAATTTCTGTTAAGTAAATTTAGAGGGCCGGAATTTGAAGCTGAGTGTAATACGATCTTGCTGCCGCCTACTTACATTTCGCGTAAAGATCACAAAGACAAGATAAGAGAAATTAGGGCTCGTACGGAGGCATATAGGCATTCTTTTTTTCCTCGTTCAATTTGGGAGTGGAATAGGAAAGGAAATGCCTAGTAGTGGTACGGTGTACCCTCCGCCACGCACCTTACGGTGAATTGCGGAGTATGGATGTAGATGTAGATAATGGTATAATTATTGTAGAGAAACATCACAACAGCGGTTCGATGAACCCTCTGCCATAAACTTCAATGTGGATTGCAGAATATTTATGTAGATGTACATGTAGGTATATTTGTTATGAAGATCGTTAAAATGTGAAGAATTTTACATCTCATGAAGTTCTGTATCTGGAGAACTAACAGTTCCAAACAGCTCGTTGGATATAAAAATGTTTACTATCTCTCTAAACCAATGCTCTCTCGAACTACAAATACAATAGAAAATGCTGGAAAATGTTTATGACGATCTCCAGTGTTTGTTCTTACATGTGATTCTTACTAGACAGCAATCAGAAAACATCAATTGTTCCTAGGTACAATTCTTTCATCTGCTGTGTTAATTTGACAGGATTATGAATAAAATGTAAAGACCGAACGCAATGACCTGTGACACTTCATTTAGCAACCCTTAAATAATTAAATGGAAGGATAGATGCGAAGATCGCAGTTTTTTATTTTATTTATTCAAGGTGACCGGTTTTGACACTCATAGAGAACATGATTTTATTTATAAATATCAAATAGTGCACCTACAAGAATTTATGTGGAGTATTATCGTAACAGTTTTTTTGTCAATGAGACCAGATAATGACACCATAGTGTCGAAACCGGTCGTCTTGAATAAACAAAATTAAAAATTGCGAACTTGGTATCTATCCTTTTATACGGACTGATGACCACGCAGTTTGGTCCGATAGATTTACAGACATTTGAACATTTATCCTTCTATTTATAAAATACGATCGCTCCCTAAGATGAGTAAATTATGCTTTAAATAATTTTTAAAGCAGGAATTATCCAGAACTTCTTTGTCAACAACTCGCGAGATAAGGAGAATAAATGTTCATCTGTTATAACGTATATTTGAACACGTAGGAAATCGAAGGTTTTCCACTCGTTTCTTTTCTTCCCTTAAGACCTGACAAAATGTACTGCAAATTAATCACATCCGTTATTGGGAGGTCTGCATAGTAATTCTGCCTAATAACATCAGATAGAGGTCTGAAAGCATACAAGCTTTGACCACAGGTTAGGTACAGGATAATGAAGTAGTAATTACGAGAATTTTGTCTGGAATAAAGCTTAAACATCTGCAATCAGAGCCTCCGAACCCGTAATAGAACTATCAGGTAAAGTGGTTACGTTAACTCGTACAGTTAGCCAGTAGCGAATATACCTTTTTTTTTTTTTTTTTTTTTTTTTTTTTTTTTTTTTTTTTTTTTTTTTTTTTTTTTTCTTCTTCAAGATAAGTCAAGTATTTTTAAGTAGACACCTCATTATGTTTTGTATCAGTTTTGCGCCGAAGCCCCTTTACTTTAGCGAGATGAAACTTTTTAATTCTTGACATTGAATCATAAAAATTGTAGCTACTTTTCTCTTTATACCCCTTGTTTCGGAGGGGACTCCAGTGTAGAAACAAATGATAACTGCCCTGAAGAAACAAGCATGAGTTGTGTCGGGATAGCTCAGTCGGTATAGCGCTTGTCCGCGAAAGGTAAAGGTCCCAAGTTCGAGTCCCGGTTCCAGCACACAATTTTAATCTGCCAGGAAGTTTCATATCAGTGCACACTCCTCTGCAGAGTGAAAAGTTTCATTCTGGAAACATCCCTTAGGCTGTGGCTAAGCCATGTCTCCACCATATGCTTTCTTCCAGGAGTGATAGTCTTGCATGATTCGCAGGTGAGCTTCTGCGAAGTTTGTGAAGTAGGAGGCGAGGTACTGGCGGAAGTAAAGTTGTGAGGCGGCATCGTGAGTCGTGTCGGGATAGCTCAGTCGGTAGAGCGCTTGCACGCGAAAGGCAGAGGTCCCAGGTTCGAGTTCCGGTTTCGATTTTAATCTGCCAGGAAGATTCAATTATGGAGATGGTTGATGACTCAGATGTTTTCATTGCTTCGATAAATGACCTGATGCCGAATGAGTCGCGTTTAGTCATACAATGCAAACTTTCTTCTAGTCAACAGAATATAGTCCCATTTAGGTTGTAAATAATTATCCTGGTATACTCTGTCGAATATAAGCTATACCACTGAACATCTAGCACAACTGCATGTAGATACAGAGCGAAACTGTCGTTGAAAATGTAATGTAACTCGTTGGGAAGTAAAAGATTCGTCGTAAACGAAGCATAGAACAAACAATCTACTCGGGGAAGGGGGAGGGAGGGTGGAAATTTAGAGCTTCGCTTTTCTCTACACTAGGAAGGTGGTTTAAAAAGTTCTCGCTAGGGAGTAGAAAAAAAAGTATTTACATCATTGAAACGTTTATTTTACTTTTCAATGTAGATTCCTTGTAGATCAATGCACATGGTCTATTAACGTTCCAGTGGTTTGATTCCATCTCGAAAATGAGATTTACTCCAGACCTGCAAAATAGTGAAGCGATTCTTCGTCCACCAAGAAAAATCTTCAGTTCGGGGAAGAGATGGCAGTCTGACGGAGCCATATCAGGTGAATAAGGTGGGTTTACCTAAGTTCGTGTAATTTTACGATGCGATGTGTGTGTGTGGGCAACAGTTGAATGTGAAGGAGCAGAGTCCCACCAGTGTATTGTGGAAATCGATTTGAATGTCCTTTACATTCATACCTTTCTTTATGAAGTGTTTGTTTACTGCTCGAATCTCGATATGTTTCCATCTTCGCAAATCACTACGCGAGAACAAAAACAGAGTACGTCACCGCCGCAGCTCTATTCCAAGAGCCGTGACGTGGCGCTTGTTTACAGCAACAGTTCAGTGGATAGCACGTGAACAATTCCTCGTGCTAGCGCTGATCTCTCCTGGTGATTTTGAAAACTTTTCAAACCACCCTCGTAGTATATAACGACACGTTTTTGTTCAACATTGTTACAAAAAATCTCGATAAATCCTAAACGATGTACAGTAAAAAGACATATGGACAGACTGGGCATATATTTTAAAATACATTTATAAATATACTAGACCTATTTCGTGCCTTCTCGCACACATGTATTCTAATTGTTGTTGTGGGGGTTTTATATGCGAGAGTAGGTACACTTCGTCAGAAAGATCCCACAACTTTGGAAACAAATGAAAAATTTATTACAGTTAAAAGAATACTCGGTGTTGCAGAAATAAACTTCAAAGTTCCTTTGCTGTCCGTAATATTTCTAAATGTCAGTTATAACGTTTCACGGACCACCTGGGTTTTATTGCAATATTTATTCCGTAAAATTAATCTCTTGTATTTGTTACGATTATTCGATATTTATTTCATACAAATTATTATAAATCGATAAGACAAAGACAAAGAGAGTATAACGTTAACAAGCACATTATTATCTGTACATTTACGCATATCATATTATTTACTTAATAAGAAGGAGCAGTAGTCTCCATTCTTCCCTCTTCTTGGTCTAGCATTGGTAGGTTTCGGATGAAATAGCGCATTGCTCCTTGTTAAATTTATCAGAATCATAAATTCTTTTCGTGCACAGAATGTATGTAAGAAATAATTGTAAGTGTACGTTCAGCAATTTGAAAATATAATCCGTTAATTTCATTTAAAGAAAATTGCATTTCTCATTTTTTATTTATTTATTTATTTATTTTTAATTTAAAACCCACCTCATCGTCCTTTTGGTACAGAATATTAATAGTGTGTGAACGTTTCTTACAGATTACCATCGGCCGCCATTTACTTGTAGTGTGCGAAATTAAGCGTTGGAACGATGCACAAAACTTCATGATAATCTTTTGTTCCGCACCAAACGTCCCTGAGATATACTCCGGTTTATCGCAATTTAACTATTTTAATTTTTAGCTAGCCGTGGACTTAAGATACATTGGTGTTTTACGAGTGCGTTCCAACAATTTCTGTGCAGTGTATACGTGGTGAGCCAGTCTTCTATTTAATCAGACAGGATTTTAGGCAGGTTGCTAAAATTAAATATTTCTGTGCCATTTACCATATTCATTAAGTTTCAGAAAATTTTTACGGGCACAATTTATGTTTTTTATAACAGTGATTTGCTACGCGGCCACTAACTTGAAATATTTCTCCCGCCGTAATTTTAGCGCCCTAGTTTGCGTATCAATATTTAAAATCAATTTCAAACTTCATTTGCTTTGGTTCTAAACTTTCTTTTCGCAGAATATTATTTTGTCAGGCGCTTCCTTTTATCATTTTTAAGTAATAATAATATTATTATTAACATTATTATTATTATTGCAATTAAATTTTAATGGAGGTGTGGTGTCGCACAAGTCTAAAGTGTGCGCCACCTACTTTCGCCGCGAGGCGTTCTTACGACGTCAGCCACGAGCGCCCGCTGCTGCAACTCCGCTCGTGGCCACCACTGAACGACATCGTTCACTTGGGACTGAGAATCAGCTAGGCACCAGTTAAGACTCGGTTATCGGATAGGCACTAGGACTCATCAGAAGGCAGGCATCTATATAATGTATCAGCATTCTGCAGTCAAGAACTATGTAAAAGTTATTACTAAGTCTCTATGAAATATATATCTAGTTCTAATTTAGTGTTTCTAGTTTCTGCTGTCCCTCTGGCTGCTCACCTCCGTACCTGCACAAGCGTGCATCCTTTATTAGTGTGTCGGTCACTCTCTACTCAGCCACCGACACCAAAGACAACCGGCGAAAACGAGACACAAAAGTGGCGACGAGACTGGGACACAAAAGGAGGAATATTTCACAATACAAAGTCTGGAGGTAGTATTGCGCAAAGTGTGACACGCTGCCCTAAATCGAAGAGTCCATCTGGTGTAGCGTAACACTATTAGCTCGACGCACACGTTTGATGAACATTTTGCAATTTCTTTGATCACGATGCAGTGTCTATGACCACGCTGCAGCCACATCGTCAAACTTTTTTGGTCCTCTCACAATACAGGATAGTAGACTAAACACGTATTTTACGCATTTTCTACTCCCCATCTCTTCCTCACTTAATTAAATGAAATTCTTATCCTCCTGTTAGAGGTATTGGTGTATGCTGCAATCTGGAACACAAATTCAGAATGCCTAGGTTATTGTCCTACAACTTCTCAGTTTCTGTTTTCACGAGCAATAAAGAGAACTGAAATGTTTTTGTACAGTGGTAAAAACAATTAGGGGATCGGTTGAGATATCAAGGTTCTGAAGTATTGTAATCGGCGGAATGAGCTAAAATGGTCTTATGTCTTTCTGTCGGTTTCACGGAGTGGAGACAACATTATGACAGTAATAACAAAAAAGTTAAGCAGAAGGGGCTAGTGTTGAGTTTTGTTTACTCTTCCAAACGCATTACACAATCACAGTGGAATGGCCGAGCGCTCTAAGGCGCCTTGCTGCGGAGCGCGCGGTTGCTTTCCGTCGGAGGTTTGAGTCCTTCCCCTGTCATGGGTATGTGAGTTGTCGTTAGGTTAGTATGAGTTAGTTAAACCCATTGTTTCCTTACATCAGATAAAATTTACTTTTTCTTACATTTTCTTTGTAGAATTTATACTATTGTGGCCTCCAAAGGCACTATGATTTCTTGTAAAATTTTATTTTATTATTTTCAACGTTCTTCACTGCCGGTACTAAGACGTACCGTCAGCTCCATGGGCAGAATCACAACGTGCACAGATTAATGTTCCAATTTGTAAAACTTGTACGTTAAACTAAACATATTTACATTAGAAAATTAACAAAATATATGATATTTATGTTTTTTTTCTATAAATTCCACATGGAATTTTGCTTCTAGAGCAACTTTTAGACAGTATATAATTTTCACATATATAATTCTCACATATACAATCTCATGAAAATGTAAAAAACCGTTCCTTTTGTCATTGCAACGCAATACGCTTTACATGCACTACACTGTGAATGTGATCTTGAATGAATTTTATTTTTTGCACACATTTCTCATGTTCCACTTTTCCGACTGAACACTAAAACTTGGTTTTCTTGGTTGCTAAGACGTATATCTATAGGAACAGAAAATCATATTTCCTTCTCTTTGGGGAAGTTATTTCATCTTTATTAGAGTCTATCTTTTTGAGATTTGGCACTTGCTGCTCATTCATTAGCCCTAGTGCCACAGCACGCTTTCATTCTAGCGTTGGAAGTGCCCCATGTGAATCACTGAAAATGACATAAGCATTAACAATAGCAATTTAAATAGCGCTCCAGAAGCGATGGAGCCACTATTTCTTTGATCGCCAGTCAAGACCATAAGTTCATCGTAAGCTGAAAAACCCAACGGAAGTTTCAATAAATCGCGCACAAAGCCAAGAAACAGCGTGGGAACAAACACACAATCTTCTGTTTTCACAGCAGCGCGCGAAAAACAGTTACAAGATTTGGCTGCCAGAGAGATTTATGTATTCGCAATAACATCTCTGAAACCGTAGAGCAGAGGTACCGCTATGTCTCGACAGGCTCATAGATCACGAAACGATAGAAAATAATTAGTCAAATGTTATTGGTACTTTTAAGTACCGTCAGCAAACAAAGGAACTGATAAGTACAGCAGTTAAGTGTCATAGAATTTACAATCATATTAACATTTGAATTGTTGTGAGCAGGTAGTGCTCTGAAAAAGCAACGCGATTTACCCGAAGCTGTAGCATGGAGAGTCACAGGAGGGTTGAAAGCGGGACAGGCACAGAGGGAGCTATTGGAGTGTTCCAAAGAGTAATTTACAGGACCTAGACGCGATCATAGACAACAGGAACCGTTGAAAGAAGACTAGGCCAAGATCATCCAGGGTAGCATCAGCAAGAGATGACCATTATTAACAGCCAGTCGGGACAGGAAACTTAGTGCAACTCTGTTGCAACCACCCTCCAGGCAGCAACAGGAAGCCCAATATCATCACAAACAGTCCGAAATCGCCTTGGCGAATGTGGCTTCTAGGCACTGTGTCTCAATCAAACTACGACACCAGTTAGCCCGCAGAAACTGGGCGGAGGAACATTACGATTGGAATAATTAGGAATGGAGCGGGATTTTTCCACATTTAAGTCGAGATTTTGTGTTTAGCTGGACAATCGTCGTTCCCTCATATGGAGAGAACGTGGAACCTAATATCCCTCAAGAGATAATTGATAACTACTGTCCATATCAACAGGTGTGAAACTATACTAGCCAGTTGATCACACACCATGTTAGAGGGCAACTAGAATGACAGTTTTTACTATTCTGGAATCCGTATGGTCCATCACTATAAGTAAACGCCATGTAAACCTCAAGTAAAGAGTTGAGACACCATAATATCGAACTGCATCACACACAATTTACAATTGTAAGCAGTATCTGAATAAAACACCAGGGTAAGTCAATTATTATCCGCGAAGTAGTTATTGTAATCAATTAGGAAACTTATAAATTTTCGTCGCAGTCTCCTTGCGTTTCAACGCTCGTGGTACATCGTTGTGCAAGCTTCCTGATGCCCTCATAGATGAAGTTTCTCGGTTGAGCTGCGAACCAGGAATGCACTGCTTCTTTCGCTGCTTCGTCCGCGGCAAATCGACGGCCCATAAATGCGTGTTTGAGTGGACCAAACAAGTGATAGAAGGGGTAAGATCGGGGTTATATGGAAGATGCGACCGGGCATTGTCGTGCAAAATTCGAAATGCAGGCTTCAGCCTGCCAGTAAGCATCTCATTGTAACGTACATTGTTTATTGTTGTGCCCCTTTCCCCACAATGTACTGGACCTTGTTCGTCCCAAAAAACCGTATGCATCAGTTTTCATGCGGACGGATGGGTCTTGATCTTTTTCTTGCACGTCGAATATGGATTTTTCCATTCCACACTCTGCAGTTTACTCTTCGGCTCGTAATGATGGATCCATGTTACATCACCAGTAATGATCCTGTATAAGAAGTTGTCCCCTTCATTACCATAGCGATCCAAATGTATTTTGCACATGTGCAAGTGTGTTTGTTTATGCAACTGTGTGAGTTGTTTTGCGATCCATGTTGCGCAAACTTTATGAAAGTCAAGTCTGTTGTGTCAGGCATAACCCTGACTAATTTGCAGACGTCAATAGTTACTCGTCTGTCTAAGAGAATCATTTCGCGTAATGCTCCATGGTTTCTTCATTTGTGGCGGTAAACGGTCGTCCGGCTCCTTCAGCGTGTGTAACACTTGTGCGACAAATTCGTAATTTTTCAATCCATTCGTAGACACTCCGTTACGGCCTAACATTCTTTCCGGTCTGTACCGAAAGTCTTCGATAAATTTCTGTCCCTGATACGCCTTCCAATTACAAAAAAACGGATCTCTGAACGTTGGTCTTCTTTGGTGAAAATAGATAGCGGAGCAACCATGATTAAGAACAAGGCAGCGATAACGAAACTAACCTAGCAGCTTTAAAATTGCAATCACCAAATAAACAAAGCATGCGTTATCAAGGTAAAATGACTGTACTAGGAAAATAAACAAAATATAACTAAATTGCCGTTAATAATTGAATTACTTTCGTATGTTACTATAAATATGTTGTGCACGATATCTTACCTGAGCATGAAATTGTTTTCAGCAGTGTACATCGCTCTTCCACTTTAATGTAAAGGGTTATGAACCGCGAGTATCGCAGTGATCAATGGCGGCTGGTGCCGAAACGCTCCCCCCTCACCCCGTCGCGTCCAAAGAGACAATTTGATGCAACTCTGAGAGTGACGCCGAGGGAAAGTGCCCCGGTTTCCCCCCGCCCCTTAGATATATTTTCGTTACAACATCTGCAGAATGTCTTACTTCGACTTGTTTGCGCTTGCTTCAACTCGAGCTGAGTTTTGTTACAAGCTTAAAGCTGACAAATTTGTTTCTAAAAGATACTGAACGTTGTTCATTTTCCTTTGACAATAAACACAAAGATCAATGCAAATGAGTAAAAGAGGGTAATTAACTGATGACACTGTTAGCTGACTGTAACGAAATGAATCTGTTACGATGAAGAGACGAGGTACCTTCAGGTCACGTGGCACTGTAAGCAGCACCCCCTCATAACCTTACTCATGTGAAAAGGCTGCTCTCGTCACAATTTTTCAAACAGTTAAATATTTGTTGCAACGAAGAGAATAAATGTCATTTACCCTCAAAATCAAAAGACATTTGCAAATTAGGCCAAAGGTATATGTACCAAGTAACAATAGAAACGTCATTGTTGTTCTCATATCTGTTAAAAAGATCAAGTTTTAAAAAATTGCTTGCAGTCCACTCCCTTCGACAGCACAGAGCGATGCCGCTAACAGCATGACTATTCTTGCTAAGTGTAGAGTAGTGACTTCATTAGTATTCGTGATGGGATCTGAAGGCTTTTACAGTTGATGCTTTTTTAATTTATGGTTGTGTTGTGGCCTTCAGTCCGGAGACTGGTTTGATGCAGCTCTCCACAATACCGTGTCCTGAGCAAGCCTCTTCATCTCCACATAAGAACGGCAACCTACATCTGTCTGAATTTGCTTTCTGTATCCATCTCTTGGAATTTATGGTTATAAGATAGTATACCAAATATGACGTGTTTGTGATGAATCTTCAATACGTCAAAAACAAATATGAAGGGCGGATATTGCCTTCATGGAGGATTTGCGCATGCGCAAGGCGAGGTTCGAAATAGGTTCACTGACTTGCTTCGGTATTATTACTGCGTAACCGCCAGATCTCGAGTAGCCAGGCGTTGGTGTCTCTACCAGCTCCAACGCCAATGTTAAAATCGGCGTTTCTCCTCGCCCCTCCCTCCCATATATTGCCTCCATGGCGTCAGAAGAGAATCTGAACCTCAGCTGCGCATGCGCATTGCAACGCTACGGACTGTCACGTATATTAATCGGCCGCGCTAGGACTCATATATTTGTTATATCCGCGACGTAAAGCGTTTCTTATGCAATAAAAATATTTTGAATGTGAATATAAGATGTGATTGAAGAACGAAACGAAGAATGGTGTTTTAAAAACACTTTTTCTTCGTTTCGGCCATCTAAGGATCACGCACCGATTTCAATGTTTTCTCATTTGTTCTTCTTTCTTTTTACTCCAGTATTCGTTCATCTTTTCACTATGCAACCTTTTTCTCTTCTCAGCCCACTTTACTCCTGTCTTCTTCTCCCTCCTGCCTTGGAATCCTTCCATTTTTAACACTTTCATCTTAAAAGTTTCTCTTCCTGTTGCATCTTTTTCACTTATATTGTTTCTTTCCAAATCTTTCCTAACTTCTTGAATCCATGCTATTGTTGACTTCTTGTCACAGTGATATTTAAAACTCTGTCTGGTTAACCTGTTGCTGTTCATTCGGTATAAATGTCCAAGAAAATAGCAGTCGCCTCTTCCGTAGTGTTTCGGTTATGTTTTCTATGTTACGATAAATTTCTGGTCAACGGTTTCAAAGGCGGAAGAGGAATCTTAGTTTCCAACGACAGAGAGAGAGAGAGAGAGAGAGAGAGAGAGAGAGAGCGGAAGAAGCTAATGGAGAAATCATCATCATCATCATCATCATAGACTGATTATGCCTTTCAGCGATCAGTCTGGAGCATAGTACCTCCAATAGTATTCCTCCATGATGCCCTATTCAATCCTAACATTGATGCCTCGTCTGATTTTATGCCTTTCACTTCAAAATCATTCTGCACCGAATTAAGTACTTTCTTCTTGGTCTATCTCGATCCCTCTTACCCTCCACTGACGCGCTCATGAGACTCTTAGGTAACCTTGCTTCTCCCATGCGTGTAACATGACCCCACCATCTCAGTATGTTCGCTCTAACTGCTTCATCTATGGTGTTCATTCCCAGCTTTTCTTTGATTTCCTCATTATGGACACCCTCCTGCCATTGTTCCCATCTATTGGTACCTGCAATCATTCTTGCTACTTTCATATCTGTAACCTCTATCTGATGAGAAAACCATGAAAAATAACAACAATCCGATCTTATCTTGGAATTTATTTCCTTCCATGTACAATGTACAATTTCAATTGCAGAATGGAAAAACACTTTTTATTTTATGTATTTAATTGATTTTTCCGTCGGTACTTGACAGAACATGATAATAATATCAAAAAGGAACAACTTCCTGATGTTCTGAAAAACTTTTTTTTTATTGATCAAAATATCCACGGGTGTACTGCCGGTCTATAGTGTCCAACGGGCACAATATTTCGGCGATCATACATGTCGCCATCATCAGGTGAACTGACGGACTGAGCTCCTGGAAACGCGCCGGCACGGAGGTCCGCACGCTACGGCTGCTCGAAGGGAACTGGGTTCTAGCCCGGTAGCGGGCCATTTAAATACCCGCGGCCCGCGGGTCACAAACCGGCATTCGGCTTCTTAGGCCATCATCAGGTGACAACTGAATGTAGTACACATGTTTTCAAAGATGTTAAGATTTACAAAGATGTTATCACAGACAATCGATACTTCACAGGAAAGTTCATCGCAAAAACTTATTTATGAGACTTATTAACAATTATATAAAAATATAATAAATATGTGTAAAGAATAAGAAGAAAATCAGAAAAACCAGAACACTTTTATATGCTGGCCAACAAGAACAAGTTAATAGTAAGAAAAACTGGTGTGTAATCCCATATTTAGGCAAAATTTCAGATCAAATTGCTAAAAAGTTAAAATCTCGAAATTACAGGCCTGCATTTTACAATACTAATAACATTTCTAAATATTTATTCAATAGTAAGGACAAAATTCAACCCCTATCACAGAGTGGTGTATACAAGATCACATGCAAGCATTGTGGGAAACTGTATGTTGGTCAGTCTGGCAGGGCTGTAGCTATTACATTATCAGAACATGAGAGAAGCTGGAGGTTAAAAAAGACAGATTCAACCTTTGCTGAACATCTGCTCAGAGAAGGCAATGGTTATGATGTAAACTGTGAGATTCTACATCCCCTGAAGAAAAGGAGAAAGATGACACTACTGTAAATATTGGAAATCAATATTGGCTCAGGATACTAGTTTAGTATTAAACGATCAGATCCAGTTTCCCTCTACACCTCTACTGAAATAAGTTTTATTTTCAACCTTCCATTTCAACAAAAATTATCCTATCAGTTTTGATTCTTTACACATATTTATTATATTTTTATATAAATGTTAATAAGTCTCATAAATAAGTTTTTGCGATGAACTTTCCTGTGAAGTATCGATTGTCTGTGATAACATCTTTGTAAATCTTAACATCTTTGAAAACATGTGTACTACATTCAGTTGTCACCTGATGATGGCCTAAGAAGTCGAAAGCCAGTTTGTGACCAATGAAAAAAGTTTTGCAGAACATCAGGAAGTTGTTCCTTTTTGATATTTTTATGTATTTATTTACTTTTTTCCAGGAGATCACTGAACCAGCGAACACACAGGAAGCGCCGCCACTGGTGGTGCTGCAACACTTGTTTTGATGGATGGTGATAACTCCTCCCTCTATCAGGGCGCGGTGGCGACACGGTATTGCAGCGCTAGAAGTGGGCGTGGGACGCTGGCCGCGATGACAGATGTGGATGATTACGCCAGGCGCCGCGCTGCTGGTCAGGCGCTAGCTGCTGGCGGCTATAGTCGGGCCGCCAAAAGAACGACCCTGACAGTTCTCGCACGTGGGCCGCAGAGGGTGGGGGGGACACTCAGCCACCAACCTGAGCTCTAGAATTCGTAAACGTTGCCAGGGTAACGGTGCCGCGTTGCCACCCTGCCACTCAAGGTCGCGCGGGGTGGCATGCTTCAGTCGCTGGTTTTGTTCGTGCCGTGATACGTGTCGTTAATTTCAAGCGTGTGTGAGATGGCTTCGTCCTCTAAACGTAAGAAAGTCACTTCTGTGACCAATAGACTGGCTGTCGAAACTGATCTGATGATACCAGAATGAAACTTCACTCTGCAGCGGAGTGTGCGCTGATATGAAACTTCCTGGCAGATTAAAATTGTGTGCCGGAACCGGGACTCGAACCTGGAACCTATGCCTTTCGCGGGCAAGCGCACTACCGACTGTGCTACCCCGACACAACTCATGATGCCGCCTCACAACTTTACTTCCGCCAGTACCTCGCCTCCTACTTTCCAAACTTCACAGTTCTCCTGCAAACACGCAAGACTAGCACTCCTGGAAGAAAGGATATGGTGGAGACATGGCTTAGCCACAGCCTAAGGGATGTTTCCAGAATGAAACTTCACTCTGCAGCGGAGTGTGCGCTGATATGAAACTTCCTGGCAGATTAAAATTGTGTGACGGAACCTGGACTCGAACCTGGGACATTTGCCTTTCGCGGGCAAGCGCACTACCGACTGTGCTATCCCGACACGACTCACGATGCCGCCTCACAACTTCACATCTGCCAGTACCTCATCTCCCGGTTCCGGCACACAATTTTAATCTGCCAGGAAGTTTCATATCAGCGCACACTCCGCTGCAGAGTGAAGTTTCATTCTGGAAACATCCCTTAGGCTGTGGCTAAGCCATGTCTCCACCATATCCTTTCTTCTAGGAGTGCTAGTCTTGCGTGTTTGCAGGAGAGCTTCTGTGAAGTTTGGAAAGTAGGAGACGAGGTACTGGCGGAAGTAAAGTTGTGAGGCGGCATTGTGAGTCGTGTCGGGGTAGCACAGTCGGTAGTGCGCTTGCCCGTGAAAGGCAAAGGTCCCAGGTTCGAGTCCCGGTTCCGGCACACAATTTTGATCTGATGATATTACTCGGACACTATACTATGGCAGTCAACAGCGACTGTAAACGAATGAGGCAAAAAAAAAAAAAAAAAAAAAAAAAAACACTTCTTTTTATGTAAGGAGACAAATCATTTCACTGGAAGAGGCGATTTTACTACTTGTAAAGTGGTAGTCCGTATTTGTTTACCTTCTCGGCAGACTGCCACAATACAGTGTCCGAGTAATAACACCGAGTTTGTGGAAACGGTTATAGAAGATGAAATATACAAACAAAATTCTTGAACTAGCGATCTTTGGCTGAAGACTAAATTATACATTATATTAAAGGAATACTGAAAGATATGAAGCTTTACTTTAACTCGACATATATTTCTAAACCTTTCTTTTTAACTGCAAAAAAAAGTGTTTTTCATCACTTCGTGGTTGTCATCGTTCGTTCACGCTTTAGTAGTACATAGCAACGGTTCCAAAATATTCGGGCGCGATATTCGTATGCCGGCGACCGACACGGCGTAACAACAAACAGTCACAGCCGCGTAGCAGCATTGGCAACATAGCCGCTAGCTGTCAGAGTCGTTCTTCAGGCGGCTGGCGGCTAGCTGCTAGCCACGCCACTAGCTGCAGCGTCGGCCGGACGCGTCGCTCATCAGCGCCCAAGGCCGCGTTGTGCAACGCGCTAGGCGCGCTGGCTGCGTCTAGCGGAGGCCAGGCCACACGTGGCAGCGGTGTCGCAACTGCACGGCCGCTGCACTTCTGCGCTGCACGCCCACACCCGCCTCCGTGCCCGCCCTACTAAACTACAAGGCGGACGCAACTAGAAGCACGTCCTCAACCTACTGTCTCACTCATATCTCCTTCAAACTTACATCATTTCTAAAATCATATGTGAAGGACATATTTTTGGTTACATTTTCGTTTCACTACATTTGGGTCAACAGCAAAATATTAATGTTCAAATGTTTGTAAATCTATAGGACCAAACTGCATGGTCGTCCGTAGCTTACAAACTACTTAAACCTAGGTAAACTAACCTACGGACAAACACACATACCCTTGCCCCAGGGAGGACTCGAACCTCCACGGCGAGCAACCGCGCGCTCCTCAGCGAGACGCTTTAGCCCGCTCGGCTACTCCACCGCGGCTGGGTCAACAACACTCTTATTTAAATTGAAACGATACTGTAGTATCGTTCCATTAAATCCTTGTATACTACAGTGTACGTTACTTTCATCTAATTATCATTTCGTAAAAGTGTGTTTGGCCTTTAGCGCCACTATAATGGGAGATGTACTAGGTGGAGACGAGAATGCTCTATTATTTATTAAAATTGTTATTGCAGGACAAATAAGTGAGCGCCGCTCACATAAGGAGCTTCGCTCCACAGTACCCAACTCATTTTATACCTTATGTGATTGTGTGTGTGAGGGTCTGTAAGTGTGCATGAAGCCGCGGCTGGGAAGCCAGAGATGCAGAACACTCGGTAGGTCTGCCAACTTTAGTTTTGGGGTGTGGCAGAGAGGTTTCCTTGGGGATGAGATGGTAAAGTGGCTGCGACTTGCGAGTTCCTTCAGAATTCGGAGGTTGGCAGAAGATCCCGTTAGATCACAAGCCAATGAGGGCGCGGCTACTCGCGAACGGGAACGGGAGGATCGGTTAGGACGGGGAGCGGCCACGAGAGAGGGAACGTTTCCGGCTGTCGAAGAGGAAGGATGTGAGTATGGTGGCCTCCGTGGTAAAGTATGAGGAACTGTGTTGGTTGTTAATTCTGTCTCTATTTCAGCGGGGAAATGATTTTGTCTAATGGGAATGTTGTGCATAGCTACGTGGGTGCAGTATTAGAGAGTAAAGAATGTACGGTATGAATGTAAGGTTACGATCCTTGTCTCAATCCATTGGTGATACATTTAGTGAATGAATATTTTGTATTTTGGCTTTAAAATGATGATAGGGAGATATACAGTGAATTTAATAAACTTGTGTAAATAGTATACATTTCGTCTCTAGTTGTTTTTATTAAATTCTGAGTCCCAATTTTGCTTAATGATTAAATGGGGGAATTTCAACTAGTAAGGGAACTGCCACCGGTTTGCTATCAGTTGCTGCAGTCTTTTGTGTGTAAAAAAAAGTCGTTATCCGTTGCAATGCAGTTTTATCAGGGCAATAACATCTGCATTTAAGGCTGAAAATAATCTTGAGCAAGGCGGCAACTGGTAGGAAGCGGAGGGTGGTTAACTTACAAAATTTATGAATAAAGAACAGCCTAGAATGCAATAATTTATTTCATTCAACTAGTTTCAGTCTTATTTAGACCATCTACAGGAATTTCGACGCCATCGATGTTTTGGAGCTGCCAGGTAGCTGGGAGCCTTCCAGCTACCTGTACTAGATGGCTCCCAGCTACCTGGCAGCTCCAAAACATCGATGGTCTAAATAAGACTGAAACTAGTTGAATGAAATAAATCATTGCATTCTAGACTGTTCTTTATTCATAAATATGTGAAGGAATTCATGCTTTTTAAGTGGGGCTAGTGGTCTAAAAATTTTTCCCCTCCTGTAATTCCCCATCCCATCCCCTCCACCCCCCAAAAAAGTTCAAAAATGTTCAAATGTTTGGTGATGATTCTCCTGTGAGATTTCTTTATTTGCCCAGATTGCTTATTTATATAATTGCTTGATGACTAGTTTCAACTCATTAAAGAATCATTTTCGAATCTCTAATATACAGGGTGTTTCACTAAGTGTGTTTGCCTCTGTAACTTACAAAATTTTAACGCGGTAGGTCAACACAAGAAATGTTACACTTTCTGCGTGACTATGAACATAGTTTATTGTATAATTTTCCAAAGAGGTACAGCACAAAGATATAATTTTTTTAAATGGAACAATAGTTGTTTCTATCGTGCATTGGATTCGTTGAAACCAGCTGCGTCCAAATCAATTTAAACTACATTCCTATCACTGTTAGTTTGGGAGCTACAACCCTTCAAAGTTTCAGGGGCAGATATCACACGCTGTGGTGGGTGATGCATGTTATGGCGGTGGGAAGTTGATTTACATAAGATGTTCAAATGTGTGTCCATGTTTCCCAATGCATAATGCAATGCGTCTTCGAAAGGATCTAAACAACAGGTATGCAGGAAGATGATTGGGGCGCCATGGTACTCATTCATGGCCCGCAAGGTCGCCCGATTTCTTTTCGTGGGGATATCTAAAGGATCGTGTTTATGTCACTGAGCCGACATCCCCAGATGATCTAAAACGGCGCATCGAGGACGCAAGTCGCTCCGTCACACCGGCGATGTTACATCTCGTCCGCAGATCCTTTCGACGGCGCATTGCATTATTCATTGAGGAACAAGGACACACATTTGAACATCTCATGTAAATCAACTTCCCACTGCCATAACATCCATCACCCACCACAAAGCCATGTATTATGTACAGCATGTGGAATCTGCCACTGAAACTTTTAAGGGTTGTAGCTCCCAAACTAACAGTGATATGAATGTAGTTTAAATTGATTTGGACGCAGCTGGTTCCAACGAATCCAATGCATGATAGAAAACGCTATTGTTCCACTTAAAAAATTCTATCTTTGTGCTATAACTCTTTGGAAAATTATACAATAAACTATGTTCATAGCCCCGCAGAAAGTGTAACATTTCTTGTGTTGATCTACCGCATTAAAATTTCCCGTCACCTATTATTTTATAAGTTACAGAGACAAACACACTTACAGTGACTTCCTGATATCTACAATAGCATTGTATTATATCACGTTACAAATTATTCGAATGATTTGTAAACTCAAATTTACTGTAAATTACACAAAATGACTATTTCTAGCAGTATTGTTTATAGTTTATGTTTTTGACTAAATGTGGCAGATATAAATGAGGCGCCGTAACATAAATATATCCGATTGAGCACTAGACATATCGATTCTTATCCCTAACCTACTGTCACCTGGTGGCAGATAGGTCACACATAAGTGTTTACAACTGGAGCCATTAGTCTATCGGCGGCATTTGCAGGCATAACACGCGGCCTAGTGATGTTGGGAAGTGAGCTATATACAGATAAGCACACGCAAGTGTTTAAAACTGAATCTGTCTGTCAGCAACGTTTGCTGCCTATTGATGTGGGAAAGCGAACTGTATGCAAGAATCGAAAGTGACACCAAGGCACATTGGATGGATAAATATGTGCATACCATTTCTATCACACCACAGTGTTGCATCTTTTAAACATTTTATTATGCCTGGATAATTAAGGTATGACTCTGACAAATATGTTATTTTACATAATCTAGATTTAGAATAGTATTCGATTACTGTACATTGACAACATTTACTCGTATATAGCATATTTAGTTGCCTTTTATAACATCTATTGTAGATATCAGGAAGTCACTGTAGTTGTTGTTTATATATTACAGATTCTAAAATGGCTCTTTAATGAGTTGAAACTAGTCATCAAGCAATTATGTAAATAAGCGATCTGGGCAAATAAAGAAATCTCACAGGAGAACCATCACCAATTTTTAGATCGTCTCCTAAACCTGAATAATAATGTCAGGTAACTAAAAGTTCAAATATTTGTAATTCTATGGGACCAAACTACGTTGTTCATCAGTCCCTAGTCTTACAAACTACTTAAACTAGAGCGAAACTTTCACTCTGCAGTGGAATGTGCGCTGGCAGATTAAAATTGTGTACCGGAATTGGGACTCGAACCTGGGACCTTTCCCTTTCGTGGGAAAGTTTGAAAAGTAGGAGGCGAGGTATTGACAGAAGTAAATTTGCGAGGTCGGACCGTGAGTTGTGTCGGGATAGCTCAGTGGTAGAGCACTCGCCAGCGAATGGCCAAGGTCCAAGGATCGAGTCCCGCCGGGCCCCGTAGTTCAGCGCGAGCGGTCAGAGGGCTCTACGCCCTCTGTAATAAAAAAGCTGAGCCAAGAACTCATCGAACAAGAACGAACAAACACGATCAGCGTCCGCAACGAATAGAACTAACCATAGAGCAAGGGGGGAAAGTCCCTGTTCCCGCACAAAATTGTAATCTGCCAGGATGTTTCATCATTAAACTAAGTTAAACTGACCTAAGGACAACAAACGCATCAATGCCCGAGGGAGGATTCGAACCCCGCCAACCCTGAAGTCAGGAATCTCTAAATATAAAAATGTTCTCATTACCTGACATTGTCGGTTTAGGAGGCGATCTGATAGTTCTATATTCTTCAAAAATGAAACGCCAAGATCGCGAATTAATAAATTATTAATGACGACTGGTTTCGGAGGACTGTCTCTCCGTCATCTGGTCACATACATTTTATAATAAATGAGATGACCAGCATATATGATGGTGTCACAGTTCTCCGAAACCGGTCGTCATTAAATAAGTTATTAATTCTTTTCAATTTTGAAGAGTATAAAATGTTCTGTTGGTTTGTGTATAGCCGTTAATCTATTCCAGTACAACATTGTGTTGAAATTTCAAAACATTCGGTCTTCTTAGGTTAGCTATAGTTCTAAGAGGAGTCAGAGGAAGCGGAGGAAATTGATGTAGAGGGAGGGGGGGGGAGAAGAGGACGAACAGGTAGAGAGTGATGATAAGATATTAACACGCAATTACTAGTTAAACGAGAAAGGTTCATTGCGACAACCGTTTCAGAAACTTTTCTCTTGTATTAGTTTTATTTTACTCGCTGTAATGTATGGTGTAAAAACTTTGAAGCTACCCGACATCGAACTTTTTAAACAAATTTCGTAGGCGTACATGACAAAGTGGCTCGGTAGCACAGTGATAGTGTCATATTATGAATCAAAACTGCGAGGTTTCGATCCCCGCCCGGTACTAGGATCATTCTTTGTAAATTTCCACTTCTTTCGTCTCTGCCCATGATGCTGATGTGAAAAATATCGAGTAGCACCGTGGTTCGAAACCCACGATAAACTGTAGTTGCCCCTACAACTGGCTCAGTAAGGCAGTTGTTCAACTTACTTATTGAAAAAGCCATTGAAAAGCTGAAAAGAACCAAAGGAATTAAAATTAACGGGGAACGAATACACTGTACCTGTTTTGCAGATGATATATTAGTACTTGCTGACTCAGTAAAGGAATCGGAGTTTATGTTGCTTTACTCCCCTCATTTTTGGTTTCTTCTTCACTCCATTTACTTCTATCTCTGTTTCCCGTCTTTCTTCTTCACTCCATTCACTTCTATATCCGTTTCCCGTCTTTTTTCTTCACTCCATTCACTTCTATCTCTGCTTCCCGTCTTCTATTCAGGTGCCAGATTACTCTCTTGTCCCTCCAATCAAGATTTATTTCCTTCATTGTCCGAAATAACAATTTCCAATTAACCATGTCAAATGCTTTTTATAAATTTATACAGGTCAAGTATGTTTACCTTTGTAAATCGTAAAATTGTTCTCTTACTTCTCAGAATTCTTTGTAAATCGAAATGAGACAATTCCGGATTATATTCTTTATAACTACCACAAAAGCTCATAAAGTAGATGGTATTTTTGCATGTGCTGCATCACTCCAAATACGCATACAATGCACCATCGTATAGCGGTGTGTTTATACATCCTAGCTGCTTGACTGCGATGCAGTTGCGAAGTTGTAGACGTTATATGCGAGTTTTGTGACTTCTTAGACTCAGGTATCGATAGGCACAAACACGGATGGCAGTTGTATAATGTACGCAAGGTCTGGATTGGAGGCGCGTTGACAGTGCTTGTCATTTGTACTGCGGTGATTCATATTAAAAGGTTTTCGATGTGATTATGGACGTTCACACTGATGCCAACTAGCACACATATTTCAGCTAATGAAACTGTCTAACCGCGCTACAAACCAGCCAGAAAAAAGTAACTATGTGACTATTTTTTTTTTCTTTATTACGGAATGTAATACATCAGATTGCTACTAAGCCTCAAACGGTAATGTGTGTGTCGGATTCGACCTAACAGTTCAATTTTACCCTACACTTCTCCACCCACTCCGTTCAGGAAGTCTAGTCTTAGGACTGATAACCAGATTAGTTAAGATCCATAGATTTACAAACATTTGAATATTTTGTATTCAGTTTTAAAACATACTGGACAGAGAGAGAGAGAGAGAGAGAGAGAGAGAGAGAGAGAGAGAGAGAGAGAGAGAGAGAGAAGGAAAGAGAGGGTGGACAGAGAGAGAAAGGGGAAGGAGATGGATTAACTTAAGACTGGAATAAATATATACCTGGTCGACGCCGGGTTTTGAGCTAGGTTATCAATAAAAAAATTTATTTATAAACTGCTAATTTCAGCATCACTGCTAATGCAAGTTGAGTAAATGGCGTTTTTCTTTTTCGGATTATTAGTTGCCGGTATTTTCTTAAAAAGCGATTAAAACTTACACCAATAAAGAACAAGTAAATTAGTAAAACACCGGAAGGTTTTTCTCATCCCTATTCCTCACTTTCCTTCGCGATAGTACAGTATCAGATGCCTATGCTGAAGTAAAGAATTCCTGCAGTTACGCCATCCCCGGGAATTCTTTTGCTATTCCTCCCCAGATAATCGTCGTAGCGCGCACCTGTTACGCGTCAGCTGCACCCAGAACGTGGGAACTACGAGGCAGATTCGTATATACAATAGCGATACCTGTAGCAGGTGGCAGTGCACCTCCAGCTCCTCTCAAGAAATTTCAGATGTCGACACTAATCTGCTTTACAGACTTTTGATAGTTGGGATAGTTATGTGTGATAGCTTCATCTAAGTGGTGGAGTCTAAAGGCAAGTCTCAGCAATGAAAAGAAAAGAAAAAGAGAGAAAAAGGAGAAAGAAAGGAAAAACGGTTAGAATAGTTTATTGAGCGTGGGATTTCTTCCTGGCTCGCTGTGGAAGTGATAAAGAAGACGACAAAAATCAGTTGTCAGAGGTTCAGGCTGCAGAAATGGAAAACAGTAAGGATATATTGTTTATTAAATTTTCATTTCATATAATTTTGATGACTAAAGTACATTTTTGTAGATAATTTCCATTTATAACTTCATACATAAACATTGTAATATCTTCGCAAAGTCCAATGATAATGCGGGAGACATATATCATTTCATTTGTGATCAAGAACAGTTTGAATGAAATGGAAATTGTACTGATGTAAGCTACTCAAAAGCAGGTAAAATGAAATAATTAATTCAGATTAATGTGAATTAAAACCTTATTTACAGCATACAATCTCTTATTGAATACATTATAAATTTTCAGATATGTCATTTACTAAAAACGTATTTAGCGATTTTAGTTTAAAAGTAAACTCCTTTACAATAACAAGATTTGGATTCCAGCTTTCCGTTAAGAGAATTAAGAGAACCGTTGTTTTTTTTTTTTTTTTTTTTTTTTTCAAATGAACACTCTATCAGTGCACATGATGCTTCTGATGTTGGAGTTCAAATGTTTGCAAATCTAAGGGACTTAACTACGTTCGTCATTAGTCCCTAAGCTTACAAAGTACTTACACTAACTTAAAGTAACTTATGCTAACGACAACACAAAGACCTATGCCCGAGGGAGGACTCGAACCTCTGACGGCGAACGGCCGCAGGCACCGCAGCTAGGCGCCTTAGTACACACGGCTATTCTGCCGCGGCTAAACACATTGTTACGTAATAAATTTTCTTGAATTAATGTTAACGAGAGTTCAGCTTGTCTTCATATGTCGACCCAGAATGTTCGTATTTCACTCTCGACTTGTAATTTTGTGAACAAGAAAAGTAAGAATTTTCGATAATCGATTGTGTGATGGTTTATGTGATTGGAGATTTTTCTGAAGAATTTTTTTATCTTTATGACGAATTATGGATATTTTATTTTGAAACAGTTTATTAAGAAGACTGACTTATTTTTGCGTGATCAAATTATCTTATGGGATTATCAACGTTTATTCTGAGGCTTCGCAAAGTTAACATAGTGGTTTAAACTGTAATTTTTTTATGACGAAGAGGGCTGAGAAATCATCATCGATGTTTGATGTGTAAACTAGTGAATCAGGAGAACTATTTTCTGTCTGCTTTATTCTTTTATGCAGTCCATCCCTCCCAACCCGGTGAACGAATCGGATTGGTAAAATTGTAAATTATCAAATTTTTATTGAGATGTGGTTCAACATCCGTACGATATTTGAGGAAATGCATACTGTAAACCATCAGCTGTTTTTTATTTTTCAATCTTCTACCGGTTTCGGTTATAAACCATCTTCACGGAAGAGAACTACACAGACTAATCATACAGTTGCAGTATATGCCTCCTTATGCATACTGGCATGCATGTCACACAATAAAAATAAATAAGGCGTCACTAGGGGTCAAATCTTGATTAAAAACATAAAAGCAATGCCAGGCTGTGTGATAGTGAACCCCTTGGTTCACCATCACACAGCCTGGTATTGCTTTTATGTTTTTAATCAAGAGTTGACGCCTAGTGACGCCTTATTTATTTTTATTGTGACATGCATGCCAGTATGCATAAGGAGGCATATAATGCACCTGTTTGAAGAGTCTGTGTAGTTCTCTTCTGTGAATTATCATTTCAAGAGCATCGCATTGGAACAATTTTCCAAATAATAATCAGAAAGTTAATTATAAATGAAAGAAATGGGTACATAGTACTCTATGAGCCTTATTTGGGACAATCCTCGACGTAACGTAAGAAAGGAATGGTCATATCTTGCAAAATTAATATAAAAGGAAGCGAAAGGGGGACATGCCTCTGTATTAGGCATTTAAACCTCATGGCACCATACTCTTTGTGGTCTTCCTAGTATTGTTCTTTCCTTGGGTCTGTAGTCACAGAGCTTCTTTGACATCCTGCTTTGATCCTTACTATTCCTTCCGGCAGTGTTGGCTATTTTTTTCTCAATATCGAACTCTTTTTATCTCACTACACCTCTTATGAACTTTTATGGTGTGTCCTACGAAACGTTTTATAAGCCTCATTTTTGCTGCTTGTAGTGTCTGTAATTTTTTGATAGTTGAAGTCTATCCTTCGGATCCATAGAGTAATAAACATACAGTCACTGTATTTTATAATGTGACTATTGTTTGATGGTTTAATGATTCATATTCACATTTGTTAGTTTGCCACGGCACTTCGCTGGCAACGCATTTTTATTTGGGTGGTGCAAACATTGACATTTGATTCTTAACAATAATGGAAATTTTTGTACGACCTTCACAGACAATACTGAACGATGGGGACCTCCATGATAAAAGGGTATTTCCTAATCATAAAGTGCTCAGTATGAAATGTCATCGATGAAGAAATGTCTGTAGTGTCGCTCGAGAAGGAACACTCAGCCCAGAACAGGGCAAGTAAACGGTTGCGGTTTATTTGAGAAACTGTCACAGCTGGCTCCTCAAGCGAGTTACAGAACTTCCTTGGTGCTTTGAGATGTGATTAGCATACCTCTTCCAGTAGCGATAAAAGGCAACAGAATTCTTGCGTCACACTCCAATGGTACCCATCGTCCAAGCGCGACGTGTTTACTCACAACTTGTAAATCAGGCGCACGTTGGAGGAAGGCAACGAGTAACACCGTGACGGGGTGGTCTGCAAAGCGATTGTTCATCACTGCTGCGATGTTGACAGTGCAGATCGCAGGTAGGAAAATTTGGTCAAGGCAGTATTATGCAACACTCGGTGGGCTGAGTTGCTTTCTCATCGCCTGTTATCTGGTAGAGAACACCACGTGTTATCTGTGGCTTCATTAAGCAAGCACGATGAATGAGGAAGCTTCTTTCCTTTCCACTGTAAACACTTGCTTCTCGGCTTTGGATCACGTTAGATGCCGCCACCGAGGCCGGCCGGCAAATTTCAGCTTCCTATGCTTTGTTGTAAAGCTGGCCTAGCAAAGATGAGAAGATGCGCACTGGTAAGGCATTTTCGGTAGGACGGTGGTTCAAGTCCACGTCCACTCATAAGTTCTTCTGTAGGTTTCCCATTTTTTTTTAAATCGTCTATATTACTCAATGATAAACATTGGAAATAATTAAACAGACCCTAACTAAAATACAACCTAAAAGGAAATTTCATCGAACACTTTCTCAGCCAATTAAATTTATTACAGGTATCCGACAAGGAGATGATATATTGCCAATACCAATACTCTTCAGACGAATACTTGAAAAAGTTATACGTGAATGGAAAATCAAGGAAGACGGGAGTATTTAATAACTCTATTAAACTAGGTAGGTCCAAAATCCCAGTAAACAGTTTGATATAGGCATATGACTTGGCAATACTAGATGAAAAGTTATAGAAAGCCATGGAAAGAACTGCCAAAGGAAGAAGTGGAAAAAGCCAGTCTGCATCATTCGAAAAATGGATTGTGTGACTCATGAAAGAAATTCTCCTATACTTGTTAAAACCAAATACGGTTGTACCAAGAAAACAGATAACTTCAAATATCTTGGCGAAACTACGAAAAAAATGAAAAAGATGCAATTAAAAATAGAACTGAAAATAGTAAGAGCTTGCATGAAGGTTAGAAATCTATGTATAAAAAAATGTTCATTAAAAATATTAAATTCACGCGTTACAACTCAGTAGCGAAACCGGAAGTCCTCTATGCTGCAGAATGAACGGAAGACATTTCAGAAAATACCAGGCCCAGCCAAGAATAAGGAACTCAGTAAATGTAGTCGCAATATTGCTGACTATGCCAGGAAAAGACGAGTTACAATACATGGTCATCTAGATAAATGAAAACTGAATATCAAAGAAGGTTTATAAATTTCATTCGTAATAAGAAAATGGATCAAGTACATGGCTGGGTGTTCTGCGGTGCGTCAGTCACAGTCTGCAGGGCCACTACGGTCGGGGGTTCGAATACCCCCTCGGGCATGGATATTTGTACCGCCTTTAGTATTAGCTAGTTAATAAGTAGTTTGTAAGTTTAGGGACTGATGACCCCGTAGTTAAGTCCCATAAGCTCTACAGACATTTGAACATGGCTGGGTGGATGCTGTGAGAAGTGGAAGAAATGTTTATTTATCAGGTTTTTAGGAAGACCAAATCAATAAAACACCTGGAACCAAATGAACAGAGGAGAGGAAATGCCGCGCGGGAGAGGCCGTGCGCTCTAAGGCGCCTTGCTGTGGAGTGGTCGTCTGCTCCCCGTTGGAGGTTCGGGTAAAGGTGTGTGTGTGTCTGTGATTGTTTTCCTCAGCATACGTTAGTTTAAATAGTTTTGGGACTTATGACCACTGGTCATTCGTCCCATAGCTTTGAACATTTTTGGTCAGGAAACAAACTCTTCTGAAAACGTAAATGACTTCTGGAAGAAGACTGATGGGAAGAAAAAACAGCGTAGTCCTTAGTTGGCTTGTAACAAATAAATAAATAAACGGCTATACAAGGACATTGTCCCCACCCGTTGAACGTCACCTATCAGCTTCTAGGACGAGGAAGAAATTTAATAATTCACATACTTTAAAAATTGAAAATGTTGGTGTATTATATTTATTAATAGCTATAAATGTTAATAGTAGTAATTTGGTTTCCATCTTGAAGCTTAGGTGCTCCAATATGTCAGATTTGTTCATCTATCACTCGAAACCGAAAACTTTTAAGTACTTTTCATAGATTTCACATGTATTTTTCAAATCTATATGTAACTTTTTCTCGTCGACACTCCCTACTCCCCACCACAAATACAAAATCATAAAAATATTTCAGATGTTTATAAACCTATTGCACCAAACTTTTATGGCCATGAAGGTCAAATTCATTGTTTTTTATTTTTTTTTTTTTTTCACTTGTAACCATATTTACAGCCAATTAAAAAACGTCTTCATGTAGTATACGAAGTCAATGTCCCTGTTTGGTTGGTTTTCTTTATTTAGTCTTTGTTGTACTGGTTCCAGGTGAGGTTAGTTATCAGATAATGTGTAAAAATACACAATCGCAAGACCAGACCGATACACACATTAAAATGATATTCAACTGTTAACATAACTATAGTTACATAATAAAATAAAAAAAACACTGACGATGAGATAAAGAACCAATGTAGTCACTCAATTGCAATCGATGATGTCGCGGCAAGAGTGGCCAAGCCCGTTGAGGGGCTATGCTCCGATATGCGAGGCCTTACCCCGTCGGGGGTTCGAATCCCCGTCGGGCATTGATGTTTCTGTCATCTTCAGTATAAGGTAATTCATATGCAGTTTGTAAGTTAAGTACTGATGACCCCACAATTAAGTCCCTTATGCTTGATAAACATTTGAAAATTTGAACATGCAATAGATGTTTGTCAATAAACAGATGGTAAAATGAATATTAAGCCCACCAGATAACAGTGCCGAACAGGTTGCTTTTAAAGAAATGAAAAATAATATTTTTAAAGCATATCTGAAGGCAAAGATTTTTTCCATTAAAATCAAAAATTGTTTTTCAAAATAACATGAACGTTAAACAATAACAGAAAAACGTACTTGACAGACAAAAACCTGAAAAAACGCTTGGTTGCAGTAGATGTCATCTTCATAGTGATATATAAATCATGAAGAAAAGGGGTTTTAAAATGTATAATAACAAAATCCAGCAGTACAAAATAAACTTATATTTTTTAATGCAACAAGCTAAAATGATGTAAAATCCGTTCTGAAAAGTAGCGCTCCCATTCAGGACAGCGGAATCGCAGCACACGCTTATTTTGAAGCAATGATATCTACCAGTATCACTGAATGCAGGTGCAAAATTATATCAGTGTACGACACATAGATCAGGACATATGAAATGATAGACGCTAACATCAGGCAAAAACTACATTTAATCCAGCAATAGAGGTTTGTTGGTTTAAACGTCTGGTTGGAGAGACGTAATCTTTACTGACAACAGATTTCAAAGTTGTTCCGTCTCATAAAACCACAAGCTCAGGTTAGTTTAATTAGAGGCAATGACTGTCCAGTAATTTTATTGAACAAACTGAGAGAGCTATTAAAATATAAATGACGTACTTCAGCAAAATGGTATTACTGTGTAGAATTCAACTCTGCAGAACACTTGTTAACGGCAGATCATAGATACGTTATTATATACGTTGTTAAAAACATGGTTTCTTTGTAAATGAACGGTCGCAACTGAGAAACAGGGGCTTATGTAATGCTTTCAAACCGCTACTCATATACGTGTTAAGCAGTGCAGCGGTATCTTGTGTGTCAACATCATTTCCTCATTGGAAGCGTTGTTCTCCTCAAGTACGAACTTGTAATATTTTATTTCAGTGCCAAGAGATTGAAAGTAAAATTTTCAAATATTTGTATAGCTTATGGGACTTTACTAAACTTACAAACTACTTATGAACTAGCTAACACTAAGGACGGCACAAATATCCATGCCCAAGGGGAGATTCGAACCCCCGCCCGTAGTGGTCGTTCAGACCATGACTGACGCGCCCCTGCCCCCTCGGCCACCGCGGACGACGATTGAAAGTAGCTTGTTAAATTTTCTATGTAAGATCTCGGACAGTAGAGATCTTTAAATGGAAGTTAGAACGTTCACTGCTGCGCTAAATTACTTTACGAGTGGCCACAGTACTTGCGCAATTGAAATTTATCTAACTGCTCACTCCTTAAGAAAGCAGCCATCGTGTTAACAAACACAAATAATATATATAAAAAGGAATAGATAATAAAACAAGAGACGGGGAGCATGAAATTATAAAGCAGAGGTTTGATACTGTAAATTACTATCTATTCAATAAAATAAACAAGCTAAATATGGGGAGCCCAAATAATTACAATAAAGCACACACCTTGTACAACAGTGAACTAAATTATAAAGTTACTGCAAGTAATAAAATGGCTTCTGCTCCTTATGAATATTGAGGTAACGTGGGAGAAAATTTGCAAATAGACAGTGGACAAGGAAAGCACATTCATTAACTCTCAGACACACGCATAATGCTTGCAACACATTACTCAAGTGGGAACCCTTCATAGCAGCAGCAAAACGAAGCATCGGCGGCATTTTGCAGACATGACGGGTGTCTTCAAGCACAGTTAAAATCAATCTATGCAGCAAATGAACTCATGTTCAGGGAGGCTGCAGCATACTACCCTCAAGTACCATGTGGTGAATGACCGCAGTGACTTACATAGATCTTACAAAAAGATATTAATTTAGAATAAGCAAGTAAAGCACACACAAGAATTCATATTGAAGAAAGCTAGTATCAGTAAAAGCATGGCTGAAAGCTGAAGCAATGACCGTTAGTATGTTGTGCAGTAGGTCATACCGAGACAGTAAAGATGGAATCAATTGAGAAATTGCATGAGAGAATTTAACATGCTCGTGGAAACACACTACATGAAAACTTTAGTTAAAAACACCAAGGAATTCAAACATACTAAGTTTACACAAAGGCTGAATGCCACATACGTATATTCTAACGAGAAAACTGGACACAAAATCATCACCGGAATGAAAATGCAAATACTAAATTTACACTGAATTACTCGAGTTCTGTAAATTGAGAGACACTTCGCCTAACATAGCGAAAGAATTACTCAAGAAAACAATCACTGTGTAGTAAAACATTAACGAATTTTTTTTTAAATAACTCGTGCGATGCTTGTCGCTGACTTCTGCCCTCTCTCTGCCAGCGTATAGATAAACATATGACATTTCTCACGTTCAACTGTTTTGCAACAAGCTGCGGCAGGGAGAGAGCGGAACTGTTCGTCACTTATTTTCCTCACCTTCATGTGCTAGGACGTGTCCCAGGATTTTGTCTAATTCATGTAAGTGTGAGCTTAGTTTTTTTTATTAATTTCAATAAACCCCCACAGTTAATTTGAAATATATTACTTACGTACAATCCCTTCTCCATTCTCACTAATTTTAAAATTATTTATTTTCAGCAGATCCAGTACTTCATAAAGTGATGCTCGGGTATTGTTGCGATTTGTTTTGCGATTGTATTAGAACATTCTCTGTGTAACATTTATTTATTTTGTGTCTATGAATGGTTTATTACATTCTGATGCCTGCAGAAAAATCTTCGCGATGTTTATGAAGTCCGATAATTTTGCAGTTTTTGGCGACTATCATGATTAATTTTCAACACGGTCATAGAACAATAGTAAACGAAATGCACAATCCCAGCATCAATTTATCGAAGTAATAGTCCAGTCATCTCAGCTAGAATCACTACAGAATATGACCGAAATATTAGTACCAGCTCACAATAAGGTAAAATTTTGATTTATCCGACTTCTTCTGTAATGTTGCTTTCTGGTGTTGTATTTGCTTTCGAAGTCACGACCGCTACCATTTAATGGCGGAATCCAAGAATTTTGTTTAAATTGTCCCTTCCTTGTCAAAATTGCTCAGTAATTTCATTTAAAAATATTTCACTACCCGGTAAAATTTAATTTGCGGTCCGCAACCTCAACTTTAGTACGCAACATCCATTATCATACGAAAGCAACGTTACAACTGATAAACCATTACTGCCAGAGCACCAATAAAGAGAAGTTCTAACATCATGCCATCCCCTCAGCATGATTCGACGAAATACGCACTACGGCGGTCGCTGCAATAGTGAAGCCTCAAGCCACGTGCAAAGCCTTCCCCTCCACACACTGGGTGTAGGGCGCGTTCAAAGCGATGCAGAGTGTGTTCAGAGCCTACTGTCCACCAACCCTCGCTACCTGAAGGAGATAATACCCTCTACTAGAGCTCCAGAGACGTCTCTTTTGCCACCTCTTTCGTCCATGATTATGTTGGTACTACACTAAGAACAGGCCACCTCGCCATCTTGCCAAGTAAGTGTGTCTCTGGTTACCCAGCAGACGGCAGTGCAGACGACATACGAAGCCATGGGTTCTTAATTAAAGTAAACGAGACCTAAAGCCTGAAGCGACGACTGTAAGCCATTGCGCCGCAGTCGATCATTATTAAAAGCAACCTTCCACATTCATACGAACACACAAGTTCAATCACACAGGTGGAAGCATATATAAACACGAGGCATTGATCATTAATAAATGGATAAAATAATTGAAATACAAATAGACAATATTAATGGTGGAGAAACATGAATATTTAAAGATTTAAATCACTTTAAGCTTCTTTAGTGGTAAAACATACTGCTTATTTTACAAATCTTTACAAAATTATTTTGTTCCGTTTCTAATATGAAAAAATAATGTAAGAACAATTCAGTCTGTGAAGTTCTTTTTTATTATTTTAGTTATGGACTCCATTACTCAAATTACATGTCAGTAACTTTCGTTATTATTTTCTATGGTACGACGATAAGTCACTACGGATTATATGAAATTTCACAAAACCCAACTTACATTACGGTTATGAGTTTGTAACACATGGCACGTGCTAACCTAATTTACGCTATTACTGAAACCAGATGACGCACGTTCAGTTTTAGTTGTAAATGGATATTTTAAATACGTCTTTTATGTAACTTGAGCAATTTAGCACATAATCTCCCTAACACAGTTTACGCCATATAAGCCAAGTAACCACCCCCATGAACCACAAACATTGACGAGGTGGGGTGGCTTGCGTGCCTCAACGATACAGACAGCCGTACCATAGCGGAGTTATATCTGTGGAGATGCCAGACAAAGGTGTGGTAACTGAAGAGGGGCAGCAGCCTCTTCAGTAGTTACAGGGGCAAGGGTCTGGATGTTTGACTGAGCAGGCCTTGTAACGTCAGCTAACATGGCTTTGCCACGCAGTTACTGCAAACGGCTGAAAGCAAGGGGAAACTACAGTCGTTACTTTTCCCGAGGATGCAGCTCTACTGTATGAATATATGATGATGGTGTCTTCTTGGGTAAAATATTCAGGAGGTAAAATAATCCCCCTTTCGGATCTCCGGGTGGGGCTACTTAGGAAGATGTCGTCACGAAGAAAATCAAAACAGGCATACTACGGATCGGAGCGTGGAATGTTCTAACCCTTAATCACGTAGGTCATTTGGAAAAGTTGAAAAGAGAGGATAGGTTAAAGTTAGATATTGTAGTGATTAATGAAGTTCGGTGGCAGAATGAACAGGATTTCTGGTCAGGTGAGTACATGGATATAAATACAAAATCAGTAGTGGCAACGCAGGAGTTGGTATGATAATAAGAAACTAGGAATGCGGGTAAGTTACTATGAACAGCACAGTGAATGCATTATCGTAGCAAAGATATACACAAAACTAACACCGACCACAATAGTACAAATTTATATGCCAACTAGCTCTGCCGATGATGGAGAGATCGCAAAAATATGTGAGAAATTATTCAGAAAATTAAGGGAGACGAAAACTTGATTCTGACGGGGGACTGGAACTCGGTAGTAGGAAAAGGAAGAGAAGGCAATGTTCTAGATATGGACCGCGGAAAAGAAATGAAAGAGGATATCGCTTGGTAGAAATTTGTGCAGAGCACAATTTAATGATCACCAAAAATCATTAAAGAAGGCTTATGCGTGGAAGAGACCAGAGGACACTGGAAGGTACCAGTGTGACTTTATAATGGTAGGGAATAGATTTAGGAAACCTGATTTAAACTGTAAGACATATCCAGGGGCAGATATAAACTCTAACCATAACATATTGGTAATGAATTATAGATTAGAGCTTAAGAAATTACAGAAAGGGGGAGGAGGGTTAGGAGATATAACCTGGTCAAACTGAAGGAACCTGAGGTGGTTGAGAGTTTCAGAGGGAGCATTAGGCAAGGATTGGCTGAAACGGGGAAAGTAATATAGTAGAGGAAGAATGGCTAGATCTGAGAGATAGAGGATCATATAGGCAGAAGGACAAGGCCTAATAGAAATCCCTGGATAACACAGGAGATACTGAACTTAATTCATGAGAGGAGAAAATATATAAACTGCATCAAGTGAAGCAGACTGGCTAAGCTGAAGTGGCTAGAGGACAAATTCAGAACCATAGAAGAATGTATAACCAGGGAAAAGATAGGTACTGCATGCAGGAAAATAAGAGAGATATTTGGAAAGAATAAAAGCAGCCTTATCAATATTAAGAACTCAGACGAAAAACCAGTACTAAGCAAAGAGAGGAGAGCTGAAATGTGGAAGGAATATATAGAGGACCTGTACAAAGGAAATAAACTTCAAGGTAGTATTGTAGAAATGGAAGACGAAGTGGAGGAAGAGGAGATGATACTGCGAGAAGAATTTGACAGAGCGCTGAAAGATTTGAGTCGAAACAAGGCACCTAGAGTAGATGACATTCCGTCTGAACTGCTGATATCGTTAGGAGATTCAGTCATGAAGAAATTTGGCGATTTATTCCATACACGATATGGAAACGGATTCGCATTTATTGTATCCACACACACACACACACACACACACACACACACACACACACACACACACACACACACACAATACACAGAGTGAATCACCTCACATGTGCACCGCAAATATTGCGGAAACGGAAGTTCGATTGATGTGCGGTTTTCACAGAATGTATTGGTACTCAAGGACTCGTATTGTTAACCAATAAACAGCTTTTAAAACTACGTAGAAAGTGTATTTTTTATGCAAACATACAATTTTTCAAATGGAACAATGGTTGTTTGTAACATGCAGTGGAATTTCTGAGCCGGCCGCGGTGGCCGAGGGGACTGAGGCGCTCCAGTCACGGTCTGCACGGCCACTACGGTCGGGGGTTCGAATCCCCCCTCGGGCATGGATATTTGTGCCGTCCTAGTTCGTAAGTAGTTCATAAGTAGTTTGTAAGTTTAGGGAGTGATGGCCCCGTAGTTAAGTCCCATAAGCTTAACAAACATTTAAACATTTTTTTATAATTTCATTTCATTTGGGCCTGCAGCATTGTGTATGTCTTTTAAGTACATATTGTTAATCTAAGTAATACGAAAATGCTGCTTCACTTTATAGATGTTAAAAACTATTTATTATTATAGTAATAGGCCTATTTCGGCTCTGTGGCCATCATCGGGCTATTTCCATATGACATTGTGGAGGTATAATTTATTATAATAACTGCATATAATTGCAGTATAAATACTCTTTAGATGGTACGTCACTGGAGGATATGTCAAACTGACAGATTAGCAGTAATGAATTAATTCGTGATAAACGTAATATATATACCATCTAAAGAACATTTACACTGCAATTATATGCAGTTATTATATTATACCTCCACGATGCCATATGGAAATAGCCTGATGATGGCTACAGAGCGGAAATAGGCCTATTGCTATAATAATGAACAGTTTTTAACATCTATAAAGTGAAGCAGCATTTTGGCATTACTTAGATTAACAATATTTGACCTATGTTTCGTTGTCGCTAGGGGCAATTTCATCAGAAGAATAAAAAAATTAAAAAAAAACTGTTACATGAAACACATGACGTCAAAAATATTACGAGCAGAATTGCTCGAAGTCGATTACAATAAAAAACTGGCATTTTTGCCATGTAAATAAAATCAGTGTGGTGTGAAGGGCATCCCTTCGTCCCTACTCTACTTGCCCATCTCCTTCCATTGTCCATCTCCTCCTCCCCCTATCATCTTAACACCACTCGCTCTTATCCCACATCGTATTCTCCCCTCCCCCCTCATCTCTACGTCTATATCATCCCCGCTTTTTAAATCCATTTCATTCCTCTGTAACACTCCCCTCACTAACCGGTTCATTAATCCTGTGACAGATTAATGTTAAAATTGACCCGTGTGTTGCCTGCAAAATAAAGTTGGACAAGGCTATCTTTACCGAAAAATTATTGTGCAAATGAAAACCAACTAGTGAGGGAATGCTGCCACAACGAACTACAACACCAGAAAGCCCGTTGCTCCTACTCTACTAATTACTAATTGAACTGCTTTAATTATGGAACAATGTAACTCACAGACGTATGTATTGCAAATTATAGGAAGTGACAAACAATGAAACAGTAAAAAACATTAATAAATTAATACGGTCACTAGCCCAATGGGGCACTCAGGGTGTATTGTAATTAACCACGAAAATTATGAATGGGTAATCACACATGTTAGTGTTCCAGAACAGAAGGTTGGCAAACACTTTTGCAATCGAATAACTTTTACGAAAAATGATGCTTTGGTTTTATCAGTTTATATCAAAAAGAAAAAGAAAATTATTATTTGATTAACCTGGATTAGTTCGGAAACAGTATTGAATCGGAGACCAATGTTGCACTTAATTATCAAAGTCTCTTCACTAACACTCACCTGCATGAGAATTACACAGTAGGCAGCAAAACACTCGGCTGCCAGAATAATTAATGTTAAGATTACCAGGAAGAAATTACTCAAAATGACTTGCAATTAGATCACACATGAACAACGCCGAAATACGAACTAACATAGGAAATCCACTTGACACATAAATTTTACACCAATGAAATATTAAATAGTAATGAACCAATTAATTTAGAATTATTACATAATTTTGTTTAGTTACTTAATTGTGCCAACTTTGTTTTAAAGAAAGCAATTATCTATGTAGAAAATTGAAAAATGTTGAAATTACCTTTAAAATTCAAACTTTATCCATTTAAATGTTATAGTTTGGCACTGAATTTGATATTCTTTCCACTTTCAACGACACTCGGGGAAACTTCTGGAAAGGATAGGATCGTACTTGGTAACTATGTCTTAGGACAATGATGTGGTAGAAGTTCTTTGAATTGTAGGTTATTATTAGAAAAATAGTTTCTCAAGCACAAAACTGGGTAACGCCTTACAAAATGTCTAAGCTCTGTGTGGTCGGAAATTATTGGAGCAGTCTTACATTGCGTCCTCGTTGTTGAAAAGCAGGATGCTCCGACTCCGACAATGCTGCAGGTCATAATACAGACACAGGCCCAATCGAATGAGCAATTTGAGGGCGAAATCTTGACATATTCAGATGAACTGCCGTGTGGCCCCGCTCATGTTGGAAACATGTGCGCTAATTATGGAAGTCCACCAACCATGCCTGGTGACTGCAAAGAGCGAGGCGCTGCATGCTCCCGCGCACTTGCTAGCGTCCGAACTGTTCAAACGACAGAGCTCGACTTCCTTCTCCGACTCCTACTCCTCTCTGTCGCTGCAAAGACCACATACCACACACACCAAAGATGTTTCCTACTTCCCTAGCGGCGATTACCCAGATACACAGATAATAAATTACATAAATTCACATACCCAAACTAAACTAAACTAAATACATATTTGAAATACACTTAATACATATTTGAAATACACATCTGGATGCTAACGTCACACCTCCATTCTCTATCTCCTCCTCCCTCTCTTTCTGATCTTATTTATTATTATTGAAACAGGAACTTGATTGGGAATAGAAGTCAAACTGGTTGGGTAAATCAATTGTAAACTGGCAATTAGACAGACCTGTCAAGCTGCTCTATCTGTGAGGTTAGTAGCTTTAATCGCCGTACTTTTAATGGTTGTATTCTACGAAAAGGTATGATTATAAATTTATGCATAAAAACAGCTTTCCTGTTTTGTGTTAAAAATGACTAAGAAAAGATAAACAAAACTGCACGATGGTGGTTTTGTCCTTGAACCTATAAAAATGAAGGCAAATTATTTATTTACGTGCCCTGTAATGCTTAGGAATGGTTGAAAAAAGTTGGGTTAAGGCCTTCGAAAAAAGAATTTAGTTTAAAAGTTGGGTTAAAGCCCCGTTCCAAACGATGTAGGAAACTGTTGTACATCTGCATATTATGTAAGAAATGCTTTGACCGAGGATTTTGGTCAGAAATCAATGATGCCAGTGGCACTGGTGAATGTGTCAGTTCTGGTAATTTGACCTTTCCACCCGCACAACATAATCCTGACGGCTTTTGCCGCATCTCAAAGCATTGCAGTATTGACAAACAATGTTCTTTGTTCCGAAACCATCTGATGCATCGGCTTAGCAATCGACTGCTCAATCGTGTCTGAACGCCAAAACGCTCAGTTGTATTCGTTACACGTGGCTTTCTGTCTTGTCGACGATCCAAATTATTTTGTGTGTAAGCTGTAACTGGACGAGTGGAACTCCACTGTACCCGTTGTTCCAGAGTCATAACGGATCGCGCTTGAGAATTTATTTCTCGATTTATCTCAGAGAGGTTTGTACGATCTTCGTCGGTCTGACCACAAAGTAGGACCGATATTACGACGCCGCAATGGAGGCGTTGTCTTAAAAAATAAACAACGATATGTACGCAATTTTTTTGTGTAACACTCAAAAATTCCACGAACTGACATCAATTCTATCTTTGCAACGCACCAAAGGTATGATTACCACAGATAACACCATGCAGGTAAGGAAAAATACGGAAGGACTTCTAAAAGAAACAACATTTCATGTTAAATCTGTCTGTTTTGGCCTTGTGTGCATAACGCCATTTTCCTTTATTCTAATTACCTTGCCATATTTGTCCGCTGTGTCGCAGAGTATTTGTTCGCTAGGCGAGTAGTGAATGAGTAAGTTGATTGTTTGAGAATTTAGAAAATGATCGCACTAAAAAAAGCGTACTCTGTTTTTCTCAAATTCTGATATTTTCCGGTAGCTTCTCCAAAAATTTTCTTTCATACAAACCTTGTCCTGGGAATTAGGAACAGAAGAAAGAAATGATCAGCGAAATCGTTGATGCCATTCTCAAGTGATGCGCTTTCATACATGCGTGTGGCAATTAATTTTTATTAATATACATATATATATATATATAGCCCAACGTTTCGTTCCGTTTCTTTTCGTTCCCCATTACTGAATGTCAGTCATTTTGTCCCACTTTAGGTTACGGAAGTAAAACTAAAAGCGGGCCTTTGCGATCAACTTTTGATAGCTCGAAATTTAAATGAAAATAACGGCTTAACTATTCATCTGACACGAAAATTTAATAACCGAATCTGTAGAAAATTCTGCACAACTTTGCTCTGTTATGTTTTTTTTAATATCTCGTAGCGTTTCAAAAAAATTTGCAAAAAAAAAAAAACAAAAAAAACCCGGCTATTTTGGGATGTATGTCTGTCCGTAACGTGTTCCCTCTTTTAAGACGAACCGTTCAACCGATCAGCACCAAATTTTAGCCGGCCGTGGTGGCCGAGGGGACTGAGGAGCTCCAGTCACGGTCTGCACGGCCACTACGGTCGGGGGTTCAAATCCCCCCTCGGGCATGGATATTTGTGCTGTCCTTAGTATTAGTTAGTTAATAAGTAGTTTGTAAGTTTAGGGACTGATGACCCCGTAGTTAAGTCCCATAAGCTATACAAACATTTGATTGAAACCAAATTTTACAGACGTGATTGTAGGCAGCCAGAGACCAGAACGTCCCTTTTCCAAATTTTTCGAACAAAAAATACGGCAGTAATACCAAAATAGCCGTTTGTAATATAATTGTAATTGCAAACGAACCGTTCATCTGACACGAAAATTGAATAACATAATTGGTAGAGGGGACAATTCTCTACAACTTAGCTCCCTTAAGTTTTTTTTCATATCTCGTATCGTTTGAGACATATTTGCGAAAATAACGGAGATTTGACACCCTCCATTGAATTAACGAAAACCAGCCGTTCGGAGATGTCACGTGACATTCCTCGCCCAGAACTCTCTGGCATACACTATCTTGCGTTGCGTATTTGTTGATTTTCTTACTGTAACTCGCACGTTGTCATTTCAAAGCAATGGCGCACTGAAGAATTAAGAAAAACACATCGTTTTTCGTACGATAAATGATAATCTTGTGTCTACAAATGCTTAACAACGGCCATCAATGGTATGAGTTTAAAGGAGTGCTGTTTTGATTGATAGACGTAGCACGCCGTGGCTCAGCGCCCCCGGTCAGAGGGCTCCATGCCCTCTGTAATAAAAAAGCTGAGCCAACGACAGATCGAACAAGAACGAACAAAAACGATCAGCGTCTGCAACGAAGAGAACTACCCATAGATAAAAATAAAATAAAATAGCATAGTGGGCAAGGCGTTGGGCTATGGCGCTAAAGGTCGGTCGTTCGGAACCCGCCTCTACCTAAATATTTTTTTTCCTAAAAGTGTTTCAGACACTCTTATTAATTAATTTTTTATTATTGAGATTATTATTTTGGCCCAAAATGTTTGCAAAAACTTATAAAACTACAAATCTAAAGTGGGCCGTAAAACACGTCAGTGCGATTTTTATCAGTAGCATCACAACAGCGTCTAGCTATAGTGCAAGAAATCATGTTGTTCCTGTAACATCTTCACCGATGATGGGCCTTAGTGGCTTGGAAACTAGTTACGGCGCAATAAAAAAAAGCACCCGTAAAGGCAACTGGTTGCATCTTTACACCAAAATAAATCGCCAGAGTGCTGTCAATTGCTTTATGGCTGCCAGCCTGGGAAGTATAACGAGGTTAAGTGGTTCTGCGCACTACCATTATACGACGGTACGTGAGGTGGAGGTATAAGCGGCCGCGGCAGCGCGATTGAATGGCGTGGACGTTTAACAGCGCCTGGGCTGCGGCCTCGCAGAGTGCCACTCCATTGGAGAGGGGGCCCCTTTATTGGCCGGGTTCCGGCGTCGGGCGCGCCGATAGTTCACGCTTAGAAACGATTGCCGAGCCGTGCCCAGCAACGCGTGTTGCGCATTCCTGCCGCCGGCTTCTATTGACTGGCTCGCCGCTTTATAGAGATCGCGCCGAGGGCCTGCGACCATTGTGCACCTGCGGAATAGGCGCACGTTCCGTCCTCTGCCGGTGCGAATGCCCAACCTGTCGCTTTGTGCGCGCGGACTTATATCGGCCCTCGAAATACCTGGCGCGTCAGACTGTAAAGAAAATCTGCCGCCGGCTTTGTGCGGCTCGGCCGCGTGTAGCCCTTGTGTCGTGAACCTGTCCTTGCGCGGGACGTGCTCGGTTTCTTCGAGAGGTGGTATTGTTCGAGCTGCGCCGCCGGTGGGGCTCGCAATTGGCAGACGCGAGGGCAAAGATAAATGCGCGGGCGTGGCAAAGATATCACAGCATTCTGTCACTTTTGAATGTTCGTGTATGTGACTCAATAATCCATACTGTGTAGATAGCTATTTGACATTATAATGATCGCACCGGTGAAACTGACCGGTGAGCTTTAACTAGGACATCCCATCTTTTGAATTTTGCACAGTTGAACTTCAGAACAAGAAAAAGCTCACTGTTTACCTAAGATTTCACATGGTGCATGGCGGAGCGAACGTCGACACTAATATACAGTTTTATTCCTATTTCGATGCAAAATGTAATTTTCGATGAGAAATCGGGAACAATAAGCTATGCCGGGGGGCCAAATGTAAGAGACCAGAATTTCAAGGACTGGGATTGTGGTCGTTGTTTCGTGGTATGAAATGTGTAATTCTTACTGATTATGAGGCAAAATAAACAGCGACAAATGCCGTGTACAAGCCTTTTGCCCGCATAGTAAATACTCAGTGAGACAAATAGAGAAACGTGAAATACAGATCGGTCTAAGGAAGGAAGAGTGAAGATGAAGGTTTAACGTCCCGTCCATAACTTCGTCAATAGGGTTGGAAGATTTATGGAACATTTGGCTTACCTATTTGGTTGCCTTCGCCTTTTCCCACATAAGATATACGTTGCTGCATACAAATTGAGGACAATGAAGTAATTACGTTAGCCGAGTGGCTTTTTCAGAAGAAATCTTTCAGTAATGCGTCTTTTAACAGTAGGCAAAGTGTAAAGTTGCGGTGTACCACATTTGTGACTAAAAGAAAAAGAATCACTGTCAGGAGTCGACTTTTCGTTTAGTGCCAGTGTTATTTTGATTTAGGAAAGAAAAGCAGCGGTCACGAGAGGACTGTAAATGTTAGAGCTGCATGATACTTGGTGGTTTATATCTCTGGTGAGTCAGGCGTAAACATTGCTGCTGATGACAGCATCGAGTCTGAACTGACATGCGCGTGCAGTGCCGTTGGTGACGAAGATTGACACAAGTTTCCAGTGCACCACAAATTTTTATACAAGAGCAGCAAAGATGTGCAGTTACAGTTCCTGCCAAATAAAGTAAAAAACCGAAGTATTACACAAACGATTCAGAAAATCGAGCCAAGGTCTCCACGTGTAATATATAAAGAAATATGCTGTATACTAGGTAATAAGTGGTCGCCATTACGTTCCTTACTAAGCTGTTGATTATTGCCTTAAAATGAAAAATGAGTACCTTTCGATGATATCGAAGACTATTAGAAAGAGTAATCTAATGATGTATGCTAAAGCTACACCAGCAGCTTACGTACCTACTTAGCGGAAACAGTTGCATCTGAAAATCAAGGTAGTGGGAAAAAATGCTCAAATGACTAAATGTACATCACCGTGGCCCGCCCGCCGATTCAGTTAAAAAAAATGAAAATAAACAAAAACAAACATAATTCTTCAATATCTTCCCAAGTGGCCGGTTAGACATAATTAAAGGTAATATAGGCAAACTGGAAGACTAAACTACACTTATGTACTGCTGTCACTCATAACATTGCATAGTAGCAGTTGGTGTTATAAGTGGGTTGGAACTTAAATAGTGGCAACTATTTATTCACAATCGATACAAAACCGTTACATCTTTGCACTGCTACTGTCTTTCAAAGTAGTCACCAGCGTTTTGTAGAACCCGTTGACAGCGATTTGGAAGGTGTAGTATACTGTTAGCAAAGCCTGTTCCGTTGATGGTGCGAATGCAGCGGTCTACTGCCTATCGAATCTCTGGAACAGTTCTGTAGCAAATGACACGAAGTGGTTCCTTCATCTTCGGAATCAAATCAGTCACAAGGATTTACGTCTGGGGAGTATGGTGGATGGTACAGCACTTCCCAGTACCATCGACCGAACAGATCAGCCACAGCTTACGCTGTATGCGCCCATGCATTGTCGTGCAAAATGTTGCGTTAGTTGCGCGGAAAGTGTTGCCCGTTCTTTCTCAGAGCTAGTCGCAGGTGATGCTGCAAAAACGAACAGTAATACTGTGCATTGACGGCATGTTTCGAAAACATAGTGACACCGTTACGTTAGACCGCTCACTCACAAGTGACTGTTTCTGTCGATTGTTCAAAATGTTCAAATGTTTGTACAGCTTATGGGACTTAACTACGGGGTCATCAGTCCCAAAACTTACAAACTGCCTATGAACTATCTACTACTAAAGACGGCACAAATATCCATGCCCGAGGGGGGATTCGAACCCCCGACCGTAGTGGCCGTGCAGACCGTGACTGGAGCGCCTCAGTCTCCTCGCCCACCGCGGCCGGCTCTGTCGATTGTGCGTACGCCGATGACGTGGGACGGGCGAGTCCATTTGCTCGAAGGTAAGGTAGGTATGTCAATAACGTGTGCTATCAGCAAGAATAGTAGATTCCATTGCATGTTTCTCCACAGCAGTGTTGCCACAAGTTCCAACCCTCGTATGTTTAGTTCTGCTTACTGTGTGCACTGCATGTTCTTACATGATTTTTCACTGATATTAAGATCTACAACTCACGGAATAATTTGTTGGATACATTGCATTATCATCAAAATCGGAAAGCATTTCTGATAACTTGTGGTTACATTGTGACTATTCCGCCTCACCACTAACCACTGTGGTTTCTATAGCAGGGTTACGTTTGACATTGCTTTTCGTGGGAAATCGACCACAAAAATTTGGAACACATATTCATACAAATCTACAGGAAGGAGGAATAAAATCAATTTTTAGTTACGTAAGTTATGAATGTGGTAAAAAGGGAAAAACATCTCATATAACTGAGTGTAATTTTTAACTTAAAATACGTATACGAATTTTTATAGGGGATTTTAATACAACAGTGAAATATTTGTTTTGGGAAACTATTCCATAGACTGAGCAATGTTATTTGGAGGTATTGGAAAAAAAGATAGTTCTAGACCTCTTGTCAGAGAAGGAATGGTTTTCGACAAGGAGGAGTGTCTAGCGCTATTGACACTCCGCCTCAAATTTAGAAAGTGGAGCGGCATAGACATTAATTTACGTTTAAGCCCTTGTTTATTATGGATGCGGTGTCAGATCTTTCCGACATGTCCGGTAGCTATAACGAATTAAAGCTATTAGCCGCCAGTAGGAATTGCAATATTTCAGTGGGAGATTCAAATATTTATGCCGTAACGAGAATCGATCCCGAGTTTCCTGCTCTGTAGGAAGGTCCGTTGACCAGTATGCCTAAGGACGCAGTGGCCATCCTACCCTAGCATACATCCCAGCAGACCCAAATTCCCAACATAGCCACACAAGATTGACGTGTAACTCACGTCTATTATTACTTGCGACATTTCGCCGATTCTCTTAAGAGTTGGAGCTCGGTGTGCATATACACTGAAGGAATTACCGGCCATTATCGACTGAATTATTTATGTTGTATGTGTGGTGACATGTCCGATAGAAGAGAACCCTTCATGTAAATGCACCCCACGCACGAATTGTTATGGGAATCGGCGAAGCGTTGCGAGTGATGATAAAGGTCAGTAGTGTTTGGATAAGTATTGAGAATTTGGTGTAACGGCAGTAGAGGCGTAGCTAATTGTGGGAAGGGGGGGGGGCGGGAGGCACGAGAAAACACCCCTTCCCCCAGAGCCATATCAATAGCGAAAAGCATTTGTTTATTTATTTTTTGTCATTCATAATGCAGCGTGTGATCCAGTTTTAAATTTTGAAACTGCTTGACAGTTAAACAGTAGATATTTTGCATACTGTCCTGAATGAACTTTATTATTGACTCTTCCGAGAAGTACTATTAGTCAGTGTCGAATTTGTGCCCCAATTCGTTTCATATTTTTAGAATGCTTTATTTCATCAGACCACGGTGTTCTATTCCGTTTTCTAATTTCCCTCTCACTGACTTTACAATCAAATATCTATTGTCTGAGTATTTTTCTATCTGTAACGTCTGCCTGAGTTATAGCGTGTAGTTTAAGACCCTGATTAATAGCTGTGATCCATTTAATTGTTACAGTTTTGGCCTTGCTTCTCTTTTCGTGGATTTCTACTGTTCGTTTTGTCAACCTAGTGGGTGCCTTCTTTTAATGTGCCCATAAAATTTAAGTCTTCGTTTTTTTATGGGAACATGTATGTCCATATATTCTTCTATTTCTTTATATTTTCTCAGCCTATAACTGTCTAGATCAGTAATTTTGGTGCCTAATATTTTCCTAATTATCTTTCACACTTTCTTTTAAATTTCTTTAATATCCATCTTTCCATCTACGTTTCTGCTCCCTAAAGACATTCAGGTTGGATTAGTGTGCTGTAATGCCTAAGTTTAGAAAGTGATACTTTATTATAAATATTTTGTGTTAATCTGAATGCAGTTCCATTTTTTGACAGCGAACATTGTTTGCAGCGATTTCAAGACTTTTCTTGCATGATTTTCCCTAGTTATTTGAATTGAGAAACCCTTGTTATTTTTCCATATTTCGTTTTCTAAAACTTTTATGCTTGTTTGTTGCATTTCATAATTCCGTGTTTTCGGCAATTTTCTTAAGAATTTAAATTTTATTTTTGAGCTGTGGTAACATGCCTAGTTAAAACTGCCAGATCATCTGCAAAGGCGAGACAGTCTACTCTAATATTACTTGTATCTTACATGATTGACTGATTTATATTTTTACTCAAGTTTTGATCTCGCCACTTTGTAATTATCTTCTCCGAAACACAGTTAAACATGATGGGGACGGTCCAATTGCTATAACGGATAGTTCAGAAATTTCTCCCATGAATTTAACTTTAGAGCTAATGTCGGGTAACGTTTCCTTAATCAGTGTTTGAGTTAATCTAACTCCTATACCTATAACATTTGGAAAAAAAAATTCACGACCAACTGAGTCTTAGGCCTCTTTAAAATCCTCAAATGTGCATACAATGTCGTCAGTAATGGATGAACGAAGTAGTTATTTTTGAGCACTACTGGCATGTTGACGGTTACAAAGTTTCTAACTACCGTACTTGCCTCTTGTGTTAAACTAGTAAACTCTTAATGAGTTCGGACTGATGACCAAGCAGTTTGGTCCGATAAATTTACAAACATTTAAACCAGTCTGATAGTTCAAGACATATTGCGTCCCGCAAAATTTAAAATTCAACGACAAATACGGGTATATATATATATATATATATATATATATATATATATATATATATATATATTCAGACAGATCTAAAAATGGTGACCAAGAGCATAAAAATTAGTAATGAGGAATAGAATTTTGAAGCGCATTTTCAATCTTGGACAACAACGTCCTCCAAGAAGTTTTAGTGAACGCATAGTGTAGCTAATCACATATTGTTCCATAATCACTCAAACCGGTCAACATTTCACCACAAATTCCTTTGTAGCTGCTTGCACACATCGTGTTAATTATGCAAGAAGCACGTCCCAGAAATTATAAGTCGCAGAGTGCTACTGAATCACTTCGACAGTTAGCTACATTGAGTTACTCGTAAAATGTGTTTGTTTACTGTGGTATGCCTTCTTTGCCATATAAAAGAAGTCAATCACATACTACCGTTGCATTATGAGTTAATTTATGTAAAGATCAGCACCACAATATAGCTGACCAGCTATGAGCGCTTTGTTGCTAGTAGTGCATAATAATTTTAAGGAAAATTTTAAAAAAATATTTTTCTCAGTATACAATCACTATATATTAATCGTGGTAGTTTTTATAGCTTCAAATAAAAAGTCATGCATTAAAGGGTTAAAATCGAAGTATGTACAAGATGCGTCTGAAATGTTCGGTTAATGGTGCCATATCTTACAAACCACGCTGGCGATCTACATCTACATGGATATTCTGCAAATAATATTTAAGTGCCTGGCAGAGGGTTCATCGAACCACCGTTATACTATTTTATCTCCCATTCCATTCTCGAATAGCGCACGGGAAGAAAGAACACCTGAATCTCTCCGTTCGAGCTCTTATTCCTCGTATTTTATGCTGATGATTATTTGTACCAATGTAGGTGGCACTCAATAATATATTTTCGCATTCGGAGGAGAATGTTGGCGATTGTAGTTTCGTAAGTAGACCACGCCGCAGTGATAAGCGCCTTTGTAGTAATGATCCCTACCCCACATCCTGTCTCATTTCCGTAAAACTGTCTCCCCTGTATCGTAATAATACGAAACGAGCTGTCCTTATTTGGACTCTTTCGATGTTGTCTGTCAAACCCAATTGTTAAGGATCCCAGACTGGGCAGCAATACTCCAAATGAGGACGAACAAGCGTAGTGTATGCAGTCTCTTTAGTAGTACTGTTGCATCTTTTAAACTTTCTGCTATAAAACTCAGTCTCTGGTTCGCCTTTCCTACGACATTATCTACGTGTTCTGTGCAGTTTAAGTATGATGTAATGGTAATTCTTAGGTATTTAGTGGAGTTTACTGCCTTCACATTCGATTGAGCGATGATGAGGTGCTCGCTCATTACATATTGAGGGACGTGTCAACAAGCGTCCCGTATCGAGAAAAGCACTGCAGTTAAGCGGTGGTACATGCTGCGACCCAGCTAACGTTGTCAGTGTGAGAACTCTTGTCACTGCAACATGGAGCGCAAAATGGAGCAATGTGTTAACATCAAGTTTCAAATTGGACAAAACGGTGACAAGAGCCATGGGGTGTTACTACATGAGTATGGTGTTCAAGCAGTGAGTGCAGTGTTTGTTTGAGTGGGTTAAACGCGGTAGAGACGGAAAGGAAGATGTCATGAACTACAGTCACAGTCCCCGACAAAATCGAACGAGTGCGATTGATGCTCGCGGATGATCAGTTTACGCTTTACAACGGTTGCGAAGGTCCAACAATGCGTGACCTCAGTGCTTCGAGCGATCCCACAGTAAGCGTTTGCTCACGGTTTCCAACAGCTGTACAACCGATGTCAGAAATGTATTGTAGCCAATGGCAGTCACTTTGAAAGCCAGTAAAGGTATTTTATTTGTAACTCTTGCTTCCTATGTTTCCTGAGACCATTCAGCAAACTTTTCAAACGCACCTTGTATTATAGTTTCCGAATGATTAGCCAAGATCGCAAACCAATTTATTAAGTGCACTGTGTCACCATCATCTGGTCATATATGGTCATTCTGTTAAAAAATTGGATATAAAATAAGAAGTGCAATTAGTCACTATATAAAAAAAAATACTTAAAGTTAAAAACTGTCATGTTTTTAACTTAAGTATTTTTTTATATAGTGACTAAGTGCAATGTTGCACTTCTTATTTTATATCCAATTTTTTAACAAGATGACCAAACTATTATATATGACTAGATTATGGTGACACAGTGCATCGAAACCGTTCGTCACTGAATAAATTGTTAGTTTGCGATCTTGGCTTGTCATTTGGAAACTATAAAACGAATTGATCGCCTCCAGACCAGACGATGTCAGGTAATCTTAGCACCTTGCATTATTGACATTCATTCCACAAATTTTCTAACAGTCTAGATTCAGTGACAAATTTTTGTTACAGGCAGACATCCTTGCCTCTCCAACAGTTGGAGGAGGCAGGACTCGCGAAGTGTGTTTCCCCACGCGTATGACAGACTGGGAAAGCATTGCAGATTACTGCACCTGCCTGGCTATTGAGGGCGCAACGTAACGTGTGCAGTTGCGACCCACACGCTAAGCATGACCTTCCCTTTCGTTTACACAATTGCCTCCAACCTCCAGCACCAGTGTGAATGATAATGTAAACTGTGTTATGTAAAGTGGCTGTATCTCAATGAGCTTTGTGCATAGGCTAATGAATGTGGATGACTAAGTAATCTGCTCATTTCGGGCGTGTGTGTGTGTCCGTCTATCCTGTGTGTGTGTGCGTGTTTACCACCTGAACGTGTGCAGCGGTTGCCTTCATTAGCCTACTTCAGTTACCGTAGAGGCGTTGTTCGTTCTAACCTGCTTTATCTCTGTGGACATCGACGCCTGTCATCTTGTTACGAAGACGTATGCTTTCCTCTAGGCTTATCTTCAACAGTAATAAAACCTGAAGTATTAAGTTAAGTGTTCGTTAGGTGGTACACTAATAAAATGATTCTTTCGTGTATAAAGATAGTAATATATAAAATATATATATTTAATATTTTATGGTTTATAATATTCAATATTTGAAATATGGCTGCACCGCAGCAATGGTACAGGCATTTTATTGAAAGGCATTTTCGTGCGATATATATTTATCCATAGTTTTCTGTCCCAGCCTCGTCGCCGCTTTTGTGTCTCGTTTCCGTCGTAGGTGTCGGTGGCCGAGTAGAATGAGACCGACACAGTAAGGAAGGATGCACGCTTGTGCAGGTAGGAGGTGACCAGCCTGTGGGACAGCAGCAACTAGAAACACTAGATTAAATTAGAACGAGATATATATTTCTTAGAGACTTAGAAATACTTAACTTTTACATAGCTCAGTACTGCAGAAGGCTGATACATAGTTGAGCTAGAGGCCTGCCTAGTGCCTGTCCGATAGCCAAGTCTTCACTGGTGCCTATCTGATTCCGAAGTGTTAACTGGTTCCTATCTCAGTCCCAAGTGAACGATGTCGTTCAGTGGTGGCCACGAGCGGAGTTGTAGCAGAGGGCGCTCGTGACTGACGTCGTAAGAACGCCGCGCCGTGCGTGCATGGCGGCGCGCGGCGAAAGTAGGTGGCGCGCACTTTAGACTTGTGCGACACCACACATAGATGAAATTAAAACAAACTATTCTAGGAATCTGCAATAAATGACGTACAGAAAACAGAATATGATGTTATAGCCACGTAAAGAATTATAAGTGTGAACCAACTTCTAGAACCAAAGAACGAAAAAATTTCCAAATAATAGTTACTCAGTATCAAATACTAAACAACTATGACTTGAAAATTTTTCTGGGGTCTGATGACCGAGCTGTTTAGTTCCCTCTAACTCCTCACAACAGCAGCAACAACAACAACAACAACTTGAAAAATTTGCAGAACCGTCGAATAATTAAGCTGCTACCACGTCCTAGCGTAGAGTTGAGCCAACCACTCCCGAACTGAAATCAGCCATTTGCAGACACGATAACGCGGTCGTGCAAACTAAGATGCCACTTGGCGCGGTGGATGATGGGAACGACCTTCAGTGTGGGAAACGCCCTCACCCAGAGGTGCCCATACGGGGTGGGCACGACGCAAACTGCGTCATTGAGACTTCTGGGGGGGCGGGGGTGAAAAATTAGCACCTTTGGCCTGCCTTGGGGGGGGGGGGGGCGTTATAAAACAATTTAGAAAACGTGAAGTAAAAGATATTTAATTTCAATAATTCCATTATTAAATGACAAAACCATATTTATTACGTCGTAAACTAGGAATCCATATATCTCTGGTGTGGTGGTGGGTTGGTTGGGGGGGGGGGGGTGGTTAGTCATTAGCCCTCAGCTGTTGCAAGTAACAAATGTTCAAACGTTTGTAGAGCTTATGGGACTTAACTACGGGGTCATCAGTCCCTAAACCGACAAACTACTTATGAACTACTTACGAACTAGGACGGCACAAATATCCATGCCCGAGGGGGGGATTCCAACCCCCGACCGTAGTGGTCGCGCAGACCGTGACTGGAGTGCCTCAGTCCCCTCGGCCACCGTGCAAGTAACAGTTTACGTTTGCGCAGACAATATAAAACTAACCTATCGAAGGTTACACAAGACAACAAAATAAAATCGAAGAATAGAATAAAATGATTATTATTGCACAATTGGTACTGAGTAATCCTCTGTCTTGAATGTAGTTTGTGGAAGTGTGTGTATTACGTCTCCGTCCAAAGACGATAAAGTATGAATATTTTTTAAACAAATACGATTCTCATCTCTCAAATAGAAGCGAAAATGCATCACCTTAGCAGACAATTTCCTCATAAGAATTAAAGATAACTGCATGAAACTTACAAAATAGCAGATAGTAACGTTATTTTACCACTTGGTTTCTTACTTCCGGTTACAGTTAGATAATTCGTGGCGTAATTTTCATGGTCTTTCGTGATTACTTTATGGTCTTTTTTTTTCGCAGTTATTTTACCTTACAATTATTGATATGATGCCTGCTCCTTCGTACATGTTCCAAATAACAGACACCCGGAACTCGCGTTTAGGAAAAGGAATGCAGCTAACATCTATCTGCATATGATCGGTGTGCATTCATGTTTGTTCCGCCGGAAGGGCGATCTTACTTGTACGTGAACTATCACATGCTATTATGCTGAACTTCATGTACCGACAATTCTAGTGGAAATCCTCACAAGGGGGGGGATACTTTTTTTCATATATACATATATGTATATAAAGTGGAGAGCCTAAAAAGGGGGGGGGGGGGCAACTTATTTTTTTATTCTTTAAAAAGAAAAAGATCACTGAAGTCAATTTATTTTTATGGCATGGGTGTATTTAAAATTGGTGAAGGCGATCGAATGTCCGAAGAGGAAAATCCGGGATAGAATCCCACTCCAGCACAAATTTTCAACTTCGCTGCTGAATTTATTTCAACACCCAGAAACGGCCGAAAGTATTACAGCTACATATTTCTATACCACAATTTTATCGTATTTCTTCCTCATCTATTTTTCGCAATTTTAATCTGCACAATAATATCAACTAACGACTTCATTTTCATACTTTTTTTTTAACAACAATTCTACAGAGTCCTCACGGAACTTCTTTTTTACTTATTAAGCCAATGTGTACGTACTTATATTTAGTGAACTACTTATCGTACTGTGACACAATTTCTAAATTACATTCAACTGTAAGTGTGTATACTATCTGTAAATTTTCCTGTCACTACAATCTGAAGTGTAGAAATTATAAAATGTAACGTCATACCGAATGCTGTAGTTTTGCTCCATGAACAGCGGAAAAGTAGTAACCGAGAAACTTTTTTCCTTTCAGAATTCTGACGTGGTTGCCGGTTAGAAAAAGCTTAATTAAGGTTCGAAAATATGTCTAAAGTTGTTTGCAAGTTGCTAAGTACTGTATTCTCATATAGTGTGTGAATAATATCTCGTCGCATTATGTGGCAGATTCTAAAACTCATTTATTTACGACGTTATATTTCCTTAACCATGTGTTGTATGTGGTTATGTGGTATGTGGTTATTATCGCGCCAGCATTGTTACCTCATGGTAGGAACGTGTACATCAAATTTGGTTCCAATCGGTGCAGCATTTCAGGAGGACATGTCGCATAAATCGGCAGTTTTTCTCGTATCTCATTGTTTATGACGTCATATCTCGTGAACTATGTGTTGCACGTGATTCTTTCATTTTAGGTGACGGTCGTCGTGGATTGACGCTCACATGAGGAAAATGGCATTGTACTATTGTATAATTTTTCAAGTATATATGTTCAAATGTTTGTAAAACAATCGGACCAAACTGCGTGGTCATCAGTCCGTAGCTTACAAACTACTACTTACAACACACAAACACACACACACACACACACACACACACACACACACACACACACACACACACACATGTCCCACAGAGGACTCGAACCTCCAACGGCGAACAATCGCGCGCTCTGCAGCGAGGTGCCTTCGACCGCTCGGCTACTCCACCGCGTTCAGGCATATATATTCGTTTGTATAAGTGCTCTATGTCTGTAAAATCTCTTGAGAATACAATTAGTAGTAAAGAAGTAATATATTAAAGGTTGGTTCATGATGGGGCGGTTTTCCATGAACGTTACTGTTTATGAGATCATATCTCATGAAATACATGTCGTACTGTGATACAAATTAGAAGGTACATTCAACTATACCTGTTTATACTGTCTATAACATGTCCTGCTGCTACAATTTGTAGTGTAGAAATTATAAATTGTCATAACGAATGCCGTAGTTTTAGTTCATGAACAGCGGAAAAGTAGTAAGCGAGAAATATTTTTCCTTTTGTTATTTTGATGTGGTTGTCAGCGAGAAAAAGTTTATTAAAGGTTTGAAATTATGTTTAAAGTTTGTTGCAAATCGCGAAGTACTGTCATTCTCGTATAGTGTATTTATAAAGTTTCGTCGCATTATGTGGCAGTTAATTGCAACTATATTGTTTATGACGTATATCTCCTGAACCATGTGTCTTATGTTGTTCGTACTCCTACAGCAACAGTTGTCCCACATAAGGAATCATGTATCAAATTTACTTGCAATCGGTCCCGTGGATTAGGAAAAAATGAGCAGAATTGTCGCTTAATGCAGCAATTTTCCGCGCATCTCTACATCTACATCTACAACCATACTCCGCAAGCCACCCGACGGTGTGTGACGGAGGGTACCTTGAGTACCACTACCGATTTTCCCTCCTATTCCAGTCACGTATTGTTTGCGGAAAGAAGGATTGTCGGTATGCCTCTGTGTGGGCTCTAATCTCTCTGATTTTATCCTCACGATCTCTTCGCGAGATATACGTAGGAGGGAGCAATATACTGCTAGACTCCTCAGTAAAGGTAAGTTCCCGAAACTTCGACAAAAGCCCGTACCGAGCGACAGGGCGTCTCTCCTGCAGAGCCTTCCACTGGAGTTTAGCGATCATCTCCGTAACGCTTTCTCGATTACCAAATGATCCTGTTACGAAGCGCGCTGCTCTCCGTTGGATCTTCTCCACTTCCTCTATCAATCCCACCTGGTACGGATACCACACAGGTGACCAGTATTCAAGCTGTGGGCGAACAAGTATACTGTAACCTACTTCCTTTGTTTTCGGACTGCATTTCCTTAGAATTCTCCCAATGAATCTACGTCTGGCATCTTCTTTACCGACGATTGATTTTATATGGTCGTTCCATTTTAAATCCCTCCTAATGACTGCTCCCATATAATTTATGGAATTAACTGCTTCCAGTTGCTGACCTGCTATAGTGTAGCTAAATGTAGCTTTCTTTCTGTGTATTTGCAGCCCATTACACTTGTCTACATTGAGCTACAATTCGATGCAGAACCTCCTACATCTCATTACAATTTTCCATTGCTACAACCTCTCTGTGTACTACCGCATCATCCGCAAAAAGCCTCAGTGAACTTCCGATGTTATCCGCAAGGTCATTTATATACATCGTGAACAGCAACGGACCCACGACACTCCCCTGTGGCACACCTGACATAACCCCTACTTCGGAAGACTTCTCTCCATTGAGAATGACCTGCTGCTTTCTGTTATCCAGGATTTCCTCAATCGAATCACACATTTGGTCTGATAGACCCTATGCTCTTACTTTGTTAATTAAACGTTTGTGGGGAACTGTATCAAACGCCTTGCGGCAGTCGAGAAACATAGCATCTACCTCAGAACCCGTGGCTATGGCCCTCTGAGTCTCGTGGACGAAAAAATTCAAATGTTTGTATATCGTATGGGACTTAACTACGGGCCGGCTGCGGTGGCCGAGGAGACTGAGGCGCTTCAGTCACGGTCTGCACGTCCACTACGGTCGGGGGTTCGAATCCCCCCTCGGGCATGGATATTTGTGCCGTCCTAGTTCGTAAGTAGTTCATAAGTAGTTTGTACGTTTAGGGACTGATGACCACGTAGTTAAGTCCCATAAGCTTTACAAACATTTGAACATTTTGAACTTAAATACGGGATCATCAGACCCTAAACTTACAAACTACTTATGAACTACTTACGAACTAGGACGGCACAAATATTCATGCCCGAGGGGGGATTCGAACCCCCGACCGTAGTGGCCGTGCAGACCGTGACTGAAGCGCCTCAGTCCCCTCGGCCACCGCGGCCGGCGTGGACGAATAGCGCAACGTCATATCTCACGAACTATGTGTTGTACGCAATTCGTACACTTACGGCGAGCGACCTCATGGATTGAAGGTTACGTGAGACTGAAAGAAAACTAGATTTGTATGTAATACGTACACACAAACATACGGACACTCATAAATATTAAAATATTTGTACATGATTATTTCCAAGAAATATTTATTTTCATTTAAATTCGCGTATTAGGAATGCAAAATATACAGGTACAGCCCAGGGGCTAATGTCGAGAGAGAGAGACGGACAGGTGAAATGACGCTGTGGGTGGGAAGCGCGGCCAGTGTCATGGTGGACAATGAGCGGCCCTCGACTGTTGGCGAGGATGCGTCTGGTCCTATGGCGGACAGCCAGCCAGACACGGACCACCCACGTGGAGGGCAGCTGACGCAGATCGCGGGATACTTCGCCTCTAGACCTCGGCCCAAACCATAAAGAGACGCTTCCCTCCTCCGTGGCCGTGGGAACCGAATCCCGGATCCACTTTTACCAAAGACGCTGTAAATGGCCATCGTTTACTTGTCACCCTCAGAAATGTACTATTGAATTAACCCTTTCCGGGTCAGTGGTTCCAATCTGAAACCACGTTATTACTTTGCTTGCATTTCTGGCCTAGCGGTTCCTTCTTGAAATAAATTTCTGGTTACATCTGGCATAAGCGCCAGCTACTTGTTACAGTAGCGAAGCGCTTGTTATCGGGTAAAAGTGTTATTTGTGTAGCGCTGCGCCGAGTGCACTGCTTTCGACACAGTCTTCACAATAAAATTAGGTAGTGATATCTATACAACAGATAATTGGAATTTCAGGTATTGTATTATTCTTATACACCATTTTATGATTTTGGGAGATTTTTATTGGTTAGTTTTTTTAGACTCTGACCATAACTTGTTAGTTACGAACTGTAGGCTGAAACTGAAGAAACTACAAAAAGGTAGGAAAATAAGGAGATGGGACCTGGATATATTTGAAGGAACCTGAAGTTCTTAAGAATTTCAGAGGGAGCTTTAGGGAAACAATTGACAGAAACAGGGGAAAATAAAACAGTAGAGGAGGAATGGGTAAAATTGAGAGATGAAATAGTGAAGGCAGCAGATGACAACATAGGTAGGTAGGAAGGCAAGACCTACAAAAAACCCTTGGATATCACAGGAAATACTAAATTTAATCGATGAAAGGAGAAAATGTAAAAATGCAGTAAATGAAACAGGCAAAATGGAGTACAGACGACTAAGAAATGAGATTGACAGGAAATGCAAAATGGCTAAGCAGGAGTGGCTAGAAGGCAAATGCAAGGATGTAGAAGAATGTATAAATAGGGGAAAAATAGATACAGCCTACAGGAAAATAAAAGAAACATTTGGAGATAAGAAAAACAGCTCTATGAATATTAAGGACACTAATGGAAAACCAGTTCTCAGCAAGGAAGGGAAAGCTGAAAGGTGGAAAGAGTACATAGAGCACCTCTACAAATGAAATGAACTTCGAGACAATATTGTAGGAAGGGAAGAAGGTGTAGATGAAGCTGAAATAGGAGATACTGTACTGAGAGAAGAATTTGACAGAGCCCTTAAAGACTTAAGTCGAAACAAGGCCCCTGGAGTAGATGATATTCCCTCAGAGCTACTGAAGTCTCTGGGAGAACCAGCCATGACAAAATTGTTTCACCTAGTATGTAAGATGTATGAGACAGGTAAAGTACCCTCAGACTTTAAGAAAAATGTTATAATCCCCATCCCTAAAAAGCAGGTGCAGACAGGTGTGAAAACTACAGAACCATCAGTTTAATAAGTCATGGTTGCAAAATATTAACGCGAATTATATACAGAAGGATGGAAAAACTGGTAGAAGCCGACCTCGGAGAAGATCAGTTTGGGTTCAGGAGAAATGTAGGAACTCGGGAGGCAATACTCACTTTACGGCTTATCCTAGAAGATAGATTAAGAAAAGGGAAATCTACATTTCTAGCTTTTGTAGATTTGGAGAAGGCTTTTGACAATGTTGATTGGAATGAACTATTTCAAGTTCTGAAGCAAGCAGGAGTAAAATATAGGGAAAGGAGAGTTATTTACAACTTGTACAAAAGCCAGACCGCAGTTATTAGACTCGAGGGGCATGAAAGGGAAGCATCAGTTGGGAGGGGAGTAAGACAGGGTTGTAGCCTTTCTCCAATGTTGTTCAATTTGTATATTGAGCAAGCTATAAAGGAAAGCAAGGAGAAATTTGGTGAAGGAATTAGAGTTCAGGGTGAAGAATTAAAAACATTGCGTTTTGCCGACGACATAGTAATTCTGTCAGATACAGCTGGGGACCTGGAAGAGCAATTGAACGGAATGGACAGTGTGCTGAAAGGTACATATAAGATGAACATTAACAAGAGCAAAACTAGGGTAATGGAGTGCAGTGTAAGAAAATCAGGTGATGCTCAAGGAATTAGATTGGGAAACGAAGCAATAAAAGAGGTAGATGAGTTTTGTTACTTGGGCAGTAAAATAACAAATGATGGTCGCAGTACAGAGGATATAAAATGCAGAATGGCAATGGGTAGAAAAGCGTTCTTGAAAAAGAGAAATTTGTTAACAGCGAATATTGATTTAAACCTAAGGAAATCCTTTCTGAAGGCATTTGTATGGAGTGTTGCCTTGTATGGGAGTGAGACATGGACGATAAACAGTGCGGACAGGAAGAGGATTGAGGCTTTTGAAATATGGTGCTACAGAAGAATGCTGAAGATTAGGTGGGTGGATCGCGTAACTAATGAGGAGGTACTGAACAGAATTGGGGAGAAAAGGAATTTCTGGCATACCTTGACTAAAAGAAGGGATAGATTGGTAGGACACATTCTTAGACATCAAGGAATTGTGAATTTAGCGTTGGAGGGAAGTGTATGGGGAAAAAATCGCAGGGGAAGACCAAGAGATGGATACAGTAAGCAGATTCAGACAGATGTAGGTTGCCATTCTTATGTGGAGTTGAAGAGGCTTGCTCAGGATAGGGTATTGTGGAGAGCTGCATCAAACCAGTCTCCGGACTGAAGACCACAACAACAACAACATAGTTGCTGAAATTCTAATTGATACTCAGTCGGCTGCTTTGGAAATTGAAAGTGAATCAGACGACATTGATGGACAACTTCGACTTCTTTAACCTGATGTGACCGTAGTTGAATTTGAAGAGGTTGACAATTAAGGTGTGTGCTGAAAGTTACTCTTCACGTTAGTAGGGGCAACAAAGACGACTATGTGATGTCTGTGACGACAATACAGAACTAAAAGAGTGTACTGAATGCGTGCAACACGTATGGGTGCAACAGATACTGTCAAACGAAACAACTCAATTTTCAAAGAAATATGATTCACATATCTCTTCTTACAAATTAAGACCCACTGAAAACTGCCGTAACAGCCCAGTGGTTTCACTATTTTATTATGAAATACAAATTTTATTGTTATTAAGAGTATATTATTGATTTTTGAGAGAGAAAAATTATTTTTGGTAGAAATTGTTATAGTTTTTCTATATTTATCCATGGTCCTTAAAGGGTTAATACTTCTCGCAGTCCGCATAGAAAATTTTCAGCATTTCCTTTTTGAGAAATTGTTCTGCAATATACAGGGAGTAACTAAATATGTTGGAAAATTTCGGGGATTCGATAGAGGACTTGACAACGAGCACATCTCCTGTACAGAGGTGCTCTATTTGCTTTCGTTACCGTGTTATAGGCATCTTTAATTTACCGCATACAGTTCAATACAAGTGCTCCAAACGACTACCACGATTAGTAACACAGGCAACTGAGCCTCGAATCATTGACTGTCTCACTCGTTCCCATGTTCCAGGCGTCTGTCGGATCTGCTCTATGCGATGACGCAGCAATTCAACGTGACATATACAAAGGCCTACTTGAGACCCCGTAAGCAGAAGTTTAATCATGTTGATTGTTCCGTCGGTCCTTGGTAGAACAAATTCATTTATGAAAATTAAAATAAACAATTTTTTGTTTGTTCTAGAGGTTTGTTTATTTTGTTAATCGAGTTTCGGCTTCTTAGGCCATCATCAGGCGTTTGCTGAAGTTTATTCAAAGGACTTACGTTGTCAACAAGCCAGAAGAGACGTTACATGCAGAGAAGGAAGTTATCTTCATTGATGGAGCAGTTACAGTTAAATAAATATTTAAAAAAATCTGTAAATTATTATCACTGCAAAACGGAACATAGATACTATGTATCGAGAAACAATGCAAACATAACAAATTCTTGACAACAATGGCTACAGTGAATAAAATAAAATTAAACAAGAATATAAATTTTGAAGTAAGTTTTGAAAGCATTTTTTGGAAACAGCAATCTTAATTTTTTTAAATAATTAAAATACGACAGTCTAGGTCACAAATTAGTGCGTTTTTAATTGAAAACCACCGGTTTCAGTCCTATGAAACTTGCTCCGGGCACCGCCACCGTCCACCAACAAGGTGCCAAAGGCCTGAAGATGGTCCTATAAGATTGAAACCGGTTTCCAATTAAAAACGCACCAACTTGCGATATAGACTGTCGTATTTTAATTATTTAAATTTTGAAGGGTTGTTCAAAACACAAGGCAACACAAAATACAGAAATACAGAATAAATACTAGATACGTGGAACACTATTATAACAAAGAAAGATGCAAAGTAGCTGCGCTACACTGGAAGCTCGACTAGTATTAACACAGAAAGTAGATAAACAGTGGCTCTACCTAATTTAAATTAGATTAGAACTTCATATCAGTAAATTAATTGTAAGTCAAAAGTACTGAAATCTATTACAAACATATGCTGACTAAAAACAGGATAAGGTAAAATAAGATACAAAAATTGGAGGAATAAAATGGAACAGGCCTGGTGAGTTGTATTGGATTATCTGAGGATTAGGGTCGGTTATGGTGGGTTAGAGGTGGTGATGTACTGTGGACTGTTTCATCATTTAATATTAAGTCTGGACTGTGAACCAGATGTTTGATTATTTCTAAGGCCACTAGTAGACTGGACTGTGTTAGCTAAGAAGTGGAGTACGTGGATTTTTTTTGGTATCTGTGGCCGTCAATCACAACAGTTCAGCATAAGTGGAGTCATGATTTTGCAACCTTCAACTGCGTTCATGCTCTCTTAGCCTAGTTTCTATGTCCCTACCTCATGGTCCAACATAAAATTTTAGTCTCTTGTTTAATTTTATTCACTGTAGTCATTGTTGTCAAGAATTTGTTATGTTTGTACTCTTTCTCGATGTAACTGCTCCACCAAAGAAGAAAACTACTTTCTCTGCATGTATCATCTCTTCTGGTTTGTTGACAACGCAAGTTCTTTGACTAAACTTCAGTAAATATCTGATGATGGTCTAAGAAGCCGAAAATCGATTAACAAAATAAACAAACCTGTAGAACGATAACAAAATTGTGTATTTAAATTTTCGGAAGTTTAATGGCTTGAGACTAGCAACGCGGGAGTGGCCGCATGGTCTAAGGCATCACGCTACGGACTGGGCGGTCGCTCCCGGAAGAGGTGGGTGTGGCATGGGTGTGTGTATTATCCTTAGCGTAAGTTTTGCGTCTCGATAGCTCAGTGGTAGAGTGCCAGACTACAAATCCAAACATATTTTTGGAAACATTTTTGTGTCACTTATGGGGAACAGCACTCTTATTTAAATTTATATATGAAGAACAGTCTAGAGGGCAAAAACAAATTTTGTTTATTTTTTTCCGATTTGTTTCGGTCTTATTTTATACCGTCTTCAGGAAATTAAACTCTATTGATGTTGTGTAGCTGGCAAGGAACTCGGAGCTTACTAGTGCGTAGCCTTTTTCTAACTACATTATCTTAAAAGAGATATGGAGAAGAATAAAATGTATCTGACAGGAGTTGCTGAGGTCAGATCGGATAGATGCTGAGATTTATAGTCTGATGAATACGTAAAGTGCTACTCAGGACAAATAAAAGGAAGAAATGGACTAGGAGTAATTAAGACAAGGAATAGGCTAAATTTGCCGAAAATGTAGACTATGCAGGTGATAGAGTTATTGGTGTAAGGATGACACGAGTACAATAAGATGTATCGGTTATCCAGGTGTATATGCCAAATTCAGATCATGATGAGCAGCTTGTAGAAGACACGTATAAGGCAATCGAAAAAGTATTGGCCGCGACGGAGCGGCCGAGCGCATTGAGGTGCTATGTTCCGATGCGCGAGACTGTTCCTCGTCAGGGGTTTGAATCCCCTCACTGGCATGGATGTTTGTGTTGTCTTTAGTATAATTTAGTTCATAAGTGGTTTGTAAGTTTAGGGACTGATGACGCCGTAGTTAAGTCCCATAACCTTTACAAACATCTGAACATTTTGAAAAAGTATTGGACAACAGTCAAGGATGATACAAAATAGTAATGGGTGACTGGAACGTTATTATTGGAGAATGGCAGGAGGAAACCACAGTAGGCAGTCACGAACGGCTTCTGGACCTCTGCGGGAAAAGACAGCTGGCAGAGGAAAATATATGGTCCAAAAACTACAAGAGGAGGCTCTACACTGGAAAACCGCCAGGAGATGAATACACAAACGAAACTGATTTTATACTATTTGAAGAAATGTGTATCGCGAAACTCTAAGTAAACTGTACAGAGGTAAGAGAGCTCACACAATACATATCAGGTTCACAATGAATAAATTTCACCCTTTACACTGAGAACTGAAAGAGCATGAGTGCATCATATTCAGTTCGAATGATGCTGCATAGTTGGGAAAATAAATATTTCATCAAAATTTCCAGTATATTATTTGGTCTGCTACTAAATCGATCAACTTCATGATACTGACATGTTCTTCCTCTAGTCAGTTAGTCTCCGGGACGGCGAAGTGATTGTTTATGTTTACCTTGCATTTTGCTAAGTTGAGCCAAATTTCACACTCAGAAAACTGGATATTTTTTATTTTATTTTTTTCCAGATAAATGAGATATGAGATGTTTTATTCAACTGTTATCTCCTCTCCCCATCTTTCCGTAATCAAACTTCAACTTTTTAAAGACTCGGTATTCATGGAACAAATCTGCTTCCGCACGCCGCGGTGGAGTGGTCGAGCGCTCTAAGGCGTCTTGCTACGGAATGCGTGGACTCTCGCCGTCGGAGGTTCGAGTCCTCCGTCGGACATTTGTGTTTGTGTTAGTTTAAGTAGTTCGTAAGCCCAGGATCTGGTAACCATAGTAGTTAAGTACCATACATTCACAAACATTTACACGATTTATTTCCGCACACTCTGTGAAACTATGTCATATTGTGCTATAATGTAGATGGGTTACTCCTATGTAGTGAAAATGTTTATGAAATTATGAAAAGAACTGGAAGTCCAATTTATAACGATGACATAGTGGTGCGAATTTAAGCCACGCTTCCGTGTAATTAGATGAGGTGGAAGCAGTTAACTGGCCAAACATCCTGTCGTAAACCAGCTGAGCCAATGTTCTTTTTTACAGAGTTGAACGTACAATGCAGCATTATGAAAGAAAAAAGAAGCTGAATAGGTTACCAGTCGAAATAAATATTATTTTTTACAGTATACGTTGCGGGGTTTAGTCTGTTTTTCTCAGAGGTCTGGGAACATAGCGTGTTTCTACTCCATCCGTACCTGGAACTATAAACTAGTGCCCTTCTATAACGTCATTTAATCACCAATCAAAGTGCAACACCGTACGGAAAGAGACCATACGAAGTCAAAGATTATGACAAAGTTAACCCGGCGCCGATCTCTAACTTCTGTCACGAGCAAAAGCTATGCTCAGGAAGACTCTCACAGTACCACGGCTGATAAAGGAAGCGTGTGCATCAAATCAGTTAGTTCGCATTCCCATTGTTCGATTGTGGCGAAAAATATTTCAGTCATATCTTTCTGTTTTGTAGGAACAAATATATCGTTACAAGCTACATCCTATAGCGTCTGGGCACTATAATCTTGTTAGTCGATACGTATCACTGTACTGCTCTGCTTCAAAGCCTCGAGTGTATGTTGTCTTGTACACGTCAGTCTACAGGAAAAACAGGTCTAGTTCTAATATGATTGTGCTAAAAGTTTTATGTTTACGATGATATGTTAAACTATCCGCCCATATTTCGCGGTACATTAAAGAAGGGTCTTCGCATCCTATCGCTTATTTATCTTCATTTCCATGGTCGATAAAAACGGAACCCATGACGGAATCCTGAGTGAATAAATTCGTTTTTCCTATAAGAAAAGTCAAAATGTTCAAATGTTTGTAGAGTCTATGGGACTTACTACGGGGTCATCAGTCCCTAAACTAACAAACTACTTATGAACTAGCTAACACTAAGGACGGCACAAATATCCATGCCCGAGGGGGGATTCGAACCCCCGACCGTAGTGGCCGTGCAGACCGTGACTGGAGCGCCTCAGTCCCCTCGGCCACCGCGGCCGGCTACGAAAAGTCAAACACAAACAAAAGCTACCGAAAAAAACAAAGAAAATTCACTAACTTTTTAATACAAGTAGCGAATTCAGTAAAACTGTATGTTGTAGGCAACTAAATTCATAGAAAATTGTCAGTAATCAGTCGTAAATATTTTTATTCACTAGATCTATCAATTATTATCAATGCTTAAAACAAACAGTTAAAACTCATAAAACTTTTAAATGTTTCAACTGTCTGATTTAAACATTGATAATGATCACACAGTGGTCGAAATCTAGAACTGATGAAAAAAACAAAATATTTACGACTGATTGCTGACAATTTTCTACAAATCGGAAAACAGTCGTTGAGCACATGATTCATAATGGAATCAAACCTGATACAAGTAAATTCAATGAGTTTGTATTCGCTGTCACAGATGGAAAGCTAAAGAAAGTAACATCACCATCTGTTGTTTCAAATGTTTGTAGGGCTTATGGGACTTAACTACTGGGTCATCAGTCCCTAAACTTACAAACTACTTACGAACTAGCTAAAAATAAAGACGGCACAAATATCCGTGCCTGAGGGGGGATTCGCAACCCCGACCGTAGTAGCCGTGTAGACCGTGACTGACGCGCCGCAGTCCTCTCTGACGCAAAAGCTGAATTATCTCTGACGGTTTTTCAGTTAACATTACAGTTTTAAACAACGCATCAATATTAAAACCGAATCAATTACAAGTGCCACTGATATTTTCAAACAGGACTAAGTTATAACAAACTTCTGAAAACGGCTGACATTTCAAAAAATTATCATCAAGTATAAATACTACATACGCTAATTACATCAGCACGCCTCGCTGAGGCGTGACAATAAATTTACCAAAACAGAGCGCAGCAGTCTTCTTGCGCCCCCAAACCAGCGAGACTGCCAGAGTAGCTTTGATTAGAGGACGTGCCCCTCAAAACGCTCCATCGAGCTACACGAGTGACATTACACACTAAAACACATGAAAACAGAACTAATACAAATGTCACTGACAGAAATTTCTTATGTTAAAAATTGGGGTGCGTTTGACGTAGCTTAACCAAGCGCAACCAGTGCAAAAATGTACACTACTGACCATTAAATTTGCTACACCAAGAAGAAATGCAGATGATAAACGGGTATTCACTGGACAAATATACCTGACTAGAACTGACATCTGATTGCATTTTCACGCAATTTGGGTGCAGAAATCAGTTCCCAGAACAACCACCTCTGGCCGTAATAACGGCCTTGATACGCCTGGGCATTGACTCAGAGCTTGGATGGCGTGTACAGGTACAGATGCCCATGCAGCTTCACCATGATACCACAGTTCATCAAGAGTAGTGACTGGCGTATTGTGACGAGCCAGTTGCTCGGCCATCACTGACCGCACGTTTTCAGTTGGTGAGAGATCTGGAGAATGTGCTGGCCAGGGCAGCAGTCTAACATTTTCCGTGTCCAGAAAAGCCCGTACAGGACCTGAAACGTAGGGTTTCGCAGGGATCGAATGAAGGGTATCTAAAATGTAACGTTCACTGTTCAAAGTGCCGTCGATGCGAACAAGAGATGACCGAGACGTGTAAAGACGTGTAACCAATGGCACCTCATACTATCACGCCAGGTGATAGGCCGGTCAAATCGGTTGGAAACTTTCTTCATGTCAGCACGTTGTAGGTGTCACCACCGGCGCCAGCCTTGTGTGAATGCTCTGAAAAGCTAATCATTTGCATATCACAACATCTTCTTCTTGTCGGTTAAATTTCGCGTCTGTAGCACGTCATCTTCGTGGTGTAGCAATTTTAATGGCCATGAGTGTAGGATACCTCCTATAGCATAACACTAAATTGACAATAAATTAAGAAACAAGAACAGTTATACAAATATTATATATCTGTTCACTTATGAAGTGCAATCTCAATTTCAGGACAGAACACACAAGCAGAAAATCCACACTACAAAACGCGCAGATATGTCATCATCTGTCTTTAGTACCTTTCAAAATTAAGCAACTAGGCATAAGATCTCCCATATACAGTCTTCATAAACATTCAAACAATTTTAAAACGTAACATACTGACTAACTTAAGGGAAAATGGATTAGTGCCCCACCGAGCCAGAATCGAAAGTACGAAACTTTTCGAACCGAACCACCTGCGGACAAGAACCAGAATTTCACACGCTGAGGAGAGGAAGCACCGCTAAAGTCTGGGAAGCTCGACCATGGAGTCTCACTGTTCAAAGTAACTTCCAGATGATGCCAACCAAAACACCAAGAGGCACCGCGTTTAACACAAGACGAGTCGCGACTTCACAAACAGGCATCGGCCGATGACTTGTTGCTGGGACCGCAACAAACCCAGTTCCGCCACACACTGTCGGCGCTGCACAGCCAACACAGCACAGCTCGCAATAGACGCCTAGCCTGCCCTCCAGCTTCTCGCAATGTCTCCGTACTGCCTCACACACTGCCCCTGTGCAACCAAGGCGCTCCCTCTACATCCCGAGGCCAGCCACAAATCGGCTGGCTGACAAACTCGTAACTCGAAAGAGAACACCCACGCTCTGTGACAAGATGATCAGTGGATGCTACGGATCAGATAAAAATACAGTTAAACGACAATCTTATCTAATATATAAAGCAGAGTGTCCGTATGTTTGTACGTGTTGCATACAAATCTACAGTTTTGTTCCAATCTTTATGAGCTTTTGTACACATAAGCTTCAATCCAAGAAGACGGTCGCCGTAAGTGTAAGAAGCACATACGATACATAGTTCACGAGATATGACGTCATAAACAATGAGATGCGCGAAAAGCTGCTGCATTTTGCGACAATGCTGCTCATTTTCTCCTAAACCACTGGACCGATTTCAACCAAATTTGGTACACACGTTCCTTGCCGTGAGATAACAATTTCGGCAGGGTTAATAAGCCGGCCGCGGTGGCCGAGGGGACTAAGGCGCTCCAGTCACGGTGTGCGCGGCCGCTACGGTCGGGGGTTCGAATCCCCCCTCGGGCATGGATATTTCTACCGTCCTAGTTCGTAAGTAGTTCATAAGTAGTTTGTAAGTTTAGGGACTGATGACCCCTTAGTTAAGTCCCATAGACTATACAAACATTTGATGGTTAATAATCACATAAGACACATAGTTCAGAAGATATGAGGTGACAAACAATAGGAATCGCAAAAAACTGTCACATAATGCGAGACTTTATAAACACGCTATATGAGAATGAGAGTACTTAGCGACTTGCAACAAACATTAAACATAATTTCAAACCTTTATTAAACTTTTTCTCGCTGGCACCCATAGCAAAATGAGGAAAGGAAAAAAGTTTCTCGCTTTCTACTTTTCCGCTATTTATGGAGTAAAACTACGGCTCTCGGTATGACATTACAATTTATAATTTGAACACTAGAAATTGTAGCCGTAGGAAATTTTACAGACAGTATACGCACATATAGTTGAATGTAGCTTCTAAATTGTATCACAGTACGACACGCAGTTAATGAGATATGAGCACATAAACAGTAACGTTCATGGGAAACCGCCCCATCACGCACCAAGTTTTAATCATTACTTCTATACTACTAATTTTATTCCCAAAAGATTTTACAGACATACAGCTCTTATACATATGAATATATACCTGAAAAGTAGCAGGAATAAATAAATAAATACCTGGGGCAACGCCGGGTTTTCTGTCTGTGTGTGTGTGTGTGTGTGTGTGTGTTTGTCTGTATGTCCTCCATGTATTTATATACCATTCATTCGATTGCAATGAAACTTTGGTGAACTGTTCACCGTACGACCATGAAGGTTCCCGACCCAAAAACAAAAGAGCGCGACAGATAGCTCAGGAGATATGACGTCATAAATAATGAGAGGCCACCGCATGAAAATACCCAGATTTATGCGTCAATTACTGGAAAATGGGAGTAGTTAGGGACCTGTAACAAAGTTTGCAAGCAATTTCTGACGTTTATGAAGCGTTTTGTAACTTAACCTCCCCTGTTTTCTTAATCTCTATCTATATAAAAGCAAAAGGACCTCCCTTGGGCAGGGATGTTTGTGCTGTCTTTAGTGTATGTTAATTCATAAGTAGTTTGTAAGTTTAGGGAATGATGACCCCACAGTTAAGTCTAATAAGCTTTACAAACATTTGAACATTTGCACACTCACAAACTGAACACGAAATTTGGCAGCAATGTAGTTTATAAGTAGAAAACGTCATCTAAGAAAGTATTTTGTGATAGGTGCATGGCGGACCATACTTCTCCTACAGACTCACGAAATTTAAGGTTTAATTCTCATCTTCACGAAATTTCGCACGCTTAACCTTAAGCAATAGGAAGGTCACGTCTACCTCAAGTTTCATACGCTGCATGGGGGAGGGTACTTTGCAACATAAAAATGGATCCCTAATACCTTGGTCGCGCCATAACTTGAGAACGGCTAGACCGATTTCACAGATCCTTTTTTTGTTGTTTCCTTTATTCTCAGAAGAAGGGTTGTATGAAATAAAACTGGAATATTTGAGAACAACAAAGTGCGTTTTTCAATATGACCCTGCGTTTATATAGTTTTGTTCCGATATTGATGAAATTTTGCACACTCTACCTTATAAACAAGAGGAATGTCACTGTCTGTATAAAATTTCGTTCGGTGCATGGTGGAGGGTACTTAACTTACGTAATTTTACAAAATTCATAATTTTGCTACAATCCTTGTGCATTTTTGGACATATGACCTTTAAAGCAAGAGGAAGACCACTGGGTACATAAATGTTTGTATGGCACATGACAAAGTGCACCTTGCAGAAAACTTTACCTGGGGAGGAAAAGGTGGAAACGAACAGAGAGATGGGAGAGAAATAGGTGGTTGCAGAGAGAGGCGGGAAGGGATGTGGACTACGGGAGTGTAGGATAAATAAACACCCGGGCAACGCTAGTTATAAATAAAACTGCAATTACGATAATTACGATCATTCCTATAGCAGCATCTGTTTTAATGTAATTTACCGTATGAGAATTCAGCTCCACAAGTTGTTTCAAAGCAACTGGTGGGGATGACTTCTGCTACGATAACTTATTTTGATACTGCCGATTTGAATCAAACACTTTCTAGATGTAGAACAAAAACTAATCTCAAGTTGCTTGTCAAAACTCCATGCAAAAACACGTAGAACTTTTGCAAATTAGCGTGTTCAAATAGACAAACTGTCTTTAGTTTTCCTGATGATTAAACGAAGAAAGATAAATTCGTCTAGTAATTTCTTCAAAATAAAAAAATAAATATAAAAAATAAAAAAAAGAGTCAAACACGTTAGTTAAGCATAAAACGTTTTTTCATGATTAGATTGTAATGAAATAAAGCCTGTAAGTTACCCAAAATTTCCTCGATTTCGCTATCGAAAACGCATCTAAATTCATCCGGTTGTTATACACATTAACGTGTCAAACATATAGTAGATAAATAACGTTATATTACCGCACGGCTGATATTTTTCGACCTTCAGCAAATTAGAGGACCAAATTTGGAACAAATTGTCACACGCCTCAGCACACTGCGAAACACACGTTTCAGTCCGGTTTTTGGTGACACTCCATAACTGCCCGAAGGAATACTGGTCTGGCGCCCCCTCACATCCTGCTGAGCTTGTGAAATCACTTTGCCCTTGAGTCACTGGAACGTGTCAGAATGCACCAATTTTGCTGAAAACTTTATTCGTAAAAAGGTGCATCTAACCTAAGTCAAAAACTGTCTCGACATTGTCTGTCCTAAATTCGGTTAAGGAGCTACAGAGCTGTGTCGTCTCCTATGATAACAGCATTATGTTTCCTAGTCATCCCGAATTTTTTAACAGTTTTATTGCTTTTAACTGCGGGATATGAATGGATAGTATGAGAGCCTTCACGAAACTTAATTGTCTTCTTCTTGCCTTTATATGACGTGAAAACAAAAGTGGTAGAAAATCTTTTTCTAACACATAATTTCAGCCGAGTGCAATTATCCAGCAATTTAGTGGAGGCTTTTAGAACACGTTGACCTACTTGGTGAAGTGTTGAATGGGTTCGATGCAAAGTGGTAGACGCATTCAACTCCTTTACGGAAGAATTTTTTATTGACATTCATCAACTGAAAGCATATAATTCCATATTGTTGGAGTTGTTGTTGTGGTCTCCAACCCAAAGAGTTGCAGAATGCACGACTGTGTGCAACCATCTTCATCTCTGAATAACCACGGAAGCCTACATATATCCTTTGGAATCTTCTTACTGTATTCATCCCTGTCTCCCTCTGTGATTTTAACCCTACAAGCTTCCCTCCGATACTAAACTGACGATTCGTGACATCTCAGAATGTGACCTACCAGTCTATTTAGTCAAGGTCAGCCAGAGATTTCCTTTCTCCTCAGTTCTGTTCAGTACCTCCTCATTAGTTACGTTATCAACCCATCTAATCTTCACCATCCTCTTGTAACACCTCATCTAAAACGCATTTACTGTCTTTTTATGCGAACTCCTTATCGTTCAGGTTTACGCTACACTCCTGACAATTGCATTCGGTATTATATGGAGCTGCAGGACCTCGGGAAATTTGACGACATTAGCTTCTTCTTGTTATAACCGTTACAACTGAAACTGATTACAAGGCCAGCTCAGTCAATCATGCAGACTGTTGCGCGTGTAACTACTGAAAAGGCTTCATGGATGCATCGAAAGGGTCAAACACTTTGTGAAAAACAATAACGGATACTAGCATAGAAAAAGAAGCTTTCAGAGTAGCTAAACTCTGGAGGGCGCAAATTTTGACAATGAAGCCGTACAACAAAAAATGCTTATCTCGAAATGCGAAGTTATTACACTACAAGACAGTGACAAGAACAGAATGTACTTCTGTAGCAGAAATTGTATGTAGCAGAAACACTGCCCCTCAAGAACAAAGGACTAGTAGATGACCTCGAGAGGAAGGAAAGGGTAATTCTGAGGAAACCTCTTGGTACACAAATAAAAAAAAAAAAAAAATAAAAAAAATGGCGAAACATGGGTAAAGATGAGCAGTGAGAAGGTCTATGAATTTATGAAACCAGGTACAACGGAAATGAGAAACAGAAGGCTTATGTTCTTCGGTCATCTGGTGAGAATGGATGACAGCAGATTAACGAAGAAAATCTTCAATTTAATTCAACAGAGGAAAACACCCAACTGTTGGTTGCAAGAAATAAAGAAAAACCTCATGGAACTTGGACTCACAGAAATGGACGCGATGAATAGGAACAGTTACAGAAAGGCAGTAACTGAATTCGAGGTTTTTCAAGAGGCCCCAAGAAAGAAGACCAACAGGAAACTGACAGCTGAACATCTGGCAAAAATGGCAGCAGGCAGAAGAGCAGCCCTAGAGAAGAGAAAAAAGAAACTGAATACGAAATAAAATTTGTAACGCGGTCCTTAGTTGGCCAATTCGTGTAAATAAATAAATAAATAAATATTTCTTGCTAATGTGGCTACGAAGTGCAGACGTGAAGGAACGATCAAACATATACGAACACGGAGAGCTTAAACGTGGTGCAATACGACGTTGTTGTGGTGGTCTTCATACCGGAAACTGGTTTAATGCTGCTCTCCAGGCTACTTAACACGTGCAAACCTAACATCTCTGAATAAAAACGGCAAGATTCCCCCCTTTGAGCCTGTTTTATGTATCGATCTCTCGATCTCCCTGTGCGATTTTTGCCCCACACACTACTAACTAATGCCAAACTGACGATTACTTTTAATGTCTCACAATGTTTCGTGTCCACCTTCTTTTAGTAAAGATATGTCAGAAATTTCTTTTATCCCCAATTCTCTACAGTACCAATCTAATTACAGCATTCTCCTGTATCGCCTAATTTGAAAAGCCGTTATAGTTTCTGTCTGAACTCTCATTTCCGTACATTGCTATACTTGGACTTGTCAAAACAAAGGACTTGTCAAAACAAACTAATATTATATATCAGCAGATTTCTCTTCTTTAGTAATGGTTTTCTTCCCATAGCCATTCTGCATTTTGTATTTTTTCTTCTTCGGCCATCAGAAGATATTTTACTATGAAAAAAATGAAAAAAAACTCAAATACTAATTTTATTGTTTCAATACCCAATATAATTTCTTCAGCATTGTATGAGTTTCTTAGACTACATTCCATTACCCTCTTTTTCTCTAGTTAATATTTGCTACGATAATGCGTAGCGACTTTCTTTTAAGCTACTGTTTTCAAAGAATGAAACATATTCAAAATGACTTATTTTCTTGTATGCTGGCGGTTTATCTCGATTGAGTAAGAGAAGAAACTGATGTTGCTGATATTGTGTCAGTTATTGCAGCTGATATTTCAACTATTTCACTATTTCAGTTTGTCGTCGTTATCAGATACGTTCTGACTGAAGGTCTAACTTTCTTACTCCTCGTGGACTTCATGTAAAAACTTTAGCAGAATCTCTTACAGAATGTTTACACAACATTGTGGATAATTAAAGCACCCATTATTTCAGTTATCTTCTTGTATTCAATCATATTAAGCCACAGTTTGATATACTGTACAGTCAATTACAAAAAAGATCAGTTCACTCACAGGCTCTATAACTAGGGTAGAACGTTTTAAAACAGCCATTGCAGACAGTGGAAGGAAAACGAAATTGCAAAAACTGAAGCTGCAAAAGAGGTGTGTGATACAATTATTCTTCAAGTTGTTCGCTTTGATTTCACAGTATATCTAGGTCCTGTAACATTATTTCATTCCGGAAAGTTTACTTCGTAAGTCAATTTTCGGAAACGTTTCTGCATATGTCTTGTGAAATATAATTCTTCCTTTACGGAGCTGGAGATACCATATACGAAGAATAAGTGTAGAACTCTCACAGGGCCGCTTTAGTGAAACATTCAAACTCCTCAACGTTATCGTTATTATACCGATAATAACGTCTGAGGTAGAAAGTTCTTCCTCTACCTTTAAGAGAATAAAGACTTTGATGGGAAGTACTATGACTCCAGATATACTAATAGAAGTGCTCTCCATCGTGAAGTACTCAGCCTCGTAGACTTCAATGAATATGTAATTGACACATTCTCTGCTCTGAACGAGAGCAAAATGTATTTTTAATGCGCTATTTCATCATTATTTTGTTATTTATTTTTCTCTTTTTATGTTGTTGGGATATTTTTTTCCATTTTCTTGTGAACCCACTAGAAAAACCTCCAGGAACCGTCACTGGTTTCTTCACATATCGTTTTTGTCCAGAACACTTTATATCGAATGTCATGTTTTATTTATTGCTGCCAACTCAAGTGACCTGTGACTTATAGTGTCAACATTGCATGGTGAAGCTAAACGTTGAAGTTTATGTTGATAGTGCCTATCGCATATAACGACAGAATTTCCTCTTAAACGTCTCCGCCCATCGCAACGACTAAACTTATTTTTTAGATTCTTGTTCACCCCTTTTCAACAACTTTTTTGAAGAATGCCGATATGAATAAATAGAACGCAACTGGTGTGCTACTAATTCACATCGCAAAACTTGTTATTCTATTCACACTGCTAAATTTCGCTAAAAATATGAATAAAAAGCAAAAAATAAATCCTTAAAATATAGGGTGTTATATAAAGACACAATTTATTAAACTGACACGTTCAACATCATCGCAAACTGTCGTATTTATGAACTATGAAACAAGTATTAATCTACTCTAACGTAATCTTGACTCCAAGTCTTGGTAAAAAAAAAAAAAAACACTTTCTCTCCAGACTAAGTTGTTCAGAATGTCAGATATCACTTCTGTTTTACTCGATGATTTACCATCAATTACTACGAACTGTGTCCTTTCTGATAGAAATCGCGAATCCAATCGCACGATTGGGGCGATATTCCATAAGTATGCAATTTCATTTGAAGCTGCTTGTGAGGAACAGTGTCAAAAGACTTCCGTAAATCCAGAAAGATGGAATTTATTCGAGATCCCTTGTCGATTGCACTTATTACTTCATGTGAATAAAGTGCAAGCTGTGTTTAGCAAGAGCGATACTTTCTGCATCAGACTGTTGGTTAATAGGTCATTCCTTTCAAGATAGTTCATAATGTTCGAACAAAGTTCCAAAATCCTACTGCAAATCGACGTCAATGGAATGTCTGTAAATCCATCGGACCAAACTGAGTGGTCATCAGTGCGTAGATTACAAACTACTTAAACCTCGGTAAACTAACCTAAGAACAAACACACACACCCATGCCCCAGGGAGGACTCGAACCTCCACGGCGAGTAACCGCGCGCTCCGCAGCGAGGTCAATGAAATGGGCCTTTCTTTATTTATAAAGTACTGTGTCCGTATGGGGCACCACTGATGGTACATTACTTAAAGACTTCGTCATCAAATTATGCTTTTATTCAAGTCTTGAAGAAATTTCGCACACCTGACCTTCGAAAGAAGAGGATGATCACTGTCTACAGAGTATTTCGTACTATTCACAGAAGAAGGAACTGACTTTGACACCGATTTAAGAATCACCATGAAAGTTGGCTCATGTAGCTACACTATGTGATCAAAAGTATCCGGACACCTAGCTGAAAATGACATAAGTTCGTGACACTCTCAGTCGGTAATGCTGGAATTCAGCATGGTGTCGGCCCACCATTAGCCCTGATGAAAACTTTCACTCTTGCAAGCATAGATTCCATCAGGTGCTGCAAAGATTTCGTGAGGAATATGCAGCCCATTCTTCACGTCTGCTGCACTGAGGAGAGGTGTCGATGTAGATCGGTGAGGCCTGGCACGGCGTTCTATATGATTCAAGACTCTGTGCAGGCCAGTCCGTTACAGGGATAATATTGACGTGCATTATGTATAGGTACTCGATCGTGTTAAAAGAAACAATCGCCATCCCCGAATTGCTCTTCAACAGTGGAATGCAAGAATATACTTAAAACATCAGTGCAGGCTTGTGATGTGATAGTGCCACGCAAAACATCAAGGGGTGTCCTCCATGGAAAACACCACCCAACCATGACACCACCGCCTCAGAGTTTTACTGTTGGCACTACGCACGCAACGGCAGATGACGTTCACCGGGCATTAGCCACACACACATGCTGCTATAGGTTGGTTGATTTATGGGTGGATGGGACCAAACAGCTAGGTCATCAGTCCCATGACCTCCTTATGGAGCACAAACCAGGGTGTGGTCGGCGAAGACCGTGACGACAGTAAAATAGAGGAACTAAAAGGGAAGTCAAAATCAAGTAGAACAGAACTGAAACCAATAGAAAAAGCGGGATTCTGCAAGGAACGTCGCGACAAATCGGATATCCCCGTTAATTAATGAGAGATACAGGAGAACAGTGTATACTCCTAAATGAGAAGCCTAAAAATGTAAAAAGGGAAACAACGCGAATTCAAACAAAGTTAGCCTGCCGCGGTGGCCGAGGGGACTGAGGCGGTCCAGTCACGGTCTGCACGGCCACTACGGTCGGGGTTCGAATCCCCCCTCGGGCATGGATATTTGTGCCGTCCTTAGTATTAGCTAGTTCATTAGTAGTTTGTAAGTTTAGGGACTGATGACGCCGTAGTTAAGTCCCATAAGCTATACTAACATTTGAAAGAAACCAAGTTAAAAGGAGAAATGGAAGTCGTCAGGGGGGAGGGGAGGGAGAGCTCCAAACCCTGTTGCTCGCAGGGAGGGCCACAAACCCACCCATCCTGTCCAAGCGTCAGAGATAAAATCTTATAGCCGAGAGTAAAAACCACTTTGACGGAGAAATCCAAGAACTCTGTCAGCCATCCGTGACTCATTCGCCAAAACCGAGGGCAATGAGTGCGGAATTCCGTATGTGGCACGGAGCGCTAAGAGGAGCGGACATTCCACTAAGATATGAGTCACAGATTGTAGGGCCCCACAACCACAATGTGGGGGAAGCTCATTACGCAAAAGAAAAACATGGGTCAGCCTGGAGTGACCGATGCGGATTCCCTTCGAGAAGGGTATAAGGAAGAACTCCAAGCTGCAGTGGTCGACTTTATGGAGCATGGTTTATTAGACATAGCAGTAGCTTGCCAGTTGGTGTTCCCGTCCTGTATGAGTAGCGATCTCATCGGAACCTTCAAATCTGCACCCGAAATAACCCAGGGGAAGGGGCAGGAAATTACAACCACTATAGCGAACTGGTCAACCTGTTTATTTTCTAGGATACCCACATGACAGGGAACCCAGAGAAAGGCAACGGAAGAAGGAGGTCATGAATATCAATGACCAAAGGATGTGAGGAGTAGCATCGGTCTATGGACTGCAGGCTGCTCATTCAGTCAGAACAGATTAAAACACGGTCCAGGGCTACCTGTTTTATATCCTGTCATCGGATCGCTACATTGTGTACCGTGACTGGTCACTCCACACAACGTTTTCCAATGTTTAATCGTCCAACGTTTGCGCTCCTTACACAAAGCAAGACGTTGTTAGACAATGATCTTCGTGATGTGTGGCTTATGAGCAGCTGCTCGACCACGAAAGACAAGTTTCCTCACGTCCCACTTGTCATAGTACTTGGAGTAGATCCTGATGCAGTTTTAAAATCTTGTGTGATGATATGGATAGATGCCCGCCTACACTGAACGACTCTCTTCAATTGTCGGCGGTCTCTGTGTACTGGTACGAAATATTATTCCCTTTACGTCAGCTCAGTTTCGCAAGTAAAAGAACATGTTTATATATGTTTCTGTTAATGTTTATTTCATTCTTAAAAGAAATGTTTGTTGTCTTTTATGTTTCATTTGCGGTGACAACGGAGCAACCTACAAAAATAGAATCTTCTCTGCTGGAGCCAAAGATGAGGTACCTGGCCACCAAACGTCGCGGGTCGACAGCCACACGCTCAGAGAAGATCCTGTTTGAAGACCTCCGTTGCCAACCGTCACAATGAAATCAATAGAAATAAAAGAAAAAAATGTATTGTCATGAGTTGTTCGGTATTGTATGTTCAAAAAAGAAATTGAGTCTTGTTGTTGAGCTCCTACTAGAACGATCTGATGATATGTGTTGTATTACATGAACCTATAACTTTCGTAGTAGAACGTAAATTTTTACTTGAAGTACCAGTGTGTGAAAAGTAATTATTACATCCAATAAGGAAAGAAGATATCTATATATTGAAATAAATTTAAAATTTTGGAACTTTTGAAAGAATTTATCCGATTTATACCAGTGTAGAGACTCAGAAATAATTTATTTCACTGGAAGACAGTGAAATAACTTCCATTAATCGATATATTTTACATCGCATTCAGTGAGTAATATCTGTGATGGAAAAAGATTCTTATGAATTTTCAATAAGACCTTTTTTTTTTTTTGAGAATATTTAACGGAAGTGCTTATTAGACTTTGAACTTTTGCAGTATTTCTTTTGAACAGTTTTATTCTTCTAATATATAGCACAAGAACCTTGCAGTGAACATTTAAAAGATTTTTTTTTTTTTTTTACTCTGAATGGAGGTTTTTTTTTTTTTTTTTTTTTTTTTTTTTTTTTTTTTTTTTTTAATTCGATTGTAGTGAAATGGTCAGGGTCGAAGTTTGATTAAATTAAAAAGTGGAACAAAAATTTACTCTTTAATTATAATATAAAGGAAGAATCGACTGTTCCACCGCATCTGTCAGTCAGCAAACGAGGTCGGCCTGTACACTTTCGTGCTGTATGTGTCTCACTATCACTTCACTATCAATCAGAAACAGTGGACCTAAGGATGTCTGCTCTGGAGGAATAGCCGTGCGCACAAAGGCACCTTACTACGGTGCGCGCGACTGTTTTACGTCGGAGTATCGAGTCCTCCCTCGGGCATGGGTGTGTGTTGTTCTTAAGATAAGTTAGTTTAAGTAGTTTATAAATTTAGAGACCGATGATTACTGCACTTAGGCCCCATAACTAAAAAAAATTGAACATTTGAACCTAGGGACGTTTAGGAGTGTGGAAACCTCGTTCAGATTTCTGACACAAGTGACTCTCAATCACCTGACCACGTTCGAAGTTCGTAACTTCCGCGGATGACGTCATTCTGCTCTCTCACTATGTCGAAAGACCACTAAGGTCTTTTATATGGAGTACTGGCGGTAGGAAGCAGCACAATACAACTAATACGAAAAACGTATCTTTCTGCGGGTGTTCAGATACTTTTTATAACATAGTGTATGTAGGTTTCCACGAAGAATGTTTTAGTAATCCTTAAGCCACAGTATGGTCCTTGGCAGAGGAGTTTATACTGTTTCACTGTTGACAGTTATATGGTACAGTCAATAAGTTCTGAGACTGACCGCAAGACGGCCTTATGGTGCTCTATAGCGTACAGGTAGCGTCGTGGTATGGGATCATGTCAGTTAGTCACTCGTTCCTGGAAGAGACAGTTGAGTGCATAAACTGGAAACAGACGTTCGGTTGTTGTTATGACGGTGAGTTAATTGCGCTAGTCGGACCTTGGCAGTCATAGTTTAGCAACTGGCAAACAACAAGTTCTGCCAGAAATTAGGAAAAAACCGCTACTAAAACATTTGAAATTGCGCAGCAGGAGGACGCATTGAGTAGCACTGTTTAGGTGAAACCGACGATGTGTGCAAGGACAGCACAGTTTGTAAGATAATGTGCTAGTTGGTCACGAAGAGTTCGAAAGGAACGCAAGATCCAGGAAGTTTCAAAATAGGTGCGTGCTCAAAAATGTTCAAATGTTTGTGGAACTTATGGGATTTAACTACGGGGTCATCAGTCCCTAAACTTACAAACTACTTATGAACCAGCTACTACTAAGGACGGCACAAATATCCATGCCCGAGGGGGGAGTCGAACCCCCGACCGTAGTGGCCGTGCAGACTGTGACTGGCGCGCCGCAGCCAGCTCGGCCACCGCGGCCGGCTGGTGCGTGCTAACCGCTCCCAACCGGTAGGCGCTCCAGCAGCAGCAGTAGGGCACTGATGGTACTTGTCACAAAATCTGACGGTCGTGAACATGTCTTTTGTTACCCAGTACAGTGTGCCACTAATCCTGTCCCAAGAGCACTGTGATGATCACATGACAATGTGTTGTAACTTCATCAGTCGCGCGGACGATAATCTGATGTATCTCAACTGGATAAAAACTGTAGAGGAAGCATGGTGTTTCCTTTACGATCCGCAACTGAAACGACAACCAGGCACCTGTCCAGCCTTTGCAACATAAAGAGTCGTATGGATGCCTATCCTCCAGGCGTGAAGTCTCAGAACTTATTCACTGCGCCACATATATTATTGCAGTGGTGAAGAGGAAATGATAAAGTAAGAGTTCCCGGCAACCCTCTTAGTATTAGCCTTGGCAATTACATGGCGAACCACGTCGACCCAGCACAAGTGAAAAAGGAGCAAGAAAAGGGGAGGAGGAGATGAAGTGAGGAAGAGGTACTGAATAGAGACAGGACAAGAAGATGGGGGAAGAGATGGACGGAGGATGGGGAAGATGAACACAGCGAAGGAAGAGGAATAAATGGAGGAGAGGGTATTGGCTAACAAGAGTCATTGGTAACATTTAATCTGCCTCTGGGACGTATAATTATTCAAACTCTAATATTCTTCAAAAGTGAAATGCCAAGATCGCGAAATAGTCATTTATTTAATGACGACCGGTTTCAGAGGACTGTGCCACCATCATCTGGTCATATCACATTTTATGAGCTGGTCACCTTATTTAAAATGGCGACAAAATAATGAGTGCAATATAGCCCTTAGTCTACATATAAAAATATTTATCACTTGGTTCATAAAACATTCCATTTTGTGGACAAGCGACCATACGTTGGCATGCATGAATTTTTTTTTTTTTTTTTGGAAAAGTCTTGGTCGCAATTAGTTTTATTTCATATGACGCGTTTCGAGAACATCATCATCAGAAAAAGATTTTAAAAAACGATGGGAAATACAACCATCTTGGTATAGATGCCTGATTACAACTTAAAATATCACCATGGACGTCTAGTGACAGTGTTGAACCAGACTCAGATGCCCAACATAAAAATATATAAATTAGAACATCACAGCTTGCAAGATATTCTACATCTCATCTCTATTCTTTGCCAATGGCCGTGCCGCAGTGAAGACAGCGGTCTAGATCAACGAACTTAGGCACTGCCATAGCTAGGACTTGGATGGTTCACCGTACGGGTCTGTCGAGCGCTGCTTGCAAGCGGGCTGCACGCAGACCCTACGAGGCCAACTGAGGAGCTACTTGATTCAGTAGAAGCGAATCCGATCAAGAAAATTATGGATTCCTGACCAAGTCCCACGTCACACCATATCCGTCGGTGCCTTCAGGCGGAGGATGACACGGCGGTCGGTCGGTGCCTGGCGGCCTTTGTGATGCCTGTAAAACGGGGATTTCTCTATCTGTTAATTCCTTATTTGGCACTCAGAGCAGCCGCAGCTGTGGTAGTATATTTTCGAAAGATCTCACAGCTCTCACAGTACCAATTTCTACTGGGGTACTAACGGTTTCGTGGTGTAGAGCCACATCACAGGTTCATATAAAATTGATAATTGGCGTCGCGGTCATCTTTGGTCCTTTCATGCTGTCCATCACGCAGTTTATCGAGTTCATATACACCTGATGATGTTACTCCAGCCACGAAAAAATAGCACGTAAATAAAAATGTGTACTACTGACAGCTATTAACGGGGTTATCTTTCAAACATGTAGTTAATGTAGTAACATATTTGTGATATTATCTTTAATAATTGGGTCCGCAGCAGCTGTTAAACTTTATTTGTATACACTACACGAGACCTATATTTCATCATCAGGTGCATCTGCAAATTACGATCAATTAAAATAGTGACGTCTGTCATGTAATAAAATGGCTATTCTACATCTTTACTAAAATTATTCAGTACAAAGGGAGTATACGTGCCGCGGCAGAATAGCCGTGCGCACTAAGCCGCCTTACCGCGGTACGCGCAGCCGTGCGCCGTCGGGGATTCGAGTCAAAATGTTCAAATGTTTGTATAGCTTATGGGACTTAACAACAGGGTCATCAGACCCTAAACTTACAAATTACTTATGAACTAGCTAATCCTAAGGACGGCACAAATATCCATGCCCGAGGGGGGATTCGAACCCCCGACCGTAATGGCCGTGCAGACCGTGACAGGAGCGCCTCAGTCCCCTCGGCCACCGCGGCCGGCGGGGATCATCGCGCATGGGTGATTGTGTTGTCTTTAGCATAACTTACTTAAAGTTAGTGTAAGTAGTTTGTAAGCCTAGGGACTGATGATTAACGTACTTAAGTCCCTTAGATTCACAAACATTTTAATATTTTTTGGAGTATACGTACTTAGTGAATCCGTGAAACTTCTACATTGTAGGAACAGATTAAAATGGCGAGTCGCTAGTACCTCTGTACCTCCATACCTGAGATTCACTATTTTAATCTGTTCCAACATGTAGAGGTTTTACGGACGCACTAAGTACGTATACTCCCTTTGCACTGAATAATTTTAGTAAAGATGTAGGGTAGCCAATTTATTACATGACAGACGTCACTATCTTATTTCATTGTAATTTCCACATGCACTTTATGATGAGATATAGGTCTCGAAACTTGTGTAGTGCATACAAATAAAGAAGTTTGAAATTAACGTTGCGGATACGATTATCAAAGAAGACGATCGACTGTTGTCGATGTTCCGAAGGAAGGTAACTGTGATATTTGTGATTGTTATATGCTTATATTTCAGGTACCATTTGTGTCTATAATATCATAGAGAGGCCGAAAGCAGAGAAGCAGTTATTGTGCAGCTTTGCAGTTGCAAATCATTGAAGATACTCAGTCCTTTTTATACAGGGTGTTACAAAAAGGTACGTCCAAACTGTCAGGAAACATTCCTCACACACAAAAAAAGAAAATATGTTATGTGGACATGTATCCGGAAACGCTTAATATCCATGTTAGAGCTCATTTTATTACTTCTCATCAAAACACATTAATCGTGGAATGGAAACACACAGAAAATCTGTGTTGATGACGTGATTGCACAATTGCGTGCGGATTCTCGTCAGCCCACACATGTTGATTGTGAAAATGTACAATTTGATCACGTTGGAATGAAGCCTCATCCGTAAATAGAACATTTGCACTGAAATGAGGAGTGACACTTTGTTGGATGAACCATTCACAGAAGTGTACCCGTGGAGGCCAATCAGCTGCTCATAGTGCCTGCACACGCTGTACATGGTACGGAAACAACTGGTTCTCCCGTAGCACTCTCCATACAGTGACGTGAACACGTTACCTTGTACAGCAGCAACTTCTCTGACGCTGTCATTAGGGTTATCGTCAACTGCACGAAGAATTACCTCGTCCATTGCAGGTGTCCTCGTCGTTCTAGGTCTTTCCCAGTCGCGAGTCATAGGCTGGAATGTTCCGTGCTCCCTAAGACGCCGGCAATTGCTTCGAACGTCTTCCTGTCGGGACACCTTCGTTCTGGAAATCTGTCTCGAAACAAACGTACCGCGCCACTGCTATTGCCCCGTGCTAATCGATACATCAAATGGGCATCTGCGAACTCCGCATTTGTAAACATTGCCCTGACTGCAAAACCACGTTCGTGATGAACACTAACCAGTTGATGCTACGTACTGATGTGCTTGTTGCTAGTACTGTAGAGCAATGAGTCGCACATCAACACAAGCACTGAAGTCAACATTACCTCCCTTCAATTGGGCCAACTGGCGGTTAATCGAGGAAGTATAGTACATACTAACTAAACAATTGGGTATTTTGAGAAATGTCTGCACGAATAATTTCAATTTACATTTAAAAGAGAAATACTAAAATGAGCACTAATATGGAAATTAAGCGTTTCCGGACACATGTCCACATAACATATTTTCTTTCTTTGTGTGTGAGGGATGTTTCCTGAAAGATTGGCCATACCTTTTTGTAACACCCTGTATACGTGATCTTGTGTCGTAAAGGTGCCCCACGGTAACTAAGTGAATTTATGCAAAATAGTTTATATGGCCACGCGACACGCAGTACACGCACATGACCATTTGAGTGGTAGTAGTGTACCAGAAGAACAAAGAAACGAAGACAAGCAGCTTCAATTTTATCCGTGTAAGACGACAGCGACAATTTGGCTGTACGAAATTATCCTGTTGGCAAAAAAATCACAACTCTACAGAGTAGCCATAAAGTAATAATCATATGGCTTCTTTGTACGTCAGTGCGAAATTCTTCTTATGTAAAAAACTGTAGCACGATAGGCGTCTGGGAAAGCGATTCTGTCCACATGGAGGACCAACTTTATTGGCAGTTACTGAAATTTCTCACGCGCAGGCCTGCAATTTCTTTTTCAGGTCGTCATTATTCTCTGACAGAAATGGGTGACATTAAAAAGCAATGCATTTATGGTAACGTTCAAGAATCACCATTTCAGCCAGCAAGCAGAATATATTCGATATTAAATCAAGTCTAAACTGAGGTTAATGAGCGAAGTGCGATATTTTGAGTGTAACATCGGTCGTAAAAAATGGCCGCCCGCTCCTTACGATCGCGTAAGAACCAGCGGACCACGAAAGCCCCGTCCCAGAGGCGTCGTCGACTTTACGACACCCACAATTGTGTCTCCTCCCCTGAGTCATAAATACGCGCAATAAAAAGTCCCAGCTGCCTTCAGATTTACAACCGTGGCCTTTTCTTTAGGCGTTGCTCCATAACGTTGCACTATTGTCAGTCAGCCGACGCAGCTGTGGTGGTGTATAGCTGCGATGACTCTCGGGGTACTTCGAAACAGAGAGTCCTACATCTGGATAACGACTCTGTAGTTCACACTGAAGTGCCTTGCAGACGGTTCATCGAAGCATTTTCACCTCTTAACTTAGTTGAGAGCAAGCTCAGCTTTTAAAAATACATCACAATATTGGATTGTCAAAATAGTAATATAGGGTAAGGTGGTACAAATATTCAATATAGGTACAATTACGTGCAAATTTAGTTTTCGCGCAATTCGTCTGTCTCGTAGTGTCTCGTTGTGTGGCGTTGTAGTGTAGCAGGTTTCTACAGCTCTTCCTGTTTTTTTTTTTTTTTTTTTTTTTTTTTTTTTTTTTTTTTTTTTTTTTTTTCAAGGATACACCGCTTTGCAGTAAGGAGATATAAATTTTTTCCTGTTAAGTGGTAAGTCAAGGTACTTGGTCTAACGCGCTCTTATAAATTATCTAGTTAAGGGTGACTGGATTCGCTGCCAAACTGCAATGTTTGGTACCACGAAGTATGCGTTGGTGCCTGACGGAAAAAGTGCTTTTTATGTGGAAGATGCCCGTAATTAAAATTGTACCAGGAAGTGATCACGTACCTACTGTGGTACATTTTCGATCGATTTTTCTCAATTCCGTAACCTTTTTTGTGTTTATACCATAACAGTAGACTGGCAGGGTGGGATTAAAATAGGTGAAAACAAAATAAGCAGTCTAGCATATGCGGATGACTTAGTTGTATTGGCCGATTCGATTGAAAGGTTGCAAACCAATATTTCAGAGCTCGATCAGAGCTGCAAGGATTATGATATGAAGATCAGCATCTCCAGACTGAACGCTGAAAGGCATAATCAGTGTCTAATGATGATGATGATGATATACCAACATTTGTAATTGACTAATATTTGTGCTACACATTCATTAAACATCCAAGAACAAGTACCATAATTAAAATTATTTCTTTTCTCAATTTATTTCCAGTTACAATAACATTTGTCCGAAATGATCGAAATTTTACCACCTTACCCTAACTAAAATTATTTTATCTCCAGTAAGATGAACAAGTACAGTATGAAGCTCATTGCTGCAGTATAATGATTGAAATATATAAACAAAACGCAAATTAGAGACAAACTATAGTGTGCACACACTTTATGTCAGTGTAGAGACAGGAGTTAGTGATCATGCTATTGTCATAGCGTCAGGGTATACACGCTACTAACTTCGACATTGCGCACGCTCTGATCTGTTTGATAGCGTGTTGTGTACATCCCCAAGAATAGGTATATAAAATTTCCCTTGCTGGGTCGACAAATTCGTAGTGTATATTGCTGTAATGTCTGTTCTTTCGGACATGTCCGAAGTATGTTCACGCGAAGATGGCGTCAGATCACACTTGTTGATGTGGAATAATCGTTTGGGCTCACGTGGGAATCCGGATGGCGATCATTTATTATATTTTTTTTACGAATCCGTCCATTTCTTAACAGCGGTCGAGACATGAGTTCTTCATAATTGCCAACAACAATTTCTATGCATCATATTTCCAAAACAAAAATCATCACATCAACAGCCAGTAAATCACTAAAATCATCGTAGCGCTTGAATTATCTATCTCAAACATGTATATTTTTTTAGGGAAATAATCTTGTTTATCTATTTCTTAGCAGTCGTTGAGACCTAAACTCTATGCATCATAGTACTGACAACATTTTTTTTTTTTTTTTTTTTTTTTTTTTTTTTTTTTTTTTTTTTTTTTTTTTTTTAAGAGCTAAACTTTATTTTTACGATCCCCCCTACAGCCAACGATGTCCGAGCTATATATTCATATAGGTACGAAAGCTGCCTTACTACACATTCAACTACCTAGTTTAAACTAATTTTCAAGGTCATCTAACTGGTCAGTTTCAACTACCGAGACACATACATGCATACCGTTCTACATAGCAGAGTTTCTCCTCCAAATAGTAGCATCTCTCATTCCTCCTGCAAATTCTCCATCAGTATTCGGGATCTTAACTTTCATTTCCTAAATAATACAACTATTGAAGCAATTCTACTCAACTCTAATGCGGAATTCTTATATAGAATTTTGAGACTGAAATTTAATAAAAAAAGTCGTCATTCCGCTATAAATATAGCCACATTGAGCACAGTAAATGTGGGGTTCTTAGGATTTTTAGTAAGTTAGTAAATAAGAAAGCAAATATTAGAACACAAAACTTTTATTACATTTTATATACATGTTTACATACAGAAAAAAAATTCTCACATATACATCTAGACACAGAATACAACTCGTTCTTTATTCTTGGTTGGTGTAACTTTCATTTTGTCTAATTTAATTTTTAGCATGTAGCTTAGATCCACATTCGCGTCTTCTATTTCCCTTTCAGGCCAGAAATTCGAAAGGTACAGTAAAGGCATGTTCTACAGCTCTATTACCTATCAACGCTTATTCCTGTAATCAATCTCTTTTATAGCTTTAGTAACCATTTCTACATCTTCTGGCAATGATTATACCCTGCATGGCATACTGGTTATAGCACTCCACATCCCTCTGTGTGTACGCTACCAATTATTCTGAAGCACAATCCTATGGCAATTCCGTATAGAAGTCTAGGTTTACGACTTTTGCAAACGAAATTTTGTTAGATATAGTTATTCCATCGGTTTTTAAATTCCGTAAATGGCTTCCATCCAGTCCTCCACATTTTGATACAATATATCCGTTCTTTTTAAGCAAATCCAAACGGAAGTGCATTTTTATAAACAAGTTTTTCGTGTATTTTTAATGTAGAATACATCCTGCGTTCCACAAATATGGACGATACTTCCGTAGCGTGCGATTTCTGACATTTTGGGATGCTCCAGATAGCCAATTGGTTGGAGAGACCGAGGGCCCAAAAGAGCCATATTGCGTTCGAATTGGGGTCCGGCATAGGTTTTCACTCGTCGGCATTGAATTGTTTTAGTGTTGTAGTGTAGCACAAGATCATAATTTCCCTTCTTTTCCTATTCTTTTTCGGTTTAGAAGGTACTCTAACAAGGAGACCACGTGGGTATCAGAATTTCGAATTTCTTCATATTTGTGGTACGAGAAATTCAGAACTTAAATGACAATCAACCAAAGCCATTCGACGCAACATTCAAAAATTCTGGAGAAAATCGACTTTGAAGTTTCGCAAGTACACGTAAGTACCAATAATTAAAACAATGGCAGCATATGTATATGTAGCTCACATCGCCGGGATCTGTGGCTCAGCGCGTCCGGTAAGAGGCTGAACGCCCCACGTAACATAAATAAATAAATAAAAAAGCTGAGCCAAGAACACGTTGAACAACGACAAAAAACACGATCAGCAACCGCAAGATACAGAAATATCCATTTAAAAAAAGTTGATGCGTTTTGGTCTCGCAACCATGCGGTCGAATCCAGCAAAACATTTTTTTTTTTCTTTTTTTTCCCGTTGTGTTCGAATACGTAAACAATTTTAACATCTAATGGTAATTTTTACGAAAAATGCACATTTTTTGGTTGTTCGTAACTTTCCGCATTTTATAAAAGGTCGTTAATAATGAGGATTTCATTTAAAAAAAAAATAAAAATAAAAACCGTAATTTACTCCGCTATTAGTTGACAGTCTTTGATGGTTCAGTTTGTGAAGAGCTACGACGTTATTTTTGGAAAGTCATCTCCATAGCTACTAATGTCTTTCCAAGCAGCTAAGCCACTCAACCATCGTTTTTGGTGTCGTCAGGTGTCCAGCCCGCCTACATATACATAAACCAAAAACTGACACAAGACGTGGGAACCATAGCCTTTACCGTTGCAAGGCCAGAACGCTACTATCTGAGCTACACCGACAGATGCCGCAACGGATGTAGTTATTGCTACTTACGCGTACTTGCAAAATTTCAAAGTCGAATTTCCCGAGAATTTTTGAGAGTTGCCTTGAATGGCTTTTTTGGCTGATTGAGTACTGACGTACCATAAATACCCGAAAATTCTAAAATTCGTGATCTCCTCGTATGTTGCATCGACCGCAGCTCGCGACATATGGCGTTGTCCTTTGTTCACGAAATAATTGTAAACAGCACAATTTTTAGCAATAAGCGGGATTTTGGGTATGAAGGAATTAAAATGTAATACATAGGTGCCGAAATTAGAAAGAAGCGACAATAAATTCGCTTTTCGTATAACTCTTACATAAACAAAACAGACGCGTTTTTCCACATGGTACGATTTTGACAATATGACACTTACACACAGATAAAAAAAAAAAATAAAAAATAAAAAAATATAAATAAAAAAAAGTGTAGCATCACCACGATTCTTGGGGTTTATGGCCGTTTATTTAAAAATGAAATATAAACAAGAACAACATTTCTGATCTCTTCCATGCTCCTGAAAACAGACGTTGACGACTTGTACGACAATATCCTAGCATTATGAATTTGTATTCCACATTTCAGCATACATCAATAACACATCCGTGTGCATTAATGCATGCCTGTATTCGTCGTGGCATGCTGTCGACTAGATCACCAACGGCAATCCGGAGTAGCTATCTAAGACTGCTTGGTGGTTTGTCTCGTCCAGAAAAGGCACTATTCAATGTATCCTAGGCGTGTTCGATGAGGTTCATGTCTGTCGCCCATTCTAAACTTGCGATGTCGTTATCGCGAAGCAAATCATTCACAAGACGCGCATGATGAGAGCGACTATTGTCGAATCGTTCACCGAAATTCTGCCGATATAGCTGCACTCTACGCCGGAAGATGTCATCTTTGTATCGCATAACCGTTTGATTGGTTTCTACGATCACCAGTGACGAACGTTGGCGCTACATAATGTCACTGTAAAGCATCAGGGAACCAGCACCCAGCTGCACTCGGTGGATGGTGTATCTAAGACTTTCAGACTGACCAGAGTGACTCCATAAATGTCTCCGACGATTTTATGGTTGAAGGGAGTTTTCGGTCTCTGAATAGCACTTGATACCCATTATGAAGAGTCCATTCACCATGTTGTACTGCGCTGCGTGATGTCTAGGTGCGCAAGAAATGACAGTAACTGCCCTCTGGAGCACAAGACATACAGCGCTCCGGTGTTAGAACCCAGCGAAATCGATAATCGATGATGAAGAAAAATTAGTATTCAAATTGCTGAAGTACCAACCGTCGTTTTTTAACATCTGATAACTCAGGGTTCCAAGATTCACTAAGAAGGTAGTCTTGGCCTCTGTTAATCAGATTGTCAGATAATCGGATCACTATGGATTCCTATTTAAACACAGTTCCAGTGACGAGACGCTGAAGCAACCATGTGAGTTTCATTATACAACATTCGATGTCCCTCATCGAGACAATGATCAGCTACCGCCGACTTCTCGGGCCGGAGGAAACGTGTGTGGCGTTGATGTTCAACACATCTGTCCTGAATGGTACGGATCGTCTGACCAATATACGTTTTCCCACATTGGCAGTGAAGCTTATATACCCCGGGCTTCCTCAGATCCAAATCATCCTTCACAGGTCCGAGAAGTGCTCTCGTCTTTACTGGCGGCCGAAAAACACTCTTAATGTCAACAACTTTATTATTATTATTTATTTTTTTTTTTTTTTTTTTTTTTTTTTTGCTTCATTGTCTCGTTACTGGGTCTGTGTCTTAAAGGAATCCATAGATCCGATTATCTGACAATCTGATTAACAGAGACAAAGGCTACGTTCTTAGTAAATCTTGGAACCATGTGTCATCAGATGTTAGAAAACAACGGTTGGTACTTCAGCAACTTGAATAATAATTTTTCTTCATCATCGATTATCGATTTCGTCGGATTCTACCACCGGAGCGCTGTATGTCTTATGCGCCAGAGCGCAGTTACTGTCACATCTTCGCACTCTGTGAAGAAAAGCAAAGAGAAATATGGAGAAGGGTGAAGAAATAAAAACATGGGTTTGACTGATGACATTGTAATTCTGTCAGAGACAGCAAATGACCTGGAAGAGCAGTTGAACGGAATGGACAGTGTGTTGAAAGGAGCGTATAAGATGAACATTAAAAAGAGCAAAACAAGGGTAATGGAATGAAGTCTTAGAAAATCAAACGATGCTGAAGCGATTGGATTAGGTAACGAAACAATAACGGTGGTTGATAAGTTTTGTTACTTGGGCAGCAAAATAACATATGACCGTCGCAGTACAGAGGATATAAAATGTAGAATGACAACGGGATGAAAAGCATTTTTGGAAAAAGAGAAATTTGCAGCCATCGAATATTAATTTAAGTGTAAGGAAGTCTAAGGCATTTTTGTGAAGTGTTGCCTTACACGGAAGTGAAACATGGACGATAAATAGTTCAGACAGGCAGAGGGTAGAAGCTTTGGAAATGTACCACAGTAGAACGCTGAAGATTAGCTGGGTAGATCGCGTAACTAATGAAGAGGTACTGAAGACAATTTGGGAGAAAACGAGTTTTTGGCATACGTTGACTAAAAGAAGGAATCGATTTGTTGGACACATTCATAGACATCAAGGAATTATAAATTTAGCATTTGAGGGTAGTGTGTGTGGGGAAAACGGTAGACGGAGACCAAGAGATGAATACAGTAAGCAGATTCAAACGGATGTAGGTTGCAGGTCTTACGAGAAGATGAAGAGGCTTGCTTAGGATAAAGTGGAGAGCCGCATCACACCAGTCTCCGGACTGAAGACTACATCTACAAGAACAAATAGTATGTCTATGTGAGTTGTTCATATCATTATGCCTACCCTCCGTATGGGGGAGATGCAACTAGTGTTAGGGATACATGGTTCTTTTCCGGCTCAAGATTATGTAAAAATCAACACCTATTTCTTTCAGGCATTGTTTACAATGTACATTATTTACAGATTTTTTATGTTGGTATTAGGTAATGCAGCACACTTTTCAAACGAATTAGAAGTACTTTGAATATTTTTGAATCTGCTTAGGGTTATTTAAAAAATTACAAAGAAATTGATGCAACTGTTCTTCCAAAATTCTTCCTCAAATTGAGTTACAGATTAATCCTACGTTATACATCTGAAAGAGACCAAATCTTTGCAGATGTGTATGACATGATTGCTCACCTACTAAACCTATTTAATTCCACCTATTATGAGTATTACAAGGGTAAAAAGTATCAAATCTTACATTTTAATTTTTATAATTTTTGTCCTAATAAAATGTTATCTTTGCTACAATTTAATTGATTCTTAAATAAAGCTTAGGAATACTACATAAGTAAGGACTATTGCAAGTTACAGAAATAAATTTGCGCATGGTTGATAAACTTTAGGAAATATTTGTACCCGAATGCTGAAAAATACAACTTACGGGAAATTGCGAATGAAGACATGAGTTCAATTAATCTCTGCCTCAGAACACAACTGGAGCATAGTCTTCATCCTGCAGCATTTCATCGTCTTCATAATTCCTCTTGTCATTCCTCTTAGCACTTCTTGCTTCTTTATTAACTTGAAGAGAGAATCTTTCATCTTCATGCACCTGTTGTTTGCCACACGCAAGCAATTGATCTTCCATATTGGAGCCACATTTTCTGCCTAAGCTTCTCAGGATTTCCATCCTTCCCATCACTCCATCATTAAAACATATCCCTGCATCTAGTACACCAAATTGGGTAATCTTTCCCATTTGTAACAGTTGAAACTTTCATTTGAATTTTGAGTTCCCCCAGGAAGACATTTACTAAGCTGAAAAGGGAAACCGAGGTTTCTGAAAATTGGCTTTATTTCATTCGTAACAGGCTCAGGAAGAGAATGTTTATGATGGTGTATTTGATCACTTTCTTTTGCTTTCTGGTAACGGGACGTGGCGGTACATATGACCGTAACTTTAAAATTTGGTATATACAGGACAAAATTCGTTTGAAATCCTACAATGTATGTATCAGAGGTTAAACGTTTTTGTCTCGTAATTCCCTTGCCTACTTTTCTGTCCTGTGTTAGACCCCCTGCCTTTTATGTACTTAATTATTTACGAATTCCTAACTTCGAAAGTGTTTTCGCACGTGCTATGATAACTTTAACTGTAAAAGGGTGGAGTGAAACACAAGAAAAAAAGGAAAAAGAAGATGTTAAGTATCATACATTTATTGATTTAAATGACACAAATGTATATTTTACAAAATTGATACATACAGGATTTAATGGGAGGGATCTGTCTGATGCTATTTTAGTATATTATCAATATTTGGTTTCAGTGTTGTTAGGTTTAACCTTAAATCTCTTCTTTCAGTGATTTCCAGGCTATTTCTTCTTTCTAGAAGAAGACTGGCAGCTGTTTCTGGAGACTCCACAGATCGTTCAGAGGTGAAGGCTGGCTTAAAACGCAGTGAGAAATTCCCTGATATGACTGGTTTCCGAACCCAGGACCATTCGGTTTCCATTCAAGCGCTCTACCCCGTGACTACCAGGAGTATAAAAAAAAAGTCATCCACCTATGTTTCTTTGCCCACTTTTTAAAATGTAATAAATGACTGAAATTCTGTGGAGTAGGAACAGCTACACTAAGTGCAGAAAAACTGAAGACCCCCACATTCACCCAGTCCACAATAAGTTAATATATCCCTCGATGACTGACAAAACATGGCTGGCCCTTCGTGTGCAGCGGCCGATACTCGTCCCAGTCCTCGGAGAAGTGCAAGAGGTAGTAGTTTATGTACTGGAGCTATGAAAATATTAAAATAGCTGATGGCATTGTAATTAGAAAGTATGCTCAAGTTCCTCTTTGGAGAAATGTAATATTATCTCTATTGAAATACATGTGCCTGTTTAGATGTACTTATGTTGTAATGTTTTACAAGTTAGAATAAATACGTCACAGTTGTCTGATCTCCCCACCACCCAACCCCCCCCCCAACCCCTCCCCCCAAAAAAGAAAAAAAATGACTACGGGCCTGCAACAGGAGACCGAAAATATAAAATTGCTCCACCATCTCGGTTACATCTACATCTACATACATACTCCGCAATTCAACGTAAGGTGCGTGGCGGAGGATACACTGTACCACTACTAGGCATTTCCTTCCCTATTCCACTCCCAAATGGAACGAGGAAAAAAAGAATGCCTATATGCCTCCGTACGAGCCCTAATTTCTCTTATCTTGTCTTTGTGATCTTTACGCGAAATGTAAGTAGGCGGCAGCAAGACCGTACTACACTCATCTTCAAATTCCGGCCCTCTAAATTTACTCAACAGAAATTCGCGAAAAGAACGTCGTCTTTCTTCCAGCGATTCCCAATTGAGTTGCCGGAGCATTCCCGTGACACTCGCGCATTGGTCGAACTTACCGGTAACAAATCTAGCTGCTCGCCTCTGAACCGCCTCTATGTCTTCCTTTAAACTGATCTGCTGCGGGTCCCAAACACTTGAACAATATTCAAGACGTGGTCGTACAAGCGTTTTATACGCGGTCTACTTTACAGGTGAAGTATATCTTCCCAAAATTCTTCCAATAAACCGAAGTCGGCTGTCCGCCTTACTCACAACTGTCCTTACATGTTCGTTCCATTTCATGTCGATCTGCAATGATACGCCTAGATATTTCAACGACGCGACAGCATCAAGAAGCTCACTACTAATGCTGTATTCGAACATTATAGGATTGTTTTTCCTACTCATGCGCATCAACTTACATTTTTCTACATTGAGAGCTAGCTGCCATTCTTCGCAACAACTAGAGATTTTGTCTAAGTCATCCCGTACGCTATTACAGTCAGTTAAAGACGACACCCTCCCATACAACACAGCATCATCAGCAAACATCCGCAAATTACAACTTACTCTGTCCATCAGATCATTTATATAGATAGTAAATAATAGCGTTAAAGGAGTACGCAAAATAATTTTCGCTTAATTTTTGCCTGTCATACAGCCTTGAGCAATGTTTTGTTACAAAAATCTAAGCTACAATTCTATAGAAAACAAAATTTATATAATATTTTGTACCATTTCACTAATCGATATAACATACTGTACTCATTTTCATATCTTTGCTGTCAACCAAAGACTTCGTTTTATCTTTGGAGTGTGTCTTGTACTCACAGTTGTTGCGTTTGAGGAGTCGGTGTGTGACCTTCGTGCAGGATAGTTGATGCCTGATTATGGTAGAGTTGTAGTCGTGAAACTGTCGGGTTAGTCTGTCTGTGTGTTAGACTCGAAGAGTAAAAATTCAGTTTTGAAGAGTCGCAGCCAAGACTGCAGATAGAAATTTTGTATGGAAATTAATCTTTCTCAAATAAGGTAAACTTGTACTTTTCTATTGATATGTATGGTAGCCTGTATGTAGCCTATATTGTAGTTGGTGTTTGTCCTTTTGCTAATGAATACTGTTTAATTCAGCTCGCATTTACCATTTATCCCTGAGTCTTTTTACCAGTTCCTCGTTCCTTTCACCAATTTGAATTGCTATCCGTTCTGATCATTGTTTCTTATGATAGTGTTGCATAATTATTGTGTTTGTAAATCTGTATGCTAATTAGAACAGTTCTGTGTAGGCATTTTCTGATGATCAGTTGGTCTATTAATGAGAGCAGGAAGTAGTTTGTTCATAATTGCAGTAAAGATCATAGTTAGAGATTTTCTCAGTCTCGATGAAAGTTCAGATTATTAAGGTAGTCAATGTTAGTAACAGTTAAAGTGATTTGTTTGATCAGAAGAGAAGTAGATCACGTAAAGAGATGAGAAATATTTGCAGTGTGTGATATTTGAAATCTTTACCAGATTTGTAGAACATTTTTTATTACATTGAAACTGTATGGTAATTGTTGTACAAATAGGCACATTATCAAGTGCAATGCTCTTGATATCCAATTAATATAAAATATCCTTGTTTGGCATCCTGTTAATTCGAGTAGCAAAATTATCACTGTAGTAGCACTTTCTGTTAGCTCTCGCAGTCGAATTATACATGTATAGTCTGGCTTCTGGTATAAGGTGCACGCTAACAGATCTGAACATTTCATTTGTCACATTGTTTCTCAAACACGAGATTAATGTGTAGACCAATTACGAGTTTAATTACTGTTGACTTATTAACAACTGTACAATTTAAAGTGTTATCCGTTGCGCATCAAACTAAACCACATTTACGTAAGATCATTGCATCCCATGTCAGTTGGAATTTATTCTAACAGGGCAAAGGAAGGTACTAAGTCTCATTGCTTAGTCAAATTATTTTGTTACCAAAACCACAACAGAACATTTATTTGGGAATTTTAGCGGGGACGGTCTCATAACAAAAACAGTGACACGCTCGCCCAACAAACACATATTACTTTTCATTTCAAACACACACACACAACTTTTAAGCGGACCTATCACAATCCCCTGGGGCACGCATGACGATACACTCGTCTCTGATGAACAGTCGCCGTCGAGAACAACGTAGTGCGTTCTATTACTTAGGAAGTCTTCCAGCCAGTCACAAATCTGTGGACCTATTCCATAAGCTCGTATCTTCGTTAGCAGTCTGCAGTGTGGCACCGCGTCGAACGCCTTTTTGAAGTCGAGAAAAAAAAAAACAATAAAGCGAACAGTGACATACAAAGCATCAATCTTCAGCATTGTGAGAGTAATTCTGAATTTTTGTTGCGACCTTCCTAAATGTGAACCACTATCGTAGAGAACCATTTACAACAAATAGCCCCCCCAAATTATTTTTCCGCTGACATGGATCCCTTGCAGGTTGGAATTGACCCCTGGAGGTCTATATAGACCACTTTGGGAATCCCTGGTACATATAAATACTAGCTGAAACCCCGCTGCTTCGCATGCGTAGGCTGGTTGGTCTGCACCAGTTGTTTCATTTTAATCCTGATGAAGAATCCATATCTTAAGTTTCGTAGTTATAACTTGAAATTTGAGTTAACAGCACCATAGTTTTGAAAATCAATTTTTGCATCTCGTATTTCATCCCCTTATTGGTCGAATTTCCAAAAATACCGAATCACGTGTCTTTTAAATTTGAACCCGGAATCCAAAATTTTGTAGTTCTAACTTCAAAATTGCCTAAATAGAAACATATTTCCGAAAAACACCCCCTCTCCAATTTAACCCCCTTGATGGTTGAATTTCCAAAAATACCGAAACACGTATGTTTTAGATCATAACAAACAATACAAATATCAATTTTTGCAGCTCCATCTTCAAAATTTTATCAATAGCAACGTGTTTTCAAAAAGAATTTTTGATCCTCTAATTAACACTCTTACTTGTTGAATTTCCAAAAATACTAAAAATCATGGATTTTTAATCCTGACCAAGAGTCCATATCCGAAGTTTCGTAGTTGTAGCTTAAAATTTGAGTTAACAGCCACATATTTTTGAAAATCAATTTTTTGCGTCACCTATTTTACCCCCTTATTTGTCGAATTTCAAAAAATGCCGAAACACGTGTCTTTTAAATTCGAACCCTGAATTAAAATCCGAAATTTTGTAGTTCTAGCTTCAAAATTGTCTAAATAGCTACGTATTTTCAAAAAAACATTTCATCCCCTACTTCACCCCCTTACGGACGGAATATCGAAAAATCGCTTCTTAAATGACGCCTACAGAGTAAGATCAACACCCCCCACAAATTTCAAGTTTCGATGACATAAAAGTTTACTGGGTATGGTACCGCGTCGTGATGTAAGGCTATTACTTAAATAACCAAGGTTTCGGCCAACGTTACAGTGGCCTTCATCACCCATACCCAGAAAACTTTTATGTCATCTGACTCTGGCCGCGGAAGCCTACGCAATTATATTCAAGTTTCTATCTTCAGTGGTTTGGGCTGCGCTATGATGAGTCAGTCAGTCAATCGGGACACTTCCTTTTATATATAGAAGAAGATAATCGGGAAAGACTAGAGAATTTAACGAAGTCATACAAAATTAGATTTTTCCACCATTTATAAGTACCTTCTATCGTTAAATGCATTGAGGTTCTGCGCTACTCGCAAGTCTGGCTGGGATCAGAAGCAGCGCCACGGCCTCGGCCGTGGACGGCCGGCCTGTGGAACAGCTGTTGCGCCGGGACGTCAACAAGTGCGGCGGGTGGGCGGCGCCGCGGCCCACGGAGCCTACGTCACGGCACGGCAGGCCCTACTACCGCGCTGACGTCAGCGGGCGGCTATGCGCAGGGGCCTGCACAGGGCGGGCAGCCAGCTCCTCCCTGCCGCCCCGGCATCCGGCCACACGGGAAAAGTCGCCTCGGCAAGCATGATGGAAGAAAAGAGTCTGCAAAACGATTTGTAGAGTAATTTGTTTTAATATAAGAAATAAGCAGCTTAATTACCTCTGCTTGGCACGCGTAGACTGGATGGACTGCATTGGTTCGCCGCGGTGGAGTAGCCGAGCGGTGTAAGGTTTTGCCGGGCGCCGTGGCTCAGCGCGCCCGATCTGAGGGCTGAACGTCCTCTGTAATAAAAAAGCTTAGCCAAATGATCAACGAACGACCAAGAACGAACAATGAAAACGACCGCAAATGATAGATCTACCGATGAGAGAAAAAAAAAAAAAAAAAAAAAAAAAGCGTCTCGCTGCGGAGCGCTCGGTTGCTCGCCGTGGAGTTTCGAGTCCTCTCTGGGGCATGGGTGTGTGTGTTTGTCCTTAGGTTAGTTTACCTAGGTTTAAGTAGTTTGTAAGCTACGGACTGATGACCACGCAGTTTGGTCCGATAGATCTACAAACATTTGAACAAAAAAATGTTCAAATGTTTGTAGAACTTATGGGACTAAACTACGGGGTCATCAGTCCCTAAGCTTACAAACTACTTATGAACTTCCTAAGACTAAGGACGGCACAAATATCCACCACAGGGGCCGTGCAGACCGTGACTGGAGCGCCTTAGTCCCCTCGGCCACCGCGGCCGTACATTTGAACATTTGGACTGCATTGGTTCTTCTAAATATAAATTATCATAGCTTTGGCTTTGATAATGCTTGCCTAATCAAGTATTTTCATACAACTTGCCACCCCTTATTGCACCACTGATGTCAGAATTCAAACATTTCAAAGTTTTTTTTATTATTATTATTTAATTCTAACCATAGTTCCAAATCCAAATTTCGCATCTCTAGCTTCAAAATATTCTTAGTAACATCCTTAAAAGGTTCTCCCTCTTTTCACCCGCTTCCCAAAAAAATATCGAAATACGTCCTTTTTTTTAATTCCAGTAAAAGATCTAAATCCAAAGTTTTGTATTTCTTTATTCCAATTTGCCTGAATAGCAATGTCGGCCGCGGTGGCAGAGGGGACTGAGGCGATCCAGTCGCGGTCTGCACGGCCACTACGGTCGGGGGTTCGAATCCCCCCTCGGGCATGCATATTTGTGCCGTCCGTAGTGTAAGGTAGTTGATAAGTAGTTTGTAAGTTTAGGGACTGATGACCCCGCAGAAGTCCCATAAGCTTAAGAAACATTTGAACATTAACAATAGCAATGTATTTATAAACTGAAAGAAAAAATAAACGTTCATCCCCTATTTCACCCCCTTAGGGATAAGAATATCAAAAAATCGCTGCCGGCCGCGGTGGCCGAGGGGACTGAGGCGCTCCAGTCACGGTCTGCACGGCCACTACGATCGGGGGTTTGAATCCCCCGTCGGACATGAATATTTGGTCGTCCTTAGTCTTAGCTAGTTCATAAGTAGTTTGTAAGCTTAGGGACTGATGAGCCCGTAGTTAAGTCCCATAAGTTCTACAAACATTTGAACATTTGAAAAAATCGCTGATGCCTACAGTGTAAGATAAACAACGTCTGCAAATTTAAAGTTTCTGTCGTCTGTAGATTAAATTTTCAGCGCTGTTTCACCAGCCGCGGTGGCCGAGGGGATTAAGGCGCTCCAGTCAGGGTCTGCACGGCCACTACGGTCGGGGGTTCGAATCCCCCTCGGGCATGGATATTTGTGCCGTCCTAGTTCGTAAGTAGTTTGTAAATTTAGGGACTGATGATCCGATAGTTAAGTCCCATAGACTATACAAATATTTGAACATTTGAACAGCGCTGTTTTCTGTCTTTTAGAAACGGATAGAGAACGCAAAATTTCTTTCTTACGCTTTGGCATCTTTCTTGGTAGTTACACTTTCCAAACCGCAGTATGCACTTATTTTTCTTTATTCGTACGCTTGTTGCAGATAAACAACTGAAGAATGTCCATCACGTTTCGCTGTATATAACCCCCTTTCTATTATAGTGTCAATATTTATCGCTTGTCTTCAGTCCGAATTTTATATGAGCTAACGACTTTCAACCACTGTATCTTTCAGCCTCTTATAGCTATCGACCCGGAACGACTATGGAGTACAACGGGAGACTTTGTACCACAACAACACAGAGAGATCGTTCGTCTCTATCGTGTAGGTTTCGCTGAAAAGCAAAATATTGTCACTCACACGTAGAATATTATACAAGTCGGTAACTTTCATATCTTCCACCTCCTTACCTTTATCAACCCTTAAAGTCAAATGTTTGTAAATCTATGGGAGCAATCTGCATGGTCATCAAGTCCCTAGTCTTAAAAACTACTTAAAATAAGTTAAACTAGCCTAAGGACAACACACATATCCACGCCCGATGGAGGATTCGAACCTCCGACAAGGGAGGCCGCGCAATCCGTAACGTGGTGCTCCAGACCGCTTGGCTACTCCCGCGCGGCGTTATCAACCCTCTACCAGCATAGTGCACTACCGCACTGACCGCGTGTTCTGCGGCGCGTCAGTCACGGTCTACACGGCCACTACGGTGCCGTGCTTAGTGTTAGCTAGTTCATAAGTAGTTTGTAAGTTTAGGGCCTGATGACCCCCTAGTTAAGTCCCGTAAGCTCTACAAACATTTGAACCTACCTACTACCACATTCAAACACTAATCGTTTGCCATGTGTAGTTTCGGTTGCAGAGTGAAATATAGGCTCAATCGCCTCAATTTTTTTTTCGTATATTAAGATAAGATATAGGGGAAGGTACGGAAAGATGACAAGGTGTCTAAGGTGACGAATCATTAACTTAATGTAAAGACCGACTGAATAATCCGTTTCGTCTTCGGTTACGGCCAGTTTCGGCAAAAGATTGGTTTCGACCGTAATTTCGGTTTCGGCCAGAAATCAGCCGAATCTTCGGCTTATTTGTGTCCCAGCCTCGTCGCCGCTTTTGTGTCTCGTTTCCGTCGTAGGTGTCGGTGGCCGAGTAGAAAGAGACCGACTCAGGAATAAAGGATGCACGCTTGTGCGGTATGGAGGTGACCAGCCAGTGGGACAGCAGCAACTAGAAACACTAGAGTAAATTATAAGAGATATATATTTCATAAAGACTTAGTAATACTTAACTTTTACATAGTTCTTGACAGCAGAACGCTGATACATAGATTAGATAGAGGCCTGCCTACTAATGATTTCTAGTGCCTATCCGATAGCCAAGTCTTCACTGGTGCCTATCTGATTCCGAAGTGTTAGCTGGTTCCTATCTCAGTCCCAAGTGAACGATGTCGTTCATTGGTGGCCACGAGCGGAGTTGTAGCAGACGGCGCTCGTGGCTGACGTCGTAAGAACGCCACGCCGTGCGTCCATGGCGGCGCGCGGCGAAAGTAGGTGGCGCGCACTTTATACTTGTGCGACACCACAGGCTTGGCCGCAGTGGAGCGGCCGAGCGCATTGAGGCGCTATGCTGGGATGCGCGAGGCCGTTCCCCGTCGGGGGGTTCGAATCCCCCCCCCCCCCCCGGGGCATGGATGTTTGTGCTGTCTTTAAAATAAGGTAGTTCATAAGTTGTTTGTAAGTATGGGGACTGATGACCCCGCAATTAACTCCCTTAAGCTTAACAAACATTTGAACATACCTTCGGCTTGGCCGAAACAAGCTTTTGTGAACTTATTGATGAAATTGGGTCACATTTGGGAAGGATTTAGTGCACTTAAAATTGTATTTCGTTATTAATCACAATATAACGCAATCGTATCGTACAGTGATATTTTTATACTGTGTTTGTAACAATATAACTTATTGCTATTGTACTTAATAGAACGGTTTATTATAGTTCCGCGGAAGAATAGCTGTGCCGCGGTGCGCGTGGCCCTTCGCCGTCGGGGGTTCGAGACCCCTCTCAGGCATGCTGTATGTGCTGTCCTTATATTAGTTTAACATAGTTTAAGTAGTTTGTAAGCTAGGGACTAATAACCAAGCAGTTAAGTCGCATTTGTACATTTTGAACGTTTGGTTATCATAGTACTATGCTGAAAAGTTTTATTGAGCCTGCGGCGGGCGCGTGGCGGCATACAGTGCCGCCAATTTTGTTTTCTTTCAATAATAACGTCAGCGTGCCGAGCACGCAACAATGGTGCTAGATATGCTTCGATTGGTTAGTAAACTACATTACTGCACCACCAATATACTCACCATAACAGCTGTGACTGACCTGTGGACTGGACGACTGCACCGAGACGGCACTGGGTATCGCACGCGCCCGGTAATGTAAGTACATGCAGCCGTACCACTGTCGGCTGTTTTGATGATTAGAAGGTTTGTTTTACATCATTTGAAAGAAAGGGCTCATCTCTCTACTCTACCAAGAGATATTCAAGAATTTCTGTCACCTCATCGATAAATTCCCGCCAATAACGATGAGACTGTAAGAAGGTGTGGGAGGTGCCATCTTTGTGGTGGTAAAAAGAATTATAAAACTACTGTCATTTGAAATAGCTGCAACATATTCGTTTGCATGCAACATTGCCACAATGTTGTCATATGTAATGATTGCAGAGCTTCTCCGGAGGACGAAAGTGTGTGATTGTTGATATGTATTTACTGACTGCCTTATTCTTTATTATTACTACAAAGATTTTATACTTATTACACTTTTTTGTAAAACTTGCTTTAACAATGATAAATAATCGAATAATATCTGTGGTTATAATTTATTAAGAATTTGTTATTAAAGTTGCGCTTACGAAATATCCTGGTAACGTATGTCAGATATACTGTAACAATTTTAATTTTCCCATGCACCGTCTATATATGCATACAGATCATATTAAACGTTGCTGTTAAGAATGATGTTATACACAATAAATAATTCCACCCAAAAATTAAAAAAATAGCTTTTCTATGTATTTAAATGTAGGCGGCACTGAGTGCCGCACGCGCCCGCTGACCTAACAATCTTAAGCGCGCCTGCCGCAGGGTTAATGTGTTTCCTGGAAAGCGAGGGGCCTTTTTAACATCCAATATAGGATTAGGAAACATTAAACATAGGCAACATTCTTGTTGAGTTTTCATAAGGGTGCACTGACAACACTTATACTGTTAGTCGGAACAGTGCAGTAATTTTTCAAAATACATAATGCATCACTAACTGAACTACACTTACTGACAAAAATTAAGCCGGCCGCAGTGGCCGAGTGGTCTGCGGCGTGCCAGTCACGGTCTGCAGGGCCGCTGCGGTCTGGGGTTCGAACCCTCCTTGGGCATGGATGTTTGTGCCGTCTTTAGTATAGGCTAGTTCATAAGTAGTTTGTAAGTTTAGGGACAGATGTCCCCGTAGTTAAGTCCCATAAGCTCTACAAACATTTGAACATTTAAATTTGAACAAAAGTGAAACCTATTAGTCAGCAGCATTATATAAAAACAATATATCGCGTAATTCCAATTACTGCAATAAACAAATGTAAAAATTAATTTATATATATGTGGCGTCTGTTCTTTAGGACATGTCCGAAAAAATAGACGTCATAATATATAAATGCTGATGACGGGCTATAATCCTTTCTTCAGTGCGGAGGCACTCCTAGGCCCTTTCTCTTACGGGAATTCGTTTACAATAACTACGAGTTAGAGTTCAAATGTTCAAATGTTTGTATAGCTTATGGGACTTAACTACGGGGTCATCAGTCCCTAAACTTACTAACTACTTATGAACTAGCTAACTCTAAGGACGGCACAAATATCCATGCCCAAGGGGGGATTCGAACCCCCGACCGTAGTGGCCTTGCAGACCGTGACACGCGCCGCAGTCCCCTCGGCCACCGCGGCCAGCACGAGTTAGAGTTCTGGTGGTCAGGGGTAAATTGAGAATTTGTGTATTTGTATCTGACGGGAGGCGTACTTGAGTAATTCCGTGCTGGGGTAGTGATCGCGGGGTTCCCAGTGGTGTAGGGATCAGCGCGACTGCCTAGAAACCAGGAGACCCGGGTTCGAGTCCCGACTGGGTGCATATTTTCAACTTTACCCATTCGTAGTTAATGTCACACATACCGTGAATATGTAAAAATGAAGGTTAACGAAGAGATACGAAAGCCAACGAAATTTTTAACGTATATACGAGGTCTTGCCTGCACGCGATTCAAGTTGCAGGTGACAGTAGCTAATCTAAGTCTGTCATGCAGTGAACTTGCTCCACAATTTTGCTTATATATCAATGTTAGGGCAAAGTGTAAACGTTATTTCTCTATTATACCGTCGTTAGCAATAAAGGTACCCTATTTGGGATTCCCGAACTTTTATTTTGTCGAGACACAGTAGCAAATGAAGGTCTTGCTTTGATAGCGATTAGCACGTATGCTGCGATATGTACTAAAGCCCATGTAATCATTTAGTACTGACACGCTTTCATTTATGTTTACGCACGTGCGTCTTGTAATATTTCCCTATACCGAAATAGCATCTGGAACATTTGTGGTAAATTTTTCCAAGCTCGTTTCAGTTTTTTCGTAAACTATAAATCATGCTATTTCTGTAATGTGTATATGAAAGAGAATTTAATGCAGTGTTGTTCTTAGGTTTAAGTTATGAATGGTCGTTTCGGGTAAGTTGACGAATTTACTGGGCGTACAATATGACAACTCGTAATCTTTCCCAGAGAATTCGTAAATCATTTTAATGTGCTTTTGCAGTATTAAGCGTGTGTAACAAGTATAAATGAAGGACCAACAGGCAGAAATCGCCACTGGAAGGCAGGAATCGATGACCATTGTACAAGAGGTACAGAATTTTGCAGGATTGTATACAGCTTCGGACAGGAAGCAGAGGAAAACGTTGCTCTCATTACACATCACAAACAGAAGCGAAACTGAAGACAAAGAAAAAAGCATAAAAATTGAATGACAAATATGGGACCAAGAGGAGAAGAAGAAACAATACAAATGTGATGAGGCACTGCTTAATTTCTCGATATCAGTCAACTACACTGAAGACGACGACGTCCATGATGCTTCATTAGAGAAGAACTTTGTGAAATGAGAAATTACTGTGGTAAATTAGGGACTTTTTATGGTTGTTCATGCTGTCGTAAATGGGCCCAAGTTGCTTGTACCCAACTCACGGCGACAGATAAGAAGCGCAAAGAAATATAGTCTACTTCTATGCTTAAAATAAAATGGTATTTTATGTTTATTCTATTGTGATTTCCTTTGTCCAATACCCCGCCGACATACATCATCTTACCCGCAAACGAGGGTAAGGTGACGAGTTTGACATCATTTGAGAAAGGACAAAGTATTTAAATTATCCATTTCAATATGATTTAATAAAAATGCAACCAGTCACTTTGACTTGAATTATACTGTTTTATTCCATTAACCGGTTTTCGAACCTTTTCAGGTTCATCTTCAGACCGTGCACGTGTTACAGGATCATTTTAAGCGTGATGTTTGGTGCTGGCTTGCAAACGTGTCGCCGGATTTTTATAATTAATTTCCATTTCACTGGTCTTATTGAGAAGAGATAACAGTACCACATCACTCAGTTTTTCACTGTTGGGCTCTATAATACCATTTCAACACCACCTCACCAGCTTCCAACATGTGCTTTTACAAGCGATGTTTTTTACGATCATTTCAATCAAAGTGACTGGTTCAATTTTTCTTAAATCGTATTAAAATAATCGCCATGAATGTTACATTTAGGGAAAAAAGTGGCTCCCATTGTCTGGAAGGTTTGCCTCTACAGTTACCTGCGTACTATGAGAGTGAACTATTCTCTTGTTACAATGGAGAGTCGGATGGTAGCCTTACTGAGTGTGAAAAACGGGCGAAAATAATTTATAAGGCCGTTTAAAACTTGGATTTTTCAAAAGTGGCCAACTCCATCGGTAACCACTCATTATATAGGATTCGGTACGGGACACCCACCTTCTCTGTTTCCTTGTGTGATGTGTGTTTCTGTTAGCGCTGTTTGTTATTGTCTTTTTTATTCAATTTCAGTATCGGTTCTTAAATGCGAAAAATGAAATGTTCGTCCAGACGTTACAGGAGGAGCACAGTGCGAGAGTCTGAAATAGTCAATTTTTTGATGACTAGGTTTATAAACTTTACGATAATTCAGTAATTAATTTATTCAAATCATTAAACCTCTTTCGGGTTGCATGTTTCATTGTCAAAAGGAGATTCTTAAAGAAAATGGAGAATTGAAATTTATGACAATTTCTGTAAAAAAGTAAAGAAGTAAAATAAATGTATCGAAAGTTAATACACTTTGGTTTAGGTTCAAAATGGGACAAATGGCGTAGTTAATATCAAAACAACCGAAGCACAAATTTTAACCCATGTTTCCATTCTGGAAGTCTTTTTTGAAATAAGAGAGCACACCTAACAAGGACAGGTATTTCCCCTAATATCCTTGTCCGTTTTCTGCCACTTTTGTAGAAACATCAAAAGCGGACCTGGCCGTCTTTGAAATTTGACTCCTCAAATACAGAAAGATGACAGTATCCTACGTACAATCTCTTAAATATCAAATCTTCAAGTTGGGGAAATGTGTTCTGAAATAGTTGCAGTGCTTATTGTGCACTGCGCTGATTGTGTGAGCTGACGACACCCTGGAAACAACTTTCTCCACAATTCTCGCCTGATAAATCCAGCAATTAACGAGATTTCCTGTTCTTAAAGATACACAAGATTATACACTATAAACACGAGATTTAATCATGGATTAATGCTCATCGCTGGGATGCTGCAAAGCTGTCGTAGTTATTCGCTACACCAACAAATCGCTAGATTACTGGGAATAACAGTGTTCGATCGCAATAAATCTGTTTATTAATCACAGATCGCCGCGGTCGAGTGTCCGAGTGGTCTAAGCCAGCCTGTTGCGGACCGCGCGGTTGCTCGCCGTCGGAGGTTCGATTCCTCCCTGGGGCATGGGCGTGTGTGTTGTCCTTAGGTTAGTTTACCTTAGTTTAAGTAGTTTGTAAGCTACGGACTGATGACCACGCAGTTTGGTCCGACAGATTTACAAACATTTGAACATTTTTTAATCACAGACCGATTTCGGCTAGGTAACTAGCCATCATCAATGTCATATCGTAGGTATGTTTCGCAAGCTGCCATTTACATTCAAGTGGTACATGTTTACGTTCTGGGTTTATTGCGACCGAACGCTGAGTTATTCCCAATAATTATATCAGCCGTCGCTGTGCACAATAATCCAATTATGGGTTCAAACATAGTTAAATCGCTAGATATGCGTACAGGAAATAGCTGTCCTTTCCAGTGGAAGCGGAGTCATTGCTTAACACATTCATTGTTAGAGCAACTCCTGGCATACGAGTTGACGAACGAGCAGAAGGCTGCTAAGCTGACAGGAAGACTATCAGAGGAAGATCGTAAATTGAGAAAAGATGTGGTGAGGAGTGCACATAAATTACTGTAAGCGCTATGCTGATGGCTGCTGCATTTAGATGAGACAGCGGCGCGGTGAATCTTCATACTAGGGAGACCTGGCCGTGCGTCTTCGATGCATACACCCTGCGAGTCTCACAGTAGAAGACATCGTCGATGAACTACCTCCGCTTGGCTATCAGCACTCACAGTATACCTCAAGCTTTATCCATATTTATTAGTTCCGGAAGAGGACTTTCCGTAGTTGACGTACATTTAAATTCAAACGACTCTCGATATTATATGGTTATATCAAAGATGCCACATCAGATTTGGTTTTCCATTCGCTCCCTTATAACAGCAAGTGCGGGGCAGAGGCCGTTGCTAGCTAAAATGCTTCCAAAGCAACAGCTAAGGCGGCGAGAGAACAAGTTCCCTATTGGTTAAAAGAAAAGTTAAAATGTGTATCGTATGTTGCTCAATTTAAAAGTTTTTGCTTCAAAAGTAATTGCACATAATGCAGATCAGCAGCGCGAGTGGAAACGCTGTGAATTGTTCCTTGCACTGGAGAAAAGTACCATTCAGTGAAGACGCCGGTCAGTCTCGGTGAATTCTTACTTAAGATAGAGAAAACTTACACTTGAAAACTATTACAGCTTACGATACGCGATATTATTACTAGAGATTTCTTTTTCAAAGCTCGTCTGTACAATAGATACGGAAATTTTCAACGTGTAGAACGTTGTGCGTCTTCTCAGATAAAAAGAAAACTTGGTCTAACAATTGTTGCAGCATATAATAAACAGTGTTATCAGTAGAGACTTTTATCGAAGGTGGAGTCTGCACAATACGTGTAGAAATTATCAAAGTGAAGAAACTTCCTCATCGTAATTTCCACAGCGTAAATGATGACGCATTGCAAATTACTATCGCATGAGCAAATTTTCAATGACACCACAGAAAGATGGCCGCGGTGCAGTGGCCGAGCGGTCTAGGCGCGTTGCTGCGGAGCGCGCGGTTGCTCGCCGTCGGAAGTTCAAGTCCTCCTGGTGCATAGGTGTGTGCTCTTCTTAGGCTGGTTAGATTAAGTACTTTGTAAGTCTAGGGAGTGATAACCGAAAAAGTAAAGTGCCATAGATTTACTAAAATTTCAAAATTTTTGAACAGAAAGTTGTTATAGATCGATCGCTGAAGTAGTTTCCAAGAAATGCATGGCATCAGTGACTGGTTTCTTATCCTAGACACTGCGTTCTCTAACACAGTAATAGTTTATACGTAAGTTAAATCTAAAAAGGAGTACTTTGTTTACATGCAACTGGGTTGCAGGAAAACATAGGCTGTACAATGAAAATACCGTATAAAATGGTGATATGCTACCATATCATGTTTAATAAATGCAGTTTTGGAGCAGTTTTCCACTCGTACAGACTTTGCCATTTACCATAACAAACTAGTATCTTATCACCTCGTTTTGTATTGTCACGATACATTACGGAAATGATACAGGATCTGGGATGGAAATCATTACAACAACGGCGCTTATCGCTGCGGCGTGGGCTACTTACGAAACTCCTATCGCCAACATTCTCCTCCAAATGCAAAAATATATTATTGACTCCCATTTACATAGGTAGAAATGACCATCAGAATAAAATACGAGAAATCAGAGCTCGAACGGAGAGATTCAGGTGTTCTTTCTTCCCACGCGCTATTCGAGAATGGAATAGGAGATAAATAGTATAATGGTGGTTCGATGAACCCTTTGCCAGGCACTTAAATGTGATTTGCAGAGTATCCCATGTAGATGTAGATGAATAGAACATAATTTACCATTTAAAATAGTAAAATCACATTAGACGTTAGAAGTAAGGAGTATGCTGAAATAAGAATGCCGAAAAAACCTGTACATACGATGGTTAGGATTTAGCTTAAAACAATACATCAGATCTGACATCTAAGATGTCATTAGTAATACTCATTGGCCTGGTGAAGGACGAAGAACGTACATATTAATCCTAGACAACAACCCTTCGTCAGTGAACCAATAGTGCTGGGGTTTGTTATTGTCTTGCTATGAGTGCGCGCTCTAGGCGGCTAGGCGGCCAGGTATTCTCCCATCCATCAATTGCCTACTACCATACAGTAGGAAAGGATCACTTAGTGCTACCAAAGGTAAGATGACCTTCTCTTCATAGTAGTAGCATCGTCGAATCGTCGATTAAGATGTAACTGCAGATAAAATATCTTTGTCGGTTGGACGAACCGGTTGTGACCATGCATAATTTGTGTTCGTCGGTTCGACGAAGACGGTTTGATACAGTAGTAATAACTTCGTCATTTCGGCTAACAGATGGATATATTTTGCATACTGGCATTTTTCCACTTTTGAAACAGAAAATAATCCCTCGTTTTCTTTACAGAATTATGAATCCCTATTACAAAATAAAAGTAATGAAAATGGTCACTGACTTAAATCGATTTGTAGTTCAAATAAAGTGAAATAAATTGCAATTTGCGATCACTTACGGCAACACTGTACTAGGTTTAGATGGAATACCAAAGTGCGGCGAATGAAATTTGTGCCCGGCCGGGATTCGAACCCGGGACCTGCTGCTTACCAGGTAGAGGCGTTGACCACTACGCCATAGAAACCTAGTACAGTGATGCCATAAGTGATCGCAAATTGCAATTTATTTCACTTTATTTGAACTACAAATCGATTTAAGTCAGTGCCCATTTTCATTACTTTTATTTCGTAATAGGGATTCATAATTCTGTAAAGAAAACTAGGTTGCAACTGGTTGCGAAACCGGTTGTGCCGGCCGCGGTGGCGAGGAGACTGAGCCCCTTTTGTCACGGTCTGCACGGTCACGACGGTCGGGGGGTTCGAATCCCCCCTCGGGCATGGATATTTGTGCCGTCTTTAGTATAAGGTAGTTCATAAGTAGTTTGTAAGTTTAGGGACTGATGACCCCGTAGTTAAGTCCCGACACAGGAATAAAGGATGCACGCGTGTGCAGGTACGGAGGTGACCAGCCAGAGGGACAGCAGAAACTAGAAACACTAGAGTAAATTAGAACGAGATATATATTTTGTGGAGTCTTCGTAATACTTAACTTTTACATAGTTCTTGACTGCAGAATGCTGATACATAGTTTAGATAGAGGCATGCCTACTGATGATTCCTAGTGCCTATCCGATAGCCAAGTCTTATCTGGTGCCTCTCTGAATCCCAAGTGGCAGATGCAGCAGTCGTGGCCACGAGCGGAGTTGTAGCAGAGGGCGCTCGTGGCTGACGTCGTATGAACGCCGCGCCGTGCGTGCATGGCGGCGCGCGGCGCTAGTACGTGGCGCGCACTTCATACTTGTGCGACACCACAAAGGGGCAGACGCAAGGAAGATGGTCAGCTTGGAGGAGGAGATGACGACTGGCTGGCCCCCCGGCGTGCGCCTCTGCCCGCTTCGCGCGACTCCGTGGACCAGAGCTCCAGAGCCCAGGCAGGTACCAGGAGCGAGTACCAGGTACCAGGTACCAGGGACGGCGTGGGGCGCGCATCCTTGGGCGCGTTCACTGGCTGGCGTGGGCCCGCTGCCCGCTGCCCGCCAGCCTTGGCTGCGCGCTGCCCACAGCTCCATCCAGGCCCTCCATACTCGGACCCTGCTCCATCTTATCCACTGTGCATCTTCGGCATAACTCAACAGCTAAGTACGTCTGTCTCTTGCGCCGTTTCCCAGTCCTGGCGGCTCATATACCACAACCTCCAAGTGAAGCTTCGTTTACCAGCTACTTTCCGCTGTCTCCAGTATTTGCGCTGAGTTTGTGTAACGATCGTGTGTCTCGACACTTCATGCAGGCTGTATTGCGTCATATTGAGAATGGCTGAAAATCCAAGGACATTCTGGACGTCTGTAAAACATTCCAGTGCCAAGATACCTTTACTGCAAATTTCTACATTGGATACTCTGCAAATCACATTTAAGTGCCTGGCAGAGGAATCATACTATACCATACCATTCTCGAATAGCGCGCGGGATGAAAGAACATCTGAATTTCTCCGTTCGAGCTCTGATTTCTCGTATTTTTAGTCTGATGTTCATTTCTACTCATGTAGGTGGCAGTCAACAATATATTCGCGCATTCGGCGAAGAATGTTGGGCCGGCGGCAGTGGCCGAGTGGTCTGCGGCGCGCTAGTCACAGTCTGTACGGTCGCTACGGTCGAGGTTTCGAATCCCCCTTCGGGCTTGGGTGTTTGTGTCGTCTTTAGTATAAGGTAGTTCATATGAAGTTTGTAAGTTTAGGGACCGATGGCCCCGCAGTTAAGTCCCTTAAGCATAACATTTGAACTTTTTTTTTTTTTTTTTTTTTTTTTTAGAAATGTCGGTGATTGGAGTTTCGTAACTATAACTTTCGATAAACGCTGAATCATTTCCGTGACGCTGCATCGCGACAATACGAAACGGGCGAACCTCCTTTGGACTCCTTCGATGGTTTCCGTCAAACCCACTTGATTAGGATCCCGCACTGGGCAGCAGTACTCCAAATGAGGACGCACAAGCGTGGTGTATGCAGTCTCTTTAGTAGTTCTGTTGTATCTTTTAAGTATTCCGCCAATAAAAAGTTTAAATCTCATGTAATAGTAATGCCTAAGTATTTTGTGGAATTTAGGGTTTTCACATTTGATTGATTTAACTTGTAAAGTTTAACAGATTCCTTTTCTTACTGATGTGGAAGACTTCACATGTTCAAATGTTTGTATAGCTTATGGGACTTATTTGCAGGATCATCTATCCCTAAACTTACAAACTTCTTATGAACTAACTTATACTAAAGACAACACAAACATCCATGCCCGAGTAAGGATTCTAACCTCCGACGCGGGAGGCCGCGCGATCCGCAAAGTGGCGCTCCAGACCGCTCGGCTACTCCTGTGCGTCACTTGTCTTTATTTAGAACCCGTTGCCAATTTTTACATCATTTAGATCATTCTGCAGTTGGTTTTGATCTTCAGATGACTTTACTAGGCGATAAATGACGGCGTTATATGCAATCAAGAAAAATGCTCTGATTTTCTCCCAAATCGTTTATGTAGATAAGGAACAGCAGAGGACCAATAACACAACACTGTGTAGCGCCGGATATCACCTCTGTTTCAGTCGATGCCTTACCATCAATTACTACAAACTGGGTCCTCTCTGACACAAAATCTCCTATCCAGTCACAAATCTGGGGCGATATTCCATACCCACGCAATTTGATTATCTTCAAAATTAAAACGCCAAAATGGTAATATCTTTATTTAAACCACTGGCGGCCGTTTTCGGTGGGCTATGCGGTCACTTACATGTCTAATATATAAAGCAGTGTGTCCGTATGCTTGTACGTTTTGCATACAAATCTACAGTTTTGTTCCAATGTCTATGAAATTTTGTACACGTGAGCTTCAATCGATGAGGACGGGCGCCGTAAGTGTAAGAATCACATACGGTATATAGTTCACGAGATATGACGTCATAAACAATGAGATGCTCGAAAAACTGCTGCATTTTGCGAAAATGCTGCTCATTTTCTCCTAAACCATTGGACCGATTTCAACCAAATTTGGCACACACATTCCTTACCGTGAGGTAACAATTGCTGCATGGTTAAGAATCACATACGGCACATGGTTCGAAAGATATTACGTCATAACCAACAGAAATCGTAAAAAATACCATATAATGCGGCGAGACTTTCGAAATACACTGTTTGAGAATGACAGTACTTATCGACTTGTAACAAACTTTAAACATAATTTCAAACCTTTATTAAACTTTTTCTCGCTGGAAACCATAGTAAAATGATGAAAGGAAAAAAGTTTCTCGCTTACTACTTTTCCGCTGTTTATGGAGTAAAACTACGGCTCTCGGTATGACGTTAAGATTTATTATTTCTACACTACTTTTTGTAGGCGCAGGAAATGTTACAGACAGTATACACACATATAGTTGAATATACCTTATAAATTGTATCACAGTACGGTATGTAGTTCATAAGATATGAGCACATAAACAGTAACGTTAATCAAAAACCGCCCCATCACGCACCAAGTTTTATACTATTACATCTTTACTACTAATTGTATTCCCAACAGATTTTACAGATATACAGCTCTTACACAAATGTATATGTATTTGCAAAATGGCAGGAATAAATAAATAAATAAATACACGGGCAACGCCGGGTTTTCAGCTATTAGTTGATAATAGAACTTGTGTATTTTATATTTTGACTATGTGCAAAGTTGAACGTTCTGTTTAACCTCAATTTCTAAAATCACTTGACGTTATAAGACCAGATGATGATGGCATAGGCCATCAAAACCGGTCGTCATTAAATAAAATCATATTTTGATCTTGGCGTTTCACTTTTGAAGATAATTACTCTACGCAGATCTCCTCCATCCTGCGATGTCATGCAATGTCAACACCTTTACTGCTTGATAGCAACGTTTATGTAAGCGACTACACGACTGGAGCTGAATTTTGCTAAAAAAATTTGAAAAGATTGTATTAATTGCTCATAGAGTCTTAACATGGTCTTGACCGCAATAAAAATAAAAAATTAAACTTCGTGATTATTTTGCATTTAATATTTTTTCTGCTTCTGACCTGTAAACAAGATAGTTCACGGAATTTTAAACATCTAAAAAAAATGTTAAACGTGGCTGTTATTTTTCAGCTATCGTTTACGATTTCAAATGGTAATAAGACAGACCTCGGTCGCAGAGATGAAATGTATTTTACCAGGTTTCTACGGCTAACAACACTGCCTTCATCAGAAATTACTAGAATTGCATGTCTCATGATAAAATAGCGTATAAGTTATAAAGCTTAATTCGCGTTTATTACAAAATAAAAACAAAATATCGGGCTAGGCACCATAATTTTTCTCTAACTCTACCTTATAAAGGACAAAATGATACCACCCACAATACTGTACTATTAAACTGTATACGGAACACCACAAGAAAACCCACTATAGGGAACTGCATACAATTTAAATTTTTATTATGAAGTTGTTATTGATAAATTAGTAAATGATAAAATGGGAAGCCCACGACATGCAACAGTGAAATACACAAATGACTCAACCAAAGTACTTCAAATGACACTCTCTCTTAGAGCATGAGCAGCAACCCGTTTTGCTTTGAAAACATTTGAAATACTTCTCAATGAATCGTACTCTACTCCAGTTGCTAACTAAAAAAGAGATCCGTATAATCTAATATACGGATAAGCCGGCCCATCTATGTAACGTAACATTAAAAGACAAACTAGACTCTCATAATTAATAACATGACATGCTTCAAACTTAGTAATTTATATTAAACACGTCTTCCTACTTTTATACGTCTGAACATCAAAAACACCATTATTAGATCCAAACATATATTCCAAACCAATTTTTACATCTTCCACCAATATCATATTTTCCAGTTTCAGATATTAATGAATATGTGTTCAATTACCTTGAGCAAACGGTTCTTTCGTACAACAATAATCTACAACACTCCACACACATATAACAGTATTAATAAAGAAGCTGCTTCCCACCAACGGAGACACAATCGGATTTATTTATTTATTCTTTTTTTTTTTTTTAGCAGAGTAGGTGCAGTTTATCACCTCAATACTAATAATTCACTGAAATTATTCAGCTGGCATCGATAACTTTCAACAATCATCTGAAATTATTGAAAAAAAAAGATTATATTTTGTTGAAGACTATGGCATTCAGGAGTGACAGGTTCATAAGTGGAAAGTTCCGCTAGTAGAGATGGTACAGAGTCTTCTTTGTTACGATATTTTATTTTAAATCTCATGAGTTCAGAAATAATTACCGTTTCTTCAAAATCCATTTCGACAATTTGCAAACATTCTCAGTGACTCTTCAGATAAAACTTACGGGCTAACAGGCAGTGGCCCGCGCATAAAACTTCTTCTCCCTGACGTTTCCTATCCTTACGCGTGCGACAACGTATGTGGTCTTCCGGCTACTACCCATGCAGTGACTGCCATCTGTCATGAGCGCACTACACTTTAATTACGTGTCGTGGCAGTGACAAAAACCTTTTGTCTGGTGACAAAAATCCCCCGTAGCATTAACCCCAACAATTGGCGCTGCAGTAATTCGAGACACGCGTCTGTGTCTCGCGGTGTTCCTCACAAGAAGAGGACGCCTACTCGTTATCGTCAAATTCGTCCAAATTTATGACACATGTAGGGCGTGGAGAGATATGAAATTGCACCAAGTGTGAGCAACAGATGGCTAAGCGTTTAGGAAATAAAAATAAGTCTGATACGGATCTATCGCCAAATGCATCTTATCAACTGCCCCTGAGAGAAATTGTTCAGAAAGCGGTGTTTGGCTCATTGGTGAACCATCAAAATTTTACAGGCCGATTACAATACGATCACCAAGAATTTTTTTGTCCTCTTAGAACCTCGCTCGTAACAATCCGGAACTGGAACACGTCAGAAAATTTTACCTAGAAGTTCGCTATATACGAGCACATCAACGGACTTACTATACTGCATCACTATATTGCACATTCACTGACATAGTGCCAGAGAATATAATCGAGCTGAAATATCCGCTTCATAACGGGACCTATATGTAAAAACATCCATAATCCAGTACTTAGTACGAAAGTTAGGTCTACCTGGTATGACGTTGTAAATGAAGTCATCCCTATCGGCGAAAAGATGTACAAAGATGCATTTCTGCACTCGGTGCCAGCTACTGGGCACGTTAGCGCATGCATTTGTCTGTTGAGATCAGACTGAAATCTGGACGTGGACTAGAAGAAGACTAGCTCTTATGACTCACACCACCGCACTGAACATTACTGTACATGACATACTGCGCCCTGATTGGAAATATTACCCTGAAGCCAAACATAATAGTTACACTTGGCTTCTTGGACAATTTATTTATTATGCGATTAACCGGAAAGCTCCTAGAAGATTTCATACTCTATATTAGCGACTAGCATTACGTTCTACAAAAGCGTGTCAAATTCAGGAATTTGTTCCAATACTATTTAAAGGTTTCACTTACGTATTGAATATCATTTTCATTTATTTGCATTACAAGCTAATTTTTTTTCTTTTTGCTATACGAAGAGTGGGTAGTTCTTATTCATTCCATAGAGCAAGTGATTGGATTTGCAATACAACACTGGTACCTGCAGTAGAGGAATGTTTTGTTTATGGCATTTGAAGCCGACGCCGAAGAAAGCGAACATTGGTGAGCGCATGGCCGGGCTGAAGGGGTGGAGAGGAGGCCCGTAAAAAAAAAAAAAGTAAGAGATTCGATTTGTATTGAAAGGTTCGCGGGTTCGATTCCGCCCGGCGGCAGACATTTTTTTTTTTTTTTTTTTTTTTTTTTTGCCTGGCAATACGTACACTACTAACTTCACAGTTAACCGCAACATCATATATGTTATTTTATATTTTATCGTCAGGTAAAAACTTAAAAGAAAATAAAATTCAAAACTGCACTTATCTAACCGAGAAAGCTTGCATCAAACTACATTCCATTATACATCACCAGCTGTCCTCGCAAGTATTCACTGACATGATGCGTTACGCGTGGTTCGCTGCTGCACTGTGCGATGAGAGAATCTGTTTTCAGAATGTGAATCAAGTTTGTTTTTCTGTGGAGACATAAAAAACCACGTAACTGCAAAGGGGCGGCGTTCATAACGTTCGCAAGATGCGGTCAGAATTATTGGTTCCCCTGTTTCTTCGATGAATATCATCCCGGTAGATGTAATTGATCAATTTCAAAAGAATGGAAGTATCGATTTACATTCACGACATCCCCAAGTAGGCGTTAACTATAGTCCAGAATTTCATCAATAAACCTTTCTTTTATTTTTTATTTTTTTATTTTTATTTTTTTATTTATTTATTTTGCTTCTATAAATTAACAAAATAACCTATATCAAGCCGGCCGTGGTGGCCAAGAGGACTGAGGCGCTTCAGTCACGGTCTGCACGGTCACTACGGTCGGGGGTTCGAATCCCCCTCAGCATGGATATTTGTGCCGTCCTAATTCGTAAGTAGTTCATAAGTAGTTTGTAAGTTTAGGGACTGATGACCCCTTAGTTAAATCCCTTAAGCTTAACAAACATTTCAACATTTTAACATGTTGTGGTTAATTGTGACGTCAGTCTACATCTACACCAATAGTTTGCAAATCACTGTGCAATGCATGGCAGACGGTACGTCCCACTGCACCAGTTATTAGGTTGTCTTCCAATTACATTCACGTTTTGAGCGTGAGAAGAATGGTGGTTTAAATGCCTCCGTGCGTGCTGTAATTAATCTCATCTTGTCCTCACGATCGCTACGGGAATAATATGTAGGTGTACGCATTGCCAAGGAGCAGAAAAAAAATTTGGCGCTGAATGGAGTTGAGCCCGAGACCTTCTAAATGCAATACAGATATTTTGCTTGATTTATTTAATTATTTATCTTTTTACACTTTGCAACTTTTTTTTTTTTTCTCCAAATTAAGACACTTCTACGTAATACACGTGGAAGAAAACAGCGAAAACCATTAAGAAACGTCATAACTAAACATTCTTTCTTTTAAATTAAACTAACGCCGGTGACCAAATTTTTGTATAGCTTATGGGACTTAACTACGGGGTCATCAGTCCCTAAACTTACAAACTCTCTATGAACTAAAGACTAAAGACGGCACAAGTATCCATGCCCAAGGGGGGATTCGAACCCCCGACCGTAGTGGCCGTGCAGACCGTGACTGGAGCGCCTCAGTCCCCTCGGCCACCGCGGCCGGCCGACGGTGCCCGCCCAAAACAGTATATAGGAGTTGTTTTAAGAAAGTAGCTGTTTTGTGGCTTACCCTACACCTTTTTCTCGAAGATTATATCTAACACGTTTCCAAAATACCTTTATATTTCTGGAGCTGTTTAACTCGCCACTGTTGGGAATGCAGGTACGCCGTGAAGCTGACGAAATTGTCTTAGTCATAACTTTTGACTGTGCAAAAAACATAGTGCGCTAGGACCACATAACCACATAACAGTATTAATTTTCGTAGACGGATAAAATTTCACTTCTGGCTTAACGAGTATCTCTGACATGTAGTGTGATACCGAGCTTCGTGACAAAAGAGCGAGCTTTTCCTTCATCCGCCGCCACTTGTCCACATGTCCACAATAGATGAATCGGTGAATCAATGTATCAACCAGGCCACACTTCGGACATGTGTCGGTGGTCTTTCTCCCTATTCGGTGTAACTACATTTGTCGCTATCGTATTATGCACCACCTGTACCACTTAGCCAAACACCGCTTCCTAAACACGCCGTCACAGGGACAGTTGAAACGGTGCATAAGCTGATAAATCCATATCAAACTTCCTTTTATTTCCTAAACGCTTGGCCATCTGGAGTTCCCACTTGGGGCACTTTCGTGTTTCACGACGCCCTACATGTAGCATAAATTTGGACGAATTCACCGATGACGAGTAGGCGCCCCTCCTTGTCAGAGGCCTCGTAGTGCAGGCGGGGGTCAAACTCCGGACTACCGGCGACGAGGATTGCCGTTGGAGCGGCCCGACTCAGACGTCCGCCCGTGAACTCCGCCCGCGCACCGCACACCCGGGAGTCAGCCGGGCGTTTAGCGGAGGCCAAAGTGTCAAGCAGCCGCTAATGTGCAGACGGTAGCGTTAATTAGGGAGGGACACCGCGGCTGTTGCTGGCCGCTGGCCGCGCGGCCGCGATGGCCGACACTCGAGGGCGACGCTCCCAAGGTCGCCCACGCGAGAACGCACATTACACCCTCACCCGGACAAGAGGGATTACACTAGAGATGGGAAAACTGAAACATCTGACGATTTCGAAGCAAATGAAACCGTACCATCAGTGGTTTCGAAACTGTTTCCAAACCATGAAACCGTTTAGCAATGTATGTTTCGTCATGAAATCTTTGTTCTAGGAGGGCAATATTTTTCACTACGTGGACAAGGGTTCATACAAGAACCTGTCAACCGTAGAGTATATATTTACTTGTTGATCTGTACGAACGCTCCCAAGGTCGCCCACGCGAGAACGCACATTTACACCCTCACGCCGGACAAGAGGGATTACACTAGAGATGGGAAAACTGAAACATCTGACGATTTCGAAGCAAATGAAACCGTACCATCAGTGGTTTTGAAACTGTTTCGAAACCATGAAACCGTGTAGCAATGTATGTTTTGGCATGGAATCTTCGTTCTAGGAGGGCAATATTTTTCACTATGTGGGCAAGGGTTCATACAAGAACCTGTCAACCATAGGGTATATATTTACTTGTTGATCTGTACGAAACATGTTGATAAAGATTTCCTCCCGTGTTGTTGATGTTGCCAACATAGTCACACGAGGCCGCCGGTATGGTAGGTAAAAGTCTACGCCGTTAGGAACTCACAAACTGCAATACGGTACGCATATTACAGTTCAAATGTTCAAATGTTTGTATAGTCTATGGGACTTAACTACTGGGTCATCAGTCCCTAAACTTACAAACGACTTATAAACTACTTACGAACTAGGACGGCACAAATATCCATGCCCGAGGGGGGATTCGAACCCCCGACCGTAGTGGCCGTCCAGACCGTGACTGGGGCGCCTTAGTCCCCTCGGCCACCGCGGCCGGCGCATATTACAGTGATGGATCACAAATAATGCTATGGAATTACAAAAATAATAAGATACAAGTTCACCACTTGTACGTCTAGACCGTTACACTACCTCCGTAATTCCTTTAACATGCCCGTCGAAAAATTATAACGACAGTAGGTACTACCTTAGTTTTCGCTCGTAAGAAACTAACTCTTCAACACGAGATTAAATATACGATCTATCCTTGTTAGTATAAAAAATGTCATTTCAGGCTTCATGTTGTATCTTATTTAAAAGATGTAGTTTCACTCGTGTGTTTCTAATATGGTACATAAACCTAGAATTTAACTGGTTTTTTCAATGCAAGTTGTGAACGTTGTTTTATTATTCTTTTATATTTATAAAGCAGACATTATGTCATTTCGGAATACATCAGTCTCTTGGAAACGAATCTTGATTTCAGTAAGCATAAGCTGCATACTCACGAGTGTCACCTACTGTTTGACACTCTCTAAATGGTTTATACAGTAGTAAGTTATATGTGTATCTTTGTGGAGCTTCAGTAAAATGGAGCACCACATTTCGATACCATTAGTCTGTTCCGCCTTTCTGCATTGGTGGTTTGAAACACCGGTGTCGTGAAACCGACACGAAACCGTGAAACCGACAGGAAGAAACGGTTTCAGTGTATCGACAATCGACCGCGAATGTGATCCGAAACAGAACGGAATGAAACCACATGGTTTCGAAACCGCGAAACATGCCGGTTTTGAAACACTGAAACTGTTGTGTGTATCAAAACTAGGTTTCGAAACCATGAAACCGTAGCCAACTCTAGATTACAACAACTAAGCTGACTGGCGATCTTCCAGAGCAGTGGTTCCCAATCTATTTGGATGTGGGGCCCTGAATCATTCTGGAAAGAAATTCGCGAGCCAAATACAGTACTGGAAAAAAAATAACCACGAATTCGTCAACCGAGCAGAGCGAAATTTTATTGACACATTCTTGAGGAAGTATACAACACACGATCACGCAGATAGAATCATACGCGCGTCAGTACAGTCACCAGAGCGTGCACAATGTCGACGCTAGTATCGTGTATAACCACATTTTTCAGCGATGCAGGATGCTGCGGCGGAACGACCTCTTCGTGCGGCGGAACGTGTGCTAAAACCTTATCTTCAAAAGCTCTCGTCTTGTATATGATTAGGATTGAATGTGGCCGTGTCAGACTTCGTAATCCTTGAGGTGTCCACTCGCCCATAAAAATTTATATAAAATAAAATAAAAAATATGTTCATGTAAAATCTTTATACGTTGCAATATTTCAAAATCAGATTCTTGCGCCGAGGGAAGAAGTCTTTAACATTTCTAAGTTCTCTCATAGATAAGACGGTCAAAAGAAATTCTTTAGTTTGTGGTCGTTGCCGTAGCCACAGATAAAAAAAAAATTTCTTCAATGATTATCGATCGATGTGTATAATCGATTAATCAAAGTTCTAAAAGAAACATTTATCGAAGTCTTCTTGACGTAACTTTTCCACCAATAAAAATTCATAAAAAATCTTCCTTCAGATTGAAGAATATTTAATTTAAATCTTCTCCTCGTTTCATTAATATATTATTTATCGTAAAATACTTCTTCATAAATGATGTAGGCCTACTCTGACACTTTCGTCAAGTTTAAAAACGATAACATTTATTGCTTTCTATGACATTACTTATGAATTCATTGACAGACAAAAGGAAACTGACTTTTAAAATTTTGTTGTTTTAACATAAAACGTCGATAATAATGTAAACTCTTGCGACGACAACCGCAGAAATCAACATCTTCTTGCCTCGTGGCCGGATTTTTACTCCTTGGAATCGGCGTCGAAGATGTTGCCCTCGTAGGTTGAATCGCCTCACGGCACATGAAACATAAAAAAACATATAAGAATTATATAACATTAAACATTTACATATCATTTAAGAACACAAATATAAGCAAGATATCCTGCACAAACTGAGCTGACATGAGATATGTAGCGGAGACAATAATCCGTCCCACTACAATGCAACTTCATAAAGACGATCGTAGAAGTGCCGAATGAAGTCTTACGGTATGGTCTGTCATGCAGTTTCCATCTGATGCCTCGGTTGTACCAGATCTCATGCCGGACGTTTAGACCGCGCCAAGATGATTTTTCATCCTGTCCCAGACATTCTCAGTGGGGGACAGATCTGGGGATGGACACGTTGGGTTGTACTGGATTTGCATTGTCCTATTGGAAAAGCACATCGCCTTGTTGGTGCATGAACGGTGGCAAGACGGGTTGAATGATGGTTTCAGTGTACCGTGTACTATTCAATTTCCGCACAACAACACCAGAGAAGAACGGCCAGAGCAGAATCCCCCCCCCCCCCCCCCCCCCGGTTGCCAGGTGTCGGCCCAGTTTGCCTCTGTCACGTACACTCCACATTTTCGCACTCACCTGCACGATACCACACACCATCATTGGCACCGAGGCAGCGACGACTCTCATCACTGAAGACGACACGTCTTCATTAGTTCCTATATAAGCGTCTACCATGACACCGTTGGAGGCGGGCTGAACGATGGGGTGTGAGTGCAGGACACTCTAACGGCACACATGATCTTGTGTCATTGTGAGGAAACTGAAGTCTACACTCGCCTTCTCCTCTAGTGATCGTCTAGAGAATATTGAACAGTGCACGGAACACTGAAACCATCATTTAACCCGTTTTGTTACCACTTAAGCACCAACAAGGTGATATGCTTTTTCAACAGGACACTGCAGATCCACATGTATTCCATACCACCCAACGTAGCCAGGAGGATCCCGAGATCTCTCCTCCACCCTTCCCAATTGTGCTTGTTTGGAATCGCATGAAACGTCATGTTGGGCGGTCTGCATGAGCGGCACGAAATCTGGTCCAACTGAGGCATCAGTTGCAAAATGTATGGCAGGCCATTCCGCATTAACAAATTCGGAGCCTCTACGAACGTTTCCATGAAATAATTACAGGTTGCGTTGCTGCAAAAGGAAGGTACACACGGTCCTAACGCCAACTTTGCGGACGCTCTGGTGACTGTGCGCACGGGTGTGCCTGTATGATCTTGTATACAGCCTCAAGAATGTGTCAATAAAATTTCCCTCTGATGAGTCGACGAATTCATGTTCTGTTTTTCATTTTCCAGGAGTGTATATATTCAGTCGCGGACATCGACACTTCGAATTAGACTGGTATTTTTTGCACTGGGATGTTGTTCATTTGACTGCGATAAAATTTAACTCACTTCAGTTTCGAATCAAGAAAACCAAAGGTGTCTACATAAAATTTCTTATTGTACATGGCGAAGTGTACCTTACTCAATGATTCGACACTGATCGATCACTATGTAATTTGGCATATAAGTTATATATTCAATTTTTCATATACAGGAGAGGGAGTTGATTGAATAGTGGGTGCAGAAGGAGATTCGGAGAGAGTGGGGGACTTACTCACAGAGGAAGTGAGATGGATGGGAAGAGAGGATGAAGAATAGGACGAGAAAAAGAGGAAGTGATGGCGGAGGGGGAGGAGACACGGGTAGATAGGCACAGACGGATGGAAAGGGGGAGAAGGAGATGGACGGAGAGATGAGGGAGGAGACGAGGGGCTAACTACATATTGGAATAAATTAATATCCGGTAAACTTCGGGTTGCAAGTAGATAAAACAGATAGAGGCCTAATACCACAAAGAAGAGTGATTCAATGGTTAGACGATAGGTCTGACTGTCCAATGAAGGACTTGATCAAGTGCACGATGAAGAACGACGTGGACGCCTGTGGTTACTGATGAACTGGTTCACGCAACTGAAGAGAACATTAAGTACAAACGTAAGTTTACACTTACTGCTCTTGCTATGGAAGTTCCGCAAAACTCACGATCACTAATTCATGAAATTGTTACTGAAAATCTGAAATTTCGAAACCTTTGCTCACGTTGGATACCCAACAACACAAAACAACGGATGGTTAGTGGACTTCATTTTTTGAGACGGTACAGTGAAGAAGGCAATGGTTTTGTTTCTCGGATAGTAGGGGGGGGGGGATGGATCTTGGTTATCGACGACACCTCTAAATCAAAACGCCAGTCAGTGGAATGGAGACACACTTCATCCCCAACGAAGGGCAAACATAGGCAAATCTTGACACCTTGAAAAGTCTTGTGCACTGTTTTTTTTTTTTTTTTTTTTTTTTTTTTTTTTTTTTTTTTTGTTTTTTTGGCTGGGGGGAGGGGGTGCACAAAGGCATTCTGCTCATATATTTCTTACCAAGAGGCTAAACAATCTACGCACATGGTTAGTTTGAGACCATTAACAAATTGCGCCGCTACGGAACAAGCGCTGTAGATTACCGTGAAAAGGTTTTTTTTTTTTTTTTTCCCACGATAATACCCGATCTCACACGGTGAATGTGACCAAACAACTGTTACGGAAATTTGACTGGTACGTGTCTCATCATCCTCCGTACAGTCCGGACGTCGCTCCTAGCGACTATCATCTCTTCTTACATCTAAAATCAGTCCTTGGTGATCAACACTTCAACGACGATGACGACCTGCCGGCTGCGGTGGCCGAGGAGACAGGCGCTCCACTCACGGTCTGCACGGCCACTACGGTCGGGGGTTCGAATCCCCCCTCGGGCATGGATATTTGTGCCGTCCTAGTTCGTAAGTAGTTTGTAAGTTCAGGGACTGATGACCCCGTAGTTAAGTCCCATAAACTATACAAACATTTGAACATTTTTTGATGACGACCTGAAAGAACATGTTAGCCTATCGTTGATTACACAGGCGGCAAGCTACTATGAAGAAGGCATAGAGAAACTTGTATCACGCTATTACATGTGCCTACAAAATTTCGGAAGGTATGTGGAAAAGTAGTTTAACAGTTGTAGAATTTTGCACAATAAATATTTCTCTGTTTCTGTAAACGTTTTATATAACCAAACAAAACTTACTTTGTGGACACCACCATATCCCGTGGCCACCCGTGCTCTGGGAATTCCCTGACGCAAACCGTTCAGAAGTTAGACGATTTTATTTCATTGCTAGCAAACACGGCAATGCTTCGCAATTGTTAAGTATGCATGGGAACTTCGTATATATTCTACGCTCCGTTCCTTAATCTCTCCACACATCATTTCTACGCACGTTTCTTACGTGTTTGTGCTTTTAGTGTATTTATTTATTCCAATATTCATGTAGTCTTCCCTCCTCTGTCCAACTACTCCTACCTTCTCTATCTACCTCTTCCTCCTCCTCCTCCTACTATTACTACTACTACTCATCCACCTATCCATTCCCCTACCTCTGTAATTATCTCCTCTGCTCTTTGTCAATTCGTCCTCTCCGCACCACCTGTTCATCCTTTCTCTCTCTGTGCAGTGTACGAAAAATTACAGTACCTGCCAAATTTATGCTGATAGGAGAACTGCGCTCCCTACCATATATGCTACGAAATCTTGTGTACACAGTGATATTTTTCTTGTTTCGTAGGTCAGGTGTACAGAACTTTATGGAAAGTGGAATAAAACAGTAGATTAGTGTCGAAGTCTATTGTAAAATACCCTCCGCCAAGCGCCGCGCGAATTATTGTGTAGACAGAGACGTTCCTTTTTGTTGGAGCTCAAGTGTGAAAAATTTTATCGCTATCGAATGAACGGTTTAGGAAGACATAAATACGAATCTAATCCGAAGTGGCGATGACCCCATTACAAAATAAATGTTTAGATTATTTTGATTTCTCACCTTCTCCTTTAGATTTTATGCCTATTTTTAAGCCGTCCTTGTATTAAAGCAAACAAAACGAATAAAAAATTATCCAAATCGGCGAAGCCTTCCAAAATTTTAGCAAGACTAAAGCACAGCAATTTATTTATTTGTATGTAGGTAATACACAGAAAAATTAGAATAAATCAAAATAGTTGAAAAGTTTAAAAATCTGGAATATATAGATATTTAATGTAATATAAACTCAAAGACACGTCAAAAATGGAATATAAAAATAATATCTTTTGGCTCCTTGACCTGGTGCAAATCTTTGGACGTAAATTCGACGCGTAACATGTCACTGGACATACCGCAGTTATCCAATCGTGAAAAGGGTATCCAAACCACGTGTCGTTTCAGTCGACTCCTCACACAGTTTGTCTGCGATACCAGTGAGTTTAGAAACTTTACCTTTTGCACTCGCCCATTCACAATCGACCAACAGCTCCAATTATTGGGTATTTACCAAACGTAGACAATACATTTAATTTGCAATAAAAATAATATTGAGGTTAATAGACAAAGTAAAAACTATCGAATCTTTTAAGCTGTGCCAATCTACATACAGGGTGTTTCACTAAGTGTGTAACTTATAAAATAATAGGTGACAAGAAATTTTAATGCAGTAGGTCAACACAAGAAATGTCACACTTTCTGCGGAGCTATGAACATAGTTTATTGTATCATTTTCCAAAGAGTTACAGCAGAAAGATATATTTTTTTCAATGGAACAATAGTTTTTTCTATCGTGCATTGGAATCGTTGAAACCAGCTGCGTCCAAATGAATTTAAACTACGTTCTTATCACTGTTATTTTGGGAGCTACAACCCTTCAAAGTTTCAGGGGCAGATACCACACGCTGTACATAATACATGGCTGTGTGGTGGGTGATGGATGTTATGCCGGTGGGAAGTTGATTTACTTCAGATGTTCAAATGTGTGTCCATGTTCCTCAATGCATAATGCAATGCGCCGTCGAAAGGATCTGCGGAAATGTAACATCGCCGGTGTGACGGAGCGACATGCGTCGTCGATGCGCCGTTTTAGATCATCTGGGGATGTGGTCTCCGTGACATAAACACGATCCTTTAGATATCCCCACAAAAAGAAATCTACTGGTGTTAAATCGGGCGACCTTGCGGGCAATGAATGAGGACCATGGCGCCCCAACCATCATCCTGCAAACCTGTCCACAACATACGCGCAGAATGGGCTGCGTGACCATCGTGCTGAATCCACTTATGGACTCTCGTGTGTAGACACACATGTTCAAAGAGATCACCCAAACTGTCGGCTATAAAAGCGCGATATAACTCACCTGTCAGTGTACCTGGGAAGTAGTGTGGACCGATGATTTCATCCCCAAGGATTCCACACCATACGTTAAAAGACCATCTACGTTGACGGTCGACAGGTCGTTCCCACCGAGGATTGTCTGCGGCCCAGTAGTGCATGTTATGGCGATTCACTGCACCATAATTTGTGAACGTGGACTCATCAGAGAACATAACACTTTGTAAAGACTCCAGCGTGAAATTACGCATGGCCCACTCACATAATGTCAGTCTTGCACGGAAATCGTTCCCGTGCAGCTCCTGGGTCAGTGACAGGCGGTACGGGTGAAACCTATACGCCACACAGATGTGAGACTGACACCAACGACTGGAGCAACGGCTCGTAAGCTGACATGAGGATCGTGGTGTATTACAGCTAAAAAAACACATCCGTATCCTCACTTCTTGCAGGTCTTCGTCTGTTACTGCGGCGCATTACCAAGCTGCCTGTTTCCCGAAGTCGTTGTTCGGCACGTAAGAACGTAATGGCTGCCGGGGCTCTTCGCCTAGGATACCTCACGGCATACGCCGTGGCTGCTCCAGTGGCATCGTGTCGGCACCCGCCGAGCATCAGCAACATGTCAACGTACTCGTTGTTCGTGTATGCCATCGTCACCCGATGTCAGTAACTGTGGTATGTTGAGCCCCGGTTGTTTGTGTGGCTCCAACTGTCGGGTATACGGCCGTGGGCGGCGACAGTCGGCAGTCTAACAGCGCATCGACGAAGCTTCTCGCTCTGTGACACCGCCGACGTTACAACTCGGTCGCACCACATTTAGAAGGCGTATTGCATTATGCGCAGCGTTTGTGGTATCTGCCCCTGAAACTTTCAAGGGTTGTAGCTCCCAAACTAACAGTGATAGGAATGTAGTTTAAATTGATTTGGACGCAGCTAGTTTCAACGATTCCAATGCACGATAGAAAAAACTATTGTTCCATTTAAAAAATTATATATTTGTGCTGTAACTCTTTGGAAAATGATACAATAAACTATGTTCATAGCTCTGCAGACAGTGTAACATTTCGTGTGTTGACCTACTGCATTAAAATTTCCCGTCACCTATTATTTTATAAGTTACAGAGGCAAACACAATTAGTGAAACACCCTGTATATCTACATACACCGTGAAAAATTTCATTAAGATCAGCTGCGTCGGTTTGGAAGTCGTCGTGGACAAATTTTTGCAAACCAGTTGGGCCAAACTGGTAGGGACATTAGTCCCTAGACTTACAAGCTACTTAAACTGAACTAAGGACTACACAGACCAATGCTCCAGGGAGTACTCGAACCTCCTACGAGCAACCGTGCGCTCCTCACCAAGGCGCCTTAGAGTTCTCGGCCACTCCATATCAGAGGATTGTTACATATATAAAGAGTAGGGAGCAAGTAAGTGCTGAAACGCAAAACAAATAGGGCTCATAGTGAAGAAAAATATCACGTTGTCTCATGACATCAAGCTCTTCCTCCTTCCGCTATTGTTCATGGGCATGCTTTCGAATTCAAATACCTGGGATCCATATTGACCAGCAAAAATGAAGTAACGAATAACAAACCTAATCTCATCTTCTTCAGCCTTTAACCTTACCACACTATTTAATACAAAGAGCCACACCAAACCCTGTGTTCATGTTACGCTACAAAACTGAGTAACTGAGTTGGAAGTGAGTGTAAAGTCACCACCCGTGGTGGGATTTTTAATTTAACCGTGTGTGTACCTAAGCATAAGCCACCTCCCACAAGCATAAATCTTTGGGGCAAATATATTATGAAAATGAGAGTAAATAGAGTGTGCGATAGTCTGCCAACTTTCTGAATGATAAATAAAAGGTCACCAGCCCAGTGAGAAAATGAAAAGTTTATATACCGGGTGATCAGTCAGCATAAATTTCGATTGGTTGATTAAGGTGTTGTGGACCGACGAACCTCATATCACGCTACGAATGACTGTCAACGCCCACAGCTGCACAATTTGGGCTACCGAAAATCCTAGAACTGTCATGGAAATTCCATTGCACGACGAGAAAGTCATGGTATGTGTTGAATTTGCCGGCCGCGGTGGCCGAGGGGACTGAGGCGCTTCAGTCACGGTCTACACGGCCACTACGGTCGGGGGTTTGAATCCCCCCTCGGGCATGGATATTTGTGCCGTCCTTAGTTGTAGGTAGTTCATAAGTAGATTGTAAGTTTAGGGACTGATGACCCCGTAGTTAAGTCCCTTAAGCTTAACAAACATTTGAACATTTGTTGAATTTACCACATCTACCGTTATCGGGCCTTTTTTCTTCGAGGAACTGCGTGATTCTGATTTTATAGCTGCTACCGTGAAGCGTGAGAGGTATGCCGATATGTTACAGAATCGCTTTATCCCCAGCCTGGTTGATAAACACCTGCTGGAACGTACGATTTTTATGGAGGATGGCGCTCCACCTCATATTGCTTAATGCGTGGAAGATCTCTTGCGTGCGTCCTTTGGTGATGATCGTGTGCTCAGCCGCCACCTTCGTCATGCTTGGCCTCCAAGGTCCCCAGACCTCAGTCCGTGCGATTATTGACTTTGGGATTACCTGAAGTCGCAAGTGTATCGTGATTGACCGACATCTCCAGGGATGCTGAAAGAGAACATCCGACGCTAATGTCTCACTATAACTCCGGACATGCTTTACAGTGCTGTTCACAATATTATTCCTCGACTACAGCTATTGTTGAGGAATGATGGTGAACATATTGAGCATTTCCTGTAAAGAACGTCTTTGCTTTGTCTTAATTTGTTATGCGGATTATTGCTTTTCTGATCAGATGAAGCGCCATCTGTCGGACATTTTTTGTACTTCTTTTTGTTTTGTTTTAATAAAATCCCATGTCATTCCAAGCATAGGTCTCAGTTTTTACCTCTCTATCTGCATTATTCCGTGATTTATTAAGTTTTCAAATTTATACTGACTTTCTGATCACACGGCATGTTCCCACAATCTGATTCGTTCCTACTGTAACTGTTAGTGTAAATCAACTGTGCACAGACAAGTGGAAAATCTCAAATTTATGGTTAAATAAGGATTCACAGTCACTATAGAAGGTAATATTAATGACAAGGCAGACAAAAACACTGTTTACCATCGGAATTTGAGTCTAAATATGAAATATGGCTTTGCAATTTATTAATAACTTAGAGAATTTTGGGCATAGGTTCACCAGATGCAATTAATTTTTGAATTAAACACATAAATATCAACACAGTAACAACACAGCAACACTGAATTACTTTTTGGTCTAATATACTGTGCAAATCAAATATACTGTGCATAGTTTAACTAGATTTTTAGTGGTGTTTTTGTTTCAATTCTGGTGGCAGATCTGAAAATGTCACAGCACACTTTCATTTATCTCGCCTTAATTTCAGCAGCAATGAAGATTTGGTTGAGATAATTTAAACTGGATCAAAGAATGAAATCATTTGAAGGAAATATTATTGTTATTCATTACATACACTGGATAAATAAAAGAAAATTGTACTACATTACTATACTTAATGAATTTTAAATGTGATCTTGCAAATTTCTTCTTTTGACAAACATTAAAATTATTAAATTATATCTGCAATTTTCTACACTAAATATTTTTATTTTTAACTGAAAATATGTATTGCATTTGTCAAGTATTGCTGCAGCTTATTTCAAAGCTACTGAACAATTTCACTAAACTTTCCTTCTCCAAACACATAAAGGATTGTTCAAATTAATTATTGATTTTCATTGAGGTCACTCGGATATTGGCACTATAGGACTGGACACTCACAAGGTGAATGATTAGGATAAAAGGTAAACACAATGTTCATCAAATTCGATAATTATTCAAACTGTTTTTACATCAGTTTCGGACTGGTCTTAACATGAATTACAATTTTACCTAACCTGAGTATGAGTCCCGTGCTGCGTGCGAGAAGTGGCGTGATTGCACAACATGAGGCACACCCATTGCCATTCGTAGCGCTTGAAGAATGGCACAATATCCTCTTCTCAGCGACGTACTGATAAGTTGCAATGTAATTAGCGTGCCATGCCACGCTTAATGTACATTGTTCTATCATTCCATAACTCCTGGCGCACTTGTTGCAGTTGGGTATCTCCACATACCTAGACAGTGCTCCTTCGCGTCCGCCTCGCCACACCCTCTGACTCGCAAAGCTGCTGGCATCAAAATCTTTCCTTGCGCGCCAAGGCTCTCTTGTTTCCAAGGACCACATAAATCCCAACTTTTACATTTATACATACGTAAGGACCAATATTATTAAAAATTCGTCACACAGTTAATACCAAAAACCTTCTTTCAGTGAACAAATTTCACAAAATTACAAAAACAAATTACAGATTATACTTCATAAGAAGAGTCTACAAGGATCAGATGCATCGATTACTTATGACATCAGGAATTAAAATTCTGAAAAAATATGAATTTGTATATTAATGTTATAAGCCTAAACATTCTTTTCAAATGCAGGCACAAAAATACAAGATTCGGCTGCACATGACACTAGTACGACTGGTTGTGAAACCTGAAGGAACAATACTCCGGAAAATGTATGGACCCGTATACAATACCATAGAAGGTAAATGGGAACGAAGAACAAAAGATCTTTACCAACGGTATGGAAAGCCACACATTAGCTCAGTATTGTAGCAGAAGATACTAAAATTGTTTGGGCACATATTCCGACCCGACAGATCCCTCCCAAACCGTCTTGTCCGTTCCCAACCTGCTGGAAGTCGCCCAAAGGGACGACCGAAGACGCGATGGAAGGATCAAGTATTGGCAGTTCTCAAACAAGTGGAGCCGACAGCGCTAGAAGATGAGGTTGGGGATCCACGACGTTGGACCGCCATCTGCAATAAATGTCTCTATTGAGATTGCGACTGGCTGATGGTTTATTTTTAATTTTGTTTTATTTTGTGATGTGTACCTTTTGCAATGTTTTTATAATGTGTAGTCTATTCCTTTATAGCTGTGGTTGTACCCTTTTTTTATTCTGATGTAGGCCTTAAAGGCCCATGAATGCAATAAATTACAATGATGGTGACGATAAAACCAAAAATCTTTGGTGGATCTGTTGAAAATTAAGTAAAATATAAGAACTTTATATAAAGTTTAACATCACATCGCATCAAGCTTTAAAAAAAAAAAAAAAAAAAAAAAAAAAAAAAAAAAAAAAAAAAAAAAAAAAGGCAGCAAACACATATGACACAGGGCAGTGATGGATAAACTTTTTTGCTGGAAACACCTTATTCTTCTGTTTTGGAGGGTCGAAAATCCAAATATGGCACTTAAAAAACTGTATCACCCACCATTTCTTCACATTTTACAGTTAAATTTGTCAAATTAAGCGACTTTTTAAAAGAATTTAATAACTTTTGTATAGTTAAAATAATCGAAAAAGGAAGTGTAATGAATGTAGAAGTCTTTTGTAGCGCAGCTGAGAAACATTTGCTGGCTAAGAAGGGTCGAGTCTGTTTTTGTGTTAACAGATGGTGTTTTGTTTACTGTCTACGTAACCTCACTTCTTCGTTTCCTGTACATGTGCTCAGTACAATGCCTAATCGTGATTGTAAAAACACTGCTGACAGTTTTTGTTATATTTGTGGTCAATTTATGATTAAAAACATGAAATAAACATTACAAACTTTGTGAAAAAGGTTTATCTATCGCACTTTGGATCTCAACTTGATGATAGAGATAAATCTTGGGCGCCGCATAAGGTATGTTATGTATGTGTAGAAAATCTGAGAAAATGGTCCAAAAAGAAAAAAAAAGCCTTTATATTTGTTGTATCTATGATATGGAGAGAGCCAAGAAATCATTCCGATGATTGCTACTTTTCCAGTGTTGATATTACTTGTCATAATTCAAACAATAAGAAGGAATAAGCTATCCTAACCTTCCATCCGCTATCTGACCAATAGAGCATGGTGTAGATTTGCCGGTTCCTGAACCACCAGATGGTTTAAATTCTATTCCAGTAGAAGTATTTTCTTATTTACAATCTGGTTTAGATGAACCAGATGATGATGAATTCCATTGTAATACAGATAATCTATAGCCCAAATTGCTTACTCAGACCGAGCTCAACGATTCGATTAGGCATCTGGGATTAACGAATGAAAAAAAAACTGAACTGCTTGGCTCTAGATTAAAAGAAAAGAACTTATCGGCAGCTGCAACTAGCATATACATGTATAGAAAGAGAGAACAGCAATTTTCCAAGTTTTTTCAGCAAAAAGATAGCTTAGTGTACTGCTCAGACATTTTCGGTCTGGTGAATGAGTTTGGTATTGATTGAAAAATGGAAGACTGGAGGCCTTTTCTTGATTCATCCAAAACTAGTTTAAAGGCTGTTTTATTACACAGTGGTAACATGTATCATCTATAACTGTTTGACATTCTGTACATATGAAAGAAATCTATGAAAACCAGGAACATTTCTGAATAAAATAGGCTATTATGCTCATTGGTGAATGATATGTGGCGATCTAAAAGTAAAAGTAAAATGTATCGTATATTTTAAGTTGGACCATTAAGATCAGTTGAGTAGTTTCGGAGGTCGTCGCTGACAAACATCGTGACACGGGATTTTTTTACAAAGAATGTAAAAATTTTAGTAAACCAAATCGAGCAAAATGCTATGATCATCAGTGCAAAAATGTTCAAATGTCTGTAAATCTATCGGACCAAACTGCATGGTCATCAGTTCGTAGCTTACAAACTACTTAAACCTAGGTAAACTAACCTACGGACAAACACACACACCCATACCCCAGGGAGGACTCGAACCTCCACGGCAAGCAACCGCGCGCTCCGCAGCGAGGTGCTTTAGACCGCTTTTTTTTATTTTATTTTTCTTTTTTTATTTTGTTTGGGCCTCCAACCTCCCCTCACAGCCCCTCCTTTCGCTCTCCAAATGTCGCCTTCTTCGGCGTGTTTTTTTTTTTTTTTTTTTTTTTTTCTTTTTTTTTTTTTTTTTTTTTTTTTTTCCAGCTCCGGTCTGACCTCAAAGCTCGTCTTCTCGAAAAGTGAGCTGCCTGTGCAGTAGGATTCCTGGTCGTTTTCTCTTGATAATCAATAATATTTCGTTTTTGCTTTATTTTTGTCTTCTCTAAAACTCCGAAGTCACCCGTTGCTGATTTTTTTTTTTTTTTAATAATAACAAAATAATTATTCTCCGTAAATGAGGTCGGTCATGCTACTTTCGATTTACATCAGGAAAGTAATTTCCTTAGAATAATTTATTTCTGCTAGGACGTTGTATTGTTTATATATCAAATAATCCAACCAAGATTCCCATGGTGCTGTTATTTTCTTCTTGACGATATAACACAATACAGTTTTCTGCACTAAAGAAAATTCTAATTTTAAAGGAATAAAAAGTTCTTACGATTTCAGTAAAATTAAACGAGAAATGAAATCCAGCAGTCTCTACTGTGATGAAACGAAATGTCATTGCCATGACCAGTCCAAAATATGATACAACTTCTTTTATAACTGAAATTTTTTTCCTTGTAATATGTTTCATATATATATATATATATATATATATATATATATATATATATATATATATTTGGATCAATCTCATCATCAATGGGTTCGTCATTTTTTTCCTTCTACTTCGTCTTACATTATCTTCTTTAACCAATTCCCTCCTTCTCGAACAAAATTCCTATCATGTTCCCAAAGTTGTTTTTTATCTTTGGATATTGTCGTACTTGTAAATATGCTGCTGCCATGTATAAGAAAAATTCTACACTGCTGTCACCTCCACATCTGTTGACTACAAAATTGACGTAGTTTCCGAGGAGCCACATCACTGTGTTATTTTTTGTTGATGGATAAAATTCGGTGTCGGGCCACAATAATATATCTGTTGAATAAGACGTTTCCGAATGTCGTGTAAGTAGCCCTAACTTTTTCTGAACCCACTTCCAATTTTGTAGATGGTTGCCACAAGTGAATCGGTGTTTTAATGTGTCCACGAGGCCACATTTTGAGCATTTGTTTGTGTTACTCAAACCAATTTTATATAATTTTTCATTGGTTGAAATAAGATTGTTCACGACTTTATACCAGGACGCGACGACATCGGAACAGTGAATGTGAAGGCTAAGATTTTTCCAAACAGTTTTCCAGTCTACCAACGGATACTTTGATTCAATATTGTTAGGACTGTGGGATTGTTGCCATTTTTCAATAACTTCTTTAGTTGTTAAATGTAATTTTTTCATCGTGGCCTCTCCTATGTAGCTAAGTTCAAGGTAAAAATCTTTTATATGTTTCAGTTTATAGTTTAAATTACCGACATTAATGGGCTGTTGCATACTTACAGGACGGACAGCTGTGAAGAGTTTGGCAGTTATGGTATGAGGCTCGTTATTTAAAAGTGTTACTATTCTTTTTATGTAAAGTGCCAAAGCCTTTCTGCAGATGTCAGTTAGACCAAGACCTCCTGCTTTTCTGGACTTGGCCAAATCGCTGGGTTTTAGTTTAAAAATACTTTCGTGCCACACGTACCTGCTTGAAAGTTGCATAATGGTTTTTCCTTGCAATTTCGGCACTGGAAAGATCTGTGCTAGATAGTAAGCTTTCGAAAAAATATACGTATTTATTATTTTAATTTTCTGAGTAAGGTTCACTGAGCGGCATTTGTTGTCCATTAGTGCACCACGAATTCTTCCAGCTGTCTGCTTCCAGTTTATAGCGGACATTTTTATGGGGCACTTATTAATGATAATACCCAGAGTTTTGTGAGTTTCCACGAAACTTCCCCACTCTATATCTAAATGTTCGAGTCCTCTAAGATTTAAAATTTTACTTTTATCAGTATTGATTTGCGCCCCAGAAGCTTTACAATAGTTATCAATTTCTTCTTTCAGAAGATCTACTTCATCCTCCCGCCGTATAACGATGCCCACGTCGTCTGCATAGGCTCTCGCTACAAAATTTGTGCCCGACATTGTCACTCCACTTAGTTTTTCTTCTATCGTGCGAAGTAGCGGTTCAAGTGATAACACATTTAGTAACATGGAAAGAGGACTTCCTTGGGGAACACCTCTCCGTATAGTTATTGTTTTTGACAGCTGGCCATTTATGGATACGGATGCCTTAATATCAGTTATCATGTTGCGTACCACCCCAAGAGCTCTTTCTTCTATTCCTATTTGCTGTAGTATACACTAGATGTATCGATGACTAACTCGATCAAAGGCTTTACTAAAATCTAAAAACAGTAACGCGCACTTAATGTTGGTAACTCGACTATCGAAACCAGATCTCTGTATTCGGAAGTTGCTGTCATAATAGATCGCCCTGGGAAACAGGTTTGATGTGTGGTGACTGCTTTCCGTATTAATGGTGTCATCCTCTCATTGATCGCTCTAGCAATAGTTTTATAATCGAAGTTCATCAGTGTTATCGGCCGAAACCCGCTGATTTTCTTCCGACCTTTACTTTTCGACACCAAAACAATTTTTCCTTCTTTCAGCTCCGGGGGTATGATTCCTCCTTTCATTATTTCATTTAAAACTGCTGTAAAAGTTGGTCCAATTATATCCCAATAACTCAAATAAAATTCTTTTGGAAGTCCATCCGGGCCTGGTGATTTATTGGAGGGTGATTTGGACACGAGTTCGAAAACTTCTTCCACTGTAAAATCAGTTAAAAATTCAGTGTTATCCTCTGGTGTTATAATTTTATTCAAGGAATTCACTACTTGCGATAATGGAGCGTCATCAATATCGTTTGCTGTATACAGTTTTTCGTAATACTGGAAAATTTCTTGTACAATTTCTGGGTGGGTGGTGAGTAGGTGCCCGTTTTCTGTGACGAGGTCATCAATAAACGTGCGTTTACGGAGAGATTGATGTTTTATCAAATGGTATAACGACGTAGTTTCTTCCTCTGCAAGACATTTAGATTTAGATTTAATTTTCAGACCTTCTAACTGCTTTCTTTTTATACTTAACATTTTAGCTTTTATTTCTTTAATTTGTTGTAATTCTGTGTTTGTTAGTTGCTGCTTGTCGTAGAGATCTCGTAACACACTGTAGTAAAATTCGAAGGTTCGCTTGTTGTCTCTGACTTTTTCACGACTATAGATAATTAAGCTTTGCCTCAACTTCTTTTTGCCTACTTTTGTCCACCACTCGGATTTGGACGGGTACCTACACATTGACCGCAAGCAATAATTCCATGATGTCGTAATCTCGTCACGTAATTTTACATCATTTAATATCGATGTATTGAGGTGCCACTGAGTTCGATACATTTTTGTGGGCTGTCGTGGTAAATTTATTGTTACTGACAGCGCGGAATGATCTGAAAAACAGGCCGGGATGACGTCCGCTACTATAACTTTTTCAGTGAGTGGATCAGAGATGTAAATTCTGTCGAGTCTGCTACTCGAAGATGAAGTAAAGTGCGTAAATTTTACTAAAGTTGGATACTTAATTTCCCAGGCATCTTTAAAGTGCATTTTTTGTACTAAGTCATGAAGCTCTTTACAATAATTAAAATTAGGAGTCTGGTCCTTTCGGTTAAGGACACAATTAAAATCGCCTCCAATAATTACATTCTGCGGATTCTTTCGTAGCAGGTAAATAAGTTCATCTCTAACAAAATTTGCTCTCTGGAGTTTATTACTGTTTCCGGAAGGGGCATACAGGTTAACAAAGGTGACGTCATAAATTTTACATCCTATACCTCGTCCTGATTCTAATTGTTCTAAGTCTTTGATGGGAATACCATCCCTAATCAGGAGCGCTACTCCCGTGCTATATTCAAAAGCTACATTTAAGATAGTATGAAAACCAGGAATATGTAGGTTTGTTGTCATAACCTCTTGGAGAAACACTATGTCAGCATCAGAGTCATATATGAATTGTTGCAAGGATGTTAATTTGAGAGCTGACCATATTCTATTGATATTAAGTGTGACTATTTTATAAGCTTGCTGCATTTAGTATTATAAAAAGAGGAGAAAACATTGATGGCATCACCGTAAAGCATTCGTACATGATTGGAAAGTGACTACAATTGTAATCCAATTTTTTAAAACACATTTTGCCCCTCGCTTCTGGACTCCAATGGTATGGTACTGTGCAGTTTTTGCTAACACCATAATCATGCACTCATACTGTCGTACAGGATGAAATTGCAAATACACCTTTAAGAAGCCTAGGTATAAGTGGTTGAATTTTACGCTTCGTACTTCATCCGTGTAAAATTAGTAAAAATCCATGTCGCTGGTGTCTTCTCTTTCCGGATCTTGATCTTCTACTTGGTCAGCCCACTCCTTTCGTCCCTCTTGATTGTCATCTCTTAACCGAGATCTTTCTTCTTGTTCTGTAGTTGGTGGGTCAAGGGTCATTTGTTTTTCAGCGCTGGAACTCTTGTGTGAGGTTTGGCTTTGTTTCTCCTTCTGTAAGTTCATAGCAGACTCCTTTTTCTGCGTTCTTGGTCCTTCTTTAATATTCCGCAGCTTTTCTCTTATAGCTGGGGCTATACTCTCAGCTGCCTGATGGGCTATTCTTCTTTTATTACTTTTTTTTGGCGATTTAGTAAGAGATTTTTCTGAAGAAACGTCTGGAGATATCTCACTCAACTCCTGAGGTAGTATCGGAGAACGTAAATTTTCTGTCCTGGTTGAGGGTTCCCCCTGAGACTCAATGGCTTGCTTCGGCGACGAATCTTTCCCCTGCACACTTAGACTTCTGGAGCACAGTTCACCATATACATTCTGTGCCTCTTCGGGGCTGACCCTATTGATATTGTCGGGCCGAATTATTGCAGAAGTAGCACTGTCACGCTGGGGATCCTCTACTACTGCAACGTTTTGTGCAACATCATTATGGGACAAATTTGTCGTGTCTTCTGCATTTTGCTCAAAAGCCGATGTACTCTGTCTTTGAGATTCATCTCTCAAAGTGTCGGATAGGTGTTCAGAAGGAGTTTCATTTTGACTGCTGATGAATGCATACGGGACTGCCTTTGTTTCCATCCTTTTGGCTACCGGACTGATTTCGTGTTCTCCTAAGGCTACGATCTGCTGTGTAGACGCCGTGCCTTGGTCCGACAATGCGCGTTCGGGTCGTTTCGGGGAGACTGCGGCGGCAGCGTATGTCAGCTTCATCGCGGTTACCGGCCCAGATGTTACCTCTTCCGCGGAAGGCAACTGAGCCACTCTTTTTTTCTTGCACTCAGCGCGTACATGGCCAGTAGAGCCACATAACGCGCAGGTGCGAGGCTGACCGTCATATATAATCAAAGCTCGTTAGCCACAAATATTCATATAGGATGGTAAATGCCGTAACAGTTCGATTTTTACTTGTCGTACACCGTTAAGGACAGGAAACATATGAACTTCCGCCCATTTTTCGGCTACATTTGAAATTACACGCCCATAAGGTTTAAAAGCGTCATCAATTGCCTCCGCCGGTACCTCAAAAGGCAGTTCAAACACTCTCACAGTTCGTATTCCTAGTCCTGCATGGCATACTAGTACGTCACTAACATGTCCGTCAGAGTGATTAAATTTTATTCTATCACCAATCCTATCAACAATAATGTTGCACATAGTAGGATCTTTCAATTTAACATACATAGCACATTGAACAAAAGATAAATGTACTCCTTCAATATCGTCTTCAGTAATCCTAACTTTTTCAGATAGCCATATTTTTAACTCTAAAGGCTTGGGTCTTACATAGCTACGATCAAACGTAAATTTTATCGTATCTTTTCTCAAATAAGATTGAGATTCCATCATGTTTTCCGGCATACAATCATTTCAAATAGGAGTTAAGCGTAAGTGCAGCCAAGACCAACCTGTCAACAGGTAAACAGCCTTTGTTTACACTCGGTGCCTCGCGCTGCCGCCGCAAGTCCGTCGTCCGCCACGGCTGCCTCGAGACTGTTAGACTACCACACCACTAACGATTAAGGCGCCTCGGAATAGTCTATATCGGCTACTCCACCGCGGCATCATCAGTCCCTAGACTTACAAACTACTTGAACTAACCAAAGGACAACACACGCATACACATGCCCAAGGTTCAGGAAGTACTCGGACCTCCTAACTTCAACCGTGTGCTCCGCTGCAAGGCGTCTTAGAGCGCTCGGCCACTCCTTCGCGGGGAATTTTAAACATATAAAGAAAATACTTGAATATACACCAGACACGCCGAAGATCGTCTCCAATGACCACGCTGTCGACGGGACTTTAAGCTTTCTCCTCGATGTTGAAGAATACATAGCGTAATGTTTACATCTGCTTCATTGTTATGGCGAATGGATGGATCTGATATTTACTGGAAGAAGAGAGGAACGATCTGTCAAAGCTATAGGGTAATATTATTACCTGACATCTTATTCAGGTTGTTTTATAGGAGGCGATCTTTAATGTAATGGTTAAGAATCCCTTTATGAGATCTTTATTCCATAGATCGCTTATTGATTTTACATGACGACTAGTTTCTACTCGTTAAAGAGTCATTATCAAATCTTAATTATCCAGGCATGGTAAGAGATATACTTCAGATGAAGCAACGTCATAGTGGCAAGTTATAAATAGTATGCACATCAATCGAATATTTATACATGTGGCGTCTGTTCTGAAAGAACAGACGTCACTACTGATCCTACAGTTGTTCTTCTTTCATATTCACAGAATATATGACATGAGCTGCCATTGGGTAAAACTGAAAAAGCGTACCAGCTGGGATTCGAAATTCGGGAGGCGTGCTTAGGTAGTCCTTGCAGGTGCGGTGATCACTGTGTCCCCAGTGGTGTAGGGGTCAGTGCAACTGCCTTGAAAGCAGGAGACCCGGGTTCGAATCCCGGCTGGGTACGGAATTTCAGCTTTACCCAATTTCAGTTGATGTCATATATTCTGTGAATATGAAAGAATAACAACTGTAGGATCAGAGGTGACGTCTGTTCTTTCAGAATCCTTTCATTAGTGGGGAGGGAATTAGTTTCATAACTACGAGTTTGAGTACTATGGGCAGGGTGAAGCTGGAAATTTGTATCTGACGGGAGGCGTGCTTAGGTAATCCTTGCAGGTGTGATGATCACTGTGTCCCCAGTGGTGTAGGGGTCAGCGCAACTGCATGGAAAGCAGGAGACCTGGGTTCGATTCCCGGCTAGGTACGCATTTTCAGCTTTACCCAATCGCAGTTGATGACATATATTCTGTGAATATCAATCGAATATGCCTTTGGGCCATGCTGTTCAAACCCAGTGCTATGCTCTCCCACATGTCCAGATAGTTTATTATCACAGAGAAAACTCACAGCTTTCAATGTGATAACACACTACCTGGACATGTGGGACAGTATAGCACAGGGTCTTGAACAACATGAGCCAAAGGAATATTCGACTGATGATGTACACTCTTTGACAAAAAACCTGGCCGCCGGCCGGCCGCCGCTGAGCCGATCGCGACATGGGACAATAAAAGTGGCCGCGCTGATTCGCTCTAAGTCCAGCTATCTGCACAATCTGGCAACACTGCAGCCTACTGGAGTTCACACAGCAGCTCTTATGTGGAGTTAGAAGATAAGTGGTTCAACTACCTCCTTGGTCTTGCGGTAAAGTGCGTGACTTGCAAGTTCAGTATTAGCGATCGAAAGCGACTGTTGACAAAAATTTTAAATTCACGTCACTCGTTCATGCTCATGCCCCATGTGTAAGGGGAGCATATGTGTAACGTATTTCATTTTTTGGTACACTGGTAATAACATTTCGTCCCAATAACATTGCCACCTCTGGCCGCAGCACTTGGCAGAGCTCTCCGCGGCCCATATACCTCGCCGGCAGCAGCGGTGGCGGCGCTACACAGCGCTGCTTCGCCCTCTGCCCACAGCGCCTGCCGCCGCTCATCGCCCTGGATACGTAAAATGCTGTAGTGTTGCTAAGTGGTGATCCACAAAATAGGTTGCGATTCGTATTTCACACAGGTTATAACGAAGCAGACCACCTATTTTGAATGATAAGCATATAATATATTAGAGAGGCAAAAAATTGTCATTGTCCAATCCAATGGCACTCTACGATTGTTAACACTTATTTGTGGTTTCATTCTCGATTCTTTTCCTATCAGAAAAGCCTTTCATGTAATTTGTTGTTGTCATCAGTTCATATGTTTTCATCAAGACACAATATGTAACTCACTAAAATGTTTTAGTGTCGTTGTTTCATTCCATACGGTAAATGTATGAGATGAAATATGTGAATACGTTTCAATGCAAGTTCTAAAGCAACACAGGCACACTGCAAGGTTCGTGTCTGCATGTCTCATTTCTACAGGAGATATTTCGCGTCAATGGAGGTGAATTCGAATTTCTTCGAAGGCGTTTGTATGGTGAAGCAAAGAAGACATCTAATACCATTTCCATAATTTGAAATCGACCTTTCTGAAAGACTTATTGTATAAAGTTTTTCTTATGATTCCGTTAAAGAGTTTCTTGTTGCAATGTGCAGCGTATAAAACAAAATGAAATTAAATTCCATCCCCAAACGCACTTTCTCCAACCAGGATTAGAACTGCCGCCTCACACCAGGCTTGCATCATGAGAGACAAGGACAACCACACAGCCAACCACACACTGCCGCAGAGTGCCTTCAGTCTCTCACATATTCAATGCTGAGCCTCTAACGCATCGCGAAAGAACCTGAAAGTCCCCTACACAAATAACTACATTCCTTGAGTGCAAAAGTTAAATTTCTGTCTCTCATTTCACGTGGGCATTACACATCATGAGTCATGAAAGTAGGAAAGAAATGTCAAGTGAACTTAGTGAGACAGTTCAGTACCACCTGAGGAAGTAACTGCACTGTCACAGTGTTGCCAAATATTAGCAACGATGTTGCCAGTTCTTAGCTGTACTAGGAAGACCTGTGTAGCGATAAGCGACGCGAAATCGCGCTAGTCTCATGCGGGCTTCTAGAGGGGAGTCGCGCATTTCAGTTAATATGCGGCGCTATCTGCTGATAGATTCCGTCGTCACATTTACGATGCAGATATTAAATTCGTCCAATGAGGCCGAAACTAGCGTTTAAATTTTTTGAAGGTTTACAGCATTATGATATTTCAGCAATTGACTAGAGAAGTTAAAAATACTGATATTGTTATTGCAACATACGGCAGATCAAAGACTGAGATACGTAAACATGCATCACGATTACAGCTTCATCCCACCCCCCCCCCCCCCAAAAAAAAAGACTAAAACAATTGCTTTGATACATTTCGACAAAAGCTAATTTTTTGATCAAAGGTTACTGGAAAACAATGATGCCCCATTCGTCTTGAAAAACTTCGCAACTTGAAAGCGACTGCGTTTCAAAATGCAGCCTTACGACTGTACAAGTAATATTTCATGTCTTTTACGTGTTGGTTTCCTTGAAACCCAGAATAAGCATAGTTAACTGATTATTTGTGCAACATAGTAATTATTTCACTTAAGTATTCAGGAGACTGGATATTTAAAAGTACGGCCATGAACACAGAAACCAAATTGTATATGTGGCAAATGTGCAATTCTGAGGTTTTACCTCTGCAGACATATACATATAATCTATAGACTACTAAGCAGCTTATTGATTTCGTAGTGTTACAGCTTTGATGGGCCAACAAATGATGATGAGAATCCGAACCCATGTGTCTGATGGATTTTTCGAACGTTGCAACCTATGACTTGCATGTGTTGTTGCTTAGTATCTGTCGTCACGATGTTAAATCAACAGAAATTGTTACAAACATTTTACCTACTTTCTCCTAGTGTCCTATTTTTCGTCAAACCAGACATTCTTTCTGGTCTCTTGGCCACATGGGAAAGAACGCTTTTACAACTGAATTAATGATAATAATGATAGTAATCAGTGATGTTTACGGCATTACAGCAGAATGATAAAGATTACAATAACATTAGAAAATGGCGATCTTTTGGTTGACCACTGCAATGAGTTTTGGTATTTCGTTGCTGAATGCCATTTAGGATATTTTTCAGAGGAGACAAATAGACCTGAAGCCACACACATCACTACTACAACGATACCTCACTAATCAACTATGCTTTTTGTAGATCAGGAGACGAGAATGGCGACACCGAGCTAAAATGAGATTACTCGTTCAGTTATCTGACATTTGTTGGCAGTTAATACAGACAGTCCCGACATAAAACACAAAATTGTTTGCACTTTAAGGAGGGGTAGACCTATCTGCGGTCGAAAATTTAATTCAGGATAACAGAGTCATTTAAATGCAATGACTAATCTCATATCCTCATGAATATGGGAACATACCTCGAATTCTGGAACTAAGGGAACGATCAGAGTTTCCTAGCATCGTAAGAAATACTGCTAAGCTATAGGAAGAATTTCTTGGCCATCCCACAATATCCTCATTCCTACAAACAGCTTGCTTCAACTGGCTTTTATCCATGCTGCGCTGCTAACGCCCATTCTAAGTAAGGCTTCAGTCCGAAAGCAGACATCATCATTGAAAATGCCGATGAATAGATGACTTACCTTCATCAACTTCAGGGGAGAGTTTCTTTCAACGAAATGGAGAAAGAGTGGAATGACTACTTTCTCCAAAGTTCCTACGGACTTTTGTCCCAAATTGGACGTATATACGTTCAATCTTGTCATACGCGGCTCACATTCCAGGAATATCACCGAAATGAGCACCTGGCGGGTACCGTCCTAGAGCAGCTATTACGCAAGTTTTTACCGATAATCATAAAATTGACAAGGCGGCTTTTGCTGCAGAATATAGTGTCTTCTATTACGTCCGCATAACCTTTCCCAATAAGAAACTGTTTTCTTCGTATAGTGATGCCCCTGTTTAGGTGAATTATAATGTTAGTGTTTAATGTTGCTTCAAAGTACTTTTTGTCTTAAATATTTTTATATTTACAGGTGATTCAAAGTAATTGTAATAATTAGTTTGCCTTCAAATTACTCCATTCATTCGATCTATTATTTGTAAAGTAATTGCAACCGCCAAAAGTGAAATTGTCCTATAAACCAAACTGTTTGGTTATTTTAGGTCATTCGTCCATGGGCAAAACACTTTCATCTGAAATATCTCCACGAAAGACAGAGAAGCGGACGGTTCCCTGTCATAGTAGAGTTAGGCTCGCGTAGCCAGTCCTCTGTGCAGAAGAGATGGAATTATATGTTGAAGAAAGAAGTCATATCTAAGAAACTTGCATATTAATTTTATTTTTCTCGTGTATTTACATTCTTTCAGTTTATATGCGCCTTTACTTCTCACAAAATAATGAGATATATTTTTCTCTACTAGTAGCTACCTTTGGTCCTTTCCGACCGCATTACATTTTCCGTTCTCTCTAGAAGGATAATACTTTCTCTCTGCCGATCCCAGATTTCACGTCGAAAGAAAACATGTGCTCCACATAATTCATTTCGCAGTAGGCGGTCGTATTTCCACCGTTGGTATATTTACTTGTACGAATATTGTTCGTAACCGTAAACAGTTTGCTCTTGCTGTTCATCTCCTTAATATTGTTGAACACATATTTTCCCTATAATTGTCCTCGTGAAGTGGTTGAACTGCTGTGCTTTATTATTGTTAGTACCATTAGTTTTTATTTCAAGTTGATCTCTGAATTTGTATTTTGTATTACTGTTATATTTGTTTGTTCAATGTGTTTCACAATATTGAAGATCAACAAGTTCTCATATCCATTAATAAAAGCGACTTAGAGCTAATGTATAACGTTCATTTTTGTCTTGTTTCATCTGTAAAAGCTCCTCTGAAAATCTGGAACACTTCCTTTATTACCCTCAATTTGAAACCCATGCGTAGGCAGAGGACATTCACGGATTGTTCATTTATTAACGTAATTCATAATGATAATTTGGATCAAATTTATTTACAAATTTTGTACTCAGTCCATTTAATTTTTATGATAGCGGTAAAATTACAGCCTTGCACAACCTAGGGCATCTGTTCAAAATCAATGAATAAGAGATACGTCAAAACTTTTATTTACTATCATTTAACAAACAACAGTGCAATTGCTTTCCCTAACATTGTTCTAAACCATGGCACAATTCATCGATCAATTTTAATCGTGATTATTAGGTTGCTTTATTGTCTATTGTGTTTTTGTTACAAATTCTATAATTGATTTTATACTAACGATAGGCCAGAAACTTAATTAACGTGACTCAGAACCGCGTGATAATGTAGTATTTACTCGCATTCGTTTTTGCTACGGAGCGAGTTGGTGCAGTGGTAACACACGGGACTCATATTCGGTACACGGTGCATCGAACTGGCCTTCGGCCATTTGGATTTGAGTTTTCCATGATTTTCCTAAATCAGTCTAGGCAAATGCCGGAGTGGTCCCTGCGGCAGGGCACGGCCGATTTCCTTCCACATCCTTATCATGACAATCCGAACTTCTGCTTCATTCTAATGACCACCTTATCGAGGGGACGTTAAATCGTAACCTTCCTTCTTTCTTTCGTGTCTCGTGTGCAATAGAGCTTACTTTGTTCATGTTTCCGTGTGTTGGTACAAATTTTGCAGTTCATTTCAAACCAACTTCCCTCTGAACAAGAGACCTTGAACTTTGAACTTAACTTAGAACTGGATAACACTGCTTCATTAACGCCATTTCTTAATTATTTGTGGTGGAGGGCAATTTTTATACAACTGCTGTTTCCGCCTGTTTCTCTTCCAGTCGCGAATGGTTCGCCGTTAAAACTATTTCTGGTAAGACTTAGTGTGACTTCATATCGCCCTATCTTTTACCTTCGCGATCTTTACGTGACTAATACATCAGAGGGGTCAGGTGAAATAGAAATAAAATAAATGCATCGAATGTCTCTGTTGTATTCTCATAAAAACGTTTGAAATCGAATGAAAAATTTCACACATACAAAATTTGAAAAGTGTAAAATAATCATTCAGATGGAAAATGCATATAAACGTGGTTTTAAAATAGATTAAGACGTATAAAGTAACTCTTGTCCACTCGATAATTGCTACCGCGTTAAGGATAGTTCCAATAAATTTTCGAATTTTAATAGCTATGTCAGACATCATAGTAACACTGGAACATAAAGTGTTCTTGCATTATGAGTAATGCTAACAGTAGCGTTTAGTGGCCACCAAATTGAAGGGTAATTTATTTCATTAACGTTCTGAAGCCGATAAGAGGTATGACGCGGTGGGGGTAGCCATGGTCGTTTTGTTAAATGCGGCACAACGAGCGAGCGAAGGCGCGCGCGTCTGGAAACGGAGAAGGCGGAGCGCTGCTGCTGGAGGGATAGTTTTCGTTCTGAACAGAGGAATCCATCAAAAGGAGCCTAACAGATGTTCGGTAGACCTCTTGGAACTTACGCGTTTTGACTTGAAGATAAGAAATAAATGAAATTCACGAATTGCATTGAACATTGCAATGATTAGTAAATTAATGTCCGCTATCTGCAACGACACCGATCGAATGATAACCTATCGACGTGAGTTACCTGGCACCTAAAAGTCGCCATTAAGTTTGTACTTTGAAACCTATCACCGCGCTGTAATGAACACATTGCAATTAAAACTATGTCTGCATCGCATCGGGCCATGAGACTACGTAACATTTTATGAAATCAACGAGGCAGGCAACAAAGACAGGTCCGGAATCCACTGAGCATCTCATCAAGGAACGTGCTCAAAAAATTCAAATGGAACGGTATTTATCATAGCAAGATGTTCTGTGAATAACAGTCGCTTGTAATTTCCATATTGACCAGTGGACATTTTATTTTATCAGGAAGCAAACTGGAAGGAAACTGGACAAAATTTGAGTATTTAGGAAGACTTTTCTGCGACAAATTGTGAGTCTTATTGTTAGTTAATGGAGTACAGTAAACATAACGATAAGTCCTGCATATGAATCAACCATAAACCGAGAAACAAAACTGGTAATACGCTCAATGAGCTATTCATTGATTATTTTTAATAGCTGGCCACGTGACATATGTGCAATTTGGAGAGCACAGTATCTCGAGCCTGAGTGGAATTACGGATCCGGATCCTAACATGCAGGACGCCAGCTACAAAAACTCGTTCATCAGGTCACCATTGTAATCAAGATTTTCCAACGTCGTACTAGGGCCTATTGTTTCGCAACTTCGGCATCATGTAGATGTGAGTCTGATATGTAATTCTGCAGTCAGTTGACTTTTTCTTGTTACCTACATTAAATATTTTGAAAAATTAACATCATAATATGCTCGTTGTAGTAGTTAACTGAATTTGTGTTCAAGAAGGTCGTTTCATACATTAACTACTCCTACTCTCTTTCACGTTGCGAGCAATCTGCCTCAGCTGTGAGTAAATAAATGAGGTAGGGTTTACAGCAGTAATATCTAGCTGTATAATAGTCACTTTCTGAACCCTAGCCAATTTAGAAATCGGGTCCGTTTTGTTGAAAAAGCTGGATCTCATCATTTCGTCTCGTTACGTCTTACTTTATCCGCTTACTGTCAAACAAAATCATCCGTGCCACCTGTATCCTGGAAACCTCATAGCAGATGCTGTAGCCACCTACTTCAAGAATATCAAGTGACATCAGAAACAAAACGAAAGAACATTTTCTTAAATGAATTTATCAATTGTTCTAAAATGATGGTAAAATTTTAAATACAGATAGAACAACTTATTTGGAAATCACTTCAAATGTAGTCATCCCATAAAGTAAATAATAAGCCTTGTCAGCTGTTTATTATTATTATTATTATTATTAAGAACGTTGCTTTACAGGTCAAAGACCGTTTTCACGTTTTAAAGACCTATCTTCAGGTGTTAATTTATTTCATATGAAAATTCATTATACATACACAAGGTTCTAATTGCCTTCATCTGTCATGGGAATAAAATTTCATTAATTAGGCTCAGATATATGGAACCAGTCCAACAGAAATCATCACTGCCATTCAGAATAATAACCAAGGACATTAAAATGTGGGACAAATAGTCGCGTAATTTTGATTACTGTGTTTTCAATGAAACCAGTAGATCGCCGACGAAGTGAAGGAGTACAAACCAAAGAAAACTGTCCAAAGAATCGTAGAAACCGATAGATGATGGATTTGTATTTTGCTCATCTTTGTATCAATTATTACGGGAAGGTAAAAATACCTTACGAATATGCGCAACTACCCAGATTCTCTGTTTTGTTACAGCTTCATGAGGACTAAATTCATTTAGGTAATATTCCTTGAATGTGAGACGCGATTGACAAGACTCAACGTAGATACAGTCCATCTTTGGACAACAGTGCCTAGTATCATTGGAGAAAATGATGGTTCGCATTACTTTTTCGTTTTGTTACACAAAGCACTCACTAAACGTTGATGAGGGTAAGTTATCAATTCATCATCATTTCTTCCCAATGCATGGCTAAAAGCCAGTTGAGGCCAGATGCTAGTAGGATTGAGAATATTGTGGGCTGTCGCTTTCAAGATGCGAAGTGTTTGATACGTTACTGTTTAGTAACGGATGATGCAAGGTTCATTTCCAGTAACTCATAAAAAATTGCTTTTGTAGATATCAAACAAAGTAATTCTTTTAGTTTTTTTTGGGGGGGGGGGGGGTGCGGAGGGGGTTGAAACTGAAATCGTGATGGAAGTTTATATATCTCAGATTTTGACCTGCCGTATGTTGCAATAACAATATCAGTATTTTTAACTTCTCTAGTCATTTGCTGAAATATCATAATGCTGTAAACCTTCAAAAAATTTAAACGCTAGTTTCGGCCTCATTGGACGAATTTAATATCTGCATCGTAAATGTGACGACGGAATCTATCAGCAGATAGCGCCGCATATTAACCGAAATGCGCGACTCCCCTCTAGAAGCCCGCATGAGACTAGCGCGATTTCGCGTCGCTTATCGCTACACAGGTCTTCCTAGTACAGCTAAGAACTGGCAACATCGTTGCTAATATTTGGCAACACTGTGACAGTGCAGTTACTTCCTCAAGTGGTACTGAACTGCCGGCCGCGGTGGCCGAGGAGACATTCGAGTGGCGGCCGCAGTGCGGGACGGACGCGTGGCGGCAGTGCTGGCGTTCGCGAAGTAAACAACGGCTGAGTCGCTGTGTTTAAGGTTAGTTCTAACCGCTTTGCTTAGCTAATTGTGGCTGTGTTTGAAACGAAAAAGCAGACAGAATGAGCACGATTAATATCTTGAGGAAAGATACGATCAAATTTACTTTCGACAGATGTCATGTAAGACCGAAAGCATATGAAGTAAAGCAATGGTTTATAGAAAAAGTACAGATTCATGAGAGTGACGTAATAGGTGTATATTTGTCCTTTGTAACAAATGCTGCGTTTGTGAAACTGAAAAGTCCTGAACTATGTTGTTCAATAGTAGATAAGTTTGGCGGTATCATAAAGTTCAATCATTCTGACGGTAGTGTGAGTGACGTTCCTATCTGTCACGCTGGTTTAGGAATTCGGACGGTCCGCATTTTTGAACTTCCTTTTGAAATGCCGGACGAGGAAATCAACAAAGTTCTTCGGCCCTACGGCAGAATAATTTCCAACATCGCCGAAAAGTGGTCAGAGGCCCATATGTTTCCCGTGTTGAACGGCGTCAGACAAGTGAAGATAGAACTTTATAAGCACATACCCTCATACTTAAATGTGTGCGGCTATCGTGCTTTAATAATATATGACGGACAGCCCAGAACGTGCGCCCTGTGTAATTCCACGGAACACATCAGGAGCGAGTGCAGCAAGAGGCGCGTCCCGCAGCTGCCGGCTGCAGAGCCCGCCGTGCCCGGCCAGGCGGTCGGCCTCAGGCTGACGTACGCTGCCGCCGCGTACCCGCGCGGCCCCGCTGGGCAGGAGGAAGTGGCCGCCGCACCGGCCGAGCCAGTAAACAACACAGAGCCGAGCCACGTAGAGGAAGCGAAGACCAGTGACGCGAGCCCCCCAGCTGCGGAAAACCGTGACAAACCTTGTGAAGCAGATGTCCTATCGAATGTGCAGGCGCCGACTTTTGCCAACACAGAAACTGGAAGTGGACGGCGCTCTTCGGTTATACAACATGAAGAGACAACGACTTCCGAAATATCCGCAATGGATTTCGAGGAAGCGTCAGGCAGTCAGACGCAGTCCACAGAAGGCCAAAGTGGAAATGGAAATGTAAACCAAAATCTGCAAAAGGACGGCACAGGGAAAGAACTCCAAATTACAAGTGCAATACAGAAAGATTTAAATACTGAGTTGAAAAATGGCAATCCAAAACGAATTCAAGATAAGGAACAAGTATCATCTGAGAGATCCTCGGCGGATTCTCAAGACAAATCACCTGACTCATCCAACGGAGGATCCCCAAAGCGAAGAAGGAACAAAAAGCGTAGGTTGGCTCACGAAGCCGCAGAAAAAATTGCCCCCCTTCTACAGGAAAAACTTAAAACTGTCAAAGAACGACAGAAGCAAAAAGACGTCTCACAGTCAGCACAGACTTCAAAGGCTCTCCCTCCAGGAAACAGAAGGGAAGAAACTGACGACAACACTGAAGTGGACAGAGACGAACCTTTGTTAAGTCCAGGCACTTCAGAGGCGCGATTAGATTGGACACAGGAGGCAGATGAAGAAATGGAAGATGCGTCTATACCAGAAGAAGATGACTTTTACTAACAGTTTGAAATGCAACATGTAGACAAACAGAAAGAAGATGGAGAAAAGGAGAAACTTAGAACAAGAAATATAACTGTCCTCAACTAGTAACCACTTTCTCGCATACTATTAATGGAACAAGATTATAACGTGACGACTCTGAATATAAACAAAATACAGAACGCAACTAAAATGGCCGCCCTTAAAGACTTTCTGTATCAGTCTGACACAGATATAGCGCTATTGCAAGAGGTTCAAATCAAAGACCTATATATATCTGGTTATAAAACACTTTTAAATGTAGCACCTGAGCACAACTGTGGAACAGCTATACTTGCAAAGGATGGAATTGAAGTAAACGACGTCTGCATTTTAGAATCGGGGAGGGGTATCAGGTGCAAAATGTTTAATACAAATGTAATAAATATTTATGCACCATCGGGCAACAATTTAAGAGCAGAAAGGGCCAGATTTTATAAAAGTGATATTCTCCATTTACTAAAAGACAACCCTGCAAATGTTTTAATAGGAGGTGACTGGAATTGCGTTTTAAATGAAAAGGACCAACGCCCAAATTTCAATAAATCTAGAGAACTTGAAGGTTTAGTAACAAATATGAAATGGAGAGATGCATGGGAAATCAAATACCCCACCCTTGTTAGGTTTACTTACATTACTATTAGATCGCAGAGTAGAATTGACAGAATTTACGTCTCATCGAATTTCGAAAATAAAATAGCTGCAATCGAAGTTATACCCACTATATTCTCCGACCATCTTGCAGTCAAATGCAGCGTAAAGTTGGCAAAACAGAAAACGTACTGGGGTAGATCACTGTGGAAATTAAACACAAGTATGCTGTTAGAAAACGAGCTAAATCAACAAATAGACGACGCCTGGCAGGCCTCTTTAAGACAACGTCACAAATATAGGTCAACTGTCCAATGGTGGGTTACGGTTGCGAAGAAGAAATTGAGAGCTACTGTAATATCATACGGCAAAGAGAGAATGAGATGGACTAGGAATACAATGGAATTTTATTACTCCTGCTTACGAGAATTATATGGACAACCAATGACAGATGATATTTTAAGGCAAATAAATCGAACAAAAGCAAAACTAATAAATATGAAGAGTACACAGCTAGAGGGCTTGAAAATTAAATCCCATGAGCAAACTATTGTAGAAGGGGAAAACGCTTCAGTATATCACCTCATACGGCATGCACAACAGAGGAGACGAAATTTCATTGAACACCTGCGAGCGGAGGATAAAAAAATCTTGTCAAATCAAAAAGATATCCTGAATGAGGCATATCGATTCTACAACACTCTTTATAGTGAAAAGGAGATCGAAGAATCTGTGACAAGAGATTTTTTATTCACATCTGGACTTGCGGACGCAATAACGGAAGAGGACAATCGGAATCTGCAAGTAGCAATCACTCAAGAAGATGTCCTAGATGTTATCTCCGACTAAAAAGTCACTAGGCCCTGACGGATTGCCCATAGAGTTTTATAACTCATATTGGCATATAATAGGGAACAAGTTCACTGAAATGATTAATGAAATTGTGAATGGGGAACCTGTCCCTCCAGATTTTAAACAAAGTATCACAGTGTTGATTCCAAAGGGTTGTTGTTATGGTCTTCAGTCCGGAGACTGGTTTGATGCAGCTCTCCACCCTACTCTATCCTGAGCAAGCCTTTTCATCCCCTCATAAGAACGACAACCCACATCTATTTGAATCTGCTTACTATACGCGTCTCTTGGCCTCCCTCTGCGATTTTTACCCCACACACTTCCCTCCAATGCTAAATTTACGATTCCTCGATGTCTAAGAATGTGTCCTACCAAGCGATCCCTTCTTTTAGTCAGGGTATGCCAAAAACTCCTTTTCTCGCCAATTCTGTTCAGTACCTCCTCATTAGTTATGTGATCTACCCACCTAATCTTCAGCATTCTTCTGTAGCACCACATTTCAAAAGCCTCTATTCTCTTCCTGTCCGCACTGCTTATCGTCCATGTTTCACTCCCGTACAAGGCAACACTCCACACAAATGCCTTCAGAAAAGACTTCCTTACACTTAAATTAATATTCGATGTTAGCAAATCTCTCTTTTTCAAAAATGCTTTTCTTCCCATTACCATTCTGCATTTTATATCCTCTGTACTGCGACCATCGCATGTTATTTTACTACCCAAGTAACAAAACGCATCTACCACCTTCATTGTTTCGTTACCTAATCTAATTCCTTCACCATCGCCTGATTTTCTAAGACCGCATTCCATTATTTTTGTTTTGCTCTTGTTAATGTTCATTTTGTACGCTCTCTTCAACACACTGTCCATTCCATTCAACTGCTCTTCCAGGTCCTTTGCTGTCTCTGACAGAATTACAATGTCATCAGCAAAACGCAATGTTTTTATTTCTTCACCCTGAACTTTAATCCCTATTCCAAATTTTTCCTTGCGTTCCTTCATCGCCTGCTCAATGTACAAATTGAATAACATCGGAGAAAGGCTACAACCCTGTCTTACTCCCTTCCCAACTGATGCTTCCCTTTCATGCCCTTCGAGTCTTATAACTGCGGTCTGGCTTTTGTACAAGTTGTAGATAACTCTCCTTTCCCTGTATTTTACCCCTGCTGACTTCAGAATTTGAAAGAGTGTAGTCCAGTCAACATTGTCAAACGCTTTCTCCAAATCTACAAAGGCTAAAAATGTAGATTTGCCTTTCCTTAATCTATCTTCTAAGATAAGCCGTAAAGTGAGTATTGCCTCCCGTGTTCCTACGTTCCTCCTGAATCCAAACTGATCTTCCCCTAGATCAGCTTCTACCAGCTTTTCCATTCTCCTGTAGATAATTCGTGTTAATATTTTGCAACCATGACTTATCAAACTGATGGTTCTGTAATTTTCACACCTGTCTGCACCTGATTTCTTTGGAATGGGGATTATTACATTTTTCTTAAAGTCTGAGGGTATTTCGCCTGTCTCGTACATCCTACATACCAGTTCAAATAGTTTTGTCATGGCTGGCTCTCCCAGACACTTTAGTAGCTCTGAGGGTATGTCATCTACTCCTGGGGCCTTGTTCCGACCTAGGTCTTTCAGGGCTCTATCAAATTCATCTCTCAGTATAATATCTCCTATTTCATCTTGATCTACTTCCTCTTCCCTTCCTACAACATCGTCTCTCAGTTCATTTCCTTTGTAGAGCTGCTCTATGTACTCTTTCCACCTTTCAGCCTTCCCTTCTTTGCTGAGAACTGGTTTCCCATCTGAGTTCTTGATATTTGTAGAATTGCTTTTCTTGTCCCCAAATGTCTCTCTGATTTTCCTGTAGGCGGTATCTACTTTTCCCCTTCTTATACATTCTTCTACAGATTTGCATTTGGCTTCTAGCCACTCCTGCTTAGCCATTTTGCACTTCCTATCAATCTCATTTCTTAGTCGTCTGTAATCCATTTTGCCTGTTTCATTTACTGCATTTTTATATTTTCTCCTTTCATCAATTAAATTTAGTATTTCCTGTGTTATCCAAGGATTTTTTGCAGGTCTTGCCTTTCTACCTATTTTGTCCTCTGCTGCCTTCACTATTTCATCTCTCAATGCTACCCATTCCTCTTCTACTGTTTTATTTCCCCCTGTTTCTGTCAATTGTTGCCTAAATCTCCCTCTGAAATTCTCCAGAACTTCACTTTCCTTCAATTTATCTAGGTCCCATCTCCTTATTTTCCTACCTTTCTGCAGTTTTTTCAGTTTCAGCCTACAGTTCATGACTAACAAGTTATGGTCAGAGTCTATATCTGCCCCTGGGTATGTCTTGCAGTTAATAACCTGATTCCGGAATCTATGTTTTACCATTATAAAATCTATCTGATACCTTCCAGTGTCTCCTGGTCTCTTCCACGTATACAACCTTCTTTTGTGATTCTTAAACCACGTGTTTGTTATGATTAAATTATGTTCCGTGCAAAATTCTACCAGGCGACTTCCTCTTTCATTCCTTCTGCCCAGTCCATATTCACCTACTATTTTTCCTTCTCTTCCTTTTCCTACTACCGAATTCCAGTCTCCCATCACAATTAAGTTTTCCTCTCCCTTAACTGTCTGAATAATTTCCTTTAGCTCCTCATACATTTCTTCTATATCCTCATCATCGGCAGAGCTAGTTGGCATATAAACCTGTACTACTGTTGTCGGTGTTGGCTTCGTATCTATCTTGACAATGATAATGCGATCACTGCGCTGCTCATAGTAGTTTACCCGCATTCCTATTTTCTTATTCATTATCAGTCCTACTCCTGTGATACCCCCAACTGATTTTGTATTTATAATCCTGTACTCACCTGACCAGAAATCCTGTTCATCCTGCCACCGAACTTCACTAATCCCCACTATATCTAACTTCAACCTATCCATTTCCCTTTTTAAATTTTCTAATTTCCCTACCCGATTAAGGGATCTAACATTCCACGCTCCGATCCGTAGAATGCCAGTATTGTCTTTCCTGATGATCACATCCTCCTGAGTAGTCCCCGCCCGGAGATCCGAATGGGGGACTATTTTACCTCCGGAATATTTTACCCTAGAGGATGCCATCATCATATTTTCATACAGTAGAGCTGCATGTCCTCGGGAAAAGTAACGGCTGTAGTTTCCCCTTGCTTTCAGCCGTCCGCAGTAACCGTGTGGCAAAGCCACATTAGCTGATGTTACAAGGCCAGCTCAGTCAATCATCCAGACTGTTGCCCCTGTAACTACTGAAAAGGCTGCTGCCCCTCTTCAGGAACCACACGTTTGTCTGGCCTCTCCACAGATACCCCTCCGCTGTGGTTGCACCTACGGTACGGCTATCTGCATCGTTGAGGCACGCAAGCCACCCCACCTCGGCAATGTCTGTGGTTCATGGGGGTGGTCCAAAGGGTAGGAATACGGAAATAAAGGATATCAATAAAATGAGACCAATAAGTTTACTTAATTCAGACTACAAAATAATAGCCAGAGTAATTAAGGATAGGTTAACACCAATCCTAGAGAAGATCATTGGGTATCACCAAACGTGTCTTTCTGGACGCAGTATTTTTAAAACCGTAAGTGAATATAGGGATATAGTCTCCATTTTTTCGAACACTACTGAACATGGTGGCCTGGTTTTTATAGATTTCACAAAGGCCTTTGATAGGGTTAATCATGCCTACCTTTTTAGAACCTTAAAATTCATGGGCCTCAATGTCCACAATCTGAAAGTTTTAAAAAACATTTTAACGGGAATGAAAACAAATGTATCTATAAATGGTCACTATACAAAGGATATTTCAATTGCTGGTGGGATTCCCCAGGGGAGCCCCTTGTCCATGATGCTCTATGTAGTTGCCTTGGAACCTCTGATGCGACGGTTGGAAGAAGCACTGGAGGGTATATCTGTTTCCGGAATGAAGAGGGTATGCAATGCATATGCCGATGACGTAGGTGTGATTATCAGGAATAATGACGATGCTGCAAGATTAACAGAAAATGTGTACCTTTACTCTCAAGCAACAGGTGCAGAAGTAAATGAAACAAAGAGTGCCTTTTTAAAACTTAATGGACTCACCGACGTACAGATTGCCTGGGCAAAATGTGTTGAACATCATACTGTTTTGGGTCTAACTCTCCATAGTTGCCCACTTCGAACGATAGTCTCCGATTGGAAGACAATTCTAGGCAAAATTCGCGGCTCTCTCATATTAAATTACATGAGGGATCTCAATATGAAGCAAAAAATCAAAATCATTAATTGTTCGGTTTTATCCAAAGCAACATACATTGGACAGGTCTTACCTATACCGAAAGACATAGCGAAAGCTATAATGGCAACCGTTTGCCGTTACATCTGGCACGGTCAAATATTTCGAGTGGCTGTCGGAACAGTGACTTTAACTGTGGAAGAGGGGGGACTTGGTTTAACGGACATCCGGAAGAAAACTACCGTTTTATTTATAAAGAGGACCCTGCAACTTTTTGATAAATATCCAAGCAGTATAACGGCAAAATTATTCAAATTGTTTGAGCCAAAAAGCTTTCAGCCACCTGTCAACATCATTAATATCAACTATAAATTTAAATATATTCGAGAATTTTTCTTAGAACTAAGCTACTTGCAAGACATTGCATGGGATAAAAACAAGCAGAACTGCAAGTATTTTCTCGAAAGGATGAGATTCAAGGACAACCAAAACAAAATGGAGGTTAAGAAACCCAATAAAAATTGGAAAAATATCTGGAAGAATATAAGCAATAAAATTCTTACAACGGATACACAGTCTGCATGGTACGGAGTTGTAAATAATATTATTAGCACGAATGAGAAATTATATTCCATAGGCCTCAGTGATACAAGCAGATGTTCAAAATGCCATGAAATCGATACATTAGAGCATCGCTTTACTTGTAAAGGATTGGCAGAAATATGGCAGGATGTTAAAAACCAAGTCGCCTTCCTAAGACGGAGCGATGGGAGAGACATTAATCCAAATGTTATTTTCTTCCCAGAAGAAATTTATTTCCCAGCTCAAAAAAACAATGCTATCGTATGGCTACTAGGACATTTTGTTACCTACACCATCAGTAACAAGGGGACTGATTGTCTACAGGAATATAGAGAATATGTACAAAGAGAATATTATAAAATTTACCAGATGAAAGATCATGTGAAAAACTTTGGTAACATGTTGCGAATTGTGTTCCAGAAGCAAGGAGTAGGATGAATAAATTTCGGCGGTAGGTGCTTGCTAAAGTAGGGGATTGCTGCTGAGGGTGAAGTACGGTGGGGACTTCGTGGGCCCCGTGGCCGCTACGGTAGCCGTGAAGGCCTCAGCAGAACCCTGAAACAGCTGGCCAGTGGCGACGGAGATTTATTAAAAGTTATTTCTTTTATATATAAAGGACCATAATGTCGTTCTGCAATCCCCATAAATGAAAATAAATTCACAATGTTCATAATAACATAACTTAGATGAATTTAGTATAGATTGAAAGGTGATAAAAATCAGTTATCTTCGCAAGAAGCACCTTTTATTTCTTTTCTACATTTATTTCGTGTGCGAGGTGCCTTGCTCACATTGAGACAAGCATTACGAGCCTAAATAAGAACTCAGAAGGAGAGGCAATTTGTTTTTAGATTAGCCTGATTTTACAATGTAAGGATATTATTATTTTTTTTTAACTCCTTTGTAAGGAACCCCACAAGAACTACTAATCAACAAATGATTCGAACAACAGGGTTGCTTTCCGAAACCGAAGGCTCTCGAAGTTATGAGAAGACGAAATACGGATGCTAAAATGCTCAGAAGGAAAAACGGAACAGGACAATCACAAAGATTGTGGAACTATCTGCATTTGGCAGCAAACTATGAGAAGACGAGCTTCGGAGCTTCCTAGGACTGGAATAACAACCGAGATAAAAAAAAAAAAAAAATAAAAAAAAAAAAAATAAAAAAAAAATAAATAAAAAAATTAGCACACCATATGAAAGGTTCAAAATCAAGTGTGAGAGACAAATCAGTTACAGCGAGAACATAAATTTTCTTTACTTTTATTTTCAAGAATTTATTTATAGCTAAAAAATTTAAAAAAAGGAGACTGAGGCGCTCCAGTCACGGTCTGCACGGCCACTACGGTCGGGGGTTCGAATCCCCCCTCGGGCATGGATATTTGTGCCGTCCTAGTTCGTAAGTAGTTCATAAGTAGTTTGTAAGTTTAGGGACTGATGACCCCGTAGTTAAGTCCCATAAGCTATACAAACATTTGAACATTTGGTACTGAACTGTCTCACTAAGTTCACTTGACATTTCTTTTCTACTTTCATGACTCATGATGTGTAATGCCCTCGTGAAATGAGAGACAGAAATTTAACTTTTGCACTCAAGGAATGTAGTTATTTGTGTAGGGGACTTTCAGGTTCTTTCGCGATGCGTTAGAGGCTCAGCATTGAATATGTGAGAGACTGAGGGCACTATGCGGCAGTGTGTGGTTGGCTGTGTGGTTGTCCTTGTCTCTCATGATGCAAGCCTGGTGTGAGGCGGCAGTTCTAATCCTGGTTGGAGAAAGTGCGTTTGGGGATGGAATTTAATTTCATTTTGTTTTATACGCTGCACATTGCAACAAGAAACTCTTTAACGGAATCATCAGAAAAACTTTATACAATAAGTCTTTCAGAAAGGTCGACTTCAAATTATGGAAATGGTATTAGATGTCTTCTTTGCTTCACCATACAAACGCCTTCGAAGAAATTCGAATTCACCTCCATTGACGCGAAATATCTCCTGTAGAAATGAGACATGCAGACACGAACCTTGCAGTGTGCCTGTGTTGCTTTAGAACGTGCATTGAAACGTATTCACATAATTCATCTCATACATTTACCGTATGGAATGAAACAACGACACTAAAACATTTTAGTGAGTTACATATTGTGTCTTGATGAAAACATATGAACTGATGACAACAACAAATTACATGAAAGGCTTTTCTGATAGGAAAAGGTTCGAGAATGAAACCACAAATAAGTGTTAACAATCGTAGAGTGCCATTGGATTGGACAATGACAATTTTTTGCCTCTCTAATGTATTGCCTCTCTAATGTATATTATCATTCAAAATAGGTGGTCTGCTTCGTTATAACCTGTGTGAAATACGAATCGCAACCTATTTTGTGGATCACCACTTAGCAACACTACAGCATTTTACGTATCCAGGGCAATGAGCGGCGGCAGGCGCTGTGGGCAGAGGGCGAGGCAGCGCTGTGTAGCGCCGCCACCGCTGCTGCCGGCGAGGTATATGGGCCGCGGAGAGCTCTGCCAAGTGCCGCGGCCAGAGGTGGCAATGTTATTGGGACGAAATGTTATTACCAGTGTACCAAAAAATGAAATACGTTACACACATGCTCCCCTTACACATGGGGCATGAGCATGAACGAGTGACGTGAATTTAAAATTTTTGTCAACAGTCGGTTTCGATCGCTAATACTGAACATGCAAGTCGCGCACTTTACCACAAGACCAAGGAGAGAGTTCACCCACTTATCTTCTAACTCTACATAAGAACTGCTGTGTGAACTCCCGCAGTCTGCAGTGTTGCCAGATTGTGCAGATAGCTGGACTTAGAGCGAATCAGCGCGGCCACTTTTATTGTCCCATGTCGCGATCGGCTCGGACTTAGGCTCAGCGGCGGCCGGCCGGCGGCCAGGTTTTTTGTCAAAGAGTGTACATACCATTTATAAATTGCCACTATGATGTTGGTTCATCTGTGGTATATTCCTTAGCATGCCTGGACAATTAAGATTTGATAATGACTCTTTAACGAGTCGAAACTTGTCATCATGTAAAATCAATAAGCGATCTATAGCAATAAAGATCTCACAAAAGGATTCATAGCCGAAGCTCCAGGGAACATGCCCCCGTTGAAAGCGTTCAACCAATTTCGACACATGCGCCATTCCTTTCCTTCACAGTAGTCTTATGTAGTTCGCGAAAGAACTAGTTCGGAAGAGCGCTCCCACAGGAGAACTACGCGAACTAGTTCGCAGATCCCTCGCCTTTTAGTTCGTCGGCTCCTTTTCCGAAGACTGACAGCGAACGCGAGAGCGCGCAGAATCGCGTGATTCCCTTCTGCCAGTTACCTTCATTTCGAGCTGAGATGCAGCTCAGCTGTAGTTTCACAGTTCACTGCCACAAGAAATCTATTTTTAAAATAAAGTACTACGTGCACTCTGTATGCAAAGTAGTTGAATACCATTGTATCACCCGTTCTTGTAAATAACTGGTTAATTTGCCGAAGTATTTGATGTCAAATTGCCCAGAAATACGGGTAATAGCACACGCTCTGGCGACACTGATTCATCATATAAAGAAGCTGCCAAAAAAAAGTGCTCTTTTAGTAGCGGTAGCAAAAGCCAAAAAGAGAGGACGAACTAGAAGGAGCGGACGAAGTAGGAGCAGCGGATGAAGTAGGAGCAGCGGACGATTATGCCAAACGTTGATTGGACTCTTTTCCGAAGACCGACGGGCAATAGTTTGAAGGCGCGTAGCAGAATTAAAAATCACATGTTTGCCTCCTGCTGATGAGTCATTTCGAGGTGAGCGTCTGCCTGCTAGATTACATCAGTGCTACCAAATTTCTGCACTCTGCAATATCTGACTAATAAATTCCATAATGCCAAGATATAGAGATAACTCTGAAGTAAACGCGAGAAATTATCCACAAACTGTTTGTTTTGGTTTGCGTGATATCGTTAGCGGCTCAAGAAGCAAGCGCATGAAGCAGCTAGGTGGGGGAACTTCCCCCTCCACACGCACGCGCAGACCACGCCGCTCAGCCGTCACTGGGAGCGAACGATCTAAAGGCTAGTCTACACGACGACACTAGGTTGCGACAGTCGTTTCACGAAATGAGTTGCGCGCAACTGGTTTCGTGTATGTCTGTAGACACGGCGCCAATACTATACAGAAGTGAGTGCCGTAGTCGACGTAGAAAGAAAGTTTTGCTAGCTGTAAGAGTTGTGGCGGAACTATTGCTCCTTCGTGTGAAGTCGCTGCATAAGACTAAACATAAAAAGAATAAGAAACGTGTTTGTGTTCATGACTGGATTAAAAAAAAAAGAAAAAAAAAAAAAAAAAGAAAATGAAAATACGTTAGCCCGGTTGCTCAGCGACCTTGATGAAAGAAATTGTAATTGAAGACCCTAGAATCTATTTCAATCAACTTAGAATGTCACCAGAGCAGTTTACGTTCCTATTAAACAGAGTTAGTAATGCAACAAAGCAACAAGATACTGTTATATGCATGAAGCATTGTTACCAAAACTGAAATTACAAATTGCATTTCGTTTCTTGTCGTGTATTTGTCTCTAGAGTACATGTACCGCGTTGCCAAATCCACCATTGTCATAGTTATTTTGTATAGTTATTTCGAATTGAATGTATTTTAGTCAGCAATTCACTAACCTCGACGCATCTATATTTAATTCACGAATAACTGCTTCAAGAGCACTACACGCCGCTGCTTATTCCTCAAATTTTCATAATTAAAATCGCTCAAACACATATGCATAGCATATATGTTCAAACACCAAATTATTTCTTCCGTTCCTTCCCTTTTGTTGTATTTCGCTATGTACTGGTTATAACCTAACCTAAAAACACGTGCAATCAGTTTCTCCAAAGTTGGGATGTACCGAAACTGTTTAGTTTCACTAACGAGTTGCGCGAACGCCTGCCGCGCATGAGCACTGGCCAGTAGAGCAGTTTCACGAAACGCAGTGTCGTCGTGTAAACTAGCCTTAAGAGAGCGAACTACTTCGCGGCAGAGCCGCGAAATAAAGTGAGCGCTCCCGATCGCGAACTATTACGCGCAAGTCTACTTGACAGCTGGCGTTTCGGCCACGAGAAGACGCCTCTTTCGGCCGCGGCGCCGCGCGCTCCTGCTGGGTTCAGTGACTAGGGCGGGCGCGTGGGCGGCGGCCCGGACCTGCCGCAAGCGCGGCCACGCCCTGTGACGTCACGCGACGTCACGCGGCCCAAATCCGGCTGCTGGCGCCTCCACGTCTGCAGGGCCCAGCCGCCGCAGCTCCCGACACACCGCCCAGGGACTCAGACCGCCGGGCAACTCAGGCTGCTACGTTACTGGCTTGCCGGCCGCAGTGGCCGAGCGGTTTGCGGCGTGCCAGTCACGGTCTGCACGGCCGCTGCGGTCGGGGGTTCCTCCCTCGGGCATGGATGTTTGTGCCGCCTTTACCAGTGGCGTAACTATGGGGGGGGGGGATGAGGGAGATAGAACCCCCCACAGACCCCCTCCCAACACACAAAAAAAAAAAAAAAAAAATAAAATAAAATAAAATAAAAAATAAAAATAAAAATAAAAATAAAATAAATAAATAAAAAAAAAATCGTGTAACAGCAATCTGGTCAAGGTAAAGATTGGAAACTTTGAGTGTTTTACCACAAGCTTTCATTGGATGGGAGTTCAAAAAGTTCAAATGTTTGTATAGTCCATGGGACTTAACTACGGGGTCATCAGTCCCTAAACTTACAAACTACTTATGAACTACTTACGAACTAGGACGGCACAAATATCCATGCCCGAGGGGGGATTCGAACCCTCGACCGTAGTGGCCGTGCAGACCGTGACTGGAGTGCCTTAGTCCCCTCGGCCACCGCGGCCGGCTTTGGATGGGAGTGAATTAGTTTCTTCGACGGGAGTGGTAGATGGTAGTCTGTCTGGAAATTGACTAAAATTTTGCTCGTCAAGCAGATCTATCCCCCCCCCCAAAGCCAAGTCCTAGTTACGCCACTGGTCTTTAGTATAAGCTAGTACATAAGTAGTTTGTAAGTTTAGGGACGGGTGACACCGTAGCTAAGCCCCATAAGCTCTACAAACATTTGAACATTTTCGTTACTGGCTTCAGGCAATACCATGGAGGAGGAAGGAGGGGAAATGTCAGCACAGACCGTAGATAATAGTCTTGTGTAGTTCGCCAACGAACTAGTTCAGAAGAGCGCCCCCATAGGGGAACTATGCGAACTAGTTCGCAGATGCCACGTCTCCCCGGCCGCGGTGGCCGAGGGGACTGAGGCGCTTCAGTCACGGTCTGCACGGCCACCACGGTCGGGGGTTCGAATCCCTCCTCGGGCATGGATATTTGTGCCGTCCTAGTTCGTAAGTAGTTCATAAGTAGTTTGTAAGTTTAGGGACAGATAACCCCGTAGTTAAGTCCCATAGACTACAGAAACATTTCAACATTTGAATTTGCCCGCCTTTTAGTTCCTCCGCTCCTTATCCGAAGACTGACGGGGAACAGCGAGAGGACGCGAGAGCGCGCAGAATCGCGCGATTCCCTTCTGAAAGTCACCGTCATTTCGAGCTGAGATGCAGCTCAGCTGTAGTTTCATAGTTCACGAAAATAGATGCATTTAGCATATTTTGTAGCAAAAGCCAAAAAAGAGCGGACCAACTAAAAAGAGCGACTTACTTCGCGTCCGAGCTACGAACTAAAAGGAGAGCTACCGGTCGCGAACTAAAATATGCGCTATCGGTCGCGAACTAAAATATGCACGATCGATGTCGAACTAAAACATGAGTTATCGGTCGCGAACTATTATGCCAAACGTATCTCGCTTCTTAGTTCGTTGGATTCTTTTTCGACGACCGACGGGCAATAGGGAGAGGGCGCGCAGAAGAATTAAAAATCACATGTTTGTCTTCTGCTGATGAGAGCCATTTCGAGATGAGCGTCTTCCTGCTAGATTACATAGTTCAGTGCTACAAAATTTCTGTTTTGAAGTATTCTGCACTGTACAATATTTGACTACTAAATTCCACAATGGCAAGATATAGAGATAACTCTAAAGTTAAACGCGAGAAATTATCCACAAACTGTTTCTTTTGGTCTGCATGATATCGTTAGCGGCTTACGCAGCAAGCGCATGAATCAGCTAGGTGGGGGAACTTCTCCCTCCACCTTCATGCGCAGACCACGCCGCTCAGCCGTCACTGGGAGAGGACGAACTGAAAGAACGAACTAGTTCACGGCAGAGCCCTCCCGATCGCGAACTATTATGCGCAAGTCTAGTAGATAACACAGTTATCTCATTTCTCTAACTCTGCTGTCTTTATTATTATTGTTATTATTATTATTATTACTTTACTAGCTTAATTCCCGCTGCATCGCACGCGTAGACTGGATGGTCTGTATTGCTTGTTTCTACTTCTAAATATAAATTTTCATAGATTCAGCTTTAAAAACGCTTTCCTAATCAAGTATTTTCATACAACTTGCCACCCCCTATTGCACCATTGATGCAGGATTCAAAACATCCCGAAACACATTTTTATTTATTTATTTATTATTACTATTTTTTTAAATTCTACCCAGGGTTGCAAATTCAAATTTTTCATTTCTACCAGCTAAATAGTCTTAGTAACATCCTTAAAAGATTTTCCCTCATTTCACCCGCTTAGTATAATCTAGTACATAAATAGTTTGTACGTTTAGAGACTGATGACCCCGTATTTAAGTCCAATAAGCTCTACAAACATTTGAACATTTTCGTTTCTGGCTTCAGGCAATACCATGGAGGAGGAAGGAGGGGAGATGGCATCACACACCGTAGATAACACAGTCATCTCATTTCTCTAACTCCTGTCTTTATTATTATTATTAGCGAATGTCCCCATGGGAGAACAATAAGAAGGTAATTTATCAATATTTCTTAAGGTTCTTCTTATTTTCCCAATATTTCTTCATTTTTTCCCCAAAGGCGTTCTTTCTTTCTTCGATCCACTTTGGTCGGTATGGTTTTGGTGCCATCTCTGAAGTAAACTTCCACTTGTCAATTTTTCTTCTGAATGTATCTCTATCTGACGTGTTTGTTATGTCAATTTTTGCTTTTGTCAAATCCTTCTTAACTTCAGTTACCCAGGGTATTGTTGCTTTAAGTGATGTCACATAGTCCAGTAGACGTTTAGTTAACCTGTTCCTAGGGAATCTGTGTAGATGTCCATAAAATTTCATTCGTCTGTTTTTGATGTCAGTTTCGATATTTGATAGTTTTATTTTTATTATTGTTAGCTCAATTTCCGCTGCTTCGCAAGCGTAGTCTGGATGGTCTGCATTGGTTGTTTCTACTTCTAAATATAAATTTTCATATATTTAGTTTTAAAAATGCTTTCGTAATCAAGTATTTTCATACAACTATTGCACCATTGATGCAGGATTCAAAACGTCCCGAAACACTTTTTTTTATTAAAAAAAAATAAAATAAAAATAAAAATCTACCCATGGCTGAAAATCCAAATTTTTCATTTCTACCAGCAAAATAGTCTTAGTAACATCCTTAAAAGATTTTCCATTTCACCCGCTTAGTATAAGCTAGTACATAAATAGTTTGTATGTTTAGAGACTGATGACCCCGTATTTAAGTCCCATAAGCTCTACAAACATTTGAACATTTTCGTTTCTGGCTTCAGGCAATACCATGGAGGAGGAAGGAGGGGAGATGGCACCACAGACCGTAGATAACACAGTCATCTCATTTCTCTAACTCCTGTCTTTATTATTATTGTTAGCGAATGTCCCCATGGGAGAACGATAAGCAGGTGAGTTATCAATATTTCTTAAGGTTCTTCTTATTTTCCCAATATTTCTTCATTTTTTCCTCGAAGGCGTTCTTTATTTCTTCGATCCACTTTGGTCGGTATGGTTTTGGTGCCATCTCTGAAGTAAACTTCCACTTGTCAATTTTTCTTCTGAATGTATCTCTGTCTGATGTGTTTGTTACGTCAGTTTTTGATTTTGTCAAATCCTTCTTAACTTCCCAACTACCCAGGGTATTGTTGCTTTAAGTGATGTCACAGTGCAGTAGACGTTCAGTTAACCTGTTTGCAGGTAATCTGTGTAGGTGTCCATAAAATTTTTCATCTTTCTGATGTCAGTTGTCTCGATGGTCTGCAGTCTGTATCCATCTCGCGTGTATCGTGGTCCCAGAATTTTCCTAATACTTTTTCTCTATCTTAATTTCTTGTAAATCTAGTGTTCTATTCAGTGAGAGCGTTTCACTTGCATACGTGACTGTAGGTTTGACAACTGTGTTATAGTGACTGATTTTAGTTCCTTTTGACAGGCATTTTTGTTATATATGTTTTGAACAAGTCCGAATGCAGGCTTGATTTTCTGTAATCGGTTGTTTCGTGCTATTTTCTCGAGTCCTGTTGGTTCAATAACTTGGCCGAGATACTTGAAGTGTTTGTTGATTTCACCATAATTTGTTTTGAGTTTCGGAATATCTCATTTGGAGCAGATAAATTCAAAGGAGATTTACAGGCCAACCTTCTCTGCACATTCTTTCAGGATCTCAATTTGTATTATTGCGGTTTCTTCACTGTCAGTTATAATTGCTAGGTCATAATTAATTACTAATTAAGGGAGTTCAATTTTCCTTTTCCTCTTCCTAGTTCAATTGGCTTCCAGAAGTTTTGTTTCTTTAGTTCGATTTCCCATTCTTTCATTATTTTGTCTAAAACTATGTTGAATAATAGTGGCGAGATCCCATCTCCTTATCTTACTCCTGTTTTAATTAAGAATGGTTCCGAAATTTCATCTATGAATTTAATTTTTGATTTGGTTTCTGTCAGTGTTTGTTCAATTAGTTTTCGGGTTTTGGTGTCGAGTCCACGTTCTTCGAGAATGTTAAATAGAGACTATCTGTCTATCGAGTCATATGCTTTCTTAAAATCAACGAATGTGCACACTATTGATTTAGACCGGATTGCTTTAATTTTTAAAATAGCTTTAAGGTTACAGATGTGTTCAGGGCATGATCTGTTAGGTCGAAAGCTTGCTTGGTAATCTAAGACTGTATGTTCTAGTTGTTCTTGTGCCCTCTTTAGCAGACACGCAGATAAAATTTTATAGGTCACAGATAAAAGTGAAATGCCTCTGTAGTTGTTTACACCTGCTCTCTCCCCCTTTTCGTGCAATGGATGAATTAGTGCTTACTTCCATTATTATTATTATTATTATTATTATTTTACTAGCTTAATTCCCGCTGCTCTCGCACGCGTAGACTGGATGGTCTGTGTTTCTACTTCTAAATATAAATTTTCATAAATTTAGCTTTAAAATGCTTCCAAATCAAGTATTTTCATCCAACTTACCACCCCCTATTGCACCACTGATTCAGGATTCAAAACATCCCGAAACACATTTTTTTTTTTTTTTTTTTTTTTTTTTTTTTTTTTAAATTTCTACCCATGATTGCAAATCCAGATTTTTCATTTCTACCATCAAAATAGTCTTAGTAAAACCCTTAAAATTTTTTCCCTTACTTCACCTGCTTAATGGTTGAATTTCCAAAAATATCGAAACACGTGTTTTTAAAATTCCAATCAGATATATAAATCCAAAGTTTTGTATTCCTTGCTTCAAAATTGCCTGAATAGCAGCGTATTTTCTAAAAACCGTTCATCCCCTATTTCACCCCCATAGGAATGGGTATACCGAAAAATTGCTGATGCCTACAGTGTAAGATACACAACGTCTACAAATTTCAAATTTCTATCTTCTGTAGATTCACTTTTCAGCACAGTCTTTTAGAAACGGATCGAGAAAGCGAAATTTCTTTCTCACGCTTTGGCATCTTTCTTGGCAGTTTTACTTTTCAAACTGCAATATGCACTTATTTTTATTTATTCGTACGCTTGTTGCAGAGAAACAACTGAAGAATGTGCATCATGTTTCGCTATATATAATCTCTTTGCTAAGTGTCAAAAGTCATCGCTTGTCTTCAGTTCGAATTTTATATAAGTTAACCACTTTCAAACACTATATCTTCCACCCTGTTATAGCTATCGACCGGAACTGCTATGGTGTACAACGGGAGACTTTGTGCTACAACAACACAGAGAGATCGTTCGTCTCCATTGTGTAGTGTTTTTCTGAAAAGCAATATATTAACACGCGTAAAATTTTATGTAAGTCGGTAAATTTTAAATCCCATATCTTCCACCCCATTGTCATTATCAACCCTCTACCACCATAGTGCACAATGGGAGACTGATACCTACTACCACATACAAACACTACTCGTTTGCGATGTGTAGTTTTGCCTGCAGAGTAAAATATAGGCACAAACACCTCACTTTTTATCTATATTAAGATTTATAATGGCTTTTGATTGAAGTGACCATACAGCCAGCAGGTATTACAATGGCAACATCAGAATATAATTTAAATTTTTACAATATATATCACAATAGCAAGAGTTATGTAACATACAGTATTACAATAAAATTAGAAACATCACATTTGTAAGATAAGTTATAAAACAATATATATTTAACAGTAGTTTTAAGAGACGTAATAAAATATAAGTGCAAACATCACAAAGCAGAATAAGTTTGTCATGGACATAATGAAGGTCAAATGTAAAATAAAATACGAAATTACCCCTCCAGTTTCAAGCTGCGCTTGTTCAAGGTAAACATGGGAGGTACACCAGATCTCATACTAGAGCTGTATGCTGGTGACTTTTAGGTAGTCCTAGAGTAAACTGTACTTAAACTCTTCGAATCGATAAAGTAAAACCCTGACACTTTCTGTAGAATACACTTTGTGCTATAATGTGGTTGAGATCCGCCACAGCCGTTGGATCCTTGTCGCAATGTCTAGAACTGATATTTTTAACGGTGTAGCTGGGCAGTTTAACATCTATGTCCCAATATCATCCGAATGAGAGACGTTCCATTACGTCTAGTAAACCTTTATCGATGAAAACCATGGTCGAGAGGAGACATTTGGTTGTATAACCGCCAGATGTCCTCCTTTAAACTGTTGAGAGGCGTGACATTCATGGTCCCAAGTGAGATAGGCAACTTTCTGAATCATCTATCTTACGTCTGTATATGGAATCGGCTTGGTACATAATTGTTCTTCCTTAATACTTTTTTTGGCGAGGCGGTCGTCTCGTTATGGAGTATGCCTTGATGTCCTTTAATCCAAAGTAAATGGATGTCGATGCCCACTGTCTGTACTTTTTTATGGCCTCCAATATGTTCATTATGTATCTGTTAGTTTGTTTGTAAATGTCAGATGTTGAATTTTTGTAATACGCATTGAGAGTCCGTGAGGATCAATATAGACTGAAATGATCCTGTACCGTAATACCTCTGCCGTCTTGTGTGGTTTGATACCAACATCTCGAAATAAAATGTTCAGTTTTTCCATTAAGAGGAACAGCTTTTTTTTTCCTAATTTATAGCTCAAATCAAGCATTGATTTACGAAGAACCAAGAAGAGAAGTATTTGATGTGTAAAGGATTATCCTTAATTTACTTAATTTCTCTTTTACTTAATTTGTCTAAACTCCTGATGAATCTGAAGTTGTGAACGCAGTACTTGTTTGCTTATATTTTACATATTCAACTTTAAATCCATTTGCAGAACACTTATAGTGTTCACTTAGAAAAAAACAACTAATTATATTTCCTTTGCTACCGCCCAATCTAGAGGCACATTATATTATGCAAAAGTGATAAAACAACGCAAAAGCTACTCTTCCTTACGTGGTTTGGCCCACTGAATTCGAAAATGACAATCGAAACATCGTATCATCCACAGTTTTGGCACGAATCTTACATGTTACCAATAATCCAGCATTTTGAATTTCGTCAGCATGTTCACAACTAATTATATATACACTAGGTGACGTCTATTTCTCAAGAACCACACACTCTTTGATACACAGACTTTGTGCTTGCTGAATTTTGTGATGAAAAACGGATTTTCTACACCCATTGGCATTCGGCACAAAAAAAACACTAATTTATATTAGTTTTTGCATTTCTTCTTGTTTTACATTGTGGTATATATACTATACCACCATGCAATTTGGGACTGTTGCTGAAATTAAAAAAAATAATAATAAAAAACATAAAAAACCCTGCTTTTGACTTGTGACTCGCCTTTATATCCTATTCTATGGGGAAATAATATTATTAAAGTAAAATAGTTTTATTTCAGTAAAGTGATATTTCGCAGCAAAAAATCATACAAAGCTTTACATAAAATTCATTCGTCATTATATTCTTGTGAAAGTCTTGGAAGCATGTTTTCAGTTGGCTGAGTCACAATGGCACTTTCCAGCCAGCACTCATACAGAGAGTGCGCACTTTCTTATTGGTTCCCTACTTTGCATAACGTCGAGCTCTAGTGCGTTCTGTTTGGTGTGATGAATTTTCTAGACGTAGCCGTGAGGGAACGTAAGGCTTGTTTTTCTCCCTTGTTCTGGACTGCCGATAAGTTTCCATGGTCTCAATGGAGTTTCCTTCGTCAACAAAGTTGGCAAGATGCCACTAAGCACACGCAAAAACGAAACTCAACACGTCAAGAAGAAGTTAAATTTCCGATTCATTCTGTTGTTGTCAGGAATTGACTCATAACAGACAGCACGTGAAATTTCTCCAACATGGAGGGAACTGCGTGAGCATGAGGCTGCAAAGTCGTAAATATAGTCCAGGCATCTCGCACCACAGTATTCATTCGATAAAAGAAATACTACCATTAGTTTCTAATTGGGATCAGTGAACTCGCCCTTTTTCAACTTAGCTTCTATAGGTTCGGGAACTACTTACACAGATATTTGAATCAGTTCAACCAGTTACGTACTGCCCTAGTTTGGAGTGAAGTATTGTTGTTGTTTTGGTTTTGAGGGGGCTAAACAAACGGAGTTCTGTCTCTTTCCACTAGACGATCATACCTGATACTATTTTCACTGGAACCAATTTCCGCTTTGAAGATCACTTTCTTCTTTTCGTTATGAGCCCTAGTATCCCGTCTACATATGCAATAGGAAACAGGAAGATTTGGAACAATCTGAAAGTTCTTCTAGCAAAATGCCCAATATTTTCAAATGACCAAACATCCATTTAGGATTCTGATAGTGAATGGTAGAAATAAAGACCATGACATTCTTACATAATTTTTTCAGGTGTAGAGAAGGGCGGTCAGTTAGAGAGGCACACGTATCGCAGTTATTTAGAAGAACAACCCTTATGCTTCCTTTCAAAGATGGCACATCATTGCAACACTCTATAAGTCCTTTTTAGGAAAACATTGCTATACCCAGTTTCTCTTTCTGGGAAACGTAATGGAGTAGGCAGGTACTAGCAAATGTCTTTCAAGTAGACTCTAGGAGCTCCAATTTATGCTTGTTAGTTCCTGTTCACGAACTAAACCATTAAGGTTTGCCTGACTATGCAGAAAGGGCCCTCATCTGTGCCTACTTCAAATTCAGTATCATTCCACTCTTCCTGCACGGTATCTATGTCATCACTATCGTCTGTATCCTAAATATTGTAAAGGTTTCTTCTTTCTTGTGTACACCATCGTAAATCTTCTACTCACAAAACACACACTATAGGCCATGGTATATATTGATGTCGCCTAGGCGTAGCAGACCATTTTTACTAAAATAGTAACGATTCTTTGGTCTTTTTCAGCACCAGTTCACAACAAATATAACAGAAAGTTTTTCATAGCCTCTGGTAGACGTTGTTTGCCAACACTAACACATACTTCCTTCAACAAACAAAATACAATGACGGACTGTCAGCGATATTTGCTACGTGACATTTCGCTATAAGCCACTACGGGAACACGTGGTGAACAGCTGACAGCGATGCACCACTTCTGAGTGGCTTCATATAAGTGATTTCGTGAGATAATAGCGTTAACATTAATTACGAATGTAATTTGTACAACAACTGCTGATGAAGCAATGTTTTAACTACATAATATAGTAATAAGGTCAGTTTACAACTCACTGCAAAGACGTGACGACAAGCTGCGACAGGTACACACAAAAGACACACACATGCAACACTTTTAGCTATTAGCCATGGCCGTCTTCAGAAAATAGAACATTCACGCAAACACACACGTACATAACACAGTCATACAACCATCACCTCCGGCTGCCGCACTTCGAATCACGCTCTGCGGTGTGTAAACAAATGTTCAAAAACGAGTACACAGTGAAGTGGTGATGCAAGGGTTTTCATCACGACCGAAAATACCATATCCAACTGAAGACCTCACAAACATCTCCATGAAGACACACATGGAATAAAACAGAAAACCGCCACTGATGATGCTTCATAAATAAAGAAGCGAAACGCGTATGGCACACAAAAAACGCCTTTCATTTAGTTGCTAAAGACGGTAATACACCTCCATCAATTTCATATGCAACTAAGGACGACGGAAATCGAAAAAAAGATAATAAAAATAAATATAAGAGCATTTTTACTTCATTTCTACACCTTCATCTCATAGTGTCTTGAAGACGTTCCAGATAGATACGTCTATCCTACTTCAAAGAGCGGGCAAATCGAGCATTGTCTACCTCCTTCAAACAAACTAGCTTTTCAGAAAAGCACTGAAGAACCTTAAATTATTTCTTGCAATTACATCAAACCCAGATCTCAACCACTATCAACTTCCTTCTAGTACTTTTGTCTATGTGATTATCATTAAAGAAATCATTCAAAAAAAAAAAAAAAAAAAAAAAAACACTATTGCTGTATCCGGCCATTGAGTGGAGGAAAGTGTACACCATTACCGACGCTCCATTTACATGTGATAACCTGATTTTCATACAAGAAGTGACCATTCCTGTCCAAATCTAAGTACTTTCTCCTTGGTCTACCTCGGCTCCTCTTACCCTATACTGCCGAACCCATGCGTGTATCATGATCCCATAATCTTAGCTTGTTTAAGTTTTAAATAATCTTTGCTTTATTTTATTTGTGGCAATATCCATGGTTATATGCAGCCTGACATAAACAGTTCCATTTCAAATATTCGTACAATACATTTTTAGTTTTCATTCCGAAATAGAAGTGTTATAAATTGCTTGTATGTATTATGTCGTAATATAATAACAATATTGCTTTGCTGCTACAATTTATCGCGTCTTGTTGCACATGACTAAATATCCAGTACAAATGTTAAATGAAAAAACGAAAAAGCGCAATAAAAAATTCATCGAATATTTCCATATCAATTTGACCAGCATATAAAGTACAATCCATCCTACCGTAATATACTTCCAAATGTGCAACCAGACGCGATAAATTATAGTAGCACAGCAATATTGTCGTTATATTACAGTATAATACAAACAAGCAATTTATAACACTCCAAGTAGTTCGAAATGAAAACTAAAATATTATTGTACGATTATTTGTAAAGGAACTGTTTATGTCACACTGCATATAACCAGCGATATTGCCACAAACAAAATAAAGCAAAAAATAATTAAAACTTAACAAAATCATCTTTGAGTCAAAAGCTTAATAAATTACATGAAAGTAATTAAAAGAAACAGTGTGGCCTACACAGTATCCAAATAAAATAAATATGAATGTAAGTAATTACGATTTGTACATACAATGTAACATTGCCATATTCATGTATCTTCCTCTAAAATAAACTTTGTTCTCTATAATAGATGGCTTAAGAAAATGGGCAAAGCCCGAAACTAGTCAGAATTTAAAATAAAAGCAACTGTAGTGCAACATAAAAATGTCTTTCCTACAAAATAGTTAAGTATTGTACATATAAGCATGGCGACGATAAATGCAGCCCTGATCGCAGGCGAATGTGCCGTCAGCAGAGTAGGTACCGATAGCGTCAGACGTGATGTCAATATGACTTATGCAAGCTGCATCGAAGACGAAAGACTCCATGCTTTCAGCGTAAGTCAGTCTGTTAAATGCTGTTCTGGTGAGTAGAGGCCCCTTCCGTCTTCTATACAGCGAGCATAAGTTATAATGACGTCATGTTTGACGCTATCGGCATCTATTCTGCTGACAGCACATTCTCCATCATTCAGGCCTGTATTTATCGTTGACCACGACCCGTAGGCGATGACGTAATGCCTGTTGCGAATGCGCAGTAGCATATTAAAAGGAGCACATGAGTTATGCTCCTGATCCTGATGCCGCATTTCACGGAGTCTAGTCGAATGGAGACATAGCGCAGATCTGAGTGCCGTACATTTAAGATTGTTTATTTATTTATTTACACGAATTGGCCAACTAAGGACCGCGTTACAAATTTTATTTCATATGCAGTTTCTTCTTTCTCTTCTCTAGGGCTGCTCTTCTGCCTGCTGCCATTTTTGCCAGATTTTCAGCCGTCAGTTTCCTGTTGGTCTTCTTTGTTGGGGCCTCCTGAAAAACCTCGAATTCAGTTACTGCCTTTCTGTAACTGTCCCTATTCATCGCGTCCATTTTTGTGATTCCAAGTTCCACGAAGTCTTTCTTTATTCCTTGCAACCAACAGTTGGCTGTTTTCCTCTGTTGAATTAAATTGAAGATTCTTCGTTAATCTGCTGTCATCCATTCTCACCAGATGACCGAAGAACATAAGCCTTCTCTTTCTCATTTCCGTTGTAACTGGTTTAATAAATTGATAGACCTTCTCATTGCTCATCTTTACCCATGTTTCGCCAATTTTTTTGTGTCCAGCAAGAAGTTTCCTCATAATTACGCTTTCCTTCCTCTCGAGCTCATCTACTACTCCTTTGTTCTTGAGGGAAAGTGTTTCTGCTGCATATTGTACTTCTGCTCTTGTCACTGTCTTGTAGAGTAACCTTAAGATTATTATGTTTAAAGAATTTAAAAAAAGCAGATAAATAACAAGTTGTCAGATATTACGGTGTTCGAGTAGCCGCCGGCCGCGGTGGCCGAGGGGATTGAGGCGCTTCAGTCACGGTCCGCACGGCCACTACGGTCGGGGGTTCGAATCCCCCCTCGGGCATGGATATTTGTGCCGTCCTTAGCTGTAAGTAGTTCATAAGTAGTTTGTAAGTTTAGGGACTGATGACCCCGTAGTTGAGTCGCATAGAATCTACAAACATTTGAACATTTTTTTTTTCGAGTAGCCTTATGCTTCTAAACAACAGACGCCGCTGTCTTTTACATCTTTGAATCTGCTCAGGACGTATTCACCACTTGTTGTGTTATGATGGGAGCATTTTTCATTCTGGTAAGATGATGTTCGACATGACTATGAACGTACCCTCATTTACAGAGAGTGTTCGTTTGTCGTTACCTGATTACGAGAGGTAACAGGAAGGAAGTATATCATCAAAAATTCCCACCTAATCTAATTTGTCAAATGACAGATCTGATAAGCAATACAATGGAAAATAGTGATAAGAATCGATTAAAAGGGGTGGATAAATGTATTTTAAAGAGTATTAATTGGCAAATTTTTGATAAAGGGTTGTTGTGGATAACGACAAGTAAAAATACGACAACCTGATATCTACTCACTCTCAACATTTAAATGCTGGTTTTATGATCTGTCAATGCTGTGGAAAAAATCTGAAATAAATATCAATCCTTCCTTAATTAATAACTTGGACGCATGGTCTATGCCTATGGACGTAACAAAATACTGTCGCGGGTCGCGGCATTTTCATAATAATACTAATCGGACTCAGGAGCTAAAAGAAAATTCCGGTTCTAACTATCGCCCAAATTTATGAATGATAACGTATTGCTGTAAAATGGCGGAATAAGATCCAGGGTGCGAAAATGACGGCCAGACTACAATCATTTATGAGACAGAATTACTGACAAAGAAAAAATGGGAGGAAAAATTATATTAAATGATGATTCAAGAAAATGTAAGTCCCGATTCCAATGGCGGTTGACTTTAAAGAAGCGACAAAAGATAAAAGGTTCCATTGTTTTCCTCTGCTCTGATCAGAAATTAATAGACAGGTGGGTGTTAAATAAACATTCTTGATGAGAGGGGAACAGCAAAAGGGAAGAATGGAACTCGATGTGTTGCTACATTGGGATCACGCACATTATTTAGTGGTCTAGGTTTTGAGGTGTGAAGACTTTTTTTTGTAAATCCTTATCATGCCCATGATTCCAGAGCACAACTCTTGCTATCGCCTACTTTTGAATACAGAAGGCAAAACTACCGACAGGAACCCACTAGTTGCTTTACTACGTCATAGTAAACCTTGAACTACTTCTTGCCGTGGATGACAATAGAACCCTGTTGTACTTTCTGCAGTATGACAGATTCTGAGGAGAATATCTAAACTGAATACTATCAAATGGTAACACGGTTCCTGATTATTAATCATACAACTTTTTCACATTTATTGACTTGTAGTACGTTTACGAAATCAGTGTTTAACCTTGTAGTAACGTGAGTTCAACACAAGTGTCCGTACTAGATATCTCACAAGTCTCGCCGTCGGAGGTTCGAGGCCTCTCTCGGGCATGGGTGTTTGTGTTGTCCATGTTTTTTTTATTTATTTATTATTTGACATACCCCATTACAAATATTTTATGGCGAAATTGAGATGCTTACATCAGGTATTTTAGCAAACCCAAGTAATCTATCTCCTAAGATAAGTCGTAAGGTGAGTATTGCCTCCCGCGTTCCTACATTTCTTCTCAACCCAAACAGATCTTCCCCGAGGCCAGCTTCTGCTAGCTTTTCCACCCTTCTTTAAATAATTCGTTGTAAAATTTTGCAACCATCACTTATTAAACTGATGGTTCTCTAATTTTCACATCTGTCTGCACCTGCTCTCTTTGGAATGGGGATTATTACATTTTTCTTAAATTCCGAGGGTATTTCCCCTGTCTCATACGTCTTAAGCACTAGCTGAAATAGTTTTGTCATGGTTGTCTCTCCCACAGACTTCAGTAGTTCCGAGGTAATGTCGTCCACTCCAGGGGCCTTGTTTCGACTTGGGTCTTTAAGAGCTCTGTCAAATTCATTTCTCAGTATAGTACCTCCAATTTCATCCTGATCTACATCTTCGCCCTTCCTACAATATTGCCTCTAAGTTCATTTCCTTCGTAGAGCCTCTCTATGTACTCTTTCCACCTTTCAGCTTTCCTTTCTTTGCTGAGAACTGCTTTTCCATTTGTGTTCTTGATGTTCATAGAACTGTTTTCCTCATCTCCAAATAACTCTTTTATTTTCCTGTAGGCTGTATCTATTTTCCCCTATTTATACATTCTTCTACATCCTTGCATTTGCCTTCTAGCCACTCTTGCTTAGCCATTTTGCACTTCCTTTCAATTTCATTTCTTAGTCGTCTGTAATCCATGTTGTCTGTTTCATTTACTGCATTTTTATATTTTCTCCTTTCATGGATTAAATTTAGTTTGTCCTATGATTTCCAGGGATTTTTTGTAGGTCTTTCCTTCCTACCTATATTGTCATCTGCTGCCTTAGCTATTTAATCTCTCATTGCAACCCATTCTTCCTCTGCTGTCAATTGTTGCCTAAAGCTCCCTAAGAAATTTTCAAGAACTTCAGGTTTCTTCAGTTTATCTAGGTCCTATCTCCTTATTTTCCTACCTTTCTGCAGTTTTTTCAGTTTCAGCCTACAATTCATGACCAATAAGTTATGGTGGCGGCCGCGGTGGCCGAGGGGACTGAGGCGTTCCAGTCACGGACTGCACGGCCACTACTGTCGGGGGTTCGAATCCCCCCTCGGGCATGGATATTTGTGCCGTCCTAGTTAGTAAGTAGTTCATAAGTAGTTTGTAAGTTTACTGACTGATGACCCCGTAGTTAAGTCCCATAAGCTTAACAAACATTTGAACACTTTTTTTAAGTTATGGTCAGAGTTGATTTCTGCCCCTGGGCATGTCTTACAGTGTAAAACCTGGTTCCGAAATCTGTTACCATTATAAAATTTGTATGGTATCTCCCGGTGTCTCCTGGTCTCTTCCACGTATACAACCTTCTTTCGTGATTCTTAAACTAGGTGTTTGTTATAACTAAATTATGTTCCGTGCAAAATTCTCCCAGGCGGCTTCCTCTTTCATTCCTTTTGCCCAGACCATATTCACCTACTATCGTCCCTTCCTTCTCCTACTACCGAATTCCAGTCTCCAATAACAATTCAGTTTTCCCCTCCCTTAATTGTCTGAATAATTTCATTTAGCTCCTCATATATTTCTTCGATCTCCTCCTCATCGGCAGAGCTAGTTGGTATATAAACCTGTACTATTGTGGTCGGTGTCGGCTTCGTATCTATCTTGACTACGATAATGCGATCACTGTGTTGCTCATAGTAGTTTACCCGCATTCCTATTTACTTATTCATTATCAGACCTACTCCTGTAATACCCCCAACTGATTTTGTATTTATAATCGTGTACTCACCTGACCAGAAATTCTGTTCCTCTTTCCACCGAGCTTCATAATCCCCGCTATATCTTACTTCAACCTATCCATTTCTCTTTTTAAAGTTTCTAGTTTCCCTACCCGGTTAAGGGATCTAACATCCCACGCTCAGATCTGTAGAATACTAGTGTTGTCTTTCCTGATGATCACATCCTCCTGAATAGTCCCCGCCCGGAGATAGGAACGGAGGACTATTTTACCTCCGGAATCTTTTACCTGAGAGGATGCCTTCAGCATATTTTCATACAGTAGAGCTGCATGTCCTCTGGAAAAGTAACGGCTGTAGTTTCCCCTTGCTTTCAGCCGTTTGCAGTAACTGTGTCGCAAAGTCACATTAGCTGATTCTATTGTGAATATTTGACAGAAATTTTTGTTGGCTAGCTGGGATTGTAAAAAATTAATCAAAGAGAATATCAGACGACATATTTTTGTGACATGACGATGTTGCTCTTCGGGATTAATATTTATTGTAGAATCGGTATAGCCATCAAATGCCACGGTTACTTTTAACCAAAATGTCTGCGTATGTACTGAAGATATTTATCTAAGAGGTCGCTCGATCCTAGACCGCACGGTGCAGCAGACATCTTCCATCGTTCGTATACGTAGCATTTTTGCTGGCAAGTAAGCAGCTTTGCAGAACGGCTTTAAATGGCTTTTTCTCAGAGATGGTAAATATTAGAGAAATATATCAGGCTAATTTTTGTAGATTACTATACAAATTACAATTTTTGTTTGAACATATTTCATCATAATAACTAACTGTTTAGTAAAAAAAGAAATTAAGTATTAAAAAAATAGAAGAAAATTAATTTTCTTGCGAACTTTGACCTTGTGTAAAATATTTGGCACATACGGGATCGATGGGGAATTTTCACAATTTCATTGTAATTGTATCCTTAATTTTCATTCAAATTTTCTGCTTGTTGGGTATTTTTGCAAGTATACCCTTACTTTTTGCGCTAAATTGATCGAGATTATTGTCCGAGAGTCCGTGTTAATTCGTTATTACTTAGGTGCAGTTATTGTCTTTGAATACAACTGCCTTTCCTATTTGTCACTTTGGATATCTGTTTCGGTTATCTTCCCTCTTATCCTTTATAAGTTCTTTGCCTCTGTGCAAGTTTCATCGAACTACCATCCGTACGAAAAATGTGAGGCACAAATTGTAGAACCCATTTCTCAAACGTCCACGAAGACTGAAAGACCACCGTTAATTGTAAAATTAATTCTAGCTGAAAGGAGCCTGTTAAGATCTTACTTTAAACATATAACTCTGGCCGTAAGACCAGCTAAAGGATTGACGTGAACTACTGACTACTTCCCGCAACAGAATCTTGTTCCCTGGCCCAGAATTTAGAACTGACTCAAACTTTACTTTAGCAGCAGGAAGACAAAGAGACGGTGGCCAACGTACGTCGTAGATCACGAGAATTAGACACAATCATTAATATACAAGCCACCAAGAACTAAAGAATTTCATGAAGGTGGCTGAGAGAACATTTATGGCGCAGCGGAATTAAAATCTGATAATTTGCATCTGAATTTGTTCTCAGCACTGGTGAAAAACAACATTAAATAAAAAAGGGTTGGTATTTCTTAACTAATATTCATAACAAATTATTTATTAATTTCAAACATGAGCAAGTAGGGGAACCAATTTTGTTAAACAATAAAAGTGTATCCCCATTTAAAATAAAATAATCTGAAATCAACATCGTCGGAGGAGGGATTTACAATCAACAAGCATTTATCCACTCACATGCGCGAAGCAAAGCGAAACTCACCCAATTCAGCGTGCTGATACGAAGCCGAAGCAGGCGCCGCTATCGTAGGCGAAATTCAGCGAACCAGGATGTACCCCACAACACAAGGAAAATAAACTTCATAGGTGGCTCTGGTCTGTCTTTCTTTACTTGAAATGGTACGGGATAATAGCGAGATTTAAATCAAACCGTGAGTATGCAGCCTTACTGAGACACACGACACATGTCTGCTACATTACATATTCGCACCCCACTGAAGGCGAAGTGCTGAAAGGTCGTATTCATTTCAACAAAAATCAACGGAATCATAAATTACGAAGCACGAATACACAATAGTAAGACACTGGTATGTGAGCAGTGGCGAATACACAATAGTAAGGCACTGGTATGTGAGCAGTGGCGAGAACTCAAGTGACTAACTACAAACCCTTGAAGTCGAAATTCGGAACCATGTGGCTCCGAAAACCAGTAAAATTTCCGAAAAATAAAGAAAAAAAACTACAACATGCAACCCTTAGAAATGCGTAGGATATCATAAGGAAGCTACGGAAACACAGTTAGACGAGATTGGGGAAGGTTTTCATGGATGGACGAAGTCCAGTCTACAAAAATAAAAATAAAATGGAATAAATTCAAAGTTGGAGTAAATCAACTAAGAAATACGCCATGCAGCCCCTAAAGGGGGTTGTACAAGGCAAGAAGAGAATTTACTGGGGGAGTCTGAATGCAAAGTACAAGTTTGGAAACGAAACAACAATTTAAAAATAGACAGAGAGGAGATCGCGAGGTACTAATGGAAATTAGAAAGATTCATTCATAATTTCTTGCCTGAATGGCAGAGAAACAGACACAGGGGTAGCTGAAGGCTTTGTTCTAAGAACACACCTCGTGGAGTACATATCACTTGCAGAAGGAGAAAACGGGAAAGAATATTTCACATGCACTACACAGAATAAAAAAATTCCCACACAGTAGTTGAATCCCACAAAGCTAGAAAGAAATTTAACCAAGTTCGTACACCACCAGCTAGTCTCACAAATGTTACCAAGTCTCAGTCGTTATCAAACCAAATTAGTTACATATTCACCGCGTTTACCTACTCAAAACAACTGAAATGAAACTGAATACACTTCCGTACATGATTAGAGAAACTTATTCCGAAAAATGAACCTAAGATTTGAAGTCTAGCAAACCAGACGACAACGAATCGCTACCATCTCAAGGGAGGAAAGAAAATCAGAACGTCTTACCAGGTCTTACCAGCAACCGGAAATCGGTAAAAACCCCAGGAAAATCCGCGGTGGTGGGGAGAGCCTAAACTCGCGCGTCTTGCCACCGCTCGCTACTGGGAATTGCCAACCCAACTTGTAACCAAAGGGTTGAGGAACCTCTTTGGTACCATCAAAAGCAGAGGTTGGTAACGACTACTTATCGACACGAAGCCAGAGATGCAAAGCTCGCAACCAGCAGCCGACGACGAAAATTCTCATACAAACACTCAGCCTGCCATGCTAGAAGATATACATGCATATACAGAATAAAGCAAGTACTCATTCTTACAGGGACAGTGGCGTCACGGAGAAACCGTTCACACTGTCACATTCAAAGACACAATGATGAATTGTTAGCATAATAAAATCCCAGCAATATTAAAACAGTATTCCAGAAACTAATATTTAAAAGCATGAAATGAAATGCTATTCCTCATACCTGCGAACGAAAGAAGTTCTGTTTTTTTTTTTTTTTAATTTTTTTTTTTAAACGTCTAGCGAACTTAAATTAATTACAAAGTTAAAAACCTAGGGAAGACGGCAGACAGCCGTCTTTCAAAACGTAATATTATATGAACATGGTCCCAGAATAGCTTTTCTTCCATGTTACGCAGCATTGTATCCAATGCAGTAATCAGAATGCACTAGCATAGCACATGCTGCTCTTAGCATTGTATCCAATGCAGTAATCAGAATGCACTAGCATACCACATGCTGCTCTTTCTCAGAGATGATCAATATTCCATCAGTGAGCATTTGCACATGCAACAACCAGCCGTCGTAGTGAAATTTTGTGAATTTTATCCATGTTGCATTTTGTATACCGTGACATATTCCTTGAGTATGGTTTCCATAATATGGGCACGGAGATTCTGAACATTTTGGACTGGATTTCGATACAGAACATTCATATGCTCCCACAAATTAAATTCCTGTGGGCTTAGGTCCCGGGAACGTGGAGGCCAGCCAACTTACCGACATCTACCTATCCGTTCGTCACCGAATCTGTACTGAGAACCCGACGAACATTAAGACAATCATTCGTGTGCCTGTTTTTTTTTTTTTTTTTTTTTTTTTTTTTTCTTTTTTTTTTCCCGAAGCACGAAATGGATAGAACATTCCCTGAGAAATTATGGTAGCTGTTTCTATTGAGTCTGGGTGGAAGAACACAATGATGTCCGAAACAGTGGCAAAATTTGCTTCAACAGTTGTGGGAGGATTGACGTCATCCCATACATGCTGATTTTGAGAAAATTGACACCTGATCTCATTGAAGCCACTATCATTTTGTAAATCGCAGTGTTGCAGGATTGACACTTTGTCAAAGAAACCATTCGCAGGAAAATACTTGGCCTGCTAGTGCCTGCACACGCTGTAAATGGTATGGATACAGTTGGTACTCATTAACAGCCACCAGACAAACCGATGATATCCACTGCTACTGTTACTTGTACTGACAACTAAGTCGTCTGCATGAATATTTTCTGTTTCCAGTTGCGGTTACCACGTCCTTTCAGGCCTACCCCGAGCGTGATTACCAGGCTCAAGTGTCCCACGTTCCTTAAGAGGGCGATCACAGACTGTGAATAATTCCCTCCCCCCCCCCCTGCCGGCCGCGGTGGCCGAGGGGACTGAGGCGCTCCAGTCACGGTCTGCACGGCCACTACGGTCGGGGGTTCGAATCCCCCTCGGGCATGGATATTTGTGCCGTCCTTAGTATTCGTTAGTTCATAAGTAGTTTGTAAGTTTAGGGACTGATGACCCTGTAGTTAACACTTTGAGTGCCAGCCTTATATGCGAATCGACTTCCCCCAGTGCCGGCCATTTTTACAGTATTTCGTCCTGTTGGTACAGATTCAGGAATAATCATTAATATATTTTTCTTGGTAAGGAATAAACCTTATTATTTCCTCTTCAAATACTTGCCCCGTACATTTAACTGCTTTGTAAACCTTCATCACAACAATCAAAACAAGAAACGCTATTTTTGGGTAGGTAAAAATAGTTTTTTTTCTTATTTTAAACTATTTATTAATAAACATGGCAATTCTTATGTGATTACATGCAAATATCATGAATATTAAACATCAGCAAACGGCTATTAGTGCAAATAGTTCTTTTTTGAGTGGTATACCTGGAAGCAGGGCTGGACACAAAACCCCACTTTGCATATTGCACACTGGAATGAAGTATCCTTCCTTCTGGTGACTCCTGCTTCTTTCTTGCCCCTTTCTGAGCACACTCTACAAGTCTTTTGAGCCTTCTTCTTCCCTGGTGGAATGGATATTCTTTCCAGGAAATGTGTTCCATCCAGTTGTGAAAGCAATTATATTACCTGATCCTGATTCAGCATCTTCATCCGTGTCATCGCCATCAAAAACTTCACTCAGATCATCATCCGATTCATCAAGAATGCGTCTAACGCTCGCCCTGATGTCTCACAGTGCACTGACAAAAACCCTTGTTTCGTAAAGTGAACAGTTTTGTGGCGCCTCCTTGTGGCAGAGATGTCTACTACAAGGGTTTGCCTTCCTTCTGATAACAGCCGTACGGATAATGATGAGCGGGAAAGCTAGAATTCGTTTGAGAACAGCCGTCCGTAATATTACGGGCGCGGCAGTTCTCGCAAAGACACAGAGAACGTAATATTATGGGCGCGGCACTCTATGTGTTATGTCCCATAAGCTATACAAACAAAAATAATTCCCTGTCGGGGCACCTTCGTCCATGAAATCTATCCCGGTATATCGTTAAGCGATATCCCTTCACAGGTTCCTCAGTGTACAGATTGAACGACATTGTGGAAAGGCTACAACCCTTACTCGCTAACGAACCACCGCAAACCTTCCACATCCTTCGACTCTAATGGTTGCTGTCTGGTTTTTATACAAGTTGAATATAACTCTTCGCTCCCTATATTTTACCCCTGCTAACTTCGTCATAATCATCACTATTATAATTGTTATTATAAAACACACTTACTTCCGGCAAGATCGCTAGATTATTTTTTTTTTTTTTACCAGTTTCGATTAATTATGTCATGATCATCAGAAATTTTTTTCTAAGTACTCCTATTTTCAATAAAATAAAGAGTTACTTGTGAAATGTAATATAAGAAAAATAACATTGTCAAATGATTAAAATTTGCATCACCAAAGTGGATCGTAATCTGTATAGCACATTCAAAAAAAGTGTGTGTTCCTGCCACAAGTTTCGAATGTGCAATACAGATGATGATGCAAATTTTCCAGTGTGAGGAAAGGGTCCTGCAATTTGTGCGTACATTTTTTTACCCATTTTATTTTATTTGCCTATAATACTTCATGTTACAGTCATGTTCTTCTTTCACGTTCGCTAGTAACTTCACTAATACTGCATTTAGTGGTTATAAGGGTTTCGTCTTATATTGATTGCAACATCAGAAAATTCTTAGAGTAAAAATTAATCCATTGTGGCATTCTAACATTCTTATAACGACTTAAGAACTACTTTGTCACGATGTTTAGGCCATACTGCTTTAAGAGAATTAAAATGTGCTAATGTCTTTTCTGTAGTCATTACGTATTGCGTTTTACACAACTTGTTTTCAGTTTTCGGCCTTCATTTGTAGAACAAAAATGACATCATGCTTCCTTCTGCAATTTTGTGTGTCTCTATGGTTGATTTTAGGGGTCTTTTGTTGTTTAGACCGAAATTAGCATCATCAGCAGCTTCCACGACGTTTCGAATTCGGATTTTACTTTCCTTACGCGGTACTAGTGATCATATATGTGCAATCTTACCTTCTTAATATGATTATTGATTATGTCTCCACCGCTACTTTCTCACTTACCCGTCCTCATTATCACCATCTTTTGAAGTTGCAGCTTCACGTTCAGAACTATGTTTAGTTTGTACTTCTAAATTGTATTCCTCACCTAAGTCATGTTCACCGCTATTGCCGTCGTCTTGCGCCAAAATACCTCCGACGAATTCCATTATAAATTCTGTACTTTAAAAGCTTACGAAGTGCTAGCAACGCTCGCAAAGCATAGGAGGGGGTGACTTATAATCAATGGTTAGTCCAGCTCAAGTAGTAGCTTAAAGCTACTGATTAATACCAATGACTGACCAGTAGCTCACTTAAATGACAAGGAATAATAGGTGTATGATGTAATTCTTCAGTTTCTCCCGGCGTATTTGATGATCAAAATATCCACGGGTGTACTGCCGGTCTATAGTGTCCAACGGGCACAATATTTCGGCGATCATACATGTCGCCATCATCAGGTGAACTGACGGACTGAGCTCCTGGAAACGCGCCGGCACGGAGATCCGCACGCTACGGCTGCTCGAAGGGAACTGGGTTCTAGCCCGGTAGCGGGCCATTTAAATGCCCTCGGCCCGCGGAGCGACCCCTCCGAGGTCCGCGCCCCGCGCCGCGGCCGCGCAGTGGAACCGATTGCGCCGGCGTCCGAGAAGACGTCGGTGTGAGGGCTCTGTCCGCCGTGGTCGTCACTTCGTTACGTTTGCTAGATTTACTCTTAATTAACCCAATCGCTGGTTCCCAAGCTTTGCTAAGATTATAGCCAGAGTCACGGTTTATGAGGTCGTCACTTGTGCGAATTTCAATGGCCTCTCTAACGACACAGTCCCGGTATCTCGATGTCTGTACCAGAATCCTAGTGTGTTCATACTCCATGGCGTGATTCTCCGACAAACAATGTTCAGCGACCGCCGACTTGCTCGGATAAATCAATCGTGTGTGCCTCTGGTGTTCAACGCATCGATCCTCGACGGTACGCATAGTCTGTCCAATATATGACTTTCCACACTGACACGGAATCTGGTACACTCCCGCCTTCCTCAAACCGAGATCATCTTTAGCGCTCCCCACCAGTGCACGAATTTTATTCGGCGGACAAAAAACAGTTCCAACCTGGTGTTTTCTCAAAATGCGGGCGATCTTCCCTGAGAGTGCGCCGGTATATGGAACGAACGCAGTGCCTACATCCTCCCTTGCGTTTTCATCCATTTCCACAGGTTGTGTTGTAGTGGTTGGGCGGAGAGCCCGCTGAATCTGCCACTCTGAGTACCCATTTTTTCGAAATACAGTTCTCAGGTGTTCCAATTCCTGGGGTAGACTCTCTGCGTCGGAGATAGTGCGCGCCCTATGTACTAGAGTTTTAAGTACCCCCATTCCTCTGTGAAGGGCGGTGACAGCTGTCTGCGTGTAAATACAGATCAGTGTGCGTTGTCTTCCGATATACACTATGACCCAGGGTGCCGTCAGCTCTTCTCTTGACCAAGACGTCAAGGAACGGCAATTTACCCTCCGTTTCAGTCTCCATAGTGAATTTGATGTTGGGGTGTATGGAGTTCAGATGTGTAAGGAAGTCAAGGAGTTTATCCATACCATGTGGCCAGATGACGAAAGTGTCGTCCACATAACGGAAAAAGCAAGTAGGTTTCCATAAAGAAAGCCGGTAAGACAACAATATCAGGGCGCTCCCTCAGGTCACGAATGGCCGCCCTCTCTTTACTAGTGATGTTTGACTTCGTGGGCTTGGATTTCGTCAAAGCACGACAAGTTTCACGACATATTTCCTCAAAGAAGGTGGAAAACAAGACGAGGGCGCTTCTCAAGGATGCAGATTCACCGGAGGGTGTCGCCAAGAAACTTTTACCTCAAGGCCCGGTACCGCCAAGACTTTATGGACTCCCTAAGGTTCACAAAGATGTTGTGCCGTTACGTCCCATTGTCAGTAACATCAGAGCACCTACATATTTGTTGGCCAAATACTTGACGGGAATATTAAGTCCTTATGTGGGTAAATGCCCTCATCACAACCGTAATTCCGTTTATCACTAGTAAAGAGAGGGCGGCCATTCGTGACCTGAGGGAGCGCCCTGATATTGTTGTCTTACCGGCTTTCTTTATGGAAACCTACTTGCTTTTTCCGTTATGTGGACGACACTTTCGTCATCTGGCCACATGGTATGGATAAACTCCTTGACTTCCTTACACATCTGAACTCCATACACCCCAACATCAAATTCACTATGGAGACTGAAACGGAGGGTAAATTGCCGTTCCTTGACGTCTTGGTCAAGAGAAGAGCTGACGGCACCCTGGGTCATAGTGTATATCGGAAGACAACGCACACTGATCTGTATTTACACGCAGACAGCTGTCACCACCCTTCACAGAGGAATGGGGTACTTAAAACTCTAGTACATAGGGCGCGCACTATCTCCGACGCAGAGAGTCTACCCCAGGAATTGGAACACCTGAGAACTGAATTTCGAAAAAATGGGTACTCAGAGTGGCAGATTCAGCGGGCTCTCCGCCCAACCACTACAACACAACCTGTGGAAACGGATGAAAACGCAAGGGAGGATGTAGGCACTGCGTTCGTTCCATATACCGGCGCACTCTCAGGGAAGATCGCCCGCATTTTGAGAAAACACCAGGTTGGAACTGTTTTTTGTCCGCCGAATAAAATTCGTGCACTGGTGGGGAGCGCTAAAGATGATCTCGGTTTGAGGAAGGCGGGAGTGTACCAGATTCCGTGTCAGTGTGGAAAGTCATATATTGGACAGACTATGTGGGCGTGCAGACCGTGACTGGAGCGCCTCTGTCCCCTGGGCCACCGCGGCCGGCTATGAATCCGTGTTTACTATTGGTTAATAGGTCGTTCTCTTCGAGGTAGTACATAATATTCGAACAAAGTATATGTTCCAAAATCCTACTGCAAATCGACGTTAATGAGATTGATCTGTAATTTTGGGGATCACTCTTACTGCCTTTCTTTAATATTGGAGTAACTTGGGCAACTTTCCAGTCTTTGGGTACGGATCTTTCGCTGAGTGAGCGGTTGTAAATTTTAGCTAAGTACGGAGCTATTGCATCAGCATACTCTGAGAGGAATCTAGTTGGTATATAATGTGGCGCGGAAGATTTGTTTTTGTTTAGTGACTTAAGTTGTTTTACTACTCCAGGAACATCTACTACTGAAGACAGTTATAAAATTATTTTGGTGTGCGAAACATAGTTTAGGAGGTACAGCGTGATAAATATACAGTAACGCGAAAAAACAATTTCCTCAAAATCTTAAATGTTGAAATGTTTGTATAGCTTATGGGACTTACCTATGTGGTCATCAGTCCCTAAACTTACAGCTACTTATGAACTAGCTAAGGACGGCACAAATATCCATGCCCGAGGGGGGATTCGAACCCCCGACCGTAGTGGTTGCGCAGACCGTGACTGGAGCGCCTCAGTCCCGTCAGCCACCGCGGCCGGCTCAAAATCTTAAATGTTTCTTTTGTTCAATGGGAAAAATTTTAAATAAAAAAAGAGGTGTCACAAGGTAATCTATCATACTCAGTTGCCAAATCATAAAAATAATAATAATAAAAAAAAAACCAGACTTAATATTTACATTCTGACGCGCCCCGTGTCTCGCAGCGACCTGAGGCCCGCAGCAGACAGCGGAAAACGCAGGCGTGTGTCGCACCACGATGCGATCAGTTCCCGCACCTAGGAAAACGTAACTTAGGCTAGGCGCAAATTGAGACACGCATAGCACTCGCGTAGTGTCGCGACCCTGCAGCGCTACACGAGCCTTCCACATGCGCTGCGCCGGACCAGCGCGAATAGCGACGCGTGCGAGAGCACTAGGCAGGTGGAGAGGCGCGCGCGTTCTAGCACTAGAACGTCCGGTACGGGTCAAATGACCATTTCTGAGCTTAAGATGGGAATCTCTCCGGTGTTTAAAATACTATGTTCCTGTGATTTTCTGACTTTTAATAGTTTCCTTCGATGTTTAAGCAACCTTAATAATTTTGATTTGTAACCGCAAATTTATAAGATTTTTACACATTTACCATCGATTCCCGACGGCGGTCAACTGACCGCTTCTCAAGACTATGCAGTTTATCCGGTTTATTTGGCGCTTTTCTTAACCAACAATGATTAGTTTCATACATTGTTGTCTATAGCGGCTATTTCGCGTTTATTTGATGGCACCGGTCAGGAATTCTCGCCCTCAACAACTCCAGACTCCATCTATTTTGACTGCTGACAGAGAAGAAGGAAAATCTAAAGTACGAACGATACGATAAACCTGCCAAGTTGGATTGTGCAACAAAAACAAAACTATAGACATTTACTTTATACAGGAAACATTTGCACGTGGTTCATGTCTAAGTAAGCGGTTATGCAAAAATTGCACGTGAGTAGTTCAGTTAATAAGTAATTATTTGTTACAGAAAAAAGGATAATTTATGAATAGTTAAGAAATCCTGTGTTAACAACATCTGTCACCTATTGTTGTTACATCGTACTAATACCGAAACAGAGAAAATTCAAGCAATTTTATGTATCAGTAATGTGTTGTCACTCATTTATGTTACGATATGGATTAAAACTAAATTTTATCAGCTTCAAATGGGAATATGGCTACATTATTATTATTAACCAAGTTAAAAAATAGTAAAATCATTATTAATGACAATAAATACGAAATATCTGTAAGACCTTCATTGGCCGTTCCAGGGGGTACATGTGAGCTGGACGTTCTAGTGTTACCTACGGCTCGTAAGACAGACAGAGTGAGATTCGCAGATTAAATAGTTATTTTTGTTGCCGTAGAGCTCTGCATCAGAGTCCGACACTAACGTTGGGGAAGAAGCGTTTCTTTACTCGTTGATGAATAAAAACTTGAAGTCTCCGAACATATTGTGATTGAAAGGAAATCGTATGGACAATTTGAAACTCAAATCATGTGCAATATTACTCCACATCCGGTACTTGAGTTTTAGCTTCATGTAGTCACCATTTGTTGTATCATACAGTTTCCTCAAAAATGTTGAAATGTTCGTATAGTCTATGGGGCCGGCCGCGGTGGCCGAGGGGACTAAGGCGCTCCAGTCACGGTCTGCACGGCCACTACGGTCTGGGGTTCGAATCCCCCCCTCGGGCATGGATATTTGTGCCGTCCTATTTCGTAAGTAGTTCATAAGTAGTTTGTAAGTTTAGGGACTGATGACCCCGTAGTTAAGTCCCATAGACTGTACGAACATTTGAGTCTATTGGACTTAACTATGGGGTCATTAGTCCCTAAACTTACAAACTACTTACGAACTAGGACTGCACAAATATCCATGCCCGAGGGGGATTCGAACTACCGACCGTAGTGGCCGTGCAGACCATGACTGGAGCGCGTTAGTCCCCTCTGCCACCGCGGCCAGATACAGTTTTCTATGCCCTCTCACAGCCTCCATTGAGTTTTCTTATAACATTATCAAAAGTAAGCAGTTAATCCACTACACAAAACGATGGTCAGTCTACTGTCACTGAGAATAACGCCTGTCAGTAATATAATAGGTAGCCAGGTGTGTCCTGTGAGAAGACTTTACGTCATTTTAATTAATATACATTTGACTTTGTAAACAATAGGCCTACAGCGAAGAAAGTAGCAAAAAGTATACCGATATAAATAACTGGAAAACATTACCAATAACAAAAATATCGAGAGCTTATACAGTGAAAAAATTTCCGTATGCAGGTTGTGGAAGGGAATAGATGCAGACAGCTTTCCCCCCTCCCGGCATCGCCTTTCCCACGGTGCGAGCGTCAATTTGCCGCAGGAAACTGTGCCTCGGCCACAGCGCCACGCAGCGCAGTTCACGCCGGCGTCGCACTGCGTGCCAGTTTGCGCGGTCTCGTTAGAACACGTTAACTCACAGAACAGCGTGCTGCACCATGTCACTGCGCGAGTGCTATACGCGTCTCAATTTGCGCCTAGCCTTTAAGGCTGACCAATATGTGGGTAGCTAAAATTTGTGCAGTAATTATAGATCACAGCTTAAGTTTCCATTGTAATTAATAATATTTCAGCATTAGTGAGACACTTCGCGAATATACCTCGTAAGGCTACGAAGTTTGCAACAGTCAGCTGGTGACGTATCAGGCTGTATCAGACACTTAGTGGGGTCTCTCGTAATGGTCCTGAAATAGTGATCCGCGCGGCGCTGATCTCAGCGGCAGAGGCTGTCGACCGCCGCGGTGGCACGCGGCCAAGCCGGGCGGCAAGCGGCGACCTGCGGCGGTGAGTAAGCGTACGCGCTGGAGGCTGCGGCGGCGGCAGCAGGTCGCAACCTGCCCAGGTGGGCGGCAGCAGACAAACACCTTTCATGGGTCGCGCGACGCCGCCGCAAGGACGATCGCCAGGCACTCGCTGGCCGCTGCGGGCAGCGCCCCGCTCAAACTTCCCACTGACACTGTCCAAACGCGCAGGCGCCTGTAGCTAGGGTCACCAAATCTCCCGCGTTATACGAATTCTCCCGTATTTTAGCACTTCTTTTAAAATTCTCCCCATTCCCTTATTATCTCCCTATTTCTCCCGCACATTTCGTCAGATTTCAGTGTACTTGACGGCTCAACACAAAAGTTATATCTCAAGTACAGATATTGTTGAAGAACAGTGGACAAAGTTCAAAACCATCGTACAATATGCATTAAGGTACGTTTAGACGGGCAACATTTTACCTAAATATTTAGCTGAAATTGTGTTGCTGTCAACACTGCTGCAATATGACTGCAATACACAGCAATATTTCGGTATGGCTGGTCAATATTACTGATGTTGCAGGGAGTTGTCGGGGTATTGCCGAGGGATTGCTGTGTTGTCCACGAAGGGTGGAGAATATATCGTATGCAGAGCAATACCTATCTCTGTCCTTGTCTGTAAATATTCCTCTCTCGCTCTCATCTTTGTTTCCAACTTCTCTCGCGAACAGCGCTGCTGGCAAGTGTCTGAGCGAAACAGTTTCGTTTCGCTTGTTTTCACTCGTTTACGCGCATGTTTTGAATTGCTTCAAGTTGTTGTTTCGTGTAGCGAACTTATTTCATATATCAGAAATGGAGAAATGGACAAACGGTAAAACTATCTCATTTCTAAATGTGATACATCTACGGCCTTGACAACTCTCTAAACTTAGAAGACACACTTCACACCTTAATGAAATCCTTCAGTCCTTCTATTAAAGCACTGCAAACTTCTGGCACCAAGATGCTTATTGAAGAATAGTAGACTTTAAACAGGTACATCAAACTTCTATATGAGCAGCTAAAAACCGAAGTGTGATTGCAAGTCGTGTTGTTACTGGAATGCAGTCTCTCATGTTTGTATTGGATTTAGTTGTTATTGGATCAGTTGCCTGGGCGAGATATTCAAAATCGTATTTCGACATTCGAGTAAAATTCTGGAACAGGTAGGTATCTAGCATTAACTCACGAGTTAAATTTTCTGAATCCAAACCATTCCGCCTACTCAAAAAAGGACGCATCCATAAAGTCCGGATTCTCTTGTTTCTGTTTCTAATAACATTATTACTTGTCTCATTTAAAAGTAGGAGAACTGCACTCACTTCCATAACCTCGCGTTCATCCATTTTGTGTGAACTAGTGTGGCCATGCGCAAATATTTCTGGTTCGGAAATTTGTTGCCGCAAACATTGCAGAGCAATAGTTGCCGATATGTTGTCGTTGGTGTGGCTGGAATTCGTGTGACTGCAATGTTGCCCAACAACATTGTCGGAATATATTGCCGAAAATATGCAATTTTTATAGCCCGTCTAAACGTACCTTTAGAAGAGTACGTGTCAAGTCGGCCGCGGTGGCCGAGGAGACTGAGGCGCGTCAGTCACGGTCTGCACGGCCACTGCGGTCGGGGGTTCGAATCCCCCCTCGGGCATGGATATTTGTGCCGTCCTTAGTGTTAGCTAGTTCATAAGTAGTTTGTAAGTTTAGGGACTGATGACCGTGTAGTTAAGTCCCATAAGCTTAACAAACATTTGAACATTTCTAGTACGTGTCAACCAATATAGTAAGAGACAGAAAGGAGCCACCGGGGTACAAAATGTTCAAATGTTTGTAGAGCTTACGGGATTTAACTACGGGTTCGTCAGTCCCTAAACTTACAAACTACTTATGAACTAGCTAATACTAAGGACGGCACAAATATCCATGCCCGAGGGAGGATTTTAACCCACGACCGTAGTGGCCTTGCAAACTGTGACTGGCGTGTCGCAGAGCGCACGGCCACCACGGACGGCCGGGGTACAACAAGCGAGTTATAAAACTGCTACGGAAGCAAAGGCAACATCAAACATAAACATAACCAAACAAAAATAACACGAAGCGAAATGTAGCGTGAGGTGGGTTAGGAGAGAGACGTTCAACGAATTCGAAAGTAAAGTTATATACTAACTTGGCTGAAAGTCCTAACAATTTACGTCTTTACATGTAGGCGAATCCATCCGGAATGTGGTGCAGAGCGAGCACATTAAAATTATTAAAATTGGAAGAACCAGCTTTGACCGCATTGAAAGATTTCAATGTTGTCAAAGCTGGTTTTTCCAATTTTAATAATTTATGTCTTATCTCAAAGCGGTAGGTCGATCAAAACAAAATTACCAGACACTCTGTTACGAAAATGATACTGAAACAGAGGATGACACTCTTAAGGCTGAAATACAAAATGTCTTTTTCACAGAGGAAGACTGCACTTTAGTTTCATCTCTAGATTGTCGCACACATGACAATATGGCAGATATCGAAATAAATGCAAGGGGGATAGAAAACAATTGAAATCGCTTAAGATGAAAGACCGCTGGACTGATGGGATACAAGTTCGAACTTGCCCCCCTTTCTTGCAGCGTTGCACCGTATGTCTCTACAAGAGCGTGGCGTTCAAGAGATTGGAAAATGGGGTAGGTAATCCCCGTTTTCAAGAAAGGAAGTCGAACAAGTGTGTAGAACTATAGGCCTATATCTCTAACGTCGGTCAGTTGTAGAATTTTGGAACACGTTTTATGTACGAGTATAATTACTTATTTGGAGACTAGAAATCCGCTCTGTAGGAATCAGCATGGGTTTCGAAAAAGGCGATTGTGTGAAACCCACCTCGTTTATTCGTCCACGAGACTCAGAGGGCCATAGACTTCACAGGTAGATGCCGTGTTTCTGGACTTCAGCAAGGCGTTTCATAGAGTTCCCCACAGTCGTTTAATGAACAAAATAAGAGCATATGGTCTATTAGACCAATTGTGTGACTGGATTGAAGAGTTGTAAGATAACAGAACGCAGTATGTCATTCTTAATGGGGAGAAGTCTTCCGAAGTAAGAGTGATGTCAGGTGTGCCACACCGGAGTGTCGTGGAACCGTTGCTATTTACAACATCGGAATTTCACTGAGGCTTTTCGCGGATGACGCTGTAGTATGTCGAGAGGTCGTAACAATGGAAAATTATATTGAAATGTAGGATTTGGACCGAATTGACGCATGTTGCAGGGACTGAGAATTGAATGTCAATGTAAACAAGTGTATTGTGCTATGAATACATAAAAAGAAAGATCCTTCATCATTTAGCTAAACTGTAGCAGGTCAGCAACTGGAAGCAGTTAATTCCAAAAATTATCTGGGAGTAGGCATTAGGAGTGATTTAACGACCATATAAAATTAATCGTCGGTAAAGCAGATGCCAGACTGAGATTCGGAGATGGAATCCTAAGAAAATGAAGTCTGAAAACAAAGGAAGTAGGTTACAGTACATTTTCGCGCACTGCTTGAATACTGCTCACCTGTTTGGGATGCGAAGGTGGGGTTGACGAGGTAGAAAAGATCCAACGCAGAGCAGCGCGCTCCGTTACAGTATCATTTGGTAATCGTGAAAGCGTTACGGAAATGAGACTGGAATGGGTGGAAGAACAGATGGAAGTACTCAAGGTACCATCCGCCACACGCCGTCATGTTGCTTGCGGAGTATGGATGTAGATGTAGTGATCACTGTTTTACCTGAAACCCATGAAGTTCTATCGATATTTGAAATTCTCGCAGCGAGATATCCGGAATAACTTTTCTTATAATACGATACCATTCTCTTAACTGCTGGAGCTTCTACAATCCTTAGAATGCGTAATGCTGTGAGGAAATGCTCATTGGTTTCATGGTGAATACTGTCAACTCAAGAATGTTATCACGTCGTATCTCTCAGTAATTAATTACGCAGTAAGCTATGCGCAGTAGGAAACCTGTTTTCGCCGTTCTGCGCATGACGTCACTATGTGACACCTGGGAGTAAAACCGTGTAAGTTGCTAACTCGTGTGCGTATGTGTTACCGTTTCTGCTGTATTTACTTAACCCCTTCATTCCCACATTATGAATTCAGCTTTGCAAAACTGAAAATTCAGTGCTTTCTTTAATAATACAGTGTACTAAACATAAAAATAAGTGTTTCAGAATTTTTGGTCGAACTACTGTTTTTTTATGTTGTGTATTTCATGCACAACACTGACGTTTGCATCGAGGCATTTTATTACTTGTACGATATTTTGTTGACACTTAACCCTGCCAGATCAATAATGGTAGCATAATCTTTGGCACATCACCAAAGACACGACAATTCATTGCTGGAATAAAATAAAAGGAACCACACTCACCCTCACACTCTAGCCACGTACAGACGGCAACGCAACACAACCTCTAAGATGGACAGATTAATGCCTCAGAAGTGGCTACACGCCGTACCAAGCAATGTCGTACTAGAAGCATGTTGTTCATCAACAACAATGTGATTTTAAGGACTGATACACAAAATACGGTATAAATCAGAATTCAATACGTTGTTGTTAAGGAACAACACCGAGAATTAAAGGGTTAATAGTTTGTTGCTTCATAGTTTGCAAGTAAAAAGCTTAAGTGGAAAGTATAACGATTTCCCGAGTGCTTGTCGCGCGTCATATCGTCTCTGCTGTAATGCTTTGAAATACTTCTGTTATTATTTATACAGTGCCATTACGGGTTGTAATTCCCACAGCCGGAACACAAAGGCAACTGAAATAAAGTTTCATATTTTTCCTCGAGATGAAACGTTAAAAAAACTGTGGCTGTCCAAATGCTACAGGGGGAACTGTAAGCGTTGCACATTCTTGAATACACTCCCGGCATTTCAGAGAGTCCGATTATGAAAGGGATTTAAAGTCGGAATTGTTTACTTTGCCACGTAAAAAAGTGTTTCAATGATCCCTGTTCTGTTAATGTCAGCAGTTCATATAATAGACACAGTCGAAATGTTTTTGTGATCTTATATGTTACTCATACGTAACGCGTAAATCTACGATAGAATATGACCATTATTTTACGGCACAATAGCACTTTGTACTTAAGATAGAAACAATATCTTTCGTCAAATCGTAATATAAATCCATATTCCGTGCCATAGCGGACTAAGTCTGTGCAGGCCGTTTGGGAGCGTGCAGTCCCACAGTGACGTCACAGCGCCAGCCAATAGCAGAGCAGAGCGCTTACTGCCCAACCTTATATTTATTAGCCTTGATTAAAACACTCGGAGGTAATGATTTGCGAAAGTGGATTATAGAGATTAATCAGAAGCGTATCATTAGTTGTTTCTCAATTCACACGCAGCATTTCGCAATGCTTCGAAAGCACCATTTTTCTTTGTTTTCGCGTAATACCTACTGTAAAGTGTTCGAATTTTCATTTGGTTTATGTCAATCGATTTTAATTATGTGCTCTCGAAGTGAAAACAAAGTTTTTCTGTACAACTGAAAAATAATTGTACAGTTTGAATACGTCATATCCAACAACGAAAAAAGGCAAGAAATACGGAGTTCAGCAATATGACGGCTCAAAAATTCTACTTGTTCAAATGTTCAAATGTTTGTAGAACTTACGGGACTTAACTACAGGGTCATCAGTCCCTAATCTTACAAACTACTTATGAACTACTTAAGACTAAGGACGGCACAAATGTCCATGCCCGAGGGGGGATTCGAACCCCCGACCGTAGTGGCCGTACAGACCGTACAGACTCAGTCTCCTCGGCCACCGCGGCCGGCATTCTACTTGTCATTTAAAAATATAGTCGCATCTCATTGGCCACATTCCACCTCATAATGCAAAAACCTAACACGACACATCCTTCGTTCCATGCTTCGCAGGATGGTGGAACATGGAATTCCACGCTTTGATGACACCCTTCCTTCTCAATGTGAGTTTGCGCGTCCAGTGAGAGCACTGGTTTATTCATGAAATTGTTAGGGACCGTCTGCATTATTTAAAAATTGGTGCAATATGGGCCTCTCGCATACTTACTGATCAAGCCAAACCAATCTCTTGGCTGCAGCGTCAACATTTTTGGAACGTTATTCAGTTGTAGAAGACACTTTTTTGACTCACATAGTCACTGGTTACGAAACATGGGTTCCGTACGCAATACCTGCGACTAAACGACAATCAGTCGAGTGGCATCATGCTCGTGCACTTCACCAAGCAAACAAAAAAAAAATCAAGACTGTACCGTCTATCCGGAAACTAGGCTACCGGTTTGTGGGATCGGTGAGGTGTATTACGAGTGATTTCGTGATCTGTTGACCCACTGTCTATGCTGACGCATATTGTTTAACGTTGAAGATGTTACGTCGGGCGATTCAAAACCGACGGCGAGATCTGTTGTTTAATTCAATCTCCTACACGACAACGCCAGGCATAATACATTCTAGACAACAACAGCTTTTGGAACAATTTAAGTGGGATACTTTCAGTCATCCACCAAGAACTGAAGGACTGTAAACAACGTATCTCAAACTGACAGTGGATGACTAATGTTTAAATTTTCAGGGTGACTACATAGGGAAGTAGTTTAATAAATATTCTTTTCAATGAGTTTGGAAAAAAAAGTAGATTCCTATTGGAAAGTGAGCGAACTGGTATATGATTCAGAAATGTAAGGAACAGCCACGTTCGAAAATGTTTTCACAATTTATTTGAAAATAGGGAGACCTCTTTCGATCTACAGTGAGGTCATCCTGACCGTTGATGCCAAGGCGATGAGCGTGTGGCGACTGCTAACGCGGCTCGCTCATAGCCTCGGCATCCAATGTCAGGATGATCTCACTGTAGATCGAAACAGGTCACACTGTTATCAAATAAATTGTGAAAACATTTTGAGAACGTGACTGTTATATCCACTTTCCAGACGACTCTCGTATTTAATATCGAAGGAAACAGTTCAAAAATGTTTTAATGTTGTAAAGCTAATGGGACTTAAATGCGGGGTCTTTAGTCCCTAGACTTACAAACTATTTATGAACTACCTTATACAAAATACAACACGGACATCCATGCCCGAGGGAGGATTAGAACCTACGACGCGGGAGGTTACGCAATCCCCAACGTGGTGCTCCAGACCGCAGGACTACTCCCGCGCGGCTAAACAGTTCATATCTACTATCGCTACTTACTACAACAACAAATATAGCTCTTAATTCTTTTGATAACACTTTAGAGCGATTTTCTGACACACGTTTAGCTCTAATAACACTATCTTCTGACGATTATAATTTAGTATGCATTTTCCGAGCAAATTTATAAGTGGTCGTTATAGTTTCATATTACCACTACGCACCTTTCCTGCGCCCAAACGGGCATCATTTAGTCCGTCTTGTCTTTTTAGTTGCCTTCCGAAATTAATCTCCAAGATTATTGTAGTAAAATATTTTGCAAATATTTTACAGATTTTAGCAAATATTTTATAAAAATATTTAACTGGTTTACTATACGTTTTCTGCATACATCCGCAGCGGACTGTGAAGTGGTGAACCATGTGCTTGTGTTCTGGGTAGGCGATCTTCTTTCACATTCAAATCAACACCATGTCAAGATCGGAATTTTTCTTTATTTATTTGTTCTGAAGTCATGTTTCGGCATGCTTAGATCCATCTTCTGAATCTGGTACCTTACAGCATATATGACTTTACAGAAGTGCTCGATATTACAGTTGTTATCAGTACCAGACCAGAAGATGGTACCTCAGCGTGCCGAAACCCGTGGTCAGAAAGAAAAAAAAATGTGATCTTAGTATGAAACTGCTTTGCTTTTCAGAAATCGTGGTGAATTTATTCAAGCTGCGAGAGCTTAACAGCAAAAGTTTCCAATACTGTCTGAATTGGGTCTAGTTTTTCCCTTGTCATCCCCTGTCTCTATGCCATCAAAATGCATACATACAACACACAACAACTCATGACCACTCGAAGCAACTGCACTTGCTGTTCAGATTTCCATATTAACACGGTGACGTATTTCTGTCCAGTCAAACGGTAATAATCCCCAACTTGACCAGAATTTCGTGTTATATCTTTGGCATAAGAACTAATGTGTGACTCACGGTCAATGTATAAAAATATTTTCAGAGTATATGTTTCCAATAATAATGTCAACGCGAATTACTTTAAGAAAAGCACAGAATTTGGCAGTTCTATGTATCACATTTACCTCTTGACATGATAAAATTTTCACAACGTTTTTATCTTGATTTCTGTCGATTTAAAGCATTCACTTCTGCATCAACACTTAGTTTTGAGTTTTGCAGAAAAGGACTCCCATATATCTGGTATGTCTTCAAGTTCATCTCCATCATCTCTTTCAATTCAGATTACTCTCATGGCCCTAATATTCAATTTTCTTAAGTCCACATCATTCTCCCCCAGCTAGGAAGAGTCTTGTAATTCTCTAGAATGATAAACTCTTAGAACTGTCCTAAAATACATAAAAATGAACAAATTCACTTGGCACTATAACGGAAGTAACATTTACTGTGTAGATATTCAAAATGAAATACAATAACCAACTATTGTTCAGTTTTTACTACACCTAACTCCGCATATTGACTGGTACATCCAACTTACATCTGTCACAGTAGCAGGCATGCTTTTTACTTTTTACAACAGTGGAACACCTAGCTTACAATGAACAGAGAAAGCTAAACAAGCAAATGCAATACATTACTGTAATGCTGTAACGCTACAAGCATATCACTGATAAAGTATAAAGGTCACGGCTGTTGTACTTTTTCGAACGGCGCGCCCGCTGGAGGGTTAAGAATCAACTCCGCCAGTTGGCATAAATTACCCCGCAGACGAGCGGTTCCCAGCCCATAGCCGCGGCGCATTTCGTGGATCACCAGCTGCCTAACACGGGTCCACGAATGATAGCCACAGTCGAAGACGAGACGGAAATGATGGGCAGCTTTAGGTATTTCATTTATCAACAGTCAAGGACTGAGACTACAGAACGAAATAAGAATTGAAACTACACGTCGCTTTGGAATCTGCAGCTACTCTACATCTACACCTACATATTGACTCTTCAAATCACCTTTAAGTGCCTCTAATAGCGTGTGGAAAAAGGAATAACTAAATTTATCAGTTTACTGTCTGAATTCTTTTATTATCATGACCATGTCTCCCTTTATACAGTAAAATCCCTCTGATCCGTCACCTTCGGGACCTGGACCATGATCGGAACGAAACAAAGGTTGGATTATCAGAGAAATCTAATATTTATTGCAAAACATATAAAAAGACATTTAGAAAAAAAAATTAAACGATTTAAGAACTAAAAGGCATCCACAGTAATATAAAAAAGATATTTTTACGCAGTGTTAAACAGTTTATTAACTAAAAAACGTGTACATACACTATAATGTGTATTAGTTCTAAAGGGAAAACGATCTTATACACTTGTCAGAGTAACAATTCATTTTCTTCCACAAATTCTTGAGACTTAACAGAAAATTTCTTAGCAGCTGCGGCATTGGCCAATCAAATCGGACACCATGACGAATTTTCCAACGATCAGTCCAGCCTTCATTGGCAGCAAATTTACTTTTGGCTTACAGTTTTTCTGTGCAGAACTATCGCTTTTTCTTTAAGAAATGGCCTGGATATTAGAGTTCCTTTCCTTCTTTCGTGACAAAACCACATCCACAACGCGTTATGAAGCAGTTCAAGTTTAGGCTTTTTTTTTTTTTTTTTTTTGTTTTAAGTTTTGCGATTCTTCAAAGTATTTTCACCATCAATAGTAACTGTATAGGATTCAACGTCTTTCCGATTCTTCCTCCAATTCTTAATTGTCGTCACACCTACATTCAGTTCCTTTGCAATTTTTGTGAGCGATTCTCCTTTGTCCAGTCTTTGTAGCACTGCTAATTTTTCATTTAGTGGAAGAGTTGCTCGTTTATGTTTGAATCCAGACATGTTGAAAAACTCATAACTGTACACGCAATTAATCTAATAAGTACTATAGGGAACGCAGAATAAAGCAAACAAAGACGCGTTTTAATCCCAACAGAGGATAAAACTGCACAATAACGTACAGCACAACAATATGCACAGCGACAGATACCGCAACAATGGCCCGACAGGCTTCCAGTCAGTGAAAAGGCGGCACAGGCTCTCGACCCTGAGCATGGTCGGACTAACCGGAGTGACGGACCATCCAAGATCGGATTAGAGAGGTTCTACTGTAAGTAGGGCCTAACAAAATTCGTTTGCATTCCGAGGAGGAAATTAGCGAAAGAAATTTCGCAAATAACGCCTTTCTTTTAATGATTTCCACGTCATTCGTGCATCAAAACAAGCTGCCCTTCTTTGAACGTTTTTGTATGTTATCTGTCAGTCACAGTTGGCGGGATCCCTTAATTCGCAGCAGAACTCCAAAATAGGACGCACAAATGTAGTGTAGTTTGTTTCTTTAGTAGAACTGTTGCATCTTCTAAGTGTTCTGGCCGAAGCGGATTAGCCGTGCGCACTAGGGCGCCGTGCTGCGGTGCCCGTGGCCGTTCGCCGTCAGGGGTTCAGGTCTCCCTTCGGGCATGGGTGTTTGTGTTGCCCTTGGGTTAGTTTGCCTTAGTTTAAGTAAGCTACGGACTGATGACTAAGTAGTTAAGTCAGATAGATTTACAAACATTTGAACATTTTTAAGTATTCTGCCACTGAAACGCAACCTTTGGTCCAGCTCCCCTACGATATTTTCTGGGTATTCTTTCCAATTAAAGTTGTTCGCAATTGTAATTCATAGGTATTGAGTTGAACTAGTATTACCTGTGGTCGAAAATTGACCAATTGTGTTTAGAATGGTAACTGGGGGTAAAATTTTACTTATCATGTCGGCGGCCTCGCGTGATTATGTTGGCAACACGATAGAAAATCTTTGCCCATTTGTTCGAACCACATAGAATGACTCGATTAGTGTATCGTACAGACCATTAAGTAAAAAAATAATGCTGTTCCTGCTTTATGGTTGACAGGTTCTCGTATGTACCCTCGTCCGCTCAGTAAAAATAATTGCCCTCGTAAAGCGAAGATTCTATGAGAAAACATCAGCGTTGTCAAGCGATTGGCTAAAATGAAGACCCATAGGATTCTCACTATTCAGCATCTGTTGCCAACATTATCATAGGAGGCCGCGGGGATATTTGGTAAAATTTAACCGGCACTGGGAGGTATCATACGGTATCTTTTACGTGTTAAGGAAAATTCCTGACACAATAACAAGAAATAAAAACGGAAGTATATACTCCGCAGCCCATTTTCGAATTATATAACTTTCATTAGCCTAATATTTAAAATGGAACTACAATTTCGGTGTTCGTGTATTGTTACAACGCCAAGAAATAATGTTATTTCGATACTGCGATATTCAGAATTCCAGAGCTGACAACATGTCGACTTCGTAGTTCCACCCGTGAACCGCTACATGCCTCTCCCGGCGCATCATCATTTATATCGGCATTCTCGAGTTCGTAGTTCCACCCGAGCACCGCTAGATGCCTCTCCCGGCGCATCATTCTTTATATCGGCATTCATATGAAAACATCCATTTCCTTTAACCACTCTTAATCACTGCGAAAATGAAGCATTTGACCGGCAGAAGAAAATGTGAGTTGGGTTCACTCCATGTTTCGATATTCACTTATCTTAATACGTTATTTTAATACTGCAGATGCGCTGCATTACAGCGTCTTTGGTCGAGGCGAATAGCCAATCAGTGAGACGATTGTTGGAGAATGTAGAACTTGATCCAAGCTGTAGATAGTAAAATTTCTACTTTCGTTTACCACTTTTAATGCCTAAATGCACACATAATATTTATATTCGTGTAATCTACGACAAACAATCTTTCGAATTATGTAACTTTCATTGGCCTTCTTGTACGAATAAATTAGTAATCTGTACCACAATTTTCGTGTTAGCGTATTTATATAATGATTTATGGTTCTTGTTTTGATTGACTAATCGCGTAAATGAATTTCAACGTACTATTTTAGTGCTCATATTCATGACTTCACACTTATCATTATTTATAATCAATTGACAATTTTCGCACTATGAGGATATCTTAGCAAACCATTTTGCTTTTGATCTTGTGGTGATTTTACAAACCGATAAACGAAAGCATGATCCGCGAACAGCCAAAGAGAACCTCTCAGATTGTCTTATAAATCGTTTAAAGAGACAAGAAAAGTGGGTGTTCTGTAACACTTCCCTGGGGAACGCCAGATATCTCTTCTGTTTTGCTCGATGACTTTTCGTCAGTTACTGCCTACTGTGTGCTTCGTGACAGTAAATAGGCGAATCTAATAGCACACCTGTAGCGATATTCCATAAGCACACAGTTTTATTAGAAGATACTTGTGCGGTACAGTGTCAAAAGCCTCTCGGAAGTCCAGAAATGTGGGATCAATTCAAGATTTTGTTTATAGCACTCATCACTTCATTTCATATGAGTAAGGAGCTAGCTGTGTTTCACGAGAACAATACTTTTTGCATCTGTGTAGAATATCGATCAATAGTTCTTACCCTTAGAGGGAGTTCTGAAAATAGTATATGTTCCAAAATCATGCTGCAAACCGACATCAACGATATGGGTCTAAAATTTTGCGAATTACTACTATTGCCTTTCCGCAATGCCGCGGTGGAATGGCCAAGCGCTCTATGACGCCTTGCTACGGAGCGCGCGGCTGCTCGCCGTACGAGGTTTGAGACCTCCCTAGAGCATGGGTGTGTTGTCTTTAGGTTAGTTTAGGTTAATTGAAGTAGCTTGTAATCCTAGGGACTATTACCCGCAGTAGTTAACATATCAAATTGAAATTTCTGGAATATTGGAGTGACTTGTTCCACTTTCCGGTCTTTGGGTACAAAAGTCTTACGCTGAGCGATTCTGTATGATAATTAGATATGGAGCTATTGCATCAGCATAGTCTGAAAGAAACCTGGACTGGAAGAGTTGCTTTTGTTAAGTGATTTAACTTGCTTTATTACTCTTAGGTTATCTACTTCAAAATTACGTGTGCTTTCAGCTTTTCTCGATTTGAATTCCAGAGTATTTGCTTCGTCTACTTTGGTAAAATAATTTCGAAAAGCTCTGTTTAGCAATTCTGCTTTAGCATTGCTGCCATCGGTATCAACACCATTGCTATCGCGTAGTGAACTTATTCTAAATCTGTATGTTGATTGCTCAAGGAACATCACATTGTCTTCATTCTAGATGTGGTTTTAATATTTGAGGAAAGAGGAAGAAATACTGGGTGCCAGGTTAGGATTTGGTGCAGGGTACTAGGGATGTTTTAGGTGCTGTCGACATCAACTACACAGAACTAATAATGTCTACAAATAAAATATTTTGAGTAATAAATCACGCGGTATCCTGTGGCAGTGTGATGGAGGGGTTTACAAGAGTTGTTGTTACGGTGTCAGGGATGTTTCTCGAAGTGGGGTCCCTTTCACTTAGTTTAAGAAAACCCTTCGACAATGTGATCATAGAGACGGCGCGCAAGTTCCGATTTTACTTTTTAAGGATGGAAAGGATATCGGCCTTACCCTTTGAAACGAATTGATTCAAAATCTGCGTAGAGTTATTTATGGAAAAAACAAATAACTCAAATCTCGATGACCGGAGGAGGGTTTGAACGACCGTCTTCGCAAATTCTAGTCAAATTTGATAACCGCTGTGCCACGTGACTAGATGCTAATTACGGGAGTATATGAACACATTTCACAACCCTGTGTAAAGTGTGTAGCAGAGGAAAAGTACGGAGGTGATGATAGTTTGTACCACGAGAACAATGCACTCCTTCATAGGAGGCAAATCATCATGAAAGACGATTCAGAAGGTCTGAAACTGTGTCACTCGAAATTTAAATAAAGGAAACAACACCAGTGAAGTGTTTTTTATGCTTGGCCTAATGTGTTTGGAGAATTTATCTTCAGATCTGTTTAGGTGCTTAATTGCTATTTCCTGTGATGTTTCCTTTTGTGGTCTCTTGTCTCTTTTGCTGCGTGGTTGTGATGCGATAGAGTATTTTACCTCCTTAATTAATCCCCCCCCCCCCACACACACACTCACATGTAAAACATCATGTACATTGTTCTTGTAAACAAAACATGTTAATCTAGCACGGATTTACAAAGAGTTTGTAAACAGTCAAAATTTTTTTCTTACTCCATATTGTTATTTGAAGTTGTCAATTCATAAGTGAGGCAACAAATATTTCGAAATTACCTCATTATGATAGATAGGAGAAACTTTTGAAGAAATACAGTTTGTCACTACTTTTCTCCTATCTTTTTAAGGTGTTTGGGTACTTACCTGTTATTCACCTTGATGTCTTCTTTTGTGGTAACCTGTCTCTTTTGCTGTGTGGTTGTTATCTGATAAAGTATTTTACCTCTTTAATTGAACAGAATCCCTCATACATGTAAAATATCACTTACATTGTTCTTGTAAACAAAACATGTACATATAGCATGGATTTACAATGAGTATGTATACAGTCAAAGTGTTAGATTTTTTGTGATATGTTGTTTACGCGAAGTTATAAATTTATGATTGAAGCAACAAATATTTTGAAATCACTTCATTGTGACATATGCGAGAAAAATTTTAAGAAATCTAGTTTGTCACTAACAATTTTCTTCTTGCTTTTCGCGGTGAACAATAATCTCTGGTCTCTCCATTAATCTATTGCTCGTAAATTTTGGAAGGGTTTTCTTATAAGTTTTTCAATAGGTGTCCAGTGTTCTTTATATTACTGATTTCGAGATCCGGGTATGTGTATAGCAGTTCTTTTTTTAGTTATGAAATAGACTGGCGTTCACAGAACCCAGACCTGAATCCAATGGAACACCATTAGGGTGGGACAGAGCGTCTACTTCGCTTCAGACCCCGCCTTCCGCGTCACTGCCTTCTTTGGTTTTGATTCTTGAGGAAGAACTGGCTGTGTTACTTCCATAAACAGATGCCTCATTGGAAGTATCCCCAGCACAGTTAAGACCGCCATAAAGCGGAACGGTAGGCACACCCTATATAAATTACGCTAATATGTTACTTAATTCTTTAATGACTTGGTTTATATTCGAAAGGGAAATAAGCCTGAGAGCCCGCGTACAGCACTAAAGGTTACCTAAACGTGGCTCATGCAATAAGAATATGTGTTATTAAATGACATACACTCAGTTCCTGACGACATACTTTTATACCTCCGAAATATGTAGTGTAACTAACATGTGAACCCTATCAGTAAATTTATATAGAGTACAGCTAGAGAGTAAAATGAAAAAAAAAAAAAAAAAAAAAAAAAAAAAAAAAAAAAAAAAAAAAAAAAAAAATTGGTGATGAAGAGTGGAAGAAATGAAAATAGAGAGAAATGTGACAATAAATTTCGTGAGCGGGAAGTAAGGAATCTACTTCACTTAAAGTTAAACAGCATGCGACGAACGAAGCTAGGATGTCATTAAAAGTAGAGTCATATTAATTTCTAGTTGACACTTCAAGCACCGGAGCTGTTTTCTTCCAATCAGAACGCTTAACGTCCCCTGAAAACTGCTCGCCGTTGCCACACTCCACAAGGGTTACTTCTCTTCCTTGTCCGGCTTTCTTTGCCGGTCGCAGTGGCCGAGGGGACTGAGGCGCTCCAGTCATGGTCTGCACGGCCACTACGTTCGGGGGTTCGAATCCCCCCTCGGTCATGGATATTTGTGCCGCCCTTAATGTAAGCTAGTTCATAAGTAGTTTGTAAGTTTAGGGACTGATGACCCCGTAGTGAAGTCCCATAAGTTATACAAACAAACAATTGAACCGGGTTTCTTTCCTGATCCGTTTTCATCTTCATTCAACGGTGTGTTCCTTTCAATTAACATTAATCACATCTTATAACCACACCAAGAACAGTACATCCGTAAGAATGCTCACGAAATACACATGTTTCACACAGTACTAACAAACCACTTGATCATTTCGCACAATTTGGGCTATAGCGCCAGCTGTATACCTACAGCTTCGTAAGACTTACGTGAATTTTTCGCAATTGATAGTTAAGAGTACCTAGCCAAAAGTTCAAAAGAAGTGATTATAGCCTCTCAAGCTGAATTTCGTCTGTTGTAATTGGAATTTTATTACTTTAAAATCTAATGACATGTGGCACATAAAAATTATTAATCTGCCAATGAGCTCTCATGCAGGCACGCTCAAAACAGGACCAAATGATGACTCTGGTACAAGAAACAGTCGAAGAATATTAGTTCCAATGTTAGATCATTTAGAATTAAGAATCAACGTTATTTAATATGTATACTGAGAAAGCTGTGCAGGAAAGCAAGAAGGAATTTAAGAAAGGAATTAAATCTCAGGGAGAAAAATCAAAAACTTGTCGGTTTACCGATGACACTGTGATTCTGTCAGAGACAGCAGAGGACCTGGAAGAGCAACTGAAAGAAACGGACAGTGTCTTGAAAGATGGTTATAAGATAAACTTTATCAAGAGCAAAACAAGAGTAACTGAACGCAGTCTAAGAATGTTCATGTCGGTGATTGGAGGAGCAAAGACATATTAAAAACTTAACTACATAGTATATTTGTTCCACATTATTATTTATTTGCTTGTTATTAGCAGTTTTCGGCTTCTTAGTCCATCATCAGATAACTTCATACTAAACAGATAGTCCACACGTAACATTGAGGTTACATACACAAAGATGGTTTTTCAAAGATATGTGAACTGCAAATTAATCATGTCTATGGATCGATACTACACAACAAACGTAGTCCTACAAAATCCATTTGTTTTGTAGTAGTACGTTTCTTGTGTAGTATCATAGACATAATTAATTTTCAGTTCACATATCTTTGAAAAACCATCTTTGTATATGTAACCTCAATGTTACGTGTGGACTATCTGTTTAGTATGAAGGTATCTGACGATGGCCTAAGAAACCGAAAGCTGCTAATAACAAGCAAATAAATAACATTGTGGAACAAAAATACGACGTATTTAGGATTTTAATAAGCAGTCTAAGAAAATCAAGTGACACAGTGATGCTGCTTGTGTTCGCAAGAAATGAGGAACTGCAGGAACAGTGGGAGGTGAAAGTTAACCGAGAAAGAGGGGACCGTAAATGCGACTTATGGAAACCATCGAATTATTCCTGCTTGTGTGAAATTAATATGTTCTGCCCATCCCCTTTCCCCCTTTCACATCCCAAAGAAAGAAAGGCACTGATCACTTTCAGTAATAGAAGTTCTGGCTCCGAAATTCCCCCGTGCTGTATTGGTTCCGTACTGAATTCATAAAATGAACGTTGCGAGCTCGAATCCGGTAACTGCAAATTTTTTTTTAGTTCATAGTTCTGGTTTTTGACATTTCGTGCTACATGGTATGTTTTAACATGGCTAGGGCACGTCCCCCTCGACTATGTAGTATTGGCTATTCACAATCCTATAATTGATTACGGATTGTGGCGTAAGAAAGGGAGGGGGGCGGGGCTACTGACTCATTGCAGATATTCAGTTATCTATTTTGAGTCTGTTTCTGCTGTTTCACTATACATAGTATTGGTATTTTTTAGATTTTCTGTGATACAGTGTCCCGAAAAGTATCTACAGAATGACGTTTTTGGTGTTTCCCAGTGTAGGAAAATGTTATAAGATTGCCAGCACACTTAAAATGCATTATATAGGGGCGGAAAGCGATGATATTGTACTAATTTCATCTATGGATATGCAGAGAGAAAATTCTATTTTCTTTGAGATACCTAACATGAAATACCTTTTTTCGTTATCAGTCAACTGCCAACTGTCGAAATTACCAGAACATCGTAAAATATGGTATTAACATTCTACAGTCAGAGAAACTGTTTCACGATATTTATTTGCTTACAAATTTATTAGGCCTGTATGACCATAGATGAATGGCATTTCTTTAACGAGGTACTTATTAGTAAGCTAGATAAGCTTATATAAGATATATCATTAAGGAGTGCGTCAAGTAATAATAGCAGAATTCTCATATGATCGAAATAGAATATAATCCCAAAGATAAAATATTTAAAGCCGGTGTTACGTAAAATATCATATGAGGTTGGGGAGGAGGCGGAGACAATGGAACGAATAAAGAGCGTGATGGTTGTAAGATATAAAATTGGTGTTATGCGAAATGATCAAAATGATCAAAAAATAACGTTGTACTGTTCTGCACTAAATTAACACTAGAACACCCACAGGGTTCAAAATGATCCTTTTCGGTTTTTAAGTGATAGCTGTGTTTCGAAGAATTATTATGTCAACATTTCCTTTCGTGACATTTATTCATTTATTATGATGACAATGAACAAATCCAGTTGACAATGGAAGTCGAAAAAGAGGGATGCCTTCCATTTCTGGATGTAATGGTACAACGTAAAGATTATTATGTTGACAATGAACAAATCCAGTTGACAATGGAAGTCGAAAAAGAGGGATGCCTTCCATTTCTGGATGTAATGGTACGACGTAAAGACGATGGCACCTTAGGACATTCAGTATATAGAAAACCGACGCATACTGATTTATACTTACATGCAAATAGCTGCCATCATATCCCAGACGATGAGTGTTCTTAGAACACTGGTCCATAGATCACACGTCATTGCTGATGAGAGCAGTCTGCAGGACGAGCTTCTACACCTGAAGAGAGTCTTTGAAGCAAACGGGTACTCTCCACAACAGATATATAAGGCACTACGTACGAAGCCAACGGTACGTGCAAAGAATACAGAAGATGATGCAAAAAGTTTTAAATCTATAGCTTTTTTGCCATATGTTGGGAGCCTGTCGTCGAAAATCGGACGGATTATGAATAAACACGATGTTAAAGTAATTTTTCGCCCCCCGCCAAAGACAACAGCACTTTTGGGTTCTATCAAGGATGATTTGGAGCTCCGGAAGGCCGGGGTTTACAAGATCCACTTTGAATGTGGCCTTTCGTACATAGGACAGACAACACGTACAGTCCAGGAAAGATGCACGGAACACCAGAGATATACCCGTCTTTTACAACCAAATAAATCGGCAGTAGCAGAGCACTGTATTGATACTGGACACTCCATGACGTACGAAAACGTCAAAATTTTAGCTTCCACTTCATCTTTTTGGGACTCAGTAGTGAAAGAAGCAATAGAAATTCGCTTGGGGACGAATTTAATTAACAGTTTAGATAAATCATGGAATCCGGCACTTTCTTTAATAAATCTACAAAGACGCCACCACAGCACAGATCATAATACATCGATTTCTCCACAGTAATCGACCATGCAGCCACAGACATAATTTACACACACGTGTACTTCCTTGCCGCCGAGTAACGTCTTTGGCGCCTTGTTGTATATGTGGCCGCATGCGCAGTAGCGCGGCCCGCGCGTTTATAAGCACGAAGCGTGTGGTGGAGCGTCAGTCTTCGACTCGTCTCTGAAGATGGCTGAACGTTTCTCAGCCGAAATATTAGAAGAAGTAAACTTTATGCGGCTGCACGCCCGAAACTTGTTTGCACATTTATTATGTACTTTCATTATACTGGAAACCAGCAGATTTGACCCAAGTGATCATCACTTTTTTCCAGTTTCATTTTAACGCCCGGAGAGGCCATATTGACCCCTTCAGATAAAAGTACAATTTTGTTTATTGTTACGCCTTGCAATCATCTGGTTCATTCTAAAGTGTGGGCGACTTTATGTTGTGGTGCAATAATTTACTTTCGTTCATATTATTTTGATATTAAATGACAAAAATGGTCAGTTAGACATTGGTCGTCATTCTCTTGTAAGAATTACTCTTTCAAAGGTTATTATAATGTGAAGACTGAAATGAACTGCCAACAGTAGTTATGTGATGAAGAGATTCTTGCAAAGTTTTTAAAAATTATGGTGTGTGATTTACAAGGTGGCTAAATTTGTTCTAACGATTCAAAGGAATAGTTTGTACTGCAGACGTTCAGAGATGACATATAATTAGAGAGTGACAAGTCTGCATTGCCCTCTGCTTCTTGCAACAAATTCATATAAATCTGTACCACGTATTACAGACCTGTAACTGACGTAACAATAGATGATCAGCTCTCCCGAAGTGAAACTTGGTGCATGTTCACAAAAGTTTGACGAGTATAAGGAAAAGTAATGATTAACTGCAGACGTTAAGAGAAAATACATACATAATGGTTTTCCTTATCTTGATAAGGATACTGCACGATCTCAAGACGAAAGGGTTTCAGATTATGTAGTGATGCGTCTTACGGAACCATTTCAGGACGACGGCAGACACTCAAACCAGCCAAGAAACTGAAAGAGAGATCAATCTCTACTGTAGGAACAATAAATAGAGCAAGAAGAGAAATGCCACATGTTCTGAAGTCTTTGAAGTGTTCCCTGCATTTGGCAAAAGCTTCAGAATATTATGGTATTTCCTTGACAGTCTATGAAAGAAAGACAGTAAAAAAAAGTGCTAGTAAAGTCTTCCGTTCATTCTAGTGCTGTTATAAATCCAAACGAGAAAAGAACTTCCAGAGACTAAGTTATTACAAGAAAACAAAATCTCGGGTTGACATGGTAGACAAAATGGTCAGGCAGTATTCAGTCAAGGCTGCCTCAAGAAGATGTACAGTATATTCCTTCTATAATACTCTTGACCTGGCAGGAATGAATGCATGTATAATATTCGGGGCTGTTACTGCGAAGAAGATAAAAAGAAGTCGGCCGCGGTAGAGTAGCCGAGCGGTCTAAAGCGTCTCGCTGCGGAGCGCGCGGTTGCTCGCCGTGGAGGTTTGAGTCTTCCCTGGGGCAAGGGTGTGTGTGTTTGTCCTTAGGTTAGTTTACCTAGGTTTAAGTAGTTTGTAGGCTACGGACTGATGACCACGCAGTTTGGTCCGATAGATTTACAAACATTTGAAAAAGTAGTCACTTTATTCAGCATCTTGCAGATAAACTGTGCTCTGAGCATGTGAAGAATTGCTTTCCTCATATGACCACAGAAAATTATGGAAATAATGAAAATTAAGACGTAGACAAGATGCCACAGACATGCCGTAAATGTGAAATTCTGCAAATGTAATTTACAAGAGCACTGTTTGTAAATAAATGGTTCGAGAAAATATACAAACAAAACTGAAAATAAATGTCAATTATGTAAAAGAATGAAGTAGTTAAAATTGCTGTAAACATGAAACGTTTAAAATTGTGTGTCGGAACCGGGACTCGAACCTGGGACCTTTGCCTTTCGCGGGTAAGCGCACTACGAGGTTCGGGTCCCGGTTCCTGCACACAATTTTAATCTGCCAGGAAGTTTCATATCAGCGCACAATCCGCTGCAGAGTGAAAGTTTCATTCTGGAAACATCTCATAGGCTGTGGCTAGGCCATGTCTCCACCATATCCTTTCTTCCAGGAGTGCTAGTCTTGCATGGTTCGCAGGAGAGCTTCTGTGAAGTTTGGAAAGTAGGAGGCGAGGTACTGACGGAAGTAAAGTTGTGAGGCGGCATCGTGAGTCGTGTCGGGATAGCACAGTCGGTAGTGCGCTTGCCCGCGAAAGGCAAAGGTCCCAGGTTCGAGTCCCGGTTCCGGCACACAATTTTAATCTGCCAGGAAATTTCATATCAGCGCACATTCCGCTGCATAGTGAAAGTTTCATTATGAAAAGTTTAGTTTTTACACATTTAGAACAAAGAAAAACCTACCATGTGCTTACTCGTTTGGCTTCGTACCAGTTTCAGTGAAATTTATTTATACGCTAATAAATAATATGATTTTGTAATCTGTACTTATTATTAAAATTCTATTCCAACAGCGTTCATATGTCGTGAACATTAAAACATAATAAATGCATAGAAATTTCTAATAACTAGTTCAGAACATTTTTGTTAGATTGTAGGGGTCAGAATGACCCCTCTGGGCGTTTGAGATGGCAGGGAAAGTATGGGTGTCCGAGTGTTAAATGTAGCGCCCCGTAACATTTACGTGTTTGGTGATTTTCGTAAAACCCGACAACTATAAATCAAACATTCGTATCAATTAGAGCGTTTATTAAAGTATCAAGCGCGTTGGTCGATATTAGTGTGTTGAGTATTGATGCGCATACCTCGGAGTGTCTAACTGACGGCTGAGCATGCGTGGTATCATGGCGAACTAGCTGTTGGAGGGAGAGAGTGGCGGCCGCGATGAACTCAGCAGAAGGCTTGACCCGTCGGCCCCGCCGCGCCCATACCTTGCGTGTTCCTGACAGCTGACCACCTGCTCTGACGTCACCTTACGCCTTGCCTGGTGAACGCCCCGCCGAGCACATGATTTCCCCACCCCTTCACAACTTTATTTACGCAGGTACCCGCTGTATTGCATGCAGCTGGTGAACAAAGAGACTCTCTTTTCGCAAATGCGCGCGCGCCCGTGCACATGTGTGTGTGTGTGTGTGCGTGTGTGTGTGTGTGTTTGCGTGCGTGTGTGTATTTGGTCATCAGTCTTTTCGACTGGTTTGACACGGCCATCTCTTTAATTCTACGCTCAGGTAATGACTTCATCTCCACACAGTGGCTTCGCCCTGCCTGTCTAAACATTAATTTGTGACACGTTTACGGAACTTTGCTCTAATCGCTAATATACTGGGGTTGACACAAGTCATGGGATACCGGTACCTCCTGATGACCTCGTATGACGTTAGTATCCAGATATGTATTTCAAATATGTATTAAATTTTAGATTTTACCTTAACTGATGTATAATGTAGTTTTGTTTAGTTTGTTTATGTGAATTTATGTAATTTATTATCTGTGTATCTGGGTAATCGCCGACAGGGAAGTAGGAAACATCTTTGGTGTGTGTGGTATGTGGTCTTTGGAGCAACAGAGAGAGAGACCAGTAACAGTAGCTGTGGAGTCGGAGAGGGGAGTCGAGCTCTGTCATTTGAACAGTTCGGACGCTAGCAAGTGCGCGGGAGCGTGCAGCGCCTCGCTCTTTGCAGTCACCAGGCCTTGTTGGTGGAGTTTCATAATTAGCGCACATGTTTCCAACATGAGCGGGGGCACACGGCAGTTCATCTGAATATGTCAAGATTCTGCCCTCAAATTACTCACTGGATTGGACCTGTGCCTGTATTATGACCTGCAGCATTGTCGGAATCGGCGCATCCTGCTCTTCAACAACGAGGACGCAATGTAAGACAGCTCCAATAATTTCCGACCACACAGAGTTTTGACATTTTGTAAGGCGTTACTCATTTTTGTGCTTCAGAAACTATTTTTCCAATAATAACTTAAAATTTAAAGAACTTCTACCACATCATTGTCCTAAGACATTGTTACCAAGTAGGGTCCTATCCTTTCCAGAAGTTTCCCGAGTGTCGTTGAAAGTGGAAAGAATATCAAATTCAGTGCCAAACTATAACATTTAAATAGTTACAGTTTGAATTTTAAAGCTAATTTCAACATTTTACAATTTTGGACATAAAAAATAGCTTTCTTTAAAACAAAGTTGGCACAATTAAGTAACTAAACAAAATTATATAATAATTCTAAATTAATTGGTTCATTACTATTTAATATTTCATTGGTAAAATTTATGTCTCAAGTTGATTTCCTATGTTGGTTCGTATTTCGGCGTTGTCCATATGTGATCTAGTTGCAAGTCATTTTGAGTAATTTCTTTCTTGGTAATCTTAATATTAACCATTCTGCTAAACAAGTGTTTTGCTGCCTACTGTGTAATTCTCATGCAGGTGAGTGTTAGTGAAGGGACGTTGATTATTGAGTGCAACATTGGTCTCCGACACAACACTGTTTCCGAACTAAACTAGTTTAATCAAATAATAAAATGTTCAAATGTTTGTAAATGTATCGGACCAAACTGCGTGGTCATCAGTCCGTAGCTTACAAACTACTTAAACCCAGGTAAACTAACCTACGGACAAACAGACACACCCATGCCCCAAGGAGGACTCGAACCTCCACGGCGAGCAACCGCGCGCTCCGCAGCGAGACGCTTTAGACCGCTCGGCTACTCCACCGCGGAAAATTATAATTACGTGGTTTATTTTCTTTCTTGTTATAAACTAATAAAATCAAAGCATCATATTTATTAAAAGTTATTCGATTGCAAATGCGTTTGCCAACATTCTGTTGTGCAACACTAACGTGTGTGATTACCCATTCATAATTGTCGTGATTAATTACATCACACCCTGAGTGCCCAATTGGGCTAGAGACCGTGTTAATTTATTAATGTTTTTTACTGATTCATTGTTTTTTACTTCCTACAATTTGCAATACACACGTGTGTGAGAGAGATTGTTCCATAATTACAGCAGTTCAATTAGTAATTAGTAGAGTAGGAGGAACGGGCTATCTGGTGTGGTAGTTCGTTGTGGCAGCATTCCCTCACTAGTTGGTTTTCGTTTGCACAATAATATTTCGGTAAAGATAGCCTTGTCCAACTTTACTTTGTAGGCAACACACGGGTCAATTTTAACATTAATCTGTCACAGGATTAATCAACCGGTTAGTGAGAGGAGTGTTACACTCCTTTCACCCAGCGAAGTACAGCAACTTGACGTGGCACAGATTCTGAAAGTCTGACGTCCCCTGCAGCAATATTGAATAACGCTGCCTCTATTGCCGTCTCTAATTGTGAAAGTGCCGGCCGCGGTGGCCGAGGGGACTGAGGCGCTCCAGTCACGGTTTGCACGGCCACTACGGTCGTGATTCGAATCTCCCCTCGGGCATGGGTATTTGTGCCGTCCTTAGTCTTAGTTAGTTCATAAGTAGTTTGTAAGTTTAGGGACAGATGACCCCGTAGTTGAGTCCCATAGACTTTACAAACATTTGAATTGTGAAAGTGGTGTTTGTCAGAATTTTGCGCACAAACTGTCCTTTCAGTTATGCTACATAGGTATTTGATGGGATGCATGTCGGAAGGTTTGACATATCATTTGCTTGAATTGTACTAAAACTTCATGATACCAATCGCGATTAACTGTGGCCTAATGCCATGTCTCATTGCCATCCATAAAAATTCAGTCATCGTTTGGAAATATGAAGTCCTTGAGTGCCTTTAGATGGTCTCCATGTAGCCCAACGTAACCATTTTCAGCCAACATCGGCTCAGCTGAACCAGAGGACCCGTAATAGTTTAATGTTCAGACGCCATTACAATCGCTTCGCATTGTCTGCAAAATTTCAATCGATCATCTTTATACTATACGTTGCTCGATTTTAGAACCTGCAGTCATTTCTTTTGTAAAATCTCGAAGTCCGATCATTTTTTTTAATTTTTTTATCATTACCAGTAACTTTATGTTCCACCCACGGTCACACAACAATGAAAAGCGAAGTGAACAGTCTGAACATTGATCTCCTACGGAAAGTATCTCGAACATTCACTTATTAAATAAGACATAAAAGTCATCATTTCCAGCTTCTACAATACGAAGTGCAGGATCCAGCTAGATGCTTTCCGTAAGTTTTATAACGTGCTGTTGCTTGTATGGTGCCCAACTTTAATATGCAACTCGCGGTTTATTTGCTTTAATGTTCATTTTGTGCTGTACTTCAACTTATTTCAAATTCAAACATTCGGTACCATCAATTCTTTGTCCAAAAATATAATCGCGGAATCTACTTTTAACAATTATGGCATCATACGAAGCAAGGGCAACGTTATAAACAGATTGTTAAGATTTTTCTTAGAGGTATTTTAGACTGTCAAGGGCCGTGCCGCAGTTGATACACGGTTCCCGGTAAATCACAGGGGCTGTCGGGCTTGGCTAGCACTTTAATGGGTAACCGTCCGCCGGCCGCGGTGGCCGAGGGGACTGAGGCGCTCCAGTCACGGTCCGCACGGCCACTACGGTCGGGGGTTCGAATCCCCTCTCGGGCATGGATATTTGTGCCGTCATTAGTCTTAGCTAGTTTATAAGTAGTTTGTAAGCTTAGGGACTGATGACCCCGAAAAGTGCTGTTCGTAAGCGGGATGCACTCAGCGCTCGTAAGGCCAAGTGAGGAGCTACTTGATGGCGAAGCAGCGGTCCCCGTCCGGAACAGGGTCACAACGCAGCGAGTGCGGGGCGCTGATTAAGCCCCCCTCCATACAGCATCCAGTGACGCCTTCTGGCGGAGGATGACACGGCGGTCAGTCGGCACCCATTGGGCCCTCGAGGTCTGTGCGGGACGGAGGTCAGTTTTAATTTTGATATTAGTGTTTACTGAAGTTGTAGAGCATTTTATGAAACGTGAATGTCAAAGCTATATACACTCCTGGCCATTAAAATTGCTGCTCCACGAATATGACGTGCTACAGACGCCAAATTTAACCGGCAGGAAGAAGATGCTGTGATATGCAAATGATTAGCTTTTTCAGAGCATTCACACAAGGTTGGCGCCAGTTTTGTTTTCGACATATTTAATTTTGAAATCAGGGAGCCCTTTTCTGGACACCCTGTATGTGTACCATCACGTTTCCGACTTTGATAAAGCTCGGATTGTAGCCTATCGCGATTGCGTTTTATCGTATTGCGACATTGCTACTCACGTTGGTCGCGATCCAATGATATGGAATCGGTGCTTTCAGGAGGGTAATACGGAACGCCGTGCTGGATCCCAACGGTCTCGTAGCACTAGAAGATATTTGCTTGAAATTAAAATAAAAACTTTTAAAGGCACATGTATCTGGTGTATACAGTACATAAAATACTCCACTTGAGTGCTGGTTACTGAAGTAGCACTGACATGTTAATGTTCCAAGCATATTAGTGGTACCCCAGTAACCAGCACACATGTGGAGTATTTTATGTACTGTATACACGAGATGCATCTGCTTTTGAAAGTTTTTATACAGATATATAATTTTAATTTTACCTCTGAAATTGACAACTTGCTGTCGAAACAAGTCACATAATAAATTATGATGTAAAATATGAGATCTAGGCGTTCTTCTATGTGAAGTCTATATAACATCATTATCAAGCAAACTTTGGTAACCGTGCAGTAATAAAACTGTAAACCAAAGATAACAAATGAGTTTAAATCGGATATTTAGGACAAAGAGTACAGTTCGTTCACCTGTGATATGTCTATGAAAATCTTAGGTCTTCTCTGAGACACATGCATTGTCATAGACACATCACAGCAGTACGAACTGAAGTCTTTGCTCTAAATATCCAATTTAAGCTTATTTGTTATCTTTGGTTCAAATTTTTATGCACGCTTCAGTTTGTAATGAGCAGTCACTGGAAAAAAACGTATTTAGCAAGTGAAGTATAATGCCAAATATTGATTTTCATTTTTTTTCAAAATTGTAGTACGTCACGTTGATCAACTGGCTAAGCTCTGTAAGTATGTCTACATGTAATTTGCCACAATATTCCATCAATGTTGTATATAATTAATAACTAATACACTTGGTAACTTTTGTCTATATCAGGCTGGCGCTTGCTAATGGTGTATTAACCGAAACCGGTAGCTTTGGCCTAATAAATTAAGCAACTGTGGTCAACATGACATTCTACAATTTTTTTTTTCATGACTGGCTCTCCCAACGACATCAGCAGTTCAGACTAGTCTTGTGTAGTTGGCGAACGAACTAGTTCGGAAGAGCGCTCCCACAGGCGAAATGCGCGAACTAGTTTGCAGATTTCTCGCCTCTTAGTTCGTCCGCTCCTTTTCCGAAGACTGACGGGGAACAGCGAGAGGAAGCGAGAGCGCGTAGGATCGCATGATTCCCTTCTGCCTGTTGCCGTCATTTCGAGCTGAGATGCAGCTCAGCTGTAGTTTTTGTAGCGATAGCAAAAGCCATAACGAGCGGACGAACTAAAAAGAGCGACCTAATTCGCGGCCGAGCTGCGAACTAAAATGAGAGCTACCGGTCGCGAACTAAAATATGCGCGATAGGTTGCGAACTAAAATAGGCGCAATCGGTCGCGAACAGTATTAAAAATCACGCGTTTGCCTTCTGCTGATGTGAGCCATTTCGAGATTACCGTCTGCCTGCTAGATTACATAGTTCAGTGCTACAAAATTTCTGCTTTGAAGTATTCTGCACTCTGCAATATCTAATAAATTCCATAATGCCAAGATATAGAGATAACTGCAAACTTAAACGCGAGAAATTATTCTTTTGGTTTGCGTGATATCGTTAGCGTCTCAAGCAGCAAGCGCATGAAGCAGCAAGTTGGGGAACTTCTCCCTCCACCTGTATGAGCAGGCTACGCCGCTCAGCCATCACTGGGAGTGGACGAACTAAAAGAACGAACTAGTTCGCGGCAGAGCCGCGAACTAAAGTGAGCGCTCCCGATCGCGAACTATTATGCGCAAGTCTAGTTCAGATGCAATATCATTTATTCCAGGGGCCTTGTTTCGAGTCAAATGTTTCAGTGCTCTGTACAATATGTTGGCATAATTAAATATTTACCACCGGGCGGGGTCATGAGGCAAACTGCGTCATTGAAATTTCTGCGAGGGGGGGGGGGGTTAAAATTAGTGCTTCTTGGGCAGCTGTGGGGAGGGGCTTTATTAAAGAATTTACAAAATGCGAAATAAAAATCAATAAACCAATGTTTATAAATCCAGGACCTCGTATCTCGAGTTTCAGGGGGGGCAGGGGGGGGGGGTTGGTCGCAGTTTGGAAAGGGGGGGGGGCGGAGGCTCATTGACCGAGGGGAGGGTGTTGGTTCAAATGTTTGTAAATCTATCGGACCAAACTGTGTGGTCATCACTCCGTAACTTACAAACTACTTAAACCTAGAATGAAACTTTCACTCTGCAGCGGAGTGTGCGCTGATATGAAACTTCCTGGCAGATTAAAATTGTGTGGCGGAACCGGGTCTCGAACCTGGGACATTAGCCTTTCGCGGACAAGCGCACTACCGACTCTGCTATCCCGACACGACTCACGATGCCGCCTCACAACTTCACTTCTGCCAGTACCTCGCCTACTACTTTCCAAACATCACAGAAGCTTCACAGAAGCTCTCCTGCGGAACTTGCAAGACTAGCACTCCTGGAAGAAAGGATATGGTGGAGACATGGCTTAGCCACAGCCTAAGGGATGTTTCCAGAATGAAACTTTCACTCTGCCAGGAAGTTCCTTATCAGCGCACACTCCGCTGCAGAGTGAAAGAATCTCGGGTGTGAGGGAGCGGGATGGTTGGTCGCAGTTTGGGTGGGGGGGGGGAGACTCATTGACCAAGGGGAGGGGGTTGGTTACCTCTGGTATTTACGACGATACATTCAAGGAAGGAAGCTTAGCGTTTAACGTACCGTTGACAGCTTGGTCATTAGAGACGGAGCTAACGCTCGGTGTCTTGGGTAAGGATTGGGGAGGAAATCGGTCGTGAACTTTAAAAGGAACCATTCCGGCATTTGCCTGGATTTAGGGGAATCACGGAAAACCTAAATCTGGATGGCCGGAGGTGGATTTGATCCATCATCCTCCCGAATACGAGTCCAGTGCGTTACCACTGCGCAACCTCGCTCGGTATATGTTCAAGTGCGAACGAGTGTGGAGGAATGCTCCAACAGAGTCCGCAGCCCTGCGAGTAGTGTCTGCTGCTGGTTGTCATGGTCCCCTGTGCTGGAGGGACGCAGCCAGCCGGCTGCTCCACATTGGACGGTGGGCCGTGTCGCGTGCGCACACGGCGCGTGCGGCACATGTCGCCGCCCTGGCCTACAGGAATAGCCGGCTATTTCTGGAGCCGTGCTGCGTGCTGCGTGCGGTGGCAGCTGCCTGCCTGCCGCCTCTGCTCCGCCACCAAAAAACCCTCAAAGGGCGCGCCGGAAATGTCTCGCGGTGCAGCCTGCACTTCTGCCGGCGAGGGGTGGCTAAAGGTGGCACTCCGCCCGCGCCAGGGGCAACTATTTCCTGTCACAGAAGTAGCAAGAACCAGTGGCGACGCGTCACGTGCGTACAGTGCTTCAGGAAAGACGCACTGGCCAAGCGCTCTGAGGTGCCTTGTTGCTGAGCGCGACGCTACTCGTCGTCAGAGGTTCGAGTCCTCCTTCGGGCATGGGTGCCTGCCTTGTCCTTAGCTTTTAACTTGACTTCTGGAGAAAGTACGAGCTCCACCAAAGTATTCTACAACGGGCTACCTCAAGGCTCAGTCCTTGCCCCACTACTCTTCAATCTCTACACTTCTGAGATACCAAACATACTAACAAAAAGTTTGGCTATCTACATCTACATCTACATGGGATACTCTGCAAATCACATTTAAGTGCCTGGCAGAGGGTTCATCTTCCATTCCATTCTCGAATAGCGCGCGGGAAGAAAGGACACCTGAATCTCTCCGTTCGGGATCTGATTTCTCGTATTTTATTCTGATGATCATTTCTACCTATGTAAGTGAGAGTCAACAATATATTTTCGCTTTCGGAGGAGAATGTTGGCGATTGGAGTTTCGTAAGTAGACCACGCCGTAGCGATAAGCGTAATTGTTGTGATGATTTCCATCCCAGATCCTGTATCATTTCCGTAACGCTGTCTCCTCTGTATCGCGACAACACGAAACGAGCTGCCCTTCTTTGGACGCTTTCGATGTCATCCGTCAAATCCACCTGATAAGGATTCCACAGTGGGCAGCAATACTCCAAAAATGAACGGACAAGCGTAGTGTATGCTCTTTAGTAGTTCTGTTGCATCTTTTAAGGGTTCTGCCAATAAAACGCAGTCTCTGGTTCGCCTTTCCCACAACATTATCTACGTGTTCTTTCCAGTTTAATTCTGAAGTAATAGTAATTCCTAGGTATTTTGTGGAGTTTACGGCCTTCACTTTTGATTGATTTATCTTGTAAAGAAAGTTTAACGGATTTCCTTTCGTACTCATGTGGACGACTTCACACTTAACACATTAGAGTCAATTGCCAATTTTTACTCCATAGTGATATCTTATTCAGATCGTTCTGCAACTGGTTTTGATCTTCAAGTGATTTTACTAGACGGTAAATGACGGCGTCATCTGCAAACAATCTAAGAAAGCTACTTAGATTTTCCCCTAAATCGTTTATTTAAATAAGGAACAGCAGAGGAACAATATCACTACCCTGTGGAACGTCCGATATCACCTTTGTTTTAGTCGATGCCTTACCATCGATTACTACGAACTGTGCCCTCTCTGACAGAAAATCCCCTATCCAATCGCAAATTGGGGGCGATAGACCATAACCACGTAATTGACTGTGCTATAGCTGCTTCACATAGGTCATTGGGGGTCACCGAAGACTTCTTGTGCTCTGACTTAATGTTGCTGTGTGGCTATTTTCGCATATGGAGACTGCAGCTGGATCCAGCAAGACCGAAGAATCTTGCTTCCGCCTTTGCAACCACTCAGAAAGAAGAGAGCTTAGTGATATTAACTAACATCGTAGGTTGTGGAGGCGATCTGATTGATTAATAATAGCCGCGGCGGATTAGCCGCGCGTACTGGAGCGCCGTGTTGCGGTGCGCGCAGCAATCCGCCGTCGAGGGTTCGAATCCCCCCTCGGAAATGAATGTTTGTGTCCTCTTTAGTATAAGGTAGTTCATAAGTATTTTGTAATTTTAGGGGCAGATGACCCCGCAGTTAAGTCCCTTAAGCCTTACAAACATTTGATTAATAATGTTCAAAAGTGAAACGCCAAGACCTCAAAATGTTTATTTAAGCCGCGGCAGAATACCCGTGCTCACTGAGGAGCGCACGACTGGGGTTTGAGTCCTCCCTAGGGCATGTGTGTTTGTGTTGTCGTTATCGCAAGTTACTTTTAAGTTAGTGTAAGTAGTTTGTAAGCCTAGGGAATGATAAGAAACGAAGCTAAGGCCCTTATTTTGCACACATTTGTAAATTTTTATTTATCTAATTACAATTGGTGTCAGCAGGCTTTGCCACAATGTTCTGGCCATATAAAATATTTTAAGTTGGTCATCTTATTTAAAAACTGAAGATTAAATAATACGGGCAACATAGCACTTACTCTAAATATAATAATATGCAAGTTAAAACATCACAGCTTAAATAAGATGACCAACTTGTAATATTTGATATGACCAGATGTAGTGGCATAGCGCAATGAAACCGTCATTAAATAAATATTTTGCGATCTTGGCGTTTCACTTATGAAGATCATTAAGAGAGCATAATGTCATATTTGAAGGAAAACGTTTTAATCATAACAACTGACCCAAATACCTAGGAGTTAACACTTGACAGGACGCTGTCTTACAAGGAGCATTTGACAAAGACTGCAGGTAAACTCCGACAGGAAATAATACCATCCTTAAATTATGTGGCACAGCTTGGGACTCTTGAGCAAACACTTCGCACAGAAGCAGTTGGGCGACTATACTCGGAGGCAGAATACTGGGCCCCTGTATGGATTAAGAGGCCATATATAAACAAGACTGATGTGGTGTTAAAAAATACCATGCGGACCTTCAGCGGCACAACTAAATCGACAAATACTGTATGGCTGCCAAGTGCCAAACCGAGCCTTTCCCACCACCAGAGATACGACCTAGAATCGCTCTCCTTAGATAGTACAATAAACTAACCAACAACCCCCAGCTCCCCATACACAACGATGTAGCTGATCTCCAATGCAAAAGACTCAGATCGAGAGCTGAAGAACCCCAACTACGATGGCCATAGGAACAACATTGGCAAAGACACTGCCCACCCAAATGCTAAAACTTCTTGACCACTGAGAAAACGCCTGGCTTCGACCAACCACGCAGAGTGGGCAACACTGAACCGCGTACGTACTGGCAATAGAAAAAGCGCTGATGCTCTCCACAAATGGAGAAAGATGCCACCGCCAAAATGCTACTACGGTGCTGAAAGGCAAACGATCCAACACGTAGTGCAAGAATGCCCAGTCCGAGCCACCAAGGGATTCTTCACCGATTTCCTAGCTGCAACAAGGGAGGCAACTGATTATATTTAATGTCTCAATGTCTTTTTCCAATTAAATACGGTATAAAATTATAAGTTTTAATGATGTATGGTATACGATAAATAAATAAAAATAAGCGCTAGTTAAAGTTATTTGTATGCTTAGAGACTGATTACCAAAGTAGTTAAGTACCTTCGATTTTTAAAAATTTGTTTCGAATCCGCAAAAAAATAGTTGATTCTGCAAATTAAAAATGTATGTACACTCAGTTTCAGAAAAACACAGAGCTATCTCGAGGTCTAGAGACAGGGAATTCAAATTCATACGACAGGCTCGTTAGTATGTTCTGAAAAAATGATAAGCATTTCAGTCACCTCGATTCAGCATGTCTGCTGCTGCTTAGTTGGGAATGGGTCAGCCATGGGACTTAGTAACTTGTTCAATGCGTGACGGCATGTCCCTCTAACGAGATCAAAGAATAGAATGATAATTTTCACTCTGCAGTAGAGTGTCCGCTGATATGAAGCTTTCCTGGTGGATTAAAACTCTGTGCCGGCTCCGGGATTCGAAACTGATACATTTGCCTATCGCGAGTAAGCGCTCTACCGACTGAGCTATTTCGCCACGTTTCGCGGTCCGTCCTCAAGCACACAGTTTTAATCCGCCAGGAAAGTTGCAGATCAAAAACTGTTTCAGAATGCATTGAGACTTTGGATGAAAGCAACAGTGTAAATATTTATGGGTTTCGACACACTCGTGTGTTGAAGGCATTAAACAGGCTGACATGCTAGCCATAACACGGGCAACTATACCTTTTATAGGGCCAGAAACCGTTCTGGCAACTATAAAATCAATGGAAAAAACAACTAAGCAGCTGGATTGAAAATCAATACGCAGAACAACAATAGACAACAAGATGATGGTAAGCTGATAAAGCTGATGCCGTACAACCACCAGCCGTTGCTTAAACAGGAGGCAAATCTGCCATGCTGAAACATTTGCACAAGACGGGGCTAAAGGCAGCTGTCCCAATGGTCATGAAACTGAAAAGAACACGTAGATAATGTCGTAGGAAAGGCGAATCAGAGACTCCATTTTATTGGCAGAACCCTTAAAAGATGCAACAGAACTACTAAAGAGACTGCGTACACTACGCTTGTCCGTCCTTTCTGGAACATTGGTGCCAGTGTGGGATCCTTATCAGGTGAGTTTGACGGAGGACATGGAAAGACTACAAAGAAGGGCAGGTCGTTTGGTATTGTCACGATACAGAGGAGACAGCGTTACGGAAATGATACAGTATCTGGGATGGGAATCACTACAACAACGGTGCTTATCGCTGCATCGTGGGCTACATTCTCCTCCTGTAATGTATATACCCTAGAAAATCCCTCTTGTTTAGAATAATGAACTGTTCGATACCACAGTTGATCGTGATATTGTACCCTAATATTCCATGTTTATATTATATAAGAATCTTGTGGTGCTTCTGGCAAATCACATTGATTATCATTTGCATTACTAGGGTTTTCAAACAAACTGTATTAATTAATTATTGAAAGCCGTAAGCTTAATGTTGAACAATAATGTGCTTGTTAATGAAATTGGTAAGTAGCTTTGTCTAAGGTCCTCTGTAATGTATTGACCTTAATTTGATGCTTCGATAACCGTAAAAGTAAATAATAACAATAATTTAACCATTTTAAATAACGTAAACATATATTAACACTACACTAATTCTTAGTTTGGATACGAAAAATCTATTATTGCATTTGTCATAATTTTGTGTATCTTTACATAAAGCAGGATTCATTTAAGTTTCATAAACAAATTATTTAATATTAAACGTTGTAACTTCCGTGTTCTAGAATGTTCTAGAATACAAGGTTATGTATTAATACGAGCGAATTGGCGCGAACTCAGTTAGTTGCAAGTCCGTCCTAAGTCAGTTGGGAGTAGTATAACTTTGTCAGTCAGTATGGAAGTCAGTCTTGGATCAGTTTTGAATGTATTACTTTTATGTGTGCTTCTTCAAGAATAATATAAATCAGTATACTTAAAGTGAAAAGTGTCACATTTCTGGTTTCTATCAAGCAAATAAACCCGACGTCCTAATATAATGTGATGTTTTAATGGCAGGCGAGCTACGAGGTCTACGAGACCAGTGAACAACCGAAGGTGATGTATTAATATTGTGGCTTTAGTGTTGTGCATAAAAAGCGCCACACTCCGAATGCAAAAATATATTGTTGACTCCCTCTTACATAGGTAGAAATGACCATCAGAATAAAATACGAGAAATCAGACCTCGGACGGAGAGATTCAGGTGTTTTTTCTTCCCGCCCGCTATTCGAGAATGGAATGGGAGATAAATAGTATAAAGGTGGTTCGATGAACCCTCTGCCAGGCACTTAAATATGATAGTTAAGTGGAATATTATGCCTGTGGAGAGAGATCAAAATTTATATAAAAAACACTTACTTCAGCCAAGATCGCTAGTTAATTTATTTATTTATTCCTTTACCGGTTTCGACGAACTATATAATCTTCAGAAACAATTTTTTCATAACAATTTTCTCCTGTTTTCACTTTGGGACTTATATGAAATAGTCGTTTGTGTAAATGAAATAGAAGAAAAATAACATTATCAAACGATTAAAATTTTCATCAGCACAGTGGATAGTCATCTGTATTACAGATTACAGTATTACGATAAATTTTAATCGTTTGACAATGTTCTTCTTCTTATATTTCATTCTCACAAGTAACTCTTTATTTTTTGTTATTAAAAAACTTGTTTCTGAAGATATGACATTTTATCGAAACCGTTAAAAAAAAAAAAAAAAAAAAAAAAAAAAAAAAAAAAAAAAAAAAAAAAAACACCCTTGCGATCTTGGCTGAAGCAAGTGTGTTTTACTTAAATGTGAGTTGCAGAGTATCCCATGTAGATGTAGATGAAACCGCACTTCATTCAATCTTCCATTGTGAAGTGAAGGAAGGTAGAAGGCACAGAACACAGATGAAAAGAGAAAGGGGGAAGAAGGTGATAGACAAAGGGAAGAGTGGAATAAATAAATAATGTACCAAACATTATTATTCAGTTTATTTGGAGAATTTTGGGACAATGTACTTCATCTGTTAAGGAGAACGCGTATAAAACGTTTGTAGGAATACGTCTTGAGAATTGATCAAATGTTTGGGATTAGTTTAAAGGAAGACATGGAAGCAGTTCAGAGGCAGGCAGATAGGTTCGTTACTGGTAGGTTCAACCAATACGCGAGTGTCACCGGAAATGCTCCAGGAACTCAAATGGGAAAGACGACGTTCTTTTCGAGAAAATTCTGTTGAGGAAATTTAGAGGGTCGGAAGTTGGAGCTGAATGTAGAACGATATTCCTGACGACTACTTACATTTCACGTAAAGATAACAGAAACTAGATAAGAGAAATTATGGCTCGTACAGAGGCATATACTTTTTTCCCTCGTTCTACTTCCGAGTGGAATAGGAAAAGAAATGCCTAGTATGGGTACAGTGAACCCTCCGCCACGCACAATACAGTGGATTGCGGAGTATATATGTAGATGTAGTGCATAACAGAAGAGAGAGGGGTATGGGTAGAGGAGGAAAGAGGAGTAAGAGACGGAGATAGAGGGGAAGAGGTGATGGATAGAGAGAGAGAGGAGCGACGTAGAGATGGTGAAAGGAGGGAGGAAGAGACGTAAGAAGGACAGATGGACTAACAGATAATTATGAAACAAACACAGCTCGAAAGCAGGCGGCATTGTCAGCAGAACTATGACTCTTTGTTTCAGCCTCGTGGCTGAAGATGGAACACTGACATATGTGATGTATTTAAGGGAACATATGTCCATTGTAGAACTTTGAGCAGCTGTCCTGCTATTACTTTTCCCCTAGAAGCAGTACAGAGGGCGTTGTGTACGGAGGGGCAGAACGTACGCAGGGGTAGCTCCAACAATGACACCGCCATTCTGTGAACTGGAGGTCGATCGCCATAAATCGAAGGGCAGGTGTATCAGACGCCAGATGTTACAAAGCTGTCACTGGCCCCATTTGGACGTATAAATTTTGTCATCCACAACTCACAAGCATTATTTTCAGAATAAATGTCAATTAACACCGTTTACATCTGATGATTTTAAACATACCTTGTCGACTGCAGCAACTGTAGATTTACAAATATTTGACAAAGTTCAGCCCAACCAGTTGCAAAATTTGATAAAACACCTTGTTCTAGATTTCGGCACCATCTAAGGGTGCCTTCATCAGAAGAATAAAAATTAAAACATAAGACGTGCAATTACGAGCAGTGTGCTCAAGTCCAAACTTATAAAATTATGCAACAAGCTAGCTGATGAAGGCACCCTTAGATGGTGCCGAAATCTAGATTAATGTGTTTTATCAAATTTTGCAACTGGTTGGTCTGAAATTTGTCAAAAATATCCGTTTACATCTGTTTTCAGAAATAATATTAGTTGGCAAGATCTGAAAATTTCCTGTAATGGATTTCATTGACACATTTCCACCTGTGTGGTGTATGTTTCTTTTACAACATGCCTTTATCATTACAACTCACCAATATTGTGCCTTTTAACTCTGGAACACTCACATAAACGGAAAATAATATTTCTGAAAACCGATTTCGACCTACATCCCTTTCAGACCCAAAGTTGTAGATGACGCGACATTAATATGGAGAGGGACGTTTAACATTCAAAATACATTCAGAAATTCATTACAAAAAAATTTATTTTCAAAAATTTTGTACCCACAGAATTGTCTGTTTTGTGTCTTCAATACAATTTTTTTATGATCTGCACCATCTTACAGTAACATGCGTTTGAAATAAATGACATAATAACACCTCAAGATCATATAAAATCAACTGGCTGTCAGATATGATACCTTTACATGTCAGAACAAGGATATCAACACCTTGTCAACACGTCTTTGTTGCCACCATTGTAAGTGTACTGGTAAAAAAATGTTTGTTAAGCTTATGGGACTTAACTACGGGGTCATCAGTCCCTAAACTTACAAACTACTTATGAACTACTTACGAACTAGGACGGCACAAATATCCATGCCCGAGGGGGGATTCGAACCCCCGACCGTAGTGGCCGTGCTGACCGTGACTGGAGCGCCTCAGTCACCTCGGCCACCGCGGCCGGCTGTACTGGTAAGTTTGCCGACTGTTGGTACCACACAGTATAGAAACGTGGAACTAAAACACGTTGGGCACTTTACCACTGTCCATCCACGATTGTGTAATGCAGGTCCGAACTTCCTAGCGTGAATCACAAAGAAATAAAGCGAGAAAAACCAAAACCGCACAATGCATGACCTGCAAGGGATACTAGAAAATCTTGCGTTTTGGACTGAGACATGAAAGCGTCTCCTGCTCCAGTCATGGGTACGGAGATGGTGAGCAAGGGTCGAAATCGTTCACCAACCAATAGTGAAGGAACAACTAATGAAAACGCATTATGTCACAAAAAGCAAATTTTTCAGGAGTAGAGAAAAACGTAAATCGCAAAACGTATTTGATTAATTTTTAGGAATCTTATGACAAATACTCAAGTACTTCACGTATCTGGATCAAATACAAGGAAACTGCTTTTTTAAATTTCAAGCTGTTGGCACTTTAGTGATGGACAAAATGCAGCTTCTTGGATTCTATACGACAATATGCTTTTTCATGTAAGCTATTTTAGATATAATGCATTTTGAATAGTTTTCAGTGACATAGAACTGGAAAATATAGTTTTTATTGCTTGAAACTTGAAAATACACTGTTTGGCATTCAGTAGCACATTTTATCACAAAAGGTAGGAACAAAAATGAAAATGTGCTTCATTTAAGCTGGGGACTGAAATTTCATCGGTGTTTTAATGTTAGCCACACCATATTGTCTATACTGCGTGTAAATACAAAAAAGTACTGCTCTTATTAGCATGGTACAATCTCGGTGTCCTCTGTCAAAGATGGTGAGGATTGTGTAGGCTGTCTCTTTAGTGGACATCTTGCATCTTGTTCCTGGTCTTGTAACAAAATACTAATCTTTGGTTACTCACAATACTATTGATGTGCTCCTTCCAGTTGAAGTTGTTCGTAATTGTAATTGCTATGTATTCAAGTGAAATGACACCATTGACATTTCTGCATTTATTGTGTAACCAAAATCTTATGTTAATTGATTTTTCCGTCGGTACTTGACAGAACATGATAATAATATCAAAAAGGAACAACTTCCTGATGTTCTGCAAAACTTTTTTATTCGTCACAAACCGGCTTTCGGCTTCGGCTACATTCAGTTGTCACCTGATGATGGCCTAAGAAGCCGAAAGCCGGTTTGTGACCAATAAAAAAGTTTTGCAGAACATCAGGAAGTTGTTCCTTTTTGATATTAAAATCTGATGTATTTGTTTTAGCACTCTTATAGATGTCCTCGTAATTTTCATTATTTGCGGTCAATTTCCGCTTTTCGTAACAAACGGGTATTTCATCTGGACTTTCCTTCCATTAGTATTGATCTTATGATGACTTTATTAGGCAGTGAATGACTACATAATGCACAAATAGCCGGCCGCGGTGGCCGATGGGACTGAGGCGCTCCAGTCACGGTCTGCACGGCCACTACAGTTCGAATCCCCCCTCGGGCATGGATATTTGTGCCGTCATCGTTCGTAAGTAGTTCATAAGTAGTTTGTAAGTTTAGGGACTGATGACCCCGTAGTTAAGACCCTTAAGCTGTACAAACATTTGATTTTTTGAATGTACAAATAACCAAAGAGGGCTGCTTAGATCATCTGCTAGATCTCTTTTATTGATTCGGAATGGCAGAGGGCCTATGACACTTCTTTGGGGAACACGAGATATCACGTCTGCTACACATGACGATTTCCCGTCTATTACTACGAAATGTAATGTTTCTGCCAGTAAATCATGACTGTAGTCACAAAACTTTGCCAGGAAATTTTGCCAAGAAGTCCTTAGAGCCAGGCAGGCATTGCTGTAATATATTCATGTTTTAGTTCTTCTGGAAGTATCCATGCCTACTCTACGTCCCACACTGAGGTCTAGACTCCATGTCATTTTTCTGTCATCACTCATTGTTAATCTTACAAAAACAGTCTTGATCGCAAAAACGACCTGGTGTAAGTCATCTTCGGAACAAAATTTTTCCTGCAAGGATTAATGCAAATAATTACAAAAACGTCTGAGTACTACTTTATGTGTCACATAAAATACCCATGTTATGGCATGTTATGGCCAGTGCTGGACTCGGCTGGGCTGGCCTGTCCTGGCTGTTCTGCTAGCTGGTGACTGTTGACTGTTGACAAGTGGCCATAAGTCCTCTAGTTAAATAGTGTGTGAATTTGGCGACAAGTAAGCAGCAGCCAATGGAAAAAGACTTTAGAGTGAGTGGGTTCTGAGTGGCGTAGAAATTAACATGAAGTCTGATAATAAAAATACATATACAATTAAGAAGTATAATAAAAAAGGATAATATAAAAATGCTGTGTACTAAAATAATGCATAATAAACCTAATCAACAGGATCTCTCCTAGTATTAATTTGCAACGAGAAAGGTTATTATAAGCAATATATATGCTGATATGGCTAAAACATATGCAGACCCTATTTTATTATATTAAAACACAGCATAATTATGAATTTAGTGGTATTTTTATGGTGCAATGCCATCTAGTGGGTTGTTTACCATGGTAAAGGGAGGGTGAAAATACTACCACATTAGCATATACAGGGTGTTTCACTGTGTTTACCTCTGTAACTTATAAAATAATAGGTGACGGGAAATTTTAATGTGGTAGGTCAACACAAGAAATGTTACTCTTTCTGCGGAGCTATGAACATAGTTTATTGTATCATTTTCCAAAGAGTTACAGCACAAAGATATAACTTTTTAAATGGAACAATAGTTATTTTCTATCGTGCATTGTATTCGTTGAAACCAGCTGCGTCCAAATCAATTAAAACTACATTCCTTTCACTGTTAGTTTGGGAGCTACAACCCTTCAAAGTTTAGTGGGCGGAGGCTACGGCAGCGTAGCTTACTGGCTGGTGGTCATGAGACAGTGGGCCGTGCCCCAGGGGATAGCCACTCGGCCAGTCAGCTACGCTATCGCAGCCTCCGCCCTCGGAACTTTGAACGGTTGTAGCTCCCAAACTGTGATAGGAATGTAGTTTAAATTGATTTGGACGTAGCTGGTTTAAACGAATCCAATACACGATAGAAAAAACTATTGTTGCATTTAAAAATATATATATATATATATATTTGTGGTTTAACTCTTTGGAAAATGATACGATAAACTATGTTCATAGCTCCGCAGAAAGTGTAACATTTCTTGTATTGACCTACCGCTTTAAAATTTCCCGTCACCTATTATTATAAGTTACAGAGGCAAACACACTTAGTGAAACACTCTGTACATTGCTCATAATAACATTTTTCGTTGCAAATTAATACTAATGATTAAATCGCACCTGTTGATTAGGTTTGTTATGCATTATTTCAATACACAGCATTTTTATATTATTCTTTTTTATTATACTTCTTAATTCTATTTATGTACTTTTATTATCAGATTATCTATTGATTTATACGTTACTCAGAACGTATTCTTTGTAAAGCCTATTCCGATTGTCTGTTGCTGACTTGGCGCCAAATTCATACACTATTTAACCAATGGCTTTATGGCCACTAGCGAACATTTACCAGCTGGCAGCAGAGCAGTTAGAACAGCTCAGCCGAGTCCAGCACTGGCCACTAAGCGCCGTAAATTACTCTGTGTGCATTTTATGTAACATCTAGAGTATTACTTAGACGTTTTTGTAACTATTTGCATTAATTCTTGTAGGCTACCTTTTGTTCCGAAGATGACCTACATCAGGTCGAAAGCGGTCAATAATAACTGTTAATTTTTTGCGATCAAGACTTTTTGTAATATTAATTATAAGAAATAGAGCGCTGTTTTTATCCATTGACAATGTTGTCTAAATTAATCACTCATTGTGCAGTGACTACATTACAACCACGAGCCTCACGATTCGTTGCTGTGACGCTCGCATATGTATCGTAACAAAGGTCAAACGTAATTCGTAGGACGAATAACGGGAGGTGCATTATAAGGAGTCAAGAAATACCGTCCTCCTCACATGTCACTTTTATGCACTTACAAACGGCATTTCTAGACACTTCGGAGCAATTTCACACCCCACATATGTTATTTGCGATGGTAATTACAGTCAGTAGTTACTGTACTTGCAGAAGACATTACTTTTTAAGTACGCAGCACATATTAAGAGGCTGGCACTGGACAGACATTTTAAACCGTGTGGTGTGGCATGGAAGCCATGTTTGTTTTCAAGGAGGAGCTTTTTCTCTCTGGCGGGAAAGCCCGGCTAAACCCACACTGCAGACTATAGGCCGAGAGAAGCCTTTAGTGGACAATAGGTTTTCTTTACAGCACCTCGTGTCCTTGGTGTGGCACGTTGACTCACTCTCACATGGTCGGTCGTGGCAGTAGGCACGTGTGCAACGCTCTGGTGACAGACGGTTGTGTCAGATTTGTAGTGTTCCACGGGGTCTTAACACCTCACCTCTCATTCTAGTTAAACCACTGATACATTGGTACGCTGCTTCTCATTGGCTGTCTGGAGCAGGTATGTCTCAACTCCAAATGGGGGGGGGGGGGGAAATAGTGAAAGATATATACAGGGCCGTTGATCTGCCTCGCATAAAAAATTTTTGAAATGTCTTGATCGCAAAATACTTTGCCTGTCTGCCTGCCTCCTTGGGTGACTAAACAGTGCGCTACTGTTTGAATAATTAGCGACTCATTGTGCTCAGAGGCATAAACAATGGTGCACAGTGCTCGAAGTTGAGTTGCAGGCTTCACTTGTAATTAAGGCAGTTTCACAGAGCGAACAGTGGGCTTTTTGCCAGTCCTGAACGATTAGTTCACGTCTGCGTATGATAGAGAGAAGGCACAATGGTGGACTGGTTTCCTGAATAGGCATACCTAGCCATATTAGTTTTCACTAGTGAAGTTACCGAGTCATCAAGACTGATAGGAAGGTTTGGCTGTTTTAGTTCAGCGACATATTAAACATGTCAGTTTTGTCACAGGAATTGAGAGTCGTGTACGCAGAAACCACAGTCACACTGAATGTTAATTGTGACTTGACGCAAAGATAATTTTAATATCTGCAAGGTCGTTATTGTGCATTGGCATTGACACCAGTACAGCATTACTCACTGCATTTACCGCGACAGCCTCTTTTATCTCACTTCACATGTAAAATCGTAAAATCTCAGCCAACCTCTAATAGATATTTTTTCTCCTGAAAAATTACTTTGATTTGCAGTTTGGATTATAGAAGCGATATCATTAACGTATAACTTTATTTGATTTCATTTTTTCCGATTTTGACGATTTTTAACATCAAAAATTACATATTTTTCTACGAATATTAACTTCATGAATGGTTCCTAATGGCCTCAAAGTAGCTGGACATTATGTGGCACCATTATGGAGCCAGCACCAGCTTATACCATTCCTTGTTGACTAGTTGGATCCATTGGTTTTCCGATTGCGACAGACCCTGGCCCCACCATCAGATACGAGGTACGTCCACATAGTAAGTTCCTTTTGGTTGAATAAAACAGACGTGTGCATATATGGAAAAATATTTACTGTACATAAATCTACAAATGATAAACTAATTTTCTACACAACTTCCAAAATTTTGTTGGCACTTGTCATAGCGTGGCACAAGTTTCTGTATGCCTTCTTCACAGAAAGTTGCCGCCTGTGTATTAAACCATATAGTAACATGTTCTTTCATCGTCGTTGAAGTACTGTCCTCCAAAGTCAGATTTTAGGTCTAGGAAGAGATGAAAGTCTCTAGGTTGTTCTTAATCTTATCTTCAATTGTGTAAATCATTTCATCAGTAGTCACAGACGGTCATCCACATAATTCTTCATCTTGCACTTGAAACCGTTCTTCACAGAACAGTCTGACCCTTCTTCTAACCATGGAATCACTCATAGCATTTTGTCCCTTAACCTCGCAGATTTGCCGATGAATTTCCTGTGGTTTAACTTTCTTTGCATTTAGAAAACGAAACACAGATTTGATTTCATACATAGCGGCATTTTAAATAAGGACTCACATTATAAAGCACTACAAAGCACATGTCGGCGGCGGCGTACATGTCTTCTCCTCGAGTCAGAGTAACTGCCGCGCATGCTCGGAACTTCGATCGCATCTCTGCCGCGGATAGAAATAGAAACAGAACTTAGTTTGTGGACGACCCTCGTATTACCACCTGGCCGAGGCACTTTTTTCTATAGTATTTTTTTTTTTATTTTATTTTTTTTTTTTTTTTTTTTTTTTTTTTTTTTTTTTGCTTTTTGTTTTTGTCTAGTGTCCAACTTATATGGTCTCGAGCCCAGGAGAGAGGCTGCAGGTGATGTGTTCGGTAGCAATGGCACTCGATCTTGTCATCTGATGCCAAAGCTCGTTAACGCCAAATCGCGACGCACTCTCCTGTCTTATTGATTTCTGCGGCTATTTCACGCACTGTTGCTTGTTTATTAACACTGACTGTCATTAAGTACTGTCTGTTGGTTATTGCGCTGCACGAGGAAGTTCTTGATATATGTCGGCACACTTTTTGACACTGTGAATCTAGGACTACTGAATGTCGGAACTACTTCCTAACGAAACGTCCCATGCATCTAGTTCTAACTACCATTGAGCGTTATATATCTTCTTTATATATAAAACAGTGTCCGTGTGTTTGTGTGTACGTATTGCTTACAAATATACAGTTTGTTCCAATATTTATGAAATTTTGTACACGTAAGCTTCAACCCATGAGGACGGTTACCGTAAGTATAAGAATCATCTACAACACATAGTTCACGCGATATGACGTAATAACCCATGAGATGCGCGACAAACATTAAGTGGCAACAGTAGGGTAAGGTGGTACAATTTCGATCATTTCGGACAAATGTTATTGTAACTGGAAATATATTGAGAAAAGATGTAATTTTAATTATAGCACTTGTTCTTGGATGTTTAACTAATATGTAACACAAATATTAGACAATTACAAAAGTCGGTATAGACCCAAAAAAAAGTTACAGAATTGAGAAAAATCGATCGAAAATGTACCACACTAGGTACAATTGTGATCACTTCCTAGTAGAATTTTGACTAAGGGCATCTTCCACATAAAAAGCACTTTTTCCGTCAGGCACCAACGCATACTTCGTTGTACCGAACATTGCATTTTGGGTACAGAATCTAGTCACCCTTAAATAGAATATTTATAAGAGATCGTTAGACTAAGTAGCTTCACGTACCTCCTAACGTGAAAAAATTTATTTCTCCTCAGCACAAAGTGGTGTATTCTTGGAAAAGACAGGAGGAGCTGTAGAAACCTGCTACGCTACAATGCCACACAACGAGACACTACGAGACTGACAAATGGCGCGAAAATTTATGTTGATCAGAATTGTACCTATATCGAATTTGTACCACCTTACCCTACTCATTTTTTCATAAACCACTGGAACGATTTCAACCAAGTTTCGTACCATCATGTCACAATTGATGCAGGGGTAAAACCCACATATGCACATAGTTCAGGAGATATGACGTCATAAACAATAGCAGTCGCAAAAAACTGCTATCTTGTGATGAGACTTTATTCATAAACTGTATGAGAAAGAGAATTCTTAGAGACTTGCAACACTTTAAATATAATTTCAAACATTTATTACACTTTTTCTCGCTAACAGCCACAGCAAAATGATGAAATGGAAAGTTTCTCTCTTACTAATTTTTTGCTGTTCGTGGACTAAACTACGGCATTCGGTATGGCATTATAGTTTATAACTTCTACACTTTGTAGCCGCAGGAAATTTTACAGACATATAGTTGAAATGTGCCCTCAAATTGTATCAAAGCACGACACTTTGTTCGTGAGATATGAGGACATAAACAGTAACGTTCATGGAAAACCACCTCATCAAGCACTAGGTGTTAATCTATTACTTCTTTACTACTAACTGTATTCGTAACAAATTTTACCGACATGCAGCACTGACACAAATGGACATATACCTACAAAATTACACTTTTTTACAACACATAATTCAAGAAATATGAGATCGTATATACTGCGATGGGTAGAAACCTTTCACATCATACATTACTTTTTAATCCATTTACATATTTACTACTAACAAACTCCTGTATTCCAATCAGCTGAAACAAATTCTTGAAGAATGACAGTGCTGTTGACAACTGTGAACCAACTGTGAAGCGTATTCGGTTGTAGGCGAAAGAAAAAGACTCTTATATAGAGTTATATGGAAAGACAGAGAATGAAACAGTGCATCCAACAAATACCCAGTATTTCCGGCAGATCTATCTTTTAACTTCAAGATACTGTAGTTCCAGCGAGAACTGCATTTTTTATTACAATTAATAAATCACAGGGCAGTGGTTTTGACATCTCCTTGTTTCTAACACAGATAACTACATGTATCTTGCTCAGGGGTGGGCTACCCAAAGAATTCTTTCATGTTAGATTTCGGACAAGTAACCAGAAATATTGTTAATAAATCTAATAGATTTATTAAGGTTACTAGTCATTTGCATCTTGATGACTACCTTTCTTTCTTTGGATACTGCAGTTATTATTTTGTACATTATGCAATACAGGCTTATTTCTTGAATACTCTCCCATAAATATGACATGTTATTGAGAAGAAAGTAGATGACCATAGAGAGAAGGGATATCCGGGGCACACTTTCGTAAAATTTGCTAGTGTGTAACAAGATAATGTCCGTTATAGAGCCAAGTAGAACTCCTTTAACCTTTGGAGAACTTTCTGACTGACTAGATGGAGTTTGGTCATCCTTCCAGAAGAAGATCGTAATGGTCAGTTAGTAAGTATATGGCTCATTGTTTGTAAGTCCGTTCCACAGTCAGAGGATTGATCATTTGCCTGTTCCCATTTGAATTTCCAATAGCTGCACCAACTAACACCAGTACGGGAGCGGATGGTCGAAGGCATGCCGTCCTGGGAAGTTCCATTCCTTGAAACTCCTTCGAGGGCTCGTATATCCATATGTAGTTTCGTACATTAAATGAATCCCCAGTTTTTACCCAGTTGGATTTAGGCGATAAGTTAATCTAGTTAGTCTGCATTTTAAGAGGTGGTTAACGCGATTTCAACAGGCTTATCTGTGGGGGAAGGTCTTGCAAAGCAGGAAGCTTAGGATTGGACAAGCTCTTGTAACATTATCTTCCTTACCTCTTATACCAGGAAGGGCAATATTGCATAGCACTGGAAGCTACTGAAGGCCTGTAGCCATCAGAGTGCCATTCATCAACCTCATTACCGTATTTAATTGTACGTCAGTATCTCTCACATGAACACTGTTGCGCCAGAGAGGTGCACAGTATTCAGCTGCGGAATAAACTAGGGAGAAAGCTGTCGTACATAAAACCTTAGCATCGGCTCTCCAAACGATCCTGCGATGTGCTACAATATGTTATTCCAAATTTTAACTTTGCTGTTTTTTGAAGCTGGTACTTAAAAGTGACAGGTGTATCTAAGATGACTTCTAGGTACTTTCGATGTTCTCTGTTTACGAGTTGAACAACATCAAACGAGATGTTAAGTTTATAAGCATCAACCCAATTACTGAAATGGAAGCAAGCTACTTCTGTTTGATTTCGGTTAGACAGTAGTTTCCACATTGCGAAGTAATTTCTGAGGAGAATTAGGTCAGATAGTTTGGTAGCTTCCGTATGTGTTTTTACGGAATGGTAATATAATCGGCATAGATGAATTTTCCAGAGAGCGTAGCTGGAATGTCAGAGGTATGAACATTCTGCGATGAAACATTGTTAATTCTTGTTCTGCTTCCGCAATCACATTGGTAACCTGTCCATATCAATAACTGAAACACGAACGACACTTCTGGAAATGCACTGTGGTTTTATACGTACCGATACTGCCGATATTTCCATTTGTGCGTTTCGCCAGCCCATGATTTTTATCACCTCAGTGCAGACTATTGAAAATATTGACAATATATATGTTTTACCAGACTGCTGCTAGAATATGTTGTCTATAGTTTTTCATAATACATTGGCAGTAGTTTTATTTCTACATAACGTCCATCATCAGTCTATCCTTGGGAAACGAATCTGTCTGTCCAATATATTATTGCTCACAAATTTCATTAATTTCGGAGTTTGTTACAGATAATACACCTAAAATAATAACGCAACCCTTCAGCTTCCTTCGACCGGGAAAAAAGAAAAGATTATTAGAAGAGCAAGAAGATTATCAAATAAAAGGCGCAATAAAGGTCTTACACGTAACACCAAATGAATATAACGAACATTTTGGACGATATCGAAGTTTATATACACTCAAGGACAAGTCTGACAAAATTCTTAATGAACAAACGCAGCTGATACACATAAATTATTTAGATAATTTTATTCAAATCTGAGATTTTGGATAAAAACAAAGATGTACACTTCTGGTCACCATCACAAACGTACATTAACGAGACTGACAATACGATATGAAGTATCACTGGTGTCACTGAAGACAGCATTTTGCGCTGTCTGCCATACCACCTCTAAAAGGCGTATAAACGACGACTTTCGCAGTCATAAGAAGTCGGAATAAACTCGCTATAAAGTGTTCCTGTAATAAGAGTGTATTGTTTGTCGCTGATAACAAGTATCTTTATTCATCTGAGTCATCTTACGAAAACTGCAGTCTGCTTTCATCGCTTACATATGTTACTCGACTTTCGTGTCATAAAATGATTCTACAGTTTGTAGGCTCCAGCCTACTCAACCAGATGGTAAATCTGCCAATTTAATTCCTGGAGGATCACCTGATGCTTCTTATGCTATGTTCCATAAACCGTGTTTTGTTTTTTTCCTTTCAAAATACTGTCCTTTTCGTTCAACTGCTCTTTGCAGTCTGTGATAGACTAAACCAGTTTTGTTTTGCAAGCACGTTGCTCATGGGGTAGCCGTCACAGTAGGAAGTAATTCTACCATAAAATAACTAAGAGTTCAGTAATACAAAAACGGATCGCTAAGTGAAATTAAAATTACGGAGTACGTAGTGTAACACTTATTGTCTATTGAATAGGTTGATTGTTTTATAATACAGTGTGTTAATGGTGAATAGGCGCAAATGGTGAATAGGCGCAAGTCTAAAAACTGTTTTCAGGAAGCAATTGACAGGTAAAAGAACTTCATACAATAAGTAATTCTGAAAAATTCGAAACAGAGATCTACTTCTTTACAAATTGTTTGTACTGTGGGATCTTTCTTAATGACCATAATTAGCTTCCAAGTCTTGCCAGAAATGTGAAACACTCGTTAAGCAAAACATACATTTCTGTCGAAAATCATGTAAAAATAGAATGTGTTTACATTCCGAAAAAAAGGAAAAAACATCTTCGACAACAATTTCAAATATAGTTGAAGTAAAAGAAAGAAGATTAAATTTGTTTGCTTTCAGATAACATGGTTTTGCCACGTTTCTTGAGGAGGAGGGGTCCCCAGAATATTTTTATTTGGAAGGAGGTCGCATATTGGCAAATATTGAAAAACACTGGTCTAACTATTACTAAGTTTTTCATATATTTATATTTTTATTTTGCACGAGAAGGTTATTTTCCATGGTTTCACGGAACGCACTCAACGTACCGTCACTGGTGTTGCTGGTGCAGTAACTTGTCAATGTAATTGTTGAATTCCGCCCGGATCATAATTAGTCTCTAGATCTAAGCTGTGGGAAGCTATGAAATATATAGGATATATTACTGAAATGAACAGAGATAATGTGGTACAGATTAAACGAGACTCAAAGTCATCAGAACCTATCAGTGTCACTAAAGGTTTGCGACAAGGTTGCAGTATGTCACCCATCTTGTTCAACTTACATGTAGAAGTGGCTCTCCGAAATTCGAAGAATAGCTGCAGAGGAATGGGAATCACTGTCAACGATGTGCATATATTTTCATTAAATGTTGCTGAGATCAAGCTATTATAGCACATGATGATTGTGACCTAGTGTTCATGAAACGACGATTGTATCACGAATAGCAACACCTAAGGACTACATGTTGCGACCTCGTCGCCTTTTGTTGTTTCCTCGTTCCGGTCTGGTTGCCAGGGAAGGTACTGGTGCTGTCAACTGTAACACTATTCAGATTAATAATGCAAGTTTTATTGACTGAAAATTATAAAACTCAACTTTAGAACAAAAGTCTGTTTCTTCCCTCTTCTTGCTTCTCGCGTCGTCGTCTGTAAGATGCTAGCTGCCCTGAGACCTAGTGACTGCTTGGTTCATAGTAGAGTTCTGACCTAGTAACTGCCTGAGTTCTGATTACTAACTGACGGGCCGTCCAGACGTATGTCGACCTAGATATATCCGCTTGTAGAGGGCGCGTATCTACGGTTACCCCCTCCCCCTCCAGGATGCGCGGCGCCTGCTTGCGACTGGCTTTTGGCCGTTCGCTGCCTTCTCCACGATCATTGTCTTACGTCTGGCGTTTGGCGCTGACTTTACGCCACAACACTACAAATGAGTCTATGAAAGATATAGGACAGCTCGTTTTGTATTGTCACGATACAGGGGAGAAAGCATCACGGAAATGATACAGTACCTGGGTTGGGAATCATTACAACAACGGCGCTTATCGCTGCGGCGTGGGCTACTTACGAAACTCCAATCACCAACATTCTCCTCCGAATGCGAAAATATATTGTTGACTCCCACCTACATAGGTAGAAATCATCACAATACGAGAAATCAGAGCTTGAACGGAGAGACTCAGATGTTCTTTCTTCCCGCGCGCTATTCGAGATTGGAATAGGAGATGAACAGTATGAAGGTGGTTCAATGAACCCTCTGCCAGGCACTTACATGTGATGTAGATGAACAAAAACGGAGTATCTGAGGGTGAATAGTGATGCTAAATTTGAAGTACATATCAATGCCAAAGCAGTTATAAGACAGATAGAGAAAATTAAATATGTTGGGGGGCATATTGATGAAAATGGATTGGGCCATACAGAAGTACATTACAGTATCAAGCACAAAGGTGTTAGGGTGTATGAATCCTTTTTGATGGGATAAAAATATTTCTAATAACAATAAGAAAAGAGTAGATTACACAATGGTTGAATCAGTGCTATGCTATGGATCAGAAGTATGGATATTAAATGCGGATCTAAAAAAAAAACAGCTGTGGAAATATTTTATTTGCGTAGGAGAAATATCAAGAATCTAAAGAAAAACTAATGATGAAGTAAAAGCTAGAATGAAGGGAAATGATACAGTGATGGACTGCACTGAAATGGTACAGACGTATGATGAGAATGCCAGATCATCGGTGCCCAAAGGTGGTTTATGAATGAAAACCACCTGGCAGACGTATGCGCGAAAGACCACGACGTTCTTGGACAGGCCAGATAAATGGAGTGATGGAACCTCGCGGCATCGACAAGGAGGTTGCGATGGATAAGGAGGCTTGGCGGAGGATAACAGGAATACGACAAGATGTTGTTGGATTAGAGATTAGATTAGATTAGTAGTTGTTCCATAGATCATGAATACGACACCTCGTAATGATGTGGAACGTTTCAGGTTAAAGAAAGATGCATTTACAAAGTATTACTTTGTACTAAGTATTACATGACACAATATTTTTTTATTCATTATTTTTCAGATTTACTAATTCATATCTAAAATTTCATCTATAGTTTAGAATGAGTTGTCATTCAGAAGTTCTTTTAATTTATTTTTAAATGCTAGTTGGCTTTTGATGCTATTTGGTAAGTGACCAAAGACTTTTGTGGCAGCGTAATTCACCCCTTAACCTTGAATGGTGAATATTATTCTTTCTCCTAGTTTTGTAGTTATGTACACTGCTATTGCTTTTGAACTCGGTGGGATTGGTAATAACAAATTTCATAAGTGAATATACAGGGTGTCCAGAAAAGGGCTCCCTGATTTCAAAATTAAATTTCTCGAAAACAAAGATCGACAGAGAAATGCAGTAAACGGTATGTTTAAGGTGAAAGCTGTAAGAAGTTTATACAGCAGTTTGAAATAATAGTTACAAAAGCTGATTACAGATGGCGCTGTACGCTGTAAAGCTCATATCAGCATACATAAGTGAAATAATCGCATGAAAACACTCTTTGCAAACAATCACATCACAGTGTTTTCATAATGTTCACCATTCACACTACAAATGTGATGCAAACGAAGAATGAAATTCGCCATCACATTTCGTAGTGTCTCAACCGAAATGGATTCACTTGCCACAGAGATCGCCGATTCAAGCTCGTCCAGCTTGGCGGGATGCTTCGGGTGACACCATGTCTTTCACTGCGCCCCACAAAAAAAAAAAAAAAAAAAAAAAAAAAAAATAGGCACAGGGAGTCAAATTCGGCGAATATGGAGGCCAATCCATGCCTGCACCAGTAAATTTGGGATATTCCACAACAATGACTCGATTCCCGAAGTATTCCTCAAGAAAGCCAAAAATTGTTCGGTCTGATGAGGTCGGGCTCCATCTTACATAAACCATTTAATACCTGGTTGATCCTCTAACGCTTGCTGTGTGGCGACAAATTGTTCCAAAATTGCAACGTAACGTGCACCAGTGACCATTTCTCGAATGAAAAAAGGACCATTAACGCCTCTGCTGCATACTGCAGCCCACAGAGAAACTTTAGGAGAATACAGGGTTTCGCTTCACACCAATATGGCTTTTCGGAACCCCAAAATCGCCAATTCTGCTTATTCACGTATCCATTCAGGTGGAAGTGTGCTTCATCTGCAAACAAGATGCAGCCAACAACATCAAATCCTTCACTATCAACCATTGTGATCATATGATTAGCAAAGGCAACCCTTTGTTGCAAAACTCGTACGGGTATGGCGTGGTGCGTTTGAATTTTGAGTGGAAACATGTGTAGGCGCTTTTTCAGTATTTTCTGCGTGCTGAAACGCTTCAAACCAGTCTCAGATGCAATTCTACGGACGGATGACATAGGATTTCGCTGAATAATTCCAGAAACTGAGGCGATATTTTCAGGCGTAACTGCGGTTTGCTTGCGGCCAACATGCCCCACTAGATCATCAGTTACGCTGCCTGTTCGTAGAAATTTTGCGAAGAGCGTACGAATGGTTTTCGCATCGGGTCCTTTTGGAACATTAAATCGTGCTTGAAAACTTCGTCTTGTTGCCATAGGACTCTCTTCTAACCTGTGGTACTCTAGCACCAGAAAAACGCGTTGTTAAATGAAGTACATGGTTTTAATCTCTTCCTTCAGTACGCTAACCTCCTTTCACGTTTCAATAGTGGAACTGATCACTCTGTGCTTCGGATCACTATTTATACTAGGCATTGCGTATGGCGATTAAAGCGCCATCTGTTAGCAGCTTTTGTAACTATTATTTCAAACTGCTGTATAAACTTCTTACAGCTTTCACAATAAACATACCGTTTACTGCATTCCTCTATCGATCTTTGTTTTCGAGATATTTAATTTTGAGCCGCGGTGGAGTAGCCAAGCGGTCTAAAGCGTCTCGCTGCGGAGCGCGCGGTTGCTCGCCGTGGAGGTTCGAGTCCTCCCTGGGGCATGGGTGTGTGTGTTTGTCCTTAGGTTAGTTTAATTAGGTTTTATGTAGTTTGTAAGCTACGGTCTGATGACCACGTAGTTTGGTCCGATAGATTTACAAACATTTGAACATATAATTTTGAAATCAGGGAGTCCTTTTCTGGACACGCTGTATATACTGTGAAGCTACAGTGAAAAATCACTAGCTCTTTAAATAAGTGTCTGCAGGATGATCTTGGATGGGCTCCAGAAATTATTCTGATCACACGCTTTTTGTGCAGTGAATACGTATTCACTCAATGATGAATTACCCCAGAACATGATGACATACGAAAGCAGAGAATGAAAATAGGCATAGTAAGCTAATTTACAGACATGTATATCACCAAAATTTGCAATTACCCTAGTAGCATAAGTAGCTGAACTCAAACGTTTCAACAGGTCTTCAATGTGTTTTTTTCTAATTCAACCCCTCATCGATGTAGACACCTAAAAATTTTGAATATTATACCTTTGCTACAGATTTCTGATCAAAGTCTATATTTATTAATGTTGTCATTCCATTTACTGTACTTAACTTAATTTTTGTATTGAATAATCCTATTTTTCTATTTAATTTATGGCCTTCATTGGATCACTTTAGTCAATATTACAAAGGGTATTACAATTTGTTGTTATGCATTAACACAATTTAGTTCAAAAATAATTAAACATGACAATTTAATAATACACAGGTTATTACAATTTGTTGTTATGCATTAATACAATTAAGTTCAAGAATAATTAAACATAACAATTTAATAATACAGATGTTATTTATCTATTAGTTTTTTTTATTTATTACTTTTATGGCCAACATAAATTTTATGTGAAACTTCCTGGCAGATTAAAATTGTGTGCTGGAACCGGGACTCGAACCTGGGACCTTTGCCTTTCTCGAGCAAGCGCTCTACCGACTGAGCTATCCCAACACGACTCACGATGCCGCCCCACGACTTTACTTCCGCCAGTACCTCGCCTCCTACTTTCCAAACTTCACAGAAGCTCTCCTGCGAAAGATGCAAGACTAGCACTCCTGGAAGAAAGGATATAGTGGAGACATGGTTTACCACAGCCTAAGAAATGTTTCCAGAATGAAACTTTTTCACCCTGCAGCGGAGTGTGCGCTGATATGAAACTTCCTGGCAGATTAAAATTGTGTGCCGGAACCGGGACTCGAACCTGGGACCTTAGCCTTTCGCGGGCAAGCGCTCTACCGACTGAGCTATCCCGACACGACTCACGATGCCGCCCCACAACTCTACTTTCGCCAGTACCTCGCCTCCTACTTTCCAAACTTCACAGAAGCTCTCCTGCGAAACATGCAAGAATAGCACTCCTTGTTTTGCAGGAGAGCTTCTGTGAAGTTTGGAAAGTAGGAGGCGAGTTACTGGCGGAAGTAAAGTTGTGGGGCGGAATCGTGAGTCGTGCCGGGATACCTCAGTCGGTAAAGCGCTTGCCCGCGAAAGGCAAAGGTCCCAGGTTCGAGTCCCGATTCCGGCACACAATTTTAATATGCCAGGAAGATTCATATCAGCGCACACTCCGCTGCAGAGAGATCGTGCCCTTCTCTCCTCATCTGAAATCACCCTTCCCAGTCTCTGTGTCTGTCTTGTCTTTCTAATCTGTCATAGTTATCTGTAGTTTCAACATGTTTTCCTTGATTTCTGTGAACCATCTAATGTTTCTCTTGCTGTTCCATAACTTTTCAATTATCTTCCTGATAATCCTATAATAATAATAATAATAATTAATTAATTAGTCTTTCACAGGTCCAAATGTTTGCCGCCTGCCTCGGCAGTGTTGGTGTTGTGGTGATTAACTAAAAGTCCGCAGACCCTCCCACTCGCCCCCCCCCCCCCCTCTTTTGTCCCCGTGGCGCCGGCGGCCAGATAAGAAGAGGGGTGGGGCGAGACAGCGGCTCTACATGGAAGGGTTGCCATCTGCCGCCATAGGCCGGTCAGCTGTTGCCGGCAGCGCATAATGCACCCGCAGCTTCTGCCCCCACCAGATGGCGCGCACCCCTTACCACTCCACCAGCACACGGCCGCTGGCCATTCTTTTCGCCTGAATGCTGATATATTCAGAGTTCCCTTCTCTGTTTGCTCTGTCGAGTCGTTAAATGCTCAAACTGGGAGTAATTCAGATATTCGTTTCGTTTATGTTTGCCACAAGCCTTCCAGTGTCCAGTTTCATCCAGCTGCAAGTATCCACCAGACTCCCATCGCTATTCGTCGGCTCTTTTCGATTTTAGAATATCCTCTTACATGCTCAATTTTGTCCACTGCTGTTAATATTACTTTCGAGACAAACCCTATTTTCGTTTAAAAATATATAACATAAAATAAAAATAAGTAAAATTATTGATATGTTGAAATGTTTGTAAAGCTAAGGGAGCAAACTGATTAGGTCATCGGTCGCTACTCCTGCTTAAATTAACTTATTCTATAAACAGCACACCCACACACACACACACAAAACACACTTACACCCCCATGTCCTAGGAATGGCAACAGACGGATTGTGTTTCTCTCGACTTCAAAACGGCGTTCGACGCGGTGCCACACTGCAGAATGCTAACGAAGATGCGAGTTTATGGTATAGGTTCACAGATTTGTGACTGGCTGGAAGACTTCCTAAGTCATAGAACGCAGTACGTTGTTCTCGACGGCGAGTGTTCATCAGAGACGAGTGTATCGTCAGGTGTGCCCCAGGGGGAGTATGATAGGACCGTTATTATTTTCTATCTATATAAATGATCTGATGGACAGAGTAAGTTGTTATTTGCGGCTGCTTGCTGATGATGCTGTGGTGTACGGGAGGGTGTCGTCTGTAACTGACTGTAATAGCATACAGGATGACTTAGACAAAATTTCTAGTTGGTGTGACGAATGGCAGCTAGCTCTCAATGTAGAAAAATGTAAGGTGATGCGCATGAGTAGGAAAAACAATCCCATAATGTTCGAATACAGCATAAGTAGTGAGTTTCTTGATGCTGTCGCGTCGTTCAAATATCTAGGCGTAACATTGCAGAGCGATATGAAATGGAATGATCATGTAAGGACAGTTGTGAGTAGGGCGGACAGCCGACTTCGGTTTATTGGGAGAATTTTGGGAAGATGTACTTCATCTGTAAAGGAGACCGCGGATAAAACGCTTGTACGACCACGTCTTGAGTATTGCTCAAATCAGAAAATCAGTTTAAAGGAAGACATAGAAGCAGTTCAGAGGCGAGCAGCTAGGTCCGTTACTGGTAGGTTCTACCAATGCGCGAGTGTCACGGAGATGCTCCAGAAACTCACTTTGGGATCGCTGGAGGAAAGACGACGTTCTTTTCGTGAGGAAATTTAGAGGGCTGGAATTTGAAGCTGAGTGTAGTACGATCTTGCTGCCGCCTACTTATATTTCGTGTAGTGATCACAAAGAAAAGATAAGATAAATTAGGGCTCTTACGGCTCCTCATTCTATTTGGGAGTGGAATAGGAAAGGAAATGCCTAGTAGTGTACAGTGTACCCTCCGCCATGCTCATTACGATGGACTGCGGTGTACATATGTAGATGAATGGCTCGAACGTCTGACGGGGAGCGATCGTACAATGTGGAACAAGGCGCCTTTCATCACACAACCGTTCCCGCGCGACAATAAAATGACTACTTAAACTCACAAATCGTGACTTTCAGTCGGTAAAAACAAAACTTTATGTCTGTTTTGCCCTGGCGTCGCTCTCTGCTTAGCACATAAAGCGGTCGCTACTAAAATTGTGATCATCCTGCGCAGAAATCTTACGGTTGAGATGCCTCTTGTACGTCGCTTTCCATTCCTATGACGCCATACGGCAACGTCGTCTTTAGCTGTTCCTCTACGCACAACCATCCGTCCAAATATTGTAAACAACACAGCTCACAGGACTTCCCAAAATTCATTGTGACTAGGTTGTCTACCATTACTTCGACAAAAACAGAGAGCATTGACCAAGTACGTATTTTCGCTTCATGTCTGAGTTGAAGTACACGCAGCAAGACTTTCAACTTAGTATATCAAGGTAAAAGAAACAAAGTAATTTGAAAATTTCTTTAAATTATTTTCGAACGGCTAAATTAGTGGTAAATATTTTTAAAATGATGCTAGTTACGATAAAGGAAACATATCCTGTCCACTGAATTCGTATGAAGTCGTGTCAAATTTCTCTCAAAATAAATAAAAAATAAGTAAATAAAACAATAAATAAATATTTGTGCCAAATATACATTTTTCCAGTCATTATGTATAAAAGTATACATTTGTGTGTGTGTGTGTGTGTGTGTGTGTGTGTGTGGCGTGCTGGGGGTTGATAGGCTTAAGTGGTGGATTACGTAACTTAGACATTAAACCAGACCCGAGTAGGGTAAACGATATAGCAAAACGGGATTTGAATAAAACTTCAATTTTTTAAGCTTTTATCTTGTATGACATTCCCTACAGATTAACATTTTTCTGACAAATGACCATGAAATTCCATGCATTACAGGGGGCCTATTTTTCATCATCTTCCCACTGACCGTTTACAACCACATCTGGAAATCCACATGACTCATTGCCGCTGTGACACTGCACGATGGCCACCTTAAAGCTTATTGTTGATGTCATATATGTTTAATCGAGCGATATTGCAACGCATAGCGGTTGAATGTGTTCGATTATAGAGCGACATGCCGTAACGGTGACCCCTTTAACTTTCCTATTAAGACATACAGCCGGTATAAGAACTCTTCCGGTAAGACGGCGTGCACTGCTTGCTAGGAGACAGCCTTGAAGACGCCTGCAACGTCTGTTAGAGGCATCAGCACAAGTAATGTCTGTCTATTGACACACATGGCGCCTCAAGGCCAGTCTGATCCGCTGACACACATACGTCTCTCTTGATGTATACAAAACTTGATCGCCTCGAGGACACCTCGCAAGAAAGGAGTTTGTCGCTCCAGTCTTCTTCTTCTTTGAATCTGCTCTTCTCGCATATCTATCAATGATTTCATTTTTTTTTCATTTATTCAAATATCATAAAAATATCACTGATAGAAGTTTTCGTTTGCATCTAACATTTTGATTCCTGAATGCAGAAACTAATGTAGCAAGGGAAACAACCCTTGCGAATATAGTTGGTTTATTTAGTACCCATAAAACAGTGAGTATTCTCAAGAGAACGAGTTTGAAATCACCTCAATCGTAAGTAACTTTAATACACCCCGTATAATTCAAAACCATTTCAGTGCGCCTGAAAGTCATGCTCACTAATTTATTAACCTATGCAGAATGGGATTGATGGTGACATCGTTACGGTGAAAACTTTGGATATGAAAAGTCTGGAGCTTAATATAAAATGTTATCTTAAAAGATGGGCTAAGGAAAGAGAAACCTACGTTTTTAACGTTTGTCGGTTTGGAAAAAGCTTTTGACAATGTCGACTGGAATACACTCTTCCAAATTCTGAAGGTAGCAGGGGTAAAATATAGGGAGCGAAGAGTTATATTCAACCTATACAAAACCCAGGCAGCGGTTATTAGTGTCGAAAGGCATGAAAGGGACGCAGAGGTTGGGAAGGGAGTAAGACAAGGTTGTAGCCTTTCCCCAATGTTGTTCAATCTGTACATTGAGCAGGCAGTGAAGGAATGGAAGGAGAAATCTGGAGAGGGCATTAAAGTGCAGGAGAAGAAATAAAAATATTGCGGTTTGCCGATGATATAGTAATTCTGTCAGAGGCCGAAAAAGATCTGGAAGAGCAATTGAATGGAATGGACAGTGTCTTGAAAGGAAGATATAAGATGAACATTAACAAGAGTAAAACAAAGGTAATGGAACGCAATGTCATAAAATCAGGCGATGCTGAAGGAATTAGATTAGGTAATGAGACAATATAAGCAGTAGATGAATTTTGTTATTTGGGTAGCAAAATAATTTCTGATGGTCGAAGTAAAGAAGATATAAAATAAAGAATGGCTATGGGAAGAAAAGCGTTTCTAAAGAAGCGAAAATTGTTAACATCCAGTATTAATTTAAATGTTAGGAAGTCCTTTCTGAAAGCATTTGTCTGGAGTGTAGCATTGTATGGGAGTGAAACGTGGACGATAAGGAGTTCAGATTAAAAGATGATAGAAGCTTTTGAAATGTGGTGCTATAGACGAGTGATGAAAATTAGATGGGTAGATCACGTAACTAACGAGGAGGTGCTTAACCGAATCGGGGAGAAATGGAGTTTCTGGCATATCCTGACTAAGAGAAAGACTAGATTGTTTGGAAACATTCTAAGACATTAAGAAATTGTCAACTTAGCATTAGAAGGAAGCGTGTGGGGTAAAAATCGTAGAGGGAGACCGAGGGACGAATACAGTAAGCAGATTCAAAAGAATGTAGGTTTCCGAACGTATTCTTAGATGAAGAGACTTGCACAGGACAGGGTAGCGTGGAGAGCTGCATCAAAGCAGTCTGCGGACTGAAGACCACAACAACAACAATATAATAAAACAGATCTGTTCATTTTTTGACGTTGGTCATAAACATTACATCAAACGGCTTTCTACACTTTGTTTCTGTATCACCCTCCATACATAATAACTGTTCAAGCTATTATCCCTTACTTCTACCTTACATTAATCTTGTTTTATTGTAATTATTAAGTAAAATTATTAATCTTATTTACTTGTTTTAAAACGTGCACATTCTCTCTTTGTTGAGCGTAATTTTTGTTAATGTTGTTCTCCTCTCTTCCATCCACCTCCACATACACATACACACACACACACACACACACACACACACACACACACACGAATGCGCGAGCAAGCTCGCCGTGTTTTGTTAGAAGTTCATTGGTATTTTTTTCTTGTTTGTATGAAACGTATTACCCAACAGACAGGAATCTCTGGACTGTTGCATGGCTGTGATCGCGATGAGAACAGACTGACTGGGTTTCTTTTGCGTTCCTCTCTCTGGCAGCAGAGATATTGCGCTGCCTGCGACAGATCATTACAGTAGTTGACCCTGAACAGGAAGTCCTTTCTCAAACATTGGTCTACAGTGCAGCATTCTATGAGAGTGAAACGTTGGCGACAAGGAGTTCAGACAAAAAGATGATAGAAGCTTTTGAAATATGGTGTTACATGTCTTACATTGATACCGGTGAAAGTCGTTTTACAATACCTCTTATTGTTCCAGGGATATTTTGAGTGGTCAAGATAAATGAGACATTAGTTTGTGCCTATATTTCACTCTGCAGCCAAAACTATACATTGCAAACCAATAGTGTTTGTATGCCGTAGTAGGTATCAGTCTCTCGTTGTGCTCTATGGTGGTAGATGGTTGATAACGATATGGGGGTGGAAGATATGGGAGTTGAAAGTTACCGACTTTTATAAAATTCTACTTGTGGGTGTCAATATTTTGATCTTCAGAAAAAAACTACACAATCGAGACGAACGATCTCTCAGTGTTGTAGTACAAAGTCTCCCGCTGTACACCATATGAGTTCCGTGTCGATAGCTGTAAGAGGGTGGAAGCTATAGTGGTTGAAAGTCGCCAGCTTATATAAATTTGGATTGAAGACCAGCGATGACTTGATACTATAATAGCAAAGAGGTTATATACAGCGAAACGTAATGCACATTCTTCATTTGTTTTATGTCACAAGCGTACGAATAAAGAAAAATAAGTGCATATTGCAGTTTGTAAAGTAAAACTACCAAGAAAGATGCCAAAGCGTAGGAAAGAAATTTCACTTTCTCGATCCTTTTCTAAAAGACTGAAAACGGCACTGAAAAGTGAATCTACAGATGGTAGAAACTTGAAATTTGTAGACGTTGTGTATCTTACACTGTAGGCATCAGCGATTTTTAGATATTCCCATACCTAAGGGGGTGAAATAGGAGTTGAACGGTTTTATTAAAATATGTTGATATTCAGGAAATTTTGAAGCAAGAAATACGAAACTTCGGATTTAGATTTTTGATCTGAATTTGATTGGAAATTCAACCATTAAGCGGGTGAAATTATTGAAAATCTGTTAAGGGTGCTGCTTAGATTACTTTGATGCTAGAAATGAGAAAATTTGGATTTGTAACCACGGTTAGAATTTTAAATAATTGTCTTTCAGGTTGGTCTGAATTCTACCATCAATGCCGAACATCCAGTGTATGTGTGCGAAGCATAATTCTCTCTCGCTCACACTTGATACGCCTTGACGGAGACCATTTCCAGATTACGTACTGCACAATTCTCTTCCTATCCGCGCAGGGCAGCAATACCCAGTGACAATCAAAGACGAACTCAGACAGGCTTGCTATTCCTACTTAACCAACGAATACATATATTTCACGTACAGAGACTTATTTCACTCTATTGACGCTGTTGGTCTCAGAATACTGAATTCGCTAACGATTCCCAATACGTTGTTATCCATAATGAACTCCCGATACCAAGTGTGTTAATTCTTATCGTGCGACCATACTCACGTCTTACGCTTTCTCACATGGATTATCAGAGTACAAATGCAAGACTAGCCAATACCCTGTGTAAGTGATACTGTCGCTATCAGTATCTGGTAATATCTACATCCTATACCTTTAGGTTGATTTTTCCCATCTTACGCTGCAGCTTCATCCGTATATAGAGCAATGAATAACAACACCATCAGCTGTGTTTTCATTTTATTATTTATTGACAACCAATTTCGATGGACCAAGCTATCATCTTCAGGCTCTGTACAGGGAACAAATACGTAAATGTTTTATAAGCAATTATTATACAGAATGAATGAACTCCAACCAGTATATATTAACATACATGTTGATAATCCTCTATCTTTCCATATTAATTGTATATTTGTTAATTATATATACATATAATATTTAAGTGCCCTTGGTTGCACAGTGGTGGAGTGCCAGACGACAAATCCAAACGTCGCGGGTTCAATCCCCGCCAGGTCCTAGGATTTTTATCTGTCACTTTCCACTTCTTTCACCTCTGTCAGTATTGCTCATGTGAAAAATACCGAGTAGCACCGTTAAACTGTAGGTCCCCCTATAACTGGCTGGGTAAGTCAGTTCGAAGGTCGGAGGAAGGCAACGGCATACCACCTCCAAACAGGACCATGCCTAGTAAAGCACTGTGGTGTTCAAACCAATCTTCGGATTGTTGACTGCTTTACCTTTTATAATATTTAATCAGGGTTTTTTATTTTTTAAATATATTTTCTATTATTATAAATTTGTACAAAGATATAAGTACTATGTTGAAATATGGATTGGACTGTATTACAAAACAACGATGAAATTCACATGTTCGGCCGAGTCTAAAGAAAATAAAATGGAGAGAATAAGGACATCGTCTGAATCTCAAATGAGGGATAATATAGTTACAGTATTGTATGAAGTGGCAAGTTTTAAATAAAACATCACGTGCATACTCAGTGATATACAAAGTTCTAAGTACTATGTTAAAATTAGATGTGGCTTGGATTACAATGTAGAGTAAAATTCATAAGTTTGTCTGAGTCTAAACAAAACAAAGTGGACTTAATTATATCCATAATGGATGTGAGGTCGCGATTGTATTACTTAATTATTTTGTCAAGTACACTCAACCACAGAAATATTTTAGTGGTTTTTCACGATTTATGTGGTTGAGACTACTTGACAAAACAATTAAAACAAAGTGGAGATAATCAGAGCGCCTCATCTGAATCACATATGTATAATCAAACAGTTCATAGTATTGGATGAGGTGGCAAGATTTGAATAATACTTCATGTGAGTAATATGTAAATACAAGTCTGAGTATGGGACAACTATGATTTAAACTGGAATATGGGATCAAAACGTTCACGGTATCGGATGAGGATATAACAAGATTTGGATATTACTCCATGTGTGTAGTCTGTAAGTAACGATACTATGATTTCATTCGCAGAGGTGGAATCTGAAAATTCACAAGTATTGGGTGAGGAGACGAGAAAACTTTAACGATATTTCACGTATGTAGTCTGTGAATAAAGAATGGGGTTGTTGCGATAAGCAACATTTAATTGACGTATCACAAGTACAAAGATAAGAGACATTCTGGTATAAACAAAAGAGTAATTATTTGAACAGAGAGAATAAACATGCATCATCACTGACGCTGTGTAGCACAATAACTTTGTACACGTTGACAAGGCATTTTGCATTTAATTAAATGGCACACAACCACTTTAGGGTAAATATGATTACAATCTCACAAGGGAAACACCAAGTATGGTACCAACGGATTTTGATGGGTCGCAGGTATGTTGTGAGGGAATTCCTCCAGACCATCAACCTAAAAGGATTTATTCCAATGGACCCTGATTTCTAAGAAAATATAGATAAAATTCGCAGCAAATTACCTCGCGTATCGTGTATACTTTTTCATGGCGATTACCGGTAAGTGAAAGAGCGTGGTGTAATCGGCAAGGTGATAGGCTCCCATGCAAGATACGTGGGTTCGATACCTAGCGGCCGGGCAATTTTTAAAAATTGTAATTGCTACTTTTTATATTTCAAGAAAATTAAAAAATAATTAAGCAAATAAAAAGATATAAAGAAAGAAAAACGAAAATAATGAAAAGTCAAACGATTAAAAAATAACCAATAAAATAAAAAAATAAAAATCTTACCCTTCCGGTCATTTATTTTTCACTTTTCTTCATTTCTCTTCTTTTATTGTGCATAATTATATGCCATTATACCCACTCCTATGTTACAGCTTGAGTAAACAGTCAGTATAATATCGAATAACACAGTAGCAACTGATTATTTTTCTTATTGCGCAGTGTTATTTAATCACTGTCGCCATCGTCACTATTAAATGTTGCCCAAATATTATAGGTATTAACAAAAGACTCCTTACTGATTTCGAAATATACTTCAATCGCCTTAAAAGTGTGCTTCGAAAAAACAAAAAAAAAACAAAAAACAAAACAAAAAATAAAGTAATTGTCGCGCAATACATATCATAGTGAGCGAATGTTACATGTTTTTATCCCGACTATTTACTGCAAACGTTTACATAATAATGGTTATAAAAATACATAATAATGTTTAATCATCGGACAGGTGTGAAAAGTAATTGACCCATGTCGGACTTCAACCCATGTCGCCTGCATGGCAGCCTCGCATCTTGCCTGTAACGATACTCTAAAATTATTATTTTTTTCTTTGTCTTTGATAAGCTATGCTTATCGCCACCGGTTCCCTCTGACTCGTAATGCAACTAATTTAATTTCGTTCGTCATTTTTTACTTCCGAACAAGCGAGAAGATGGAACCGTGATAGTAGTTTTACTCATTCTCTTGTCTGTATCCGACATGTGTAGACGTCTTTCATACCTGTATCATGTAAGTAAGAATAATGCAAGCTGTTGCTGAAACTATATTATTTAAATTTAAAAGCAATCTCTCTCCTTGGTTTTCATTTAAATCAAACTCCTCCACGTCAAATATTTAACTTCTTAATGTTTTCAGCTCCTTCGCATTCGTATTCTTAATGTTCAGACGCCGTTTCAATCGCTTCGCATTGTCTGCAAAATTTCAATCAATAAATCATCCTTATACAATACTTTGCTTGATTTTAGAACCTGCAGTCTCTTTTTTTTTTTTTTTTTTTTTAATTTCAGGAAGTCCAATCTTTTTTTTTTTTTTAATTATTATTTTATCATCACCAGTAACTTCATGTCCAACCCACGGTCACACGACAACGAAAAGCGAAGTGAACAGTCTGAACATTGATCTCCTACGGAAAGTATCTCGAACTTTCACGGATTAAGTAAGTAAAAGTTATCATTTCCAGCTTCTGCAACACGAAGAACAGGATCCAGCTAGATGCTTTCCGTAAGTCTTATAACGTGCTGTTGCTTGTATGGTGCCCGACTTTAATATGCAACCCGCGGTTTATTTGCTTTAATGTTCATTTTGTGTTGTACTTTAACTAAATTATTTCAAATTCAAAAATTCGGTACCATCAATTTCTTGTCCAAAATATAATCGCGGAATCTACTTTAACAATTATGGCATCATACGAAGCAAGCGCAACGTTATATGCCGATTACACCACGCTGTCTCACTGAGCGGTATTTGCCATGTATAAGTAAACACGTTACGCATGGTAATTTGCTGTGAATTTGATTTCGATTTTCTCAGAAATCTAGGCCCATTGGAACAAATCCTTTTAGCTTGGTGGTCTGGAGAAATTCCCTCACAACATACCTACGACCCATCAAATTCGGGACTGATGACCTAGCTGTTTAGTCCCCTCAAAACCAACGACAACAACCATCAAATTCCTTCGGTACCGTACTTGGTGTTCCCCTTGTCAGATGTAAAATCTAAAAGAAATTAGTAATGCATGAAGATAATAAGATAAGCAATACTTTATGTATGTAACCTGTAAGTATAACTTCGTTACGTTAGTGCATAACTACTACGTTCATACCACGCTCTCTCACTGAGTGATAATCGCCATGTATAAGTAGACACGGTACGCGTGGAAATTTTCTACGAATTTGATTTCGATTTTCTCAGAAATATAGGCCCATTGGAACAAATCCTTTTAGCTTGGTGGTCTGGAGAAATTCCCTCACAACATACCTACCACCCATCAAATTCCTTCGGTACCGTACTTGGTGTTCCCCTTGTCAGATGTGAAAACTAAAAGAAATTAGTATTGCATGAAGATGATAAGATGAGCAATACTTCATGTATGTAATCTGCAAGTACAACTTCGTCACTTCAGTGCATAACTACTACGTTCATACCACGCTGTCTCGCTGAGTGATAATCGCCATGTATAAGTAGACACGGTACGCGTGGTTATTTGCTACGGATTTGATTTCGATTTTCTCAGAAATCAAGGCCCATTGGAACAAATCCTTTTTAGCTTGATAGTCTGGAGGAATTCCCTCACAACAGACCTACGACCCATCAAATTCCGTTGGTACCGTACTTGGTGTTCCCCTTGTCAGATGAAAAATCTAAAAGAAATTAGTATTGCATGAAGATGATAAGATAAGCAATACTTCATGTATGTAATCTGTAAGTACAACTTCGTCACTTCAGTGCATAACTACTACGTTCATATCACGCTGTCTAGCTGAGAGATAATCGCCATGTATAAGTAGACACGGTAGGCGTTGTAATTTGCTGCGAATTTGATTTCGATTTTCTCAGAAATCAAGGCCCATTGGAACAAATCCTTTTAGCTTGATGGTCTGGAGGAATTCCCTCACAACATACCTACGACCCATCAAATTCCTTCGGTACCGTACTTGGTGTTCCCCTTGTCAGATGTAAAATCGAAAAGAAATTAGTATTCATCTACATCTACATCTACATCTACATAGATACTCTGCAAATCACATTTAAGTGCCTGGCAGAGGGTTCATTAACCACTTTCATAACTTTTCTCTGCCGTTCCATTCTCTAATAGCGCGCGGGAAGATAGAACACCTAAATCGTTCCGTTTTCGATCTGATTTCTCTTATTTTATTGGGATGGTCATGTCTCCCTAAGTAGGTGGGTGCTAGCAAAATATTTTCACATTCAGAACTAAAAGTCGGTCATTGAAACTTCGCAAACAGATCGCGCCGCAATGAATAACGTCTTTCTTTTAATGATTTCCACCCCAATTCCTGCAACATTTCCGTGACGCTTTCCCCCCCGGAACGTGATAAAACAAAAAAACAGCTGCCCTTCTCTGAACCTTCTCAATATCTCCCGTCAGTCCTACCTGGTGAGGGTCCCACAAGGGGCAACAGTACTCCAAGAGTGGACGCACAAGTGTGATGTAGGCAGTCTCTTTGGTGGAGCTGGTGCATCTTCTAAGCGTTCTGCCAATGAAACGTAACCTTTAGTTCGCCTTCCCCAGAATATTTTCTATGTGTTCTCTCCAGTCAAAGTTGTTCGTAATTGTAACTCCTAGGTATTTGGTAGAGTTTACGACCTTAAGGTATGACTGATTTATCGCGTAATTGAAGTTCAGCGGATTTCTTTTATTGGTCTTATGTATTACTTCACACTTTTCTTTATTTATTTATCATCTTTTCTTTATTTATCATCTTTTGCATGAAGATGATAAGATAAGCAATAGTTCATGTATGTAATCTGTAAGTACAACTTCGTCACTTCAGTGCATAACTACTAGGTTCATACCACGCTGTCTCGCTGAGTGATAATCGCCATGACACGGTACGCGTGGTAATATGCTACGAATTTGATTTCGATTTTCTCAGAAATCAAGGCCCATTGGAACAAATCCTTTTAGCTTGATGGTCTGGAGGAATTCCCTCACAACTTACCTACGACCCATCAAAATCCGTTGGTACCATACTTGGGGTTCCCCAGTGACGGCGCTAGACGAAAACTTGGCGTTGGCGAACTCGTCTTTGCGAGGCCCATTTCATTTTTTTAGTAATGAAGAAAATGTTAAATGAACTGAATTTTACATCAATAATCATTATACTAAAATTCTAATAGTATAATATACAGGCATTATTGAAATGACAAAAATTACAATGAACAAACACAAATTAGTGGAACTTTCAGCTTTTCGTCTCACTGAAATTTTTTAAGTTCACATCTTAATAGTAGTCACTATATCGGCTTCATTTGATAGTACTGACAACGCGGATAGTGCTTCTTTGCTCATTGTAGGTCTTAAACAATTTTAACTTTGAGAAGCTTCTCTCGTCCGAAACTGTACTGACTGGAACTGTGAGCATGATTCTGATTGTTATGTAAGCATCTGGATATATTTCTTCCAAATCGTTTTCTAAAATGTGTTTTGCAAGTATTTAACTAAAAATTGCATCACTGCTGCACTCATACCGAAATAAATACGGACAACTAAATAGTTGCCGGTCGGGAATGGCCGAGAGCACTAAGGCGTCATACCACGATGAGCGAGATCGCTCTCGTCGGGGGTCGAATCCAAATCAAATGTTCAAATGTTTGCAAATCTTATGGGACTTAACTACGGGGTCATCAGTCCCTAAACTTACAAACTACTTATGAACTACTTACGAATTAGGACGGCACAAATATCCATGCCCGAGGGGGGATTCGAACCCCCGACCGTAGTGGCCGGGACTGAAGCGCATCAGTCCCCTCGGCCACCGCGGCCGGCGGGTCGTATCCCACCCTTAGGTACGGATGTTGTGTTCGTCCACTGGTTAAGCTAGTGTTAGATGTAAGTCGTCGCTACATAACCTAGCAGTTGAAAAGCGCCGTTAAACATCAAGTAAAAGAAAAAAAGAAAAATGTTAACAATGTTTTGCGAGGCCCCCACAGGCGGGAGGCCGTCGGCGGTTGCCGACGTCGCCGACGCCTAGCGCCGCCACTGGTGTTCCCCTTGTCAGATGTAAAATCTAAAAGAAATTAGTATTGCATGAAGATGATAAGCAATACTTCATGTATGTAATCTGTAAGTACAACTTCGTCACTTCAGTGCATACCTACTACGTTCATAAAGCACCACGAGCTGCCAAGTTAAACTTCGCGAGGGGACCCGGCACTGGCTGGATCGACGCGGCCCTCGCAGGAGGAGAGGGGCGATGTCGGGAGATAAATGAACGCCTGGCCGGTACGCCACCGTCATTAGCAGCTGCACGTGTGCCCGACTAGCGCCACGGTCCGCTGGCGCAACTAAGCGCTACTGGCGCCAGATGCGGCGCGTCGTCGTCCACCGCGCCAGAGGGCATCATCTCGCTGCCGCGCGTATATGCTAATCAGTCGCATTACGCCCTGCGGTCACGTACCGTGACAGGACCAGCACGCGCTACTCTTCGTGATACACTCTCTAGGGCAATGTTTTCCAATCTTTGGCCCACTTTAGGTTACGATAGTAACACTAAAAGTGGGCCTTTGCGATCGTCTTTTGACAGCTCGAAATTTAAATGAAAATAACGGCTTAACCATTCATCTGACACGAAAACTGAATAACGGAATTTGTAGAGGAGAAAATTCTCTACAACTTTGTTATGTTTTTTCATATCTCATATCGTTTCAGAGATATTTGCAAAAATAACGGCGATTTTGGGATGTCTTTCTGTCTGTCTGTCTGTCCTTAACGTGTTCCCTGTTTTTAAGATGAACCGTTCAACCGATCAGCACCAAATTTTATAGACATAATTACAGGCCGCCAGAGACCAGAACCTCCCTTTCGTCAAATTTTTTGGACAAAAAATACGGTAGTAATACAAAAAAATCCGTTTGTAATATAATTGTAGTTGCAAACGAACCGTTCAGCTGACACGAAAATTGAATAACCTAATTGGTAGAGGGGAAAATTCTCTACAACTTCGCTTTATTATGTTTTTTTTTTTTTATATCTTGCATCGTTGCAGAGATATTTGCAAAAATAATGGCGATTCGACAATGTCTGTCTGGCTGTAACGTATTCCCACTTTTTAGGTCGAACCGTTCAACCGAACTGCAGCAAATTTTACAGGCATCATTATTGGCTACGAGAGACTAGAACCTCGCTTTTTCAATTATTTCGGACAAGAAATACGTTAGTAATACCAAAAACAAAAGCCGTTTGTAATGTAATTGTAATTGCAAATAAACCGTTCATCTGACGCGGAAATTGAATAAACGAATTTGTAGAGGAGAAAATTCTCTACACCTTTGTTCCCTTATGTTTTTACATATCTCGTATCGTTTGAGAGATATTTGCAAAAATAACGGAGTTTTAACGCACTCCATTGAATTATCGAAGACCACCGTACGCAGATGTCATGTGACATTCCTCGCCCAGAACTCTTGCGTTGCGTATTTCATGATTTTCTTATTGCAACTTACACGTTGTCATTTCAAACCAATGGCGCACTGAAGAATTAACAAAAACACGTCGTTCTTCGTGTGATAAATGACAATCTAGTGCCTTCAAATGCCATATTAAAATCAGTTAACAACGGTTATCCAAAGTATGCGATTATAGAAAGCAACCCCTAACTGTTAGTCGTAGCGTAGTAGGCAATGTGTTGGATTGTGAAACTGAAGGTCAGTGGTTCGGAACCCGCCACTACATAATTTTTTTTTCCTAAAAGGGTTTCAGACACTCTTATTAATCAATTTTTTTATTATTTAGATAATTATTTTGGTCCAAAATGTTTGCAAAAACTTATAAAACTACAAATCTAAAGTGGGCCGTAAAACACGTCAGTGCGATTTTTTGAATTCGCGACCCCCTTCCAACTAAAAATATTTTGTCAATCCCCCACCCCCTCCACTAACCATATCACAACTATTTCTCTGATTTCAAAGGCAACGAATTTGTTCTTGAAACAACTTTCTTGTAAAAAAAAAAAAAAAAAAAAAAAAAAAAAAAAAAAAAAAAAAAAAAAAAAAGACACGAAAATATTGCACTATTGCACATGTAACGTAACGGGCTAAGGATGCCAGCTTATTTCACCAATGAAACAAAACGAGCTTATGTGCCTATCTCGCTTCACCACAAAGTTCTGTCTTACGTTACCTTGTTATTTCGGGGTATGGTGTAACTTCTGGATACACAGCATCTGGATTAACAATACTGTAGCAACATCTGGCTTACGTTGAATACGAGCAGCTCAACTCGTTTATTGTGTACTGGATTGAAATTACGAAGAGCAATAACAGGTAAGTTTGAATCAGAACTTTAATCGCACACTTCATTTAAAACTTGCAACTTCAGCAATCACTTCTAACAATTACATATCAATCTGCTGACGGACATAGTGACTGCCTCGAAATCTCAGTCAGAACTGCTCTCCTAGCTCTGCGGCCCGCCCTTGTGTACCATTCCCAACAGTGCCCACCATTGTTGAAATGGTTAAAAACATGCAGATATTACATTTACAATCACTTATTTTAATGATAATAGCCGGCCGCGGTGGCCGAGGTGACTGAGGCGCTCCAGTCACGGCCAGCACGGCCACTACCGTCGGGGTTTCGAATCCCCCCTCGGGCATGGATATTTGTGCCGTCCTGGTTCGTAAGTAGTTCATAAGTAGTTTGTAAGTTTAGGGACTGATGACCCCGTAGTTAAGTCCCATAAGCTTAACAAACATTTGAACATTTGATTTAATCATAATAACATATCATATTCTGTAAATCAAGCTAAAATATGACTTCGTCTTTTAATAACATTTAAATCCTGGTAACTATTTCTAATATCTGAAAATATACCTAAATATGAAAGGAACAATGAATATCACATGTGTAGTAATAATGTGGAAAATATTAATACGAAACGGTTGCTAATAGTTTCGTGACTATTATTCACATGAATGAGTAACTCTGTAACAATATTGACTGTCAAGAATAGTATATCTGCCGAGTTTATCTACAGTGGATACGCATATTTTGTTGACACTTGTTTACGATTTCCACTAGTGTGACGAAAGATTACAGATTTAATTTTTTCTGTTGAACTTATGAAGATGAGATGGTAACTGTATTTAAATATTGTTAAGGGTCTTGCCTGTTATATGTCATAATTAACATAGATTTTAGTACATATTTTTCTGAATGGAAGACATTGTATGTTACGTAAATTTCCACAGAAAACTATTCGTTGTACAGTGGGGTTTCACATCGCAGGTATAGCTCAGAAGCGAATTATCCGCGTTGAAAAAGTACCACTGTCTATTCAATTAGTAAACAATCGCTTCCAATTACTTATTGTATCTTGTAAATTTAGCTTTTGCCTGGTACCTGAAAATATGAGCCTGTCGTTTACTCATTGTTAACACGATGAATTTTATTATAAAACATTCTTTGTTGTATTCAATTGAGAACTGATGATCAACACGGAATCACGGAATTTTAATATAAAATATATTTCGCTTTTCTTAGGCATATGTTTTTGCATTACAGACCGCTACGATTAAGACATGCAACTACTTCCCCTCTACGGCCACCCCCTTAACGAGACTTTGAAAAACACTGCTCTAGGGTGTTCCTCGCGTCTGTAGTACCGATGTGGCTGACGTAAGGACCAGTTTCTACAGTCAAATAAATACATTTAGTTCGCTGGCTTTTTGATTCGGCCGCGGTTCAAAATAACAAAAAAAAAAAAAAAAAAAAAAAAAAAATAAATAAATAAAAAAAAATAAAATAAAAAAAAAAATAAAAAATAAAAAATTATGTGGTGTCCTAAGCATAAAACTTGCCACCAAGCAGCACCATCGCCATAGCATCCATTTCCAGCACCAAAGAGGCATTGCGTTGGACGGAAGAGTACCAAGTCATCACAGCGTCAGTAACATATGATTTATTAAGCCACAGAAGAAATGTAAACAAAGCTGATAACCAAAATTTATGATTATTGGGCCTAATATTCACATATACTGAATCAATGCAGTCTGATTTTCGCAGCTATAAATAAATAAAAAAAAACAGTTATGATGGAACAGAGGTCCTGAACATTGCGGTGGATGGCCGAGCACTGTAAGGTGCCTTGTTGCGGAGTGCATGGCTGTTCCCCGTCGGAGTTTCGTGTCCTCCCTCGGGCATTTGTGTGTGTGTGTGTGTGAGTGTTTTGTCTTTGTGTTAATGTAAGTAGTTTGTAAGCGTCGGGACCGATAACCACAATAGTTTACAAACATTTGAACATTTGAGGTGCTGAAACATGTTTGGGTGAGAAGTAAAAACAGTGTTTTGCGTATCAAGCGGAACTCATACCCAGTATTTTTGACTGCAAACATTGAGATCATAAGAGCAGCACATTCAAAATGATTTTAACAGCCCGGATAAAACTTGTGAGCTCTTCCTATTAACACGTGTCTATCTGACAAGGAGATCACATGGATATCAGATTTTAGATTTTTATTTATTTATGGCACGAGAAGTTCAGAATTTAAATAACAATCAGGCAAAGTCATTCAACGCCACTCTCAAAAATTATCGAGAAAATCGTTTGGAGTTTTGCAAGTACATGGAATTACCAGTAATTCAAAACGTTCAAATGTTTGTTAAGCTTATGGGTCATCAGTCCTTAAACTTACAAACTGTTCATGGACTAACTTATACTAAAGACAGCACAAACATCTATGTCTGAAGGAGGATTCGAACCCCCGACGGGAAACGGCCTCGCTCATCGGATCATAGCGCCTCAATGCGGTTGGCCACGCCGCCGCTGCTACCAATAATTAAAACAGTTCATCCATCAGTCAGTGGAGCTCAGGTGGTAGCATAACGTCGGTGGTTCTAACCTTGCTGTAACAATTTTCTTTTCCTTGTTTTCGAATACTTACACTATTTTAATACCTAATGATAATTTTTTATGAACAATGCACGCAATTTTGTTTATTTGTATTTTTCTGTGTTTTATAAAAGGTTGTCAATAACGATGATATAAATTTAAAAACAGGAAACAAAAACCAACCAACATATCGAACTCGCGAGCAAAGAGTAACTTCATGGAGGATGTAAACTAACTTATACTATTTCAGTTCAGTTATATAAAACATTTTGGGATCTCTAATTCCATGTGTTGTGTCAGTTTTTATTTACGTGTTTGTAGACGAGCTGAACACCTTGTCATCAACTGAAACGATGGCTGAGTAGGTTAGCTGCTTGGAAAAACAACAGTAGTTATGAAGACGACTTTCCAAAACCAGCGTCGTAACTCTTCACAAACCGAATAATCAAAGACTACCGTCATTAATTAATAGTGAAGTCATAGTGTAAAAAATGTAACTCGTTTTTTTATTGAAACTCTCATTATTAACAACCTTTTTTTTAAACATATAATATTAAGAATAATTAATAATACGTGCATTTTTGGTAAAAGTTACCATTAGATATTAAAACTGTGTATGTATTCGAACAAACGGAAAAAATAAAACAACTGGCACGACGGGATTCAAACCACTGACCTTATAATTGTAAAACCAAAACGGTTCCACCATTTTATTTATTTATTTATTTATTTTTCATTTTCTTTCTCTTTCTTTCCTCTATGGGTAGTTCTGTTCCTTGCGGTCGAGAATTTACGTCGAATGGATATGGCTAATTCTCATTTGAGTTCCGTACTTCACGTACCATAGATGTAAATAAATTATAAAATCCGATTCTTATATGGTCTCCTTGTTAGAGAGTTTCCAGATCCATTTTTAAAGATCTTCTTAAAAGTTTGTCGTGCTTTGGAGGGGGGGGGGGCTTTCCATCAATTTATTAAGGACAACAGCCAAATTCGCTTTTAATTTTTTATTCAGATTGATGGTTTCGGCAGTTTAACTGCCATCTTCAGATCCTTCATTTCATTTCTTGGATCATCACAAAAACTTATTATTTGTGATGATCCGAAGAATGAAATGAAAGATCTGAATCGAAACTGGTAATCTGAATAAAAACTTAAAAGCGATCTTGGATGTTGCCCTTAATGAATTTGATATTTTGGTGAATACTACCACCATCAACGTATTCGACATTGTTTTCAACACTCTGGCCCTGTATTCGGCTGGTGATTAGAGCTGTTGCAAACCGTGTGTATTCGGTACTGAGTAACGAATACTTCGGCTGATAGGAAATACTGAATCGTTACTCATGAATACATTTCATTACTCGTATCTACCGTATCGATACGAACTGTAACGAAAACCAGTAAGAAAAATGCATATATTTTGTGACAATATTTATTATGAGTAATTTATATAGACATCCGTGACGAAATTTAAGTGCATATTGCGTAGCTCTACGATTTCATACGGTTATCTTTGTTTTTAAACATTTTGAGTTATACTTCTTGGCCCGAGTATGTAGGTTAATCCTCGATGATCTGACGTCCGCTTTTAACGCAAACATATGTTTTACTGTAATTTCTTTACTTTTTTTACCTCTAAAGGTTCTGGTTTAATTGTTAATTATTTGTTCTTGATCTTGTCTACTATAAAAAAAGTGTTGAAAAAAGTACTCAAAATTTATTACTTGCACATTTTCATTCATTAATAGTCCTATCACATAATACAGTACAACAGTACCGCAGCTCGCAATTGTAGTGCTACTACTATTATCAGTCACGCTGGCAATCGTCACGAAATATTCAAGTGGGGGAACAGTACTTAAAATGGAGGTCCCGGGTGGGTCTCGCTAATTTTGATCGATTTATATGACAATTGTATTTTAGGTTTCAGAAATTACTGCAACCAGTCGCCTTTTTTCTTCTAAATGAAGATTTATTAAACCATGACCGGTTTCAAGCTGCCGAGTAGCTCATCATCAAATGGTATACGTTTAGTGCAAATTACATTTGTATCTGTGGCATGGCAGAAAACGAGACGAAGTAAACACTAATTTTTTGTCGTTTTCTGCCCTGCCACAGATACAAATGTAATTTGTACGAAATGTATACCATCTAATGATGAGCTGCTAGGCAGCTTGAAACCGGTCATGGTTTAATAAATCTTCATTAAGAAGATAAAAGGCGAATGGTTGCAGTAATTTCTGAAACCTATTTCAAGATACAGTCGCAGGATCCAACACAATGGATAAAATTTTTAATTGTATTTTAATCACGAGAGAAATGGCCTGTTTTAATCCTCTCCTCATTAATATAATTGCCTCACAAAGCAGGCGTACAGTATCTACGTGGCACTTTTAAATTTTAAAGTAACATTAACAGTGACAGTTAAAAAAAATGTTCCCTGTTTTAAAGACAGTGTAGTGGCCGTATTTCTGGGTGGCATTGGAAAGTAGAGTAACTAAACGTTTGTAATGAGTACTGTTTCTTTTAGTGATTATATGAGATTAGATTAGTTTTTCATTCCGGAGATCCATGTTGAGGGGATCCTCGTGGATGTGGGACATGTCAAGAAACAAAATTTACAAGCTGAATAATAGATAATACTGATAATATAAATACAGATACACACATTCTTAAAGTTTCTTTTTTTTTAACTGATAATATAATAATACCGATACATGCATCATTTGGTACAATTTAGAAATTCACTAATGGAGTAGAAGGAGTTGGCCACTAGAAAGTCTCTTAGGGTCCTGTTAAACTGATTTTTATTTGTAGCTAATTTTTTTATACTTGATGGTAAATTATTGAAAATGTGTGTTCCTGAGTAGTGGACCCCTTTTTGAACTAAAGTAAGTGTTTTAAGTCCTTGTGTAGAACATTTATATTCCTAGTATTGTAGTATTGTATGTGTGAACTGAGCTGTTTGTTGGGAAAAGGGATATATTATTTATGACAAATTTCATTAAGGAATATATATACTGAGAGGCAGTAGTTAATACACCCAGTTCTTTGCATAGGCTTCTACAGAACGTCCGTGAATTTACTCCACAAATAATACGTATTACACGCTTTTAGAATCTGAAGACTTTTGACTGACTTGAAGAGTTACCCCAAAACATTATAGTATATGACATTATGAAATGAAAGTAAGCAAAGTATGCTAGCTTTGTTATTTTTATGTCTTCAACATCAGATAACTCTCGTGTTGAAAATACTGATTTGTTGAGTCGTTTCTGCAGTTCTGTAGTGTGCTCCTCCCAACTAAATTTATTATCAAGCAGTAATCTCAGGAATTTAATACTGTCAACCTCTTCTATCTGCTCTTCTTCATACTTAATGCATATGCTGGCGGGAAATCTCTTACATGTTCTGAACTGCATGTAGTGAACCTTTTCAGAGTTTAATGACAATGAGTTCGCTTTAAACCATTTATTAATGTTCATGAAAATATCATTAGCAAACTTTTCTATTACTATGTTTGACGTACTTTTTATTGCAATACTTGTATCATCCGCAAACAAAATGAACTCTGCTTCTGGTAGTGTAACTGATGAAAGGTAATTAATGTACACAATAAAAAGCAATGACTCTAAGATGGATCCTTGTGGGACACCACGTGTAATTTCTTCCCAAACCGATGATGACTGTTGGCTTAATTCACTAGTCACTTTAAAAGCTGTGTGTGTGTTGTGGATGTTGAACCTATCGTTAAATCAGACAACAAATTGTTCATTAACACAGCAATTTGGATTAATTATGGCCCTGATATTGATGTATTAAATAAGAAACAGTGCATTAAGCTGATTATGTGCGCAACGAATATTTTAAACACAAAAAAACTGTGGCAAGTCACCATTTGAAACAGACACTGACTATACTCAAAAATTTTAACTGCGAGAAAGATATTAAAAAATCACAAACCACTTTCTTAATGTTTGACTGTGAGAATTTTATGCAGATCAGTTTCTGATTATTGAAATTTAGTATCATAGTCAATTAACCATCATTTACTATGGCACCAATAATGAAATCTGTTCAACAATATTATCAAAATCAATACTGCACTTTAAATCCACTAATAACTAATTGTCAAATGAAGGAAGTAGGTTAATCATCTAACTACGTAAATGAAACAGGAAAGAAAGGTCAACTTTGTTACTTATTATTAATAATCAGCATTACATTACCTACATATTACAACTTCTTCCTAATGACATCAAATGCAATTACCTTCATTCCAGCGGTGTTACAATACAATACAATATATATTCCAAATACAATGAAATCGACTTGCTGGCACAGCAGCCTCTGCTCTACATCGGAGCCATACACACAACTTAACCGCTCTCTAAGCGAGCTGAACCACAAGTGCTACTCTCTCTCAGCGCGAGCTACAATGCTATGCAATACATGATCTTTGCCAAAGATGAAACTTCACAGAGTTAAGTACACATATCGTTACACACAGTGGAAGTGATATTATACATTTTCTTGCAAGCAAGTTACTCGACACAAAACAAAAATATTTTTTATGGAAACGTTTCAACTTGCACTGACAACCTATGTTTCCTGTTAGTGAGGTACGACTTGAACCATTTTGCAGCATTTCTCATGACAATATAGAATTGTAATTTACTTAAAAGGATGTTATGGTCACACAATCAAATGCCTTTGACAAATCACAGTAAATACCTGCTGCTTGCATATCAAGGATACATACGGATACGGATCTTTTCGTTACTCTGACAGCTCTACTGGTGAGTGACTCTTGGTGCCTCCTGTTGAGGCCGTAGCCGGAGTCTGCACTCCTGGTGTTGGCTGCCCTCCACCCCTGCGTCCCATATGGCGTGGCGTGTTCGCGTGCACCACTGCTGTCGTGTTGTAGCGGCGCGAAGCCGCGACGGCGGGCGGGGTCCAATTGGACGCGTGTTATACCGCTCGGGGCAGAACCGCTGCCATCTGCCACTCGCAGGCACCGCGACGTTCAGCACGCGTTTTCAATTTGGCCCTCTCCGCTCCGGGGAGCAGTCATTGCGCCGCGCATTGAAAGCTAATGGTCCGTGGCCGCGTAACTACCGCCTGCCTAAGTACCAGGCCAGGTGCGTACACACCCATGTGGGCCAGCGTAGGCGATGACGGTAATGTCGAGTGCGCATCACTTTGTTACCGCCCACTGAACACGCCAACAATTGATAATTTAGGCTGCAGGGGAGAGGTTATCACCTTAATTGGCACTTCAGTCGGTTTCTATATAGATAAATTTGAGTACGACTTCCCACTGAAGGTTCCGCACAAACTTTATTATACAGGTGTAATACACCGTCTCGACAAAGTTTGTTACAGGTTACTTGCTGTAAAGTCCTTCGTGTCTTTTTTAATTTTTTTTTTTTTCAATAATTGGAAAATCTTACTTATACATTGCCTTAATGCCTTATGACGTTGCTCAATAAAAATGGTTAACTTGGAATATAAAAAAAAAAATGTAAAGCAGTCAACAATCCGAAGATTGGTTTGAACACCACAGTGCTTTACTAGGCATGGTCCTGTTTGGAGGTGGTATGCCGTTGCCTTCCTCCGACCTTCGAACTGACTTACCCAGCCAGTTATAGGGGGACCTACAGTTTAACGTGGGTTCTTTTTTTTTTTTTCTTTTTTTTTTCGGGTCTCCTTCCTCCCCTTCAACCCGTCCTTCCGCTCGCCAAAATCGCCTTCATCGGCGTCGGCTTCTCTCGGCCTTTTGTGAAAATTAAACTATCTTCTTCTGTTACTTGTTGATGTCTTGAATAGCAGTTTGCTTTTCGATTTCCGCTTGTAGAAAGAAAATAAAAAGTATTGTATTCGACGTTTTCTGTGTTCAAAATAAAAACTTTCTAAGAATGATGAATAAATAAAGCATCTTCCTGTTAGTTCCATTTCACTTCGGTTCAGCGGTTGCCCTGACGGAGATCGTCTTCTCAAAAGTGTATTGGTAAGCTTCCGTTTCTCTATCACCTTGAGCCATTCTGTTCTTTAGTTTTTGTTTGCCACTAGTCGTACAATCAAGTCATCTTCTCTTATCTCCGCAGAACCTCCCACGAGCCATAAGCTTCATGGCTATAATAATTAAAAAGAAATAAAAAATTAAAATAAAGAAATAAAAATAAATAAAAAAGAATAGTAGTCTTTCATGAGTTTTCCTTCATGAGCAATGAGTTATATATACGTATCTATATATACTGGTAGTCCTCTCGAGACGAAATCAATTCGTAAAATGTCTAAAACATCCATATTCCAATCAGAATCATTTATTATACCTTAGTACATTAATCGTTCGTTGACAGTGTTGTTTAAAAATTTTGCGTAGTTCTTGGTATAATTTGGGGTTGCTCGTAGTTTGTTGTGTTGTATCTGTAGATACATGGCGAAGTCTTCTTTACGTGGATTTTCACAGTTAAAGATATAATAAACTGCGTGTGCTTTTATCCAGTTTACAGAATTTCTTTTAGTCTGTGGGTAGGGCACAGTGTCAGGTGTAAGGAAATCTGCTGGTGTTATCGCCGTGGCAGATGTTCTCGTTATACTTGCCAACAGCTGCCTAACTATGTTCCAAACCTCTCTCACTTTTAAGCATACAAATCTGTGTTCTTCACTGTCTTCCACCGTGCAAGTGTTACAAAGAGAGGAGTCGACTAAATTAATTGAGTATAACTTCGAATTGGTCGCTATTTTCCTATTCACAGCGGTGTACCAAGTAGATCGCACGGCAGACGGCAAATTTCGTGAGTTGACATTTTCCCAAATCACGCGCCAATTGTTGTTCTTGTACTTTTTTATACGTTATTTTGAGGTTTTGTGGCAATTAACGAAATGTAGATTTGTCTTGCCACCATTATCTCTTTTTCTGGTATCCTTTTCCGGACGTAACTGAAATCCAATAAAAAGTTCTGTATATGGTGTAGTGCAGGTGGTATATGATGAACGTCAATCGGTGGATTTAAATCTGGCGGTGCTATTTCATTGAGTAGGTGGGAAATTAAACTGTGCGTTGACGTTTTCCACAGCTTATAAGTACTACTGGTATACAGTGCTTGTGCCTTTGTGTGCACGTTCGTGAGATTCAGCCCACCGTTTTTTATTGGAAGGGTTAAAGTTTCATATTTGACTTTGAAAATGTTGCCTCTGCTCACGAAATAACCAATTGCAGACAACATACTTTGTGCGATGCCGCAGGGAATGGGTAGCACTTTTGCGACATAATTTATTTTAGATAGGATGTAGGTGTTCACCAGTGCAACTTTTTGTACAATATTCAGTTGCCTCAGGCTGTGAAGGTGGATACATGCTCGAAGTTTATTGAGTAAGTCTCTGTAATTGACTGCAATAGTGTTCTGTATCTTTTTTCTAAATTGTATCCCTAAACATTTCATGTTGGTCACTTCCTTCAAACGCACGTGGTGTAGCATGTTTATTCCGGAACCAATATGCATGACACCGGATTTTTGCCAATTACGTTTGGCTCCAGATGCAGCCTCATATTTCTGGATAATGTGGAGCGAGGACTCTACTTCTTGGCCGTTCACTACGAGGAATCCTACGTCATCGGCATATGCATGACACACGATCTTCTGCCCGTTCATAACCAATCCTTGCAGCTGGTGCGTGAGCTTGACGAGCAGTGGTTCCATTGCGATGGCAAATAAAGCTGCTGACATCGGACATCCCTGTCTTACTGAGCTCGAAACTTTAATAGCTTCAGTGAGTTGACCATTAATTAATATTCTAGAAGTGCTACTGTGGAACAAAATTTGTATTATACTCACGAATCGGCGCGGAAAGCCCATTTCCTGCATTATATGGAAGAGGAAGTGTTGGCTCACTCTATCAAAGGCATTTTCAAAGTCCAGCGTTAAGATGGCACATTTTAATCTACAAGTCTCGGCTATTGCTATGATATCTCGATAGTCTGAGATAGTTTGGTAAATTGATCTGTCTCTCCCGACACTTGTTTGGTAGGGACCCGTTATCGCGTGCATGATCGATCTTAGCCGACGGCTGAGGACTCTGGCGAAAATTTTGTAGTCCCCATTAAGTAATAGGTCTTAAGGCCGCAAGCGTATTGCTGCACGGTTTCTTTGGCAATAGTACAACAATTCCTTGGCAAAAGTCAGGTGGAACGACGGTATTGGGGTCCATTAATTCGTTGTACATCGTAAGTAGTTTCGTTTTTAATTGGGGCCAAAAAGTTTTGTACACTTCTGCCGGTAGTCCGTCGCTTCCAGGCGATTTGTTGCTCGGGCTCTGCATAACAATGTCTTCTAACTCCTCTTCCGTCACCTCCGTTGTCATTTCAGATGCGTCCGCTGCACTGAGGCGTCGTGGTAAATTTGTTGCAAAGTCTGCAAAACTGGTCGCATCAACTGGTTTGTCTGACAATAACTCGGTGTAATGTTGTTGAATCACAGCCCGTATGCCACTTTGCGTAGTTACGGTTACACCGGTGTTGGTTTGAATCTGTGTCAAAATTTTCCCGTTGCCTCGTTTCGCTTCACGTATCATATGATACATTGCGGCCTCTTCATCTTTCAGGGAAACCGGGACTTTTGCCCGAACTTTTACACCTTCCATCTGCCTTCTCTTCAGTGATAGCAGTTTTGCCTGAATTTTTTTAATCTTCGCAAAATTATCTACAACTGTGGCGTCAAGTTTATACAGATCCCGGAGACACTGGAAATAAAATTCCGACGTCCGTCTGTACCATGCGTTCTTCTCACGGGAATAGGACATTAAGGCTTTCCTCAATGTTGGTTTGGCACATCTGAGCCACCAATCGAGGGTCGAGTTGAATTTATGATGTTTTAGCTCACACGCTCGCCATGATTCCAGAAATACCTGCCGACATTCATCATCTCGCAGATGGCCTGTGTTGAATTTCCATAGACCACGACTGCGGTATGTACCCTGTTTTTCCATGTTAATTGTACATATATAGGCTGCATGGTCGGAAAAACAAGTGGGCCATATCTCAGAATGCAATAGTTGGCCTGTTAAATTTCTGGACACATAGATCCTATCAAGTCGGCTGGCGGAATGGCTTGTAACGTGGGTAAAGCCGGTCGTTTCGCCGTGCAAGCAGGTCCAAGTGTCAGTTAACCCGAGATCCTGAACAATATGTGAGAGTTCCGCGCAAAAATTAAAATTTGGTGTTTGATCTATATGCTTGAGCACACAGTTAAAATCACCGGCGAAAATGATATCATTGCAATTTGATGTGAAGAGAGGCAATACTTCGTGCCTGAAAAATTCAGCACGGCGTTGTCTGTTACTAGATCCGGATGGAGCGTACACATTTATTAGCCTGGTATTATTAAAACTGACAGCGATCCCTCTGCTGGACACAAGTCTTTCGACATCTTGGACAATGATTCCCTCTTTAAGGAGTACCGCAGTCCCTAATTCATCTCCCCTGCCTGGGTTGGTAAAAACATTGTATCCGGCTATTTGCTCTAAATTAATGTCGGATACTTCCTGGAGCATCGCGACATCTATGTCCGCGGCGTACAGAAAATCTTGTAAATTTTTTAACTTCAAGGAACTGCGGATCTTATTAAGATTTAAAGTGACTAATTTGTACGCCTGCGGGGTGTTCATGTGTCACTCGCCATTGCGGGAGAGAAGGTTAGTGTTTCTTTTCTACTGGCACGATGGAACATTGTCAGTTTCCATTTTGTGAGTACCCGTGGCCAGGTGCGAGGAGTATTTGTCGCTTTCAGTCGCGGAATGCGTGGAAGCAAGTAACCCTTCTGAGGTGTCCCTCATATCCACATCTGTGTCATCGGTATCGACATCTTCCGACCACTCTGTTGAAACCGTGCTTCCTACATTCTCAGGACACCGGAGGCCGGCATCTCTTAACGCATTGGATTTCGTCCCACTGTGGCTAGACGTGTTGTCGACATCAGTGGGAGGGTCCAACAGTGTTGCCTTATTTGCGGCTTTATTGCGTCGGTTTTGAGCGGGAGCTGTATCCTCTTTAACCACTTCTTTTAATTCCCGACCTATTGCCTGTGCTTTTCCTCGCAAATTCGGCGCTGAATGTTCCGCCCCTTGATGTGCTAACCTCCGTTTTTTGGTTTTTTTTGGAGATGTATTTGCATCTGTGGGGACGTTAACGGTTAACAGTGACTCATCGGTGTGGTCGGAATCAGTTGCAACAACCATTTGCGTGTCGACTGTCCCTACGGTATGTGCGCGCTGAGCGGGCACAACGTTGTTGTTGTTGTTGTTGGGTATTGAGGGGACTAAACATCTAGGTCATCAGTCCCGGCACAACGTCACTGGTGTTACTTGTGACGGATTTTTCGGGAGCCGTCGGTGCCGAGACGTCCTGTGTTTCCGATTGTGGTTTCGCTACTGCTTGGTCAGATCGCGAAATTACATCTGCATTGGCATTAATAGTCTGCTCAACTGTTTCTTGTATCGGTTCCGTAGGTACGTCACGGCTGGGATGGAGTGGCTGCTCGCCGCGTGCTACCGCCGCAAATGACGTCGGCAGTGACGTCATCGCGAGAGGCGCTACGCGTTCACCTGCAGGTAGCTGCGCTACTCGTCTCTGTACACATTCAGCACGGACATGACCAGTAGAATTACATCTCCCACATGTCTTGGGTTGCCCGTCATAAATGACAATAGCACGATATCCGCAAATAGTTATGTACGAAGGAATGTGCCGTTGTAAATCTACTTTCAATTGCCGAACGCCGTTTAACACGGGAAACTTGTGAGCCGATGACCACCGTTCAGCGAAGTTATTTAGGACTCTACCGTATGGCGCGATTGCGACATTTATGTCCTCAGCTGATACTTCGAAAGGTAATTCAAAGACCCTTATGGTCCGAATTCCAAAACCGGCATGTGAAACAGTTACTTGACCGACATTGCCGTCACTGTGCTTAAATTTTAGACTTCCTCCCACAGATTCAAATACTTTTTCACAAAATTCGGCGTCTCTTAACTTTCATATGCAACACTTGCAACGATCGACAAATGTATACCCACGATGTCGTTAATTCCAACCTTCATTTCCCGTTCTATGAATTCTTCTAATTCAAATGACGTAGGTCGTGCAAAGGCACTATCGAATGTCAATTTCAAGGTATCTTTTCGTCTGGTTTGCGCCATTAGGAGTTCTCAGAAACCATCGTGAATACAACTACTAACAGGTAAACACCGCTGTGCGCGAGCGACTTACCCAGCACGTAAACAAGCCTCCCTGCAGCGCAGCGCAACACGTCCTCACTGCTCGGCCGCTGCAGGCCAACGTTCCGAACCACGATGCTACTCGGTATTTTTCACATTAGCAATACTGCCAGAGGTGAAAGAAGTGGAAAGTGACAGATAAAAATCCTAGGACCTGGCGGGGATCGAACCCGCGACATTTGGATTTGTAGTCTGTCACGCTACCACTGTGCAACCGAGGTGGAATATACATTCATTTATTGCGTGGTTATAGTATATCGCCCCAAATTTGCGAGTGGATAAAGGATTTCTTGTCAGAGAGGACACAGTTCGTAGTAATCGATGGTAAGGCATCGACTAAAACAGAGGTGATATCGGGCGTTCCACAGGGTAGTGTTATTGGTCCTCTGCTGTTCCTTATTTACATAAACGATTTAGGGGAAAATCTAAGTAGCTCTCTTAGGTTGTTTGCAGATGACGCCGTCATTTACCGTCTAGTAAAATCATCTGAAGATCAAAACCAACTGCAGAACGATCTGAAAAAAAAAAAAAAAAAAAAAAAAGAAAAAAAAAAGAAAAAAAAAGGTTTACATCATCTGAATATTTCAGAGTGACAAATTAGCTACCAGTGGAAGATGTTTTTCTTTGAAGCTGGAATTGCATTTGGTGATAGAATGACTTGTTAAAAAATTCTGTTCTTGGCATATTTTCAGTGCCTTCTTAAGTACGATTCAATAAGTGTAACGAAATATTTTTCGGTGGTCAACGTGGCAAACACGTCGTAATATTATCACAGTCTCTACAAATTTATTTAAAATCTGACATGCAAATACAATTTCAGCATTGATCTTACTTGCTTCAGTAATAAAAAGTTGGTGTACTACTGAAAATGCAATAACGAAAGTGAATAATCATTGCATGTAGTAAGGCACTTCATCCAAACAACTTCTATAATTAGGTTGTTCAAATAGTTTTAGAAATCAGTTTTTATTAAATTTAAGTTGAGGTTATTGCAAAATATAATTTTTTAGGGGGATTAAGCTATTTATCAAAATGTGTGGAAGCATGATGCTCTAAGAACTGGAAGAAATGAAATTAGTGCAGACAACGAAGGTGATAGGAAAAACGTGACGGAGAAAGAATATGTAAAAATTGTCAAACTCTAAAATTCAAAATAGGAGCATGAGAAAATATTTACGAACTGTAAATAATGACTGGAAATTTAAAAATAAAATGTCATTCATGTTACTTTAAAAGTAAATGAATAGGCCTACTCGACTCCCCTAAATTTCTTTCCTAGTTTCGGGTAACTGGCACAATGAGTCACGTTATCTTAGTCCTCCTTCACATCCTCGAAATGTCCCGCATTGAGTTTTAAAAAAGTTAGCCGCCTTATTATAGAGTCGACAAGCACAAACTTGTTACTAACTCGTCACTAACGTTGTACTAAGATGATACTAACCTTGGCACGAAAATGATTCTTATATAGCTTTTCAACAAATAAACTCATTATTACAATCAATTATGAAATATTGTAAGAATTAAATCTTTTAGAATAAAGAGAAATTTGGGTAAATGATATTACAGATTAACACTACAGGTCATTAGACGTCGCAATAATTGACAGTTGCTTTATTAATTACTTTTAGAACAGTAAATACTGGTGAAATGTATCATAATATACAAGTTGCATAATTGACACGAAAACGATATACCTGAACTGAAGTACGATGGATAATCGATTTCAAAAAATACAGAAGATCGTAATTATTTCGGTTTCATATGCATTTAATTAATTTTTGCTGAAACTAATTTGGAGTTAAGTAAAATATGGACTTACTGAACAATGTTAAACAATATTGAACAATGAATTTTCTAGAACATTATATTTTACAAAATCTGATAAAACATACATTGCGGTAATGTTAGCGGTCAGTTACCATTCACTTACATTGATTACGGACTTTATGTAATTAAATACTTACATAAAATGAAGCCATGACATAAAAAATATGTAATCACAGAAATGAAGCAAAAGGATGGTAATGGAATCGGGTTGTGTTACACGAATATGGTATCCGAATCTACACTAGAGTACTGCTCATCCCGTTACATTACATTGCGCAGAAAGGAGAAATAAACATGGGCTCTACATAAATGGTGATATTTCTGCCGTATGCAAGACATTTGACTGCAACACACCGCAGATGTACGTCGTGCCACGACAGGCACATAAAAAAAGACATTCGTACATACAACTTCAAAAATACACCACCGTCATCTTCGGCTACTTTACATATGTTGGGAGGAAATGGCATGGACCAAATCCTAGATAAATATTGTTCAAAAAACATGTGCTGTTAGAGGCATTCTACTAGAACGGCCGATTGAAATGTCTCTTCAATCAAGTCATAACAAGTCATCTTATTTATTCTTTTATTATTTATTTATTTATTATTTAACATGCCCCATTACATAATAGTATTACACGCATGATGGTCAGATTAAGGCAGTTACATCAGGTATTTCTGCAAACACAAGTACAATACATAGGTTGACAGGATTTACAAAGGAACAAACGATTTTATATATCAGGAAATATTATTGAATCACAAAAATTGCAAAAGTGTGTAGTAAATATTTGTACCAAATCGTATTTACTGACGGGCCATCCTCCTCCTTTGGCAGCTATTTTTTTCTTGAGATGATCCCTCTCTTTCAATAAATTGCAGCAGTCAAAAAGCACGTGGTAAATAGTTTGGACAGCACTGTTACATATGCACATTCCGTCTTCAATTATTTTGAACCACTGAAAATAGGCTTTCAGTTTCCCGTGACCTGTTAACATAGCTGTAAATATCGGAGATATTGGAAGTTTAATCATTAAACGTTGTCGGATCGTAGTAAAATACGGTTTAATGCTTCCCCACTTTTTCGTTCTTTGTCACTCAATGTCCCATTTGTTCCTAAACTCTTCTTGAAGCTTCTTCTTTAAGGCACTTGTAGGTATTTTGTTGTAGCGTATTGATTGTCATGATCGAGCTGCTCCTTTAGATGGGTGTCAGCTAGTTCATTTCCTATATCCCTCGATGTGCCTTAACCCCCTCGAAATGCACCAGCCAGTTGTGTGTCTGCAGCCTTGTGATTTTACATCTTATTTCTTCAATCAAGAAGTTGTGGTTCTTCGGATTTCGCAAAGAGTCCAAAGTAATCCTGCTGTCGGTGTGAATTACTGCAGTTGTATCAGTATTCGAGAATTGTTTATGAACTCAAGAAGGATGGCAAATTGTTCCGCTTGATTGTTTGGGCATTCATTGGACAATTTTAGCTGTATGTGGTAAGTAGGCTTCTTATTAACAAATATTGCTATCCCCAAACCCACTCCGTCGGCTGACTTGCTTCCATCTGTGTATACTTCGCCGCGGTGGAGTAGCCGAGCGGTATAAAGCGTCTCGCTGCGGAGCGCGCGGTTGCTCGCCATGGAAGTTCGAGTACCCCCTCCCCCCCCCCAGGGGCATGGGTGTGTGTGTTGTCCTTAGGTTAGTTTACCTAGGTTTAAGTAATTTGCAAGCTACGAAGTGATGACCACGCAGTTTGGTCCGATAGATTTACAAACATTTGCAATTTTTTTTTTTTTTTTTTTTTTTTTTTTTTTTTTTTTTTTTTTTTTTTTTTTTGGTGTACTTCAACAGGGTAGTTTTTGCTTGGTTCCTTCTCAGTTATCCTCGTAAAGTCTGCCGGAAGTGCCCAGCTTCTTTACTCTAGGGCGACGTCGATTGTCTGTTTGGCGTCTTTGGTTTTGACCAGGTTATAATATTTGACTATTTCCTGTATCTTAAGAGTTATGGCAGAGGTGGGCACAAATCGGCTCAATGAGCAGCGCTACGGCTCAGGCCGGAAAAAGTGCAGCGTTCTTGCTCGGCCGGTAGTTATCCTAGTTGCCGCTAGAGGTCTGCATGCTTGCTGGCGTACGTAGTTCGCTCTTATCTTTATAAGCTATTTGCCGGCTCGGCTGCACGCGCTCGACATTTTAGAGAAGATTTTCCAGTATTATATTTATAAGTTACTTACTTATAAACATAATAGTATTTTTCAGGAGATACCACTAGCAGTGGAATCTGTTTATTCGAGTTGGATACCAAAGAGTTTGCACTATTACCTTTATAAGTTATTTTATAACGCACTCAGCCAGGTGCATTTCTGCGGCTACGTTAGCACGCTGGCTGCGCATAACGCCATCTAGTCTTTTCAGCAGGAACTACGTGATGGACGCCAGCTCTGCTCCCGCTCAGGCAGGCGGCTTCGCGAGCGCGGCTCGCTCATTGCCCACCTCTGAGTTATGGGCATGAGACCTGATAAAACACAAAGTGCTTCGCTGGAGGTCGTTCAGTAAACTTTGACCATTTTCAAATTGAGCGAGGAGCGGTATTTTCTTACCTTTCGTTTGTCATTTTATTTTGGTAAGTGCTATGTCACATATCGCTGTTTCTCTCTCTTGTCTTTTTTTATTTATTCTGAGAAATGTGACTCTTGGCGGTGGGGATGGGGGGGGGGATGGCGCGGCAGCCTCATCCGCCCCCCCCCCTCGCCTTTCCTGCATACGCCACTGGGTGTGGTTTCCATTTCGGGACTGTACAAACCTCTGAAAGAAGTCGTGGTATTTTGAGGTTTTGTATCGCCAGAGAGCCTCACTTGCGAGCAGTTGAGCTTGAGCCTGTAGCCGCTGCGTCTGTAGCCGCCGGACGGCCGGCCTCGAGAGAGTGCTTCTGTCTGCACGCCCTCTGGCCCTCTGGCCTTCCGCCGTGGACAGAGCCGGCAGCGGGCAGCGTCTGGTGACGACGTGAGCGCACGTCAGCGGTCCGCCTACGCCTCGCAGAGCCCTTCAAGCGACGCCTTGTTCCTTCCCGCTGCGTGGAATCCATCGCTACAGACGCGTCAGTCGAGCCACCTCCTTCGGAAGCACTCTGAGCACACACACGTACTATATGTACACTCAAGAAGTGCCACCCACCTCTCCTTCAGAAATTAGGAAAATAATAAACTCTCTCAAGCGTAAAAGGTCACATGGAATTGATGGCATTTCCAGCAGGGTATTGAAGGTCTGTTCCCAAGAGATAAGTTGTATTCTTAGTCAGTATAAATTTTAAAACTTAATAAATCACGGAATAATGTAGATATAGAAGTAAAAAGTGACACACATGCTTGGAATGACATGGGATTTTATTAGAACAACAACAACAACAAAAAAGTATTGCTAGACGCGTGAAAAATCTCTTGCGTGCGTCGTTTGGTGATGATCGTGTGCTCAGCCGCAACTTTCGTCATGCTTGGTCTCCCAGGTCTCCAGAACTCAGTCCGTGCGATTATTGGCTTTGGGATTCCTGCGTGGAATCCACCGCTACAGACGCGTCAGTCTAGCCACCGTCCTTCGGAAGCACTCTGAGGACACACACATACTATATGTACACTCAAGAAGCTCCACCCACCTCTCCTTCAGAAATTAGGAAAATAATAAACTCTCTCCAAAGGTCACATGGAATTGATGGCATTTCCAGCAGGGTATTAAAGGTTTGTTCCCAACAGATAAGTTGTATTCTTAGTCACATACCGGGTGATCAAAAAGTCAGTATAAATTTGAAAACTTAATAAATCACGGAATAATGTAGATAGAGAAGTAAAAATTGACACGCATGCTTGGAGTGAGATGGGGTTTTATTAGAACAACAACAACAACAAAAAGTATTGCTAGACGCGTGATAGATCTCTTGCGCATCTGACGCAAATGCCTCACCATAACTCCGGACATGCTTTAGAGTGATGTTCACAACATTATTCCTCGACTACAGCTATTGTTGAGGAATGATGGTGAACATATTGAGCATTTCCTGTAAAGAACATTATCTTTGCTTTGTCTTAATTTTTTATGCTAATTATTGCTTATCTGATCAGCTGAAGCGCCATCTGTCGGACATTTTTTGAACTTTTTTTGTGGTTCTAATAAAACCTCATGTCATTCCAAGCATGTGCGGCAATTTTTACCTCTCTATCTACATTATTCCGTGATTTATTAAGTTTTCAAATTTATACTGACTTTTTGATCACCCGGTATGTAATAGGTCTTTAAAGCAGAGTATTTTCCTGCATAGACTGAAATATACTATCGTTACACCTTTGCATAAGAAAAGGGGATACGTCTGATGACAACAACTACTGCCCCATCTCACTTCTGAAAGCTTAAGCAAAATCTTTGAAAAAGTTAATGTATTCTCGAGAAGCATCACATATTAGTAAAAGTAAAGTTCTAACTAAAACGTCAGTTTGGTTTTCATAAAAGCTTTTTACAGAAAATGCTATGTATACCATCACTGATGAAATATCAAATGCTTTGAATAACCCGGCATCACCAGTTGAGATTTTTTGTTATCTCTCAAAGGCTTTTCATTGTGTAAATCATGGGATTCTTCTAGATACGTTTAAGTATTGTGGTATGACTGGGACAGTGCACTAATAGTTTATATCACACTTCACTGGAAGAGTGCAGGAAGTTGAAATAAGCAGATCGCATGATACAGAAGAAACAATTAATTCCTCTAACTGGAGAGTTATCAAAAATCGGATCCCACAAGTTTCGGTTTTGCTGTTTATAATATATATTAATGACTTGCCATTCTATTCAATAAGAATAACCAACCGTCTAGATCGCTAAAATTATATTAATTGATTACGTCGTCTCGGCATCTGCCATCATCAGATCTACAAACCTCTGAGCTTGCACAGTAAAGTTCACCCTCAATGAAAAAATATCTTCCTAGTCGGTATGTCAACCTCGACGGACTCATACAGGACATTCGTTTCATTTATAAAAAATATTAAAAAAAGTAAAATTAAAGAATAAAAAATAAATAAATTGCAATTCTACATTCACGAAGATGCTAACCTAGTTCTTTTTGCTGACAAGTACAGCTATCACGGCTGAAAAACAGAAATCAACTGGTGCAACTGTAAATGGTATCTTTCAGAAAATTATTAAGTGGTTCTCTACAAATGGACTCTCATTAAACTTTGATAAACGCCAGTATATATAATTTCATGCAGTAAATGGCATGACACCATTAATAAATTTAGACTTTGAAGATAAATATGTAGCTAAGGTAGAATATTCAAAATTTGTGTTTGCATTGACGTTATTGTATTCTCGAGAAGCATCACATATTAGTAAAAGTAAAGTTCTAACTAAATGTCAGTTTGGTTTTCATAAAAGCTTTTTACAGAAAATGCTATGTAAACCATCACTGATGAAATATCAAATGCTTTGAATAACCCGGCATCACCAGTTGAGATTTTTTGTTATCTCTCAAAGGCTTTTCATTGTGTAAATCATGGGATTCTTCTAGATAAGTTTAAGTATTGTGGTATGACTGGGACAGTGCACTAATAGTGCACACCCCTTTCCTTATGACAACAATGCGGCCTTTCTAAAACTCACTGGTTTGACGGTTCGGTTTGCGCATAGGTCTGCAACGTATCCAGCACGTCTGCTCTCGTCGCACTAATCCATTACCTTATACTGACATCGAGAGCCGCAGACATATTTTACTGAGAAGCTGTGTAGCACCGCGATATTGATTTCGACCTCGCATCCCTGGGATGGGATGTGGAGGGTGGGGGTTCTGTAGTGCGACAAACATTGACGAGCTCTACTTCCCTGCATCAGCCCTGCTTTGCAGGATACGAATAAAAGTTTAATTGTTGTATGCAAATATTATGAAATGGTATGTATTTTTTTGTGTATAAATGTTGGAATCTGAGGACGTGATATTTAAAATGTTTTTTGTTTGTTTTCTGTTTCATGTACGATCGAGGTGCCGCAATGAACAAGGGCAGCGTCGTCGCCGCTGCAGCCAGCATGACATTATCTGGTCACTGTCGACATTTAACCGACGGCTAAGGGGCTACGAATCCGGCTGCGCCTTCTCTATTCCCGCGTGTCCATCATTTGCAGAGAGAAAAATGTTGTTACATCACGATTCTCTGTCGTCTGAGTTGACGTATATATGAGCATTGCCTTTAGCTCGACATGTATTATATCAGACGGCAATAACTGTGGATGTGGTATATTGACAGTAATTTTGAGTTTTAATAATAAGAATTATATAATTTCAACACTGCTTAGTCACTGTTCATTATAGTTACACTATAAGCTTATTTTGACTTAAAAGTCATCTTCAGGTGTTACGCCTGCAATACATAAGTTCTCATAACATTTTATACTATGCTGCATACTTGTTTTATACAGAGGGAAATGAAATGACATTTTGAGTTTCTTATGAAGTTCTATGTATTATTATCGCAGGAAGATGAATCTGATTTTATTGAATGAATTTAATTCAATCAAGAAGACAATTGAATGGCTTATTCAATTTTAACATTGACTTAACTTCAGTTGTGGCAAGGTAAAGTACGTTAACTATTAATACGAAACTTCAAGTTTACAGGCAGTGAACTTCGACGTGTTAGTTTAAAAATATCGATAACAATTTGCCATGCCTGTAATTGATTTTGACACTGAACTTACAGTAACAGTTAAAAATTAATTCTTCTGCCCTGCTCGTACAAGGACCTGTTATTTTATTTTATGTAACTAAAGAGAACAATAATAATAGTTATTATAATAATAGATAGGTAGCTTATGACTCGAAATTTTCTGTTAACTAGCAACATTAACGGTTAATTTTAGCCGTGAAAATTATCAACTTCGATCCGAAGTTCCCGCTACACCACCGCGATGTTTATTATTATTATTATTATTATTATTATCGCGCTGTTGGTGCGTGCACTTCGGATCGAAGTTGATAATTTTCACGGCTAAAATTGACAGTTATTGTTGCTAGGTAACAGAAAACTTCGAGTCAAAAGCTACTTAGGTAACAACTGAAACTTATTTAAAACATTTTTATTTTTTTTTAGAAATGGTGTTCATTTACAACCTTTACCAAACTAGTATGTGCTTGAATGACAATTTTATCATTGCTCGAACCCGTCCTACCGTAGGGCGAGGAACATGGTTCAAATCCTAATTTAATGTACTTCAACTATGAATATGAACTACCTATCTCTTTTTTTCTGAACATGGATGTATTTCAGTCCTCGGTTATTTACATTATTATTTATTAGATAACGTTTACTACTAAAGTAAAGTATTTACACTTTTTACCACGACACGTTTTGGAAATGTACTGCAAATCATGAGAATTTCAAAATTTTAAGTGATGGTGTTCTGCTTTTACACTTATTATATGGTTGCATCTTTCTCATACTTGGGGCTTCCATACGTTTACAGTTGTTCGAGGTCTAGGACATGAAATGTCACCTTTGATTTACGTAATCGTTTTACGTGAAAAACTGGAAGTATTACTGTAACAACATGTACATGTACTGCGTTTTTATAAGACGTCTATATATTTGTTATGTAACGTTATCACTTAGACCTAAGCTGACAACCCACGAGATTACGTAAATCAAATGTGACATTTTATAACAAAGACCTCGAACAAATGTAACTGTATGAAGTCCCAAGTATGAGAAAGATGCAACCTTTTATAAGTGTGTGCAAATGATCAGGTGTACATGAAATGAGGTACGTTGTCTCACATTTTATTAAATGATGATCTGCTGCCATTCCAATATTTTGCCTTTGTACATTCTTGCAGAATTTGCTCGCTGGCTGTTTTTTCTGTCATGTATACGGCCTTTCTTGTGTATCTGAGGTTCAAACAGTGCTTGAGAGGGTAGATGTTTTTGTGCTGTGGCTTGAGTATGTACTAGGGAGTTTCCAGGCTGACCTAGACTTTGGATAGACCAGCAAACCTACGAAAAATCCGAGATGATTCTTCTTAGTCATTTGCTAGTGATTCAAAAGGTGAAAAATGAAAAAAAGAGAAAGAGAGAGAAATTGTAATTCCGTCCCCCAACAATTCTTTACCTTCTTTAATATAAATTTATTTTAAATAATGCGGCTATATTTTACATTTCCATATTTACATGACCAACACAATGTATACAAGTACTGTGCTGTCATCTGGTGACAGCAGTGCATAAAACAGATGTCTATATAGCTTGTCAGTAAGTTATCTACACCTTGAGATTTAACATAAATAATTTAAAAATTTTAATTTTCTTTTATGATGTCGTGCAATGTTTGCACAAAAAACTTTTAACGTAACCTGTGTAAAGTATGTTCCACTGTTTTTCAGTTAAAAACTCTTATACATAGTATGTTTCCCTTGTAAGAAATTATATTTTGTGAATGACCAACATTTTGTAGATAATTGATCTGAAGGTGACGACATAGTGCATTGAAACCGTTTGTCAAAAAATGAAGGACTACAAAAAAAAAAAAAAAAAAAAAAAAAAAAAAAAAAAAAAAAGAGAGAGAGCTATCTTACCCACATTCCGCAGTGGAAGTTGTTGATTGCTTAAGGAAATATCACTTAGTAAACAATGAAATTAATAAACAAAATCGCCCCATCATGCATGAAATTGTAGTTCATTACGCCTTACTACCATCTTCATTCGCAACACATTTCGCAGGCAGTTTACTAATATTCATCTCTATATACCTGAAATTTTATTGCAGTATATATTGTTCAGAAGATATGACGTCGAAAGTAGTGAGTTGAAAAGACAGATTGGAGCAGGAGACACCACGATAAAAAAATATAAAAATTTTATTTAACGATATTTGTATAACGCTTTATAAGTGTGACACAAAAGTTCACATTATCATTAAATAAACAGCGAGACGTTGCCAAAGATGTCACATGGTCATTGTCTGATGATGGATAATTGTGACGAAATGGATCCATAACAGCATTAAAATAAAAAACTTTATAGCAGCATGTTGGTATAATTACATTATGTCTCTTAGAGATATATTCTGTGCTGAAGGCCCATCGGATAGGCAGTTAGAGTGGTCCACAATATTGATATTTTTTAAAATATCGGGAATCCGATATATCAATATTTAAATAATATTAATATCGGACCGATATATATATATATATATATATATATATATATATATATATATATATATATATATATATATATATCGAAGTATAATATCGATATATCGGAGGTAAAATATTGAAAAATTTCAGAAGCACATTTATCATTTGGTAATCATTTAATTTTCTGGTTAAAGTAAATAAAAGATATTTGTTTGCGTGACTACTCACAAACCACTACCACCAATATCATTACAGGATTACTTTTCAATTTGTCTATGAAAGTTAATAGAGAAACAGGTAAGTAACAAAAGAAAAAAAAGAATGTTTACTGGAATACTTTTATCTTAAAAAATGCAGTTAATCATTCTAGAATTTTTCAGGAAGCGTTTTTAAAAACACTCTTCGTGTGATACGTTCAGCTGTTTGGCTGCTGCGATTATCTGGTACTCGGAGATTCAGTGTCGAAGCAACACGCTCAGACGCAACTGATGTTGCTGAAGAGACCAAATATTTTAAAGATACTTCTGACAGCCCAGGGAAAAATTCTTGCTTTCTTATTTATTTATTTTGTCGAGTAGGCTCAACCACATAGATCGTGTATAAAACACTAAAGTATGACGCGTTTCAAGGATCAAGCCCTCATGATCAGATAAAATATTATCTCGGGTTTTAAGATTCTTGTATATTTTATCTGATGATGAGGGCTTGACCCTTGAAACGCGTCAACTTTAGTGTTTTATACACGATCTATGTGGATGAGCCTACTTGACAAAATAATTAAGTATATAACCACGAGCTCACATCTCCATTATGGATATAATTAAATTCTTGCTTTCCACCCAGAATTTAACGTCATTGGAATATCTTGAAATATTAGACTGATCTAAATATTGCTCCTGTTCTGATGGCATAGTACCAAAATTCTTGCTAGGCACTCCATTTGAAATATTTTTAACATCATTTGCTCATGTCTATCCTAAATGGATGACGTGGCATCTTCAATTCCACAGGGAGTATTTCCTAGACCAGGTGAAACATTTCCTTTCCTTTTATGTTCCATGGTCATTTCACTGACTAGATCTGAAATGGCCCCAGAAACAGCTGATGTGGAACTGAAATGCATTTTTTTGAAACTTGGATCCATTATTGTATCTTTAGCGAAAAACATGTTTTATTCCAAAGGCACCAATAGGTTAATTTGGACTTCTGTAAGTGGTGATTTCACACATCGAAAAAAAGGTTATATTCCACTACAGTTTCAAAAGAAATTTTTAACAGCATTTGCTCATGTCTATTCTAAAGGGATAACGTGGCTTCAAATGTTTCAAATGTTTGTATAGTTTATGGGACTTAACTACGGGGTCATCAGTCCCTAAACTTACAAACTACTTATGAACTACTTACGAACTAGGACGGCACAAATATGCATGCCCGAGGGGGGATTCGAACCCCCAACCGTAGTGGCCGTGCAGACCGTGACTGGAGCGCCTCAGTCTCCTCGGCCACCGCGGCCGGCAAACTTGACTTCTTCAACCCTACAGGGAGTATTTCCTAGGCCAGGTGAAAGGTTACCTTTCCTTTTATGTTCCACGGTAACTGACTAGATCTGAAATGGCTTCAGAAACAGCTGATGTGGAACTGAAATGCATTTTTTTGAAACTTGGATCCATTATTGTATCTTTAGCGAAAAACTTGTTTTATTCCAAAGGCACCATTAGGTTAATTTGGATTGTAATAAGTCATTTTGCACTGATCTGCCGCCGCGTTGGAGTAGCCGAGCAGTCTAAAGCGTCTCGCTGCGGAGCGCGCGGTTGCTTGTCGTGGAGGTTCGAGTCCTCCCTGGGGCATGGGTGTGTGTGTATTTGTCCTTAGGTTAGTTTACCTAGGTTTAAGTAACCACAAAGTTTTCCCCGGCGTAATAACTGTTTGTAATCTTCTCGGGTCTGCAGCCGGATACTAAAGTCAACTTGACACAATATTTCAGCAACTGCCCGCCATCCTCAGGTGAGCTTGCTGATAGACAATCTCGCCGGAAACAAATAGGTTTAAGTAGTTTGTAAGCTACGGACTGATGACCATGCAGTTTGGTCCGATAGATTTACAAACATTTGAACATTTGCACTGATCTGCCGACATCTGTGAGTGGTGATTTCACTCATCGAAAAAAAAAAAGTTATATTCCACTACAGTTTCAAAAGAAAAATTTAAATATATACCGAAAATTGCGAAAAAAATAATATAGAATAAAAATATCGGCACCCGATATTTGCATTTCGTTATCGATATATCGATGTTTCGTTGGAAAAAAATTAATTTTATCGGTATTTATTGAAAAAATATCGATATTTTATCAGAAGCCTTAGTGCACACTGCAGTCACAATGACTGTAACACGTCGTAGCCAGATCAGAAATTTAGGGGGGAAAAAAGGTAGATGAGCCCATCTTTCCGTGTACCTATCAAATGTGCCACGCTGTATAGAAACTGACTCCCTCAGCTCTCCAGACACCTCAAATAAATGCTCCGTCATGACCTCTGCCGTCGCCCCTTGAATGCGGATGTAATGATAGCATTAGGAGGGTTTAACGCAGCGATGTTACACGACATTAAACAACGGCAGTCCATCGCGTGTCGGGGCCAGCAGCATCTGCCTGCCAAGTTGCTGAGTCAGGAGGGGCGGACGGCGCGTGGACAATTACAGCGCGCAATCCTCTTAGCGGACCTCGGCTGTCCGCAGATGCAGCAGACGCAGATGCAGATGCGCGGTCAGCCGCAGCTGCGCCCAATTAAGCGCCAGTGTCCGGCAAAGGGTAGAGTCGCCCGTCATTTGTCAGCGCGCCGTCCCAGCTGCGGTCGCCAACCCACCTGTCGCCTCCGCGTCTGGCCGCCAGGTGGAAGCACCTCTGTCATGTCGCCGCAGGGGCATCCAATTACACGCACCAGGGGCCAAGTCTCGATTCGTCGTTTTGCAGCTAACACTGAAACTTCATCACTTACATGACTCTCTCTCTCTATGCTTGTTTTGTTTTGGGTTTGTGTTCACCTAAAGACGTTACGTGAAGTAAAAGTGTGTCAAATATTGTTTTAGTGTAAATTGTTTCTCATAATATACCGGGTGATCAAAAATCACTATAAATTTGAAAACTTAATAAATCACGGAATAATACAGATAGAGACGTTAAAATTGACATACATGCTTGGAATGACACGGGATTTTATTAGAACAGAAAAAAAGTTCAAAAAATGTCCGACATATGGCGCTTCATCTGATCAGAAAAGCAATAATTACCATAACAAATTAAGATAAAGCAAAGAGAATGTTCTTTACAGGAAATGCTCAATATGTTCACCATCATGCCTCAACAATAGCTGTAGCCGAGGAAAGATTATGTGAACAGCACTGTAAAGCATGTCTGGAGTTATGGTGAGGTATTGGCCTAGGATGTTGTCTTTCAAAATCTCTAGAGATGTCGGTCGATTACGATACACCTGCTACTTCAGGTAACCTCAACCAATAATCGCACCGACCGAGGTCTGGGGAGCTGGGAGGCCAAGCATTACGAAAGTGGCGGCTGAGCACACGATCATCACCAAACGACGCGAGCAAGAGATCTTTCACCAGTCTAGTAATACTTTTTTGCGGTTCTAATAAAACCCCATGTCATTCCAAGCATGTGTGTCAAATTTACCTCTCTATCTACATTATTCCGTGATTTATGAAGTTTATAAATTTATACTGACTTTTTAATCGCCCGGTATGTAAAAATTGAGGTGTTTATGCCAGCCAACACTACACATCGCAAATGTATAGTGTTTGTATGTGGTAGTAGGTATCACTATGGTGATATAGTGTCGATAACTATACCGGGGTGGAAGATATGGGAGTTGAAAGTTACCAACATACATAAAATTCTACGTGTGGGTGTCAATATTTTGCTTTCAGCAAAAACTACACAATGGAGACGATCGATCTCCCTGTGTTGTAATAAATAGTCTCCCGTCGTACGCCATAGCAGTGCCGTGTCGATATCTATAAGAGGGTGGAATATATAGTGGTTAAGAGTCGTCATCTTATAAAAAATTTGGATTGAAGACCAGCGATTTCTTTTCACACTATAAATAGCGAAACGTTATGAACATTCTTCAGTTGTTTTTCTGCAACAAGTGTACGAATAAAGAAAAATAAGTGCATATTGCAATTTGAAAAGTAAAGCTACCAAGAAAGATGCCAAAGCGTAAGAAAGAAATTTCGCGTTCTCTAACCGTTTCTAAAAACCAGAAAATGGCACTGAAAAGTGAATCTACAGACGGTAGAAACTTGAAATTTGTAGACGTCGTTTATCTTACAGTGAAGGCATCAGCCCCATCCCCAAGGGGGTGAAAAAACATATGGACGGTTTATTGAAAACACGTTGCTATTCAGGCAATTTTGAAGCAAGAAACTACGGATTTAGATTTTTGATTGGAATTTTAAAAACACATGTTTCGATATTTTGGAAAATTCACCATTAAGCGGGTGAAATAAGGGAACTTCTGTTAAGCGTGTTTCTAATACTATTGTGATGTTAGAAATGCGAAAATTTCGATTTGTAACCACGGATTTTAAAAAAAATGTGTTTCGGGATGTTTTTAATTCTGCCATTAGTGGTGTAATAGAGGGCGGCAAATTGTATGAAAATACCACATGAAGAAAGCAATTTTAAAGCTAAATATATGAAAATGTATACTTAGAAGTAGAAACAACCAATGTAGACCATCCAGTCTACGCGGGCGATGCAGCGTGAATTCAGCTAGTGTATACATATAAACCTGGCGTTGCCCGGGGATTTATTTATTTATTTATTCAAAGCTTGAGTTAGTACTCCTCCAATCCTTTCTGTCTAAATCCATTTCCTTCTTTTCTAATGACATGTTATATTTATCAGAGAATATACACTACTGGCCATTAAATTTGTTACACCAAGAAGAAATGTAGATGATAAACGTGTATTCATTGGACGAATATATTACACCAGAACTGTCATGTTATTACATTTTCACGCAATTTGGGTGCGTAGATGCTGAGAAATCAGTACCCACAACAACCACATCTGGCCGTAATAACGGCCTTGATACGCCTTGAGTCAAACAGAGCTTGGATGGTGAGAAGATACAGATGCCTTCGCACCTTCAAAGCGATACCACAGTTCATCAAGAGTAGTGACTGGCGTATTGTGACGAGCCAGTTGCTCGGCCACCATTGACCATACGTTTTCAGTTGGTGAGAGATCTGGAGAATGTACTGGCCAGGGCAGCAGTCGAACATTTTTGGTATCCAGAAAGACTTGTACAGGACCTGCAACATACGGTCGTGCATTATCCTGCTGAAATGTAGGGCACATAGCATGTGTCTAGTGGTGCTAGCTGTGAAGTGCTGGAATAACAAAAAAAACGAAAAATGAACATAACTGAAGCAGAACAGCCGGAAGCCACCAATGAGCACTAGATGTAAAAGCAATATCCACGAAATATAGCCACTGTTGACGACTTCCAAATAAAGGCGAAATGCATATGGCAATAAATTATTTTATTAAATCAGTCGCATAGACGGATAACCTAAATATCTACACTATAATAATATACATAATTGAGTAAATGAGATTCTCTTAAAATTATTCGTGTTATTCGATTGTCACAAATCGATAGATGTCAATAGAATACTAGTTCAATTACAGTAGCGCACTCAAGTTGGTATTCATAGAAACATTAGTGTTTACGATGCAGCTATAAGTTTTATGTAAGTGCTCAACCAGACACGTGCACTATGGTGGTCATTATTTAATTTATATTTTACTGTTTTAACTTTCACCAGCTATCTATTTTATTTCTGACTATCTACCAGCAGATGATTTTGTATATAAATATCAACCTGGACACCTACCAGTTTTTATGTGGACCATTGTTATAAGCAGTTTTTGTCAATGTATGTGACCGGTCTTCTTAGAAATTTAGAGATTGATTTAATTGCTTTTCTGCTTTAACTTGCAATAATTGCATGTAACCACATTTTTCGTACATGTTTCCTACAGACCAGATGATGACACCTTAGAGTGTCGAAACCGGTCATCGTGAATAAATCGAATAAAAAAATTCGCGATTTTGGCATCTCTCCTTCCATTTAAATCCTTTCTTAGTTGATGCCTTCCAAATTTCGGCTTCACAGATGAACCAGTTGACTTCGTGTTTAGTCAGTGGATGTGTGACCTTCCGTTCTTACATATACAAGACATCTGCATCTACATAGGATACTCTGCAAATCACATTTGCGTGTCTCGCACAGGGTTCATGGAAACACTTTTATACTATTTATCTTCCATTCCCTTCTCGAATAGCGCGTGGGAAGAAAGAACACCTTAATCTCTCCGTTCGAGCTCTGCTTTCTCATATTTTATTCTGATGATCTTTTCTACCTATGTAAGTGGGAGTCAACAATATATTCTCGCATTCGAAAGAGAATGTTGGCGATTGGAGTATCGTAAGTAGCCCATGCCGCAGTGATAAACGCCGTTGTTGTAATGATTCCCATCCCAGATCCCGTACCATTTCCATGTCTTCCCTGTATCGTGACAGTACAAAATAAGATGCCCTTCTTTGGACTCTTTCGATGTCCTCCGTCAAACCCATCTGATAAGGATCCCAGACCGTACGGCAATACTCCAAAAAAGGACGTACAAGGGTATTGTATGCAGTAGTTCTGTTGCGTCTTTTAAGGGTTCTGCCAATAAAACGCAGTCTTTGGTTCGCCTTTCCCACGACACTATGTACTTGTTCTTTCCAGTTTAAGTTCAATTGTTCAATAGTTTGTAAATCTATCGGACCAAACTGCGTGGTCATCAGTCCGTACCTTGCAAACTACTTAAGCTAAGTTAAACTAACCTAAAGGACAACACACACACCCATGCTCCAGGGAGGACTCAACCGACGGCGAGCAACAGCGTGCTCCGCAGCGAAGCGCTTTAGACCGCTCGGCTACTCCACCGCGGCGCAGTTAAAGTCTGATGTAATAGTAATTCATAGGTATTTAGTGGAGTTTGCGGAGTTCATTTTTGATTATCTTGTAAACAAAGTTTAACGGATTTCTTTCCATACTCATGTGGACGACTTCACACTTGTCTTTATTTAGAGTCAATTGCCAATTTTGAACACCATAGTGACATCTTATTTAGATCTTTCGCAGTTGATTTTGCTCTTCAGATGATTTTACTACACGGTAAATGACTGTGTCATCTGTAAAAAACCAAGAGAGCTGCTTAGATTTTCTCCCAAATCCTATATGTAAAGAGAGATATCGGATTCCCGATATTTTTCGAAATATCAACAGCCCTAGTCCCAATGTGGCGGCGTCTGTTTTGGCCCCTGTGTGCGACCACGGTAGCCGACAACCGCCGTGCACTCCGCAGCCGGAAGCAGCTCTGCAGGGCTGACCCCGTCGCTTTTTTGCCAGTGGCCGCTGCCCGCTGCCGGTGACGTCACAGCGCAGGCTGTCAACATTAGTTCCGCGCGTCTCTCGTGACGAAAGGCTGCACCGCAGCCGCCATCCGGGATCCCGGACACTCCCCCCCCTCAACCCCTCATCATGAACCGCTCCAATAAAACTACATTGTCGTCGCTTAATGCGGACCCTCGTGTACACGGCGGCGGGAGCGGCCCTTGCAGTCCGCGGCTAGATGAGTTTTTAATGTCCTGCGGCAGGTTTACCTGGCTCCCCTCGCCTGTGCAGTCAGTTCTTCCCCCCTGCCCCCCTCTGGGCGTGACGGCTGGCACGCGCGCAGGTCTTCGGATGACTCCATCTCGTCCCCCCCCCCCCCCCCTATTTCCATACGACCGGTGTCCACCGGCTCCAGAATGGCCCCTAATTGCGAAAACATTGCCCGCGGCGGCGTCGGGCCGTTGCTCTCTTTTTGGCGTCACGCCGCGTAAGCGGCCACGCCTTCGGCGGCGGCAAAAAGACCGCTCCTGGCCGCTGCCTTTTGTGCCTTTGTCAGCGGCTGCGGCTCGCCGGTCTACAATGGGCGGAAGACGGCTCTTCCACAAGAGCCCCTCTGTCTGTCTGTCTGTGAGAGTGCCGCTCCCTTCCTGCCGCCGCTGCGCAGATTTAGCGAGTCGCTTCCCAGCGAGAGCTGTCGCCGCCAGTCACCGATCCTGACTTCGAATGTTTGTAGAGTCTATGGGACTTAACTACGGGGTCATCAGTCCCTAAACTTACAAACTACTTATGAACTACTTACAACTAAGGACGGCACAAATATCCATGCCCGAGGGGGGATTCGAACCCCCGACCGTAGTGGCCGTGCAGACCGTGACTGGAGCGCCTCAGTCTCCTCCGCCACCGAGGGATCCTGACTTCGAGTCTGGGGTAGGTTGCAGTGCTTTTTTTTTATTTATTTATTTATTTATTTTTATTTTTATTTTATTTTTTTTTTTTTTTTTTTTGCCCACTTTAGGTTACGATACTAACACTGAAAGTGGGCCTTTGCGATCGTCTTTTGATAGCTCGAAATTTAAATGAAAATAACGGCTTAACCATGCATCTGACACGGAAACTGAATAGTCGAATTTGTAGAGGAGAATATTCAAACATGTTCAAATGTTTGTTAAGATTATGGGACTTAACTACGGGGTCATCAGTCCCTAAGCTTACAAACTACTTATGAACTACCTAAGACTAAGGACGGCACAAATATCCATGCCCGAGGGGGGATTCGAACCCCCGACCGTAGAGGCCGTGCAGACCGTGACTGGAGCGCCTCAGTCCCCTCGGCCACCGCCGCGGGCAAAGTGGGCCTTTGCGATCGCCTTTTGACAGCTCGAAATTTAAATGAAAATAACGGCTTAACCATGCATCTGACACGAAAATTGAATAACCGAATTTGTAGAGGAGAAAATTCTCTACAAATTTTCTCCTTTATACTTTTTTCGTGCGCCTCGGTTTCACAGTGGTAGAGTGCCAGACCAAAATCCAAAAGTCGCGGGTTCGATCCCCGCCAGATCCTAGGATTTTTATCTGTCACTTTTCACTTCTTTCACCTCTAGCGGTATTGATCATGTGAAAAATACCGAGTAGCACCGTGGTTCGGAACCCACGTTAAACTGTAGGTCCCCCTATAACTGGCTGGGTAAGTCAGTTCGAAGGTCGGAGGAAGGCAACTGCATACCACCTCCATACAGCACCATGCCTAGTAAAGCACTGTGGTGTTCAAACCAATCTTCGGATTGTTGACTGCTTTACCTTTTTTTAATGTTTTTTTTTTCATATCTCGTATCGTTTCAGAGATATTTGCAAAAATAATGGCGATTTCGGGATGTATGTCTTCTTTGTCTGTCCGTAACGTGATCCTTGTTTTTAACCGTTCAACCGATCAGCACCAAATTTTTCACACATAATTGTAGACCTCCAGAGACCAGAACCTCCCTTCTTCAAATTTTTCGGACAAACAATACGGTAGTAATACCAAAAAAGCCGTTTGTAATATAATTGTTATTGCAAGCGAACCGTTCATCTGACACAAAAATTGAATAACCTAATTGGTAGAGGGGAAAATTCTCTACAACTTCACTCTATTTTTTTCATATCTTGCATCGTTGCAGAGATATTTGCAAAAATAACGGCGATTTGAAGATGTCTGTCTGGCTGTAACTTGTTTCCACTTTTTAGGTCGAACCGTTCAACCGATCGGCACCAAATTTTACAGATATAATTGTTGGCTACCAGAGACAAGAACCTCGCTTTTTGAAATATTTCGGACAAGAAATAAGTTAGTAATACAAAAAAAGCCGTTTTTAATGTAATTTAAATTGCAAATAAACGTTCATCTGACGCGAAAATTGAATACACGAATTTGTAGAGGAGAAAATTCTCTACAACTTTTTTCCCATATGTTGTTTTTCATATCTCGTATCGTTTGACAGATATATGCAAAAATAATGGAGTTTTGACACCTTTGATTGAATTAACGAAAACCAGCCGTTCGCAGAGGTCACGTGACAATCCTCGCCCAGAACTCTCTGAGGCATACGCCATCTTGCGTTGCGTATTTGATGATTTTGTAATTGTAACTTACACGTTGTAATTTCAAAGCAATGGCGCACTGAAGAATTAACAAGATCACGCCTTCCTTCGTACGATAAATGATAATCTAGTGTCTACAAATGCCATATTAGCATCAGTTAACAACGACTATCAATAGTATAATTTTAGAGGACACAATTCGTAACTGTCAGCTGTAGCATAGTGGGCAATGCGTTGGACTGTGACACTGGAGGTGAATGGTTCGAAAACCGCTGCTCCCTAATTTTTTCCTAAAACGGTTTCAGACACTCTTATTAATTAATTTTTTATTATTTAGATTATTATTTTGGTCCAAAATGTTTGCAAAAACTTATAAAACTACAAATCTAAAATTGGCCGTGAAACGCGTCAGTGCGATTTTTTTTCCAAGCATCTATCATCCTTACCATCTCATATAGTTGGAATTGTTATGTATCTCTTGTTGTTACGGTCTTCAGTCCGGAGACAGCAGCTCTCCACCGTACTCTATCCTGAGCAAGCCTTTTCACCTCCTCATAAGAACGGCAAACTACATCCATTTGAATCTGCTTACTATATGCGTCTCTTGGTCTCCCTCTGCGATTTTTACACCACACACTTCCCTCCAATGCTAAATTTACGATTGCACGACGTATAAGAATGTGACCTACCAAGCGATCCCTTCTTTTAGTCAAGGTACGGCAAAAATTCTTTTCTCACCAATACTGTTTAGTACCCCTTCATTACGTGACCTACCCACCTAATCATCAGCATTCTTCTGTAGCACCACATTTCAGAAGACTCTATTCTCTTCCTGTCCGCACTGTTTATAGTCCATGTTTCACTCCCGTACAAGGCAACACTCCACACAAATGCCTTCAGAAAATTCCTTACACTTAAATTAATATTCGATGTTAGCAAGTTTCTCATTTTCAAAAATGCTTTAACCCCTATTCCAAATTTTTCCTTGTTTTCCTTCACCTCCTGCTCGATGTACAAATTGAATAACATCGGAGAAAGGCTGTAACCCTGTCTTACTCCCTTCCCGACTAATGCGTCTCTTGGTCTCCCTCTGCGACTTTTACACCTCATACTTCCTTCCAATGCCTCTTCATTAGTTACGTGATCTACCCACCCAATCTTCAGCATTCTTCTGTAGCATCACATTTCAAAAGCCTCTATTCTCTACGTGTCCGCACTGTTTATCGTCCATGTTTCACTCGCATACAAGGCAACACTCCACACAAACGCCTTCAGAAAAGACTTCCTTACGCTTAAATTAATATTGGATGTTAGCAGATTTCTTTTGTTCAAAAATACTTTTCTTCCCATTGCCATTCTGCATTTTATATCCTCTGTACTGCGACCGTCATATGTTATTTTACTACCCAAGTAACAAAACTTATCTACCACCTTCATGGTTTCGTTACCTAATCTAATTCCTACAGCATCGCCTGATTTTCTAAGATTACATTCCATTTTCTTTGTTTTGCTCTTGTTAATGTTCATTTTATACGCTGTCTTCAACACACTGTCCATTCCATTCAACTGCCCTTCCAAGTCCTTTGCTGTCTCTGACAGAATTACAATGTCATCGGCAAAACGCAATGTTTTTGTTTCTTCACCCTGAACTTTAACGCCTATTCCAAATTTTTCCTTGCTTTCCTTCACCGCCTGCTCGATGTACAAATTGAATAACATCGGAGAAAGGCTACAACCCTGCCTTACTCCCCTCCCGACTAATGCTTTCTTTTAATGCCCTTCGATTCTAATAACTGCGGTCTGGCTTTTGTACAAGTTGTAAATAACTCTCCCTCCCGTATCTCTTATGAGACCTTTATTTGCAATAGATCACTTATAAACACTGATTTTACAGTGATGACTAGTTTAGACTCATTATGAAATCTGTAACAATTAAAATACAAAACTACAGCGAATACACTGTGCCTGTTGTACAATAAATGTGGTACATTATTTAATCTGGATGTTATCTTTGCCAGCTACACAGTCTATAAAAACAGTAGGGTTGAAGATAGCTTATTTAAACAGAAAATGTTTGTCATTTTCATACCTTAATTGTCCAATCATGGTAAGACATATGTTTCAGGAGAACTAACATCATAGTGGCAAGCTATAAATGGTATGAACTTCACCAATCAAATATGCCATTAGGTCAAGTTGTTCAAGACCCTGTGCTTTCCTGTCCCACATGTCCAGGCAATGTGTCATCACAGCAAGAATTGGACTGAGGCAATAACCTGGTGGGACAGAAAATCACAGGGTCTTGAACAACTTGACCTAATGGCGTGTGTGATTGGTGATGTGCATACCATTTATAGCTTGCCACTATGATATTAGTTAATCTGAAACTTATGTCTTACCATGCCTGGACGATTAAGGTATGAACTTCACAATAATAAATTTCCTTCACACAACATTGTCTCGTTATACCAAAGGTATTAAACATAAGGAGTAGCACTGAATTAAAAATTGTGCTGCAGCTGCGATTTGAATCCTGGCCACAGCACAATTTTTAATTCAGTGCTGCCCCTTATGTGTAATACCTTTGGCATAACGAGACAATGTTGTCTCAAGGAAATGTATTATTGTTGATATTTGTCGTGGTACACGGGCTATCGATAAAAGTTAATTATTAGATGTCATATTTGACAACAAATTCTCAAAAGTAACCACTTTCTAAACTGGTATAAGTTTGACAGTTCCTAAAAGCTTGTTATTGTTGCCTAGTGATACTGCCCAAAGATATTCTTAGGTGCAGGCCGTAACTTTTTGAATTGACCGTAATCAGACATTAATTCCACTAAACCCTCTTCATACACGACCACACTTCAAGTAAAATCCACAAATTATAAGTTCAGGTCCTTGTACAGAGCACAGAATTAATCATCTGACTTACTTGTTGGTTGTAGTCCTTCGTATCCAAACCTAGTTAAATTCAATTCAGAATCCTATCGATCGTTAGCAACAGGATCGATAAATATTACATTGGAAACCATAAATAAAATCTTCCGTTAACTTTCCTGTTAGATTACTCCGTTTGGAAGACTATATCTTCAACTAAGAATGTATCTTTATAAACGAAAATTACTCTTCTTTAGGCTTCCAAACTAAAAAATCTGTCTTTCGTTAAATAATAATACAGTTCCACATATACTCTCTCATACGTTCAAGAAGCTGTAACACATAATTAAACACTTTGACATCCGTTACATATCATGACTTGGCATAGGCTGTGACATAACTGACATCAAACGACAAACTGAAACTTTTTGCAACGCAACAATGTACACAACATTTCATTTTTTTCTTTTTTCTTTCTGGGACGATGAAGCTTTGCAATCAACAAGGCGCAGCAATCCTCGTCGCCTCGAAGCCTTCTCATACGTTCAAGAAGCTGTAACAGATAATTAAACACTTTGACATTGATTTATTGTAACATCCGTTACATATCATGACGTGGCATAGGCTGTGACATAACTGACATCAAACGACAAAATGAAACTTTTTGCAATGCAATAATGTACACAACATTTCATTTTTTTCTTTTTTCTTTCTGGGACGATGAAGCTTTGCAATCAACAAGGCGCAGCAATCCTTGTCGCCTCGAAGCCTTCGGCGCGGAACAAATAGCGGCCAGCAATTCAGCTCCGGCTGCGGCTGCGAAGACGCTGCTCCCGCGAATTGCATCACCTCGATTGTACATGGAACAGATAAACAAACAACAAACACATTTTAAGTACAAAACAATAAACATTTTCACACCTTATATTTTTTCCCCTTAAATTAAGGGTATCCTGCAAAAACGGAGCTGACACAGAGCAGTAGTGGTTCTTTATTTCTGTGTCCCACTACATATTTATATCATCTCTGCCTGAGGAACAAGGCGCGATTGTTCCTATTCACATTCTTTGCTCGGGTGCTATTCCAGTATAGGAGAGCACTGGAAATTTGATACGTATTTCACAGGGAACATTGAAGCAGAATTAAAGTATGTGTTGTGGAGGAAGACGTGCTTTAAGACAGTCCATATAGTCTATTTAGCAGCAATGCTGTATTAGCTGAGCGGTCTGTAGCGCCTGCCTAATAAGCATGTGGTCCCGCCTTCGACTCCCGGCCACAGCACAAATTTTAATTCAGTGCCTCTCCTTATGTTTAATTTTCTGTTTAAATAAGCTATCTTCAACCTGACTGTTTTCTATAGACTGTGTAGATGACATACGTAACATCTAGATTAAACAATGTACCACGTTTATTGTACAGTAGATACTGTGTATTCACTGTAGTTTTGTATTTTAATTGTTACAGGTTTGATAATGTCTCTTCAACGAGTGGAAACTAGTCATCAATGTTAAATCAGTGTATGTAAGCGATCTATGGCAAATAAAGATCCATAAGAGATTCATAACCATTACATTCAAAATCGCACCTGTATAAACAACTGAATAAGATGTCAGGTAATTATAATTATCATATAGTTAGGTTTTAAAAAACTACAGCATTCAGTCGCAAGTTACAATTGAATATGTTACCTAGGTTTCAATGTCACAAAGAACACCATTTACAGACAATATGAGATAAAAGGTTAAAAATTACATGTCCAATCTAAAAAACATTAAAATTACAATAACATATCTTTCGTGGACAGTCAGTCGTCCCATAAAATACATACATACTTGTGTAAGTAAACGAAGCTCCGCGTTGTTAAATAAGGCATTCCATTGACTTCGTTACCCCCCATTCTTGAGTAACATTTACCACATAAGTTTCTACTTTATTGAATTTAATAGTAATATTTTGCTCTGCTGCCTCAGTGATAATTAATTTTATTCGTTAAACTATGTTCTTCGGCGGTAATTTTTAGTACAATCTTCATTCCCCCCACGCCAAAACGTGAATGTGGTCATGCAGCTAGCCGTTTTTTCAGTCAGCACCTTCCCTATTTCTAATATTTCTTGCTTAGGAAAGATTTCACATATTTTGGGTTAGCTTCTGGTTTTTAAACATGTTTGTAAATTTTCCCCCTTTCAACGTCTGATGATGCCCAGAAAAGACGAAACGCGTCATGTATAAATAAATGAAAAATCGATTTTGTGCATCAAGACTGTTATTATACCAAAATATCTATTACGGTTGCTGCGTCAGCGCCACAAAAATATGGAGTGAAATGATTTTAGTGGAGAAAAAATGGTCATGTAACATCCACTGTAGAGATACAGTTGTTAGTACACTATGTGATAAAATGCATCCGGACACCCCCGTAAACATGATTTTTCATATTAGGTACATTGTCCTGCCTCCTACTCCCATTTACCCTATATCAGCGACCTCAGTAGTCATTAGACAACGTGAGAGAGCAGAAGGGGGCGCTTTGTGGAACTCACCGACTTCGAACGTGGTGAGATGATTTGGTGTCACTTGTATCAGAAGTATCTACGCGAGGTTTCCACACTGCTAAACATCCATAGGTCCACTGTTTCTGATGCGATATTGAAATGGAAACGTGGAGGGACATGTAGTGCACGAAATCGTACTGGCCGACCTCGTATGTTGACAGATCGTCGACAGTTGAAGAGGGTCGTACAGTGTAATAGGCAAGCATCTATCCAGACCATCTCACAGGAATTCCCAACTGCTTTAGGGTCTACTCCAAGTACGGCAGGTGAGAGAACTTAGATTTCATGGACGTGCAGCTGCCCATAAGCCACACATAGGCAGCGGAAAGACGTTGTGTGGAGTAACTGATCACGGTAGAGAATGTGGCGATTCGATAGCAGGGTGTAGGTATGGCGAATGCCCGGTTAATGCCATCTGCCAGCGCGTGTAGTGCCAACAGTAAAATTCGAAGGCTGTGGTGTTATGGTGTGACCCTAATTTTCACGGAGGGTGCTTGCACCTTTTGCGTGGCACTATTACAGAACAGGACTACACTGATGGGTTAAGCATCTTCTTGCTTCACACAGTTGAAGCGTATTTCGGGGATGGCGAGGGCATCTTTCAACGCGATCGAACATCTGTTCATAATGTACGACCCGTGGTGCAGTTTTAGTACAACAGTAACGGCTCTGTAATGGACTGAATGGACTGAATCGTATACATAACCTATGGAATATTTTGGGACGTCGACTTTGTAAAAAAAAAAAATGTTCAAATGTTTGTTAAGCTTATGGGACTTAACTACGGGGTCATCAGTCCCTAAACTTACAAACTACTTATGAACTACTTACGAACTAGGACGGCACAAATATCCATGCCCGAGGGGGGATTCGAACCCCCGACCGTAGTGGCCCTGCTGACCGTGACTGGAGCGCCTCAGTCACCTCGGCCACCGCGGCCGGCGACTTTGTACCAGGCCTCACCGACCTACATTGATACCTCTCTTCAATAGAGCACTTCGTGAAGAGTAGGCTGTCATTCCCCAAGAAACGTTCCGGCACCTGATTGATCTTATGCCTGCGAGAGTGAAAGTTGTCATTTAGTCTAAGAGTGGACCAACGCAACACTGAATTCCAACATTTCCGATGGAGTACGTCACGAACGTTTAAGTCATTTTCACGTAGGTTTCCGTACACTTTTGATCACATAGTGTATATAATTCGAACAAATAAATCCAGTCAAATTAGGACGTTCGAAATGTATTTTCAACAATTCTACCCACTAACTTCAATCCACTTTTGACTTCTCTTGGTAACACCACATCTTTATGCTCTTTTCTGAGAGCTGCACTGTTCAAATGCGAATGATCAAATCGGCTCTTGTGGTTGCTTTCACTTTCTAGACTTCTCCTTCCAACCATCGTCACATGCAAACATCCAGCCATGCGCAATAGTCGCGGGTTTAAGGCGGCATGCTACGGACTGGGCGGTAGTTCCCGCCAGGGGTCCGTGTTCCCTCTTCTGGCATGGATATGTGTGTGTGCGTGTAAGTTGTCCTTAGTGTATTTTGTAAAGTCTTACGGACTGATGACCATAGCAGTTTGGTCCAATAGGTTTACAAAAATTTGAACATTTGACAAAGTACTAGGGGATGTAGAAGGGACTTAGCAGATATCCGGAAATGTCACACAACGAGGCTATGCGCACTTACTTGATTTTGATATTGTAAAACAAATCTCTTCTACAAGGTCCTCGTTATTAAAATTTTGAGAGGAGGTAACATAAACCAAAAGAATAACAAAAACTTTCTAGTAAACATGGACTGTAAAATGCATACCCTAATAGTTACGAGTAAGTTATCCATCGTCGAGACTGTGGAACACATCTCTTGTGCAGACAGAGTGCTCATAACATACATAATAGAGCCCATGTTTACCAGAAACATTTTGGTTGTTTTGATCCATACTACCTCCTCCCAAAGTATGGAAATCAGATAGATTGTACTAAAAGAGACATCTTTCATAGTGTCGAAATTAAGTAAGTGCCCGAAGCGTAATGTGATAGCAAGTTTTGCAAAATTCCAGAGGGGTAAGGTGCGAGTAATATCAAACAGCAATGTTTTAACCTCTCGTCGCGTTTTCGTCGACCACACACATCCAGTTGAATCCAAAGAAAGATATATAAAGAGAAGTGTCAGTTTGTTTGTAACTCGTACACATCCACAGTTTCATTCCGATCTTGATGAAACGTTGCCCACGTGACCTTGCAAACCAGAGGCTGATCACCTACATAAAATTTTTATGGTCTGTGGTGGAGGGTATGTTACAGCAGACTTCGACACCATTCTACAGCTTTATTTTGATCTCGATAAAATTGTGCACACTTGACATACAAAGCAAGAGTAATATCAATGTTTACGTTTGATTTCGTACGATGCATGGAGGAAGGCCCTGGCTATAAACGTTGACAACGATGACAATCAAATTAGCAATTAGAACATTGGGACTCCGTAATTAATTTTCAAATGAAAAAATTGTAACATTGTTCAATCCCTGTCATTTTAATCACTTTATTATTGCTGTATTTTTAATTATAGTTTTTACTGTTTTAATGCAGTAACACTTGAAGAAGCTTCTTTAAAGATGTGAAACCTGTAGTGTATCTGTAAAGCAAGGACCTTAATAAAAAAAAAAAATAAAAAATAACTGATGGGGCTCCAGAATTTATTTATTGTTTTATGGGATGACAACCTTTGAAGTCATTTTCAAATAAGGTGTTCTATCAATATTTAAAATTTTACCATAATTTTAGAAAAATTGATAAATTCATATAAGAAAACAATGTAATTTGGCAGATTTGTGTGATTTTTCTTAATAGGGGAACGAGGAGATTGGCGGAGACAGAAGAGGAAGAGATGCGCAGAAAGGGAAAGAGCAGGGAAAAGAAGAGGTGGGAGGAACAGATGGAGATAGAGGGGATAAGAGGACAGAAGATTGGGATAAATAAATACCGAGGTAAAGCCCGATAATAAGACTAGATTCTTTTACATTAAAGGTTAAAATCTTCCAAGTAATGATATCAATAAAATTTATTTTTTATGTTATGTCTTGTTTCGGCTTCATCAGGCTATCTTCAGGTCAAAAGTAAAACATTTTTTCTTTTTATTCTGAAATCATTGACAGTTCCGTCGGTTCTTGACAGAATATTTTATTCATTTTGAATGAAACACACGAGATAACTGTGTAATATTCTGCAAAATTATTGTTTTCCCTAAGCGGGTTTCGGCTGTTATGCCATCATAAAGTAAACACTGGCGTAACAGCTGAAAACCGGTTAACGAAAACAATAAATTTGCAGAATATTACACAGTTATCTCGTATCATTCATTCATTTTTTTTCTGTTTTTGTTTACCTATTTTAACCTCGAAATACAGAGCAACGTACTACAACTTAACAAATATCTACGAAAAGTGCAACATGTTCGAAAGTAGATTTTAAAATATCAACTAGACTAGTTGTACTTAAATTGGTTTTGTTGACTTGATTCTGGCACTTACAGCAATCCTAGTAAATTTGTTGTTCAGTCTGAACATGGTTGAAGAATACTAAACAGCTATGTCTGAAGTGTCCGAAACCGGCCAATAAAACTGATTACAACAGGTTGCTGCAATTTTAACAAACAAGTTAATAACAGCTGTTGAATTTGACCCAGTACTAAATCTTGGAAACTTTATTTATTTATTTCATCTACATCCTCTGTATATGTAATGAATGGGAAAATGCTCCTGTAGCCTTTACTGTTTATATTAGCGATTATCTAATTTCCTCGAATTGTCAGTTTAATGCACCGAAGAATGCAACGTGAGTATTTCGAACTGTCTGAATACATTTCAAATTGGAAATAAAATCTTACGCAATTCACATAAATGTAACCACACTTAAGAACAATGATTCGACTTATATATTGTAATTCACAGACATGTCTGCGTTACAAATGTTAAAATTTGAAGCAACATGTTGCATAGAACCTAAAATTGTTTCCACCTTAAAAGAATTCACTGTCGCAGCTCGGCATTTTGAAAACTGTTGGGCAACTGACAACAGCTGTTATAATTTTGCCAAAGATGAATCTTGGATTACATATTCATCGGTAGTACATAAACGTTACATGTATTAATACTGACGTGCCATATGTAGTAGTATATAGGAGATTCATAACAGAAGTCTTCACGTAGGACATAGAAGCTGGACATTTTGTCAAAGGTAACTTCAGAGATTATATATATATATATATATATATATATATATATATATATATATATATATATATATATATATATATAGTAGTTTCAGATATATCTGGGGTGAAACAGTTGAGTGGGACACCCTATATATATATACAAGAGGCGCGGTGCTAGCGTGTGTCCGAGGCTCAAGCGAGAGTCTCGCCTCGAGTATTTCAAACGTCAACTTCGATTCGCAGTTTCTCCGGATGGAATTCACGAATCGCGATGCAACCGACGCCAATCTTTTTGTGATTTTTCATCCTATCGATTGCTTGAGAAATAATATGGGGTATCCATTAAAAAAAATACATAAGTTGGTGTTGAAAATAATATTTCTTCACGTTTTAGAGTGTCTCATAGTACCTACTTTCATAAGCCCCTGCCGTACATTCATGACCACCGTGAAAGTGGTTTTTCAATGTCTCTTATAGCTTCAGAGATGGGACCGCTACGGTGCTATAAATTGTTGAAATGTTTTTATTTATATTGCATACACAAGTGAACTAGTTGTTTACCTTTCCAGCGCATCACATGAAATGAAACACAAAATCTGATACATTAAAATAAAGAAGAGGGAGTGAAAACAAGAGGCCATATACTCGTATGTGAAATTATCCACGAGAACGATTACTAGTGTTATAGCTCACATCTCAGGACACCGTGCCCACGGGTGCGGTTCCTGTAGGGGGATGCTTGTCCACTTTTGGCCGAGCTGATCTCTACGAGATTACGAGAGTAACTCGGGCGTCCGATCTTTGATTGTCGTGAGTGCATTCGTGTTCTCTCGATAATCCATTTTTAGTCCGGGGCAAGTCCCGGAGACAAATTAAATTGGTCCCAATCCCCCGGTTTCGACCAAGGTTTTCGGGAGGTTTTCCTTGGTTGTAAGGCGTATGCCGGAACTGGTAAGCCCCTCCCACTTATTCCCAATTGGGATTCCCCCTTTGCCCCACTATCAGCTTGTCTGATAATTGGCTGAATAGAACCGCGACTCTTTATGGGCCGGATCTCAAACAGCCCGCTCTACTCCTCGGAGTGGAGAATGAAAAGAATAAGGTTTTTTTTTTTTTTTTTTTTTTTTTTTTTTTTTTTACATCTTATCCAAGTAAAAATCAAGCAGTTTTTACTGTCGTAGTAGAGAACTTCACCGTTAATACAAAGCAGTGTAACAGTTGTCTATTATATTGAAAAAAGAATAAAATACTTTACATAGTACACAGGCGGGAACGTTACGACAGTATAGAGGAGACTGTGTGACTTTATGGATGTAATGTCCGTAGAGTCGCGCAATTAGTACGAGTAATGGTACTGTATGGAAAGATAAAGGACAGACAGTGGATTGCGGCAAGCGCTTGGAGCTGCTGCGAGACTTTCCAAATACGGAGGGTTAAACCGAGCAGCAGGTTGGGGTTCCTCCAAATCGGCGGAAATCTGGGAAAGGTCAATGCTTATTACTCAAATCTAATGCCAGCTGTTAGCCGAGGGTTTTCTAAGGGTATCTGGAGGAAATCTGTTAGTTGCACATTCTAGTAATTCAGAATAAAAGAAAATAACCTATAAAATTATTTACTGTCAACATAGGACATCTACGATGCCAGAATAATTATGCAAAACTCATGATTCTAAAAATAAATTCAATGTCTCAGAAAGTACAAATGTTTATGACTACAAGATAAAATTATAGAAAATGAACTTAAAATAACAAACTTTTGAATGCGTCATGCAATTCCAACAAACTCTGGTTTAGATGATGCTTATTGTCTGTAGTTGTCGTGTCATATATATTTTTTAATGCCAGATTTTAACTGACATAAATGCATAATGGAAGTATAAACAGATTATCATATTCTGCACAGTAACACTGAAAATGCAAGCGGCATGATTTACATCCGGTATGTTTAATTTAGTGTGTGGATTTATTGTAAAAGTTTTGGGTAATTTACATAAATATTGTTTGGCATGGGTGGTCAACCTCATGAAAGAATCAATGTTTCAAATGTTTGTATAGTTTATGGGACTTAACTACGGGGTCATCAGTCCCTAAACTTACAAACTACTGATGAACTACTTAACGAACTAGGACGGCACAAATATCCATGCCCGAGGGGGGATTCGAACCCCCAACCGTAGTGGCCGTGCAGACCGTGACTGGAGCGCCTCAATCCTCTCGGCCACCGCGGCCGGCTCTAAATTTAGTGAGAACAAGTGAGCGCCAATGTAGCTGATACATGTTTATGTTTTTACACAAGAACATACAAGTGTAAAAATGGTGTTCGGGTAACTTTAACTATTTTGAAATTTTGAAATGTTAATTTCATGTTGAGTGCTCGCGAAATATGTATTTCTGAAAGTTATGATTACTGAGTTGGGAGAAAGACTACCAATTTCTTATCGCAGACAATGCAACTGTTTAACCATTTTATTCTATTTTATGATTAATATTTCATGAGCACTTCCAGTACGGATCAATTTGACTGAATTTCGATTCAAAATATTTTAGTCATTGTTAAAAAAAACCTTCTGGGTATTGGACCGCATCGTCATTATATCAAATGTTTCACTTGACACCCAGAGAAAGGCCGCTTGCAATAGTGGCCGAAACGTCGGTATAACATTTGATATATTGATGATGCGGTCCAATACCCAGAAGAGTTTTATCAACAATGATAACGGCCGCGGAAGTCTTCGTTTATATTTTAGTCAATGATGAAGAAGAAATTAAAATTTAATTATAGAGCTCCCTTCATGTATAGTGTTGGATCAATGCAGCTGTCCAGTCACCCAGAATTTGTCCAGTTCACCAAGAGTTTTTATGATGCCAACGTATATTCTTTAAGTATTTTGCCCATGCGACAAGATTTCTGCATAAAAGTTTGTATCGCCTTAGTTCTACCTTTTTTTCATATATCTGGTTATTTTTATTAATTTCATGCTTATGAATATGGCTTTGTTTTTTGGAGAATTCCAGTAGGCTAACGTCAGATTAATTGTTTCTTCTTACTTATTTGAAAAGTTGTCTGTAGTATTATTGACCGTTGAGTGACAACCGTTCATTTTCCTCCTTGAAGTAGAAATTTTATGCCTGGTAGTCTGGACGTCGTTTCAAATGTTTTATAAAAGTCCTGTTTTCGTTAAGTCTTCCATTTCCACGGAGATTTTTGTTCTCATAATTTCTTTCCGTTTGTTCAGTTAATTACGATGTGTCTCTTCTAGTTAGTAGGAACATGACACACGCAGTGTTTGATTTGTACTATACCAAGTTTTCACTGCCTTGTCTCACCAATTTACTGCCTATTTACAATATTTTTTTTACAATGTTCCTCTAAGCACCAGCAATGAAGCGTCATTATCTCCAGTCCTTAGTTCATTTTTCTACATCAAATTTACTTATTTTATTCTATATCTACATCGACATCTATAATCTGTATGTCGCCCACGGTGTGTGACGAAGGCTGTTTTGGTTACCAGTTGTTGTTCCAGATACTACAGTTAGTGTGGAAAACGGCTACAGATAAGCTTCCCTGGGGGTGCTAATCCCTCTTGTTTTATCCTCACTGTATATTCCGGAGACATAATTAGAAGGAAGAAATACGCTCCCGGAACTTTTTCAGTACCCTCACATCGTGATACAGAACGCTTCACTTGCAGCAACTGCCATTGAAGTTGGTCGATCATCTCCAAGTCGCCTTTCGCCCTTATAGGATTATAGTTTCTGTTGATTCCTCAAATGAACCACAGTCTAGCATCTGCCTTTCACCGAATACATTCTATGTGGTCATTATATTTCAAATCGCCCCTTATACTCCCTGATATTTTGCGGTAGTAACTGCTTCTAGTAATTACTCTGTAAGTCATACAGTCATGGATCTTTCTTTGGATGTACCGGCAATACGTTACTCAATTGTCATTACTTCCGTAATGGCACTACTTTAGTCGCCATTTATATGTGTTTCTGTTTGTAGCGTCCTAGCAAATAAAATATATATGCTCTACTGTACTTGAACAGAAATTTCCTGAACTATTATATACTGTATTAAATTATGACATTAATTTTATTGCTAATAGATTGCATTAGCCAAAGAATTGATTTGAATAAAAATATTTACGCTGTGCTTTACGTGACTATTACGTAAGAAGCTGATGAAACTTAATATTGAAAAATTAAATAAAAGGTTTCATTAATCACTGACTAGTCTTAGTCTCTTAATCTTTTTTTTACCATGATAATTGCCTATCAGTTATATGATTGTTGTTAAGATCTTTCCTACGCCACAATACAGAAAACAATGGAAACTTCCTGGCAGATTAAAATTGTGTGCCGGAACAGGGATTCGAAGCTGGGACCTTTGTCGTTCGTGAGCAAGCGCGGTTTCGGCACACAATTTTAATCCACCAGGAAATATCAGGGCACACTCCGCTGCAGAGTGAAAGTTTCATTCAGAAAACACTTTCTTGATTCCCCTTTGTTTGGTGCTTAGACCTACTTACGTAAATTTCATTAAGATGTGTATCACGACATTTTATTCCATTTCCGTTCAGCATCGTAGTCCAAGCTGAAAATTATTCTTAAAAGTTCTGTTTTATTTCACCTCACGTCACTGAATTATTTAATAATTATTTATTTCTATTAGCTACTAAATGGCGGCCAGCGACTGCAGTTCAGCGACCGACGTTGAAGATGTTACAACTGGAGGTAAAATCCTGAAAACGCTTAAAATGCCTTTTTGGGCGATGTTACCATGAAGAACGTGTAACACTATAGTCCTTTGTATAGGAAATTATTACTTATTTTTTTAATATTAATATTATGAAAATGTATATTACGACAATGATTTTTTTTAAATAATTCTTTTAACACGCTTTATAATTCGCTGGTTCATGCACATGGAGTTAAATTTTTAATATTGTGGCTGGTGGGAAATGGAACTGTGTGTGCGCGTGCTTGATGTAAAAGGTGGGAATTGGCAGGAGAATCTTCGAGTAGCGTGGTGTGTAAGTAAAAAGAGAAGCGTCGAGTTCTGGGCAGCGTAGTGGTAACACCTCCGAGACGAACTGTGGGTTGTTGAGGCATATATTTCTGGAAGTAACCGCGAATTTGCCTTGGATGTCACCGGAGTTGTCTTATTTAAGCTGGCCGTTTAATATGGAGCTAAAAATGTATTTTTTCAACGGCAACCAGACGTTTTGTGAGTTCAAAGCAATTATGGAAGCAGGCCACGCTTACCGCCAAAAAGTTGTTACCAACTGAAACTTCGACGTCTTCACCGCCACCACTACAGAACGAACAAGTAAAGTTTTTCTTAGCATGTAGTGTAATGAACCAGCGAAGTGTTTAACTAATAATTATCTATATTGACCTCAACTTTGTGTTAAGCACCCTGATTTATCCTAATCATTGTAACTAGACAAGTGTCCTTTCCTAGTGAATACTTTTCCGAGTATCCTATTTAAAAAAATTGAAAAGTGATTTTAAATAGTGCCATTGGTAGTTTTTTTAATTAGTGTCATTTATATTATATAGTATGAATTTTGGATCATTTTACAAAGTGTGGCTATAGACCATTTTACAAAGTGCGGCTATAGAGATATTTACATGATAACTTCTGTACTGCAGCCAGTTGCCACTTCATCTTATTATTATAGTACTGGCACAATTGATTTAGCTGTTGGTTACAAATAATTTCTGAAATAATAAGCGCTTAACTAAATTTCAATAGTTTCACATACAAAGTTTCTTGCTATCAATCATTACAATGAATCCATTACTGTAACTTATGACTAGAGCCGTTCAACAAGGTAAGGTGTTTGTGTGTGTGTGTGTGTGTGTGTGTGTGTGTGTGTGTGTGTGTGTGCATTGTTTTTGATATTGCTAAACTATTTTGTGAACAACAGTAGTATTATGTACAAAAGTTGATGCCCTCCCCTAAAGTGTACATATTATCTGTGAAAATTTATAGTTGCCTTTGGCCAAACCCCCTTAACAATCATTCAGTTCAGTAGGAAAGAAAATATTATTTGAAAAGATACATTTCAGAAACTTCATCTTAAAAATGTCAGCAATAGGACAGAATCTTGTTTCCCTTAATTTAGTGCACAAAGTTTTTAGATTACCACCTTTGTCAAGCAATTCACAACAATCCAAATTTATTATTTTTCCATAGTTCACTGAAAGAATAGTTTGTATTGCAATTTTCATACTTAATCAGAGCACAATTCTTGAATCCATAGTGTTCATTATAAGTGAATACTGTTTATTTATAAATGTGTTGAACCACTTAACTGCTATAGCAGTGATCCAGCTTTTGTGTGTTTGGCGATTTACGTAACTATAGATTGTCCATGGAGGAAGGCAACGGCATACCACCTCCAAACAGGACCATGCCTAGTAAAGCACTGTGGTGTTCAAACCAATCTCCGGATTGTTGACTGCTTTACCTTTTACCCTAGATTGTCCATTTTTAAAATTCCATGTACTTCAGTACCAGGTGTATGCTTATTACAGTTAGTTGCTGGTACATATTTGCCTAATTAGGCTGGCGAACTTTTTCTTTAATAATTGAAGTTATTCACTTTAGCTTACATCGTTCCTGGTGACATTAATTCTGCATATCCTTTACCTACCAAAATTCAAAATCTTCGGAAAGGCAATCACATAAACGATTCCTTATCCATTAGTTCACATTTCACGGTCATAACAAAATCCTGTAAAAGGGAGAAAACAAATTAAACCGCATTCAGATAACAATAATTAAATGAGTATCCAAACCAAAAGGGTGTGGTGGCGTGGTTAAATTAGGATGGATAGTTAATACTTTACTTGTTGGATGCATTGGACATTAATGAAATGCTGCTACGTCATCATGTTTCTTGTCAGTAAGTTGCTGATGGCATCAACAGTAATGGTTTGTTTTCGTGCTTTTTGTGTATGCGTCCGTATGTTTGTATGTATGCGCGCGCGTGTGTGTATGTGTATGTGTATGTGTGTGTGTGTGTGTGTTACTCTCTTCGTGTGTTTCGCGTTTTACTGTCGGATATCTAGGTGTGACAAATGTAACAGTGTTGTTGATTCGGGGCACCATGGTTGGTGCTAGATCCCAGAAGGTTTTACTGTATATTAATTTTGGAAATATGATTGTGCATAGTCTCGTCGTTACTTGGTTTAGTAAGTCCGGTCGTTGTGTCACATTTTTCCGGAACTCTCACGAAGTTTATCCAGTGTGTGTCCACATTTACTAGGTCACAGAGTTCGTTGCTTGGTGTCAACGGCGGGAGTTTTGGGAAGTTACGTTGTAGACGTCGTTCTGTTTGGTACAGTCGTTGCGCCACTGAGTATTCTGTTGAATTGCTGGCATATTATAAGACATGTCTTGTAAAAGAGTTGAAACCCCGTGACTGTTTATGAAGTTATCCTTCACTCGTATTTCTATAGCTTCTTTAAATGGAGTCCCAAAATTTGTTCGTTTTTGCGAGAGCTTCCGTGTGCTTGTAATTCGTCGGATGATCATTTTCAATGCAATGTTCTGCTTATACCGACTTTCTGTCCAACAATAAATAGGTGTAGGATCCTTCCATTTGCACCGATCTTCAGTGTAAATAGGATACAGAACAGAAAACAAAGTAGAGAAAAAATTCAAAACCCCCAAATAGAAATTCAACAGATCAGGCATATATGAACACACATGCAACACATGACGACCAGTGCCCACAGGATAAACATTTAGGAGCACTATAAAGCAACAGCTCTTATAACACATTTGCAGACCACCTAATAGCCCATAACCACCAACGAACCAAAATTGAAAGTCTTAAGAATATTAAAATCAAGCCACAGCCTCTGCCAAAAACGAACAATACAAGATAACAAAAAGTCAAAGCAGAAAAAAAAATAGTTATGAAAGAGTATAGAACACTGTTTAGAAATACATTGTTTAACACATTAAAGAAGCTATATAGAAATGGTGACACAGATGTTAAAACGTACACACACACAGACACACGCACACACACACGCGCGCGCGCACAAACACATACACACAGGCAGAGAGAGAACAAATTAATGCCGACTATCAGGTGCGCATAATAACAAAGCGTACACAGGCAATTTTGCCAAAGGGAAAAGTGATGCTGAAAGAAAAATGTTTGGGAAATATGTCTATTGTTTGTGTATTGTCCACAAAACGTGGAACAGAAATTGTGTCGCAAAACGAACCGAGAGTAATAAACAATAGTCTGATGACCGAGATATCCCTGCTTACCAAATTTACGTTTTCACACTCGAAATAGCGTGCTAAATTATCACAATGTTCATACACATAATTACTTGGTTGCAGACGACAAAACTAGCAATTTCTCTGTATAAAGGCTCCTACACGACCATGCAATGTAAAGCCAAGGTAATAAGCAAAAATAAGATATACGACTTTGAGGCCTAATTTTCTCAGGTTAGTACTAAAATAAGCATTTTGATTTTCTCAGCTGTAAGTAAATAGTAAAATCCAACTTATGATTTCTCAGAGGTATGAGAAGAAGTTCGGTAAAAACTAAAAACAATGTTTTGCATATCAGGTGGACCTCATATCCAGACTTTTTGATTGGAAATACCGAAATCGACAAAGCTGCACACCCAAAATTATGATTATACAATAATGCTCCGCGGCGGAGCGGTCGAGCACATTGAGGCGCTATGCTACGATGCGCGAGGCCGTTCCTCGTCGGAGGTTCAAATACCCCCTCGGGCATGGATGTTTGAGCTGGCTTTAGTATAAGGTAGATCATAAGTAGTTTGTAAGATTAGGGACTGACGACCCGCAGTTAAGTCCTATAAGCTTTACAAACATTTGAATTTGAACTTTTACAATAATGCGGATTGTTTGACCAATACTCGTATTCGTGGAATCTCACAGGGCTTGGTACACCCCAGTTTTCTTTTGAGATTCAGATTGTCGTTGATTGTCCCTTGTATTAATCGCAAAGATAAGTAATTTGGTATTACATGACCTAAGAATATTTTTTTTTAATCTTTTCTGCTAATTTTAGGCTCACAAATGATACTTTCAGCAGCGCTCACTTGAAAATGGTTATGTTTGACATGTTCTATAATGAAATAGAATAACTGGAAAAGTTTTGTTTGAGCCTGAAACACCATTGGGATTCACACTGTTGAATTCTTAACTGCTTCAGCTAACCACTAAGCTCATCCTCATTATTTTAAATGTCGTCTGTTTAGTACTAGTATTGCCTTTGGTCTAAATTCGACTGGTTCTGTTTACAAAGTAACCAAACTCATTTTTTGCGTAATTGGAATTTATTGGTTTGCAGATTCCTAATTCATTCTTGAATTCAATTGAATTTCAATTTAATAAGGAAAATAGGAAGTAATAGCTATTAAAACTGAGGTAATTAGAAAAGAGGAACTTACTTGAATTTAATAGTAGCAGCAACAGATGACTAAAAGGAAGCGAAGTAAAGGAATTCAGCTCATCATCATCATCTTGCACAGTTTCCAGCCACAGGGCGGGTCTGTTCAGAACACAAGCCTCGCCACTTAGTGTTGTCTTCGCACCATCTCTGTCCTCTTCTTTCTTCTTGACACAATCCTCCTCTCATTTTAGCCATTCATGCCTTGGTCTTTCTCTTGGTCGTTTCTTCTGCATCTGTATTTCGTTTATCCTCCTGGGGATCCTCTTCTCCTCCGTTCTCTTTCAATAGTCAAACTGCAGTCTTGATCTCTCTATCCTATCCTCTCTCACTATTTCCCTGATCTTCTCATTCCTGTCTCTTCTTGTTATTCCTATTCTGCTTCGCAGAACTTTCGTTTGCCCTGTTTGTATCCTGCTCTTATCTCTTTTCTTCGCTACCCAAGTTTCCGACGCATAGGTCAGTATCGGAATGTAATGACTGTGGTATAACACTCCTTTACTTTCCTGTGGTACATCCTTACTCCACACTAAACAGTTCTCAGAAATACTTTCGTCTGTCTGCCACGTTCTGTAATCACCTTGTTATTTCTTCCATTTTCCTCAATTCCATTCCCTACGTACTTGATGTTTTCTACCTTCTTCAGCCGTTCACATCCAAGAGTTATTGTCCTCACTGATCTATCCTTTTCCTGGTGGTTAACATGACCTCACATTTACGGATGTTGAACTTCAATCCGTATTCTCACACTCCTTCTTTTCAGTCATACAGTTTCTCCTGGATTTCCTCTTTGTTGAACCAGACCATCAGATCGCCTGCAAACATTATTGTTTTCTTATCTTCTTCCCCAAATTTTCCCTGATACCTTTGTCATTATGTCATCCATGAAAATAATGAAGAGAAGGGGTGACAATGCATTGCCTTGCTTCAGCCCGCACACTTGTTTGAACCATTCTGCTCTTCCTTCTCCCACATTCACACAACTCATATTTCCACCCTGATTACATTTTTTTCCATTTCAAGTGTTTCCCAAACCTTTAACCTACACACATCATCATACGCCTTTTCTACGTCTAGAAAGGCCGTCAACAGGTCCTCCCCATATTCATAATGCTGTTTTTGGAGTTGCATTACTGCAAATAGGAGGTCCACTGTCGATCTTCCAGGTCGGAATGAAGACTTCTCTTTTGTCATTCCCATGTCGACTTTGGGTCGAATTCTAATTTCCAATATCTTTTCATAAACCTTTGCACAGTGTGACATCAGCCTTGCTTTCTATTTCTTGAATATCGGGACTATCAATCCTTTCTTCCAATCTTCCGGGGTCTTTTCCTTCCATATCCCACTTGTCACCCGATACAGCCACTGTTTCCCAACTTACCTTCCTGTCTTCAACCATTTTCACATTCACAGTTCAGAAGTTTTGTAAATATAGGGCAGGGAAACAAAACGTTGTGGTCAAAATAAGTCTGCGTAGAGAATGCGATGTGGAGGGCGTTGAAAATTGGGTGGAGTTCTAAGATAAGAAATATGGAGGTTCTCTCAAGTATTGACTGAGGAAGCAATAGGTGGAATAAAATTACAGGAGGAAGCGACAGGATGGTAGGACATGTACTAGGAAAAATTTATATTTGACATGTAGTTGAAGGCAGACGTTGAAATACATCTAAGAAATAACTAAGAATATTGGGTACGAATGCAACTGCGAAATGAAGAGATTGCCACCTGAGTATAATTCGTGATGGTTTGCATCGTTAGAGCCAGAAACTGATATTGAGAGAGAGAGAGAGAGAGAGAGAGAGAGAGAGAGAGAGAGAGAGAGAGAGAGAGAGAGCTATCCTCAGACTTCAGACCGTGTGACGAAAGAGTATGTGGCATCAGAATATCCAACAGCCGTAATCTTGGTGAGGAAATACAGTCCACTTTAATGGTTGTCACCTAACACCCAAGAAGTAGAAATTTGTCTGTCTGAATGACCTTGTGCAAGACTTTCGTACGCCACTTGGGTGACATACATGGCACAGACTTTGTCGCGATGTTTCTCATGTTTATTTCTTCTGACATTTACATGAACCATGTATGCCATGGAGTTTTTAAGGCCGTGTCTACAACCTTACACAATCCTTCACTTTCTTAACGTTGACTGGGATGAGGGGAGCGCAAGGCTGACCGATACATTTATCAACAACATTCTGTGTCCGATCTCTCATATAAAAGTACCGGAATTTGAATTTTGTAGACTACTAGAACAGTGAAATAGTGCTAGCTGCCTAAACATACTTGTTTCTTGGATCGCTGTGACAGGTGAGTGCAATCTAAGTCTTTTGGTTAGATGTCGGTAGGCATATTCGCATTGTTGTGTTTGTTGTTTCCAATATCATAATGGTTTAAATTGGAGGAAAATGTTCAAATGTTTGTAAATGTAATGGTCATTAGTCCATAGGTTTACAAAGTTTCCAGCTTATGCTAAGGACAATACCCATGGCCGAAGGAGGACTCGAACCCCCGACAGCGAACGGCCAAGTTCACCGCAGCTGGGCGTCTTAGTGCGCGGCCCTGCGGCCCAAATGGAAGGACATGTCCACATTTTTTAAATTAATTATGAAATTTAAAATTAAACTTTATATGGGCATGGACCATCTCTATGAACATATGTGACATGTCGCGAATACATAGCAAAAAAAAAAAGAGCGTTTATTATGTGACTACGCGATTGTGGAACAATTTCTGGGAGCAGTTATTTCCACAAAATATTTATAAGTATGGATACAGAGTAATGTGGAACTGCTACATAACATTAATCGTGAATAAAGCGTGTGTCAGACAGATTCACTGGAAGAATCGTCAGCATGTGTAGACTATCAACGAATGAAATAACTTACTAGATATTCGTTCGACCATTACTCTAATGTTGACACTGAATGTTCGATCCGTGGTGGGTGAGAGTTGTAATGCTACTTTCGTTTTGGTTTGGTGTCGTCGTAAAGACTTGATTAAATACCGCTTATGAAATGACACGAAATTTGGAATTGTTAAAGAGGACAAGTCAGAACACAGGATGAATCATATCGGTATTAAAAAAATAGGTATTGTTAATGATAAGACAACACCCGAAAGCACCACTACAAAAGGAAGTTGGCGAAAAGCTACTTTACATGCCGGTTGAAGTCTAGATCAGCTATAGACATTGTTTTGCACGGGAACAATGATGGAAATTTAACTTTCCGCCTTAGATCGATGCTTGGTTACTTTACGCTTCACGTAACGAAGTTTCAAGACCGCGTAAAGTAACTGTCACTGTTATTACTGAATAACTGACTTCAGCGGATAGAAATATTAATTGCAGGTTCTGGAAATAAAATCAAATCAAATGTTTGTATAGATTATGGGACTTAACTACGGTGTCATCAGTCCCTAAACTTACAAACTTCTTATGAACTAGCTAACACTAAGGATGGCACAAATATCCATGTCCGAGGGGGGATTCGAACCCCCGACCGTAGTGGCCGTGCAGACCGTGACTGACGCGCCGCAGTCCACTCGGCCACCGCGGCCGGCGAAAATCAAATCAGTATAAATTTAATGTAGGAAAAAGTCGAGTTTGAAATTAACCTATGCAATCGCGAAACTAATCGTAATAATAACCAGGCATATGTTTACGATTGAACGCAGCTTGCTGAAAATAATGAGTAAAGAAAAATTTACGGGGATACGAAAGGGCATTTTGAATTAAAAAATTATTGAAATCAAACTGCGGGCGTTTATTACAATAAAAATAATAGAGCTGACACATATCCCTTGCAAAGAGTAAGAAGAGGTGAAGCCCGTTCAGTATCGCGATTAAAACAAACACGACGAGCACTTCCGTTCTCGCTCCAAGCCGGTTAAAACAGTTAAGCATCGGAAAGTAGTCAGACGTATACATTGAAGGGAGAACAGTTAACAAGCGACGTCACACATATAACTTTAGTAAAAATATTTAATGTAATGCTACAGAGTGACAAAACTAAGATAAAATCCAACTAAGAGCAGCGCGATTCATTACAGTTATATTTAGCTAGAATGATTGCGTGTTGGAGATAATCGGCCAGGCGAACCCTTATGCAGCTGGAACAGGAAAATGAGGGAGAGACAGTGGTACGCAAAGTACGTATACATATACCTCCCCTCCCACTATGGCAGCGTACTTCAGCGGGCCAGTAGGAGTATCGACGTGTACATTGAAAGATGACCGTCTTTCGTCTTCCATAAAGTTTTTTTATAAAATTGTAATTTATTTGATGTCGCTAGATTAGCTAGATTTGTTAAAACTAGAACCCCACTCTTTTCAAGGCATAAGAAATAGCCATTTTATTTCAAGTTTTAAAATATTAGTTTTTGAAATGTTAGTTAATATTGCTAGGATTTTGTTACTTTAATAATTTATTATTGTGGTTATGAATGTGGCAAAAATTACGGATTCTCCGCTACGCCACTATCCCTATCAGAATGTGTACTTGTTTTACTTCTAAGCGGATGTTCGAGAATCTAATGGCTGTGGGTAGTGATAGTTCGCTTTGCATGGTTCTCTCTGGCTCAAAGTCGATAGTTAGTCGTTACCAATCCCTGCTGCTGATGCGACCAAAGAGGATTCTACACTCTTTGGTTACAATCTAGTCGACGAGCCTTCTCCAGGGCGAGTCTCACAATCTTCTCTCCCCACCACCGCTGTCTCCCAGTTTCCGGTAGCTTTCCCCCGCCTCCTGGCTGCTAGGTCTTCACTTGGTATTGGGATCGTGGCGAGGTAAGGTTGGTTCTGCTCTTGTGTCCACGTAGATGGTAGCGATTTGTTGTCTAGCATAACTTAGACTCTTGAATTTAGATTCACTTTTGGGATATTCCTTCCGATCGTGCACAGAAATGTGTTCTAGCTTTTCAATCCAGTGATTTCCAACAGATAAATCCGATGTATGTGTTACTACTTCCAGTTTGATAACGACCTGGTATATTCAACTTTTTGTGAATTTGTGGTGGTGTACGAACTCTGTGTAAATTCTATCTAGCTCTGTGGGGCTCGATTTCTAACAGATGATATATTCATTTTTATACAGTGCATGTAAAAATCTTTCTTATCGTTTTCTTCTATGAGTGACATGTGTGTTGCATGTGGTTGGTTCTCAGAACAAAGCCTTCAGCTTCCAGTATTGTTTGTTCCATGCCCATCAGGCAAGTAACTATGCATGTATCCTTCTGATTTCCACTAACATTTCGTGATTTTCTCTCCCCGCCTGTTTTAATTTTGCTGTTTCTTCTCCAAACTAGTAGTATGCACCCAGTCTTTCTCAGTAATTCTCTCCGAGCCTTGTACAACCTCCTTCAATAGCTTGCTTATGAAATTCTATGTATTTCTAAGGGTTGCATGCCATAGTTTATTTTCTGTCTTTTTTGTTATTTCACTTTTCTGGTTTTTTGAGACTGGACTTTATCTGTCTCTGTAATCGCTCTCTAACACGTGTAGCTGCATTTCATTCGCTTCCTTTTGTAATTCTAAACAATTCTATGGGTTGCATGCCGTAGTTTTTATTCTCACTTTTCCGTCCTTGTAATTATTTCACATTTCCAGGTTTTGAGACTGGACTTCATCCGTTTCTGTGAACCTCCCAACCGCATGTTGCTGCATTTCAGTAGCTTCCTTATGAAATTCTACGCAGTTCTAGGGGTTGCATGCCGTAGTTAATTTTCTTTATTTTTCGGAAATTGAATTTATACATTTTTTTCGGTTTTCGGGACCACGTGGGTCCGAACTCAGACTTCAGGGGTTTGCAGCTAGTCACCTGAATTCACGCCACTTATCATAAAACCAGTGCCTAGGTAGTTTACTCACACATTGCAACTTAAGAATCCTCCGTAATTTTGTGCAATGAATCCGATTTTTAACCACTTCACCTACCGTGGAGTGCGATCATGTAACGTAGCCGTGTGTCGCCATTAGTGTGTTTGCTCGCGGTCTAATCTAAATGCAACTTAACTTGGCACCATCTCAAATCAGGCACGACATACCAGAGCAATCTACGCAGTGTTATTCTACATTGTTTGCTGTAGGTCTAATCTAAATGCAAATTCACTTGCCACTATCTCAATTCAGGCACGACAGACCAGAGCCATCTTCGCAGTGTTATTCTATATTGTATTGTGTGGTACCTCCGGGTTTGCTGAATTTCGCCTACGATAATGGCGCCTGCTTCTGCCTCGCTTCAACCCGCTGAGCCGGCCGAGGTGGCCGAGGGGAATGCGGCGCGTCAGTCACGCTCTGCACGGCCACCACGGTCGGGAGTTCGAATCCCCCGTCGGGCATGGATATTTGTGACGTCTTTAGTATAAGCTAGTTTGTAAGTAGTTAGTAAGTTTAGGGACTGATGACCCCGTAGATAAGTCCCATAAGCTATACAAACATTTGAACATTTTTCAGCACGCTCATTTTGGTGAGTTTCGCTGTTGCATTGCGTGTGTGTGAGCGAGTGAGTGTTGTTTGTAAATCCTCCCCTCAACAGCGTAAAGTTTTGTGTAATTTATGTTAAATTCAATGCTGGGCATCGTCAGTATTAACTTATGTAAGGAGATGCACTTTTATTGTATTAACAAAATTGGTTCCCCATTTTGCTTTTGTTCGACCTGAATAAACAAATTAAGTTCAGTATAATTTTGACATGCCTATAAGTAGTAGTTTTCGAGCACCTTCCCCCCTTTTATTTAACCTTGTTTTTCAACAGTGCTGAGAACAAGCTCAGATGCAGTTTTCTATGTTTAAGTTCCGTTGCGCCACCTTTATGAAAGAGCTTTAATTGTTGTGGCTTGTTTATTAACGCCAGTGTGTATTTCGTGTGAGCTGCTACGTATATTGACCACTGTATAGTTAACTTCCTGTTATTAGAGTAAATCGAACAAAGTCAGTTCTCAGTTATGGCCAGGAAACAAGGTTTTGCAGCAGGGAGTAGCCGGTGGCTCACGCGGATCGTTTGCTAATTTTACTGTTAAAATTAAGCTTCTTTATAACAGTAAATTCTTATCTGAGCACCTCCTACCAGAATTAATCTGTTATTACCTTCAAGGGCCTACTTTTAATACGATGACGTCAAAGTATTCCGGCAACGTTTGTGTTACTGAGGTGAAATTTTTCTATTCGCTGGAGCAGGAACGGAAAAAAAAGCATGCTGAGAGAGTATTTCAAGCGCTCGAGAGCGCTTCGCGTCAACGGCTCTCCAAAACGTTGGAGTGTACTTGCCACAACAACTTCCTGGCTCGTCGCGGCTATGCAGTGGCGCCGTCTGGAAGCGGAGAGAAAAATTTTTGATGACACTCTAATTTAGAGGCTTTTCGCTAATTTCGCTTTATACATTTTTTCTGCAAGTAGTTTTTTTAACAAGTACTATTCAGCTTCGCCTTCAATCCTGTGCGGCTGGCTTAAGCAACACTTACTTTATTCCACACTTAAAGCACACCGAATACAGACAGATTTTGCAAAACTGGTTCCAAGCGTATGTGGGAATGTTTTTATACCACTTATTTTGCCAAAGTGTGTTATCTCACAGTTTGTTAGTATGTCAAAAATATCAAATGCAGTACTTTTGTGATTGTGTTATGGCAATCTTGAAGTAATTATTATTCTTCGTGCTAGTTGTTCTTGTGGTCTTCATTCCGGAGACTGGTTTGATGCAGCTCTACACACAATTGTATCCTCTGCAAGCCTTATAAGAACGGCAAGCCATATCGATGTGAATCTGCTTACTGTATTCGTCTCTCGGTCTCCACCTGCGACTTTATGTGGCTTCCAACACCGTATTTATCACAGCTAAGATTAATGCATGTGTGATTATATGCTGTAAGAGGTTACGTATTGGCCTATGTATGGTTCTGATTTAAAAGTTTGTCTCGATGTTATCTTAGGGTCGAACCGTACATGTCTGCTTTCATGCGCCAGTAACTACCTTAGTTGCAGATATAATCCTTTTGCCGGTGATCTTGTAGTTGAAAACACTCTGTGTATAGGCTGCAGTTTTCGAAACAAATAAGAGATATTACATAAATTAACTGGTTCATTAATATAAAATGTTTTATTCTAACGTTTGCAAATGATGGGAGCGAAGTCAGAGATTTAGTTGAATAAAGTTAAATTCAGTCTAATTGGTTCCTTATTGGAATTGGTCAGATGAAATATTAGTCATAAATAGAGTAAAATGGTTAAACAGCTGCATTGTCTGCGATAAGAAATTGGTAGCACTTCCCCGAACTAAATAATCATAACTTCACGAAACACAGAAACTCTGTATACTTCGCGAATACTCAACATGAAATTGTCAACGGTACAAAATAGTTTCAGTTTCCCGAACAACATTTCTACACTCGTAAGTTCTAGTGTAAAAAGATAAACACATATCAGCTGCACTGGCGTTCACTTGTTCTCGCCAAATTTAGAGTCCCGAGAAGCTGCGCAAATCTTAACACTCTGCCCGATCGAATCACTCTTATCATCCAGGAGGGTTCTTCTTCTGCAAAAACTAGTAATGTAGTTTTAGTTTCCTTTTCCAAACACCCCTTCGCTCACCTCCTCTCTTATGAAATAAATAAATAAATAAAATAAAAAACCACTCCCAAACAGTTCTCTCCGTTCGCCACTTCCGAATTGGCTGATCGCCATCCATTGAAAAATCGTATACATGTTAATATGAGATATTTCTTTAAGTAAAAGCTGACCATGTGAACCACTTCCTTACTTATACAATAGTATTTCAATGCATAACAGGACTGTTAATTAGTTTGACAGAAAGTCTGAAACAAATAAATAAATAGACAAACAAGTTTTCATGAGCTTGACTGCTCATGGCATACAATATTTACATAAATTACTGGTAAATTGTATAATAAATCGACATATTAAATAAAACATACGAGAGGTAAATCACGCTGCTTGCATTTTAGTGTTACTGTGGAGAATATGATGATCTGTTTATATTTCCATTATAAATTTATATCAGTTGAGCTAAGTCATTAAATAAATATACATAAACGTGACGCTTTCAAGAAGACAGATAGAGACAATAAGCATTCATCTAAACCAGAGTTTGTTGAAATAGCACGGCGCTTTCAATCAAAAGTTGGTTATTTTAAGCCTGATTTTTCTATATTTCGATATAGTACTCATAAACAATAGCAATTTTGGAAATATTGAAATTATTTTTAGAATCGTAAGATGTGCGAAATTATTCCGACATAATAATTCTATGGATTACTTTATTTTATTCTAAATTATTCGAGTATGGAACTCAAAGATGTCCTCCAAAAACATCCATAAGAACGCTCGGCTAAGAGCCCTTATTAGGAGTACAAAGCATGGGCCTTTCGCAGATATCCGCCGATCTGCACAGACCCCCGACCAGCTGCTCGATTTAACCTGCCTCCTGGGCTGTCTGGTATCTGGTGCTAGTGCTTACCGTGATCCATTGCCAGTTCTTTATCTTTCCAAACAATAACACTACTTATACTATTTGTGTGACTCTAGGGACATTAATTCCACCATAAAGGTACACCACAAACTTCCCTCCAATGCTAAAAGTATCAAAACCAACTGCAGAACGATCTGAATAAAATATCACTATAGTGTAAAAATTGGCTATTGACTCTAAATAATGAGAATTGTGAAGTCTTGACGTCGTTGTTGTTGGGTTCTTCAGTCAGCAGACTGGTTTGATGCAGCTCTCCACGCTACCCTTTCCTGTTCATACCTCTTCATCTGAGAATAAGTTCGACAACCTACAATCTTTTGAATCTGCTTACTGTATTCGTCCCTCGGATCGGCCTCTATGATTTTTACCCCACTCACTTCCTTCTAATGCTAAGTTGACAATTCCTTGATGTCTCAGAATGTGTCCAACCAATCTATCCCTTCTCTTAGTCAGGTTATGCCAGAAACTACTTTTCTCCCCAATTCGCACCTCTCATTAGTTACGTGATCTACCCATCTAATTTTCATCATTAGTCTGTAGCACCACATTTCAAAAGCTTCTATCCTCTTTTTATCTGAACTTTTTATCGTCCACGTTTTGCTTCCACACTATGCTACACTGCAGAGAAATGCTTTCATCAGAAGTTATTTTGCTACCCAAATAACAAAACTCATCCACTACTTTTATTGTCACATTACCTAATCTAATGCCTTCAGCGTCACCTGATTTCCTGACATTACATTCCATTACCCTCGTTTTACTCTTAATAATGTTCATCTTGTATCTTCCTTTCAAGACAATCTCCATTCTATTCAGTTGCTCTTCCAGATCTTCTGCAGTCTTTGACAAAATTACCATGTCATCGGAAAACCGCAAAGTTTTGATTTCTTCTCCCTGGACTTCTTGAATTCCTTCACTGCTTGCTCAATATACAGACTAAACAACACTGGGGAAAGGCTACAACCCTGTCTTACTCCCTTCCCAACCTCTGCGGCCCTTTCTTGCCCTTCGACTCTAATAACTGTTGTCTGGTTTTTATATAGGTTGAATATAATTCATCGCTCCCTATATTTCACTCCTGATACCTTCAGAATTTGGATGACTGTATTCCAGTCGACACTGTCAAAAGCTTTCTCCAAATATAGAAACGCTAAAAACGTAGGTTTGCCTTTCCTTAGCCTATCTTCTAAGATTTGTCGTAACATATTGCTTCCCGTGTTCCTACAATTCTCCTAAATCCGAACTGATCTTCTCTGAGGTCGGATTCCACAATTTTTTCCATTCGTCTGTAAATAATTCGTGTTAGTATTTTGCAACCATGACTTATTAAACTGATAGCTCTGAATTTGTCACATTTGTCTGCACTAACTTTCTTTGGAATTGGAATTACAATATTCTTCTTGAAGTCGGAGGGTATTTACCCTGTCTCATACATATTGCATACCAGGCGATACAATTTTTTCATGACTGGCTCTCCGAACGACATCAGCAGTTCAGACGGAATGTCATCTACTCTAGGGGCCTTGTTTCGACTGAAATCCTTCAGCGCTCTGTCAAATTCTTCTCGCAGTATCATATCTCCTATCTCATCTTTCTCCACTTTCCTCCTGATTCTGTCCAGCACATCCTTATTATTAACGTGATCTGCCAATTTAATCTTTAGCATTCGAGTGTAGCACCAACTTTCAAAGGGTTCTATCATCTTTCTCTCTGAACTCTTGACCATCCACATTTCACCCCCATACAAATGCTTTTAGAAAGGACTTCATAGCATTCAAATAAATTTTGGATTTCCACAAATTTCGCTTTTTCATAAATGCTGTTCTTCTCATAGCCATTCTGCATTTTATATTATCTATACTTCGACCATCATCTTTTGCTACCCAAATAAATAAAAACTCATTTATTACTTTTATTTTCTCGTTACCTAATCTAATTCCTTCATCATCGTCTGATTTTCTTACACTACATTCCATTACCGTTGTTTTTTTTTTCAGGTTAAAGTTCGTGTTATAACTTACTTTCAACACTGTCCATTCTGTTCAATTGCTCTTCTAGGTCCTTTGCAGTGTCTGACAAAATCACAATCTCATAGACAAATCGCACAGTTTTTATTTCTGTTGCACGTTGAGCCTGATGGCGGCCAGAGCGAGGGAAGTCGTCGACCTTCAATCTCTGTCTCTCCTCCACATCCAAACAACATCTCTTTGGTTCACTTAGAGATATCTGGAAATTTCGCTCAATGCGAGTCCCTCCTTAGAGAAAGTAAAAATGCGGATACGATTAAATTTTAGAACTGTCCTTCTAGGCAGGGCAGAACTCCAATTAACACAAGTAATTCAAAACTTGACTATAAACAATATTCATTGGCTCTTGAGGAAAGTCTTTGTGAGTCACTGTTTACGACGTCATAACTCATAAACTAATATCATAGGTAGATTTAACCCCACAGCGTTTAGTTGAAATCGGTCCATTATTTTAGGAGAAGATGAGGAAATATAGCACATGATGTAGCAGTTATTCAGAAATTTCATTGTTTATGACGTCATATCTCCTGAAATATGTGTCGTACTATGATGTGAATTCGAAGGTACATTCAGTGGTATATGTGTCTAATGTCTGAAAAATATATCGTGAATGATGTTAGTAGTAAAGACGTAATAAATCGAAATCTCATGCGTGATGATGCGGTTTGACAAGAACATGAACAGCATGTTGAACTGAGTAATAACATCGAAGGAAAATTCAGTGGTATGCATGTGTACTGTCTGTGAAACGTCTCGCGAATCCAATTTCCAGTATAGAAGTAATGACTTGTAACGTCATGCAAATGCCATTGATATACATCACGAACATTGGAAAAGGCCGCGGCGAGTGGTCGAGCGGACTGAGGAGTCATGGTCCGATGCGCGAGGCCGTTCCCCGCCGGGGTTTCAATGCCCCCTCGTGCATGAATGTTTGTGCTGTCTTTGGTGTAAGTTAGTTCATAAGTAGTTTGTAAGCTTAGGAACTGATGACGCTGCAGCTAAGTCCCTTAAGCTTAACAAACATTTGAACATTAGAAAAGTGGTCCATTAGTTTAGGAGCAGATGTAGAATATTATCTCATTATGCGACTGTTTCTCACGACTGCCATTGTTTATGACGCCATATGTCCATACCTATGTATCGTACATGATTCTTACCCCAACAACGATTGTTGCCCGATAGTAAGGAACATGTCTACCAAGTTTAGTTGAAATCGGTCCAGTAGTTTAAGACGAGATGTGGAACATACATACATACACACATACCCACATACAGCCTATTTTATAAGATGTATATATTTATTTATTGACAGTTCCGTACAGTTTCTTCCATTTTTTGCGATTGATCGGAGTCCAGTTTTTAACCTGCTATGTACTTGGCCATCATACCAGTAATTATGAAAGGTATGTAATGGGGAATTTCCCTACTGTGAATTTATCAGCATGGTAGACGGACTGCACACGATAATGTTGACAAACAAATATAAAATAAACAATGCCCAGAGACATATTTTATGTCCATACTCTTTTCTTTCTTTCTCTTTGTCCATGTTCACACATATGCAGGGTCTGCTTTGTTAAATGCGGATTTAGCATGCGTTAATATTTACAGGGTCGCCGGATATCCTTCCTATAGCCACCCCATGCTCCCCAGTACCAAATGTGTACCCGAAATATCTGTGTAAAGTGTTGTTTGTGTAAAAGTGTTAAGTGTTACTAAATGTTTGCGAATCGTGTAACTGAGGCGGGACTTGGGAACCAGCATGGTATTCACCTTGTGGATGTGGAAAACCGCCTAAAAACCACATCCAGGCTGGCCAGCGCTCCGACCATCTTCGTGAACCCGCCGGGCGGAATCGAACCGGGGCCAGTACGTCTTCCCGTCTCGGTTAACGGAGTGGATAGTGGATTTTGTTTTGCTATCTACAGGGTGTCTCACGAAAGACGCATGACAGGCGTCCGCGGATCATGCGGTACGGCTCCCGGCCACCACCACCGTATCCGCCAGCCACAGCAGCGCCCGATTCTCGGACTCTATTGTGCCGCAGGCGCATACACTGAGTTAAAGTCTAGAAAACATTGCCATCTGGGTAACCTAAGCTTATCTTTATTTACTGTAGATGTTCAAAATGATGTTCCTGTTTGGAAAGAGCGGCCTGACATCTCTTGAACACATTTGCGAACACTCGATTTCGGGTGCCGAAATCTGGGAAATGACTAGTCTAATCTTTTTTCACAAAACAAAAAATTCTGACAGGTATGTGAACAATGTCCTGCATCCATATTTTCAAGAACTTTCACCCAACGAAAAGCTGTATGATTATTTCATGCAGGACAATGCAAGACCACTCATCGCCAATGCTTCTATGGTAACAATACGGAGTGTTTTTTATGATAGGATAGTTGACTCGCCTCCTCGTTCTCCAGATCTAAATCCCCGTGACACTTATCTTTGTGGAATGCTAATAGACAAGCTGTATGCTAGCATTCCCCATACACTCGAAGAGTTGGAAGACAGGATTCGACTAGTCATTTACCAGATTTCGGCAGCCGAAATTCGTCGAGTGTTCCCAAATGTGTTCAAGAGATGTTCAAATGTTGGTAAATCTATCGGACCAAACAGCGTGGTCATCAGTCCGTAGCCTACAAACTAATTAAACTAAGGTAAACCATCCTTAGGACAAACACACACACCCATGCCCCAGGAAGGACTCGAACCTCCGACGGCGAGCAACCACGCTCCGCAGCGAGACGCCTTTGACCGTTCGGCTACTCCACCGCGGTTCAAGAGATGTCAGGCCGCTCTTTCCATAGAGTGACATCATTTTTAGCATCTACTGTAAATAAAGGTAAGCTTAGGTTACTCAGATGGCAATGTTTTTTAGAGTTTAACTCAGTGTATGCGCCCGCGGCACAATATAGTCAGAGAATCGGGCGCTGCCGTGTGGGGCGGATGCGGTGGCGGCGACCGGGTGCCGTACAGCGCGATCCGCGGACGCCTGAGAGGCGTCTTTCGTGAGATATTAAATTGAAGGCGGGGCATTGAATTAAAATTTACCCCGCCTTCGAATCCCGGTCGCAAAAAAAATAAAATAAAATAAAATAAAATAAAATAAAATAAAATAAAATAAAATAAAAATAAAAAAAATAAAAAAATATTCATTGCCTCGCTTTCAGCTGACATTGTCAATGCTTCTAAGGCAGCAATACGAATTGTTTTTGATGATAGGATAGTTGACTGGCCACCTCGTTATCCAGATCTAATTCCCCGTGACTGTTATCTTTGGGGAATGTCAATAGACAAGGTGTATGCAAGGAATAGCCTTACACTCGAAGAGTTCGAAAACAGGATTCGACAAGGTATTTCCTAGATTTCGGCAGTGTAAATTCGTCCAATGTTCGCAAATGTGTTCAAGAGATGTCAGGCCGCTATTTCCATAGAGGGACATCATTTTGAGCATCTATTCTAAATAAAGGTAAGCTTAGGTTACTCAGATGGCAATGTTTTTTAGACTTTAACTCAGTGTATGCTCTCGCGGCACAATAGAGTTCGAGAATCAGGCGCTGTTGTGTGCTGCGGATGCAGTGGCGGCGACCGGGAGCCATACAGCGCGATCTGCGGACGCCTGCCAGGCGTCTTTCGTGAGACACCCTGTATTAAGGATATTATACTGAAGGCGGGGCATTGAATTAAAATTTATCTCGCGGCGGTATTAGAATCCCGGCCGCAGAAAGAAAAAAAAATGATTAATTGCCTTGCTTTCAGTTTACTATAAATAATGCTGACATTGGGATGTACGGACCGTGTGGCGACGGCTCGACGCCAGGTGAGGAGAGGTGCGACTGAGCTGTGGAAGGCCGGGGCAGCGACCCGGGCCCGGTGGGCCGGCGAGACTTGGCGGAGGAACGCCCTGGCGGGCCAAGCTTCCATGTGAGGCGGTCGCGGCCGCGGCGCCGGCTCAGGGCGCACCCCACGCGTCAGCCGCGAGGCGCCCGCAAGGTGACCAGCAGGTGCCCAACTCACGACACCTCACCTCGGCCAGGTGTTCCCCTTTTCAGATGGAAGCAGCACACCACACGGAATAATGCTTCGTATAATGTTGTAAATGCGACATAAAGTCACTGAGGAGGTAGGCGACCATGATGAAATGATTAGTTAGTACTGCTGTGATGCTGGTTAGGTCGCAAATTCTTTGTTATTGGTCACACTTCATGTACAGCGTGCCCTCAAAAATGACGCGTTTCGGAATTACCATCATCAGATTAGCATCTCTTCCGTGCCATGTGCACACGTGAACAGATGGAAGATGTTCTTCAATATAGATACAAAAGCAGACTTCGTATAATGCTTTGTAAATTTAGGCTTTCAACTTCATCTTTCGATTATAATACACACATAGAAAAAGTGTTGCACCACCTCTCTTTCAAGGAGAAAGGAAAATGGAATACTCTAATCAACCTACGGAATTATTCAATTTCGACTAATTAACTTTCTTGAACTAGAAAGCCATTATTCCTTCTTTTTTACTCCGCCGTACTCTACCAAAGCCACCCAGATATAAGACCTCTGCGCTGTCTGCCCAGAGTTGTCATAACACATCTACATAGACACTCTGCAAATGACATTTAAGTGCCTGGCAGAGGGTTCATTAACCACTTTCATAACTTTTCTCTTCCGTTCCAGTCTCTAATAACGCGCGGGAAGAAAGAACCACATAAATCATTCCGTTTCCGATCTGATTTCTCTCTCTCTCTCTTGTTTTTTTGTTGTTGTTTTTTTTATATATATATATATATATATATATATATATATATATATATATATATATATATATATATATATATATATATTATTATTATTATTATTATTATTATTATCATGTATCCCTAAGTAGGTGGGTGCTAGCAAAATATTTTCACATTCATAAGTAAAAGTCGGTGATTGAAATTTCGCAAACAGATCACGCTGCAATGAATAACGTATTTTTTTAATGATTTCCACTCCAATTCGGGCTAAATTTTCGTGACGCCTTCTCCCCCCCCCCCCCCCGTAACGTGATAAAACAAAACGAGATGCCCTTCTCTGAACCTTCTCAGTATCTTCCGTCATTCCCACCTGGTGAGGGTCCCACAATGGGCAACAGTACTCCAGTAGAGGACATACAAGTATGATGTAGGAAGTCTGTTTGGTGGAGTTGGTGCATCTTCGAAACGTTCTGCCAATGAAACGTAATCTTTGGTTCGCCTTCCCCACAATATCGCGTAACTGAAGTGCAGCGGATTTCTTTTAATGGTCATGTGTATTACTTCACCCTTTTCTTTATTTAGTGTCAATTGCCAATTTTCGCACCATGTAAAATTTTTGTCTAAATCGCTTTGCAGTTGCTTTTGATCCTCTGTTGACTTCACTAACCGATAAACGACAGCATCATCCGCGAACAGTCTAAGGGAGCTATTCAGATTGCCTCCTAAATTGTTTATAAACAGAAGGAAGAGTAGGGGACCTATAACGCTTCCCTGGGGAACGCCAGTTATCACTTCTGTTTTACTCGATGACATACCGTCAATTACAACGAACAGTGTACTTTCTTATAGGAAATCGTGAATCCAATCGCACAATTGGGGAGATATTCCATAAGCACGCAATTTCATTAGAAGCCGCTTGTGGGGTACAGTGTCAAAAGCCTTCCAGAAATCCAGAAATATAGAATCGATTTGAAATCCCTTGTCGCTGGCACTTATCACTTCATGTGAATAAAGGGCAAGCTATGTTTCGCAAGAGCGATACTTTCGGAAGAAAACTATTTGTGATGAGAATGGAAATACTTGCGCGTTGCACAGTGTGTTTCAGAATGTTCTTAATGTTGCCTATGTGATTCTCCATGCAGATTTTTGCTTGTGTGAGACAAAATGCCTGATATGAATCGTCCGATTAAATATCGGTAAATACCTTACTAAGACTTCAAAAATATCTTATACAAATACAAATGTGTCTGTGAATCACATAAATAACATTAGGAACATTCTGAAAGACAGTGTGTACGTATTCCCAAACTCAACACAACGCTACGTACGACAAATACTTTTCTTGTGTTATGACTACTCTTGGCAGGCAGCTCACAGGCATTGTATCTAAGTGGCGCTGACCCTACACCCACGTGTTAGGTTTCTCAGTACAAAGTTTACAAGTCCGACCATAAGCACATCTGAAGAGAGAGAATGATTACGGAAGACATAGACAGCAAACTGTGATAAAGAAAGAAACAGAGGCCGAGTGAAAGAAAATGAATAGGTAGAAACACAGTGAAAGTGAGAGAGACAGCGGTAAAAAAGATCGAGAGGAAGAATGAAGACAATTACTGTGCCAGACAGGAAACATTTTTGTAAATCTGTGGGACTTAGCTGCTTTGGTTATCAGTCCCTAGGCTTACAAACTAATTAAATAAACTGAAGGACAACACACACACCTATGCCAGAGGGAGCATTCGTACCTCTGAGGGCGAGTAACTGCGCGCTCCACAGCAAGGTGCCTTAGAGCACTCGGCCACTCCATCCTGGCCGGAAACAGAAAATGGTGGTAGGAGAAAAGGGAGAAGTATGTAGACAGTGGCAGCAGGAGGGAGATGCAGAGCAAGAAAATGTCACTGTAACTAGAGACTCGGTAAAAGGATTAAAAGAGCGCCAATAAATTCACATGCCATTTTTGTTTATTTATTGGTAAAATGAGGACAGAGGCAACTGGTTCCACACTTTTATGTTACAGTTAAAGAAAAGGAACATACATGTGTCTTTTGTGATCTAACAGTAGCATTTTTCACTAGTACGTCTGCTTGAAACAATGTAAGTGGGCAAAGGGCAAGATACTAAAACGATTTGTACCGATGATTTTGTAATTTTCAATGTTTTGTGTTATAAAGATCTGTACTAAATACTGCTTACAGAATTCAATGAATTTTTGGATATCTACAGGAATTAAATTTTATTAATGATGATATCAGCAAGGATCGTGTAGGGATTAAAAGAGCATTGATGAAGTTAAGACAACAGCGGAAAATCACCACTACAAAAGAAAGTCGGCGAATAGTTACCTTTACTTGCAGAATGAGGAGTGCATCAGCTGTAGACGTTCTCTGCTGGAATATGGAAATGAAATTAAACTATCCGCCGTAAGTCGACGCTTGGTGGTCTCATGTTTCGCGTAACAAAGTTCCACAATACTGTTATATTAATAGGGGAAGAAGATTGCAAAATATGGGATCGGGCTTCGCTGAAAAAAAAAAAAATAAATAAATAAATAAAAACTAAAAAATAATTTAACTGCAAGTTCTGAAAATCAAATAAGTATAAATTTGATGAAGGTGAACTGAAATGAATCGTAATAATGACCAAGCATCTCTCTACGACTAACGGGAAAATGCTGAGAACTGTGAGAACTGTTAATAAAAATTATTAGGAATAGGAGAAGGTAATTTTGAATTAAAAATGTTTCAAATTAAACTGTGGTTTTATTACACTAAGGATGAATACGAGATGTTCACACTTACCTGTTAATAACGGAGAGTATGAAGAGGCGTCCGATCAGTACAAGAGTTCAGAACAGAAAGACGAAGAGCGCTTCCGTTCTCTCTCCAGGCCGGATGAAAAAATTGATAATCCCAAAACAAAGGTATCTATTGAAGTGAGAACGAATACGCCAGCGACATGTGTCGCGGATATACTTTTAGTAAAAATATTTAATGTAATGATACATATTGGTTTTGTAAAATATAATTGATATGTAGACCGACACTAAGAGCGGAAACTAGATGCGGAATCTGTTGGTGAAACGGAGGGAAGACTTCACGCGGCAGCTGGTACAGCTGTTCGGCGTCTACCGGCAGCATCTGTTTCCCATCGCGGAAAGGGCACGTGCAACGCATCAGGCGGCTGGGCAAACACATCTAAGTTCCGGGTAAGCTACTTCCACTGCTAACGACTGCAGTACTACCACAGGGCGATCGAGATACGACATTTCTCCGTAAGAGCAACGCTTGTGGTTACTGCTGAAAAGCGCTCTACAGAGTTCGCTGGAGTAACTTACTGAAAAACTTGGAAGATGTTGACGTATAATGAAAAAGCAGTAGTAAGATTAAGAAATCGTTCAAAATAAAAAGAAGTGCTCTAAGGATTGGCGAGAAAAAACAAATCAGATGAGGCGGTGTTGTTTATTACCACACTCTTCACATTTATGGTGAGAACTTGCTACAAAAGCATTAAATAAAGCAAAATGCAGTGCATTAGAAACAAACAATAACACCAAGCTGTTTTGTAACGGGAGCGAGAACGACAGTTTAGGACGCGGAAAGCTATAAATTTGTATTTTACTTGACCACAGCAGTCTTCTGCCCTAGCCACGCTGATGTGAAATATCCTGGCAGATTAAAATTGTGTGCCACAACCAGGACTCGAACCTGGAACCGTTGCCTTCTGTGAAATCTGGAAAGTAGGAGACGAGGTACTGGCAGAAGTAAAGTCGAGACGAAGAACCATAAAACGGGTCGCGCTAGCTCAGGCGGTAGAGTGCTTTCTAGCGAAAATCAAAGGTAGAGAATTAATAAATCATTGCCCAAAGACATATTTTGTCTGAATATATATCAGAGATATGAAACTGAAGGAGAGACATTGAATTAAAAATTGTGCCATGGCTGGGATTCGAACCTGGGACCTCCTGCTTACTAGGCCGGCGCTATGCATATTACATAGGGGGACATAGAATTGCAGTTTCTTTTGTGGAGGGAGACGTGACTTTGACGGTCCATGCTGTAGCTGTGTTCCTTAAGTCACGCTGGCTTAATGGTATACCCTGCCCAATAAGTAGAATGTCCCGGGTTCGAAACCCGGCCGTGGCAAGAATTTTAATTCAATGCCTCTCCTTCAGTTTCATATCTCTGGTAGAGAAATAGTCTCTTAATGGTTCAATGATTATGTGTGAATTGCAGAGTACACGTGTAGGTGTTAATACGTACTATGACCTGGCACAACCTGAAAGTAATGGACATTTATTAGTTTCTCCATCGTTGGATGGTTGCTGTTGCCGCAACTGTGGTTCAAATTTAATGAAAGTCCAGCTCCAGTTGCAATTAGTTGTGCTTTATTTAAGCCCACACTACCGGTTTCGGCCTCATTTTAAATTGACGACACGCCCACTTTTCACATAGCCTCAGTGGCCGCTACATTTCCGTTTTATTTATCCTAACTGACAATTGTAATTTTTTACTATTGACCTTTACATTTTATCACCGATGTTTATAATTTTAAGCATGCAATGATGTAATGTTTATATCAGAACACATCAGATCATGCCGATTATAATGTTCTGGAATGTTAAAAAATGACACGCCCATTTTTCTTATATCGCCATTGGGCGCCAAAAGTTTTAAATTCTCCGAGTTCTATCGTTTTAATTACTTGACGTTGCTTTCTCTATGGCATAACGTAAGTTTCTTTCTGCTTCTGTACAGTACCTTTTTACATATGTATCATTCTATCTTTACCATATAATTTTTGTAAACTTATTGCTACACATTATATGCAGGTCTGTCACACTTGAAAATGGCCTAACATAGAGGCCGAAACCGGTAGTGTGGGCTTAAATAAAGCACAACTAATTGCAACTGGAGCTGGACTTTCATTAAATTTGAACCACAGTTGCGGCAACAGCAACCATCCAACGATGGAGAAACTAATAATTGGACTGCCCAGCCAGGCAAGAAAAGCTGTCTTCACCTACAAGAATCAGCAGATAAGACTATCTTCTATTATTGCTAATTTAAAATTCAATAAGACTTGTTTACGACTTAATATTATCCCAAATTATGTAAAAGTTAGGATTAACTCAGGCTCTAATGCAGCTCGCTTTACAAAACGTCAATGTGAAAAACTGTGGATAAAAAACGAAATCCGGGACTTTCATAAGAAAAAGGAGCTTTTGAATTTAAACTTGTACAACACTCACTTAATGCTATCAAAATTTTTATCTTCTTTGCAATTTGATCAGGTGCACGAATACATAAGAGAACTGGAGGCTAGGCATAAAAAGAAACTAGACAGACTTTTCGCATCCCAAAATCAGGCCGTAATTGCCAAGAAGAATAGCGAAAATAGCTTTGAATTCTACGATAGGGTAATTAACAACACCACAATTGAATTCTCTAGGAATGAACAGACACTTTTAAATAAAGGTTTAAAGTTCATTCCTGAACCCGTTATGGGAAAGAAACAAATAAAAGATTTATTGGCTCATGCCAAACTGGCAATAGATACTATTAAGGTTAATAAAACTGAACAAGCATGATTAGCCGTAGGAGTCAACAAAATTCTAAGTGAGGCTGCATACCGACCTACAAAACACTTTTTCGAACTTTCTATATGTCGTGGCATCAATCAGAAACTAGAAGATCACAACGCCTTAATAACCAAGGCAGATAAGGTAAATACCTTGGTTATCACATACACACGCGATTACGTGGAAAAAGCAGAAAAGTTCTTTTCGGAAAATAATATTACAGAAATAAATTACAACCCAACTAACAAGTTTCAGGCAGAGATCAGGAAAGCTATAGATAGGAACTGTTTTATATTCAGGGACAAAAAAGAAAAAGACAGCTTAAAAATAATGCATCCTCGAACTCCTTCTTTACGTTTACAAATCAAAACTCACAAGAATAATGCGCCTAGGCCAATTGTTAACGTTATCGACAAACCTAGTTATTTACTGGAGAAAAAACTAAGTAAACTACTGAGAGAGCATTACACCTTTGAAAATAATTACTCTGTAAAAAACAGTTACGAACTTGTGGAAACAGTTACACACATCTCAATTCCGGCTAACGCTAGGCTCGCCTCGCTGGACATAGTAAACATGTATACTAACATACCTATAAACGAAACAATAACAGTAATTAAAGAAAATAATTTGCTGATGCACAAGAAACTTCCTCCCGGGGAAATAATTGAAATGATCGAGCTGCTGGAAATATCACTAAAATACAATTACTTTCTATTTCACGGCAAAATCTACACACAGAAAGACGGACTAGCAATGGGATCTCCCTTGGCAGGTACACTGGCAGATATTTTCGTCAACCACTTAGAAAACAAATTCTTTAATCACTATCCTGAAATTAACGCTAAAATAGTGTACTATAAACGGTATGTTGACGATATTCTCGTCTTATTCAGTGGCTCCCAACAAGAAATAGACCAATTTGCAAAGGCTTTTAGCGAAATGCACAATAACATCTCATTCGTGGTTGAGCATCAACAGGATAAAAATATTAAATTTTTAGATCTTTCCATCAGCATAGTTCAAAACAAACATGCCTTTGGTATTTACCACAAACCAACATCTTCTGACGTCATTATCCCGGCTGCATCTTGTCACCCTGCTCAATATAAAAAGGCTTATTTCCGGTCAGCAGTACATAGACTCCTCAAATTGCCACTACAAGATAATGAAGTAAAAAAGGAACTTAACTGGCTGCGAAATATAGCACGTAATAACGGCTATCATAGCATGATCGTAGACGACATTTTTAACGTGGCCAAATCCAACAAAAACCAAGTGAGCTAAAATATGGAACCGGGTAAGAAACACTTTGTATCATTTCCCTTCAGTGGCCAGGTCACGTATAAACTAAGTAATTTGTTTAAAAATTGTAACGTGCAAATTGCGTACAAATCACAACCATCACTTCTTCATCTTTTAATACATGACATAAATACAACGCAGGACATATATCAAAACGGGGGCATATACAAAATTCACTGCTCCGATTGTAATGCATACTACATCGGGCAAACAGGACGCAACTTCAAAACGCGTTACAAAGAACACACAGAACTCGGCAGAAAAAACGCTGAAAGCAGATCCACCTTCGCTGCTCACCTTATACGCAACAGTCACAAGGTACACGGTATTCAAAACAACCTAACAATACTCCACAAAATGAAGAAAGGCTATTTTATGGATTTTTATGAAGAGGTTGCCATATATACTTACCTAAAAAAAGTCCAAGGAAGACACGCTTAATGAGCGATGCACTCTAAAGAATACCAATTTCTTAGATATCTGCCGCCCAGTAATTGACAAAATTTTTTAGAAATGCTCCGCAAGTTCGTGGCTGTTTTTGAAATACGTACATACTACTGTTAGTAAACAGTACAATGTAAGCAATCAACGACGCGTCCAAACAGCTCTGGAGCCCGCACCAGCGTTCCTGGTTCAAATTTCGCTCGCTAGAGGCCGCCCCTCAACTATCGGCTTGGACGCCTCGTTTGTTGCAATCATTTTACATTTTACAACCTAAGAATCTTTGTACCTTGTTTAAATCAATTCATTCAACTTTAATGTAAACTAAATTGAATGTAATTGGCCTTAAGCTAAATTATTATACTTCCTGTATTAAAAACATTTTAAATTGACGACACGCCCACTTTTCACATAGCCTCATTGGCCGCTACATTTCCGTTTTTTTATCCTAACTGACAATTGTAATTTTTTACTATTGACCTTTACATTTTATCAACTGATGTTTATAATTTTAAGCATGCAATGATGTAATGTTTATATCAGAACACATCAGATCATGCCGATTATAATGTTCTGGAATGTTAAAAAATGACACGCCCATTTTTCTTATATCGCCATTGGGCGCCAAAAGTTTTAAATTCTCCGAGTTCTATCGTTTTAATTATTTGACGTTGCTTTCTCTATGGCATAACGTAAGTCTCTTTCTCCTTCTGTACAGTACCTTTTTACATATGTATCACTCTATCTTTACCATATAATTTTTGTAAACTTATTGCTACACATTATATGCAGGTCTGTCACACTTGAAAATGGCCTAACATAGAGGCCGAAACCGGTAGTGTGGGCTTAAATAAAGCACAACTAATTGCAACTGGAGCTGGACTTTCATTAAATAATGGACATTTGACGCTTATCGGCCAGACACGGCGGGATGGACTGATCGTCCGATACGCAGCAGCACGGCTACAAGCTGTGACGTACCACCAGCGTTCCAAGGACCGGAGAGACGTCTCTGTTTTAGGTAGCGTCGTGGGTCGATACCACGTGGGCAGCGCCACGAGAGAGGCGCAGAAGTCCCAGCGATCACAAACAACCGCCGCTCAAGGACGAACCGGCGCACTCGACTGCGAGTATCCAATCGATGGACAGAGTTCGAAAGCACCAATCACGGTACGTGTTGGTGTCATCCAGTACAGGTCTCTGCAGTAAAATATTCTATTTTTATTTATTTATTTTTATTATGGTTTTCTGTGCCATAGAACCCAATTTAGGAGTGAGACATGGTCATGGAACAAGTCATTACGTGAATTTGTACACAAGAATGGTAGTAGAAAATTTTTAAGTAGTCCTATACACAAGGCAATCTTAAGACAAAGTGAAAAGAATCAATAAAGAAAAAAAAAATGAAATGGCTTAATTGTTTGACTTTTCTAGGAGTTCCTCGACAGAATAAAAGGAGTGATCCATGAGGTAACTCTTCAATTTAGATTTGAAAGCGTGTGGGTTAGTGCTAAGTTTCTTTATTTCTTGTGGCAGCTTATTTAAAATGGATGCTGCAGAATACTGTACACCTGTCGGGCCCGGTGGTCTTGGGGTAAAGTGCTCGACTGGAAACAGAAGGGTCGCGGGTTCGAAACCCGGTCGGACCTCGGATATTTTCAGTCAACACTTTAAACCATCCTTCACCTCTCAACGATGTGAGGAGTCGCCAGAAACTACACGTGGTTCGGATTCCATGTTAAGCTGTAGGTCACCTTTCCCCGGTTGGATAACTGGGGTAGGCTAGGGACACGCAAGTCGCCGAAGTGGCGTCGAATTGAAAGACTTACAACAGGCCAATGGGCCACACGAAATTATTAATATACTGTACACCTTTCTGCATAAGTGTCAAGGTGGTGTGATGCAAATGTAGATTAGACTTCTGTCTAGTATTCACCCAGTAAAAGCTACTAACTCCTGGGAATAAGCTGAATTAGATTAAATTAAGGTAATGAGAAAGTTTTACTCATTCAATCAAACCTCGATATATCGAATCTCTAGGGAAGACAAAATCAATTCGATAAAGCGAGGTTTCGATATAACGAGGTATTCCAGAAAAAAATCAAGAGTTTTTATTAACGTACTATGTGAGTTAATCGGTTAGTCGTGTTGTATAACGCACCGCTTTCCGAGACGGGGAGGCGTACCGGCCTTGGTTCGAATCCGCCCGGCGGATTAAAGGGGTTCGCAGTGCCGGCCAGCCTGGATGTGGATTTTAGACAGTTTTCCACATCCCGCCTCAGTTACGTGATTCGCAAATATTTTGTTACACTTTACACTTTCAATCATATGACACTATACACAGACATTTGGGGTACACCTTTCTTCCTGCAGGGCAAGGGGTGGCGACTGGAAGGGTATCCGGTCACCCCGTAAATATTAACACGCCAAACCCGGATTTAAAAAAAAAAAAAATAAAATAAAATAAAGAAAAAACGCCCCAGAATATGCGGGAACATGGCCAAAGAAAGAATATAGAGGATCATCTGCAGATTTAACTTCCGCTCATCATACATTTTGTTATTCACACTGGCACTTTCCCCTCTCATTTTTCGCAAAAAAAAAAATAAATAAATAAATAAAAATAAAAATAAAATAAAATAAAATAAAATAAAATAAATAAATAAATAAAAATTTCCGTGGTTTTTTTTTTCTAAAAATTAACAAGCCGTCCATTATTCGCACGCAACGTAGCGTACCCCAACGCTGCTGCAAAATAATCTGCCTTTTCTTTAAAAATACTTCCGCCATTGTTCACATTATTATTCATCTGTTGCCTGAACCACTGCTCTAAGCAATATTCTAAATTTGGAAACTCAGCCTTTCGTTGTCGTTTCCGATCTGTCACTTCATCTGCAATTATCGCGTGGTCTTCATTCTTCCAGTGTGCTTGCTGCGATCACAAACTCAGCTACTATGTCTCTCTTTACTCCAGCTCTCCCTTCGTCAATTAACTTTCGCTTTTCAGCAATTGACGGACATTTCCGGTTTGACCCCATGACTGGCATTCGCAGCTCGCAATGAACAGAAACCAGCACTGCCTAGTATCGCACCTGCACGGAAGTCGTGGGAAATGCAAAACGATCCAGATCTCAGTGATGCATAGGGGCAGAGAGGAAAGGGTCTTGGACTCCCCTACTTCGATATACAGAGGTGGCACAAAAAATACTTTGATATATAGAGGGCACTTCCATACAAAGATATACAGAGGTAAAATTTGCCCTTCTCGAGCTCTCCAAAAACTTCGATGTGATGGTTTTATTCGAAATATCAAGGTTTTTGGCATCCAAGGGAAAGAAATGAAGAAAACATTCGATATCGAAGTTCGATGTATCGACGTTTGACTGTATTGATTACCAAAGCCCTCTTTCTTCTAAGTCTTTCCTATGTGTGCAGATTCTATTACATCGTAGGTACCGTTCAACCTGCATTTGTAATGAGTTCACTTATTAAATTCTGTGTCGAGTTCAGTAACGAATATAGCATATATCTGAGGGGGGGGGGGCAGGATTAAGTAAAGGTAAATTAATTTAAGTAGACATTCCAAGACTTCTGTATCACTTTTGCTTCTCATACCCAGAGGATAATTTGGGCTGAAGCCCTTTTACTTTTCCGAGATCAAGTTTTTTATTGTTGACATTAAATCATGAAAAATATGGCAGTTAAAAAAAGAACAAAAAAATGGCGGAATTTAACGGAACTAACATCCCGCTCCCGTCATCAATACAGAGAAGTATGACTGCCTACCATGGCAATGCCTTCACAAATCATTCATTAAAATAGTTCACATAACGTACTTATATTTTTTTGTTTATAGTCATTGTTTCAGGAAGCAGCCCTCCCCCCACCTTATAAACACCCATGGTTGAGTTTTATGTATATTCAGTCTTGGCAAATACAGGGTGACAATTCTTGAAGGACATGAAACGAAATACTTATGTGAGAAATAGTCAACACATTTTATCTTTTATACAGAAATTATGATCCTTTATGGTGACTTGTACTTAAACAAATTGACTACGTTCTTTTACTCATTTTATATTTTGACGAAAAACCCTTTATTTTACAAGGTCCTCAAAGTGAATATGTTGTAAAGCCATGCACCCTTCTGAAGATGACGATATCATCGAAACCGGTAAAGCCAATTAAATAATACGATATTGGCGATCTTTCCTCAGTAACCTCAAGAAAGTATATTATTATGAAATGTAAATTAGTTCAAACTAAGGCGTGCACACACTACAGATTTTTGGATTCGGGTTATGACATGTTCGACATGCCTGCCTTCCGTCGCGATGATGAAGCGCAGACAGACAGCGAAATTCTGCATGACCCACTGAAGTGTCGGAATATCAATAAAAACGGTCACCCGTTGAGGGTAAACGGGCTTCCCGAAGGCGAAATGCGTTAGTCAGTATATAATATTGTATTCAGTTCCTTGTTTGACGTAATTAATTCTTTCAATAACGTTCATCGTTCATGTTTCACTAACGTGGATTTATCGTGGGTTAGCCCCTTACCCAATAACATTAGTTTCTTAAGATGAAAATATTTGGCAATGCTGAGCCAGTTTGTTCGTTAATGTCATGAAGCAACATGCTGAAGATTGACTAGGCGAGACCTCATTTTTAATGGGTACAAAATATAGTTATAAAGTTATAACTCCAGTATTTCCTAATGCTGCAACCGACTACTTGGGCTGTTAGCATAATGAAATTGTTAAATGAATGTGCAAATCAGAGTAGTAAAAAGGTGTTAATTCCTGGGTTTACTGATGCAAAGAATTTAAGTCCTTCAGGCATTTTTAAAAACTATATCCTTCAGGCATTTTTAAAAAACTATATAATCTGTAAAAAAAAAAAAAAAAAAAAAAAAAAAAAAAAAAAAAAAAAAAAAAAAGCTTCAAACTTAAATGTATGTAGATTATTCGCAAAATCGTATATTACAATAATATCCTAATTAAAATGTTATTCAGCTGATAAGTTTTCGTACATAATGTTAATGTGTAATAGCTATTTTGTATAGTACTGCACCGAAAAAATATTAAGACGCCCTGCAAGAAATTGTGTTATGTGGGTTACATACATATCAGGCGGCAAGTAACTCATGTCGTTAGACACTTTAGAGCGAGAATGTATAAAGGAATAATATGTGATTGAAAACCGTGACTGTTACACACTGATGACGTAAGTTTCTAGTGACATTCTGTCAACAAGAATCTTTTTGTGTATCTTTCCCTAGAAATTCGTTACACAATCTACTTATGTGCTATATACGTTTAAAAGTGTCGATTTCCTTTTTCAAAACTGAGCTCATGTTCAATATAACATTATCAGGTTATCGTAAACGACGATGAGGGTTTCATATTCTGCCTCTGCAAGAAGTTCTCTCGATATTGTGTATAACATAGGTCGGCAAGTAATCTTAGATGTGGTCCGGATAATTTTGAATTTTTTTATCGTGGTCCACATTTAAAACCTCATGTTCCTTAATTTTTTAATTTTTACTCACAAAATAATATAAAATACAACTGACAGTCATATTTGTATTCAAAAATCCAGAAAAAATCATGTTCTTTTATGATATTTAATTTTAAGTTTCACTCTGAAAATAATATGGAATACAACAGGTGTAAAATAATAAGGAATAAAAGATCCAGAAAACATTATATTATTTGCTATTCATTTATTTTTTATTTTCACTCACAAAAAAGTATGAAAAAAATTGGATACTCAATTTTTATTGAAAATTCCGGAAACAGTTCATGCATTATACATGCTATTTTTTAAAATTTTTACTTTTAAAGTATGAAAAACAATGAAATGAGCGTATATCTGTTAAAAAAGTTCATGGGAAAAAAATTACATTTGCGGTCTTGAAGAGATTCTTAAAGTAACGGAGCAGCTTATAGGAATAGTGTCTTCAAAATGGGCGGTCGTTAGTCTTGAACGAAAAAAATCTCCAAGAAAATCATTTTTGAAAATGAAATTTCACAAACATGTGCAGCTAAACATAGCAGCCAGGTAGATAGCTAATTTTTTTAGTAATTTTCAATTTTTTTCGGGGCATGTTGACTCCTACATTCTTCAGTGGATACAGTTTTATACGTTTGCAAGGAGTTATCTTTCTGCAAGTCTATTATCTCAATTTGGAGTAAAGGCTTTGAAAGGTGGAACAACTTCTCAGCCACATCCGTCCTTTCTGCTACAGGAGAAACCTGGAAAGGTGATTTTAAGAATTGTGACAACTCGTATATTTCTTTGAATCTTACTGCAAACATCTTCTTAAGATCAGCCAAGAAATTTTATAGTATGGACATGTCTATTCCAGGATTATTTTTATATTCAAGTATTGTTGTAAAATGAAGATATTCTTGACTTAAAACGTCTCTTTCAAAGAACCAGCTTGCGACGGACTGATGATACACTTTGAATGAAATCACATATTAACTTCCCATTTCCTTGTAGCTCATTGTTGTTATCTACAGAATTTTTTTTATCTTTTTATTTTTTATTTAAATAATTTTATTACGTAAGTTATAGTTTCAAAATTTTTTGGCGGTCCAGTTATTGGCCTTCCGCGGTCCGGACGTGGACCGCAGTTCGCCAGTTGCCGACCGCTGGTCTTTAACAATGTTATTATCATAGAATTTTTCTACATAATACTAATGGAATGCTACTGATCAATGGATATCAGGAACAGCATTCGTCCTAATATGCTAGCTTGACATTGTATAGCTTTTAATAAAGGTTTAAATAATCGCTTTGCCTTATTCGAGGTTTGTGGTATCTGTACGCCTGGGATCCGCTTTTCTAGAAACGATCGGAATTTGTGCTAACTTCGTTTCTAAATTTGTTGCTAGAACTTGTTCAAGTAGTTATGGACTCATCTGTGTGACAGGTGTCGCAGTAAGTATGAATCTATATGTATTCTAAGAAATGTGTGTATACATGTGCGTGTGTGCGTGCGTACCAGTAGCGAATACAGCATGTATCTAAGGAGGGGATGGGCAGAATTAGTGTAAATTAAGTAAATTTAAGGAGACACCTCATGACATTTTGTATCAGGTTTTCTACTCATGATCAGAGGATAATTTGAGCGGAAGCCCCTTTTACTTTACCAAGATCGAGTCTTTATTGTTTACATTAAGTGATAAAAAATATAGCAATATATATATACTTAAATTACTTATCTTTACACTAATCGTCCCCTCCCCCCCCCCCTCAGATATATGCTATATTCGCTACTGAACTCGACACAGTACTTAATAAGTAAACTCATTGGAAAAGGAAGTAGAACGACACCTGCGATGCAATAGAATTAGCACGTGAAGGAATCGCCTAGAAGAAAGAGAACGTTGTTAAATAATATAAGTAACACTTTGGCATTATTTTAATTTAATCTAAAATATTGTACTCCAGAGACTTACAGTGGATTATACTAACGTAATTCGTGCTGTGGAACTCTCACCTCATCCATCGACTGGCTACTCATTCGCAGGTAAGTTGTATTCCGGATATCCTCCTAAACTATTAGGCCGACTTCAGACAAACTTGGTACAAATATTCCTCATTATCAGATAGCAGTTCCTATGGGGTAAGAACCACGTACGGCATATATTTCAGGAGATATTGAAACCTTACTGTCACATTAAACCAAATGTAACATTACTACTCAACATTCGTGAACCTAGCTTGTAGTATAACTAAATCTGAAATGTGTGTAGTGTCACCACCTGTCGTTGGATTTTAAATTGACCGTGTGTGTACCTAACTGTAAGACATCTCCCACAGGCATATGATTTCAATAACAAAATTAATTTCACTGCAGTAGCAAAATAATGACGGTTTTATACGATTTACCTATTTCAGTAGCATTATGTATACACAGTCGCCATCCTAATTAAGCATTAACTATCTTAGCTATTGTTTATTGTTTTAATCAATATAGCAATGACTTCTGTTTGCTCATAATACGTACAGACAGGCAAATGTAACTGTAACAACAGTTATGTGAAATTCCGCTAATTTTTTCAGAACCAACAATAAAGACTAGGCAATACAAATCACTTCGTTTACCATATCAAGATTATTTTAGATATGAAGGAGTTTTTTCACAGAATTAAGATTTACTAATGTCAAAGAAAATTTGGGCATAGTTTCTCCTAGATTTGTCACTTTCAGGATAATTCATGTAGATATTATTAAAACATAACTACTTAATACTACATTGATTTTAGTCACACCCATAAATACGTTACTTTACTAATAAAGTTGAATTTAAAAGTAAAATACTGTTAACTGACATTTAAATTACTACTCCACAGAAACCAATCATGAAAGTAGATAATAATCACTTTATATAAACTTTCTTTAAAAAAAAAAATCAAGGATACTCGGAATAATGCAGGACACGTTGAGACCCTGACTAGGTGAATGATGAGAAAAGTCACGCTTGACACCAAGGTGGTTAGAACAAAGGGAGATGGCATAATCTACGCCGAGCACATACGTCAGTTGATGCTTGTCCGCCATCTTGGTCAGTTTTGGAATGCTATTTCTCCCTTGAAACTATCTTGAGTAAATAGTAATAAATACTCAACACGATATATTTGAACACTTAAATTTCAACGGCTAATGTGCACTCTTTTAAACGTTGTACATCACGGAAAAACCGTAGAATGTTCTATTCCTGTTGTCACTGACATAAAATATTATCTCTACAATACGAATTCTTCTCCAAAACTTAGCAATATGGCGGAGGCCGGCTTCACCTTATCAGCATAAGGGCGTTTCCTGTATTGTAACCTCCTTAGTTGAGAGTAATTCGAATTACTCTAAACTATTATTGTTACGAACGCTTTTATAATTCTAAAGAACATTACATGTTTTTGAATCCAATATTGTAGTCGAGTTGCTGCACGATTGCACAGCATAAGGCCCAAACAATTATAAACGTAGCTCTCTTATGGTACGGCACTACTTGATCTTCTTTATAATAACTAATGAGCCCACAGTTTTACTGCAATAATCGAACAGTTGCCAGAACAGTACCCGAGGCTACTTTTAATAATCTTGATGCACTCTAGCCTCGCTAATGCAATGAACTTTGCTCGACCGCTTCTCGCGACTTCTGAAAGGTAGCCAGACTCCTAATTTACCCCGCGCCACTATTTGCCCTGTGGCGTCTTTTCGTACTCACCAAAACTTGGCGCCTTCCATATTATCAACTCGGATGTACTGTTTCTCTTACTCATAACACCCTGCGTTTGGACAAGTTTACATCATAAACAATCAATACATCTAAACAATTACTTTACAAAAATTATACGTTAAATAATGATCAGAATACCAAATATTGTTGTCCTTACAAATCTAGCACGCGTTTTACAAGGTAATAATATTTCACTCGGAAGTGCTATTCAGTTATCGACTATGAAGCAAAAAACCATTTACGAATTTGTCAGCAGAAAATGTTAAAATTGTACATTAATGTTACAATATGACGGCATAGAAAATAAAATTCGCGATAAACTGCTGTATTATGTGGCAATGTTCTACATTTTTTCCTAAGGTAATGGACCGATTTCAACTATATTTGCTACAAATATTCTACACCGTAAAGGAAATACTCTCTGGTAGTATAATAGTTCAGAAGATACGACGTCATAAACGATGAGAGTTACAAAAAACTGCCCCATCTTGCGACGTAACTTTATTTATATATCATATGAGAATGAGAGCACTAAGCGTCTTACAACCAACTTTACAGATAATTTCACGCCTTTACGAAACTTTTTTTTCTGGACAACCCCAGGAAAAGAGGAAGAGAAAAAATTTATCCCTCACTATTTTTCCGATGTTCATGCAGGAAAACTGCGGCTTTCGGCATCACACTATAATTTATTATTTCTACACTACTGATTTTATTCCAGAGGAATAGACAATCACCACACATAATACTGAATCAACCTTCGAAATTATATTACACTATTACATGTAGTTCATGATGTCAAAAATAGTTAATGAAAATCCGGACTATCATGAATGGGTTGCGATTTATTGGTCTTCACTACTAACCCTGATCGTGATATATATTTTGCAGACATTATGTACATGTAACTTAACACGTAATAAATCTTCAAAATTACATCATAGTACCTGACATAGTTAAGAAGATATTACCTCAAAAACGATGAAATGCATGAAAATTCGCTTCGTCGCGCATAAAATTGTAATTGATTGCGTTTTTACTTCCAACTCCATTCGCAACCCATTTCTAATACATGCTCCCAATATTCAACTCTTCAAACCTAGATGATTATGTCATTGTACGACACATAATCCATGAGATATAAGTTCATTAGTATTGAGCTGCACAAAACCGAAAGTAAATTATCATCTATATCTATAAATGTGAATGTCTGTTCGGTGTACGTTTATCACGTCTGAACCACAAGACATAAAGAGCTAAAAATTTGTACAGTTACTAATGTCTACCCAGGGAAGGCTTTAGGCGCTGTTCTATTGCGGTCGGATAGCTATATATATATATATATATATATATATATAATGTGAATGTCTGTTCGGTGTACGCTTATCACGTCCGAACGACAAGACGCAGAGACTTAAATATTTGCACTGTTACTAATTTATACCTGCGGAAGGTTTTGGGCACGGTTTTATAGCGATGTGGTAGATATTTAGTAATTTGAAGAATATAACGCGAAATGTGGAACAGTAATTACTCTTTGAAAATGGTTTTATTGGTTGCATTGTTGCTTGAGGGTTGATAATGATAAAAGGGTGGAGTATATTGGGAACTTAAGTCTCACGTTGTCCTCCATAGCAGTTCCATGCCGATAGCTATAAGGGGATGGAAGATATGAAGATTGAAAGTCGTCAAATTATAAAAAAATTCGGACTGAAGGCCAGTGATGACGTTTGCGACTCTATAGCAAAGAGGTTACATACAGCGAAACGTGATGCCACAGACCATATCTTTGGTCTACGCGTGCTACAACGTCTTCAGCACTTTCTCTGTAAGGATAAGCATACGAATAAGGAAATATAAGAATAAATAAATAGCACACTATTTAAAGACAGCTTATCAACCAACACGCGAGCGGATCCGCTGGTTTAAGCGAATATATATATATATATATATATATATATATATATATATATATATATATATATATATATATATAGGGAAGAAGTAAATGCACTAACACGAGAAAGGAATAGACCCCCCCCCCAAGCAACGCTGCGAATTAACACTAGTGTTATTTGTAAATTTTATGCATCATATGGTAAAGCCAGTCATATGAAATGAATTGTTCGTCATTTTAAATAGTGGAAAACGTCTTGTATGTCTGGAATCTTGCAAGGCCACACGTGTGGAATAGACTGGCGGGCACGGCAAAGGCCAGGCGCCTTGGCCATCCTACGCTCGACACTCACGCCCTGGTCAGTAATAGGTCTGACGCCATGCCAGCACGTCACACGTCAAACTGTTAGAACTGTTACGGCGAAAGCAGTGATCTGATATACCCTCCACCGATCACTGAAGCGTATTCTCATCACTGTACATACGTTAACCCCAATATTATATCCAGGACCTGATCAATTATTTAAAACGCAGATTATTTTTCCCGTATTCGTTAAGACTAAAATGATTGTTGGTGATTTAATATTTATTAATTCAGAAATATCACCTTTCCGTCACTTTCAATAAATTCTTTAGGTCAATGTTTCTCAATCCGTGGTTCGCGACCCCAAGGGGATGGGGGGGGGGGGGGGTCATGAAGGCGTGTTCGTGGAGTCGCCGTGGAAGTACTTGCACTTAAACTCAAGCAGACCAGTGTTTGTACGAATACTGCGGGCGAAATAAATTAATGTTCATTCTGAATCGAATACAAAGTAATACTTTTATAATAAATACAATGTAAGGGTGATTAATAAATGCAAAGCTTTTAGATAAGTAATTAATAGCTAAAGTAACAAGATGTAATGTGTAATTCTGAGAAATTGGAAAAAAAAGGAATTTACTTGAATGAAACAGGTACTGGCGGAAGTAAAGTTGTGAGGCGGCATCGTGAGTCGTGTCGGGGTAGCTCAGTCGGTAGAGCGCTTGCCCGCGAAAGGCAAAGGTCTCAGGTTCGATTCCCGGTTCCGGCACACAATTTTAATCTGCCAGGAAGTTTTAGGAATTTACTTATTTACAAATTTACTACACTGTGAGGCCCTGTTTAGGGAGCATAATTCACCTGTTTTTGAAATACGAAACTCATTATGCCAAATACGTTCTTCTGTCACAAATCATATAAGAATAGAATGTGTTCCTTTCCGGATAGTACGGAAAATAGTCATCCTTATTATGTAAAGAAATTTGTTTCAACAAAAGAAAAAATTCGACGCCGCGGCAAAGTGGCCAAACGCTTTGAGGCGCTTTGCTCCGATGCGCGAGGCCGTTCCCCGTCGGGGATTCGAATTCCTCCTTGGGCATGGATGTTTGTGCTGTCTTTAGTATAAGTTAGATTATAAGTAGTTTGTACGTTAGGAACAGATGACCCCGTAGTTAAGTCCCATAAGCTTAACTAAGATTTTAACATTTTTGAAAAATTCTACAGAGCAATTCAGTATTATGCATGATACCTATCATGTTTTTTCACCCCAACATGTTTCGACACTTATCGTACCATCTTCCGTGGGTCTTTGTTTTTAATTCCTAAATGAAGTTGATGGCAGTCTTTATATGTTTTTTAATTAAGAAACTACTGGCTTCACAGCTTGTGATTTTTTTGTTCTGTAGAGCTCTCATCTTTTGTTTCCGTCGTGTTATCGCAATTTCCGATGTTATTATTATTTTCATTTTCCACTATTTCTTGTGCACTCGCACTGTTTATGTCGCTATTTGTCGTGTTGTGGTGCCTTGGAATTCGTCTCCAGTTTATCCTAGCAGACACGGAATGAGGAAAACTGCAATATCCACAAGATGAGCAAAATTAAATTAGTTGCCATTCAGATGGCACACGTTATTGTATTATGGTTCCATGGGGAGGGAGTCGGCGGTCGCCAGAATATTTTTACTTAGAAGGGGGGAGGGGTGAGAACCCTGCTTTAGACTATTCCATTGGTCTCATGTTATCAAATAACGTAGCTCTCAACACTAGATTATCCCGTACACATTGCTTTCATGATTACATTTCGTGAAATGTGACTCGGTAAGGTGCTGTTTTATAAACAAAAGATCCAAACACATCAGAATAATGATCTGACATATCGTGATTACGGATAGCGCCTGAACAGGAAATTTAGTTTGCAATCTGGAGTGCGACGCTACTGCTTTGAGAAACAGAATACACTCCAGAATTTTCTGCTTGTGAGCCTGCCATCGCAATTTCCGCCCTCCCGAGCGCGGCAGAACGAAGTTTCCCTGGAGGCGTCGGGCAGACCCGCCTACCACTAGCACAGCCGGAGGGGAGGGAGGTAGCGGGGCAGCCTTATCGACGCCGTCGCGTCTGGGAGGGTCGATCCCACGCGGCTCTGGTCCAAGCGTCGGTGGCCAGGTCTGCTCTTAACGTCTTTCCAACCACATACTGCACTGAAGTGGTTTGAAAGCTACATGAAGATAGCAAAGTGTCTTCTGTGGGAATAAAAAATCCTCCGGGAGTAATGTTTCTGGAGTGCCACAAGGATCAGTTTTAGGTCCACTTTTGTTCTCTTTGTAAGTCAATGATATTTCATCGGTTTTGATTTTTTTGTAAATATTATTTGTATGCAGACGACCACCAGCACTACCCAAGTACAAGACCTGCAGATATAAATAGTGTGATTGCCCACAAGTCCTCAATAGTAACAAGGGTGAAAAACCAAAGTCGCAAGCAATCTTAGTTGCCCATCAGAAATTAATAAGTCCACTTTTGTTCTCTTTGTAAGTCAATGATATTTCATCGGTTTTGATTTTTTTGTAAATATTATTTGTATGCAGACGACCACCAGCACTACCCAAGTACAAGACCTGCAGATATAAATACTGTGATCGCCCACATGTCCTCAATAGTAACATGGGTGAAAAACCATGAACTGAAATTAAATGCCAAAGAGTCGCAAGTAATTTAGTTGCCCAACAGAAATTAATAAGTTCCGAATTACGACCAGTTACCTACCATTCAACTTGACGGTATCACAATACCACATCAGAAAACTGTGGTTGTCATTTTTGACGATCGTTTAATTTGGGTAGATAATACCACAACCGTATGCAAGAAGACTTCCGTTTGCCTCTAAGTTCTGAAAAAGTTTCGTAACATCTTTCCACAAGATGTAAAATGCAGATTGGTGGAATCACTCGTTCTGTATGTATGTTCATATGTCTGTAAATCTATCGGACCAAACTGCGTGGTCATCAGTCCGTAGCTTGCAAACTGCTTAAACGTAGGTAAACTAACCTAAGGACAACATGCACACCCATGCCCCAGGGAGGACTCGAACCTCCACGGCGAGCAACCGCGCGCTCCGCAGCGAGGTGCTTTAGACCGCTCGGCTACTCCACCGCGGCCACTCGTTCTACCAAACCTTCACTACTGTGACGTGATTCAGCATGTTACAAGTAACGAAAATATAAGACGGTTAAACAATGAATGCTTGTGTACGGTATATATGCAACATTATGGATATGAGCATGTTGGTGCTTCATACACCCAGTTAGGATCCCCAAGGCGCGGTTAATGCCCGTCGGAGTTTCGAATCATCCGTCTAACACGTGTGTGTGTGTGTGTGTGTGTGTGTGTGTGTTTGTGTGTGTGTGTGTGTGTGTTGTCCTCTACATCTTCATCCTACATCTACATGGGATACTCTGCAAATCAAATTTAAGTGCGTGGCAGAGGGTTCTTCGAACCACCTTTATACTATTTTAACTTCCATTCAATTCTCGAATAGCGCGCGGGTAGGAAGAACACCTACCGTTCGAGCTCCGACTTCTCATGTTTTATTCTGATAATCATTTCTACCTACGTAAGTGGAAATGAACAGTATATTTTCGCATTTGGAGTAGAATGTTGGCGACTGGAGTTTCGTAAGTAGCCCATGTCGCAGCGATAAGATCCTGTACGATCCTGTACCATTTCCGTAACGCTGCCTCCCCTGTATCGTGACAATACGAAACGAGCTGCCCTTCTTTGGAGTCTTTCGACGTCCTCCGTGGAACCCACCTGATAAGGATCCCACACTGGGCAGCAATACTCCAAAAATGGACGGACAAGCGTAGTGTACGCAGTTTCTTTAGTAGTTCTGTTGCATATTTTAAGCGCTCTGCCAATGAAACGCAGTCTCCGGTTCGCCTTTACCACGACATTATCTACGTGTTCTTTCCAGTTTAAGTCAGAAGTAATAGTAATTCCTAGGTATTTAGTGGAGTTTACGGCCTTCATTTTCGATTGATTTATCGTGTAAACAAAGTTTAACAGATTTCTTTTAGTACTCATGTGGACAACTTCACACTTCTCATTATTTAGAGTCAATTGAAAATTTTTACACCATAGTGATATCTTATTCGGATCGTTCTGCAGTTGGTTTTGATCTTCAGATGATTTTACTAGGCGGTAAGTGACTGCATCATCTGTAAACAACCAAAGAGAGCTACTTAGATTTTCCCCTAAATCGTTTATGTAAATAAAGAACAGCAGAGGATCAATAACACTACCCTGTAGAACGCCCGATATCACCTCTATTTTAATTTATGTCTCACTATCGATTACTACAATTGTGTCCTCTCTGACAGGAAATCCCTCATCTAGTCTCAAACTTGGGCCGATATATCATAACCACGCAATTTGATTAAGCATAAGTTAGTTCAAATAGTTTGTCAGTCTAGGGACTGATGAGGACTGCAGTTTGGTCCCATAACTTTAAAGCATTTGAAAATTTTTAAAATGAAATGAAATATAATTTTTATCTTTGTAATAATAATGTATAATGATAAATCTGAAGCATAGAATTAAAGTTCGTGATGCGGCCGGGAATCGAACCCGGACCTACATGCTTACTAGGCAGACGTCTCACCGTTAGACCACCACACCACTAACAATTAAAGCGCCTCAGAATACTGTAAGTACGATTTCCCTTTATGTCGCAAACTTTAATTCAGCTTCTGCCGAGGTCCTATTCCGCTACATGGAGAGCCTTGGCGGTAGTGACAATTATCTTTGGAACACAGAAGCTGAATTAAAGTTTGTGACGTGAAGGGAAATCTTACTTAGGCTACTCCGAGTCACTGTAATCGTCAGTGGTGTGGTGGTCTAATGGTAATAAGACTGATGAGCAATCTGTGTGGTATGACATTGTTAATGAAAAAGTTCCAACAGAAGAAAAACTATATAAAATTAAAATTAAGCCTGACCCACATTGTGACCACTGCCAATTGGTAGACACAATAGCACATAACTTTGTTTGCAGAGACCGAAATACCATCTGGAAGCGGACCCAAAAAAAGATAGCAATTATCAACAGGACGTCGGAAAACGCAATATCGGTAGAGGATATACTATATCCAGACTGGAATCTATACCCCAGTATGAAACACAACAGCTATCTTTGGTTACTTGGAAAATTTATAAACTACATCATTTGGAACAAAAATACAACATTAGAAGAATTTGTGATGTATATTAAAGAAGAACACAACAAATTACAGAAGCTACCCAAATATAAACAACAGTTTCAAAATTTCCTCTTTCATACCCTGAAATAAGAATGTAAATAAGTTAAATGTGAGGAGGTATCACAAGTTGTGCAACAATGATTTTCTGAAGCTACAACAAACCAACAGAAGATGAACGACATATTGAAAATATAAAATAGATTTCAGGAGCAATAGTAGATAATTTGTTTTTACATATTGTGTATAAATGCTTTGTATAATAATATAAAGGGTTAAAAATGGTAAGACGTCTACCTAATAAGCATGGAGGTCCGGGTTCGATTCCTGGCCGCATCACAAATTTTAATTCTATTCTTCAGATTTATCATTATTGTCTTTGACATATTCGAGACGAAAATCCGTCTCAGGGATTGTTTATTTGAATTAAATGGATAAATTATTAATTTTTTTTCATTGAAATTGCTTCTTTCATGATCGAGTGTTATTCTAAGAATGGTTTCATTCCGAGGTGAAATGTGCCCCTTGCTGGTGTTACCACAGTCTAAAACAGACAGTCGGGAAACTCAGTAGGGAAAAAAATGCAACCATGTGACAGCTGAAGCGATACTAGCGCTCCAAGCGGCTGGGTAGCAAGCTCAGCAGCAGAAAATGGCACTACCGAAACGAAGAATTTATTATTGCTGTAGTTTATATATGTTCTAGGCATTAAACGTGGTACTGTATTTCGTGACACAAATTAAACATTATTAAAAGAAAATCCCGTTTCCTGTTGATGTCAGTTTGTAATAATAACAGGCCAGTGCATTGTAATACACACTAGGACGGTCGTAATCATAACATCCAAAAACGATTAAAGACAAGAAGCGAATTGTAACCTGGTGGGTTTAAGTTCAAAAGCAAGAGATTTTTTTTTTTTTTTTTTTTTTTTTTTTTTTTTTTTTTTTTTTTTGGACATCATAATCTATTTGATACTAGTACTACACATGATTTTTACATTCTTAGAGACTAAGTGTTACGTCTTATAAAAGCCCTTTTCGCTTTATTCTTGCTCAGATGGCTTGCATGTGCCGTTCCTGTCATGTTTTCATCGTACCTACTCACCAGGAATCTAAAGGTACTGTAAATCTTTAAGAATCTTTTCCTGCTGAAATCTCAGTTTGTCTGTACATGTTAAGCTACAGTTAGTTACGTTTTATTTTACATTTTGTACAAACAAATCCCTGTTAACTTTCGACTATCATTCCTGCATCACCAATAGTTGACTACTGTGCAAAAATTTGTTTTGACTTCTTTAAACCTGTCAGTAGACTACCAAAAAGAACATTGAAGAAAAATACTGTGTTAGTTACGTCTCTCTCTCTGTTACTGATACCATATACCCTTAAAATTTAACAAACTTTATTTTATCCTACAATGTAAGAGCTTTTCATATTTGAGAAAATGCACATTTTCTTAGTTTTCCTCTAACTACAATTTATCGCGCCGCAATAAGCTCGGAAATGCAGTCGCATTTTAAACGTGTCGTTCGACTCCATATCTAATCCACAATGGTTTCTCGCCTCTCGGTATGTTCTTACGACACGGCCGCTAGGCAGCGCTGCAGTCGCCAGGTTGCAGAAAATTACCGCGAGTTTCGCGACTCTTTTTGTTAGACTCTGGTGTTACTACGTGGTAGTGATGGGCAGTTCGGATCATTTCACTGTTTCGAAACATACGGATCATCTGGGTTTAGTGAGTCGACTCACTGTTTCGGCACACGAAACATCTGGCGTGCTGCAGAGTCGTGCGCCGCGCTGCCTTCCCTGATTTTCCTGGACCGCGACAGCTGCAGGGAGCCGCAGTGAGTCAACTCACCGCTTCGGCACTCAAAACACGAGACGTGCCGCAGCCCTGCGTCCTGCTACCTCCGCTGATTCGCGTGAGCCGAGAAAGCTGCAGTAGGGCGATACAGCAAAAACGAAACATCTATGGAATATCATCATGGTTTTAATACGTTATTCACTAGACTTAATTGAACGGCACAGGATTTGTTTGCTACTACGATTTTACAGTCATGTTAAAGCGCAAAATTGCATAATTATGTTTAAATAAAACAAGAAAGATCATGGTTCAAATGTCTACGTGCATCCAGAAATGAATAACTTTTCTAACCAATCAATAAAAAAAATTAAGATTTGTTCCTAAGACGTGTTTAATGCAATCAACAGATATTACTACGAGTATTAACACAAGGAAACACATTTCACAATTTACGTGACGAGACCACAAAACTCAACTAAAATTTTTCAATTTCTACATAGGTATTCTAATAATCATATTCATCTTCTGTCAGACAAATAAAAGAGAATCAGTTACAGTTTCTTTAAATTGAAATTAGAAAACGTTATTTTTGACATCTTACTGAGAATGTGGTTTCAGTTCACTGAAATTATTTGCCCTTGCTTAGAAAAGGTGCTTTCACCTGGCACAGATGTAGCAACAATGCATAACAACGCCTAGTTCACGCGAAACTACCTCAAAACACCGAACTTTTCTCGGTGGTATCCCAGTTTTCAAACCTCAGTTGAAGGGTACCGGTAGCATAATTCAAAATCTCGCGTGTCGCGTTAGGGGAACAACTTCAAACCCGTTGCACGCCTGGGTGCTGTGTCGAACTCACCCAGGCAGACTGACAGCAAAACGCATGTCAACGGTACCTAGCGTCCGATACATGAATCACAAGATTCGTTGTTTCGAAACAGTGCCTATTCAAGTTTCGACTCAGTCGAACAATTCGCTGAATCGATTCACTGAGTCGAAACATTAACTCAGTAGCCATCTCTACTACGTGCTGAAGCAGTGTCATAAAAGGTACACAGCTGACTGCTAGCGGGCGGAAATCGGCTGAGTGGCGTCGTGCGCATGCGCGTCGCGCCGAACGCACCCGGCATCCGGCCACCCTGGGCGAGCGGGTGCTATCTTATCGACTGGCCACCCGCAGGTCTGCACCGCCGACCGCCTTATCGAGTCTTCCGCTATCGAGGGGCCACAAGTAGGCATCTTTCAAACCGCCACTGGAGATTCCAGTTATCTGCTGCGCCACGGCGATTTTGAATCCAGGAAAGGCCTCAACAATTCTAGCTTACGTCTCCATTATTCCACGAGGTAGCGGCAGATTTACTGGGGAGCTAAAAGTTGTGTACGCTTTTTCGCTTCTTGGTAGAACTTATTCATTATGAAGATTAAAATACACAATTTTGTGTTTGTTTATTTAGTGAATCGATTTTCGGCTTATTAGGTCATCATCAGACATTTACTGGAGTTCAGTCAAAGAACTTGAGTTGTCAGTAAAACAGAAGATATGTTACATACAGAAAAATAAATTAACTTCTTTGATGGAGCAGTTGCAGTGTATATAAATTTTTGAATGAAATCTGTAAATTAATAGTACTGAAAAAAAGGAAACATAAATACCATACGTAGGGAAACAGTGCAAACATAAATTCTTACAACATGACTTAAAAGTTGTGTGTGTGTGTGTGTTGTTTGATGTTGAATCTATCATTTAATCAGACAACAAAAGTAGTTTATTTTAAAGTTACTCATTCAAAACCTGATGTTGTATTAGTTGTAGTCCAAATGGTTGTCATATATTGATGTTTAACAGTCAAGAATACTAAGTCATCAGATAACTTCATCATAATTTAACTGAACACGTACATTGTTCATTAACATAGTAATTTGGTTTAATTATGGCCCTGATATTGATGTATATACTGTTAAATAAGAAACAGTGCATTAAACTGATTATGTGCGCAACGGATCTTTTAACAAAACAGTGACAAGTAACCTGAATGAAACACACACTGACTATACTCAAAATATTTCACTGCGAGAAGACATTAAAAACACAAACCACTCTCTTAACGGTCGACTACGAGAATTTTATGCAGATCAGTACCTGATTATCAAAATTCAGTATCATACTCAATTAACTGCAGTGTTGTATAACAATCATTTACTACATTACCAATAACGAAAACTGTTCAACAAGATTACCAAAATCAATACTGCACTTTAAATGCACGAATAACTAATTATCAAATGAAGGAAGCAGGTTAATCTTCTAACTACGTAAATGAAACAGGAAAGAAAGGTCAACTTTGTTACTTGTTATTAATAATCACCATTACATTACCTACGTAATACAACCTTTTTATAATGACATGAAATGCAATTACCTTCATTCCAGCGGTGGTACAACGTTTTCATAGTAATAAAAATACAATATATATTCCAAATACAATCAAATCAACTTGCTGGCACAGCAGCCTCTGCTCTACATCGGAGCCATATACACAACTGCTCTCTAAGCGAGCTGAACCACAAGTCTGACTCTGTCTCTCTGCACGAGCAACAATACCATGCGACTCATAATCTTTGCCAAAGATGAAACTTCACAGATTTATGTACACATATGGATACACACAGTGGCAGCAGTATCATACATTTTCTTGAAAGCAGGTTACTGGACACAAAACAGGAGGCACAATATTACACATTTTCTTACAAATTCAGCAATATACATTTCCTATGGACAATTTTCAAAGCTACCGGAAAATGCTCTCATAGTAAACGATGTTTTCCATTGGGAAATTCGTGACAAATGATTCTAGACACGACTTAGATTAACAAAGAGGAAAATTTTCTCGGCTGCCACTGAAGAAATTCCTCTTCGCGCTAACATAAATATGAAAGATATTACGATTCAGTCGACATGTCAACATGATAGACACCTTGAAACATAGATGTTTAATAACGTAAATGAAGTGTAAATAAGATAATGATTATGTTAGGATCGGAAACTATTGGGTGTGAGTAAATGGACTTCTGGTCTTTGTTATTATTGAATCCGTCATTACTGGTAGAAACGGGACTGCGGCTGGTCAAGAGTATAAAGAAAGTAGGATACCAACAGACGTATGTTTAACAGAACATTTATTATTTCACTACCAGTTTCGGCATTCAGTTATGCCATCTTCAGGTCCCTACATCGGAGTATTATATCCATTAAGTAGGGATCGAAACTGGTTGCGTGGATTTCTAGCTCTCAGTAGGAACCAACAATAACTGTTGTTTGTAAACGAAGGCTTCCGCGCCCGTTGTCATTGTTGATAAAACTCTTCTGAGTATTGAACCGCATCGTCAATATATCAAATATTTCACAGACGTTTCGGCCACTATTGCAAGCGGCCATCTTCTGGGTGTTACGTTTACTGTTGGATGAGGGAAAGCTGGTGTCTTAAATATTGAAGAGCAAAATCAGGGAAGCCAGCAGTAGCAGCGCTTCGCGACGACACCGCGCGCAGTGCAGTCATAGGGGCCCGCATAGCCCGGAGACAACAGCGGTCGCGCGTACACAGAGCAAACAGCACGCCCTAGTTGGCGCTAGGCATCACTGCTACGTCATTGCTACCACCGCTCCTCATTCGCCAGTTTCAACCAATGAAAAACATTAATGCAAACACCAATCCAGGACTTCCCTTTCCATCAATAGGAAGAAATAAAAAGGAACACCAATGAAAGAGAGCAGAAACCACCAATCATAACTGTCAACATTAATATTTAAGACACCAGCTTTCCCTCATGTAGCAGTAAATGTAACATCCAGAAGATGGCCGCTTGCAATAGTGGCCGAAACGTCGGTGAAATATTTGATGTATTGACGATGGGGTCCAGTGCCCAGAAGAGTTTTATCAACAATAACTGTTGTTTCACACAATTTTCACACAATTTTAATCTGCCAGGAAGTTTCATATCAGCGCACACTCCGCTGCAGAGTGAAAGTTTCATTCTGGAAACATCCCTTAGGCTGTGGCTAAGCCATGTCTCCACCATATCCTTTCTTCCAGGAGTGCTAGTCTTGCGTGTTTGCAGGAGAGCTTCTGTGAAGTTTGGAAAGTAGGAGGCGAGGTACTGGCGGAAGTAAGGTTGTGAGGCGGCATCGTGAGTCGTGTCGGGGTAGCTCAGTGGTAGAGCGCTTGCCCGCGAAAGGCAAAGGTCCCAGGTTCGAGTCCCGGTTCCGGCACACAATTTTAATCTGCCAGGAAGTTTCATATCAGCGCACACTCCGCTGCAGAGTGAAAGTTTCATTCTGGAAACATCCCTTAGGCTGTGGCTAAGCCATGTCTCCACCATATCCTTTCTTCCAGGAGTGCTAGTCTTGCGTGTTTGCAGGAGAGCTTCTGTGAAGTTTGGAAAGTAGGAGGCGAGGTACTGGCGGAAGTAAGGTTGTGAGGCGGCATCGTGAGTCGTGTCGGGGTAGCTCAGTGGTAGAGCGCTTGCCCGCGAAAGGCAAAGGTCCCAGGTTCGAGTCCCGGTTCCGGCACACAATTTTAATCTGCCAGGAAGTTTCAATAACTGTTGTTGTTGGTTCCTACTGATAGTTAGAGATCCACGCAACCACTTTATATCCCTACTTAATGGATATAATACTCCGGTGTAAGGACCTGAACATGGCATAACTGAACAGTGGCGGCGCTAGGCGTCGGAGATGTCGGCAACCGCCGACAGCCTCACGCCTGGGGGGGCCTCGCAAAACATTGTTAAAATTTCAGTTTTTTTTATTTTTTTTATATATTTGATGTTTCACGGCGCTTTTCAACTGCTAGGTTATGTAGCGACGACTTGCATCTAACTTACACTAGGTTAACGAAAGAATGAACACAACATCTGTAACCAAGGATAGGATTCGACCCCAGACGAGAGCGATCTCGCTCACCGTGGTATGACGCCTTAGAGCGCTCAGCCATTCCCGGCCGGCAGCTATTTAGTTCTCCGTAGTTATTTCCGTATGAGTGCAGCAATGAAGCAATTTTTAGTTAAAGACTTGTAAAATTAGAAAACAATTTGGAAGAAGTATATCCAAATGTTTATATAACAATCAGAAGCACGCTCAAAGTTCCAGTCAGTACAGGTTCGCCCGAGAGGAGCTTCACAAAGTTAAAATTGATTAAGATTTACTTGAGAAGCACCGTGAGGTAAGAAACACGATCTGCGTTGTCAGTAGTATCAACTGAAGCCAAAATAGCGGCTAGTATTAATTAACATCTCAGTGAGATGAAAAGCCGAAAAGTTGTGTATGATTATTGTAATTTTTACCATTGCAATAATACTTGCATATTATACTAATAAAATTTTAGTATAATGATTATTGATGTATAATTCAGCTCATTTTATTTAACATTTTCTTTCTTACTGGAAAAATGAAAGGGGCCTCGCAAAGACGAGTTCGCCGACGCCCAGTTTTCGTCTAGCGCCGCCACTGTAACTGAATGACGAAACTGGTAGTAAAAGAATAAATGTCCTGTTAAACACACGGCAGTTGGTATCCTACTTTATACATATTCTGGTCTTTAAGTGCAGATGCAACAATGCCTGCTACAGCACTGTGAATGTAAAAACTGAACTGAATGCCTTTAATTCAAATAAGTGTTAAGAATATACTTAATCAGCCTGACATCGACTGATTGCAATTAGTGTGTCAATGTTAGTGCGCATAGTTATCCAGAACATGAGTCTGGTTAAATAATGAATGGCAAGTACGGTTGTTGCTTAATCAGACGGATAAAATAGTTTATTAATTTAATTAAATACTGACCAATATTTGACACAAATTTGAAGCCGAAAATAAATGTGATCAGGGGTGGAGTAACAGACAATTTCTAACAGCGAGTGATAGCAACAGAATAACATGCAAGGGTGTGATACAGTGAAAACGCTAACGTTAACAATTATGTATTCGTTGCCGTGGGGGAGCGGCGGAGCGCATTGAGGCGCTATGCTACGATGCGCGAGGTCGTTACCCTTCGGGGGTTTGAATGCTGATGTTTGTGCTGTCTTTAGTATAAGTTAGTTCATAAGTAGTTTGTAAGTTTAGGGACTGATGACCGCGCAGTTAAGTCCCATAAGCTTAACAAACATTTGAACATTTTTTTGTATTAGTTAATTAAATAAAGATCAAAGTTTAAATTACTAATGTAACACAGACTGAGCATTACTCCAATTGCGACCTTAGTAGTGATTGTTACATGTAACGTCACGTGCTGTGAACAAGATCTAAATCATTAACAAACAAAATGTTGTACTGGCAAAATAGTTCATTAGTTGGGTGCAAACCAAGTAATACCGAGTGTAAATGTGCTCATGCGTAAGATCTGAGTTTACTTAATTAAATTCCAAAAATTGACTAAGTATTGATTCAGTTGTGACCTTATCAATAATTAATTTGTTGTCAGCAAATGGTTCAGTTAATATTTGGTTGAGAAAAGCGCTTCACACCATAGCCCTGAAATATTGGTAGCTACCTGATAAACTAGTTGATTACGATTTCTGTAATGAAAATGTAAGAGCATAACCAACCGGGCTACTAAGATCGTTAATATATAGTTTTATTCCGACGGCCGGTTTCAATGTTCTCTACAATTATTTCTGGTCTACAAATTTTTACAAAGCTGTCATCTTGCGATGTCAAAATGACAGCTTTTCAAACATTTATAGACAGGAATATGATGACAACATTGAAATCGAACGTCGGAATTAAATTATATATTAGAGATCTTGCCATTATCCTTTTTGGAACCTTTCGTAATATTGGGTTGCCTCCTTGCAGTATAAACGTTTAAATTTTGTATTCTCGGTACCCTATTAATGCTATGGAACTCGGCACATTGAAATCCTAAAGATTTCCGCTATGAAATGCGGAATGCATCTTTCTCCAAATACTTTCCCGCTTCCATAGTCTTTTAATTTACGTGGTGCGGCCACATTCAGAACGGAAACCCTTAGGCATGGATCAAATGAGTACGACTGACAGTTCAGCATCGCATTAACCCTTCGAAAAATGTGTACGCGGTTCTACCGCATTCTGTATTTGGGTACGTCGCTTTTCTATGCGTTTGGTACGTCAGTATCGATTGTACTTGCACAAAGATCCCTACAAACAGAATCCTTACAAATCAATTAAGTGGATTGTTTTTTTTTTCTTTTCTTAAAAAAAAAAAAAAAAAAAAACCCACACACACACACACACACACACACCAGACGACAAAATAAACGCCTGAATCGATTTCCTTCATAACTGCTCACTGTCTGTTACTCGTGGTTGCGGTGGGAGATAGCCCTTGCTCTCATGTTGCTAGTACGGGGTTTAATAGCGGTGCGTGGCAGTGGCGTGGCTATGGCTACTAAAACTCAGCTAAATAAGGAACAATAATTACTATTAGGAAAATCTCTGTATTAAAAACTTAAATACGTAGCATTTTTCATCCAAATATTATTTATTTGCTTGTTATTAGCAGCTGTCGGCTTCTTAGGCCATCGTCAGATAAATTCATACTAAACAGACAGTCCACACGTAACATTGAGGTTACAAATACAAAGATGGTTTTTCAAAGATATGTGCACTGCAAATTAATTATGTCTATGAATTGATACTACATAACAAACGTACTTCTACAAAACAAATGGATTTTAGGTGAACATATCTTGGACTACAATGGTATTAAAATACGAGGCGCGCCCAGAAAGTAAGTTTCGTTTGTTAATAAAATGAAATTTTACACAGATACAGAAGAAATTTTTATTGCACAAAATTCTACTTTTCCACATAACTGCCGAAGTTATGCAGGCATTTGTCATAGCGTGGCACCAGGTTTTTTTGTATACCTTCTTCATAGAAATCTGCCGCCTGTGTCTTCAACCAGTTGCAAACAGTGAAATTTGGGGGAAGTCCTAATTGTAAACCTACGGTTTTCCTGGTTCTTGTCATCAATCGCGTGAACCAGTTCTTCTGTAACCAAAGGTGGACGCCCACTTCGTTCTTCATCGTGCACATCACTACGCCCCCCATTGAACTGTCGGACCCATCTTCTCACCATCGAATCACTCATCGCATTTGGAACGTAAACATCGCACATTTGCCGATAAATTTCACTTGGTTTCACTTTCCTCGCATTCAGAAACCGAATCACCGACCTGAGTTCACAGGCGGCGGGATTTTCAATCAACGCCGACATTTCAAACAAGCACAACAAAGCGTACGTAACTGACAGCGATCTCCAAATGGCACACGTGCTTCTCCTTGATACACATCGTCTACAGCGCATGTGCGGAACTGCAATCGCAGCGCTGCAGCGGAGATAAATTGAAACGGAACTTACTTTCTGGACGCACCTCGTATGTTCATGTAAAATCAATTTGTTTTGTAGGAGTACGTTTGTTATGTAGTATCGTTTCATAGAATCAATTAATTTGCTGTGCACATATCTTTGAAAAACCATCTTTGTATTTGTAACCTCAATGGTACGTGTGGACTATCTGTTTAGTATTAAGTTATCTGCCGATGGCCTAAGAAGCCGAAAGCTGCTAATAACAAGCAAATAAATAATACTGTGGAACAAAAATACTACGTACTTAAGTTTTTAATATGTCTTTGTTCCTGCAAGCACCGACGGAATAATCCATAAACATAATCTCTGTAATTCATGAATTACTAATATTGCCGTACTGTGAAAATTCAACTATTATTACATTTGTTCGGCATGATGCGACGCTTCCGTGATTTCGATTCTAATACGAATGACTGATATCAAATACATAAGTTTTAACCTCCTAGTGCGTTTTTAGTCAGTCACATTCTACCGACGTTGAAACAAACAAAAGAATCTACGAGGTTTGGGTGTAAGTCATGGATACTATTATTTTCCTTGCAGATACCAGTCCGTTTGTAAAATGTGACATACAGAGACGAAAGGACAAGCTATAACTACATCTGTATGCAAAGAATAGGACTGAAATATCATCAGACTAATTTCTTACTGTAAATACAGTGAAATATGGCCTTTACGGTGCTAAAGAATGACAACACGGTACACATACAGTTGACATGACAAACCTGGGCCTACAGACGCTCAAAGTAGTCCCCTGCTACTATCGCCACACGCTGCCAACAGTGTGGAAGGCGCTGCCTCAGCTTTTTCCGCACCATCTCTGAATCGGGTCACAGCATTCACAGTCGTCGGGCTGGTTATCTTGGGGTAAAGTGCTCAACTAGAAAGCGAAGGGTCGCGGATTCGGAAGCCGGTCGGGCCTCGGATTTTCTCAGTCTGCACTTTAAGCCATCCTTCACCTCTTAACGATGTAATGAGTCGCCAGAAGCGATTCTTGGTTCGGATTCCAAGTTAACATGTAGGTCCCCTTTTCCCGGTTAGATAACTGGGGCAGGCTAGGGACACGCAAGTCGCCGAAGTGGCGTCCAATTACGACTTGCACCAGGCCAATGAGCCACACGAATTTATTATTGCCGGCCTCGGTGGCCGAGGAGACTGAGGCGATTCAGTCACGGTGTGCACGGCCACTACGGTTGGGGGTTCGAATCCCCACTCGGGCGTGGATATTTGTGCCGTCTTTAGTATAAGGTAGTTCATAAGTAGTTTGTAAGTTTAGGGACTGATGACCCGCAGTTAAGTCCCATAAGCTTAACGAACATTTAAACATTTTTTTTAAATTTATTATTATTATTAGCAGTATCCTCTTGTAAACCGCCTCCCACATCGTCGGCAGCGTATGGTGACAGTAGCAGGGAACTGCTTTGAGCGTCTGTAGGCCCAGGTTTGTCATGTCAACTGTATGTGTACCGTGTTTCTCTGTGTACTACCGTAATAAATTAGTGTGTTAAGATATTTCAGTCTAATTCATTGTCCACGCATGTAGTTAAAGCTTGTCCTTTCGTCTGTATATGTTACATTTTCAAACCAGACTGGTATCTCCTAGGAAAGGAAAAAAAAAAGAAAAAAAAAAAAAACTTGGCTTTTGCCCCAAACCTCTTAGATAGACTCAAAGATATAATTACTAATATAGATAAAGAAGAGTGTCGGTTTGTTTATAATTCACACAAATACAGTTTCATTCCGATCTTGATGAAACTTTGTACATTTTGTCTTCGGAATAAGGAGTGAATTCTCTATAGAAGTCGTACGGTGTGTGGAACAACCACACGACCTACTGCAGTAATGGTGTTAACTGCTAGATTTCCCAAATTTAATTTCTTTAATAAACGTAACCAGCACATGTGACTTTGAGATATTGACGGTCATCTTGCTGCATTCAAAATGAGCGGCATTCACTACTACAGAATGTCGATTCGGGCGCGTATTTGGTCATCTGTACTTACTTTCAAAAAAACTAATCGATTTCTATGCATCTCTGCTTATACGGATCTATGTTTGTCTGTGGAAGTAACACCTACACTGACGTATCAAACGTATGGGAAAGCGAGGTACAGAGACACGGATAGTCATAGAATCGCTTGCACATGTTTCAAAGGGGTGGCGGAATAACAGAGCCGTAATTTGTACTCCCTTGATACATGTGAAAATGTTTCCAACCTGGTTATGCGGGCACAACGAAAAATAATAGATCATGGTCTCGGGAAAGTAGTTTGAAAGAAACAAATTCGGTATTTGCGCCGGAATCACATGTGCTACATGCTTTGCTAGTAATTGTGAATGACAGCTATTGACCATGCGCGATTTCATCACTACGCCGTCCGTACACAAACGAAATATTAAATTTGTTCAAAATGGTATATGTATATAGTGTCTGAAGAAGGAGAAAGTTCTTGTACAAAATAGGAACGTGAATTTCAGCTAAACTTACAAGATAAATCAAACTGTGATTGTTTGTTCCTTAAAATGTCCTCAAAATATTTCCTAGCTTATCTAGGTTCTTTTATAAACCACAGATAGAGTTCATGAGTCAGTTGTAAAATAAGATATCGATTCACAAACTCGATCACACAGTTGCCATATTATAAATTGATAATGAGTCCCTAAAACTGTATAAAGGCTTGTATAAATCCTATAATAATCTTGAAAAATATAATTCTGCACAATATTTAAAATTTCTGGTTGCATGGTCATCTGTCCGTAGTTTACAAACTACTTAAACTAGGGTAAACTAACCTAAGGACACACACACCCATGCCCCAGGGAGGACTCGAAGCTCCGACGGCGACCAACCGCGCGCTCCGCAGCAAGGCGCCTTAGACCGCTCGGCTACTCCACCGCGGCTCTTAATGGCTGAAATGACTCTCTTCAACTCACTGACATTTGAAGTAAAATTTTCAGTTTATTTTCCTTCACACAAAATCAATATAATAAAATGTGCATAGTCTTAGAACATTCTTGTAACTGAAACTATTTGTGATATTCATAACTAGCAAAACTTTTGTAATACTAATCAGTCTTTTTTTTCTAATTTATTCGATTACGACTTTTGGCAACGGCGTTCCTTAACAATATCATTTTTTTTTTTTTTTTTTTTTTTTCAGGATAATGCCCGACTTTATACGACGAATGCGACCAAACGACTCTTACAGGAATTTCGCTGGAAGGTGTTTGATCATCCTCCGTACAACCTGGACCTCACTCCTAGCGACTTTCATCTCTTCTACCTTAAATCTGTCGTTGTGGTCAACACTTCAACGATGATGACGAGCTGAAGAAGACGTAACCACTTGGTTGAATACACAGGCGGCAACCTTCTATGAAGAAGGCAAACAAAAACTTGTTCCATGCTATGACAAGTAGCTACAAAATTTCGGAAGCTATGTAGAAAAGTAGTTTAGCAGTTGTTGATTTTTGTAAAATAAATATTTGTTTCTGTATCTGTAGACGTATTGTTTTATATAACCAAACGGAACTTACTTTGTGTACATACCTCGTGTCATATCGGCATAGCCAGCACGTTTAGATACGTGCGATATGTTTATACACTGAAATACTTTAGACTCGTCCAACAAATCCCAACGAAAACTACAATTTAAACTATATCACAACTTGAACTCACATTTAACATATAGCAACTAGAGGACCAACACACGAAACCAAAATGTATTTAACTCAGCTGCACCTCAATACTCAGTAACAAGTCTATATATATGTGCTCTTTTTCATTAAAATTCATCTATACCACCACCTCCTCAAACACTTATTGTTCCTCCTGAAATACGATGTACATGACGAAATCCTCCAAACATCAACAAAATCTGCTAAGTACAAGGAGAGAGAAGCAAACATTATGGAATATCTCCTCAATTGTGCGATTGGATTCACGATTTCCTAACAGAAAGGACACAGTTCATTGTAGCTGACGGTAAGTCATTGGGTAAAACAGAAGTGATATCTGGCGTTCCACAGGGAAGCGTTATAGGTCCCCTACTCTTCCTATGTTTATAAACGTTTTAGGAGACAATCTGAATAGCTCCCTTAGACTGTTCGCGGATGATGCTGTAGTTTATCGGTTAGTGAACTCAACAGAGGATCAAAAGCAACTCCAAAACGATTTAGACAAAATTTCTACATGGTGCGAAAATTGGCAATTGACACTAAATAAAGAAAAGTGTGAATTAATAATACACATGACCACTAAAAGAAATCCACTGAACTTCATTTACACGATAAATCAGTCAAAACTTAAGGTCGTAAATTCTACTAAATACCTAGGAGTTACAATTACGAAAACCTTAGACTGGAGACAACACATAGAAAATATTGTGGGGAAATCGAACCAAAGATTACGTTTTATTGGCAGAACGCTTCGAAGATGTACCAGCTCCACCAAAGAGACTGCCAGCATCACACTTGTGCGTCCTCTCCTGGAGTACTGTAGGCCAGTGTGGGACCCTGCCCAGGTGAGACTGACGGAAGACATTGAGAAGGTTCAGAGAAGGGCAGCTAATTTTGTTTTATCACGTTAAAAGGGGGAAAGAGTCAAGGAAATGTTGCACGATTTGAGGTGGAAATCATTAAAAGAAAGACTTTATTCATTGCGGCGTGATCTGTTTGCGAAGTTTCAGTCACCGACTTTTACTTCTGAATGTGACAATATTTTGCTAGCACCCACCTACTTAGGGAGACATGACCATCACAATAAAATAAGAGAAATCAGATCGAAAGCGGAATGATTTATGTGTTCTTCCTTCCCGTGCGCCATTAGAGAACGGAACGGTAGATAAAAGTTATGAAAGTGGTTATTGAAACCTCTGCCAGGCACTTAAATATGATTTGCAGAGTATCTATGTAGATGTAGATGAAAGAAGAGCTCCGTTAGAGAAGTTGAGGCACATTCGGCTGCATCAAAATATGAGTGTGGATGAACTCGTTGATCTCCAGAAGGGGAACTGGCGCCATTAGGCTCAGTTTCGCTTTCACGCACATTTGCCGTGAATGCAAATGAAGTATTCAGCTAGCCAGCTGGGCGACGTGGAGAGTGGCTGTCACGCTCAATTTGTCTCCACAATTAAAAGCCCTCCACGTGCACGGCGGCGGTGAATCGGCCAGTGTCAGCTCACAAGATGGATGCCTCGTTTGATACACATTGTACGCCGAGTTCAGGCATGGTCGCACCTAATGCGGAATAAATGTGGTGCATTCCAGGGGTGCAGTCGTGGAATGATATATGAAGGCTAAAAAAACGTTTCAAACAGCTACTGCTGTAACTTGATCGTACATCTGTGATTCAATCTTGTTCTTTAAGGACAAAACGAAAGCTACATTCTTGTCGTTCTATATATAAAAAAAAAGATACTCACTTAGTAATTAGTTTTCGACTTGTTAGAACATCGTGAAAACCGTGTACCTTAAGAAAAATAAATAAAAAGTGTTTGGTTAATTGTGTGGAACCGTTCTTTTTACATTCGCCACATTATTAAACTCGGTTCCCACTGGAAAGCAACTAATGTTCTTGTGAACATTTTAATATGCCAAATAACAATATTTGATTTTTAGTATGTAGAGATTTGTTTGTATGAACCGTCTATTCAATTCAAATAAAACTTGTTTTTTGCATACACGTTTTGCCTTTATTTGCAAGGCATCTTCATTGACGTCGAGCATGTACTTTATTATATTTCACATAATTCAGTCTGTTCCGTTTGTGGTAGTTTAGATTATACACAGTACAAACACAATAATAAGAAATCACGTAAACAAATAGGCATCTGACTAGTGCTGGAAAGAAACACCCCAGTGAGATAAAGGAAGAAAGAAGACAGACAACCAGAGGCAGCAATACATATAGAACAGCATATGATAAAATCAAAGTAGCATTAATCTTACTTTCAAAAAGCACCACAACTGCTTATAACGATAACTACCAGAACGAAAAGAGACGAAATAATGTAAAACATAACCAGTTATATATTTCACGCCACTGAATATGCCTTGCAAATAAAGGTAAAACTCGTATGGGGAATAAAAATTGTTTTATTTTAGTTGCATACACGGTTCATATGAACATAAATCTGCATATTAATGTAATAAGCACCCGTGGAATAGAACAGCCAACAAATGACAATGTTAACAATATGTGACAATTTTTTTTTCGTATCATTTCTTTATTATCACAGCAAGATTTTGCAACATAATTGCTGCTTCTCTTATCCTGTCATCGGTCCTATATCCAATCCTCGTACCTCGATTTTCTCTTCAATGCTATTTTTCTGCTTCTAACGTGCTCGCCCCCGCTTATTTCTTTGTTGTGGAATCTAAATCCATGATTGTAATAGTATCCTTTCCTGTTCGGTACGCCCAGATTTCCGTACTATTTCAAATTTTGATCATTAATTGATCCTCCCTCTAATTAATTAATTTCTCATGTGATCAAATATTGTAACGTTAAACTGTAGCTTCTTCTTCAGTATGACACCTCACCAGAAAGTAGTTTCTGTTTTCTGTTTATGTCTATAACCCATACTTCTGACCCACACGTCATGACTGGTTGTATTATTGCCATAAATATATAACTGATTAGAAACTGATTAGAAAAGCTGATGCTCTATAGTATCGGTTATGGCGTCTTAATCATGTTCTTCCCTTTCGGTATTTTCTACCCAGTGACTTTCTCATCACTTGCGTCTTCACCAAATATAACGCCTAGACATACTCACTAACGTTTTCTAACTTTCCTCTCTCCATTTCGGCTAAAGTCTCGCTCAGCGGCATGAGAAGCGTCTCGTTGCGTCCGTAGCAGTGTTAGGTTGGCAATGTTGTTAGAATAGCCAATGGCTTTGACATAACCAATGAGAAGCGAGAATACACTTCGAATGGCCAATGAGAAGCAAGAAAGTACCTAGTGTGTTTATAGCGCCAGAATTAAAGTTCGAGTTCGGTTGTGTTGTTGACGAGTGTTTGCGTATTTTCGTGTGATTATGGCAGGCAATCCCATTTATTGGATGGACTTGACTGAACTTTTACTGCACGGCGATATCATTCAGTGGTGTAAGTGCCGTGGATTAATAGCTGAGAAAAGGCAGTGTAAAAAATGCGGACTGGATATGATACTAGAAAGGTCGCGAGATTGGCTTGATGGTGTTGCATGGAAGTGCAAAAGGAGTGGGCACTTTACTAAATGTTCCATAAGAAATAAATCGTGGTTTGCTGTTAGCAGGTTGATAATTGCTACCATTCTCCAATTCACCTATTTGTGGGTATATGAAAGCCAGTCAATGTTTATTGGAAGAGAACTCAAATTAGGGAAACAAACAGTAGTCAATTGGCGACAGATTTGTCGTGAAGTGTGCACCGAAATGTGTGTCCGGCAGAACGAGAATCTGGGTGGTGAAGGTCGCATGGTTGAAATTGATGAATCCCAGTTCGAGAAAAAGAAATTCGGGAGAGGGAACAAGAAAACAGGAAGATGGGTCTTCGGTGCCATCCAAAGAGGCACTTATAAGTGCTTCTTTAGAGTTGTTCCTCGGCGTTCGAAGAATGTTCTTCTACAGTCGATAAAAGAGAATATTTTGCCGGGTACAACAATTATTTCGGACTGTTTTTCCTCGTACAAATGTTTGGAACATGAAGGTTTTAAACACCTCACTGTCAATCACAAAATCACTTTTAAGGTCCCAGAAACAGGTGCCCACACAAATACGATAGAAGGCACATAGGCTGCCATCAAACGCTCTTTACACGGCACCAGGCAGTGTAAAAATCTTTTTGATTCGTACCTTTTTGAATATGTATGGAGGAAACAACACTAGCATGAAATCGACTTAAAAATGTTCAAATGTTTGTAAAGCTTATGGGACTTAACTACGGGGTCATCAGTCCCTAAACTTACAAATTACTTATCAACTAGCTTCTCCTAAGGACGGCACAAATATCCATGCCCGAGGGGGGATTCGAAACCCCGACCGTAGTGGCCGTGCAGGCCGTGACTGGAGCGCCTAGTCCCCTCGGCCACCGCGGCCGGCGAAACCGAATTATTCTCATGTTTTTGAAAGCTGTAGCAACAGTGTATGATCCAAACAAATTAGTTGTATAAGCCAATGCTGCGTAAATAAATAGTATTTGTTTTGTTACAGATAAGTTATTACTTTTCACGGATAAATTGTAGTGTTTGTTGCCCATGCGCTGCAACCTATGGCAACACTACAGAATATGTATACACCACAGCAGTCAACCATAGAGCAGGTATAACATGTTTTAGCGTTTTATGATCTGTACGAAACAATGTTTTAGTATGTGAGGGCGCGTAGCGCACGAATCTCCGGTCCAGAAACACTCAAAGTTTCCAACATACGCGTCATGTTAATATAACACGGGCAACAGACTCTGCAGTTTTGCCTTTTTTACAATACAACATGCTTCAACTTTCCGGTCAATTCAAGCACGCGATACAAGAACCTGTCAACCATAGAGCAGGTACAGCATTTTTATTCAATTTATGATTTGTACGAAACGGTACTGAAGTGAGTTTAAATCTTCCTTTTACGAGGCCAATTACTTTTACTGACAGGACAGGGGTACATCGAAAATATTATTATTTTCACGAATATGTTATGATTTTCGAGATTGTGGTTAGGCAGGAACCTAAGAGAACAGTTTAAATTGTTGCGAGTGAACAAGCGAATGTTATGATTTTTACGAATAGGTCATGATGTTAAAGGATGTGGTTAGGCAGGAACCTAAGAGTACAGCTTCAATTGATGTGAGCAAATGTTATGATTTTTACGAACATGTCGTGATTGTAACGGATGTGGTTAGGCAGGAATCGAGGAGTACAGATTAAATTGTTGCTTTCGTTGTAACAAATTACGAAATTATGACATTTAAAAAACCATAGTAATTCGTATTATTTGAGAGGCATACGCATTTCGATTTACGTAACAACTAAGTGTTACATCTGAACAGAAAAATATTGCATGTGGAGAAGCGTAGCATTTGCAATGTTCTACATTCCAATGCTGTGATTCGAAATAAAATCACAGAAACGTGATATTATCGCATTCATTTTCACATCTTGTAAACACTGTGTGCCGCCATTCATCCCAATATCCACAGCGACTGTCGCCAACACTAGCGTACTACGTCACGTAAGTGCATTAGGCCATGCCGCCGGTCGAGACTTTTACCCTCCATTTCTGCATCTTCTCCTAGCTCAAATTACCATATATATTGTTTCCTCAGTATTAACTTCCAAAACCTACTTCACTTAAATTTCCAAGCATGTGATATACTGCTGATCTACTATTACTATATAGTCATCTGCAAAGATAATGGTACTTAGATTTTTATTTTCGAGATGTATTTCCATCAGTCGACATATTTTAATCCACTGTTCCACAGCCGCACTGAAATATATTTTAAATGAAGTGGGTGAAAAACTTCATCCCTCCATCACCCTATTTGTCGTTAAAATGGATCTAGTGAAATTATGCTTCTTCTGATGTCTGATCAAATGTTTAGTAAATTGTGAAGGTGGGTTTATAATGTATGTAACCTAGTATTATTTTCAGAGTCAAATACTTGTTTATTCATTTGTAGTTGGTTTAGTTTTCAATATATTTTCAGATTTCTTCTGTCAGCTCCGTCAAATTAATTGTGTAATGAATTTTTAATGAAAATTATGATACACAATTTTGTGTTTGTTCTACAGGTTTATTTTGTTAATAGATTTTTGGCTTATTAGGCCGAAAATCGATTAACAAAATCAGCAAACCTGTAGAACAAACACAAAATTGTGTACTGTAATTTTCATAATGAATTTTTTCTACCAAGATCCGACGCAAGAATCAGTTAACATGAGGTTTTTTTCCCTCCTTCTTCGGTGTCACCTAACAAGATTTTTTTAAAGTTATGTGAAAGAGCATTATAAACACCTTTCTACGTCTAACTCAGTGTACGTTCATTATGGCAATGTTAAATAAGTAGAGCGTTTATCTTATCTCTTAATACTCCACGGTCTCAAAAGTGCTACATTAGACGTCGCTATGGAAACAGCGATGTCTGTCACGTTTGTTTCGAAAACAAAAAGTAGCAATTATTATTTTTTTTCTTTTCTTCTTTTCTTTTTAAATATTGGAGTCTGAGCCGATCCTCTTCCCAGTTAACGTAAGAATGTTGAAATACCGTTACGAAATACCAGATGAATGTTCTTCATACCCATTGGTATCCGGAGATGCTCGGTTATGTATTTATTCCATTCTTGCTTTAAACTGCCTCTTCCCCGTTTTGCCCATCGTCTTACGCTCAACTTTCTGTCCATTTCACCGGTATCTTCTTGGAATTTCTGCTTGTAGTTCTGTGTACACTGAGTTAAATCTTTATGACGTCTCTCTTGAATAATGTGTCCATAGTATAATTTTTCAGGTACGTGCAATGAATTATTACCAAACTGCCTACGATATACGTTGCGAATTTTTTGATTGCCTCTCATAATTCAAAAATTATGACTATAAAATAAAGTGTGTTTATTTAATTTTCTAATATCTATAAAACTTGCCTTTTTGGCCTCACACTTGAATTAGCTACTCAGATAATGACTTGTAACATTATAAAAGAGACGTTAAATTATTAGTTTCTCCTTGACTGGATGCTTTTGCTGTTGTCGCAACTTTGGTTCAATTTAATGGAAGTCCAGCTCCAGTTGCATTAATTCGAACTTTATTTCCACACGACTAGTTTCGGCCTCTGTGTAAGGCTATTTTCAAGTGCAACAGAACCTGCATATAATGTGCAGAAATAGCTTTACATGGCACAAGACAGAATGTTACATATTTAAAAATACTGTACAGAAGAGAACTTTCGTTATGCCGTAATGGGAGCAACGCCAAGTGATAAATAAATTAATCTTTATATCAAAACACACCGGAACGTGCCGATAAAAATGCATTACTGTATCGGAATTTTAAGTATGACACGTCCATTTTTCTCAAGTCGTTACTGGGCGCCAAATGTTTTAAATTCTCTCAGCATTCTATTGTTTTTATCACTTAGCGTTGCTCCCTCTACGGCATAACGTAAGTTCTTCTTCTGTACAGTAGTTTTATATATGTAACATTCTGTCTTGGACCATGTAAATAATCTTGTAAACCTATTTCACAAACAACGCACATATATACAAAACGCACTGTTACATTTTCCTATCGATTTCACTACTAATTCAGTCTACTTACTGTTCTTGATAAGCAGAAATGGATCAAAGTACTACTCTTTTGCTAATATTCGTTCAGCTGAGGCTATCGGTGACTAGATGTTACTAAATGATCTTTGTCGGAGGAATGAAGATAATATGTTGCTATGAATTTATCTAAAATAAGGTAAAATACCACAACGACTTTCCATACTGGCGCATATGGATTGATTATGTACAATTTATATGTTCACGATGAAATATTCTGGAAGCTTTCACATCAAATCAGATAGTATTTAGTAACCATCAAGTTTTATAAATACAACCCAATGAAATAAAGACAATTTATTTTACAATTATTATAATTTGTGAATTATGAGGGGCGATCAGAAAATTACGCACAATAAGGTAATACAAAAATGTTTAATAAGTAACAAAACAAAAAAAAAACTACTTACTAGTCGGATGTAGTTGAGATCATGGTGATGTCTTAGTAATAATCAGTTAGTTGCCTAAATAACCAATGTATTCATGTAGGAAAAGAGAATAAAAAAACTAATACATATACACGTAATTATTGCCATTTAATGATACTTATCAGAGGCGTCTGATATGAGAAGTATAATATGCAGTCCTCAGTTCCAAAATAATCGACTTGACGTGAGAAAAACGTTTCAGTACATGCGTTGTTTCTGTTGTCGAGATTTCAAATGTTAAAATGTTTGTAAAGCTTATGGGACTTAACTACGGAGACATCAGTCCCTAAACTTACAAATACTTATGAACTACTTACGAACTAGGACGGCACAAATATCCATGCCCAAGGGGGGATTCGAACCCCCGACCGTAGTGGCCGTGCAGACCGTGACTGAAGCGCCTCAGTCCCCTCGGCCACCGCGGCCGGCTTTGTCGAGATTGTGGGGCCATTCTTCAGTTCGAGTTGAGTGTTTCATGCAGTCGACTAAGTCTACTCCATCACTACGTCGCTATTTAATATTTACGCCCCCCCCCCCCCCCCCGTTTCTCCGAGAACGATGCAACCCATATGATATTATTCTCCCTCATCACGTCTAATACACAAGCCTTTCGCTGTAAGCCATTCAGTTTAATTCAAAGAAATGCCTAATTGATTGTAGCGCGTTCCTGCAGATATGTACACGTGTAATGAAACCAGAAGAGCTCGTTTATCGTTGATGATGGCTCCAATTGTACACGGCATGTGGTATTGCAATTCTTTTCAGTTTCATTTCTTTAGGACCGAATTTCAACATCTCATGGCTAAATATTACCATTTAACGGTTACGAGATTGATGACGAAAATCGTTTTCAAACCGTAGGAAGGCGCGTATAGAACAGGGGAAATCAAATGAGTTGTAGAAACGTTCGATAGTATCGGTTTCCGGGCATGTGATTGGTGGCTTTATATCCGTGACGTTTTTCGGATTTTTTTCTGACCCCAGAGCTTAGACATTTTCACATCAGTAAGGCTGAATAGCTTCGGGTTTCAGCTTTAAAGTACGAAATAAGCTTAACGTGTAGTTTTCTAAAAGTCTAGCTGGTAGAGCGGTGGGTGTACTATGGTAGTATCTCACACCACACAGGGGAGAGAAGTTATAATAATAATCTCAGGTCTAAGAAAGAAACGTACAAACACAGCGTTTGTTGAAAGAAAGGAGGCAAACTAAACAGTGTGCGTATATGATCATACATTGTGGCGCAGGAATGAATAGTAATCAGGACAGGAAAACAGCAAGAACAGGTTTCGATTGCTCCTCTATGTGGAGAGGAGAGGAAATGAATAAGGATAACATTAACGCCACAAGACCTCGTGATTTTAAAAGGTTTGATGAATGGGATGTGTAGGCTAAGCAACGCCTGCCACGATGATCGGACGAGAATGGGTGATCGTGCTGAAGTGTGCTGCTCATTTCAGTGTTTGTTAGTAAATGTATTGAGGATATTAAGCTGACGTTAAAAGCAACAAATAACTTTCACATTATGCACAATCTGACCGGGATTACGTGGTGATTTAGTAGAGTCCACCGTTAGTCTTTATGAGAGTTTATGAACCCACTCTTCACTCTTCATCAAGAGCCGAAACCAGAGGAGGTTGCACGCTGCGATACAGATAGACTTCGACGTTCTCACCCATTAGATTACATTAGATTAGATTCGACTTTGTTTCATAGGTAATGAATGCGACACTTCGTAAAGACGTGGAACGTGTCAGGTTAGTGAAAGGTGACTTTACAAATTATTACTTTGTACTAAATATTACATGACACAATATTTTGTTTATTTTTTAAATTTCTCTTTATTTTTTATTTTTTATTTTTAATATTTTTATTTTTTTACTAATTAATATTTATAAATTCATCTGTAGTGTAGAAGGAGTTGCCATTCAGAAATTCTTTTAATTTATTTTTAAATGCTATTTGGCTCTCTGTCAGGCTTTTGATGCTGTTTGGTAGGTGACCAAAGACTTTTGTCAAAGGGTAATTCACACTTTTCTGTGCCAAAGCTAGATTTAATCTTGAATAATGAAGATCATTTTTCTCCTAGTGTTGTAGTTATGTACACTGCTATTGCTTTTGAATTCGGTGCGATTGGTAATAAAAAATTTCATAAGTGAATATATATACTGTCAAGCTACTGTGAAGATCCCTAGCTCTTTAAATAAGTGTCTGCAGGATGATCTTGGATTGACTCCAGCAATTGTGCAATGAATACTTTTTTACTGAATGATGAATTACTCCAGATAATGATGCCATACTAAAGCAGAGAATGAAAATAGGCATAGTACCATCACAAACGAGTTTCGTTGTCTTCAGGTCGCGACTCTTGGCATGCCAGATTTCCTGAGAAATAACGTGTTGATGAACAACAGCGACCAGTAATAATCTGTTTCACGTTACCTACTAGAATATAATTCGCTTGTTGAAAATAAATAACAAACGATAACTGCAAGTAAGTTTCGTCGTAATGCAAACCTAAAACACAGCCGTATTATTTACATGTTTGTACCTGTGCAGTATTTAATCTAGGAAAAAAAAATCAATGTGGAATATGTATTGCATGAAAGAATAATACCGTCTGATGATGAACTGCATAGAAACAGGTAACGGTAAAGTAATAAAAATATATGTGGTATTTGTTCTTGCGGACATAAAATGTTTAAATGTTTGTTAAGCTTATGGAACTTAACTGCGGGGTCATCAGTCCCAAAACTTGCAAACTACTTATAAACTGACTTGTACTAAAGACAGCGCAAACATCGATGCCCCGAGAGAGGATTCGAACCTCCGACGGGGAACGGCCTAGTAGATCGGAGCATAGCGCCTCAATGCCCTCGGCCACATAAGAGACACCACATTTATATATGTATAATTAATATGACGAGAGGTGAAAAGTTCCTTTAATTTCAATGCGGGTGTATACGAGACTTCATCTGTTTATGGCATTCGGCTGACCACGGCCAAGGGTAAACGACAGTAATGGGCAAGGGAGACTACGATAATTGTGTGTAACTTGAGTTTTTCTGTTTAGCTATGACCGTGCCGCGACGGAGCGGCCGAGCGCATTGAGGCGCTATATATACTACGATGCGCGAAGCCGTTCCCCTTCGGGTGTTCGAATCCTCCCCTCGGGCATGAATATTTCTGTCGTCTTTAGTATAAGGTATTTCATAAGCAGTTTGTAAGTTCAGGGACTGATGATCCGGCCGTTAAGTCCCTTAAGCTTGACAAACATTTATTTATTTATTTATTTATTTTTATTTATTTATTTATTTATTTATTTATTTATTTATTTATTTGTATGGGTGTGCGTGGATAGTAATTGTAGTTGGGATATTCATCGGGTTCGAGGTGGCTTAGACAAGAACAAGATTCTTCTGATCACTGACTCACAATTAGACACAAAACACGGATAAAGGAGATATTGAGAGCAGACGTATCAAGGTGGCCGCTAAGGAAAGTTGGAACAGAAAAAAGTTAATTATCTGATACTTCTAATTGTCACCACCTACTACAATGTAGGGGTACCTTCAGTTTTGTAATATTCTGTTTCTGAATTATTATTTTATATTTGCTGTACATCTCTCATGGTTAGCATGATTTAGTTTCCTGCCGTAAATTCATTAGGATCTATGTTGTGTCGACATGAATCGATTTTCTTAAGATATCAGTGGTGAAGTTTTCGATTCGTAGACTTATCCACATGGTAAAGTAAGTTATCCTAAAGACAACACAAACTCCCATGACCGAGAGAGGACTCGAACCCTCGGTGGGAGTGGCGGCACAATCCTTGGCATGCTGCTTCACACCACGCTGCCGTTTTCGGACTGATATGAATCTGAGCCGGATCGATGATCTCCATCAGCGATCGGCGAGTTTCAATAGACTCATTATGTTTGGCAGAGAGCCTAGTGAGACAAGTGGAAGGGTCTCTGGAGCAAAGACCTATATAAACAACATAGAATGGCCACAGCGCCGCCATAGTTGAAGCCAATTGGAAAGGTAGCCGCCATCTTTGAGAACGTCAGTGTCACGCCAGGTGGTACTTGGCGTCTGCTAACGCTTATAGGTTTTATATTCATCATTGCCAGTCTTGATTTTTCCTTAATTTCTGGGCGACGCATTTCGGAAAGTAATTCCTACTACGAATAGCATTTCTCGTTTACTACTGCATTCTAAGTGTATTGTTTACAATCGTCGAACTGCTGCATTATTTGATGTTACTATAATGTCAATAATCGTTTGTATTTGCCGACATATCTTCCCTATAAATACAGGCGAATTTATTTATAGTCTTTAATTACCTTTATTCTGCCTGTGGTTCAAATGATGTTTCATGATTTGAAGTACATTACGTATTTATCAAGCTCTCCACAATTTGATGTTTCATTGGTACTTTTCTTACAGCTTTTGGTTTCTGTAGGTGCTCAGGAAACGAAAATAGTGTTGGAATGGCATTTGCAAGTAGCCGATTTCGATCGGTGGTACTATCCATAACTTTTCTTCAAAATGACAAGAGCATATGTAACTATAATTTGTAGGCTGCCACTTATCACGCCTCATACTGGTTACTCATTGGGTTAGCAACTCCTTGTTTTTCAAAGGAAATCTGTATAAAGAATAGTTTAATCACAGTTAATATACCTAGGCTATTTAGCCAATGGTTAATACGCTTTTGTACACTATATAACATCTGTCATTACATTAAAACACACCAAATACATCTGTGCCTAGCTTTTTGATAGTCGTAAAGAAAACGTAATATTTTGAAACTTGGTAAATGCGAAAGTTAAGTATAATGAATATTTATCGGCAAATACACGCTAATACACAACTACCTATATAATTACATATCTCTTTCTTTATGTATGATATTCCAACAGTTTTATCAATGCGGTTGCTGCAAGTGTACGCCGAACATACACAGGGCTGGGTTTACCACTAATAATAGCGCTTACACTTTAGTTTACATTGCTCAATCTGCTGCTTCAAACTGACGTTCTCAAATATGGTGCCCAATGTTGCTTTGTGCTGCCACTCAGAGCGCTGTAGCTTGCCTGTAGCCTCTCTATGTTGTTTACACACCTCTTTGCTCTGGAGGGCGTGGCTAGGAGGTGTGTGCTGCAGACGAGAGGGACGCTACGCGCGTATGGGCAGTAAACAGGATGTGTACGTTACGTCGCTGTCTGGCAAGTAGTCAGTGTCGGCAGCGCTGCGCGACGTTTTAGTTGCAGCCATACCGAGCAATGGAACGGCTGGCCGAGCTGTCTTGATGTGTTCCGAAGGCTGTGGGGATGACTGTCGGTGTGTGATGCACACATGAAGTTTTGAACTAGCTACCAACGCGTCTTTCAATACAGCGGAATCAGCATGTTATGCTACGGTGAGACAGTTCTATTGTGAGTTTGAGAGTTTAACTGTGCGTTTAGCCTGATTTGGGATTCTTCTCCTTGGTCAATGGTCTCGGTTGATAGCGATGTAATTGAATTGTCTCGTCGCCCCCCTCCTGCAGATCAAGTTGTTGTAGTGTTATGTTTTGCTTTCATGCTGTGTACATCTACTCGCATCTTGTGGTTAGCGAACAAACTGCTGTTACTAACGGGGTGATGTCTGAAGGCCTCCGCGGTGGAGTAGCGGAGCGGTCTTTTAAGGCACCTCGCTGCGGAGCGCGCGGTTGCTAGCCGTCGGAGGGGCATGGGTGCGTGTGTTGTCTTTAGGTTAATTTATCTTGGTTTAAGTTGTTTGTAAGCTACGGACTGATAACCACGCAGTTTGGTCCGATAGATTTACAAACATTTGATCATTTGTCTGAAGGCCATGGAAAATGACACGAAGTAGTGGCATGTATTAAAATTAAATCTTCTGGAAGTCTGGGGCCTGCTCCAAGACAGTTAGCTCGAATTTGAAAAAAATTGTTGGAGATTTATTGTTCTATATCTTGGCTGTATTATTTAAGGTATAACCAAAGATTCTTGTTTCGAGGTTCACATATTAAACACCAGCTCTTAAGGTATAAGTTTTATATTAACTGCATTTTTCAGGTCGCCTTTCATGCGTTGATGTTTTTTTTTTTATTTTATTTTTATTTATTTTTTTTTATTTTAGAATTGCAAGTATATTTTAAGAGAGCCCATCAGGCGTGTTGGTTGTTTAAATGATTAGGTGTTGAATTATTAACTTGACCTCAAATTTTGCCCTGATGGCATCGGATTATTTAAATTTTTTTTATTAATTTAATCTGCAAATTATATTTTATTATCTGTTTATTGCAGACTAAATAAATTTGTGTAAACTGCCTATCAATTATGTGCGACTGAATAAAAACCGGGTCAGTCCTTCAAAAAAGTTCAAATGTTTGTTAAGCTTATGGGACTTAACTACGGGGTCATCAGTCCCTAAACTTACAAACTACTTATGAACTACTTACGAACGAGGACGGCACAAATATCCATGCCCGAGGGGGGATTCGAACCCCCGACCGTAGTGACCGTGCTGACCGTGACTGGAGCGCCTCAGTCACCTCGGCCACCGCGGCCGGCAACGCTACAGAATCCTCTGTCCTTTACAATAAAAAGATGAAATTACCTCATGACAGGCTATGTTCATATTCTTGAAAGTCTCTTTGTTTGGTAAAGATTGTATTGGTTCATAAAATAAACGAAAGAATAACAAAACTCAATAAATGAAAAATGGATGGGGCCAGTTCAGTGTCGGGATGGGGAGACATCGTGGCCCTGTCTGCCCGGCCTCCACAGTCTGAAGATGACAGCAACCTTACATGCGTAAAATCTGGTCAAGGAACGAGACAAAAAAGCACAAAAGGGGAAAATAGTGAAGAAGCTATCGGCCTGGAAGCAGAAATCCCAGGTTGGATCCTCGGTTTGGGAACCAATTTTGCCGCAGTTGAGTGGCCGAGAGTTCGAAGGCGCCTAGCTTCAGAGAGCGCAGCTGCTCGCCGTCGGAGGTTCGAGTCCTCCCTCGGGCATGGGTGTATTTATTATCCTTAGTATGAATTAGTTTAAGCACTTCGTAAGTCTAGGAATTGATGTCCAGAGTAGTTAAGTCACATAGATTTACAAATTTTGAATTTAAATATGAACAAATTTGCAGTAACCTTATTGACTTTAATTCGATGTCCAGAAAAAAGGAGAAAAATGTCTTTCACAGCATTGATTGTAGGAAGTATCGTAAAACGTGAATTCATATTACAGCCATGGGGTGCAACGATGTTTTCATTTGACAAAATTGCATTTGAATAATGTTTTAGTCAACAAACCATTGCCTCAGAGTTGATGCATTGTCAAGCTCATACAAACTTTTATATCTCTCTACGCACAGTCATTCTATTAACATCTACATCTAGATAACCACCGTTATACTATTTATCTCCCATTCCATTCTCGAATAGCGCGCGGGAAGAAAGAACACCTGAATCTCTCCGTTCGAGCTCTTATTTCTCGTATTTTATTTTGATGATCATTTCTACCTATGTAAGTGGGAGTTAACAATATATTTTCCCATTCGGAGGAGAATTTTGGCAATTTGAGTTTCGGAAGTAGCCCTCGCCGCAGCGATAAGCGCCGTTGTTGTAATGATTCCCATCCCAGATCCTGTTTCATTTCCGTAACGCTGTCTCCACTGTATCGTGACAATACAAAACGAGCTACCTTTCTTTGGACTCTATCGATGTCCTCCGCCAAACCCACCTGATAAGGGTCCCACACTGAGTACCAATACTCCAAAAATGGACGGACAAGCGTAGTTTATGCGGTTTCTTTTGTAGTACTGTTGCATCTTTTAAGGGTTGTGCCAATAAAACACAGTCTCTGGTTCTCCTTTCCCACGACATAATCTACGTATTCTTTCCAGTTTAAGTTTGAAGTAATAGTAATTCCTAAGTATTTTGTAGGGTTTACGGCCTTAACTTTTGATTGATGTATCTTGTAAACAAAGTTTAACGGATTCCTTTTTGTACTCATGTGGACTTCACATTTCTCATTATTTAGAGTCAATTGCCAATTTTTACAGTATAGTGATATCTTATTCAGATCGTTCTGCAATTGGTTTTGATCTTCAGATGATTTTACTGGACGGTAAATGAAGGCGTCATCTGCAAACAACCTAAGAGAGCTACTTAGTTTTTCCCCTAAATCGTTTATGTAAATAAGGACCAGCAGAGGACCAATAACACTACCCTGTGGAACGCCCGATATCACCTCTGTTTTAGTCGATGCCTTACCATCGATTACTACAAACTGTGTCCTCTCTGACAGGAAATGCCTCTATCCAATCGCAAATTTGGGGCGATATACCATAACCATGCAATTTGATTAAAAGCCGTTTGTGAGGTTCGGTGTCAAAAGCCTTCTGGAAATCAAGAAATAATTCTGTGGGGGAGTGCGATGAGGAAATTCCCTTGTTAGTTCCAAAATATGATGTTGCAGTTAACCAGTGCTGACTTCACATAACCGGCCAACAACGCCTTTCTCCTTTTCGAAAGCACAAGACCCAACAGTTCTAGGAGCCGCGTCCGTTAGAAAGGGGAGAGAACGGCATTTTTTCCCACTCAGGCAATTACAGCTCTCTGTGTTTCCTCGGACCGCCCCTCATTCGAAAGCTAGGACGACTCGTGCCAGACTAAACAACGGGCGCAGCCTAGGCGCCGCGCGGCTCTGGAAGCGAGCGCCGCAGTCGGAGGCGGGGGGCGTTCGTCGCCGTGCTGGCGCGTGGGCGGCGGGGGCGGGGGGCGGGAGCGGGGGCGGCTAACGACCGGCGGGGGCGGCGGCGCAGCGCACTAAATCACGCCGGCTGTCCCCGGTCTGCGTGTGACGCGCTAATTGGACCGGCGGCCGTCCAAACTGGGGAGCGACACACAAGCCTAGGCGGGGCGGACCTAGCTGCCGAGGGCCGCCGTCTCGTTGGACCACTTCTGACAAAAGGCTGCTGCTGACTTTTCGGGCAGTGGTCTGGCAGTTTCTTTCCATGCCGCCAATCCTGTCGTTCGACAGTAAAAAGATTAGTTTTCTCCGGAAAACACATCAAGAGAGACAGGATGGTAGGACATGACGTTAGGAATACTTCACTGCTCCACTTTGTTTCTCTTTATGCTGCACTTGCACTACTACACTTGTAATATTGCGCTTTCCTTCTCCCGATCAGGTGTTGGTGTAGTAGTTGCTGTTCGTAGCCGCTATTAAAGTTCACTAACGCTATAATATTACAGGAAAATAATTTGGTAGATCTGATACATTTAGGTAACTTTATAATTAGAAACTCAAAAAAGGAAGCGGAACCTGACTTTAAAGTTTAGCGACAGTAGTAATTTGTAATGAACTGCCAGGCAGCCCTGAGATCACTGGCAGCTCCTGCAACAAGGTCTAAAATTGTTGCAGAATGTCACAGGGTTCTGGTGGAGCTAGGGGAAAGCAATAGAGTAAACCTATTGTGGGTCCCTGGCCACTCGGAGATCAGTGGCAACGAACATGCTGACAGATTAGCCAGGATGGGGGCAGAGACTCCATTTATTGGACCAGAACCTGTCCTGACAATCACCAAGGCAATGATCAAATTGGAGTTACGTATCTGGCTCAGAATATTGTAGAATATTGGACCTGGCGTAGAATATTGGACCAAAGTCCATCAACAAAACATGACAAGGTAATGATGCCAAAGCCATGTTTTAAAAGAAGCTCTGCAATCCTGGGTCTGAACAGGAGAGAGATTAGACTCATGGTTGGATTGCTGACAGGCCATGGGAATTTCAAAAAGCACCTACATACAATGGGAATAACAGAAGAGGACCCTAAATGTAGGATCTGTGATGACGGTGATGAAATTGCATCACATCTAATCTTCGAATGCATTGCATTGGAGAGTAAAAGGCACAGAACATTTGGGACAACTAGACCCGAAGAAATTGTGTCTAATAAAGAACTGGTAAAGGGACTCCTTGCACTGTTCAAGGGCATTGGTTGGCTTTACTAGATATACAGCGAGCGATACCGCACAATAAACTTAGTTTCGGTGCGGGCAGTGGCGGGTTAGACCAAGACTGTTTTGGCTTCCCTGAAAGCATCAAATCAAATCAAATCAATTTGTAATGAAAGCAACACCTGAGCCCAATATTACGCAAAGGAACTATCAGATTCCGCTATGACCTTTCTTACCATGATGATTATGTCAAGTTGATTGGATGGAGCAGATGAAGCTGTAAAAACTCTTGCTGCATTGTGTCAAATGATGCTTGGTTGACTTGGAGCAGATTATAGTAACTCAATGACCGTGAAGAAAAGTATTAAATTATCTTTTTGTGACGAAAGTATGTTTAGATCGATCGGATTTCGATTAATTCCGAAGATTTCCTTGCAGGCATTACTATCAAGTCGCGTTCATAAAAGTTAAATATAATGGCATCTAGAAGTTTCCAGTAAATTTTGGATACATGTCCAACAATGGCTCCAAGCATCATACTACATAATTAAGACTACTGCTGAAAAATTACAATCAGTTCATGAATTATTTAAAGGTGGGTCATTTGCAATAAGTAAAAGATTTATACGTAACTAAATATATTTTCACCATATTTCACAAGAAAAACGCCCTCACACACACTTACAATTAATAATGGAAAAGTCCTTGATGTGCGACTGTTTTCAATGAGGTGGTAAACATGAAAGACCTAGTTCACAACCGCATTCTGGGCAGCTCGTAGAAAATAGATAAACATCAAAAATATATGAAGAGCGTAATTAGCTGCCAGAGAAAGCTGTGGTCAGCGATAAGCATTGTAAATAAATTATTTTTCGAATGAAAATTTTTAATGTAATACTACACACTCATAAGGTGACACACAAAGTGGCACTACACAACTGGCGCTAATGGCATAGGCACAAAGATAACGCACACGACATACATCTGTAAGTCCACGGTACTGTTGAAAAGTTAAGGAAGGAAGGAAGGAATCTTAGTGATTAATGTCCCGTCGACTGTGGTCATTAAAGATGGAGCTCACGCTCGGATTTTTGGGGAAGGATGGGGAAGGAAATCGGCCGCGCCCTTTGAAAGGAACCATCCCGGCTTTTGCCTGGAGTGATTTAGGGAAATCACGAAAAACGTAAATCTGGATGGCCCGAAGTGGATTTGAACCACCATCCTTCCGAATATGAGTGCAGTGTGTTACCACTGCGCCACCTCGCTCGGTCGAAAATTTGAGAAATCCGTCCCGAAACACATGTGCTACGAAACGCCACTGTTTCCTGAAACCCAACATCAATATGGGATATGGTCACCACACACAGTAAACAGGTCGCACAACGGGTTGGCATACTCTGGATCCAGTGGTCGAACAGCTCCCATTCTTGCACCTGTGCCTGTGGGAGCTCCTCAAGTATCCTAGGGGCTTGAATACGTGCAGCGATACGTCGACCGAGATCACCCAGACGTGCTCAAAGTGGGTTAAGTCTGGAGAACAGGTAGGCCACTCCATTCGCCTGCAAGATACTCCTCCACAATGACAGCTCGGTGGGGCAATGCGTTATCAGGAAAGGCGGACATACTGGTGCAAAATGACGTCCTGATATACCTGCCCTGTTACAGTTCCTCTGTCAAAGACATGTAGGGGTGAACGTACACCAATCATAATCCCACCACACACCATTAAACTACTACCTTCATACAGGTCCCTTTCACGGACATTACGGGGTTGTTATCTGGTTCCTATTTCCTAGTTCCAGATAAAAACCCGGTGAGAATCACTGTTCAGACTGTACGTGGACTGGTCCGTGAACATAACTTAGGACCACTGATCCAAAGACCATGTACTGTGTTCTTGACACCAGGCTTTACAAGCTCTCCTGTGATCAGGAGTCAGTGGAATGGACCTTGTAGGTCTCCAGGCGAATAAACTATGTCTGTGTCTGCAGACAACTGAGGCAGTGGCTGCGGGAAGGTCGCGAGCAATGCTACCTCCGTGGCCGTCTGCGGGCACTAATGGTGAGATGTCCGTCTTGTGGTGTTTTACACTTTGGACGTCCCGTTCCGTAGCGCCTGGACACGTTTCCAGTCTGCTTTAATAGTTGACATAATCTTGAGAGCACACTTTGTGGAACACGGAGAGTCCATGCTACCGCCGGCTGACCATCCTACAGTCGCCGCAGTATTCTACCCTTCTTAACGTCATCAGTATCTGTTCTTTGAGCAATTTTCAACACACAGTCCCCTTTAGCACGTCTCAAAACGTCAGCACACTTGCTGCACCATACTCTGACATGCACCAACACACCTTTGCGTATGTGGACTGCTGCCAGCGCCATCCACCTGATGTCCATACCCTGAGATGTAAACATGCAAACCTCCCACCAGAGCGTTGTTTAATCATGTATCAGCATTATCCTTAATTTTTGAGCATGAGTGTAAATTATTAGAATTCCCATCACCTGCACTTATAAGGGGAAGGTCTCACAATGTGACTGCGACCCTCCCCAATGTCTCAAAAAGTTAGTAGCTAAAATGCACTGCAGAAAAAAAATTATTACACCTGAAAAGATGACGCCGACTTTGATTCGATATTGGGGATAACAGATGTAGGAATAATAATTTGAACGTCATACGCCAACAGACAGCGTACTGAATAGCTACCAGAGCGCTGTATGTTGAAAGACCACCGTAATTTGTAAAATTAACTGTAGCTGAAACGAGCCAGCTAAAAGCTTACTTTAAACATATAATTCTGGCCGTAAAAAACCAGTTAAAGGATTCGCGTGAACTACTAACTACTACCTGCAATCTTGTTCCCTAGCCTCAGAATTTAGAACTAACTCAACATTTACTTTAGCAACAGGAAGACAAAGAGACGGTGGCCAACACACATCGTAGATCACGAGAATTACGAACTAAACCACTTCATGAAGATGGCTGTGAGAACATTTATGGCACAACGGGATTAAAAATATGATAATATGCATCTGAATTTGTTCTCAGCACTGGTAAAAACAACATTAAATAAAAGGGGAAGGTATTCATTAACAAATATACAAAAGTAGGATGCAATTTCACTCACAATAAATTATTTATTCAGTTCAAACATGAGCAAGTGGGGGAACCAGTTTTGTTAAACAATAAAAGTGCATCCCATTGAAAAACTCACTTAAAGTAATCTGAACTAATCATCGTCGGGGGAGGGATTTACAATCAACAAGCATTCAACCACTCACACACGCGGAACAAAGCGAAACTCACCCAACTCAGCGTGCTGATCAGAAGCAGGCACCAGTATCGTAGGCGAAATTCAGCGAACCAGGATGTACCATACAACACAAGAAAAATAAACTTCGTAGATCGCTCTGGTCTGTCTTTCTTTACTTGAGATGGTACACGATAATACCGAGATTAATTTTTATTCAAATCAAACCAAGAGCATGTGGAATTATTGAGACATACGGCATGTGTTTGCTACATTACATATTCGCACCCCACTGAAGGCGAAGTGCTTAAAGATCGTATTCATTTCAACAAAACCAACGGAATCACAGATTACGAAGCAAGAATACACAATAGGAAGGCACTGTTGTGTGAGCAGTGGCGACAACTCAGGTGACTAGCCATAAACACTTGAAGTCGGAGATCGGAGCCACGTGGTTCTGAAAACCAGTAAAAATACAAAAATTCAATTTCTGAAAATTAAAGAAAAATAGCTACGGCATGCAACCCTTAGAAATGCGTAAGAAATCCTAAGGAAGCTAAAGAAATACAGTTAGACGCGACTGGGAAGGTTTTACACGGATCAACGAAGTCCAGCCTTCAAAAATCTGAAAAATGGAATAAATTCAAAGTCGGAGCAAATCAACTAAGAAATACGGCATCCAACCTCTAGAAATACGTAGTATTTCATAAGCAAGCTAATAAAGGAAGTCGTACAAGGCTAGAAGAAAATTTACTACGGAGTCTGAATGCAAAGTACAAGTTTGGAAACGAAACAGCAATTTAAAATAGACAGAGAGAAGATAGCGAGGTACTAATGGAAATTAAAAAGATACATACATAATTTCTTGCCTGAAGGGCATAGGAACAGACAGAGGGGTAGCTGAAGGCTTTGTTCTGAGGACACACCACATGGAGTACATATCGCTCGCGGAAGGAGAAAAACGGAAAAGAATTTTTCACATGCACTGCACAGAATAAAAATTATTAGTCGCGTTCGACAAAGCTAGAAAGAAATTAAATGGAGTTCATACACCACCAGCTAGTCTCACACAGGTTACCGATTCCCAGCTGTTATCAAACCTAATTAGTTGGATATTCACCGCATTTACCTATGCAAAATCACCGAAATGAAATCGGTTTCTACACATGACCAGAGAAACTTCACCCGGAAAATGAATCTCAGTTCTGAAGTCTAACAAACCAGACAACGAATTGCTACCATCTCAAGGGAGGAAAAAAATCAGAACGTCCTACCAGCTAGAAGCGCAGCCACAGAATGTCCAACTCGGCCAACCAGTAAGCCCTTGCCAGCGGCCGGAAATCGGCAAAACCCACGAAAAACGAGTTGGGGGAAAGAGCTTAAACTCACGCATCCTGTCGAGGCTCACTAATTGGCATTGCCAACCCAACTTGTAACCAAAGTGGGAAGGAACCTATTTGGTAGCATCAAAAGCAGAGGTTGGTAACGACTACCTATCAACTCGAAGTCAGAAATGCAAAGCGCGCAGCCAGCAGCCGACGACGAAAATTCCCATACAAACACTCAGACTCCCATGCTAGAAGATTCTAATACCTGCACATACAGAATAAAGCAAGTACGTTCTCACAAGAACAGTGGCGTCAGGGAGAAACTGTTCAACTTGCCACATTCATAGACACAATGATAAATTATTAGCATACAAAAATCCCAGCAATATTACAGAAACTAACATTTAAAAACATGAAATGAGATGCTATTCCTCATGCCTCCGAATGAGAGGTGTTCCAGTTTAGTAAAAACGCTCGTCTTGTGAACTTAGGTAATTTACAAAAAGAAAGACGGCAGACAGCCGTGTCCTTTTAAAAGGAAATGTTCACAGCTATAAAGCTGAGTGTAATATCAACGTGCGAAGCAATCAGGCATCGCGCCACTGTAGACGCATTCGTTCTTCCTACAGATGACTCAGCGAGTTTGAAAACTGTCCAATTGTGGCCTTCCCTCAGGCGGGATGTTTGTTTACTTATTTTTCCAGAGAACTGCAACTAAACTTAAACGTATTGCGTCATTTGTGCAACGTCGTTGGTTGCAATATTGGCGTGAACATTCTCACACTCGTTGACGAGGTTCTATACGTCCACGAAGCATATGTCCGCCAAGATCGTCGTGTTGTAAGCATACAACTGGAAGCTCGTAAACCTTCCATAGCACAGATGAGATGGTTTGTAGTGTTGCTTTCGTATTTTGGTTTGGTGTTGCAAGGATTTGGATTAAATGCCGCTTATATAATTGAATGAATTTCGTAATATTTGCAGGAACATTTTTTTTTCTGAGAGGATGTCAGACTAGAGCGAGGAGCGTATAGGCATTAAAAATTGGCGGTAGTCATTGTTGAAGTTAGACAACATCTGAAAGCACCACTACAAAAGAAATTCGGCGAATAGTTAGTTACCTTTACATTCAGGATGAGGCGTGGATCAACGTAGACATTGTTTTGCTGGAATAGGAAATTAAATTAAATTATCCGCCGAAAATAAATGCTTGGTTATCCTAAGCTCAAAGTCTCACGATAGCGTTAAGTTACTGACACAATAGGGAAATAAAATAACAAAATATCAGACTTTGCTGAATGAAAACCAATTTTGCAGATTTTGAAAATCAAAACAATATAAATTCAATGTAGGACAGAGTTAAGTTTGAACCGGAGTTATACAATCGCGAAACGAATTGTAATAATGATCAAGCATCTCTTTGACCGCAGCTTGCTGAAGAAATAAAATAAAAAATTAAAAGAAAAAAAATTATAAAATAAAATAAATTATTTGGAGTATGAGAAGGTCATTTTGAATTGTTTTTAATGTTTGAAATTCAACTAGGGGGTTTATTACAATAAGAATAAATAACTAACGCTCACACATTTTTGTAGCAGAGAGTATGAAGAGGCTTCTGATCAGTAGAAGAGTGTAAAACAGAAAAACGAAGAGCACTTTCGTTCTCTCTCCAGGCTCGTTGAAAAAATTGGTAATCGCAAAACAAAAATCAGAGGAATACCTTGAAGTGAGAAAGGATACGCAAGCGACAAGCATCGCAGACATAATTTAATAAAAATATTTAATGTAATGCTGCGAAATGTCTTCACGAAATGTCTTGACGAACTGTCGCCAACCGGTTACCAGCAGTGGGACTACAGCCACACACACACACACACACACACACACACACACACACACATTCACTCAAGCCACAGCATCGACGTGCGCCGCTATACTGGTGCCGTCAGCCGATTACTTGAAAGATGTTTAGATTATCCATTACGGATATTTCAGAACCCGTGACTGTTTATTTCAAGGCGTTCAAATGTTTGTGAAGCTTAAGGAACGTAACTGCAGGGTCATCAGTCCCTAAACTTACAAACTACTTATGAACTACCTTATACTAAAGACGACACAAACGTCCATGTCCGAGGGGGGATTCCAACCCCGACGGGAAACATTTCAATATGATTTAATAGAAATGAAACCAGCCACTTTGACTTTAAATGATACTGTTTTATTCCATTAACCGGTTTTCAAACCTTTTCAGGGTCGTCTTCAGATAGTGCACGTGTTACTGGATCATTTTTGGTGCTGGTTCTGTGGTGGGAAGATGGAAACATACTTTAATAAATCGATTTGCAGCTTGTTTAGGTCGTGTTTTGTTCGTGGAAATTTACGTGAAATTTATTCATTTACTTACTGCGACTGTATGGCCGGCTTTTTATAATTAATTTCCCGGCCGTAAAATCGCAATAAGTAAATGAACAAATTTCACGCAAATTTCCAGATACAATCACGACCTAAACAACCTGCAAGTCGATTTATTAGAGTATGTTTCCATATTCCCACCACACTTAACCCTCTCATTCCCAGTGTTGTTCCTGGACAACAACGTATAAAAAGTTGATTTATACCGTATTTTGTGCATCAGCCCTTAAAGTTGCATTTTTGTTGATGGACAACATGCAGCTATTATGATATTTGCCACTTGTTACTGCGTGTAGCAATTTCTGAGGCGGTAATCTGTCCATCTTAGAGGTGCGTTGCGTTGTCGTCTGTACTTGGCTGAGAGTGTGAGCGTGAGTGTGGTTCATTTTATTTTATTCCAGCAGTGAATAGTCTTATTTTTGATGCTGTGGCGAAGATTATACTAGCATTATTGATCTGGTGGTGTTATATATATCAAGAAAGTGACATCCAAGTAATAAAATACCTCGATACAAACGTCAGTGTTGTGCCTGAAATAGATGACATAAACAATCAGTACTTCGACAAGAAATTTTAAAACACATATTTTGATTATAAATATAAATTTTTAAAGTCTGAGATTGTTTTTCGTCTCGAACATGTCAAAGACTTTAAAGATAAAGATGAAGCACTGAATTAAAATTTGTGACGTTCATTGCCGAGGTGCTATTCCGCTGTATGGAGAGCCTTGGCAGTAGTGACATTATGTCATGGAACACAGAAGCTGAATTACAGTTTGTGACGTGGAGGGAAGTCGTACTTAGACTATTCCGAGGCGCCTTAATTTGCTAGTGGTGCGGTGGTCTAGTGATAACCCGGCGCCATGGCTCAGCGCGCCCGGTCAGGGGGCTGAACGCCCTCTGTAATAAAAATAGCTGAGCCAAATATTCAACGAACAACGAAGAACGAACAGAAATAACGACCGAAAACATAGATCTACCTGAAGAACAAAAAAAGTAAGACGTCTGCCTAGTAAGCATGGAGGTTCGAGTTTGATTCCCGGCCGCATTACAAATTTTAATTCAATGCTTCACCTTTATCTTTTAATGTCTTTGACATATTTTGATGTTTACTCCACTGTTATTTATACGAATTGCCAACTAAGGACCGCGTTACAAATTCTATTTCATATTCACTTTCTTCTTTCTCTTCTCTAGGTCTGCTCTTCTGCAGGTTGCCATTTTTGCCAGATGTTCAGCTATCAGTTTCCTGTTGGTCTTCGTTCTTGGGGCCTCTTGAAAAACCTAGAATTCAGTTATTGCCTTTCTGTACTTGTACCTATTCATCGCGTCCATTTCTATGAGTCCAAGTTCCACGAGATCTTTCTTTATTCCTTGCATTTGGGTGTTTCTCTTTGTTGAACTAAATTAAAGATTTTCTTTATTAATCTGCTGTCATCCATTCTCACCAGATGACCGAAGAACATAAGCCTTCTCTTTCTCATTTCCGTTGTAACTGGTTTAATACACTGATAGACCTACTCATTACTCATCTTTACCCATGTTTCGCCAATTTTTTTGTGTCCACCAAGAAGCTTCCTTAGAATTACTCTTTCCTTCCTCTAGAGCTCACCTACTAGTCCTTTGTTCTTGAGTGAGAGTGTTTCTGCTACATATTGTACTTCTGTTCTTGTCACTGTCGTGTAGTGTAATAACTTCGCATTTCGAGATAAGCAGTTTTTGTTGTATAGCTTCATTTTTAAAACTTGCGCCCTCCTGAGTTTACCTACTCGGAGTTTGACAGCTTCTTTTTCCATGCCAGTATCCGTTATTGTTTCTCCCAAATATTTAAAGTGTTTGACCCTTTCGATGCATCTAATTATTATGTGTAATTTATTGACTTCCTTAAACTTGTTAGACATAAAAAAATGTTCAAATGTTTGTATAATCTATGGGACTTAACTACGGGGTCATCAGTCCCTAAACTTACAAACTACTTATGAACTACTTACGAACTAGGACGGCACAAATATCCATGCCCGAGGTGGGATTCGACCCCCCGACCGTAGTGGCCGTGCAGACCGTGACTGGAGCGCCTCAGTCTCCTCGGCCACTGCGGCCGGCTGTTACACATAAATTTAGTTTTATCTTTCTTCTATTTGTTTAATTGTATCTGGTATATTTGTGGACAGTAGAGCAATATCGTCTGCAAAAGTTAGTGCATGTACCGTAAGCCCTTTTTCTGATCTTCCAAAAGGAATTCCATTCACTTTTTCTTGCGTATATTCCGCCAATGTCTCCCTTATTATCTTTTCTAGAGTGATGTTGAATAAGATTGGGGAGAGTCCATCACCTTGTCTTAAACCTGTTTGGATTTTGAAAGGGCCTGAAATCTTGCCTCGAAATTTCACCTTGGACTTTGTATCTGTCAATGTTTGCTTAACAATCTCTCTATTTTTCCTATCAATTTCGAATTCTTCCAGAGTTTAAACAGGCTTTCTCTGTCTATTGAGTCATATGATTTTCTAAAATCAATAAATGTTGTAACATGTGGTTGACCTGCACGTGTTCTAACTATGTTTTTATGATTTATAATTTGCTCTGAACAGATCCTCCATTTTGTAAATCCACCTTGATATTCTCCAATTTGTGCATCGAGAACTGGTTCAGTTCTGTTTAATAATATCTTGGAAAGGACCTTGTATGGGACGGATAAAAGGGAAATCCTTTTTTGTTTCTAATTGTGTAGGATGCTGTTTTTCTACCTTCTCTGAAAGTTTCCAGGTTGATTTGTCTCTTATTCTATTTAAATATTTGCCAAAGCTTTTGTCTCTGGTCCAATGCTTCATTGCACTTGTCATTCCACCAGATATTCTTCCTTTTAATTTTAGTTGGAAGAGATTCTTATGCTGCTTTCATTATTTGAGACTTCCCATGTCTCCCCTTGCAATTTTGATTTGAAGATATTTTTAGTATCCGCATCAATATTATTGGTTTCAAAACTTTTTCTCGTAGGTTTCATATTCTTTTTTACTGAATTTGGGATAAATTTAATTTTGGATTTAACAAGATAGTGTTCCGAATCTTTTTTTGGCTCCTTACTGAACCTTAATATTTTGAACTGTCTTAAACTGTCTTCTAGAAATGACTGTATGGTCAATTTGGAGCTCTCCAAGGAGCTGATTTGGTGCTTTCCACGTATACATCTTCTTCGAATGTTTCTTGAAGTGTGTAGTCATAATTTTGAGGTTGAAGACTTGGCAGAGTTCCACAAGTCTTATTCCATTGTTATTTGTCCTCTTATATATTGACCAATAATATTCTTGTTTTTCCTCTCCTTGCCGAGTAGTGCGTTAAAATCCCCGAGTAGGATGATGACGTTTTCCTTTGGAATCTTCTGAATCGTGTCTTCTAGTTGTTCCCAAAATGTCTGCACTTTGATCGGATTTTTCTTATTGTCAATATTTGTTGGGGAATGAGCTTATAGACTTTGCTTTTGCATTTTATCGTCAGTGTTGAGAGCCTGTTGGACGTAGAATTGAAGTTTATTACGGACTTCGTTATATTTTTTCTAACAATAAAAGCTGTACCTAATTAGGGGCATTTTCCAAAGATATACTCTGCTGGTTTCCCTTTTTAAATTCTGTAGTTGCGTGTTTCAAAAGACTTTTCATCAGTGCAGCGCATTTCTTGTAGTGCCAGGATTTGGATACTATGATGCTCAAATGCTTGATTCAGTTCTTGAGGTTTAACAAATGTTCAAATGTTTGATAAGCTTAAGACGACACAAACATCCATGCCCGAGGGGGGATTCGAACCCCCGACCGTAGCGGCAGTGCAGACTGTGACTAACTCGCCGCAGACCTTTCGGCCACTGCGGCCGGCGTTCTTGATGTTTTCCCGTTTTGATGAGCGAGTTAATGTTCAGTGTTCCGATACTTTATTTCATCTTGAATTTAAGTTTTTCAGGTTGTATTAATACAGAAAACACAGAATTTTAATTTTCCAAAGCTGATGTCATAATGTGGGACTAAAAGGGTTAAAATGATCCTGTAACACAAGCACCGTCTGAAGATGAACCTGAAAAGTTTCGAAAGCCCGTTAATGGAAGAAAACAGTGTAATTTCAAGTCAAAGTGAATGGTTGCATTTTTCTTAAATCAACGTGAAAGTTGGACTTGTGGGCCGTCGTCTTCAGCGACGAAAGCAAGTTCTGCAATGATGGTCATTACTGCATACGACTAGACCCGGCGAGATCTTTCTCGTAGAGTGCATTCGTTCACCACTCACTGTTCCCGCCTTAGACCTTGTGGCCTGGAATACAAGAAGAAGCTACAATTCCCCTTCACCTTTCGTGCTTGTGGAGGGAACGCAGACCACGGATCAATACGTGCAGGCGTTGCAGGACATGTTCTTTCACAGTTCTTGCAACAGGAGGGCGCTTTTTGTTGTGACGGGATAATAATCTCCTACACACTTCGCGTGACACTCAACTTGCTCTGCAAGACGGGCAGCAATTTCCCAATCACAGGACTTGTGTCCAATCGAGAACTTACGAGATAAGATGGGATGACAACAGACAGGTGCCATACATCAATTTACCGGGTGATCAAAAAGTCAGTATAAATTTGAAAACATAATAAATCACGGAATAATGTAGATAGAGAGGTAAAAATTGGCTCACATGTTTGGAATGATATGGGATTTTATTAGAACCGAGGAAAAGAACAAAGTATTGCTAGACGCGTGAAAGATCTCTTGCGCGCGTCGTTTGGTGATCGTGTGCTCAGCCGCCACATTCGTCGTGCTCGGCCTCCCAAGTCACCAGACCTCAGCCCGTGCGATTATTGGCTTTGGGGTTACCTGAAGTCGCAAGTGTATCGTGATCGACCGACAACTCTAGGGATGCTGAAAGACAACATCCGACGCCAATGCCTCACAAATGTTCAAATGTTTGAAGGCTTATGGGACTTAACTACAAGGTCATCAGTCCCTAATCTTACAAACTACTTATGAACTACTTACGAACTAGGACGGCACAAATATCCATGCCCGATGGGGGATTCGAACCCCCGACCATAGTGGCCGTGCAGACCGTGACTGAAGCGCCTCAGTCCCCTCGGCCACCGCGGCCGGCCCAATGCCTCACCATAACTCCCGACAGGCTTTACAGTGCTGTTCACAACATTATTCCTCGACTACTGCTATTGTTGAGGAATGAAGGTGAACTTATTGAGCATTTCCTGTAAAGAGCTTCATCTTTGATTTGTCTTAATTTGTTATGCCAATTATTGCTTCTCTGATCAGATGAAGCGCCATCTGTCGGACATTTTATGAACTCTATTTATTTATTTATTGTTCTAATAAAACCCCATGTCATTCCAAGCATGTGTGTCAAGTTTTACCTCTCTATCTACATTGTTCCGTGATTTATTAAGTTTTCAAATTTATATCGACTTTTTGAACACCCGGTACAACTCTTGAAGAACTACGTGAACAGTTAGAGCAGTCATGGAGTAATTTATCACTAAACAGAACGCCGCCATCTGTATGATCGAATGGAAGGAAGAATCAACACCTGCATTACCGCCCTTGGAGGGTACACCATGCACTAGGGGGAGTTGGAAAATATGTTTCCCCTCTCGACTGTGGTCAGAGTAGCGCAGGAAAGGAAAAAAATAGAATGAGACAATAAAGCTAAGACAATCTTACTTTTTTACGTAATTTCAGATAAAATATCCAACCCTGGTCGTGGAATGGCCCATTTGCAAACTGGGCAGACCCATATGGACCGCAGCTACAGCACTTACCGCTTTCACTTACCGATGCGGTGAACATGGATCCCCTGAACACGTAGTGCTGTACCGTGAACAACAGGACGAAACATAAGAGGAATATTCAAACATCTTCATTGTTTCAGGGGGCATTGAAATGAATTCAGTGGAATATTCAAACATCTCCACTGTTCCAGGGGGCATTGAAATAAATGCAGTAAAGATATTCAACATTAGAACTGGGTCTGGATTCGGACCCGTATTTTTCTCTTCGAGCCAGCGCTTCCCTTGACCAATTAGGATCTCCACACTGCTGTTTGGGGATAACCTCTGTGGATTTAAAGGGAATGTAGAAGGTGAAGTGTAACGTTTTTCACACTAAGCCGTTTTCTACTATAAATGCGATATATGTATTATAAGGGCTAATTAAAGAAAAGTACAACAACTTTGAAAATCAATATTTAATAAAAGAAACTCGATATAACCTTGAGTAATCAACCAATGTGAAGAGTACTTAAAGAAATTTATTTGAAAAAGAAATCAATTTTACATATGTTTAACACAATCCTTTCCATACACTCGAATGACATCAACGCGATATGAGATCTCGTTCCACACTCCCTATAGCATTTTCGAAGTAACCTTTTGCAATTATTTCTTCTTTTAGTTCCTCAATGTTAGAGAGAGAGAGAGAAAAAGAAAGGAAACGGCGTATGAATTCGGGTCTTCTCGGAGAGCACTGATGAAGTGTTCCTTCATAAACTGCCTGTTGGCCGATCCACAACTTTGGGTGCCTTTCGTTCTCATAGATAAGTACCATTTGGCTGGTGATCGATCTTGCTGGAATATGAACGGACGTGCTTCATACTCCAGTTTCAGGAGATGAGGGAATAGCCAATTCTGCAACATTTCCAGATAGGCTTGCCCAGTTACAGTTGCACCTTCAACGAAAAAAGGGCCAAAAACTTTATTGGCAGAAAGAAAACCTTATCTGGATCAAGTTCATCCCGAACTGTTTCTCGCGGATGCCTAGTGTATAATATTTGGACATTGACCTTCCGCTTCTGTAAAATGTAGTTTCATCGCTAAAAACTTGAACAAATCATATGTTCCCTTTACTGAACGACAAACTCTCAAAATTCAAGTATTTTCACCTTATCAGATTTGGAAAAGGCTTGAACCAATTTCAGACGGCTTTAGCTGCCCAGTGTTCTACCATTAAACCGAGCATTTTCATGAAGACACCAATATAAAAATAATCAAGCATTTGGAGTAGAGCAAGACTCCGTGTAGTTCAGAATTTATTACTACCTCATGAACCAAACACATTGCTGAGGTGGGGTGGCTTGCGTGCTTCAGCAATACAGATAGCCGTACCGTAGGTGCAACCACAGCGGAGGTGTATCTGTGGAGAGGCCAGACAAACGTGTGGTTCCTGAAGAGGGGCAGCAGCCTTTTTATTATTTGCAGGGGAACAGTCTGAATGATTGACTGAGCTGGCCTTGTAACATCAGCTAATGTGGCCTTGCCATACAGTTACTGCGAACGGCTGAAAGCAAGGGGAAACTACAGCCGTTACTTTTCCCGAGGACATGCAGCTCTACTGTATGAATATATGATGATGACATCCTCTTGGGTAAAATATTCCGGAGGTAAAATAGTCAACCGTTCGTATCTCCGAGCGGGGACTACTCAAGAGGATGTAGTGATAAGGAAAAACAACACTGGCATTCTACGGATCGGAGCATGGAATGTTAGATCCCTTAATCGGGTAGAAGGTTTGAAAATTTAAAAAGAGAACTGGATATGTTGAAGTTAGATATAGTTAGGATTAGTTAAGTTCGGTGAAAAGAGATACTGGGTTACCGGTTAGGTTGGTACAGGATTATAAATACAAGAGTATTACAGGAGTAGGTCTAATAATTAATAAGAAAATAGGAGTGCGGGTTACCTACTATGAGCAGCGCACTGATCGCATCATCATAGTCCAGACAGATACAAAGCCAAAACCGACCACAGTAGTACAGGTTTATATGCCAACTAGTTATGTCGATGATGAGGAAATAGAAGAAATATATGAGGAAGTAAAGGAAATTATTCAGACAGTTACGGGAGAGGAAAACTTAATTGTGATGGGGGACTGGAATTAGATAGTAGGAAAAGGAAAGGGAAGAAAAGTAGTAGGTGAATATGGACTGGGAAACAGGAATGAAAGAGGAAGCCGCCTGGTAGAATTTTGCATGGAACACAATTTAATCATAACAAATACATGCTTCAAGAATCATGAAAGAAGGTTGTGTACGTGGAAGAGACCAGGAGACACCGAAAGGTACCAGATAGATTTTATAAAGACACAGTATTCGAAACCAGGTTTTAAACTGTAAGACATATCCTGGGACAGATATAGACTGACCACATCTTATTGGTCATGAACTGTAGACTGAAAAAACTACAGAAAGGTAGGAAAAGGACATGTGACCTGGATAAATGGAAGGAAACTGAAGTTCTTGAAAATTTAGGCAACAATTGACAGAAAGTGAGAGAAATATATTAGAAGCATTTGTAGCTTTGAGAGATGAAATAGTGAAGGCAGCAGAGGACCGAATAGATAGAAAGGCAAGACCGACAAAAAAAAACCTTGGATATCACAGGAATTACTAAGCTGATGAAAGAAGAAGATACAAAAATGCAGTAAATGAAATAGGCAAAATGGAGTACAAGAAATGAGATAGACAGGAAGTGCAAAATCTACATCTACATCTACATCGATACTCTGCAAATCACATTTAAGTGCCTGGCAGAGGGTTCATTAACCACCTTCATAACTTTTCTCTACCGTTCCATTCTCTAATAGCGCGCGGGAAGAAAGAACACCTAAATCGTTCCGTTTTCGATCTGATTTCTCTTATTTTATTGGGATGGTCATGTCTCCCTAAGTAGGTGGGTGCTAGCAAAATATTTTCACATTCAGAACTAAAAGTCGGTGATTGAAACTTCGCAAACAGATCACGCCGCAATGAATAACGTCTTTCTTTTAATGATTTCCACCCCAATTCGTGCAATATTTCCGTGACGCTTTCCCCCCCGTAACGTGATAAAACAAAACGAGCAGCCCTTCTCTGAACCTTCTCAATATCTTCCGTCAGTCCCACCTGGTGAGGGTCCCACAAGGGGCAACAGTACTCCAAGAGAGGACGCACAAGTGTGATGTAGGCAGTCTCTTTGGTGGAGCTGGTGCATCGTCTAAGCGTTCTGCCAATGAAACGTAACCTTTGGTTCGCCTTCCCCACAATATTTTCTGTGTGTTCTCTCCAGTCAAAGTTGTTCGTAATTGTAACTCCTAGGTATTTGGTAGAATTTACGACCTTAAGGTTTGACTGATTTATCGCGTAATTGAAGTTCAGCGGATTTCTTTTAGTGGTCATGTGTATTACTTCACACTTTTCTTTATTTAGTGGCAATTGCCAATTTTCACACCAAGTAGAAATTTTGTCTAAATCGCTTTGCAGTTGCTTTTGATCCTCTGTTGACTTCACTAACCGATAAACGACAGTATCATCCGCGTACAGTCTAAGGGAGCTATTCAGATTATCTCCTAAATCGTTTATAAACACGAGGAAGAGTAGGGGACCAATAACGCTTCCCTGTGGAACGCCAGATATCACTTCTGTTTTACTCGATGACTTACCGTCAATTACAACGAACTGTGTCATTTCTGATAGGAAATCGTGAATCCAATCGCACAATTGGGAAGATATTCCATAAGCACGCAATTTCATTAGAAGCCGCTTGTGGGGTACAGTATCAAAAGCCTTCCGGAAATCCAGAAATATGGAATCGATTTGAGATCCCTTGTCGATGGCACTTAACACTTCATGTGAATAAAGGGCAAGCTGTGTTTCGCAAGAGTGATACTTTCTGAATCCGTGCTGACTATTGGTTAATAGGTCGTTCTCTTCGAGGTAGTACATAATATTCGAACAAAGTATATGTTCCAAAATCCTACTGCAAATCGACGTCAATGAGATAGGCCTGTAATTTTGGGGATCACTCCTATTGCCTTTCTTGAATATTGGAGTAATTTGGGCAACTTTCCAGTCTTTGTGTACGGATCTTTCGCTGAGTGATCGGTTGTAAATTATAGCTAAGTACGGAGCTATTTCATCAGCATACTCTGAGAGGAATCTAGTTGGTATACAATCTGACCCGGAAGATTTATTTTTGTTTAGTGACTTAAGTTGTTTTACTACTCCAGGAACATCTACTTCTAAGTTTCGCATGCTGGCAGCTGTTCTTGGATTGAATACTGGAGTGTTCGCTTCGTCTTCTTTGGTGAAAGAATTTCGGAAAGCTGTGTTTAGTAATTCTGCCTTAGCAGTACTGTCGTCGGTAGTATTACCATTACTATCGCGTAGTGAAGGTATTGTTTGTGTTTTGCCGCTAGTGTACTTCACATATGACCAGAATTTCTTTGGATTTTCTGCAAGATTACGAGACAGGATTTCGTTGTGGAAACAACTATAAGATTCTCGCATTGAAGTCCGCGCTAGGTTGCGAGTTTCAGTAAAAGATTGCCAGTCTTGCGGATTCTGTGTCTTTTTAAATTTTGCATGCGTTTTTCTTTGTTTCTGCAACAGTGATCTGACCTGTTTTGTGTACCACGGGGGGTCAGCCCCCTCTTTTATTAATTTATTTGGTATAAATCTCTCGATTGCTACTGATATTATGTCTTTGAATGTAAGCCACAACTGATCTACACTCGCATTTTTAGTTTTGAAGGACTGGAGACTATCACTCAGGAAAGCGTGAAGCGAATTTTTATCTGCTTTATTGAATAGATATATTTTTCGTTTATTTTTGGTGCATTTGGGAATTTCGATATTCAGTCTCGCTACTACAACTCGATGTTCGCTAATCCCTGTATCTGTTTTGAAGCTCTTTACTATCTCGGGATTATTTGTTGCTAGGAGATCAAGAGTATTTTCGCAACCACGTACTATTCTAGTGGGTTCATGAACTAACTGTTCGAAGTAGTTCTCAGAAAAAGCATACAGAACTAGTTCGGACGATGTTTTATATTTGCCCCCGGTTTTGAATACGTAATTATGCCAACGTATCGAGGGTAAATTAAAGTCGCCACCGATTATAACAGTATGCTTCGGATACCTATTTGAAATATGATTCAAGCTTTCTTTGAACATTTCTGCAACCGCATCGTCTGAGCCAGGGGGCCGATAAAAAGATCCAATTATTAATTTATTTCGGTGGTCAGGTATAACCTCTACCCAGACCAATTCACAGGAAGTATCTGCCTCAATTTCGTTGCAGGATAAACCGTTTGTAACAGCAATAAACACGCCACCCCCTGTTTTATTTATTCTATCCTTTCTGAAGACCATTTGGCCCTTTGAAAAAAATTTCGGCCGAATTTAGGCGTCAGCCAGCTTTCAGAACCTATAACGATTTGTGCCTCAGTACTTTCTATCAGCGCTTGGAGCTCTGGAATTTTCCCAACACAGCTACGACAATTTACAACTGTTACACCAATGGTTATTATGTCTACTTTCTTCCCGTGTCTGACCTGCCCCCTTTGAGACTGAAACCCATTTTGTGTATTCCCGAGGCGATCTAACCTAAAAAACCGCCCAGTCCACGCCACACAGCCCCTGCTACCCGTGTAGCCGCTTCCTGAGTGTAGTGGACTCCTGACCTATTTAGCGGAACCCGAAAACCCACCACCTTTTGGCGCAAGTCGAGGAATCTGCAGCCGACACGGTCGCAGAACCGTCTGAGCCTCTGATTCAGACCCTAAGCAGGAGTGGCTTCAAGACTGTAGAAGAATGTATAACTAGGGGAAAATAAAATAGACACTTGAAAATAACAAAAAGAGCTCTACGAATATCAAGAACTCAGATGGAAAACCTCAGCATAGAAGGGAAAGCTAAAAGGTGGAAAAAGCACATAGAGGAGCTCTACAAAGGAAATGAACTTAGACAATATTTTTGGAAGGGAAGGGGAAGTAGATGAAGATGAAATAGGAGATTAGTGAGGGATAAATTTGAAAGAGCCGTGAAAGACTTAAGTCGGAACAGGGGACCTGTAGTAGATAACATATCATCGGAACTACTGAAGTCTCTGGGAGAGTCAGACATGGCTGGTGAGACAAGAGAAATAGCCTCAGACTTCAATGAAAATGTAGCAACATACATTCCAAAGAAATCCGGCGGAGACAAGCGTGGAAATTACAGAGCTATCAGTCATGAAGGATACAAAGGCTCTGCGAAGACCAGTGCGGATTCAGGAGAAATGTAGGAACAGGGGAGGCAATACTCACCTTACGATTATCTTAGAAGATAGATTCAGAAAATGCAAATCTACATTTCTAGATTTTATAGATTTCGAGAAAGCTTTTGACAATGTTGATTGGAATACAATCTTTCAAATTTGAAGTCAGAAGGGACAAAATACAGGCAAAGGAGGATTACTTAGAACTTGTACAAAAGCCAGATTGTAGTTATTAGAGCCGAAGGGCATGAAGGGGAAGTATCGCTTGGGAAGGGAGTAAGCCAGTGTTGTAGCCTTTCTCCATTGTTACTCAAGTTGTTCTACGTGCAAGCTGTGAAGGAAAGCAAGGAAAAATTTAGAGAAGGGATTAAAGTTCGAGGTGAAGAAATAAAGACGTTGCGTTTTGCTGATGACATTGAAATTCTGTCAGTGACATCAAAGGACCTGGAAGAGCAATTCATTGGAATGGATAGTGTGTTGAATGGAGCGTATGAGATGAGTTAGAAGAGTAAAACATGGGCAATGGAATGCAGTCTAACGAAATCCAGCGAAACTGAAGAAATTAGATTAGGTAACGAAACAATAAATGTAGTTGATGCCTTTTATTACTTGGGCAGTAAAATAACTTACGACAGTTGGAGTACAGAGGATATAAAATGCAGAATGGCAATGGCAAGAAAAGCGTTTTGGAAAAAGAGATATTTGCTAAAATAGAATATTAATTTAAGTGCAAGAAAGTCTTTTCCGAAGGTATTTGCGTGGAGTGTTGCCTTGTACGGGAGTAAAACTTGGACGATAAATAGTTAAGACACAAAGAGGATAGGGGTTTTTGAAATGTGGTCCAACAAAAGAATGCTCAAGATTAGGTGGGTTGATCGCGTAACTAATGAGGAGTTACTGAACAGAACTGGGGAGAAAAGGAATTGCCGTGATGGAGCGGCCGAGTGCATTGAGGCTCTAAACTCAGGTGCGTGAGGCCGTTCCCCGTCGGAGGTTCGAATCCCCCATCGGGCATGGATGGTTCTACTGCCTTTAGTATAAATTAGTTCATTAGTAGTTTGTAAATTTAGGGACTGATGACCCCGCAGTTACGTCCCATAAGCTTTACAAACATTTGAGAAAAGGAATTTTTGACACACCTTGACTAAAAGAAGCGGGCCAATTGGTAGGACATATTCGTAGACATAAAGGAATCGTGAATTTAGCATTGGAGGGAAGTGTGTGGGGTAAAAATCGCAGAAGAATACAGTAAACAGATTCAAATGAACGTGGGTTGTGAATCTTATGAGGAGGTTAAGAGCTTGCCCAGGATAGAGTAGTATGTAGAGCTACATGAAGTTAGTCTGCGGACTGAAGACCACAACAACAACAACAACAACAACAACAACAACAACAAAAACAACAACAACAACATACTGTTATATACAGATTTCCAGATATGAAAGCTTTGATAGTCTAAATATTGTGGAACATATTGCATGTTGTCCTACTCGTAACCTTATACCATCAATCTAGTTGCTTGAGGAACTATTCGTTTACTCGTTTACAATGATCAGTGTTAAAAAATGAGGAGGAAAATAAACAAGTTGTAATATAAAACTCATAGCTTTTCAACAAAACCCCCTTACAATGGGAATATAAAAATTTTACTACTTATTTATTTATTTTTTTATGTGAACGCTCGCTACATACTTCCTTACAAACGTACTGCTCATCCAGTCATTTGCTACATTTTCTCCCATTTAAAAGAAGAGACGGCTTCAAATTATACGACATAAATATGTCGATGAGTAAGACCTTCATAATAACCACTGCAGTGAATGGGCTCATTCCGTCTCTTCTTCCTTAGCCAGACCGATTTAGAAGGCGCCAACCCGAATTGCGTCTAAAAGTGAATTAGGCCCCATCTCGGCTCCCTACGGCCCAAGTGCCTCTCGTAAATCAGGCAATAAACGACGGCCCCGGCTGTCTTGCAGCTCAGACAACACCCTCTCGTTTCCTCCCCCACTGCTCTCTCTCTATGCGCGGTCGTCTTTAGGAAGAACCACGTCACAAGTCGAATGCAGCAATTCAAGTCCACAGACAGCCTATAAACCTGTTTCCATAGCATCCCTAACTAAATCCGGTTCTATAACGGTACATCTTTGCCAGTCATTCGTCACATGAGAATGGCCACACGGTCTGAGGCGCCATGGTACGGACTGAGCGGCCGCTCCCGTCGGAGGTTCGACTCCTCCCTCGGACATGGATGTGTGTGTTGTCCATAGTGTAAGATGGTTTAAGTAGCTGTAAGTCCAGGGACCGATGACCCTAGCAATTTGACCTCTTAGTTTTACAAAGATTTGAACTTTTGAATTTTGACAATCATGCACGATCATTCGTCATCGGAGTTGTTGTAGTGAAGCTAAAATACACACATCGTACAAAAAATTCCACGTTGACAGTTAACCTTAAATAATGAAAAATAGTCCTAAACACGAGTACTGAAATAAATCGCTTACACTTCATTTACCAGATAAATTAATCAAATCTGATTGTCGTGAATTTACCTAAATATCTATAAATTATTGTTTTTACGGACTTAAATGTGAAAAAATAATGTTGCGGGGAAGATGAACGAAAGACTGCTGTTTATACACTGCGCTTCTCCGTCCTCTGTTGGAGTATTTCTGCGAGGTATGGGATCCTTATAACGTGGAAATGACAGGATTCACCGAAAAAGTACAGAAAAGGACAGCTCGTTCTGTATTATCACTTTACATTTTACAATATTATCAATTTACATCGAAGGTAATGTCACAGGAAGAAACAAGAGTGGAGTGGAAATCATTACAACAACGTTTCTCGTTGCGGCGAGAACTACTTACGAAATTTTGAGCGCCGACCTTCTCCTACGAATGCGTGAATATATTATTGACTTTTACTCATTTAAGGATTATCATCAAAATAAAATAAGAGAGATCAGCGCTTAAACAAAGAGATTTAGGTGGGCTTTCTCCCCGTGTGCTATTCGTAAATGGAATGGTAGATAAAACCTCTGCGCCGGCCGCGGTGGCCGAGGAGACTGAGGCGCTCCAGTCACGGTCTGCACGGACACTACGGTCGGGGGTTCGAATCCCCCCTCGGGTATGGATATTTGTGCCATCTTTAGTATAAGGTAGTTGATAAGTAGTTTGTAAGTTTAGGGACTGATGACCCCGTAGTTACGTCCCATAAGCTTAACAAACATTTGAACATTTTTGAATCCTCTGCCAGGAAACTCGGTGTCATTTGGAGAATAACAAAGCAGTTGTAGATGTAGATGCCCGGTGCAGACTGCTAGCCTTCTCGTTTCCTCATTCAGTATGCAAAAGACATTATGCAGTCTCCTTTAAAACAGGTGCAGTTAGGTAAGAACTCAGTGGCGTGATTTCCGTAGAGATTACATAAGTACACTTTGTACAGGTCAAAACATCCGACATTGGTGCCAACAGTTCAAGGGCTGCTGACTTATGTAAGACGAAATTTGCAGGCTACACTTAGTGCACGCGCAAGAGTTTAGAAGGAAGAGGGCATCCAGCAGAATTATGTTCGTGTTCCACAGAAGTCTAGTCGTCGTGTAAGACGAGATGTAGCTATTCATCAAGCTCTGCCAACCGCATGTTGCGGTGACATTTCTGGAAGAGTAGTAAAGTGAGTTGTCGCAACGTAAGAATATGAAAAACACAGCAGCCTCACACCGTAGTCAAGCAAAAGAGAATTTCCCAAATTTTCGTGAGTTTCGTCCCGTTTCGCAGTAATAGAATCACGGAAGAAGGATCAGACATCCATATCACGATTTAGAGGAGAACGTGTCACGTAAATTATTCACATTTGGGACGAAAAAACTCAGCCGCATATTTCATTGCGGCAACTCTTCCCGAAATTTCAAACACATATGCTCCAAATGCGAAAACATACCCTCGTTCAAAATTATAGGCAAAAAATCGCTAATTCCCCGTGCTGTGTCGAATTCACGATGTAATCATTCAAATTGTTAACAATGGTCTGTACAATCATTTTCTGTGCAGAAGATGGCATTCAGGTCAGCGAAAGAGGGCGGTTTGATAAGTTAAAAATAGGAAACAAAATTGTTTTAAAGGTGAAAAACCACCTTATTTCTTGACATAGACTCCTTGCAAGGCCGTACACTTCGTCCAGCGAGTTTCCAATTTTTTCAATCCATCGGCAAAGTAGGCTTTGTCGAATTCTGCGAAATTGTCTGACACAGCGGCGGACACTTCTTCATTCGATGAAAATTTCTTCCCACCAAGCCAAGACGAATTCACTCGCATACAAGTTCATGAATATGGTGGGTGAGCAACCAAGTCGAATCACAAGAAGTGCACTTTTGCCATTGCGATAGCTGCTGTGTAGTCTCGAGCATTATCCTGATGAAACAGCACTTTCTTCCGTGCCAATCACGGTCGTTCGCCGTCGGGGGTCGAGTCCTCCCTCGACCGTGGGTGTTGTCTTTATCATAAATTACTTTTAGTTTAAGTATTTTGTAAGCCTAGCGACTAATGACCAACGTAGTTAAGTCCCTTAGATTTACAATCATTTGAAAAGCTGGTCGCAGGTGATGCTCGAAAAACGAACAGCAATACTGTGCACTGACGGTCTCCGTTGTTCCTGTTTCGAAAACATAATGACACCGTTAAACTCACGTTTTTACATTGGGAGCCACTTTTGCATTCAAGCGGTCTAACACCAAAAGCCACACTAATTACATAACGTGCCATTTTCCAAGCAAAGTGCAACATAAGCTTATACTTTGCTAAAAAATATCAAGGTGGCAGACGAATGGTGTGCGCAGGAGACAGTATTGGCGGTCGTACGGACCTCTATGCCGTTCAGAATGCCGCTTTTACTACTCAGATGTATAGGGGCGAGATCCTTCAACCTTTTGTTGTGCCCTATGTAGCTGCCAGACAAGATGGGTTCCTTCTGGTGGACCATAACGCTCGTCCCCACAGAGCTGCAGTGGTGTACAACAAGCTTGAAGCTGAGGGACCTGAAAGAATTGAGTGGCCAGCTTGTACACCGAACTTAAAACGGATTCATCATGTCTGGGATGCCGTTGGTAGACGCAATGCAGCCAGACCAGCACCTCCCGCTACGATTGCAGAGCTGGATGTTGCACTCATGGCAGAATGGTAAAATATCGCTCGTCAGCTGATTGATCCTGTCCATGCCAAGCAGGAGTGCAACTGACCTAGCAGCCTGAGGTGTTCACACACCATGTTCCTGGTTAAAGATGTTCTCACACAATATTTGTGGACAACGAAAATAACTTTTTCGCTATTATGGTAGTCCCATGGTGCCTAGTTCTAAGTAAACGCCTGTTAACCTCAAGCAAAGTTAGCAAAATATGGTACTGAATCACAAATAAAATACAATTGTAAGCAACTGTATTTGAATAAAATACATTACATATGTATTTGTGTATGATATGTTACATGATCCCTAACTGTTTTGAGCAGTGTATACTCCTGGCCATTTAAATTGCTTCACCACGAAGATGGCGTGCTTCAGACCCGAAATTTAACCGACAGAAAGAAGCTGCTGTGATATGCAAATGCTTAGCTTTTCAGGATATTCACACAAGGTTCGCGACGGTGGCGACACCTACAACGTGTTGACACGAAGAAACTTTCCAACCGATTTCTCATACACAAACAGCAGTTAACCGGCGTTGCCTGCTGAAACGTTGTTGTGATGCCTCATGTAAGCAGAAAAAATGCGTACCATCAAATTTTCGACTTTGATAAACGTCGGATTGTGGCCTATCGCGATGGCTGTTTATAGTATGGCGTTGGTCGCGATCCAATGACTGTTAGCAGAATATGGAATCGGTGGGTGCTGGATCCCAACGGCATCCTGTCACTAGCAGTCGAGATGACAGGCATCTTACCCGCACGGTGTAACTGATCGTGCAGCCACGTCTCGATCCCTGAGTCAACCGACATGACGTTTTGAAGACAACAACCATCTGCACGAACACTTCGACGACGTTTGCAGCGGCATGGACTATCAGCTCGGAGACCATGGCTGCGGTTACCCTTGACGCTGTATCATAGACAGGAGCGCCTGCGATGGTTTACCCAATGAGGAACCTGGGTGCACGAATGGCAAAGCGTAATTTTTTCGGATGAATCTAGGTTCTAGTAACAGAATCATGATGGTCGCATCCGTGTTTGGCGAAATCGCGGTGAACGCACATTGGAAGCATGTATTCGTCGTCGCCATACTGGCGTATCACCCGGCGTGATGGTATGGGGTGTGCCGGCCGCGGTGGCCGAGGTGACTGAGGCGCTCCATTCACGGTCAGCACGGCCACTACGGTCGGGGGTTTGAATCCCCCCTCGGGCATGGATATTTGTGCCGTCCTAGTAGTAAGTAGTTCATAAGTAGTTTGTAAGTTTAGGGACTGATGACCCCGTAGTTAAGACCCATGAGCTTAACAAATATTTGAACATTTTTTTTTTTTTTTTGGTATGGGGTGCCATTGGTTACACGTCTCTGTCACCTCTTGTTCGCATCGAAGGCACTTTGAACAGTAGTCGTTATATTTCAAATGTGTTACGACCCGTGGCTCTACCCCCAATCGATCCCTGCGAAACCCTACATTTCATCAGGATAATGCACGGCCGCATGTTGAAGGCCCTGTATGGGCCTTTCTGGATACGGAAAGCGTTCGACTGCTGGCCTGGCCAGCACATTCTCCAGATATCTCATCAATTAAAAACGTCTGGTCGATGGTGCCCGAGCAACAGTCACTACTGTTGATGAACTGTGGTATCGTGTCGAAGCTGAATGGGCATCTGTACCTGTACACGCCATCCAAGCTCTGTTTGGCCCAGTGCCCAGACGTATGAAGGCCGTTATTACGGCCAGAGGTGGGTGTTCTGGGTAATGTTTTCTCAGGATCTGTGCACCCAAATTGCTTGAAAATTTAATCGTGTCATTCTAGTATAATATATTTGTCCAGTGAATACCCGTTTATCATCTACATCTACATAGATGCTCTGCAAATCACATTTAAGTGCCTGGCAGAGGGTTCATTAACCACTTTCATAACTTTTCTCTACCGTTCCATTCTCTAATAGCGCGCGGGAAGAAAGAACACCTAAATCGTTCCGTTTTCGATCTGATTTCTCTTATTTTATTGGGATAGTCATGTCTCCCTAAGTAGGTGGGTGCTAGCAAAATATTTTCACATTCAGAACTAAAAGTCGGTGATTGAAACTTCGCAAACAGATCACGCCGCAATGAATAACGTCTTTCTTTTAATGATTTCCACCCCAATTCTTGCAACATTTCCGTGACGCTTTCCTCCCGTAACGTGAGAAAAGAAAACGAGCTGCCCTTCTCTGAACCTTCTCAATGTCTTCCGCCAGTCCCACCTGGTGAGGGTCCCAGAAGGGGCAACAGTACTCCAGGAGAGTGTGATGTAGGCAGTCTCTTTGGTTGAGCTGGTGCATCTTCGAAGCGTTCTGCCAATGAAACGTAACCTTTGGTTCGCCTTCTCCACAATATTTTCTATGTGTTCTCTCCAGTCAAAGTTGTTCGTAATTGTAACTCCTAGGTATTTGGTAGAATTTACGACCTTAAGGTTTGACTGATTTATCGCGTAATTGAAGTCCAGCGGATTTCTTTTAGTGGTCATGTGTATTACTTCACACTTTATTTCATTTAGTATCAATTGCCAATTTTCGCATCATGTAGAAATTTTGTCTAAATCGCTTTGCAGTTGCTTTTGATCCTGTGTTGACTTCACTAACCGATAAACGGCAACATCATCCGGAAATAGTCTAAGGGAGATTGTCTCCTAAATCGTTTATAAACACGAGGAAGAGTAGGGGACCTATAACTATTCCCTGTGGCACGCCAGATATCACTTCTGTTTTACTCGATGACTTACCGTCAATTGCAACGAACTGTATCCTTTCTGACAGGAAATCGTGAATCCAATTGCACAATTGGGGAGATATTCCATAAGCACGCAATTTCATTAGAAGCCGCTTGTGGGGTACAGTGTCATATGCATTTCTTCTTGGTGTAGCAATTTCAGTGGCCAGTAGTGTATATTCTGGACTCATGTTTTCTTATCATGTGGAGATGCAGTTTTGCGCAGCTCTTTCCTGTACCAACCGCGAGACGGCTTGAGGTTGGCCGCGGCCATCGGCGGCCCCGCTACGGGCAGGAAGCTGCGGTGGGGTCCTCGACCGCGGCTGCACGGCCACCGGCGCTGGCGGAACCGTCACAAAGGCGGGCGGCGCCTTCCGGCGGCGGGACACGCCCTCAGACACACGGCTTCCCCACAGGAAGGCAGCGCACCACCCCGCCGTCCCGGATACAACTCCTCCAAATTGTATGCTGAATCGTCCGCCGAGTTGTCCCCAACTCTAACAAGCGACATTCGCTCAGTGTCTCGTGGGCGTTGACCCCCTTGTTTGCTACGTAGACACAGGATATCTACTAGACTGCACTAATGTACAGTTTAGCTACCTTTACTGGCTGAGGCATCATGAAGACAATGGCGGAGAGAGCAAGGAAAATCTGCGAACCGGAACTACTTGATGCGGAATTTAAAGATCCCCAAAAGTGCATTGCTCAAGAATGGTTATTCGTCCGCTGACATAAAAGAGACCGCCTCGTAAAAGTCATACCAGAGTACTAACTGTGGTTTCGCACAAGTGTAAAGTGCGCGCCACCTACTTTCGCCGCGCGCCGCCATGCACGCACGGCGCGGCGTTCTTACGTCAGCCACGAGCGCCCTCTGCTGCTATCCCGCTCGTGGCCACCATTGAACGACATTGTTCACCTGGGACTGCGATAGGAACCAGTTAACACTTCGGAATCAGATAGGCCCCAGTGAAGACTTGGCTATCGGATAGGCACTAGGCAGGCCTCTAGCTCAACTATGTATCAGCATTCTGCAGTACTGAGCTACGTAAAAGTTAAGTATTACTAAGTCTCTGTGAAATATATATATATCGATCTAGTGTTTCTAGTTTCTGCTGTCCCACTGGCTGCTCACCTTCGTACCTGCACAAGCGTGCATCCTGTATTCCTGTGTCGGTCTTTTTCTACTCGGCCACCGACACCTACGACGGAAACGAGTCACAAAAGCGGCGACGAGGCTGGGACACAAAACTAACTCCCGTGAAATCGAAATTTTTTTCTATTTCGTTTAGGACGTTACAGAGAGCATAGAAAAAAATCTTTGACGAAACGAAACGGAACACCGCTGTAGTACACAAACTTACACAGTTGATACAGAGTCACGTAAATCTAGCAAAGGGTGTTCGCAAACCGCTGGAAGAGACAAGAATTCACACCATTCCATGCCGTTGTGAGAAAGTGTATGTGGGAACCACAGAAAGAATTGTTGTAAAACGAGTTGAAGAGCACAAGGACAACTGTTTACAGGCTGTTGCGGAACATGATTTGCAGCCAGGAGACCATTCAGTTCGATACAACCCAAGTACTGGAAACGACATGATGATACCATGAAAGGCTGTACTGAGAAGCGAAACAATTTGTTTAACACTCCAAGAATTTCAGTATTGAAAAAAAGAACGAAAAACGAAATTATATCTAGTTTTCGGTGCTGAAGAAGAGATATACCAGTCTTCCATCATGCAGCAGTAGCAGAAGGCAGCAATCGACGACGACGAATGGAGCTCGAATACTCAAATCAAATCTCGCCTCTGCCCCGGAGCACACGAAAACGAAGTTTGGCTGCAATCAGCAGCGAGCCAGGATGTCATGCTGACATAAAAAGAAGCCACCATTCCCCTACAAAATATCCTCCGTACCTAAGGAGAAACTAGGGTTTTAACAGTATATCCAGCCGACCACGGGAGAATATCCCGGAAGTTTTTCAATTTTAGACCGTTAGTTGCAGGTAAATCATGATGAGTGCTGACTCTATTGTATTTGTGTGTGAGTGGTAAAGCGAACAGTAAGTTTTGTTTGTATTGTGCACAATCATAACTGACGCGTACAAGGTGTTACAGGTTTTACACGAGATTGAATTACCGCATTCGTCACGTGAAATACATGAAGAACTAACACACATTGCAAACTCCATCTTACGTTCCACCAAGAAACTTAAATTACCACTATTATTGCCATCCTCAGGGATGAAGAAATGGTGCAAATGCCTTTCGAGGACGCTACTACGTATAACTTGTTTATGAGCCTTTTACTAATGGTGTAGCTAATGAAAATGTTCCGTTAGATTAAGTCAAGGAAGGTAATTAAACCAAAACAGAAAGAATGGTCGTTGAAAACAATTATGTATAACTTCAGATGGGTCAACGACAGGAACTACCTGTCGCTTTATCACAGATGTTATTAACAACAAGGAACCAAACGAGAAAATCAAGCCGCGGTGGAGTGGCCGAGCGGTCTAAAGCACCTCGCTGCGGAGCGCGCGGTTGCTCGCCGTGGAGGTTCCAGCCCTCCCTGGGGCAAGGGTGTCTGTGTATGTCTGTAGGTTAATTTACCTAGGTTTAAGTAGTTTGTAAGCTACGGACTGATGACCACGCAGTTTGGTACGATAGATTTACAGACATTTGAACATTTGAGAAAATCAAGGTCATATCCGAGTATGTGTGGTCTACTTTTCAAATAGTAACGACTAACCTCAAGACTCTGGATGGTGTTCATATTTAGGCGGCTGGGATGCACGAAAGCTAGAGCGCTTTGACTGATATGAAAGGGCGGACCTATCTGGGTGTTGAATATATAAGTATTTCACAAGATTGCAAGATGCAAAAATAGGTTGTTCGCAACTTCCTGATACATTAAAAATGTGTGCCGGAACCGAGACTCGAACCTGGGACCTGCCTCGAGGGGGTTAGCGCTCTACCACTGAGCTAACCCGACACGACTCGCGGTCACGCCCCACAACTTCAATTCCGCCAGTACCTCGCTACTACATTCTGGAAACATCCCTTAGGCTGTTGCTAAGCCATGTCTCCACCATATCTTTTCTTCCAGGAGTGCTAAAGTTTCGCAGGAGAACTTCTGGTAACTTTGGAAAGCAGGAGGCGAGGTAATGGCGGAATTGAAGTTGTGGGGCGCGACCGCGAGTTGTGTCGGGATAGTTCAGAAATTGAGCGCTTGCCTGCGAGAGGCAAATGTCCCAGGTTCGAGTCCTGGTTCCGGCACACAATTTTAATATGCAAGGAAGTTTCATATCAGACCACACTCCGTTGCAGAGTGAAAGTTTCATTCAGGTTGTACACAGTTTGTAAGATACAAACATGCTCAAGCGCTAAAGATATAGATAATTCTCCTGTTGTATTTTGTACTGAATTCGCGGACGTTATAGTTCCTTATTACTCAGTCTCTGAAATTTTGAATACCGACAAATCTGGGTCAGTTATGACATTCATAATATCAGCAGCTGTTGAGTGATTTATACCAAATAAATTAACAAAAGAGGGGGATGATCGCCTGCGGTACACAAAAGGGTTAGATCACTCGTAAATACAAAGAAAAAAGAATGCCAAATTTAAACAGACACAAAGTCACCAAGACTGGCAATCTATTACAGAAAATCGAAATTTTGCTTGAACTTCAGTGCGAGAAAGTTGTTACAGTTTCCACAACGAAGAGCTGTCTCCTAATCAATATACATATACGAAGATGGAACGTGGGACGTGTGTCGGTATATTTCACTTGGTAGCCAAAATTATTCACTGCAGACCAATGGCGGTTATGCATGAGACTACCCTTTAGGTTCGCGGTGTGCACTATGGTGTTTTGGTCGCGGTGTATGGCGGTGGCGAACAAAACTCTGTAAAATGTGGAGCAATACGACGATCAACAGATGCTCAAAGATAAAAAAGACTCAAAGATGAAACACTGAGAATCACAGACATACATTGACTGAGCATTGCCGGCCGCGGTGGCAGAAGGGACTGAGGCGCTCCAGTCACGGTCTGCACGGCCGCTACGGTCGGGGGTTCAAATCCCCCCTCGGGCATGGATATTTGTGCCGTCCTTAGTCTTAGTTAGTTCATAAGCAGTTTGTAAGTTTATGGACTGATGACCCCGTAGTTAAGTCCCATAAGCTATACAAACATTTAAACATTAAACATGACTGAGCATTAACTACCCTGACAATACACCAATGATATCAATATAAACATTGGAAAGATAACTGTAGTGCTTAGGATCAAAATACTGACAACTGGATTAGAGAGACAAATAACCTATACTTCAAGCGTCATGGTTTCATAATACATACTAACATCTACATATTATCTTTGAGCTCACTGCAGTACACAGACTGTAGACATGCGTTAATGTGTGTCTGTGATGGAAAGTTCGTACGTCATATATGCTGCTGAAGTGGTAAAATTGTATTGCCAGTTCCAAAATTACCTTCATGTGAATTCTTTGAATATATTTACATAGGAATTGTTTGCAAGGAAAAAAGAATTTATGTAGTTTCCTTTCTGATTTCGGTGTAGGCCTATCCTCATTAGATTTCGTTTCATTTAGAGTTCGTTATGTTTAGACGTCATAGTACAGGAAAGGACAAACTGAGGAATGGTAGTTACATTGCACACAAAGTAACTAACAGATGACAATGCTTCGCTTTTTCATTGTCGTAACTGTGGGGTAATACACTATGACAAGGGGTATAATTTTACTTAACGGCATCGGCGTAGTGTACTGATGTTGGCAACGGCCGTTCAATGCTTTTTGAAAAATCAGTCACGTGGAATGAGGGGCATAATTCATTATTTTGGTGATGAAATAAATAATTAGCCGTGTTCCGGTTAGTTAATGAATGATCCCCCTAAAGCGAATATTTCGTTGCCAACGATAGCACACTAAACTGCCGGCACTGCAAGTAGAATTTAACCCAGGTAGGACACAAAAATAAAAAAAATAAAAAAAAGTAATAATAAAAAGAATTTTAAAAAATAAAGAACTAAATGTATCTAAAAGTATCTCACTGCAGTTTTTCCCGTTCAATATTACTGGTATAAAACTTTAACCCAGCGAAGCGGGTAATCATAAGCTAGTTTCGTAGAAAATCCAAAGAAATTCTTGTCATATGAAAGGAAGGGATGGTAGAAAAAGAGGCAGAGGAAGACCTAGATTGCAGAACGTGAAATAGATTGGAAGAGATGTAGGAGTGGAATCATATCAGGAAATGAAGAGGCTATCCGAGAACAGAGAATTGTGGAGGAGAAGAATAGCTGCCAACCAATCTTCGGATTGAGAACGAGAGAGAGAGAAAGGAACACCAGCGGCAAAACACTATCAATACCTTTACTACATGATGGCTATGGTAATGTGACTCTTCAAGCTTTCCCGGCGGATATTTTCCCAATAATGTTAACGTGTTTGCCGTCGGATGACGCTGTGAAAATCCCACAAATTAATTGCCTAAATGGTACAATGGCTACAGTAAAAGTGCTTACGTTATAATCTTGTCTCGAAAATAAATAAATGAAATAAAATAAAAATAAAAATAAAAAAAGTTGGGGACAAGAAAAAGGAACAATTTTCCCGGTTCACACTCGTAATTAAAACTGGTTGAAAACGCAGAAATCACTGCTGGTGCTGTGATGCAAGACAGTACAGCTTTGAAGTTATGATTCCTTACAGAGGCTGAATATACGGTGGGGAGACTATATAGTTTGATGCTTGAAATGAAGTTTCCAGCAGCGTTCTTTTATTTCGCCTGCTACTGCTACTGCCGCAGGTGGACGTTCGTGGTGTTAGTATTAGGTTGAGCTGGACTGGCGGCCGGTATCTGTGGGGGCGGCGGCAGGGGGCGTGGCTCGCAGCGCGACACCCGAGAGGCGGCCGAATGCCGGTGTCGGGTGTCGATCCCGCGGCAGCGCGCGGCCGGCGACGCGGGGCTCCAAGGGCCAGCAGCGGGAAACGAACCGCTTGTCTCACTGTCCATCTGTGCACGTCACTCAACGCAACAGCCATAGAGTTAAACGTTAAGCGGGAGGGACGGGAAAATTTAGGAAAAAAAATGGGATAAAATCTGCAGTTTTTCTTATCAAAACGACGCGATACGGAGAATTTATTTAAAGAGAAATTTATAATTTGCGCCTATAATAATGTTACGCATCTCACGACAAAAATTTTAATATTCTAAAGTGATAGTAATTGAATAATAAAATTGCTTTTTTTTTCTTTTCTTTTTTTTTCGTTTTTAATCTCTTAAGAAGAGACGGAAGGCAACTGGGCTCAAAAATTCGAATTTTAGATACCAGCGTATTTGATATGCCTGGTATTTTCTGCGTGAAACAGTTTTTGTTTTATATAAATCCGACAATTTTTTCGTGAGTTATGATGGTTTTTCTGACGCTCTGTGCAATCTGGCCACGCCTTCCGTTTTGCGCCATGCGGAGAAAATGCACACAGCATTCTTTTACTCCTTGTATATTATTTCATGCTTCTATTGTTTTTATCGCTTCATTGTTTCCTATCCAGTATCTAGTATCGATACTTTTTGTGCCGATCGTGTTTGTTATTGTTTTCGAACGTTACCAAAAACTGTATTTATTCAGATCACGACCCTCAAATTAGCCGTTTATGATGCTATTTTATGCTTCAATGATGGTGTAACTAGAAAATTAGATGTTTTGTCATTATTGGTCATACAATTTAGTGGATGTACTGCAAAATCTTTGGTGCAAATACATAAAGAGAGAATCGTCAAAGTCGATATTGCTAATTTAAAATGCACAAAAGAAGCCAGACAGAAAAGAAGAGGCACCAAGAGAAGAAAAGTAGATCAGTATGATTCAGATGATGCTCAATATGGTGCAGGAAAATATTAGTGGTAAGTAATTCTCATCAATAACTACTAGAATTGCAATATTATATTTTAAATTGATTTTACTCAAAACTACTTTTTTGTACTTTCAGGTACCATTACCCAAGGTACTCAAAACTACTTTTTTGTACTTTCAGGTACCATTATTTGATAAACTAATGGGGTCAGAAAGATGAAATTTGGTCTTTTTGTACTGAAGATGGTAATAAATCATTACAAGTAAATTGAGAATCACAAAACAATCATCAACTGTTTTATAGTAATTAATGTACTAAAAACGTTACAATTTACTGGTGAAAGAATAAAAAAATATTTTCTTCAAAACCATTAGAGTTATTATGTTCATTTTACTTGTAAATTGAGGCATATATGTTATATATATGCAGTAAAAATTTCGTTGTTTTATCACTTATAGTTCCTTTGAAAAGTGTACCTATTCAAAGGGTAAAACAGCATTGGCAGAATAGGATAAAAATTGCCTTCCGTGCCCCCTTAAAGGTTAAGTTTCTTGTCTAACCTTAAAATGGTCGTTCAGGTCAAGCATTACCGACGTTGTAGACATGAAAATAGCCCCTAAATTGACAAAAAGTTACACTCTATTAAGCAGGAAGCTAACACAGAAACTGTTAAAACGCTATTACCGAATTTGACGAAACTCTGGCACTAAATTTTACCAAAAACTGAGACCAAATTTGGCCGAAACTAATGGTGAAATTGGCAAGAAACTAAAGCCGAATTTGATAAAATATAAAAAAATAGGCCAACACCGAATTAGGCACTAAACTAACACATAATCACGAAAAATTAGATCAAAAACGGACACCAAATTTGACAAAAAAGGAGAGAAACTGACACCGAATTTGTACAAAAATAGACACCGAATATTGCCAAAACCAACGCTGAAATTGGCAAGAAATTAACGTCGAATTTAGTTGAAAAGGTAACTGCGAACATGGTTAAAACGTACACCAAATTTGGAAACAAATAGCAAATTTCTCAATATAAATTAACCCTACTTGAAAAAAAAAATTAAAGACACTTTGGCAAGAAGTTAACATCTAATATAGCCAAAATTCCACTTACATTTTGGTTAGAAAAGGGAAACCGGCAAAGAATTTGACAAAAATACGACATCCAATTTGGCAGAAAAAAAGAAATCGAATTTGGCAAAAATAACTGTTATAAAATCTGAAAAAAATCTAATTTCGCAATACTAAAACTAATTTGGCTAACGACCTATGATTCCAGCTAATATTTGCAGTAAAATAACTGAATTTGGCCTAACAACGCGATTTTCTCTTGTCCTTGATCCTCAGTGCAATTTCATTTCTGGTTATGAATACCACCCACCCTCAGATAATGTACAGATGGTTATAATGATAGTACAGCTATTTACCAAGATCAAGTACGGGCTGCAACTATCTTATGGCAACTTAGTACATATTCTAATGCCTTATTGTGGAATCGCTATGCAACTATCTTATGGCAACTTAGTACATATTCTAATGCCTTATTGTGGAATCGCTATACTCAGAAAAACAAATGACTTCCAATATTGTGGCAGTAGGTGCAAATCTGGCGCATTGGAAATACCCACTTCACTTATTTTTTCACTTACTGCCCAACATAATGACCTACACCCTAACTGCTGCAGGTGGGTCGTTATAGATCTCATGACCGCTGACATTCGTGTGCAGGCCGTGATGGATCACCATCACCTAGAGAGAAGGCCGCGGCGCTCTCGTGTGACGTCAGGCAGAGTATGTTGCGCGCGCACAGCTGACTGGCTCGCTGCTTCGGAAGAGTGGGCCATGTCCCAGCGGCTACCCAGTCGGCTATGCACGCGCAACCTACTCTGCCTGACGTCACACGAGAGCGCCGCGGCCTTCTCTCTAGGTGGTGTTGGATGGAGGAGTTGTTTCTCCCACAAGTGCCCACATCACATACCACCGTGCCCGCGTCCCGCCACGAGCAGACGTGTCATATATTCTCATATCTTTCCTTCTTTTTCTTTTCATTGGTTTGGGAGTTTCTTAATTGCATAAATATAATTAACTGTAACGTCAGAGTATATCATAAATATGTATTTGACAAAAAGTAGATAACAGGGAAGGATTATTAGTGGAAGAAGGAGCCCGATACCTTGAGTTGCTTCTCGAGGACTTGGAAAGCTCATCACGTTGTCGACAACCATCGTTAATCGCTACACACAATTTTTTTCTGTTCGTTCATGAACACTCAAAGTCCCGAACGATTGTGCTCAAAATTTGTCACAAAGTTTCATTCTAATACCGGAACGTTTTTATGCCTATTTTATGCCTATCATTAAGTTCTTAGCCTAACCCGATGTTGGCCCTATTGTGATCTCTATGGCATAGATAGCGCCGTGCTATGATACCGAGTTAGTCTCCTGTCCCTGCGAGAGGCAGTTGAGTACATGCACTGGAAGAAAACGTACTGTTGTTGTACTGACGGTGAGTTGAATGCGCTAGTCAGACCTTGATACGTCACAGTTTGAGCAACGGGCAGACATAAAGTTCTGTCAGAAATTAGGGAAAACCGATGCCGAAACGTTTGAACTGGTGCAGCAGGTGTTCGCTGAGGACGCGGTTAGTCGCAGTGTGATGTATAGGTGGCACCGACGTTTCGTGTAAGGACGGGACAGTTTGGAAGATGATGTGCTTACTAGTCGGGCAGGAACAGTTGGAACTGCGTGAAAACCGCTCCCAATAGCTATATGCTCTCGCAGCAGCAGTAGGGCGCAGCCACGATACTTGCCCCCGACCGTAGTGGCTGTGCAGACCGTGACTGTAGCGTCTCAGTCCCCTCGGCCACCGCGGCCGGCTGAGGTACGGTGTCAGAGGCCTTCCGGTTAACTAGAAAAACGGAATCTATTTGACATCCCTTGCCGATAGTACTCATCACATCATGTGAGTAAAGAACTAGCTGGGTTTCTGTATGGTCAGTTTCTTTTGTATACGTCACATGTCGCATGCGAGATTTTGTCTCTTAGTGATCTCAAATTCAAATGTTTGTAAATCTGTCGGACCAAACTGCATGGTCATCAGTCCATTAAACTAAGGTAAATTAACCTAAGGACAAACCACACACGCATGCCATAGGGAGGACTCGAACCTCCGATGGCGAGCAACCGCGCGTTCCGCAGAGAGGCGCCTTAGGCCGCTCGGCTACTCCACCGCGGCTGTTAGTGATCTGATAGTTGTCTGTTGATCCTCTTGTACCTTTAATTGGTGTTCTGTGTGTGCGTATAGTGCTGGTAAGGTACCTCTGAGGTTATCGTAAGGCCATATGTTACGGAGATGCCCTCTCCCAACATGTGCAGTTTCGCGTCCCTCGGAGACTGTCCCTCAGGGGGTTCAACGTTAATTTACTGGGTACGGGCACGGCGAACCCAAGGTCCATGAGCTGCAGACTGCATCGTGCCAGTAATTCTCCATACCGTAAACTTTGTGCGTGCCTCAGCGACCACCGTATGGCTCGACGGAAGAGAAACTTACATGCTACACAGCCTGGGGATCTGGCGTTAGGTGCCCAGGTCGCGAGGACATTCAAAACCTCAAAACCTCAACAAATAAATAAATAAAAAATAAATAAAATAATCGTATAGTGTGCTGCTCGGCGAGGAGATGCATGGCTGTTAAGATGGAACGGTCGTTAGCGGGCAACCTCTGAAGATCAGCCGTACTTCAGTTGTATTAGGCTTCTCCAGGTATGCGGGACTCTTTCTGAATGGAACATTTTTCCCTAGCTGCTCGTAGGACCTAAATGGTAATTTCGCAGATATCTTGTATATAGCGGGTATAGCGAGGCTTCGACCTCTAAACGATATATATCGTAGCGATTAAGTATCAAAACGATAGGCATCGAACATGTGCATGTCGTCGTAGAATAATGGATTAAATTTGCGGGCCATTTGAATAGTGACATTCTGTTGTTTCGTGTTCAATGTAATGGCTAGCGAGGCTTCGACCTCCAAACGATATATATCGAAGCGATTAAGTGTCAAAACGATAGGCATCGAACAGATGCATGTCGTAGTAGAATAATGGATTAAATTTGCGGGCCATTTGAATAGTGACATTCTGTTGTTTCGTGTTCAATGTAATGGCTAGTGGAAGTGCAGAGAAAGTGTGATTTCGTCACTGACATGGAAGGAACTGATTCCGAATCTATCAACTACAGAGAAATGTATAGAGTTTTGTCGATTTTGTACATTATTACCAGACGTTCACTTAAAGAAATGTATTGACTGTCATAGTGACCGTGATATGAAAGTCATCCGTAATAGTGCTGACAAAAACTTCCCGTTCCTCTTATTTTGCGGCAATTGCAAGAAAAGAACGGCGTTCAGAAGAAATACGCGGTTTGAACAGTGCAGATTTGGAATAGTACCAAATATTATATTAATTTCATGTTGTTAAGGAACTTTTCGTTAGAAATTGCTGCCTCAGAAACTGGTCTCGCATTGAACACTGTATGAGAAAATTATGGGTTTTTTAGGGAAATATGATACTTTGTTGTAACGAATAGTAGTCAGCCTATCGGAGGAGTGGAGGAGATAGTTGAAATTAACGAAACTCATATTAGTAAAAGAAAATATAACAGAGGACGTGTACTGGAAAACGAGGTGGAACACATTTGGGTGTTTGGTGGTACTGAGAGAGAAAGTAAAAAGTGTTTCATGGTAAAGGTGCATTCAAGGGAAAAGGCGACTATAGTAATTCTTATCAAACATTTCATACCACCTGGCACGAAAATTATAACGGACGGATGGGCTTCGTATCAAACATTAAAAAATGAAGGCTTTCAACACGAGTTCGTCAATCACAGTGTCGAATTTGTATCCTCAGAAGACTCATCTGTGCACACACAGAACGTATAACGACTGTGGAAAAGTGTGAAGAGCAGTATATAACGGGAGGGTCGGCCAGGTGAACGCGACGAGATGTACTTGTTTCGAGATATTTACACCCACAGTTTACGTCTCGAAGGTAAAAAATTTCTTTGCGATACACTGCCATTGTTCTTCAGAGACATTTCTCGTGTTTATGCAGGATACGGCCAACAAGGACTGAAACCAGTATCATATTCAACAAAAGGACCGGAGCAAGACTTGAGCGACACCGAACAAACTACCGATTAAGAAAGGCATGTAAAGTACATTTGTATTTAATACTTTTTTGTGACGTTTTCTTTTTAGTTAGTGAGGACGCGCAGCGGACAAATCTCCTGTTTAGGAAGCTCTAATATACAAGAAAGCTTACACTCGAAGTAGCTCTGCGTGAAATGGTATATATGGAACGTACAACAGTAAATCCATTGAGTGGAATGTAATTTTTCTTGTAAATTACCCAGAAAGCTGCACTCTAGGATTCCTGCCTAACCACATCCTTTAAAATCACGACGTATTCGTAAAAATCATAACATTCGCCTGCTTCGATATATATCGTTTGGAGGTCAAGGCTCGCTATACGGGATATCTGCGAAATTACCTAAATAACACTGGTGTCCGAGCGGCCACTGGCTTCTCGAAGCCTGGCAGAACAGAATTTAATGCCGGAGTATATGATCCCGAGTCGTTCCCTTCCGTGACTACGCCATGAGAGGAACGAAGGGCTGAAGACAGGGATAAGACATTCACACCCAAATTTTTGTGTGTCGCAGAACTGATGCGGAATTATTCAAGGCAACAAAGCCTCTTTTCACGTTCGGAAAAAGTTTTTACAATTTATTTGATAATTGGGTGACCGGTTTCGATCTACTGTGAGATCATCATCAGACCGAATCGTCTGTAAAATAAAAGACAAAATGTGATAGAGGGAAACAGGTACAACAAATAATAGCTACAAAATTGTACAAGCATGAATAGCAAAATTAAGTAAAATAGTATATCTCAACGTTGATGCTGAGGCGATGAGCGTGCGGCGCTGTGAGTTATAAAATATAAGCCCCGCCCATCCTCTGCAGCATCTGCACAATGATCCAATGAGGTGCGTCAAACAGAAAAGATAACCTAAAAATATAAATAACCCTTAATGGACATAAAAAGGCATTTTGTTAACTATAAAACTTAGTTGCTCTGTCATTAGTATAGATAAATTGAAAGCATTTAACAGTAAAAGGAAATTGTCTAAGAAATACCTGCCATCTATTGGCAATTGATAATTGTAAAATTTAAATCGTAGACAGAGTCTGAATAAAAAATACAGCGGCGCCAATGGTTGCCGTGGATACGGCTGCGTGGAGGGAATCGATACGTCGCGTCAATGGCGAAGCAGACGATGCGCCAGAGATGTAACGGCCAGGGAACGGCGTCGTTGACCATGGAGACGGCCCACCTATTTTCTTTGTTGCACATCTTGGAATTATGGGGAAGTCGCAGGAATGTGAAAGATATGAAATGGTTCCGTGCTACAGAAGCAGCATCCCCAATCCAATCGTGGGCGCTATTCGCCTGCGGCAAGCTGGGAGATATCTTTGTCTCTATCAGTGCGCATAAAAGCCTCAACGTGTTCCGGTGATCTCCTCCTGCAATCCGATGATAATTACGCTCCAATCTCAAAGGACGGGCCCTCCACTTCTTCCAGAGCGTCTATAGATTGCCACCAGTGCTTTCATCTTCGTCTTTTAAGGCGATTCTTTGCCTAAAAATGTCAAGGTGATGTTACACTGGTGCGATGTGAAACCTTAAGTACCTGCTCCAATGCGGTGCTTCGAGAACTGCGAATTCGGGTACTTATCCTCCCGATCCAGTTCCAGCCCCATATGCAGAAACAGCGGGCGTCCGTTACATCCGGACGTTCCTTGTACTCCGCCTCCCGTCTGTGTCAACTGTAGACAGCACCATCCCCTTCCTCGCCAGACTGCACAACATAAAGAGAGGCAAATCATGAAGTCCACGGATAATCTTTCTTACACAGAGGAAAACAGAAGAATAAGCAGCATCGTTTGTTCTGTCCCGTCGTCTCCAGATTCTTCGGCTTGATGGTAACAAAAGTTTTGTTTTCTACTGTGGTCGCTCAGGGCCATCAGACATAGTTTGCCCCCTTGATGGTTGTGGGCTCTACATCTCCTGCTTCCTCAACACCTAGGAGCAACCCACACCTAGCCTTCGGGGACATTGGTCCCTCACCTTAAACTGGAGAAGCAACAGCTTCCTCCCTCTCGCGAGAAAGGGGTCCCTAGGGACGCTACCTCCCGCAGTTTCTCTAAATGTAAATGTGGATCCCAGTGGAACCACAAGCTGCTGGTCGAAGGGCTTCCCGATCTTTATCGGTCCCTGGAGGCAGTTCAGAGAAACCCTCCCAGCCTCCAAAATCGAAGAAAACGCGAGAGGATAAAAATAAGGGGGAAAAAAATAAACAAAAAAAGCATGTGTAACTGGTGTGGAGACACTAGCGTGCCCTGAGGGCTTATCGCAACCTCCGAAACTAAAGACATTGATGCTCTTGGCACTCAACTGATGGCAAACGATGGCCTAAAGGTATAAATTGTCCGTACACTTCAATCGTGGCTTCTCAGACTGCTGACAGCATTACTGTGGAATTGTGGCGGCTTTTTCCACCATCTAGCTTCGGCTACCCTGTGCTCTGTTCAGCCCTAAGGAAACCTGATGTTCAGTGGACCCCTGCCCTTCATAGCTATCGGGACTACTAAAAAACCGTTCAACCTATGACAGAGTATAAGCAGGTGTCTGTCTCTATGTCCTAGAATTTGTACCCAGTGCCACTGTGCCTTTCTACACAGCTCTCAGGACAGTGTCTGTCACAATCTGGACAATGCAGGATATCACTTTACCTCTCCCTGAATGACGTTGTCTTTCCTGTTGACCTTCATCAGTCACCTTCCTCCACCATTTCTCCTTTTGGGGGATTTTACTGCCCACCGCACCTTGTGGGGTGGAATCCAGACCTCGGGTCATGGTGGGGACATTGAAACTTTCTTGGCACAGCATGACGTTTGCCCTTTGGACAACGGAGCACCCATTCATTTTAGCGTGGCACATGTCACTTACTCAGCTATCGACCTGCCTCTTTGGAACCCGAGCCTTCTCCGACATTTCACTTGGAGGTTACATGATGACCTTTGTGGTAGCGACCATTTTCCTCTTTTTCTGCTGCTCCTGTAGTTTCAACCTGCACAAAACTTTCCCCAAAGGTCTCTCTGCAGGGCTGATTGTCTGGCTTACACCTCAGCTGATGTGCTCACTAACCCGTTTCCCACTAATGTTGATACGGTGGTTCAACGGGTCACTGCCGCCATAGTTTCCAGCGCTGAAGCAACTGAACCCAGTCCCCCTGCTCATACCGACGTTAGTCGGTGCTTTGGTTGATAATGGAGATGGATGTGGCTTGCGGGAAACGTCGGCAGGCACTTCAGCGTCATGGGTGCCACCCTTCTCTGGAGCACCTGCTTTCAAACAGCTCAGAACTCGAGCTCGGCGACTGATACAGCAGAGTAAGCAGGACTTACGTGAAAGGTACGTGGCCATCAGTGGCTCTCGTGCCTCCCCATCTCAGGTGTGGTCACTGTCCACTGTCAGGAATCCCCTATCTCCAAATTCATGGTACTCTCTCCACTGACCAAACCACTATCGCCGAGCACATGGCAGAGTATTACGCACGTAGCTCTGCGACTGCAGCCTACAGTGGAGACCCGCGCGCTCAAAGAGCGCGTCGAATGGTAGCAATTATCGTTTCACAGACATAGCCGGGAACCATACAGTCCCATGTGGGCGTTCCAAAGGGCTCTTGCTGCATGCCCAATACCTCTCTGGGAACAGATCATGTCCATAGCAAATCCCTTCGTCACTTCTCAGCAGACTTTCAATGCCAACTGCTCGCTCTGTTAAATCACCTCTCGGCCGAAGGTGTTTGACCGTTCCAATGGCAGGATAGCATGAAAACCTGGTGCAGTTCCGCTGGCCGTTGCCAGTTACTACCCGATCAGCCTCACCAGCGTTCGGTTTAACCTCTTCAAATGTATGGTGAGTCGGTGGCTCACGTGGAACCTTGAAGTTAGGGGACCCCAGGCCCCACAAAAGGTTTCCGTCACTCCACTGTTGACAATCTTGTGTCACTTTATGTCGTATTGCTTTTACTCGGCGTAAGAATATCGTAGCAGTCTTTTCTTAGGTCCAGAAGGCTTAAGATTCCACCTGACGCCATCATATGGTAGCTACATTGTTCCAATGGGGCGTACAGGGTCCACCTTATTCAGAACTTCGTCTCGCTATGCTCTTTTCGGGTTAGGGTTGGTACCGTCCTCAGCTCACCCCGTGTTCAGGAGAACAATGACCCATAGAGTTGCGTCTTTAGTGTACTCTATTTTAGTATCAACTAGCTGAAAACCCGGCGTTGTCCGGATATTTATTTATTTATTCTGGCCATTTATCAGGTATGTATTCATTTGTATAAGGACTGAACGTTTGTAAAATCTCTTTCTCATACAATTAGTAGTAAAGAAATAATAAACTAAAACTTGATGTCTGATGGGGCAATTTTCCATGACAGTTACTGTTTATATGCTCATATCGCATGATCTACGTGCCATACTGTGATACAATTTAGAAGGTACTTTCAACTATATGTGTGTATACTGCCCATAAAATTTCCTTCTGCTACAATTTGTAGTGTACAAATTATAAATTGTAACGTCATAGCGAATGCCGTAGTTTTACTCCATAAACAGCGGAAAAGTAGTAAGCGAGAAACTTTTTTCCTTTCATCATTTTGCTGTGGGTGGCAGCGAGAAAAGGTTTAGTAAAGATTTGAAATTATGTTTGAAGTTTGTTGCAAGTCGCTAAATACTGTCATTCTCATACAGTGTATTTCGAAAGTCTCGCCGTATTATATGGCATATTTTGCGATTTCTATTGGTTATGACGTAATATCTTTTGAACCATGTGCTGCATGTGATTCTTAACCATGCAGCAATTATTACCTCACGGTAAGGAATATGTGTACTAAATTTGGTTGAAATCGGTCCGATGGTTTAGGAGAAAATGAGCAGCATTGTCGCAAAATGCAGCAGTTCTTCGCGCATCTCATTGTTTATGACGTCATACCTCGTGAACTGTATATCGTATGTGATTCTTACACTTACGGCGACCGTACTCATGGATTGAATCTTACGTGTACAAAATTTCATAAAGGTTGGAACAAAACTATGGATTTGTATGCAACACGTACAAACATACGGATACTCTGCTTTATATACTACATTAACGGACTTGCTACAGCAGTTAGGTAATCAGTTTCTTCTTTCTTTTGGCCGATTACTTTTGTTAATATTTCAGTTGTGCTAGCGTTGTTGTTGTTAAAAGGGTTCTGTCCAATCGGAATACGCAGTGTTGTACCTTAGTCCACGGGTTCCAGTTCTTGCCTCCAAAACATGGATTATCCACTTCTGTCGCCATCAAGGCGATACATCCGGATCTTGAGCTATACTTGGCTGACAAACAATATCTCTCTGAAGAGATGCTTAGCTTCTTAAGCATGCTGTTTGATGCCTGGTTCACCTGGGTACCACACCTTCGTCAGCTGAGACATGCTGGCGACAAATGAATATTCTTTCCTGCCTCAGCCAAACTGTTTGGGGAGCCGCATGTCCAACACTCCTGTAGCTCTGTAAGGGCCTTACTCAATCGCACCTAGATTTAATATTACCATATAGCAAGAGCCTCATAAATAACATATTTTAAAGTCATTTGAAATATTAAAACAGATAAAATGTAATTAGAATAAATATTCAATTCATTTTTTTCTTCCTTGGAATCGATAGACTACGTAAAAGATATACAAAGAAACTCTTATAATATCACTGTAACTAATTAAAATCTCTGACTTTCACTATAAAAGTAATAATCCCATCGAACTCGCTCTCTGTTCTATTGTCTGCTCTGTTCTGATTGTTCTATTGTCTGAATTGTACTGATAAGATCTGCCACTACAATATGCTGAAACGAACATTATTAACTATTGATTATTGTTCTTAACTGATTGTACAAAATCTTCAGATATAAAATGGATACTCAGGTATGCAGTAATTGCTTTCTGTTCAAATTAATAAATCCCCTTATTTAAAGTTAACTTCAGTCAGTTGTTCAGTTAGTTATTTATTTTTCCAGTCCCTCCATTTAATGATTATGGTGTTTTCAGGTATAACTAACTATTACGACTTTGGATGGTTCAGTAATTAAACATGTTAAACTTACGTATCTCGTGTAGCTTGCCATAGTATCTTTGACTGTAATTAAACATTTTGCAATATTTATTGGCTTAGAACCTGCAATCACTTTTATGTAATGAACAGTTCGAAGTCTGATTAGCCATTAATCTGTATCAATTACTAATTTTCATTCACTAAATTACCTTCATTCAAAATTATGCTACACGTGGATTGAATCTTAATATTCCGAACCTCGATCCAATGTCGGAGGATAGTTACGCGGATTACAACCAACCTCACTACAGCTTATCAACGAGATCAACTACACCGCTGTTTGAGGTAACTATTCGTCGAATTCAGTAGGTTGCTTGCTCTAAACTATTAAATGTTTGGCCATTTCATTTCATTTCATTTCATTTTTTTAAATTAACAGTTCGTCTAAATTGAAGGCTTAGTCACTGATTATTATTTTAAAATCGTTCAACGGCCAGTTTTTCAAACCTAAATACTCAGGCAAGCAATTACACTACATAGACTACATGTGCTTGGTGTACGATTCGGCAGCGCCTTCAGCATTGCCGATCCTAGACCCAGTCCTCAATACTCGTGTCTGTTTAGTGGCGGGGACTTTCTGCACAAGTGCAGTAACAAGCCTCATTGCTGAAGCTGGGTTCTCTCCCATACAGATTCACCGGCAACACTGTTAGCCTTGTACGTTGCCCGCATTCATGTCTCGCCTCACCAACTACATCACATTTTCCAGCTTCTGCACTCCCCTCCCCACGTTGGCCAAGGTCACGCCTTCCGTTTGCGATCCTTGTTTGTTCCCTCCTTTCGTCGATCGAGTCCCTTCATTTCCCTCCCTCTTTTTACTACCCTTCCCATACCCTTCCCTTGTCCATTCCTCGCTTGTAGCATACGGTGGACTTGTACCATGACTCGAAAACCTTGCAAGCTCATGACCAACATTTTCCCAAACATACTTTGCTGCAGTGTCTATTCAAGACTCTGTCTTCACCCTTGGAGTGTCTAACCACTCCCTGGTCTTAGTTTTGACCCTAGGCCATAGTGGCATCTCAGGCAACGAACGTGTTGATCAGCTGACCAAGCAGGCCTCTACCTCACGACCTCTGGAAATTACTCTCTAAGAAAGTGATCTCCGTTTGGGCTTCGGAATTCTGAATGGGCTGGCAGATCTTGAGGTAGAGGTCAAGATCTGTAAGGTCGAGCTCTCTGCAGCTACATGGAAGGCCTCACTGAAGACCTCTTGTATGGACTCAGTTGTCTCTGTCGCCTGCGCATTGGCCAAAGGGCCTTTCTCCTCAAAGCTATTCTGCATTTTATACCTTCTTCTGCCATCAGAAGTTATTTTCTACCAAAATGACAAAACTTATCGGCTATCTTTATTGCCTCATTACCTAATTCAATTCAGATTAGTCTGCCTTTAGTAATCCGACATTTTTTATAATTCGTCACGGCCTCGGTCACGTAACTGTCGGATTATCGCGACTCTATGTGAATTACAGTGCTGCAGCACGCTATGTTTGACAGGTTGGTTATGGCTGGTTGCACACACGCCGTATTTTCACGGTCGGCAAAACACCGGGCGATATTTTATCGGTGGAGCTTTGCTTGAACACACGCCGGAATTTTACCGGTCAAACGATTAGTCGCTCAGCTGTCGTGCTCAAATGAATTTGTTCCAAACATAGATTAATAAATCCCAAACGAGTTTACATAACATTATGTCACAAATATTGCTAACATGATACGAAGAACTAATAAAGTACCGTTGACACGTTAGTATAGCATTTACGAAGTTCATTTTTTTCTTTGCTCTGCATTTCCTCAAAACCCTCATTCACTTCGCAGGACGGAGCTTAAGCTCGGATTTTTGGGGAAGGATATGGGACGAAATCGGCCGTGCCCTTTGAAATGAATCATCCTTGAATTTTCTTGGAGTGATTTAGGGAAATAATGGAAAACCTAAATCTGGATGGTCAGAGGTAGATTTGAACCACCGTCCTCCCGAATGCGAGTCCAGTGTGTTGCCACTGAGCTCCTCGCTCTGTTTTTGTTCAACTCCAAAACAACTTTATCACCTTTTAATCCATTGAAAACATGTATATAATTGTATGTATTCCCCAAATAGGCAAATGACATTTTTGTGATGATCCAAAAAAATTCGATCATTACAGGATAAATATAAATCCGCGAGAGAGGGGAATAATGGATATTCGTAGTACGCGAGAAGTTAGCGATTTTAGCAGGACGAGAAACGTGTCTAGACAGCCGATCGCTCAAATAATAAAATAAAAACTGATTGCACGTCTGAAGAACATTATATAAGAAAGACACGGTCTACCACACGAACAAACAGAAAACAAAATCTCAAAAAAGAAAAAAACAGCTCCGAGTCCCGCTCTGCCAAAATTTTCAACTTCGCCACTGAATTTAATACTGTTGCCTGAAACAGATGAGATGCTGAATCAATATTTCATATTTCAGTCTTGTACGTGGAAAGACTTGAAAATTTTTGGATGATAGTAGTTTTTTGAGTGAGGATGATGTTCTGGATACAGCTTCGACTCTCGTCTCTATTTCTTGTCTCTCGCCTACTTCTTTAAGCACGTCGTTATCAAGCTGTGGAATTTCCTGCCTTTTTGTTCTGCAATTCCTTTCTACGCTTACGAATTTTGTTTTCTCATCATTTAATTCCAATAAAGCTTCTTTTGCTTTTCGAAAGAGCCTTCTTGCCAGTATTTCAGGGTCGTCCAGATTTTAAGCGATTAGTGCTGCATCATCTGCAAAGGTCATTACATGTAATTTTGTTCCTATGTCAATTCCCTCTTCTTCACTTGCTGCATCCAGTGCTTTCTGTATTGCAAAGCTGAAAAGGAGGGATAGTATCCTATCTACCTGTCTGACTCCTGTTTTTTTATGTGCAAGGTCAATTCTCCACCCATTTTTAATTCCAGTTTCAAGCCTTTCAGTGTAACTCTCAGGAGATTTATAATGTTCTTCGGTATTCCAGATATGCACATTTTCTACCACAAGGTATGTCTGGATATACTATCCTTTCCTGAAATCGAGGTTTTTTTCCAGAGGTCGGATGGCCCTCTGAAGGAGACTCTTGGTGAACACTTTATAGGTCGTGCTATTTAATGAGATGCTTGCCTCTGAAACTGCTAGCCTGTATGATGAGAAGGCGCAGCGAGAGCTGTGGAGGGAGGACGGCCGGTAAACAATTGGAGAGTGGTTTTCCATCCACCATCTAAGATTTCTAACTTGCAGGGATCAGTTAAGAATGATTTGTTACTTCGGAAGGCAGGAATTTATATAATACCTTGCGAGTGTGGTATGGTCTATATAGGACAGACAACACGCACTATGGAAGAACGTAGTACAGAACATGAACGTTGCACTCGCCTTCTACAACCCAGCAAGACTGCAGATGCAGAGCATTGTATTTCTAACGGACATACAATGGACTATGATAAAACATCAATTTTGGCAACAGTAACATCCTTCTGGGACTCCATTATAAAAGAATCCGTTGAAATACGCATTGCGGAAAATATGATGAACCGTGACAGCGGCTACCAGCTGAATAACGCGTGGAATCCCGTCATCTCCGAGATTTGTTCTAGACGAAGACGCCAGAAGACTCCGATAACTGCGACCAGCGGCTCTATCGAAGACAGCTGATCCTTACAGTTCCACCAGCGAGGGCGCTGCCGCCGGGCGGTGTGGTCCTTCTATCACCGTCACCGTGTCTTCGACGCATGCGCAGTAATACCACCAGCGTGCTATATAAGGCAGAGCCGAGAGCGTCTTCGTCAGTCGCATGGAAACATGCAGAGGTGGTGGCAATCCCGAAAACAGGCAAAGACCCACGTGAAGTGACCAGCTATCGGCCCATAAGCCTGCTGCCATCCCTCTCGAAAGTGTTCTAAAAATTGTACGTGACGAGATTGCTGGAACACGCCACGCGAGAGAACATCATACTGGACGAGCAGTTCGGTTTCCGAGCCGGTCATTCCACCACACACCAGCTACTAAGGCCGGTCGAGCCGGCAATGCGGGCACTGGAAACAAGGTAATTCCTTGTTGCAGTGTTTCTCGATGTCTCCCGTGCCTTCGACTCCGTCTGGCACGACGGCCTAGTGTACAAACTCTTTGTCCAAGGGCTTCCGACGTCTCATGGGAGACTGCTGCAGTCGTACCTGTCCGAACGGACTTTCCACATAAGGGCAGAAGACGGTACATCCACGGAAAGGCGGATATGTGCGGGAGTGCCGCAGGGGTCGGTCATCGGCCCCCTACTGTACTCCCTGTACACTGCTGATGCACCGCGAATCGCAAGCGTCGAATTGGCGCTATACGCCGACGACACGGCGCTTTTCACCCGCAGTATGAACGCGCTCACAATGCGACGCCGACTCCAAGTCAGCTACGACGCCCTGGGTGCATGGGCCACCAAGTGGCGCCGAAATTCAACGCCACGAAAAGCCAGGCAGTCGTCTTTACGAGAAGTAAATTGCCCGATGCGCTACCGCCGATCAAAGATCCTGGGGGCTCCCATCCCTTGGAGCACAATGGCGAAATACCTAGGGGTAACCTTAGACCAAAGGCTCGCCTGGAAAGATCACGTCAATTATGTAAGACAGAGGGCCACAGGACGTTTACGCTCAACCCGCAGTCGCCGGTACCGTCGCAACACGGGATCACGCTGTACCTGTCACTGGTCCGTCCAGTGCTCGAGTATGCGTCCCCAGTCTTTGGAAACGCAGCCGACGCCCACATCCAGCTGCTGCAGACCATCCAGAACCGCGCCCTGAAGACTGCCCTGCATCTTCCAACGTGCTACCCAACCGACCTGCTTCACGAAGAAGCCGGTATTCTACCGCTCCGGGAGAGATTCCGCGTCACCGCCAGGACCTTCTACGAGAAGACGGAGCAGTCCCACAACCGGCTCATCCGGCAATTGGGGACACAACAACACTTCAGGCCGACAACCCGTTGGCCTGACCTGCTGCGAGATTAATAAAAATCTCGTAGCAAACCTGGAAAAAAGTATACATCGTTAGTAATCTGACAGTCTAAGTCAAATCAAAGTCAGGTTCTAATACTTTTTCCTATGTTTCAGGTACAGCATGGCTAGCAGCAAATGCTTAGCCTGCACAACGATCGGACCAAGGTCGAGGTCTGTCAAGAGAGTGAAGCGTGAAGCGTCTTCGTCAGTCCTTGTTGGCTCACCTGAAGATGACTGGCAGGTGCCCAGTTAAATATGGTGAGATGAAGTTTTTGACGACCGGCTGCAAAACCGAAATCATTTTCAACAATCGTTGAGTGTTCCAGCACAGATCCTCTTTGAGCTCGGGTGCCACTGTATTGCCGGCCTACAGAGGCAGCTGACCGGATTTTTCCAGGTGCCGGTCCGTGGCCGGCGAGTGTGTAATCTATAATGACCTCTGACGGTCCTCTACTGGAATGTGGACGGCCGATATTTTACCGGCCGTTCAAAATCGGTGTGTGTGCAACCAGCCATACTCGGTCATTGCAAAACTCCAGTGGAAATCCGGTCCGCAAGGTGGTGCAAGGTTGCTCACGCCTGAAGTAATTTAGGGTACCACTTTCAGAGGTATCTCTTTAATTAGCAGCGCGTGTAAAGTGTTCTCCAAGATTCTCCATAAAAATATCTAACCGTATTCGAAATCTATATATAAATGAATTGCTGTTCGTTAGTCTCGCTAAAACTCGAGAACGGCTGATCCGATTTGGCTAATTTTAGTCTTTAAATGTTCGTGCAAGTTCAGGGAAGGTTTAAACGGTGATAAAATGTGGAAAAGTTGGCCGGAAAAGAGGTAAATCGGGAAAAGCTGAAATAGCTTTTTCCAGTGAGCTATCAATATCATTCGTCCAATTGCGATAAAATTTTGTACATTTCATGTTAAAAGCATTAGAAGGATTCGCATCAAATAGAAATTTCGAAAAGTCGCCCAGAGAGTAGGAAAATTTAGGAAAAACCGAAAGTGATTTTTTCTATGAATAAAAATCAATTACTACATGGTTGTAAGAGCATCACTTGAGTACGGCTTGACAGGACAAGGTTTGTATGAAATGAATTTTTTGGAAAATTGGAAAATTTGAGAAAAACTGGAAGAGAGTTTTTCAATGTGTTTTTTTATCGAATTCAGCACTATATCTGACTATTCGCATGGCGGAGAGGGGTTATTATTTTTTGTTTTGTTCATTATGGTCTTGGAAAAGTTTTGAGTAAATAGAAAAACAGATGGGCAGTTAAAAAGGAAAGTCGCGAAATTCGAACCAACATCCTTTTTCAATGTGTTTCTAAATGTACATAGCATTATAAGTTAAGAACCGTTCATCCGATTCCGAAATAATTTTGATCATTTTACGTTCAACGAAAGATGAACGTTCTCATGAACTAAAAATTTGGGAAAGTTACCCGGAAAATTTGAAAATTCGCGAGAAACTGAAAGAGCGTTTTTCAATATCATTCGTCCGATTGCGATAAAATTTTGTATATTTGACGTTCAAAGCAAGAGTAACGTTCCTATGAAATAAAAATTTGGAAATTTTTCCCGGAATACTGGAAAATTCTGCGAAAATATGAAGAGATTTTTCTATGAAACATGGGAACCATTTATCTAATTGCGAAAAAGTTAGCATATTCGACGTTCAGAGCGAGAGGAAGGTTTGAGTGAAGTAAAACTTTGGAATAGTTGGCCAGAAAATAGGAAAGTTTATGGAAAACTGAAAGAGCTCTTTTCTTTGGGATACCAATATCATTCATACGATTGCGATAAAATTTTCACATTCGACGTTCAAAGCAAGAGTACATACATATGAGCAATTGCGAAGCATTGTCGGGACGACTAGTAGGTAATATATAAGAAACAATCAGCATTTATAAAGAACCGTTCAGCTACTGACCAGAAGTTCAAACTAAAAGAAGCCACGTTCAAATACTGGGAATGTAACAAAACAATGGCAATATTATTTTTTAATTTCAACAAAGCTTACGACACTATATGCAGAGATACATTGTGGAAAAAATGCAGAGGTTTGGAATACCTTAGCAGATATACATCTTATGAAAGTTACACTGAAAGACTCGAATGGGAAAGTGAAAATGGATGGAGAATATCTCAAGGCGCTCGACAAAACTACAAGAGTCAGGTAACATTGCAATATGGAAAGCACTGGATGCAGCAAGTGAAGCAGAAGTGGAAATTAAAACAGGAACCTTTGCAGATAACGCAGAACTAATCGCTGAAAATCCATATGACCTTAAAATATTGACAAAAAGGCTGTTTAAAGAAGTTGGATTAGAATTAAACATTGGGGAAACTGATGAGGGTAGAAAGAAACTGCTGAACAAAACGGCAGTAAATTCTACAGAGTGAAAACAACATGTCTGAAGAAGTAGACGATATCATTACCTGATATTTCAGGATGAAGACGATCCATTTAAGTTAATAAACATCTCCCGTAACGAAATGCAACCAAGATCACTTTTTTGTAGTTCTTTATTTTTTGAGAACCGGTTTCAATTCACAATAATATCATCTTCAGATCAGTTGTCTACGAAATGTTGGCCATTCACTTGTATAGGTTAGGAATGACGTTAAAATCATTATATGCAAACATTGCACGACGCCATAATAGAGATTTTTTAACTATTTATGTTACGGCTAGAGCTGTGCAATGTTTACACATAAAGATTTTAACGTCTTGCCTTACCTGTGTATGTGAACTACCAATATTATGAAGAGAATTGATCTGAAAATGATGAGATAGTGGCATTGAAACCTGTTGTCACATAATAAAGGACTGCAAAAAAGCGACCTTCGCTACGTTCCGTTATGGCAGTTGCTTATTAAGTAGTAGACGACTTTAAATATTTGGGGGTTGTAACCCTTTCAGTTTACATTATGACATCACCTTTGGAAAAATTAAAATTCAGTGTTTTCTGTATTAATATCGTGCGTAAACATCAAAATATATGTTTCAAAATTGTATCGAGGTATTTTATTACTTGGGCGTTATTTCGTTGATAGTTAACACTGCCGGATCAATAATGCTAGCATAAGCTTCGCCACAGCACCAAAGACAAGATATTTCACCTATAGAATAAAATAAAAGGAACCACATTCACGCTCACACTCTTAGCCACATACAGACGGCAACGCAACAAAACGTCCAAGATTGACAGATTAATGTCTCAAAATTGGCTACACGCCGTACAAAGGGACAAAATGTCGTACTAGAAGTTGTTGTTCGTCAACAAAAATGCAACTTTAAGGACGGATGCACAAAATACGGTATAAATCAACTTTTTATACGTTGTTGCCCAGGAACAACACTGAGAATGGAATGGTTAATAAATAACAAAAATAATGAGAAACAAGAAATAGAGGCGAGGGTCAAAGCTCCATCCAGATCATCATACTCAACAAACTAGTATCATCCAAAATTTTTCAAGAGGAACAAACATGGGATTTTATGTAACCATAATCTGACTAGTATTACTATATGGTTCAAAAATCTGGTGAATAGATAAAGATAGAAGATTTTAAAAATAAAATTCTACGAAAGATATTTTGACCAAAATTGAGGGAGGAGAATGGCGAAGAAAGGACAGGGAGCTCAGGGGGTTGTACAATGAATGTTGTCCCGGCAGTGAACACAAGAAGGCTGAGATGGGCCAGTCACACTTATGGAAGAGAGCAGAGATGTACCGGGTGATCAAAAAGTCAGTATAAATTTGAAAACTTAATAAATCACGGAATAATGAAGATAGAGAGGTAAAAATTGACACACATGCTTGGAATGACAAGGAGTTTTATTAGAACAAAAAAATAATAATAAAATAAAACAAAAAAGGTTCAAAAATTGTCCGACAGAGGGCGTTCATCTCACCAGAAAAGCAATAATCAGCATAACAAATTAAGACAACGCAAATATAATGTTCATTACAGTAAATGCTGAATATGTTCACCATCATTCCTCAACAATAGCAGTAGTCCAGAAATAATGTTGTGAACAGCACTGTAAAGCATGTCCGGAATTATGGTGAGGCATTGGCGTCGGATGTTGTATTTCAGCATCCCTAGAGATGTCGGTCGATCACGACACACTTGCGACCACAAAGCCAATAATCGCACGGACTGAGGTCTGGGGACCAGGGAGGCCAAGCATGACGAAAGTGGCGGCTGAGCACACGATCTTCACCGAACGACGCGCACAAGAGATCTTTCACACGTCTATCAATTTTTTTTTCCTAATAAACCCCCGTGCCATTCCAAGCACGTGTGTTAAATTTTACCTCTCTATCTACATTATTCCGTGATTTATTAAGTTTTCAAATTTATACTGACTTTTTGACCACCCGGTATACTGAGAGAAGGACGAAGACCTCTAGGAAGACCAAAAATGACATGGATAGTCCAGGTGGTCAAGGATCTCCATGTTCTGGGAGCAAGGGAAGAAGATGCCGAGGACAGAATATTGTGGAAAAGGCTCCTTCACGAGGTCAAAAACCGACTGCAGATTCTGCAGCCAGGAGAGTAAGTAAGTACAAGTTTCCTTGTTGTCCTTTCTATACGAGACGTGCAACACGCACAAAGAAGTCGTCAGCTGCAGAGCCCCTTGCGATAGACCGTCCAACTACAAAGAATCGTTCAAACGGTACTCATTTGTTGAATCGTCTGCTTCACGCGTCTACATCGTTTGCTGTCAACTTACAGCAAATGAATCGCCGCGTTAACATCACTTTTCGTAACATATTGTGACGATTAAAACATTTGTGTTTTAGACTGCCACTGTGAAACTGTTTTTAAATGTTTTCGTGCAGTTCATGCGTAACTAATCGCTCACATGTGTTAACGTCCTCATTATAAAATGCGATTACATACTTCCAGCCCCTGCGGTTTGAGGCGCCTATGTATATGATGAACAAGCTCAGGTGTCTATACATAGACCTTTCACTTTGATAAAGCTGCAAGTAATGCTCAGCAAACACAAATATTTCAACTATTAACTACAGCATCTTTCAGGAGAGATAGCAAGTATCTTAGAAGATGGTAATAAAGACGATTTGCAGTTAGAATTTCATATAACGTGTGTCCAATTTTTATTGGGTACAGAGATACAGCTCTTGGTATGTACAACAAACCCATTTAGATATTTTGACTGATTCTTTCGTTGGTTATTGGTAGATCACCACTTTTTTTTAAATAACCGGTTTTCGACGTAGTTTAAAGTCTGAATATGTCCTAGTAAGCCGAAAACCGGATAACTAAGTGGAAATGAACGTGTAGAAGATACACAAAATTCCACTTTTAAGTAAGTGTGATGTTGTACTACCATGATCTGACGGATAAACCACTGCTGCGGTGGAGTAGCCGAGCGGTCTAAAGCAGCTCGCTGCGGAGCGCGCGGTTGCTCGCCTTGGAGGTTCGAGTCCTCCCTGGGGCATGGATGTGTGTGTGTTGCCCTTAGGTTAGTTTACCTAGGTTTAAGTAGTTTGTAATCTACGGACTGATGACCACGCAGTTTGTTCCGATAGATCTACAAACACTGAAACACTTGGATAAATCATTGAAAATTTATTGATTTACATTTGCTCTACGTTTGTTTGGATTTCATAATAGCTATAACTCTGTATTCAATAAAAATTGTACATATGTTACATTAAATTTTTAATGTAATTCCTCTTTAGTATTACCTCCTAAAATACTTAAAACTGAGTCGAGAAACTATGTTCCTCTCAAACAAATTCCCGACTTGGCTTTGTTTGTCAGTTGTTTCCCCATTTGGTCGTCTGCGCATGCGCGAAGCACTTCCATAGGGTGAGAATAGGATCCATCCTATTCCGTCTACTAGCGATCGTATGCGTGCATCTTGAACAAGTGGACGCGTCTGCACTGTACGCGGACGGCGTAACCGGTGCATCATGGGTAATCTCGTAATCTGTCACTTCCCGTTGAGAAAGGGCTTTACATTTTGCCAGCTTGGTGTATTGTCGGACAGCCGGCCGCGGTGGCCGCGGGGACTGAGGCGCTTCAGTCACGGTCTGCACGGCCACTACGGTCGGGGGCTCGAATCCCCTCTCGGGCATGGATATTTGTACCGTCCTTAGTCTTAATTAGTTCATAAGTAGTTTGTAAGTTTAGGGACTGATGACCTCGTAGTTAAGTCCCATAGACTATACAAACATTTGAACATTATTGTCGGATACGGCAGGTCTTGAGAGCCGCGGTTGAGTAGCCGAGCGGTCTAAAGCATCTCGCTGCGGAGCGCGCGGTTGCTCGCCGTGGAGGTTCGAGTCCTCCCTGGGGCATGGGTGCGTGTGTTTGTCCGTAGGTTAGTTTACCTAGGTTTAAGCAGTTTGTAAGCTACGGACTGATGACCACGCAGTTTGTTCCGATAGATTTACAAACATTTGAACATTTGATTTGATAAGGAGTTCAGATAAAAAGATGATAGAAGCTTTTGAAATGTGGTGCTACAGACGAATGATGAAAATTAGATCGGTAGATCACGTAACTAACGGGGAGGTGCTTAACCGAATCGGGGGAGAAAAGGAGTTTCTTCCAAGAAAAGGGATAGATTGGTTGGGCACATTCTGAAACATCAAGTAATTTTCAACTTAGCATTAGAAGGAAGCGTGTGGGGTATAAATAGTAGAGGGAGACGGAGAGACGAATATAGTAAGCAGATTCAAAAGGATGTAGGTTGCCGAACGTATTCTCAGATGAAGAGACTTGCACAGGACAAGGTAGCGTGGAGAGCTGCATCAAACCAGTCTGCGGACTGAAGACCACAACAACAACAGCCTGGCAAGTGCCTGCGTCATCTTGGTAACCCTGTCAGTCGTCAGTTTTATGTGCTCGTTAAAGGTCAGTCTTTCGTCAAGTTGGACACCAAGTTGACGTGTTGTGTGTTCTCTTCGGATGTTGATGCTATTGTGTTTAATTATGGGTTGCAGGCACTGGTGGCTGGTGGGCTGTTTATTAGGAGGGGCGGCATGTCTCTTCAATTGTTCACGACATTTTGTCCCTTCAGAACATTTCTTGAATGGGGAGAATATAGCATTAATTTTCAACTTCAATAGCGACATAATCTGTTTCTGACATATCTTTGGAAATTAACTGATGGCACACAGTATATATAGAGTTCAGTAGTTCGTTATGAATTGTTTTGGAAAGCCCAAAAAAACACGATTATTGGTTATTTCAATATGTCCCTTTAACGTGGAATCCAGTTCTGCCATGAGATTGACCAAACCCCGAAAAATACCATGATTATCTGAAGAATCTGTTTCGTCATGTCCCCTCAGTGCAAGTTCAAATTTCCCACAGAACTTGATACAGTCGATCAACTTGCTAAGGATGTAACGATTCTTAGAAACATCTTCATTAAACTTCTTAATACTCAGTCTATAAGCTGTATCCAGCTGACATCTAATATCGACTTTTCTAAGCATAACGAATTCGATGTTACTGTTTGTTTGAAGTGCACTTAATTTATGTTTTGTTTTAACTTTATCAGCTAAATGTTTAATGTCTGTTACCCCATCTGTGGTACAAGGATGTTCCGCAACATTTATTACCAAACACGTGTAGCGGAAGAAAGCATTTCTTATTTCACATCCAAAAAGCCAGTCTATATGTTTATATAAAACAGGATTCAATTTCCTAGTGAAACTACTACTGCTTTTGCACGCATTTTGTGTCTGTACAATGTTCAAATCAGGTCTCGGTGGTCGTAACCTTTTTAATTCCAACTTTCCCTCAAAAGTCAATTTTTGACTACCAAATGTTGAAATGTAGTTTACGCTATTTATATTATTGATTATAAATAGGAAACTAGAAAAACGGGCAATATCACGCGCCTTCACAACGACACTAGTATCACACGCACTGCACCTGCTACAAACAGCCTGACCGGTGCCGGTGCGCGTTTGTATATTTGGCGCCCTTGGCGCGGACGCCGTCCTAAGCGGCCCGGTTCAGCACGCTACCCCCACCCAACCCCCAGTACCCACGTGTTGGGGAATGAGGCTGCGGATACGGCTGCCAAGGAGGCACTTCTCCTTCCTCGGCTATCTACCTTTTCAACTAGCTATGATGACCTTCGCGCTGGTATCTCCCAGCGTATTATCTCCCGTTGGTATCTACATTGGTCATCCCTGTCAGGGAACAAATTGCGAGCCATTAAACTGGTGCCTGATCTCTGGTCAACGTCATCTCGACCCTCCCGCCGAGAGGAGATTGTTCTGGCCCGGCTTCGTATTGGCCACTGCCCTTATAGCCACCAGTATTTACTACGTGGTGTTCCTGCTCCCTTATATGAGCACTGTGCTGAACCTTTTACTGTGATCCATCTCTTAGTGCAATGTCCATTTTTAACCGTCTCCGCCATGATCTATGTTTACCATTGAATTGTCTGATATTTTAGCTGATAACCCGCATTCTGTTAACAGAGTTTTACTTTTTATACATCGTGCAAATATGGCGAAAGCCATTTAAGTTCTAACCCCGGTTCTATTTTACTATGGGTAGTGTTGGGCGCTAATGACCACAGCAGTTGTGTGCCCTAAAACCACAAAAAAAACTCTAGGCGCCCGTTGCCAGCCTATACGGCGCGGACGGATCGCGTAGAGTCCAACAGTCAGTCCATTCTGAAAACATTCGCTGACCTTGGCTGGCAGACGACCTAGTCTAAAAACATTGATCATTTATTTACAGGGGCTGCTGCCACACGAAAATTATTCGATTCGATTTGTGATTAACGACTGGTACGTTTTCCGTGTTGGATATTTTTGGGAGGGCGCCGCCCCAGAGTCCTTAAGGAGTAGCCGCCACTGGTTGCAGGTCTGCGACAGACGGCGTCTGCGGACGGCGAAGGCCTTGTCAGTGGTGGTAGGGGAGCCGTGGGAGAGCCATGGCCGGTAGCCGGTAGCGCCTGGCCCAGCGCAGCGGTGTCGCTTTCTGTGAGAACGATAGCGGCGGGCGCGCCCACGCGAGACACCCGATCGCCGGCGATCCGCTCACACGGACACCGGCCGGCGAGGGTCCGCCCGCAGCTGCAGCCCGTAACAAAGTAGCACCGCCCTGCGGCCCAGACACTCTCGTCTTCCCACAGCATCGCTCTCAACCCCAGGCGCCTGTACGGAGCAGTCTGAAACAGGTTCGCAACTACGAATAAGCCACCATCAGCCTCACATTTAATAAAACTGAGGCGTGGCGACTCACTGGCACTATTTAAATAATCAGTTTGGAAAACATGGTTTCCTTATTTGAAAAAAAGTAAAAAAAAACAACGAACTTATAATTATTTAAAGATAAAAAATCTATTTCGCAAAATTTGACAATTTATTACTACCGGTAAGCGGTTTCGATCTAAGATTAAATAATCTTCAGACCTCTGAAAAATACAATAAAATACGATAAGGTATAGAGGGTAACAGGTACACCATTAATAGCTATGATAAATTTACAATCAGGATTAGAAAATTCCGTAAAACAGTATACCTCGCTGTAGATGTTCAAGCGGTGAACGTGCGGCGACGGCTAACCAGCGAGAGAACACTGTGCGTTACAAAGGATAAGCACCGTCCATCGTCTGAAGCATCAGCACAACATAAACCAATAAGGAACATCATACAATAAAATATAAGACAAGAAATGTATATGTATATGTAAATAACACATAATAGGTATAAAAAGGCATTTCGTTAACTATAAAACATATTTTCCATGTCTATAATAAAGAATAATTGAAGCATTAGACAGTAAAAAGTAGTTGTCTGTCTAGGAAATACCTGCCATCTATTGGCAGTTGATAATAATAACATTCGAATCGAAGATAGAGTGTGAGTCAAAGATAAAATACAGCGATGCCGATGGTTGCCGTGGATACGGCGTCGTGGAAACATCGATAAGTCGTGCCCGTGGTAAAGCACTCGACGTGCCAAAGATGTAGCTGCTAGGGACGCGGTGTTGGGACGTACAGCGGCGAAGCAGACGACGCGCCAGAGATGTAACGGCCAGGGGACGCCGTCCGTCACCGAGGAGACAGGCCATGATAGCAGCGAGGATCGGTGTTAGCACGTATAAGCGCAAAATGCCCCAAAACTCGTTTTTAATCATGTTAGTAAATTTATCATAGCTATTAATAGTGCACCTGTTTCCGTCTAGAGATTTTCGTCTTTTATTGTATTTTACAGAGATCTGAAGATGATCTAATCTTAGATCGAAACCGGTTACCAGTAGTAATAAATTGTAAAATTTTGCGAACTAGACTGTTATTTTTATCTTTAAACTATTTAAATACCCCGCCTCCCCATCTATATGGCGTATCTAAAAAGTTCGGTGTATGCGATCAGGAAACAAACAAATTATCTCTAACAAGTTTGTTAGGGCGGGCATCTTTCGCAAAAAGCGCCGAAATTTTTAGTTATTGAATGTGAAATAAACGCCTTGTGTTTTCTGTAATTGATTTTATTCTCCCAGAAGCGTTTCGCCTTTTATTTTAAAGGTATCTTCAGTATGATCTAAAAGTACGACTTTTGTCAGATGCATTGTTTCGAGATTGTAAACAGGTCACGTATTTTCTTCCCTTGCACAAAAAGAATACGTGAACTGTTTATGATCTCGAAACAATTATTTATTTATTTATTTATTTTTTACCTTCAGAAACGAAACATTTTATTTATTTCCTTTAAAAATCGTCACCAGCCACTGCATTTTTGATAACTTTCGTACAGCTTCTGGAAAACTAGCAGCAAAGACATCCTCTGGAATCGATAGCAGAACGGCTGTTACACCATCTTTGTTGGCATTCACGTCGCTAAATGTTCATTTTTCATGACCGCCTGCAATGAGGAAACAGGAGCAAGATCAGGGGAGTACGGTTGCTGTTCAAGGTTACAATTTTGACAGCAATTTTATTTTAAAATTGCCTTATAGCCGTACTCGACCTCGTTTCTTCTATGATATTTGCAAAAAATAGGCGTTACGGCTTTGATAAAACCTAGATTGGAAGCAGAAGGAACTTAAAGCGGAATTGCTATGCAGTTGGCTAGATGTCAATTAAGCAACAGCTGTAGTATTTTCGCCATTAAATGCGATACTTTTTACCGCTTTCAATTGTAATATTTCTTAGCAGTTGTGGTCAAGCAGTTTACCCAGAAACGGCTGAGAAAAGGACATTTGTTCATTATTATTATTATTATTCAGAATCGCCGTTCAAAGTATTATATATACCTTTCGCCCAAACACATCCTGTATGCTGTACGATGACGTCAAAGCAGATTAGAGTTGACAGAACTCTCAGATTCATTGAATATTTTTTCTCCCATTCTGTCTTGTCCCGCAGCAATTCACGTTTCAGTGTTTTGCCTTGTGTGTTTTATCGGTATTTTAAAGTGTAACAGGCTACCTCTGAACTTGTTAATTTTAGAATATGCTTACCATTTTTAACTGAACTGTCCGACTTACTGTGTGTAATCTTCCTCTGTTGGTACCATTTCATTCAATGATTTAAAAAATCATTTAAAAAAATGAACAGGTATAAGAGACGAGGTCAGTTGCTGAACTTGGTCGTAGCAGAAAAAGATCGACAGGGAGGTAAGGCAACATGTTAAGTGGGAAGCAGGAGCCAGACAGAGTTATTAATTTCTGCAAGAAATTTCATTTGTTATAATACATTAAATAAAGCAATCAAGATCGGATATGTTATTTTATTATGATGACCGGTTTCCATCTACATGGATCTACACTGCTCAGCAGTGTTGCTCGACAAGAGATGAGCCAGCTCCTCGTCAAGGACATGATCTGATGATGATTCATGTAGTTCGAAACCAATCATCATAATACAATAATATAAAATATTACGTGCGATCTTGACTGCTTCAATTACTATATTATTCACAAATTTTTGTATGTTTGAGAATAAAACCCGCTATCAGTCACCGGTATCGAGCAGCTTTGGTGGAGTTCAATTGAATGTTGCATCCAAATCGCTATTGTCCATGTGACGCACGTTTCAAACGTTTGTGAACACACTTTCCTTTGATAACCTCCTTTTATTTCTATTCTGCCTGCGATTTTTTGTGTACAATTTATCATCATCACTCCATAGAAATGAAACGTAAACAAAGTGTGTGGTGTAAGTCGACATTTATGTGCAGTAATGATGATAAATGGCAGGCACAATAGAAATAAGAGTAAGGAGGTTATCAAGGGAATGAGCGTTCGTAAAAGTGTGTGCAAAGTGCTTGACATGGACAATAGCGATTTGGATGCAACATTAAATCGAACAAAATTCTTGAATATCCGTCTCCAGGTCGTATTTATTTTCCGTAACATGACCGGTTTACTCTGTTGTTGTTATGGTCTTCAGTCCGGAGACTGGTTTGATGCACCTCTCCACCCTACTCTATCCTGAGCAAGCCTTATAAGATCGCCAACCCACGTCTAATTGAATCTGCTTACTATATGAGTCTCTTGGTCTCCCTCTGCAATTTTTACCCCACACACTTTCCTCCAATGATAAATTTACGATTCCTAGATGTCTAAGAATGTGTCCAACCAAACGATCCCTTCTTTTAGTCAAGGTATGCCAAAAATTCCTTTTCTCACTATTTCTGTTCAGTACCTCTTCATTAGTTATACGATCTACTCTCCTAATCTTCAGCAGTCTTCTGTAGCAACACATTTCAAAAGCCTCTATTCTCTTCCTGTACGCACTGTTTATCGTCCATGTTTCACTCCCGTACAAGGCAACACTTCATACAAATGCCTCCTTACACTTAAATTAATATTCGATGTTAGCGAATTTTTCTTTTTCAAAAATGCTTTTCTTCCCATTGCCATTCTGCATTTTATATCCTCTGTACTGCGACGGTCAAATGGTATTTTACAACCCAAGTAACAAAACTCATCTACCACCTTCATTGTTTCGCTACCTAATTTAATTCCTTCAGCATCGCCTGATTTTCTAAGACTGCATTCCATTATCTTTGTTTTGCTCTTGTTAATGTTCATTTTATACGCTCTCTTCAACACACTGTCCATTCCATTCAACTGCTCTTCCAGGTCCTTTGTTGTCTCTTATTGAATTACCATCTCATCAGAAAAATGCAAGATTTTTATTTCTTCACCCCGAACTTTAATCCCTATTCCAAATTTTTCCTTGCTTTCCTTCAGCTCCTGCTCGATGTACAAATTGAATAACATCGGAGAAAGGCCACAACCCTGTCTCACTCCCTTCCCAACTAATGCTTCTCTTTCATGCCCTTCGAGTCTAATGACTGCGGTCTGGCTTTTGTACAAGTTGTAAATAACTCTCTTTTCCCTGTATTTTACCCCTGCTGACTTCAGCATTTGAAAGCGCTCACTTTCTAGAAAATAAATGCGATATGCAGATGAATATTCAAGAATTTTATTCATATGACGATTGCGGAAACTCCCTCGATACTCTTATGTCCAGCTTTGATTAAATTGAACTCCAACAGCATGTTACACATGTCAATTCCTGAATGTTTTAAGAACCTGAAGATGGGCACAAGCCCGAAACCGGTCATGTCATAAATAAATAATACGATCTTTAAGGTGACTCGTGGCGGATTTTATTTTCAACCCTGTGTTAGGAAGAGTCACGGAGTTAACCCGCTAGAGCTAGCGCTATGAGCATTTTGCTCACAGTAATTTTAAAATAATTGGCATTTTTTTCAGCAATACCTCCCGGGCTCTCGTTCGCTCAGAAGCTGAGTTTTACACTTCTCCCGACCAGTGCACGCTATTGTAGTTGTGTCGGTAAATGCAAATGAGCGTATGGCTTTCTTGGCCGGGAGAACCCTTGCGGGTTTGTTAGGCCGCCTTAGTGTAAGTCTTTTTATTTGACGCCGCGTGGGCGACTTACGTGCCAATGATGATGAGATGATGATGATTAGGACAACACACAACACCCAATCCCCTGCCGGGAATCGAACTCGGGCCTGCGACGTTGGCACTGACCCACGGAGGCGGATGTTGTGTCCGTGTGTGTGTTTCACTGGCAAAGGTCAGTTGTTTGGACGAGTCGTCGCCGTGCGGCATATAGCTCATACCGCGACTATCGAAGTATATGTTTCAAATGTTCAAATGTTTGTAAATCTATCGGACCAAACTGCGTGGTCATCAGCCCGTAGTATATGTTTCGCTACACAAAATCTTTAGAATGTCGCTTTACAGTTACTGCTCTTAGTTTATTGCTTTATTTTTTATTTACGATGAATAAGTATTGTGAAATTCGTAAAGTAACACTCTTTTTAATTTTTGTAGATGGATAGACTTGAAGCAAACAATTATGTCATGGCTTGAAGAAGATGACCTACAAGATATTGAAGATGAATCTGCTCGATGTGATAATATAGAAAGTGACTTGGCCAGTGAACACAGCGATCACTGTATTGAAACGGGACAATTATCACAAGAAAGTGAAGGTAACATTACTTCAATCCATTCAAAAGATCAGTTATTTTACTCAGGTAAACACAAGCAAACAATACAATCCAGCCGGCCGCGGTGGCCGAGGGGATTGGGGCGCTCCAGTCACGGTCCGCACGGCCACTACGGTCGGGGGTTTGAATCCCCCCTCGGGCATGGATATTTGTGCCGTCCTTAGTTGTAGCTAGTTCATAAGTAGTTTGTAAGTTTAGGGACTGATGACCCCGTAGTTAAGTCCCATAGACTGAACAAACATTTGAACATTTTGAATACAATCCAGGTCGTTCCAACGTGAGGACAAGAGCGCACAATATCGTTATTGGTAGACAGGGGGTAAAACCTCTGGCAAACATGTCAAACATATTGTGGATTGTTTACGACTTTTTATTAGCGATGAAATGCCAACTGAAATATTTACGTACACGAATATTCATATTAGAAGAATCAAGCATGGGTTTTCAAGGGATGGGGATTGTAACGAGAGCGACATTATAGAAGTGAAAGCATGTATTGGCATTCTGTACATTGTCAATAGTTATTGCGTAATAACACACTGCAATTTTCTGTGATATGTCCAAAGACCAAACATATCGTGATTAGGACACAAAAGTTGAACAACATGTAGTTGTTTTGTTTTTTCAATTCTATATGTTCTTTAGAAGAAGCGATTTCATTTGTACTAAGATTATTATAAATGATATAGACGTAATTATTGTTTTGCACTAAAATATTTTATAGAACATTACGAGTGTTTCATTATAAAAGTATCTAAAAAATCCTAATTTATACACATTAGGTAAATTACAGGTTGTGTGTGAGCAAAATGCTCTACGCGCGAGCGAGCGTGTAACTTTTAAAGGCGGTTTAAAACACATCCATCACGAATAAAACACACATAAATGTTTAGATAGAATTTTATTCATATGAAGATTGCGGAAACTCCCTCGATACTCTTATGTCCAGCTTTGATTAAATTGAACTCCAACAGCATGTTACACATGTCAATTCCTGAATGTTTTAAGAACCTGAAGATGGGCACAAGCCCGAAACCGGTCATGTCATAAATAAATAATACGATCTTTAAGGTGACTCGTGGCGGATTTTATTTTCAACCCTGTGTTAGGAAGAGTCACGGAGTTAACCCGCTAGAGCTAGCGCTATGAGCATTTTGCTCACAGTAATTTTAAAATAATTGGCATTTTTTTCAGCAATACCTCCCGGGCTCTCGTTCGCTCAGAAGCTGAGTTTTACACTTCTCCCGACCAGTGCACGCTATTGTAGTTGTGTCGGTAAATGCAAATGAGCGTATGGCTTTCTTGGCCGGGAGAACCCTTGCGGGTTTGTTAGGCCGCCTTAGTGTAAGTCTTTTTATTTGACGCCGCGTGGGCGACTTACGTGCCAATGATGATGAGATGATGATGATTAGGACAACACACAACACCCAATCCCCTGCCGGGAATCGAACTCGGGCCTGCGACGTTGGCACTGACCCACGGAGGCGGATGTTGTGTCCGTGTGTGTGTTTCACTGGCAAAGGTCAGTTGTTTGGACGAGTCGTCGCCGTGCGGCATATAGCTCATACCGCGACTATCGAAGTATATGTTTCAAATGTTCAAATGTTTGTAAATCTATCGGACCAAACTGCGTGGTCATCAGCCCGTAGTATATGTTTCGCTACACAAAATCTTTAGAATGTCGCTTTACAGTTACTGCTCTTAGTTTATTGCTTTATTTTTTATTTACGATGAATAAGTATTGTGAAATTCGTAAAGTAACACTCTTTTTAATTTTTGTAGATGGATAGACTTGAAGCAAACAATTATGTCATGGCTTGAAGAAGATGACCTACAAGATATTGAAGATGAATCTGCTCGATGTGATAATATAGAAAGTGACTTGGCCAGTGAACACAGCGATCACTGTATTGAAACGGAACAATTATCACAAGAAAGTGAAGGTAACATTACTTCAATCCATTCAAAAGATCAGTTATTTTACTCAGGTAAACACAAGCAAACAATACAATCCAGCCGGCCGCGGTGGCCGAGGGGATTGGGGCGCTCCAGTCACGGTCCGCACGGCCACTACGGTCGGGGGTTTGAATCCCCCCTCGGGCATGGATATTTGTGCCGTCCTTAGTTGTAGCTAGTTCATAAGTAGTTTGTAAGTTTAGGGACTGATGACCCCGTAGTTAAGTCCCATAGACTGAACAAACATTTGAACATTTTGAATACAATCCAGGTCGTTCCAACGTGAGGACAAGAGCGCACAATATCGTTATTGGTAGACAGGGGGTAAAACCTCTGGCAAACATGTCAAACATATTGTGGATTGTTTACGACTTTTTATTAGCGATGAAATGCCAACTGAAATATTTACGTACACGAATATTCATATTAGAAGAATCAAGCATGGGTTTTCAAGGGATGGGGATTGTAACGAGAGCGACATTATAGAAGTGAAAGCATGTATTGGCATTCTGTACATTGTCAATAGTTATTGCGTAATAACACACTGCAATTTTCTGTGATATGTCCAAAGACCAAACATATCGTGATTAGGACACAAAAGTTGAACAACATGTAGTTGTTTTGTTTTTTCAATTCTATATGTTCTTTAGAAGAAGCGATTTCATTTGTACTAAGATTATTATAAATGATATAGACGTAATTATTGTTTTGCACTAAAATATTTTATAGAACATTACGAGTGTTTCATTATAAAAGTATCTAAAAAATCCTAATTTATACACATTAGGTAAATTACAGGTTGTGTGTGAGCAAAATGCTCTACGCGCGAGCGAGCGTGTAACTTTTAAAGGCGGTTTAAAACACATCCATCACGAATAAAACACACATAAATGTTTAGATAGAATTTTATTCATATGAAGATTGCGGAAACTCCCTCGATACTCTTATGTCCAGCTTTGATTAAATTGAACTCCAACAGCATGTTACACATGTCAATTCCTGAATGTTTTAAGAACCTGAAGATGGGCACAAGCCCGAAACCGGTCATGTCATAAATAAATAATACGATCTTTAAGGTGACTCGTGGCGGATTTTATTTTCAACCCTGTGTTAGGAAGAGTCACGGAGTTAACCCGCTAGAGCTAGCGCTATGAGCATTTTGCTCACAGTAATTTTAAAATAATTGGCATTTTTTTCAGCAATACCTCCCGGGCTCTCGTTCGCTCAGAAGCTGAGTTTTACACTTCTCCCGACCAGTGCACGCTATTGTAGTTGTGTCGGTAAATGCAAATGAGCGTATGGCTTTCTTGGCCGGGAGAACCCTTGCGGGTTTGTTAGGCCGCCTTAGTGTAAGTCTTTTTATTTGACGCCGCGTGGGCGACTTACGTGCCAATGATGATGAGATGATGATGATTAGGACAACACACAACACCCAATCCCCTGCCGGGAATCGAACTCGGGCCTGCGACGTTGGCACTGACCCACGGAGGCGGATGTTGTGTCCGTGTGTGTGTTTCACTGGCAAAGGTCAGTTGTTTGGACGAGTCGTCGCCGTGCGGCATATAGCTCATACCGCGACTATCGAAGTATATGTTTCAAATGTTCAAATGTTTGTAAATCTATCGGACCAAACTGCGTGGTCATCAGCCCGTAGTATATGTTTCGCTACACAAAATCTTTAGAATGTCGCTTTACAGTTACTGCTCTTAGTTTATTGCTTTATTTTTTATTTACGATGAATAAGTATTGTGAAATTCGTAAAGTAACACTCTTTTTAATTTTTGTAGATGGATAGACTTGAAGCAAACAATTATGTCATGGCTTGAAGAAGATGACCTACAAGATATTGAAGATGAATCTGCTCGATGTGATAATATAGAAAGTGACTTGGCCAGTGAACACAGCGATCACTGTATTGAAACGGAACAATTATCACAAGAAAGTGAAGGTAACATTACTTCAATCCATTCAAAAGATCAGTTATTTTACTCAGGTAAACACAAGCAAACAATACAATCCAGCCGGCCGCGGTGGCCGAGGGGATTGGGGCGCTCCAGTCACGGTCCGCACGGCCACTACGGTCGGGGGTTTGAATCCCCCCTCGGGCATGGATATTTGTGCCGTCCTTAGTTGTAGCTAGTTCATAAGTAGTTTGTAAGTTTAGGGACTGATGACCCCGTAGTTAAGTCCCATAGACTGAACAAACATTTGAACATTTTGAATACAATCCAGGTCGTTCCAACGTGAGGACAAGAGCGCACAATATCGTTATTGGTAGACAGGGGGTAAAACCTCTGGCAAACATGTCAAACATATTGTGGATTGTTTACGACTTTTTATTAGCGATGAAATGCCAACTGAAATATTTACGTACACGAATATTCATATTAGAAGAATCAAGCATGGGTTTTCAAGGGATGGGGATTGTAACGAGAGCGACATTATAGAAGTGAAAGCATGTATTGGCATTCTGTACATTGTCAATAGTTATTGCGTAATAACACACTGCAATTTTCTGTGATATGTCCAAAGACCAAACATATCGTGATTAGGACACAAAAGTTGAACAACATGTAGTTGTTTTGTTTTTTCAATTCTATATGTTCTTTAGAAGAAGCGATTTCATTTGTACTAAGATTATTATAAATGATATAGACGTAATTATTGTTTTGCACTAAAATATTTTATAGAACATTACGAGTGTTTCATTATAAAAGTATCTAAAAAATCCTAATTTATACACATTAGGTAAATTACAGGTTGTGTGTGAGCAAAATGCTCTACGCGCGAGCGAGCGTGTAACTTTTAAAGGCGGTTTAAAACACATCCATCATGAATAAAACACACATAAATGTTTAGATAGAATTTTATTCATATGAAGATTGCGGAAACTCCCTCGATACTCTTATGTCCAGCTTTGATTAAATTGAACTCCAACAGCATGTTACACATGTCAATTCCTGAATGTTTTAAGAACCTGAAGATGGGCACAAGCCCGAAACCGGTCATGTCATAAATAAATAATACGATCTTTAAGGTGACTCGTGGCGGATTTTATTTTCAACCCTGTGTTAGGAAGAGTCACGGAGTTAACCCGCTAGAGCTAGCGCTATGAGCATTTTGCTCACAGTAATTTTAAAATAATTGGCATTTTTTTCAGCAATACCTCCCGGGCTCTCGTTCACTCAGAAGCTGAGTTTTACACTTCTCCCGACCAGTGCACGCTATTGTAGTTGTGTCGGTAAATGCAAATGAGCGTATGGCTTTCTTGGCCGGGAGAACCCTTGCGGGTTTGTTAGGCCGCCTTAGTGTAAGTCTTTTTATTTGACGCCGCGTGGGCGACTTACGTGCCAATGATGATGAGATGATGATGATTAGGACAACACACAACACCCAATCCCCTGCCGGGAATCGAACTCGGGCCTGCGACGTTGGCACTGACCCACGGAGGCGGATGTTGTGTCCGTGTGTGTGTTTCACTGGCAAAGGTCAGTTGTTTGGACGAGTCGTCGCCGTGCGGCATATAGCTCATACCGCGACTATCGAAGTATATGTTTCAAATGTTCAAATGTTTGTAAATCTATCGGACCAAACTGCGTGGTCATCAGCCCGTAGTATATGTTTCGCTACACAAAATCTTTAGAATGTCGCTTTACAGTTACTGCTCTTAGTTTATTGCTTTATTTTTTATTTACGATGAATAAGTATTGTGAAATTCGTAAAGTAACACTCTTTTTAATTTTTGTAGATGGATAGACTTGAAGCAAACAATTATGTCATGGCTTGAAGAAGATGACCTACAAGATATTGAAGATGAATCTGCTCGATGTGATAATATAGAAAGTGACTTGGCCAGTGAACACAGCGATCACTGTATTGAAACGGAACAATTATCACAAGAAAGTGAAGGTAACATTACTTCAATCCATTCAAAAGATCAGTTATTTTACTCAGGTAAACACAAGCAAACAATACAATCCAGCCGGCCGCGGTGGCCGAGGGGATTGGGGCGCTCCAGTCACGGTCCGCACGGCCACTACGGTCGGGGGTTTGAATCCCCCCTCGGGCATGGATATTTGTGCCGTCCTTAGTTGTAGCTAGTTCATAAGTAGTTTGTAAGTTTAGGGACTGATGACCCCGTAGTTAATTCCCATAGACTGAACAAACATTTGAACATTTTGAATACAATCCAGGTCGTTCCAACGTGAGGACAAGAGCGCACAATATCGTTATTGGTAGACAGGGGGTAAAACCTCTGGCAAACATGTCAAACATATTGTGGATTGTTTACGACTTTTTATTAGCGATGAAATGCCAACTGAAATATTTACGTACACGAATATTCATATTAGAAGAATCAAGCATGGGTTTTCAAGGGATGGGGATTGTAACGAGAGCGACATTATAGAAGTGAAAGCATGTATTGGCATTCTGTACATTGTCAATAGTTATTGCGTAATAACACACTGCAATTTTCTGTGATATGTCCAAAGACCAAACATATCGTGATTAGGACACAAAAGTTGAACAACATGTAGTTGTTTTGTTTTTTCAATTCTATATGTTCTTTAGAAGAAGCGATTTCATTTGTACTAAGATTATTATAAATGATATAGACGTAATTATTGTTTTGCACTAAAATATTTTATAGAACATTACGAGTGTTTCATTATAAAAGTATCTAAAAAATCCTAATTTATACACATTAGGTAAATTACAGGTTGTGTGTGAGCAAAATGCTCTACGCGCGAGCGAGCGTGTAACTTTTAAAGGCGGTTTAAAACACATCCATCATGAATAAAACACACATAAATGTTTAGATAGAATTTTATTCATATGAAGATTGCGGAAACTCCCTCGATACTCTTATGTCCAGCTTTGATTAAATTGAACTCCAACAGCATGTTACACATGTCAATTCCTGAATGTTTTAAGAACCTGAAGATGGGCACAAGCCCGAAACCGGTCATGTCATAAATAAATAATACGATCTTTAAGGTGACTCGTGGCGGATTTTATTTTCAACCCTGTGTTAGGAAGAGTCACGGAGTTAACCCGCTAGAGCTAGCGCTATGAGCATTTTGCTCACAGTAATTTTAAAATAATTGGCATTTTTTTCAGCAATACCTCCCGGGCTCTCGTTCACTCAGAAGCTGAGTTTTACACTTCTCCCGACCAGTGCACGCTATTGTAGTTGTGTCGGTAAATGCAAATGAGCGTATGGCTTTCTTGGCCGGGAGAACCCTTGCGGGTTTGTTAGGCCGCCTTAGTGTAAGTCTTTTTATTTGACGCCGCGTGGGCGACTTACGTGCCAATGATGATGAGATGATGATGATTAGGACAACACACAACACCCAATCCCCTGCCGGGAATCGAACTCGGGCCTGCGACGTTGGCACTGACCCACGGAGGCGGATGTTGTGTCCGTGTGTGTGTTTCACTGGCAAAGGTCAGTTGTTTGGACGAGTCGTCGCCGTGCGGCATATAGCTCATACCGCGACTATCGAAGTATATGTTTCAAATGTTCAAATGTTTGTAAATCTATCGGACCAAACTGCGTGGTCATCAGCCCGTAGTATATGTTTCGCTACACAAAATCTTTAGAATGTCGCTTTACAGTTACTGCTCTTAGTTTATTGCTTTATTTTTTATTTACGATGAATAAGTATTGTGAAATTCGTAAAGTAACACTCTTTTTAATTTTTGTAGATGGATAGACTTGAAGCAAACAATTATGTCATGGCTTGAAGAAGATGACCTACAAGATATTGAAGATGAATCTGCTCGATGTGATAATATAGAAAGTGACTTGGCCAGTGAACACAGCGATCACTGTATTGAAACGGAACAATTATCACAAGAAAGTGAAGGTAACATTACTTCAATCCATTCAAAAGATCAGTTATTTTACTCAGGTAAACACAAGCAAACAATACAATCCAGCCGGCCGCGGTGGCCGAGGGGATTGGGGCGCTCCAGTCACGGTCCGCACGGCCACTACGGTCGGGGGTTTGAATCCCCCCTCGGGCATGGATATTTGTGCCGTCCTTAGTTGTAGCTAGTTCATAAGTAGTTTGTAAGTTTAGGGACTGATGACCCCGTAGTTAATTCCCATAGACTGAACAAACATTTGAACATTTTGAATACAATCCAGGTCGTTCCAACGTGAGGACAAGAGCGCACAATATCGTTATTGGTAGACAGGGGGTAAAACCTCTGGCAAACATGTCAAACATATTGTGGATTGTTTACGACTTTTTATTAGCGATGAAATGCCAACTGAAATATTTACGTACACGAATATTCATATTAGAAGAATCAAGCATGGGTTTTCAAGGGATGGGGATTGTAACGAGAGCGACATTATAGAAGTGAAAGCATGTATTGGCATTCTGTACATTGTCAATAGTTATTGCGTAATAACACACTGCAATTTTCTGTGATATGTCCAAAGACCAAACATATCGTGATTAGGACACAAAAGTTGAACAACATGTAGTTGTTTTGTTTTTTCAATTCTATATGTTCTTTAGAAGAAGCGATTTCATTTGTACTAAGATTATTATAAATGATATAGACGTAATTATTGTTTTGCACTAAAATATTTTATAGAACATTACGAGTGTTTCATTATAAAAGTATCTAAAAAATCCTAATTTATACACATTAGGTAAATTACAGGTTGTGTGTGAGCAAAATGCTCTACGCGCGAGCGAGCGTGTAACTTTTAAAGGCGGTTTAAAACACATCCATCACGAATAAAACACACATAAATGTTTAGATAGAATTTTATTCATATGAAGATTGCGGAAACTCCCTCGATACTCTTATGTCCAGCTTTGATTAAATTGAACTCCAACAGCATGTTACACATGTCAATTCCTGAATGTTTTAAGAACCTGAAGATGGGCACAAGCCCGAAACCGGTCATGTCATAAATAAATAATACGATCTTTAAGGTGACTCGTGGCGGATTTTATTTTCAACCCTGTGTTAGGAAGAGTCACGGAGTTAACCCGCTAGAGCTAGCGCTATGAGCATTTTGCTCACAGTAATTTTAAAATAATTGGCATTTTTTTCAGCAATACCTCCCGGGCTCTCGTTCGCTCAGAAGCTGAGTTTTACACTTCTCCCGACCAGTGCACGCTATTGTAGTTGTGTCGGTAAATGCAAATGAGCGTATGGCTTTCTTGGCCGGGAGAACCCTTGCGGGTTTGTTAGGCCGCCTTAGTGTAAGTCTTTTTATTTGACGCCGCGTGGGCGACTTACGTGCCAATGATGATGAGATGATGATGATTAGGACAACACACAACACCCAATCCCCTGCCGGGAATCGAACTCGGGCCTGCGACGTTGGCACTGACCCACGGAGGCGGATGTTGTGTCCGTGTGTGTGTTTCACTGGCAAAGGTCAGTTGTTTGGACGAGTCGTCGCCGTGCGGCATATAGCTCATACCGCGACTATCGAAGTATATGTTTCAAATGTTCAAATGTTTGTAAATCTATCGGACCAAACTGCGTGGTCATCAGCCCGTAGTATATGTTTCGCTACACAAAATCTTTAGAATGTCGCTTTACAGTTACTGCTCTTAGTTTATTGCTTTATTTTTTATTTACGATGAATAAGTATTGTGAAATTCGTAAAGTAACACTCTTTTTAATTTTTGTAGATGGATAGACTTGAAGCAAACAATTATGTCATGGCTTGAAGAAGATGACCTACAAGATATTGAAGATGAATCTGCTCGATGTGATAATATAGAAAGTGACTTGGCCAGTGAACACAGCGATCACTGTATTGAAACGGAACAATTATCACAAGAAAGTGAAGGTAACATTACTTCAATCCATTCAAAAGATCAGTTATTTTACTCAGGTAAACACAAGCAAACAATACAATCCAGCCGGCCGCGGTGGCCGAGGGGATTGGGGCGCTCCAGTCACGGTCCGCACGGCCACTACGGTCGGGGGTTTGAATCCCCCCTCGGGCATGGATATTTGTGCCGTCCTTAGTTGTAGCTAGTTCATAAGTAGTTTGTAAGTTTAGGGACTGATGACCCCGTAGTTAAGTCCCATAGACTGAACAAACATTTGAACATTTTGAATACAATCCAGGTCGTTCCAACGTGAGGACAAGAGCGCACAATATCGTTATTGGTAGACAGGGGGTAAAACCTCTGGCAAACATGTCAAACATATTGTGGATTGTTTACGACTTTTTATTAGCGATGAAATGCCAACTGAAATATTTACGTACACGAATATTCATATTAGAAGAATCAAGCATGGGTTTTCAAGGGATGGGGATTGTAACGAGAGCGACATTATAGAAGTGAAAGCATGTATTGGCATTCTGTACATTGTCAATAGTTATTGCGTAATAACACACTGCAATTTTCTGTGATATGTCCAAAGACCAAACATATCGTGATTAGGACACAAAAGTTGAACAACATGTAGTTGTTTTGTTTTTTCAATTCTATATGTTCTTTAGAAGAAGCGATTTCATTTGTACTAAGATTATTATAAATGATATAGACGTAATTATTGTTTTGCACTAAAATATTTTATAGAACATTACGAGTGTTTCATTATAAAAGTATCTAAAAAATCCTAATTTATACACATTAGGTAAATTACAGGTTGTGTGTGAGCAAAATGCTCTACGCGCGAGCGAGCGTGTAACTTTTAAAGGCGGTTTAAAACACATCCATCACGAATAAAACACACATAAATGTTTAGATCGCTGCATTTTACCTTAGGAACAATGTCGCATATAATATCATGTCATTCTTCCTCTGACGAGCAACTCAAGTTGAAACAGCAACTCAGTACACCCACGCGCTGCGGCAAGCCATCTGACGAAGCACAGCGTGGGAACAGACCCCAATACGTCTGCGTACATCATTACACATCCATTCAGTACGGAAGGAGTTACCATTACAGAGCGCGAAGCTAACATCGGCAGTAAACACACGGCTTCGCGCGCAAGCACACATCACTATTGTTGTCGCTTTGAGGAGAATTAGGTTCTCGTCGACAAACACGCTCCTCCACTGCAGTCTACAAAGGCATCCTTCGACAGGCAGGTAGAGCGTATAAAGGATAGGAGTCAGTACGCGGCAGTGTTCGCGCGAGTGAATGTAAGTTAACACAAAAACCGATACGTCGAAGTGCGAGGCACGTTAGTGAGGTGTGGCGGCAGAGGGGCTTGTCGGGGCGTGCCGGCGCACGGCGCGGCGGCCTTACCGCGCTGCCCCTCTGGAGCGGGGGCGGCATTAGCATCTGTATGGCTGCAGCTAGGCAGACTCCAGGCTGCTGGAGGCTCCAGTTGCCGCCCCCGCAGGCGGCACAGGAAGCGGCGGTCGCGGAACCCGTGGGACGCGGCGAGGCCGGCGCACGGCAGGCAATTGCAGTTAATTACCGCCACTTGCCACTTGGCGAGTCGCGCGGAAGGCCACGACCCGCCGCGGCCTCTCCGGTTTCCCTCCGCGGGGCAACAAGAGCAGAGACCTCGGTGGACGACCTCCTCTCTGCCACGACGCCAGCGTACACTCCAGTGGCAGCAGAGAGCCGAGTGGTCGCTGTGCGTACGCATACAGTAGCAACAATATGCCATAAGCACTACCGTCTCTACCATAGGGGCACAATGGGCACAGACCCAGGGCCCCCAGCCCGATGGGGCCCCGAGAAACTCGTTCCTTTTTAAATGTTTTTGATATGTCGCGTTTTGTAGCTCTTAAATATTGTAGAAAAGACATTTTTTTTAAATATGCACCAAAGCTGCTTTTATTTGAAATGCTGACGACTAGTTTCGGGCTTTGCCCATTTTCTAAGTCACATTATATATATATATATATATATATATATATATATATATATATATATATATATATATATTTGGTTACTGTTTAGGTCACGCTGTTTGTCGTAATTACTTTGGTGTAATTTACAGAGCTGTTGATCCTTTTTCCTTTTCCCTTTTTCCTACGCAATGACTTTTTTAAGTGAATTTTTGTCGCACTTATTCATATATATATATATATCGGATTACTTACCAAAAGGACCGGCTCGTCGATAGGCACAAATAATCACACACAAACACACATACAAGCTTTCTCCACCACTGGCAGCTTCTTCAGGAAAAAGAAGAAAAAAGGGGAGGAGAAAGGGAAGGATATGAGTTTTAAGGAAGTGGAAAAGGAGTCTTTCCAATCCCAGGAGTGGAAGGACTTACCTTAGGGGACAAAACGGAAGGTAAACAAATACACACACACTCACATATATCCAAACGCAAACAACACCTAGACAGGCATTTGTAAATATATATATACAGCGTGTTTCATTAAGTGTGTTTGCCTCTGTAACTTATAAAATAATAGGTGACGGGAAATTTTAATGCGGTAGGTCAACACAAGAAATGTTACACTTTCTGCGGAGCTATGAAAATAGTTCATTGTATCATTTTCCAATGAGTTACAGCACAAAGATATAATTTTTTAAATGGAACAATAGTTTTTTCTATCGTGCATTGGATTCGTTGAAACCAGCTGCGTCCAAATCAATTTAAACTACATTCCTATCACAGTTTGGGAGCTACAACACTTCAAAGTTTAGGGGACGGAGGCTACGACAGCGTAGCTGACTGGCTGGTGGTCATGAGACAGTGGGCCGTGCCCCAGGGGATAGCCACTCGGCCAGTCAGATACGCTATCGCAGCCTCCACCCCCGGAACTTTGAAGGGTTGTAGCTCCCAAACTAACAGTGATAGGAATGTAGTTTAAATTGATTTGGACGCAGCTGGTTTCAACGAATCCAATGCACGATAGAAAAAATTATTGTTCCATTTAAAACATTATATCTTTTTGCTGTAACTCTTTGGAAAATGATACAATAAACTATGTTCATAGCTCCGGAGAAAGTGTAACATTTCTTGTATTAACCTACCGCATTAAAAATTCCCGTCACCTATTATTTTATAAGTTACAGAGGCAAACACACTTAGTGAAACACCCTGTATGTTTGTCTGTATGGCCTCTATGTGTTCATAAACCATGTATTCTATTGCAACGAAACTTGGGTGAACTGTTCACCGTACGCCCACAAAGGTTCCTGACCCAAAAACATAAGAGCGCGACACATAGGTCAGGGGATGTGACGTCATAAATAATGAGCGGCCACTGCGTGAGAATACCCAGATTTATGCGTCAATTATTGGAAAATGGGAGTAGTTACAGACCTGCAACAAAGTTTGCATGTAATTTCAGACGTTTATGAAGCCTTTTTTAACGCACCCACCCCAACACACACACACAAAATGATGAAACGAAAAGAAATCTACCGCTCATAACAAGTTTCGCTGTAGATGCCGTAAAACTGTCACATCAGGCATGACGTTGTATCATATAATGTTAGAATTACAGATTTGAATGTTACTATTTATTGTCGTGTGCAAGTCTCCCTTAATTCTCTTGAATCCGAAATTAAGCAATCTGTTTTCTTAATCTCTATGTATATAAAAGCGAAATGATACTCACTCACTCACTGAACACGAAATCTCGAAATTACTTCACCTGTGAAGCTCAAATTTGGAAGGAATGTAGTTTATAGGTAGAAAACGTCAGCTAAGAAACTATTATGTAATAAGTGCATGGCGGAGTATATTTCTCCTACAGACTCACGAAATCTACAGTTTCATTCCGATCTTCACGAATTTTCGCATGCTTGCCCTTCAAAACAACAGGACGTTCACCGTCTACCTTAAGTTTCATACGGTGCATGGGGAAGGGTACATTGTAATATATGAAAGGATCCCTAAATAGCTTGGTCGCGCCATAAGGTGAGAACGACATCGATCGATTTCACAGATACTTTTTTCTTGTTTTTGTTATTCTCAGAACAAGGGTTGTATGAAATAGAACTGGAATACTTGAGAACAACAAAGTGCGTTTTTCAATGTGATCCTGCGTTTCTAATGCATTGAAATATATTGTTTTGTTCCGATATTGATGAAATTTTGCACACTCTACCTTAAAAACAAGAGGAATGTCACTGTCTGTAGAAAATTTCGTTCGATGCGTGGTGGAAGGTACTTAACTTACGGAATTTTACAAAATGTATAGTTTTGCTCCAATCTTTATGAACTTTTGCACACATGACCTTCAAACCAAGAGGAAGATCACTCGGTACATAAATAATTGTATGGTACATGAAAGAGGGTACCTTGTAGAAAACTTTGCCCAGAGAAGGAAAGGTGGAAACTAACAGAGAGATGAGAGAGAAAGAGATAGATGCAGAGAGAGGGGGGAAGGGGATGTAGACTTCGAGAATGTAGGATAAATGAACACCCGGGCAATGCTGAGTTTACAGCTAGTTCATTATAAAGACCCAGAAATTGTCTCGAAACGTGTCATATATGGTGTGGCAAGTGACTTGGTTTGCTGTCTGCATGCAAAATCGTAGTTATTACTGCGGGCCTTAGCTACAGAACACACGGCGACACTGTTGTAGTAGACCCTGTGGCAGACTGTTTCAGATATAACTTGGCGGAACATTGTAACATTTTAACCAATTAAGTCACTAAATGAGTGTACACCATTCCGAAGCATTCATTTAGTTTTTTTTAAGGGCCCCAAAACACTGAGTGCCCAGGGGCCCCTGCATGGCTTAAGACGGCCCTGGCCATAAGTGAGTTGAAGAAATAATGGTCAACAATTCACACGTGAAAATGTAACGCTGAAACTTGGTGAAGCGTGAAAGACACATGGCGAGACCGCAGCATCTGTTTACACTTAAGGCGGCCAACCATCCCGCTTTCTGTGAGACAGTCCCGCATTTGGACTCGTTGTCCCGCATTGGGATAATCACTGAAAATGTCCCGCAAAATGGGAATTATTATAATTTGAATTTACATATTCCTGTGCTGATATCATCGAAAAGATGTATGGTAACGCTGAAGATAACTCCGTTGCCGCCAACATTCCACTTTTGCTGACGTCATTTAAAATTATTTAAGGAATATTTAAAATCATATCCACCATTTATCCTCCATTTCTCCCTGATTCAAAGCTTCCACGTAATATTTTAGTTAACGACTCAAACACCAACAATCAATAGCCTCTACATTATAAGTTAGTAGTAAAGAAGTAATACATTAAAACCTGGTGCGTGATGGGGCGGTTTTTCACGAACGTTACTGTTTATGACCTCATATCTCTTGAACAACGTGTCGTACTGTGATTCAATTTCGAAGGCACATTGACCTATATGTGTGTATACTGTCTGTAAAATTTCCTGCGGCTGCAATTTGTCGTGTAGAAGTTATAAATTGTAACGTCATACCGAATGCCGTAGTTTTAGTTCATGAACATCGGAAAAGTAGTAAGCGAGAAACTTTTTTTCCTTTCATAATTTCGCTATGGTTGTCAGCGAGAAAAAGTACAATAAAGCTTTGTAATTGTGTTTAAAGTTTGTTTTATGTGGCTAAGTAATCTGGTTCACATACACTGTATTCATAAAGTATCGTCGCATTATGTGGTAGTTTGTTGCCACTCCTATTGTTTATGACATTATATCTACTGAAACATGTGTCGTATGTTGTTCTTACTCGTACAGCAATTTTTATTTCACGCAAGGAATATGTGTACCAAATTTGGTTTAAATCCGTCCAGCATTGTCGCATAATGCAGCAGTTTTTCTCGCACCTCCTTGTTTATGACGTAATATCTTCTTAACAATATGTTGAATGTGATTCATACACTCACGGCGACCGTCATCATGGATTGAAGCTTACGTGTACAAAATTTCATAAAGATTAGAACAAAACTTACGAACCCACAAACACTCTGCTTTATTATATATAAAGATGATGATCATGTCTCCTTGTGTAGGAGGGTGCTAACAAAAATATATGTGTTTACATTCGGAAGAGAAAGTTGGTGAAACAATGTCGTTAGTTCATTTTTTTTGTTCTCCCATTCCACAATTGCTATATTATATATATATATATATATATATATATATATATATATATATATATATATATATAGAGCCGGTCGCGGTGGCCGAGCGGTCTGCGGCGCGGAATACACGTTCTGCACGGCCACTACGGTCGGGGATTCAAATGCCCCCTCGGGCATGGATACTTGTGCCGTCCTTAGAATTCGCTAGTTCATAAGTAGTTTGGAAGTTTAGGAACTGATGACCCCGTAGTTGAGTCCCATAAGCTCTACAAACAGTTGAACATTTTTGAATGTAGATATTTATGTAAACCGTCTAAGCAACTGAATAATGAATGTTTTATATTATCACATGCATTTCTCCTTTATATGGGAGGCATCATCAGTGGCAATATTTGGTGGATGCTGGTTTACATGTAGTGCTGATTGATGACTTTAGGTTGCTCTGTTTCCAATTATATTCTCTTGGCGGTTTTGCTTTGAGCAGTTCACCACTAGGCACAAACTACATGGCATGTGCCTAGTGGTGCCTAGTGTTGCTTCAAAATGTGATTTTTTTCGTTTATTTAACTGAATCCATCATTATTAACATAATTTTATTAACTATCAAAAATTAAAAATAAACAAAAGACATACATCTTCATTAAAATATTAAATTTGTTTTAATAATCGTTATTTGATGAATTTTATATTTTAATTGTGTAGGTAATCGAACACAAAAAGGATAAAGGGAGGAAGGACTGGATTGGAACCATTGACCCTAAAAGTATTTGATTAGCAATTTAATCACGCTACCCTTGGGCCACGGCAACTGTAGGATGTTTCGTCGATTATGTATGTAACTGAAAGACTTCAAAACCCTTTACATTTATTACAATTTTGGAAAATTTCATCAAATAGCTTTGACTACTCCGAGTTTTGAACTTAGCGTACCATAAACATTTATTAAAAAATCGTAAATCCATTTGGTCTCCTTGTACGTCATCTTGTATCCTCCTACAATCCCTCCGTCCAATACACAATCATCATCAAAAACCCACAGATTGCTGCTCAGCCTGTGAGTCAAATCATTTGCATGGGTAGAAGATGACGAAAAACATCCTCAGATTCTTGTGGCTATCCCCTGAACGACATCACACCTGGAATGCCGAAACTTAAAAAATCGCACACTTGCGATAGGCACACCTTCACAAGGCCTTTTCTAGTTGTCAATTTGAATCTCGGGACAAAGGCTGCTTCTTGGCGGAGGAACACCAATGCGTCCCTCCGACTCTGCCAAGTTGTCTTCATTCCATGTTCCCCAAACCTCAGAACGATGAGAGCCGTTCTTACTGGCCGGAACAAATCGTAACGCTACTTCTGGTCAGGCTGGCGACAGATTTCTGTTTCTGCCGGCGGAAGCGCACAGCTATGAGAAACGCGCGGTAACAAAATTGACAAGCGACGCTGTTTTGCGCTCAGTTATTTGCTGTTCCTAGAGGGTGTAGGTCAGTGAACATCTGTTGTGCGGAAATTGTCGCCATAGTTCAGCTCACTTGCTGTTCTGAGTAGCAGCTATGGACTTTATAACTTCCCATAAGACCTGAACTACTAACTGATCTGTTCGATACCGTATTAGGAAATGATCAACTATTTGTCTTTTTTTTTATAGTAAAGAGGCATTCTTACCTTATCTTTTTGTGAACTGTAATGAGCTTTACATACACAATATTTCGATCTAGAATTTAGCTCAGATCATTGCTTACATAGTTCAAAGGTACATTAAAGACGCACTAAATTACGAATGATAGATCAACTGAAGAACAGCAACTAAAGTCGGAAATCCTCCAAATTGCGAATATATGTGTATTTAACAATTACGAATACACCTGTACAATGTGAAATTTGAAAGTAATCATAATATTACATACCTTGTGTAATCTGATCACATAAATTGACATTATCAAAACCTATTACTTCATTACGACACTGAGGGTGGATGCAGACTGATTTCATTCTTGTTTTGGAATATTTTTAGGTAATTTAATGTAATTTTACGTACTTTTATATTATTAATATTAGTGATTTACAAAATAAATAAAGTGTACCATTTTGATGAGTTGTCAAATAGAGCGTTTTCACACACACATTTCATTTCGCTGCTTGTTTATAAATTTATCTATTCATGTCATAACATTTATTTGAAGTACCACTGCTTATATTATAATTTTATGATTTTATTTCGTAATTATGTATGTTTAGTTTAGTGAAAAACCCAAAGATGATACAACAGTTTTTGACGATTTTATAAAAGAAATTCGCTGAACTGCCTCACTCTCAGTTACTGTTGCGCTGTTGTTTGGAGAGGACGTATTAGACTGTGTTTAGTAAACAATCAGATATACGTGACCAAAGCACTCACTAGACATATATCACAGATTTCTTTACTTATGTGCTTTGATCAAGACGGCACCTGTTTGAGTTCTGTTATATTTGAGCTACGAAGCGACTAAAATTATACAGTGTAAATAATTAACTCGTTTTCAGGCATTTTCATGACCACTTTCTATAAAACCTGGAACACCTCATTTCAGCGAGAATCGTCATCTACACATCGAGATCACCAGAAGGTCAATAATCAATAACATCGATTTGCTAGCGCAAGGTTTGCAAGTCGATTTTGTAACCTCAGTTTCTGCACTAAACTCTTGTGCCTTACTCACGGTATTACTGTTGAAACGAGCACAGATGAATATCGGCCATTATTATGGAAATTAGGAAATAGGTAGTGTGAGAACTTCACGATTCCGATTGTTGCCGTTTTATGGTAAAGTATCACGGATGTCTCGGTTGTGAGGTAATCGAAATGCTACGGTTCGCATTTCAATCACCAGGCGCGAAGATTTTAAATATTCTTTCGCCGTAGCGCTTTGTTCTAACCCTGCCTCGGCCCAATTGTTCAGTTTCTAGAAAAAGATAATTTATTTGCTTCCCTCGTGAGGGCTGGACGAGTTGACAGAATATCGACACAAATCACACACCAGTTGTTAATTATATAAAAGTTTATGTCAGTACAACATGTTTCGCGACTACCCTATCCTATTCTCTAGTACTGAAAAAGCAAGGAAACTCAAATTACGATAAACGATCTCGACGACTCAGGAACCAAATATGCAATTCACAAAACTAATATACCCGAAAAATAAGTATACCATTAGACAATATCATCAATAATATACATGCAGCATCCATGCTTTGTCTTCGTGAAGCCGGCCGCGGTGGCCGAGGGGACTAAAGCGCTTCAGTCACGGTCTGCACGGCCACGACGGTCCGTCTGCCACATCGGCTCCGGACAGTGTTTACAAGTGCTTCCTCGCTGCGGCCGGCGGCGTTTCTTCGCGTCCGCTGTTCTTCTATTTGCTGGATCTACGTACTTGTAAGTAATGGCTGATTGTGAAGATCGCGAAAATAATGTGCAATTTGAATTTGACAAGTCGGTTCCGCGGCCGTCAGGTTTCGAAATCCATGGTTGGTTGAAAAACGATCTGAAAATTAATGAAAGTGACGTTCTCGGTTTACAACTAGACGCTTTTCTGAACTCTCTCTTTGTCAAACTTAGTACTCCCGAACTGTGTGACACAATTGTAAATGTAGAAGGTGGTGTCCGAAAATTTAAACACTTTGATGGAACAGTGAGTAATGTGGCAGTGTCTAACGCCGGTTACGGACTTAGGACAGTTAGAGTGTTTAATTTACCGTTCGAAATGAAAGATAAGACAATTGAAAACTGTTTGTCACCGTATGGAACTGTGTTGTCTGTTACTAGGGAAAAATGGTCATCTGCATATATCTATCAAGTGGAAAACGGAATTCGTAGCGTCCGTATGATAGTACGAAAGCACATTCCGTCCTTCCTTGTAGTGAAAGGCCACAGGGCTTTTATTACATATAACGGACAACCGTCGACATGTTCGCACTGTAATGCCACGGGACACTACAGACAGAACTGCCCACGCCGTAGGCGCCCCGCGCAACTACCGGCGGGGGAGGCGGCAGACGCCGTGACGTACGCCTCGGTCGCGTTAGGAGGGCCCACCTCACCGACGCGTCGCGCTGCCGCGGATGAAACTGTCATGCATGTAGACGCCGCGCTCGCAGCCCCTCAAAATGAAACGGTCAGTGACGTCACAGCCGACGCTCAGAATGTAGCCGACGGTTCCGTGGTAGTTGCGGAAAAGGTAGCTACTACGATACCACCTGAAGACGCGACGGGATCAGAACCCACCCCAGCTGAAGTTCCACTGGCGGCAGGTGCGGCGACTATGTGGACATCCCAGGTGACAGACGCCCATCTCGAGATCAATCCTGACGAGTCGGCGACTACTGTGACAGATTCCGCAACCGTTGAAGATGTGCGTCCTACTGACGTCTCCTCAAATGTAGTCCCGGAGAGTCAGACGACGGGACTCGAACCAGCGCAATATGTTAAGCCTGCCGTGTCGACTCCGGAAGATGTGACGTTGTCCACGTTGACAAGATCAGAAGCCGTGCAAGATAGCGTCCCCCCCGAAGTGTCAGCGGTTGGAGTTTCTGCCACCGCCGCTGCAGATCGTCCACGCGAACGGGCAGACAGCGCGGGTGGCCGCAAGTCACGTCGCGACAGGGCAGCAGAAAGGCGCGCGCGCAGAGAGAAGGGCCGCAGCACCAGCTCCTCGGGATACCCGGAGCGGCGGGACTCCTACCAGAGGGGGTGGAGTCGGTCCCCCGAATCTCGTCAGTATCAGCGCTCGGCGTCGAAGTCGCTGCAGAAATCTGCGTCATTGGCTTCGTCACGGTCGGATCTGGATTCTCGGCAGGAAGCACAAGCGGGCTGTGGTTATCAGCAGCCCATGACGAGTGGACAGGAATACAGGATGGAGGAGGTGGTCCGGCAGATAAAGGAAAAGCTCAGTGCACCCGACACCGACTATCATATGGCAATGGACTTGTTACGGGAATCGAACCCGGCGCAAGCCGCGGTCAATAGAAAGGCCGAAGACGACCCGCAGCCGCGCACGCGCGTTTCTCTGCAGGGGGCCGCGGCAGGCCACGACACTGGACAGCAAGTGTCGAAGTCGTGGGCGGAGGAGATGGAAGAGGGCGAGACCTAGTCTCACGCCGTCGTTAAATTCCCTGACTAAATGGTGACACACCCACCATCACTTGTTGCCACTATCAACATCAATAGATTTGTGTCAATTGTGAAGTTTGAATGTTTATTACAATTTTTGAATTTTTTGAAGGCAGACGTTGTTTTTCTTCAGGAAGTGGTGACCGAACTTGTTCACAATATACCCGGTTACCAGGTGGTTTTAAATTTCGATCCGGAGAGTCACAGTGGAACTGCTATTTTGATACGTGATGGTCACGAATTCAGTGATGTTGCCACTATCCCAAATGGACACGGAGTAGCGTGTACCATAAATAACATTCGTTTTGTAAATGTTTATGCTCCCTCGGGATCTGACTGCAAACCGCAACGTCGAGTCTTTTACAGTTCGGACATTTGTCACCTTTTTAGAGGCCCATATTTGCCTGTCATAATGGGCGGTGATTTAAATTGTGTACTCGACGAGCGCGACCAGGAACCGAACCCATACAAGTGCATAGAGTTAGCAACGCTCGTGACTGAAATGAATCTAATCGACACGTGGCGCCACTTACACCCCCACGATCCGGGGTTTACTTTTTACTACCCGACAGGTAGGAGTCGCCTCGATAGGATTTATATTTCTGGAGAAAAGAAAGACTGTGTACTAGAATCTGCGGTACACCCAGTGGTGTTTTCTGACCATGCCGCATATGTCTGCCGTTTTCATTCACTGCTGGCTCAGAAGCCACGTACGAAATGTAGGTGGAAGTTCAATGTACGTCACCTTACCAACACTAGTTTCGACGTTGTGATTAATAGGGCATGGAGTAGTATTTTAACTTATCGCCATTTCTACTCTTCTGCGTTATCGTGGTGGACAGAATATGCAAAACCAGCGCTACGAAAAAGTATTATTGAATTTAGTCAATCTGTTTGCCACTGGGAACGTACCACCATGCAATTTTACGAGACATGTCTCAACGACGCAATCAATATGCAAACAGACAATCCGTCTTTCCGGATGGCAACCATCAGACAAATTAAAACCAGACTCTTGGCCTTGAAGAAGGCGTCGTTGCGTGGTAGCGTGGTGCGCAGCCAGGCGGCCGGGCAGATGGCAGGGTGTCGTGAATTCTGGGCCCAGTGAATTCTGGGCCCGGAAAAGGTCGGGCCACTAATCCTCCTGCCCCCCCCCCCCCCCTCCCGGCCCTCACGCCGGGATGGGTGCCGGCCGGCAGGTAAACGAACATACTTCATTATTTTTCGCCGGTAGCTTGGTTCATATAAACACACTAGGCCCTGAAATACTTTTCTACAAACATTACAAGGCAACAGTGACCGGCATTGTTATAGTACATGTGGCTGCAATTCGAGTGGTTCCAATGTTGCCAGAAAACATTGTGGGCCAGTGTTGTCGGCAATAACAATTTTTATGGCCCGTGCAAACATAGCTTTACGTGCTGTACTGGTGAAAGAGGTATGAAGATGATCAAACAAGAACCAAAAGTGATGCAGTTGGAAGTGGTCACGTAATTTCTGTTTGACAACTTTTACTTATGATTGGGTATTCAGAAGCTACAATGGAAAACTTGGAAACCAAATTACAAACACAGAATTATAAAAATCACGTCTGACAAAGAACATTTAAACTAACGTAAAATAAAATCTAAAATCCGTTCCACGGCCTGCGAATGTTAGACCTACATGTAATGTACATGAACCAGGAGTGTGCACGTATATGTGAAATAATCTGCGTATTGCTTCCCATCTCACTCATAGCGCTAAATGTTCATGGTCCCTACATATGACTTCGAAACAGGAAAACCCTTTCTATTTTGTAATTATAATCCTGTATAACGTTATTAGTATTGCCAAATGTAAAATATAGAATCAGCAATATGAACTCGCGTATTAAGACATACATTAAAACGAGAGTGTGTGAACTATAAAATAATTTACACAATAAAAGTGCGTGTTTACGGCTACATGATTTTCCATACCATGACAGAGAATGCATCGTAAAATAAGGGAAAACAGGAAAAAAATAGCCAGTGTAATACGCGATTAAAAGAGGGAATATCGTTGAACATTATGTCAACATTCAACGTTGTTCTTCCGGCAGCATGACATTTTGTTCCCGTTGGTGGTCATTTGAAGGGCGGTGTTAACGCGGCTCTGATAGGACGGCATAACATCATAAATCTTAAAGTACGAATTAGGAGAAAATTAATTTTGCTCATTTCTTTTTGTAATCTGTATCTCCAACGTAGAGTCGCTTTTGTGCGCCATTTCCGTTTGATCTTCAAAATTATCTATGCTAAATTTCTCCTTGTCAAAATGCAAACCTAATGCAATTTTCTTGCTAGCATAAGTATGTTTTAGTTTTTCTGACTGCTTGCCAGTTGTTGGTCTGTTTTAAATCACGTACAGGAAATATGCGCATATAGTGGTAGGAGCGGGAGAAGAAGCCATTACAGCTTATGTCACCTACGCACTGCACGTGAGTTACATCCAATGATCTTTAATTATGTGCATAATCCTACCCTTTTTTCGTATGTCATCATATATTATGTTCTTTACATTACATATACCATCCAGAGGTACGAGGAGTATATTATTTTATATTTATTTTAATATAAAGTTTTGTAAAGAAGAATAGATACGATTTTTAAATTACATTTTTGTAATTGGGTTTTAAGTTTCTATTGTTTTTGGAGTTAGTTGACATTGGCTGCAATTGGTCATAAGTAAAACCTTTTTGAAGATCTAGATGTAAATGATTGCGTCAGAGAGACAATTTATTACAAAAAGTCACAGTGCTCCTTATAAGAAATTCGCTTTTTCCAGGAAGTGATCATGTTATGTTTACGGAATTTACGTAATAAACAGACTCCCATCACACTTTATCCAGGCTTTGGACTGGCTAAATGACAAGAATACATTGTCATTCAGGCGTGTTTAAAATCATTTTTTTTATTTTTTTATTATTTTTTGTTTTGTTTTATTAACTGTTTAATTATTATTTATTTGTACATTTTTTCACGTACGTTGTCTCAAACTAGGCCAATGAATTTATTCAAATTTTTGAAGGTAAGAGATCGCTTTCAAACAGGCCCTAATGTCACCATCCTCTTCGTACTTTTGTACTATTTTTGCCATCCTTTCATCGAGTTTTACATTTTTTTTTTCTTACGTTTTCCCTCCATACCTAACTCTGATCTCATTAAAGCACGTGCCGAGTTCTCTGCTTCCGTCTTCATGCACTTGATTACGTCTTTAATTTTGGATTCGGTCTCCCAAGCAAATTATTAACCCTGTTGTGCCAACCTTCTACAGCGTTGGTGGTACGATGGCGCAGTCTGTAGCAGCTCCAAACACTGATCGGGACTTCATCGTTTTCTAACCACCTGTCTACAAAATAGTCAAAAAACTGAGACAGCTTGGGGATATCTGGTGCTTGCGAATGGATTTCGAGCCAGCCATCGCAGACATCTTCCGGTGGAAGGAATGCCAGAGAAGCACACATCTGAATTTGCAACCTTACTTCTTCATTTTCTCTGTATTCGGAAGAAAGTCCCAAGTCTTGCACTTTCCTCCAGAGAGATTTCTTCATGTGGAAATGGCAGCCATGAACTTGAACCGACGGGAGCACAACTTTCAATGCAGAAATAGCAGCTATTTCAAAATCAACGGTGATATTTTGAGGATTCCATTCTTTTATATTATTTTTAAGAGTGCTAAAAAGACGAATATATGTCTCTTTTCTTTTGTTGGGTAACAGTGCAAAGGCCACCGGATAGATATTTGTTTCATACTTTGAACTTCCAAAGTCTGCATGTATTGTATATATTTGAGCAAATTGCTTGCTACAACATTTGAAAGTCCCATCCATAAAAAAGTCTCGTTTAGTCTTTAAAGCCTCTCTTCCTGCTTTTCCACTAAAGACTATCAACCTATCTCCAATGTTGTCATCACTCAATAGAAAACTGCAACCGTCATTCATATGTAGTAGCTCAGGCGTAAGATCGACTTCTTGTCTCGTCTCTGGTTCTTTCTGATCTCCGCGTGCTTTAGACCGATGCTTGTATAATATGCGCTTCGTTGTTAGCTCTTCTGGCATTTCAGACACAAAATGATACCCTCGATTGTGGAGGTCACCTAATTCATCAGTATATATTTTAGAAATCGAAGTCTCTTCGTCTCTTGATCTCTTCTTAGCCCGATTTACTGCCTTCTGTATTTCTATGCGAGCGTCATCCGGTGCTCCACATTGATGCTCGTTTGAACTAAGCACCTCACAGTCTTTCGTCTCAAGCATTCCTCGGCAATACTTTGTTCTTTGCTTTGAACAGCGCCAAATCACAGTCCCATCTGCTTTGGTTCTCCTTATGGTATATGAGTAGCCGTCATAGTGCGCACATGGATTACCACGGATGGTCGTTGACACTTCCATTTCGAACTTAAAGCACACTGGGAGACAAGATGCACGAACTGAATACTACGAAAGTTAGAGTCGTACTGGCAGTGCTGTCTAAGCGGTCAGCCACTGCGGACCGTGACTGACAAGGAGCGTTTCTGGTGGACGGGGACTCCACAGGGGGGCAGGGAGGCTCTGCCCTCGCGAAGGTAAGTTTCCAGGAAACTGGGCCCAGAATTCGCACATTTCTGCTTGGGCCCAGAATTCACTGGGCCCAGAATTCAGTGAACCGATGGCAGACGAGCAGGCCTCGCTGTTCCACCTGCTGCGCGAGCGCCGCCGCGCGGCCAGGCGTGACGTCACAGAGCTGCAGGCGGCCGGCGGCGCGTGGCTGAGGGACAGGGCGAGCATTCTGGCAGAGGCGCGCAGGCACTTTGCGGACTTGTTTAGCGCAAAAGCAACGGACAACGTCGCCATTACAGATCTGTTGCGAGGTGTCCCTCACGTTTTAACAGTCACGGACCGCCGTCACCTCATGGAACCGTTCACCGTAGAGGAAGTAAAACAGGTCTTACAACTATGTGCAAAAAACAAATCGCCCGGTGCTGACGGCCTCCCGCCAGAATTTTATCTCCACTTTTGGCACTTGTTCGGTTCAGTTTTAGTTGAATGTTTTAACGAACTTTTAAATGGAGTGGCAATACCGGCGAGTTTTCCGGAAGGAATAATCACCTTGGCTCCGAAAACCCGAGTGAAGAATAGAATTGACAGTCTCCGCCCGATCACGCTTTTAAACGGTGATTATAAACTTTTTGCGTCCCGTTTAAAGCCTGTTATGTCTAAGATCCTCAGTGACTGTCAGTTTTGTGCAGTGCCGCAAAGGAATATCTACGACGCGGTCACTACATACCGTGACGTCATCGCATACACCACGATGCAGAAAATTCCCTTTGGAATACTTTCCGTCGACTTTGCCACGGCGTTTGATCGCGTTAGTCACCATTACCTAAGAAAAGTGCTTTCTAATCTTGGATTTGGGAATAAATTCACGGCCATGCTATTCAATATTTTTAACAGCTCGACATCGCGTGTGACGATCAATGGTTTTTTGTCCGCACCTGTTGCCGTCGATTGCTCCGTCAAGCAGGGGTGTCCTCTCGCTATGGCCCTGTTTGCAATCTCAATGGACCCCTTGTTGCGACGCCTGCACAGTGCATGCGTCGGACTCAGTGTAGGAGGGAAGAAACAGGTTTGCCGCGCGTATGCGGATGACGTCGGTCTTCTTGTGTCTACGGAAGCTGACTTGGACACCATGCGCAAGGTCCTGACATTATATGAAACTGCATCGGGTGCATGTATCAACCATCGTAAAACTGTGTTTCTTCCTATTTATGGGGCAGCGAACAGATTCCGACGTCCCTGGTTTACCGTGAAACAAGTGCATAAGATCCTAGGTGTTCGTTTCTCGGCAAATCTTTTGAAGACAGCGGCACTCAACTGGCGCCTGACACTGCATGCAATACGCGCTATGGCGCACCTCACTGCCACCCGCACCCTCGCACTGACGCAGCGGGTTTCGATCGTCAACGTGTGTCTGCTCAGCAAAGCCTGGTTCCTCGCACAGGTCTTCCACGTGCCCAAAGAGCTAGGACGAGCCATCACACAAGCAGCCTATTGGTTTCTGTGGAGGGGTGAAATTTTCAAAGTAAGCCATGCTACCTGCACATTGCCCCGAGAGGAAGGAGGCCTCGGCCTGACGCACTTCGCTGTCAAAGCGGCGGCGCTACTGATCCACCGCACGTGCGCCGTTATAGAAAAGGACCCGCTCGGCCCCACGGCCGTTCTGTTCGATGTTCTCCGGCCCGCGTCTGAAATAGCACCGCTCAACCCCACTACCATTCCTTACCGGCTGCGACATGTGAGAGAGTACTTTGTTCAGAAAAGTTACCTGGACGACGAAGACCTCCACCCGAGGACGCGGACTGTAAAAATCGTCTACCACGGACTGCGAGGACAGCCAGCTGCCAATAAAATGGAGATGCGTTTCCCAGGGTCTAGGTGGAAGAATGTGTGGGCGAATGTCCACGCCCCCTTCCTTGCAGCGGACGTGGTTAGTTGCTGGTATAAAGTCGTGAATCGAGTCGTACCCACCAACGAAACACTGCACCGGATTTGCCTGCGCGCTTCCAGCCTTTGCGTAAACTGCTCACAGGAGGACACGTTGGAACACCGTTTCCTGTGCCCCACGCGTTCGCCCATCTGGAACGTTGCAACCGGGATGCTGGCGTTTATAAATCGCACCGCCGTGGACACCTTCTCGGTGGACGTAGCTCTCATCCCTGACTTCAAGCCATACCCTGCCACCAAGTATGCCGCAACAACCTGGATCGTCGCGCATACTATCTACGCCGTTCTACAATTACAGTTGACACAGGTCTATCAGTTTATGATCTACCTTCAGTAGGAACATAACAACCTACGCCGTACAAAGGATTATTCTACTCTTTTTGCTCGGTTTTTGATCGTGGCAATTGAACATGCATACCACAATCTTTTGTGAGGGGAATTCAATGACAGCCCAAACCCTAATCGGACTACGACTTTTGGCTTTGGACATGGTCTCTGGTTATGATGTAATCCGACGGAACACTATCGTGTGACTATTAAACGGAAAGAAACATGATGCAGTAAAATTATATGTTTGTGGCATGTCACACTTTATGTGCGTGTGCGTCTATGCAGAACTCAGCTTTGTTTTATCCTTACCTTTCGGTTTTGTTGACACGGTTTAAGAGTGTATAGTGCTTCGCAGGTCTGCCCACCGACCTTCAGTGTTGAGGATGGTTTTTTTTTATTTCCAAGAAGAGAATTATCTCTTCTCCATGTCTATGATTTAATTCTCCTTTACCATTTGGACTTTTAGTTGAGACCTTTTACCATCGAACTTGAAGTGCATCACTGAAGAATACAAAGCACTGTACAGCGGAACTGTTTAATTTGCTTCTTACAACGGAGTGTTTTACGTTCACCTGCTATTACTATAGCTTGGAAGCTCGCCGACGAAGGCGAAAAATGGAGAGCGCAAGGACGGGGTGTAGGGGAGAAGGGAGCCCCGCAAAAAAAAAAAAGTTCGTAAGTAGTTCATAAGTAGTTTGTAAGTTTAGGGACTGATGACCCCGTAGTTAAGTCCCATAAGCTTTACATACATTTGAACATTTTTTTTTTTGTCTTCGTGAACATACTGACGTTACGATGCACAGTTGAGGGCCACAGGACAGAATCTCAACAGACCAAAGATTATCCATTTGCTACAAAACTGCACTGATATCTTAAGAATTATGCTCCTAGTCCACCCAATAAAATTGAAGCCACTCCATATGGAATACATCCATCAGTTAATCAGAAATACTAAAACCTTATGTCACAAATTAAAACTGTACATCATAACATCAGTAACTTTTCCTTTAAACGACGTGTTCACGATGACAAAGCATACATGGAGAGTCAGGAGGAAAGGAACAGGCTTTCAGAGGTGATACTACTGGTGATCCTGAACAAAAAAACGTGAAACAAGCACATGGCCTTTTCTCAGCCGTTTCAGAGTTCACCAATGAAAACACCTAGGAACTGGAAAACTGCAGGTGACAGTAAATTAAGATACTGTCACGTTATGGTTTGTTTAACTGTGTAATTTTCACATAGAAGATATTCAAACAGTCTAACGCCAACTTCATGAAAATATGAGCGAGAATTTCCTCTCTTGTGTCCACTCTGCGCTTGTATACTTCACCCTTCAGCGAACCTCACAGACAGTAATTCAGTGGGGTGAGAACGGGTGACCTCGGTGGTCAAGCAACGACTACACGGTGACCGATCCAATGACCGGGATACATTGTGTTGATATATAGTGGCATTGGCTGTATAGGAGTTCTGTCATGAAGGAAATGCTGACGCCCGGTAAGAATTCTGCTAATGAATCAATGCCAGTGTCTGATTAATTTCACGTATTCAGATCACTGATGATTCAAAATTTACCCGCAACGAAATCAGCAATACGCGCAACTCACATGAATACCCAGATGAAAACGTGCGCGCTTCTGTGGAAACGAATTTTCATCGATGGTTCTTAGTCAACGTGTGGTGCGGTAGTATTGATGATGAAGTCATCGTTCCAGTTGTTTTAGATATCGGGCGTAATAGGAAACGGTATATTGATTTTCTTCAAAATGTGTTATCACAGTACATGGAAGATATAACGTTGCAACACGAGCTCGTAGGTACACTCTTTGACAAAAAAACCTGGCCGCCGGCCGGCCGCCGCTGACCCTAAGTCCGAGCCGATCACGACATGTGACAATAAAAGTGGCCGCGCTGATTCGCTCTAAGTCCAGCTATCTGCATAATCCTGCAACACTGTAGACTGCGGTAGTTCATACAATGCTTCTTGTGTGCAGTTAGACGACCAGTAGGTTAGCTACATCCGTGGTCTCGCGGTAAAGTTCATGACTTCCCTGTGCGAGTCTTGGCGATCGAAACCGACTGGCGACAAAAATTTTAATTTCACTCCCTCGAGCATGCTGATTCCACATGTGTAAGGAGAGCATATGCGTAACGTATTTCACTTTTTAGTACACTGGTAATAATATTCAGGCCCAATAACATTGCTGCCTCTGGCCGCAGCACTTGGCGGAGCTCTCCGTGGCCCACTCGCCGGCAGCAGCGCTGCGCTGCGCTGCCTCGCCCTCTGCCCACAGCGCCTGCTGCCGCTCATCGCCCTGGATATGTAAAATGCTGTAGTGTTGCTGAGTGGTGATCCACAAAAAGGTTGCGGTGTGTATTTCAACGGAGCAGACCACCCATTTTGAATGATGAGCATGTTATTACACTGATACATAATACATTAGAGAGGCAAAAAATTGTCATTGATCCAGTAGCACTCTACGATGGTTAACACTTATTTGTGCTTTAAATCTCGATCCTTTTCCTTTCAGAAAAGCTCTTCATGTAATTTGTTATTGTTATCAATTCATATGTTTTCATCAAGACACAATGCGTAACTCACTAAAATGTTTTAGTGTCGTTGTTTCATTCCTTGCGGTAAATGTAAGAGCTAAATTATGTGAATAAGTTTCAGTGCACGTTCTAAAGCAACAAGGGCACACTGCAAGGTTCGTGTCTACATGTCTCATTTCTACAGCAGTTATTTCGCATCGATGGAGGTCAATTCGAATTTCTTCAAAGGAGTTTGTATGGTGAAGCAAAGAAGACATCTAATACCATTTCCATAATTTAGAGTCGACCTTTCTGAGAGACGTATTGTATAAAGCTTTTCTTGTGATTCCGTTAAAGAGTTTCATCTTGCAATCTGCAGCGTATAAAGTAAAATAAAACAAAGTGAAATGAAACTCCAGCCCCAAATACAACCAGGATTTTTTATTTATTTATTTATTTATTTTTATTTTTTTTTTCCTCGGCGTCGGCTTCAATGCCTTCAAAGGAAAGAAATTGGCCTTCTGCCACATATAGTCTCTTTCAATGTTCCAAATTACATTTTCTTTTTCTTTTTTCTTCTTTTTTGAGCGACGTGATTGCATGTCTTCTTCGGCGTGGTCGCAACCCCAAAGTTCGTCTTCTCGAATGTTGCAAGGGTTTCCGTGTCGTTTTTCTTTCTTCAGTATTCCCTATCGTGATTGCTTTTTGTCTTCTCTTAACTTCGGGCGTCACTTGCCAAAATTCGCGCAATACTTCTGTTGCTCAGGGCCCGTGGCCCCTTCTCCATACCATCAGCAACTTATATAATAAATAAAACAAAGGATGCCTCGATTACCAGCAGACCATAATAATAGGGAAAATAAAGTTCGTAACAAATAAATGTGCGTGATGTCGGAATGGAAGTGACTTCTCGATGCCTACGGTGGCACATCTTCACTTGTCATTAAGTTGAACTAAAATCATTGTATTCAAAAGTGAGCAACTGTTCATTAGACTACCGGACTCTAGTACTCATCAAAGTTTCTCATTCGCATTCCGTGTCTGTTATACTTAGTGCGCAGAGGGAGCGTGCTCGCCTACCACAGAGCAATTAGTAGGAAGTTCTGGAAGCTTTTTTTGTATGTTCGATATCTCTGAATCTTGCGATATTCACTAGAGATGTAGAACAAAAAGTCTTCAAAAGCAGGTGTGGCATACCTTATTGCGTAGTACACTAAGTGACCCAAGAGCCAGGTATAATTATTATGTTTTGCTCCAGGATAATGGTTCCATTCAGGTAAGAGTACGTCATTTACGGATACTGTGGCCTCAGATGTCCTTGTCATCAGCGCCAGTTTTTTCCGTGTCCAGTTCCATATGCGTATTTTCTCTCCGCAGATAAGTAAATGCGCTACCGAATCAACGACTTGACAACGGTCACATAACAGGGTAGCTCGAAGGTTAATTTTGTGCAGTCTCTCCGCTGTTGGTATGGTTCCGTTAACGACATCATACCAAGCAGCGCTCACCCTGGTAGGTAGGTTTACGTTTGAAATGTTGTTCCAAATATTTTTCCATTTCTTATTTGGATATTTACCTTCGACAGGACTCAGTGGACGCCGTGCATTGAGTAGCTCGTAGATCTTTTTTGTTGTGGTTCTTCTCTGGTCGGCGGAAACATAACTTATTTCCAAGAAATATTGTCGCACGTAATTGAGATCGGCACTGATGTGTCCAACATTGCACGGTGCAATGCAATCGGCCGGCCTCAAAGTTCGAAAGAGAACTTGCGTGATCCCTGGCTCTCTCGCTTCGATGATCTTAGAGGTTCGGTTCATGAACATAGCCTGGCATAGCGTCTCAACATGTTTGACGCCTAGGCCTCCTCTGTGTCTGTCTAACGTAGTGGTGTTGAAGGACACTGAAGATATTCGTCTTCCACACGAACCAACACGCTACCGCTTGTATTTTGTGTGCAATAATTCGCGGAATCGGTAACACTGCGGCTATATGATGAATTTTGCTCAGTACATATACATTAATAAACTGCGCTCGTTGAAGGCGATCCAGTGCCCGAACATTATTTTCCCTGATCATTCCACGAATGGCATTCAGCTTGTTTGACCAGTTGACTGAAATCATTTCGTTTGGGTTTGGCAGGAGGTACATCCCGAGCTGAAATCGTCCAGTTGTTTCCTCAATCCATAACGTGTCTACTTTACTGCCGATAGGGCTCAAATGCATTATGCGAGACTTCTGCACGTTAATTTGTGCTCCAGAAGAGCTCATGTACATTGTCAGAATCCTACGCAGGTCGTTCATTTCTTCATTTGTGTTGATGACAATACTTACGTCGTCTGCATAGGCATGACATACCGTTTTGACATTGAATAATGTGATTCCCGTTAAACCATACAATTTTCGGAGGAATGGTTCCACGACTATGGCATATAACGTCATGGAAAGTGGACAGCCCTGACGTACTGATTGCTTAATTGGAATAGGTCCAGTTAATTGACCATTAATTTTGATCCTCGAATGGGTGCCGCATATGCATTTCCGGATGATCTGTATAAACCTGTCATCAAAACCCATGGCTGTCATTGTAGACAATAAAAAAGCATGATTGATTCTGTCAAATGCTTTGTTAAAATCTAAAAATACTAAAGCAAGTTGGAATTTACAGATCCATGTTAAGTTAATGAGCAGAGAACGTCGAGCATAGATCTACCTATTGGGACACTTGATTGATAAGGTCCTATTATTTTGGACAGGATCGGCTTCAGTCTTGCATTTAAAATGCGCGTAAAAATTTTAAAGTCTGCATTGAGCAGCGTCAGAGGACGAAAATCTTTTAACTTGTCGCGTCGTGTCGTTTTCGGAATAAGTACTACCATTCCGTCAGTGAATGCAGGCGGGAGCAGTGTATCCGTCAGCAGTTCGTTGTAGACCTCCGTCATCTCCGCACCAATGACGTCCCACACACAGGCATAAAATTCAACGGGGAGGCCATCTGAACCAGCTGATTTCCCTCGCTGTGCAGCCTTAATAGTACTTTCGATTTCATCTGGAGTTATCCTGTCCAAGATCTCCCTATTGTCGTCCAAGGTCACCGTGGCGGGAAGTGTCGACAGTAGATCCGCTCGAGCAGCCGAGTCGACGTTGTGTGCCTTGTACAATTCGGTGTAGTACGTCTCCACGTGATGTTTGATCGTAAGCTGATCCTTGTACACCGTACCATCCGCACCCGTCAAACAACATTATCTTCTGTTGTCCCCGCCTCATCTCCCGCACAATGTGAAACAGGGAAGTGTCTTCGTGAGGAACACAATCCATAGTCCGCGACCGTATCTTGCTACCTTCTAAGGACCTCCTTGCCAAGGCAGTTATATTCGCCTTGATGCGTTTTATTTCCAGAATATTTGAAGCTAGAGAAGAAGGTCTGCTATACAGATCGCGTAAGCAGTGGAAGTAGTATTCGGATGTACGCTTGTTCCAATACGATCGGTCCCTGGAGTACTGGATAAGACTTTTCCTTAGCTGTGGCTTCGCATGTTGAACCCACCAAGTGATTCGGTCCCTGTAACGTGACTTCAAGCGAAAGCACTTGGTCCACGTCTCTTTGATCGCTTGCTTCAATCCGTCTTCTAGCAGTAAGGATGTGTTTAACTGCCAGGTACCGCGCCCACGAAAGGTTTGTTGCTTCGCGTGTTGGAACGTGATATGATACGCGACATGGTTCGAAAAGTTCACTGGCCAGTACTCACAATCTATTACATTAGCCAGGGATTCCCTGCTGACGTAAACGCGGTCCAAACGACTTGCTGAAACACTAGTAGCGTAAGTATAGCGCACAACTTGCGGCTGGAAATATGCCCAGGTATCTTCCAAGCCTAGTTCATTATCAAATACCGCCAGTTCGCCACATGCATTAAAATTTGCCGCCTGATCCTCTTTCGCAACACACAATTGTAGTCGCCTCCTATGATGATATTTGTCCGAACGTTCAATAATAGTTTCACAACATCACTTTTAAAAAAGATACCTCTGCTACGTTTCCCAATCGACCCCGAAGGTGCATAGACGTTGACGATTAATAAATCATTTAGATGGACGCTGATTCCTCTTCCAGTGTCTAAAATGTTGGCGCCTACGCACGGGATGCCCTCTTTGTATAAAATCGCAGTGCCAGCCTCATTACCGATGTTGAGAATTGTTTCGTATCCGGTGATCCTATTGACTTTCTCCGTCACCACTTCCTGCAAGAGCGCAATATCCACGTCAGCCGCGTACAGATAGTCTTTAAGGCACTGAATCTTCACTTGGGAGTCTATCCTATTAATATTGATAGTTGCTAGTCTATAAGATTGCATTTAAGCTTTTCACAAATTTTGTACGAGGGCCAGCCGCGCACGTGCTCGCGCTGCAACGCCTCCGGCCACCTGCGGGCCGAGTGTCCGCGCAACGCGCCGGCGCAGCTGCCGCGGGCCGCGCTTGTTGACAGGACTGACACTGTGCAGCCGGTGACGTATGCGGCCGTAACTGCCGACGCGCTCGCGCCGGTGCAGGCTAGCACTTTGAAACCCATGACATTAACGTAAGACGGGATGTGCGAATTTAAATCAATCCTCACAGTCCTGACACCGTTGAAGACATTGAAATATTTGTTGTTCGTCCACCGGTCGTTAGATACAGTGTACACAGTACCAAACTTAGAGAGCACTTGTTGTATGCACACATTTTCAATTTCAATTGGCAAGTTGTGAACTTTGACCGCCGGCAAGCCCAAACCAGCATATGATATGCTAACAGGACTCACCTCTCCCGACAGCGCTTTGTACGTAGCTTCGCCGTGAGTTTCTTCCATGATACGGTCGCACACAGCATGTCGAGTGAACTTGACTTGGAAAGTATTACCGATGAAGTCATACTGATTTCCGTACACGTCGCCATCTTGTAGACGGAACTGATCGTGAACCCATATATCAAAATCATACACTTTCGGACGAGATACATCGTTTATAAAACTGAACTGGAGTGTCAATTTACGGACTTTCGATTCCATGTTTACTACAAGAAAGCGCACGCAAATAGCACGAGCTGCCGCGAGAGCTGCACGCGAAAGCGTCCGACCGCGAGCACGGCCGGCTCGAGACTGAAAATTGTGTGCCGGAACCGGGACTCGAACTTGGGACCTTTGCCTTTCGCGGGCAAGCGCACTACCGACTGTGCTAACCCGACACGATGGGATTAGAACTGCTGACCCACAGCAGGGTTGCATCGTAAGACACAAGCAGAACCACACAGCCAACCACACGCTGTCACCTGCGGCCCTCACCTGCGGCTGCGGCTTTTCTTGTGATTCAGTTAAAGAGTTTCATCTTGCAATCTGCAGCGTATAAAGTAAAATAAAACAAAGTGAAATGAAACTCCAGCCCTAAATGCAACCAGGATTAGAACTGCTGACCCACAGCAGGGTTGCATCGTAAGACACAAGCAGAATCACACAGCCAACCACACGCTGTCACCTGCGGCCCTCAGTCTCTCACATATCCAATGCTGAGCCTCTAACGCATCGCCAAAGATAACCTGAAAGTCACATATACGAATAACAGCATTCCTTGAGTGCAAAAGTTAAATTTCTGTCTGTCATATCACGTGGGCATTATACAGCATGAGTCATGAAAGTAGAAGAGGAATGTCAAGTGAACTTAGCAAGACAATTCAGTACCACTTGCGGAAGTAACTGCATTTCTCAGTGTTGCCAAATATTAGCAACGATGTTGCCAGTTCTTAGCTGTACTAGGAAGACCTGTGCAGCGATAAGCGACGCGAAATCGCGCTCGTCTCATACGGGCTTCGAAAGGAGAGTCGCGCATTTTGGTTAAATTTTGCGACGCTATCTCCTGCTAATTTCCATCGTCACACTTAGGATTCAGATATTTTATTCGTCCAATGAGGCCGAAACCAGCGTTTAAATCTTTTGAAGCTTTAGAGAATTATGATATATTTTCAGCGAATGATTAGAGAAGTTAAAAATACTAATATTGTGCTTGCAACATACGGCAAGTCAAAGACTGGGATACATAAACATCCATCACGATTGCAGTTTCACCCCCCCCAAAAAAAAAAACACTAAAATAATTACTTTGTTACATTTCGACAAAAGCTAATTTTTTTCATGAAACGTTACTGGATATCAATGATGCCCCTTCCGTCACGAAAAACTTCGCAACTTGTAAGCGACTGCGTTTCAAAATGCAGCCCTATGACTGTACAAGTAATATTTCATGTCTTCTACGTGAATACATAAATGTGTTGGTTTGCTTGAAAGCCAGAAGAAACATAGTTAACTGATTATTTGTGCAACACAGTAATTATTTGATTTGAGGATTCAGAAGACAGAATACTTAAAATTACGGCTATGAACACAGAAACTAAACTGTATATGTGAGAAATGAGCAATTCTGAGAATTTTCCTCTGCAAACATACAGATACAACCTATAGACTGGGCCGGCCGCGGTGGCCGAGGTGACTGAGGCGCTCCAGTCACGGTCAGCACGGCCACTACGGTCGGGGGTTCGAATCCCCCTTCGGGCATGGATATTTGTGCCGTCCTAGTTTGTAAGTAGTTCATAAGTAGTTTGTAAGTTTAGGGACTGATGACCCCGTAGTTAAGTCCCATAAGCTTAACAAACATTTGAACCTATAGACTACTAAGCAGCTTAATGATTTTGCAGTGTTACAGCCTTGTTGGGTCAACAAATGATGATGAGAATCCGAACCCATATGTCTGATGGATTCTTTGAACGTTGCAACCTACGACTTGCATGTGTTGTTGCTTAGTATCTGTTATCACGATGTTAAATCAACAGAAATTGCTACAAACTTTTTACCTACTTTCTCCTATTGTCCTATTTTTCGTCAAACCACACATTCTTTCTGGTCTCTTGGCCACATGCAACTGAATTAATGATAATAATGATAGTAATCAATCATGTTTACCGCATTAGAGCAGAATGATAACGATTTCAATAACAATGGAAAATGCCGATCACTTTGTTGACACAATACAATGAGTTTTGGTATTTCGTTGCTGAATACCATTTAGGACATTTTTCAGAGGTGAAAAATAGACCTGAAGCCACACACATCACTAGTTCAACGATACCTCATTGATCAATTATGCTTGCTGTAGATCAGGAGACGAGAATGGCGCCACCGAGCTAGAATGAAATTACTCGTTCAGTTGTCTGACATTTGTTGGCAGTTTATACAGTCCCGACATAAAACACAAAATTGTTTGCAATTTAAGCAGGGGTCGACCTTTCCGCGATCGAAAATTTAATTCAGGATAACAGAGTCATATAAATGCAATGACTAAACTCATATCATCATGAATATTGGAAAATACCTCGAATTCTGGAACTGAGGAAACGATAAGAGTTACCTAGCGCTTAAGCAATACTGCTAAGCTATAGGAAGAACTTCTTGACCATCCCACAATATCTTCATTCCTACAAATAACATACTTCAAATTGCTTTTAGTCATGCTGCGCAGCCAAAGCTCATTCTAAGTAAGGCTTCAGTCCGAAAGCAGACAACAGCATTGAAAAATGCTGATGAATAGATGACTTACCCTCATCAACTTTCGGGGAGAGTTTCTTTTAACAAAACGAAGAAAGTGTGAAACGACTACTTTCTCCAAAGTTCCTACGGACTGTTGTCCCAAATTGGACGTATAAACGTTCAGTCTTGTCATAGTCGTCTTACATTCCAGGAATAACATCAAAATGAATATCTGGCGGGTACCGTCCTAGACCAGCTATTACGCAAGATTTTACCGATAATCATAAAATTGACCAGACGGCTTTTGCTGCACAATATAGCGACTTCTATTACATCCACGTAACCTTTTCCCGATAAGAAACTGTTTTCTTCGTATAGTGATGCCCCTGTTTATGTGAATTAAAATGTCTTTAATGTTGCTTCAGAAAAACTTTTTGTCTCAGATATTTTTATCTTTCCAGGTGATTCAAAGTAATTGTAATAATTAGTTTCCCTTCAAATTACTGCATTCATTTGATCTATTATTTGTAAAGTAATTGCAAACGCCAAAAGTGAAATTGTCCTATAAACCAAACCGTTTGGTTACTTTAGATCTATCGTCCATGGGCAGAACGCTTTCATCTGAAATATCTCCACGAAAGGCAGAGAAGCGGACGGTTCTCTGTCATAGTAGAGTTAGGCTCGCGTAGCCGGTCATCTGTGGAGAAGAGATGGAATTATATATTGAAGAAAGAAGTCATATATATAAAACTTGCATATTAATTTTATTTTTCTCATGTATTTATATTTTTTCAGGGGTATATTCACCTTTACGTCTCCCAAAATAATGCGATATATTTTTCTCTGCTAGTAGCTACCTTTGGTCGTTTCCGACCACATTACATTTTCCGTTGTCTCTAGATGGATCATACTTTGTCTCTGCCGATCCCGGATTTCACGTCGGAAGAAAACATGTGCTCCATATCATTCATTTCGCAGGAGGCGGTCGTATATTTACTTTTAGGAATATTGTTCGTAACCGTAGTTTGCTCTTGCTGTTCGTCTTCTTTATATTGTTAAACACATATTTTCCCTATAATTCTCCTCGTGAAGTGGATGAACTGCTGCGCTTTATTGTTGTTAGTACCATTAGTTTTTATTTCAAGTTGAACTTTGAATTTGTATTTTTTATTACCGTTACATTTGTTTTTTCAATAAGTTTCACAATATTGAAGATCAACAAGTTCTCATATCCATTAACATAAGCGAGTTAGAGCTAATGTAAAACGGTCATTTTTGTCTTGTTTCATCTGTAAAAGTTCCTCTGAAAATGTGAAACACTTCTTTTAACACCCTTCATTTGAAACCGATATGTAGGCAGTGGACATTCACGGATTACTCATTTATTAACTTCATTCGTAATGATAATTTGGATCATATTTATTTACAATTTTGAACTCAGTTAATTTTTATAATAGCGGTAAAATTACAGCCTTGAGCATTCTACGGCATCTGTTCAAAATCAATGAATAAGAGATACGCCAATACGTTTATTTACTATCTTTTACCAAACAAATTGCTTTCCTTAATACTGTTTTAAGCCATGGCACAATTCATCGATCAATTTTAATCGTTGTAGCACGTGTTTATTAGGTTACTTTATTGTCTATTGTGTGTTTGTTACAAATTTTACAGTTGATTTTATAGTAACGATAGGCCAGAAACTTAATTAACGTAACTCAGAACCGCGTGACAATGCAATATTTACTCGCATTCGTCTTTGCTATGGAGCGAGTTGGTGCAGTGGTAACACACTGGACTCATATTCGGCTGCACGGCACATCGAACTGGCCTTCGGACATTTGGATTTGAGTTTTCTATGATTTTCCTAAATCACTCAAGGCAAATGCCGGAATGGTCACTGCGGCAGGGCACGGCCGATTTCTTGCCACATCCTTATCATAGCAATCCGAACTTCTGCTTCGCTCTAATGACCCCCTTGTCGAGGGCACGTTAAATTTTAACCTTCCTTCTTTCTTTCGTGTCTCGTGTGCAACAGAGCTTACTTTGTTTATGTTTCCGTGTGTTGGTACAAATTTTGCAGTTCATTTCAAACCAACTTCCCTCTGAACTAGAGACCTTAGACTTTCAACTTAACTTAGAACTGGATGAAAGTGCTTCATTAACGACATTTCTTAATTGGTGTGTGGTGGAGGGTACTTTTTATACAAATGCTGTTTCCGCCTGTTTCTCTTCCAGTCGTGAATGGGTCTCCATTAAAACTATTTCTGGTAAGACTTAGTGTGAGTTCATATCGCCCTATCTTTTACCTTCACGATCTTTCCGTGACTAATACGTAAGAGGGGTCAGGTGAAATAGAAGTAAAACAAATGTATTGAATGTCTCTGTTGTATTCTCTTGAAAACGTTTGAAATTGAATGAAAAATTTCACACACACAGAATTTGAAAAGTAAAATAATCATTAAAATGAAAAATGCATATAAACGTGATTTTAAAATAGACTAAGACGAATAAAGTAACTTTTGTCCACTCGAAAATTGCTACCGCGTTAAAGATAGTTCCAAGGATTTTTCTAATTTTTAATAGCTATGTCAGGCATTATAGTAACACTAGAACATAAAGTGTTCTTGCTTCATGAGTAATGCTAGCAGTAGCGTTTAGTCGCCACCGACTTGAAGGGTAATTTATTTCATTAACTTTCTGAAGTCGATAAGAGGTATGACGCGGTGGCGGCAGCCACGGTCGTTTTGGTGAATGCGACACAACGAGCGAGCGAAGGCGCGCGAATTTGGAAACGGAGAAGGCGGAGCGCGCCTGCTGGAGGGAAAGGATAGTTGTTCTGAGTAGACGAAGCCATCAAAAGGAGTCTAACAGATGTTCGGTTCACTTCCCCGAACTTACGCGTTTTGCCTGTCACATAAGAAATAAATGAAATTCACAAATTGCATTGAACATTGCAATGGTTAGTAAATTAATGTTGTCCGCTATCTGTGACGATACCAACCGAATGATAATCTATCGACGTGAGATACATGGCGCATAAAAGTCGCCATTAAGTTTGTACTCAGAAACCTATCACCGCGCTGTAATGAGCAAATTGCAATTAAAACTATGTCTGCAACGCATCTGCCCATGAGACTACGTAACATTTTATGAAATCAACGAGGCAGACAACAAAGGTCTGGAATCTATTGAGCACCTCATCAAGGAACGTGCTCAAAATTAGTGCTTGATTCAAATGGTACGCTATTTAACGTAGCAAGATGTTCTATCAATAATAATTTCCATATTGGCCTGCGGACATTTTATTTTATCAGGAAGTAAACTCGAAGGAAACTGGACAAATTTTGAGTATTTAGGAAGAGTTTTCTGCGACAAATTGTTAGTCTTTTTGTAAGTTAATGGAGTAAAGTAGACATAACGATAAGGCCTACCTAGGAATCAACCATAAACCGAGAAACAAAATTGGTAATACGCTCAATGGCGTTTTCATTGATTTTTATTATTATTATTATTATTACTCTTTTGAAATAGCTGGCCACGTGGCATATTTGGAGGGCACAGTATCTCGAGGCTGAGTGGAATTACGGATTCTAACATGCAGGCCGCCAGCTACAAAATCTCGTTCATCAGGACACCAATGTAATCAAGATTTTTAACGTCGTAGTAGGGACTATTGTTTCGCAACTTCAGTATCATGTGCATCATGTAGATGTGAGTCTGATATGTAATTCTGCAGTCAGTTGACTTTTTCTTGTCACCTCCATTAAATATTTTGAAAAATTAACATCATAATAGGCACATTGTAGTAGTTAACTGAATTTGCGTTCAAGAAGGTCGTTGCATACATTAACTACTCCTACTCCCTTTCACGTTGCGAGCAATCTGCCTCAGCTATGAGTAAATCAATGAGGAAGGGTTTACAGCAGTAATGTTTAGCTGTATAATAGTCACTTTCTAAAAACCTAGCCCATTTCGAAATCGGGTCGGTTCTGTTGTAAAAGCTGGATCTCATCATTTCGTCTAGTTACGTCTTTAATTTATCCGATTACTGTCAAACAAAACCATCTGTGCCAACTCACTCCTGGCAACCTCATAGCAGATGCCATAGTCACCTACTTCAAGAATATCAAGTGACATTTCAAACAAAACGAAATAACATTTTCTTAAATTAATTTATATTTATCATTTTTTCTAAAATGATGGTAAAATTTTAAATATAGATAGAACAACAAATTTGTAAATTACTTCAAATGATGTCATCGCATAAAGTAAATAATAAATTCTGACGTCACGTCAGCTTTTTTTTTTTTTTTTTTTTTTTTTTTTTTTTTTTTTTTTTTTTTTTTTTTTTAAGATCTTTGCTTTACAGGTCCACGACCGTTTTCACGTTTTTAAAGACCCATCTTCAATGTGTTAATTTTTTCATATGAAAATTCATTATAGAGACCTAAGATTCTAATTGCTTTTATCTGTCATGGGAATAAAATTTCATTAAATAGGCCCGGATATATGGAACCAGTCCAACAGAAATTATCACTGTCATTCAGAATAAAAACCAAGGACGTTAAAATGTGGGACAAATAGTCGCGTAATTTTGATTACTGTATTTTCCATGAAACCAGTAGATCGCCGACGAAGTAAAGGAGTACAAACCAAAGAAGACTGTCCAAAGAATCGAAGAAAAAAATAGATGATGGATTTGTATTTTGTTCATGTTTGCATCAAGTATTACGGCAAAGTAAAGAACTTACGAATATGCACAACCACCCGCATTATCTGTTTTGTTTCAGCTTCACGAGGACTAAATTCAAAACATGCTTTTTTAAACATGATTTGATTATAATACTCAACTGCATCAATGCTTTGGGTATATTTCTATAATAGCTACCGATTTAGGTAATATTCCTAGAATGTGAGACACGTATGACAAGACTCAACGTAGATACAGTCCGTCTTCGGACAACAGTGCCTAGTATTATTTGAGAAAACTATCGTCCGCACTACATTTTCGTTTTGTTACAAAAAGCTGTCACTGAAAGTTGGTGAGTGTAAGTTATCAATTCATCAGCATTTCTCAATCCTGTTGTCTGCTTTTGGACTGAAGCCTTTCCTTCTGATGGCACTTCCTAGCGCTGCCTGGCTAAAAGCCAGTTGAGGCAAGATGCTTGTAGGATTGAGGATTTTGTGAGGTGTTGCTTTCAAGATGCGAAATGTTTGATAACTTTATGTTTAGTGACGGATGGGGCAACGCTCATTTCCAGTAGCTTTTCATGGGAAAAAAATTAAAAAAAAAGTGTCACAACCTAACAAAGTAATTGTTTTAGTGTTTTTAGGGGGGACGTGCTTTATTCGTGATGGAAGTTTATATATCTCAGTCTTTGAACTGCAGAATGTTGCAAGCACAATATTAGTATTTCTCCTTTAGAAGCCCGTATGAGACGAGAGCGATTTCGCGTCGCTTATCGCTGCACAGGTCTTCCTAGTACAGCTAAGAACTGGCAACATCGTTGCTAATATTTGGCAACACTGTGAAATGCAGTTACTTCCGCAAGTGGTACTGAATTGTCTTGCTAAGTTCACTTGACATTCCTCTTCTACTTTCATGACTCATGCTGTATAATGCCCACGTGATATGACAGACAGAAATTTAACTTTTGCACTCAAGGAATGCTGTTATTCGTATATGTGACTTTCAGGTTATCTTTAGCGATGCGTTAGAGGCTCAGCATTGAATATGTGAGAGACTGAGGGCCGCAGGTGACAGCGTGTGGTTGGCTGTGTGGTTCCGCTTGTGTCTTTCGATGCAACCCTGCTGTGGGTCAGCAGTTCAAATCCTGGTTGTATTTGGGGCTGGAGTTTCATTTCACTTTGTTTTATTTTACTTTATACGCTGCAGATTGCAAGATGAAACTCTTTAACGGAATCACAAGAAAAGCTTTATACAATACGTCTCTCAGAAAGGTCGACTCTAAATTATGGAAATGGTATTAGTGTCTTCTTTGCTTCACCATACAAACTCCTTTGAAGAAATTCGAATTGACCTCCATCGATGCGAAATAACTGCTGTAGAAATGAGACATGTAAACACGAACCTTGCAGTGTGCCCTTGTTGCTTTAGAACGTGCACTGAAACTTATTCACATAATTTAGCTCTTACATTTACCGCAAGGAATGAAACAACGACACTAAAACATTTTAGTGAGTTACGCATTGTGTCTTGATGAAAACATATGAATTGATAACAATAACAAATTATATGAAGAGCTTTTCTGAAAGGAAAAGGATCGAGATTTAAAGCACAAATAAGTGTTAACCATCGTAGAGTGCTATTGGATCAATGACAATTTTTTGCCTCTCTAATGTATTATGTATCAGTGTAATAATATGCTCATCATTCAAAATGGGTGGTCTGCTCCGTTGAAATACACATCGCAGCCTTTTTGTGGATCACCACTCAGCAACACTACAGCATTTTACATATCCAGGGCGATGAGCGGCAGCAGGCGCTGTGGGCAGAGGGCGAGGCAGCGCAGCGCCGCCACCGCTGGTGCCGGCGAGTGGGCCGCGGAGAGCTCCGCCAAGTGCTGCGGCCATAGGCAGCAATGTTATTGGGCCGGAATATTATTACCAGTGTACTAAAAAGTGAAATACGTTACGCATATGCTCTCCTTACACATGTGGAATCAGCATGCACGAGGGAGTGAAATTAAACTTTTTGTCGCCAGTCGGTTTCGATCGCCAAGACTCGCACAGGGAAGTCATGAACTTTACCGCGAGACCACGGACGTAGCTAACCTACTGGTCGTCTAACTGCACACAAGAAGCATTGTATGAACTACCGCAGTCTACAGTGTTGCCAGATTGTGCAGATAGCTGGACTTAGAGCGAATCAGCGCGGCCACTTTTATTGTCCCATGTCGCGATCTGCTCGGATTTAGGCTCAGTGGCGGCCGGCCGGCGGCCAGGTTTTTTGTCAAAGAGTGTACCTACGAGCTCGTGTTGCAACGTTATATCTTCCATGTACTGTGATAACACAGTTTGAAGAAAATCAATTTACCGTTTCCTATTACGCCCGATATCTAAAACAACTGGAACGATGACTTCATCATCAATACTACCGCACCACACGTTGACTAAGAACCATCGATGAAAATTCGTTTCCACAGAAGCGCGCACGTTTTCATCTGGGCATTCATGTGAGTTGCGCGTATTGCTGATTTCGTTGCGGGTAAATTTTGAATCATCAGTGATCTGAATACGTGGAATTAATCAGACACTGGCATTGATTCATTAGCAGAATTCTTACCGGGCGTCAGCATTTCCTTCATGCAGATGATGTACACTCTGTCGATGTAATGGATACAGACCTCGGTCGTATCCTATGCGAATCACTCGTGATTGTGGAATACGAAGTTGCCCAGAAATTATTCAAGGCCTGGTAGTTGTGCTGCTTTCCACTACTTGAAGAATGTCCTCAATTTCACTAACAGTTTGTTGTACGGGACGTTCAGAGAAAACATTTTCTCTGGTTAGGGTACCACGAGCACGGAATCTGTGGAACACCCTGCTAAACATCATGCTACCTGGTAATCTGCGATTCGTCAATCGTTGTTGATATTCCGGCACAGCACAATACTGTATCAACAACCTTTAATGAAGTATGAAAAAATAAGAATGAAAAACATCGAAAGTTTTCTTCAAAAGAATACCATTACATATGTGTTAATTACCAAATATTTGATGAATTTTTAATGTAAATGGTGTAAAAAACAACCAAAAAGAATTTACTTGAAATCTACAACTTACTCCACTGTCAATCTAATACACTTTCGACGAATCACGGCGACTATCGGAAATTCGACAATTATTAAAACTAATTAAATGTCCCTAAAAATTTTGATAGTTGATTCTCTCAAGAATTTTTTGGTGTTGCATCGACTGACTTTGGCTGTTGTTTGAGTTCTACACTTCACGTACCATAATCATAAAAAGAATACAGAAATCCTATTACTCAGACAAAATTCTATTTGATGTAATGAGTAGCAGCTAGCTTTAAACTCAGAAAAAAAAATTAAATGCAGATGAGTACGACAAACAATACCGTATTCTTCGACTACATTATTAGTAGTGTGTTGCTTGACATATGGTCTCAATTAAAAACCTAGTCTGACTGAGGCGCTCCAGTCACGGTCACCACGGCCACTGCGGTCGGGGGTTCGAATCCCCCCTCAGGCATGGATATTTGTGCCGTCCTAGTTCGTAAGTAGTTCATAAGTAGTTTGTAAGTTTAGGGACTGATGACCCCGTAGTTAAGTCCCATAAGCTTAACAAACATTTGAACATTTTGAAAAACCTAGTCGTAACGTTACCTAGCGATAGCAACAGGAATGAGCATATATGGAGAGCTGAGAGCAGGTACATATTCATAATGGGAGAATTTTGGGAAGATGTGGTTCAACTCTAAAGGAAATAGCATGCAGGACACTATTGACACCAGTTCTTCCAAATGCTGCTCGAGGGGTTGGGGTCTCTACCAGGTCGGTTTAAAGGAAGCTTTGGAAGCAATGCAGAAGGGGGCTGCTAGATTTGTTACAGGTAGATTCGATCATTGCACTAGTGTTACAGTCTCGGAACTCAAACAGGAATTAGTGGAGGGAAGGTGACGTTCTTTTAGAACGAAGAAATTGTGGATTCTTTTATTTATAACTGAAGAACTATACTTTCGTCGCCATCTTACATATCGCGTTGCAAGGAAAACTAAGATTAGAGAAATCAGCACACGTACAGAGGCATAAACTAAGATGAGAGAAATCAGCACACGTACAGAGGCATATAGACAGTCTTTGCCCTCGCTATGTTTGGGAGTGGCTCAGGAAAGGAAAGGACTCACAGTGGTTGGTACCTACGTGAAATCCTCCGCAACGCACCTTACGGTGTCGTGTGGAGAATTTATGTAGGTATATCCGTATATTTGTTGTCGTGCAAGTGTAACAACTCACCACTATTTGTTGTCGCGTTGTTCCCATAAAAATGCTAAAAACTAATCACCACACGATTCTAAATTTTTATCAAGTAATGGACAGCCCAATTTTGTTTTCGATCTCTAGAGGCGAGTGACTGGGTTTTTATACGTACCGTAATCGCAGACATTGTATAGAAGCATGTTGGGATTTATTCCCATCTGCTTACGTAATAATTGGTATGAACGTAATTAGTCTATTAGCATTTTTTTCAAAACTTTCATTATTATTTTTTCTAACGGCTCTAGCTGAAGTTATTTTCTATTATTTGGCGTTGCAGATATTTATTTAATTAGCAAATTTTAATTAGTTCATGCGCGAGGTGTATTGTTGTAGGTCCTATACTGGGATAATTAGTATTTCTGTTCAGGCTAAGTAAATTCTTTTCTCCTAATATTAAAGTAGGAAAGTTAATGTTAGGAAAGATCTTCCCTCATTAGTTTCTGTATAATTACCGTTTATTACAAAGTAATTGTTTTAAAAACCTATTAAATTATATTTTGATATGAAATATTATGCGAAGGCTGATTAGTCGTGCGCTCTTACAGCAGTGCACGCGGCAGTTCGCCATAGGGGATTGAGTCCCCCCCCCCCCCTCGACCATGGGTGTTTATGTTGTCCTTAAGTTAGTTTACCTTAGTTTAAGTAGTTTGTAAGCTACTCACTAATGACCAAGCAGTTGAGTCCGATAGATTTACAAACATTTGAATATTTTTAAATACTATTACTATAACGGAGACTTGTACACCAATTAACTCAGTATAACGTTGCCCTTGCTTCGTATGATGCCATAATTGTTAAAGTAGATTCCGCGATTATATTTTTTGGACAAGGAATTGATGGTACCGAATGCTTGAATTTGAAATAAATTAATTAAAGTACAGCACAAAATGAACATTAAAGCAAATAAACCGCGGGTTGCATATTAAAGTTGTGCACCATACAAGCAACAGCACGTTATAAGACTTACGGAAAGCATCTAGCTGGATTCTGCATTTCGTATTGTAGAAGCTGGAAATGATAACTTTAAATACTTGATAAGTGAATGTTCGAGATACTTTCCGTAGGAGATCAATGTTCAGACTGTTCACTTCACTTTTCATTGTTGTGTGACCGTGGGTGGAACATGAAGTTACTGGTAATGATAAAATAATTTTAAAAAATGATCAGACTTCGTGAAATTACAAAAGAACTGACTGCAGGTTCTAAAATCAAGCAAAGTATTGTATAAGGATGATTGATGGATTGAAATTTTGCAGGCAATGCGAAGTGATTGTAATGGTGTCTGAACATTAAACTATTACGGAGGCGAAGGAGCTGAAAACCTTAAGAAATTAAATATTTGACGTGGAGGAGTTTGATTTAAATGAAAACCAAGGAGAAGGAATGCTTTTAAATTTAAATAATATATTTTCAGCAACAGCTTGCATTCTTCTTACCTAAGTGGATACAGGTATGAAAGACGTCTTATCACATCAGATACAGACCAGACAGTGAGTAAAAACTACTATCACGGTTCCGTCTTCTCGCTTGTTTTTAAGTAAAAAATGACGAACGAAATTAAATTAGTTGCATTGCGAGTCAGAGGGAACCGGAGGCGATAAGCATCGCTGATCACAGATAAACAAAACAAAAAAAAACAAAAAAAGTTAAGTGTATAGTTACATCAGTATTATTGACGCAACCTTTTACTTTAGCCAGTTGCGTGTAATTGATAACTTTTCCATTATAAATAAGTTAATGGCCTCAATTAACAAAACGTAATTTTCAGTGACATTGTTCGGATAGCATAAATAGGTTGCTTTCGCACCATGCAAGTGAGTATTCTTTCGAGTCTGATCGAGAGCACTATCCACGTCACACTGAACTCTAATTTGAACCATTATGATAAAAGCTCTTTAGTGTTAGTCGTGTAAAAAGTGTATCTAAAGTTATTAGGAATCAATCCTTCATATTCGTGCCACACTAAATGTACAATTCGAACTTTTGTATTCTACACACGAACCGTGAGAAGTTGTATTACTGACGTGTTGAATGTGCGTACTGGGTTGTAGTTATAGCCGGCAGCAGTGGCCGAGCGGTCTGCGGCGCGCCAGTCCCAGTCTGCACGGGCACTACGGTCGAAGTTTCGAATGCCTCCTCGCGCATGAGTGTTTGTGTCGTCTTTAGTATCAGGTAGTTCATAAGTAGTTTGTAAGTTTAGGTATCGATGACCCCGCAGTTAAGTCCCTTAATAAACATTTGAACATTTTGTTGTAGTTGTTCTTATTAATGAGACTTCTACGCTGGTCATAAAAGGGGACAATTGATTCACTGAAGTTTCAGTGAACTGTAAGTCTACGTGTCGCATAAAAAAAATAACTATTGTTTTTTTCATGGCGACAATTTAAAAAAATATATATAGTTGTAAATCTATGGGACTTAACTACTCTGGTCATCAGTCCCTACGCTTACAAACTACTTAAACTAAGGTAAAGACAATAAATACACCCATGCCCGAGGGAGGACTCGAACCTCCGACGGAGATCAGCGGCACGCTTCACAGCAAGGTGCCTAGAAACGCTCGTCCACTCAACCGAGCCCACAATAAGTTTATGTCTTCCCTCTCAGTTGGACGTTGACCGATACACAAATGCTACTTAAAACACAGCGAATTAAATAAGTCGGTCGTGACGCAGTTAAGCTTGGAAAAAGTTCTCAACGTAATGTTCCCACGCAGCGCCATAGTGGGAGTCGTAACAAGAGAAATGGCGGAAATTCGAATTAGCGTCGACAGCTCCAGCAGAAGCAACGCTTATTCACTGGCCAAAGCGTGAGAAGCCCGAAACAGTGTCAGCAGATGTGGTTTCGGTGATACAGGATTCAGCTCACTTGGGCTTGTCCATTGTAACAGAGCGACGACCATGGTCTAGTTACTCCGACGTGCGGAGAATTGTGTCATATTTGGGAACACGGGTGTCACGTATTCGAAATCCCACAATCCTGGCAAAACTTTTATCGAACCATTATTATGTTTTTTTCAACCTTTGCGCTCTGTTATATCTATTGGGAAAAACGAAGCCCTATTTTCCTTCGAGCTGTTTCAGCACTAGCGAAACCGGCAATGCTTCGAAATTCTAAATGTGAATGGAATTAGATATACAACCAACACTCCTAACCCTAAATAACTCTGCCCATCACTTCCTCCAGCTCTATGCTTATTTCTTACATTCCTCTTTGGTCCTTACAAGAGGATCATCAGAAGTGTTAATAACGGATTTTGATGGCTCTCAGATATGTTGTATACCCCGGGTTTGACGCTACCCGCTTCTTTAGCTACGCATTTCGGTTTCGAGAAAATTGAAATTCATTGCGCGCTGTAAGACGTGTAACGTTAGTCGTGTTCCAACGAAGCGTGGAGCAGCCACCAAGAATTTTCGTCTATATTGCGTCAAGAAAAGAGAAACTTGTTGGCACATTCCTATCGAATAAGAGAATGAAATAGAACACCAGAAATATTCATAAATAATTCCATTTACTTTCATACACATTAATGAATATGTTATCCGATATTGTTTGTAAGTTATGTCATCTAGAAAACACAATGTCGTGTAAATACACATAATACATTGCCGAAAATAAATCTTGGAACTGTGTTACTGAAACACGTTTGGTGTTACTGTTCCACGTTAAACCGCCATTATTGTGTATTTAAACAGATGGGAGTATTAGCATTATACTGCCATCATATTACTTCATCCTGTAAAACAAAATATATAACTGATCGGATAAAAGAAACCACCGGAAAGAAATTATGCGTCTGGAAAGAAGACGTCGATTTTCATCAGATGACAGCGCCTGTCACCTGGAGGATGTGTTAGGTGTACTGGTAATGTTTTAAACGTCGTCAGCTAAGATATAGTGTAGTGACTAAGCTGCCAGAGTGATACCTGTGTGCATCCTTAATACGGGATATTTACAGTCATAGGGTTCGGTGGTGTATCAAAGGTGTGAATCAAGCACGCACTACGTCACAAACTCGTCCTTTCTACAGCCTACTAAACGCGTTTGATAAGGGTCCGTCTAGAGCAGTCTTTTTAACCTTCTGGAAAACGCGATCCCCTTCCATGCGAAAATATTGTGAAGTACTTTATCCATTTCAGCAACTGTTCAGGTTGTAAATTAATAAATTCAGCAACCAGTTGCTTGTAATTATTTATTTTAGACGACCGGTTTCGGTCGCTTGAGTGCCCTTCTTCTGGTCCCTATACAGACAAACAAGTGGATTAGTATACAGTAAAGGCTATAAAACGTACAAAAGTCAGTTACCGAGATTTGAAGCAGTTTGGAACCAAATCGATTGTAATAAAAGATATGTTCATATAATGGGATAAAATTAACACTTACATTTTAGTATTGTTGCTTAATGAATGTAGCTACATGCTATTAGGAGAATCAACACTGAGTGCTGAAATTATGCAATGAATAACAATCAGCTGCTAACAAAGTATCTATGGATGACCCTCATAGTGAAAGAGTAAAATTAAATAAGGAAAAAGGCTATGGGAAAACAGTAATACTCGATGTTTTGGAAAGAAAAGCGTGAAGAGGGGAGCAGGTGACTGATAAAACAGTCGCTTAACAGGTTAATATTTAGTAGTGTAAGAAGTAAAATGATAAGTGGCGCCATAGGCGGAATATTTCGGAACTAGCAGCTTACACAGTAGTATGATGCTTAGAATGTCACTGTCAGGGCATCTATCAATATAAAGAATTTGTGATAGTGTCTATGGCTTCAAATATTAATGGGGATAGATTGAGAAGTGATTCTCATACAATAAATAAGTTAAGGGTGTGGGTTATAAGTTTTAAGATGCGTGAACTAATGTGCAAAGAAATGTGAATGGTTACAGTAATATTAACCTAGTGTTACAATTGGTACATCTAGTCAGACAACTGAAGAAACTGTCAACTTGCTAGAAATATACCAAAGAGGACAATCATGTAGAGCAGATCACGGTACTTCAGACACAGTAAGAGTAAGTGGTGGCTGGTTTTCTAAAAATAAACAAGTCACTATCATAATGGTAGTGACTTTGCATAGTTCAGTTTAACAAAGTGGAGGCATAAAATAACCTATCTTTAATATGAGTTGTGGGGGTGGGTGATAGGAGAGGAGGGAATAGTTACCAGAAATTACATCTGGCATATGTATCCAAATATTTATGGGGTGGAAGGGGTCATAGTGGTAGAAAGTAGTTGATGACTGACTGAGGTGGTCGTGAGATTGGGAGGGGGGGAAGTGGTGGTATACTAGATAACTACATTGTGTAGTAAAGTATAACAGAGTAGGGTTACATAAAGAAATAGGAGTAGGACTGTAAAAGTTGGAATGTGAGATAATTTTAATGTAGTTGTCTGTTCTACTTTATTACACAATGTAGTTATCTGGTATACCACCACTTCCCCCTCCCCCTCCCTTATATCTCACTCCCACCCCTGGCCTTACATTGATGTCTATGCGTGGTTCCTTGTTTACTTTCTCTTTGTGCAGGTTCCTTACCTCTTACCGTGATCAAATTACGATGAAGTTCGAAGTGGTCACCCGTATGTGGTTACCGATGAACTGGTTCAGACAATTGAAGAAAAGATTAAACACAACCGTAAGCTTACACTTAGTGTCTTTGCTATGGAAGTTACCGAAAAACAAATTTCGGAAACTTTTATCACGTTCTGTAAGGAGACATTTCGTGGAGGCACTTGAAGTCTGCAATTCTGTGGTAAATCGCGCACATGCATGGGAATCGTGATGTGTTTTGAAAGCCATTGAGTCGCCGTAGTTCAGGGGTTAGTCAATAGATAGCGGCACCTATCACCTGTCAAACGAGCGTATGGTTCAGATTATTTATTTTTATTTACTTATTTATCTTATTTATTTATTTTTTGAACGCGCTTGGCAACTCATTTTGCTGGGGCCTCCAAATCTCGAAAGCTATTGGCCCACTTTAGGTTACGGTAGTAACACTAAAAGTAGGCCTTTGCGATCGTCTTTTGACAGCTCGAAATTGAAATGAAAATAACGGCATAACCATGCATCTGACACGAATATTGAATAACCGAATTGGTAGAGGAGAAAATGCTCTAAAACTTAGCTATCTTATGTTTTTTTCATATCTCGTATCGTTTCAGAGATATTTGTTAAAATAACGGCGATTTTGGGATGTATGTCTGTCCGTCTGTCTGTCCGTAACGTGTTCCCAGTTTTAAGACGAACCGTTCACCCGAAAAGCTCCAAATTTTGCACACATAATTGCAGGCCGCCAGAGACCAGAACCTCTCTTTTTCAATTTTTTCGGACAAAAATTACGGTAGTAATACAAAAAAAAGCCGTTTGTAATATAATTGTAATTGCAAGTGAACCGTCCGTTTGACACGAAAATTGAATAGCATAATTGGTAGAGGGTAAAATTCTCTACAACGTCACTCTATTATATTTTTTTTCATATCTTTCATCGTTGCAGAGATATGTGCGAAAATAATGGCGATTTGACGATGTCTGTTAGGCTGTAACGTGTTCCCACTTTTTAGGTCGAACCGTTCAACCGATCGGCTCCAAATTGCTAGCTACCAGAACCTCGTTTTTTCAAATATTTCGGACAAGAAATACGTTAGTAATACCAAAAAAAGCCGTTTGTAATGTAATTTTAATTGGAAATAAACCGTTCATCTGACGCGAAAATTGAATAAACGAATTTGTAGAGGAGAAAATTCTCTACAACTTTGTTCTCTTATGTTTCTATACATATCTCGTATCGTTTGAGAGATATTTGCAAAAATAACGGAGTTTTGACGCCCACCATTAAATTAACGAAATCCAGCCGTTCGCAGATGTCACGTGACATTCCTCGCCTAGAACTGTCTCTGGCATATGCGATCTTGCGTTGCGTATTTCATGATTTTCTTGTTGTAACTTACACGTTGTCATTTCAAAACAATGGCGCACTGCAGAATTAACAAAAAGACGTTGTTCTTCGTACGATAAATGATAATCTAATGTCTACAAATGCCTCATTAGCATGTTAACAACAGCCGTCAATAGTATGAGATGAAAGATCGTAAGTTCTAAATGTTAGTTGTAGCGTAGTGGGCAATGTGTTGGACTGTAACACTGAAGGGCAGTGGTTTCCTACAAGGGTTTCAGACACTGTTATTAATTAATTTTTTATTATATAGATTATTATTTTGGTCCAAAATGTTTGCAAAAACTTATAAAACTACAAATCTAAAGTGGGCAGTAAATTTTTTTATTTTTATTTTTTTATTTATTTATTTATTTAGTTATTTTTTGACTGTCTCGCGCCTCTCGTGCTGGAGGGGCCTCCGATTCTTTTTTGTAGTAATACATGTATTTACAAGTGGACTGGAAGTGGGGGGCTCATTTTGTACCGCCACCACCCCGGACCTCCAACAGCCTTAGTCCGCCACTGGTCTGGTCGCTCGCTTTGTGTACAGACACGAGACTGGAAAATCCAGGCCGTTATGAGACTCAGTGGCGATCGGCGGGGAAGCCCTGTTTGACCTTCGAGAAATATGTATGCAATAAACCACTTAAAAATTAATAAATATTGATCCATATATGATACAAAGGAGCGCGTAGATTCATTTTAAAGATAAAAACTGAACGGATGAGATGATATAAACTCGCTTCCTGTCACTTTAATAGTTTTTGAGTTATAGTAAAACAAAAATCAATATAAAATAACAGTTTTGTAAGCGATATATCTAGAAAACGACTTAACCAAATATTACGTACAAGGTGTCAAATGATAGATCTAAGTGAGTACTTTTAAGACGTATTTTGCGCAAATTCAGGAAATTTGAATTAGAGACGAGTGACATAGTTTCCAGGTATAGAAGCTGGCTTTTTAATAAATGAACAATAATAAGTGTACTATTAGCGGCAGTACGGTAAACTAGACGTCAGTAAATAGTTATTGAAATCATAGGATCAATAGTACAGTGAATAACTTATGGATTCGTAGAAAAGTTTAATTTTTTCCATAATGCAAAGACTACGATATGTACAATGTTTTTAATGCCATATTCTGTTCAGCAGAAAATTTCCGTTAAATACTATCAGCATATGTATTTATTTCATTTGAATTTTATGTAAGAGAGGTAATATTGTGAAAATAAGATACTGATTTGACTTCAGAGTAAGCCAGTGTGGGTACATAAGGCGGCCATGTTGGCTTGTTAGCCAGTCTGTTGACCTCGGATTGACAGACAAGACGTGTCGTTACGATGGACGACTGTGGAGTCGCTTGAGGACTTGTAAAATTTCAGCGAAGTGTTCTAGTGTGGAACTTACAAATATTTGGTCAGTGGTGCTTTGATTTTATTTTGCGTCTGCGGGACTTAGAAAAAGTCTCCAGTGGTGCATCGTGGACTCTAACTATATTCTGTAACAGTGGAACTTAGAGTTTCTCAGGATTGTTGCTAGACTTTAATTTTTATTTAGTGACTGTGTGATTTAAAAACTGTTAAGTAAAGTTTCTATTTTTTTGGTGTGGCATCCTTAAGTAACTCGGCATTGCTCTGTAATCAGGTCTAACAAATATTCACTGATGGATATTAGGTGGAATAAACATCAATTTAGCTAAAAATGAATGTGTCGTTTGTATATTTTTTGTCTGCACCTGCATTTATTTGAAGCTCATCATTTTGAGGACATTGCAGCAGGTGTGGCTGGCCCCCTAGACACAACTCAGCCAGTTTGTATAGCAAAAAGGGTCTACAACTGCACTTCACGGAGCCCTAAGCAAACACAGGTTGTGAAAGGGTGACTTTTTTTATTTATTTATTTATTTTTTTATTTTTTTTCCTGTTCTGTTGCTCTGTGGGTTCGAGCAAACTAAAGGAAATAACTGAGAAAAGTGTGTATAATTTTATCACCCTGTACAGAAAAGGGTGTCTTTTCTTAGTTTGTTTTTGGAAATTCCGTGTGTAAGCTCGCAGTTGGGTGCCCAAAATTATTACTGAGCCACACAAAAAGTAACGGACGGGCAGTGCATTTCAGTTTTTGACGCTCTACAATGAAGAACTCTTTCTCGGATAGTCACGGAAGATGGGTATCGTACGACAGCCCTGAAACAAAACGGCAATCAAGGGAATGGAGGCACACTTCATCCCCAATGAAGGTTAAGCCTAAGCAAATTTTGGCGCCTCGAAAAGTCATGTGTACTGTTTCTTGGGACAGAAAAGACATTTCCTACCACGGGCCAAACAATCAATGCACATGGTTATTGCGAGACCATCAAAAGATGTTGTTTTTATCCACTCTTAAAATATATCAAAAGAAATACCTTTTTTACTGCTTTATATATTTATTCTCATATTTACTTATTCGTATGCTTATCCTCACAGAGAAAGACTTGAAGACATTGTAGCACGCATAGACCAAATATATGGTCTGTGGCATCACGTTTCGCTGTATGTAACTTCCTTGCTATAAAGTCGCAAACGCCATCGCTGGCCTTCAATCCTTTTTTTTATAATTTGACGACTTTCAATCACCATATCTTCCACCCCCTTATAGCTATCGGCATGGAACTGGTATGGTATACTACAGGAGACTTCGGACAACAATTACACACAGACCATTCGTTTGCGTTCTGTAGTTTTCGCTGCAGAGCGAAATATTAACACACACACACGTAGAATTTTACATACACCGATAACTTTCCGTCCCAATATACTCCACCCTTTTATCATTATCTACCCTCAAGCAACAATGCAACCAATAAAACCATTTTCATAGAGTAAACATAATTTTCAGAGAGTGATTATTGTTCCGCATTTCGCGTTATATTCTTCAAATTACTAAATATCTATCAGATCGCTGTAAAACCGTGCCTAAAACATTCCTCAGGTATAAATTAGTAACTACAAATATTTGTCTCTGCGTCTTGTCGTTCGGACGTGATAAGCGGACACCGAACAGACATTCACATTTATAGATATAGATAATGCTCGATCTGACAAGTGACCTAACAACTATTACGAGAACTGTACTGGGACGTGTTTGATCATCCTCTGTATAGCTCGGATCTCGCTCCTATCGACTTTCATCTCTTCTACACGAATCTGTCCTTGATAGTCAACACTTCAACGATGACGACCAGCTGAAAGAAAATTTTACTACATGGTTGAATACACACGCGGCAACCTTTTATGAAGAATGCATACAAAAACTTGTGCCACGCTATGAAAAGTGGCTACAAAATTTGGGAACCTATCTAGAAAAGTAGTTTAACGTAGATTTTTGTACAATAAATATCATTTCTGTATCTGTACATGTTTGTTTTATACAACGAAACGAAGCTTACTATGTGGACATACCTCTTATCAGTTTGAATTCATCAAGCAACATCCCACTGTATAGCAAGTTTATAAGAAAGTACATAGTTTCCCAAATTTCCCCAATATTACATAGTGATTCTTGTTTCTGAAAATATTTCACGTTTTGTTTTAATTCATCGTCAACACAGTTTATTAGAAAACAATCTAAGTTTTATTCCATTCAGAATTACCATTAGAAAATCAGTTTCATTATGCCCATGTTTTTGCAATAAAGGACCTGCTGTATCCAGAGACCCACTGTTCTTGTTCCTCCTGTCACCGCGACCCCCGGAGCAAGACATCGCGACCCCCATGGAGGTGGAGAGTCGTGACCCACAGGTTGAAAAACAGATTTCTAGAGAACGTCCACACAAGTTACGCAAAAATACTGGTTCCAATGGCGACGAGAAAATTCTCACACCCGTACACGCTATTTTGGACTTCCAGCCAGCACATCGACGTCCGCCAAGATCGCCATATTGAAAGAGGTAGATGTTACAGCAACCACAGTACAGATAGGAAGGTTTGTTAATCCAGAGACGTCAACACGAACTGTTGCCAATTCATTACTAGCAATGGGACTACCGGGACGCACACCTATAGCAAGTCTTCCACACTCATGCTGCACCACCGACCTGCACAGGCGGACAGTAGTGTTCACACACACACTCTAGTTTGTAGTAGATCCTGCGTTTATAATGAAGGTAATGAACTGTCAAGTTTGTTCATTATTCACGCCATGCGTACGAAATGTTTCCTTACAAACATATTTATATAAATCCAAAGCACTGGTTAAAAGCTATGAGACTGTAACACGGACAGGTGTTGTAGTTGATGCAGACAGAAGTATTCACACACCGGCGGTATAAGGCAAACACATCGCCACAGTTGCAAGCTGAAAGTCGTTGAGTGAAGACAGTAGAGAGGTCAGTGATCCGACAACACAAATACTCCAGTGATAGCAACATACATAGAAAATGGAAGGTAAAGAGAGCAAGATAATGGTAATGTTGCATGATGAGGGTAAGCCATATGCCAAAATAGCAATGATCGTTAAGAGGAGCCGTTATACAGAGTGCAGTGTTGTAACAGGTACAAAAAAAATGATAATGGGCATCGCGTTGGAAGACCACGTCACGGTTCAGAAAGAGAAAAGAGGCACATTGTAAGGATTATTAAGAAAACACTTAAAATAAGTTCATCAGAGATTGCTGGACAAATACGTCAGCTTTATGAGCAAAAATGTTAATTCAAAGAATGCCCAGAGGATGTTTCATCGAGCCGGCCACAAACCTCCAGTTCCAAGAAAGAAGCGTGGCAAATATGAAGAAAAGGTTGCAATTTGAAAATCAATATGTGACTAAGGCTTCGGACATCTAAAACAGAGTTATTTTCTCTGACGGGAGCAAGTTCAATCTTTTCCGTCACGAAGTACGTATTTTAGTGCAGAGAAGACGAAAGACCGATTTGGAACCTGCTGTGGTTGGCGTCATGGAAGATGCGCTTTCGTGCATAAAGGCGGAGGAATAGGAGAATGAAGGAGAGGAGTTGCGGCAGAACGCCATCACTTGATCCTGCCGGAGAAGCATTGCGGCCAGCCACGCAGCGACAGAGTGAATATTATTGGCTGACAGTACGGTAATGGAGGGGGATGCGCAGAACAGCTGAAAACTGGGTCGCCTTCCTACGTGACGCGGACTATGAGATGGCCTGTACTGCAAAATGGGAAGAAGGCGGTAACTTGGTCTCGGGGTGAATGGCTGTGTCAGGTGTGGGGAATCTGATATTTTATTGCTGGAACTATAGATCACTATGTGTATTTCGATATTTTAAAGAGAAATTTCAAAGTCAGTGTTGAAATACCAGGTTTGAATACTGACTACCATTTCCAACAGGACAATGATCCACAACATACAGCATACAATTTATGTTTGTGGATTCTGTATAATATCCCCCACACCCTACAAACACCACCTCAGCTCCAGACATGAATATAGAGCTTCTTTATGACGAGTTACAAAGAAGAAACGGAAAACATATTGCCAGTAAAACACATCTCAAGGAAGTGATTATTCAAGAATGGAGGGAAGATTGACGCAGCAGTAACAAGAAAGCTAGTACTATCAATGAAGGGCAGGCTGAAAGCTGTTATTAGAAGCAAGGGAATGAAAACAAGCTGTTAGATATATGCAGCTAAATCAAAAAGTACAACATACGTGACTGTGTGAATACTTAAGACCGTCCATTATCACAGTACAGCTGACTTTCTGTTCGGAACAGTATTAATGTTTCTTTATGTTTCAGTGTGGTTAAATGGATATACATGGAGAATAGATTGATTAAATTTGTTTATTCGAAACATTAAATGTATTGCCGCGGTGGAGTAGCCGAGCGGTCTAAAGCGTCTCGCTGCGGAACGCGCGGTTGCTTGCCGTGGAGGTTCGAGTCCTCCCCGGGGCATGCGTGTGTGTGTTTATCCTTAGGTTAGTTTACCTAGGTTTAAATAGTTTGTAAGCTACGGACTGATGACCACGCAGTTTGGTCCGATACAAACAATTTCAATAAAAAAAGGAAAATTTCATTAAATGTACTTATAATATACCCTGATATGAGAATACTTCTGTCAACCAGTGTTGTTGTTGTTATTGTGGTCTTCAGTCCGCTGAAGGAATCCTATCCTGTGCAAGCCACTTCATCTGAGAATACGAACGACAACCTACATCCTTTTGTATCTGTTTACCGTATTCACTCGTTGGTCTTCCTCTACGATTTTTACCACACACACTTCCTCTAATGCTAAGTGACTATTCATTGATGTCTCAGAATGTATACCACCAACCTATCTCTTCTCTAAGGATATGCCAGAAACTTTTCTCCCCAATTCTGTTAAGCACCTCCTCATTTTTTACGTCGTCTACTTATATAATCTTTATCATTCGTCTGTAGCACCACATTTCGAAAGCTTTTATCATCCTTTTTGTCTGAACTCCTTATTCACGTTTCATCGGTTGAATGGTTGAACGGTTCGACCTGAAAAGTGGGAACACGTCACAGCCAGACAGACATCGTCAAATCGCTGTTATTTTTGCAAATATCTCTGCAACGATGCAAGATATGAAAAAAACATAATAGAGCTAAGTTGGAGAGAATTTTCCCCTCTACCAATTAGAATATTCAATTTTCGTGTCAGATGAACGGTCCGTTGGCAATTACAGTTATATTACAAACTGCGTTTTTTGGTATTACTACCGTATTTGAAAAAGGGAGGTTCTGGTCTCTGGTGGCCTACAATTATGTGTGCAACATTTGGTGCTGATCAGTTGAGCGGTTCGTCTTAAAAAGAAGGAACACGTTACGGACAAACAGACAGACATACATCCTAAATAGCCGTTATTTATGCAAATATGTCTGAAACGATACGAGATATGAAAAAAAAAACCATAAGAGAGCAAAGTTGTAGAGAATTTTCTCCTCTATAAATTCGGTTATTCAGTTTTCGTGTCAGATGAATGGTTAAGCCGTTATTTTCATTTGAATTTCGAGCTGTCAAAAGACGATCGCAAAGGCCCACTTTTAGTGTTACTACCGTAACCTAAAGTGGGCCAAAATGGAATGGCGCGCTGTGGTTTCCAGCGTTAAAAGCAGATTCTCCTTTCACGCAAGTGCAAGTACAGCTGTAAATGTGGTAGACCAATTTGTCTTTGCGGCAATGTATGCAGATGTGTCAGTTTCTAGAACCGCGGCGGAATAGCTGAACGCACCAAGGCGCCTTACTGCGTTGCGCATGGCCGTTCTCCGTCGGAGGTTCGGGTCCTCCCTCGGGCATGGGTGTATTTCTCGTCCTTAGTTTAAGTAGTTTGTAAGTCTAGGGACTGATAACCTAAGTCGCATCCCATAGGATTAAAAACATCTGAACTTTTTTTTTTATTTTAAATTCCATAATATCAGTCTCCAGATCGCTTTTATTTTCTAAAACATGACCGGATTCGGACAGCTGCCCATTTTCAGATCCGTTAAACAAATGTTACAATTGAATATAAGCTACTATTTACGAAGTATGATATCAGAAAGTTAAAGGAAAATATTAAAAACATACCAAATTTTTGAAGTTACAGAGTAACCTGTCCTGTGATGAACGAATGTTCACAGTCGTTACTAAAACATAATAGCTTCCTGAGGCTTTATATAATGTACTTAAAATCATTTGATTGGTGGGGATCATTTTTGTTAAAATTATTCTCAATAAGTAATCATAGACTTACGTACAAAAGCAATTCCGAGGTCAAGGTGTAAGATAGTAGTCAAGGTATAAAATAGCAGTTATAAATGAGATACACAGCTGTCAAACTATATAAAAGGACGTAGAAATAAGGTAAAATTGAGTTTTGGATACATATAATAACGTGTAAAGTGAAACTGTTATTGAGTTCAAAAATAAAAAAAATATAAAAATATTTTAAAAAAATTGTTAAATATTAAAATGTCTTAAAAAGGTTTAAAAATATTGTGGACAATGTCTTCTTTCCCGTCTGCGGATGAGGCTTCCGTGTGTCAGGTAGCAGTAGCGTCGCCGAGGTTTCCTACGCCGTGTCCCATTCACCGCCGGCCGCGGTGGCCGAGGAGACTGAGGCGCTCCAGTCACGGTCTGCACGGCCACTACGGTCGGGGGCTCGAATCCCCCCTCGGGCATGGATATTTGTGCCGTCCTAGTTCGTAAGTAGTTCATAAGTAGTTTGTAAGTTTAGGGACTGGTGACCCCGTAGTTGAGTCCCATAGACTATACAAACATTTGAAACATTTTGTCCCATTCACCGCCGCCAGTGTGCTGAGGGGCCTCGTAGATGGTGTTTGGCAGCGCGTTCCCCATTACAGGCAAGGTTACAAAAGTCTTTAAATATTCCAAAAAAAGTTTTTATGCATAAAATCTGTCTGCTCATTTAGAAGTTTGTCCGGGTCTTTATCCTTGTGCGCGTATACGTCAAGCTCTTAAAGTACATTTAAATGAATGCTTTTCGGTGCCCTGTGCAGCACTTCCATTAGTGCTAACTAGGTGTTTGTTGTCTTCAGCATGCACTCCAAATGCTGTACGATTGACTGTTATTACAGTGCTCTTTGTATCGGACTTCAAAGTTGCGTCCAGTTTGCCCTATGTAATATTTATCACAGCTAGCGCATTTAATCTTGTATACCCCAGAGTTGTCATACTTGTGCGTTTTTTCATGGTAGGTCTATGCCTTAATCTTTGTCCCATTGGCGCATCATTTTTGAACGCCACACCTATGTTTCTCGGGAAAGGTAAAAGGTAAAGCAGTCAACAATCCGAAGATTGGTTTGAACACCACAGTGCTTTACTAGGCATGGTCCTGTTTGGAGGTGGTATGCCGTTGCCTTCCTCCGACCTTCGAACTGACTTACCCAGCCACTTATAGGGGGACCTACAGTTTAACGTGGGTTCCGAACCACGGTGCTACTCGGTATTTTTCACATGAGCGATACTGCCAGAGGTGAAACAAGTGAAAAGTGACAGATAAAAATCCTAGGACCTGGCGGGGATCGAACCCACGACCTTTTGATTTGTAGTCTAGCACTCTACCACTGTGCAACCGAGGCGCATTCGTTTCGCAATTCTCTCCGACACACGTCCTCCTTTTTTTTTTTTTTTTTTTTTTTTTTTTTTTTTTTTTTTTTTTTTTTTGTACAGCGCGCCGCAGCTAGTCACACGGAACGGCGCGCAGCCCATATTGATCTGCGCGCCCCACGCCGTCCGTAATGAAGTTGTTAGCGCTCCGGCAACAGGGGCGGCGGTGGCGGCGTGGCCGGCCTCTGCAGCCAGCGGTGCGGGGGCGGCGGCCCGGAAGGCGGCCATTGCCACCTGTGGCGAACGACGCCCTCCCCCCCCCCCCCAAACTCCCACCGAGCGACGCGGGAAACAATTTGTAACGGCGCGGGCGGAGCCGCGTCCGCCGGAACCATCCGAGGGCGGCGCCGCCTGCGCGGCTGCACGCCCTGATAACGGACCGACCAGGCTTAAAGGGCCGCCCAGGCACGCTGGGCGCGCCGCACCGCCACGGCTGATAACAGCGGCCTGTGTCGGCCACCAGCGGGCCTTACACTGTAAATGCGTCTCACCGACAAAGCCAGCCAACAGTTGGATGATAATAAGATAATATTTGAAATAATTTATTGTCTGATTATGTCTACAGTTCTGTTTTCTTTTTGTTTTTATTATTATTATATTATTATAATTGCATTTACGTGTTTCGATATATCAGTATCATCTTCAGAACGACAATAATTGTCATAACGATTAATGATGGAGATTCTCCTTAGAGATTTTTAAATGTTCAAATGTTTGTAACACTTATGGGACTTAACTACGGGGTCATCAGTCCCTAAGCTTACAAACTACTTATGAACTAGCGAAGACTAAGGACGGCACAAATATCCATGCCCGAGGGGGGATTCGAACCCCCTACCGTAGTGGTCGTGCAGACCGTGACTGGAGCGCCTCAGTCCCCTCGACCACCGCGGCCGGCCCTCAGAGATGATAAAATATTTTTCAAAAGAGATAGGTTGGCTGGCCATTACTTAAGTTTGTGCTGTACCGCCGATAGTTACACAAATGAAGAAAAAGAAAAAAAAGGTGACGAAAAAGGAGAAGCTTTCGGAACACACATACGAAAAAAAAAAATAAATAAAAAGCTCAACTGCGTGGTCATCAGTCCGTAGCTTACAAACTACTTAAACTAAGGTAAACTAACTTAAGGACAAACACACACACCCATGCCCCAGGGAGGAATCGAACCTCCACGGCGAGCAACCGCGCGCTCCGCAGTGAGGCGCCTTAGACCGCTTGGCTACTTCACCGAGACTTCAGAACACAGTTCCTTCTTCAGGTGGGAGAGAAGAAAAAAGGATGGGAACGGAAGGAAAAGGTAATTCACGACGTAGGTGGTGTTTGAGGAGTGTGGAAGTCAGACATACTGCATGTTAGTACTCTTTGGTTTCATACATATATATCCTCTCTGGCTTGGCTCAGTACTAACATGCAGTATCTCTGACTTCCACACTCCTCAGACACCACCTTCATGACCTTTCCCTTCCGTTCCCCTCTTTTTTCTTCCATTCTCTTCCACCAAAAGAAGGAACTGTGTTCCGAAAGCTTGTCCTATTTCGTCCCCATTTTTTTTTTCTTTTTCTTCATTTGTGTAACTATGAAGGTAAGGTAAGTCCTGGCTATCTCTTTTGAAAAATTAATAATTGTCATTACATAGGTGATCCTGATGAACCGATACATGCAAAACAAAAAAACAAACAAAAAAAATTCACTTGCAACTGTAGACAGTCAGACAATAAATCATATTTTAAAGTATTTGTGCAGTTGCTGACTTTCGCAAATCGATTATGTCGACTATAGTAAAAATAAGATAAAAATTCTTTTAAACATTAGCAGTTGCTGACTCAAAAATACCTTTCTGTCGACCATACTTAAATTCAGTTCTCTCCATTATCCATGGATTGAGCCGCGCTGGAGTAGCCGAGCGATCTAAGGCGTCTTGCTGCGGAGCGCGCGGTTGCTCGCCGTGGAGGTTCGAGTCCTCCCCTGGGGCATGGGTGTGTGTGTTGTCCTTAGGTTAGTTTACCTAGGTTTAAGTAGTTTGTAAGCTACGGACTGATGACCACGCACTTTGGTCCGATAGATTTACAGACATTTTCTGATACACCTGAAGGTGGAAGAAAGCTGTATAGAAATTATTTATTGAATTTCGCGCGACCGGTTTCGATGTTAGAATCACACCATCTTTAGTCGTCAGTTGTGCAACTGTCAGTAATAGAACATTTGAAAAGGGTCGCCGTTAACACCAGTAACCGTAAATTTCTTACTCTATTCACGTCGTCTTTGAGTTTTTGACATGAATAGACTAAGAAATTTACGGCTGCCGGTGTTAACGGCTAGCCTTTTCAAATGGTCTATTACTGACAGTTGCGCAACGGAGGCCTGAAGATGGTGTGATTGTAACACCGAAACCGTCCACGCGAAATTAAATAAATAATTTCTATACAGCTACAGGTATTCTCTTCCACCTTCATACTTAAGTTCACTTATCAACTCGCCCGGTAACAAACAAACAGGAAAGTTTACAATTCCTGCTCAACAAGCTAAGCAGAACAGTCATAAGGAAACAGAACTGCCGGCCGCGGTGGCCGAGGAGACTGAGGCGCTCCAGTCACGGTCTGCACGGCCACTACGGTCGGGGGTTCGAATCCCCCCTCGGGCATGGATATTTGTGCCGTCCTTAGTCTTAGTTAGTTCATAAGTAGTTTGTAAGTTTAGGGACTGATGACCCCGTAGTTAAGTCCCATAGACTATACAAACATTTAAACATTTAATTTAAACAGAGCTACACACAGGATCTAAACACAATAAAACAAATTGTAGTGTAGAGTAGTTACAACTCTCATATATAAGACAAAAAAATATGCAAAATGGAAACTAATGAGCATGCCAGACCTCGTAAAACACAAAAGTACACAACACACAGACAAGGACATACTATACAAGACACAACAGCATTACATGCAAACAGTATGGCACAGCCTCACAACAACAACAAAGTAGTTCACAGGATATTCGACTGCCAATCACGTCAATTGATGGGATATGGAAATTTCTATAGAATGCCGATCAAGTCATTTTACGTGATTTTTGTATTCGTGCTCTTAAACAGAAAATCAAGTCTGATAATATCCATATCGGGTTTGCAAACGAATACCATCCTCGACTAAACACAATATTTCGGCAAACCAACTGGCTGCCATCTTCAGGAGAGTGCGCTGATTACACTTACTCGCCGGAATATTGTGTTTAGTTGATGGTATCCGGCTGCAAACCCGAGATGAATATTATCAGATAATACGCCGGGAAAGTCTACGCAACCACAAAATCAAGCCTATTGACGGGCTAGATCTATCTTAAATGCTCTACTTGGTAAATCTAGTGTCTAAAAGAGCCTGTAGAGCTTGTAAATTTACTTTCTAAATCGGCTGATTGATCGCATTCATTGCATGAAACGGAGCAGGTAGGAAGTGGTGTCGACTCAAGCAGTAGGTAAATGAACGAATTTAGGTTCACACTTTCTTACGCTGGACCAAATTTTGCATGAATTTTAGAAAGATCTTATTGATAATGACAGTGAGGATGTCGAAATCGACAATTTAGATGATGGTCCAGTTTTTGTGGAAGAAAAATTGCGTGAAATTTCTAGTGAGTATTTCCAGTTTGATGAGTCTTGAACCGATTGTTTTCTGTATTGTTTTCTCGATTTTCAGAGCAATGATTGTTTGCTATTAGATACATAATATGAAAGTAATGCTTCAAAGATTAATGTAAAACCACAAAACATCCGTAAAATATTCTCCCTGACAGTCCTGAAAGGAGGCCAAGTTAAAGGGACGGTACAGCCACATATCGTAATGACTCTACAGAGGGGTGGACTCTTACAGACTGTTTGCAAAATACAGATGTTTTTAGAGGAGGCCCTTGGCGTCAGAATTGTATGTGAATTACATGCTGAGTGTTCCGTTCCGGATTTCTTTTCGTTTCGTGGACAGGTACCTTCTTGCTCATTTCAAAGAGCAGACAATTCTTTGTACCAGACAGAAGATAAGGAAACCAAGTGCAGCCCGTCTTACTCCTGCGTGCAGATTGTCTGGCATTCTAAGGTGTGGAATGGTTTACATGGTTCGCAGTCAACGTGTTAAACAGGGAATGGAAATAGGATACAGGACAGACAACACAGTACTAAAAAAACCTCAGAACACAGATAACAGTTAAAATTAGCAGATCCGACATATATGGACTACATGCAACACATGTCAATCATTATATATAGGAAAAACTCGTAGGAATTTCAAAATCAAATACGCTGAACACGCCAGAGCACTATAAAGTAACAGCTCCCACAAAACTTTTGCAGACCACCCAGTAGGCTACAACAACCACCAATGCAAAATAGAAACAGACCTAAGAATATTACAATAAAGTTCCAACAGTACAATGCACAAACAGGACAGCACAGACTCGCCTACAATAACAAAATATTTCACAGGTTAGGCAACGTATTAAAGAAACAGGGACTGCAAATAGGACACAGAACAGTTAACACAATACTGAAAAAGACTCACAACACAGATAACAGACAAATTCAACAGATGAAGTATATATCAACTCACATGCAACACATTTCAATCAGTATACACAGGACAAATATGTAGGAATTTCAAAATTAGATACTCTGAACACGCCAGAGCACTAAAAAGTAAGAGATGCCATGTGCAGAAAACTTAATAGCACACAATCTCCACCCAACCAAAATAGAAATAGACCTAAGAATACTGAAACCAAGGCACAAACTATACCAGAAGCTAAAAATAGAGGAAAACTATCAGGTACAAAAAGCAACAGCAAAAGGAAAACCAGTTATGAATCAATATACCTCCCTAAGCGAAACACACAATTACACAGGTATATAGAAGCAATAACACAGTTAGACGTGCACATTCAGTCATACGGATACACTCAGGCAAGGGCGACAAATGAACAAAACTGAGTTCACGTTGGAGGGCTGTGGATGCATCACCTGTTTTAACCGATATTAAATTTTATGTAATTAGTGACATGTTTTAACAGTGGATAATGTACAAGATTTTATCAGCCATTTGCTTCAAGCATTGTATTATTACGGTTGGAAAAAGGCCAACGATTTGAAAATGGACAACTGAGTCCGAAACTAGTCACTAACTCCAAAATAGTGCAACTCTGGCGGAAAAATAAATTGTTTTCAAAAATCAGTTTATCGCCATTCACGCCGGAGATCAAACGAAAGCCGACTAATAAGGGCGCATTATAACAAAGGCCATACAAGCGATATTTGCCAAAGTGCAAAGTGCCGACGAAAGAAAAAAAATCTGAGAAATACGTGTATTTTTCATGTGTGGCTCACTGAAAAGCAGATAAAATGTGATCTTAAACGAGTCATAAGTAATAGACAATATAGCTGATGAACGAAATATCGCTACACACCAAATTTACGTTACCACACAGAATTACTTGACTGCATGCAAGAACGCTACATATTACTGACTTTATAAAAATAGTCCTCGATCGCTACCAAATGCAAAATTGAGGTATTAACCAAACTAAGAACTACGACACGACAAGCGTTTTATGTGCGGTCTCCTTTGCAGACGAATCATACTTTCTCAAAATTCTCTCAGTAAACCAACATTCGCCTTTCGATCTACCTTTCTTACATGCTCGTTCCATTCCATATCGCTGTACAGCGTTTCGCCTAGATATTTAAGTGACGCGACTCTGTCAAGAAGCACACTACTAATGCTGTATTCGATTATTACGAGATTGTTTATCCTACTCATCTGCACCACCTTACATTTTTCTACATTTAGAGTTAGCTTTCATTCTTCACACTGCCTACAAATTTGGTCATCCATCCTACTACGATAATTTAATGACTACATCTTCGTGTGCAGCACATTATCATCAGCAAACAGCCGCAGATTGTAGTTCACCCTTTCCTGTCGATACCCTACTCTCTGGTGAACACTCACCACTCGAGGGCAACGTACAGTTGTAAGGCGGACAGCAGATTTCGGTTTATTGGGAGAATTTTGGGAAGATGTACTTCATCTGTTAAGGAGACCGCGGATAAAACGCTTGTACGACCACGTCTTGAGTATTGCTCAAGTGTTTGGGACCCGCAGCAGATCAGTTTAAAGGAAGACATAGAAGCAGTTCAGAGTCGAGCAGCTAGGTTTGTTACTGGTAGGTTCTAGTGTCACGGAAATGCTCCGCCAACTCGATTGGGGATCACTGGAGGAAAGACGACGTTCTTTTCGCGAATTTCCGTTGAGGTAATTTAGAGGACCGGAATTTGAAGCTGAGTGTAGTACGATCTTGCTGCCGCCTACTTATATTTCGCGTAGTGATCACAAGGACAAGATACGAGAAATTAGGGTCCGTACGGAGGCATATAGGCATTTTTTTCCTCGTTCTATTTGGGACTGGAATAGGAAAGGAAGTGCGTAGTAGTGGTACAGTGTACCCTCCGCCACGCACCTTACGGTGGATTGCGGAGTATGTATGTTGATGTAGATGTACTGTGTTCTATTACATAAGTAGTCTTCCAGCCACTCACGTACTTGGGTACTTATTCCATATGCTCGTACCTTCGTTAGCAATCTGAGCTGCGGCACCGTGTCGAACGTCTTTCGAAATTTGAGAAATATTTAGTCTGCCTGTTGCTGTTCATCCATTGCATGCAAGGTGTCATGAGAGAAAAGGGCAATCTGAGTTTCGCACGATCCTGAAGCTGTGCACGGACAATCCACTGTGATCTCAGATATGCCGCGTGGACTGTATAGTATCACTGGTATAGGCTATAATAAACATTATAGTTTCGAGATAGTATGTTTAGCTCAGAAAATTTGGTGGTAACTGCGTATGGATATTGCTGCACGTCTTGTCTGTTACATATCAATATTCACTAGACTTACGCATAGTAGTTCGCGATCGGGAGTGCTCACTTTAGTTCGCGGAAGTGCTGCGAACTAGTTCGTTCTGTTAGTCCGTCCGCTCCCAGTGACGGCTGAGCGGCGAGGTCTGCGCATGCAGGTGGAGGGAGAAGTTCCCCCACCTAGCTGCTTCATGCGCTTGCTCCTTGAGCCGACCAAAAGAAACCGTTTGTGGATAATTTCTCGCGTTTAAATCTAATCTCTATATCTTAACATTATGGAATTTATTAGTCAGATATTGCAGAGTGAAGAATACTTCAAAAAAGAAATTTTGTAGCACTGAAATATGTAATCTAACAGGCAGACGTTCACCTCGAAATGACTCTAATCAGCAGAAGGCAAACACGTGATTTTGAATTCTGCTACGCGCCCTCTCGCTATTGCCCGTCGGTCTTCGGAAAAGAATCCAACGAACTCAGAAAGGAGATACGTTTGGCATAATAGTTCGCCATCGATCGCGCATATCGCGCATAGTATGTTGCTCCCCCCTACGTATATCTCGCGAAGAGACCGTGAGGATAAAATCAGAGAGATTAGAGCCCACACAGAGGCATACCGACAATCCTTTTTTCCGCGAACAATACGTGACTGGAATAGGAGGGTAAATGGATAGTAGTACTCAAGGTACCCTCCGCCACACACCGTCAGGTGGCTTGCGGAGTATGGTTGTAGATGTAGATGTAGATTTTAGTTCGCGACCGATCGCGCTTATTTTAGTTCGCGACTAGTAGCTCTCCTTTTAGTTCGCAGCTCGGTCGCGAAGTAGGTCCCTCTTTTAGTTCGTCCGCTCTTTTTAGTTCGTCTCCTTCTTAACTTCGTCCGCTCTTTTTTAGTTCGACCGCTCGTTTAGATCGTCCGCTCTTTTTAGTTCGTCTGCTCTTTTTAGTTCGTCCGCTCGTTTAGTTCGTCCGTTCGTTTAGTTCGTCTGCTCTTTTTAGTGCGTCCGCTCTTTTTGGCTTTAGCTACCGCAACTAAAAGATCTCTTTCTTTTGTTATGACAGCTTTTTTATATAATGAATCAGTGTTGCCAAAGCGTGTGCTATTACCCATATATTTGGGCAATTAGACATCTAATACTTAAGCAAATACACCAGTTATTTACACGAGTGGGTGATACAATGGTATTCAACCACTTTGCATACAGACTACTCGTAGTACTTTATTTTTAAAATGGATTTCTTGTGGCAGTGAACTTCGAAACTACAGCTGAGTTGCATCTCAGCTTTAAATGACGGTTACTGGCAGAAGGGAATCAAGTAATTCTGCGCGCTCTCGCATCCTCTCGCTGTTCCCCGCCAGTCTTCGGAAAAGGAGCGGACGAACTAAGAGGCGAGGGATCTGCGAACTAGTTCGCGTAGTTCTCATGTGGGAGCACTCTTTCGAACTAGTTCGCGAACTACACAAGACTAATATGCACAACAATTTTGAACTATTTGGAGAAGTCTAACAGGTAGTGCAGTGGAGTTTGACAGTGCGGAGTGTTTTTAGAAGGCGAGCTGAAGACCAAACGGAGGGTGGCGCGCTCCTTTGTTCTCGGCCACCTGCGCCGATCACGGCTGGCTGCGGCCGGAGATTTAAGCGTCGTGGCGGTCACGGTTCCCCTGCCCTCCCCCTTTCACGCTGGTCGCTTTTCCGCCCCGCCAGCGGAGCGTGCCAAGACACGCGTGCTGCACTCCTCACGACACGCGGCCTCCTCGAGGGCCGCCGCCGCGCCTTATCGCCCCTATCCTAATGCACGCAATGGCCGCAGCTGCTGGCCAGGCGCTGCTGTGCGCCACTTGTCACCGTACGTCACCAGCAGGTGCTCGCCGCCTGTTGCGTTACAGCGTGCGAGGCATTGCTTACTTCACGTTCTGCTCCAAAAGTGAGCCGCTTGCACGACTTTGTCAGCCCCTAAAATCTACATCTACATGGGATACTCTGCAAACGACATTTATTTGCCTGACAGAGGGTTCATCGAACAACCTTTATACTGAAACTACCTGGTAGATTAAAATTGTGTGCCGTAACCGGGACTCGAACCTGGGACCTTTGCCTTTCGCGGGCAAGCGCACTACCGACTGTGCTACCCCGACACGACTCACGATGCCCCCTTACAACTTTACTTCCTCCAGTACCTCGCCTTCTACTTTCCAAACTTCACAGAAGCTCTCCTGCGAAGCATGCAAGACTAGCACTCCTGGAAGAAAGGATATGGTTCGCAGGAGAGCTTCTGTGAAGTTTGGAAAGTAGGAGGCGAGGTACTGGCGGAAGTAAAGTTGTGAGGCGGCATCGTGAGTCGTCTCGGGATAGCACAGTCGATAGCCCGCGACAGGCAAAGGTCCCAGGTTCGAGTCCCGGTTCCGGCACACAATTTTAATCTGCCAGAAAGTTTCATATCAGCGCACACTCCGCTGCAGAGTGAAAGTTTCATTCTGGAACCTTTATGCTATTTATCTCCCATCCCATTCTTGAATAGCGCGCGGTAAGAAAGAACACCTGAATCTCTCTGTTCGAGCCTTGATTTCTCTTATTTTATCCTTGTATTAACAAGAGTAAAACGAAATTAATGGAATGCAATGTCAAAAAATCAGGTGATGCTGTAGTGAGACAATAAATGTAGTACATGAATTTTGTTATTTGTGCAGCAAGATAACTTCTGATGGCCGAAGTAAAGAAGATATAAGATGCAGAATGGCTTTGGGAAGAAAAGCATTTGTAAAGAAGCGAAGCTTGTTAACATCCAATATTAATTTAAATGTTAGGAAGTCCCTTCTAGCAGCATTTCTCTGGAGTGTAGCACTGCATGGGAGTGAAACGTGGACGATATGGAGTTCAGATAAAAATATGATAGAAGCTTTTGAAATGTGGTGCTACAGACGAATGATGAAAATTAGATGGGTAGATCACGTAACTAATGAGGAGGTGCTTAATCGAATCGGGGACAAAAGGAGTTTCTGGCATATCCTGACTAAGAGAAGGGATAGATTTGTTGGACACATTCTGAGACATCAAGGGATCGTCAACGTAGCATTAGAAGGAAGCCTGTGGGGTAAAAATGGTAGAGGGAGACCGAGGGACGAATACAGTAAGCAGATTCAAAAGGATGTAGGTTGCCGAACATATTCTCAGATGAAGAGACTTGCACAGGACAGGGTAGCGGGGAGAGCTGCATCAAACCAGTTTGTGGACTGAATACCACAACAACAACAACAATTTCTATCTTTGTAAGTGCTGCTCTGTAGCAAAGTGGTAGCAAAGGTCGCGGTTTCGATCCCCGCCAGGTCCTAGGATTTTTATCTGTCACTTTCCACTTCTTTCACCTCTGCCAGTGTTGCTAATGTGAAAAATACCGAGTAGCCCCGTGGTTCGGAACCCACGTTAAACTGTAGCCCCCCCCCCCCCCCCTATAACTGACTGGGTAAGTCAGTTTTAAGGTCGGAGGAAGGCACCCCCATACAGGAAAATGCCTAGTCAAGCACTGTGGTGTTCAAACCAATCTTTGGATTGTTGACTGCTTTACCTTTCACCTTAAGTGGGAGTCAACCAGAGCTGGGCACCGTTAATCAAAAAGGTATCTTCGTTAATCATTAATCCGTTACTAAAAAAGTTAACTTCGTTAAACGTTAAAGCGTTTCTCTGCGGACTATTTAAAGGAAGTTAACGTTAACGTTAAGTTGTAACAGTATTGTGCAGCCACGAAAAATCGCCTTCAGTCTCCGAATTTGTATATTTAAGTTGTTACATTATTGAAATCATCAATTAATAAAAATGTTTTACCCTACGCGATATTTACGATAAATCAGAGTATAAGAATGCAGCCCTCGGTCGGAAAATTAAAATTATTTAACCTGGTTTCGGCAATAACTACGATTTCTTTCATCATAATATGTTCAAATGTTTGTAGAGCTTATGGGACTTAACTATGGGGTCATCAGTCCCTAAAGCAACAAAGTAGTTATGAACTAGCTACTACTAAGGGCCGCGGTGGAGTAGCCGAGCGGTCTAAAGCGTCTCGTTGCGGTGCGCGCGGTTGCTCGCCGTGGAGGTTCGAGTTCTCCCTAGGGCATGGGTGTGTGTGTTGTCCTTCGGTTAGTTTATCTTAGTTTAAGTAGCTTGTAAGCTACGGACTGATGACCACGCAGTTTGGTCCGATAGATCTACAAACATCTGAATTTATTACTAAGGACGGCACAAATATCCATGCCCGAGGGGGGATTCGAACCCCGAACCGTAGTGGCCATGCAGACTGAGACTGATGCACCGCAGTATGCTCGGCCACCGCGGCCGGCCTTCATCATAAATTATAAATTAAAACAAATCACATAATAAAAGTTACAACGGTCGCTGACAATAGCAGCTATGTTCAAAATTGTAAGATAAATGTTGTGGATACGCAAGTTTAAATACGACTTGGAATCTAAATAAAATCTAGTATTACTCGGCCACTCTATCGCGGCAGTCGGCCGTGAGTGTAAACAAATGATGTCCAATCACATACTATAGTGTAAAGAAAGCCTCCGCAAGAGTCATTTGCTTTGCGGGACTTTTGTTCTTTGAAATGGTTTGTTTTCTTGTATAACAAGAAGAATATTTATTTGTCATTTGTTTGTGTGAGCCTTAATTGTTGATTTTTCAAAAGGCACAATTTGCAGTTGTATTTTGTTCTCTTGATCTAGATAAAAATTCAACAAAATCACTTAGATGTGGCCACGGATTTTCATCAACTGTTGAGCCCATCATAACGTTTTCACACACAAATATTCTTCGGCACTCATATTACTTCCACTGGCGAAAGGTGCATTTAACGCAAACTTAAAAAGCGACAACCTACTGCCGGCGAGCACAGACTACTGACACGGGACGTTATTAAACTCTCAATCTTTCTTCCTTCCTAGACTCATTAGCGCAGGTATACGCACAGTCCCGGTTTTCCTTCAGTTGCAGCAGGCTTAGGCCAAGTTGTGGGTTTCCCCTGGGTCCCCATTTGCGCTGTTCGGGTCTCGGCTGCACCATTCAGCAGATGAACCGCGCGTTTACAGGGAAGGATTCAACGCATAGCGTGGGCGTAGCCGCATGCAGAAATGAGCATAATTTACTAAACCGAGCATAATTTACGCTGCAAGACTTTGGTCATAAGAAATGAGTACAAAAGTAACGGATTGATGGACTTACGGTAAATTAACGAAAGTTAAAGAGCCCGTTAAAGTTTTTCAAAATTAACTTAAAAGTTAATCCCTTACTCAAAAATTTAAAAGATGACGAGGATGACACAACACCCAGTCCCGAGTGGAGAAAATCTCCGACAAAGACGGAAATCCAACCTGGGCCTCTTGCGTGGCAGCCCACCACACTATACATTTTCACTCTTAATGGGGGACGGAAATGAAAAAACACATACTATTTAAAAATGCATCAAATCCACCGTTTTGGAGATATGGAAATGAAATTTTGTACCACGCTTTACATGAAAGTAACACATTCACATATAAAATCCTTTGATTATATAATTCAACTTTTCTAAATGAAATTTGAAGTTTTACTTTCAAAAAAAAATGTATGTTCCTTTTTTCCCAGAAACTATTCAACAGATTTCTACAATAATTTCTCTGTTTCAACTCTTTGTAAGCTTCTCTATGAGATTTCTGGAGGAGAATTTTCATAATTTTGTAAATTATAATTCCATAAGTACAATTGTAAATTCATGCAAAATTCCAAGCACTTTGCCCCATATCACAGCTTGCAATCAGAATTACGAAATTTGCTCTTGATACAACGTTTATTAGGTTTACAGAAATGTGTACAAAATTTCGTAATTGTAGTATTTATAACATCTGAGAAAAGCTACGTAAACTTTAAAAACAAACTTTTCAGAAAACGCAATATAAAGTTCAACGTAACCTGAAACCTTACTTCTTCAGAAGACACCACTTAGTACTCTGGATCGAATTTCCCTCCAAGGCTTCTCTTCTGGTTTCTTGTTGTCTGTCATGCTTCCCTTTACCAGGTCTTCAACCGACTTTTCAGCTGCGGAGAAGCACTTTGCCGGCCGCGGTGGCCGAGGGGACTAAGGCACCCCAGTCACGGTCTGCACGGCCACTACGGTCGGGGGTTCGAATCCCCCCTCGCGCATGGATATTTGTGCTGTCCTAGTTCGTAAGTAGTTCATAAGTAGTTTGTAAGTTTAGGGACTGATGACCCCGTAGTTAAGTCCCATGGACTATACAAACATTTGAACATTTTAGAAGCACTTCATTTTTCTCAGGATGAGTAAAATTTCCTACCTTGAAACCCATTCTTTGTAATACCTTCATCCTCCCGACGTTCCCATCAATAAATACAAGAACTGCATCGTAAGTTGCAATACTGACAGCTGTAGCAGATGCGAATGTGGTTAAAACCACATTTGCATCTGCTACAATTGTCAGTATTGCAACTTTCGTTTCCATATGAGTGGATTTAGGGACTCATTTGAATTCTGGGATTTGCCATGAACACACTTTTCGAGAAATGCAGGATCGGTCAGAAACCGAGATTCACCACTGTACCATTCACCTAAAAAATTTTTCGCTACTAGGAGACGAGTTCACATTTTCAGCAGATGTTCTTACTTCGTCCGTAGCCTCATTGGTGATTTGTTGTTGTTTCTCACGTCTTCTATTCACTAACTTATTCAAACGCAGTGTATCTAGTTTTTCATACACTGTGATCGAGGCATAATAGAATGAAGAAAGAATCGAACACTAGTATAAATCTCCGTCAGTATCAGAAAGCAAAAAAATTATTGTTTCGTCATACACGATGCATATAGTTTATTATTGTTTATAAGATACGGAACAGACTCAAAAATTATCTATAAAATCAAAGAGTATGAGCACGGTCTTCTAGATGTATCTCGCACCTGTTTAGTTGAAAATAAGACACAGAATCGTTGTTCACTGAGCTGGTATTGAAGTGCTGCTTCATAACGTCGCCGTGGCAGGGAGGCCGTGTCACATTTTTAATTAATTTTTAGGAACTTCGGATGCGATTTCAACATTGAAACTTTGCGAACGTTTTGTCCATGAGTTGTACTAACAATTAAAAAATTAATCGAAAATTGACATTTTTGGTCAATTTCGTCAACATCCCCCCTTATTCAGTGGAGACACTTGATTTAATTACAATATGATAATAACGAGAAACAATCGATTTTATAGTCGTTCAAAAAGATGGAATGTTCTTGACATCAGTGACCAAAATGAGCCAATACACAGTGAGAAGTTTTTTTTCCCTAATCGCCTTTCGAAGACTCGACATGCGATAGCTCATTACTTAACAGCCATGTACAACCGCTCTCTCAAAGAAGGATCTTTACCAAAAGATTGGAAAGTTGCACAGGTCACTCCTATATTCAAGAAAGGCAGTAGGAGTAACCCACTAAACAACAGGCCTATTTCATTGATGTTAATTTGCAGAAGGGTTTTGGAACATATCCTGTATCAAAAATTATGAATTATCTCGAACAGAATGATCTATTGACCCAAGGTCAACACGGATTTAGAAAATATCGTTCATGCGAAACACAACTAGCTCTTTATTCACACGAAGTGATGGGTGCTATCGACAAGGATTCGCAGATCGATTTCGTATTTCTTGATTTCCAGAAGGCTTTTGACACCATACCTCACAAACGGCTTTTAATCAAATAGCGTAGTTACGGTTTATCGCCCCAAATTTGCGACTGGGTAGGGGGTTTTCTCTCAGTAAGGACACAGTTCGTAGTAATCGATGGTAAGACATCGACTAAAACAGAGGTGATAACGGGCGTTCCACAGGGTAGTGTTATTGGTCCTCTGCTGTTACTTATTTACATGAACGATTTAGAGGAAAATCAAAGTAGCTCTCTTAGATTGTTTGCAGAAGACGCCGTCATTTACGGTCTAGTAAAATCATCTGAAGATCAAAACCAAGTGCAGAACGATCTGAATAAGATATCAGTATGGTGTAAAAGCTGGCAATTGACTCTAAATAATGAGAAGTGTGAAGCTGCCCACATGAGTACAAAAAGAAATCCGTTAAACTTTGTTTACATGATAAATCATTCGAATGTGAGGGCCATAACTCCACAAAATACCTAGACATTGCTATTACTTCAGACTTAAACTGGAAAGAACAAGTAGATAATGTCGTGGGAAAGGTGAACCAGAGACTGCGTTTTATTGGCAGAACCTTTAAAAGATGCATCTGAACTACTAAAGAAACAGCAAACACTACGCTTGTCCGTCCATTTTTGGAGTATTGGTGCCCAATGTGGGATCCTTATCAGGTGGGTTTGACGGAGGACATCGAAAGATTCCAAAAAAGGGCAGCTCGTTTCGTATTGTCACGATACAGGAGAAACAGCGTTACGGAAATGATACAGCATCTGGGATGGGAATCATTACAACAACGGCGCTTATCGCTGCGGCGTGGGCTACTTTCGAAACTCCAATCGACAACATCCTCCTCCGAATGCGAAAATATATTATTGACTCCCACTTACATAGGTAGAAATGACCATCAGAATAAAATACGAGAAATCAGATCTCGAACGGAGAGATTCAGGTGTTCTTTCTTCCCGCGCGCTGTTCTAGAATGGAATGGGAGATAAATAGTATAATTGTGGTTCGATGAACCCTCTGCCAGGCACTTGAAGGTGATTTGCAGAGTATCCCACGTAGATGTCGATGTTGTGGCGAGTAGATCAAAAAGACCTGCAGAACGATCTGAATAAGATATCACTAAGTTGCAAAAATGGGCAATTGACTCTGAATAATGAGAAGTGTGAAGTTGTCCACATGATAATGAAAAGAAATCCGTTAAACTTTATTTACAAGATAAATCAATTAAAAGTGAAGGCCGTAAACTCCACAAAATTCCTAGGAATTACTATTACTTCAGACTTAAACTGGAAAGAACACGTAGATATTGTCGTGGGAAAGGCGAACCAGACACTGCGTTTTATTGGCTGGACTCTTAAAAGATACAACACAACTACAAAAGAAACTGCATACATTACGCTTATGCGTCCATATTTGGAGTATTGCTGCCCAGTGTGGGATCCTTATCAGGTGGGTTTGACGGAGGACATCGAAAGATTCCAAAAAAGGGCAGCTCGTTTCGTATTGTCACGATACAGGGGAAACAGCGTTACGGAAATGATACAGCATCTGGGATGGGAATCATTACAACAACGGCGCTTATCGCTGCGGCGTGGGCTACTTTCGAAACTCCAATCGACAACATCCTCCTCCGAATGCGAAAATATATTATTGACTGCCACTTACATAGGTAGAAAAGACCATCAGAATAAAATACGAGAAATCAGATCTCGAACGGAGAGATTCAGGTGTTCTTTCTTCCCGCGCGCTGTTCTAGAATGGAATGGGAGATAAATAGTATAATTGTGGTTCGATGAACCCTCTGCCAGGCACTTGAAGGTGATTTGCAGAGTATCCCACGTAGATGTCGATGTTGTGGCGAGTAGATCAAAAAGACCTGCAGAACGATCTGAATAAGATATCACTAAGTTGCAAAAATGGGCAATTGACTCTGAATAATGAGAAGTGTGAAGTTGTCCACATGATAATGAAAAGAAATCCGTTAAACTTTATTTACAAGATAAATCAATTAAAAGTGAAGGCCGTAAACTCCACAAAATTCCTAGGAATTAATATTACTTCGGACTTAAACTGGAAAGAACACGTAGATATTGTCGTGGGAAAGGCGAACCAGACACTGCGTTTTATTGGCTGGACTCTTAAAAGATACAACACAACTACAAAAGAAACTGCATACATTACGCTTATGCGTCCATATTTGGAGTATTGCTGCCCAGTGTGGGATCCTTATCAGGTGGGTTTGGCGGAGGACATCGAAAGAGTCCAAAGAAGGCAGCTCGTTTCGTATTCTCACGATACAGGGGGAAACGGCGTCACGGAAATGATACAGAATCTGGGATGGGAATCATTACAACAACGACGCCTATCGCTGCAGCGTGGGCTACTTACGAAACTGTAATCGCCAACATTCTCCTCCGAATGCGAAAATATATTGTTGACTCCCACTTACATAGGTAGAAATGATCATCAGAAAAATACGAGAAATCAGAGCTCGAACGGAAAGATTCAGGTGTTCTTTCTTACCGCGCGCTGTTCGAGAATGGAATGGGATATAAATAGTATAATGGTGGTACGATGAACCCTCTGCCAGGCACTTAAACGTGATTTGCAGAGTATCCCATGTATATATAGATGTAGATGTAGATACAGGGGAGACGGCGTCACGGATATGATACAGGATTTGGGATTGGAATCATTACAACAACGACGCTTATCGCTGCGGCGTAGGCTAATTACGAAACTCCAAACGCCAACATTCTCCTCCGAATGCGAAAATATATTGTTGACTCCCACTCATATAGGTAGAAATGATCATCAGAATAAAATACGAGAAATCAGAGCCCGAACGGAGAGATTCAGGTGTTCTTTCTTCCCGCGCGCTATTCGAGAATGGAATGGGAGATAAATAGTATTAAGGTGGCTCGATTAACCCTCTTCCAGGCACGTAAATGTGATTTGCAGAGTATCCCATGTAGATGTCGATGTTGTGGCGGGAATATAAAAAAGAACTGCAGAACGATCTGAATAAGATATCACTATGTTACAAAAATGGGCAATTTACTCTGAATAATGAGAAGTGTGAAGTTATCCACATGATAACGAAAAGAAATCCGTTAAACTTTATTTACAAGATAAATCAATCAAAAGTGAAGGCCGTTAACTCCACAAAATACCTAGTAATTACTTCAGACTTAAACTGAAAAGAACACGTAGATAATGTCGTGGGAAAGGCGAACCAGAGACTGCGTTTTATTGGCAGAACCCTTAAAAGATGCAACACAACTACAAAAGAAACTATACACTACGCTTGTCCGTCCGTTTTTGGAATATTGGTGCCCAGTGTGAGATCCTTATCAGATGGGTTTGACGGAGGACATCGAAAGAGTCCAAAGAAGGGCAGCTCGTTTAGTGTTGTCACGATTTAGGGAGAGACAGCGTTACGGAAATGATACAGGATTTGGGATGAGAATCATCAGAACAACGACGCTTATCGCTGCGACGTTGGGTACTTACGAAACTCCAATCGCCAACATTCTCCTCCGAATGCGAAAATATATGGTTGACTCCCACTTACATAGGTAGAAATGATCATCAGAATAAAATACGAGAAATCAGATCTCGACCGGAGAGATTCAGCTGTTCTTTCTTCCCGCGCGCTGTTCGAGCATGGAGTGGGAGATAAATAGTGTAACGGTGGTTCGATGAACCCTCTGCCAGGCACTTAAATATGATTTTCAGAGTATCCCATGTAGATGTAGATGTAGATACAGGGGAGACGGCGTCACGGAAATGATACAGGATTTGGGATGGGAATCATTACAACAACGACGCCTATCGCTGCGACGTGGGCTACTTACGAAACTCCAATCGCCAACATTCTCCTCCGAATGCGAAAATATATTGTTGACTCCTACTTACAGAGGTAGAAATGATCATCAGAATAAAATACGGGAAATCAGAGCTCGAACGGAGAGATTCAGGTGTTTTTTCTTCCCGCGTGCTATTCGAGAATGGAATGGGAGATAAAATAGTATAACGGTGGTTCGACGAACCATCTGGCAAGCACTTAAATGTGATTTGCAGGGTATCCCATGTAGATGTAGTTAGAGGGGAGACGGCGTCATGGAAATGATACAGGATTTGGGATGGGAATCATTACATCAACGACGCTTATCGCTGCAGCGTGGGCTACTTACGAAACTACAAGCGCCAACATTGTCCACCGAATGCGAAAGTATAGTGTTGACTCCCACTTACATAGGTAGAAATGATCATCAGAATAAAATACGACAAGTCAGAGCTCGAACAGAGAGATTCAGGTGTTCTTTCTCCCCCCGCGCTATTCGAGAATGGAATGGGAGATAAATAGTATAATGGTGGTACGATGAACCCTCTGCCAGGCACTTAAATGTGATTTGCAGAGTATCCCATGTAGATGTAGATACAGGGGAGACGGCGTCACGGAAATGATACAGGATTTGGGATTGGAATCATTACAACGACGCTTATCGCTGCGGCGTGGGCTACTTACGAAACTCCAATTGCCAACATTCTCATCCGAATACGAAAATATATTGTTGATTCCCATGATGACTCCACATGATCATCAGAATAAAATACGAAAAATCACAGCTCGAACAGAGAGATTCAGGTGTTCTTTTTTCCCGCGCGCTGTCCGAGAATGGAATGGGAGGTAAAATAGTATAACGGTGGTCCGATGAACCCTCTGCCAGGCACTTGAAGGTTATTTGCAGAGTATCCCATGTAGATGTAGCTGTTGGGGCGGTCACCTGAGCCGTGCCAGACGGCCGTGAACCTGCTTTCAGCACGCCCGCTCGGCCACGCGCCCGCCTCGGGCAGCTTGGGCTGGGCTGGGCAGGGCCCGTGTTGGGCCAGACGGACGCTAATGCATTTTTCAGGAGCGCGCCGCTTCCTGCAGGCGACCGCGGCGCGTGACGGCGGCAGCGGCAGCGAACCCAGAGCCGGCTTCCGCCCACCGCGCTACCCGCTCCCATTACCGCCGAACTGCGCTGTCAGCAGGAAGCGGCCGTGAGAAAGCAATCTCGGCCTCCACACTGCTGGCCGCGAACCCTTCTGCGCAATCACACAACCATAAAAAAAAGGGGGGGGGGACGAACGTTAGCGTTTAAAGTCACAGCGACGGCCTGGTCATTAAGTGCGCCGCAGCCTGTAGCCATACAGTGTACACTTTACAAATTACCACTGCTCTTTCCAGCTTTAACCCTTAACTACTATAGACGTTGACAGGAACGCAACTACTATGGAGCGGTCTTTCAGACCGCTCTCTTATTTTTCATATATTGAAATAGTGTGTCGCTAAATATTTATTTCCCTGACTTCCTGTCGTCCATTACACTTCTTAGAGGTGGCATTACTAAAAATTTGACTTTTTTTTAACAATGTAGTATGAGTAACACGACAACAAGTAAAACACAGCGCAATTTGCAGTACCTCTTTAGTTTTTGTGCTATTTCTCTACACGCTCATAGATTGTCGTTATACAGATTATAATACAAATTCACAGCTTTATTAGATACAAAAATCCCATTTGAATTATACTAAATTGTATGCGAAATCTCCTTTCCATTTACGATTCTCCCAGAGAGGTTGCCACATTCTCCTTATAAAACAAAAAGTACAAACTAAACATATCCTTCTGTGTGCCACTAAATACTCTTTTAGTCGCTTTGATCCAGCATACACTTCACGGAGACTTTCTAGAACACCCCAAACCAATTGGAACACCACACCGTTGACATGGATATCGTGTTTTACTCTTCAGATGAGGAGGACAAAAGGCACACGTTCTTCGATTTTCAAACTGTTTTAGTGTATGAGGCTCATCATGTATATTCAATAATTTTCTAATGGTGCCACTCACCTCTCGTGGCAAGTGTCCAATAGAAAGTCTACGCTTCATATGAGGCTCAAGGTACAAGCATTTCATCGACACTTACTGTTGTACCTACAGAATAGCAGAGTTGACTGTTTTCGATTATAAGCAGAAAGATTTGTGAAACTGCAGCTGCCTTGTCTATTTCCCTTCTTTTCTCCCGATCATCTGGGTTGTCAAATCGTAATGAATACAGTAAAAACAGAAATCTTTCCTTACTAACGGTGCATCTGAAAACATCTCTGCCTGTTCAATCGGTTGCAAACAGGCTGTAAACCGTGCCCCGATTTGAAAACCGCTGAATAGACTAACAGGCCAATTAGTGCCTTCAATTCAATTACGTCAACATCTTGTAGATAGGACAAGTGATCATTCACATACTGTGCTCTAAGCTGCGATATTTTCAGTTTTGTCCATCGATCGATTTCGTCTAGAATATCTTGTCTAAAGAACAGATTCCATACCTCCAAAGCAGAAGCGTTTTCACCAAGACTTTGTGCCGTCTGTCGCAGACCAGAATGCTGTAATACGATGTTGTGTTGCCTTGTTCTTACGTTGGCTGATGGCTGCTTTTTTCGTCATCTAAAACATCCGTTCTTACCGAAGAAGTAAGCTGCTTCGTCATCATCAGGTGTCACATCTTCATCACTTTCAGGTTCCTACTCTGAATTAGTGTCATGTTCACTAAATACCTCAAAATCAGGGTCATTATCGCTGTCGTCAAAATCATCGGAGGATTCACCGAAACGCTTTTGATCATCCCCATCTGCTTCGCGTAAAATGCGTTGCATAGGACGTTCAGCTTTTCCTGCCATGGAGAAACACGACACGGAACAACAACAGCGAGAGAGGCCACAGCCACAGCGCTGTCGCTTAGCAGGCCGCGCTCACCAAGCCGACTGGCCAGGCGCTACGAGGCAGAGCCTGCGCCAGCGGCACGCTAACACTGAGGCCGCGCAAGGCTCATAAATACGGAACAAAGAGCAGCAACACTGCATGAATGCTGGCACATGGGCCTTGTCGGCCACCAGGAAGGTACACGGAAGAGTCCTTTTAGCTTGGCAGGGGTGTGTGAAATATCTCTAAAAGTCGTAGCGGTCTGAGAGACTGCAGATAGTAGTTAAGGGTTACTGAGCTCAGTTCTAAATATTACAAAATTTCTAATTTTTGCATTTCACTCCATTCCATGATGGTGGTGGTGGCGGCTGGTGCAGCAACAGTGTTGAATCTAGATCTATAAATGTGAATGTCTGTTCGGTATACGTTTATCACGTGCCGGCCGCCGTGGCCGACGGGACTGAGGCGCTCCAGTCACGGTCTGCACGGCCACTACGGTCGGAGGTTCGAATCCCCCCTCGGGCATGGATATTTGTGCCGTCCTTAGTGTTAGCTAGTTCGTAAGTAGTTTGTAAGTTTAGGGACTGATGACCCAGTAGTTAAGTCCCCTAAGCTAAACAAACATTGTTTATCACGTCTGAATCACAAGACATTTAAGAGCTAAAAATTTGTACAGTTACTAATGTCTACACGGGGAAGGTTTTAGACACGGTTTTATGGCGATCGGATAGCTGTTTATATATATATATATATATATATATATATATATATATATATATATATATATAAATGAAAGTCTGTTCTGTGTACACTTATCACGTCCGAACGACAAGACGCAGATACTTAAATATTTGTACAGTTACTAATTCATACCTGAGGAAGGTTTTAGGCACGGTTTTATAGAGATCTGATAGATATTTAGTAATGTGAAGAATATAACGCGAAATGCGGAACAATAATTACTCTTTGAAAATTATATTTACTCTTTGAAATTTTTTTTTTATTTTTTTTTATTTTTTTTTATTTTGTTGCACTGTTGCTTGAGGGCTGATAATGATGGAGTGGAGTATATTGTGATGGAAAGTTATCGGTGTATATAAAATTCTATGTGTGTGTGTGTGTGATAATATTTCGCTCTGCAGCGAAAACTACAGAACGCAAACGAATGGTCTGTGTATAATTGTTGTCTGAAGTGTCCCATGGTATACCATAGCAGTTCCATGTCGATAGCTATAAGGGGGTGGAAGATATGATGGTTGAAAATCATCAAATTATAAAAAAAATTCGGACTGAAGACCAGCGATGACGTTTGCGACTATAGCAAGAAGTTTACATACAGCGAAACGTGATGCCTTAGACCATATCTTTTGTTTATGCGTGCTACAATGTATTCAGCTCTTTCTCTGTAAGGATAAGCATACGAATAAGGAAATATAAGAATAAATAAATAGTACACTACTGAAAGATAGCTTATCTTTCATAAACAACCAACACGCGAGCAGAGCCGCTGGTTTAAGCTAGTAATTAAATAATTCTCAGTCTCTGTTGCAGTCTTCCTTGTTACTACAATTACGCGTTTCTCGCTGTTTGCGTATCATCAGACTGGAAACAGACAAATGTTTTATTACAGTCCGTGTACCTGGCGGGCAGCGAACCTAATGTGGCTAAGGTGAGTAAATTTTGAAAAGTCAGACTTACTTTTGCCGAGATGGAGCCAAAGAACTATCTAAAGCTGTGGTGGAGGTAGCTTAACAATTTGTGTTTCGTCATTAAGCCCCTGCAAAGAGGTAAACGTACAAAGTACGTAACGGCTATTTGAAGTGGAATAACTAGCGACTAAAGGGGTACAGTATGGAAATTAATAGAATGTTTTTTGTGTGATAAAACTTACCATTTACGTTCCGCAGTTTTTAACAATACTACCAGTTGTAAACGTGGATCTGCCGCGACAGCGACTCATCTTCTGCTATGGTGAGTTTTATCTCATAAAAAATTCTATTAATTTCCATACTGTACCCCTTTACTCCTTAGTTATTCCACTTCAAATAGCCGTTACGTATTTTGTATGTTTACCTCTTTGCAGGGGCCCAATGACAGAACGCAAATTGTTAAGCTACCTCCACCACAGCTTTAGATAGTTATGTGGCTCCATCTCCGCCCAAGTAAGTCTGATTTTTCAAAATTTACTCACCTTAGCCACATTAGATTCGCTCCCCGCCAGGTACACGGACTGTAACAAAACATTTGTCTGTTTCCAGTCTGATGATGCGCTAACAGCGCGAAACGTGTAATTGGAGTAACAAAGAATACTGCAACACAGACTGAGACTTATTTAATTCTAATTTTTGCGTACATTTTTGATTCTGGAGACTAGAAATCTGTTCTGTGGGAATCAGCATGGGTTCCGAAAAAGGCGATCGTGTGAAACCCAGCTCGCACTATTTGTCCACGAGACTCAGAGGGTCATACACACGGATTCTCAGGTAGATTCTGCGTTTCTCCCGCTAGGCGTTTGATACAAAAATGTTCAAATGTTGGTAATCCTATGGGACCAAACTACGTTGGTCATCAGTCCCTGGTTCTACAAATTACTTAAACTAAGTTAAACTAATGTAAGGACAACACACATATCCATGCCCGAAGGAGGATTCGATCCTCCGACACGGCAGCGTTTGATACTGTTCCCCACAGACGTTTAATGAACGAAGTAAGAGCATATGGTCTATCAGACCAATTGTGTCATTGGATTGAGAAGCTCCTAGATTACAGATTGCAGCATGTCATTCTCAATGGAGAGAAGTCTTCCGAAGTAAGAGTGATGTCAGGTGTGCTACAGGGGAGCGTCATGGGTACCTTGCTGTTCACAATATACAGGGTGTTTCACTAAGTGTGTTTACCTCTGTAACTTATGAAATAATAGGTGACGGGAAATTTTAATGCGGTAGGTCAACACAAGAAATGTTACACTTTCTGCGGAGCTATGAACATAGTTTATTGTATCATTTTCCAAAGAGTTACAGCACAAAGATATAATTTTTTAAACGGAACAATAGTTTTTTTTTCTATCGTGTATTGGATTCGTTTAAACCAGCTGCGTCCAAATCAGTTTAAACTATATTCCTATCACAGTTTGGGAGCTACAACCCTTCAAAGTTCCAGGGGCGGAGGCTGCGATTGCGTAGCTGACTGGCCGAGTGGCTATCCCCTGGGGCATGTCTCATGACCACCAGCCAGCTAGCTACGCTGTCGTAGCCTCCGCCCCCTAAAGTTTGAAGGGTTGTAGCTCCCAAACTAACAGTGATAGGAATGTAGTTTAAACTGATTTGGACGCAGCTGGTTTCAACGAATCCAAAGCACGATAGAAAACAACTATTGTTCCATTTAAAAAATTATATCTTTGTGCTACAACTCTTTGGACAATGATGCAATAAACTATGTTCATAGCTTCGCAGAAAGTGTAACATTTCTTGTGTTGACCTACCGCATTAAAATTTCTTGTCACCTATTATTTCATAAGTTACAGAGGCAAACACACTTAGTGAAACACCCTGTATATAAATGACCTTTCGGATAACATTGGAAGTTCACTGAAGCTTTTTGCGGATGATGCTGTGATATCTAGAGAGGTTGTAACAATGGAAAATTATATTGAAATGCTGGAGGATCTGCATCGAATTGACTCATGGTGCAGGGAATGGCTATTGAATCTCAATGTAGAGTGTAATGTGCTGCAAATACATAGAAAGAAAGATCCTTTAACATTTAGCTACACTATAGCAGGTCAGCAACTGGAAGCAGTTAATTCCATAAATTATGTGGGAGTAGGCATTAGGAGTGATTTAAAATGGAATGACCATATAAAATCAGTCGTCGGTAAAGCAAATGCCAGAGGAGGAATCCTAAGTAAATGCAGTCTGAAAACAAAGTAAGTAGGTTACAGCACACTTGTTCGCCCCCTGCTTGAATACTGCTCACAGGTGTGAGATCCGTACCAGGTAGGGTTGATAGAGGAAGTAGAGAAGATCTAACGGAGAGCAGCGTGCTGCGTTACAGGATAATTTGGTGAAGCGTTACAGAGATGATAGATAAACTCCAGTGGTAAACTCTGCAGGAAAGACCCTCTGTCGCCCGTACGGGCTTTTGTCGAAGTTTCGAGAATATACCTTTACGAGGAGTCAAGCAATGTATTGCTCCCTCCTATGCATTTTGTTGTTGTTATGGTCTTCAGTCCGGAGACTGGTTTGATGCAGCTCTCCACCTTACTCTATCCTGAGCAAACCTTTTCATCTCCTCATAAGACCGGCAACCCACATCCACTTGAATCTGCTTACTATACGCGTCTCTTGGTCTCCCTCTGCGATTTTTACCCCAGACACTTCCCTCCAATGCTAAATTTACGATTCCTCGATGTCTAAGAATGTGTCCTACCAAGCGATCCCTTCTTTTAGTCAAGGTATGCCAAAAATTCCTTTTCTCTCCAATTCTGTTCAATACCTCTTCATTAGTTATGCAATCTACCCACCTAATCTTCAGCATTCTTCTGTAGCACCACATTTCAAAAGCCTCTATTCTCTTCCTGTCCGCACTGCTTATCGTCCATGTTTCACTCCCGTACAAGGCAACACTCCACACAAATGCCTTCAGAAAAGACTTCTTTATCCTTAAATTAATATTCGATGTTAGCAAATTTCTCTTTTTCAAAAATGCTTTTCTTCCCATTGCCATTCTACATTTTATATCCGTTGTACTGCGACCATCGCATGTTATTTTACTACCCAAGTAACAAAACTCATCTACCACCTTCATTGTTTCGTTACCTAATCTAATTCCTTCAGCATCGCCTGATTTTCTAAGACCGCATTCCATTATTTTTGTTTTGCTCTTGTTAATGTTCATTTTATACGCTCTCTTCAACACACTGTCCATTCCATTCAACTGTTCTTCCAGGTCCTTTGCTGTCTCTGACAGAATTACAATGTCATCAGCAAAACGCAATGTTTTTATTTCTTCCCCCTGAACTTTAATCCCTATTCCAAATTTTTCCTTGCTTTCCTTCACCGCCTGCTCGATGTACAAATTGAATAACATCGGAGAAAGGCAACAACCCTGTCTTACTCCCTTCCCAACTGATGCTTCCCTTTCATGCCCTTCGAGTCTAATAACTGCAGTCTTGCTTTTGTACAAATTGTAAATAACTCTCCTTTCCCTATATTTTACCCCTGCTGACTTCAGAATTTGAAAGAGTGTATTCCAGTCTACATAGTCAAATGCTTTCTCCAAATCTACAAAAGCTAAAAATGTAGGTTTGCCCTCCTATGCATATCTCGCGAAAAGATCAAGAAGATAAAATCAGAGAGATTAGAGCCCACACAGAGGCATATCGACAATCTTCCTTTCTGCGAACAATACGTGAATGGAATAGGAGGGAGAACCGATAGTGGTAGTCAAGGTACCCTTCACCACACACCGTCGGGTAGCTTGTGGAATATGGACGTAGATGTAGAAGTACATGATAGAAATTTCAAATAAGTTTGATGCTCTGAGCACACACAAGTATGAATTAATTGAATGTATGAATTGCACATATCGTTTGTATTTCGATTTCTATCTTTGTTTGTTTTGATACTGTACTTCAAGTTGTGTGCATTATGCAAGACAGCCTTATTTCTTATATATTCTCTGATAAATATAACATATTATTAGAAGAAAAGGAGATGGACAGAGGGAGAAAGGAATAGGAGAATTTCTAATTGAAGTCTTGAATGAATGAATGAATGAATATATAAATACCCGGGCAACGACGGGTTTTCAGATGCCTTTTTATATATGAAACAGTGTAGAGCGCAAATTTTTTGTTTTCTTTTTCAACTACTTTTGACCCAGTGGTGGTTCATCTTCAGGATGTTGTTCCGAGATGGTGCAGTAGCTGTGAGTTCCTCTAGACCCAGTGACAGAAATGTGAGGACCTCACAGCTATTGCTCTGCTCCGCAACATCTCGGAGCAACGTGCTGAAGATAAAACAAGGTTTATAAAAAAGAAATTATGAAATTTATTGTGCAGAATGATTCAAAAGATAGAGAACACCCCTTTTATTTCAAAAACAGTGGCCGCGCGAGAATAGCCGTGCGATACATGTTCGGAATTGTGCGGCCGTTCCCGGCGGAGGTTCAAGTCCTCCTTCGGACATGGGTTACACAGTTACAGTGAATGAAATTCAGCTGACGGTGATAAGTGGCAATCTTACATTAAGAATTAGTGTGCAACACAATCAGTTGGATGAAAAAATTGACAAGGATTCAGTAAAGCATTAAAAAATTATCTGCTTCATATTTATTAGCACAAGTCTGTAGTGAAATCAAGTGTTCAGCTGCTCCCAACTTTGTAGCTGTTCTGTCAACATGTGTTCAGTAGTATTCAACAAGGCATTTAGCGGTTTGTGACGATGAAGATATTCCTGCTCCATCTTGGACCCGTAAATTCCGATGTCCCACGTCTTCACGAAACGTTAATTCCGTGTGACTTTTATACCACAGCAACTGATCGTTGCATCGCGCCGGAGTTGAAATCAGAGCAAGACAAAGAGAAAACATTTCCCCCCTCTCCTCCGTCATCACTCCGCGGCTGCCACGACCTTCTTCCCCTCCTCTCGTCCCCACATCACGTGACACTGCCATGGGAAAACACTGTACGTAATGGTCTTCAGTCAGATTTTGTCATTTGAAACTTTCGCGACATTGAGTGAAAAAATAAATCCTCTTCTAAATGTAAAACGTAACTTATAGAATAGAAAGCATGTATTATTATTTACTCTTTTGTAAAATGAGTAGGCATATATTAATTTGAAAGTGGAAGGTAACGCGGTGGAAATGGTTTGTAAATAATCAGTTCGTAAAATAATTAAGCATTTTCTACGTTAACTAACCAAACTCTACGTTTAAGTTGTTTATAAAACTCTTCTGGGTGTTGGACCGGCATTGTCAATATAACAAATACTTCACCGACGTTTCGGCCACTATTGCAAGCGGCTATCTTCTGGGTATTACGTTTACTGCTGGGTGACGGAAAGCTCGTGTTTTACAAATGTTCAAATGTTTGTTAAGCTTATGGGACTTAACTACGGGGTCATCAGTCCCTAAACTTACAAACTACTTATGAACTACTTACGAACTAGGACGGCACAAATATCCACGCCCGAGGGGGGATTCGAACCCCCGACCGTAGTGGCCGTGCAGACCGTGACTGGAGCGCCTCAGACCCCTCGGCCACCGCGGCCGGCCTGGTGTCTTAAATATTAGATGCTGCTAGTTGTTATTGGTGGTTTCAGCTCTCTTTCATTGGTGTTTACTTTATTTATTGCTATTGGTGGAAAAGGAAGTCCAGGATTGGTGTTTATATTAATGTTTGCCATTGGTTGAAACTGGCGAATGAGGAGCGCTGGTAGCAATGACGTAGCTCTGATGCCTAGCGCCGGCTAGAGCGTGCTGTTTGCTCTGTATACGCGCGGCCGCTGTTGTCTCCGGGCGGGCCCCTATGGACTGCACTGCGCGCGGTGTCGTCGCGAAGCGCTGCTACTGCTGGCAACCAAGACACGGGAAGCCTATACCCGTCCTCTCTGTTCATATTTCCGGGTCGCTTAGCTATTTCTATTGCTTCCCCGATTTTCCTCTTCAAAGTGTACGGTTGTTTTGCCAGTACAGTGACTTTCTGAAAACCTATATGTTTGCCGCACCCTTCTTGGTGTTCAGCTACAGCCGACTTCGTATGCTGTCCCAGCCGAATGTACCTCTCGTTCTCGGCTATCCTTTTTTTAATCGGCCGCCCAGTTTCTCCAATTTACACCTGGCCGCACTCACAGCCGATTTCGTAGACTCCAGCTGTGTGCAACTTATCAGTTTTGTCCTTCATTGAGCCTAGGACATCTCTTATTTTATTGTTGCTGCGAAATATAGGTTTGATGCCCTCTTGACGAAGAGTTTTGCCTACTCGTTCGGTGACTCCTTTTACATATGGCAATAGGGCGATGGTTTGTCCTTCCTTTGGCTCTTCCCTTTTATTTCTATCATTGGATGTCATAGTTTGCTCAATAATTCTCTTCCCATAACCGTTTGCTTCGAAGGTGGACCTGATGTTTTTTAATTCTGCTTTCAGGTGTTGTTCATCGCTAATACGATGGGCCCTCTTAGTTAGAGTGTGGAGCACGGACTTCTTTTGCGTAGGATGATGGTGGGAAGTTCCGTGAAGGTACCTGCCTGTGCTGGTAGCTTTTCTATATACCCGATAGCCCAGTTCGCCCTCTGGCTTCCGATAAACCTCTACATCGAGGAAAGGGAGCATTCTATTCTTCTCAATCTCCATGGTGAACTGGATCTTGTTGTGCTGTTGATTGAGGTGTTGATGGAAATTCTGCAGCTCTTCTTCTCCATGAGGTCAGATGACAAACATGTCGTCTACATATCGTAGCCAGCAGTCTGGACTTGTAAGAATTGAAAATAACTCTATTGATTACGAAAGGTTTCTGGGTGTTGCTACGCGTCATGGTGTATACAGTATCAGTATACCCAGATGAAGGCCATTGTAACGGTGGCCGAAACGTCGGTTATTTAAGTAATAGCCTTCTTACATCATGACGCGATACAACACCCAGAAAACTTTGATGTCATGTGACTCTGGCCGCGGAAGCCTACGTAATTATAACTCTATTGATATTTGTAATTTTGGCGGCCTTCGCACGACTCCACTCGGTGGCGCTGCTGACTGGCGAAGCAGCGGGTGGCCGCATATGAAAAACTAGCACGTAACTTCAGCTTAGCACTAACAATGGCGGCAGCACCAAAGCCGGTCGCAGCGACGTTAAAACCTCTTACTTGTCCTGGCGCAGTGGCCTGTTACAGCTACGTTATAATTTAAAACACGTGTACTATTTCACATCTCCGGTGCCGACCTGTTTCAAAAACGAAAAAAAGAAATAACACACGCACAAGAAAAGGATATATCTCTACGGTTCTGGAACGCGTTACGGTCGAAATTAAGCCTTGCATTAACAGAAGCAACACTAACATATTTCTAAATAGTGATACGGATATGTCAGTCTGTCAACCCACATCTCGCCGAGCATATTAAAAAATATTTGATATAAAAAATTGATTTGAAATCACAGATTAAAATCTGATGATAATGTAACGATCATTTATTTTATACTACATATAGTCGTCAAACCACAGCCACCAAAACTGGAAAAAACTTTTGTTTGAATGAACGTAACTAGTTTCAATGCACTGTGGCACTATTATCAAATTATGAATAGAAAAAGACTCACATATTGAATTATCATAGGTATTGAGTGACACTTTAATTTAAATAAATTTAGAAAAATGCAGTTGATTCAGGAACTGAAGCAAAGCCACTCTAAGGAATCCAATCGACCTCCAACTGGCTGCTATATCCAAAGCACATGGTATCATACCATTTTCCATCATAAGTAAATCCACACCTTACCACAGCAGGGAATACCATATCGGTATGACAGGTGATAACTGTACTGATACTATGCTGCATTGATCATTTGATCATTTGCCATGCAGAAACAAGTTTGTCATAAATTTGTAACATGGAGCACTTGTATGAAAGAATTTAGAACACAGTACAAACCTGTACTGTTTTCTACACATGACAAGCTATTTATCTACATCCATCACAAACTGTCAGTGAAACTTTGAGTGACTGTGCTCTAGTTCATGGTCAATTGATTTTTTTTTTAATTTAAAAGACAATGTCAGGCAATACTTATTGTATTTAAGTTTGTGACCCCTTTCTATTCATACGTTTGATAATGATGCCATAGTGCAATGAAAGTAGTTACATTAATTCAATTTTTTTCACTTTTGGTGAATGTGGCTTGAGCGTTACATATTTCTTTGGCAGTCACACTCCTTGACAGTAACGTCGAATTTAAGAAAAAGATCATGTGTTTCTTCCACTATCTTTCATGCTTCTGCACTTTGTTGATATAAGAAGTTAAGATATACGAAATTCCCAGTGTTTTAAAAGTTCTACAAAACTTCGAACTGCCGGATGTCGATAACTTCCAGCCATAATATTTCGGCACAGAGCCTTATGACCATATAGAAGAAATACCGTGCCGAGAAGAAACGAACAGCAAACTGTTTGCTAGATATTTTATCGAACAGCATCAAATATGTCGTATAGGTTCGCAGAAGGCTACGTCTGTGCTCCCGTTATAGTCAGTGTATCCGATAACGACGGTAATAACAATTAAATTTAAGTGCTTCTTACCACAGTGGCGACGTTCTACTCAGCGAAAGAAAACCACGCGTTCGAGTTCCTCGGTTCCACTTCAAGCGTGTGCTGGTGGCCTTATCTCTGCGCTAGGCGGGAACTGATGGCCGGCCAGCATCAAACCGGTCGTAAAACGCTCTCCTTTCTGTGACATTTACTCCACTCCACAGTCGTCATATGCATCGCCACGTGTGTGACATAAAAATGTCTCGAACGGCTTGACATTTCCCACATACGCATTACAATAGTTATTACCCGCGGCGAACGACTGTCTGAGGGACTTTTTCTGCGGATTCTCTGTTTAAAAAGTTCCAACCAGTTGTTTCGATTTACCAAGAGATTGAAATATGGTTTGTGAATTTGGTAGGATCGGTGTGCGGATATCCGGTTAACGTTTTTATGTAAGTTTTTCATGCAACTTTCAGGCAATAACGACGTCTTCTGCGATATTCCGCAGTTCTATTCTATAATAAAATAGCGATATTACAGTTTTCGTAATGGTCGATATTTCTTATAAAATATAGTCAGTAATTACATTAAGGGGAGACGGAAGGCAACTGGGCTCAAAAATTCAATTTTTAGATTTTAGCGTATTTGAAATACCTGGTATTTCCTGCGTGAAACAGTTTTTGATTTATATAAATTCGACAATCTTTTCGTGAGTTATGATGGTTTTTCTGACGCTTTGTGCAATCTGGTCACGCCTTCCGTTTTGCGCCATGCGGAGAAAATGCACACAGCATTCTTTTACTCCTTGTATATTATTTCATGCTTCTATTGTTTTTATCGCTTCAATGTTTCCTACCCTGTATCTACTATCGATACTCTTTGTTCCGATCGTGTTTGTTATTGTTTTCGAACGTTACCAAAAACTGTATTTGTTCAGATCATAACCCTCAAATTTGGTGTTTATGATGCTATTTTATGCTTCAATGATGGTGTAACTAGAAAATTGGATGTTTTGGAATTATTGGACATACAATCTAGTGGAAATACTGCAAAATCCTTCGTGCAAATAGATAAAGAGAGGATCCGAAAAGCCGATATTGCTAATTTCAAATGCACAAAAGAAGATAGACAGAAAAGAACAGGGACCAAGGAAAGAAAAGAAGATCAGTATGATTCAGATGATTCTCAATATGGTACAGGAAAAATATTAGTGGTAAGTAATTCTCATCAATAACTGTACTAGAATTGCAATATTAAACTTTAAATTGATTTTTGTCAAAACTACATTTTTTTTACTTTCAGGTACTATTATTTGGTTACCTAATATGGTTAGAAAGATGAAATTTGGTCTTTCTGTACTGAAGATGATGATAAATCATTACAATTAAATTTAGAACCACATAACAAACATCAACTGTTTTATAATAATTAATGTACTAAAAAGTGAAATGTTACTGGTGAAGGAATAAAAACATTTTTTCTTCAAAACCATTAGTGTTATTATGTTCATTTTACTTGTAAATTGAGACACATATGTTATATATATACTGTAAAAATTTCATTGTTTTATCACTTATAGTTCCTTTGAAAAATGTACCTATTCATATGGTAAAATAACATTGGCAGAATAGGGATAAAAATTGCCTTCCGACTCACCTTAAATTGCGACTGCAGACAGAAACGAGTGAAAAATAATAGGAGCACTGATAAAACCTGACAGTGGTAAACAGATATTTATAAAAATCTAGTTCATTATTAAGAAGCGAGTCAAAAATACATGAATTACTAAAAGATAAACACCATTGCTACATAAACCAACATGAATCGTAAAACTCGCAGAATCAACTGAAAGAGCAAGTAAGTTATTCCCTCACTTCGAGATGATTCAATGCGACGATTTTTTGAAATTATACGCAGATCGTCGTCGCAATCTGTCACATTCCAAGAACCCACACTCTCGGAACATTCCACCAATGAGAAATAACCTGATGTATTCTGATTGTCTTGATCCTACTGGCTAACGCTTGTTTTCACTTATATTTTACTAGCTAAAAACCCAGCGTTGCCCGGATATTTATTTATTTATTCAAGCTTCTCATATCCCTTTTCTCTCTGTTCATGTAATTTTTTCTAAAGTCATGTTATATTTATCGGAGAATAAATAAGAAATAAAGCTGCCTCGCATAATGTGCAAAATCATAAGTGCAGTATCCAAACAAAGAAACATAGTAATCAAAATATGAATGTCATATAAAATGCGTACGATCACATATTTATTGAGTTATATGTTATACAATTGTATAATTTCTCGGGTATCTATTCATTTGTATAAGTTCTGTATCTCTGTAAAATCTGTTGCGAATACAATTAGTAGTAAAGAAGTAATAGATTAAAACTTGGTGCGTGACGAGGCGATTTTCCATAAACGTTACGGCTTATGTGTTCATATCTCATTAATTACATGTCGTACTGTGATACAATTTCGAAGGTACATTCAGCTGTATGTGTGTATACTGTATGTAAATTTTCCTGTGGCTACAATTTGTAGTCTAGAAATCATAAATTGTAACGTCATACAGAAGTTTTAGCTCATGAACAGCGGAAAAGTAGTAGGCAAGAAACCTTTTTCCTTTCAGTATTTGTATGTAGTTGTCAGCGAGAAAAAGTTCAATAAAGGTCTGAAATTATGTTTAAAGTTTGCTGCAAATCGCCAAGTACTGTCATTCTCATATAGTGTACGTCGCATTATGTGGCAGTTTCTTGCAACTCTCATTGTTTATGATTTTATATCTCATAAACCATGTGTCGTATATGGTTCGTACTCCAACAGAAACTGTTATATCACGTAAGGAATATGTGTAGCAAATGGAAAATGTGCAGTATTGTTGCTTAATGCAACATTTTTCCGCGCATGTCATTGTTTGTGACGTCATATCTCGTGAACTATGTGTTGTACGTAATTCTTACACTTTCGGCTACCGTCCTTGTAGTTGAAGCTTACGTGTTAAAAGTCAGAAAAATATTGGAACAAAACCGTAGATACGTACACACGAACATACGGACACTCTGGTTTATATAAAACTGCAGCACGAAGATAAGCAAATATCACTGTCAACGTTACAGAAACGTAAGATCTTACGTGATCTTGAGTTGTCATAGTCACAATGACGCCTTCTTGTAACTTCTTTTACACGTATGTACTTTCTTTCAGTTTATCATGTACGTTACTAGTTTTACGAGTCCTCGAGTTGCGAGGCAGTTGCACAGAGAATGCGTATTGCGTATAACTACAGAATAAGCTTGCAAGTTGACTCAGTTTCCGAGATAATTGAGTGGGTCGGCGGAATTCAGTAAGGAGAAGACTGATCGCCTTTCCTATTGTGTATTCGAATTCACAGCACGCTGGTAACAAGTAGCTTTACGTGTGCCTCCAGAAAATTTATGGAAACGAGGTATTGATTGATTTCTTCCGTTTCTCGGACGAGGCTACATTTCATTCCTGCGGTAAACACGCAGACTTTGTGAGAGACTGTGTACGTCACTGCTAGAAGGTAAATGTGTGACGTGGATTGCTAATGGCCGCGGTGGACTAGCCGAGCGTTCGAAGGCGCTTTGCTGCATAGCGCACGGTTGTTCCCGTCGCAGCTTCGAGTCCTCCCTGGGGCATGGGTGCGTGTGTTGTCCTTAGGTTAGTTTAAGTAGTTTGTAAGTCCAGGGAGTGATGATCATAGCAGTTTGGTCCAATAGGCTTACAAACATTTGAACATTTGATTATTATGGACAGAGATATAGGATAGGCTCGTTCTTCTTCTTCTTCTTCGTATATTGGAGCTGTATTCTAGACAATAACTCTCGTGACGTAATCTTGCAACAAGGTGGCAACCCATTTTTGTAAACACTGTGATGTCTAGGGTAGTGATTTCCTAGATCGCTGGAATGAAAAACGAAGTTCACCGATTGCTTGACCCACTAGAATCACAGACATGACGGTACATAATTTTGTTTTGTGGACATTATCTAGTTAATAGACACCAGTTCGCGGTCAACTAAATCTGCGCCATAACGTTCGTGTAGCTATCGCCTGTTATTGTTGCAAAAATAAAGTTTTATCTACCATAATTGTAGAAACATACCTTCAATAAATATCTCAATTACTTCTTTTTATTTTTAACCCGGACAGCCTAATTTACCAAATACAGCTGGAACTGTCTACCGAATGGTCAAACAATGAAACGGAACAATTTGCCATTCTAAATGCCCTTGAGTTAGTAACCAATTTCTGGAATATCGATAGAGCTGCAGAAATTCACTCCGATAGCAGGATTACTTTGGATTCTTTACGAAATCCGAAGAACCACAACTTCTTGATAGAAGAAATACGATGTAAAATCAGAAGGTCACAGACACACAACTGGCATGTGCATTTCGAATGGGTAAAGCTCATCGAGGGATATTGGAACATTTACAAGATGGCAAACTAGCTAAAAGAGTGGCTGGATCACAAAAATCAATAAGCTACAGCAAAATACCCAAGAAGAAACTTCGGAGGAGTTTAGGAACAAATAGGATATTGACAAAGAACAAAAAAAACGTAGTAAGCACTGAAACGTGTTTTCCTGCGATCCGACAACGTTTAATGATTACACCCACAATACTCCGAATTTTACAGCAATCTTAACAGGTCATGGGAAACTGAAAGACTATTATCAACGGTTCGGAATAAGTGAAGACGGGACGTGCACGTTCAAACTATTGACCACCTGCTTTTCGACTACTGTAACTTACTGAGGCAGAGAAAACATCTCGGGGAAAAAATATCTGACAAAGGAAGAGGATCACCCGCCAGTAAATTTGATTCGATAAATAAATTCACCGCAGTCTTTAGCAACTTCTGTAATTCAATAAGATTTCCAGCTGTGTAAAATTCGTTTCGTTTCTTTATGTAAAGCGATAAATCTTGTACAGTCAAATGTCTTCCTTAGTAAATCCTTCAATCTCTGATTGTTTGCCAAAAGTACCTGATGTAATCGACTGTTTTTAACCTGCAGACATGTAATGATCCCTGAGGAAAGATCCTGTAACGGATCCGAAACGTTTGAAATACTTCATCATGACGCGGCAAATAGCTCAGAAGTATTTCAACCATAATGACCGCGAAAGCCTCCGTTCTTACATCTAATATTACTAAGTAGTGGGGCATGTCGAATAAACAAAAATAATTTAAAAAATGTCCTGTAATATGAAATTACTATCTGCACTCTTTGAAGGTGCATTAGTTTTCTTCGCAGCAATATTCGTCAAGGAGGCTGGGTTATCCAGTGAAACGGGAATATTTAAATAAGTAACTAATTCTTTCAGAATTTTTTTTAATTTAATGGTTATAAATATAAAGTACAAATAGTGTACAATAAGTGAAAAAAATAAAACATCTGCCAAATGTCCTCCATTGGAATCTATGCACTTCTACAGCCGGGCCTGGAAGTTTCCAATGACATATTGCAGCATATTGACTGGTATTCCTTCAATTTCGTCTCAAATTCGTTGTTTTAGGGCTGGGATAGTTCTGGGTGGATCGTTCTGAAATACTCTGGTTTTTAAGTAACCCCATAGAAAAAAGTTGCAGGTTGTCAAATCTGGGGAGCGAGGGGGCCAAGGGATATCCCCGTTTCGGGAACTGACGCCGCCTGGAAACAAAGCATTCACAGCATTCATGGCAACTCTTGCAGTATGGCTTGTGGCCCCATCTTGTTGGAAAATTGTGTGTTCATTCACTGTAAAACGAGCGAGTTCTGGCGTAAGAAAGTTCTGGATCATTGCAACGTAACGCACAGACTTAACAGTCACAACAATTCCATTGATATCCTCGAAGAAAAATGGGTCTATGATTCCTCTTGCCGAAATTGCGCACCAAACCGTCACTTTTTGAGCATGAAGAGGCGTTTCATGAAGTGCGCCAGGGTTTTTCTCCGACCAGTATCGGAAGTTTTGTTTATTAACAAAACCAGAGAGGTGGAAATGCGCCTCATCGCTCATCCACAAGGTTTTTTTTTTTTTTTTTTTTTTTTTTTTTTTTTTTTTTTTTTTTTTTTTTTTTTTTTTTTTTTTTTTTAGTCGTCTTTTCTTCAATTCTTCTAGCCATTTCCTCACAAAATTGTAATCGTTTCTGATAATCACTTGGTTAGAGAGATTGCACAATCTACATCTACATCCATACTCCGCAAGCCACACGATGCTGTGTGGCGGAGGGTACCTTGAGTACCACTATCGGTCCTACCTCCTATTCCAGTCATGTATTGTTCGCGGAAAGAAAGATTGTGGGTATGCCTCTGTGTGGACTCTAATCACTCTGATTTTATCTTCATGATCTCTTTGCGCGATGTACGTAGGAAGGAGAAATATACTGCTAGGCTCTCGCCGTGGAGGTTCGAGTCCTCCCTGGAGCATGGGTGTGTGTGTTTGTCCGTATGTTAGTTTACCTAGGTTTAAGTAGTTTGTAAGCTACGGGCTGATGAACACGCAGTTTGGTCCGATAGATTTAGAGACATTTGAACATTTTTTGCTAGGCTCTTCGGTAAAGGTATATTCTGGAAACTTCGACAAAAGCCAGTACCGAGCGACAGAGCGTCTCTCCTGCAGAGTCTTCCACTGGAGTTTAGCGATCATCTCCGTAACGCTTTCTCTATTACCAAATGATCCTGTAACGAAGCGCGCTGCTCTCCGTTGGATCATTTCGACTTCCTCTATGAACCCCACCTGGTACGGATCCCACACTGGTGAGCAGTATTCAAGCTGTGGACGAACAAGTGTTTTCGGACTGCATTTCCTAAGGATTCTTCCAATGAATCTAAGTCTGGCATCTGCTTTACCGACGATTGATTTTTTCTGGTCGTTCCATTTTAAATCACTCCTAATGCCTAATCCCAGATAATTTATGGAATTAACTGCTTCCAGTTGCTGGCCTGCTATAGTGTAGCACATTACACTTGTCTACATCGAGATTCAATTCCCATTCCCTGCACCATGTGTCTATTCGATGTAGATCCTTCTGCATTTCAATACAATTTTCCACTGTTTCAACCTCTCTATATACTACAGCATCATCCGCAAAAAGCCTCAGTGAACTTCTGATGTTATCCGCAAGTTCATTTATATATATCATGAACAGCAGCGGACCCACCACATTCCCCTGTGGCACACCTGACATCACTCTTACTTCGGAAGACTTCTCCCCATTGAGAGTGACATGCTGCATTCTGTTATCTATGAACTCCTCAATCCAATCATACAATTGGTTTAATAGACCATATGCTCTTACTTTGTTTATTAGACGTCTGTGGGGAAGTGTATCAAACGCCTTGCGGAAGTCAAGTCTGTATTTTGTATGGGTGAAAATGTAAATCTTGACGAAGAATGCTTTTCACCGAAATGTTACTTATTCCAAGACGTAAAGGATGTTGTTTGTCAGATCGGGGTGGAATTCTGAGCATTGCCTGTTGAACAGCAGCAATGTTTTGAGGGGTTCGAACAGTTTTTGCACTCCCACCTCGCTTTGTAGACGCTAATCCAGTTTGTTCAAGGTCGTTTATCCACGAACGAATTGTGTTTCAAATAGCGTCGAAAAGGACGTCGCGTTTTCACCAAAATCTCACCATTCGTATAATACGCTGGCGATGTTCACCCATCCAACGATCCATCGCAACTAAATGGCGGGATATGCAGGTAGAACGGAGGCACCCGCCATTACCCTCACCACTCACATTCCAGACGTCAAGGCCATCTCCAATCTGCCCGTTTCACAGGCTAACCCTGTATTTACCCTTTTTGTAGGGCCCAAAAGCTCACCACATCCCCTACCTGAGGATATTTGTTCACTGTACCTCTGATCTTCTACCCAGAAGGAAAATATTCGAAATGCAAAGGCGCTTTCGATATCTGTATCCTTACTACTTACTTACTTCAGGATTTAAGATCAGCAGTACAGCACATTTTGCAGCTTCGTAATAACGTGCCAGCTGTGTGTTATAATCCACCAGTCGGGCCGCTTTGTTCTCTTTGTCTATCCACACGTGGATCACTAAGGAATATTTGATTCGGAAGTAAATCCATTTTCATGAAAAACCCACCGATAGAAGTCTAGTTCCCGACTTACAATAGTCGGTTGCATAATGCATAGAGTCGCACCGCTACTCTCGTCGTGGAGCGGGCCATGGAAATCGTTGCCGGAGATCAAGGCTGGTCGGTCAGTTGACAGTTTGACGCATCGCCTGGGGTCAGAGTACGCGCCTCGGCGCCACTACGAAGCCCATTCGGCGAAAGGTCGACAACCCAACACACGTTGACAGAACTGGGGACCTCTTTTGGTATGCGAGCGTGATGCTTTATTCATCGAGCACTGCGACGTATTTGATGGTGCCGTGTCTCGGGGTAGTCACCTGAATGCCAAGAGCAGCCGTTCTATTGGACGACTGCGAGCGGGCCAACGGCACGAGGACACTTGCTGTTTTGTGTACTGCCCGTGTCACTGACTTCTGCCCACTTCATGACCCCTACGTAAAGAGACCCTGAGATTCACGTGGTCGTCCTCTTAACTGACAGTCTGCCGAGCCATTCTGGTTGTTTTTATTCCCATGTAGAAGGTGTTTCAGGATGAACAGTGTTTAATAAAATGCATTTTGGACCATCAGCTGTAAAAGTAGGTAAATTTATTTAGATCTGAAGTCTAGGATGTTGAATGTTTTTAATTTATATGCTATGGCTACGAGAGTTGAAAGACGATCGTCTGTCGTCTTTCATATATTTTTGTATAGTTTCTGTAAAGTTATAATGTATTTAATGTCGCTAGAGTATCATTTTGTTAAAACTTGAACCCCACTCTTTTCTAGGCTTGAAGAATAACATTTTTATTTCATGTGTTAAAATATTAGTTAATATTGCTAGGTTTTTCTTATTTTGTTATGTTAATAATTTATTATGATATTAATTAATGTGGCGTAAGTACGGCTTCTCCGCTACGCCACTGTCCCTGTGAGAATGTGCAGTTGTTGTACTCTTAAGTGTGTGCGAGAATCTATGGCCGTTTGAACATTGGGAGTGATAGCTCGCTTTGCATCATTCTCTCTAACTCAGTATCGATAGCTGCTCATGCTAACACAGAGGTTTCCACGCCCTTTGCTTGCGGGCTAGTTAGCGAACCTTCGCCGGCCGCGGGGGCCGAGGGGACTGAGGCGCTCCAGTCACGGTCTGCACGGCCACTACGGTCGGGGCTTCGAATCCCCCCTCGGGCATGGATATTTGTGCCGTCCTTAGTGTTAGCTAGTTCATAAGTAGTTTGTAAGTTTAGGGACTGATGACCCCGTAGTTAAGTCCCATAAGCTATACAAACATTTGAACATTTTGAGCAAACCTTCCCTCCAGCGCGAATCTCGCTGTCCGTCCCCACCACCGCTGTTTTCAGGGTTGCCGCTCGGCGGATCACTCTGCTCTGGTCGTCTGGTGAAGTAAGGTTGGTTCTGGTCTTGTTTCTGGAGATGGTAGCGTTAGAATCATTTTTCTGGAATATTTTCTCCGATCGTGTGCGGAAAGGTGTTCTCGTTTTCAATTCATGATTTCCAATAGATAAACGCGGTTTGTGTGATTCTAGTTGCAGTTTGATATGTTAAAACCTTTTGTGATCATGTGGCGGTGTAATGAACTCTGTGTAAATACTTTCTAGCTTTGTGGGGACCGATTTCTAATAGGTGATATGTTCATTTTATACAGTGCATGTAAAAATCTTCTCATCGCTTCCTTCCGTGAGTGATATGTGTTCCACGTGGTTGGTTCATAGAGCAAAGCCTTCAGCTTCCACTCTTGCTCGTTCCATGCCCATCAGGCGGGTATCCTTCTGATTTCCACTAACACTTCTCTGCCCGCCTATTGTAATGTTGCTGTTTCTTCTCCGATTTATACTACGAACTCTGTGTCAGTAATTCTCTTTGAGCCTTGTAAAATCTCCTTTAATAGCTTCCTTATGTAATTCTGAACATTTCCATGGGTTGCATGCCGTAATTCTCATTTTATGTTTCCAACTTTGTAATTATTTCTTTTTTGTGGTTTTTCTGAGACTGGACTTCATCCGTCTCTGTAATAGCCCCCCTATCGCGTGTAGCTGTATTTCATTCGCTTCCTTATATAATTCTAAGCATTTCTATGGGCTATATAATTCTAAGCATTTCCATGGGATACATGCAGTAGTTAATTTTCTTCATTTTTCGGAAACTGAATTTATTCAATTTTATCGGTTTTCTGAACCACGTGAGTGAGAGTTCCGACTTCCGGGGTTTGCAGCTAGTCGCCTGAGTTCACGCCACTTCTCATATAAAACCAGTACCTAGTTCGATTGCTGACAGACTGCACCTTAAGAATCCAACGTGATTTGGTATAATAAATCCGATATTCAACCACTTCACCTTCAGTGGAGTGCGTTCATGTAACGTAGCCATGTGTCGCCGTTAGCGGGTTTGCTCGCGGTCAATTTCAGATGTAATTTAACTTGGCTATACACCCGCACCATCTCAAAACAGGCACGACAGTCCATAGCCAGCTTCAAAGTGTTCTTGTATATTGTGTTTTGTGCTACCTCCGACTTGCTGAATTTCGCCTACGAAAGCGGCGCCTTCTTCCGCATCGCCTCAGCACGCTGTTTTTGGTGAGTTTCGCTGTGGCATTGCGTATGTGTGAGAGAATGAGTGTTGTTTGTGAATCCTTCCCCCCAGTAGCGTTAAATCATGTATAATTTAGGCTGGGCACCGTCTGCATTAATCCAAGTAAGAGATGTATTCCATTGTATTAACAAAATTGGTCCCCCATTTTGCTTGTTTTCTATCTGAATAAACAAGTTTAAGTTCAGCATAATCCGTAAGTTGTCTATAAATTGTAGTTTTAGAGCACCTTCCCTCTTTTATTTAATATTGTTCTTCACAAGTGCTGAGAACTAGTTCAGATGCCATTTTTTCTCATATCTGAATTCCATTGTGCCATAAATGTTTTCTTAGCCACCTTTCAAAGATAACTACACTTGTGGTGACTTGCTTATTAATGTCTGTGTAATAACGTGTGAACTACTATGTATATTGACCACTGTAGGATTAACTTCCTGTTATTGTAGTAATTTGAAACGAGTCAGTTCTCAGTTTGGGCCAGGGAACAAGGCTTTGTAGCAGGGCGTAACCGGTAGTTCAAACGGACCTTATTTACTAATTTTAGGGCTAAAACAAAGCTCTTGTTATGTACAGTGGTCGATTTTTAGAGTACACTCTTCGCCGTGTGTTGCACTGCGATTTTTCTAACAACTTAAATTGGAAAGAACACATAAAAAATATTGTAGGGAAAGCGAACCAAGGACTACGTTTCGCTGGCAGAACACTTAGAAGGTGCAACAATTCTGCTAAAGAAACTGCCTACACTACACTTGTGCGTCCTATTTTGGAGTATTGCTGCACATCTCCAGTAAGTGAGATTGACAGACGATTTAGAAAAAGCACAAAGAAGGGCAGCTCGCGGTATAGGGGTGAGAGTGTCACGGAAATGATGCACCAGCTGGGGTGGAAATCATTACGATAAAGGCGTCATTCGTAGCGATGAGATGTATTTTCGAAATATTCCATTCAGGGTGACAAATTACACTGGTCTAATAATTTTGCCGAAATCATTCGAAATTGCGATTTTTTAACAGCTACATTGTCGATCCTGGAGTCGTGTTCTGGTTGCCTAGTGGTTAAGGCGACCGCTCGCGAAAAGCGGGAAACCAGGGTTCGGGTCCCGGCCCGGAACAAATTTTGATATGTCACCATTTGGTAGAACATCTACCGCTAATGAAGTGTAGCTGTTATAAAAATCACAATTGCGAATAATTTCGTCAAAATTATTTTCGAAATTTCTTTCACCAACTTTCTCTTGCGAATGCGAACATATTTTGTTAAGACCCACCTACATAGGATCATCGAAAACGGAAAGATTTAGGTGTTTCTTTTTTCCGCGAGCTATTAAAGAGTGGATCTGTAGAGAAACATCATAAAAGCGGTTCGATTAACCCTCTGCCATGTACTTCAATGTGGTTTGCAGAGTACTTGTGTCAGTGTAGATGTAGACCGATCTCCTGGCACCGTAGTTAAGGAGCTAAGTTTGATAACTGCAGTGTGAGCGTTAAGGAAATCAATATTTTAAGTGCAAAATCTTTGTAAGCATAGTCAAAGATAATACCCAATTTTAAAATAAATATCTCAGAGACCAATGATGGTAAATGTAGTGTAAGCAAAGACGCCATCAAATTCATAATATAACATCTTTGTAAATACATAACATCTGTTAAACAGAAAAGGCTATTACATAAACGACTTTCTATAATTGTACCCACAAAACATCATTAGGAGGAAAAGATGCTATGTGTAGCTAAATAAAATAAAATGTAAGTACCACATTTGTCATTATGGAAATCTGCTATACTTCATTTCGAAACATATTTGTAAAAACCATGTTTATAACTTCTCATACCACTTGACAATGCCATACTATGCGAAACAGCTGTAGTGCATTAATAAAACTATTTAGCAGCATTAAAAGGCAAGTATTAATTTAAAAAAATATGTCGTGCTACGAAAATTATATATACGTGTTACAGTAATGACGCCTGGAGTATAGGCACCCACACGACTCTGTACGCTGCATACGCAGTCGCATTCAAGGCGGCTGATCGTCTTTTGTCGCACTTAAGATTACGGTAGTAACACTAAAAGTGGGCCTTTGCGATTGTCTTTTGACAGCTCAAAATTTAAATGAAAATAACGGCTGAACCATTAATCTGACATGAAAACTGAATAACATAATTTATTTAGAGGAGAAAATTCTCTACAACTTTGCTCCCTTATGTTTTTTTCATATCTCGTATCGTTTGAGAGATATTTGCAAAAAAAAAAAAAAAAAAAAAAAAAAAAAAAAAAAAAAAAAAATCATCGAGATTTAACACCCTCTATTGCATTATCGAAAACCAGCCGTTCGGAGATGTCACGTGACATTCTTCGCCCAGAACTGTCTCTGGCATACGCCATCTTGCGATGCGTATTTGATGATTTTTTGTTGTTACTTACACGTTGTCATTTCAAAGCAATGGCGCACTGATGAATTAACAAAAACACGTCGTCTTTCGTACAATAAATGATAATCTAGTGTCCAAAAGTGCCATATTAGCATCATTTAACAACTGCCATCAATAGTAAGAGATTAAAGAATAGAACATGTCATTGGTGGCCGTAGCATAGTGGGCAATGCGTTGGATTATGACGCTGAATGTCAGTGGTTCGAAACCTGTCAGATCCATTTTTTTCCTAAAAGGGTTACAGACACTCTTATTAATTAAATAGAGCTAGGTGTTCAATGTTTAGAATTGTGCATATGTAAGAATGCTCCCTCTAAAATGCGTGTTTGTTCTATTTCGTGAACATGCCGTGAAATACGTAACAACGAATTGAACAATGGTCTTCTGAAGCATATGCACGTAAACTGGGAGGACACTGTAATAATGAACATTCTGCAAAAAGTGCCGACTCAGGTAGTTTCGTATATAAAAGAAGTCCTAGATTTCTGTGGAAAGTGTAGTTCCTTCATCAAACAGAAGTGAAGTGTATACATTGCAACAAATTACCTTTTTTCTAAGCGTTTATTCACTATTTATGGAATATATTGAAAGTCATTAATTAGAATCAATGTATCTACGCCAAATGTACACTGTGTTCCATCCAGGCTATAGTCACTCGTCCGAACGCCAAATGTACGCTACGTTCGTTCAAGCCTATAGTCATTCGTAATCAGTACAGCAAATAAAATAAACTTAGACCTACCAAGGCAAGACAGGTGATAATATTTTAAGGGAAAAATATAATGAAAATGTGAGAGAGAAGGTAAAATGGTAGTTCAAAGAGGTAAAAGTTCAAAAAAGAGTGTGTTTGTCAAAGCTAAACTTAGACATCATATAATTTAGGCTGTTTGTTACGGTCAGAAAGAATATTACGTGTTGGGTGCATAGATATTACCACAATAGTAGAGTCGTAATCTTATCACAATAATTCTTTATTAATTAAATTATTCTTTTGGTCCAAAATGTTTGCAAAAACTTATAAAACTACAAATCTAAAGTGCGCCATAAAACACGTCAGTGCGAATTTTTCATTAGCATTTTCAGTTGTTATCCGGTTGACAAAAGTCTGATCATTGTCCGCACAACTGCTGTCACCAGAAATCGTCATGCGACCATCACGTTGGTCTCGCGACAGGATTCGTGCCACACTGCTCTGTGGCACAAGATGAGTTCGTCCGTCAGAATATTGAGGCAAGTACCATGGCTGACTTAATGCTTCTGCGAGTGCGTCTACCATTTGGGAGCTGTTAGCAAACAGCAACGTTGCAACTTCCTGGATCCTGCGCTACGTTGAGATTTTTCGTGGCCGACCTTTACGCACATAATCTTAGAAACTGTCCTATCTTTGCACAAAACGTCGGTTCCACCTAAACACATCACTGCGACTCAATGCGTCGTCGTCGTACACCGGCTGCGTCGTTTTTAACGTTTTCTAATTTCTGGGAGAGCTTGATGTTTGTCCGTTGCTCAAACTGTGACATATATATAATCGTGTAACGAACTATTGTTGTGGTCTTCAGTCCGCAGACTGGTTTGATGCAGCTATCCACGCTACCCTGTCCTGTGCAAGCCTCTTCATCTGAGAATATGTACGGCAACGTACATCCTTTTGAATCTGCTTAATGTATTCGTCCCTCGGTCTCCCTCTACGGCCCATACGCTTCCGTCTAATGCTAAACTGACAAATCCTTGATGTCTCAGAATGTGTACAACCAGTCTATCCCTTCTCTTAGACAGGATATTCCAGAAACTCCTTTTCTCCCCAATTCGGTTAAGCACCTCCTCATTAGTTACGTGATGTACACATCTAATTTTCATCTTTCGTCTGTAGCACCACATTTCAAGAGCTTCTATCATCTTTTTATCTGAACTCCTTATCGTCCACGTTTCACTCCCATACAATGCTACACCCCAGACAAATGCTTTCAGAAAGGACTTCCTAACATTTAAATTAATATTGGATGTTAACAGGTTTCGCTTCTTTGGAAATGCTTTTCTTCCCAAAGCCATTCTGCATTATATATCTTCTTTACTTCGGCCATCAGAAGTTATGTTGCTACCCAAATAACAAAATTCATCTACTACTTTGATTGTCTCATTACCTAATCTAATTCCATCAGCATCGCCTCATTTTCTGACATTGCATTCCATTACCTTCGTTTTACTCTTGTTAATGTTCATCTTATATCTTCCTTTCAAGACACTGTCCATTCCATTCAATTGCTCTTCCAGATCTTTTGCAGTCTCTGGCAGAATTACTATGTCATCGGCAAACCGCAATGTTTTTATTTCTTCTCCCTGCACTTTAATGCCCTCTCCAAATTTCTCCTACCATTCCTTCACTGCCTGTTCATTGTAAAGATTGAACAACATTGGGGAAAGTCTGCAACCCTGTCTTACTCCATTCCCAACCTCTGCGTACCTTTCTTGCCCTTCGACTCTAATAACCGCTGTCTGGTTTTTGTATAGGTTGAATATAACTCTTCGATCCCTATATTTTACCCCTGCTACCTTCAGAATTTGGAAGAGTGTATTCCAGTCGACGTTGTCTAAAGCTTTCTCCAAATCTACAAACGCTAAAAACATAGGTTTCCCTTTCCTTAGCGTATCTTCTAAGATAAGTCGTAATGTGAGTATTGCCTCTTGTGTTCCTACCTTTCTCCTAAATCCAAACTGATCCACCCCGTGGTCGGATTCCACAAGATTTTCCTTTCGACTGTAAATAATTTGTGTTAGTATTTTGCAGCCATGACTTATTAAACTGATGGTTCTGTAATTTTCGCACTTGTCTGCACTTGCTTTCTTTGGAATTGGAATTACGATATTATATAATACGAACTACTCATTGATAAATTATGTACAGTCAAACATAAATTAAGACATATAGGAGCGTATATATATATAAAACATATGCGTCAGTATGGACGCTCGACCTCAAAAGACAAGCACATCTAAAACAAACACAAGATGTGATTCATATCTCGCTCATCCAGAATTCGGTATATAAAGCAGTGGTATCGTTATAAGATCTTCCTGGGAGCATTCTCCTTACGTATTCACCAAAAGACACCTCAGGAGATGCTCCATTGTTTGTATCTCCTGGCATTTACATCTTCCTGTGCCCGTATAACCCCATTTCTTCATTAGTTGTTTTCATCGGCTCATGCCCTTGCGGAGTTGGTTCAGAGTTCTACAATGTCGCCGATCTAGGTGAGAGCCTGGGGAAAGAGCTTCCTCATGAATGAGTGCGTCCGGGTACTTCCGTTTCCAGAGTGAGTCTATGGCCTCCGCAGATGGCTGAGTTGCATTTATGAAACTTTGTCTAAATTTCAGTCGTCTAGGTACAGGCTGGTGATTAGATAGATAATGGGTGCCTCCAATCAATGAGTTGTTTATACCGTTCTTTGGAGCTAATGATCGATCTTCTAATGTGAGGCGGAGCAATTCAAACCAACGAATGCAAATGGTCCACTTTGGTAGGTTTCAAGCAGCCCGTTATCTTCCTCCAGGAATCATTAAGGACCGTGTCTATTTCCCTTGTATGAACAGATCTTCCCCAGAATGGACATCCATAGCCACAGAAAGAGTGCCGTGGTACGTAGATTGTTTGGTTTTGCACTGCACTTTGCAGATGTTAGCTTCATGAGTGTTCCATTTTATGTTTGCAGTTTGGCCTTTATTTCTCGATATGATATTTATAGGTTAACTTTCTGTCGGGGTTGATGGATGCCCAGACAGGTAGGGTGGGAGGAGTTAGTTCTCCAGTCGGTCTCTGTCCCAAACGAAGTTTAATTCCATTGTAGCCTCCCCGTTATTCAAGTGAAACAGACACACTTGACTTTTGCTGGAGTTTGGTCGAAGTTGATTTCCCCTATAATAATCAGTGAGGGCTTCGAGTTCCAGGCTTAGCCCTTTCCCTATTTTGATGTGGTACTTCGCTTGATATGCGATTACTCTGTCATCCGCGTATATGAAGGACTTCGACTTCTCACCTATAGATTGGTCGTAATATGGCAAGGTCCGACCGGCGCAATTAACTCACCGTTTCTGGAGGATGGTGGTTTCAGTCCACCTCCGGCCATCCAAATGTATGTTTTCCGTAATTTTTATAAATTACTCGAAAGGAAGGAAGCTTAGCGTTTAACGTCCCGTCGACAGCGTTAGAGACGGAAATTACTCGAGGCAAATGACGGGTTCGTTCCTTTCAAAGGTCACGGTTGATTTCCTTCCCCTTACTTACCGAAAACCCGGAGCGTTATCTCCGTCTCTTATGACCAATCTGTCGACGGGACGTAAAACCCTGAGTTTCCTTCCTTCCTAACTCTCTGTCACAACAACGACCGTACGTCTGCACCCAGTACATGCGCTCAATTGTCCCTTGTATGGCCAACGGACTAACATGGTACAATACCATGGCACCGCCTATGCACTATAGTACCATCGTACGGCAACTTTCAGAACGTATTGACTGTACCATGTATTTTGACTATACGGATTATGATTAGATAAACAAGTTTTGACAGTTTAGCCATGATGGATGATGATCTGGTATAGTGAAAAATCAAGGTAAGGTGAATCATAGTTTTATTATCAGATGCTGTGCTTAGTTGTTGTCCATCTCTAACATTCAGCGTAAAGGGTTAATGTTCATTTTTTACATTTTAAGCAAATTTGTATTGTGGGGATTCAACTTAAATTGCAACAATTTTATAAAATGTGTTCAAGAAATGAAAGGAAGAAACAAGTATGATTAAGATTTGTTGGTTTTTGATTACATTTTTAAGAGATTAGGCCACTTTAGAGACCGGAAAAATGGGCGTTTTGGAGATTTATTGTCAGAAAACTACAAAATAATTCGAGTGTAGAAAAAAATGGTATGTACGATTTCCGATCATTTACAGCTCATTCAGCACCTCCGAGCATGAGTTAAAGCCACATTCACTAGTGATGGCATCGATCCCAGTCGTAACTCACATCAGTGGTCCGAAGACAACTCACATGCCATTGTGGAAACACATTCTCAAGATTGCATCTCGGTAGATGTGTGGTTTGCTTTGATAGACAACCAGTTGATTAGGGCTGTTGTGTTACCGCACCTTCTTAAAGGACTCCATTGTCTAGAATTTCTTGAAAACTAGTGTCCCGGATTATTGAAAGAAATTATTTTGGCTAAAACAATGTGTATGCTCTTTCAGCATGACGAGCTCCTGCACATTGTAGTCTTCAGGTGACGCACCATTAAAAGGTAACATTGTTTATTGGCCATCAAGGTCTCCGGACTTCACCTCTATAGAGTCCCGCGGTCTACAAAGAAAAAAAAATAGTTATAACAAAGGGCGATTTGATCGGATTATTAATAACTCATCTAAAGAGCTACATGAGATGTTACCAAGCCAAGTCAAAAATGAAGTTGAAGGAATTTTTGAAAATTCTCTTCATGGAGGCTCCGGTAACAACGCTGTACCAACTTTCAACAAATTCAACAAAAGGTAGCATGTACTCCTCAGTAGTGGGAATAATGGCGAGCAGCGTAGCGTATACCTGGAAGGGTGCATTTCATTTACCATGGCGCGTTGAACAGTCACGCATAGCGCTTTTATGAAAGTGGTGAGAATGTCGTAGCTGCGCAACGCCAGTTTCGACGGCACTTCGATATTGTGAGACATACAGGAGTAGCACAATTCAGCACACAATTCGGAGGTGGGTGGAGTTGTACCGTGAACCGCAAGTATTAACGAATAAGAAGCCGCAGGGAAAGCCGAGAACGGTGCGAACGAAAGAAATCGTTGACAGAGTACGGAACGCTATCGGCAGGCGGTCGGTAAACAAACACGCTGCAAGTTTACACATATGACGGAAATGTGCATCACGTTCTCCACGGAGATTTCTTTTAACATCGGTACAAAAAGTAAGTGACTCGAAAGTTACCGCATCCCCCTTATCGACCTACTGGGTGAGAATAGGTATATACTACGCAACCTGATAATGCTCCGGAAGAGACGCACTTTGAACTGACAGGCTACGTCCATAAGCAAAACGTGCGATACTGGAATAATGTGAATTCACAAGAATTCCAAGAGAAACTATAGTGGAAATGTCGAGGTATGATGTTTCAGAATCCTGGTTTCTTGGTCGCTAATTTTCCGAAGTTCAACACGGAAACGTAATTACTCGGAGAGTTACGGAGGCCTACTGACAACCTTCATGATTTCCGAATTACAAAATGTTCAAATGTGTCTGAACCTATGGGACCAAACTAAGTTGGTCATCAGTCCCTAGTCTTACAAACTACTTAAACTAATTAATATAATTTGACATAATGTCAGTTAGGAGTGCAACTGGAATAATTCATATACTAGGGAATACAAGTGTTTTCTAAGCCACAGTTGCAGCATTTTCAAGTGCTCCATAGTGAGTGAGAAAAATTAAAAAAAAAATTTATAAGAATACAAAGTATAGACCATTTCCAAAACTTGTTGTCTTTGCTTTGTACTTTTATAAAACTATATATATATATTACTATGAAGCACTTGAAAATGATGCCGTAGTGCATCGAAACTGGTTGTGTATAAGAAGTATTAAAAAATTTCTTTTTTAACAAGCAATTGTGGCTTAGAATACACTTGTATTCCCTAGTATACTTAAACTAACCTAAGGACATCACACACATCCATGCCCGAGGGAGTATTCGAACCTTCGACGCGGGAGGCCGAGCGATCCGTAACGTGGCGCTCCAGACCGCTCGGCTACTCCCGCGCTGCTCCGAATTACACAGTCAGGGCGTTGGATATCAGTTTATTACCAGCAGGATGTGGCAACTGTGCGCGCTTCTCAAGAAACGACGGCAACGTTATGTGCGGTGTTCCCAGGAAGAATTATCTCACGTTTAGGATACATAAAATGGTCGACCAGATACCCTGTTTTGAGTGCTTGCGATTTCTTTCTGTCGGGGGTACCTCAAAAGCCGAGTGTTTGCATCACATATCCTCTACTTTGAGTGAGGTGTATTCGTCAAGAGCTCCAGGCAGTTCCATCTGAAATGCTGCTGAAAATAATAGACAGCATATTTGATCATTAAGTAATTAAAAAATAAAACTGAAAAATTAAAAAAAAATGATTATAGGACTACGATAGTGTGTCATGAAATTGCTTTATGTTACCTATCACTTACCACTCTACTCCCTCCATTCTCTATTTAGTGTTACTATAGGACCTACATTGACATTGTAGATTATTTATACCGGACTTTGCATATGTAATTTAAGGTGAATGCACACGTTGCTCGGACTCTTAAAAAGAATCCGTGAAATTCCGATAGTAATGAGTAAAATCAGCAGGGACTTAAAGTCAGTAATACGTGGATAAGTAGATGATTTTTGTCTGACGGAAGGGACACAAAGCTATTCGGTGCGGCTGTGGCGACCACTATGCCCGGGTGGTATAGTGGACAGTGCAGGTACCTAGTAAGCGGGAGACCCACATTTTCAACTATACCCATTAATTGGTAACTCAAATCGTAAATTTATTTGGGTGTCGGTTTTACTCATAGCATATTCAGAACCTAATTTCATTGGGATACAGATTATGTTTGCTTCTCATTTCTGTTCTTTAGCACTCAGACAGACAAATGCGACTTAAGCTACTCTCAAAAGTCGTTCCGTGCTTGTTTCTTGTCACCTGTTTTTGAAAGTTTTGCCTGTCATTGTACTTGTGCTATTATTGCACGACACAAATTCTGATAACGGTTTACGACCTTGGTCAGCAACGTGCCCACGATTGGTTTCAGTCCAGTCCGCGTAAGAAAGCCAAGTGAGAGATAACTAGCCGCTCGAAATGTACTCCATATTTTCTTAGGTTTGTTTTCTGTATACTAAAGTTCACATTTATTTAGTGTTACAGAAAAAACTCATGCTTATGCGATCTGCCTTCGAAAGTAATTTAATAAATGCTTGCTAATACTCGAAAAAAATTGACAAAATTGTTTGGGAATCAGCGATCTGTAAATGAGTCAATGACAGCGTTATTATTACGATATACGTGACCTGATTTGAACTTTTAATGGGGTTTCGTCTTAACCCCTCGGAGCAGTTAGACAGGTGCACCTGTTTTTCGAATATTAGCATACTAAATTTCAAACGATGTAACGACCTTCCTACGGCCAAAACTCACTATCTCCTAACTGCTTGTCGGCTAGGACTGCTCTATTCCATTACCATATTTTTCGTACTGTTAATAAATAATTTTTCTTCGGCTGCGGACGTATTTGAAAACTGCAAATACTGTAATTGAAGGGAGTTTATAATGAATTACTTCAACCAGTTGCTTTGGAAGGCATTATGCATCCGCGATATTTCAAGATGCCTGACATCCCATATTTTTTACTTGTCGTCAACATCGTTTCTTTAATAAAGGTGTTGAAGCATTCCCTAATATAACATTTTAAGGACGATATTGCAAACAGGCAACTGGACGGCGACATGGTTTGGTTTGGTGACTGGGGCGACAGTTGTGTTGACTTCTTTTTATATTAGGGTTTTAACTTGCGACTTTTAAGCTGTAGATTACGTCTTGATTTTCACACTTGTATTAGATGTATAGGTTCAAAATTCTATTTGTCACCTCAGTATGAAAATTAAGTTGGTAGACCTGATACTTCTTCGCAGTTAATAAAATTTATATCTTTGTTGAATTTTTCACAGTAAATATTGGTTCTGGACTTGATTTTAACTTAAAGACCTTTTGTAATTTTGAGTATGAAAATCCGTTTCTCGGGGGCTGATATTTAATAAACCAAAGAGAGATTCAAGTGTTCTTTCTTCCCGCGCGCTATTCGAGAATGGAATGGGAGATAAATAGTATAATGCCAGGCACTTAAATGTGGTTTGCAGAGTATCCCATGTAGATGTAGAATAATATTAGTAATAATAATAATAATAATAATAATAATAATAATAATAACTTGAATCTTTGAGTCCCGGTAGTTCAAATACTTTGACGCCCGTCATAAAGATACCGTTTTTGCCTGATCCTTTTCCTTTATAGAATTATTCTTTAGAAAATTTCACCATAAGTTTTTCCTGACCAAAACTGTTAGATATATTCCTTCACACATTAATTAATTTCTTAGGAACGTCACAGATATATTTTCACTTTTAGTATATGATGGGAAAATATTTGGGGACTAAATAGTGGAATAACTGTTTAAGACTTTTTTAAGGTTCATAGATTCTCTATTCTGAAATCAATAGTTACATTCAGAACACTTGCACAGTACACACTTTTATAAGTTCACAATTCGTGATTACTATCGTCAAAGATTGTTTGTATTAATCTCTCTGGATCCTATACATTGATTACAAACTTTAATTCTTCAAGCTACGTCTTTGAAAAGTTATTGCATTAAACTTGCCAAATAAGTTCAAATTTCAGTCTCACGAATGTTCATCAGTTTCTTACGGGAGGCAGAAGTTTCTAATTCTTCCGTCCTAACCTATTCCGATCAAAGTCCAAAGATAGTGTTCGCTTTCGCGTATGATCATGATATTAAAGTTTGTAGTAAAAATTTAATATTGTCTCTGGTTTTTTACTATCTTGGAATGAAACGGCTTATAATACTTTACGCTAAGCACTAAGAGATAGTCCCACTGAGAGCTAAGAACGTAGTGAAATTTGGTGACTTAGAGAGTTAAAGACGTAGAGAGCTAAGCACATAGAGAAAGCTGAGCACATAGAGAGAGCTGAGCACATAGAGAGTAACTCAACTGTGGGTACTATTTATAATATCAGTATGACAAATGATCTCTGATACACGAGATGTTTTGACCTAAGTATTCCCTGGATACTATTATTCTGAATTACACTGATATAATTTGAATTTACCAAAAAAATTGGAAAACGAGAAAATTCTTCCTCTTAACAAATTATTAAAATTACGTAACGATGAAAAATGTCGGAATAGAGTGATTCTAATGCTATGGTCGCGATGTGATGTCACAGTAAATAAACAATATTGACGGTATCCAAATAAATAAAGATGAGGTCAACAAAACATAACTGCACTTTCAACGAGTGTTGTGAGCCATAATTTGCAGCGTCGAATAGGGGATATAATAGGGTGTCGTTTATTCGAGCGCTTAAGTCACGGGCGTTATAGTTCTGACTACATGCCCTAGGAATGCCGATGTTGCGTCACCTGACGAAGCGGATCGCAAGGTGTAATAAGTACAGTGTGTCACAAAAATGCATCGAAACAAGACAGAAGTATGAAATCTTTACAAAATGAAGTAAAAACTCTCCGCGAATTTGTTACGTAATTTTCATTGTTGTGGGTGTGTAAGTAATAACGCAACACTGAAATGAAGCGAATTACGTAGCTGCATCAGACCAGGCAAATACAGTCAAGTGTTGAAACCGTGTCACGTGAAACCACAGTCTAACATACCAGTCACGACACTCACGCGAAATTTTGTTGCCCACCGCGACAGCAGCGCACCAAGCGGCCAGCAGGGGACACTACTGAGCTGGCGGTATGTAGTGCGTTCTACGTCGGGTTACTCGCAGCTTATATTCGCTTTCGTGATCCTTTCCGGAACGGGGATTGTTTGTAGAGTAATAAAATATAGTAACAACTAGAAAAATACCTCATTTGTCTTTCTAATTTCCTAAAGTCACTGAAAAGTATATAATAATCATTCTGCTGAAACTTTTCCGTTACGATTCACCTGAAAATTGCATACATTTATATATAATAGTGATTGTTTGACTCGTTTCGGAACAGAAAATGGCTGGTAGTGTATATGGACAAGCATGTACTGCAGTTTGGATGTCCAAAGGTACAGAAAAAAAGCTATAAAGGAAGATTCTTAAGAATAGGCCTATGCTACAACACTCTGAAATCTTATATTTTACTAAAAAATTTGAAGTACGAAAAATAAGATTAAAACCAACTAGGGAGGTACGTAAATGCCCAATATTTGTAGAAAATATTAACACCAAACTCAAAACTGTGTGTCAGTGGTCATACCCAACATATATTCCCCTCGGAAATATGCAATTAAACCGAAGAAGGGCAGTTCGCAAACTTTCAACTATAAAAAAGTTATGAAATATTTCAACTATTAGTTGGAAGCATCTCGTCCGACACAGAACAATAAGAAACACGAAATTCATAGTTTTGCTAACAGTTGTCCTAAAACCTTAAACACAAAATAAAATGATAAGAAATTGTCATACTCGTTTACTTTGGAGCTACACAGTGCGGCGGTACGATCTCTTCTTGCATGGGACTAAACACCAAATTTTTTATGTGGCGTGTCAGACTTCAGGATCCGAAAGTCGTCCGCTCGTCAACAAGAAAAAAAAAATTGCAATTAATATAATTTTCCTGTATTGTGAAATTTCAAAGACAGATTCTTTCACAGATAGAAGAAGCATATGATTCTAGGTTTGCCCTTCTTTAAACTGTCACTTTGAAATAAATGTTTTAAAGTTCCCTTAAAGATCGAACTGTCAAACAGAAGTTCGTGGTTGTTCTGGTTGCTATAGACAGATATTACAAGTCCTGTTCACTGGTGATCGATTGCTATATAAGATCGATTTATTAAAATAGTAAAAATTGATAAAAGTCTTCTTGCTTTATCTGTCAAACAAAATAACTTTCCGTAAAAGTCTTCTTTCAAATTGTAAAATAGTTTGACAGTAAATAATTCTTCAGTTCCTATAAATGAATATATTTCTTGTAAAATTTCTATATATCTATCAAAATAATTATCGTTGACACTTGGTTAACTTCCGAGACACAATGACATTTATTGCTCCCACAATACAGATCATGACTCAACGACAGTTACATAGAGACTGATTTTATGGTCTTTTTTGATTTTCCTCGAAAGTTTCTATAATAATGTCAATATCCGCGACGATAACCGCAGAGACCAGCATCTTCTTGCATCGTGGCCGTCGACCCGCGACTTGAAGTGGCCAGATGTTTATTCCTTGAGCTCGGCGTCGAAGATGTTGGTCTCGTAGGTTTAATCACCGTCACAGCACATGAAACACAAGAAACGTACAAAACTCTTTTAAGAATCACATAACATAAAACATTTACATAAAAAATAATTTAAAAACATAAAATATAAAAACAATCTTCTGCGAAACTGAGCTTTCAAAAGATAGTAGTGGAGACAATAATCCGTCCCACTACAACGACAACGCTTCTTAGGCATACATTACTTCCGTTTCAATGGAGAAAGCTGGAAAAATATTCGGAGGCACATGTTTCTGCATGAGTAGGCTCTAGCTTTGGTCATTTCATTCATCTGTTTTAGTTCCACTACCGTTTATTTATGAGTCATCCGTTTCGTCTGATATTAGACTAAAACCTTTCTGTCTCAAATAAAACAGTCGTGCCGTGAATTACGTAGGAGAGGGTACGAGAATGAAGTGTTTTTCATACGATATATACGATGTTAATAGGCGGCTCCCTTGCTCACCGCTTGGAGCGCTAGTGTCGTCTTAGCTGTCAGGCGGTAACAGATTTTACACCAGTGAGTGTCGCGACTGGTATGTTAGACTGTGCGTGTACACCGTGCATGTCGGTGTACAATAAAGTCCCGCCTCATACAATAACATTATACGGTGGAATAGTGCGACCATCTGCTCGAGAACAACACTTAAACTAGACTAGAGTCCATAAAGATTTAAAGAAACATCTACGGTTTTCGTGATAGAGACTGCAGCATTACACGCTAGCCATCCATTTGATAGGCAAAAAGAATTGATTTTGCTTCACAGACGCTTCCAGAGATTACCAACAGTGAAGAATTCCTAAAGAGGTGTTCATTGATGAGGCCACATACCTCGTGTACTCATGTTCATCGCTATCGCTACAGCTGATGAAAATTCTCTTGCCTGCGGCGAGTGCCAACGTAACTCGCCTAAAGTGAACGGCTTGTGTGTTCTGATGCACGATCAAATTATACGCCCGTGTTTGATTGCGGGACAAAGTGTAAAATCAAACAATTACTTAGACATATTGCAGTTGCATGCAGTGCCACAAAATCAAGATGACTATGAAATTTTTCACCTAGTCGGCGCTGCTCCACTCTATGACAAACTTCTTCGGGGGCCGCGGCGAAGTGGCATGGATGTTTGTGTTGTCTTTATTATAAGGTTGTTTATAGGCATAATAACGTAGGCTTCCGCGGCCAAAGTTAGATGACATAAAAGTTTTCTGGGTATTGTACCGCGTCATGATGTAAGGTTATTACTTAAATAACCGACGTTTCGGCCAACGTTACAGTGGCCTTCATCTGGGTATACTGTTGTGAGCTGGTTGTTACTACATCGCTTATTTTTAAAAATTATGACGTAATACATAAATGAAAGTAATATAAAGTGTAGTAACAACCAGCTCACAACAGTATACCCAGATGAAGGCCACTGTAACGTTGGCCGAAACGTCGGTTATTTAAGTAATAGCCTTACATCATGACGCGGTACAATACTCAGAAAACTTTTATGTCATTTGTTTATAGGCAGTTTGTAAGTTTACGCACATGACCCAGCAGCGAACTCCCACAAGCTTAACAAACATTTGAACAATTCTTCTTCGCGAGTTTCAGGATACATTGTCCCAGCGATGGATAGCAAAGGGTTGATTCAAGGCGTTTCCACCTTGATTACCGGACTTGAAGCTCATAGATTGTTGATTGTTGGATTATGTGAAGTAAAGTGTGCCCAGTGTTCGTATGAACGACACTGATCATTTAAAGAACTAGAGATGCTATTCACTCCGTCACACCTGATGTCTTTCAACGTGTTTGGAATGACTAGAACAGAGATTCACAATCTTCTGCAAAATGTTCTACGAAAAATTTTCACGAGGCAGTTTATGCGTAATATTTAGTCGGAGGAAAAATAAATCAATGGATAATTACTTTTATGATATATATTTTGCAAGTGGAAGAGGTTGCGGTGTTGCCGCAATTACGAAAGAATGATATGGATGCGTTGTTCTCGTATCACCCTACGCTATGATCCATTCAGCTGCTTGTTACAAAGGACTTTCTACATAACTTGTCAGTTTATAAAACTTTCCTGATGGAAAAAATAAGTTATTTCTTCCGTCGTTGTGATATACTACTGGCCATTAAAATTGCTACACCAAGAAGAAAAGCAGATTATAAACGGATATTCATAGGCTAAATATATTATACTAGAACTGACAGGTAATTACACTTTTAAGCAATTTGGGTGCATAGATCCTGAGAAATCAGTACCCTAAACAACCACCTCTGGCCATAATAACAGCCTTGATACGCCTGGGCATTGAGTCAAACTGAGCTTGGATGGCGTGTACAGGTACAGAAACCAATGCAGCTTCAACACGATACCACAGTTCATCATGAGTAGTGACTGGCATATTGTGACGAGCCAGTTGCTCGGCCACCATTGCCCAGACGTTTTCAACTGGTGGGAGATCTGGAGAATGTGCTGGCCAGGGCAGCAGTCGAACAATTTACGTATCCAGAAAGGCCCGTACTGGACTTGCAACATGCGGTCGTGCATTATCCTGCTGAAATGTAGGGTTTTGCAGGGATCGAATGAAGAGTAGAGGACGAGTCGTAACACAACTGAAATGTAATGGCCACTGTTGAAAGTGTCGTTGATGTGAACCAAAGGTAACCGAGACATATGACCAATGGCACCCCATACCATCACGCCGGGTGATACGTCAGTATGACGATGACAAATACACGTTTCAATTGTGCGTTCACCGCGATGTCGCCAAACACGGATGTGACCATTATGATGCTGTAAAAAGAACCTGGATTCATCCGAAAAATCAAGGGTAACCGCAGCCATGGTCTCCGAGCTGATAGTCCATGCTGCTGAAAACGTCGTCGAACTGTTCGTGTATATGGTTGTTGTCTTGCAAACGTCCCCATCTGTTGTCTCCTGGGTCGAGACGTGACTGCACGATCCGTTACAGCCATGCGGATAAGAAGCCTGTCATCGTGATACGAGGCCGTTGGAATCCAGCACGGCGTTCCGTATTGCCCTCCGGAACCCAAAGATTCCATATTCTGCTAATAGTCAATGGTTCGCGACAAACGCGAGCAGCAATGTCGCGATACGATAAACCGCAATCGCGATAGGCTACAATTCGACCTTTATCAAAGTCGGAAATGTGATGGTACGAATGTATCCTCCTTACACGGGGTATCACAACAACGTTTCACCAGGCAACGCCAGCCAACTGCTGTTTGTGTGTGAGAAATCGGTTGTAAACTTTCCTCATGTCAGCACGTTGTAGGTGTCGCCATCGATAACAACCTTGTGTGAATGCTCTGAAAAGCTAATCATTTACATATCACACCATCTTCTTCCTGTCGGTTAAATTTCGCGTCTGTAGCACGTCATCTTCGTGGTGTAGCAATTTTAACGGCCAGATATTAAAAAGTCTTCTAGTGACCCACCTGAACAGTCAACCCAATAACCACTGAATCAGAATATGTTTAGATGAGTGTTGAGCGACAAATGGAAGTCACGTGGAACTACTGCTAGTAGACGTTGTAAACATATAACATGGATCGGGGATCGAGATTCTAACGTGTGACGATCTGCTCACTAGGCAGTTGCGCTCTCTACGCCATCCCCAGGCACATGGGCTTCACGTATCTGCACGGACTACTCAAGCACGTGTCCTGGCCGATCGAAAACCTTCACGTCTTCCTACTTCGACCACTGTACTCCATGGCTTGCATCTCTACTCTCGCAAGGAGTTAGGTCCTCGTGTGCACCCCCATTGAAACAGGCATCAAATCGCGACTATGTTGATTACGGTGTCTGTTCTTTGCTGTTTACAACGTCTACTAGCAGCTGAGACTCAAAAACCAGATTTAAACTCTAAATTTGCAGCAACTGCTGCGTCACATAACGATTGCACTGAACAGTTTCGGGAGTTCTTCATTCGTTTGGTGAAGGTTTCACATTTGTTTCCTTGCCTTTATGCTCCTCGACATTAGAGACACAATGTCACCAAAGTAGAATTGCCCATAATAGTTCGCGATCGGGAGCGCTCACTTTAGTTCGCGGCTCTGCCGCGATCTAGTTCGTTCTTTTAGTTTGTCCGCTTGAGGTGACAGCTGAGCGGCGTAGTCTGCGCATGCAGGTGGAGGTAGGAGTTCCCCGACCTAGCTGCTTCATGCGCTTGCTGCTTGAGCCGCTAACGATATCACGCAAACCAAAAGAAACAGTTGGTGGATAATTTCTCGCGTTTAGGTTTAGAGTTATCTCTATATCTTGGCATTATGGAATTTATTACTCAGATATTGCAGAGTGCAGAATACTTCAAAACAGAAATTTTATATCACTGAACTATGCAATCTAGCAGGCAGATGCTCACGTAGAAATGGCTCTCATCAGCAGAAGGCAAACACGTGATTTTTAATTCTGCTGCGGCCTCTCGCTATTGCCCGTCGGTCTTCGGAAACGAATTCAACGAACTAAGAAGCGCGATACGTTTTGCATAATAGTTCGCGACCGGTAACGCATGTTTTAGTTCGCGACCAATCGCGCATATTTTAGTTCGCAGCTCGGCCGCGAAGTAGGTCGCTCTCTTTAGTTCGTCCGCTCTCTTTAGTTCGTCCGCTCTTTTTAGTTCGTCCGCTGTTTTTGGCTTTTGCTACCGCTACTGAAAGAGCTCTTTCTTTTGTTATGACAGCTTTTGTATATAATGATCAGTGTTGCCCAAGGGTATGCTATTACCCGTATTTTTGGACAATTAGGCATCAAATACTTAAGCAAATAAACAAGTTATTTACACGAATGGGTGATACAATCGTATTCAACTACTTTGCATACAGATTACTCGTAGTAAATATTATTTAGACACTGCTGAATCCCTTAGAAAAGAAAATTTGTGGCTGTGAACTATGAAACTACAGTGCATCTCAGCTCGAAATGACGGTAACTGACAAGGGAATCACGCGATTCTGCGCGCTCTCGAGTCCTCTCGCTGTTCCCCGTCTAGTCTTCGCAAAAGGAGCGGAAGAACTAAGAGGCGAGGGATGTGCGAACTAGTTCGAGTAGTTCGCCTGTGGGAGCGCTCTTCCAAACTAGTTCGTTCGCCAGATGATGGCACCGGGGCCTCACCAAGGCATGTGGACGTTCGCGACATCTTTATTAGAATAGAGCGTGTACCAAGCCGACCCACGTACAGGGATATCGTCCGACGGTGTGAAATGGAAACTCGTTTTATTGGCAAGGTGTCACTCCTCCCGCTTCTCCTTTTGAAGTCGGGATGGGGACCGGCCGTGGCAGAGTTGACAATGATATCAAGCGATGCGGAGAAAAAGCACGACGTACGTCTTTTTTTTTTTTTTTTTTTTCTGGTCTGGGCATTGGCTGAAGCGCTGACTGAGCACAAATTTGAGCGGCGGTACGTGGTCGTGGGGCGAGAACTGTGGTGTCGGCTTGACGAACAGCCTGTCCCGTGTGAGCCGAGTGGAATTTTCCTTTTGTGGTCTACGCTGACGTGCTGTCTCGACTCCCGGTTGATAACGCCCGCAAGGACACGACGTGACTCATGCGTGGCCGTCTCCACCTGCACGGCGAGGCTCGTCGACGGAGCCACGAGCTCCTCCTACACACAAGGAAATTTTTTTCACTGTTACGAACTCAAGGCATTGATCGAGGAGATGATACGGAACAATAAAGGTCTAATGAATGTAGGTCCAGAAATGCACGAATTCCATCCTAGAGACCATTTATTCAAACATACTTTGTTACAGAGACTGCTATCTAATACGTGCTCAGTTTTGCCAACCGCGGCGGAATTCTGTTAGGCCAGTGCTTTCCAAACATTCCCTCATGGCGACACCCTTTTATAGCATAGATTTTTGCGCGACACCCTTTCACTAATATAAATACATATGGTAGAATTTAGATGGGTCTAGGGGGGGGGGGCGGAAATAAAGTATCCTTATATGTAGTTTGTAAACGAAACTGAAATCCTCGCACACATCGACATGTTTAATGTTAATCCTAACTGCAGCAATTACGTACACTTATCGCAAGAAAAGGAAACATTAGGAACTAAGGAGATGTACAACAGAGTAACACCGCAGACAACAATGCCTAACTTACACAGTAATACTTGCTTCTTCTACATCTACATACATACTCCGCAATTCACCGTAAGGTGCGTGGCGGAGGGTACACTGTACCACTACTAGGCATTTCCTTTCCTATTCCACTCCCAAATTGAACGAGGAAAAAAAGAATGCCTATATGCCTCCGTACGAGCCCTAATTTCTCTTATCTTGTCTTTGTGATCTTTACGCGAAATTTAAGTAGGCGGCAGCAAGATCGTACTACATTCAGCTTCAAATTCCGGCCCTCTAAATTTACTTAACAGAAATTCACGAAAAGAACGTCGTCTTTCTTCCAGCGATCCCCAATTGAGTTGCCGGAGCATTTCCGTGACACTCGCGTATTGGTCGAACCTACCGGTAACAAATCTAGCTGCTCGCCTCTGAACCGCCTCTATGTCTTCCTTCAAACCGATCTGCTGCGGGTCCCAAATACTTGAGCAATACTCAAGACGTGGTCGTACAAGCGTTTTATACGCGGTCTCCTTTACAGGTGAAGTAAATTCTCCCAATAAACCGAAGTCGGCTGTCTGCCTTACTCACAACTGTCCTTACATGCTCGTTCCATTTCATATCGCTCTGCAATGTTACGCCTAGATATTTGAACGACGCGACCGCATCAAGAAGCTCACTACTGATGCTGTATTCGAACATTATAGGATTGTTTTTCTACTCATGCGCATCACCTTACATTTTTCTACATTGAGAGCTAGCTGCCATTCTTCGCACCAACTAGAAATTTTGTCTAAGTCAACCTGTATGCTATTACAGTCAGTTAAAGACGACACCCTCCCATACACCACAGCATCATCAGCAAACAGCCGCAAATTACAACTTACTCTGTCCATCAGATCATTTATATAGATAGAAAATAATAGCGGTCCTATCACACTCCCCTGGGGCACGCCTGACGATACACTCGTCTCTGATGAACACTCGCCGTCGAGAACAACGTACTGCGTTCTATTACTTAGGAAGTCTTCCAGCCAGTCACAAATCTTCGAACCTATTCCATAAGCTCGTATCTTCGTTAGCAGTCTGCAGTGTGGCACCGCGTCGAACGCCTTTTTGACGTCGAGAAAAACACAATCCGCCTGTTGCCCTTCGTCCATGGCTCGCAAGATGTCATGTGAGAAAAGGGCAAGCTGAGTTTCACATGAACGATGTTTCCTAAACCCGTGCTGATTCATGGAAAGAAGCTTTTCCGTTTCAAGGAAATTTACTATATTCGAACTGAGAATATGCTCCAAAATTCTACATGAAACCGATGTCAACGATATTGGCCTGTAATTGTATGGGTCAGTTCTCTTTCCTTTCTTATACACGGGAGTCACCTGCGCTTTTTTCCAATCACTAGGAACTTTGCGCTGAATTAAAGATTCGCTATAAATGCAAGCTAAGTAGGGGGCCAATGCCGCAGAATAGTCTTTGTAAAACCGAACTGGTATACCATCCGGACCAGCAGACTTTTTCGTATTTAGCTCTCTCAGCTGCTTCTCTACACCGGAAATACCTATTGCTATGTCCCCCATTTCGGAATTAGTACGTTGATCAAATGATGGTACATTTGTGCGGTCCTCCTGCGTGAAAGATTTCTTAAAGGTTAAATTTAGAACTTCAGCTTTCCGTTTGCTTTCTTCTATTACTGCCCCGGAATGATCAACTAGTGACTGGACAGTGGGCTTTGACCCGCTTATCGATTTTACATAGGACCAGAATTTTTTCGGGTTCTCGGAAAGATCTTTTGCTAAGGTATGGCTGTGATAATTATTGTATGCTTCACGCGTCGATTTTTTTATAGACGCACGAATCTCTACTAACTTTTGCCTGTCATCATTTGCGTGTTCTTTTTTGAATCGAGAGTGCAACAGCCTTTGCTTTCTCAGCAGCTTTCTAACATTATTATTATACCACGGTGGATCTTTTCCATCCTTAATCGTCTTTACTGGCACATATTTCTCTAACCCTTCATTAACAATGCATTTAAATTTAGTCCACAATTCCTCTACATCCATAGTCCCAGAATTAAACGATGCCCATTCATTTTCTAAGTGCGATCGTAACATTTGCTTGTCGGCTTTTCCCAACAAAAACACGCTCCTGGCCTTCTTGACTGGTTTATGAACTTTGGTCACCATCGACGCTATGACGATATCATGATCACTAATTCCTGTCTCTACACAGACATCGTTAATAAGGTCAGGCCTGTTTGTGGCTATAAGGTCTAGAATATTACCATTGCGCGTGGGTTGCCGGTTTAATTGCTCAAGACAGTTTTCGGAGATGTGACTCAACTTCCGAAACACTGAAACTGAATTTCGGAAACCGTTTTTCGCTGTCTTGTGTACATGTCAGAGCCGTATACGGTTTTGCTGGATCGATTGAAAACGGCATCTGGAAATTAGCTGCTCGGATTTCCGATTTAGACAGCACAGTGGCTGTTCCCTTTCATTTCAATTTTATCACATTATTTTCAGAAATAAAGGCGATGTATTTATGACAAGTGATGAATTATTATTTAAGTTCTATTGTTAGGTTAAAAAAAAAGGATAAATATTTGTGACAAGTAAGAATATGAATGTCATTCTGGTCCCAGAATGTGTTACATACAGGAAACTGAGAGAAAAGAATATTAACGCATACCAGAGATCGAACCAACGATCACAGCATTTAAAATACTACTCTCTGTTAGTCACCCGGCCATACTCCATACTAAACATCGCAACTGAATAGCTTTAGTCATTGGACAATTGTGACTGCTTTTACAATCTGTGAGAGCTTTTACAGCCACTGTGTCATTGAATGACATTTGATTGCAAGAAACGCTAACGTGGGTGACGTGGCTTTGATAAATCCATTAAAAAACGCTCACTTGCAGCTTTTTGAGAAGGAGAGCAGTCTACAGTGAAGGTTCGTTCAAGTAGCTGCCAGTTCAGGAAAACTGCACATTGGAAGAGCTGTTATCAGCAGCAGCTCTGCGCATGCGCAGTTTGCTGGAATCTGGCAACTGGCAGCTGCTTGAACGAACCCTGGGTGTCTACTGCTGATGAGGCAGATCTGCCGCCTAGCGGCTGAGCACGCAATTAATGTGCACCGATCAATCCTTTAATACGTGATCTGTGGTGCACTGAATGAAGAGAAGGATGATTAGCTGCAGGCTAGTCTTCAGGTTAGTCTGTAGAGAAGGATATTTTCCGTTTTACACACATTTGAACATTTTGAGTGATGACCATAGCGGTGTGGTCCAATAGGTTTAAAAACATTTAAATTTCGTAAGCTTTCTTTTCCTGTCGGATTCGAATGAGCTTATGACATGTGAGACGATGATATTTATGACATCGCATATACCGAAGTAAAGGTACAATTGATATACAAGAGGGTAGCAATATACTATTAAATCATTTAATTACGAGTCGCGTGATTCGGATGGGCCGACCGCGGTGGCCGAGGGGACTGAGGCTCTCCAGTCACGATCTGCATGGCCACTATGGTCGAGGGTTCGAATCCCCCCTCGGGCATGGATATTTGTGCCAACCTTAGTAGTAGCTAGTTCATAATTAATTTGTAAGTTTAGGGACTGATGACCCCGTAGTTAAGTCCCATAAGCTATACAAACATTTGAACTTTTTTATTATTATTCGGATGTATGTCATTTGTAAACAGCAACGTCATAGCTTTCACGCTACTAAATAAAGAGAGCTGAAACTCAAAAGAAGAAAATTGAAAAGGAATGAGCTAGTGGGAAATTAAAGATCAGGAAAATTATTATTATTCTCTGCAAAGTATTATATGAAGTACCTTTAAGAAACACCTAACCAGGTCACAAACCAAGCCAAAAAAAAAAAAAAAAAAAAAAAAAAAAAAAAAAAAAAAAAAAAAAAAAAAAAAAAAAAAACGGCCCTGCGAATGAGTTCCTTATAAAATGTTCAAATATTTGTAAACCTACTTAAACTAACTTACACTAACGACAACACCCACACCCCATGCCCGACTGAGGATTCGAAGATTCGGCGGAAACAGCTGCCCAGTCCGTGTCATGGCGCCTTAGTTCCTTACACCTGCTTAAGTTCAAATCTCATAAAAATAAGAAAAATACTTGCGGCTTCAAACTAATTGGTATATTTACAACTACCTTCTTCATGATCCATGATCTTCAACTTAGTCATTGTCATAGTTTTATTTAACTGAAATTATCTGGTGTTATAAAACTCGGACAAAGTACCGGTTAGGAGAAGAATAAAATTTGACTTATTCCTAATATTTCATTCCCTTAATGTGATCACTTAACTTCAATGACAAAGACGTTTCTCCACACATAGAAAATTCGCTACAATGCACTGCTCTTTTACTACCGTTATCTGTATATGTCATATCTCTATCCCACGACATTAATCACTTCATTTTACTATTATGGACAGAGTTATATCTGTAGAATACTAAAAAGATTACTGAATACGATATCTATTTAAAATTAAATCAAATGTTCAAATGTTTATGGAGCTTATGGGACTTAACAGCGGGGTCTTCAGTCCTTAAACTTACAAACTGTTTATAAACTACCTTATACTAATGACAGCACAAACATCGAACCCCCGACGGGGAGCGGCCTCGCGCATCGTAGCATAGCGCCTCAATGCGCTCGGCCGCTCCGCCGCGGCGTAAAATTAAAAAAGACTGTAAGCTGATATTTGTACAACGCAGTTACTTCACGAACAGCATGTGTCAAATGCGAGTTAGGTGGTAGAAGCTGAGTCTAATACAAACCTTGTTCTCTGCACAAACCCGACATGTAAATTCAAAGCGACGATCTTCTCTTGAAGAAAAGAATCTCAACCACGTCTAGCGTATGTATAGAGCAATCAAATTACCTACAGCTGTACCCGATAAAACCCCAATGCTAGTAATATAAAGTACATGCAGTAAATTCAACACGGATAAAACAAATCATTTTCCTTTTTGCAAGGAAAAAAGATGCAAAGCGATTGAGATGGAAAAGAATTGTAATGACAAAGTAGAATGCCACAAGCACTTAAATAAAAATAACGGACAAGAGTATCATATTTGTCACTTTCTGTACACAGCCACATGCAGAGTATAATAGAAACAAGGTGAGCTAAAGCAAAGGGTAAAACTTGAAATGCGGACGGCGAGGAAATTCGTTCCACGTAGTCAGCGTTGCCCAGGTTGACGTAAAGACAGATAAGAAACAGGAAACGTAACAGAGAGATAGGTACTTTGCTGATAACAGCCATTACATGCAGCAGTTGCCACCGGCAGATTTCGTGTTCCTGATATGGAGAACTGTGTTTGTGCGTGACTTCTACTCGTAAACACGTAGCCTATGCAACATGAAACATAAAAGCATTACATTAATTGCTTCGTTTCCCCTACTATCGACAATTTGTATAATAAATAATGTACGCTAAATGTGGTGTAGTCCCTTAAACACAAGAAAAGAAAATAATAAGTGTTTATATAGCAAAGGAAGATTTTTCAATAGCTGAAAATGCAGTTTCAAACTTACTTCGTATGAAATCAAAGTGCCATTAATGATTTCGTGTGGTTGAACTACGATCGCGATTAATAAGTCGCTGTGTAAATTACAGATTTGTGAGAAAGGTCTACTAAGTTTCACGTACGGAATTTAAAATTACTGCGAACTTTTTATTTTATAATTGTATACTGCTCCCAGCTTATTGTATATTTGGTTTATAAGAGATACTAGCTTAAACCCGCGGCTCCGCTCGCGTTTTGGTTGATTATGATAGATAATGCACGAAACGTCAAATCGATTCTTTTAAAGCGATGTATTAAAAGAAATTTCTTTTTTACTGCTTTATTTATTCATTCTTATATTTCCTTATTCGTATGCTTATCCTTACAGAGAAAGAGCTGAAGACATTGTAGCACGCACAGACCAAAAATATGGTCTGTGGCATCACGTTTCGCTGTATGTAACCTCCTTACTATAGAGTCACAAACATCATCACTGGCCTTCAGTCCGAATTTTTTTATAGTTTGACGACTTTCAACCACCATATATTCCACCCCCTTATAGCTGTTGATTGTTGTGGTCTTCAGTCCGGAGACTGGTTTGATGCAGCTCTCCACAATACCCTATCCTGAGCAAGCCTCTTCAGCTCCACATAAGAACGGAAATCTACATCTGTCTGAATCTGCTTACTGTATCCATCTCTTAGTCTTCCTCTGCGGTTTTTACCCCACACACTTCCCTCCAACGCTAAATTCACAATTCCTTGATGTCTAAGAATGTGTCCTACCAATCTATCCCTTTTTTTAGTCAAGGTATGCCAGAAATTTCTTTTCTCTCCAATTCTGTTCAGTACCTCCTCATTAGTTACGCGATCGACCCACCTAATCTTCAGCATTCTTCTGTAGCACCACATTTCAAAAGCCTCAATCCTCCTCCTGTCCGCACTGTTTATCGTCCATGTCTCACTCCCATACAAGGCCACACTCCATACAAATGCCTTCAGAAAGGACTTCCTTAGGCTTAAATCAATATTCGACGTTAACAAATTTATCTTTTTCAAGAACGCTTTTCTACCCATTGCCATTCTGCATTTTATATCCTCTGTACTGCGATCATCATTTGTTATTTTACTGCCCAAGTAACAAAACTCATCTACCTCCTTTATTGCTTCTTTTCCCAATCTAATTCCTTCAGCATCACCTGATTTTCTTACACTGCACTCCATTACCCTTGTTTTGCTCTTATTAATCTTCGTCTTATATGCACCTTTCAGCACCCTGTCCATTCCGTTTAATTGCTCTTCGAGGTTCTTTGCTGTCTCTGACAGAATTACTATGTCGTCGGCAAAACGCAAAGTTTTTAATTCTTCACCCTGAGCTGTAATTCCTTCTCCAAATTTCTCCTTGCTTTCCTTTAGAGCTTGCTCAATGTACAAATTGAATAACATTGGAGAAAGGCTACAACCCTGTCTTACTCCCTTCCCAACCACTGCATCCCTTTCATGCCCTTCAACTCTGACAACCGCTGTCTGGATTTTGTACAAGTTGTAAATAACCTTACGCTCCCTGTATTTTACTCCTGCTTGCTTCAGAACTTGAAAGAGTTTATTCCAATCAACATTGTCAAAAGCCTTCTCCAAATCTACAAAAGCTAGAAATGTCGGTTTGCCTTTTCTTAATCTATCTTCAAGGATAAGTCGTAAAGTGAGTATTGCCTCCCGTGTTCCTACATTTCTCCTGAACCCAAACTGGCTATCGGCATGGAACTGCTACGGTGTACAACGGGAGACTTCGGACAACAATAACACACAGACCATTCGTTTGAGTTCTGTAGTTTTCGTTGCAGAGCGAAATATTAACACACACAAACACATGTAGAATTTTATATACACCAATAACTTTCCATCCCAATACACTCCAACCTTTTATCATTATCAACCCTCAAGCAACAATGCAACCAATAAAGCCATTTTCAAAGAGTAAATATAACTTTCAAAGAGTATTTATTATTGTTCCGTATTTCGTGTTATATTCTTCAAATAACTAAATATCTATCACATCGCTATGAAACCGCGCCTAAAACCTTCGTCAGTTATAAATTAGTAACTGTACAAATATTTAATTCTCTGCGTTAGGACGTGATAAGCGTACACCGAACAGACATTGACATATATATATATATATATATATATATATATATATATATATATATATCCGATCGCCATAAAATCGTGCCTAAAGCCTTCCCTGCATAGACATTAGTAACTGTACAAAATTTTAGCTCTTTATGTCTTGTGGTTCAAATGTGATAAACGTACACCGAACAGACATTCACATTTATAGATATAGATTAGAACCCGCCCGCTATCCTCTTTTCTTCCTCTGCTACCTGTACCCAAGCCAGCCAACAATTACTTGTATTTATCCTTAAATTAAAAGATCATTTAGTTTCACCAACACTTTATTAATACACTCCTGGAAAATGAAAAAAGAACACCATGAATTCGTAGACCCAGTAGACGAAACTTTTATTGACACATTCTTGAGCATGTGTACAACACGCGATCACACAGAGCCATACGCACATGAGTAGTCACCAGAGCGTGCGCATTGTCGACACTAGTACCTTGTATACCCTCCTTTTGCAGCGATGCAAGCTGGAATTCTTCAATGGAGACGATTGTAGGGGTGCTGATTGCAGCCGGCCGCGGTGGCCGAGGGGACTGAGGCGCTTCAGTCACGGTCTGCAAGGCCACTACGGTCGGGGGTTCGAATCCCCCTCGGGCATGGATATTTGTGCCGTCCTTAGTTGTAGGTAGTTCATAAGTAGTTTGTAAGTTTAGGGACTGATGACCTCGTAGTTAAGTCCCTTAAGCTTAACAAACATTTGAACTTTTTTTTTTTTTTTTCTTTTTTTGCTGATTGTAGTCTCGGGGAACGGCGTACCTTGTAATTTCTACCTTGGCTAGATTTCGTGCTAGTCGTGCAGACCGTGCAAGATTAGATTTCATCCGGTCCGTAACATGCTCAATGGAGGACAGATCTGGGGATCGTGCTGGCCAGGGTAGTTTACGTACACCTTGAAGAGCACCTTGTGTGGTATGGGATACATGTGGACATGCGTTGTCAGGTCGGAAAAGCTTATCACCTTGTTGGTGCATCAACGTTAGCAAGGCGAGTTGAATGATGGTTTCAATTAACTGTTCACTATTCAATTTTCTCTTGACGACCAGCAGAGGAGAATGACCCTGTAGTATACGGCTCGTTACGCCCTGGTGCTGAGTGTCGGCACCGTGCGCCGTATACACTTCAGATTTTCGCTCTCCCGTGCAAGATGCCACACAAGCGTACGACGATCAATGGCACCTGAACAGAAGCGACTCTCATTACTGAAGACGACACGTCTGCTTTCGTCCTTGCATACGCGCATATCGCGACACCACTGGAGACGGGCTGAACGATGTTGGGCGTGAGCGGAAAATGCCGGAACGAGAGGAATGATCATGCCTCATGATATGGGTAACCACATCCTACAATAGGCGTTCTCCTCTAGTGATCATCTAGGGAACATTGAACAGTGCACGGAACACTGAAAACATCATTCAATCCGTCGTGCTACTGTCCATGCACCAAGAACGCGATATCCTTTTCAAACAGGACAATGCTCGTCCACATGTATCCCGTACCACCCAACATGTTCTTCAAGATGTACGTCAACCACCCTGGTCAGCCCAATCCGCGGATGTGACCCTCATTGAGTATGTCTGGGGCCGGATGAAACGTCATCTTCCGCGGTCTGCTCGATAAAATCTGGCCCAACTGAAGCACCAGGTAGAAAGTGCGTAGTAGGCCATTCCCCGAGACAACATTCGAAACCTCTACGATCGTCTCCTTGGGAGAACTACCGCTTTCATTGCTACAAAAGGAGAGTATACACGGTACTAGCGTCGACACTGACCATGCTCTGGTGGTGACTGCACTACATGCGTATGGCTCTGTCTGTGCCATCGTGTGTTGATTGTATCCTCAAGAATGTATCGATAAAATTCCCTCTGCTGCGTCCACGAATTCACGGTGTTCTTTTTTAATGTTCCAGGAGTGTTCAAGTAAGGAAAAGATCTTACTTTTTGTTAGTGGTGCACACTGTTGTGGGCTTCTTTCCCACCGCTGTTAGCCTTTTTTTTTTTTTTTTTTTTTTTTTTTTTGAGTAATAAGGTATTTCACGTATACACAGAAACGTCGGTACATCTTAAATGACAAGAGAAGCGAGGTTCATAACGGCAGGACATGCTCTTTAGTAGACTCCGAAGAAGTGATTAGCATTTTCTCCGTTCAGCATATGACGTCCTACACAGTAGGCATAGGATCCGTCATGTACTCTGCTGTTTCGTGCCTTACGTCAGCGACGCATGTAAGGCGCAAAAGGCGTCCTTTGGTATAGCCATGCTTGCTGCATTCATCTGGTCCCAGAGTTCATCTGATTGCCCTCTACACCTACATAAATACTCTGTAACTCACATTGAAGTGCATGGCAGAGGCTTCACTTTCATGACTTCTCTCTGTCCTCCATTCTCTAATAAAACACTGAAAAAGAACACCTAAATCTCTCCGGTTACGACATGATTTCTCTTATTTTATTACGAGAATACTCTCTTCCTATGCAGATGGGTGCCAACAAATTATGTTCGTATCCGGAAGAGAAATTTGGTGAAAGATATTTCGCAAATAAATCTCGTCGCAACAAATAACGGCGTTTTTAAAATTGTTTTGTATCCCAAGTCGTTTATCATTTCTGTGACTTTCTCTTCCCTATATCGCTGTAGTAAAAACCGAGTTGCACTTTTCTAAACTTTCTCTATATCCTCCGGTAGTCCCACTTGGTGGGGATCCCTCAGTGCGCAGCAATATTCCAAAATTGTAGTGTAGTCATTTTCCTTAGTGGAACTTTTGTGTCTTCTAAGTGTTCTGCCAATGAAACGTAGTCTTTCGTTCGCCCTCCCTACAATATTTTCCATGTGTTCTTTCCAGTTTAATTAGTTCGTAATTGTAATTCCTTGGTTTTTTATTTAATTTATTACCTGTATATATGACTGGTTTATTATGTAAATGAAGTTTAACGGATTTGTTTTAGTTCTCATATTGATGACTTCATACGCTCAAAGTGTTTGTGTTGGTAGTCTGTATTTTGTTGTGTTTAGCCTGGTATGCAGGATCTATGAGACAGGCGAAATACCCTCCGACTTCAAGAAGAATATCGTTATTCCCATTCAAAAGAAAGCAACTGCAGACAAGTGTGAAAATTACAGAACCACCAGTTTGATAAGTTCAAATGTTTGTATAGCTTATGGGACTTAACTACGGGGTCATCAGTCCCTAAACGTACAAACTACTTATGAACTACCTAACCTTATACTAAGAACGACACAAACATCCATGCCCGAGGGGGGATTCGAACCCCCGACCGTAGTGGCCGTGCAGACCGTGACTGGCGCGCCCCAGTCCCCTCGGCCACCGCGGCCGGTCACAAGCAAGCAGTTTGATTAGAAAACGCTTGTAAGGTACAGTATCAAAAGTGTTCCGGATATCTAGAAATATGAAATATAATTAAGATATCTTGACGACCGCACTTGTTACATCATGTTAGCAGATGAGACTCGCATCTACCTTCAACCAGACAATCGTCAGAGAAGTTTCTGGCGGTATCTTGGCAAGTCTGAACGTCATAGATACATAGTCCAGAGTGCAGCAAGGTGCTGGTTCCTTCACGTTTTGGTGTAGCATTATGTGGAGCCACTATACGACATTGGTTGTCGTAGTCTATGCGGTACAGGGATGACATCCACCGACTTACAGTGCAACCATGTCGGGAGCATTCCGTAAGGGATTCGTCTTAATGGACGACAATTCTCGCGCTCTTCGTGCACGTCTTGTGAATGACTCTCATCACGTTAACCACATCGCAAGATTACAACGGACAGTATTTCTCCAGACGTGAATCCTATCAAACATGCTTTGTATACATTTTAAAGGGCTGTTTTCGGACGAGACGACCCACCAACCAATCTGAGAGGTCTACGACGAATCATCGTTGAGGAGTGGAATAATCTAGACCAACAGTCCCTTGAGGATCTAGTGAACAGTGTATCTCGAGAAATGCAGTTAAGCATCAGTGCAAGAGGACGTGTTGTCGGGTATTAGGGATACTGGTGTACATTGCAATCTGGAACGCAAATTCAGAATGTTTAGGTTATTGCCAAATGAAAAATCTGTTTTTATGAGCAATAAAGAGAACTGAAATGTTGTTTTTGTATATCTATCAAATGTTCAAATGGCTGTAAAGCTATGTGGCCAAACTGTAATGGTCACCAGTCCCTAGACTGTTTCATGTGAGGTGAATGATTAGTATTATTAAAAAAGTACGCTAGTTATGTATATTACAAAAAGTTTCAGTGACTATGTTGAGTCTCTACAAGAATGTTCTAAGACTGTGTATTTTATTATACTGATTTGTGTGAAAGGAAATAAAACTGAAAATTTTACTTGAAGTGTCAGTGTGTTGAAGAGATTAATTTCAGCCCTAGAGACACCCGAAATATTAAATATTGTGCTAAATTATGTTTTCGAAGATTATTACACGATTTATTGAAGACTTTATACATTTTTGGGAACTCATCATCAGTTTATCTAATGTAGAAACTGTGTGTTCGAGTTTGTGAATCAATAACATATTTTACAACTGATTCGTAAACTTTATATGTGGTTTATAAAACAACCAAGAGAATTTTCGATGAAATATTTTGAGGAAATTTAAGCAGTAGACAATCACAGTTTAAATTATCTTAACAGTTCAGTTGAGATTCACGTTCCTAATTCGTAAAAGTACCTTCTTCCTCCTTCAAACAGTTATATATAGGGTGATTCTAAAGTCACTATACATTTTCAGTGATATAGTAATGGAACATTTGTTTCTTGCAGGTACTACAACAGAATGTTAACCAAGGAGAAAATACATTGATTTTACTTCTGTACTAGTTGTAAATTTAGGCATAAAACGTTGTCAGTCTTATTTTGGTATTTACCTTATTTTACATTCTGTGGTCATGTGGGTCCCTTTCTACATAGTTATGTAGTAGTAGCGTTGTCATCTACAACCAAAAATTATCTCTTTTGCATCTTGTGACGGTTTTAAAACGCTATTTATAGTGTCTCTGTATATAATTTTGAACAAAATTTAATATTTCGTTTGTGTACAGACGGCGTAGTGACGAAGTCGCACGTGGTCAATAGCTGCCTACATCTACATCTACATGAGATATTCTGCAAATCACATTTAAGTGCCTGGCAGAGAGTTCATCGAACCACCGTTATACTGTTGTATCTCCCATTCCATTCTCGAATAGCGCGCGGGAATAATGAACACCTGAATCTGTCCGTTCGGGATCTGATTTCTCGTATTTTATTCTGATGATCATTTCTACCTATGTAAGTGGTAGTCAACAATATATTTTCCCATTCGGAGGAGAATGTTGGCGATTGGAGTTTCGTAAGCAGCCCACGCAGCAGCGATAAGCGCAGTTGTTGTAATAATTCCCATCCCAGGTCCTGTATCATTTCCGTAACGCTGTCTCCCCTGTATCGTACCAATACGAAACGAGCTGCCCTTCTTTGGACTCTTTCATTGTCCTCCGTCAAACCCACCTGATAAGGATCCCACACTGAGCAGCAATATTCCATAAAAGGACGGACCAGCCTAGTGTCCGCAGTTTCTTTAGTAGTTCTGATGCTTCTTTTAAGGGTTCTGCCAATAAAACGCAGTCTCTGGTTCGCCTTTCCCACGACATTATCTACGTGTTCTTTCCTATTTAAGTCAGAAGTAATTGTAATTCCTAGGTATTTTGTGGAGTTTACGGCCTTGGGGCGATATACCGTAACCACGCAATTTGATTAAAAGCCGTTTGTGAGGAACGGTGTCAAAAGCATTCTGGAAATCAAGGAATACGGAATCAATTTGCGAACCCTTGTCGATAGCACACATCACTTCGTGTGATTAAAGAGCTAGTTGTGTTTCGCATGAACGATATTTTCTAAATCCCTGTTGACCTTGGGCCAATAGATCATTCTCTTCGAGATAATTCATAATGTTTGAATACAGGATATGTTCCAGAAACCTGCTGCAAATTGAAGTCAATGAAATAGGCCTGTACTTTAATGGGTTACTCCTACTGCCTTTCTTGAATATCGGTGTGACCTGTGCAACTTTCCAATCTTTTGGAGCAGATCCTTCTTTGAGAGAGCGGTTGTATATGGCTGTTAAGTAAGGGGCTATCGCTTCAGCATAATCAGATGGAAATCTAATCTTGTTCTTGTTAAGTGATTTTAGTTGCTGCACTACTCCGATGATATCTACTTCTACGTAACTCATTACGGCCTCTGTTCGTAATTAGAAATCTGGACTATTGGTTTCGTCTTCTTTGGTGAATGAGTTCCTAAAAGGTATGTTTAGTAACTCTGCTTTAGTAGCGCTGTCATTGGCAGGATCGCCATTACTATCACGTAGTGAGGCTATTGTTTGTGTTTTGCCCCTAGTATATTTAAGATATGACCAAAATCTCTTTGGGTTTTCAGTCAAATTTCGAGAAAGTTTCGTTGCGATAAGTGTTGTAGGCGTCTCGCACTGAAATCCTCGCTAAATTTCGAGCTTCTGTGTAGGATCGACAATCCTGGGGATTTTGTGTTCGTTAATATTTAGCATGCCTTTTCCTTTGCTTTTACATCAGTGTCCTGACCTGTTTTGTGTACCATGGGGAATCGCCTCCTTCTTTTATTAATTTATTTGGTATAAAACTGTCAATAGCTGCCGATACCACTTCTTTGAATTTGAGCCACAACGTTTAGTGTTAGAAATGAGTGGAATCTGTCTTTCAAGAAGCAATGCATTTTATTTATATCAGATTTCCTGAACAAATATACTTTTCGTTTATTTTTAGTAACTTTGGGACTTTCGATATTCAATCTCCCTACGACAGCTCTATATTCCTCTGCAGTCGGATTGGTCACTGTGCCCTCGGTGGTGGAGTGGCCAACGCGTCTGCCTAGCAAGCAGGAGATCCCGGGTTCGACTGCCGGCCAGGCAAAAATTTTCATTCGCTGCACATTGGTATTCCTTATAAACCTAGTACAGTGAAGCCATAAGTAATCGCAAATTGCGATTTATTTCATTAAAAATGAACGCTGTAACGTAATCAAAAAGATATAACTGTACACCAGCAGCTTTTTCGGTCTAGACATGCAAGGTGGTCACATTGAAGTGTAATGAAATTATGTCCTATTGTAACATAAGTTGCAGTGCCATTACACATTGGTTAATAAAATTTGCTTAAGTACAAAATGTATAGTGACTTTAGAACAAAATTTAATATTTCGTTTGTGTACCGATGGCGTGGTGACGAAGTCGCACGTGGTCATTAGATGTCATTCACAATTACTAGCAAGCCATCAAACAGATCTCGTTCCGTGGGAACATCTTGACACATTCCCCAAAGATCAGCTCGCTTTACCGTGGGACGCATCGCGCTGTTGACGGGCAGAAATGCGCGGCAGCGCCACACGTAATCATGTGATGCGAAAGCAGCGCAGCGCTACCACCTACGAATGGGATTCTGAAAACCGGCTATCTGCTCCTCAGAAATCGTGCAGGGCGCAGCCTTCTGCGCAGACGAGGACGGCTCACTTTCTGGGAAGTGGTCGGGAGACGAGATACGCTCCGCCAACTCCCCGGCGTTTGCAGGTCGACTTCTCGCAACTGTGGCGTGCCGACCTTGCCACGTTGGCGCCCTTGCCGCCTCGACTGATAACACTGCTCGTATTCGGCGAAAACGCCCAGAATAGTCCTGCCACATCACGCGCGCTGCGTCCCCAGCAACCTGCCGACGCGACAGTGCGTCACCCAGAGACAGACGATGTCCTCTATAAACAAGAGAGGTCTACGTTACGGGATTGGGCGCAACTAGACCCTACAAGCGGCTTCTAATGAAATTGCGTGCTTATGGAATATCTTCCCAATTGTGCGATTGGATTCACGATTTCCTATCAGAAGGGAAACAGTTCGTTGTAATTGACGGTAAGTCATCGAGTAAAACAGAAGTGATATCTGGCGTTACACAGGAGAGCGTTATAGGTCCCATACTCTTCCTCGTGTTTATAAATGATTTAGGAGACAATCTGAATAGCTCCTTTAGACCGTTCTCGGATGATGCTGTCGTTTATCGGTTAGTGAAGTCAACAGAGGATCAAAAGCAACTGCAAAGCGATTTAGACAAAATTTCTACTTGGTGCGAAAATTGACAATTGACACTAAATAAAGAAATGTGTGAAGTAATACACATGACCACTAAAAGAAATCCGCTGAACTTCAATTACGCGATAAATCAATCAAACCTTAAGGTCGTAAATTCTACCAAATACCTAGGAGTTACAATTACGAACAACTTTGACTAGAGGGAACACATAGAAAATATTGTACGGAAGGCGAACCAAAGGTTACGTTTCATTGGCAGAACGCTTCGAAGATGCACCAGCTCCACCAAAGAGACTGCCTACATCACACTTGTGCGTCCTCTGCTGGAGTACTGTTGCCCCTTGCGGGACCCTCACCAGGTAGGACTGACGGAAGATATTGAGAAGATTCAGAGAAGAGCAGCTCGTTTTGTTTTATCGCGTTACGGGGGGGGGGGGGGGGAAGCGTCACGGAAATGTTGCACGAATTGGGGTGGAAATCATTAAAAGAAAGACGTTATTCATTGCGGCGTGATCTGTTTGCGAAGTTTCAATCACCGACTTTTACTTCTGAATGGGAAAATATTTTGCTAGCACCCACGTACTTAGGGAGACATGACCATCCCAATAAAATAAGAGAAGTCAGATCAAAAACGGAACGATTTAGGTGTTCCTTCTTCCCGCGCGCTATTAGAGAATGGAACGGTAGAGAAAAGTTATGAAAGTAGTTAATGAACCCTCTGCCAGGCACTTAAATATAATTTTCAGAGTATCTATGTAGATGTAGAAAGCCGCGCGGGAGTACCCGAGCGGTATCGAGCGCAAGTTTACGGATAGCGCGGGTCCCGCGTCGGAGGTTCGAATCCTCCCTCGGGCATAGATGTGTGTGTTGTCCTTAGGTTTGTGTAACTTAGTTTAAGTAGTTCTTAAGACTAAGGACTGATGACCAACGTAGTTTGGTCCCATAGGATTACAAACATTACAAACTGATGACCAACGTAGTTTGGTCCTATTGGATTATAAAAATTTGAACATTTCCAACTAGAAAATACAGAGGCCGACAGAAGTATTCGAACAATATTATATGAAACACTAGCAAATCCGGCAACGCTTCGCAGTCGCTAATGTGCGTGGGATATATACCCTAATCTCTTCTCTTCTTCTCCCGATGTCTATCCCTTCCTCCCTCCTCTGCTTCTCCATCGCTTTTTCCTACCTTCCTTTGTCCATCTCCTCCTCCCCGTATCTTCACACCACTCCCTCTTACCCCACACCATATCCATCTCCTTCCCCCTCCTATCATCTCCCCTTTTTAAATCTATTTCATTCCCCCATTCTCTATCTCCTCCCCTCCCCATGTGATCTCATTTATTATTAGTGCAGTCAGGATCCGGACAGGGAATAGAAGTGAAAAAGGATGGGTAAAACAATTGTAAACGGGTTATTAGAGAGAACTTTAGAGCTTCTCTATCTGTACGGTGAGTAGCTTTAATATGCGTGATCTTAATGGTTTTATTGCACGAACATACATATCAACGGCGAACTGATGAAATAATCTGCCCGCATTTCAGTATGTGATTGTCCTCGCTTCGGTGAATCATCAAACGGTAAGCATAAAAATTGATACAGTTGACTTTCTTTTTAGTTACTTTACCTGTAAGTGAATAATGAACACTTATTAGGAATCTAATTGAAACACAATTAACAACATTGGTACATACCGGTAAAATTTTACATTTCGTGACACAGGCAACAGCTGTAGGATCGTGGGAATGAAGCCGACCAATCGTGGCAAAGCTTGAGACAGCCAATGAAATTTTAGTTGGCGACAGTTATTTTCTCTTCATACTAAATGATATTATTTTGAGAATCCCCATAATAATTTAGTTTCACACACATTAAACCTACTGAGGAAGATGATGTTTTTTTCGTGTATAAGAGTGAAATGGAATTCCCTTATGGAAACAGTCTTAGAAAAGCTAATCACTTATTACCACGAGAACAGTCAATAGCGTTCCCATTAACGAAAAACGTAGTACTGGTAAGAAATCTGCAAATGTCATTCGATATTGTATACTATCACCCATTGGCTAACAGCGACGTGACGCAATTTCCCGGAATCAACGGTTGTTGCCAACATTGCCCGTTAGGTCTGTGTAGCGGATTTAAAATTACACCCTGTATACCAGTTACTAACCGCTTTCGGCTTTTTTTTTTTTAAGCAAAGTATATATTACGGTTGCTGTGCCATCGCCACAAAAATATTGTGTGGAGTGTTTTTAGTTAAAACTGGACAAGTTGTGTACCATATGTTCAATGTTTTCTAAAACCACGTTGGTTATCAAAACAGTGCTTTGCTATCAAGGAAACCCATTAAACGAAACACAATAAAAAACTTTTCAGCATAGCAATTAGATGACCTTTAGAAAGGTGAACAAGTGTGATTTAACAGCTTTAAGATACTTGCAAAATGACATGTTCACCATAGCTGTTTATTTTTTTTATCTATGGTCAATATGTCATTTTGCAAAGAAGACAACCATTCCGTTAAGTACAATACTGAATACGTTAAATTCTCACAAGTACACTATAGGAATATCACTATAAGATATAATTGCGTTATATTGTGATTAACAACGAAATACTATTTTTATACACGAGGAAAGACTCCCAATAGTTAAACGGCGCGCCGTCGACTGAGGTTGACTGGATTATTCCGAACGCGACCCGACATCATTCGTAAGTTCACGAAAGAAACTTTCGGGCAAGTGGAAGATTCGGCTGATTTCTAGCCGAAATCGATATTTTGGGCGAAACTAACCAAAACCGAATATTCTGTCGGTCCTGTTTTTTGAGTAATAAAAGTTCACTCACCTCCACAGTGGTCCGCCTTGTCCAGTAGACTTGCGCATAATAGTTCGCGATCGGGAGCGCTCACTTTAGTTCGCGGCTCTGCCGCGAACTAGTTCGTTCTGTTAGTTCGCTCTCAGTGACGGCTGAGTGGTCTGCGCATGCAGGTGGAGAGAGAAGTCCCCCCCCCCCCCCCTCTGTAGTGTTACATGCGCCTCCACATACAAAACAATATTTATTTGCCCATATTTAAATTAATTATGCTTATATTTGTATATTTTTTCTTGTAATTTTGTATCATTTTCAATGTGTCACTAAATTCTTAAAGACGCAATATATTCTTTGAAAAACTTAAGTCAAAGACTAACTCTGAACAAAGAGAAATTAGAATAATACATAGATTTAACTATTGTTTCATTTAAAAGAAACGAGTAGTGACGCCATTTTTCTCTTCTGCATTATGCTCTCGTCTAGTAAACTTCTCTTCCATATTACGCTTGTATGACCTGATGAATTGTGAAAATGTCACTACGATATATATCAATGAGAAAGATGTAATTGAAATGATGTACTGAATTTATGACCTGATCTCGACTGTATGAATTTAATCAGATTTCACAAAGGTAACTGAACTTTGAATGTGATGTATATGTAGACTTGCTTCATTTATTTCAATAATAATTCTTTCGTGAGTTTACTGAAATTTACCATTTTCGATTAGTAACAGATCAACTAACTGCAAACTTAGTTACAAAATCAGCAATAGTGATAATGTCTCCAACAGTTAGGTTCACGTTGCCAGGTTAGAAAAGGATTTTAACTATTTTCTTGGTGAGTAGCTCATTAATTTCTCTTAAAGTACAGCATAGTACATTCATTTCAATAGATAGATGGTTTTGCTACCTAAACAGTATTGAAATATTTCTCCCAACCACTCTTTACAGTTATCCTATTTCGTGCTCACATTAACTTGCAAAAATTTATACTGACTTAAAAACTTTAATTAAAATAGGAAAATAAAAATGGAGGAATGTTTCACCCCCCTAGCTAAGTTCTGAGTTATCTCTATATCTTGCCATTATGTAATTTATTAGTCAAATATGCAGAATGCAGAATACTTCAAAACAGAAATTTTGTAGCTCTGAACTATGTAATCTAGCAGGCAGACGCTCACCTCGATATGGCTCTCATCAGCAGAAGACAAACACGCGATTTTTAATTCTGCTGCGCGCCCTCTCGCTATTGCTCGTCGTTCTTGAACTAAGAAGCAAGATACGTTTGGCATAATAGTTCGCGACCGGTAACGCATGTTTTAGTTCGCGACCGATTGCACATATTGTAGTTCGCGACCGATCGCGCATATTTTAGTTCGCGACCGACCGCACATATTTTAATTCGCGACCGATCGCGCATATTTTAGTTCGCAATCGATCTCGCATATTTTAGTTCGCGACCTGTAGCTCTCCCTTTAGCTCGCAGCTCGGCCGCGAAGTAGGTCGCTCTTTTTAGTTCGTCCGCTCTTTTTGGCTTTTGCTACCGCTACTAAAAGAGCTCTTTCTTGTGACAGCTTTTTTATATAACGATCAGTGGCAGTGAACTATGAAAGTACAGCTGAGCTACATCTCAGCTCGAAATGAAGGTAACTGGCAGAAGGGAATCACGAGATTCTGCGCGCTCTCGAGTCCTCTCGCTGTTCCCCGTCACTCTTCGGAAAAGGAGCGGACGAACTAAGAGGCGAGGGATCTGCGACCTAGTTCGTATAATATTCATACTATTCTATGAATATTAAATAATAACAACTGCAGGATCAGAAGTGATGTCTGTTCTTTCGGAACACACACACACACACATATATATATATATATATATATATGCCGGTGACGGGCAATGATCCTATCGTTAGTGGGGAGGGGTGGGCAAGTTTGAAGCCCTTACTCTTACGGGAATTAGTTCATAACTACGAGTTTGAGTACTGTGGGCAGGGCGAAGCTGGGAATTTGTATCTGACGGGAGGCGTGCCTAGGTAGTCCTTGCAGGTGCGGTGATCACTGTGTCCCCAGTGGTGTAGGGGTCAGCGCAACTGCCTAGAAAGCAGGAGACCCGGGTTAGAATCCCGGCTGGGTACACATTTTCAGCTTTGCCCAATCGCAGTTGATGTCATTATTCTATGAATATTAAATAATAACAACTGCAGGATCAGAAGTGACGTCTGTTCTTTCGGAACAGACGCCACATGTATATAAACTAGTTCGTATAGTTCGCCAGTGGGAGCGCTCTTCCCACGTAGTTTGTTCGCGAACTACACAAGACTAGCGGACTGGTTGGGAAGCTACTCAAGGCCACAAGTGTCCCTCGTCATCTGACACTATTGCATGCGATCTCGGGCCATTTTGACCAGTACGTTGGAAGGGTAAGAGGCTACCGAGCGTCACATGTCACTAACGAATACTACAAGGAGTTCAAAAGAGCGAGACTCCTGGCGACACCTGGATAGCGGCCCCACACCTGCCTCTCTCTGAGCAGAGTGCTATTGTATTCGCGCTTCCGAGCGATGGCAGAGGTAAACAAACAGGGTCAGATCCTTCGCAAACACTGAGCACTTCGCGAGGGCGTAGCCGCCCATTGTCTGCTCCAAGTGCTGGGCGTGGACACGTCTGCACACCTCGATGTCGCAACACCATCTGCCGAAGCTTTATTCTCGAGCTTCGTTCCGTGAAATTTGCTTCGTCATCGAGATCCGGCCCGAAATGTTAGATTCGCACCCAGCTCCTTCAGTGAAGCGTCCCTAATTTTACCAACTAAATACAAACTAGAGGCATATCTGATTTTTTGTCAAATTATTCCAAAATACCTCCCCGTCATCAATTTGTCACTGGAAGTTCCGACATCGCCGACCGCGGGGGCCGAGGGGACTGAGGCGCTTCAGTCACGGTCTGTACGGCCACTACGGTCGGGGGTTCGAATCCCCCCTCGGGCATGGATATTTGTGCCGTCCTAGTTTGTAAGTAGTTCATAAGTAGTTTGTAAGTTTAGGGACTGATGACCCCGTATTTAAGTCCCATAAGCTTGACTAACATTTGATTTAGTTCCGACATCGCGCCGACTGAAGTTCTAGTCAGCCTCTCTTACTTCTGGCTATAATTAATATGAGTAGCCTATAATCAAAGACGGACATCTGTCGTTTGCCAAAAGCTGAGATAAACGCCATTTTTTATTGCGGAACGTAGAGCTAATATATTTATAAGCTGATTTTAGCATTATCTAATACTCGAGGATTTGTACCTGGAAGTGGCTAATATCAATTGGATTATTCAAGTACCTTCAAATTGTGTTTGAAAATACAGATGTCCGTCTTTGAAACCTAAACGTGTTGGTGTCCGCTTTTGATGTGAATACGATTTTAGGTGTTCGTTTTTGATACACAGAGTTTCGCTTACAGCTCACGAGAATCTTTTGCAGCTTTATAATCTGAGAAATTATAAGAATATCGAAATATGAACTCTATTACATATTGGAAAAATGAAGAACTACAATAATCATAATAATCTTTTTAATTTTATATACAAAATGAAATGTTACCGCACTGAATCTCTAAAATTATTAACATAAGGTCTGTTGAAACTGTCGCCAGATTTGTCCGTAAACATCCTTACGTTATTTTTGACATCGAACTTTTTTCCAACAAGTGATAATTTCGTTCAACACACCTTACAATAGAACAGTGTAGTTTACAGACTAGTCTTACCTTTGTTTCTTTTCAGTGTTTATTTTCCACTTTTCAGGTTGTCTCAACCGCTTCCTAGATTTTCCTTCGGACACTGGTGATGTATTATGTTCCATTTCACTCGCTTTGAGATGGTTATTAGTAATAATACTATAAAATTTACTCAAAAACTTAAGTACGGGCTAATACGTCATAGTACCTGGCACATACCGTCGCCATGTCTGATTTTCGAGTTCATGTGGTCATATACTGTGTTCCCATTGGTGCACACTGCTTTAGTCAACAAGTGTCCGAATTTGATATCAAGCTCTTATGTAGGTCGCACTGGACTCGCATTCGGGAGAATGGTGGTTCAAATCCATCTCCGGATTTAGGTTTTCCGTGATTTCCCTAATTATTCCAGGCAACTACTGTGATGGTTCCTTTCAAAGGGCACGGCCGATTTCCTTCACCATCTTTACCCAAAACTCCGAGCGTTAGCTCCGTCTGTAATGACCAAGCAGTCGACGGGACGTTAAACCCTAAGCTTCCTTCCTTCCTTCTTATGTAGGTGTCCACTTTTGATGTGAACAGTCAACTTTAAAGTGTGATTTATCACATTTACGTCAATATTTGGAAAATAAAACAGACTTCGTCGATCCTCTGGGATCGACTGCTAACTAAATTTCGACCCTTAGGCCATATGTCCAGGTTTGATATTAGGCTACTCATATCTCCGTAAGTGCGTCACCAAAACGTTAGTTCAGAAATCAAGCTAATGGGTTGTTAACGTATAGTACAATAGTCATTTATGGTATGTTTATTTTCGTAAGGCTATGGTACCAAACTGCAGTAGTCATCAATCCCTAGACTTACAAACTACTTAAACTAACTTACTCTGAAGACAACACAAACACCAATGTTCGATGGACGACTCGACCCTCCGACGGGGTGCAGCAGCGCACTCCGCAACACGGCGCCTTACACCCCACGGCCATTTCCGCACGGCAGTCTTTTTTGCAATGGGACAATCAATCAATGTTCTGACTAGTTTTATACGGCCCTGCGCCAATTTTTCTCCTTGCATCTCCTCATGAAGGAGACTACAGATAAGATTTTAAATACGTTTTCCATGGATGTATAACTCTGTTGTGTGAGCATAGATCTGCAACGTGCCCGGATAATCATATGTTTTGTAAATCATTTTGCTTTGTCCGTTAGTTGTAAATTAGCAGACCAATTTCTATCAATTGGTACGTGACAAGAAATTACAAGCTCGGCCGCAGTGGCCGAGTAGTCTGCAGCGCGCCAGTCACAGTCTACACGGCCGCTACGGTCGGGGGTTCGAATGTTCCCCTCGGGCATGGATGTTTGCGTCGTCTTTAGTATAAGGTAGTTCTTAAGTAGTTTCTAAGTTTAGGGACTGATGACCCCGCAGTTAAGTCCATTAAGCTTCACAAACATTTGAAAATGTTCAAATGTTTGTAATTCTTGTTGGACCAAACTACGTTGGTCATCAGTCCCTAGACTTACAAACTACGTAAACTAAGTTAAGCTAACCTAAGGACAACACACACATACATGCTCGAGGGGGATTCGAACCCCCGACGCGGGAGGTCGCGGTATCCGTAACGTGGCGCTCCAGACCGCTCGGCTACTCCGCGAGGCACACAAACATTTGAACATCGTACGGTTCTTGTTTGGAACTATCAAAATGCGATGTAGTAGTTTTTCATGAGAACAGTCTCCAACCGTATGTTCTTCACGTGTTCTATTAACATTTCGTAGCAGTCTATGATATGCACCCTCAGACAGCTGAATACGAACATCCGGACATCGACCATAGTTGGCACGCTGGGACTGACGTCATTTTTCATAGCACCAAAGACTCCGCAAGTCACATTGAAGTGCATGTCAGAGGGTTCATCGAACCACCTTTATGATATTTCTCTATAGTTCCATTCAGAAGCAAGCGGGACAATGGAGCACCTAAATCATTCTGTTTTCTATCTGATTGTCGTTATTTTATGATGATAATCATGTTTCCCTATGTAGGCAGGCGCAAACAATATATGTTCGCATTTGGAAGACAGAGTCGGTGAAAGAAATTCCTCAAATAGATCTCGCCGCAACAAATAACGCCTTTCTGTTAATGATTTTCACCCCTACATCGCGATAGTACATAACGAGATGCATTCTCTGATTTTTCTCTAAATCGTGCGTCAGTCCCACCTGGTGTTGAACCCACAATGCGCAGCAATACAAGTGGTTGTGTCCAGCACTGCTTAGAATTATACAAAGCTTTTTGGGGTAGGGAAAATATTAAAATACACGTGTAAAATATATTAGTTTAAAATAGAGGCGTTTATTGAAAATCGCTAAACTTTTGTATACATCCAACAGTTGCCAACAGTCACGTGGTTCTACGTCGCCCACACATTATGTGTATTACCGCTTTATTTTTTACCCGGCCTACTAGTATCCACTGTCGAAGAATCTATGTAGTATAGATGTCATATTAATAACTTGTGTATTTCATCAACCAAAAGGAATTATGATTGTCATTTATTGTCTTCCCGTAGGTAGAGTGCCTTCTTCTGCTTGTCCCTCCATTGTGGATGCAAACAATTCATTTTATGAAACTTCCTGGCAGATTAAAATTGTTTGCCGGAACCGGGACTCGAACCTGGGACCTTTGCCTTTCGCGGGCAAGCGCACTACCGACTGTGCTATCCCGACACGACTCACGATGCCGCCTCACAACTTCACTACAGCCAGTACCTCGCCTCCTACTTTCCAAACTTCACAGAAGTTCTCCTGCAAAAACGCAAGACTAGCACTCCTGCAAGAGAGGATATGGTGGAGACATGGCTTAGCCACAGCCTAAGGGATGTTTCCAGAATGAAACTTCACTCTGCAGCGGAGTGTGCGCTGATATGAAACTTCCTGGCAGATTAAAATTGTGTGCCGGAACCGGGACTCGAACCTGGGACCTTTGCCTTACGCGGGCAAGCGCGCCAACATTTTCCTTCTCCTGTAGATCATAATGTAATAGTACGTTGTCATAATAAAAAATTATAGTTCTGCAAAGTTTTTATCGTTTATCTTCCTATCTTCCTATTTATGATTTTCTTTACAATTTTTGAGGATCCATCTCATATCAAGGTACAAAGAAGCCACTCTTGCAGTAGTAGTCATTGTTATGGAGCTGGAGTAAGGCACCTCTCGTATCATAACAAGTTCATTCATTTCAGTGTCAGAACCTGCATCAACTTATGATTTGAATTTTACGAAGTCCGATGTTTAACATGCAGTTATCTTTTTTGTGCCTCTCAAACGTATTTATACGACAGAAGCTGCCAAGTTTAACCTCCTAAAACAACTTTGATGACATAGTACTAAGCAGGGTAGGTTTAAGGCATAAGCGACACAAGCGGCTGCTTCGGATACCTAGCTGAGAGGACACCGGATACGCCCAAATTAAAAAAAAAAATGCTTTGTACACTATGTGTCATAATGTATTCTACGTATAGACTGCTTAAATCGTACATAAAATCAAGTTTTGTCGAAGAGTATAGCAGCGCGATCTGAGGCACAATGTCATATGTACACGACTGGCCATTAAAATTCAAGAAAATTCAAGAAGAAATATGATAAACGGTTATTCGTTGGACAAATATATTATACTAAAACTGACATTCGATTACATTTTCACGCAATTTGGGTGCATAGATAGTGAGAGATCAGTACCCAGAACAACCACCTCTGAAACAACCACCTCTGACCGTAATAACGGCCGTGATACGCCTCATGTACAGGTATAGATGTCCATGCACGATACCGCAGTTCATCAAAAGTAGTGACTGGCTTATTGTGACCAGCCAGTTGCTCGGTCACCATTGAAAGACGTTTCCAGTTGGTGAGAGATCTGGAGAATATGGTGGCCAGGGCAGCAGTCGAACATTTTCCTCATCCATGAAAGGCCCGTACAGGACCTGCAACATGCGATCGTGCATTAACCTGCTGAAATGTAGGGTTTCGCAGGGATCGTATGACGGGTAGGGCTACGGGTCGTAACACAGCTGAAATGTAACAGCCACTGTTCACAGTGCCGTAGATGCCAACACGTGTAACCAATGGCAACCCATACCATCACGTCGGGTGATACGCCAGTATGGTGATGACAAATACACGCTTCCACTGTGCGTTCACCGCGATGTCGCCATCACGGATGCGACCATCTTGATGCTGTAAACAGAACATGCATTAATCCGAAAACATGACGTTTTGCCGTTCGTGCATCCGAGTTCGTCGTTGCGTACACCATCGCACGCGCTCCTTCTGTGATACGGCGTCAAGGGTAACGGCAGCTTTGGTCTTAGAGCTGATAGTCATGCTGCTGCAAACTTCGTCGAACTGTTCGTGAAGATGGTTGTTGTCTTGCAAACGTCCCTATCTGTTGACTCAGGGATCGAGACGTGGCTGTACGATCCGTTACAGCCATGAGAAAAGATGCCTGTCATCTCGACTGCTAGTGACACGAGGTCGTTTGGATCCAGCACGGCGTTCCGTATTGCCCTCCTGAATCCACCGATTCCATATTCGGCTAACAGTCATTGGATCGCGACCAACGCGAGACCCAACCCTTCCAAAACTCAAGTTTGCGCTTTCCACCTTCGCACGAAAGAAGCCAAACGGAAACTCCAAATTGCGTGGAACGGGAACACCCTAGAGCACACAGACCACCCTAAATATCTTGGCGTGATTCTGGATCGGTCTCTAACTTATAAACAGCACTGCATCAAAACGAGACAGAAAATAACGACGAGAAATAATATACTTAGAAAGCTAACGGATAGCAAATGGGGTGCATGTCCTGGTGTGCTACGAACAACGGCACAGGCGCTCTGTTTCTCAACGGCTGAGTATGCGTGCCCTGTATGGAATAGATGCGCTCACATAAAACAAGTAGATGTGGCCCGCAAAAATGTTTGTTAAGCTTATGGGACTTAACTACGGGGTCATCAGTCCCTAAACTTACAAACTACTTATAAACTACTTACGAACTAGGACGGCACAAATATCCATGCCCAAGGGGGGATTCGAACCCCCGACCGTAGTGGCCGTGCTGACCGTGACTGGAGCGCCTCAGTCACCTCGGCCACCGCGGCCGGCTGTGGCCCGCAATGAGACCTGCAGGATAGTGACAGGTTGCATGAAACCAACGCCGGTCAGACTCTTGTACAAGGCAGCTGGTTTTGCAGATCCCACAGCTCGCAGAAACGCTTTAGAACATGTAGAGAAAGTAAAACAACTCGCAGATGAGCGGCATGTCCTCTACAGAGCTCGACCACCAGAGACACGACTGAAGTCTAGGCGAAGTTTCCTTGTAACCGTCCAGGACGAACCGCCTGAAAATTTCCCTCTCCCCCCTGTTCAGTGGACCGGTCAAAACCTAAATTTTAAAACCTGGAGAACCTTGAATAGGCTCAGAACGGGGGTCGCCCCAGTAAAAGTAAATATGCTTAAGTGGGGTATAATCGACCAAACCGATATAAACCGTGACTGTGGAGAAAGTCAAGATATGGAACACCTTCTTACATGTGAAAAATGTCCACACCGGTGAACCCTCGAAGATTTGTGGCTCGCGAATACTAATGGAATAGACGTAGCCCAGTACTGGGCCGATAACCTTTAAATAGTCCGGACACGATAAAGAAAGAAAGACCAATGTCGCGATACAATGAACCGCAATCGCGATAGGCTACTATCCGACCTCGGAAACGTGATGGTACGCGTCCTCTTTACACGAGGCATCAGAACAACGTTTCACCAGTCAACGCCGGTCAACTGCTGTTTGTGTATGAGAAATCGGTTGGAAACTTTCCTCATATCAGCATGTTGTAGGTGTTACGACAGGCACCAACCTCGTGTGAATGCTCTGAAAAGCTCATCATTTGCATTTCACGGCAACTTCTTCCTATCTGTTAAATATCGCATCTTTAGCACGTCATCTTTCTGGTGTAGAGATTTAGGTGGTCAGGAGTGTAGAATCTCGATGAAGACATTACAGACTATAAATACTTTTTTTGCAAAATTTTCATAAATAAAGTACCTGAGTAGATTTCAATATTTTCAAAAGGTGGCCACAAAGTACCCTAGCCCCTCCCCCTCTTGGTATTGCAAGGATTAAATTCAAATGTTCAAATGTTTGTAGAGTCTATGGGGTTATCAGTCCCTAAGCTTACAAACTACTTATGAACTAGCTTATCCTAAGGACGGCACAAATATCCATGCCCGAGGGGGGATTCGAACCCCTGATCGTAGTGGCCGTGCAGACCGTGACTGGCGCAGACCTCGGCCACCGCGGCCGGCACAAGGGTTAAGGTAATTGCTGCTTTCAGTAAATAAAAATATTCAGACTGAGTCCATCGTCGTGGAGCTGCATCAGAATTTCGCCCAGTTACCACGTAGCCCTAGATGACGCAGTTGCATCGCCTCCTGGGCAGATCGATTTGCAGTTTGCAGTCCGCGTCAGCTAGCAGCCCACGTAGGCGTTAGCTGGCGCGTGGGCGTTGAGCGCTGCAGGTGCGCAGGTCGACCCTTATCTATCCCCCACCACACTTTCCACTGCCCGCCCACGCTATCCTTCGCTACGGCTGCTTGCGTCGTCCCCAAATAGCGACCTCCACAGCTTACTTTTAAAGTAGCTTTCACACACACATCTGTGTAAAACAGACCGTCTCACGCATCCAGTGCCAGGGTTTGTACACGGGGTGTGTAACGTCCCACCTGAAGGCTTAATATTGTTTTAATTAGAAACGCCATTGGAATGGAAATCTGCAGGTTACTGTAAGTATTTATCTTACAAACAATTTTACTTAAAAGGGCGACCACAGCTTAAATACATATTTATGGAATTCTCTGCACAATCACTACAAAAAAAAAAAAAAAAAAAAAAAAAAAAAAAAAAATAAATAAATAAATAAATAAAAAAAATAAAGATTGAAAATTAAAATGACTTCTATGATGTCTTAGGTGGAGGTGCGTAAAGAATAAAATCGCAACAGCTGTCAAGACGTGTTTATTCCGACACTACCGGTTTCTCATCAGTAAAGATGCATTTTCAGGTGGATGACATAAGAAAATGGTTACATATTAATTGGAACAGCATCCAGCTTTCAGGGTACCTTGTTAAAACATTCCCACAACAGGGTGTGGTCGTCTTTAGGTAAATAATATTTCCGCTTTATCCTTTATAAAGAAACCACTGATGGGAGTCAGGACAACAGACGGCATTTCAAGACCGGGAAGTGATGCGACGCGGTAACCAACACGTGCATAGTCAATTTCCTGACTCCCATCAGTGGTTTCTTTATAAAGGATAAAGCGGGAATATTATTTACCTAAGGACGACCACACCCTGTTGTGGGAATGTTTTAACAAGGTACCCTGAAAGCTGGATGCTGTTCCAATTAATATGTAACCATTTTCTTATGTCATCCACCTGAAGATGCATCTTTACTGATGAGAAACCGGTAGTGTCGGAATAAACAAATCTTGGCAGCTGTTGCGATTTTATTCTTTACGCACCTCCACTTAATACATCATAGAAGTCATTTTAATTTTCAATCTATATTTTTTGTGGTGATTGTATAGAGAATTGGTTAGTTGGTTGGTTGGATGTTTAAATGGGACTAAACTACCGGGTCATCAGTCTCCTGTGTAGAGAATTCCATAAATATTTATCTAACGTTGAAAACGAATGGTAATGAATGTAATAATAATTATTATTCTACATTATTCCTTGGAGTGGTATGGCCAGTTTTGGAAAAAGAGCGATATATGAGCCACAGACACTGCCGAGGTGGGGTGGCTTGTGTGCCTCAACGATACAGATAGCCGTACCGTAGGTGCAACCACAGCGGAGGGGTATCTGTGGAGAGGCCAGACAAACATGTGGATCCTGAAGAGGGGCAGCAGCGTTTTCACTAGTTACAGGGGCAACAGTCTGGATGATTGACTGAGCTGGCCTTGCAACATCAGCTAATGTGGCTTTGCCACACAGTTACTGCGAACGGCTGTAAGCAAGGGGAAACTACAACCGTTACTTTTCCCGAGGACATGCAGCTCTATTGTATGAATATATGATGATGGCATCCTCTCGGGTAAAATATTCCGAAACTAAAATAGTCCCCCATTCGGATCTCAGGAGGATGTGATCATCAGGAAAGACAACACTGGCATTCTACGGATCGGAGCGTGGAATGTTAGATTCCTTAATCGGGTAGGAAAATTAGAAAATTTAAAAACTGAAATCGGTAGGTTGAAGTTAGATATAGTGAAGTTCGGTGGTAGGATGAATAGGATTCCTGGTTAGGTGAAAAATGTTCAAATGTTTGTCAAGCTTATGGGACTTAACTACGGGGTCATCAGTCCCTAAACTTACAAACTACTTATGAACTACTTACGAACTAGGACGGCACAAATATCCATGCCCGAGGGGGGATTCGAACCCCGACCGTAGTGGCCGTGCTGACCATGACTGAAGCGCCTCAGTCACCTCGGCCACCGCGGCCGGCCCTGGTTAGGTGAGTACAGGATTATAAGTACAAAATGAGTTCGGGATATCACGGGAGTAGGACTGATAATAAATAAGAAAATAGGGATGCGGGTATACTATGAGCGACACAGTGATCGCATTATCATTGTTAAGATAGATACGAAGCCAACACCGACCACAGTAGTACAGTTTCATATGCCAACTAGCTCTGCCGATGATGAGGAGATAGAAGAAATATATGAGGATCTAAAGGAAATTATTCAGACAATTGAGAGGAAAACGTAATTGTTATGGGAGACTGGAATTCGGTAGTAGGACAAGGAAGGGAAGGGAAGCCGACCACAGTAGTACAGGTTTATAAGCCAACTACCTCTGCCGATGATGAGAGATAGAAGAAATATATGAGGAGCTAAAGGAAATTATTCAGACAATTGAGAGGAAAACTTAATTGTTATGGAAGACTGGAATTCGGTAGTAGGACAAGGGAAGGGAAGATAGTAGGTGAATATGATATGGGCAAAAGGAATGAAAGAGGAAGCCGCCTAGTAGAATTTTGCACGGAACATAATTTAGTTAAAAAAAAAAATCACGTTCTAAACTGTAAGACATACCCAGGGGCAGATATAAATTCTGACCATAACTTATTGGTCATTAATTGTAGGCTGAAACTGAAGAAACTGCAGAAAGGTAGGAAAATAAGGAGGTGGGACCTTGGATAAACTGAAGAAACCTGAAGTGCTTGAGAATTTCCGAGGGAGCTTTAGGGAACAATTGACAGAAACGGGGGAAATAAAACAGTAGGGGAGGAATGTGTAGCATTGAGAGATGAATTAGTGAAGGCAATAAAGGAAAAAAAAAAAGGTAGGAAGGCAACACCTTCAAAAAATACTTCAAAAACATTTGAACATTTTTGAACCTTACCCGAAAACTCCGAGTGTAAGCTCCGTCTCTAATGACCACGCTGTCGACGGGACGTTAAACCCTAAGCTCCCTTCCTTCCATTCCGAAGAATGGTGGTTCAAATCCACCCCCGGCCATCCAGATTTAGGTTTTCCGTGATTTCCCTAAATCGCTCCAGGCAAATTCTGGGATGGTTCCTCTCAAAGGGCACGGCGGATTTCCTTCCTCATCCTTACCCAAAACTTCGTCTCTAATGACTATGCTGTCGACGGGATTTTAAACCCTCAGCTTCCTTCCTCCTCTTACCCAAGATACTAATATCAGCAATAACAGATGTACAAGAGGTAAAAATTCGTTATTCAGTATTGCTCAAGTTGCTGTAGCTGTCATGGGACTAGTCACAGCAATTTGTCGCTTTACATTGTGCACTGCTGTACGCCAACAACCGGAAGTACAGTGGAGTCGAAGACTCCTGTTCAGAGGATGGGAGAAGTTCCCATGTAACAGGAACCTGCTACCGACAAGGAAGAGGTAGCAGGTGAAGAACCAGGGATGCAGGAAACCGGCGCGGCCACGTATCTGCAGCCAGGGGCCGACATCGTGGTTTAAAGGTCCGGTCGGTAATGCGATAGTGTGCGCGACCGACAGAGCCTCCCACGGGAACCCGCGGCTATACCGCACGCTGCAACCGGAGCACCGAAGCGACCGGCTCCAGCGCCGGCAGCGGGTGGCGCCGGCGTGTGAAACACAGCTAGGTATTTACTCACCACTGGCGCCCGCTGCTATCTGATACTGGGTATTGTACACCAGTGGGGAATAGCACTATTATATGAGGCGCGTCCAGAAAGTAAGTTCCGTTTGGTAATACAATGAAATTGTACACAGATACAGAACAAATTTTTATTGCACTAAATTCCACAACACTTAAACTACTTTTCCATATAACTGCCGAAATTTTGCAGGCATTTGTCATAGCGTGGCACCAGATTTTGTATACCTTGTTCATAGAAATCTGCCGCCTGTGTCTTCAACCAGTTGGAAACAGTTTCTTTCAGCTCGTAGTCATTGGTGAAGTGATGACCGCCAAGGAAAGACTGGATCTTGTCTTCAATCGCGTGAACCAGTTCTTCTGTAGCCAAAGGTGCACATCATCGTGCACATCCTACGCCCGCCACTGAGCTGTCGGACCCATCTTCTCACCATCGAATCACTCATCGCATTTGGTCCGTAAACATCGCAAATTTGCCGATAAATTTCACTTGGTTTCACTTTCCTCGCATTCAGAAATCGTATCACCGACCTGATTTCACAGGCGAGGGGATTTTCAATCAACGCCGACATTTCAAACAAGCACCACAAAGCGTACGTAACTGATAGCGATCTCCAAATGGCGCACATCCTTCTCCTTGATGCACATCGTCTACAGCGCATGTGCGGAACTGCAATCGCAGCGCTGCAGCGGAACTTACTTCCTCGACGCGCCTCATATGTTTATTTCGTTCTGTGACTTTCATCATGATTTGCCATGTCTTGCCGCACCTTACTTAGGATAGTGTGAGGCTTATGGCCCCTGGCATACGTTTGTGTCAGGGGCGCCAAACTTTCCGAATTCACTGGCCCTTGTGTTTGTGCTCGGTAACCGGCAAGTGTCGCCGACCCCCGCAACTGCGGGCGCAACACCCGCTGATCAGAGCACCTGTGTCAAAGTCCTTACCGCGGATTGTAGCCAATCGGAGCACGAGACGTGCAATTACGTAGGTTCAGAACTGGCGAGCTGCGAGATCGTTACAGACAGTAAAGCTGTCCCTGAGACGAGCTCTAGACCCGATAGCACGCTCCCCGCTCTGCAGCCCCCTGGGGTCTTTCTCCTACTTGCACCCTCATAATAATTGCCTCCGTTGTACAATTGGTGGCCCTCCTCAGGCCGTAATTGTATGCCATTTTCTAAGATTTAACCATTTCGTTACACAGCATCATCACTAGCACGTTGCGTATGTGGTCGATAGCGCAACGCTCTTTTAATCTGCCCTTCACCATAGACATTCTACCACATGTGCAACGGGCTAGTGATGATAGCAAAGAATCGGCACCCACGTCAGTGGCCTTTCTGCCATACGTTGACAGTATTTCCAATAGTATTGGCCGCATTTTGCGTAAAAACAATGTAAAATGTGTGTTTCGTCCACCTTCTAAAATTAAGGATAATCTCGGTTTGCGTAAGGCGGCTGTCTACCGTATCCCATGTAGCTGTGGCATGTCATATGTTGATCAAATTATTAGGACTGTTGAGTACCGTTGTGCCGCGGTGGAGTAGCCGAGCGGTCTAAAGCGTCTCGCTGCGGAGCGCGCAGTTGCTCGCCGTGGAGGTTCGAGTCCTCCCTGGGGCATGGGTGTGTGTGTGTTTGTCCTTAGGTTAGTTTACCTAGGTTTCAGTAGTTTGTAAGCTACGGACTGATGACCACGCAGTTTGGTCCGATAGAATTACAAACATTTGAACATTTGAGGACCGTTGTATTGAGCATAAACGTCACACACGTTTACAACAGCCAAACAAATCTGCTGTGGCCGAACACTGTCTTGACACAGATCACCCTATGGAATACAACAAAACGGAAATTCTGGCATGCACTTCCAACTACTGGGACTGTGTTACCAAAGAAGCGATAGAAATAAAACTAGGTGACAACCTTATGATTAGGGATGGAGGGTTCTGCTTAAATTCCGCTTGGGATCGTGCTCTCTCACTTGTAAAAAAACAGAGGGACAAAACTAATCCGACCTCATCCGTCGAGATCTGATGATTATTATCGATATTCTGACCGGTTTAATCTTTGGTCGTGTCGGCGCTGTGTGCTTGCTTGCTCGGTGTGTGTTGTCTTTCCTTTTTACTAATTGAAAACCGAGGTTTTAAAGATCGTTGCACATTGCTTCCTCACTGCAGTTTCACCTTGAAAATGGCAGGGTGGTCTCTTGCCGAAATATCAGCCGTCGTCGATTTTGATACCTGGCAGCGTACCCGTAAGTTTTTCGAAGTTGTTATTCGCCAGGAAAAATTAAGGATTCACATTGTTCGCAAATGGTGTAATTCATCTTCCAGATAAATTGGCTCACAGATATTATTGGCTGTATCTACCAAAGTTTTGATGACACCTCTCTTTTGCAATGTCGAATGTTCAAATGTTTTAAAAATAAGGAGAGGCATTGAATTATAATTTGTGCTGCGGCAGGGATTCGAACCCGGGACCTTCTACTTCCTAGGTGGGTTGTTTTAGATCACTTTTTTTTTTTTTTTTTTTTTTTTTTTTTTTTTTTTTTTTTTTGTTTCTTTTTTATTCTGTGTCTCTTGGACTTGAAAATAAAAGACCGTCTTGCGTGAGTTCGTTGAAAAATAATAATAATAATAAAAATGAAGCTGATTTGACGAATTCCCGTCTCGCTGTTCCACAGCTTTATATCGAAAATATTGCAAACCAAAAGAAAGTCACTTCTTCAGTGGTAAACAAACTATTTCCTCCTATTTACTATTCGATAAAATAACTGTTTTCTTCTTTTTCCATGGCACTGCCCACCGTCGATTTCAAAGTTTGTCTTCACGTATTGTGTTCGCAGTTTTGCACGTCCGTTTGAAGTTCATTTTCTTTGTACTTCTTGTATGTACTTAGTATAAAATGGTTTCTTCTCTAAGCCTGAAACGCGTCAGTCGGCTAGTGCATAGGATTTATTTGAATAAAATATACAAATGAAAGAGGGGGTTAATGATATATCTTCTTTCAAAAACAAAAAATTTATTCTGAGGTACTGCTCGTTTCATTTTTACTTTGTTCTTCATTTGTTCATGTTCTCTTCATTTGGTTTATTGTATTTATTGATTTATTTGTTTAGTAATTAATGTTAGTTTTATTTTACACTCTCCATCGCTAATCATGTTGTTTCAGGTGCATTTACATGATAGTTCTCTTTAGGAAATTGGCGTATTGACGATGATAATCATGTACTTGTAGTAGGTTTTGGTGCTGGGTCGTAATATACGTCCAAAAGTCCTCTTCACTCTTTTCATTGTTTGTCAGAATATAAAATACCGTATGTCCCCTTAACCAGTTGACGGCATTGTTCTTTGTGTTGGGATAAAGTTTTTCATCGGGTAACAAAAAACTCGTGGGTGTGATTGTATGCGGAGATGTTCTCTGGATGATTGCCAGTTTTCGTCTAACCGACTGCCAAATGTTGTTGACTTTATTACATACAAACTGGTGTTCGTCCGTGTCGTTGAGATTGCAGGTAATACACAGAGAGGAGTCTGCCATGTGAATGGAATGAAGACGTTCATTTGTTGGTACTTTTCTGTTAACTGCGTAGTACCACGTTGCCCGCACGTTAGTTGGTAAGTGCAAATGATGGACGTTTTTCCAAATATTTGACCAATTGAATGCATTGTACTTTTTTTCTATTATATTCTTGCTATGAAACTTCATAAAGTTTTTATATACATCTTTAACACTAAATACATCTTTCTCTGCAATCCTCAGTCTTAGATAACTGTGTTCTATTAGAAAATGCTTGAATTGGTACAGTTGATTGGGGATGTGATGAACATCAATTGGTGCATCGCAGTTGGCTGGTACTATTTCATTAAGTAAGAATGCTGCTATGCTATTCGGTGACTTTTTCCACTGTTTATAGGTCTTGCAGGTGTACAACGCTTGTGCTTTATTATAGACGTCTGTAAGGTTTAGGCCACCTTCGGTAAATGGTAAGGTCAAAGTTTCAAACTTAACTTTGAACATGTGACCACGGCTGACGAAATGACCAAAAGCAGCCAGAATCCTATTTGCCACGTCTTTTGGCATGGGCAGGACTTGCGCCACGTAATTTATTTTTGATGTTAGATAGATGTTGACGAGTTGCACTCTCTGTATTTCATCGATCGTCCTGAGTTTGTGTTGGTGGATGCTGGCACGTATGTTATTCAGTAACTTCCGATAGTTCAAAGTAATTGTCTGCCGGATGTTTGGTGCATATTCTATTCCAAGACATTTGATTGTGGAGGTCTCCTTTATTGGTCCTTGGATGGGAATTCCTAAACCACGCCCAACATTCATTATTGCACATTTATTCCTGTTCAGTTTTGCGCCGGAAGCAAGTGCGTACTTATCTATTATTTCCAGTGCCTTGCATATCTCTTCGTTATCTCGGACCAGAAAGACGACATCGTCAGCATATGCCTTGCACACTATCCTTTCTCCATTTATCGTTATGCCTTGGAGATGTTGACTTAAATCGAAAAGCAAAGGCTCAATGGCTATTGCGAAGAGGGACATGGATAATGGGCATCCTTGTCGCACTGAACTGTTTATTGTAATGGGTTTGCTGGCTTGACCATTGATCATAACTGTGGAGGTAGCACTGCTTAAAAAGTTCTTTATAACTCCGATAAAACGTTGCGGAAAGTTCATGCAACCCATAGTATGAAACAGATAATTATGGCTGACTCTGTCGAAAGCCTTCTCAAAATCCAATGATACTAGCGCGCCTTTTATTTGACAAGCTCCAGCAATCGATATGATATCCCTATAATCGCACAGTGTGTGGTGGAGTGATCTGTCTCGTCCTACGCTCGACTGATACGAACCGGTGACGGTATTCATTACAGATTTTAATCTTTCGTTCACAATGCGGGAAAATATTTTATAGTCACAATTAAGTAATGTGAGCGGTCTGAGATTTGTTATACATTTTCCTGCATGATTTTTCGGGACTAGAACTATTATTCCTTCTCGAAAGTCACTTGGGATATCACTGCTGGCATTCATTAGTTCGTTGCAAATGATCGTCAGTTTGGGTATCATTCGAATTCGGAATGTATGGTATAGCTCAGCTGGAAGTCCGTCACGCCCAGGAGATTTGTTTTTCGGACTTCGTAGTATGGCATCTTCAACTTCATCTTGCGTTACTTCAGCTAGCAGGTTATTTTCCTGATCCTGGTCCAGCTTCCGTGTCAGTCCTATTGTCATAACATTTTGCGCCATTGTGTCAGTTGTGGTATTGCTTAATAACTCGGTAAAGTATTTATGGATTTCGTTTTTAATCTCATTTTGCTGCGTGAGTAGTCTGCCATCCATGGATCGTATTTCAGTTAATATTTTCTTTCGGCGACCCTTCCTTTCGGTAATCAAGTGGTAAATTGACGTTTGTTCTCTTTTGGCATCGTTTTGAAGCCTTGATCGTATTTTACAACCTTCAAGTTGTTTTCGTTTCAAAGCTAAGAGTTTCGCCTGAGTTCTTTTTATATCCAAATGGTTGTTAATTACTGATGGATCATTTATGTACAAGTCTCGAAGGACTTTGAAATAAAATTCAGTTGTCTGTTTTTGCCAATCATTTTTGTCACGTGAGTAGTGCATCATCGCCCGTCGTATCGACGGTTTAGCACATTTGAGCCACCACGTAAGTGTCGAGGGGTATGACGTGAATTTTTTCTCGCACTCAGTCCACACAGTATTGAATATGTCGTGACACTCGGGGTCCTGCAAGTGTGCTACATTTAACTTCCACAGGCCTCGTCCCCGGTATGTTTCCTGTCGTTTGAGGTTAATGGTACAAATATATGTTATGTGATCTGAGAATATGGTAGGCCATAACTCTGTCTGCAGCACGTGCGTTTTTAAATGATCAGACACATATATCCTGTCGATGCGACTGGCAGAATGACTTGTGATGTAAGTAAAGCCTGGCAGCGCACCGTTTTTGAGTTCCCAGGTATCAGTAATCGTCAGTTATTTGATTATAAGGTCAAGTTCGGCACAATAGTTAAAATTCGGCGTTTGATCTTTAGCCGACAATACACAGTTGTAGTCCCCTCCAAAAATCATATTGTCATATCGTCCACAGAAAAGAGGAACAACATCATCTTTAAAAAATTCAGCTCTACGCCGCCTATTACTGGAACCAGAGGGTGCATAGATGTTAATAAGTCGAGTACCGTTGATAGTAACAGCTACACCTCTGGCGTTTGTCAGTTTTACAACATCGTGCACAATAATGCCTTCTTTGCTTAATATTGCTGTACCAAGTTCTGAGTCGTTCCCTGAATTGACAATTGCATTGTATCCTGTGATATCATCAAGTTGAATGTCTGTAACTTCTTGCAACATAGCAATATCAATATCGGCTGCGTAAAGCATATCCTGCAAGGTCTTAAGTTTTAAATGGCTGCGGATCTTATTGATGTTTATCGTCCCTATTTTATACGATTGCAATGCAATTGTAAAAGGTAGATGGACCAAATCGGTGAATATGGCAACTGATACTCATGGCGTCTAATGTCTTTAATGAATCGGAAGTGGAGGTGGCGTCCTCTTAGTTTTCTCGTCTCTCGGCCTGGAGAACGAGTCTCTTTTTGTATTTGACACTTCCTGCATTTCTTCATCCTCGGGGAATTGTGCGGTTTCCTCTGCCCAGTTCCCTCCATCGGTGCATTGAAGCAATTCTTCCTCAGAACCATGTTGAGATGGAACTTTATTTCGCGAGTCCTTCGGTGTACAATTAGTATTTTCACCGCCCCGTTCGGTGTGCGTTTCTATATTTGGCGAAACGACCATACTCACAATATTTGTCATCTGTTGACTCCGTTGCGACTTCCCAGATGTCGCATCGCTTAATTTTTGACTAATTTGTTTTGCTTTTTCGCGCACTTGCTGTACTTTCTGTTTGGCGTCAGGAGGTGCTATACGCCGTTTCTTATGCCTCTTCGGAGAGGGTCCCGATTTTGAACTGTCTTCACACTCTGAAGTGCTACTTAAATCTTGGGTATTACTTTCCTGATTACTAACTTCTTCCATCTCACGCCGTGCATCCTGTTCAAAGGTTTCCGTGACTTTTTTTATCGTGTTCGTCGCCAGTGACTGCTTCCGTTGCGTTGGAGGGAACGACAGCCGTCGTTTCATTATTACTGGTGTCCATTTCCAGGCTTACGGTAGCATCGTCTCTCTCATTGTTTCCGTCTATTGCGGCACTAGACGTGGCAGCCGTGTTTACTCGGAGGGCCGTGGCGTACGTCACAGGCAGTGACGTCATCTTTAGTGGCGCGACCGGCTCCCTGGCCGGCACCTGCGTCAATCTCCGCTGCACACATTCAGATCTAACATGCCCTGTCTGCCCACAGCCTGAGCACGTACGTGGTTGGTCGTCGTACATGACAATGGCTCTATATCCGCAAACGTAGATGTAAGATGGGATATGTTTTTGGAGCTCCATTTTTATTTGTCTGACACCGTTTAGTACCGGGAACGTTTGGAAAGTTGTCCATTTTTCCGCAATATTGCTGATAACCCTCCCGTACGGTTTGAGAGCTGTATGAATTTCATCCTCAGTTATTTCGAATGGCAGTTCAAACATACGAACGGTTCTAGTTCCAAATCCAGCGTAATCAACTGGAACGTTACCAACATTGCCGTCACAATGATTAAATTTCAGTTTGCCTCTACATTGTTCAATGACCTTTTCACAGCATTCAGCATTGATCATTTTGACGTATACAGTGCTACTCACAATCGATAAATGGATCCCGACTATCTCTCTAAAACTTAGCTTCACTACATCTCGTAAAAATACTTCTACTTCAAATGCTCTTGGCCGAGCAAAGTGTTCATCGAACGAGAACTTCAAAGTATACTTTCTTTTAGTTTGACTCATCTTGGTGATCTACACATTTTGAAACCTAAGGCTACTATTTACGCTACAAGAGGGTCTAACTCACCACACATTGTAAGCGCGCGTCCGGCCGCAGCGAGGAAGTAAACAGACGTCCACACAGCACGCGAGCCGAAAGCAGACTATCACTCAGCTAACACAGCATTGCAGCCAAAGTAACTACACGGACTGTCTTAAATCACGTCTACCTCCACACCATATACTTTAACTCTGCCTCATGTTCCGCGTGAAATGTGTATCAAATTTCCAGGGCTCTTCTACATTGGAATAGCACCCCAGCAAAGAACACAAATACGAACAATCCTGCCTTGTTCCTCAGGCCGACGTGATATAAATATCAACAAATAATACAGTTCTTTGAGACAACATTGTCTCGTTATACCAAAGGTATTATACATAAGAAGAGGCATTAATTTAAAATTTGTGCTGTAACCGGGATTCGAACCCAGGATCTCCTACTTACTAGCTAGGTGCTTTAGACCACTTTTTTTTTTTTTTTTTTTTTTTTTTTTTTCGGGCCTCCATCCTCCCCTTCTAGCCCGTCCTTGCACTCGCCATATTTCGCCTTCATCGGCGCAGGCTTACTTCAGCCTGTTGTAAAATTTTTGTTCTCTAGAGCTTCGTAGCTATATTACAGAATGTAAATCAATGTAAAATAAAATAAATTTGTGTTCATGATTATTGGTTCCTTTTCCTGATTTCGTTAGCAACCTGTTGGATACTGTGAAAATTGATGAATTGTGTCGAGGCACTACTGCACTCTAAGGCTTCAAAGTTTGTCTTCTCGTAAATTGCTGCCAAATGCAGGTTGTTCCGCAATCTTTGGATTGTCCTGTTTAGTTTCGTTCATCAGCATTCATCATCAGCCCTATTGCGTCTTCTCATAACAGTGAAACCCTCGGTTCAGAAAAGTACCTTTTTGTGAATGTCTTTTTGTTTTATATGTATATTTTTGAAATTACTGTCTTGTTTATCAACAGTTCTTCCTTAACAATTTGGGAAAAAGCTCCTCTTTGTGAAATTGTACTAGATTATGAAAGAAAAATAACTAAAAAATGAATCCCTCTTCTAGGGCGTTTCATTTTTAAATCATAACTTCTGTGTACACTAAAACGTATGCATACAGAACAAAAGCAAATTTCCTAGGGCAATTACCTTTTTTTTCTCCCCCTTTTTTCAGTGAGTAAATGAAATTACATCACCATTTAATCTGCACGAATTTTTCTTTACTTTATATCTTAGTAAGTACTTTCACATTGAGAATGAGTATTGGTCCTTTGGTATCAAACTGTGAATTTCTTCGTCGTCACTGGCATGCTGTTTCAGGGTTCTGCTGAGGCCTTCACGGCTACCGTAGCGGCCACGGGGCACACGAAGTCCCCACCGTACTTCACCCCCAGCAGCTGTCCCCTACTTTAGCATGCATCTACTATCTATCCCACTCCTTGCTTCTCGATCACAATTCGCAGCATGTTACCAAACGTTTTTATTTGATTTTTACTCTGGTATATTTTGTAGTATTCTGATCGTAAATATTCTCTGTATTCAAATAGACTGTCTTTCCCATTTTTATTTATAATGTAGTTAACGTAATTTCCGATTAACCATAAGATGGCATTATTTTTCTGAGATGGAAAAAAAACTTCTTCCGGGAAGAATATTATATTTGGGTTGATGTCTCTCCCATCATGACGTCTGAGAAAGGCAACTTGCATTTTAACTTCTTGCCATAAGTAACTGTACCCTTGACAAACGAAACGATGATCTAACGTGTCAGTCCTATTGCATTTACGGCATTTGTTTGTGTCACTGCGTCCTATTAAATATAATTTCTCGTTAGTGCTAATGATATTATTTGCAACTTTGTACCATGTCGACTGTACTTCTGATGTAAGTATTTTGTTATTTATATTTTGCCAAATATTTTTCCATTTTCTGTGAGGGTACTTTAATTCCATCTTATTCGGGTTGTCCTGTGATCTTATTTTTTTCAGCATGTATTTGCAGTTCCTCTTGTTGATATCCTGTACAAGGCATTGCATGTAACTTAGTTCGAAATAAAAGTGTCGAATGTGCTTCAATTTATAGTTTATTACTCTGACGTAGATTGGTGGCCGAAGGCTGTTAGGCTCAAAAAGTTTGAATAATTTAGAAGTTACACTGTTTGGATACATTTCAATAAGTTGCAAAGACCTCTTTATAAACAGAACATTGGTTTTCTTTAAAATATCTGACAATCCAAGTCCCCCCTCTGCGGTAGTTAGGGTCACTGTTCCAGCAGCTACTCGAAATATATGACCTTGCCAGAGGTATCGGCAAACCGTTGCCGTGATCGCTTTTGCAACTTCTTTAGGTATTGGCAAAATTTGCCCAATGTAAGTTGCTTTCGATAAAACTGCACAATTAATGATCTTAATTCTTTGCTTAATGTTTAGGTCCCTCAAATAATTTAAAATGAGGGAGCCACGAATATTGTCCAATATTTTTTTTCCAATTGGAAGCTATAGTTCGAAGAGGACACATATGGAGGGTGAGACCCAAGGCAGTGTGTTGCTCAACGCATTTTGCCCAAGCAATATTTACGTTGGCCATTCCGTTCAGTTTTAAAAAAGCACTCTTTGTGTCATTTACTTTTGCGCCCGTTGCTTTACAGTACAAGGTTACATTATCTGTCATTCTTGTGGCGTCATCGTTACTTCTTATCAGCACACCGACATCATCGGCATATGCATTACAAACCGTTTTCAGTCCCGCAAGAGATATGCCCTCTAGTACATCTTCTAACCTTCTTAAAAGTGGTTCCAAGGCTATTACATAGAGCAGCATTGATAATGGGCTCCCTTGAGGGATTCCACTCGTTATTTGAATATCCTTACTATAATGACCATTGAGAGATACATTAGTTTTCATTCCCTTTAAAATGTTGTTGAAAACCTTCACGTTGTTATCATTGAGGCCCATGAATGCCAATGTTTTAAAAAGATACCCATGATGAACTCTGTCAAAGGCCTTATTAAAATCAATGAATACTAGACCACCATGTGCTGCAGAGTTGGAGAAAATTGCGACTATGTCCCTGTATTCAGTGACTGTCTTAAAAATGCTTCGTCCTGGGAGACATGTCTGATGAACACCAATGATCCTCCGTAGGATTGGTGTTATCCTCTCCTTAATTACCCTAGCTGTTATTTTATAATCAGTGTTGAGTAAGCTTATTGGTCTCATCTTGGTGATATCTTTTATTCCCAAGTTCCTGCCTTTTGGGATCAGTACTGTGATGCTTTGCTTCAAATCTGTAGGAACAGCCTCCCCATTTAGTACTTCGTTTATCATTTCAGTAAAAGCTTTGCCTATGACATGCCAGTATGATCTGTAAAACTCTATGGGCAATCCATCGGGGCCGGGCGACTTTTTAGTTGGCGATGACTTGAGTACATCGAAAACTTCTTCTTGAGTAATTTGTGCCTGGAGGTGTCGATTGTCCTCTTCCGTTATTGTATTCTTAAGGCCAGATGTTGTTAAGAATTCCTTTGTCGTATCTTCATCTATCTGCTGTTCACTGTAAAGTGTAGTGTAGAATCGATAAACCTCGTCTAATATATCTTTTTGGTTTGTAAGGATTCTCTTATCCTCCGCCCGCATGTGATCAATAAAATTTCTTCGCCTCCGTTGTTCGTGTCTTATGAGGTGATAGATAGAAGCGTTTTCTTCTTCCACAATGGTTTGTGCATGGGATCTAATTTTTAAGCCCTCTAGCTGGGACCTCTTCATACTTATGAGCTTGGCTTTGATTCTCTTTATTTCTATGAAAATATCGTTAGTCATCGGTTGTTCATAGAGATCGCGTAAACAACAATAATAAAATTCCGTTGTATGTCTCGTCCATCTCATTCTCTCTTTGCTATACGCTATTAGGGTAGCTCTCAATTTTTTCTTGGCAACCGCAGCCCACCATTGTATAGTTGACCTGTATTTATGGCGCTGTCGTAAAGAGGCCTGCCAGGTTTCTTCTATTTGTGCATTTAGGTTATTCTCTAGCAGCATACCTATGTTCAATTTCCACAATGGTCGGCCCCAATAAGTTTTCTGCTTCGGTAACTTAACACTGCATTTGACTGCAAGATGGTCGGAAAAGGTAGCTGGTATAACTTCAATTGCAGCAATTTTATTGTCAAAGTTCGAAGAAACGTAAATTCTATCGATTCTGCTTTGGGATCTACTAGTAATGTATGTGAACCTGACGAGGGTAGGATACTTAATTTCCCATGCGTCTTTCCATTTCATGTTACTAACTAAGCCCTGAAGTTCTTTGGATTTATTGAAGTTTGGGCGTTGGTCCTTTTCATGTAACACGCAATTCCAATCACCGCCAACTAAAACATTTTCCGGATTGTCTTTAAGTAAAACTAAAATGTCACTTTTGTAAAATGTTGCTCTTTCGTCTCTCGCATTATTGCCCGATGGTGCGTAAACATTTACCAAATTAGTATTAAAAATTTTGCATCTGATTCCCCGCCCAGATTCTAAAAGGCAGACATCTTTCATCTCTATGCCGTCCTTTGCAAGGATAGCTGTCCCACAACTACTCTCAGGTGCAATATTCAGTATTGCTTGATAACCAACGACGTATAGATCTTTGATGTTAACCTCCTGCAATAATGCTATGTCTGTTTCGGATTGATACAAAAAATCTTTAAGAGCAGCCACTTTTGTTTCATTCTGAATTTTGTTGATGTTAAGAGTTGTCACATTATAAACATGTTCCATTAGTTAGGTGTGATCTAAATTTTTAAGTCCGATAAGGGCAATTCATTGTCTTTCTTTTTTTTTCTCCCCTTCGCTGTCATCTGTCTTCTTGCTTCTTGTCTGAGCGGTTTCATTCTCACTCTTTTAGTAAAAAATATCGTCATCGTGTATTGCTTCATCTGCCATGTCTTCGTCTGATTCTTGTGCCCAGTCTAGTCGCGCCTCTGAGGTAGCTTGACTTGACATGGGTTCATTTCCTGACATCTCAATGGTATTGTCAGTTGCTTCACTTCCGCTTCCTGTAGGACGTTCCTTGGAAGTTACTGCTGCTTCTGAAACAGTTACCTGCTTGTCGCGTTCTTTAATGGTTTTCAGTTTTTCCTTCAAAATGGGGGCTATACTCTCAGCGGCTTCATGAGCCAGCCTGCGCTTCTTATTTCTCCTGCGCTTTGGGGATCCCCCGTTGGATGATGCAGGTGACTTCTCTTGAGAATCTGTGGACGATGTCTCTGTCGCCACCTGTTCCTTCTTCTTATCGGTTAGCCTGTTCGGATTTCCATTTTGCACCTCCATATTTGGGTCTTTCTGCGTGATGTTACGAGGTGTAGGGTCCTCAATTGTGCTGTCCTGTATACTTCGATTCTCTTTCCCAGATCGTCTTTGGGCTTCTATGTCGGATGTCGTTTTCGGTAGGGTCTCATTTGTCTCCATATGACTGCCTGTCACGTCCTCGATGTTCATTCTAGTTACCTCGGAAGTCAGTGGGCCTTCGTGTTGAATAACAGAAGAGCGGCTTCCACTTTCAGATTCTGTGGAGACAGGTGTTGTCTTCTGCACATCCAGTGAAGCTCCTCCCTGACGCGGTATTTCGTTCGTTTCCGCGGCCGGGTAGCTCGGCTCGCTAGAACGCGCTTGCTCGACGTGACTCGGCTCTGCGTAGTTTCCTGGTGCGGCCGGTGCGGCAACAACTTCCTGCCTAGCGGGGCTGCGCGGGTACGTGGCGGCAGCGTACGTCAGCTTGAGGCCGACTGCCTGGCCGGGCGCCGCGTGCTCTGCAGCCGGCAGCTGCGGGACGCGCCTCCTGCTACACTCGCTCCTAATGTGCTCCGTGGAATTACACAGAGCACACGTTCTGGGCTGTCCGTCGTATATTAGTAAAGCACGGTAACCGCGCACATTTAAGTATGACGGTATGTGCTTATGAAGTTCGATCTTTACTTGACGAACGCCGTTTAAAACAGGGAACATGTAGGCCTCTGACCATTTTTCAGCGATAATCGAAATTATTCTGCCGTAGGGTCTAAGAACTTTTTGTATTTCGTCATCTGGCATTTCAAAGTGCAGTTCGAAAACACGAACTGTCCGAATACCTAATCCGGCGTGACAGACTGGAACGTCACTTACACTACCGTCTGAATGATGAAACTTAGCAAGTCCGCCAAATTTGTCTACTATTGAGCAACATAATTCTGGACTCTTCAGCTTCACGAAAGCAGCGTTCGTCACAAAGGACAAATGAACACCAATTACGTCACTCTCATTAATCATGATTTTTTCGATAAGCCATTGTTTCACTTCATAAGCTTTTGGTCTAACGTGACATCTGTCGAAAGAAAATTTAATCGTGTCCTTCCTCAATATATTAATCGCGTTCATTCTGTCTTCTTATTCGTAGTAATCATAGCCACAATTAGCAGAGCAGAGCGCTTGCGACTAACCTCAGACACAGCGACACAGCCGTTGTTTACCTGCCGAACGCCAGCGTTGCCGCCACACGTCCGTCCAGCACCGCAGCTGTCACTCGAATAGACCACTCAGCTAACACGGAACATGAGCCATAATTAAAGTATATGGTGCGGAGGGAGATGTGCTTTAAGACAGTCTGTGTAGTTGCTTTGGCTGCAGCGCTGTGTTAGCTGAGTGGTCGCCGGGCGCAGTGGCTCAGCACGCACGGTCAGGGGGATAACGCCCTTTGTAATAAAAAAGATGAGCCAACCCTTCAACGAACAACCACGAATAAACTGAACGAACGACCGCGAACCATAGATCTACCAGATGAAAAAGAGAAGAAAAAAAAGGTGGTCTAAAGCACCTACCTAGTAAGTAGGTGGTCCCGCTTTGGAATCCCGGCCACAGCACAAATTTTAATTCAATGCCTCTCCTTATGTTTAACACTTTGACTGCCAATCACGTCAATTGAGGGGATAACGAAACTTCTGTAGAATGCCAATTACGTCATTTGACGTGATCTTTGTTTTCGTACTTTTAAACACAAAATTAAGTTTATTGACGGGCTAGATCCACCTTAAATGCCTTACTTGATAAATCTAGTGTCTAAAGCAGCCTATATATCTTGTAAATTTAGCTTCTAAATCGGCCGACTGGTCGCATCCACGTATGAAACGGGACAGGTAGGAAGTGGTTCCCGCTCTCTCAGTAGGTAAATGAACGAACTTCACGCTCTCTTACGCTGGACGAAATTTTACATGAATTTGAGAAATATTTTATTGATGATGACAGTGAGGACGACGAAATCGACAATTCAGATAATGATCCAGTCTTTGTGCAACTCTTCTGCGTCAAATTATTTCGGGTTGATGATTCTTCAACCGATTGTTTTATAAGGACAGGGAACCTTATTGCTCATTTTAATGAGCAAACAATTTTTTATGCCAGTCAGAAGATAAGGAAACCAAGTGCAGCTCGGCTTACTCCTGCAAGCAGAATGTCTGGCCTTCTAAGGTATGGAATGGTTTACATGGCCGGCAGTCAAGGTGTTAATACCTTTGGTATAACGAGACAATGTTGTCTCAAGGAATTGTATTATTTGTTCAAATGTTTGTTAAGCTTAAGGGACTTAACTTTGGGGTCATCTGGCCTTAAACTTATGAACTACCTTATACTAAAAACGACACAGACATCCATGTCCAAGGGGGGATTCGAACCCCCACCGTAGCGGCCTTGCAGACTGTCCAAATGTTCAAACGTTTGTATAGCTTATGGGACCTAACTACGGGGTCATCAGTCCCTAAACTTACAAACTACTTATGAACTAGCTAACACTAAGGACGGCACAAATATCCATGCCCGAGGGGGTATTCGAACCCCCCCCCCCCCCCCGACCGTAAAGACTGTGACTGGTGCGCTGCAGACAGCTCGGCCACCGCGGCCGGCGCTCTGTTTTGCCTAGGATGATGATGGGAGTCCTTATGGAGGTAAAGATCTGTGTGTGTTTCCTTTCTATATACTTTATGCCCTAAGGTCCCATATGCTCGTTTGCGGGAAAGAGTGTGTGTGTGTGTGAGAGAGAGAGAGAGAGAGAGAGAGACAGACAGAGAGAGAGAGCGAGGGAGAGAGACAGAGACAGAGAACAGAGACAGTGAGAGAGAGAGGAGAGGAGGTCGTTAGCTGGTTTTAGGATGCCTGCTGAGCGGAACGGGGAGCGGCGTTTCTGGGTCGAGGTCCGCGGCATCCGCCGGCGCCACAGCCACAGTCAGCAGCCACGGCAGGTCGCCGTGGGCGGCGCCGCAGGTGGCTTCCGGCCGCGGAGGCTGAGGCTGAGGCTGAGGCGGACCCGGCGTTCCCACGGCGCACCTGCAGCAGCAACAACGCAGCCACCCCACCCACACCTGCACCTTACTCCGCTCACACCAATTGGGCAACTTTCACCTGCTCGTGGATAACCGGATTCGGCAACTCTCCTATATCAATTTTGATGTTGGTTTTGTGAGGGTACCAAAACTCCACTTAGCCAGCAAAGGCCAGAAACTAAATCTGCTAGAGGTCTTAGAAATAAACAAACATCTAGCTCACAGTCCAGGCTTAATATTACATGACCAAACAGTTCTCCATACATCACCACTTCAGAACCCACACTAATCCACAGAATATCCAGGCCTGTTCAATTTCACTCCTCCACTTCTTGTATCCTCATATTTTAGCTTACTCTATTTTGGAGTCAGCATATGTTTGTAATAGTTCCAGTACATTTGGCTAACATTTACTTTACTGATACAGGTTGTCCAGAAAAGGACTCCCTGATTTCAAAATTAAATATCTCGATAACAAAGATCGATGGAGGAATGCTGTAAACGGTATGTTTATTGTGAAAGCTGTAAGAAGTTTATACAGCAGTTTGAAATAATAGTTACAAAAGCTTCTAACAGATGGCGCTCTACGCTGTACAGCTCATATCAGCATACATAAGTGAAATAATCGTATGAAAACACTCTTTGCAAACAATCACATCACAGTGTTTTCAAAATGTTCACCATTGGCACTACAGAGGTGACGCAAACAAAGAATGAAATTCTCCATCACATTTCGTAGTGTCTCAACCGAAATGGATTCACATGCCACATAGATCGCCGATTCAATCTAGTCCAGCGTGACGGGATGCTTGTACCCCACAAAAAAAAAGGTCACAGGGAGCCAAATCTGGCGAATATGGAAGCCAATCCATGACTGCACCAGTAAATTTGGGACATTCCAAAGCAATGACTCGATTCCCGAAGTATTCGTCAAGAAAGCGAAACACTTGTTTGGTCCGATGTGGTCACGCTCAATCTTGCATAGACCATTCAGTACCTGGTCGATCCTCTAACGCTTGCTGTGTGGCGACAAATTGTTCCAAAATTGCAACGTAACGTGCACCAGTGACTGTTTCTCGAATGAAAAAAGGGCCAATAATGCCTCTGCTGCATACTGCAGCCCACACAGTAACTTTAGGAGAATTCAGGGGTTTCGCTTCACACCAATATGGCTTTTCGGAACCCCAAAATCGCCAGTTCTGCTTATCCACGTATCCATTCAGGTGGAAGTGTGCTTCATCTGTAAGCCAGATGCAGCCAACATCAAATCCTTCACTATCAATCATTGTGAGCATCTGATTAGCAAAGGCAACCCTTTGTTGCACAGCTCGTACGGGTATGGCCTGGTGCGTTTGAATTTTGAATGGACACATCTGTAGGCTCTTTCTCACTATTTTCTGCGTGCTGGAACGCTTCAACCCATTCTCAATGCAATTCTACGTACGGATGACATTGGATTTCGCTGAGTAATTCCAGAAACCGTGGCGATATTTTCAGGCGTAACTGCGGTTTGCTTGCGGTCAACATGCCCCACTAGATCATCATTTACGCTGTCTGTTGGTTGAAATTTTGCGAAGAGCGTACGAATGGTTTTCGTATCGGGTCCTTTTGGAACATTAAATCGTGCTTGAAAACTTCGCCTTGTTGCCGTAGGACTCTCTTCTAACCTGTGGTACTCTAGCACCAGAAAAACGCGTTGTTCAATGGAGTACATGGTTTTAATCTCTTTCTTCAGTACGCTAACCTCAAAAAAAAAGTTAAAATGTTTGTACAACTTATGGGACTTAACTACGGGGTCATCAGTCCCTAAGCTTACAAACTACTTATGAACTAGCTAAGACTAAAGACAGCACAAATATCCATGCCCGAGTGGGGATTCGAACCCCCGACCGTAGTGGCCGTGCTGACCGTGACTGGAGCGCCTCAGTCACCTCGGCCACCGCGGCCGGCACGCTAAACTCCTTTCACGGAACTGATCGCTCTGGACTTCGGATCACTATTTATACTAAGCATTACGTATGGCGATTACAGCGCCATCTGTTAGCAGCTTTTGTAACTATTATTTCAAACTGCTGTATAAACTTCATACAGCTTTTACAAGAAACATACCGTTTACTGCATTCCTCTATCGATCTTTGTTTTCGAGATATTTAATTTTGAAATGAGGGAGTCCTTTTCTGGATACCCTGTATGAAGTTGTATATCTAATTAAAATTTTGTACAACTGTTCATCTACTTTCTGTATTAATAATAGTCTAACCTCCCATTGTATCACCCAAGCTTTGTGTCTCTCTTTGTTAGCACTAATATTCCAAATTATTCTGTACTCTGTCCATAACAGTAATTCTTTTTTTAAATTGTGAACACCATAATTGAATATGTTTATCTACACGTTGTTTTTCAGTTCGAGTGCATACCTTCGATTAGTTAAGCTTCTCAATTCTCCAATGCAATCCAACCCATAAATTTTTTACTATTTGTTTATTTAGTTATAATAGTGTGTCAGGTTTCTAATGTTTCTAATATTTGCATCACTTTGTGTTTTGAACAACCCTTAAAATATTAGATCTTTGTTTAATTTCATTCTTATTCACTGTAGCCATGTTGTAAGAATTTATGTTTGCACTGTTTCTCTATGTATGGTATTTCTGTTTCCTTTTTTCAGTACTATTAATTCACAGATTTCATTCAAATATTTATATACACTGCAACTGCTCCATCAAAGGAGTTAATTTATTTTTCTCTATGTAACATATCTTCTGTTTTACTGACAAGTTCTTTGACTGAACTTCAGTAAATGTTTGATGATGGCCTAATAAGCCGAAAATCGATTCACTAAATAAACAAAACCTTAGAGCAAACACAAAATGGTGTATTTTAATCTTCATAATGTATAAGTTCTACCAAGCGACGGAAGAATCAGTTAACAGGATACCAAAACGTTTAAAGAAAATTTTGGTGTATGGGGTGGTTTTAGGTACCTTCACCAGGGATTTATAACTCAGTAACCGTGTCTGGGTTCAGCATTTTTTATTACATGGATTTCGTAATATTGGTTAGCTTGACAACCGTCATCCTCTTGGGTGTTCCTTTTTAATCTTTGACGTGATCGTGAGGCGTTGTGCGGTGGGACAGCTTCTCCAGTCAACGTGCTTTGCATAAAAGCGCGTGTCTACTAGCAACTAAACTTCCTCGAGTCGCTTGCAGAACCTACTTCTGCAAGGTTTAAAAAGAAAAAAAAATTGAAACACCCGCAGCAAGTCGACTTTCCCAAGTTTCATCAATTTGCAGAAGTAGCTTCCGCAAGTCAGTGAATACCATCTCGTGCAACTTGTAGCAACCAATTGCCAAACTTGCCGGTTGCTGAAAGTTTTTATTCGACCTGCAGAAGTTTACTGTTTCGGTTACGAAGCAAAAACGTCAGTAATAATAACGAAAACAGTGTGGAATTGCGAGAAAATGCAGCCGTTGATAGAGAAATTTGAGTGCTTTCTAGAATTTTGGGATACAGAATACGTTGAACTCAAAAAATGAATAAGAAAACAGATCGCTCCCGAAAATATTGCAACGATTTCTGAACAACAGATGCCGAAATACGAAAAAAAAATCATAATTTACGCGCGCAATATAGACGACAAATAAACAAAATGAGGAGAAGAAAAAAGTAAACAATGTCCAGATTATATTTATACTAACTAGCAAGTGGAGTATTTTGAGTCAATGAAATTTATGTTTCCTTTAATTTTAGATCATTCAGTAATCTTCTAGAAAACTTAAATATGTAGCCTACGTCCCTGTACCCATGTCTTCGACCAAACACTTCTTTTTCTCTTGAACGTTTCTTCGTCACTTTTTTTTTTCTTTAAAAATAATAAATGGAACGACGGTAGAGGCTGCTCTTATTTTTGTGCACGACATTGTAAACTTGCACTTTCTTATCTCACAACGTGACCCTGGTGGAAACAATTCTGCAAGTACTTGCAGTAAATTCCTTGCCTAAGCGACTTGCAGAAGAAAACTTATGCAAGTTTTTGTTCTAAATGTAAACACATCGGCAAGTATTTGCAGAAGTTACTTGCGGAAGTTACTTGTTAGTGGACACACATCTTAACTACTTGCGCAGCCACGGAGTTTGCAACCCGTTCGCCACGCAATGGAGCCCTTCCCCCCGCCAGTGAAGTTCTATGGATGGAGGACTTAACAATTTAAACTACTAAACAAATCTGTTTTACTAAAACACGAGTCTGTTTATAAAAGTATCTTATATGAAGTTATCTGTTGATTTGTGGAGAATAAATCCTTCAGTTAACCAGCAGAAGCTACTTCTGTTCGTATTTGTTTCTAATAAGTATTTATTGCTATTAACGGAGGACCTGCTTATTTTGCAACAGTGTCTGTTCTTTTCAGACAGCACGGATTACCAGTTTTGCCGTTGAATTTATTTCAGTGCCCTGACACGGTCGGAAGGTTTCAATATTTCGGTCTCCTAAATCAGTTCCTGAAGGAAACATACGAACTCGGAAACTTCTGCCTGCGGCCGACGGGGGTGTATTGTTGTTGTAGGCCCGGTCTAGATAACTCTAAACTTAAACGCGAGAAATCATCCACAAACTGTTTCTTTCGGTTTGCGTGATATCGTTAGCGGCTCAAGCAGCAAGCGCATGAAGCAGCTAGGTGGGGGAACTTCTCCCTCCACCTGCATGCGCAGACCACACCGTTCAGACGTCACTGGGAGCGGACGAACTAAAAGAACGAACTAGTTCGCGGCAGTGCCGCGAACTAAAGTGAGCGCTCCCAATCGCTCCCAATCGCGAACTATTATGCGCAAGTCTATTACAAACATCTGAACATCTGAGAGGACACGACCGCCCTGCAACGCGGGGACAGAGTTACCGAATTCGAATGAGAGATTAACTGATCCTTTTCCAATACTATTCTTGTGTCAATTAAAAGATGGCGGTTTCGAGTGAGCCTATCTTACTTTCTTACTTAGATAGCCTCACTCGTTGACTTGACCAACTGTGATAGACACCAGACTTATAGCAGCGTAACCAAATAAGGACAAGACAAAATATAGTCCTTTGATTAGCCGGCGAGATAATAATATAAACGTCCAACAGATTGGGTAATCGTGGTGGCCGCACTACGGGCCCACTGCTACCAACCAAGCGACCGAGAAAGGTTGCCTCCACTTTGCTGAAATGCGTGGCTTCTCCGTCATGCTGAAATCTAACGCGGTGACGAATACCCCTGGGAACGTCATTCACCATGTCCTGTAGATCCTCTCGAACGATTACGAGAGACGTGCGTCCATCAAGTCCGTCCGAGAGAAAGTGCGACCCAATTAAACTCCGACGCACCGCCCTCTCGTGGGATATACGCCCTCTTAAAGTGTGTAATAAAGTGTTGTTGTTGTGGTCTTCAGTCCGCAGACTGGTTTGACGCAGCTCTCCACGCTACCCTGTCCTGTGCAAGTCTCTTCATCTGAGAAAACGAACGGCAACATACATCCTTTTGAATCTGCTTACTGTATTCATCCATCTGTCTCCCACTACGATTTTTACCCCACACACTTACTTCTAATGCCAAGTCGACGATTTCTTAATGTCTGAAAATGTGTCCCAACAATCTATCCATCCTCTTAGGCAGGATATGCAATAAACTCCTTTTCTCCCCAAATCATGTTGAGCACCTCCTCATTAGATAATTGATCTACCCATCCAATCTTCATCATTCGTCTGTAGCACTACATTTCCAAAGCTTCTATCATGTTTTTCTCTTAACACCTTATCATCTATGTTTCACTACAATACAAATGCCTTCAGAAAGGACTTCCTAACATTTTAACTAATATTTCGCTTTTTCAGTAACGCTTTTCTTCCCATACCCATTCTACATTTTATATCTCCTTTACTTCGGCCATCACAACTTATTTGCTACCAAAATAACAAAACTCATCTACTGATTTTATCGTCTCATTACCTAATCTAATTCCTTCAGCATCGGCAAAACCGCAAGGTTAACAATCCCTCTTCCTGGAGTTTCATTCCCTTGCATTACTTCACAGCTTGCTCAATGTACAGATTGAACAACATTGGGGAAAGGCTACAACACTGTCTCACTCCCTTCCCAACCACTGCGACCCTTTCATGCCCTTCGACTCTGTCTGATTTTTGAAAAACTTGAATATAGCTCTTCGCTCCCTGTATTTTACCCCAGCTACCTTAAGAATTTGAAATAGTATATTCCAGTCAACATTGTCAAAAGCATTCTCCAGATCGACAAATGCGAAAAACGTAAATTTATCTATCCTTACGCTGTCTTCTAAGGTAAGTCAAAATGTACTGCCTCGCGTGTTCCTTATATTTCTCCTAAATCCAAACTGATCTTCCCGAAGGTCGGATTCCACCAGTTTTTACATTCGTCTTTAAATAATTCGTATTAGTATTTTGCAACCATGACTTGTTAAACTGATAGTTCTGTAATTTTTACATTTGTCTCCACTTGCTTTGTTCGGAGTTGGAATCACTATATTCTTCTTGAAGTCTGCGGGTATTTCTCCTGTCTCATACATCTTGTATACCATGTGCAACAATTTCTTCATGGCCGCTTCTCCTAACGATAATAGCAGTTCAGACGGAACATCACATACTCAAGGGGCCTTTTTTCTATTCATATCTTATAGTGCTGTATCAAATTCTTCTCGCAGTATCTCCTATCCCATCTTCCTCTAATTCATCTTCCATTTCTAGAATACTGTCTTAAAGTTTATTTCTGGTGTATAGGCCCTCTATATATTCCTTCCACCTTTCAGCTTTCCTTTCTTTCCTTAGTACTGGTTTTTCATCTTAGTTCGTGATGTTCATATCGCTGGTTTTCTTGTCTCCAAATACCTGTCTTATTTTTCTGTAGACGTAATCTCTCTTTTCCCGTTGTTATACATTCTTCTACGGTCTTGCATTTCTCCTTAAGGCACTCCTGCATAGCCAGTCTGCATTTCCTGTCAACCTCGTTTTTCAAACGTCTTAACTCCCTTTTGCCTACTTCACGAGATGCAGTTTTATATTTTCGCCTTTCATCATTTAAGTTCAGTGTCTCGTTTGTAATCCAAGAATTTCTATTAGGCCTTGTCTTTCTGCCTATATTATCCTCTGCGTCCTTCACTACTCCATCTGTCAGAGCTACCCATTCTTCTTCTACTACGTTTCGGACAATTCTTGCCTAACGCTCAATCTAAAAGTCTCCACCACCTCTGGTTCCTTCAGTTTGTCCAGATTCCATCTGCTTAATTGTCTACCTTTTTGCAGTCTCTTAAGTTTTAATCTACAGTTCATAAACAATATGTTATGGTCAGAGTCTATATCTGCCCCTGGATATGTCTTACATTTTAAAACCTGGTTTTTAAACGTTTGCCTTGCCATTATAAAGTCAATCTGATATCTCCCAGTGTCTTCTCGTCTCTCACATGTATATAACTTCCTTTCGTGATGATTAAACCAAGTGTTTGTGATTATTAAATTGTGCTCTGCACAAAATTCTAACTGACGGTCTTCTCTTCCATTCCTTTTCCCCAGTCCATATTCACTTACCACATTTCCTTTTCTTTCCTTTCCTACTACCAAGTTCCAGTCCCCCCCCCCCCTCCCCATCACAATTAAGATTTCTTCTCCTTTAACGGTCTGAAAAATTTCTTTTATCTCCTCATATATTTCTTCGATCTCCTGATAATCGGTAGAGCTAGTTTGCATATAAACTTGCTCTACTGTGGTCGGCGTTAGCTTCGTGTCTATCTTTCCTATGATAATGCGTTCACTATGCTGTTCGTAGTAATTTACTCTTATTCCTCTTCTCTTATTCGTTACCAGACCTACTCCTTCGTTACCACAAACTGATTTTGTATTTATAACCAGGTACTTACCTGTCCAAAAATCCTGTTCATCCTGCCACCGTACTTCACTAATCCCCATCATATCTACGTTTAACCTATCCATTTCTCATTTCAAATTTTTTAACTTACCTACTCGATTAAGCGATAAAACATCTCACTCTCCGATCCGCAGACTGCCATTGCTGTCTTTCCCAATGACCACATCCTGAATAGTTCCTGCCCGGATATCCGAATGGGGGACTTTTACCTCTGGATTATTTTACCCTAGAAGATGCCATCGTCATACATTCATACAGTAGAGCTGCATGTTCTCGGGAAAATTAACGCCTGTAATTTACCTTTGCTTTTAGTCGTTCGCAGTAACTGCATGGAAAAGCCACGTTAGCTGATGTTACAAGGCCACCTCAACCATTCAGACTGTTGCCCCTGTAACTACTGAAAAGGCTGCTGCCCCTCTTGTGGAACCACACCTTTGTCTGGCATCTCCACAAATACCCCTCCGCTGTGGTTGCCTCTACGGTACGACTAACTCTATCGTTGAGGCACGCAAGCCACCCACCTCGGTAATGCCTCTGGGCAGGTAATATAATAAAAATACATCAATATTTCGTAATGTTTCTACTGGTACAAGTGTATCTATGGATATGAATGTAGAAGTGTATATGTACGCAACATGTGTGTGTGTTTATTTTATTTTATTTCTTAATATGGTGATGCGTAATTGGCAGTTATTTTATTTCTGAAATCAGAAGTGAAATCGACTTCTAATTCTGTTACAGACAAACTAGTGTGTGTAATCAAAGGATGCAATTATTTGCGATGTAAAGATGGAATACAACTGCTAGCAAGTTTAATGTGTAGTAATCCAGCAGTGTAGCTAGTTGCGTTTTCGAAACATAACGTAGGAGCAAATTAAAGGAGAAATCGTCCTACGTGTAGTTGAATAAATAAATGCGCCCAAAATACAACTTCCTACAAGCGGTATCCGACATCAATAAATTACGTTTCACCTACCTTTGACTGCAGGAAAGGAACGGATTTGCTTCACTAGCACTGATTCTCTTGTGCAAGCAATTTATCAAGGTGTCATCTCCCAGTGAGGTTTAGCTTTATGTTACACAGGAACTAAAACTGGTACAGACTGTTAAATTTCAGTAAGAAATTAAATATCAAGTTCCGTTGATGACTACTTTCTGTTGTGCAAGCAAAATAACTGTTATCTGTCAGTGAGATACTGTCCCGTTTTAGACAGAAACTAAAACAGTTGTAGAATCTTAAATGTCAGTAACGAATAAACTATGAAGTTCTGTGAATGAGTATTTTTCTATTGCGCAAGTATAACATCTGACGATACATCTAATGATACACCTTTCTTATACAGGAATCTCTGTGCTCCTAGAACAGTACGTAATGAATTAATTATATACTAGCGCTACAGAGAATATGCCGTTCACAATTAGGAACGATTACCACAAACCACAACAGAGGCATGTATTACTAATGCACTCCTCAACGTCACGAACATTAACGAACGGTAACATAAGGAAAGATGCTCCAAGAAAAAACTTTTTAATAAACGAATTGCTTAATCATCTTTTCTGTTGGATAACGCCTTTGCTCTCTTTCTCTGTTTGCTTAGTAATGAAATATGGTGTTGTTCAATGAAGGCAAAACAAAGTCTATTAAATATATTATAATGAATACAAAACTTAATTTTACAACTGAAATACTTCGGCGAAATGAACGTTTAAAAGTATTTTTCAAGTTAAATATTTATTCCTATCTCAAACAATATTTACTCTAGATTGTCATAACTTGATAGTGGTCATTCAACAAAGTGAAGCATAATATCAATGAAAAAATCAAGACTACCTGTTCCTAGCGGTCACAAGAACAATACTATACTATCATATACATTAAACACCATATATATGGTGTTTAATATATATATATAACGAGGCCTCAAAAGCAAAGCCAATATGTAATATGTTCTACTGTACATGTAAGATCTTTGTCTATGGCTTCCCGCCTAATAATTGTACTTGTCTTCTGTTAGTATTGAACTTGGATTCTGCAATGCATCTGGTTATGACCATAAGAAAGATGGATTCAAACGTTTTATTATTGACATAAATTTTATGCTGATGACACATCAATGTGGATGTACACCGTTTTACAATGTAAAAAATTGTTGTAACAACAGTGAATTCATGTAAAATTAGTACAGGTATGTAACAATGTAATTGTAGAGAGATAAGTTTTTTTTTTTTTTTTTTTTTTTTTTTTTTTTTTTTTTTTTTTTTTTTTTTTTTTTTGTATTGCAGCCCGTTTTGTAGAAAACTTTGTGCATTAGGTCTGAAGATGGCGTCTAGCACGCCGAAACCAGTATTGTAATTAAATGAAGATAGCAATCACGGCTGCAAACCTGTTTTATAAACAATTCTAGATTGTCTCAATAATGAATTCCTTATTATTATTATTAATATTACTGTTAATCATATACAGAGTGTTACAAAAAGGAACGGGCAAACTTTCAGGAAACATTCCTCACACACAAAGAAAGAAAATATATTATGTGGACATGTGTCCGGAAACGCTTAATTTCCATGTTAAAGCTCATTTTGGTATTTCTCTTTAAATGTAAATTGAAATAAAATTGTAAATTTTCACATCCAACATGTGTGGGCTGGCGAGAATCCGCACGCAATTGTGCAATCACGACATCAACACAGGTCTTCTGTGAACGTTTTGGCAGGAATTGTTGGTGATGTCTTGATTGGGCTTTATGTTCTTCCACCTACGCTCGGTGGAGAACGTTATCATGATTTCATACGGGATACTCTACCTGTGCTGCTAGAAAATGTGCCTTTACAAGTACGACACAAAATGTGGTTCATGAACGATGGAGCTCCTGCACATTTCAGTCGACGTGTTCGTACGCTTCTCAACAACAGATTCGGAGACCGATGGATTGTTAATGGTGGAAGAATTCCATGGCCTCCACGCTCTCCTGACCTCAACCCTCTTGACTTTCATTTATGGGGGCATTTGTAAGCTCTCGTCTATGCAACGCCGGTACAAAATGTACAGACTCTTCGTGCTAGTATTGTGGACGGCTGTGATACAATACGCCATTCTCCAGAGCTGCATCAGCGCATCAGGGATTCTATGCGACGGAGGGTGGATGTGCAGGAGGATCTTGCATCGAATTGACGCATGGTGCAGGGAATTACAATTAAAGCTCAATATGGACAAGTGTAATGTGCTGCGAATACACAGAAAGAAAGATCCTTTTTCATTTAGCTACACTATAGCAGGTCAGCAACTGGAAGCAGTTAATTCCATAAATTATCTGGGAGTAGTCATTAGGAAGGATTTAAAATGGAACGACCATATAAAATCAATCGTCGGTAAAGTAGATGCCAGTCTTAGATTCATTGGGAGAATTCTAAGGAAATGCAGTTCGAAAACAAAGGAAGTAGGTGACAATACACTTGTTTGCCCACAGCTTGAATACTGCTCACCAGTGTGGGATCCGTACCAGGTGGGATTGATAGAGGAAGTGGAGAAGATCCAACGGAGAACAGCGCGCTTCGTAACAGGATCATTTGGTAATCGTGAAAGCGTTACGGAGATGATCGCTAAACTCCAATGGAAGACTCTGCAAGAGAGACGCTCTGTCGCTCGTTACGGGCTTTTGTCGAAGTTTCGAGAACTTGCCTTTACTGAGGAGTCTAGCAGTATATTGCTCCCTCCTACGTATATCTCGCGAAGAGACCGTGAGGATAAAATCAGAGAGATTAGAGCCTCACAGAGGCATACCGACAATCCTTCTTTCCGCGAACAATACGTGACTGGAATAGGAGGGCAAATCGATAGTGGTACTCAAGGTACCCTCCGCCACACAACGTCGGGTGGCTTGCGGAGTATGGTTGTAGATGTAGACGTAGATGTATCCTCGCTAACGGAGGACATTTTGAACATTTCCTGTAACAAAGTGTTTGAAGTCACACTAGTGACACTTTTGCTGTGTGTTTCCATTCCATGATTAGTGTTATTTGAAGAGAAGTAATAAAAAGAGCCTCTAGCTTGGAAATTAAGCGTTTCCGGACACATGTCCACATGACATATTTTCTTTCTTTGTGTGTGAAGAATGTTTCCTGAAAATTTGGCCGTACCTTTTTGTAACACTATTGGAAAAAATGCTAGTTTGTGTCATCGGGGATGGCATGAATGGGCACGGATAATGGGATGGTTCGCGGTACGTGTCGACACGACCCCGACTGAACGCGACCACGTTTAGGGACAACTCCGCCCGCTGCTGGGTTTACTGCCGAGACCTGCGTCGCCGGGACGCCAGGAAGAGGGCGCTGCGGTCTGCGGCATCTCGCCGCAGGATTTCCGCGCCCTCTGCGCTTCCGCGGAAGCGGCGGCGCATTAGCACACAATGCCGGATTACACTTTCAGATGCGAGTGCAGCCCAATTAGGGCGCGCGGGGGAGCCGCGCGGCCTCCGACCCGCGCCGGTCAGGATGCGGGGCCCCCGAGGTCGCGAGGATTTGTGCCCCGGGAGGAGGCAATTAGCTGGCCTGTCTTGTCGCACCGGGCGCGCCGAGGAACCACCCACCTTGTCTCCCGGAGTTAAGAGGTAACGCAACTTTTAGTTTCAAATGTCTGAGCAGGGCGGAAACGGATTCTCTCCGGATTTTTGTGAGGTAACGCAACTTTTTATTTTAAATGTTTGAGCAGGGCGGAAACGGATTCTCTCCGGATTTTTGTAGCCAATAAAACAGAGAGAAATTGACAAATAGCGGCCTGAAGTTGACTTGCAAGAAACTCCACTTCTCATCAGCCAGGCGCAACAATCATTATATAAATACGCTAACACGAAAATTGTGGTATAGATTACTAATTAGTCGTACAAGAAGGCCAATGAAAGTTACATAATTCGAAAAATTGTTTGTCGTAGATTTGACGAATATAAATATTATGTGTGCATTTAGCCATTAAAAATGGTAAAAGGAAGTAGAAATTTTCCTATCTACAGCTCGGATCAAGTTCTACATTCTCCAACAATCAGCTCACTGATTGGCTATTCGCCTCGAGCAAAGTCGCTGTAATGCAGCGTATCTGCAGTATTAAAATAACGTATTAAAATAAGTGAATATCGAAAAATGGAGTGCTCCCAACTTACTTTCTTGTGCCGTTCAAATTATTCATTTTCGCACTGATTACGAGTGGTTAAAGGAAATTGATGTTTTCATATGAATGCCGATATAAAGGATGATGCACCGGGAGAGGCATCTACCAGTGCTCGGGTGGAACTACGAAGTCGAGAATGCCGATTTAAATGATGATGCGCCAGGAGAGGCATGTAGCGGTGCACGGGTGGAACTACGAAGTCGACATGTTGTCAACTCTGGAATTCTGACTATCGCAGAATCGAAATAACATTATTTCTTGGCGTTGTATAAATATACGAACACCGAAATTGTAGTTCCATTTCAAATATTAGGCTAATGAAAGTTATATAATTCGAAAATGGCATGAGAAGTATATACTTCCGTTTTTATTTGTTGTTATTGTATCAGGCATTTTCCTTAACACGTAAAACATACCGATTCATACCTCCCAGTGCCGATTAAATTTTATCAAATATCCCAGCGGCCTCCTATGATAATGTTGGCAACAGATGCTGAATAGTGAGAATCCTGTGAGTCTTCATTTTAGCCAATCGCTTGGAAACGCTGATGTTTTTTCATGGAATCTTCGCTTTATTGGTCAATTATTTTTACTGAGCGGACGAGGGTACATACAATAACCTGTCAACCATAAAGCAGGAACAGAATTATTTGTTTACTTCATGGTCTGTACGATACACTAATCGAGTCATTCCATGTGGTTCGAACAAATGGGAAAAGATTTTCTATCGTGTTGCTGATGTTGCCAACATAATCACGCCAGGCCGCCGACATGATACGTAAAATTTTACCTCCAGTGACCATTGTAAACACAATTGGTCGATTTTCGACCACAGGTAATACTAGTAGTGATAAATAACTGTCTCTCTTAAAAAAATTATAAAATTTATTTAACGCGTTTCGCGCTTATAGCGCATCATCAGAACACTAACGAACAGCGGGATCGTAAAAATAAAATGCTGCTGATGTGAGATCTTCTCTCGTGCTGACATTTGATAACTGGTTTTTTAACAAATATCTTTTATTTTTTACTTGTGACTAGGTAAGAACCCGGCGTTGCCCGGGTATTTATTTATTTATTCCTGCCTTGAGTTAGCACTTCTCCTATCCCTTCTCTCTATGACCATCTTCCTTTTTCTAAAACCATGTTATATTTATCGGATAATACGTAAGAAATAAGGCGTCTTGCATAATATGCAAAATCATAAGTGCAGTATCCAAACAAAGAAAGATAGTAATCAAAATACAAATCTCATATAAAAATTCGCACGATCTCATATTTACTGACTTGTCTGTCGTAAAATTATACAATTTTTCAGGCATATATTCATTTGTATAAGTGCTGCATGTCTGTAAAATCTGTTGCGAATACAATTAGTAATAACGAAGTAATAGATTAAAACTTGGTGCGTAATACGGCGGTTTTCTATGAACGTTACTGTTAGTGTGATCATATATCTTGAACTAACTGTCGTACTGTCATACAATTTCGAAGGTACATTCAGCTATATGTGTGTTAAAATTTCTTGCGGCTACAATTTGTTGTGTAGAAATTATAAATTGTTGCGTCTTCCCGAATGCCGCAGTTTTAGTCCATGAACAGTATTCCCTGTACAGTTATTCAGTATTGTGTTGTTGGTTCTGTATCCTATGTTCAGCCCTTGTTCCTTTTGTATGTTGCCTACTCTGTGTGTGATGTTGTTATTGTAAGTCATCATGTGCCTTTTGTTACTTACTGTCTGTTGGTTTGTGGTGTGCAGTGTTTCATATCTCTGTGTGAACTTTTCATGACTGTGTGTTACCTGTTTTCGTAATTTACTCTTTATTCTGTCCACTTTTTTGTGTCATACCCAATTTCTTATGTAATTTTTTTTTTTATTTTTCAGTTCTTCTATGTAGTCTTGTTTGGTCATCGGTGTTCTTATTAATCGTTGTAGTAGATATCTTAAACATGCTTCCTTCTGGAATTTGTGGAGAGAACATGCAGCTCGGCTAGACATAATAGTTGGGCAAAAACAGGATATAATGAAAGATAAAATTAACTGTATTCAGTTCAAACGCTTTTCCTGGGCGGTTCCCTTTTAAATGAAACATATTTTGTGTTTACTTGCACATTTTTCATTGGCCGCGACTAAAGGAATGAGGGCTTACTGATCAGTGTTACGTGGGGAAGGCCAAATAATGTGAAACTGTAACAAAGACACGACATTTATTTATTTATTAGGAAGGAGATGATCCATCTTTCTCTTGGAGAACAGCAGCAAAAGATTCGTCAAATGTCTATAGTTTTCAGCAGTGATATTACTCCCTAACACCATTGTTATCGTCTATGAAAGTGAATTACAGGATATGTTAAATGAAATGAAGTCAGCAGAGAGTATGGTCTAGGAGCAAACTGGAAAGAGACAAAAGTAATTGGAAGCAGCAGAAATGGGAATGGCGCATTAATGGCCATCCGTACTTTCTAAGTCGTCATGCTACGGGTTGCGCAGCCGCTCCCCGTCGTAGCTTCGAGTTGTAGCGCCTATCTCTTCCTGTGGTAGGTTGTGGGAAGAAAGAAACGAGATTGTGACTAAAATCAATCTGCCTGACTTCCGCTTCCCAATTAACAGGTGACTTACCTGTTGCTGTGACCGTTGCCAGCATCGGAGCTCCTAAGAACTGCAAGCATCTAAAGCAACTGCCCAACTGAGAGCGCCACATCGCTCACGCCCCTTTTGTTAACGGGAATTTCGCACCGCTGATTATTCAGCCGGCAAAACTAGTAACGTGTTACCAACCTGACCAGAGCACAGTTAAGAGTTCGTTCTGCCCGCAAGGGCCGGTTTCACATCTCCTAAAGGTGGCGGCCTGTCTTGGCGGCAACTCGTCAAAGACAGCTGGAACAGAAGTGTCCTTCCGCGAACTTCCTTTGAACTTATCGACTCCGGTAGCCTTTGTGGCTGATCGCCGTCTTACCAATTTAATATATTAATACAGGACACAGAAAATTATTTCGCCCCCACGATACGATGGTCCTCTGGTCAGGTAAGCAAACGGTAATTTTAGATTGTCGGCGAAAGTTCGTTTTAAATGATTTTATTGGTGATTAATTTTACCAACTTCTTGAATATTAATCGGACCTAACTTTGTAATACTTCAAACGAATCGTCATTTTTCATTAGATTGGAATCTGCCGTCAGAAATTTAAGAATTATTTTATTTATGCCCACTCTCTTTGTCCTAAAGGCTGGTCATGTGGTTCATGACATCTTTGTGCTGGTCTGGGGAAAGTCTTAACTCTACAGAGTCATCCGTCGAGCATGTGCTTTTGTGTGTGTGTGTGTGTGTATGCGTGTGTGTGTGTGTGTGTGTGTGTGTGCATGTTGTTCTTATAGTAAGTTAATTTAAGTAATTTGTAAATCTAGATACCGAAGATATTAGCAGTTTGGTCCCTTAGGTTTACAAACATTTGAACTTTATTCGCTATGCTGGAACCAAAGTAACCCATGTCCGACGACGCAAGGCTATAAAAATATAGCAAACATAATTAATTCAAATCGATTCATAAACGGTAAAAAAAAGGCTTGCAGGTTATGAGAGAAAGAAAGAAAGAAAGAAGAACTGGATGGGATCTTTGTTGTGATGAGAGTGTTTAATAACAAATGCTTTAGAAGGACTACTTTGTGGGAAAAAATTGAGACGAATGAGGAGATACAAGTTGCTGGACGACGAGTTAAAATACGCAGACCTGAAAAATGATAGCAGAAGACAGGACAGCATGAAGAGTGACCTTGTGAAAACCTTCCTCTGGGCAGAACACACATGATGAGACAGGCTGGAACACAGTCTAACATATACACTACGTTTACATGGAACACATCTTCCGGAAGACGAAAACCGATTTTCGTAAACCGTTTTTCGCTGTCGTGTTTACATGGCACAGCCTGAATCGGATTTCCAAATCCACTTAAGATGGCGGCTGCAAAACAGCTGATTCAGTCCCCGATTTAGTCAGCATAATCGTTATTTTTCTTTACTTAAATACACAGATTCATGATCACTCTAATATTAATACTTTTATTTCACATTAGAAAATATCACTCTGTCGATATGTGCCGAAAATTCTTACCATAAAAACACAATCTGACAAGCCAAGAACGCTTCAAAAACGGTTGCGTTTACATGGGCACGAAAATCGATTGTGGAACTGGAAAACCGCTTTAGAGAAGCGGATTTCCAGAATCGATTTTGGAGTGTTTACATGACCAACCAAAAGCGGAATTGGGAAATCGGTTTACGAAATCCGGTTTTGGGGGCCCATGTAAACGGGGTGATACAGTCACGACATTCCCACGGATATTTGTTATACGCTGCGACATCAGCGCTTAAGCGGACGACATTGGATTGTATTTAGTGCCATATAAATAGGTAATAATTTAAAACAGCTCTAAATGTTTCTTTCTTAGGTTTCCTAACATTCCTGATCAGAAGCGATACAATACTTTACAGAACGGTTTCTTTACCATTGTCTTGTAACATAGAGGCTTTAACTCATTAATTTTATGTTCGGTTAAAAACAAAAAAATGGTTCTGAAGCACCAGAATGCCTGACCTATAGCAGAGAGACGTCGCTTTTCTACGCAGGAACGTTAAAATTTCTTCACTACAATTCCAGTAAAATCGGTAAGGGTGCAATAACTACAGTATTTAACATACTAAATCAGCCACAACAGTTGTAGCTGAAGCAAAAACGTCACTTGCGTGACAGTAAAACGACAAAAGCAATCAATCTGTTTTCCAACACAGAAGAATCCAATTTCACGATTGTTGCTACAGCTGAACCACAAAAGGCAATAATCATCAAAACATTGGCTTTTAATTCCACGGTAATTATGCTCAACAGAATGAGCGCGTTTAAGAAAGACGAGTAAGATGTAAAAATGTGAATCATTAGACTCCACACCGAATTGATACACGTCTAAAAACTGTCTGTCACAGTAAGAAAAGACCATAACACAAATTTATTTTCTATGTTTTTAGTCTACTTACTTTCAGCGGAACAAGCTACAAATACACACATATTCGTATTTATTCAAACGTTGTTGTTCGTTATACCACTGGATCAGTTAAATTCGGCTGTTTTTTACAGTAATTTCCGTATTATGTATGTCTCTTGATTTTTACTAGTGCTTGTAACGCTAAAATTATACTATTTCATTAATTACGTACAAAAAAAATTACTAAGAACCATCACTACTTCTGTGGCTTGTCCACCGCTAGGAGCTCTAGTGTCGTTGCAACTGTCAGTTGGTAACAACTTTTACAGCAGTGAGTGTCCCGACTGTACCTGTTAGACTGCGGGCTGGAAGGAGAACTTCTGCAAATTATTGATTCCCGATAGAACAGACACCACACCAATATAATAAATATTTACACGCGAAGACGGCGTTAGCTTCAAATACTTCACCGCACATGCGGTCATACGTTCGACCTCGCACGGGAATCCGTAATGGCGAGTGTAAGAGGGCATGAACGATTTGTGTGAATTTGAGCGGCCGGGAGGGGGGGGGGCGAGCACTGGTAGCCAAGTGGTTAAGGCGACCGCTGGCCCGAAGAGGGAGATCCGGGTTCGATTCCCGGCGCGGCTCACATTTTCACTTGTCGCCATTGTTTCATTTCAATGTCCTTAAGCAGCCACTGCCAATCCTTCCTTCCTAATTCTTCTTCCTTCCTCTCCTTTATCAATAATTTGCAAATGCAATATGCCTGCGAAACAGAACTTCTTGACCTGTACTTCATATATGGAGGACGTGTGTTAATTTCTGTTGAATAACCACTCTTAGTGGGAAATACTTCAGATCATGGAGATGTCTTAGAATTATCTTGCTATTTTAAGATAACTAACATGTTTTTATCATAGAGAGCAATAATAAAATAATACACACTCAGATCAGCTAACAGAAAGCAATCAGGCCACAAAATGTATTCAACAAAATTTCATGGTTGAAAATTTCTGTTTTCCGATCACGTCATTGAAGACGTATATCGCTATAAAGCCAGAACCAATCGCATACAGCACAAGCGAAACCAAACGCGTTGTCACAGAAACACTTAGTGAACTCTAAGTCGGTAGCGATCAGCTAATCGATGACGTCAATTCCGTCACGTTTCTCTGACGCCAGATCATAGATATTTCCGTGTAAAAAAGCAGACTGTCGCATGCATAGAGTGCATACCTGTCCAAGGCTACTAACATCAAACACAGGGCGCAATTTACGAGGGATATTTCTGAAAATGTCTGTTTGTAGCACAGCCTTATACGGTAGTGATTCATGGACAATGGAAAAATTGGAAGAGAATCGGAGCATTTGGATGTGTTGCAGCAGAAGACCATAAGATAACGAATGATGTTGTCAGCAGAATTGACACAGAAAGTACGATATGGGAGAGACTACAAGAAGAAGGGACAAAATGTTAGGTCATGTGTTCAGACATCAGGAAAGCTAGAGAACGTTATGAGGTAACAGCATAGGATAAAAACTGTAGAGAAGACAAAGAATGGAATGCATCCAGCTTAACTTCTACGTAGGGTGCAAGAGATACTGGGAGATGATGAAGCTGACACAGGAGGAAAATTCTTGATTGGTAGCATCAAACCACTCATAAAACTAGTAACTAAAAAAAATAATCTCTGTCATCTCTCATATCAACTTACACGGTAGCATATGTATGACAAAAAAGGATTCATTTAAATAATATCGAATTTTGGTCACAAGTAGGACAGATTGTTTTGGCCTGGCGCTAACTTACTCTTCTCCTGTTACTCATATGAAGAGTCACCAGAAATGACACATGATTCCTTTTCCACGTTATTCTGTAAGATATCTTTCCCCCATCAGGATTTCTCGGAAAGGTTATACCTAACTATTCTGTGATCTTAATCAATAAAGGTTGTAGTGTAACGAGTTGCACTACACCCCTATTAACCGACATAAGATCGCCAAATATGTTTATCACGAACTTCTGGTAGCAAGATAGTTCTTTCTCGAGTTTTCTTTACCCTACAGGAAATCTGTTGAGAAATCTACTTGCTGCTACCGCCATGGAAGACAGTGCTTCAGAATATATGTAGTGTTTTTGAGTGTCATAGTCTCAAAGAACGACTATTCTGTTTTGTTTCGGTGGATATTGTTGTAAAAAAGAGAAGAGTTAGTAATAAGTGAGTTGCTGTAAAAGAAGGAGCAATAAACAGCTAATGCGTTTTTAAGTTTTTATATGCTTAAATTTCATTTACCAGTGAATGCTTGGTTTTTCTCTCTTTTCTTCTCACGCTTAAAACGGTCTGCGGACTCAAGAATTCCGAAATATTACATGAGAAATTGTCTGACTGCAAGAGGTATAGATTAGATGGATCTCATGGCGCAGTAAAATATCTCATAGGGAAGAATTATTACGATATAAATGGAAATTTCAACTGCAGGCAACACTAAATAAAGAGCCCATGTAGTGATTGGCAAATAAGCCATACAACAAGCACAGTCGTGTGTGAGTTACGCTACAAGATCCGTGAAACGTACAGATTTTCTTAGTGGCTTACTCTTCTAGTAAAATCAGTTTTTGGTAGTCCATTTTTCACAGAGAACAAATATTATTACCATCATTAATATTTACGACTAACTGGATTGTTGTTGTGAATGCAGATGTAGTATTGCAACTTTCTGTAACTCGTAATTTTTTTTTTTTTTTTTTTTTCCATTCTCATTCATGGCATAATTTCAACCTCTACTCACTCACACATTTATCAAAAGGTCTTAAGTAAAGTTTTTCACAGCAGCATTTATCCGAGCAAGGCTATTATGTTTGACACATTAGCACTGTTTAGCGTCGTATAAATTAGTTCTACAACCTGGAAATAATAGTGTACTTCTGTCAATGGGTTGTAATTACAATATCTATTTAACAAATATAAAAACTGGTATTTAAACAACTGCCATTTATTTCCTTTATTACAATTGATAATACTAAACTATTTACACTTGCTTTGGATTTTAGCTGTCTGATGTTTGATAATACATATAAATAATTTTTAAGTACACATTCATGGAAAACACCTATCTTTCATTCTTCTTCAAAGGAAACTGTTATACTTGAATCGATTATTTAATGGCCGTCATCAAGCGATAAACGCCACCGTGATACACAAATGTTAAAGTAGACACACAGTAACACATGTAGAGACTGCATTACAACACTGCACAGGAACATTACTCTAAACACATATTTGGAAAGGAAGCCAGAAGTGAAGAGACGAATAGCGCTACGAATTAATCATTTCTTTCTATTACACAATGAGTACAGTCTCGAGGAAAGGTACATTACGTTTCGATTACACACAAATATTACTTTATTTAGATAAAATTTGACAAACATTAACACGATACATTTATAAAATGAAGAGACAACAACCACAATAATGCGTGGATTGCACTGGTAAGAGAGGCACGAATCTTCATGCCCTCATACCTGATTCTTGCTTTTATGGGACTGGCGTATATACTGTGGGAACAGAAACTGACAAACACGTTCAAAGGAAGTAAGGGTGCCACGGTGCCCACACACCGTGGCACGACAACGATAGCTCAAAAGCGTATATATACAGAGGTTTCCACTCTGTTTCATCCTCCGGTGGAATTAAAGCCTTGAAACAATTACCGAAAAGATCACAAAAACATGAGAATTTGTTGTGGACTAGAGTAGGTGGCGAAGCCAGCGGCGGCGGCAGCGACCACCAGCGACGGCGACGCGGACGTCGACGGCGCTCAGCGCTGCGGGGAGTGGCAGCCGTCCGCCCCCTCCTGCTGAGGGTGCGGGTCTGCGTCCTCCTCCCCCTCGCTGCCACCAAGGTCCCCCACCTGCAACAGAAGACACACCGTAGTACCGTCAGGGCGAGAGTTGTGCCATAAGAAAACAAGAATGCAGGGCTTTCTATTCGACAAGTAGTCAATCAGGTAAATCACACACACACACACACACACACACACACACACACAATGTTTGTATATCTTATGGGACTTAACCATGGGGTCATCAGTCCCTAAACTTACAAACTACTTATGAACTAGCTAACACTAAGGACGGCACAAATATCCATACACGAGGGGGTATTCGAACCCCCGACCGTAGTGGCTGTGCAGACCGTGACTGGAGCGCCTCAGTCCCCTCGGCCACCGCGGCCGGCTCACACACACATACAGGGTGTTTCACTAAGTGTGTTTGCCTCTGTAACTCATAAAATAATAGGTGACGGGAAATTTTAATGCGGTAGGTGAGCACAAGAAATGTTACACTTTCTGCGGAGCTATGAACATAGTTTATTGCACATTTTCTAAAGAGTTACAGCACAAAGATATAATTTTTTAAATGGAACAATAGTTTTTCTATCATGCATTGGATTCGTTGAAACCAGCTGCGTCGAAATCAATTTAAACTACATTCCTATCACTGTTAGTTTGGGAGATACAACTATTCAAAGTTTCAGGGGCAGATACCACAAGCGCTGCGCATAATGCAATGCGCCTTCTAAATGTGGTGCGGCCGAGTTGTAACGTCGCCGGTGTCACGGAGCGAGAAGCGTCCACGACGCGCTGTTAGACTGCCGACTGTCGCCGCACACGGCCGTATACCTGACAGTTGAAGCCACACAAACAACCGGGGCTCAATATACCACAGTTACTGACATCAGATGACGATGGCATACACGAACAACGGCGCATCAAGGAAGTTTTAGCAGTGGGTTTTGTTCAAATGTTCAAATGTTTGTTAAGCTTATGGGACTTAACTACGGGGTCATCAGTCCCTAAACTTACAAACTACTTATGAACTAGCTTATCCTAAGGACGGCACAAATATCCATGCCCGAGGGGGGATTCGAACCCCCGATCGTAGTAGCCGTGCAGACCGTGACTGAAGCGCCTCAGTCCCCTCGGCCACCGCGGCCGGCGCAGTGGGTTTTAATTTATGTCTGTCTATTCATTTACAACTTGTTTGGGGCTATAGCTGTCTGTATGTGATAGCTTTCTTGTGTTTGTTGTGCTTGTGCGTCCTGATCATTTTCACGTCTTGGTCTTCATCGGTCGGATGATAGCTGTGTTGTTATAACAAAAATATACGTATTCATATAAACAAATGAGGAAAAGGACAGCAAACAATTTACCATATATAAACAGGGTGTTTCACTAAGTGTGTTTGCCTCTGTAACTTATAAAAAATTAGGTGACGGGAAATTTTAATGCGGTAGGTCAATACAAGAAATGTTACACTTTCTACGGAGCTATGAACATAGTTTATTGTATCATTTTCCAAAGAGTTACACCACAAAGTTATAATTTTTAAATGGAACAATAGTTTTTTTTCTATCGTGCATTGGATTCGTTGAAACCAGCTGCGTCCAAATCAATTTAAACTACATTCCTATCACTGTTAGTTTGGGAGCTACAACCCTTCAAAGTTTAAGGGGCGGAGGCTACGACAGCGTATCTCACTGGCTGGTGGTCATGAGACAGTGGGCCGTGCCCTAGGGGATAGCCACTCGGCCAGTCAGCTACGCTATCTCAGCTCCCGCCCCCGGGTTGAAGCTTTGAAGGGTTGTAGCTCCCAAAATAACAGTGATAGTAATGTAGTTTAAATTGATTTGGACGCAGCTGGTTTAAACGAATCCAATACACGATAGAAAAAAACTATTGTTCCATTTAAAAAATTATATCTTTGTGGTGTAACTGGTAAATGATAAAATGGTACAATAAACTGTGTTCATAGCTCCGCAGAAAGTGTAACATTTCTTATGTTGATCTACCACATTAAAATTTCCCGTCACCTATTATAGGGTAAATTGTTTGCTGTCCTTTTCCTCATTTGCTTATATGAATAAGTATTTTTTGTTACACACAGCTATCATCCGACAGATGTAGACCAGGATGTGAAAATGATCAGGACTCACAAGCACAACAAACACAAGAAAGCTATCACATACAGACAGCTATAGCGCCGGCCGCGGTGGCCGAGGGGATTGAGGCGCTCCAGTCACGGTCCGCACTGCCACTACGGTCGGGGGTTCGAATCCCCCCTCGGGCATGGATATTTGTGCCGTCCTTAGTTGTAAGTAGTTCATAAGTAGTTTGTAAGTTTAGGGACTGATGACCCCGTAGTTAAGTCCCATAGACTCTACAAACATTTGAACATTTTGAACAGCTATAGCCCCAAACAAGTTGTAAATGAATGGACAGACATAAAGTAAAATCCACTGCTAAACTTAATTATACAAATGATAAAGCAATCAAAACGGGCAGTCTTCACAAACACAACATTTATTAACAAAAAACATGCGAGAAACACATACACAAATCCCTTTTCTCCCTATCTCTGTATTTATCTCCTCCCTCACAAACACACACACACACACAAAGCACACAAAAAATACATAAATAAATACTGCTGCTGCGGTATTTGCATAATTACCTGGAAACACACACACACACACACACACATACACAGAGAGAGAGAGAGAGAGAGAGAAAGAAAGAGAGAGAGAGAGAGAGAGAGAGAAGAGGGGGTAGAGACAGACAGACATAAATATTTCTGGCGCAGTATTTGCCTAGTTACATCGAAAACACACACACAGATATAAAGCAAAGATAGCACGAACACACATTCGACAATCTAATGTATAAAAATAAATGTTTGTTTGTTTGTGTTTTTGTTCTTATTTTACGCACGGCCACATCGTACACCCGATTGCGATAAAACTTTGTCAACTCATTGCTTGAACTCGCACAAAAGGTATAAGCATGCCGCGGCGGAGCGGCGGAGCGGCGGAGCGGCAGAGAGCATTGAGGCGCTATGCTACGAAGCGCGAGGCCGTTCCCCGTCGGGGGTTCGAACCGCCCCTGGGACATGGATGTTTGTGCCGTCTTTAGTATAAGCTACTTCATTAGTAGTTTGTAAGTTTAGGGACTGATGAACCCGTAGTTAAGTCCCTTAAGCTCTACAAACATTTGAACATTTTTGTTATAAACATACTAAAATTAACTTTGCATGGCGTCTTACAGTTAATTAATTCGTTTCTTATGCTTTCACGCTTAAATAGCTGGACGGATATGAATGAAATTTGCAACAGAGGTAGCTTATGCCCTGAACAATACATGGGCTACTTTTCGTAAGCACCGAATAGTGTGTGGCGGAGGGTACCTTACAATGGGTTGTTTACTACACCTTCATGCTGAAAGGAATGGACAGACTCGTATGAAATTTGCAATGGAGATAGCTTATACCCTGCATTAACACGTGGGCTACCTTTAGGAAGCCACTGATCGGTGCCTGGAGGAGGGTACCTCATTTGAGGTGAGACGTAGTGCCAACAAGGATGTGGTTAGACTAGGCTTGTGCCTATTATTACAAGTATGGCGTGCAGGCTCTGCTTCATCGTTGACGAAAGTCCACAGCGAATGGTGATGACTATGTGGAGAAATTATAGTCTGCAGCAGAAATATTGCTCTATTTATCTGTCTGTTGTGATTTATGTATCTCCAGTAGACACCATGAATAAAAATGGTAGATGTTACATTCGGAACGATCCTCGTATTTTGCAGTTGAGACCTTTAGAAGCCTAGGGTACATGCAAAAAAAATTCAATTTTCGAGGTAAGTTTAGATTTCAGGAGTTAAAGCAGAGAAACATCAGGGTGACGGAAAAGTACAGGTACGAAGCCCTTTGGTGCTAACATCTGGTGGATATTACCTGTCTCATTACTCAGGATATGTGCCTGTTTTGAGTACCAGTGGTTTCTACCTGAAACCGCCATTTAATTAATTACGCTCGGAAGGACCAATGACTGTCGTGTGATACCACAGATGCTTCAGCAAAGCAGAGACGTCTAGTATCTACTGTTAAAGTCCGGGAATACATTGGAGTCAAAGGATAGTGGAGTAAGCAGAGACGTCTAGTATCTACTGTTAAAGTCCGGGAATAGATTGGGGTCAAAGGATAGTGGATTAATTGACTCAGAAACTGATGAACAAAAACCATTAGATTTACATTTTACAGTTATTTCACTTTTGTTAGCCCAATGAAAAACTTCATGATTTGTATGCTTGCGAGAAAAGTAAAAAGAGGTCAAAAGGACTTGCCCCAAGCTTAGAAGCATGAAAAATTTCAGGAATGTGTGTGAGGAATGTTTTCTGAAAGTGTGGCCGTACCTTTTTGTAACACCCTGTAAAGGAACTCGTTTTTGCCTTCTAAGTAACACAAATGTTGTAATTTTTATTATAAACCACAGTAAAAGGCAACTTAATAGAAGTTACTCGGCCCGAAGTATGCTAGATAGCTCACTTCAAAAAACGGAGAATGTTCTCCGGTCGTGAGAAACTTCTCTAGTTTTATTCATACAAAATTGGTGGATATTGTTTGCTGTAAGCAACTTCTCCCACCCTGTTACGCTGAGAACGTACTCGGTTGAAGTATATTCTCCGACTCACTTTATTCATGCGAAACTGAGTATGTTCTCTGGAATTCAGAGTATAAAGTAGATACTCCGTTTTATTCATACGGCCCATTAATACGAGGCGTTTCATCTTGCACCAGGAGACCTGATTGGTTGTTGGTAGGAGCCAATGAGATGCTGCATATTGCTTAACTTAATAAAAAAATTCTTCTTTAACCTATACCTAAGGCCGGTATTACACGGTCACATTTCTTTGTCAAAAGTTTACATAATATATTTACATCTTAAAAAATTGATGGTTTAATAGAGAACTTTAATATGGCTTTCGTCATGTTTCCAAACGAGGAGATTTATTTTCAAAAAATCGCGGTCCAAAACTACAGTGATGCTAGCGCTCCAACCGGTTACATTTCGCATTGCAGTGAACAGAAGACAAACGACTTTTATGATAAAATCTACTGCGAGGTATTTTTTTTATTTATTTTTTATTTTTTTACGAATGCCGAGATATGTCAAAGTTCTCTATTACAACATCAAATATTTTCGATGTAAATATATTATGTAAATTTTTAACAAAGAAATATGACTGTGTAATACCGGCCTTAGCTCTATGTCAAAGATATAGATTAAAAAAATATTACGAACTTTTGATGATATTCTTATGTCAAAGATTTGATCAAAAACTTTACAGTGTAATACCGGCCTAACTTTCTTAAGGCTACATACACACCACTTTTTTTTTAAGTGAAAGTTGGGTTAGGTATAGGTTAAATAAGAAGTTCATTTTTTTTTCTTTCTTTCTTTAAGTACATGAGGGCGTGTAGCGCCCGAATCTCCGGTTAAGAAATATGCAGCACCTCATTGGCTCCTACGAACAACCAATCTAAGACTCCCAGTGCCAGTTGAAACTGTTATGCAAAACGCCTCCTCCCATTAAAATGGCAGTCTTGTAACAACTCCTGGTGACATAAATAGAGGAAAAGCAGCTGTGGGGTGTGCTAGATTCGGCTCGTTTACCTTCTCCCACTCCCACTGGCCCTCCAGCGGGCGCTCGTTCTCGAAGTCGAAGTTCCAGCGGCGGGCAGCCGCGGCCGTCTCCTCGGCGAACATCTTGTCCACGGCGTCCAGAGGCTCCTGCGTCCTGCGCCGTCTGCGGTTCACCTCCCCGCTGCCGCTGCCACCAGCGGCCCCATCCTCGTCGACCGGATCGTCGTCGTCGACGAAAAGGCGCCGTCGGGCACTGCGGGTCCGCACTACGTGCCGACGGTTGCCGTCCAGCACCTCTCTCTGTAACACACACAGCGCACGACGTTTCAACACACTGTCGTCTCAACGGGGATTTAAGCTATACTGGGGCTACATTAATCATCTGCATCTACTTCCACATAGATACTCTGGAAATTACATTTAAGTGCCTGGCAGAGGATCCATTAACCACATTCATAACTTTTCTCTACCGTTCCATTCTCTAATAGCGCGCGGGAAGAAAGAACACCTAAATTGTTCCGTTTTCGATCTGATTTCTCTTATTTTATTGGGATGGTCATGTCTCCCTATGCAGGTGGATGCTAGCAAAATATTTTCACATTCAGAAGTAAAAGTCGTAAACAGATCAATAAATAACGTCTTTCTTTTAATGATTTCCACCCCAATTCGTGCAACATTTCCGTGACGCTTTCACCTCCGTAACGCGATAAAACAAAACGAGCTGCCCTTCTCTGAACCTTCTCAATATCTTCCGTCAGTCCCACCTGGTGAGGTTCCCACAATGGGCAACAGCACTCTAGTAGAGGACACACAAGTGTGATGTAGGCAGTCTCTTTGGTGAAGCTGGTGCAAGTTCGAAGCGTTCTGCGAATGAAACGTAACCTTTGCTTCGCCTTCCCCACAATATTATCCATGTGTTCCCTCCAGTCTAAGTAATTCGTAACTTTAACTCCTAGCTATTTGGTAGAATTTACGACCTTATGGTTTTACTCATTTATCGCGTAATTGAAGTTCAGACGATTTCTTTTAGTGGTCATGTGTATTACTTCACACTTTTCTTTCTTTAGTGTCAATTGCCAATTTTCGGACCACGTAGAAATTTTATCTAAATCGCTTTGCAGTTGCTTTTGATCCTCTGTTGACTTTCCTAACCGATAAACGACAGCATCATCCACGAACAGTCTAAGGGAGCTATTCAGATTGTCTCCTAAATCGTTTATAAAGACAAGTCAGAGTAGGGGACCTATAACGCTTCCCTGGGAAACGCCAGATATCACTTCTGTTATACTCGATGACTTACCGTCAATTACAACGAACTGTGTTCTTTCTGATAGGAAATCGTGAATCCAATCGCACAGTTGGGGAGATATTCCATAAGCACGCAATTTCATTACAAGCCGCTTGTGGGCTACAGTGTCAAAAGCCTTCCTGAAATCCAGAAATATGGAATCGATTTGAAATCCCTTGTCGATGGCACTTATCACTTCATGTGAATAAAGGGCAAGCTGCGTTTGGCAAGAGCGATACTTTCTGAATCCGTGTTGACTATTGGTTAATAGGTCGTTCTCTGCAAGGTAGTTCATAATGTTCGAACAAAGTATATGTTCCAAAATCCTACTGCAAACGACGTCAATGAGATTGAATAGATGCATCGCCTAAAACAATTCCATCGATTTTGATCCGATATATACTAATGGCACCTGGGGGATGTTGGATGGTACGTATACTGATAATTGTTTCAACGTCGGTCAGCAAATAATAGGGTAGTGCACGTTCAAATGTTTGTCAAGCTTAAGGGACTTAATTGCGGGGTCATCAGTCGATAAACTTACAAAGTACTTATCAATTACCTTATACTAAAGACAGCACCATCCATGCCAAAGGGGGGGGGGGCGGTTTCGAACCACCGACGGGTAACGGCCACGCGCATGCGTCGGAAAACGGCATTGTGTTTAATTTTAGACACTACGCTGACACTATTAGAGTTTGAGGCTACCACGTAGTAGCAAATGAAAGAAGAGGACAACACGATTCAGATGATTGGTTGACATCATTTATATTACTTTTATATCCAAAGTTATTCACAAAAATATTTAATCACTTGGAAAAAAAAACAAGACGCTAAACTAATTGAACCAAAGTAACGAGCGAGGGCTCAAATAAAAGGTATCGTCAAGACACAAAGTTTGGTATAACTATATTATCTGCAACATTTATATTGCGCATAACAAAGCACTTTTAATTTTTAATGACAATTAATACACGACAGATACAGAAACAACGAGGCAGTGATACGTTGCAGGTGTCGTAAACACATAGTATGACCTGTTTAAAATATATTATTTTAATATGTTGTCTTTGTGTGAACTAAATTAATTTGTTTAATGACCGTAATTTGTTTAAATGTGTGAGCACCGTAATTCGGAACCTGAAAAACACTTTACATAAGAGATTACTTATATATTCATTGTGCGACGACCGAAAGACTTATTTGTCATACTGAAGGTATTTTGGGGGTATTATTAGTGTTAGAATTTAAAGTAATGTATGTATTTGCATTAGTGTCTTAGCGCCCATCTAACGATGTCGTCATATCAACATTTCAGTCATTATTTAACGAGTTTTGTACACACTGGGAGAGTCACCGAATCTCGTTATGGGGACGTATTACTGGAAAGACCCCGTGGATCGTATATAAGTGGGTGCCGCGAGCGGCCTAGGATCAGTGTACGGCAGTTCAGGCTTGATGACAGACGTGTGTTGTGAGTGCAGTGGAATCGAGTGAGACGAAAGGTTATGAACATAGCCGCAGAATCCGCCACTCTGGACTCTGAAACATTTTCGAAAATGTGTGGACTTTGATTCTGAACAGTAATTGGAACTCAGAAATTATTCATCGCTTTCTAACTTGGGTTTTTGGATAGAACAATAAACTTTAATAGCACTTATTTTAGAAACATTATCCAAGTGATTAAACTTGGATATAGGTATTTTGTTAGCAATTTTGGAGGCTCGAGCTAATAATACAAGACGGAGACTAACGGATTTAGTGGTTGTCGACAGATATAATCATGGAATAAACAATGAACAATTTCAGGAAAAACGCAAACCTCATTTTGTAGTCAGTTATTTAGTAGATGCCGCCCTAGGTAAACATTTCCTGTCTTTAAAATTGAAAGTTTAGTTTTACAAATAATTTTATACGTCTATGGAAAGCAACGAGCCAAAAGGTAACGGCAATAAGTCATCCCCTAAGACGAAGTTAGTTTAATGGTCCGTTCCTTTACGAGATACATATATACTATGAATACTTCACATATGTACTAGTAATTCTTATCTACACGCAGGAACTTGATAATGGAAAACTGCCGAAGCGCTCTTGTGAACAACTAATAAACTTATTCAACAGTGAAATCGCCGTTTCCTTACAATGAACTTCCAAGTTTTGCAAGCTGTAATGTTTTATTTGGTGCAGTAGTAATTGTGCATTAATACTGACAATGTAGTAATCTGCAGCATTTTTCCCTTAATTTTTTTCTTTTTTATTTGTGGGGGGAACACGCCTCGAAATGACATGTAAAATTTGTCGCAAGTCACTCAGAGTTCTCATGTTGAATTACTGCATGAATCAATAATGGGTATTCACGTGGCGCGAGCTCAACTTCTTTTTCCCCAAATACCCATTCCTTTAATCGATACAACGACTTCAATATCATGAAAACCTACTCTACGAAAAATTCATCATTGTGTGCAGCAAAATCTGATTTTTGTGGGGCGTTATCTGTAGACTTATGTTTAGAACGTTTTCGACGCCTTAAAGTGCGTGACCCAATGTTACTACATTGCTCGAAGGGAAGCCTACGCTACAGGCGCAGGCACCAGGTACAGAAGGTAGTCTTCCGTCCTTTCTAGCAAGCGTCACTTACTGTGGGTTCTATAGCAATACAATTCATTTCGTTCTTTGGATTTATCAAAAATCACTTCATACATCTTACCTGATATTTCCGACGAATGCCAGCTTATTATCTTTCCCGGAAAATTCATTATTCCAAATGGTACGAAATTACATATGCGTTTCACAACCAACTATATGCTACAATGCAAATCAAGAACTACACCAGTAATTTGTTTCAAATCATTTGGGTTCATTTCCGCATTACACGAGGAAAGAAGAAATGACGACACAGACGTAAGTAAAGGTAACGGTTTCATGGAATGGTTTAGGATGAATTTACTATCACTATAAACAAACAGATCTAGACGAAATCCTCCGGCCTTGTTTCACTCTTTACCTGAACCTTGACTTATAGTGCTTGTGAAGTACCGCAACGAAGAACCCTCTTTCACCGCAGATTATCTGTTAAGCCAAACTTCTGTTACAGGCAGCGAACCGACTACTTAAGAGCAATACTAAAATTTTTCCATTCCCGCATCTGTACAAAATTAATTGCACGCATTTCAATGAGTGTTGAAGGCATTAATAATCAGGAATTGTTAATTCAGTTATTCAAAAGTACATAATTACTTTTAAAAGGAACCGAAGAAACCGTAAAAGTTCAGTTTTAAGAAAAATCGAAGAATAAACTTAATGCCCTATAGGTTTCTAAGAATCACACACTTTCTTGAAATAATTTTTTATTTCATAAAACAGTTTCGGAATATTTTCAGATTCATCTTCAGATAGTACACTGAGGATTACAAGACTGTATAGCAGCTTAACGCTGGGTACTGGAGTTTTGACAAGAAGTTGGAACATTACTTTGACGTATCTTCAAGTTTATATGGCTATGCTACTCTGCGAAAATTATTGGCTAAGAACAGCCAATCACAATGGAAGCTGCTAGATGAAAACCAATCACCAATATTATTTTTGTAATCTTCGTTGGAGAGATCTGCAATCGCAAACTCGAATTTAAAACAAGTTAAAAAGTAGTGTGCTCCACATCTCTTCCTAAACTACGGGACATATATCAATCAAACACGGTACACATATTCCTTACCGTCGTGTAACAAATCGCTGTGAGGGTAATAACCACCTACAGCACACAGTTCAGAAGGTAAGATACAACCAATGAAATGCGCGAAATCTCCGACATTATACCCCGCGTAAATAACTAGGTTTTATTCAATAACTATTTGAAAATAAGTGCACTTTGCGACTTTCAACAAAGTTTAAAGATAATTTCAAACCTTTAAGGAAAATTTCCTCGCTGACAACTGTCGAATAATGACGAAAGAAGAGAAATTTATCTCTTACTACTTCTCTGCTGTTTATGATACGGCGTTCGGCATGACGTTAAACTTTATTGCTTCTACAGTACTAATTGTATGCACAAGATTTTTGCAGGCAGTATGCACATATGCCATTGAGTGTACCTACGAAAGTATATGTTAGTACGAGACAAAGTTCCGCAGATATGGTACCATAAGCAATTACATGCATATTAACGACCGCATCACGTCTTTACTAATCGTAACACATATCTTACACTGTTTCCTAATATTCCATTATATGTACCATGAAGATGATTTATAGTAGGATACATTATGTAGAAGATATGACGTCATAATGATTGAGCAATGTGAAAACGAAACTGAAATGGACGGAGAGTATATAACAGGACGGTGGACTGTCCTGTTCATCGTCATGTTATATACTCTCCGTCCATTTCAGTTTCGTTTTCACATTGCTCAATCATTATGACGTCATATCTTCTACTAACATAAGAATGGAAAAATACATACACGAGCAGTGGGGGATATTAAGACTAGTATTCACTATAAATCTGTCCATGTGATGTAGACGGCATTTTTATTTTTCATTTAGTAACGAATTACAAAGCCGCCCAGACTGTCGCTTTAATTAAAGATTCTATTTTTGATTATGCATCTCCATATAAACTTTACTCAAAGCAATTCATTAAAGCAAGTTTCATTTTCTTGTGACAGAGCAATTATGCAGAATTACTTTTACAACCCCATGTGCACCACCTGAATATGTGCTTGAAAAGAATCTAATTCAGATTAAGGGAACAAACAAGTATTTTAGAAAAAAGGAGCTAGTTATAGTTTCCTGTGTTTAAATATAATAAATATCGTAAATAAATATCCTAAGTAAATCCTTATTTTCGTTGAAAGCCTAAGAATTTATTATTAGTTGAACATTTCACCACGTCTGAGTCATTGTTTGAAATTTGTTCTGCATTTTCTGTACTGTCATATAGAATCACAACTTCAATGTCGCCGTGGCTGAGTGGCCGAGCGCATTGAGGAGCTTTGCTACGATGAGCGAGGTCGTTCCCCGTCGGGAGTTTGAATCCCCCTCGGTCATTGATGTTTTTGCCGTCTTCGGTATAAGGTAAATCATAAGTAGTTTGAAAGTTTAGGGACTGATGACGCCGAAGTTAAGTTCCATAAGCTTTACAAACAGTTTCATAGACAAACAACTGATTTTCGCTTATAAAGGTTCTACTTCTGAATGGCTAGTCTGGCAAATGCCGGGCAAAACATTCATCGATCCACTTAGATTATTTATCTATCATTCCATTCTCGAATAGCTCACGGGAAGAAAGAACACTTAAATCTTCCCATTCTTTCCGATTTTTCTATTTGTATTATGACAATCGTTTCTCCAAGTCTAGGTGGCAGTCAGTATATTACCGCATTTGACACGCGGGGATGGCAGCTCGGTCTGAAGTGCCATCTCATGGATTAAAAGGGTATGGTTGTGTGTTGTCCTCAGCATCAGTTAGCTTAAGTTAGTTTATGTAGAGTGTAAATTTAGGGTCAGGAAACCTCAGCAGTTTGGGTCCCAAAAATTAAAATTTTTTACACTCAAAAGAAAAATTTGGTCTTCGAAATTTTCCAAGTAGACCTCGACTTTTTGGAATGATTCCATGACATATCTTCCCTGCATCCCGATAGTACGAAACGAGCTGCTCTTCTTCGTATCGTGCTCATTCGACCTCTTTCTCTAATAAACAGCAATACTGCGAAAGCGGCCAAGCATACTTCAAATGTTCAAATGTTTGTTAAGCTTATGGGACTTAACTACGGGGTCATCAGTCCCTAAACTTACAAACTACTTATGAACTACTTACGAACTAGGACGGCACAAATATCCATGCCCAAGGGGGGATTCGAACCCCCGACCGTAGTGGCCGTGCTGACCGTGACTGGAGCGCCTCAGCCACCTCGGCCACCGCGGCCGGCAAGCATACTTCAAGTAAACTCGTTATTAGTTATCTTGTGTATTTCATTCATATTGAACACAGTGTTACTGATTTCGCTTTGTGTATTACATACGTAACGACATTTCTTTGTTTCTTTTGGTACGTTTCAACGTATCATATATGTTAAAAACTATCTGAGGTGCGGAGCCCTAAAAAGCCATTATACGCACAGGTCTATCTTTAACAACCGTTGCGAAGCACGGGCATATAAACTAGTTTTATAGTAAACTGCAATGTAATGTCCAAGACTTAGTACGTCAATGCTGTACACAGAGGTCTCGTTTCAGTTTTAACAGATAATCAGTGGTGTTTAAACATAGGAATGCCGCTTTATTTATTATTTATTTACACTTTGCGAGGAAACTGGGGCGCACTTTGGGTCCTTAGTTCCTAAATGTGGATGATTTATTGCATTTCTCAGGTGGTAGTTTGTAGGCTTTCATGTGGCATATTGTTCATTCTTTGTGTTTCGGAGATCGATGGTGTGTTATTTAGTGGAGAGACTTGATATTTGCATCGCTAGTGACACCCCATGCTGCACAGCCGTAGAGGAGCTTTGGTAGTACCGTCGACCGATAAAGCTGGTATTTCGTCTTCGCGTTGAGGTTTTTACTCGTGAAGAACGGGACTAGAGACCGTTCACCATCTTCAGCGTGTCCTTTTTGCGTTGTTGGGCGCGCAAGGTGAAGGTCAAGGACTTGTCTAACGTTATTCCCAAATATTTTGTAGATGTTGCCCCATGACCCTCAATGGGAAGCGGAGAATCGGTAGTCTCTGTTTGGTGAAGAACACGGCTGCAGTCTTCGTTGGGTTGATGGAGATCTTGTTAAATAGTGCCCATTCTTCCATTGCACCTATCTGCTGTTGTGCTCTGGCGAGTACCTGATCAGTGTTGCGGCGAGATGTGACAAAAGCTGTGTCGTCGAGGCGGAAGTGAAGGCGGGTCTAGATTTCGCCAGGTCAAAGGCAGCTGACAACCAAACCATTTCTGAGAACGTCTCGTGCAGGACTTTTCACCTACGACGAGGCATTCCTATCGACCTGAATATTTCTCGGAATTTGGAACGCTTCCATCGTTCACGCGAAAATTCTGGGTGTCAGAACGTTTTCGCGGGCCATCGGAATTGTAATGCGAAGTGTATCTGGTCGAAGGCGTCGGGCGGTGTGTGGGAAACCGCCAAGGCGCAGCGCCGCTGCGCTTCTGTGACGTCACACTGCGCGGTTGTAACAGCCGCCGGACTTGACGCAATTTCCGTCGGTCGGGAACAGCGGAAAAACGCAGCTCTTGGCTGGGAATCTGCGCTTCCTGCAGCGCTGACAACTGCTGCAGGCGACGTCGCTGCGAGCCAAACCGCCGTACAGTGAGAGGACTACCGCGGAACCATGATTATTAGCAGACACCGAAGACCTATATAAACCACATACACAGGCCACAGCGCCGCCATAGTTGAAGCCAATTGAAAAGTTTGCCGCCATCTTTGAGAACGTCAGGTGGTACTGGTCGTCTTACATTAATCCTTGCCAGTCTCGATTTTTCCTTAATTTCTGGGCCACGCATTTCGGAAAGTAATTCCCACTACAAATAGCATTTCTCGTTAACTACTGCATCCTAAGTGTATTGTTTACAATCATCGAACTGCTGCATTATTTGATGTTACTATAACGTCAATAATCGTTTGTATTTGCCGATGTATCTTCCCCTATAAATACAGGCGAATTTCATTATAATATTTAACTATCTTCATTCTGACTGCTGATCAAATGATGTTTGATGCTTTGAAGCTCTCCACAATTTGACGTTTCCTTGGTACTCTCCTTACAGCTTCTGGTTTCTGTGGGTGCTCAGGAAACGGAAATATTGCTGTAATGGCATTTGCCAGTTGCCGTTTTCGGTTGGTATTAGCATAGATGAACTTATCTTCAAACTGAGAAGATCATATGTAAATATACTTTGTAGGCTGTGTAAGTAATATACAAAGCGAAATCAGTAACACTGTGTTCAATATGAATGAAATACACATAACTAATAACGAGTTTACTTGCAGTATTCTTGGCCGCTTTCGCAGTATTGCTGTGTATTAGAGAAAGAGGTCGAATGAGTACGATACGAAGAAGAGCAGCTCGTTTCGTACTATCGGGATGCAGGGAAGATGTCTGTCATGGACGCCTCATACTGGCTATCCATTGGGATTTTCAAAGGAAATCTGTATAAAGTATAGTTTAATTACAGTTCATATACCTAGGCTACTTACCCAATGGTAAATACGCTTTTGTACACTATATAAACAACTGTCATTACATTAAAATACAACAAATACATCCGTCTCTGCCTAGCTTTTTGATGGTCGTGAAGTAAGCATAATTTTGAAGCTTGGTAAACGCGAAAGTTAGGTATAATGAATGTTTATAGACAAATACACGCTGATACACAACGACCTATATAATTACATATCTCTTTCTGTATGTATGACATTGCAACAGTTTTATCACTGCGGTTCCTACAGTTGTACGCCGAACATACGCTGGGCATGATTTACCATTAATAATAGCGCTTTCACGTTAGCTTAGATTACAAACAGAAGCGTCTGCTCACTCTGTTGCGTCAAACTGACGTTCTCAAATATGGCGCCCAGTGTTGCTTAGTGCTGCCACCCAGAGCGCTGTAGCTCGCCTATAGCCTCTCTATGTTGTTTATATATCTCTTTGTCAGACACTTTATCCGCGCGCCGGAATAGAGACCAGTTCTAAACTCCCGTTAATCCGCGCATGCGCACTAGGCAGCGCTAACGAGCGCATGCGCAGAAGCGGATATTGTAGGAAGCTTTCTGCTTGTTATTTATGTTTGACATTCGTGGTTAGGACTGATTTGTGATTTCAGACTTCCGTGTTGTGGTTTCTCCCCGTTTTTTCAGTTAGTAGATTTTCATAAACGTAGTAATTAAAGAAATAAACATGTGTTTTCCAATAGACTTTTATGCTAGGTGTTTAAGAAAAGGCATTTTTACATCGGTTGCTTTATACTTATAGAAATGAAATGGAACAGAGAGCCGTTAAGTCATTATTCAGGCGTACAGGGAGGAAAGTTGTTTGTATAACCCACACGATCCCATTATAAGTTATGTCAGCAATCGTTTACTCCTCAATGATATGCGTACAAGTTTACAAACAGCAGCTCTTCAAAACAGGTGATGTCCTTCTTCACGAAGTTCCAAATTTGTTGCGGATTTCCGGGACTCACTTCTTTTATTAGTTGTGAGTATATTCCTCTGCCTTCCTTCTTTCCGGCCACAGTCTGGTTTTTGTCGTTGTTGTGCTGTAATCTGAAGATTTGCTGGCACAGCTTCAAAAAATGTGAGCTACGTCCGAAATGCTGTCTACATGCAAATTTCGACAGACATGTACATTTACAATCTAGTGTCTTAATATAAAACTGTCGAGTGTCTTAATATAAAACTGTCGCTCGGTCTGAGGCTCCATGTCATAAATTGCGCAGCCGCTCCCACCGAAGTTGAGAGTCCTACTTCAGCCATTTGTGTGCATGTTGTCATTACCATAAGTTAATTTAAGTAGTGTGTAAGTCTAAGGACCGATAAGCTAAGTTCAAATGTTCAAATGTTTGTAGTACTTACAAAGTACTTATGAACTAGCTATAACTAAGGACGGCACAAATATCCATGCCCGAGGGGGGATTCGAACCCCCGACCGTAGTGGCCGTGCAGACCGTGACTGAAGCGCCGCAGTCCCCTCGGCCACCGCGGCCGGCCAGGGATAAGCTAAGTAATTTGGCCCTTAGCTACACAAACCTTGAGCTTTAATATAAAACGAAAGTTTTGAGTCTGTAATTCAAAGCAATAGTGACTCAATTCTGTGTTAACTAAATAAGATGAAAAGAAATACTTAATAAAAAATGACAACTTCACATTAAATAGGAACCGTGAGCTCACAGAAATAATTTAAATGACTGACGTTCCAGGAAATCACAGCTTCCCTCGGCTTCTTGTGTGGCATGAATGAATGATTAGATGAGCTTTGTTTTCCTCGCGTTTCATGCGCGTTATTGCTGTCTACTGCGCATGCGCGAATTTGTTGGAAGGTATATCCGCCGTGCATCGTGTAATAGGTTTACGTGAAGCAGTACGTAGTTCCAATTAATCACACTTTTGACGCTGCTGCATAGGTGTACGCCTCAGGTGTATCGTGTAATATGGCCTTAATCTTTCGTCATCACATAAGTGATCAGAATCTGGGCATGCAGTGTGACCGTGCGCAGGACCCATGTTTCCGGTGGCTAAGTTGCCTTACCAGGTACTGCCACCGAAGGCTCCCGAGCAAGTCTTCAGTACCAGCCAATAGAAGCACCTAGCCCTCCATGACTCCTCAGAATGACACTACGCTGCTCAGGATTCATCTACATCCACGTATATGCAAACCTGGCCATTAAAATTGCTACACAACGAAGACGACGTGCTACAGACGCTAAAATTAACCGACAGGAAGAAGATGCAACGACATGCGAATGATTAGCTTTTTAGAGCATTCACACTAGGTTGGCGCAGGTGGCGACACCTACAACGTGCTGACATGAGGAAAGATTTTAACCGATTTCTCATACACAAACAGCAGTTGACCAGCGTTGACTGGTGAAACGTTGTTGTGATGCCTTGTGTAAAGAGGAGAAATTTGTCCCATTACGTTTCCGACATTGATAAATGTCGGATTGTAGTCTATCTCGATTGCGGTTTATCGTACCGCGACATTGCTGCTCGCGTTGGTCGCGATCCAATGACTGTTAGCAAAACGTGGAATCGGTGGGTTCAGGAGGGCAATACGTAACACCGTGTTTGATCTCAACGGCCTCGTATTACTAGCAATCGAGATGACAGACATCTTGTCCGTATGGCTGTAACGGATCGTGCAGCCACATCTCGATCCCTGAGTCAACAGAAGGGGACGTTTGCAAGACAACAACCATCTGCACGAACAGTTCCACGACGTTTGCAGCAGCAAGGATTATCAGCTCGGAGACCATGGCTGCGGTTAACATTGACGCTGCATCACAGACAGGAGCGCGTGCGATGGTGTACGCAACGACGAACCTGGGTGCACGAATGGCAAAACTTCATTTTTTTTTTCGGATAAATCTAAGTTCTGTTTACAGTATCAGGATGGTCGCATCGCAGTGAACGCACAGTAGAAGCGTGTATTCGTCATCGCCTTAAGGGCGAATCACCCGGCGTGATGGTATGAGGTGCCATTGGTTACACGTCTCGGTCACCTCTTGTTCGCATCAACGGCACTCTGAACAGTGGCCGTTACATTTCAGATGTGTTACGATCTGTGACTCTACCCTTCATTAGATCCCTGTGAGACCCTACATTTCAGCAGGATAATGCGCGACCGCACGTTGCAGATCCTGTACGGGCCTTTCTGGATACGGATAATGTTCGACTGCTGCCCTGGCCAGTACATTCTCCACACCTCTCACCAACTGAAAACGTCTGGCCAACGGTAGCCGAGCAACTGGCTAGTCACAATACGCCAGTCACTACTCTTGATGAACTGTGGTATCATATTGAAGCTGCATGGGCATATGTAACTGTACACGCCATCCAAGCTCTGTTTGACTCAATGCCGAGGCGTATCAAGACAGTTATTACGGCCAGAGGAGGTTGTTATGGGTACTGATTTCTCAGGATCTATGCAGCCTAATGGCGTGAAAATGTAACCACATGTCAGTTCTAGTATAATATATTTAACCAATGAATACCCGTTTATCATCTGCATTTCTTCTTGGTGTATCAAATTTAATGATCAGTAGTGTATGTCTTCCTTTAAACCGATCTGGTGGGGATACCAAACACTGGAGCAATAGTCAAGACGGGGTCACACAAGCGTTTTATATGTTGTCTCATTTACAGACGAATCCCATCTCCCCGAGCCCTCGCCTCCAACCGTGCGAGGTAGCGCATTGGTAAAACACTGGACTCGAATTCGGGACGACGGTAGTTCAGATCCACTTCCGCCCATCTAGATTTAGGTTTTCCGTAATTTCCCTATATCACTCGAGGCAAATGCCGGGATGGTTCCTTTGAAAGGGCACGGCCGATTTCCTTCAATATCCTTAACCTAAATACTCCGAGCGTAAGTTACTCCTCTAATTACTACGATGTCAACGGGACGTTAAATTCCAAGCTTCCTTCCCTCTCATCTTCCCAAAATTCTTCCAATAAAATAAGATCGGCCATCCGCCTTCCCCACGACTATTCTAATATGGTCGTTCCATTTCATATCGTTGTGCAGCGTGACGCCTAGATATTTGATTGACGCGACTCTGTCAAGCAGCACTCTACTAATGTTGTATTCGAACACTATGTGATAGTTTATCCAACTCATGTGCATCACCTTACATTTTTCTACGATTAGAACTACCTACCATTCTTCACACCACCATGGAAATTGGTCTAAGTCATCTTGCATCATACTACAGTCATTCAATGATGACATCTTCCTCTACACCACAGCTTCGTCAGCAAACAGCCGCAGATTGCAACTCACTCTGTCCCTCAGATCATTTATATAGGTGAAAAATAATAACGCTCCTGTTAAACTTTCCTGGAGCACTCCTGACAATACCGTTGTCTCTTATGAACACTCGCCCTCGAGGACAACGTACTGGGTACTATTAATTAAGTAGTCTTCGAGCAACTCACGTATTTGGGTACCTTTTCTATATGTTCATTCCTTCGTGCGTTTCGAAGATGGAGAAATATGCAGTCCGTCTTTTGCCCTTCATCCATAGAATGCAAGGCATCATGAGAGAAAAGGGCAAACGGAGTTTCGTAAGATTCATGCTTCCTAAAGCCGTGCTGATGCATGTACAGAAGCTTTTCCGTCTGAAGGAAATTTACTATAAATTTGCTTTATAGGTAAGGTCCGCCTAGAGCAAACACAAATGTTTTTAATTTCTCCCATTCATGTTACGCTGGCGTTGCAGCATCATCAGTGGGATGTTTAATTCATATTGTCTGTCAAATTAACAATGAAATTATTTTACTTTTTGTACATTAAGTGTAAAAACCACAGATTATTGTGAAACTAATATAAATCGTTTCTTATTTTTATAGGTATACTAGGCCTACCTTAATACCACATGTAGTTCTGTTTGTGGTTCTTCAACGTACAAAACGTCACTGAGAATTTTTGACAGTTTGTCATCTGCAAACCAAAACGTGTGTAGTAAATGGGGAGAATGGTTAGCTTGTAAATATCGGGACTTTTACGAAAATATAGGACGTCATGTTTGTGTTTTGGTTTAATTTTACTGTTGCGACTGCTTCTATAAGAAAATGTCTATGTGTTTGTAGTAGGTTTTTGTCACTTACTTCACAACGCGAAAACAGCGTAAATTCACCAAAGTAAGTGACAAAAATTTACTACAGACACATAGAAATTTTGTTATAGAAGCAGTCGCAACAGTAAAATTAAACCAAAACACATACATGACGTCCTATATTTTCGTAAAAATTCCGATACTTACAAGCTAACCAGTCACCCCATTTACTACACACGTTTTGGTTTGCAGATAACAAGATGTCAAAAATTCTCAGTGACGTTTTGTGAGTCGCCGCGACACTGATACCACGATACCCCCCGACATGCTGATCGCAGAGTCTCCCAAGTTGCATTCGTACCACTTGGCAATGTGCGAAAAAATTTTTAATTTGAAATTCGAGGTAGTAAATGATGTTTGCTAGCTTCCCGATGAGTTATATAGACTTGAAACATTCAGTATTCTGAATCTCAAAACATGGTGAATCTGTATTATCTGGTGTGTGGTGGAGGGCACATTTTTTAGCACTGCTACTTGTCTTTTCCTCTTTCCGTCACGATTGTTTCGCGGTAAGAACGATTGACGGTAAACTCCATGAGAGCTCGAATCTCTCTACTGTTTCCCTTCATGGTCTTTTCACGAGATATATATAGGAGAAGGCAATATATTTATTGACTCACAGTATAAAGCTAAAATTAACCTTAAAATTGTCGTATGTCTGTTGTAATCTTATCATAATGTTTAAAATCGATTTATAAATGTCACATTCACTAGACCAAAAACGAGAAAATGAGTTATTCAATATTTAAAAAAATGTTTCTAAAACGGACCGAAAGTATAATACAATTAATTTATCCTAATCTCATACAAATTCCTAACCCAAAACAGGTAGACCAAAAAATTTGTGCTTCATAAATTTAAATAGCAACGACAATACTCGAACAATTTAAAACGAGAAAGGTGGAGTGAATGAAATAATAATAGGAAGTTGACGTTGCTTAGAGTAATCACATAGCAGTTCGTATCATTTGTAGTTGAACAAAATCGTAAGCGACTTTGGTTAACTGTTCGTATCTCGCTTATTTAATGCATGTGGTGCACTTATTTTTTTTTATGTTCAATTATTGTGCTAGCTCTTGAAAAGTGACAGACGCCATTTTTCAGGCCAGTCTGCATATACTGGCAGCAATGTTGAAGCTATTGTAAGATCACTGTCACTGCTAAAGTCACTAGATATTGTACTAGAGCCTGCACAAAAAGCATGTTTACGTCACGCTCAGCCAATGATATTGATTTCATTTTATTTCATACTGCAAGCCACTTGGCATTACGGGAGACTCGGGTCGTGGGTGTGTGAACGCGAGCCGCGGTGGAGTAGCCGAGCGGTCTAAAGCACCTCGCTGCGGAGCGCACGGTTGCTCGCCGTGGAGGTTCGAGTCCTCCCTGGGGCATGGGTGTGTGTGTGTTTGTCCGTAGGTTAGTTTACCTAGGTTTAAGTAGTTTGTAAGCTACGGACTGATGACCACGCAGTTTGGTCCGATAGATTTACAGACATTTGAACATTTGTGAACGCGACCGGCTACTCGAGTCGTGCAATCTGCCAGTCTCCTGGTTCTCCGGTAACCGGAGACGCGATCTACGTATCCCCGTGTGAATAGGGCCTTACAGTATCAATAAACTTAATCTGGCAGTCTATTAAACTGTGGAACGACTTCGAACAACATGTTTTGCCCATCTCAAAGTCAGATTATAGGTTGTATTTAATATATTATATAATGATTTGTACCGGTTTTCCATCGAAAAGAATTTAAGGATAAAGCAAAATTCGTTGCCTCAGACTGCTTATTACTAAACCAAAACACCACAGAACTATAATTTACATCCAAAGGCAGCTTCCGGCATATTATCTGTCAAAGTTCTCTTATTTTTTAATAGCACAATGTTATAATAACATCACAAATATCGTCACTAGGTTCGACCAGCCAGTGGTATCTTTATTTCATTGTGTCTTCGGCTTTAACTGTCAACGGATTAAAAAATAACAAACATAACAGTCAAATGATGTGTAAAGAAATCTATTTAAAGTAAAAAATAAAATACATTGAATTAAAGACGAAATCACGTACAACAACTATCGATGCCGATTGAGAACTTAAAGTGTTCACTGTTTAATTTCAAACATGAAAAACAGACTGTACGGTCCACCTAATACTCCAAACGAATATCCTGTAGTCCCAAAGAATTTTAAGATTTATAGTCAAGCACTGAGCTACAAATTCTGATGTGGCGTCACATTTACTGTTTATCGTTTCGATCATCATTCAAAGATGCATTAAATGCATATGTTCTTACTTTTACAAAAATCGTTTCACAAAACAATTTGCCATTTATAAAACAATTTTTCTTTTCATTTTAAAACGTTATGTCAGCTAAATACCCCACCATTAGAATTTTTAAAGTTATATGCCTTGAAGAGGTGAACTTCTTCACATTTCTTTTATGTTACTAGCTGTAGAATTTGAAATTTCTTTACATATCAAATACTGTCCACAACAAATATTAAACGAACATACAGACTTTAAACATAAGTATTAGATAAAACATTTAATTAACATATTACAACACGAAAAAAGATAAATATGAAATTAAAACACAGAACAAAGATAACCCACATTAAAATGTTATCTGTGAAAAATAATCTCATTCTTGCTAACTGCAAATACTATGTAAACATTTAACATGATATTAATTAACTATAAAAGTACTGTCAAATCAACCAACGTGCTTAACTTTACGCAATAAGAAGAAAGACCTAATAAGAAGTAAGCAGTGACAGTTACATGAAAGTCTAGTATTGATATCAAATGAACGTCAGTTTCATCTAGACGTAAGTAAAGATTTGTAAACAAGCGAATGTGTGGTTATAAAAATATGTATTCGAATAATCACACCAAGCCTGCTTTCGGTCACTTGAAAACGACAAAATCAGCCGAAACAGTTCTGTCATAGTAAAACTGTTAATTACAGAACAGTTATTTCGACCTATTATTAACATCGTCACGGAAATGATGGGCAGCCTACAACGGAAGATGCTGGAAGAGAGACGTTCTGCATCAGGGTATGGACTTCTTTCAAACTTCAGAGATCGTACGTTTCTACAGACTAATAGCGATAATAATGTCCATATAACATAGGACAAACTTTTATTGAGTCCAGAGTACAGTTGTTAGTATGTAAACGGAAAGACTAGAAGCAAAGGCAAATGAAGACATTTGCACTAATTCTTCCTTCGGTTCTTGGTAGAACATCAAAATATCGAATTAAAAGCACAATTGTATGTATGTTCTACGATTTTCGTATAATTTAGTTAGCTGTTTTTCAGCTTACAAGGTCATTGTCAGAAATTATTAAGTCTTTTATTTCGATATTATGATGTTCTACCGAGAACGGACAGAAGAATTTTTGACAATGTCCTGATATGCATTTGCTTTTGTTTGTTTAGACTACATATTTACAGGTGTATATCTTTACTCCACAAAACATGAACACATATTACATAGCATTTTTATTGTAATTCGTCTATAGTAACAATTATTAAAATAATTACCAGCCCTCTTGAAACACCGTGTATAATGCTTCATACTATGTATGCCTTACTTAAAACTCACATGCTGGCTTACATGCAGTTGTTGGCCCACTAAGAGTGGGCCTTTGCGACCCTCTTTTGACAGCTCGAAATTTAAATGAAAATAACGGCTTAACCGTTCATCTGACACGGAAACTGAATACATGAATCTGTAGATGAGAAATTCCTCTACATCTTTGCTGTCTTATGTTTTTTCCATATCTCGCATCGTTTCAGAGATATTTGCAAAAATAACGGTGATTTTGGGATGTCTGTCTGTCAATAACGTGTTCCCACTTTTTAGGTCGAACCGTTCAATGGAACGGCACCAAATTTTACAGAAATAATTGTTGGTCGCCAGAGACCAGAACCTGGCTTTTTCAAATATTTCGGACAAAAACTACGTTAGTAACACCAAAAAAAAGCCGTTTGTAATATAATTTTAATTGCAAATAAATCGCTCATCTGACACGAAAATTGAATAACCGAATTAGTAGAGGAATGAATTCTCTAAAACTTTGCTCTCTTATGATTTTTCTCATATCTCGTATCGTTTGAGAGATAATTGCAAAAACAACGGCAATTTGAGACCGTCCATTGATTATACGAAAACCAGCCGTTCGCAGATGTCACGTGACATTCCACGCCCAGAACTCTCTCTGACACACGCCGTTTTGCGTTGCGTATCTGATGTTTGTCTTATTATAACTTACACGTTGTTATTTCAAAGCAGCGGCGCATTGAAGAATTAACAAAAACACGTCGTTCTTCGTACGATAAATGATAATGTAGTGTCTAAAATTGCATTATTAACTTCAGTTAACAACTGCCATTAATAGTACGAAAATAAAGGATCAGTTTCGTAACTATCCGTGGTAGTGTACGCCGGGCCCTCTGCAATAAAACAGCTGAGCCAAGAACAGAACGAACTCAAACGAAGAAACATGATCAACGTCCGCAACGAACAGAACTACCCTCTTTTCCTAAAAGGGTTACGTGTTGGGTGCATAGATATGTCGTAATCATATCACTATACTTTCATATTATTTACATTATTATTGTTGTCAGAAATGTTTGCAAAAAATTATAAAACTACAAATCTAAAGTAGGCCGTAAATATGTCAGTCCGATTTTTTTCCCCACGAATCATACTCGACAGGCACAGAAAAAAGATTAAGTGGCAGTGGTCCATTAAGTACCCCTACCATAGAGAGTAAGGTATGGATATACATATAGAATTAAAAAATAATAATAACAACAACTATTTTTACCTTGATAATCGCTCTTTAGAGGGGGAATACCGCAGTGGAAGCGACTTTTGCTCGCCGCCTACAGCTCCCGACTAGAACCGTCCATTATCTTGCACTGGCAATTTCAGCGTACCTTCCAGTGGCAATTTCCGCGTCACTCAGTGGCAATTTCCGCGTCTGACAACTAAACGGGGCGGCAGAAACTGCGGCTGTAACCCTGTAAACACTTCCCGCTACCCAGCCGGTAGCACCTGCCACCATTATACCACAGAATAGGGAGCATACAGAAGGGAAAGCTGGGAGCGGCGCCTTTGATCTGTATGTTACCAAGCGTTGCGCTCGACGCCATATTGAAAAGCAGTAAACGCGGAACTGTAGCCACTGAGTACTTTGGCTGGAAATGGACTTTTTACGAACTGCAGCTAATCTCGCCGACTTTTACGGAAGGAAACTGCTTTTCATTATGCTCTCATCTATTTTGCGGCCTCTTCTTGCACCTAATTGTAATCCAACGAAAAAATAGGCCTAAATTTTAATACAACTACGAAAATGTACGGTGGAATCGATGATCGTTTTATTTGGTGCTTATCTCTAGGAAAATCCCAAATAACGTGGAGTTATGTTTCGGAAATTAGTTATAAACAAGAAAGTGACTTTACAACTGCCAGGTTTAATTTGACACGAATAAATTCGCACAAAGTATTGAGTCAGACTCAACGTGATTACATAGAACTAATGACGTCTGGGCATATATAAAAGTTGTATTTGCATTAGGAGTATCATTAATTTACTGTTCGGAGAAGGGCATATAGAGGAACCTGTCAACCACAGAGCAGAAACAGCATAAAATAATTATTCCCCTTAATCTATTTGTTTGAGTATCAGAAGAGCATTCGTTGCCAACAATAGCACACTACGCCTCCAATGCCGCAAGTAAAATTTTACCTGCCTACTTACGCACTAGTCTTTGTCATTCATTTTACATTATTCCCTGCAACGTTAAACTTATAAAATATAAATGTACTTCAACATTTCGATGCTATTGAACTGCTGCAACAACAGCGAGAGTTATCGTCAAGAGAAGAGGCAAGGCTACTTTTAATAATTATGCACACATTGCTCTCATTCGAAACTGATAACATTTAACTTTCACTGCACATATAGCGACGTTCACTTACTGCTCAGCATTTTTTTGGTAAGGTGAAGAAACTTATATCCTTATTTGTATTCGAATTATTGCGCCAATTAGGTGCTGAACACCATCGGCCGCCTTTTCTTTTATTACTGCATACAATAAAAACGGAACAGCTCCAACTACTGACACACAGTTCTTTCTTTTCACTGCACCAAATACTTGTTTACTTTTATGCGATTCAGGCTGTTAAATTATACAATTACCAAACAAAGACGGCGCATTACTACGCCACAGAGTATGGAGGGATCACACCTTTACCGCTTTTCAAGATGGCCGATTCCGCGCATGCGCACTAAATTTTGGACGACAGACTGTAGCGGGAGTTTCCTTTCTGTATTCTCCTTATTCTGTGATTAT